>OY284472.1:15248258-18047021 GCA_958336335.1 Dilophus febrilis | reverse complement strand
GTATAACAAAAAGTTTAAGATAAGAAAATCTATAAGTTTTGTATATATATATATATATGTATATGAGTGGGTGGATGTTTTTTTGTGTCTCATATGTACATACACTCAAAATTATATAATATAAAAGCAAATTTTACTTTATAGATAGAAATTATAAAAATATTATTCCATATTCTTGCTATATGGATTTAAAACAATGTTAATTAAATTTACCACATCGTTGTTTATTCATATATACCATATAAATAAAGATTTGTTTTTGTGCGCGAGTACTCGGAATTGTTTATTTAATATTAATATATTCTATATAATGCTCGTGTTATTATAAAAAATAAATAATATAAAAGGGGATAATTTAATTTTTCTAAAACATAATCAACAATCTCAAATATATAAATGTTATTTTTGTTACATTTTACAATGTATTTATTTATTTTTTCAAAATAAACCATCAGTTGAACTTTTTTGCAATTGGCAAAATACAGGAAAATAAACAGGAAAATGGAGGATTAAATTTAATCCATCTCTCATATACAATTTTAATATAAAATAAGTTGGATTTCAAAAAAAAAATTCTACAATACAAAATGATTTTCATTTTTTTATATAATCAAACGGGCGGATACAAAATTTCAAGAAAATCTCATTAAAACAACTTTGAAATCACCGAGACAAAAAAAAAATTACATGAAAATTATCAGAAAAACTCATAAAATGTGCTATTAATTTGGCGAATTTTTTCAATAAACTTATCAATTGATGAAGAAAATTTCGGATGAAAAGTGGAGACCATGGGTCAAGCGATTTTATCTTCATGTATACGAAATTGAGTCGTTACATGTTTGGTTCTTCTATAAATAAAATTAACAGAAATCATGTATAGTAAATTAATTCAATTACTTAACAAAACAAAAGAAAAAACAAACCAAATTAAGGTTATATTGTGCTAAATACGAAATAATTTTTTATTATTTTGAAGACGTTATAAAATTAATAAACGCAGGTTTGTCGTTTATTTTTTTGTATATATATAATAAATAATTAATTGATTTTATATGATATATGAGAACTGTTTTTTTTTATCAAGGTTTTATCAATATTATTTTGAATATTTTTTTTGTAATCGATCATGGATACGAGAGTATATAATAAACGATTATACATACAAAATTAATGCGTATATATAGTATATATAAAAAAAAATAGTTAATTAAAATTATAAATTGTATATTAATTACAATCAAATAATAATAATAATAATAATGCCACGCATAGAATACAAAATATATTCTAAATATATATACTATTATAAATTAATGAATATCATATATTATATTGTATTTTTTTTTTAATCATAATTTATTTTTACTATTTTTTTTTTCCTTCTAATTAGTGATTTTCACGCGATATATATTTGTTGTTGACAGTATATTCACAATATATATTATATATATATATATATATATATATATATATATATGTAGATTCATTCATTTTTATGGTATCGAACTAATATTTTTATGTGATATGTAAATATTTATTTATTTATTTATTTATTTAATCATTTAGCAACGGGTACAAGCCCTACTGCCGTTTTACAAAACATATAATACAATATACAAAATATACAAAAAATACAAAAACTAGCGAATACACACTTCAAAATCAAATAGATAAAAATGGTAATAAAACCAAATAACAAACAAAAAAGAAATACAAAATATATTAAAAAATAAAAAAATAAAACAAAAAAAAACAAAAAAAAAAATAAAAAATCTCATCACGACCAATAGTAACAGTAACCCACCAAAGGCCATGCCAAAAATTATCTACCAAAATGTAATACACTAACTTACACCATTGCCATATCGACAAACACATTCGAACAATAATATTATTATCATCACACCACAAAACGAAGCCGGACCCAATCTCAATCCGCCAACCCGAAATATCTTGACCTTAATTTACCCAAAAATATACGCCGCGAAATACCGAAATCAAATTGATCGTTGTATTTATTAAATAATCTAGACATATTGCACAACGGCTCATATTTCCCGTAGTTTGTTCTATGAAAGTTCAGGTGCAAGAAGTTGTGACCACGTGAGCACCGAATTGGAACATTGAAATCAATTTTAGACAACAAATTCGGCGCATCAATCACATTTGTCAACATATCGAATACAAACATGACGCACGCAGTTTCCCGCCTATGCCCCAACGTCGGCAGATCGATAAGTTGACACCTATGCAAATACGGGGGAAGTGCGGAATCATCGGACCAACCCAACTTGCGAAGAGCATATCTAATAAAATTTTTTTGCACCGATTCGATAGCATCCGAATGAACACCGTAGTATGGATTCCATACCACAGATGCATACTCTAATCCCGATCTTACCAATGCACAATATAAACCCTTCAATACATATGGGTCCGAAAAATCCACACAACACCGTTTAATAAATCCCAGCAGCGAATAGGCCTTGCATGTAATATAATCAATGTGTGAACTAAATGTCATACGTTTATCAAATCTAACACCCAAATCAATGATTTCATCGACAATTGCAAGAGAATTGCCGGATATGACATAGTCAAAAGCAATTGGATTACTCTTCCTGTGATATGACATAACAAAACATTTCTTCACATTGAGCATCATACAATTTCTTTCACACCAGGACGAAACGCGGATTAGGTCATCCTGCAACATCGCAGCATCATCAATGCATGAGATGGTTCGGAAGATTTTTAAGTCGTCCGCATACATAAGGCACCGTGACGACGTTATTTCCAATGCTATATCATTAATGAATAAATTAAATAGAAGAGGGCCCAGGTGGCTTCCCTGAGGAACACCCGATCCCACTCCGAAGACGTTCGAATCGCAACCAAGAGTGCGTACAAATTGCTTTCTACCCACCAGATAGGAAGTTAACCAACCAAGCATCGATGAATGAATACCAACTTTCTCAAGCTTATTAATAAGGATGTCATGACAAACCCTATCAAAAGCCTTTTGAAAATCCATATACACCACATCGATTTGCCTTCCGGATTCAATTCCACTGATCGAATAGTTAACAAAGTCAAGCAAATTAGTCACCGTCGAGCGCCCCTTCATGAAACCGTGTTGGGAAATTGATATAACGTTCTTGCAATCGATCACGAGCATATCACAAACGATTGATTCGAACAATTTACCAATTGTTGGAAGAATTGCCACCCCCCTGTAGTTGGAGATGTCCCCACGTGAACCAGACTTATGTATCGGTGTTATATACGATGTCTTCCACTGTTCCGGAAATTTGCCACTTTGCAAAGATGTATTGAAAATGTGGTATAACGGATCCACCAAAGATTCCGCACATTTCCTTAGGAACAATGGATGCACCCCATCAGGTCCAGAACCCTTGTTAATACTAATTTTGTTTAATTTAATCAGTATTTGATCACGTGATATACACAATGATCCAATATTAACCATTTGTTCAATGCAGAATTCAGGACGAACACCATCCAATGAGTTCCGGGTTGAAATGTAGGCATCCCCGAAATACTTCGAGAATGCCCCACATATCTCCCCAGCAGATGCCAACTTGGCACCATTAAAATTCATTATAGATGGCATGCCCCCTGACTTCCGCTTAACATTAACATAGTTCCAGAACCTTTTGGGATCACGACACAGAGATGATTGTATCCCCCCCATATACGTACCATAGCGGTGACGCCGGTATTGCGCGAATCTTGTGCGCGCGGAACAGAAGATCACATAATCGGATCGAAGTCCCGTCCGCCTGTACCGACAATGCGCCCTACACTTGGCATTCTTCAATGAGAACAAGGTACGATTGTACCACGGCGGATGACCAATGCGGAGGACCCTCATTGGAACAAACTGACGAAAACCATCCCGCAATATGTCGTAGAACCGCGAAACCATAACGTCCACGCAACCACGGCCATCTAAAATTGAATCCCAATCAATGGAATTGAGATGTTCCCCCAATGACCCATAATCTCCCTTACGAAAATTAAAGGCCTTTGGACGCGCATTATTTTTAGAACATCCAACAATCCCCTCGACTCGAATACGCAACGGCGGATGATACGGTGCATCAACCCGACATAGCGGTTCAGCTGCCTCGGATACGCATGCACCACTCCCATCACTATAAAATACCAGGTCCAACATATTTCCCCCAGCATTACAAATGCCACTGATCTGCGACATTCCCGACGCCAACAACGAAGAGATTACATCGCGAGCAATGTCACCATGCAAACCCAATGGTAGAAATGTGCCAATATCATCAGCATCGCCTACCCAGCGAATCTTCGGCAGGTTGAAGTCGCCCAAGATCAACAACTTATCAATAAGCCTGATCCTGTTCGACAATTTGGAAATGACATCAACGAAAGTCATATACTTTTCGTACGATGAACCAGGGGGCAAATATACATTTACGATATACATGCAACCCTGTTTCATCATAACCTTGACCATTACCATTTCCAAAGTGTCAGCGCCCTCGACCACCAACTTCTCGCTAGGCATCCGACTACTAACACCCACTAGCACACCCCCACCAGTCGTCTTGTCACTATTAGCCACAGACCGGTCACATCTGTATATCTGGAACCTGTCACACATTATCTCCCCATCAAAGACAGTGGGTTTTAACCACGTCTCCGATAAGGCGACAATATCTGCATCACATTCAACCGACTCCATTAAAAGTGAGCCCAGCTTCCCATTCAGTCCCCTTACGTTTTGATAGTAACAGTCACACTTATTATTTCTCATTATCGTTAGTTTTTTTCATTCATTCCACTAATACTAACATTACTATTACCATTGGCATGATTATTATTATCATTATTATTACTATTATTATTATTATTATTACTATTATTATTGCTCTTACCATTACTATTAATAATGTTATTATTATTAGAATTAATAAGAGCCTTATGTGGACGGTCAAACGAAAATCTTCGTATCAGTACCCCAACTGGCCACATTCCAGAAAGCACCTTCATTGTAAACTGCGCCGGAACCCCGAAGCGGAACGAGGCATAACCAATCTGGCGCCCATTCATGTCCCTGGGAACCAGCCGCTTACAATAAATGGAATTAGATGGAATATCGAATTCCCCATGTACAAATCTCAGAATATCCTCTACCGTTGTCGAACATTCCAACCTGGACACAAAGAACCATTCCTTAGGGCAAATAGCCCGAAGAATTGGCCTATGTTCTAGCTGTTGGTTTTGGTTTTGGTTATGGGAATGTGAATGTGATGGTGATTGCGGTAGTGTACGAGATTCCAACTGTGATTGTGATTGAGGTTCATGTTGTTTATGTGAAAGGTACTGATCATGCGATTGTTGTTTTTGTTGTTGTTGTTGTTGTTGTTGTTGTTGTTGTTGTTGTTGTTGTTGTTGTTGTTGTTGTTGTTGTTGTTGTTGTTGTTGTTGTTGTTGTTGTTGTTGTTGTTGTTGTTGTTGTTGTTGTTGTTGTTGTTGTTGTTGTTGTTGTTGTTGTTGTTGTTGTTGTTGTTGTTGTTGTTGTTGTTGTTGTTGTTGTTGTTGTTGTTGTTGTTGTTGTTGTTGTTGTTGTTGTTGTTGTTGTTGTTGTTGTTGTTCTTGTTTTTGGGGTTGTTGTTGTTGTTGTTGTTGTGGTTGTTTTTGTTGTTGTTGTTGTTGTTTTTGTTGTTGTTGTTGTAGTTTTTGTAGTCGTTGATGTAATTGTGATTTAGATTGTGATTCTGGTTGTGAAGGTGATTGTGATATTGATTTTGATTCTGGTTGTGATGGTGATTGTGATTTTGATTGTGATTGTGATTTAGATTGTGATTCCGGTTGTGATGTAGATGGTGATGTTGATTGTAATTGTGATTGTGATTGTGATTGTGATTGTGATTGTGATTGTGATTGTGATTGTGATTGTGATTGTGATTGTGATTGTGATTGTGATTGTGTTTGTGATTGTGATTGTGATTGTGATTCTGATTGTGATTGTGATTGTGATTGCGATGTTGATGGTGTTGTTGTTGATGTTGATGGTAACAGTGATGGTGCCCGTGATTGTCCATGCAATTGCCCTTGTGAATCCAATTGAGATTGTGATTGTGCTCCGGGTTGGGGTGGAAGAAATTGATGTGGTTGTGATTGTTGAAACCTGGGTCTCAGACTCTCAATTCCACAGTGATGTGAGTCTGTATTAGGCCGCCTTCTTTTTATTTTATTATTATTGTTTTCAATCCCCTCACTCTCAATATGTCCAATTAGTTTCAAAATTGATGACAATTGATCACTAATTGTACCATACTGATTGTTTAGGTATTGAAACTGCTCGCACATAGCCCGATTTTGCCTACCCATCAACTCAATTTTGTGGAGTATTTTTTCAAGGTCACACTCCCACTTCACACCCGCATCCACCCCACCCCCTTCGATGACGTTATCATCAGCAACCTCCATCGATTCCACCCGGTCGCTTTCACTCACCATTGACACATACAATACATTAGGCACCTTAGTGTTACTTAATTTATTATTATTATTATTATTATTATTATTATTATTATTTTTATTATTATTATTATTATTATTATTATTATTATTATTATTATTATTATTATTATTATTATTATTATTATTATTATTATTATTATTATTATTATTATTATTATTATTATTATTATTATTATTATTATTATTATTATTATTATTATTATTATTATTATTATTATTATTATTATTATTATTATTATTATTATTATTATTATTATTATTATTATTATTATTATTATTATTATTATTATTATTATTATTATTATTATTATTATTATTATTATTATTATTATTATTATTATTATTATTATTATTATTATTATTATTATTATTATTATTATTATTATTATTATTATTATTATTATTATTATTATTATTATTATTATTATTATTATTATTATTATTATTATTATTATTATTATTATTATTATTATTATTATTATTATTATTATTATTATTATTATTATTATTATTATTATTATTATTATTATTATTATTATTATTATTATTATTATTATTATTATTATTATTATTATTATTATTATTATTATTATTATTATTATTATTATTATTATTATTATTATTATTATTATTATTATTATTATTATTATTATTATTATTATTATTATTATTATTATTATTATTATTATTATTATTATTATTATTATTATTATTATTATTATTATTATTATTATTATTATTATTATTATTATTATTATTATTATTATTATCAGTCGCAATTTAACATCTATACCCAATAGACGTATACATTAAAATTGTTAATTGAATACAAAATTTTGAGTATAATTAAAATTAATCAATTGTTACAATTAAAAAAAAAAAAAAGTTTCAATTAAAATTAATCATTTGTTAAAATTAAATAGAAAAGTGTAAAGAACTATCAATAAGTGAACAATTACATTATATTCAACATACTATACAATAGACTAGTGCCGTTTATTGTTAATGTGAATATTAATGTTATTAATAGTATTATTAAACAATAGCATCCATCAAATAATACAAATATATAAACGCAGAAACAACAATATAATATAAAACTATTAGTAATCCCAAATAACAATCAATTCCATTCATTTTGCTGTTTGAAATAGCTGTGTAACAGCTAGGCCAAACGCAATCTGTACAAACATGGAAGTTGATCAGGAGGAAAATCAGGTCACAACAATCACACAGACCAACCCAAGAACAACCCTAATAAAACGCAACACAAACCATGCGGTATCTACCACCGCCCAAAAACCACAATCACAGAATAATTCTACCACACCCCAAACGTACGCAAAAGCACTTCAAGCCACCACAAGCACAACTACACCAACTAATGACACTCCGACAAGGGAACTAGCAATCATCCTATCGGCCAAAGAAGGACTGGATCTTTTGGATTACCTTATGGCTGTGGGCAACATTGTCTCACCCCACAATATAACAGACGCATCACGAATTGCAAATGACCGTATATGCATCTTCCTCAAAAACAAGAAAATTGTGGACGATTTCGCACAAAACAACAAAGTAATACAGATCAAAGGAAAGGAGGTACAAATCAGAAGATTAATAACACCCGCACAGAAAATTATAATATCCGGCATATCCCCAATCATCCATTCATCCGCGGTCGAGAAAGCTCTGAATGACATCAATATCAAGCTAGTCTCACCGATCACGCACATCAAACTTAGTACCCAAGAAAGCGCATATCAACACATAAAAATCTTCAGAAGACGTGCCTACATAATCCCCGACGAGGCAACCCCGCTACCACACACAATCATTATTAACTACAACGACGAAAACTATCGGATATTCCTTTCCGAAGGGGAGGACCGATGCAATAAATGCCAAAAAATGCACGGACCGGATAAATGCAAAATAGAAATAGAGAAATCCAACAAAAGACTCCACACACCAACCTCGCCATCATCGGTCACATCCTTGCCTTCATCACCGCCTACGTTACCGGAAAGAACCATTCTTTCCGATATCCTAGCAATCACACCTCAAAAAACAACGGCAAATATGTCCAATCTCTACAATGAAACGGCAAAACCATTAACGATAACCGATATGGAATTCAAAAAGCCTTTAAAGAAAAAAACAAAAAGGGTACAGCCCAACACACAAACAACTTTGGAAGATATCACTCTCCAATTGGAACCAATTAATAGCCAAATAGATACCATAATAAGTGAATATCAGATCAATAACATAACCATTGCCACCCTCTTAATGGATTCAATAGGAACATTGCCAACGGACATTGACACAAAATACGGACATAAGGCCGACGAACTGGCAAGGATACTGACCAAGATACACCCTATAATGCAGACAACTCAAATGAAGGCCAGATTAACTAGGGCTATAAAAAAGCTCAGAAGACAAAATATCACCGAATCCGAAATATCCTCAGACGAATAAACCATCAACTCACAACAAAAAAAAAAAAAAAAAAAGATAACATGCATCTAAAAATACTGCAATTAAATATACGAAGTCTCAAAACAAACCAACATCTACTTCAAGCATATCTACATATAAACAAAATCGATTTGGTGGTGCTCAGCGAAACCTGGCTTAACGACACAGACAACATACAAATCCCGGGCTATACTCTAACAACAAACAACAGACCAAACGGATACGGGGGAGTAGGAATCCTAACGAAAAACAAATACATATTCAAACACATAAAACATTCAAAATATCTCCCGATGGAAGTTCTCGAAATAAACCTACTAAATACGGAAAAAAATTACCATATAATATCAATTTACATACCACCGGACGCACATGCAGATACACTCAACAGGTTCAGAGAACTAATAGGATACGCAGAGACGAAGAAAAACGTAATCATTGCGGGAGACATAAATGCACACAATGATCTATGGGAAAATCACAGCACAAACAACAAAAAGGGCACAGACATTGCTAACGTAATACTAAATTCGAACTTAATACTACTTAACGATGGCAGCCACACCTACTATAGACGAACACATAACTACAGTTCTGCATTGGATATATCACTCGCATCCACAGAAATAGCCCATTCCATAAACTGGAAAACAGATGAAATCGATCTCGGATCGGATCACATACCCATAATAATGGAAACGAATAACATGAGCTACAAGCAGGCAACCACTCAAAAAAGAACTATAAACTTTACCAAGCTGGAAAAAGCACTAGCCCAAATCAACCCAAACAGTAATAACATAACAGAATACGAAAACACCATTACAGAAGCAATAGACAAATGTTCATCTACCCCACATCCCAAATACAAACCAAAATACTGGTGGTCCGAGCACATACAAAACCTATGGAATATAAAAACGGACAAAATGAGAATCTACAATAAACAGAAAACGCAGTACACGGCACTGGAAATAAAAAAATACACAGCTAAACTAAAATATGCAATAAAAAAAGAAAAAAGGAAAGCATTCTCAAAAATAATAGAAACAATAAACCCGAACACAAATACCAAAGCTATATGGAACACCATCAACATTTTAAACAAAAAAGCAACTAAAACACCCGCAACAATAATCAATAACCTAGAAAACATGACCAAATTCCTACAAATCCACTTTCCCACCGAAACTGAAACAAACGATTGCCGGGACCTTACATATCAAACGCCTCAATTCCACGAAAACGCCCTGGAATTCGAGACAAAAGAAATTATGAAGGTGATAAAACAAAATAAGAACACTGCCCCCGGTACTAACAAAATATCAAACAAAATCTTAAAACTATTACCCACCAACCATATAAAAATAATAACCATGCACTTAAACGACATCATCAAAAGTAATACATATCCGGAAAATTGGAAAGAGATTAAAGTGATTCCCATTCCAAAAAAAAACAAAGATCACACACAATTAGAAAACTATAGACCAATTTGCCTGATACAAACCACTGCGAAAATATTTTCCAAAATAATAAAACTAAAACTCGATGAAGAAATCTCAAAAAAAAACATTATCCCCGACCACTCCTATGGCTTCAGAAAAGGCCTAGGAAGTGCCGATGCCATATATAAAGTCATGCAAATAATAGAACACAACAAAAAAAACAAACTGATTTCCGCGATTATATCCACGGACATTGAAAAAGCTTTTGACAACACAAATATCCTCAAATTAACGCAAATCTTAAACCGCCACAAGGTAAATACCCAAATCATACACTGGATCACGATGTCTCTTCGAAACAGAAAATATATAATGGAACACGAAAACCAGCATACAAGCATAATAACAAATACCGGCCTTCCTCAAGGTAATGTGCTTAGTCCAACTCTATTTAACATTTACACATCGGACATACATAAACTAAACAGCAACAACTGCAACGTAATACAATACGCAGATGACATAATATTGATAGTAAACGCAAAAAACAAACACCATTTAGACAACACAATCAAAGACAATCTACAGAAGCTAATCCAAACCCTTAAGGATCTAGATCTTAAAGTCAACCCCCGCAAAACCAACCTAATAAAATTAAACACCAGAGTCACTAATTCATCAATAAAAATTGACAATATCACGCTAATCGAACAACACACCATAAAATTTCTAGGACACACAATAGATAACAAGCTAAACTTCAACCAACATATTAAAGAACTAAACCAGAATTGTAGAAAACTACACAATATAATAAAAATGACATCAAAGGCCCATGGTGGAGCACACCCCAAAACATCACTCAATATGTACCAAAACCTAATATTAAATAGAATCAACTACTACACCGCTAACATACCCCTAAAACCAAACAACATCGAACTACTGCAAAAAACGCAAAACCTCATAGTTAGAACATGTATGGGGTACGTCCGATCAACACCCATAACCACCATCCATGCTGAGGCGGGAATACTACCAATGGCTCTAAAAATAGAACTAGGTCTGGCAAAATACGCGCTAAAAAGGTTATCTGATAACTCTCACATCGGCAGAAATATAAGGGAAAACACCACCACCATCCGTATTAACGAAATCATCTCCAATCACGAAATACTATTAGAAACCCCAACTAACATACAACCTTCCGGGAAACCAAATAACCTAACCATACACACGGAAGGAGCCCACAAGAAAAATACAAACCTAATAGAACAAAAACAGCAAGCTCTAGAAATCATTAATCGATACAAGAACATAACAAACATTTACACTGATGCCTCCAAAAAGGAGCGCGACACCGGAATAGCTATATATATTGGGCAACCACAGGAAACCATTAAAATAAAAATCACCCACACCACCTCAATAAAAACAGCGGAATCATATGCAATACTCAAGGCAATAGAAACAGCAATTGAAAGACACATGTACCAAGTGGTCATACTAACTGACTCCTTGAGTTCATGTCAAGCACTCAGCAATGCCACAGCAAACCAGACACAACAAACGTACTACGAGAACACAATAATAGCCCTATGCAACAATAATCCGGACTTTAAAATAATAATTCAATGGGTACCCGCTCACTGTGGTATTTCGGGAAACGAAATAGCAGATGAAGCGGCAAAAGAAGCAACGACCTTACAAAATACAACAAACATTCAATTACCACCACAGGATATCTGGAGACACATCAAAACAGAAATCTGGACAAAATGGCACCAACAATACCTTATACAAACACAGGATAGAGGACGCTGGAACTCAGAAATAATAAATGCATCGCCAAACCAAACACCATGGTTCAAAGGAACAAATTTAAATAGCAGACAAACCAAAATCATCAATAGACTCAGAAGCGGACACACCTTCGACAACACCTTTTTAAAGCTGATAAAGCAACCAAACAACATAAATTGCACAGAGTGCAACGCAACAAACGACTTCAAACACATAATCACCCAATGCAAAACTTACGATAAATACAGAAAAAAATATAAATCCTTAACAACAAGCCAAACCTTAACAGACACTTTAAAAAATCAAAACAACTACCCTGACATAATAAACTTCATTAACGAAATCGGAATACAGTTCTAAGAAACCGGACATCATAAGAAACCCCGAACAAATAATAAAACGAAATAAAAACCATAAAACTCCATATGGTGCACTAGTGCTAGGAGTATAAAAAAAAAAAAAAAAAAAAAAAAAAAAAATTATTATTATTATTATTATTATTATTCTTATTATTATTATTATTATTATTATTATTATTATTATTATTATTATTATTATTATTATTATTATTATTATTATTATTATTATTATTATTATTATTATTATTATTATTATTATTATTATTATTATTATTATTATTATTATTATTTTTATTATTATTATTATTATTATTATTATTATTATCATTATTATTATTATTATTGTTATTATTATACGTATTATTATTATTCTTAATTCGTTTTAGTTTTTTGCCGCGTTCAACGACCCGCACTTCCTAACTAACGTCTTATCTTCCCTATTCCATACGTATATTTCCCCATTTATAATTAATTTATTGTATCCTACTTTCACCTGATGTCCTTTTTCTTTTTCTCTTTCACTTATTTTCCGTATTTCTCCCCGTATCAGACGTTCTTCCATTGTTAAATCATCATCAATATACACTGATGTCCCTCTCAGCTTATATCTATTCCTCATGATTTCCATCTTCTCCTCAAACTAATAAACTAATCCTCAATAATTCCGTCTTTAAACTTACTATCATCTCCCTTAATTCCTTATTTTCTTTTCTTTCTTCTTTATTATTCCGCAACATCTCTCTCATCATCTCCTTAATTTCTGCCATCTCTTTTCTCATAATTTCTTCCCCTGTTAATAATGTTTCCCCCATATCCATTGATTCCCGGCTAGCCGCCTTATAGTGATCCATGTTCATCTTGGGAGACCTTATAATTTTTTTGCTTTTTGCAAATATTTTTGCCGCTTCCACTGTTGAGTCCTCCTCGTTTGATCTCTCTCTTTTTATTTTATTACCCTCACTCATTTATCTGTTCCCCGCCTTGTCCAAATTTTCACTTATTTAATTAGTTTAATCTTTTTGTACACTACCTTAAATCTTTGGCACTGACTGTATTCAACTTCACTACGTTATATACCTGTTAGAATTAATTATTTTTGCACACTATTGTCTTTTTATTAATTTTGTTTTTAATGCTTTTGTTTTCTATTTCCATTAACTTTTATACTATTTGCTATTATTACACTATTATTAATATCAATATATGAACTATTATTAATATATTAAATAAATTATCATTAATATTATATTATAATTTAATAACATAAACCATAAAATCAATAATTATATACTATTAATGTACGCACTGTTTATCTCTCGACGGTTAAAACTACAATTGTTGGCTAAAATTATCAATATTAGTTTTATTTTATGTAACGCTGATTAATTTGTGTTGTTCTTATCACTTTTCTACAATAATAGAAACTTTAAATCGTGAACCATAAAACAACAATGTTTGCATTTTCTTATACTGCCTCATGCATACCATTAAGTTTTCTCTGAAACTAGTCGGTAGAGTTGGCCAAAATTATCAATATTAGTTTTATTTTATGTAACGCTGGTTAATTTGGTCCGTTCTTATCACTTTTCTAAAATAATAGCAACTTTAAATCGTGAAACGTGAAACAACCATGTTTGCATTTTCTTATATTAGTTCTAGCATACAATTAAGTTTTCTCTGAAACTAGTCGGTCAAGTTGGCTAACATTATCAATATTAGTTTTATTTTATGTAACGCTGGTTAATTTGTGTTGTTCTTATCACTTTTCTAAAATAATATAAACTTTAAATCGTGATACGTGAAACAACCATGTTTGCATTTTCTTATATTAGTTCTAGCATACAATTAAGTTTTCTCTAAAAGTAGTCGGTAGAGTTGGCTAAAATTATTAATATTAGTTTTATTTTATTTAACGCTGGTTAAAATTGGTCCGTTCTTATCACTTTTCTAAAATAATAGAAACTTTAAATCGTGAAACGTGAAACAACCATGTTTGCATTTTCTTATATTAATTCTAGCACACAATTAAATTTTCTCTGAAACTAGTCGGTCAAGTTGGCTAAAATTATCAATATTAGTTTTATTTTATGTAAAGCTGATTAATTTGTGTTGTTCTTATCACCTTTCTAAAATAATAGAAACTTCAAATCGTGAAACGTAAAACAACCATGTTTGCATTTTCTTATATTAGTTCTAGCAAACAATTAAGTTTTCTCTGAAAGTAGTGGGTAGAGTTGGCTAAAATTATCAATATTAGTTTTATTTTATGTAAAGCTGATTAATTTGTGTTGTTCTTATTACTTTTCTAAAATATAGAAACTTCAAATCGTGAAACGTAAAACAACCATGTTTGCATTTTCTTATATTAGATCTAGCATACAATTAAGTTTTCTCTGAAACTAGTCGGTAGAGTTGGGTAAAATTATCAATATTAGTTTTATTTCATGTAACGCTGGTTAATTTGATCCGTTCTTATCACTTTTCTAAAATATAGAAACTTCAAATCGTGAAACGTGAAACAACAATGTTTGCATTTTCTTATATTAATTCTAGCACACAATTAAATTTTCTCTGAAACTAGTCGGTAGAGTTGGCTAAAATTATCAATATAAGTTTTATTTTATTTAACGCTGGTTAAATTGGTTCGTTCTTATCACTTATTTAAAATAATAGCAACTTTAAATCGTGAAACGTGAAACAACCATGTTTGCATTTTCTTATATTGATTCTAGCATACAATTAAATTTTCTCTGAAACTAGTCGGTAGAGTTGGCTAAAATTATTAATATTAGTTTTATTTTATGTAAAGCTAATTAATTTGTGTTGTTCTTATCACTTTTCTAAAATAACAGAAACTTCAAATCGTGAACGGTAAAACAATAATGTTTGCATTTTCCTGTATTAGTTCTAGCAAACAATTAAGTTTTCTCTGAAAGTAGTCGGTAGAGTTGGCTAAAATTATCAATATTAGTTTTATTTTATGTAACGCTGATTAATTTGTGTTGTTCTTATCACTTTTCTAAAATAATAGAAACTTCAAATCGTGAAACGTAAAACAACCATGTTTGCATTTTCTTATATTAGTTCTAGCATACAATTAAGTTTTCTCTGAAACTAGTCGGTAGAGTTGGCTAAAATTATCAATATTAGTTTTATGTTATGTAACGCTGGTTAATTTGGTCCGTTCTTATCACTTTTCTAAAATAATAGAAACTTTAAATCGTGAAACGTGAAACAACCATGTTTGCATTTTCTTATATTAATTCTAGCACACAATTAAGTTTTCTCTGAAACTAGTCGGTAGAGTTGGCTAAAATTATCAATATTAGTTTTATATAATGTAAAGCTGGTTAATTTGTGTTGTTCTTATCACTTTTCTAAAATAATAGAAACTTCAAATCGTGAAACGCAAAACAACCATGTTTGCATTTTCTTATATTAGTTCTAGCATACAATTAAGTTTTCTCTGAAAGTAGTCGGTAGAGTTGGCTAAAATTATCAATATTAGTTTTATTTTATGTAACGCTGATTAATTTGTGTTGTTCTTATCACTTTTCTAAAATAATAGAAACTTCAAATCGTGAAACGTAAAACAACCATGTTTGCATTTTCTTATATTAGTTCTAGCATACAATTAAGTTTTCTCTGAAACTAGTCGGTAGAGTTGGCTAAAATTATCAATATTAGTTTTATGTTATGTAACGCTGGTTAATTTGGTCCGTTCTTATCACTTTTCTAAAATAATAGAAACTTTAAATCGTGAAACGTGAAACAACCATGTTTGCATTTTCTTATATTAGATCTAGCATACCATTAAGTTTTCTCTGAAACTAGTTTGTAGAGTTGGATAAAATTATCAATATTAGTTTTATTTTATGTAACGCTGGTTAATTTGGTCCGTTCTTATAACTTTTCTAAAATATAGAAACTTCAAATCGTGAAACGTGAAACAACCATGTTTGCATTTTCTTATATTAATTCTAGCACACAATTAAATTTTCACAATTAAATATAAGTTTTATGTTATGTAACGCTGGTTAATTTGTGTTGTGCTTATCACTTTTCTAAAATAATTGCAACTTTAAATCGTGCAACGTGAAACAACCATGTTTGCATTTTCTTATATTAATTCTAGCACACAATTTAATTTTCTCTGAAACTAGTCGGTAGAGTTGGCTAAAATTATCAATATTAGTTTTATTATATGTAACGCTGGTTAATTTGTGTTGTTCTTATCACTTTTCTAAAATAATAGCAACTTTAAATCGTGATACGTGAAACAACCATGTTTGCATTTTCTTATATTAATTCTAGCATACAATTAAATTTTCTCTGAAACTATTCGGTAGAGTTGGCTAAAATTATCAATATTAGTTTTATTTTATGTAAAGCTAATTAATTTGTGTTGTTCTTATCACTTTTCTAAAATAATAGAAACTTCAAATCGTGATACCTAAAACAACCATGTTTGCATTTTCTTATATTAGATCTAGCAAACAATTAAGTTTTCTCTGAAAGCAGTCGGTAGAGTTGGCTAAAATTATCAATATTAGTTTTATTTTATGTAACGCTGGTTAATTTGTGTTGTTCTTATCACTTTTCTAAAATAATAGCAACTTTAAATCGTGATACGTGAAACAACCATGTTTGCATTTTCTTATATTAATTCTAGCATACAATTAAATTTTCTCTGAAACTATTCGGTAGAGTTGGCTAAAATTATCAATATTAGTTTTATTTTATGTAAAGCTGATTAATTTGTGCTGTTCTTATCACTTTTCTAAAATAATAGAAACTTCAAATCGTGAAACGTAAAACAACCATGTTTGCATTTTCTTATATTAGTTGTAGCATACAATTAAGTTTTCTCTGAAACTAGTCGGTAGAGTTGGCTAAAATTATCAATATTAGTTTTATGTTATGTAACGCTGGTTAATTTGGTCCGTTCTTATCACTTTTCTAAAATAATAGCAACTTTAAATCGTGAAACGTGAAACAACCATGTTTGCATTTTCTTATATTAATTCTAGCACACAATTAAATTTTCTCTGAAACTAGTCGGTAGAGTTGGCTAAAATTATCAATATTAGTTTTATATAATGTAAAGCTGATTAATTTGTGTTGTTCTTATCACTTTTCTAAAATAATAGAAACTTCAAATCGTGATACCTAAAACAACCATGTTTGCATTTTCTTATATTAGATCTAGCATACAATTAAGTTTTCTCTGAAACTAGTCGGTAGAGTTGGCCAAAATTATCAATATTAGTTTTATTTTATGTAACGCTGGTTAATTTGGTCCGTTCTTATCACTTTTCTAAAATAATAGCAACTTTAAATCGTGATACGTGAAACAACCATGTTTGCATTTTCTTATATTAATTCTAGCATACAATTAAATTTTCTCTGAAAATATTCGGTAGAGTTGGCTAAAATTATCAATATTAGTTTTATTTTATGTAAAGCTAATTAATTTGTGTTGTTCTTATCACTTTTCTAAAATAATAGAAACTTCAAATTGTGATACCTAAAACAACCATGTTTGCATTTTCTTATATTAGATCTAGCATACAATTAAGTTTTCTCTGAAACTAGTCGGTAGAGTTGGCCAAAATTATCAATATTAGTTTTATTTTATGTAACGCTGGTTAATTTGGTCCGTTCTTATCACTTTTCTAAAATAATAGCAACTTTAAATCGTGAAACGTGAAACAACCATGTTTGCATTTTCTTATATTAGTTCTAGCATACAATTAAGTTTTCTCTGAAACTAGTCGGTCAAGTTGGCTAACATTATCAATATTAGTTTTATTTTATGTAACGCTGGTTAATTTGTGTTGTTCATATCACTTTTCAAAATTATAGAAATTTCAAATCGTGAAACGTGAAACAACCATCTTTGCATTTTCTTATATTAGTTCTAGCATACAATTAAGTTTTCTCTGAAAGTAGTCGGTAGAGTTGGCTAAAATTATTAATATTAGTTTTATTTTATGGGACGCTGGTTAAATTGGTCCGTTCTTATCACTTTTCTAAAATAATATAAACTTTAAATCGTGAAACGTGAAACAACCATGTTTGCATTTTCTTATATTAGTTCTAGCATACAATTAAGTTTTCTCTAAAAGTAGTCGGTAGAGTTGGCTAAAATTATTAATATTATGTTAGTTTTATTTTATTTAACGCTGGTTAAATTGGTCCGTTCTTATCACTTTTCTAAAATAATAGAAACTTTAAATCGTGAAGCGTGAAACAACCATGTTTGCATTTTCTTATATTAATTCTAGCACACAATTAAATTTTCTCTGAAATTAGTCGGTCAAGTTGGCTAAAATTATCAATATTAGTTTTATTTTATGTAAAGCTGATCAATTTGTGTTGTTCTTATCACCTTTCTAAAATAATAGAAACTTCAAATCGTGAAACGTAAAACAACCATGTTTGCATTTTCTTATATTAGTTCTAGCAAACAATTAAGTTTTCTCTGAAAGTAGTCGGTAGAGTTGGCTAAAATTATCAATATTAGTTTTATTTTATGTAAAGCTGATTAATTTGTGTTGTTCTTATTACTTTTCTAAAATAATAGGAACTTCAAATCGTGAAACGTGAAACAACAATGTTTGCATTTTCTTATATTAGTTCTAGCATACCATTAAGTTTTCTCTGAAACTAGTCGGTAAAGTTGGCTAAAATTATCAATATTAGATTTATTTTATGTAACACTGATTAATTTGTGTTGTTCTTATCACTTTTCTAAAATAATAGCAACTTCAAATCGTGAAACGTAAAACAACCATGTTTGTATTTTCTTATATTAATTCTAGCATACAATTAAATTTTCTCTGAAACTAGTCGGTAGAGTTGGCTAAAATTATCAATATTAGTTTTATTTTATGTAAAGCTAATTAATTTGTGTTGTTCTTATCACTTTTCTAAAATAACAGAAACTTCAAATCGTGAACGGTAAAACAATATTGTTTGCATTTTCTTATATTAGTTCTAGCATACAATTAAGTTTTCTCTGAAACTAGTCGGTAGAGTTGGCTAAAATTATCAATATTAGTTTTATTTTATGTAACGCTGATTAATTTGTGTTGTTCTTATCACTTTTCTAAAATAATAGAAACTTTAAATCGTGAACCATAAAACAACAATGTTTGCATTTTCTTATACTGCCTCAAGCATACCATTGAGTTTTCTCTGAAACTAGTCGGTAGAGTTGGCTAAAATTATCAATATTAGTTTTATTTTATGTAAAGCTAATTAATTTGTGTTGTTCTTATCACTTTTCTAAAATAATAGAAACTTCAAATCATGAAACGTGAAACAACCATGTTTGCATTTTCTTATATTAGTTCTAGCATACAATTAAGTTTTCTCTGAAACTAGTTGGTAGAGTTGGCTAAAATTATCAATATTAGTTTTATGTTATGTAACGCTGGTTAATTTGGTCCGTTCTTATCACTTTTCTAAAATAATAGAAACTTTAAATCGTGAAACGTGAAACAACCATGTTTGCATTTTCTTATATTAATTCTAGCACACAATTAAATTTTCTCTGAAACTAGTAGGTCAAGTTGGCTAAAATTATCAATATTAGTTTTATGTTATGTAACGCTGGTTAAATTGGTCCCTTCTTATCACTTTTCTAAAATAATAGCAACTTTAAATCGTGAAACGTAAAACAACCATGTTTGCATTTTCTTATATTAGTTCTAGCATACAATTAAGTTTTCTCTGAAACTAGTCGGTAGAGTTGGCTAAAATTATTAATATTAGTTTTATTTTATTTAACGCTGGTTAAATTGGTCCGTTCATATCACTTTTCTAAAATAATAGAAACTTTAAATCGTGAAACGTGAAACAACCATGTTTGCATTTTCTTATATTAATTCTAACACACAATTAAATTTTCACAATTAAATATAAGTTTTATGTTATGTAACGCTGGTTAATTTGTGTTGTTCTTATCACTTTTCTAAAATAATTGCAACTTTAAATCGTGAAACGTGAAACAACCATGTTTGCATTTACTTATATTAATTATAGCACACAATTAAATTTTCTCTGAAACTACTCGGTAGAGTTGGCTAAAATTATCAATATTAGTTTTATTTTATGTAACGCTGGTTAATTTGTGTTGTTCTTATCACTTTTCTAAAATAATAGCAACTTTAAATCGTGATACGTGAAACAACCATGTTTGCATTTTCTTATATTAATTCTAGCATACAATTAAATTTTCTCTGAAACTATTCGGTAGAGTTGGCTAAAATTATCAATATTAGTTTTATTTTATGTAAAGCTAATTAATTTGTGTTGTTCTTATCACTTTTCTAAAATAATAGAAACTTCAAATCGTGATACCTAAAACAACCATGTTTGCATTTTCTTATATTAGATCTAGCATACAATTAAGTTTTCTCTGAAAGTAGTCGGTAGAGTTGGCTAAAATTATCAATATTAGTTTTATTTTATGTAAAGTTGATTAATTTGTGTTGTTCTTATCACTTTTCTAAAATAATAGAAACTTCAAATCGTGAAACGTAAAGCAACCATGTTTGCATTTTCTTATATTAGATCTAGCATACCATTAAGTTTTCTCTGAAACTAGTTTGTAGAGTTGGATAAAATTATCAATATTAGTTTTATTGTATGTAACGCTGGTTAATTTGGTCCGTTCTTATCACTTTTCTAAAATATAGAAACTTCAAATCGTGAAACGTGAAACAACCATGTTTGCATTTTCTTATATTAATTCTAACACACAATTAAATTTTCACAATTAAATATAAGTTTTATGTTATGTAACGCTGGTTAATTTGTGTTGTTCTTATCACTTTTCTAAAATAATTGCAACTTTAAATCGTGAAACGTGAAACAACCATGTTTGCATTTTCTTATATTAATTCTAGCACACAATTAAATTTTCTCTGAAACTAGTAGGTCAAGTTGGCTAAAATTATCAATATTAGTTTTATGTTATGTAACGCTGGTTAAATTGGTCCCTTCTTATCACTTTTCTAAAATAATAGCAACTTTAAATCGTGAAACGTAAAACAACCATGTTTGCATTTTCTTATATTAGTTCTAGCATACAATTAAGTTTTCTCTGAAACTAGTCGGTAGAGTTGGCTAAAATTATTAATATTAGTTTTATTTTATTTAACGCTGGTTAAATTGGTCCGTTCATATCACTTTTCTAAAATAATAGAAACTTTAAATCGTGAAACGTGAAACAACCATGTTTGCATTTTCTTATATTAATTCTAACACACAATTAAATTTTCACAATTAAATATAAGTTTTATGTTATGTAACGCTGGTTAATTTGTGTTGTTCTTATCACTTTTCTAAAATAATTGCAACTTTAAATCGTGAAACGTGAAACAACCATGTTTGCATTTACTTATATTAATTATAGCACACAATTAAATTTTCTCTGAAACTACTCGGTAGAGTTGGCTAAAATTATCAATATTAGTTTTATTTTATGTAACGCTGGTTAATTTGTGTTGTTCTTATCACTTTTCTAAAATAATAGCAACTTTAAATCGTGATACGTGAAACAACCATGTTTGCATTTTCTTATATTAATTCTAGCATACAATTAAATTTTCTCTGAAACTAGTCGGTCAAGTGGGCTAAATTTATCAATATTAGTTTTATTTTATGTAAAGCTGATTAATTTGTGTTGTTCTTATCACCTTTCTAAAATAATAGAAACTTCAAATCGTGAAACGTAAAACAACCATGTTTGCATTTTCTTATATTAGTTCTAGCAAACAATTAAGTTTTCTCTGAAAGTAGTCGGTAGAGTTGGCTAAAATTATCAATATTAGTTTTATTTTATGTAAAGTTGATTAATTTGTGTTGTTCTTATCACTTTTCTAAAATAATAGAAACTTCAAATCGTGAAACGTAAAGCAACCATGTTTGCATTTTCTTATATTAGATCTAGCATACCATTAAGTTTTCTCTGAAACTAGTTTGTAGAGTTGGATAAAATTATCAATATTAGTTTTATTGTATGTAACGCTGGTTAATTTGGTCCGTTCTTATCACTTTTCTAAAATATAGAAACTTCAAATCGTGAAACGTGAAACAACCATGTTTGCATTTTCTTATATTAATTCTAACACACAATTAAATTTTCACAATTAAATATAAGTTTTATGTTATGTAACGCTGGTTAATTTGTGTTGTTCTTATCACTTTTCTAAAATAATTGCAACTTTAAATCGTGAAACGTGAAACAACCATGTTTGCATTTACTTATATTAATTATAGCACACAATTAAATTTTCTCTGAAACTACTCGGTAGAGTTGGCTAAAATTATCAATATTAGTTTTATTTTATGTAACGCTGGTTAATTTGTGTTGTTCTTATCACTTTTCTAAAATAATAGCAACTTTAAATCGTGATACGTGAAACAACCATGTTTGCATTTTCTTATATTAATTCTAGCATACAATTAAATTTTCTCTGAAACTATTCGGTAGAGTTGGCTAAAATTATCAATATTAGTTTTATTTTATGTAAAGCTAATTAATTTGTGTTGTTCTTATCACTTTTCTAAAATAATAGAAACTTCAAATCGTGATACCTAAAACAACCATGTTTGCATTTTCTTATATTAGATCTAGCATACAATTAAGTTTTCTCTGAAACTAGTCGGTAGAGTTGGCTAAAATTATCAATATTAGTTTTATTTTATGTAACGCTGGTTAATTTGGTCCGTTCTTATCAATTTTCTAAAATAATAGAAACTTCAAATCGTGAAACGTGAAACAACCATGTTTGCATTTTCTTATATTAGTTCTAGCATACAATTAAGTTTTCTCTGAAACTAGTCGGTACAGTTGGCTAAAATTATCAATATTAGTTTAATGTTATGTAACGCTGGTTAATTTGGTCCGTTCTTATCACTTTTCTAAAATAATAGAAACTTTAAATCGTGAAACGTGAAACAACCATGTTTGCATTTTCTTATATTAATTCTAGCACACAATTAAATTTTCTCTGAAACTACTCGGTAGAGTTGGCTAAAATTATCAATATTAGTTTTATGTTATGTAACGCTGGTTAATTTGGTCCGTTCTTATCACTTTTCTAAAATAATAGAAACTTTAAATCGTGAAACGTGAAACAACCATGTTTGCATTTTCTTATATTAATTCTAGCACACAATTAAATTTTCTCTGAAACTAGTCGGTAGAGTTGGCTAAAATTATCAATATTAGTTTTATATAATGTAAAGCTGATTAATTTGTGTTGTTCTTAACACTTTTCTAAAATAATAGAAACTTCAAATCGTGAACCATAAAACAACAATGTTTGCATTTTCTTATACTGCCTCATGCATACCATTAAGTTTTCTCTAAAACTAGTCGGTAGAATTGGCCAAAATTATCAATATTAGTTTTATTTTATGTAACGCTGGTTAATTTGGTCCGTTCTTATCACTTTTCTAAAATAATAGCAACTTTAAATCGTGAAACGTGAAACAACCATGTTTGCATTTTCTTATATTAGTTCTAGCATACAATTAAGTTTTCTCTAAAAGTAGTCGGTAGAGTTGGCTAAAATTATTAATATTAGTTTTATTTTATGTAACGCTGGTTAAATTGGTCCGTTCTTATCACTTTTCTAAAATAATATAAACTTTAAATCGTGAAACGTGAAACAACCATGTTTGCATTTTCTTATATTAGATCTAGCATACAATTAAGTTTTCTCTGAAACTAGTCGGTAGAGTTGGCTAAAATTATCAATATTAGTTTTATTTTATGTAACGCTGGTTAATTTGTGTTGTTCTTATCACTTTTCAAAATTATAGAAATTTCAAATCGTGAAACGTGAAACAACCATCTTTGCATTTTCTTATATTAGTTCTAGCATACAATTAAGTTTTCTCTGAAAGTAGTCGGTAGAGTTGGCTAAAATTATTAATATTAGTTTTATTTTATGTAACGCTGGTTAAATTGGTCCGTTCTTATCACTTTTCTAAAATAATATAAACTTTAAATCGTGAAACGTGAAACAACCATGTTTGCATTTTCTTATATTAGATCTAGCATACAATTAAGTTTTCTCTGAAACTAGTCGGTAGAGTTGGCTAAAATTATCAATATTAGTTTTATTTTATGTAACGCTAGTTAATTTGGTCCGTTCTTATCAATTTTCTAAAATAATAGAAACTTCAAATCGTGAAACGTGAAACAACCATGTTTGCATTTTCTTATATTAGTTCTAGCATACAATTAAGTTTTCTCTGAAACTAGTCGGTAGAGTTGGCTAAAATTATCAATATTAGTTTTATGTTATGTAACGCTGGTTAATTTGTGTTGTTCTTATCACCTTTCTAAAATAATAGAAACTTCAAATCGTGAAACGTAAAACAACCATGTTTGCATTTTCTTATATTAGTTCTAGCAAACAATTAAGTTTTCTCTGAAAGTAGTCGGTAGAGTTGGCTAAAATTATCAATATTAGTTTTATTTTATGTAAAGCTGATTAATTTGTGTTGTTCTTATCACTTTTCTAAAATAATAGAAACTTCAAATCGTGAAACGTAAAACAACCATGTTTGCATTTTCTTATATTAGATCTAGCATACCATTAAGTTTTCTCTGAAACTAGTTTGTAGAGTTGGATAAAATTATCAATATTAGTTTTATTTTATGTAACGCTGGTTAATTTGGTCCGTTCTTATCACTTTTCTAAAATATAGAAACTTCAAATCGTGAAACGTGAAACAACCATGTTTGCATTTTCTTATATTAATTCTAGCACACAATTAAATTTTCACAATTAAATATAAGTTTTATGTTATGTAACGCTTCTCTTGTTCTTATTACTTTTCTAAAATAATAGAAACTTCAAATCGTGAACCATAAAACAACAATGTTTGCATTTTCTTATACTGTCTCATGCATACCATTAAGTTTTCTCTGAAACTAGTCGGTAGAGTTGGCCAAATTATCAATATTAGTTTTATTTTATGTAACGCTGGTTAATTTGGTCCGTTCTTATCACTTTTCTAAAATAATAGCAACTTTAAATCGTGAAACGTGAAACAACCATGTTTGCATTTTCTTATATTAGTTCTAGCATACAATTAAGTTTTCTCTGAAACTAGTCGGTCAAGTTGGCTAACATTATCAATATTAGTTTTATTTTATGTAACGCTGGTTAATTTGTGTTGTTCTTATTACTTTTCAAAATTATAGAAATTTCAAATCGTGAAACGTGAAACAACCATCTTTGCATTTTCTTATATTAGTTCTAGCATACAATTAAGTTTTCTCTGAAAGTAGTCGGTAGAGTTGGCTAAAATTATCAATATTAGTTTTATTTTATGTAAAGCTGATTAATTTGTGTTGTTCTTATCACTTTTCTAAAATAATAGAAACTTCAAATCGTGAAACGTAAAACAACCATGTTTGCATTTTCTTATATTAGATCTAGCATACCATTAAGTTTTCTCTGAAACTAGTTTGTAGAGTTGGATAAAATTATCAATATTAGTTTTATTTTATGTAACGCTGGTTAATTTGGTCCGTTCTTATCACTTTTCTAAAATATAGAAACTTCAAATCGTGAAACGTGAAACAACCATGTTTGCATTTTCTTATATTAATTCTAGCACACAATTAAATTTTCACAATTAAATATAAGTTTTATGTTATGTAACGCTGGTTAATTTGTGTTGTTCTTATCACTTTTCTAAAATAATTGCAACTTTAAATCGTGAAACGTGAAACAACCACGTTTGCATTTTCTTATATTAATTCTAGCACACAATTAAATTTTCTCTGAAACTACTCGGTAGAGTTGGCTAAAATTATCAATATTAGTTTTATTTTATGTAACGCTGGTTAATTTGTGTTGTTCTTATCACTTTTCTAAAATAATAGCAACTTTAAATCGTGATACGTGAAACAACCATGTTTGCATTTTCTTATATTAGTTCTAGCATACAATTAAGTTTTCTCTGAAACTAGTCGGTCAAGTTGGCTAACATTATCAATATTAGTTTTATTTTATGTAACGCTGGTTAATTTGTGTTGTTCATATCACTTTTCAAAATTATAGAAATTTCAAATCGTGAAACGTGAAACAACCATCTTTGCATTTTCTTATATTAGTTCTAGCATACAATTAAGTTTTCTCTGAAAGTAGTCGGTAGAGTTGGCTAAAATTATTAATATTAGTTTTATTTTATGTAACGCTGGTTAAATTGGTCCATTCTTATCACTTTTCTAAAATAATATAAACTTTAAATCGTGAAACGTGAAACAACCATGTTTGCATTTTCTTATATTAGTTCTAGCATACAATTAAGTTTTCTCTAAAAGTAGTCGGTAGAGTTGGATAAAATTATTAATATTAGTTTTATTTTATTTAACGCTGGTTAAATTGGTCCGTTCTTATCACTTTTCTAAAATAATAGAAACTTTAAATCGTGAAACGTGAAACAACCATGTTTGCATTTTCTTATATTAATTCTGGCACACAATTAAATTTTCTTTGAAACTAGTCGGTCAAGTTGGCTAAAATTATCAATATTAGTTTTATTTTATGTAAAGCTGATCAATTTGTGTTGTTCTTATCACCTTTCTAAAATAATAGAAACTTCAAATCGTGAAACGTAAAACAACCATGTTTGCATTTTCTTATATTAGTTCTAGCAAACAATTAAGTTTTCTCTGAAAGTAGTCGGTAGAGTTGGCTAAAATTATCAATATTAGTTTTATTTTATGTAAAGCTGATTAATTTGTGTTGTTCTTATTACTTTTCTAAAATAATAGAAACTTCAAATCGTGAAACGTAAAACAACCATGTTTGCATTTTCTTATATTAGATCTAGCATACAATTAAGTTTTCTCTGAAACTACTCGGTAGAGTTGGGTAAAATTATCAATATTAGTTTTATTTTATGTAACGCTGGTTAATTTGATCCGTTCTTATCACTTTTCTAAAATATAGAAACTTCAAATCGTGAAACGTGAAACGTGAAACGACAATGTTTGCATTTTATTATATTAGTTCTAGCATACAATTAAGTTTTCTCTGAAACTAGTCGGTAAAGTTGGCTAAAATTATCAATATTAGATTTATTTTATGTAACGCTGATTAATTTGTGTTGTTCTTATCACTTTTCTAAAATAATAGCAACTTTAAATCGTGAAACGTGAAACAACCATGTTTGCATTTTCTTATATTAGTTCTAGCATACAATTAAGTTTTCTCTAAAAGTAGTCGGTAGAGTTGGCTAAAATTATTAATATTAGTTTTATTTTATTTAACGCTGGTTAAATTGGTCCGTTCTTATCACTTTTCTAAAATAATAGAAACTTTAAATCGTGAAACGTGAAACAACCATGTTTGCATTTTCTTATATTAATTCTAGCACACAATTAAATTTTCTCTGAAACTAGTCGGTCAAGTTGGCTAAAATTATCAATATTAGTTTTATTTTATGTAAAGCTGATTAATTTGTGTTGTTCTTATCACCTTTCTAAAATAATAGAAACTTTAAATCGTGAACCATAAAACAACCATGTTTGCATTTGCTTATACTGCCTCAAGCATACCATTGAGTTTTCTCTGAAACTAGTCGGTAGAGTTGGCTAAAATTATCAATATTAGTTTTATTTTATGTAAAGCTAATTTATTTGTGTTGTTCTTATTACTTTTCTAAAATAATAGAAACTTCAAATCGTGAAACGTAAAACAACCATGTTTGCATTTTCTTATATTAGATCTAGCATACAATTAAGTTTTCTCTGAAACTACTCGGTAGAGTTGGGTAAAATTATCAATATTAGTTTTATTTTATGTAACGCTGGTTAATTTGATCCGTTCTTATCACTTTTCTAAAATAATAGAAACTTTAAATCGTGAAACGTGAAACAACCATGTTTGCATTTTCTTATATTAATTCTAGCACACAATTAAATTTTCTCTGAAACTAGTCGGTCAAGTTGGCTAAAATTATCAATATTAGTTTTATGTTATGTAACGCTGGTTAATTTGGTCCCTTTTTATCACTTTTCTAAAATAATAGAAACTTCAAATCGTGAAACGTGAAACAACCATGTTTGCATTTTCTTATATTAGTTCTAGCATACAATTAAGTTTTCTCTGAAACTAGGTGGTAGAGTTGGCTAAAATTATCAATATTAGTTTTATGTTATGTAACGCTGGTTAATTTGGTCCGTTCTTATCACTTTTCTAAAATAATAGAAACTTTAAATCGTGAAACGTGAAACAACCATGTTTGCATTTTCTTATATTAATTCTAGCACGCAATTAAATTTTCACAATTAAATATAAGTTTTATGTTATGTAACGCTGATTAATTTGTGTTGTTCTTATCACTTTTCTAAAATAATAGAAACTTCAAATCGTGAAACGTAAAACAACCATGTTTGCATTTTCTTATATTAGTTCTAGCATACCATTAAGTTTTCTCTGAAACTAGTCGGTAGAGTTGGCTAAAATTATCAATATTAGTTTTATGTTATGTAACGCTGGTTAATTTGGTCCGTTCTTATCACTTTTCTAAAATAATAGAAACTTTAAATCGTGAAAAGTGAAACAACCATGTTTGCATTTTCTTATATTAATTCTAGCACACAATTAAATTTTCTCTGAAACTAGTCGGTAGAGTTGGCTAAAATTATCAATATTAGTTTTATTTTATGTAAAGCTGATTAATTTGTGTTGTTCTTATCACTTTTCTAAAATAATAGAAACTTCAAATCGTGAAACGTAAAACAACCATGTTTGCATTGTCTTATATTAGTTCTAGCAAACAATTAAGTTTTCTCTGAAAGCAGTCGGTAGAGTTGGCTAAAATTATCAATATTAGTTTTATTTTATGTAACGCTGGTTAAATTGGTCCATTCTTATCACTTTTCTAAAATAATAGAAACTTTAAATCGTGAAACGTGAAACACCAATGTTTGCATTTTCTTATATTAGTTCTAGCATACAATTAAGTTTTCTCTAAAAGTAGCCGGTAGAGTTGGCTAAAATTATTAATATTAGTTTTATTTTATTTAACGCTGGTTAAATTGGTCCGTTCTTATCACTTTTCTAAAATAATAGAAACTTTAAATCGTGAAACGTGAAACAACCATGTTTGCATTTTCTTATATTAATTCTAGCACACAATTAAATTTTCTTTGAAACTAGTCGGTAGAGTTGGCTAAAATTATCAATATTAGTTTTATTTTATGTAAAGCTAATTAATTTGTGTTGTTCTTATCACTTTTCTAAAATAATAGAAACTTCAAATCGTGATACCTAAAACAACCATGTTTGCATTTTCTTATATTAGATCTAGCATACAATTAAGTTTTCTCTGAAAGTAGTCGGTAGAGTTGGCTAAAATTATCAATATTAGTTTTATTTTATGTAACGCTGATTAATTTGTGTTGTTCTTATCACTTTTCTACAATAATAGAAACTTCAAATCGTGAACCATAAAACAACAATGTTTGCATTTTCTTATACTGCCTCATGCATACCATTAAATTTTCTCTGAAACTAGTCGGTAGAGTTGGCTAAAATTATCAATATTAGTTTTATTTTATGTAACGCTGGTTAATTTGGTCCGTTCTTATCACTTTTCTAAAATAATAGCAACTTTAAATCGTGAAACGTGAAACAACCATGTTTGCATTTTCTTATATTAGTTCTAGCATACAATTAAGTTTTCTCTGAAACTAGTCGGTCAAGTTGGCTAACATTATCAATATTAGTTTTATTTTATGTAACGCTGGTTAATTTGTGTTGTTCTTATCACTTTTCAAAATTATAGAAATTTCAAATCGTGAAACGTGAAACAACCATCTTTGCATTTTCTTATATTAGTTCTAGCATACAATTAAGTTTTCTCTGAAAGTAGTCGGTAGAGTTGGCTAAAATTATCAATATTAGTTTTATTTTATGTAAAGCTGATTAATTTGTGTTGTTCTTATCACTTTTCTAAAATAATAGAAACTTCAAATCGTGAAACGTAAAGAAACCATGTTTGCATTTTCTTATATTAGATCTAGCATACCATTAAGATTTCTCTGAAACTAGTTTGTAGAGTTGGATAAAATTATCAATATTAGTTTTATTTTATGTAACGCTGGTTAATTTGGTCCGTTCTTATCACTTTTCTAAAATATAGAAACTTCAAATCGTGAAACGTGAAACAACCATGTTTGCATTTTCTTATATTAATTCTAGCACGCAATTAAATTTTCACAATTAAATATAAGTTTTATGTTATGTAACGCTGGTTAATTTGTGTTGTTCTTATCACTTTTCTAAAGTAATTGCAACTTTAAATCGTGAAACGTGAAACAACAATGTTTGCATTTTCTTATATTAATTCTAGCACACAATTAAATTTTCTCTGAAACTACTCGGTAGAGTTGGCTAAAATTATCAATATTAGTTTTATTTTATGTAACGCTGGTTAATTTGTGTTGTTCTTATCACTTTTCAAAATTATAGAAATTTCAAATCGTGAAACGTGAAACAACCATCTTTGCATTTTCTTATATTAGTTCTAGCATACAATTAAGTTTTCTCTGAAAGTAGTCGGTAGAGTTGGCTAAAATTATTAATATTAGTTTTATTTTATGTAACGCTGGTTAAATTGGTCCGTTCTTATCACTTTTCTAAAATAATAGAAACTTCAAATCGTGAAACGTGAAACAACCATGTTTGCATTTTCTTATATTAATTCTAGCATACAATTAAATTTTCTCTGAAACTAGTCGGTAGAGTTGGCTAAAATTATCAATATAAGTTTTATGTTATGTAACGCTGGTTAATTTGGTCCGTTCTTATCACTTTTCTAAAATAATTGCAACTTTAAATCGTGAAACGTGAAACAACCGTGTTTGCATTTTCTTATATTAATTCTAGCACACAATTAAATTTTCTCTGAAACTAGTCGGTAGAGTTGGCTAAAATTATCAATATTAGTTTTATTTTATGTAAAGCTGAATAATTTGTGTTGTTCTATCACTTTTCTAAAATAATAGCTACTTTAAATCGTGAAATGTAAAACAACCATGTTTGCATTTTCTTATAGTAGTTCTAGCATACAATTAAGTTTTCTCTGAAACTAGTCGGTAGAGTTGGCTAAAATTATCAATATAAGTTTTATGTTATGTAACGCTGGTTAATTTGTGTTGTTCTTATCACTTTTCTAAAATAATAGCAACTTTAAATAGTGAAACGTGATACAACAATGTTGGCATTTTCTTATATTAGTTCTAGCATACCATTAAGTTTTCTCTGAAACTAGTCGGTAAAGTTGGCTAAAATTATCAATATTAGATTTATTTTATGTAACGCTGATTAATTTGTGTTGTTCTTATCACTTTTCTAAAATAATAGCAACTTTAAATCGTGAAACGTGAAACAACCATGTTTGCATTTTCTTATATTAATTCTAGCATACAATTAAATTTTCTCTGAAACTAGTCGGTAGAGTTGGCTAAAATTATCAATATTAGTTTTATTTTATGTAACGCTGGTTAATTTGGTCCGTTCTTATCAATTTTCTAAAATAATAGAAACTTCAAATCGTGAAACGTGAAACAACCATGTTTGCATTTTCTTATATTAATTCTAGCATACAATTAAATTTTCTCTGAAACTAGTCGGTAGAGTTGGCTAAAATTATCAATATAAGTTTTATGTTATGTAACGCTGGTTAATTTGGTCCGTTCTTATCACTTTTCTAAAATAATTGCAACTTTAAATCGTGAAACGTGAAACAACCGTGTTTGCATTTTATTATATTAATTCTAGCACACAATTAAATTTTCTCTGAAACTAGTCGGTAGAGTTGGCTAAAATTATCAATATTAGTTTTATTTTATGTAAAGCTGATTAATTTGTGTTGTTCTTATCACTTTTCTAAAATAATAGCAACTTTAAATCGTGAAATGTAAAACAACCATGTTTGCATTTTCTTATAGTAGTTCTAGCATACAATTAAGTTTTCTCTGAAACTAGTCGGTAGAGTTGGCTAAAATTATCAATATTAGTTTTATGTTATGTAACGCTGGTTATTTTGGTCCGTTCTTATCACTTTTCTAAAATAATAGAAACTTTAAATCGTGAAACGTGAAACAACCATGTTTGCATTTTCTTATATTAATTCTAGCACACAATTAAATTTTCTCTGAAACTAGTCGGTCAAGTTGGCTAAAATTATCAATATTAGTTTTATTTTATGTAAAGCTAATTAATTTGTGTTGTTCTTATCACCTTTCTAAAATAATAGAAACTTCAAATCGTGAAACGTAAAACAACCAAGTTTGCATTTTCTTATATTAGTTCTAGCAAACAATTAAGTTTTCTCTGAAAGTAGTCGGTAGAGTTGGCTAAAATTGTCAATATTAGTTTTATTTTATGTAACGCTGGTTAATTTGTGTTGCTCTTATCACTTTTCTAAAATAATTGCAACTTTAAATCGTGAAACGTGAAACAACCATGTTTGCATTTTCTTATATTAGTTCTAGCATACAATTAAGTTTTCTCTGAAACTAGTCGGTAGAGTTGGCTAAAATTATCAATATTAGTTTTATTTTATGTAACGCTGGTTAATTTGTGTTGTTCTTATCACTTTTCTAAAATAATAGCAACTATAAATAGTGAAACGTGAAACAACAATGTTGGCTTTTTCTTATATTAGTTCTAGCATACCATTAAGTTTTCTCTGAAACTAGTCGGTAAAGTTGGCTAAAATTATCAATATTTGACTTATTTTATGTAACGCTGATTAATTTGTGTTGTTCTTATCACTTTTCTAAAATAATAGCAACGTTAAATCGTGAAACGTGAAACAACCATGTTTGCATTTTTTTATATTAATTCTAGCATACAATTAAATTTTCTCTGAAATTAGTCGGTAGAGTTGGCTAAAATTATCAATATTAGTTTTATTTTATGTAAAGTTAATTAATTTGTGTTGTTCTTATCACTTTTCTAAAATAACAGAAACTTCAAATCGTGAACGGTAAAACAATAATGTTTGCATTTTCTTATATTAGTTCTAGCATACAATTAAGTTTTCTCTGAAACTAGTCGGTAGAGTTGGCTAAAATTATCAATATTAGTTTTATTTTATGTAAAGCTGATTAATTTGTGTTGTTCTTATCACTTTTCTAAAACAATAGAAACTTTAAATCGTGAACCATAAAACAACAATGTTTGCATTTTCTTATACTGCCTCAAGCATACCATTAAGTTTTCTCTGAAACTAGTCGGTAGAGTTGGCTAAAATTATCAATATTAGTTTTATGTTATGTAACGCTGGTTAATTTGGTCCGTTCTTATCACTTTTCTAAAATAATAGAAACTTTAAATCGTGAAACGTGAAACAACCATGTTTGCATTTTCTTATATTAATTCTAGCCCACAATTAAATTTTCTCTGAAACTAGTCGGTAGAGTTGGCTAAAATTATCAATATTAGTTTTATTTTATGTAAAGCTGATTAATTTGTGTTGTTCTTATCACTTTTCTAAAATAATAGAAACTTCAAATCGTGAAACGTAAAACAACCATGTTTGCATTTTCTTATATTAGTTCTAGCATACAATTAAGTTTTCTCTGAAACTAGTCGGTAGAGTTGGCTAAAATTATCAATATAAGTTTTATGTTATGTAACGCTGGTTAATTTGTGTTGTTCTTATCACTTTTCTAAAATAATAGCAACTTTAAATAGTGAACCGTGAAACAACAATGTTGGCATTTTCTTATATTAGTTCTAGCATACCATTAAGTTTTCTCTGAAACTAGTCGGTAAAGTTGGCTAAAATTATCAATATTAGATTTATTTTATGTAACGCTGATTAATTTGTGTTGTTCTTATCACTTTTCTAAAATAATAGCAACTTTAAATCGTGAAACGTGAAACAACCATGTTTGCATTTTCTTATATTAATTCTAGCATACAATTAAATTTTCTCTGAAATTAGTCGGTAGAGTTGGCTAAAATTATCAATATTAGTTTTATTTTATGTAAAGCTAATTAATTTGTGTTGTTCTTATCACTTTTCTAAAATAACAGAAACTTTAAATCGTGAACGGTAAAACAATAATGTTTGCATTTTCTTATATTAGTTCTAGCATACAATTAAGTTTTCTCTGAAACTAGTCGGTAGAGTTGGCTAAAATTATCAATATTAGTTTTATGTTATGTAACGCTGGTTAATTTGGTCCGTTCTTATCACTTTTCTAAAATAATAGAAACTTTAAATCGTGAAACGTGAAACAACCATGTTTGCATTTTCTTATATTAATTCAAGCACACAATTAAATTTTCTCTGAAACTAGTCGGTAGAGTTGGCTAAAATTATCAATATTAGTTTTATTTTATGTAAAGCTGATTAATTTGTGTTGTTCTTATCACTTTTCTAAAATAATAGAAACTTCAAATCGTGAAACGTAAAACAACCATGTTTGCATTTTCTTATATTAGTTCTAGCATACCATTAAGTTTTCTCTGAAACTAGTCGGTAGAGTTGGCTAAAATTATCAATATTAGTTTTATGTTATGTAACGCTGGTTAATTTGGTCCGTTCTTATCACTTTTCTAAAATAATAGAAACTTTAAATCGTGAAAAGTGAAACAACCATGTTTGCATTTTCTTATATTAATTCTAGCACACAATTAAATTTTCTCTGAAACTAGTCGGTAGAGTTGGCTAAAATTATCAATATTAGTTTTATTTTATGTAAAGCTGATTAATTTGTGTTGTTCTTATCACTTTTCTAAAATAATAGAAACTTCAAATCGTGAAACGTAAAACAACCATGTTTGCATTGTCTTATATTAGTTCTAGCAAACAATTAAGTTTTCTCTGAAAGCAGTCGGTAGAGTTGGCTAAAATTATCAATATTAGTTTTATTTTATGTAACGCTGGTTAAATTGGTCCATTCTTATCACTTTTCTAAAATAATAGAAACTTTAAATCGTGAAACGTGAAACACCAATGTTTGCATTTTCTTATATTAGTTCTAGCATACAATTAAGTTTTCTCTAAAAGTAGCCGGTAGAGTTGGCTAAAATTATTAATATTAGTTTTATTTTATTTAACGCTGGTTAAATTGGTCCGTTCTTATCACTTTTCTAAATAATAGAAACTTTAAATCGTGAAACGTGAAACAACCATGTTTGCATTTTCTTATATTAATTCTAGCACACAATTAAATTTTCTTTGAAACTAGTCGGTAGAGTTGGCTAAAATTATCAATATTAGTTTTATTTTATGTAAAGCTAATTAATTTGTGTTGTTCTTATCACCTTTCTAAAATAATAGAAACTTCAAATCGTGAAACGTAAAACAACCATGTTTGCATTTTCTTATATTAGTTCTAGCAAACAATTAAGTTTTCTCTGAAAGTAGTCGGTAGAGTTGGCTAAAATTATCAATATTAGTTTTATTTTATGTAAAGCTGATTAATTTGTGTTGTTCTTATCACTTTTCTAAAATAATAGCAACTATAAATAGTGAAACGTGAAACAACAATGTTTGCATTTTCTTATATTAATTCTAGCACACAATTAAATTTTCTCTGAAACTAGTCGGTAGAGTTGGCTAAAATTATCAATATTAGTTTTATTTTATGTAAAGCTGATTAATTTGTGTTGTTCTTATCGCTTTTCTAAAATAATAGCAACTTTAAATCGTGAAATGTAAAACAACCATGTTTGCATTTTCTTATATTAATTCTAGCACACAATTAAATTTTCTTTGAAACTAGTCGGTCAAGTTGGCTAAAATTATCAATATTAGTTTTATTTTATGTAAAGCTAATTAATTTGTGTTGTTCTTATCACCTTTCTAAAATAATAGAAACTTCAAATCGTGAAACGTAAAACAACCAAGTTTGCATTTTCTTATATTAGTTCTAGCAAACAATTAAGTTTTCTCTGAAAGTAATCGGTAGAGTTGGCTAAAATTATCAATATTAGTTTTATTTTATGAAAAGCTGATTAATTTGTGTTGTTCTTATCACTTTTCTAAAATAATAGAAACTTCAAATCGTGAAACGTAAAACAAACATTTTTGCATTTTTTTATATTAGTTCTAGCATACAATTAAGTTTTCTCTGAAACTAGTCGGTAGAGTTGGCTAAAATTATCAATATTAGTTTTATTTTATGTAAAGCTAATTAATTTGTGTTGTTCTTATCACTTTTCTAAAATAATAGAAACTTCAAATCGTGAAACCTAAAACAACCATGTTTGCATTTTCTTATATTAGATCTAGAATACAATTAAGTTTTCTCTGAAACTAGTCGGTAGAGTTGGCTAAAATTGTCAATATTAGTTTTATTTTATGTAACGCTGGTTAATTTGGTCCGTTCTTATGACTTTTCTAAAATAATAGAAACTACAAACCGTGAAACGTGAAACAACCATGTTTGCATTTTCTTATATTAATTCTAGCACACAATTAAATTTTCTCTGAAACTAGTCGGTAGAGTTGGCTAAAATTATCAATATAAGTTTTATGTTATGTAACGCTGGTTAATTTGTGTTGCTCTTATCACGTTTCTAAAATAATTGCAACTTTAAATCGTGAAACGTGAAACAACCATGTTTGCATTTTCTTATATTAGTTCTAGCATACAATTAAGTTTTCTCTGAAACTAGTCGGTAGAGTTGGCTAAAATTATCAATATTAGTTTTATTTTATGTAACGCTGGTTAATTTGTGTTGTTCTTATCACTTTTCTAAAATAATAGCAACAATAAATAGTGAAACGTGAAACAACAATGTTGGCTTTTTCTTATATTAGTTCTAGCATACCATTAAGTTTTCTCTGAAACTAGTCGGTAAAGTTGGCTAAAATTATCAATATTAGACTTATTTTATGTAACGCTGATTAATTTGTGTTGTTCTTATCACTTTTCTAAAATAATAGCAACGTTAAATCGTGAAACGTGAAACAACCATGTTTGCATTTTCTTATATTAATTCTAGCATACAATTAAATTTTCTCTGAAATTAGTCGGTAGAGTTGGCTAAAATTATCAATATTAGTTTTATTTTATGTAAAGTTAATTAATTTGTGTTGTTCTTATCACTTTTCTAAAATAACAGAAACTTCAAATCGTGAACCATAAAACAACAATGTTTGCATTTTCTTATACTGCCTCAAGCATACCATTAAGTTTTCTCTGAAACTAGTCGGTAGAGTTGGCTAAAATTATCAATATTAGTTTTATTTTATGTAAAGCTAATTAATTTGTGTTGTTCTTATCACTTTTCTAAAATAATAGAAACTTCAAATCGTGAAACGTGAAACAACCATGTTTGCATTTTCTTATATTAGTTCTAGCACACAATTAAGTTTTCTCTGAAACTAGTCGGTAGAGTTGGCTAAAATTATCAATATTAGTTTTATGTTATGTAACGCTGGTTAATTTGGTCCGTTCTTATCACTTTTCTAAAATAATAGAAACTTTAAATCGTGAAACGTGAAACAACAATGTTTGCATTTTCTTATATTAATTCTAGCCCACAATTAAATTTTCTCTGAAACTAGTCGGTAGAGTTGGCTAAAATTATCAATATTAGTTTTATTTTATGTAAAGCTGATTAATTTGTGTTGTTCTTATCACTTTTCTAAAATAATAGAAACTTCAAATCGTGAAACGTAAAACAACCATGTTTGCATTTTCTTATATTAGTTCTAGCATACAATTAAGTTTTCTCTGAAACTAGTCGGTAGAGTTGGCTAAAATTATCAATATAAGTTTTATGTTATGTAACGCTGGTTAATTTGTGTTGTTCTTATCACTTTTCTAAAATAATAGCTACTTTAAATCGTGAAACGTGAAACAACCATGTTTGCATTTTCTTATATTAATTCTAGCACACAATTAAATTTTCTCTGAAACTAGTCGGTAGAGTTGGCTAAAATTATCAATATTAGTTTTATTTTATGTAAAGCTGATTAATTTGTGTTGATCTTATCACTTTTCTAAAATAATAGAAACTTCAAATCGTGAACGGTAAAACAATAATGTTTGCATTTTCTTATATTAGTTCTAGCATACAATTAAGTTTTCTCTGAAACTAGTCGGTAGAGTTGGCTAAAATTATCAATATTAGTTTTATGTTATGTAACGCTGGTTAATTTGGTCCGTTCTTATCACTTTTCTAAAATAATAGAAACTTTAAATCGTGAAACGTGAAACAACCATGTTTGCATTTTCTTATATTAATTCTAGCACACAATTAAATTTTCTCTGAAACTAGTCGGTAGAGTTGGCTAAAATTATCAATATTAGTTTTATTTTATGTAAAGCTGATTAATTTGTGTTGATCTTATCACTTTTCTAAAATAATAGAAACTTCAAATCGTGAAACGTAAAACAACCATGTTTGCATTGTCTTATATTAGTTCTAGCAAACAATTAAGTTTTCTCTGAAAGCAGTCGGTAGAGTTGGCTAAAATTATCAATATTAGTTTTATTTTATGTAACGCTGGTTAAATTGGTCCATTCTTATCACTTTTCTAAAATAATAGAAACTTTAAATCGTGAAACGTGAAACACCAATGTTTGCATTTTCTTATATTAGTTCTAGCATACAATTAAGTTTTCTCTAAAAGTAGCCGGTAGAGTTGGCTAAAATTATTAATATTAGTTTTATTTTATTTAACGCTGGTTAAATTGGTCCGTTCTTATCACTTTTCTAAAATAATAGAAACTTTAAATCGTGAAACGTGAAACAACCATGTTTGCATTTTCTTATATTAATTCTAGCACACAATTAAATTTTCTTTGAAACTAGTCGGTAGAGTTGGCTAAAATTATCAATATTAGTTTTATTTTATGTAAAGCTAATTAATTTGTGTTGTTCTTATCACCTTTCTAAAATAATAGAAACTTCAAATCGTGAAACGTAAAACAACCATGTTTGCATTTTCTTATATTAGTTCTAGCAAACAATTAAGTTTTCTCTGAAAGTAGTCGGTAGAGTTGGCTAAAATTATCAATATTAGTTTTATTTTATGTAAAGCTGATTAATTTGTGTTGTTCTTATCACTTTTCTAAAATAATAGCAACTATAAATAGTGAAACGTGAAACAACAATGTTGGCATTTTCTTATATTAGTTCTAGCATACCATTAAGTTTTCTCTGAAACTAGTCGGTAAACTTGGCTAAAATTATAAATATTAGATTTATTTTATGTAACGCTGATTAATTTGTGTTGTTCTTATCACTTTTCTAAAATAATAGCAACGTTAAATCGTGAAACGTGAAACAACCATGTTTGCATTTTCTTATATTAATTCTAGCATACAATTAAATTTTCTCTGAAATTAGTCGGTAGAGTTGGCTAAAATTATCAATATTAGTTTTATTTTATGTAAAGCTAATTAATTTGTGTTGTTCTTATCACTTTTCTAAAATAACAGAAACTTCAAATCGTGAACGGTAAATCAATAATGTTTGCATTTTCTTATATTAGTTCTAGCATACAATTAAGTTTTCTCTGAAACTAGTCGGTAGAGTTGGCTAAAATTATCAATATTAGATTTATTTTATGTAACGCTGATTAATTTGTGTTGTTCTTATCACTTTTCTAAAACAATAGAAACTTTAAATCGTGAACCATAAAACAACCATCTTTGCATTTTCTTATACTGCCTCAAGCATACAATTAAGTTTTCTCTGAAACTAGTCGGTAGAGTTGGCTAAAATTATCAATATTAGTTTTATTTTATGTATAGCTAATTAATTTGTGTTGTTCTTATCACTTTTCTAAAATAATAGAAACTTCAAATCGTAAAACGTGAAACAACCATGTTTGCATTTTCTTATATTAGTTCTAGCATACAATTAAGTTTTCTCTGAAACTAGTCGGTAGAGTTGGCTAAAATTATCAATATTAGTTTTATGTTATGTAACGCTGGTTAATTTGGTCCGTTCTTATCACTTTTCTAAAATAATAGAAACTTTAAATCGTGAAACGTGAAGCAACCATGTTTGCATTTTCTTATATTAATTCTAGCCCACAATTAAATTTTCTCTGAAACTAGTCGGTAGAGTTGGCTAAAATTATCAATATTAGTTTTATTTTATGTAAAGCTGATTAATTTGTGTTGTTCTTATCACTTTTCTAAAATAATAGAAACTTCAAATCGTGAAACGTAAAACAACCATGTTTGCATTTTCTTATATTAGTTCTAGCATACAATTAAGTTTTCTCTGAAACTAGTCGGTAGAGTTGGCTAAAATTATCAATATTAGTTTTATGGTATGTAACGCTGGTTAATTTGGTCCGTTCGTATCACTTTTCTAAAATAATAGAAACTTTAAATCGTGAAAAGTGAAACAACCATGTTTGCATTTTCTTATATTAATTCTAGCACACAATTAAATTTTCTCTGAAACTAGTCGGTAAAGTTGGCTAAAATTATCAATATTAGTTTTATTTTATGTAAAGCTGGTTAATTTGGTCCGTTCTTATCACTTTTCTAAAATAATAGAAACTTCAAATCGTGAAACATAAAATAACAATGTTTGCATTTTCTTATACTGCCTCAAGCATACAATTAAGTTTTCTCTAAAAGTAGTCGGTAGAGTTGGCTAAAATTATTAATATTAGTTTTATTTTATGTAACGCTGGTTAATTTGGTCCGTTCTTATCACTTTCCTAAAATAATAGCAACTTTAAAACATGAAACGTGAAGCAACCATGTTTGCATTTTCTTATATTAGTTCTAGCATACCATAAAGTTTTCTCTGAAACTAGTCGGTCTGGTTGGCTAAAATTATCAATATTAGTTTTATTTTATGTAACGCTAGTTAATTTGGTCCGTTCTAATCACTTTTCTAAAATAATAGCAACTTTAAATCGTGAAACGTGAAACAACCATGTTTGCGTTTTCTTATATTGCCTCTAGCATACCATTAAGGTTTTCTCTGAAACTAGTCGGTGGAGTTGGCTAAAATTATCAATATTAGTTTTATTTTATGTAACGCTGGTTAATTTGTGCTGTTCTTATCACTTTTCTAAAATAATAGAAACTTCAAATCGTGAAACGTGAAACAACCATGTTTGCATTTTCTTATATTAGTTCTAGCATACAATTAAGTTTTCTCTGAAACTAGTCGGTAGAGTTGGCTAAAATTATCAATATTAGTTTTATTTTATGTAACGCTGATTAATTTGTTCCGTTCTTATCACTTTTCTAAAATAATAGAAACTTCAAATCGTGAAACATAAAATAACATTGTTTGCATTTTCTTATACTGCTTCAAGCATACAATTAAGTTTTCTCTAAAAGTAGTCGGTAGAGTTGCATAAAATTATTAATATTAGTTTTATTTTATGTAACACTGCTTAATTTGGTCCGTTCTTATCACTTTTCTAAAATAATAGAAACTTTAAATCGTGAAAAGTGAAACAACCATGTTTGCATTTTCTTATATTAATTCTAGCACACAATTAAATTTTCTCTGAAACTAGTCGGTAGAGTTGGCTAAAATTATCAATATTAGTTTTATTTTATGTAAAGCTGATTAATTTGTGTTGTTCTTATCACTTTTCTAAAATAATAGAAACTTGAAATCGTGAAACGTAAAACAACCATGTTTGCATTGTCTTATATTAGTTCTAGCAAACAATTAAGTTTTCTCTGAAAGCCGTCGGTAGAGTTGGCTAAAATTATCAATATTAGTTTTATTTTATGTAACGCTGATTAATTTGTGTTGTTCTTATCACTTTTCTACAATAATAGAAACTTCAAATCGTGAACCATAAAACAACAATGTTTGCATTTTCTAATACTGCCTCATGCATACCATTAAGTTTTCTTTCAAACTAGTCGGTAGAGTTGGCCAAAATTATCAATATTAGTTTTATTTTATGTAACGCTGGTTAATTTGGTCCCTTCTTATCACTTTTCTAAAATAATAGCAACTTTAAATCGTGAAACGTGAAACAACCAGGTTTGCATTTTCTTATATTAGTTCTAGCATATAATTAAGTTTTCTCTGAAACTAGTCGGTCAAGTTGGCTAACATTATCAATATTAGTTTTATTTTATGTAACGCTGGTTAATTTGTGTTGTTCTTATCACTTTTCAAAATTATAGAAATTTCAAATCGTGCAACGTGAAACAACCATATTTGCATTTTCTTATATTAGTTCTAGCATACAATTAAATTTTCTCTGAAATTAGTCGGTAGAGTTGGCTAAAATTATCAATATTAGTTTTATTTTACGTAAAGCTAATTAATTTGTGTTGTTCTTATCACTTTTCTAAAATAATAGAAACTTCAAATCGTGAAACGTAAAACAACCATGTTTGCATATTAGTTCTAGCATACCATTAAGTTTTCTCTGAAACTAGTCGGTAGAGTTGGCTAAAATTATCAATATTAGTTTTATTTTATGTAACGCTGATTAATTTGTGTTGTTCTTATCACTTTTCTACAATAATAGAAACTTCAAATCGTGAACCATAAAACAACAATGTTTGCATTTTCTAATACTGCCTCATGCATACCATTAAGTTTTCTTTCAAACTAGTCGGTAGAGTTGGCCAAAATTATCAATATTAGTTTTATTTTATGTAACGCTGGTTAATTTGGTCCCTTCTTATCACTTTTCTAAAATAATAGCAACTTTAAATCGTGAAACGTGAAACAACCAGGTTTGCATTTTCTTATATTAGTTCTAGCATATAATTAAGTTTTCTCTGAAACTAGTCGGTCAAGTTGGCTAACATTATCAATATTAGTTTTATTTTATGTAACGCTGGTTAATTTGTGTTGTTCTTATCACTTTTCAAAATTATAGAAATTTCAAATCGTGCAACGTGAAACAACCATATTTGCATTTTCTTATATTAGTTCTAGCATACAATTAAATTTTCTCTGAAATTAGTCGGTAGAGTTGGCTAAAATTATCAATATTAGTTTTATTTTATGTAACGCTGGTTAATTTGTGCTGTTCTTATCACTTTTCTAAAATAATAGAAACTTCAAATCGTGAAACGTAAAACAACCATGTTTGCATATTAGTTCTAGCATACCATTAAGTTTTCTCTGAAACTAGTCGGTAGAGTTGGCTAAAATTATCAATGTTAGTTTTATGTTATGTAACGCTGGTTAATTTGGTCCGTTCTTATCACTTTTCTAAAATAATAGAAACTTTAAATCGTGAAAAGTGAAACAACCATGTTTGCATTTTCTTATATTAATTCTAGCACACAATTAAATTTTCTCTGAAACTAGTCGGTAGAGTTGGCTAAAATTATCAATATTAGTTTTATTTTATGTAAAGCTGATTAATTTGTGTTGTTCTTATCACTTTTCTAAAATAATAGAAACTTGAAATCGTGAAACGTAAAACAACCATGTTTGCATTGTCTTATATTAGTTCTAGCAAACAATTAAGTTTTCTCTGAAAGCAGTCGGTAGAGTTGGCTAAAATTATCAATATTAGTTTTATTTTATGTAACGCTGATTAATTTGTGTTGTTCTTATCACTTTTCTACAATAATAGAAACTTCAAATCGTGAACCATAAAACAACAATGTTTGCATTTTCTAATACTGCCTCATGCATACCATTAAGTTTTCTTTCAAACTAGTCGGTAGAGTTGGCCAAAATTATCAATATTAGTTTTATTTTATGTAACGCTGGTTAATTTGGTCCCTTCTTATCACTTTTCTAAAATAATAGCAACTTTAAATCGTGAAACGTGAAACAACCAGGTTTGCATTTTCTTATATTAGTTCTAGCATATAATTAAGTTTTCTCTGAAACTAGTCGGTCAAGTTGGCTAACATTATCAATATTAGTTTTATTTTATGTAACGCTGGTTAATTTGTGTTGTTCTTATCACTTTTCAAAATTATAGAAATTTCAAATCGTGCAACGTGAAACAACCATATTTGCATTTTCTTATATTAGTTCTAGCATACAATTAAATTTTCTCTGAAATTAGTCGGTAGAGTTGGCTAAAATTATCAATATTAGTTTTATTTTACGTAAAGCTAATTAATTTGTGTTGTTCTTATCACTTTTCTAAAATAATAGAAACTTCAAATCGTGAAACGTAAAACAACCATGTTTGCATATTAGTTCTAGCATACCATTAAGTTTTCTCTGAAACTAGTCGGTAGAGTTGGCTAAAATTATCAATGTTAGTTTTATGTTATGTAACGCTGGTTAATTTGGTCCGTTCTTATCACTTTTCTAAAATAATAGAAACTTCAAATCGTGAAACATAAAATAACAATGTTTGCATTTTCTTATACTGCCTCAAGCATACAATTAAGTTTTCTCTAAAAGTAGTCGGTAGAGTTGGCTAAAATTATTAATATTAGTTTTATTTTATGTAACGCTGGTTAATTTGGTCCGTTCTTATCACTTTCCTAAAATAATAGCAACTTTAAAACATGAAACGTGAAGCAACCATGTTTGCATTTTCTTATATTAGTTCTAGCATACCATAAAGTTTTCTCTGAAACTAGTCGGTCTGGTTGGCTAAAATTATCAATATTAGTTTTATTTTATGTAACGCTAGTTAATTTGGTCCGTTCTAATCACTTTTCTAAAATAATAGCAACTTTAAATCGTGAAACGTGAAACAACCATGTTTGCGTTTTCTTATATTGCCTCTAGCATACCATTAAGGTTTTCTCTGAAACTAGTCGGTGGAGTTGGCTAAAATTATCAATATTAGTTTTATTTTATGTAACGCTGGTTAATTTGTGCTGTTCTTATCACTTTTCTAAAATAATAGAAACTTCAAATCGTGAAACGTGAAACAACCATGTTTGCATTTTCTTATATTAGTTCTAGCATACAATTAAATTTTCTCTGAAATTAGTCGGTAGAGTTGGCTAAAATTATCAATATTAGTTTTATTTTACGTAAAGCTAATTAATTTGTGTTGTTCTTATCACTTTTCTAAAATAATAGAAACTTCAAATCGTGAAACGTAAAACAACCATGTTTGCATATTAGTTCTAGCATACCATTAAGTTTTCTCTGAAACTAGTCGGTAGAGTTGGCTAAAATTATCAATGTTAGTTTTATGTTATGTAACGCTGGTTAATTTGGTCCGTTCTTATCACTTTTCTAAAATAATAGAAACTTTAAATCGTGAAAAGTGAAACAACCATGTTTGCATTTTCTTATATTAATTCTAGCACACAATTAAATTTTCTCTGAAACTAGTCGGTAGAGTTGGCTAAAATTATCAATATTAGTTTTATTTTATGTAAAGCTGATTAATTTGTGTTGTTCTTATCACTTTTCTAAAATAATAGAAACTTCGAATCGTGAAACGTAAAACAACCATGTTTGCATTGTCTTATATTAGTTCTAGCAAACAATTAAGTTTTCTCTGAAAGCAGTCGGTAGAGTTGGCTAAAATTATCAATATTAGTTTTATTTTATGTAACGCTGATTAATTTGTGTTGTTCTTATCACTTTTCTACAATAATAGAAACTTCAAATCGTGAACCATAAAACAACAATGTTTGCATTTTCTAATACTGCCTCATGCATACCATTAAGTTTTCTTTCAAACTAGTCGGTAGAGTTGGCCAAAATTATCAATATTAGTTTTATTTTATGTAACGCTGGTTAATTTGGTCCCTTCTTATCACTTTTCTAAAATAATAGCAACTTTAAATCGTGAAACGTGAAACAACCAGGTTTGCATTTTCTTATATTAGTTCTAGCATATAATTAAGTTTTCTCTGAAACTAGTCGGTCAAGTTGGCTAACATTATCAATATTAGTTTTATTTTATGTAACGCTGGTTAATTTGTGTTGTTCTTATCACTTTTCAAAATTATAGAAATTTCAAATCGTGCAACGTGAAACAACCATATTTGCATTTTCTTATATTAGTTCTAGCATACAATTAAATTTTCTCTGAAATTAGTCGGTAGAGTTGGCTAAAATTATCAATATTAGTTTTATTTTATGTAACGCTGGTTAATTTGTGCTGTTCTTATCACTTTTCTAAAATAATAGAAACTTCAAATCGTGAAACGTAAAACAACCATGTTTGCATATTAGTTCTAGCATACCATTAAGTTTTCTCTGAAACTAGTCGGTAGAGTTGGCTAAAATTATCAATGTTAGTTTTATGTTATGTAACGCTGGTTAATTTGGTCCGTTCTTATCACTTTTCTAAAATAATAGAAACTTTAAATCGTGAAAAGTGAAACAACCATGTTTGCATTTTCTTATATTAATTCTAGCACACAATTAAATTTTCTCTGAAACTAGTCGGTAGAGTTGGCTAAAATTATCAATATTAGTTTTATTTTATGTAAAGCTGATTAATTTGTGTTGTTCTTATCACTTTTCTAAAATAATAGAAACTTGAAATCGTGAAACGTAAAACAACCATGTTTGCATTGTCTTATATTAGTTCTAGCAAACAATTAAGTTTTCTCTGAAAGCAGTCGGTAGAGTTGGCTAAAATTATCAATATTAGTTTTATTTTATGTAACGCTGATTAATTTGTGTTGTTCTTATCACTTTTCTACAATAATAGAAACTTCAAATCGTGAACCATAAAACAACAATGTTTGCATTTTCTAATACTGCCTCATGCATACCATTAAGTTTTCTTTCAAACTAGTCGGTAGAGTTGGCCAAAATTATCAATATTAGTTTTATTTTATGTAACGCTGGTTAATTTGGTCCCTTCTTATCACTTTTCTAAAATAATAGCAACTTTAAATCGTGAAACGTGAAACAACCAGGTTTGCATTTTCTTATATTAGTTCTAGCATATAATTAAGTTTTCTCTGAAACTAGTCGGTCAAGTTGGCTAACATTATCAATATTAGTTTTATTTTATGTAACGCTGGTTAATTTGTGTTGTTCTTATCACTTTTCAAAATTATAGAAATTTCAAATCGTGCAACGTGAAACAACCATATTTGCATTTTCTTATATTAGTTCTAGCATACAATTAAATTTTCTCTGAAATTAGTCGGTAGAGTTGGCTAAAATTATCAATATTAGTTTTATTTTACGTAAAGCTAATTAATTTGTGTTGTTCTTATCACTTTTCTAAAATAATAGAAACTTCAAATCGTGAAACGTAAAACAACCATGTTTGCATATTAGTTCTAGCATACCATTAAGTTTTCTCTGAAACTAGTCGGTAGAGTTGGCTAAAATTATCAATGTTAGTTTTATGTTATGTAACGCTGGTTAATTTGGTCCGTTCTTATCACTTTTCTAAAATAATAGAAACTTCAAATCGTGAAACATAAAATAACAATGTTTGCATTTTCTTATACTGCCTCAAGCATACAATTAAGTTTTCTCTAAAAGTAGTCGGTAGAGTTGGCTAAAATTATTAATATTAGTTTTATTTTATGTAACGCTGGTTAATTTGGTCCGTTCTTATCACTTTCCTAAAATAATAGCAACTTTAAAACATGAAACGTGAAGCAACCATGTTTGCATTTTCTTATATTAGTTCTAGCATACCATAAAGTTTTCTCTGAAACTAGTCGGTCTGGTTGGCTAAAATTATCAATATTAGTTTTATTTTATGTAACGCTAGTTAATTTGGTCCGTTCTAATCACTTTTCTAAAATAATAGCAACTTTAAATCGTGAAACGTGAAACAACCATGTTTGCGTTTTCTTATATTGCCTCTAGCATACCATTAAGGTTTTCTCTGAAACTAGTCGGTGGAGTTGGCTAAAATTATCAATATTAGTTTTATTTTATGTAACGCTGGTTAATTTGTGCTGTTCTTATCACTTTTCTAAAATAATAGAAACTTCAAATCGTGAAACGTGAAACAACCATGTTTGCATTTTCTTATATTAGTTCTAGCATACAATTAAATTTTCTCTGAAATTAGTCGGTAGAGTTGGCTAAAATTATCAATATTAGTTTTATTTTACGTAAAGCTAATTAATTTGTGTTGTTCTTATCACTTTTCTAAAATAATAGAAACTTCAAATCGTGAAACGTAAAACAACCATGTTTGCATATTAGTTCTAGCATACCATTAAGTTTTCTCTGAAACTAGTCGGTAGAGTTGGCTAAAATTATCAATGTTAGTTTTATGTTATGTAACGCTGGTTAATTTGGTCCGTTCTTATCACTTTTCTAAAATAATAGAAACTTTAAATCGTGAAAAGTGAAACAACCATGTTTGCATTTTCTTATATTAATTCTAGCACACAATTAAATTTTCTCTGAAACTAGTCGGTAGAGTTGGCTAAAATTATCAATATTAGTTTTATTTTATGTAAAGCTGATTAATTTGTGTTGTTCTTATCACTTTTCTAAAATAATAGAAACTTCGAATCGTGAAACGTAAAACAACCATGTTTGCATTGTCTTATATTAGTTCTAGCAAACAATTAAGTTTTCTCTGAAAGCAGTCGGTAGAGTTGGCTAAAATTATCAATATTAGTTTTATTTTATGTAACGCTGATTAATTTGTGTTGTTCTTATCACTTTTCTACAATAATAGAAACTTCAAATCGTGAACCATAAAACAACAATGTTTGCATTTTCTAATACTGCCTCATGCATACCATTAAGTTTTCTTTCAAACTAGTCGGTAGAGTTGGCCAAAATTATCAATATTAGTTTTATTTTATGTAACGCTGGTTAATTTGGTCCCTTCTTATCACTTTTCTAAAATAATAGCAACTTTAAATCGTGAAACGTGAAACAACCAGGTTTGCATTTTCTTATATTAGTTCTAGCATATAATTAAGTTTTCTCTGAAACTAGTCGGTCAAGTTGGCTAACATTATCAATATTAGTTTTATTTTATGTAACGCTGGTTAATTTGTGTTGTTCTTATCACTTTTCAAAATTATAGAAATTTCAAATCGTGCAACGTGAAACAACCATCTTTGCATTTTCTTATATTAGTTCTAGCATACAATTAAATTTTCTCTGAAATTAGTCGGTAGAGTTGGCTAAAATTATCAATATTAGTTTTATTTTACGTAAAGCTAATTAATTTGTGTTGTTCTTATCACTTTTCTAAAATAATAGAAACTTCAAATCGTAAAACGTAAAACAACCATGTTTGCATATTAGTTCTAGCATACCATTAAGTTTTCTCTGAAACTAGTCGGTAGAGTTGGCTAAAATTATCAATATTAGTTTTATGTTATGTAACGCTGGTTAATTTGTGTTGTTCTTATCACTTTTCTAAAATAATAGAAACTTTAAATCGTGAGAAGTGAAACAACCATGTTTGCATTTTCTTATATTAATTCTAGCACACAATTAAATTTTCTCTGAAACTAGTCGGTAGAGTTGGCTAAAATTATCAATATTAGTTTTATTTTATGTAAAGCCGATTAATTTGTGTTGTTCTTATCACTTTTCTAAAATAATAGAAACTTCGAATCGTGAAACGTAAAACAACCATGTTTGCATTGTCTTATATTAGTTCTAGCAAACAATTAAGTTTTCTCTGAAAGCAGTCGGTAGAGTTGGCTAAAATTATCAATATTAGTTTTATTTTATGTAACGCTGATTAATTTGTGTTGTTCTTATCACTTTTCTACAATAATAGAAACTTCAAATCGTGAACCATAAAACAACAATGTTTGCATTTTCTAATACTGCCTCATGCATACCATTAAGTTTTCTTTCAAACTAGTCGGTAGAGTTGGCCAAAATTATCAATATTAGTTTTATTTTATGTAACGCTGGTTAATTTGGTCCCTTCTTATCACTTTTCTAAAATAATAGCAACTTTAAATCGTGAAACGTGAAACAACCAGGTTTGCATTTTCTTATATTAGTTCTAGCATACAATTAAGTTTTCTTTGAAACTAGTCGGTCAAGTTGGCTAAAATTATCAATATTAGTTTTATTTTATGTAAAGCTAATTAATTTGTGTTGTTCTTATCACCTTTCTAAAATAATAGAAACTTTAAATCGTGAAACGTAAAACAACCAAGTTTGCATTTTCTTATATTAGTTCTAGCAAACAATTAAGTTTTCTCTGAAAGTAGTCGGTAGAGTTGGCTAAAATTATCAATATTAGTTTTATTTTATGTAAAGCTGATTAATTTGTGTTGTTCTTATCACTTTTCTAAAATAATAGGAACTTCAAATCGTGAAACGTAAAACAAACATTTTTTCATTTTCTTATATTAGTTCTAGCATACAATTAAGTTTTCTCTGAAACTAGTCGGTAGAGTTGGCTAAAATTATCAATATTAGTTTTATTTTATGTAAAGCTAATTAATTTGTGTTGTTCTTATCACTTTTCTAAAATAATAGAAACTTCAAATCGTGAAACCTAAAACAACCATGTTTGCATTTTCTTATATTAGATCTAGAATACAATTAAGTTTTCTCTGAAACTAGTCGGCAGAGTTGGCTAAAATTGTCAATATTAGTTTTATTTTATGTAACGCTGGTTAATTTGGTCCGTTCTTATGACTTTTCTAAAATAATAGAAACTACAAACCGTGAAACGTGAAACAACCATGTTTGCATTTTCTTATATTAATTCTAGCACACAATTAAATTTTCTCTGAAACTAGTCGGTAGAGTTGGCTAAAATTATCAATATAAGTTTTATGTTATGTAACGCTGGTTAATTTGTGTTGCTCTTATCACTTTTCTAAAATAATTGCAACTTTAAATCGTGAAACGTGAAACAACCATGTTTGCATTTTCTTATATTAATTCTAGCACACAATTAGATTTTCTCTGAAACTAGTCGGTAGAGTTGGCTAAAATTATCAATATAAGTTTTATGTTATGTAACGCTGGTTAATTTGTGTTGCTCTTATCACTTTTCTAAAATAATTGCAACTTTAAATCGTGAAACGTGAAACAACCATGTTTGCATTTTCTTATATTAATTCTAGCACACAATTAGATTTTCTCTGAAACTAGTCGGTAGAGTTGGCTAAAATTATCAATATTAGTTTTATTTTATGTAACGCTGGTTAATTTGTGTTGTTCTTATCACTTTTCTAAAATAATAGCAACTATAAATAGTGAAACGTGAAACAACAATGTTGGCTTTTTCTTATATTAGTTCTAGCATACCATTAAGTTTTCTCTGAAACTAGTCGGTAAAGTTGGCTAAAATTATCAATATTAGACTTATTTTATGTAACGCTGATTAATTTGTGTTGTTCTTATCACTTTTCTAAAATAATAGCCACGTTAAATCGTGAAACGTGAAACAACCATGTTTGCATTTTCTTATATTAATTCTAGCATACAATTAAATTTTCTCTGAAATTAGTCGGTAGAGTTGGCTAAAATTATCAATATTAGTTTTATTTTATGTAACGCTGATTAATTTGTGTTGTTCTTATCACTTTTCTAAAACAATAGAAACTTTAAATCGTGAACCATAAAACAACAATGTTTGCATTTTCTTATACTGCCTCAAGCATACCATTAAGTTGTATCTGAAACTAGTCGTTAGAGTTGGCTAAAATTATCAATATTAGTTTTATTTTATGTAAAGCTAATTAATTTGTGTTGTTCTTATCACTTTTCTAAAATAATAGAAACTTCAAATCGTGAAACGTGAAACAACCATGTTTGCATTTTCTTATATTAGTTCTAGCATTCAATTAAGTTTTCTCTGAAACTAGTCGGTAGAGTTGGCTAAAATTATCAATATTAGTTTTATGTTATGTAACGCTGGTTAATTTGGTCCGTTCTTATCACTTTTCTAAAATAATAGAAACTTTAAATCGTGAAACGTGAAACAACCATGTTTGCATTTTCTTATATTAATTCTAGCCCACAATTAAATATTCTCTGAAACTAGTCGGTAGAGTTGGCTAAAATTATCAATATTAGTTTTATTTTATGTAAAGCTGATTAATTTGTGTTGTTCTTATCACTTTTCTAAAATAATAGAAACTTCAAATCGTGAAACGTAAAACAACCATGTTTGCATTTTCTTATATTAGTTCTAGCATACAATTAAGTTTTCTCTGAAACTAGTCGGTAGAGTTGGCTAAAATTATCAATATTAGATTTATTTTATGTAACGCTGATTAATTTGTGTTGTTCTTATCACTTTTCTAAAATAATAGCAACTTTAAATCGTGAAACGTGAAACAACCATGTTTGCATTTTCTTATATTAATTCTAGCATACAATTAAATTTTCTCTGAAATTAGTCGGTAGAGTTGGCTAAAATTATCAATATTAGTTTTATTTTATGTATAGCTAATTAATTTGTGTTGTTCTTATCACTTTTCTAAAATAACAGAAACTTCAAATCGTGAACGGTAAAACAATAATGTTTGCATTTTCTTATATTAGTTCTAGCATACAATTAAGTTTTCTCTGAAACTAGTCGGTAGAGTTGGCTAAAATTATCAATAATAGTTTTATGTTATGTAACGCTGGTTAATTTGTGTTGTTCTTATCACTTTTCTAAAATAATAGAAACTTTAAATCGTAAAACGTGAAACAACCATGTTTGCATTTTCTTATATTAATTCTAGCACACAATTAAATTTTCTCTGAAACTAGTCGGTAGAGTTGGCTAAAATTATCAATATTAGTTTTATTTTATGTAAAGCTGATTAATTTGTGTTGTTCTTATCACTTTTCTAAAATAATAGAAACTTCAAATCGTGAAACGTAAAACAACCATGTTTGCATTTTCTTATATTAGTTCTAGCAAACAATTAAGTTTTCTCTGAAAGTAGTCGGTAGAGTTGGCTAAAATTATCAATATTAGTTTTATTTTATGTAAAGCTGATTAATTTGTGTTGTTCTTATCACTTTTCTAAAACAATAGAAACTTTAAATCGTGAAAAGTGAAACAACCATGTTTGCATTTTCTTATATTAATTCTAGCACACAATTAAATTTTCTCTGAAACTAGTCGGTAGAGTTGGCTAAAATTATCAATATTAGTTTTATTTTATGTAAAGCTGGTTAATTTGGTCCGTTCTTATCACTTTTCTAAAATAATAGAAACTTCAAATCGTGAAACATAAAATAACAATGTTTGCATTTTCTTATACTGCCTCAAGCATACAATTAAGTTTTCTCTAAAAGTAGTCGGGAGAGTTGGCTAAAATTATTAATATTAGTTTTATTTTATGTAACGCTGGTTAATTTGGTCCGTTCTTATCACTTTCCTAAAATAATAGCAACTTTAAAACATGAAACGTGAAGCAACCATGTTTGCATTTTCTTATATTAGTTCTAGCATACCATAAAGTTTTCTCTGAAACTAGTCGGTCTGGTTGGCTAAAATTATCAATATTAGTTTTATTTTATGTAACGCTAGTTAATTTGGTCCGTTCTAATCACTTTTCTAAAATAATAGCAACTTTAAATCGTGAAAAGTGAAACAACAATGTTTGCATTTTGGTATATTAGTTCTAGCATACCATTAAGTTTTCTTTGAAACTAGTCGGTCAAGTTGGCTAAAATTATCAATATTAGTTTTATTTTATGTACCGCTGGTTAATTTGGTCCCTTCTAATCACTTTTCTAAAATAATAGCAACTTTAAATCGTGAAACGTGAAACAACAATGTTGGCATTTTCTTATATTCGTTCTAGCAGACAATTAAATTTTCTTTGAAACTAGTCAGTAGAGTTGGCTAAAATTATCAATATTAGCTTTATTTTATGTAACTCTGTTAATTTGTGTTGTTCTTATCACTTTTCTAAAATAATAGCAACTTCAAATCGTGAAACGTGAAACAACAATGTTTGCATTTTCTTATATTAGTTCTAGCATACCATTAAGTTTTCTCTGAAACTAGTCGGTGAAGTGGACTAAAATTATCAATATTAGTTTTATGTTATGTAACGCTGGTTAATTTGGTCCGTTCTTATCACTTTTCTAAAATAATAGCAACTTCAAATCGTGAAACGTGAAACAACAATGTTTGCATTTTCTTATATTAGTTCTAGCATACCATTAAGTTTTCTCTGAAACTAGTCGGTGAAGTGGACTAAAATTATCAATATTAGTTTTATGTTATGTAACGCTGGTTAATTTGGTCCGTTCTTATCACTTTTCTAAAATAATATCAACTTTAAATCATAAAACAACAATGTTTGCATTTTCTTATATTAGTTCTAGCATACCATTAATTTTTCTCTGAAACTAGTCGGTAGAGTTGGCTAAAATTATCAATATTAGTTTTATTTTATGTACCGCTGTTATATGACAGATTCTTTATCTCACCATATAACCTTAATAATTCCCATACCATATAATTTATGTACCGCAAAATCCCACATATTATAATTTTGATACACGGTTATCAAATTATAATGCCGTTTTTTATATTAAGTTATTATTATATATTGTACGTTTTTTTTTATGCATAGGAAATAATAAATGCAATTTTGTTAATTGGTGTCCCGTGACAACAAACGATAGCAGCCATTAAATAGCAGATCAATGCGGAATCAAGTGACCCCGACGTGATCTGAACACGCGACCTTCTGATCTGAATCAAGTGATCCTGATTATAAAAACGTACCTTTGGACAAGTAATTGTATGCACATTTAATTTAATTTTAAATTATGTTAAAAATTAAGGGACGAGAAGGTGAAATTTTGTTCGCAAGATTAGTTTGTAAGGAATTAGTGTAAAACGTTATTTTTATTTTAATTTTTGTTTAATTTTTTATGAATTAATATATCGGAAATTGTAATTTAAGTGCTACTATACGATTACTACTCGGGTATTTATTTTTATTTTATTTGTAATTCACATCTCACACAAGTGTTTAAGATCAGTGTTGGAAAATTGTTTAAAATATTACACATATATAATTTCTATTGTACACTGGCAATTCTAGATGTGAAAATAGAATATTGTAGAAATTTCATTGAATAAATGTAGAGATGTAGCACAAAAAACAAAAGAATTGAATGAATTTATGACGGTAATAGATTTAACTGTTTTTATTTCTAAGTAACCATTAAATTAATTGCAATCCCTTGAAGTTACGTTACCTAGATAACGCGATAACAACAGAACATTGAACTTTGCAATGTAATAAATGTGTTTTAAATTTTTGAAAAATTTGCATTATTTTCGTCATATTTCAATATTATTTTCGTAATATCTCTAAGACGAGTTGGCATATTTTAAAAGTTTGTACATCAAATTAAAGCTAAAACATCAAAGAAGTTTTTCTAAAAACCGACAGCTGATAAACATAAAAGTTCCATAGTTCTCGGCTTGCAAAATAACAAAAATATTTGAGGGCGTTGAAATTTCTTGTGTTTGACCAGCTATAGCATGAAAACGGGTTGTCACCAATGTTTGTGTTATTAGAAACAGTTATAGATAGTTAAAATACCTTTCCAACAAGGTTATAATTATTGGATTCTTATAAGTGGTTGCTGAGATATGGTAAATAACATCTACGTACTACCTTGAACTTCAACGAAATCGTTTTTTCGGGCTAGCTCGAAAACCAAGGCAGATAGACATGGGGTCGCCATACATTTTTTGATTGGAAATGAGGTGTAGAACCTGCCTGTTTCGGGTTGGCACCCTGTACTGGGACACCCTGTATATATATTATATAGCATAGAATTATTGTGTTCACTCGCCCATACATATAAGTTTGGATTACAGTTTAAATCAGTATAATTTGGATAAAATTTGTATAATACTATATACCATTTTCGCTGATTTTTCGAAATTATTATATAGCTTATTATTATATATAAAAGTTATGGTGCCGGTGTAGTATATGATCTGGCAGGGGAAATTTATCTGAGATAACTTTTGTTTTTTGTGAATTTTATGAGGAAAAAGGAATTTGCCTTATAAAAATATATTTTAATTAATTATTAATTAGTTTTAGCATTCGATTAGAAATAATTTTTAAAAGGAAAATTCCTTTTTCCTCATAAAATTCACAAAAAACAAAAGTTATCTCAGATAAATTTCCCCTGCCAGATCATATACTACACCGGTACCAAAATTATTATATATAAAAAATTATATGGCTTATAGGGAGAATTAGGTTTTTAAATTTATTTGTTTTTTTATTATATTTCGGTTTTTAAGTTTTGTTTAAAGAAAGAATGTTTTCCGAAGGGAAAAAATATTCCGACGAAGCGGGTCCGAGTCCCAAGCAAATCGATAAATCAGTAAGGAATATCACAACTACTCATGAGGTCGAGTCTCTTCGTGTTCGATTGCCAGCGTTCTGGGTACAAAATCCAAACACATGGTTTTTACAGGCTGAGGCACAATTTCACATATTTCGGATTACCAGCGACGATACCAAATATTGTCTAACCGTGGCAGCTCTGCCAATTGACAGTTGCGATTCCGTAGTGGATATACTAGCCAATCCGCCCGAAAATCAAAAATATAACCATTTAAAGGAAGCTTTGATTAGTAGGCATTCGATATCACAAATTAAAAGACTCGAAAGTTTGATAGAGAAAGAAGGAATAGGGGACATGAAACCATCGCAGGTTTTTCGTTCGATGAAGCAATTAGCCGGGGCTGAATTTAATGAGGCCATTATGAAGACCCTTTGGTTAAGAAGATTGCCACAAGTGGTATACGTAGCCTTAATATCGGTCGGTGACAAGCCCATGAGTGAATTAACTGAATTGGCCGATAACATATTTGAGGCTTCCAATATTAGACAAAATGTTGATGGTGTGGCGTTCAGAGCCACTGATAATAAGGGCAATGTGTCATATTCAAGGGATCATACGAATTCCAATAGTTTAAATTTTGATGATAGATTGTCACGCATTGAAGAGATGATAGCAAAAATTACGTTGCGACCTCGGTATGGCAATTACAAGCGAACTTTCCATAATAATAATAATAATAATAATAATAACAACAGAAGCCGTAGTGCTCGTCGTGGAAGAAATCGAAGCAATGATCGTACTCGGTCAAATAGCAATTATCGGATGAATGAAAAGTTATGTTGGTATCACCGCAAATTCGGTGAACAAGCAACAAAATGTTTTTGTTCGGACGGTAAGAGTTTCCCGCAAGAGAAATTAAATTCAAACCACCCAAACTAATTCACCCGTCTATTAACACGGCTAATAGACGGTCCAAACTAAACGGCCGTCTTTTTGTAAATGATAAAAATAATCATTTAATTTTTTTAATTGACACAGGCGCGGATTTGTCGGTTATTCCGTATCAAAAATCCGCTTTACATAATAATACCATGGATAATAGAATACTTTTAAAGGCGGCAAATGTGACTAATATTAGGACCTACGTTACTAAGCTATTGAAATTGGATATAGGACTACGGCGAAATTACATTCATAATTTTATTCAAGCCGATGTAGGGCGTCCTATTATCGGCGCGGATTTTTTAACGAAGTTCGGTATAGTGGTAGATTTAAAAAATAAGCGACTTATGGATTCTTCCACCAACGTTGCAATTAAAACACGCATCACCCAGGCAAGTACACCGACTCCTATTCAATTTATGGTTAATACGGAGTACGGTAATATTTTAAAAAAATATCCCATTTTAACGCAACCGCCTAATTACTTACAACCGGTTAAGCACGCCGTGGTTCATCATATTTTAACAAAGGGGCCATTACAATTTTCAACGGCGCGTAGATTGGATGCGTATCGGCATAACGCAGCGAAAAAAGAATTTGATCTCATGGTGGAATTGGGTATTTGTAGGCCTTCGATGTCACCAGCATGTTCTCCATTGCATATGGTTAAGAAAAAAAAAGGTTCGGAATACAGACCATGCGGCGATCACCGCAGGTTAAACACAATTACAATTCCTGATCGTTACCCCATACCACACATTCAAAATTTCACATTAAATTTGGAGGGTTGTAAAATATTTTCAAAGCTTGATTTGTATCGAGCCTATCATCTCATTCCTGTTACGATAGAAGATGTGCACAAAACCGCCATAACCACGCCGTTTGGAATGTTTGAGTTTTTGCGTATGCCATTTGGGCTTAGGAATGCGGCTCAAACATTCCAAAGGTTCATGAATGAGGTTTTGAGAGATTTCGATTTCGTATTCGTCTATATCGACGACATATTAATTGCCAGCAAAACGGAATCTGATCACCGTAATCACGTGGATATTATATTTCGTCGCTTATCAGAATTCGGTATCACCATTAATCTGGAAAAATGTGTTTTTGGTGTTGCGTCGCTGAATTTTTTAGGGCATAAAATTGGTCCGGATGGGATTTCACCGTCGGAAGATCGGGTGGAGGTTATAACGAATTTTCCTACACCGACCTCCGTTCGACAAATTCAAAGGTTTATTGGAATGATAAATTTTTATCATCGTTTTATTCCGAATCTGGCGAATTTGTTAGAACCGATTCAAACGCATTTAACAATGTTATTAAAGAAGTCAAAAACGGGAAAACATTTTTCGTGGCCGGATTCTTTGAATATTACTCTAACAAATGCAAAACAGGCGTTGGCAAAATCTGTTTTGCTTGCTCATCCTACTATAAACGGGGAATATAATATAACGACCGATGCATCGGACACAGCGATCGGCGCTGTGTTACAACAGGTTCGCCGTGGATCATTTCAACCGCTATCTTTCTTTTCACGGAAGTTGTCAGACGCCGAACGCAAGTATTCCACATTTGATCGGGAGTTGTTAGCCATTTACCTATCCATTAAACATTTTAGATATTTCATTGAGGGAAGAGAGTTTACCGTGTATACCGATCACAAGCCGATCACTACACCAATGTTTTCCAAGGCTGAGAAAAGTCCCAGGCAGACACGGCAGCTTGATTTCATTTCCCAGTTTACAACAAAAATAGAACACATTAAGGGAAAGGAGAACGTTGTTGCTGATAGCTTGTCAAGGATAGCCGAGACTACCGTTTCTCCAAGGGAAATGGATTTCAAATTATTATCGGAAAAACAAAAGGAATGTCCGGAATTGAAGGAAATATTAGCGCAATCCAATACACGTGGTTCTAAATTTAAATTGCAATTAATCCGATTAGCAGATTTGCAGGTTTATTGTGAAACATCAACGGGCAGAAATCGAATATTTGTACCTCAACCTTTGAGAAGAGGCGCGTTTGAAAACCTGCATGGTTTGTCTCATCCAGGGGTTCGGGCTACTCGAAAGTTAATAACGACGCGTTATTTTTGGCCAAACGTTAATTCCGATATTTCTCGGTGGGCAAGAGCATGTATGGCATGTCAGAAATCCAAGGTACATCGACATACGCGATCGTCCCACGGGCAATTCGAAATACCAGGAGGACGTTTTGAGCACATCCATATGGATATCGTCGGTCCATTTGAGCCATCTCAAGGGAACAGATATGTGGTAACGATCATAGATCGTTTTACACGATGGCCAGAGGCCTATGCGATGCCGGATATGACCGCGAAGTCGGTAGCGGCAATGTTGGCCCAGCATTACATTCCACGTTTTGGAATACCATTAAGATTAACAACCGATCAGGGACCGCAATTCGAATCAAAACTATTTCGTGAATTAACTAATCTGTTGGGTATCCACAGGATTCACACCACACCCTATCACCCGCAAGCCAATGGAATGGTGGAACGTTTTCACCGACAGCTTAAGGCTGCATTAATGGTAAGGGGGAATACTAAGAATTGGGCGATTGAATTACCAATAGTATTGTTGGGAATTCGCTCGGCGGTGAAGGAAGATTTGAAATGCTCTCCGGCCGAACTTGTGTATGGCCAGACATTAAAATTACCGGGAGAGATTTTTATTAAAAACACATTTAACGAAAATACGAGCGCAGATACGTTAATTACCCAACTACGACACTGTATGCAAAATTTGATGTCCATTCCAACAAGGCCAACAAAAAGAACCAATATTTTCATTCCAAACGATTTGGATAATTGTGATTATGTTTTTATTCGAAACGATAAGATAAGGCCTGGTCTTGTTCCGCCATATGATGGTCCGTTTAAGATTGTTAGACGTTTAAAGAAAGTTTTCATTGTATGTGTTAGGACTAAAAATACTGCAGTATCGATTGATAGATTAAAACCCGCATTCATGATTTCTGATGAAAAATCATAGGAAAATGGATATATGGTATTTTATTGAGTATCTAATGATATTATTTTTGATTTATTTTTATTTTTATTTTTATTGTTTAATTTTTTTTTTTGATTTACTTTATATTATGGTATAGTACATTATTTTTATTTCATTATTACAATCACATTTTACATTTGTAAAATCTTGGGGGAGAGTGATGTAGTGACTGGATTGTACTGTATGTACAAAATAATTGTATGGAACCTATCGGTGAATTTAATATATATGAATATTGATTTTAATATATATGAATATTGAATATAACGTGAGAATAAAGAATGCATATAGAATATAAAAAAAGATAATTATTTTAATTCAGTAGTAATCATGGTAGCGATAGAGTAAGAACTAACAATTGAATTTGAAGTACATTATATCATTATATAATAATTGTAAATTCCGATAATTGTAAATTTTAATAAATCGAATTGTTATAAAAATGTTGGTGTTTAAAAATTATTAAAATTATTAAAATATAACATACCAACATATATGTGCATAAAAAATATATACACATATAGATACAAAATGCAATTTTGGCTAATTGATTTTCCATACTAGCGAACGGAAATCAATTAACAGCCAATTCATAAATGTGTGCAAGTGGACAATTCTACCGTGAGATTTATTTTCGCAGTAGAATTGTCTTGCAATTACTTGCATATTTTATTTGTATAAATAGTACACCAATTTTAATTTGAAGGGGAGAAAAAATAAAATATTAGAAGTGAAAACGTTATTGTTAAGTATAAGTATAAAGTATTCTAAGTATAAGTAATAAGATATAAGAAGTTTAATAAAATAAAATTTATAGTTAATAAAATAAAGAAAGAAATAATGTTTCAATTGGAGAAGGTTGAGGTGGGACCCTCAACATTTGGCGCAGCCGGTAGGATCCCTGGGGGATCAAAGATAGGTAAGTAAAATAATAATAATAATTTTTTTTTTTTTTTCTTTTTCAGATATAATAAATAAAATTTTTTTTTCCTAGAACATTAATTTTAATACATTTTTTTTATAATAACAATGCAATAATAAATAAATTTTTTTTTTAGTTCAACTCTAATTTTAATAATTTTAATTTTAATAATAAAGTTTTTTAGTATTTTTAACCTAAAGCATTTTTAATCGTAATTTATTTGGCAAATCGGCAAGAATAGCCTAAGCAATTAAATCACGCAAACAAACACCGTATTTCATGTAGGCTCCAATAAGCCTTGGGAATACAATCTTTCAATCATTTTTTTTTCTCTTGGATGTGAGATTGTGGTTATGCATTATGAAGTGTTAACCCTTTTCATCTTTTATTACTTATGGGTACCTCACATCTACAAGAACTACTCGCAAATATCATTAAAGAAAACCTTAATGCCGGTCCGAAACCCCTCACCATCGAGCAATACCGTAACCGTATTAAGCCTCGACCGCCTTTGTCCGTAGAAGTCAACACAAGGGTATATAAACATCGTGGTGGTATTAGAGTTCGTCGCCGCCGGGAAATTGGTCAATTACAACAAGTAATCGCCTTATGTTTAGATCCACAGCAACGTTGGCGATTGCAGGTGAAATTAAAGCAGATGGTCAACCAGTATAAGGAGGAGGATAGGAAAAGAATACGGGATATACGGGTGACTGCCACCAAGCAACCGATCACGGCATCACATTCAAACGTTAAGATACAACAACAACAAAACAAAAGCCCCAAACAAATGAACAATTTAAAATAAGAATTGTAAAATAAAAATCCTTTGGAAGGAAAAAAAAAAAATATAAATCAATTTTACGCACATTTTGGCAAAATTTTTATGTCACACGTTTCCGAACCATCCATTGCTGAGTTAAAAGACCAGGTCAGTCAATTGAGACAAGATACTTTAAGGGCTGAGGCGAATTTACGGGCTTTAAACGAAAATTTATGGTCAGATCTCCGGGAAATTTTGAGTAGAAGGGAATTCCTGGAATTCAAGAATAGTCTGACTGGAAAATTTCCGTTACATAGTACCGAGTTAACGGATGAATTACTGGTTAAAATTAATTCGGCTCATAATTGTCGTTTAGAGCAAAATCAAGCGTTATTAAAAAAGCAACGAGCAAGGACTGCGAATTACGCCAGGGCAATTGGTGAATATAAAAAGGGACAGTTGGAGGCGGAAAATTTATCAAGGGAGAGAGAAGTTTTTATTGAGGATTTACATAAGCGGATTCGTGTCAGTAAGGAAAAAGAATCGAAATTGATAGCTGAAGTGCGGGAGAACGAGATTCAATTGAACCAATTGGCGGATCGTTTAAGAGCGGTTGAAGCGGATATACCTAGTGCTCCGAAACAGGAGTGCATTGCTAAATTGGAGAATAGCATAACGGAATACAAGGATATCATCCGGGGTTTAAGAAGTCAGTTGGAGGTGGAACAAAAACATCAATTGGATACCACGTTGGAACTATCGTATTTCGACGAAGGGGGAAACAGTTCAGGAGTGAATAGCAAAAAATATCTGTGACAGGAAGTCAAGTTGACACAATAGATTACGAAATAATCGGTAGAATTATTAATTTGTTGGTGCCTAGGCTATGCGGGGGAAGTAATTCGAATGTGAGTGAATTCATTAATACATGTAACTTGGCTCGCGACAGTATTGACAACGAAGAGGAACAGGTTTTCACCAATTTATTGACAACTCGAGTATCGGGAGAGGCGTTTGATTTGGTGGCGGACACGGAATTTCACAGTTTAGAGGATTTTTTAAAGATCATCCGAGGACGATATTCACCCGTTGGATCATTGGATGATGTTATGTCTGCGTTAGAGACACATTTCAACTACCGAATGAGGATGTAATCTCCTTTGCAATGCGGTTGAAAAAACTAGGAACTACTGCTGGTCGGTTAGCGAAAGTGCAGTACGGTAATAAAAACATTGACACGTTATTGGAAGAAATCGATTTTATGTTAAGACGAGTATTCAAGACGGGGTTATTAAATCCATCATTGCGTCAATATGCAATAATCAGCAGGGCTCAAACTTGGGAGGCGTTAAAGGAAGAGGTTATGGCATACGATAACCTATTGAAGCATTCAAACCCATTGGGTGATGCTCGCCAAGTTATGTTGGGTAATCGGACGGACTCCACCGCCGACCGAATTTCAAATACTTTGCCTGTTGGTATGCAAACACAATCTTCGGGATTCGAAAAAACGCCCATAACATGTGGTTTCTGCAATAAATTAAACCATTCGTTTCGGGAATGCAGATTGAGGAAAAACACCCCATATTGCAATATATGCAAGGATTTCGGACATCTTGAAAACACTTGCAGACTACGTCGTAATAATTATGAAAGTTCTAATGGAAACCAACGCCCACGGAATTATAACAATAACAATAATAATATTAATAACCGTAACGTAACGTCTAATAATAATAATAATAATAATAATTATAATAATAATATGAATTCTAATTATCAATACCGGAATAATATCGGACATACAAGTAATAACAATTATCGGGGTTTTAATAATAATGGTTGCCCGGAATATGCTAATGGGAATTGGAATACCAGTTCGAGTAATAATGTGCATAGAGAAACTGCAAGAGGTGGAGATAGACGCGCGGATTTTCGTTCGAACGATAAGCAAAAAAACTAATATCGGCCGGGTTGGCACACCACAACCCCGGTCCCATTAATGAAGGGAATCGCAAACTCTTTATTAATAATTCGGATGTTATTAGTAAACAATTTTTGTATAACGAACGGAAAGAAACTTCCAAAGAAAGATGTTCTCCAGACGGTAAATTCGCAAATTTACTTAGTCGGGGAAGTTACGTGAATTTACCTTTGGATATTTGTAGGAATAATTATGTACGATTGCTGGTAGATACTGGCGCGGAAGTAACATTAATAAAAATGAGTTCATTAAATACGAATGTAAATTGGAATAGTGCTGGGCAAATAGAATTGGGTGGTATTTTCGGGGGTAATGGTGTTACTCTTGGCACCGTCCAAGGAAATTTGATAATGCCGCATAAGGTTCCATTCACGTTTAATGTAATCGGGGATTCAGAATCATTACCAATAGACGGATTACTTGGGGGAGACCTATTGGACGGGTGTTCCAGTATCGATTTCTTTAATCAGAAACTGACATTGTGCCTAGACGGACAATATTTGGAATTACCTTTACATTCAATGGGAAATTTATCGAAAGATAAATCAACACGGTTATTTCGTGGAAGGGATTATGAAGTGCTTAAAGAGGTCAAATTAATAAACTCAGGAAAAAATGTAACCAAGAAATTAAATGAAGTTAAATTAGAAGAACCAAATATGAGGGCCCAAATTAATGATTTTGAGAATATAGAAGTAATACATGAAAAGCTAGAAGTCAATGAAAAAAACAATACGGACAAATAGAATTGGGTGGTATTTTCGGGGGTAATGGTGTTACTCTTGGCACCGTCCAAGGAAATTTGATAATGCCGCATAAGGTTCCATTCACGTTTAATGTAATCGGGGATTCAGAATCATTACCAATAGACGGATTACTTGGGGGAGGCCTATTGGACGGGTGTTCCAGTATCGATTTCTTTAATCAGAAACTGACATTGTGCCTAGACGGACAATATTTGGAATTACCTTTACATTCAATGGGAAATTTATCGAAAGATAAACCAACACGGTTATTTCGTGGAAAGGATTATGAAGTGCTTAAAGAGGTCAAATTAATAAACTCAGGAAAAAATGTAACCAAGAAATTAAATGAAGTTAAATTAGAAGAACCAAATATGAGGGCCCAAATTAATGATTTTGAGAATATAGAAGTAATACATGAAAAGCTAGAAGTCAATGAAAAAAACAATACGGAAGTAACAAATGACAAAAAATATATAGAAGTGATATGTGAAGAAACTATAAATAATGACAAAGATGTAAACTCAGAGGTAGTAACGAATACAAAAGAATTAACGCAAAGAAATACTATTGAAGCAATAAATAAAGAAAAAATAAAGAATGATGGAGATATTGAAGTGGACGCAATTATAAATCATGACGGGTCTAACATTTGTAGATCAAAGGGAAGTTGGTTGATACCTGCTCGTACACAGGTAGTCAGAGAAGTTAACTTTCCTATGAGTTCAGCAACACTGGTAATAGAATCTAGGGAACTATTACCCGGAACATTTGTGGGAAATACAATAGTTGAAGTTAAAAATTATATTGGAAGCTGAGAGATAATAAATGCACGAATGCGAGATGTAGAATTTACGGAAATTGAATTAAAATATAAACATTTAACGGAATTTGATATATTGGACGAAAACGCGGGACCAATAATGGGGTCGGACAGGATCCATGCAAGTACGACCCTTAAAGGAGAGAGCAAGGGAGTGTTTTGCGCACATTCAAACAATCACACAAACAGAATAAATAGTACACTAGAAAATTTAAACGTAGAAGGCGATTTAAATCAAGAGGAAAACAATTCAATAATGGCGTTATGTCGCGATTTTGAAGATATATTTTATTTGAAAAAAAAGGGAAAAATAAAACAACGCCGAATTTAATTTAATATTGTATTTTTTTTTACTTTAATTATCATTAATTTTAATTTTTAAGTAACCTTGTTAATCTCGGATTGTTTTTTTTTTTGGTAGATTTAAATACCAAATCTATTTGGTATAACCATAGAATATAACAGAAAACAGTAACCATAGAATATAACGAATTAATATATAAAAATCAAAATAGAAAAAAAAACCCTATAACCCTATACAATAGGAATAAAGTACTAGTAGTAGGATAATGATATTTTATTGTTTAAATATACATATAATATAAAGTAATGAATATTTTGATATTTTAATTTTTGAATTTTGTTAATTACCATTTATTTTTATTTTTTGATTTCCTTTTCCATAACCTTTTTAGTAGAAGTAAGTTAATTATAAAAAAACAAATTTTTGAAAATCTAATAGTTTTAAGGCAAATAGAATAGAACCAGCAAATATAAGAACAACAACCAACCTACAACAAATAGACATGGACAATCATCAACCTTTAAAGTGTAATGTGTAGTGGTATTGCAATATATATGGCACACCCACCATACCACCATATTTGTGTGTTCAAAGTTATCAGTGCAACATGTTATAATTTTTATCGTTCGATCACCAGAAACAAAATCACAACATTTTATCAATTCATCTAGTGATTAAGGATGTAAAATATATCATCACCAATTTTAATCAATATAAATGTAACATCAGTTAACCTCAATACGATTTGTTTACCATACATCATCAACCAATGCCTTTACAACGTTTAATAGAATCGGAAGCAGCCGTCCAAAATTTCATCACATACACATGATACAAAAGTCATCAAACATCTTTAAAATTTTATCGTTACATTAAATCAACCGTTGAACTTTACAAGAAGAAGCCACCAAATCAACATTTCCACATTTCAACATTTCAACATCGAACTCACCATGTGTTATTCATAAGTTAATTGATTAAACACAATTATTTAGTTTGTAAGCTGATTCTAAATTTTCTTTTCCTTTCCCGAAAGTTTCCATCTTCAATGCAACCTTTCTTCTTCAAAGGGGGGAGGCATGTTATATGGCAGATTCTTCATCTCACCATATAACGTTAATAGTTCCCATACCATATAATTTATGTACCGCAAAATCCCACATATTATAATTTTGATATACGGTTATCAAATTATAATGCCGTTTTTTATATTAAGTTATTTTTTTTTGTTATTATTATATATTGTACGTTTTTTTTATGCATAGGAAATAATAAATGCAATTTTGTTAATTGGTGTCCCGTGACAACAATTAACAAATTTAATAATCTATGTGTATAAAAAATTATTAATAATAAATTAATATGTTCATAATAAGTAATATATATATAACATATAAAATGATATGTTAACCAAAATACTCCTATTACATATATGCATTTCTGTAGTAATTAATTTGATTTTCTTTTTAAAAATAAATAATAAATAAAAAATGCAATTTTGTTAATTGGTGTACGGTGTCAACAATTAAAAAATTGAAGAAAATATATATGCGCATAAAAAATATATACACATATAGATACAATATGCAATTTTGGCTAATTGATTTCCCATACTAGCAAACGGAAATCAATTAACAGCCAATTCATAAATTTGTGCAAGTGGACAATTCTACCGTGAGATTTATTTTCGCAGTAGAATTGTCTTGCAATGACTTGCATATTTTATTTGTATAAATAGTACACCAATTTTAATTTGAAGGGGAGAAAAAATAAAATAATAGAAGTGAAAACGTTATTGTTAAGTATAAGTATAAAGTATTCTAAGTATAAGTAATAAGATATAAGAAGTTTAATAAAATAAAATTTATAGTTAATAAAATAAAGAAAGAAATAATGTTTCAATTGGAGAAGGTTGAGGTGGGACCCTCAACACCGCTGGTTAATTTGTGTTGTTCTTATCACTTTTCTAAAATAATAACAACTTTAAATCGTGAAACGTAAAACAACAATGTTTCCATTTTCTTATATTCGTTCTAGCAGACAATTAAGTTTTCTTTGAAACTAGTCGGTAGAGTTGGCTAAAATTATCAATATTAGTTTTATTTTATGTAACGCTGTTTAATTTGGTCCGTTCTTATCACTTTTCTAAAATAATAGCAACTTTAAATCGTGAAACGTGAAACAACCATGTTTGCGTTTTCTTATACTGCCTCTAGCATACCATTAAGGTTTTCTCTGAAACTAGTCGGTAGAGTTGGCTAAAATTATCAATATTAGTTTTATTTTATGTAAAGCTGGCTAATTTGGGTTGTTCTTATCACCTTTCTAAAATAATAGCAACTTCAAATCGTGAAACGTAAAACAACAATGTTTCCATTTTCTTATATTAGTTCTAGCATACAATTAAGTTTTCTTTGAAACTAGTCGGTACAGTTGACTAAAATTATCAATATTAGTTTTATTTTATGTATCGCTGGTTAATTTGGGTTGGACTTATCACCTTTCTAAAATAATAGAAACTTCAAATCGTGAAACGTGAAACAAACATGTTTCCATTTTCTTATATTAATTCTAGCATACAATTAAATTTTCTCTGAAAGTAGTCGGTAGAGTTGGCTAAAATTATCAATATTAGTTTTATTTTATGTAAAGCTAATTAATTTGTGTTGTTCATATCACTTTTCTAAAATAATAGAAACTTTAAATCGTGAAACGTGAAACAACCATCTTTGCATTTTCTTATATTAGTTCTAGCATACAATTAAGTTTTCTCTGAAACTAGTCGGTAAAGTTGGCTAAAATTATCAATATTAGATTTATTTTATGTAACGCTGATTAATTTGTGTTGTTCTTATCACTTTTCTAAAATAATAGCAACGTTAAATCGTGAAACGTGAAACAACCATGTTTGCATTTTCTTATATTAATTCTAGCATACAATTAAATTTTCTCTGAAATTAGTCGGTAGAGTTGGCTAAAATTATCAATATTAGTTTTATTTTATGTAAAGCTAATTAATTTGTGTTGTTCTTATCACCTTTCTAAAATAACAGAAACTTCAAATCGTTAACGTTAAAACAATAATGTTTGCATTTTCTTATATTAGTTCTAGCATACAATTAAGTTTTCTCTGAAAACAGTCGGTAGAGTTGGGTAAAATTATCAATATTAGTTTTATTTTATGTAACGCTGATTAATTTGTGTTGTTCTTATCACTTTTCTAAAACAATAGAAACTTTAAATCGTGAACCATAAAACAACAATGTTTGCATTTTCTTATACTGCCTCAAGCATACCATTAAGTTTTCTCTGAAACTAGTCGGTAGAGTTGGCTAAAATTATCAATATTAGTTTTATTTTATGTAAAGCTAATTAATTTGTATTGTTCTTATCACTTTTCTAAAATAATAGAAACTTCAAATCGTGAAACGTGAAACAACCATGTTTGCATTTTCTTATATTAGTTCTAGCACACAATTAAGTTTTCTCTGAAACTAGTCGGTAGAGTTGGCTAAAATTATCAATATTAGTGTTATGTTATGTAACGCTGGTTAATTTGGTCCGTTCTTATCACTTTTCTAAAATAATAGAAACTTTAAATCGTGAAACGTGAAGCAACCATGTTTGCATTTTCTTATATTAATTCCAACCCCCAATTAAATTTTCTCTGAAACTAGTCGGTAGAGTTGGCTAAAATTATCAATATTAGTTTTATTTTATGTAAAGCTGATTAATTTGTGTTGTTCTTATTACTTTTCTAAAATAATAGAAACTTCAAATCGTGAAACGTAAAACAACCATGTTTGCATTTTCTTATATTAGTTCTAGCATACAATTAAGTTTTCTCTGAAACTAGTCGGTAGAGTTGGCTAAAATTATCAATATTAGTTTTATGGTATGTAACGCTGGTTAATTTGGTCCGTTCTTATCACTTTTCTAAAATAATAGAAACTTTAAATCGTGAAAAGTGAAACAACCATGTTTGCATTTTCTTATATTAATTCTAGCACACAATTAAATTTTCTCTGAAACTAGTCGGTAGAGTTGGCTAAAATTATCAATATTGGATTTATTTTATGTAAAGCTGGTTAATTTGGTCCGTTCTTATCACTTTTCTAAAATAATAGAAACTTCAAATCGTGAAACATAAAATAACAATGTTTGCATTTTCTTATACTGCCTCAAGCATACAATTAAGTTTTCTCTAAAAGTAGTCGGTAGAGTTGGCTAAAATTATTAATATTAGTTTTATTATATGTAACGCTCGTTAATTTGGTCCGTTCTTATCACTTTCCTAAAATAATAGCAACTTTAAAACATGAAACGTGAAGCAACCATGTTTGCATTTTCTTATATTAGTTCTAGCATACCATAAAGTTTTCTCTGAAACTAGTCGGTCAGGTTGGCTAAAATTATCAATATTAGTTTTATTTTATGTAACGCTAGTTAATTTGGTCCGTTCTAATCACTTTTCTAAAATAATAGCAACTTTAAATCGTGAAACGTGAAACAACCATGTTTGCGTTTTCTTATATTGCCTCTAGCATACCATTAAGGTTTTCTCTGAAACTAGTCGGTGGAGTTGGCTAAAATTATCAATATTAGTTTTATTTTATGTAACGCTGGTTAATTTGTGCTGTTCTTATCACTTTTCTAAAATAATAGAAACTTCAAATCGTGAAACGTGAAACAACCATGTTTGCATTTTCTTATATTAGTTCTAGCATACAATTAAGTTTTCTCTGAAACTAGTCGGTAGACTTGGCTAAAATTATCAATATTAGTTTTATTTTATGTAACGCTGGTTAATTTGTTCCGTTCTTATCACTTTTCTAAAATAATAGAAACTTCAAATCGTGAAACATAAAATAACAATGTTTGCATTTTCTTATACTGCTTCAAGCATACAATTAAGTTTTCTCTAAAAGTAGTCGGTAGAGTTGCCTAAAATTATTAATATTAGTTTTATTTTATGTAACACTGGTTAATTTGGTCCGTTCTTATCACTTTTCTAAAATAATAGGAACTTTAAATCGTGAAAAGTGAAACAACCATGTTTGCATTTTGGTATATTAGTTCTAGCATAGCATTAAGTTTTCTTTGAAACTAGTCGGTCAAGTTGGCTAAAATTATCAATATTAGTTTTATTTTATGTACCACTGGTTAATTTGGTCCCTTCTAATCACTTTTCTAAAATAATAGCAACTTTAAATCGTGAAACGTGAAACAACAATGTTGGCATTTTCTTATATTCGTTCTAGCAGACAATTAAATTTTCTTTGAAACTAGTCGGTAGAGTTGGCTAAAATTATCAATATTAGCTTTATTTTATGTAACTCTGTTAAATTGTGTTGTTCTTAGTCGGTAGAGTTGGCTAAAATTATCAATATTAGTTTTATTTTATGTAACGCTGGTTAATTTGGTCCGTTCTTATCACTTTTCTAAAATAATAGAAACTTCAAATCGTGAAACATAAAATAACAATGTTTGCATTTTCTTATACTGCTTCAAGCATACAATTAAGTTTTCTCTAAAAGTAGTCGGTAGAGTTGCCTAAAATTATTAATATTAGTTTTATTTTATGTAACACTGGTTAATTTGGTCCGTTCTTATCACTTTTCTAAAATAATAGGAACTTTAAATCGTGAAAAGTCAAACAACCATGTTTGCATTTTGGTATATTAGTTCTAGCATAGCATTAAGTTTTCTTTGAAACTAGTCGGTCAAGTTGGCTAAAATTATCAATATTAGTTTTATTTTATGTACCGCTGGTTAATTTGGTCCCTTCTAATCACTTTTCTAAAATAATAGCAACTTTAAATCGTGAAACGTGAAACAACAATGTTGGCATTTTCTTATATTCGTTCTAGCAGACAATTAAATTTTCTTTGAAACTAGTCAGTAGAGTTGGCTAAAATTATCAATATTAGCTTTATTTTATGTAACTCTGTTAATTTGTGTTGTTCTTATCACTTTTCTAAAATAATAGCAACTTCAAATCGTGAAACGTGAAACAACAATGTTTGCATTTTCTTATATTAGTTCTAGCATACCATTAAGTTTTCTCTGAAACTAGTCGGTGAAGTGGACTAAAATTATCAATATTAGTTTTATGTTATGTAACGCTGGTTAATTTGGTCCGTTCTTATCACTTTTCTAAAATAATATCAACTTTAAATCATAAAACAACAATGTTTGCATTTTCTTATATTAGTTCTAGCATACCATTAATTTTTCTCTGAAACTAGTCGGTAGAGTTGGCTAAAATTATCAATATTAGTTTTATTTTATGTACCGCTGTTATATGACAGATTCTTTATCTCACCATATAACGTTAATAATTCCCATACCATATAATTTATGTACCGCAAAATCCCACATATTATAATTTTGATACACCGTTATCAAATTATAATGCCGTTTTTTATATTAAGTTATTATTATATATTGTACGTTTTTTTTTATGCATAGGAAATAATAAATGCAATTTTGTTAATTGGTGTCCCGTGACAACAAACGATAGCAGCCATTAAATAGCAGATCAATGCGGAATCAAGTGACCCCGACGTGATCTGAACACGCAACCTTCTGATCTGAATCAAGTGATCCTGATTATAAAAACGTACCTTTGGACAAGTAATTGTATGCACATTTAATTTAATTTTAAATTATGTTAAAAATTAAGGGACGAGAAGGTGAAATTTTGTTCGCAAGATTAGTTTGTAAGGAATTAGTGTAAAACGTTATTTTTATTTTAATTTTTGTTTAATTTTTTATGAATTAATATATCGGAAATTGTAATTTAAGTGCTACTATACGATTACTACTCGGGTATTTTTATTTTATTTGTAATTCACATCTCACACAAGTGTTTAAGATCAGTGTTGGAAAATTGTTTAAAATATTACACATATATAATTTCTATTGTACACTGGCAATTCTAGATGTGAAAATAGAATATTGTAGAAATTTCATTGAATAAATGTAGAGATGTAGCACAAAAAACAAAAGAATTGAATGAATTTATGACGGTAATAGATTTAACTGTTTTTATTTCTAAGTAACCATTAAATTAATTGCAATCCCTTGAAGTTACGTTACCTAGATAACGCGATAACAACAGAACATTGAACTTTGCAATGTAATAAATGTGTTTTAAATTTTTGAAAAATTTGCATTATTTTCGTCATATTTCAATATTATTTTCGTAATATCTCTAAGGCGAGTTGGCATATTTTAAAAGTTTGTACATCAAATTAAAGCTAAAACATCAAAGAAGTTTTTCTAAAAACCGACAGCTGATAAACATAAAAGTTCCATAGTTCTCGGCTTGCAAAATAACAAAAATATTTGAGGGCGTTGAAATTTCTTGTGTTTGACCAGCTATAGCATGAAAACGGGTTGTCACCAATGTTTGTGTTATTAGAAACAGTTATAGATAGTTAAAATACCTTTCCAACAAGGTTATAATTATTGGATTCTTATAAGTGGTTGCTGAGATATGGTAAATAACATCTACGTACTACCTTGAACTTCAACGAAATCGTTTTTTCGGGCTAGCTCGAAAACCAAGGCAGATAGACATGGGGTCCCCATACATTTTTTGATTGGAAATGAGGTGTAGAACCTGCCTGTTTCGGGTTGGCACCCTGTACTGGGACACCCTGTATATATATTATATAGCATAGAATTATTGTGTTCACTCGCCCATACATATAAGTTTGGATTACAGTTTAAATCAGTATAATTTGGATAAAATTTGTATAATACTATATACCATTTTCGCTGATTTTTCGAAATTATTATATAGCTTATTATTATATATAAAAATTATGGTGCCGGTGTAGTATATGATCTGGCAGGGGAAATTTATCTGAGATAACTTTTGTTTTTTGTGAATTTTATGAGGAAAAAGGAATTTGCCTTATAAAAATATATTTAAATTAATTATTTATTAGTTTTAGCATTCGATTAGAAATAATTTTTAAAAGGAAAATTCCTTTTTCCTCATAAAATTCACAAAAAACAAAAGTTATCTCAGATAAATTTCCCCTGCCAGATCATATACTACACCGGTACCAAAATTATTATATATAAAAAATTATATGGCTTATAGGGAGAATTAGGTTTTTAAATTTATTTGTTTTTTTATTATATTTCGGTTTTTAAGTTTTGTTTAAAGAAAGAATGTTTTCCGAAGGGAAAAAATATTCCGACGAAGCGGGTCCGAGTCCCAAGCAAATCGATAAATCAGTAAGGAATATCACAACTACTCATGAGCTCGAGTCTCTTCGTGTTCGATTGCCAGCGTTCTGGGTACAAAATCCAAACACATGGTTTTTACAGGCTGAGGCACAATTTCACATATTTCGGATTACCAGCGACGATACCAAATATTGTCTAACCGTGGCAGCTCTGCCAATTGACAGTTGCGATTCCGTAGTGGATATACTAGCCAATCCGCCCGAAAATCAAAAATATAACCATTTAAAGGAAGCTTTGATTAGTAGGCATTCGATATCACAAATTAAAAGACTCGAAAGTTTGATAGAGAAAGAAGGAATAGGGGACATGAAACCATCGCAGGTTTTTCGTTCGATGAAGCAATTAGCCGGGGCTGAATTTAATGAGGCCATTATGAAGAGCCTTTGGTTAAGAAGATTGCCACAAGTGGTATACGTAGCCTTAATATCGGTCGGTGACAAGCCCATGAGTGAATTAACTGAATTGGCCGATAACATATTTGAGGCTTCCAATATTAGACAAAATGTTGATGGTGTGGCGTTCAGAGCCACTGATAATAAGGGCAATGTGTCATATTCAAGGGATCATACGAATTCCAATAGTTTAAATTTTGATGATAGATTGTCACGCATTGAAGAGATGATAGCAAAAATTACGTTGCGACCTCGGTATGGCAATTACAAGCGAACTTTCCATAATAATAATAATAATAATAATAATAATAACAACAGAAGCCGTAGTGCTCGTCGTGGAAGAAATCGAAGCAATGATCGTACTCGGTCAAATAGCAATTATCGGATGAATGAAAAGTTATGTTGGTATCACCGCAAATTCGGTGAACAAGCAAAAAAATGTTTTTGTTCGGACGGTAAGAGTTTCCCGCAAGAGAAATTAAATTCAAACCACCCAAACTAATTCACCCGTCTATTAACACGGCTAATAGACGGTCCAAACTAAACGGCCGTCTTTTTGTAAATGATAAAAATAATCATTTAATTTTTTTAATTGACACAGGCGCGGATTTGTCGGTTATTCCGTATCAAAAATCCGCTTTACATAATAATACCATGGATAATAGAATACTTTTAAAGGCGGCAAATGTGACTAATATTAGGACCTACGTTACTAAGCTATTGAAATTGGATATCGGACTACGGCGAAATTACATTCATAATTTTATTCAAGCCGATGTAGGGCGTCCTATTATCGGCGCGGATTTTTTAACGAAGTTCGGTATAGTGGTAGATTTAAAAAATAAGCGACTTATGGATTCTTCCACCAACGTTGCAATTAAAACACGCATCACCCAGGCAAGTACACCGACTCCTATTCAATTTATGGTTAATACGGAGTACGGTAATATTTTAAAAAAATATCCCATTTTAACGCAACCGCCTAATTACTTACAACCGGTTAAGCACGCCGTGGTTCATCATATTTTAACAAAGGGGCCATTACAATTTTCAACGGCGCGTAGATTGGATGCGTATCGGCATAACGCAGCGAAAAAAGAATTTGATCTCATGGTGGAATTGGGTATTTGTAGGCCTTCGATGTCACCAGCATGTTCTCCATTGCATATGGTTAAGAAAAAAAAAGGTTCGGAATACAGACCATGCGGCGATCACCGCAGGTTAAACACAATTACAATTCCTGATCGTTACCCCATACCACACATTCAAAATTTCACATTAAATTTGGAGGGTTGTAAAATATTTTCAAAGCTTGATTTGTATCGAGCCTATCATCTCATTCCTGTTACGATAGAAGATGTGCACAAAACCGCCATAACCACGCCGTTTGGAATGTTTGAGTTTTTGCGTATGCCATTTGGGCTTAGGAATGCGGCTCAAACATTCCAAAGGTTCATGAATGAGGTTTTGAGAGATTTCGATTTCGTATTCGTCTATATCGACGACATATTAATTGCCAGCAAAACGGAATCTGATCACCGTAATCACGTGGATATTATATTTCGTCGCTTATCAGAATTCGGTATCACCATTAATCTGGAAAAATGTGTTTTTGGTGTTGCGTCGCTGAATTTTTTAGGGCATAAAATTGGTCCGGATGGGATTTCACCGTCGGAAGATCGGGTGGAGGTTATAACGAATTTTCCTACACCGACCTCCGTTCGACAAATTCAAAGGTTTATTGGAATGATAAATTTTTATCATCGTTTTATTCCGAATCTGGCGAATTTGTTAGAACCGATTCAAACGCATTTAACAATGTTATTAAAGAAGTCAAAAACGGGAAAACATTTTTCGTGGCCGGATTCTTTGAATATTACTCTAACAAATGCAAAACAGGCGTTGGCAAAATCTGTTTTGCTTGCTCATCCTACTATAAACGGGGAATATAATATAACGACCGACGCATCGGACACAGCGATCGGCGCTGTGTTACAACAGGTTCGCCGTGGATCATTTCAACCGCTATCTTTCTTTTCACGGAAGTTGTCAGACGCCGAACGCAAGTATTCCACATTTGATCGGGAGTTGTTAGCCATTTACCTATCCATTAAACATTTTAGATATTTCATTGAGGGAAGAGAGTTTACCGTGTATACCGATCACAAGCCGATCACTACAGCAATGTTTTCCAAGGCTGAGAAAAGTCCCAGGCAGACACGGCAGCTTGATTTCATTTCCCAGTTTACAACAAAAATAGAACACATTAAGGGAAAGGAGAACGTTGTTGCTGATAGCTTGTCAAGGATAGCGGAGACTACCGTTTCTCCAAGGGAAATGGATTTGAAATTATTATCGGAAAAACAAAAGGAATGTCCGGAATTGAAGGAAATATTAGCGCAATCCAATACACGTGGTTCTAAATTTAAATTGCAATTAATCCGATTAGCAGATTTGCAGGTTTATTGTGAAACATCAACGGGCAGAAATCGAATATTTGTACCTCAACCTTTGAGAAGAAGCGTGTTTGAAAACCTGCATGGTTTGTCTCATCCAGGGGTTCGGGCTACTCGAAGGTTAATAACGACGCGTTATTTTTGGCCAAACGTTAATTCCGATATTTCTCGGTGGGCAAGAGCATGTATGGCATGTCAGAAATCCAAGGTACATCGACATACGCGATCGTCCCACGGGCAATTCGAAATACCAGGAGGACGTTTTGAGCACATCCATATGGATATCGTCGGTCCATTTGAGCCATCTCAAGGGAACAGATATGTGGTAACGATCATAGATCGTTTTACACGATGGCCAGAGGCATATGCGATGCCGGATATGACCGCGAAGTCGGTAGCGGCAATGTTGGCCCAGCATTACATTCCACGTTTTGGAATACCATTAAGATTAACAACCGATCAGGGACCGCAATTCGAATCAAAACTATTTCGTGAATTAACTAATCTGTTGGGTATCCACAGGATTCACACCACACCCTATCACCCGCAAGCCAATGGAATGGTGGAACGTTTTCACCGACAGCTTAAGGCTGCATTAATGGTAAGGGGGAATACTAAGAATTGGGCGATTGAATTGCCAATAGTATTGTTGGGAATTCGCTCGGCGGTGAAGGAAGATTTGAAATGCTCTCCGGCCGAACTTGTGTATGGCCAGACATTAAAATTACCGGGAGAGATTTTTATTAAAAACACATACCCAACTACCAACTACGACACTGTATGCAAAATTTGATGTCCATTCCAACAAGGCCAACAAAAAGAACCAATATTTTCATTCCAAACGATTTGGATAATTGTGATTATGTTTTTATTCGAAACGATAAGATAAGGCCTGGTATTGTTCCGCCATATGATGGTCCGTTTAAGATTGTTAGACGTTTAAAGAAAGTTTTCATTGTATGTGTTAGGACTAAAAATACTGCAGTATCGATTGATAGATTAAAACCCGCATTCATGATTTCTGATGAAAAATCATAGGAAAATGGATATATGGTATTTTATTGAGTATCTAATGATATTATTTTTGATTTATTTTTATTTTTATTTTTATTGTTTAATTTTTTTTTTTTGATTTACTTTATATTATGGTATAGTACATTATTTTTATTTCATTATTACAATCACATTTTACATTTGTAAAATCTTGGGGGAGAGTGATGTAGTGACTGGATTGTACTGTATGTACAAAATAATTGTATGGAACATATCGGTGAATTTAATATATATGAATATTGATTTTAATATATATGAATATTGAATATAACGTGAGAATAAAGAATGCATATAGAATATAAAAAAAGATAATTATTTTAATTCAGTAGTAATCATGGTAGCGATAGAGTAAGAACTAACAATTGAATTTGAAGTACATTATATCATTATATAATAATTGTAAATTCCGATAATTGTAAATTTTAATAAATCGAATTGTTATAAAAATGTTGGTGTTTAAAAATTATTAAAATTATTAAAATATAACATACCAACATATATGTGCATAAAAAATATATACACATATAGATACAATATGCAATTTTGGCTAATTGATTTCCCATACTAGCGAACGGAAATCAATTAACAGCCAATTCATAAATTTGTGCAAGTGGACAATTCTACCGTGAGATTTATTTTCGCAGTAGAATTGTCTTGCAATTACTTGCATATTTTATTTGTATAAATAGTACACCAATTTTAATTTGAAGGGGAGAAAAAATAAAATATTAGAAGTGAAAACGTTATTGTTAAGTATAAGTATAAAGTATTCTAAGTATAAGTAATAAGATATAAGAAGTTTAATAAAATAAAATTTATAGTTAATAAAATAAAGAAAGAAATAATGTTTCAATTGGAGAAGGTTGAGGTGGGACCCTCAACATTTGGCGCAGCCGGTAGGATCCCTGGGGGATCAAAGATAGGTAAGTAAAATAATAATAATAATTTTTTTTTTTTTCTTTTTCAGATATAATAAATAAAATTTTTTTTTCCTAGAACATTAATTTTAATACATTTTTTTTATAATAACAATGCAATAATAAATAAATTTTTTTTTTAGTTCAACTCTAATTTTAATAATTTTAATTTTAATAATAAAGTTTTTTAGTATTTTTAACCTAAAGCATTTTTAATCGTAATTTATTTGGCAAATCGGCAAGAATAGCCTAAGCAATTAAATCACGCAAACAAACACCGTATTTCATGTAGGCTCCAATAAGCCTTGGGAATACAATCTTTCAATCATTTTTTTTTCTCTTGGATGTGAGATTGTGGTTATGCATTATCAAGTGTTAACCCTTTTCATCTTTTATTACTTATGGGTACCTCACATCTACAAGAACTACTCGCAAATATCATTAAAGAAAACCTTAATGCCGGTCCGAAACCCCTCACCATCGAGCAATACCGTAACCGTATTAAGCCTCGACCGCCTTTGTCCGTAGAAGTCAACACAAGGGTATATAAACATCGTGGTGGTATTAGAGTTCGTCGCCGCCGGGAAATTGGTCAATTACAACAAGTAATCGCCTTATGTTTAGATCCACAGCAACGTTGGCGATTGCAGGTGAAATTAAAGCAGATGGTCAACCAGTATAAGGAGGAGGATAGGAAAAGAATACGGGATATACGGGTGACTGCCACCAAGCAACCGATCACGGCATCACATTCAAACGTTAAGATACAACAACAACAAAACAAAAGCCCCAAACAAATGAACAATTTAAAATAAGAATTGTAAAATAAAAATCCTTTGGAAGGAAAAAAAAAAATATAAATCAATTTTACGCACATTTTGGCAAAATTTTTATGTCACACGTTTCCGAACCATCCATTGCTGAGTTAAAAGACCAGGTCAGTCAATTGAGACAAGATACTTTAAGGGCTGAGGCGAATTTACGGGCTTTAAACGAAAATTTATGGTCAGATCTCCGGGAAATTTTGAGTAGAAGGGAATTCCTGGAATTCAAGAATAGTCTGACTGGAAAATTTCCGTTACATAGTACCGAGTTAACGGATGAATTACTGGTTAAAATTAATTCGGCTCATAATTGTCGTTTAGAGCAAAATCAAGCGTTATTAAAAAAGCAACGAGCAAGGACTGCGAATTACGCCAGGGCAATTGGTGAATATAAAAAGGGACAGTTGGAGGCGGAAAATTTATCAAGGGAGAGAGAAGTTTTTATTGAGGATTTACATAAGCGGATTCGTGTCAGTAAGGAAAAAGAATCGAAATTGATAGCTGAAGTGCGGGAGAACGAGATTCAATTGAACCAATTGGCGGATCGTTTAAGAGCGGTTGAAGCGGATATACCTAGTGCTCCGAAACAGGAGTGCATTGCTAAATTGGGGAATAGCATAACGGAATACAAGGATATCATCCGGGGTTTAAGAAGTCAGTTGGAGGTGGAACAAAAACATCAATTGGATACCACGTTGGAACTATCGTATTTCGACGAAGGGGGAAACAGTTCAGGAGTGAATAGCAAAATGAAGTGCGGGAGAACGAGATTCAATTGAACCAATTGGCGGATCGTTTAAGAGCGGTTGAAGCGGATATACCTAGTGCTCCGAAACAGGAGTGCATTGCTAAATTGGGGAATAGCATAACGGAATACAAGGATATCATCCGGGGTTTAAGAAGTCAGTTGGAGGTGGAACAAAAACATCAATTGGATACCACGTTGGAACTATCGTATTTCGACGAAGGGGGAAACAGTTCAGGAGTGAATAGCAAAAAATATCTGTGACAGGAAGTCAAGTTGACACAATGGATTACGAAAAAATCGGTAGAATTATTAATTTGTTGGTGCCTAGGCTATGCGGGGGAAGTAATTCGAATGTGAGTGAATTCATTAATACATGTAACTTGGCTCGCGACAGTATTGACAACGAAGAGGAACAGGTTTTCACCAATTTATTGACAACTCGAGTATCGGGAGAGGCGTTTGATTTGGTGGCGGACACGGAATTTCACAGTTTAGAGGATTTTTTAAAGATCATCCGAGGACGATATTCACCCGTTGGATCATTGGATGATGTTATGTCTGCGTTAGAGACACATTTCAACTACCGAATGAGGATGTAATCTCCTTTGCAATGCGGTTGAAAAAACTAGGAACTACTGCTGGTCGGTTAGCGAAAGTGCAGTACGGTAATAAAAACATTGACACGTTATTGGAAGAAATCGATTTTATGTTAAGACGAGTATTCAAGACGGGGTTATTAAATCCATCATTGCGTCAATATGCAATAATCAGCAGGGCTCAAATTTGGGAGGCGTTAAAGGAAGAGGTTATGGCATACGATAACCTATTGAAGCATTCAAACCCATTGGGTGATGCTCGCCAAGTTATGTTGGGTAATCGGACGGACTCCACCGCCGACCGAATTTCAAATACTTTGCCTGTTGGTATGCAAACACAATCTTCGGGATTCGAAAAAACGCCCATAACATGTGGTTTCTGCAATAAATTAAACCATTCGTTTCGGGAATGCAGATTGAGGAAAAACACCCCATATTGCAATATATGCAAGGATTTCGGACATCTTGAAAACACTTGCAGACTACGTCGTAATAATTATGAAAGTTCTAATGGAAACCAACGCCCACGGAATTATAACAATAACAATAATAATATTAATAACCGTAACGTAACGTCTAATAATAATAATAATAATAATAATTATAATAATAATATGAATTCTAATTATCAATACCGGAATAATATCGGACATACAAGTAATAACAATTATCGGGGTTTTAATAATATTGGTTGCCCGGAATATGCTAATGGGAATTGGAATACCAGTTCGAGTAATAATGTGCATAGAGAAACTGCAAGAGGTGGAGATAGACGCGCGGATTTTCGTTCGAACGATAAGCAAAAAAACTAATATCGGCCGGGTTGGCACACCACAACCCCGGTCCCATTAATGAAGGGAATCGCAAACTCTTTATTAATAATTCGGATGTTATTAGTAAACAATTTTTGTATAACGAACGGAAAGAAACTTCCAAAGAAAGATGTTCTCCAGACGGTAAATTCGCAAATTTACTTAGTCGGGGAAGTTACGTGAATTTACCTTTGGATATTTGTAGGAATAATTATGTACGATTGCTGGTAGATACTGGCGCGGAAGTAACATTAATAAAAATGAGTTCATTAAATACGAATGTAAATTGGAATAGTGCTGGGCAAATAGAATTGGGTGGTATTTTCGGGGGTAATGGTGTTACTCTTGGCACCGTCCAAGGAAATTTGATAATGCCGCATAAGGTTCCATTCACGTTTAATGTAATCGGGGATTCAGAATCATTACCAATAGACGGATTACTTGGGGGAGACCTATTGGACGGGTGTTCCAGTATCGATTTCTTTAATCAGAAACTGACATTGTGCCTAGACGGACAATATTTGGAATTACCTTTACATTCAATGGGAAATTTATCGAAAGATAAATCAACACGGTTATTTCGTGGAAGGGATTATGAAGTGCTTAAAGAGGTCAAATTAATAAACTCAGGAAAAAATGTAACCAAGAAATTAAATGAAGTTAAATTAGAAGAACCAAATATGAGGGCCCAAATTAATGATTTTGAGAATATAGAAGTAATACATGAAAAGCTAGAAGTCAATGAAAAAAACAATACGGACAAATAGAATTGGGTGGTATTTTCGGGGGTAATGGTGTTACTCTTGGCACCGTCCAAGGAAATTTGATAATGCCGCATAAGGTTCCATTCACGTTTAATGTAATCGGGGATTCAGAATCATTACCAATAGACGGATTACTTGGGGGAGGCCTATTGGACGGGTGTTCCAGTATCGATTTCTTTAATCAGAAACTGACATTGTGCCTAGACGGACAATATTTGGAATTACCTTTACATTCAATGGGAAATTTATCGAAAGATAAACCAACACGGTTATTTCGTGGAAGGGATTATGAAGTGCTTAAAGAGGTCAAATTAATAAACTCAGGAAAAAATGTAACCAAGAAATTAAATGACGTTAAATTAGAAGAACCAAATATGAGGGCCCAAATTAATGATTTTGAGAATATAGAAGTAATACATGAAAAGCTAGAAGTCAATGAAAAAAACAATACGGAAGTAACAAATGACAAAAAATATATAGAAGTGATATGTGAAGAAACTATAAATAATGACAAAGATGTAAACTCAGAGGTAGTAACGAATACAAAAGAATTAACGCAAAGAAATACTATTGAAGCAATAAATAAAGAAAAAATAAAGAATGATGGAGATATTGAAGTGGACGCAATTATAAATCATGACGGGTCTAACATTTGTAGATCAAAGGGAAGTTGGTTGATACCTGCTCGTACACAGGTAGTCAGAGAAGTTAACTTTCCTATGAGTTCAGCAACACTGGTAATAGAATCTAGGGAACTATTACCCGGAACATTTGTGGGAAATACAATAGTTGAAGTTAAAAATTATATTGGAAGGGTAGCCATAATAAATGCACGAATGCGAGATGTAGAATTTACGGAAATTGAATTAAAATATAAACATTTAACGGAATTTGATATATTGGACGAAAACGCGGGACCAATAATGGGGTCGGACAGGATCCATGCAAATACGACCCTTAAAGGAGAGAGCAAGGGAGTGTTTTGCGCACATTCAAACAATCACACAAACAGAATAAATAGTACACTAGAAAATTTAAACGTAGAAGGCGATTTAAATCAAGAGGAAAACAATTCAATAATGGCGTTATGTCGCGATTTTGAAGATATATTTTATTTGAAAAAAAAAGGGAAAAATAAAACAACGCAGAATTTAATTTAATATTGTATTTTTTTTTACTTTAATTATCATTAATTTTAATTTTTAAGTAACCTTGTTAATCTCGGATTGTTTTTTTTTTTGGTAGATTTAAATACCAAATCTATTTGGTATAACCATAGAATATAACAGAAAACAGTAACCATAGAATATAACGAATTAATATATAAAAATCAAAATAGAAAAAAAAACCCTATAACCCTATACAATAGGAATAAAGTACTAGTAGTAGGATAATGATATTTTATTGTTTAAATATACATATAATATAAAGTAATGAATATTTTGATATTTTAATTTTTGAATTTTGTTAATTACCATTTATTTTTATTTTTTGATTTCCTTTTCCATAACCTTTTTAGTAGAAGTAAGTTAATTATAAAAAACAAATTTTTGAAAATCTAATAGTTTTAAGGCAAATAGAATAGAACCAGCAAATATAAGAACAACAACCAACCTACAACAAATAGACATGGACAATCATCAACCTTTAAAGTGTAATGTGTAGTGGTATTGCAATATATATGGCACACCCACCATACCACCATATTTGTGTGTTCAAAGTTATCAGTGCAACATGTTATAATTTTTATCGTTCGATCACCAGAAACAAAATCACAACATTTTATCAATTCATCTAGTGATTAAGGATGTAAAATATATCATCACCAATTTTAATCAATATAAATGTAACATCAGTTAACCTCAATACGATTTGTTTACCATACATCATCAACCAATGCCTTTACAACGTTTAATAAAATCGGAAGCAGCCGTCCAAAATTTCATCACATACACATGATACAAAAGTCATCAAACATCTTTAAAATTTTATCGTTACATTAAATCAACCGTTGAACTTTACAAGAAGAAGCCACCAAATCAACATTTCCACATTTCAACATTTCAACATCGAACTCACCATGTGTTATTCATAAGTTAATTGATTAAACACAATTATTTAGTTTGTAAGCTGATTCTAAATTTTCTTTTCCTTTCCCGAAAGTTTCCATCTTCAATGCAACCTTTCTTCTTCAAAGGGGGGAGGCATGTTATATGGCAGATTCTTCATCTCACCATATAACGTTAATAGTTCCCATACCATATAATTTATGTACCGCAAAATCCCACATATTATAATTTTGATATACGGTTATCAAATTATAATGCCGTTTTTTATATTAAGTTATTTTTTTTTGTTATTATTATATATTGTACGTTTTTTTATGCATAGGAAATAATAAATGCAATTTTGTTAATTGGTGTCCCGTGACAACAATTAACAAATTTAATAATCTATGTGTATAAAAAATTATTAATAATAAATTAATATGTTCATAATAAGTAATATATATATAACATATAAAATGATATGTTAACCAAAATACTCCTATTACATATATGCATTTCTGTAGTAATTAATTTGATTTTCTTTTTAAAAATAAATAATAAATAAAAAATGCAATTTTGTTAATTGGTGTACGGTGTCAACAATTAAAAAATTGAAGAAAATATATATGCGCATAAAAAATATATACACATATAGATACAATATGCAATTTTGGCTAATTGATTTCCCATACTAGCAAACGGAAATCAATTAACAGCCAATTCATAAATTTGTGCAAGTGGACAATTCTACCGTGAGATTTATTTTCGCAGTAGAATTGTCTTGCAATGACTTGCATATTTTATTTGTATAAATAGTACACCAATTTTAATTTGAAGGGGAGAAAAAATAAAATAATAGAAGTGAAAACGTTATTGTTAAGTATAAGTATAAAGTATTCTAAGTATAAGTAATAAGATATAAGAAGTTTAATAAAATAAAATTTATAGTTAATAAAATAAAGAAAGAAATAATGTTTCAATTGGAGAAGGTTGAGGTGGGACCCTCAACACCGCTGGTTAATTTGTGTTGTTCTTATCACTTTTCTAAAATAATAGCAACTTTAAATCGTGAAACGTAAAACAACAATGTTTCCATTTTCTAATATTCGTTCTAGCAGACAATTAAGTTTTCTTTGAAACTAGTCGGTAGAGTTGGCTAAAATTATCAATATTAGTTTTATTTTATGTAACGCTGTTTAATTTGGTCCGTTCTTATCACTTTTCTAAAATAATAGCAACTTTAAATCGTGAAACGTGAAACAACCATGTTTGCGTTTTCTTATACTGCCTCTAGCATACCATTAAGGTTTTCTCTGAAACTAGTCGGTAGAGTTGGCTAAAATTATCAATATTAGTTTTATTTTATGTAAAGCTGGCTAATTTGGGTTGTTCTTATCACCTTTCTAAAATAATAGCAACTTCAAATCGTGAAACGTAAAACAACAATGTTTCCATTTTCTTATATTAGTTCTAGCATACAATTAAGTTTTCTTTGAAACTAGTCGGTACAGTTGACTAAAATTATCAATATTAGTTTTATTTTATGTATCGCTGGTTAATTTGGGTTGGACTTATCACCTTTCTAAAATAATAGAAACTTCAAATCGTGAAACGTAAAACCAAAGTTTCCATTTTCTTATATTAATTCTAGCATACAATTAAATTTTCTCTGAAAGTAGTCGGTAGAGTTGGCTAAAATTATCAATATTAGTTTTATTTTATGTAAAGCTAATTAATTTGTGTTGTTCATATCACTTTTCTAAAATAATAGAAACTTTAAATCGTGAAACGTGAAACAACCATCTTTGCATTTTCTTATATTAGTTCTAGCATACAATTAAGTTTTCTCTGAAACTAGTCGGTAAAGTTGGCTAAAATTATCAATATTAGATTTATTTTATGTAACGCTGATTAATTTGTGTTGTTCTTATCACTTTTCTAAAATAATAGCAACGTTAAATCGTGAAACGTGAAACAACAATGTTTGCATTTTCTTATATTAATTCTAGCATACAATTAAATTTTCTCTGAAATTAGTCGGTAGAGTTGGCTAAAATTATCAATATTAGTTTTATTTTATGTAAAGCTAATTAATTTGTGTTGTTCATATCACCTTTCTAAAATAACAGAAACTTCAAATCGTGAACGGTAAAACAATAATGTTTGCATTTTCTTATATTAGTTCTAGCATACAATTAAGTTTTCTCTGAAAACAGTCGGTAGAGTTGGGTAAAATTATCAATATTAGTTTTGTTTTATGTAACGCTGATTAATTTGTGTTGTTCATATCACTTTTCTAAAACAATAGAAACTTTAAATCGTGAACCATAAAACAACAATGTTTGCATTTTCTTATACTGCCTCAAGCATACCATTAAGTTTTCTCTGAAACTAGTCGGTAGAGTTGGCTAAAATTATCAATATTAGTTTTATTTTATGTAAAGCTAATTAATTTGTATTGTTCTTATCACTTTTCTAAAATAATAGAAACTTCAAATCGTGAAACGTGAAACAACCATGTTTGCATTTTCTTATATTAGTTCTAGCACACAATTAAGTTTTCTCTGAAACTAGTCGGTAGAGTTGGCTAAAATTATCAATATTAGTTTTATGTTATGTAACGCTGGTTAATTTGGTCCGTTCTTATCACTTTTCTAAAATAATAGAAACTTTAAATCGTGAAACGTGAAGCAACCATGTTTGCATTTTCTTATATTAATTCCAACCCCCAATTAAATTTTCTCTGAAACTAGTCGGTAGAGTTGGCTAAAATTATCAATATTAGTTTTATTTTATGTAAAGCTGATTAATTTGTGTTGTTCTTATCACTTTTCTAAAATAATAGAAACTTCAAATCGTGAAACGTAAAACAACCATGTTTGCATTTTCTTATATTAGTTCTAGCATACAATTAAGTTTTCTCTGAAACTAGTCGGTAGAGTTGGCTAAAATTATCAATATTAGTTTTATGGTATGTAACGCTGGTTAATTTGGTCCGTTCTTATCACTTTTCTAAAATAATAGAAACTTTAAATCGTGAAAAGTGAAACAACCATGTTTGCATTTTCTTATATTAATTCTAGCACACAATTAAATTTTCTCTGAAACTAGTCGGTAGAGTTGGCTAAAATTATCAATATTAGTTTTATTTTATGTAAAGCTGGTTAATTTGGTCCGTTCTTATCACTTTTCTAAAATAATAGAAACTTCAAATCGTGAAACATAAAATAACAATGTTTGCATTTTCTTATACTGCCTCAAGCATACAATTAAGTTTTCTCTAAAAGTAGTCGGTAGAGTTGGCTAAAATTATTAATATTAGTTTTATTTTATGTAACGCTGGTTAATTTGGTCCGTTCTTATCACTTTCCTAAAATAATAGCAACTTTAAAACATGAAACGTGAAGCAACCATGTTTGCATTTTCTTATATTAGTTCTAGCATACCATAAAGTTTTCTCTGAAACTAGTCGGTCAGGTTGGCTAAAATTATCAATATTAGTTTTATTTTATGTAACGCTAGTTAATTTGGTCCGTTCTAATCACTTTTCTAAAATAATAGCAACTTTAAATCGTGAAACGTGAAACAACCATGTTTGCGTTTTCTTACATTGCCTCTAGCATACCATTAAGGTTTTCTCTGAAACTAGTCGGTGGAGTTGGCTAAAATTATCAATATTAGTTTTATTTTATGTAACGCTGGTTAATTTGTGCTGTTCTTATCACTTTTCTAAAATAATAGAAACTTCAAATCGTGAAACGTGAAACAACCATGTTTGCATTTTCTTATATTAGTTCTAGCATACAATTAAGTTTTCTCTGAAACTAGTCGGTAGAGTTGGATAAAATTATCAATATTAGTTTTATTTTATGTAACGCTGGTTAATTTGTTCCGTTCTTATCACTTTTCTAAAATAATAGAAACTTCAAATCGTGAAACATAAAATAACAATGTTTGCATTTTCTTATACTGCTTCAAGCATACAATTAAGTTTTCTCTAAAAGTAGTCGGTAGAGTTGCCTAAAATTATTAATATTAGTTTTATTTTATGTAACACTGGTTAATTTGGTCCGTTCTTATCACTTTTCTAAAATAATAGGAACTTTAAATCGTGAAAAGTGAAACAACCATGTTTGCATTTTGGTATATTAGTTCTAGCATAGCATTAAGTTTTCTTTGAAACTAGTCGGTCAAGTTGGCTAAAATTATCAATATTAGTTTTATTTTATGTACCACTGGTTAATTTGGTCCCTTCTAATCACTTTTCTAAAATAATAGCAACTTTAAATCGTGAAACGTGAAACAACAATGTTGGCATTTTCTTATATTCGTTCTAGCAGACAATTAAATTTTCTTTGAAACTAGTCGGTAGAGTTGGCTAAAATTATCAATATTAGCTTTATTTTATGTAACTCTGTTAAATTGTGTTGTTCTTAGTCGGTAGAGTTGGCTAAAATTATCAATATTAGTTTTATTTTATGTAACGCTGGTTAATTTGGTCCGTTCTTATCACTTTTCTAAAATAATAGAAACTTCAAATCGTGAAACATAAAATAACAATGTTTGCATTTTCTTATACTGCTTCAAGCATACAATTAAGTTTTCTCTAAAAGTAGTCGGTAGTGTTGCCTAAAATTATTAATATTAGTTTTATTTTATGTAACACTGGTTAATTTGGTCCGTTCTTATCACTTTTCTAAAATAATAGGAACTTTAAATCGTGAAAAGTGAAACAACAATGTTTGCATTTTGGTATATTAGTTCTAGCATACCATTAAGTTTTCTTTGAAACTAGTCGGTCAAGTTGGCTAAAATTATCAATATTAGTTTTATTTTATGTACCGCTGGTTAATTTGGTCCCTTCTAATCACTTTTCTAAAATAATAGCAACTTTAAATCGTGAAACGTGAAACAACAATGTTGGCATTTTCTTATATTCGTTCTAGCAGACAATTAAATTTTCTTTGAAACTAGTCAGTAGAGTTGGCTAAAATTATCAATATTAGCTTTATTTTATGTAACTCTGTTAATTTGTGTTGTTCTTATCACTTTTCTAAAATAATAGCAACTTCAAATCGTGAAACGTGAAACAACAATGTTTGCATTTTCTTATATTAGTTCTAGCATACCATTAAGTTTTCTCTGAAACTAGTCGGTGAAGTGGACTAAAATTATCAATATTAGTTTTATGTTATGTAACGCTGGTTAATTTGGTCCGTTCTTATCACTTTTCTAAAATAATATCAACTTTAAATCATAAAACAACAATGTTTGCATTTTCTTATATTAGTTCTAGCATACCATTAATTTTTCTCTGAAACTAGTCGGTAGAGTTGGCTAAAATTATCAATATTAGTTTTATTTTATGTACCGCTGTTATATGAGAGATTCTTTATCTCACCATATAACGTTAATAATTCCCATACCATATAATTTATGTACCGCAAAATCCCACATATTATAATTTTGATACACCGTTATCAAATTATAATGCCGTTTTTTATATTAAGTTATTATTATATATTGTACGTTTTTTTTTATGCATAGGAAATAATAAATGCAATTTTGTTAATTGGTGTCCCGTGACAACAAACGATAGCAGCCATTAAATAGCAGATCAATGCGGAATCAAGTGACCCCGACGTGATCTGAACACGCAACCTTCTGATCTGAATCAAGTGATCCTGATTATAAAAACGTACCTTTGGACAAGTAATTGTATGCACATTTAATTTAATTTTAAATTATGTTAAAAATTAAGGGACGAGAAGGTGAAATTTTGTTCGCAAGATTAGTTTGTAAGGAATTAGTGTAAAACGTTATTTTTATTTTAATTTTTGTTTAATTTTTTATGAATTAATATATCGGAAATTGTAATTTAAGTGCTACTATACGATTACTACTCGGGTATTTTTATTTTATTTGTAATTCACATCTCACACAAGTGTTTAAGATCAGTGTTGGAAAATTGTTTAAAATATTACACATATATAATTTCTATTGTACACTGGCAATTCTAGATGTGAAAATAGAATATTGTAGAAATTTCATTGAATAAATGTAGAGATGTAGCACAAAAAACAAAAGAATTGAATGAATTTATGACGGTAATAGATTTAACTGTTTTTATTTCTAAGTAACCATTAAATTAATTGCAATCCCTTGAAGTTACGTTACCTAGATAACGCGATAACAACAGAACATTGAACTTTGCAATGTAATAAATGTGTTTTAAATTTTTGAAAAATTTGCATTATTTTCGTCATATTTCAATATTATTTTCGTAATATCTCTAAGACGAGTTGGCATATTTTAAAAGTTTGTACATCAAATTAAAGCTAAAACATCAAAGAAGTTTTTCTAAAAACCGACAGCTGATAAACATAAAAGTTCCATAGTTCTCGGCTTGCAAAATAACAAAAATATTTGAGGGCGTTGAAATTTCTTGTGTTTGACCAGCTATAGCATGAAAACGGGTTGTCACCAATGTTTGTGTTATTAGAAACAGTTATAGATAGTTAAAATACCTTTCCAACAAGGTTATAATTATTGGATTCTTATAAGTGGTTGCTGAGATATGGTAAATAACATCTACGTACTACCTTGAACTTCAACGAAATCGTTTTTTCGGGCTAGCTCGAAAACCAAGGCAGATAGACATGGGGTCGCCATACATTTTTTGATTGGAAATGAGGTGTAGAACCTGCCTGTTTCGGGTTGGCACCCTGTACTGGGACACCCTGTATATATATTATATAGCATAGAATTATTGTGTTCACTCGCCCATACATATAAGTTTGGATTACAGTTTAAATCAGTATAATTTGGATAAAATTTGTATAATACTATATGCCATTTTCGCTGATTTTTCGAAATTATTATATAGCTTATTATTATATATAAAAATTATGGTGCCGGTGTAGTATATGATCTGGCAGGGGAAATTTATCTGAGATAACTTTTGTTTTTTGTGAATTTTATGAGGAAAAAGGAATTTGCCTTATAAAAATATATTTAAATTAATTATTTATTAGTTTTAGCATTCGATTAGAAATAATTTTTAAAAGGAAAATTCCTTTTTCCTCATAAAATTCACAAAAAACAAAAGTTATCTCAGATAAATTTCCCCTGCCAGATCATATACTACACCGGTACCAAAATTATTATATATAAAAAATTATATGGCTTATAGGGAGAATTAGGTTTTTAAATTTATTTGTTTTTTTATTATATTTCGGTTTTTAAGTTTTGTTTAAAGAAAGAATGTTTTCCGAAGGGAAAAAATATTCCGACGAAGCGGGTCCGAGTCCCAAGCAAATCGATAAATCAGTAAGGAATATCACAACTACTCATGAGCTCGAGTCTCTTCGTGTTCGATTGCCAGCGTTCTGGGTACAAAATCCAAACACATGGTTTTTACAGGCTGAGGCACAATTTCACATATTTCGGATTACCAGCGACGATACCAAATATTGTCTAACCGTGGCAGCTCTGCCAATTGACAGTTGCGATTCCGTAGTGGATATACTAGCCAATCCGCCCGAAAATCAAAAATATAACCATTTAAAGGAAGCTTTGATTAGTAGGCATTCGATATCACAAATTAAAAGACTCGAAAGTTTGATAGAGAAAGAAGGAATAGGGGACATGAAACCATCGCAGGTTTTTCGTTCGATGAAGCCATTAGCCGGGGCTGAATTTAATGAGGCCATTATGAAGAGCCTTTGGTTAAGAAGATTGCCACAAGTGGTATACGTAGCCTTAATATCGGTCGGTGACAAGCCCATGAGTGAATTAACTGAATTGGCCGATAACATATTTGAGGCTTCCAATATTAGACAAAATGTTGATGGTGTGGCGTTCAGAGCCACTGATAATAAGGGCAATGTGTCATATTCAAGGGATCATACGAATTCCAATAGTTTAAATTTTGATGATAGATTGTCACGCATTGAAGAGATGATAGCAAAAATTACGTTGCGACCTCGGTATGGCAATTACAAGCGAACTTTCCATAATAATAATAATAATAATAACAACAGAAGCCGTAGTGCTCGTCGTGGAAGAAATCGAAGCAATGATCGTACTCGGTCAAATAGCAATTATCGGATGAATGAAAAGTTATGTTGGTATCACCGCAAATTCGGTGAACAAGCAAAAAAATGTTTTTGTTCGGACGGTAAGAGTTTCCCGCAAGAGAAATTAAATTCAAACCACCCAAACTAATTCACCCGTCTATTAACACGGCTAATAGACGGTCCAAACTAAACGGCCGTCTTTTTGTAAATGATAAAAATAATCATTTAATTTTTTTAATTGACACAGGCGCGGATTTGTCGGTTATTCCGTATCAAAAATCCGCTTTACATAATAATACCATGGATAATAGAATACTTTTAAAGGCGGCAAATGTGACTAATATTAGGACCTACGTTACTAAGCTATTGAAATTGGATATCGGACTACGGCGAAATTACATTCATAATTTTATTCAAGCCGATGTAGGGCGTCCTATTATCGGCGCGGATTTTTTAACGAAGTTCGGTATAGTGGTAGATTTAAAAAATAAGCGACTTATGGATTCTTCCACCAACGTTGCAATTAAAACACGCATCACCCAGGCAAGTACACCGACTCCTATTCAATTTATGGTTAATACGGAGTACGGTAATATTTTAAAAAAATATCCCATTTTAACGCAACCGCCTAATTACTTACAACCGGTTAAGCACGCCGTGGTTCATCATATTTTAACAAAGGGGCCATTACAATTTTCAACGGCGCGTAGATTGGATGCGTATCGGCATAACGCAGCGAAAAAAGAATTTGATCTCATGGTGGAATTGGGTATTTGTAGGCCTTCGATGTCACCAGGATGTTCTCCATTGCATATGGTTAAGAAAAAAAAAGGTTCGGAATACAGACCATGCGGCGATCACCGCAGGTTAAACACAATTACAATTCCTGATCGTTACCCCATACCACACATTCAAAATTTCACATTAAATTTGGAGGGTTGTAAAATATTTTCAAAGCTTGATTTGTATCGAGCCTATCATCTCATTCCTGTTACGATAGAAGATGTGCACAAAACCGCCATAACCACGCCGTTTGGAATGTTTGAGTTTTTGCGTATGCCATTTGGGCTTAGGAATGCGGCTCAAACATTCCAAAGGTTCATGAATGAGGTTTTGAGAGATTTCGATTTCGTATTCGTCTATATCGACGACATATTAATTGCCAGCAAAACGGAATCTGATCACCGTAATCACGTGGATATTATATTTCGTCGCTTATCAGAATTCGGTATCACCATTAATCTGGAAAAATGTGTTTTTGGTGTTGCGTCGCTGAATTTTTTAGGGCATAAAATTGGTCCGGATGGGATTTCACCGTCGGAAGATCGGGTGGAGGTTATAACGAATTTTCCTACACCGACCTCCGTTCGACAAATTCAAAGGTTTATTGGAATGATAAATTTTTATCATCGTTTTATTCCGAATCTGGCGAATTTGTTAGAACCGATTCAAACGCATTTAACAATGTTATTAAAGAAGTCAAAAACGGGAAAACATTTTTCGTGGCCGGATTCTTTGAATATTACTCTAACAAATGCAAAACAGGCGTTGGCAAAATCTGTTTTGCTTGCTCATCCTACTATAAACGGGGAATATAATATAACGACCGACGCATCGGACACAGCGATCGGCGCTGTGTTACAACAGGTTCGCCGTGGATCATTTCAACCGCTATCTTTCTTTTCACGGAAGTTGTCAGACGCCGAACGCAAGTATTCCACATTTGATCGGGAGTTGTTAGCCATTTACCTATCCATTAAACATTTTAGATATTTCATTGAGGGAAGAGAGTTTACCGTGTATACCGATCACAAGCCGATCACTACAGCAATGTTTTCCAAGGCTGAGAAAAGTCCCAGGCAGACACGGCAGCTTGATTTCATTTCCCAGTTTACAACAAAAATAGAACACATTAAGGGAAAGGAGAACGTTGTTGCTGATAGCTTGTCAAGGATAGCCGAGACTACCGTTTCTCCAAGGGAAATGGATTTGAAATTATTATCGGAAAAACAAAAGGAATGTCCGGAATTGAAGGAAATATTAGCGCAATCCAATACACGTGGTTCTAAATTTAAATTGCAATTAATCCGATTAGCAGATTTGCAGGTTTATTGTGAAACATCAACGGGCAGAAATCGAATATTTGTACCTCAACCTTTGAGAAGAAGCGTGTTTGAAAACCTGCATGGTTTGTCTCATCCAGGGGTTCGGGCTACTCGAAGGTTAATAACGACGCGTTATTTTTGGCCAAACGTTAATTCCGATATTTCTCGGTGGGCAAGAGCATGTATGGCATGTCAGAAATCCAAGGTACATCGACATACGCGATCGTCCCACGGGCAATTCGAAATACCAGGAGGACGTTTTGAGCACATCCATATGGATATCGTCGGTCCATTTGAGCCATCTCAAGGGAACAGATATGTGGTAACGATCATAGATCGTTTTACACGATGGCCAGAGGCATATGCGATGCCGGATATGACCGCGAAGTCGGTAGCGGCAATGTTGGCCCAGCATTACATTCCACGTTTTGGAATACCATTAAGATTAACAACCGATCAGGGACCGCAATTCGAATCAAAACTATTTCGTGAATTAACTAATCTGTTGGGTATCCACAGGATTCATACCACACCCTATCACCCGCAAGCCAATGGAATGGTGGAACGTTTTCACCGACAGCTTAAGGCTGCATTAATGGTAAGGGGGAATACTAAGAATTGGGCGATTGAATTGCCAATAGTATTGTTGGGAATTCGCTCGGCGGTGAAGGAAGATTTGAAATGCTCTCCGGCCGAACTTGTGTATGGCCAGACATTAAAATTACCGGGAGAGATTTTTATTAAAAACACATACCCAACTACCAACTACGACACTGTATGCAAAATTTGATGTCCATTCCAACAAGGCCAACAAAAAGAACCAATATTTTCATTCCAAACGATTTGGATAATTGTGATTATGTTTTTATTCGAAACGATAAGATAAGGCCTGGTCTTGTTCCGCCATATGATGGTCCGTTTAAGATTGTTAGACGTTTAAAGAAAGTTTTCATTGTATGTGTTAGGACTAAAAATACTGCAGTATCGATTGATAGATTAAAACCCGCATTCATGATTTCTGATGAAAAATCATAGGAAAATGGATATATGGTATTTTATTGAGTATCTAATGATATTATTTTTGATTTATTTTTATTTTTATTTTTATTGTTTAATTTTTTTTTTTTGATTTACTTTATATTATGGTATAGTACATTATTTTTATTTCATTATTACAATCACATTTTACATTTGTAAAATCTTGGGGGAGAGTGATGTAGTGACTGGATTGTACTGTATGTACAAAATAATTGTATGGAACATATCGGTGAATTTAATATATATGAATATTGATTTTAATATATATGAATATTGAATATAACGTGAGAATAAAGAATGCATATAGAATATAAAAAAAGATAATTATTTTAATTCAGTAGTAATCATGGTAGCGATAGAGTAAGAACTAACAATTGAATTTGAAGTACATTATATCATTATATAATAATTGTAAATTCCGATAATTGTAAATTTTAATAAATCGAATTGTTATAAAAATGTTGGTGTTTAAAAATTATTAAAATTATTAAAATATAACATACCAACATATATGTGCATAAAAAATATATACACATATAGATACAATATGCAATTTTGGCTAATTGATTTCCCATACTAGCGAACGGAAATCAATTAACAGCCAATTCATAAATTTGTGCAAGTGGACAATTCTACCGTGAGATTTATTTTCGCAGTAGAATTGTCTTGCAATTACTTGCATATTTTATTTGTATAAATAGTACACCAATTTTAATTTGAAGGGGAGAAAAAATAAAATATTAGAAGTGAAAACGTTATTGTTAAGTATAAGTATAAAGTATTCTAAGTATAAGTAATAAGATATAAGAAGTTTAATAAAATAAAATTTATAGTTAATAAAATAAAGAAAGAAATAATGTTTCAATTGGAGAAGGTTGAGGTGGGACCCTCAACATTTGGCGCAGCCGGTAGGATCCCTGGGGGATCAAAGATAGGTAAGTAAAATAATAATAATAATTTTTTTTTTTTCTTTTTCAGATATAATAAATAAAATTTTTTTTTCCTAGAACATTAATTTTAATACATTTTTTTTATAATAACAATGCAATAATAAATAAATTTTTTTTTTAGTTCAACTCTAATTTTAATAATTTTAATTTTAATAATAAAGTTTTTTAGTATTTTTAACCTAAAGCATTTTTAATCGTAATTTATTTGGCAAATCGGCAAGAATAGCCTAAGCAATTAAATCACGCAAACAAACACCGTATTTCATGTAGGCTCCAATAAGCCTTGGGAATACAATCTTTCAATCATTTTTTTTTCTCTTGGATGTGAGATTGTGGTTATGCATTATCAAGTGTTAACCCTTTTCATCTTTTATTACTTATGGGTACCTCACATCTACAAGAACTACTCGCAAATATCATTAAAGAAAACCTTAATGCCGGTCCGAAACCCCTCACCATCGAGCAATACCGTAACCGTATTAAGCCTCGACCGCCTTTGTCCGTAGAAGTCAACACAAGGGTATATAAACATCGTGGTGGTATTAGAGTTCGTCGCCGCCGGGAAATTGGTCAATTACAACAAGTAATCGCCTTATGTTTAGATCCACAGCAACGTTGGCGATTGCAGGTGAAATTAAAGCAGATGGTCAACCAGTATAAGGAGGAGGATAGGAAAAGAATACGGGATATACGGGTGACTGCCACCAAGCAACCGATCACGGCATCACATTCAAACGTTAAGATACAACAACAACAAAACAAAAGCCCCAAACAAATGAACAATTTAAAATAAGAATTGTAAAATAAAAATCCTTTGGAAGGAAAAAAAAAAAATATAAATCAATTTTACGCACATTTTGGCAAAATTTTTATGTCACACGTTTCCGAACCATCCATTGCTGAGTTAAAAGACCAGGTCAGTCAATTGAGACAAGATACTTTAAGGGCTGAGGCGAATTTACGGGCTTTAAACGAAAATTTATGGTCAGATCTCCGGGAAATTTTGAGTAGAAGGGAATTCCTGGAATTCAAGAATAGTCTGACTGGAAAATTTCCGTTACATAGTACCGAGTTAACGGATGAATTACTGGTTAAAATTAATTCGGCTCATAATTGTCGTTTAGAGCAAAATCAAGCGTTATTAAAAAAGCAACGAGCAAGGACTGCGAATTACGCCAGGGCAATTGGTGAATATAAAAAGGGACAGTTGGAGGCGGAAAATTTATCAAGGGAGAGAGAAGTTTTTATTGAGGATTTACATAAGCGGATTCGTGTCAGTAAGGAAAAAGAATCGAAATTGATAGCTGAAGTGCGGGAGAACGAGATTCAATTGAACCAATTGGCGGATCGTTTAAGAGCGGTTGAAGCGGATATACCTAGTGCTCCGAAACAGGAGTGCATTGCTAAATTGGGGAATAGCATAACGGAATACAAGGATATCATCCGGGGTTTAAGAAGTCAGTTGGAGGTGGAACAAAAACATCAATTGGATACCACGTTGGAACTATCGTATTTCGACGAAGGGGGAAACAGTTCAGGAGTGAATAGCAAAAAATATCTGTGACAGGAAGTCAAGTTGACACAATGGATTACGAAAAAATCGGTAGAATTATTAATTTGTTGGTGCCTAGGCTATGCGGGGGAAGTAATTCGAATGTGAGTGAATTCATTAATACATGTAACTTGGCTCGCGACAGTATTGACAACGAAGAGGAACAGGTTTTCACCAATTTATTGACAACTCGAGTATCGGGAGAGGCGTTTGATTTGGTGGCGGACACGGAATTTCACAGTTTAGAGGATTTTTTAAAGATCATCCGAGGACGATATTCACCCGTTGGATCATTGGATGATGTTATGTCTGCGTTAGAGACACATTTCAACTACCGAATGAGGATGTAATCTCCTTTGCAATGCGGTTGAAAAAACTAGGAACTACTGCTGGTCGGTTAGCGAAAGTGCAGTACGGTAATAAAAACATTGACACGTTATTGGAAGAAATCGATTTTATGTTAAGACGAGTATTCAAGACGGGGTTATTAAATCCATCATTGCGTCAATATGCAATAATCAGCAGGGCTCAAACTTGGGAGGCGTTAAAGGAAGAGGTTATGGCATACGATAACCTATTGAAGCATTCAAACCCATTGGGTGATGCTCGCCAAGTTATGTTGGGTAATCGGACGGACTCCACCGCCGACCGAATTTCAAATACTTTGCCTGTTGGTATGCAAACACAATCTTCGGGATTCGAAAAAACGCCCATAACATGTGGTTTCTGCAATAAATTAACCATTCGTTTCGGGAATGCAGATTGAGGAAAAACACCCCATATTGCAATATATGCAAGGATTTCGGACATCTTGAAAACACTTGCAGACTACGTCGTAATAATTATGAAAGTTCTAATGGAAACCAACGCCCACGGAATTATAACAATAACAATAATAATATTAATAACCGTAACGTAACGTCTAATAATAATAATAATAATAATAATTATAATAATAATATGAATTCTAATTATCAATACCGGAATAATATCGGACATACAAGTAATAACAATTAACCGGGTTTTAATAATAATGGTTGCCCGGAATATGCTAATGGGAATTGGAATACCAGTTCGAGTAATAATGTGCATAGAGAAACTGCAAGAGGTGGAGATAGACGCGCGGATTTTCGTTCGAACGATAAGCAAAAAAACTAATATCGGCCGGGTTGGCACACCACAACCCCGGTCCCATTAATGAAGGGAATCGCAAACTCTTTATTAATAATTCGGATGTTATTAGTAAACAATTTTTGTATAACGAACGGAAAGAAACTTCCAAAGAAAGATGTTCTCCAGACGGTAAATTCGCAAATTTACTTAGTCGGGGAAGTTACGTGAATTTACCTTTGGATATTTGTAGGAATAATTATGTACGATTGCTGGTAGATACTGGCGCGGAAGTAACATTAATAAAAATGAGTTCATTAAATACGAATGTAAATTGGAATAGTGCTGGGCAAATAGAATTGGGTGGTATTTTCGGGGGTAATGGTGTTACTCTTGGCACCGTCCAAGGAAATTTGATAATGCCGCATAAGGTTCCATTCACGTTTAATGTAATCGGGGATTCAGAATCATTACCAATAGACGGATTACTTGGGGGAGACCTATTGGACGGGTGTTCCAGTATCGATTTCTTTAATCAGAAACTGACATTGTGCCTAGACGGACAATATTTGGAATTACCTTTACATTCAATGGGAAATTTATCGAAAGATAAATCAACACGGTTATTTCGTGGAAGGGATTATGAAGTGCTTAAAGAGGTCAAATTAATAAACTCAGGAAAAAATGTAACCAAGAAATTAAATGAAGTTAAATTAGAAGAACCAAATATGAGGGCCCAAATTAATGATTTTGAGAATATAGAAGTAATACATGAAAAGCTAGAAGTCAATGAAAAAAACAATACGGACAAATAGAATTGGGTGGTATTTTCGGGGGTAATGGTGTTACTCTTGGCACCGTCCAAGGAAATTTGATAATGCCGCATAAGGTTCCATTCACGTTTAATGTAATCGGGGATTCAGAATCATTACCAATAGACGGATTACTTGGGGGAGGCCTATTGGACGGGTGTTCCAGTATCGATTTCTTTAATCAGAAACTGACATTGTGCCTAGACGGACAATATTTGGAATTACCTTTACATTCAATGGGAAATTTATCGAAAGATAAACCAACACGGTTATTTCGTGGAAGGGATTATGAAGTGCTTAAAGAGGTCAAATTAATAAACTCAGGAAAAAATGTAACCAAGAAATTAAATGAAGTTAAATTAGAAGAACCAAATATGAGGGCCCAAATTAATGATTTTGAGAATATAGAAGTAATACATGAAAAGCTAGAAGTCAATGAAAAAAACAATACGGAAGTAACAAATGACAAAAAATATATAGAAGTGATATGTGAAGAAACTATAAATAATGACAAAGATGTAAACTCAGAGGTAGTAACGAATACAAAAGAATTAACGCAAAGAAATACTATTGAAGCAATAAATAAAGAAAAAATAAAGAATGATGGAGATATTGAAGTGGACGCAATTATAAATCATGACGGGTCTAACATTTGTAGATCAAAGGGAAGTTGGTTGATACCTGCTCGTACACAGGTAGTCAGAGAAGTTAACTTTCCTATGAGTTCAGCAACACTGGTAATAGAATCTAGGGAACTATTACCCGGAACATTTGTGGGAAATACAATAGTTGAAGTTAAAAATTATATTGGAAGGGTAGCCATAATAAATGCACGAATGCGAGATGTAGAATTTACGGAAATTGAATTAAAATATAAACATTTAACGGAATTTGATATATTGGACGAAAACGCGGGACCAATAATGGGGTCGGACAGGATCCATGCAAATACGACCCTTAAAGGAGAGAGCAAGGGAGTGTTTTGCGCACATTCAAACAATCACACAAACAGAATAAATAGTACACTAGAAAATTTAAACGTAGAAGGCGATTTAAATCAAGAGGAAAACAATTCAATAATGGCGTTATGTCGCGATTTTGAAGATATATTTTATTTGAAAAAAAAAGGGAAAAATAAAACAACGCCGAATTTAATTTAATATTGTATTTTTTTTTACTTTAATTATCATTAATTTTAATTTTTAAGTAACCTTGTTAATCTCGGATTGTTTTTTTTTTTGGTTTAAATACCAAATCTATTTGGTATAACCATAGAATATAACAGAAAACAGTAACCATAGAATATAACGAATTAATATATAAAAATCAAAATAGAAAAAAAAAACCCTATAACCCTATACAATAGGAATAAAGTACTAGTAGTAGGATAATGATATTTTATTGTTTAAATATACATATAATATAAAGTAATGAATATTTTGATATTTTAATTTTTGAATTTTGTTAATTACCATTTATTTTTATTTTTTGATTTCCTTTTCCATAACCTTTTTAGTAGAAGTAAGTTAATTATAAAAAAACAAATTTTTGAAAATCTAATAGTTTTAAGGCAAATAGAATAGAACCAGCAAATATAAGAACAACAACCAACCTACAACAAATAGACATGGACAATCATCAACCTTTAAAGTGTAATGTGTAGTGGTATTGCAATATATATGGCACACCCACCATACCACCATATTTGTGTGTTCAAAGTTATCAGTGCAACATGTTATAATTTTTATCGTTCGATCACCAGAAACAAAATCACAACATTTTATCAATTCATCTAGTGATTAAGGATGTAAAATATATCATCACCAATTTTAATCAATATAAATGTAACATCAGTTAACCTCAATACGATTTGTTTACCATACATCATCAACCAATGCCTTTACAACGTTTAATAAAATCGGAAGCAGCCGTCCAAAATTTCATCACATACACATGATACAAAAGTCATCAAACATCTTTAAAATTTTATCGTTACATTAAATCAACCGTTGAACTTTACAAGAAGAAGCCACCAAATCAACATTTCCACATTTCAACATTTCAACATCGAACTCACCATGTGTTATTCATAAGTTAATTGATTAAACACAATTATTTAGTTTGTAAGCTGATTCTAAATTTTCTTTTCCTTTCCCGAAAGTTTCCATCTTCAATGCAACCTTTCTTCTTCAAAGGGGGGAGGCATGTTATATGGCAGATTCTTCATCTCACCATATAACGTTAATAGTTCCCATACCATATAATTTATGTACCGCAAAATCCCACATATTATAATTTTGATATACGGTTATCAAATTATAATGCCGTTTTTTATATTAAGTTATTTTTTTTTGTTATTATTATATATTGTACGTTTTTTTATGCATAGGAAATAATAAATGCAATTTTGTTAATTGGTGTCCCGTGACAACAATTAACAAATTTAATAATCTATGTGTATAAAAAATTATTAATAATAAATTAATATGTTCATAATAAGTAATATATATATAACATATAAAATGATATGTTAACCAAAATACTCCTATTACATATATGCATTTCTGTAGTAATTAATTTGATTTTCTTTTTAAAAATAAATAATAAATAAAAAATGCAATTTTGTTAATTGGTGTACGGTGTCAACAATTAAAAAATTGAAGAAAATATATATGCGCATAAAAAATATATACACATATAGATACAATATGCAATTTTGGCTAATTGATTTCCCATACTAGCAAACGGAAATCAATTAACAGCCAATTCATAAATTTGTGCAAGTGGACAATTCTACCGTGAGATTTATTTTCGCAGTAGAATTGTCTTGCAATTACTTGCATATTTTATTTGTATAAATAGTACACCAATTTTAATTTGAAGGGGAGAAAAAATAAAATAATAGAAGTGAAAACGTTATTGTTAAGTATAAGTATAAAGTATTCTAAGTATAAGTAATAAGATATAAGAAGTTTAATAAAATAAAATTTATAGTTAATAAAATAAAGAAAGAAATAATGTTTCAATTGGAGAAGGTTGAGGTGGGACCCTCAACACCGCTGGTTAATTTGGTCCGTTCTTATCACTTTTCTAAAATAATAGCAACTTTAAATCGTGAAACGTGAAACAACAATGTTTGCATTTTCTTATATTAGTTCTAGCATACAATTAAGTTTTCTCTGAAACTAGTCGTTAGAGTTCCTTAAAATTATCAATATTTGTTTCATGTTATGTAAAGCTGGTTAATTTGGTCCGTTCTTATCACTTTTCTAAAATAATAGCAACTTTAAATCGTGAAACGTGAAACAACAATGTTTGCATTTTCTTATATTAGTTCTAGCATACAATTAAGTTTTCACTGAAACTAGTCGGTAGAGTTGGCTAAAATTATCAATATTAGTTTCATGTTATGTAACGCTGGTTAATTTAGTCCGTTCTTATCACTTTTCTAAAATAATAGCAACTTTAAATCGTGAAACGTGAAACAACAATGTTTGCATTTTCTTATATTAGTTCTAGCATACAATTAAGTTTTCTCTGAAACTAGTCGGTAGAGTTGGCTAAAATTATCAATATTAGTTTTATGTTATGTAACGCTGGTTAATTTGGTCCGTTCTTATCACTTTTCTAAAATAATAGCAACTTTAAATCGTGAAACGTGAAACAAGAATGTTTGCATTTTCTTATATTAGTTCTAGCATACAATTAAGTTTTCTCTGAAACTAGTCGGTAGAGTTGGCTAAAATTATCAATATTAGTTTCATGTTATGTAACGCTGGTTAATTTGGTCCGTTCTTATCACTTTTCTAAAATAATAGCAACTTTAAATCGTGAAACGTGAAACAACAATGTTTGCATTTTCTTATATTAGTTCTAGCATACAATTAAGTTTTCTCTGAAACTAGTCGGTAGAGTTGGCTAAAATTATCAATATTAGTTTCATGTTATGTAAAGCTGGTTAATTTGGTCCGTTCTTATCACTTTTCTAAAATAATAGCAACTTTAAATCGTGAAACGTGAAACAACAATGTTTGCATTTTCTTATATTAGTTCTAGCATACAATTAAGTTTTCTCTGAAACTAGTCGGTAGAGTTGGCTAAAATTATCAATATTAGTTTCATGTTATGTAAAGCTGGATAATTTGGTCCGTTCTTATCACTTTTCTAAAATAATAGCAACTTTAAATCGTGAAACGTGAAACAACAATGTTTGCATTTTCTTATATTAGTTCTAGCATACAATTAAGTTTTCTCTGAAACTAGTCGGTAGAGTTGGCTAACATTATCAATATTAGTTTCATGTTATGTAAAGCTGGTTAATTTGGTCCGTTCTTATCACTTTTCTAAAATAATATCAACTTTAAATCTTGAAACGTGAAACAACAATGTTTGCATTTTCTTATATTAGTTCTAGCATACAATTAAGTTTTCTCTGAAACTAGTCGGTAGAGTTGGCTAAAATTATCAATATTAGTTTCATGTTATGTAAAGCTGGTTAATTTGGTCCGTTCTTATCACTTTTCTAAAATAATAGCAACTTTAAATCGTGAAACGTGAAACAACAATGTTTGCATTTTCTTATATTAGTTCTAGCATACAATTAAGTTTTCTCTGAAACTAGTCGTTAGAGTTCCTTAAAATTATCAATATTTGTTTCATGTTATGTAAAGCTGGTTAATTTGGTCCGTTCTTATCACTTTTCTAAAATAATAGCAACTTTAAATCGTGAAACGTGAAACAACAATGTTTGCATTTTCTTATATTAGTTCTAGCATACAATTAAGTTTTCTCTGAAACTAGTCGGTAGAGTTGGCTAAAATTATCAATATTAGTTTTATGTTATGTAAAGCTGGTTAATTTGGTCCGTTCTTATCACTTTTCTAAAATAATATCAACTTTAAATCTTGAAACGTGAAACAACAATGTTTGCATTTTCTTATATAAGTTCTAGCATACAATTAAGTTTTCTCTGAAACTAGTCGGTAGAGTTGGCTAAAATTATCAATATTAGTTTCATGTTATGTAAAGCTGGTTAATTTGGTCCGTTCTTATCACTTTTCTAAAATAATAGCAACTTTAAATCGTGAAACGTGAAACAACAATGTTTGCATTTTCTTATATTAGTTCTAGCATACAATTAAGTTTTCTCTGAAACTAGTCGTTAGAGTTCCTTAAAATTATCAATATTTGTTTCATGTTATGTAAAGCTGGTTAATTTGGTCCGTTCTTATCACTTTTCTAAAATAATAGCAACTTTAAATCGTGAAACGTGAAACAACAATGTTTGCATTTTCTTATATTAGTTCTAGCATACAATTAAGTTTTCTCTGAAACTAGTCGGTAGAGTTGGCTAAAAGTATCAATGTTAGTTTTATGTTATGAAAAGCTAATAAACTTGGTCCGTTCTTATCACTTTTCTAAAATAATAGAAACTTTAAATCGTGAAACGTGAAACAACAATGTTTGAATTTTCTTATATTAGTTCTAGCATACAATTAAGTTTTCTCTGAAACTAGTCGGTAGAGTTGGCTAAAATTATCAATATTAGTTTTACGTTATGTAACGCTGGTTAATTTGGTTCGTTCTTATCACTTTTCTAAAATAATAGCAACTTTAAATCGTGAAACGTGAAACAACAATGTTTGCATTTTCTTTTATTAGTTCTAGCATACAATTAAGTTTTCTCTGAAACTAGTCGGTAGAGTTGGCTAAAATTATCAATATTAGTTTCATGTTATGTAAAGCTGGTTAATTTGGTCCGTTCTTATCACTTTTCTAAAATAAGAGCAACTTTAAATCGTGAAACGTGAAACAACAATGTTCGCATTTTCTTATATTAGTTCTAGCATACAATTAAGTTTTCTCTGAAACTAGTCGGTAGAGTTGGCTAAAATTATCAATATTAGTTTTATGTTATGTAACGCTGGTTAATTTGGTCCGTTCTTATCACTTTTCTAAAATAATAGCAACTTTAAATCGTGAAACGTGAAACAACAATGTTTGCATTTTCTTATATTAGTTCTGGCATACAATTAAGTTTTCTCTGAAACTAGTCGGTAGAGTTGGCTAAAATTATCAATATTAGTTTCATGTTATGTAACGCTGGTTAATTTAGTCCGTTCTTATCACTTTTCTAAAATAATAGCAACTTTAAATCGTGAAACGTGAAACAACAATGTTTGCATTTTCTTATATTAGTTCTAGCATACAATTAAGTTTTCTCTGAAACTAGTCGGTAGAGTTGGCTAAAATTATCAATATTAGTTTTATGTTATGTAACGCTGGTTAATTTGGTCCGTTCTTATCACTTTTCTAAAATAATAGCAACTTTAAATCGTGAAACATGAAACAACAATGTTTGCATTTTCTTATATTAGTTCTAGCATACAATTAAGTTTTCTCTGAAACTAGTCGGTAGAGTTGGCAAAAATTATTAATATTAGTTTCATGTTATGTAAAGCTGGTTAATTTGGTCCGTTCTTATCACTTTTCTAAAATAATAGCAACTTTATATCGTGAAACGTGAAACAACAATGTTTGCATTTTCTTATATTAGTTCTAGCATACAATTAAGTTTTCTCTGAAACTAGTCGGTAGAGTTGGCTAAAATTATCAATATTAGTTTTATGTTATGTAACGCTGGTTAATTTGGTCCGTTCTTATCACTTTTCTAAAATAATAGCAACTTTAAATCTTGAAACGTGAAACAACAATGTTTGCATTTTCTTATATCAGTTCTAGCATACAATTAAGTTTTCTCTGAAACTAGTCGGTAGAGTTGGCTAAAATTATCAATATTAGTTTTATGTTATGTAACGCTGGTTAATTTGGTTCGTTCTTATCACTTTTCTAAAATAATTGCAACTTTAAATCGTGAAACATGAAACAACAATTTTGCATTTTCTTATATTAGTTCTAGCATACAATTAAGTTTTCTCTGAAACTAGTCGGTAGAGTTGGCTAAAATTATCAATATTAGTTTCATGTTATGTAACGCTGGTTAATTTGGTCCGTTCTTATCACTTTTCTAAAATAATAGCAACTTTAAATCGTGAAACGTGAAACAACAATGTTTGCATTTTCTTATATTAGTTCTAGCATACAATTAAGTTTTCTCTGAAACTAGTCGGTAGAGTTGGCTAAAATTATCAATATTAGTTTTATGTTATGTAACGCTGGTTAATTTGGTCCGTTCTTATCACTTTTCTAAAATAATAGCAACTTTAAATCGTGAAACGTGAAACAACAATGTTTGCATTTTCTTATATTAGTTCTAGCATACAATTAAGTTTTCTCTGAAACTAGTCGGTAGAGTTGGCAAAAATTATCAATATTAGTTTCATGTTATGTAAAGCTGGTTAATTTGGTCCGTTCTTATCACTTTTCTAAAATAATAGCAACTTTAAATCGTGAAACGTGAAACAACAATGTTTGCATTTTCTTATATTAGTTCTAGCATACAATTAAGTTTTCTCTGAAACTAGTCGGTAGAGTTGGCTAAAATTATCAATATTAGTTTTATGTTATGTAACGCTGGTTAATTTGGTTCGTTCTTATTACTTTTCTAAAATAATAGCAACTTTAAATCGTGAAACGTGAAACAACAATGTTTGCATTTTCTTATATTAGTTCTAGCATACAATTAAGTTTTCTCTGAAACTAGTCGGTAGAGTTGGCTAAAATTATCAATATTAGTTTCATGTTATGTAAAGCTGGTTAATTTGGTCCATTCTTATCACTTTTCTAAAATAATAGCAACTTTAAATCGTGAAACGTGAAACAACAATGTTTGCATTTTCTTATATTAGTTCTAGCATACAATTAAGTTTTCTCTGAAACTAGTCGGTAGAGTTGGCTAAAATTATCAATATTAGTTTTATGTTATGTAAAGCTGGTTAATTTGGTCCGTTCTTATCACTTTTCTAAAATAATAGCAACTTTAAATCGTGAAACGTGAAACAACAATGTTTGCATTTTCTTATATTAGTTCTAGCATACAATTAAGTTTTCTCTGAAACTAGTCGGTAGAGTTGGCTAAAATTATCAATATTAGTTTCATGTTATGTAAAGCTGGTTAATTTTTGTTGATCTTATCACTTTTCTAAAATAATAGCAACTTTAAATCGTGAAACGTGAAACAACAATGTTTGCATTTTCTTATATTAGTTCTAGCATACAATTAAGTTTTCTCTGAAACTAGTCGGTAGAGTTGGCTAAAATTATCAATATTAGTTTTATGTTATGTAACGCTGGTTAATTTGGTCCGTTCTTATCACTTTTCTAAAATAATAGCAACTTTAAGTCGTGAAACATGAAACAAGAATGTTTGCATTTTCTTATATTAGTTCTAGCATACAATTAAGTTTTCTCTGAAACTAGTCGGTAGAGTTGGCAAAAATTATCAATATTAGTTTCATGTTATGTAAAGCTGGTTAATTTGGTCCGTTCTTATCACTTTTCTAAAATAATAGCAACTTTAAATCGTGAAACGTGAAACAACCATGTTTGCATTTTCTTATATTAGTTCTAGCATACAATTAAGTTTTCTCTGAAACTTGTCGGTAGAGTTGGCTAAAATTATCAATATTAGTTTCATGTTATGTAACGCTGGTTAATTTGGTCCGTTCTTATCACTTTTCTAAAATAATAGCAACTTTAAATCGTGAAACGTGAAACAACAATGTTTGCATTTTCTTATATTAGTTCTAGCATACAATTAAGTTTTCTCTAAAACTAGTCGGTAGAGTTGGCTAAAATTATCAATATTAGTTTTATGTTATGTAAAGCTGGTTAATTTGGTCCGTTCTTATCACTTTTCTAAAATAATAGCAACTTTAAATCGTGAAACGTGAAACAACAATGTTTGCATTTTCTTATATTAGTTCTAGCATACAATTAAGTTTTCTCTGAAACTAGTCGGTAGAGTTGGCTAAAATTATCAATATTAGTTTTATGTTATGTAACGCTGGTTAATTTGGTCCGTTCTAATCACTTTTCTAAAATAATAGCAACTTTAAATCGTGAAACGTGAAACAACAATGTTTGCATTTTCTTATATTAGTTCTAGCATACAATTAAGTTTTCTCTGAAACTAGTCGGTAGAGTTGGCTAAAATTATCAATATTAGTTTCATGTTATGTAACGCTGGTTAATTTGGTCCGTTCTTATCACTTTTCTAAAATAATAGCAACTTTAAATCGTGAAACGTGAAACAACAATGTTTGCATTTTCTTATATTAGTTCTAGCATACAATTAAGTTTTCTCTGAAACTAGTCGGGAGAGTTGACTACAATTATCAATATTAGTTTTATGTTATGTAACGCTGGTTAATTTGGTCCGTTCTTATCACTTTTCTAAAATAATAGCAACTTTAAATCGTGAAACGTGAAACAACAATGTTTGCATTTTCTTATATTAGTTCTAGCATACAATTAAGTTTTCTCTGAAACTAGTCGGTAGAGTTGGCTAAAATTATCAATATTAGTTTTATGTATGTAACGCTGGTTAATTTGGTTCGTTCTAATCACTTTTCTAAAATAATAGCAACTTTAAATCGTGAAACGTGAAACAACAATGTTTGCATTTTCTTATATTAGTTCTAGCATACAATTAAGTTTTCTCTGAAACTAGTCGGTAGAGTTGGCTAAAATTATCAATATTAGTTTCATGTTATGTAAAGCTGGTTAATTTGGTCCGTTCTTATCACTTTTCTAAAATAATAGCAACTTTAAATCGTGAAACGTGAAACAACAATGTTTGCATTTTCTTATATTAGTTCTAGCATACAATTAAGTTTTCTCTGAAACTAGTCGGTAGAGTTGGCTAAAATTATCAATATTAGTTTTATGTTATGTAACGCTGGTTAATTTGGTCCGTTCTTATCATTTTTCTAAAATAATAGCAACTTTAAATCGTGAAACGTGAAACAACAATGTTTGCATTTTCTTATATTAGTTCTAGCATACAATTAAGTTTTCTCTGAAACTAGTCGGTAGAGTTGGCTAAAATTATCAATATTAGTTTCATGTTATGTAAAGCTGGTTAATTTGGTCCGTTCTTATCACTTTTCTAAAATAATAGCAACTTTAAATCGTGAAACGTGAAACAACAATGTTTGCATTTTCTTATATTAGTTCTAGCATACAATTAAGTATTCTCTGAAACTAGTCGGTAGAGTTGGCTAAAATTATCAATATTAGTTTCATGTTATGTAAAGCTGGTTAATTTGGTCCGTTCTTATCACTTTTCTAAAATAATAGCAACTTTAAATCGTGAAACGTGAAACAACAATGTTTGCATTTTCTTATATTAGTTCTAGCATACAATTAAGTTTTCTCTGAAACTAGTCGGTAGAGTTGGCTAAAATTATCAATATTAGTTTCATGTTATGTAACGCTGGTTAATTTGGTCCGTTCTTATCACTTTTCTAAAATAATAGCAACTTTAAATCGTGAAACGTGAAACAACAATGTTTGCATTTTCTTATATTAGTTCTAGCATACAATTAAGTTTTCTCTGAAACTAGTCGGGAGAGTTGACTACAATTATCAATATTAGTTTTATGTTATGTAACGCTGGTTAATTTGGTCCGTTCTTATCACTTTTCTAAAATAATAGCAACTTTAAATCGTGAAACGTGAAACAACAATGTTTGCATTTTCTTATATTAGTTCTAGCATACAATTAAGTTTTCTCTGAAACTAGTCGGTAGAGTTGGCTAAAATTATCAATATTAGTTTTATGTATGTAACGCTGGTTAATTTGGTTCGTTCTAATCACTTTTCTAAAATAATAGCAACTTTAAATCGTGAAACGTGAAACAACAATGTTTGCATTTTCTTATATTAGTTCTAGCATACAATTAAGTTTTCTCTGAAACTAGTCGGTAGAGTTGGCTAAAATTATCAATATTAGTTTCATGTTATGTAAAGCTGGTTAATTTGGTCCGTTCTTATCACTTTTCTAAAATAATAGCAACTTTAAATCGTGAAACGTGAAACAACAATGTTTGCATTTTCTTATATTAGTTCTAGCATACAATTAAGTTTTCTCTGAAACTAGTCGGTAGAGTTGGCTAAAATTATCAATATTAGTTTTATGTTATGTAACGCTGGTTAATTTGGTCCGTTCTTATCATTTTTCTAAAATAATAGCAACTTTAAATCGTGAAACGTGAAACAACAATGTTTGCATTTTCTTATATTAGTTCTAGCATACAATTAAGTTTTCTCTGAAACTAGTCGGTAGAGTTGGCTAAAATTATCAATATTAGTTTCATGTTATGTAAAGCTGGTTAATTTGGTCCGTTCTTATCACTTTTCTAAAATAATAGCAACTTTAAATCGTGAAACGTGAAACAACAATGTTTGCATTTTCTTATATTAGTTCTAGCATACAATTAAGTTTTCTCTGAAACTAGTCGGTAGAGTTGGCTAAAATTATCAATATTAGTTTCATGTTATGTAACGCTGGTTAATTTGGTCCGTTCTTATCACTTTTCTAAAATAATAGCAACTTTAAATCGTGAAACGTGAAACAACAATGTTTGCATTTTCTTATATTAGTTCTAGCATACAATTAAGTTTTCTCTGAAACTAGTCGGTAGAGTTGACTACAATTATCAATATTAGTTTTATGTTATGTAACGCTGGTTAATTTGGTCCGTTCTTATCACTTTTCTAAAATAATAGCAACTTTAAATCGTGAAACGTGAAACAACAATGTTTGCATTTTCTTATATTAGTTCTAGCATACAATTAAGTTTTCTCTGAAACTAGTCGGTAGAGTTGGCTAAAATTATCAATATTAGTTTCATGTTATGTAACGCTGCTTAATTTGGTCCGTTCTTATCACTTTTCTAAAATAATAGCAACTTTAAATCGTGAAACGTGAAACAACAATGTTTGCATTTTCTTATATTAGTTCTAGCATACAATTAAGTTTTCTCTGAAACTAGTCGGTAGAGTTGGCTAAAATTATCAATATTAGTTTTATGTATGTAACGCTGGTTAATTTGGTTCGTTCTAATCACTTTTCTAAAATAATAGCAACTTTAAATCGTGAAACGTAAAACAACAATGTTTGCATTTTCTTATATTAGTTCTAGCATACAATTAAGTTTTCTCTGAAACTAGTCGGTAGAGTTGGCTAAAATTATCAATATTAGTTTCATGTTATGTAACGCTGGTTAATTTGGTCCGTTCTTATCACTTTTCTAAAATAATAGCAACTTTAAATCGTGAAACGTGAAACAACAATGTTTGCATTTTCTTATATTAGTTCTAGCATACAATTAAGTTTTCTCTGAAACTAGTCGGTAGAGTTGGCTAAAATTATCAATATTAGTTTTATGTTATGTAACGCTGGTTAATTTGGTCCGTTCTTATCACTTTTCTAAAATAATAGCAACTTTAAATCGTGAAACGTGAAACAACAATGTTTGCATTTTCTTATATTAGTTCTAGCATACAATTAAGTTTTCTCTGAAACTAGTCGGTAGAGTTGGCTAAAATTATCAATATTAGTTTCATGTTATGTAAAGCTGGTTAATTTGGTCCGTTCTTATCACTTTTCTAAAATAATAGCAACTTTAAATCGTGAAACGTGAAACAACAATGTTTGCATTTTCTTATATTAGTTCTAGCATACAATTAAGTTTTCTCTGAAACTAGTCGGTAGAGTTGGCTAAAATTATCAATATTAGTTTTATGTTATGTAACGCTGGTTAATTTGGTCCGTTCTAATCGCTTTTCTAAAATAATAGCAACTTAAAATCGTGAAACGTGAAACAACAATGTTTGCATTTTCTTATATTAGTTCTAGCATACAATTAAGTTTTCTCTGAAACTAGTCGGTAGAGTTGGCTAAAATTATCAATATTAGTTTTATGTTATGTAACGCTGGTTAATTTGGTCCGTTCTAATCACTTTTCTAAAATAATAGCAACTTTAAATCGTGAAACGTGAAACAACAATGTTTGCATTTTCTTATATTAGTTCTAGCATACAATTAAGTTTTCTCTGAAACTAGTCGGTAGAGTTGGCTAAAATTATCAATATTAGTTTCATGTTATGTAAAGCTGGTTAATTTGGTCCGTTCTTATCACTTTTCTAAAATAATAGCAACTTTAAATCGTGAAACGTGAAACAACAATGTTTGCATTTTCTTATATTAGTTCTAGCATACAATTAAGTTTTCTCTGAAACTAGTCGGTAGAGTTGGCTAAAATTATCAATATTAGTTTTATGTATGTAACGCTGGTTAATTTGGTTCGTTCTAATCACTTTTCTAAAATAATAGCAACTTTAAATCGTGAAATGTGAAACAACAATGTTTGCATTTTCTTATATTAGTTCTAGCATACAATTAAGTTTTCTCTGAAACTAGTCGGTAGAGTTGGCTAAAATTATCAATATTAGTTTTATGTTATGTAAAGCTGATAAACTTGGTCCGTTCTTATCACTTTTCTAAAATAATAGAAACTTTAAATCGTGAAACGTGAAACAACATTGTTTGCATTTTCTTATATTAGTTCTAGCATACAATTAAGTTTTCTCTGAAACTAGTCGGTAGAGTTGGCTAAAATTATCAATATTAGTTTCATGTTATGTAAAGCTGGTTAATTTGGTCCGTTCTTATCACTTTTCTAAAATAATAGCAACTTTAAATCGTGAAACGTGAAACAACAATGTTTGCATTTTCTTATATTAGTTCTAGCACACAATTAAGTATTCTCTGAAACTAGTCGGTAGAGTTGGCTAAAATTATCAATATTAGTTTTATGTTATGTAAAGCTGGTTAATTTGGTCCGTTCTTATCACTTTTCTAAAATAATAGCAACTTTAAATCGTGAAACGTGAAACAACAATGTTTGCATTTTCTTATATTAGTTCTAGCATACAATTAAGTTTTCTCTGAAACTAGTCGGTAGAGTTGGCTAAAATTATCAATATTAGTTTTATGTAACGCTGGTTAATTTGGTTCGTTCTAATCACTTTTCTAAAATAATAGCAACTTTAAATCGTGAAACGTGAAACAACAATGTTTGCATTTTCTTATATTAGTTCTAGCATACAATTAAGTTTTCTCTGAAACTAGTCGGTAGAGTTGGCTAAAATTATCAATATTAGTTTCATGTTATGTAACGCTGCTTAATTTGGTCCGTTCTTATCACTTTTCTAAAATAATAGCAACTTTAAATCGTGAAACAACAATGTTTGCATTTTCTTATATTAGTTCTAGCATACAATTAAGTTTTCTCTGAAACTAGTCGGTAGAGTTGGCAAAAATTATCAATATTAGTTTCATGTTATGTAAAGCTGGTTAATTTGGTCCGTTCTTATCACTTTTCTAAAATAATAGCAACTTTAAATCGTGAAACGTGAAACAACAATGTTTGCATTTTCTTATATTAGTTCTAGCATACAATTAAGTTTTCTCTAAAACTAGTCGGTAGAGTTGGCTAAAATTATCAATATTAGTTTCATGTTATGTAAAGCTGGTTAATTTGGTCCGTTCCTATCACTTTTCTAAAATAATAGCAACTTTAAATCGTGAAACGTGAAACAACAATGTTTGCATTTTCTTATATTAGTTCTAGCATACAATTAAGTTTTCTCTGAAACTAGTCGGTAGAGTTGGCTAAAATTATCAATATTAGTTTTATGTTATGTAACGCTGGTTAACTTGGTCCGTTCTTATCACTTTTCTAAAATAATAGCAACTTTGAATCGTGAAACGTGAAACAACAATGTTTGCATTTTCTTATATTAGTTCTAGCATACAATTAAGTTTTCTCTGAAACTAGTCGGTAGAGTTGGCAAAAATTATCAATATTAGTTTCATGTTATGTAAAGCTGGTTAATTTGGTTCGTTCTTATCACTTTTCTAAAATAATAGCAACTTTAAATCGTGAAACGTGAAACAACAATGTTTGCATTTTCTTATATTAGTTCTAGCATACAATTAAGTTTTCTCTGAAACTAGTCGGTAGAGTTGTCAAAAATTATCAATATTAGTTTCATGTTATGTAAAGCTGGTTAATTTGGTCCGTTCTTATCACTTTTCTAAAATAATAGCAACTTTAAATCGTGAAACGTGAAACAACAATGTTTGCATTTTCTTATATTAGTTCTAGCATACAATTAAGTTTTCTCTGAAACTAGTCGGTAGAGTTGGCTAAAATTATCAATATTAGTTTCATGTTATGTAAAGCTGGTTAATTTGGTCCGTTCTTATCACTTTTCTAAAATAATAGCAACTTTAAATCGTGAAACGTGAAACAACAATGTTTGCATTTTCTTATATTAGTTCTAGCATACAATTAAGTTTTCTCTGAAACTAGTCGGTAGAGTTGGCTAAAATTATCAATATTAGTTTTATGTATGTAACGCTGGTTAATTTGGTTCGTTCTAATCACTTTTCTAAAATAATAGCAACTTTAAATCGTGAAACGTGAAACAACAATGTTTGCATTTTCTTATATTAGTTCTAGCATACAATTAAGTTTTCTCTGAAACTAGTCGGTAGAGTTGGCTAAAATTATCAATATTAGTTTCATGTTATCTAAAGCTGGTTAATTTGGTCCGTTCTTATCACTTTTCTAAAATAATAGCAACTTTAAATCGTGAAACGTGAAACAACAATGTTTGCATTTTCTTATATTAGTTCTAGCATACAATTAAGTTTTCTCTGAAACTAGTCGGTAGAGTTGGCAAAAATTATCAATATTAGTTTCATGTTATGTAAAGCTGGTTAATTTGGTCCGTTCTTATCACTTTTCTAAAATAATAGCAACTTTAAATCGTGAAACGTGAAACAACAATGTTTGCATTTTCTTATATTAGTTCTAGCATACAATTAAGTTTTCTCTGAAACTAGTCGGTAGAGTTGGCTAAAATTATCAATATTAGTTTCATGTTATGTAAAGCTGGTTAATTTGGTCCGTTCTTATCACTTTTCTAAAATAATAGCAACTTTAAATCGTGAAACGTGAAACAACAATGTTTGCATTTTCTTATATTAGTTCTAGCACACAATTAAGTATTCTCTGAAACTAGTCGGTAGAGTTGGCTAAAATTATCAATATTAGTTTTATGTTATGTAAAGCTGGTTAATTTGGTCCGTTCTTATCACTTTTCTAAAATAATAGCAACTTTAAATCGTGAAACGTGAAACAACAATGTTTGCATTTTCTTATATTAGTTCTAGCATACAATTAAGTTTTCTCTGAAACTAGTCGGTAGAGTTGGCTAAAATTATCAATATTAGTTTTATGTATGTAACGCTGGTTAATTTGGTTCGTTCTAATCACTTTTCTAAAATAATAGCAACTTTAAATCGTGAAACGTGAAACAACAATGTTTGCATTTTCTTATATTAGTTCTAGCATACAATTAAGTTTTCTCTGAAACTAGTCGGTAGAGTTGGCTAAAATTATCAATATTAGTTTTATGTTATGTAACGCTGGTTAATTTGGTCCGTTCTTATCACTTTTCTAAAATAATAGCAACTTTAAATCGTGAAACGTGAAACAACAATGTTTGCATTTTCTTATATTAGTTCTAGCATACAATTAAGTTTTCTCTGAAACTACTCGGTAGAGTTGGCTAAAATTATCAATATTAGTTTTATGTTATGTAAAGCTGATAAACTTGGTCCGTTCTTATCACTTTTCTAAAATAATAGAAACTTTAAATCGTGAAACGTGAAACAACAATGTTTGCATTTTCTTATATTAGTTCTAGCATACAATTAAGTTTTCTCTGAAACTAGTCGGTAGAGTTGGCTAAAATTATCAATATTAGTTTTATGTTATGTAACGCTGGTTAATTTGGTCCGTTCTTATCACTTTTCTAAAATAATAGCAACTGTAAATCGTGAAACGTGAAACAACAATGTTTGCATTTTCTTATATTAGTTCTAGCATACAATTAAGTTTTCTCTGAAACTAGTCGGTAGAGTTGGCTAAAATTATCAATATTAGTTTCATGTTATGTAACGCTGGTTAATTTGGTCCGTTCTTATCCCTTTTCTAAAATAATAGCAACTTTAAATCGTGAAACGTGAAACAACAATGTTTGCATTTTCATATATTAGTTCTAGCATACAATTAAGTTTTCTCTGAAACTAGTCGGTAGAGTTGGCTAAAATTATCAATATTAGTTTCATGTTATGTAAAGCTGGTTAATTTGGTCCGTTCTTATCACTTTTCTAAAATAATAGCAACTTTAAATCGTGAAACGTGAAACAACAATGTTTGCATTTTCTTATATTAGTTCTAGCATACAATTAAGTTTTCTCTGAAACTAGTCGGTAGAGTTGGCTAAAATTATCAATATTAGTTTTATGTTATATAACGCTGGTTAATTTGGTCCGTTCTTATCACTTTTCTAAAATAATAGCAACTTTAAATCGTGAAACGTGAAACAACAATGTTTGCATTTTCTTATATTAGTTCTAGCATACAATTAAGTTTTCTCTGAAACTAGTCGGTAGAGTTGGCTAAAATTATCAATATTAGTTTCATGTTATGTAAAGCTGGTTAATTTGGTCCGTTCTTATCACTTTTCTAAAATAATAGCAACTTTAAATCGTGAAACGTGAAACAACAATGTTTGCATTTTCTTATATTAGTTCTAGCATACAATTAAGTTTTCTCTGAAACTAGTCGGTAGAGTTGGCTAAAATTATCAATATTAGTTTCATGTTATGTAAAGCTGGTTAATTTGGTCCGTTCTTATCACTTTTCTAAAATAATAGCAACTTTAAATCTTGAAACGTGAAACAACAATGTTTGCATTTTCTTATATTAGTTCTAGCATACAATTAAGTTTTCTCTGAAACTAGTCGGTAGAGTTGGCTAAAATTATCAATATTAGTTTCATGTTATCTAAAGCTGGTTAATTTGGTCCGTTCTTATCACTTTTCTAAAATAATAGCAACTTTAAATCGTGAAACGTGAAACAACAATGTTTGCATTTTCTTATATTAGTTCTAGCATTCAATTAAGTTTTCTCTGAAACTAGTCGGTAGAGTTGGCTAAAATTATCAATATTAGTTTTATGTTATGTAACGCTGGTTAATTTGGTCCGTTCTTATCACTTTTCTAAAATAATACCATCTTTAAATCGTGAAACGTGAAACAACAATGTTTGCATTTTCTTATATTAGTTCTAGCATACAATTAAGTTTTCTCTGAAACTAGTCGGTAGAGTTGGCTAAAATTATCAATATTAGTTTTATGTTATGTAACGCTGGTTAATTTGGTCCGTTCTTATCACTTTTCTAAAATAATAGCAACTTTAAATCGTGAAACGTGAAACAACAATGTTTGCATTTTCTTATATTAGTTCTAGCATACAATTAAGTTTTCTCTGAAACTAGTCGGTAGAGTTGGCTAAAATTATCAATATTAGTTTCATGTTATGTAAAGCTGGTTAATTTGGTCCGTTCTTATCACTTTTCTAAAATAATAGCAACTTTAAATCGTGAAACGTGAAACAACAATGTTTGCATTTTCTTATATTAGTTCTAGCACACAATTAAGTATTCTCTGAAACTAGTCGGTAGAGTTGGCTAAAATTATCAATATTAGTTTTATGTTATGTAAAGCTGGTTAATTTGGTCCGTTCTTATCACTTTTCTAAAATAATAGCAACTTTAAATCGTGAAACGTGAAACAACAATGTTTCCATTTTCTTATATTAGTTCTAGCATACAATTAAGTTTTCTCTGAATGTTATGTAAAGCTGGTTAATTTGGTCCGTTCTTATCACTTTTCTAAAATAATAGCAACTTTAAATCGTGAAACGTGAAACAACAATGTTTGCATTTTCTTATATTAGTTCAAGCATACAATTAAGTTTTCTCTGAAACTAGTCGGTAGAGTTGGCTAAAATTATCAATATTAGTTTTATGTATGTAACGCTGGTTAATTTGGTTCGTTCTAATCACTTTTCTAAAATAATAGCAACTTTATATCGTGAAACGTGAAACAACAATGTTTGCATTTTCTTATATTAGTTCTAGCATACAATTAAGTTTTCTCTGAAACTAGTCGGTAGAGTTGGCTAAAATTATCAATATTAGTTTCATGTTATGTAACGCTGGTTAATTTGGTCCGTTCTTATCACTTTTCTAAAATAATAGCAACTTTAAATCGTGAAACGTGAAACAACAATGTTTGCATTTTCTTATATTAGCTCTAGCATACAATTAAGTTTTCTCTGAAACTAGTCGGTAGAGTTGGCTAAAATTATCAATATTAGTTTTATGTTATGTAACGCTGGTTAATTTGGTCCGTTCTTATCACTTTTCTAAAATAATAGCAACTTTAAATCGTGAAACAACAATGTTTGCATTTTCTTATATTAGTTCTAGCATACAATTAAGTTTTCTCTGAAACTACTCGGTAGAGTTGGCTAAAATTATCAATATTAGTTTTATGTTATGTAAAGCTGATAAACTTGGTCCGTTCTTATCACTTTTCTAAAATAATAGAAACTTTAAATCGTGAAACGTGAAACAACAATGTTTGCATTTTCTTATATTAGTTCTAGCATACAATTAAGTTTTCTCTGAAACTAGTCGGTAGAGTTGGCTAAAATTATCAATATTAGTTTTATGTTATGTAACGCTGGTTAATTTGGTCCGTTCTTATCACTTTTCTAAAATAATAGCAACTTTAAATCGTGAAACGTGAAACAACAATGTTTGCGTTTTCTTATATTAGTTCTAGCATACAATTAAGTTTTCTCTGAAACTAGTCGGTAGAGTTGGCTAAAATTATCAATATTAGTTTCATGTTATGTAAAGCTGGTTAATTTGGTCCGTTCTTATCACTTTTCTAAAATAATAGCAACTTTAAATCGTGAAACGTGAAACAACAATGTTTGCATTTTCTTATATTAGTTCTAGCATACAATTAAGTTTTCTCTGAAACTAGTCGGTAGAGTTGGCTAAAATTATCAATATTAGTTTCATGTTATGTAACGCTGGTTAATTTGGTCCGTTCTAATCACTTTTCTAAAATAATAGCAACTTTAAATCGTGAAACGTGAAACAACAATGTTTGCATTTTCTTATATTAGTTCTAGCATACAATTAAGTTTTCTCTGAAACTAGTAAGTAGAGTTGGCTAAAATTATCAATATTAGTTTTATGTTATGTAACGCTGGTTAATTTGGTCCGTTCTCATCACTTTTCTAAAATAATAGCAACTGTAATTCGTGAAACGTGAAACAACAATGTTTGCATTTTCTTATATTAGTTCTAGCATACAATTAAGTTTTCTCTGAAACTAGTCGGTAGAGTTGGCTAAAATTATCAATATTAGTTTCATGTTATGTAACGCTGGTTAATTTGGTCCGTTCTTATCACTTTTCTAAAATAATAGCAACTTTAAATCGTGAAACGTGAAACAACAATGTTTGCATTTTCTTATATTAGTTCTAGCATACAATTAAGTTTTCTCTGAAACTAGTCGGTAGAGTTGGCTAAAATTATCAATATTAGTTTCATGTTATGTAAAGCTGGTTAATTTGGTCCGTTCTTATCACTTTTCTAAAATAATAGCAACTTTAAATCGTGAAACGTGAAACAACAATGTTTGCATTTTCTTATATTAGTTCTAGCACACAATTAAGTATTCTCTGAAACTAGTCGGTAGAGTTGGCTAAAATTATCAATATTAGTTTTATGTTATGTAAAGCTGGTTAATTTGGTCCGTTCTTATCACTTTTCTAAAATAATAGCAACTTTAAATCGTGAAACGTGAAACAACAATGTTTGCATTTTCTTATATTAGTTCTAGCATACAATTAAGTTTTCTCTGAATGTTATGTTAAGCTGGTTAATTTGGTCCGTTCTTATCACTTTTCTAAAATAATAGCAACTTTAAATCGTGAAACGTGAAACAACAATGTTTGCATTTTCTTATATTAGTTCTAGCATACAATTAAGTATTCTCTGAAACTAGTCGGTAGAGTTGGCTAAAATTATCAATATTAGTTTTATGTTATGTAACGCTGGTTAATTTGGTCCGTTCTTATCACTTTTCTAAAATAATAGCAACTTTAAATCGTGAAACGTGAAACAACAATGTTTGCATTTTCTTATATTAGTTCAAGCATACAATTAAGTTTTCTCTGAAACTAGTCGGTAGAGTTGGCTAAAATTATCAATATTAGTTTTATGTATGTAACGCTGGTTAATTTGGTTCGTTCTAATCACTTTTCTAAAATAATAGCAACTTTAAATCGTGAAACGTGAAACAACAATGTTTGCATTTTCTTATATTAGTTCTAGCATACAATTAAGTTTTCTCTGAAACTAGTCGGTAGAGTTGGCTAAAATTATCAATATTAGTTTCATGTTATGTAAAGCTGGTTAATTTGGTCCGTTCTTATCACTTTTCTAAAATAATAGCAACTTTAAATCTTGAAACGTGAAACAACAATGTTTGCATTTTCTTATATTAGTTCTAGCATACAATTAAGTTTTCTCTGAAACTAGTCGGTAGAGTTGGCTAAAATTATCAATATTAGTTTTATGTTATGTAACGCTGGTTAATTTGGTCCGTTCTTATCACTTTTCTAAAATAATAGCAACTTTAAATCGTGAAACGTGAAACAACAATGTTTGCATTTTCTTATATTAGTTCTAGCATACAATTAAGTTTTCTCTGAAACTACTCGGTAGAGTTGGCTAAAATTATCAATATTAGTTTTATGTTATGTAAAGCTGATAAACTTGGTCCGTTCTTATCACTTTTCTAAAATAATAGAAACTTTAAATCGTGAAACGTGAAACAACAATGTTTGCATTTTCTTATATTAGTTCTAGCATACAATTAAGTTTTCTCTGAAACTAGTCGGTAGAGTTGGCTAAAATTATCAATATTAGTTTTATGTTATGTAACGCTGGTTAATTTGGTCCGTTCTTATCACTTTTCTAAAATAATAGCAACTTTAAATCGTGAAACGTGAAACAACAATGTTTGCATTTTCTTATATTAGTTCTAGCATACAATTAAGTTTTCTCTGAAACTAGTCGGTAGAGTTGGCTAAAATTATCAATATTAATTTCATGTTATGTAAAGCTGGTTAATTTGGTCCGTTCTTATCACTTTTCTAAAATAATAGCAACTTTAAATCGTGAAACGTGAAACAACAATGTTTGCATTTTCTTATATTAGTTCTAGCATACAATTAAGTTTTCTCTGAAACTAGTCGGTAGAGTTGGCTAAAATTATCAATATTAGTTTCATGTTATGTAAAGCTGGTTAATTTGGTCCGTTCTTATCACTTTTCTAAAATAATAGCAACTTTAAATCGTGAAACGTGAAACAACAATGTTTGCATTTTCTTATATTAGTTCTAGCATACAATTAAGTTTTCTCTGAAACTAGTCGGTAGAGTTTGCTAAAATTATCAATATTAGTTTTATGTTATGTAACGCTGGTTAATTTGGTCCGTTCTTATCACTTTTCTAAAATAATAGCAACTTTAAATCGTGAAACGTGAAACAACAATGTTTGCATTTTCTTATATTAGTTCTAGCATACAATTAAGTTTTCTCTGAAACTAGTCGGTAGAGTTGGCTAAAATTATCAATATTAGTTTCATGTTATGTAAAGCTGGTTAATTTGGTCCGTTCTTATCACTTTTCTAAAATAATAGCAACTTTAAATCTTGAAACGTGAAACAACAATGTTTGCATTTTCTTATATTAGTTCTAGCATACAATTAAGTTTTCTCTGAAACTAGTCGGTAGAGTTGGCTAAAATTATCAATATTAGTTTCATGTTATCTAAAGCTGGTTAATTTGGTCCGTTCTTATCACTTTTCTAAAATAATAGCAACTTTAAATCGTGAAACGTGAAACAACAATGTTTGCATTTTCTTATATTAGTTCTAGCATTCAATTAAGTTTTCTCTGAAACTAGTCGGTAGAGTTGGCTAAAATTATCAATATTAGTTTTATGTTATGTAACGCTGGTTAATTTGGTCCGTTCTTATCACTTTTCTAAAATAATACCATCTTTAAATCGTGAAACGTGAAACAACAATGTTTGCATTTTCTTATATTAGTTCTAGCATACAATTAGTTCTAGCTTATATTAGTTCTAGCATACAATTAAGTTTTCTCTGAAACTAGTCGGTAGAGTTGGCTAAAATTATCAATATTAGTTTTATGTTATGTAACGCTGGTTAATTTGGTCCGTTCTTATCACTTTTCTAAAATAATAGCAACTTTAAATCGTGAAACGTGAAACAACAATGTTTGCATTTTCTTATATTAGTTCTAGCATACAATTAAGTTTTCTCTGAAACTAGTCGGTAGAGTTGGCTAAAATTATCAATATTAGTTTCATGTTATGTAAAGCTGGTTAATTTGGTCCGTTCTTATCACTTTTCTAAAATAATAGCAACTTTAAATCGTGAAACGTGAAACAACAATGTTTGCATTTTCTTATATTAGTTCTAGCACACAATTAAGTATTCTCTGAAACTAGTCGGTAGAGTTGGCTAAAATTATAAATATTAGTTTTATGTTATGTAAAGCTGGTTAATTTGGTCCGTTCTTATCACTTTTCTAAAATAATAGCAACTTTAAATCGTGAAACGTGAAACAACAATGTTTGCATTTTCTTATATTAGTTCTAGCATACAATTAAGTTTTCTCTGAAACTAGCCGGTAGAGTTGGCTAAAATTATCAATATTAGTTTTATGTTATGTAACGCTGGTTAATTTGGTCCGTTCTTATCACTTTTCTAAAATAATAGCAACTTTAAATCGTGAAACGTGAAACAACAATGTTTGCATTTTCTTATATTAGTTCTAGCATACAATTAAGTTTTCTCTGAAACTAGTCGGTAGAGTTGGCTAAAATTATCAATATTAGTTTCATGTTATGTAAAGCTGGTTAATTTGGTCCGTTCTTATCACTTTTCTAAAATAATAGCAACTTTAAATCGTGAAACGTGAAACAACAATGTTTGCATTTTCTTATATTAGTTCTAGCATACAATTAAGTTTTCTCTGAAACTAGTCGGTAGAGTTGGCTAAAATTATCAATATTAGTTTCATGTTATGTAACGCTGGTTAATTTGGTCCGTTCAAATCACTTTTCTAAAATAATAGCAACTTTAAATCGTGAAACGTGAAACAACAATGTTTGCATTTTCTTATATTAGTTCTAGCATACAATTAAGTTTTCTCTGAAACTAGTCGGTAGAGTTGGCTAAAATTATCAATATTAGTTTTATGTTATGTAACGCTGGTTAATTTGGTCCGTTCTAATCACTTTTCTAAAATAATAGCAACTGTAATTCGTGAAACGTCAAACAACAATGTTTGCATTTTCTTATATTAGTTCTAGCATACAATTAAGTTTTCTCTGAAACTAGTCGGTAGAGTTGGCTAAAATTATCAATATTAGTTTCATGTTATGTAACGCTGGTTAATTTGGTCCGTTCTTATCACTTTTCTAAAATAATAGCAACTTTAAATCGTGAAACGTGAAACAACAATGTTTGCATTTTCATATATTAGTTCTAGCATACAATTAAGTTTTCTCTGAAACTAGTCGGTAGAGTTGGCTAAAATTATCAATATTAGTTTCATGTTATGTAAAGCTGGTTAATTTGGTCCGTTCTTATCACTTTTCTAAAATAATAGCAACTTTAAATCGTGAAACGTGAAACAACAATGTTTGCATTTTCTTATATTAGTTCTAGCATACAATTAAGTTTTCTCTGAAACTAGTCGGTAGAGTTGGCTAAAATTATCAATATTAGTTTTATGTTATATAACGCTGGTTAATTTGGTCCGTTCTTATCACTTTTCTAAAATAATAGCAACTTTAAATCGTGAAACGTGAAACAACAATGTTTGCATTTTCTTATATTAGTTCTAGCATACAATTAAGTTTTCTCTGAAACTAGTCGGTAGAGTTGGCTAAAATTATCAATATTAGTTTTATGTTATGTAACGCTGGTTAATTTGGTCCGTTCTTATCACTTTTCTAAAATAATAGCAACTTTAAATCGTGAAACGTGAAACAACAATGTTTGCATTTTCTTATATTAGTTCTAGCATACAATTAAGTTTTCTCTGAAACTAGTCGGTAGAGTTGGCTAAAATTATCAATATTAGTTTCATGTTATGTAAAGCTGGTTAATTTGGTCCGTTCTTATCACTTTTCTAAAATAATAGCAACTTTAAATCTTGAAACGTGAAACAACAATGTTTGCATTTTCTTATATTAGTTCTAGCATACAATTAAGTTTTCTCTGAAACTAGTCGGTAGAGTTGGCTAAAATTATCAATATTAGTTTCATGTTATGTAGAGCTGGTTAATTTGGTCCGTTCTTATCACTTTTCTAAAATAATAGCAACTTTAAATCGTGAAACGTGAAACAACAATGTTTGCATTTTCTTATATTAGTTCTAGCATACAATTAAGTTTTCTCTGAAACTAGTCGGTAGAGTTGGCTAAAATTATCAATATTAGTTTCATGTTATGTAAAGCTGGTTAATTTGGTCCATTCTTATCACTTTTCTAAAATAATAGCAACTTTAAATCGTGAAACGTGAAACAACAATGTTTGCATTTTCTTATATTAGTTCTAGCATACAATTAAGTTTTCTCTGAAACTAGTCGGTAGAGTTGGCTAAAATTATCAATATTAGTTTCATGTTATGTAAAGCTGGTTAATTTGGTCCGTTCTTATCACTTTTCTAAAATAATAGCAACTTTAAATCGTGAAATGTGAAACAACAATGTTTGCATTTTCTTATATTAGTTCTAGCATACAATTAAGTTTTCTCTGAAACTAGTCGGTAGAGTTGGCTAAAATTATCAATATTAGTTTCATGTTATCTAGAGCTGGTTAATTTGGTCCGTTCTTATCACTTTTCTAAAATAATAGCAACTTTAAATCGTGAAACGTGAAAAAGCAATGTTTGCATTTTCTTATATTAGTTCTAGCATACAATTAAGTTTTCTCTGAAACTAGTCGGTAGAGTTGGCTAAAATTATCAATATTAGTTTCATGTTATGTAAAGCTGGTTAATTTGGTTCGTTCTTATCACTTTTCTAAAATAATAGCAACTTTAAATCTTGAAACGTGAAACAACAATGTTTGCATTTTCTTATATTAGTTCTAGCATACAATTAAGTTTTCTCTGAAACTAGTCGGTAAAGTTTGCTAAAATTATCAATATTAGTTTTATGTTATGTAACGCTGGTTAATTTGGTCCGTTCTTATCACTTTTCTAAAATAATAGCAACTTTAAATCGTGAAACGTGAAACAGCAATGTTTGCATTTTCTTATATTAGTTCTAGCATACAATTAAGTTTTCTCTGAAACTAGTCGGTAGAGTTGGCTAAAATTATCAATATTAGTTTCATGTTATGTAAAGCTGGTTAATTTGGTCCGTTCTTATCACTTTTCTAAAATAATAGCAACTTTAAATCGTGAAACGTGAAACAACAATGTTTGCATTTTCTTATATTAGTTCTAGCATACAATTAAGTTTTCTCTGAAACTAGTCGGTAGAGTTGGCTAAAATTATCAATATTAGTTTCATGTTATGTAAAGCTGGTTAATTTGGTCCGTTCTTATCACTTTTCTAAAATAATAGCAACTTTAAATCTTGAAACGTGAAACAACAATGTTTGCATTTTCTTATATCAGTTCTAGCATACAATTAAGTTTTCTCTGAAACTAGTCGGTAGAGTTGGCTAAAATTATCAATATTAGTTTCATGTTATGTAACGCTGGTTAATTTGGTCCGTTCTTATCACTTTTCTAAAATAATAGCAACTTTAAATCGTGAAACGTGAAACAACAATGTTTGCATTTTCTTATATTAGTTCTAGCATACAATTATGTTTTCTCTGAAATTAGTCGGTAGAGTTGGCTAAAATTATCAATATTAGTTTCATGTTATGTAAAGCTGGTTAATTTGGTCCGTTCTTATCACTTTTCTAAAATAATAGCAACTTTAAATCGTGAAACGTGAAACAACAATGTTTGCATTTTCTTATATCAGTTCTAGCATACAATTAAGTTTTCTCTGAAACTAGTCGGTAGAGTTGGCTAAAATTATCAATATTAGTTTCATGTTATGTAACGCTGGTTAATTTGGTCCGTTCTTATCACTTTTCTAAAATAATAGCAACTATAAATCGTGAAACGTGAAACAACAATGTTTGCATTTTCTTATATTAGTTCTAGCATACAATTATGTTTTCTCTGAAACTAGTCGGTAGAGTTGGCTAAAATTATCAATATTAGTTTCATGTTATGTAAAGCTGGTTAATTTGGTCCGTTCTTATCACTTTTCTAAAATAATATCAACTTTAAATCTTGAAACGTGAAACAACAATGTTTGCATTTTCTTTTATTATTTCTAGCATACAATTAAGTTTTCTCTGAAACTAGTCGGTAGAGTTGGCTAAAATTATCAATATTAGTTTCATGTTATGTAAAGCTGGTTAATTTGGTCCGTTCTTATCACTTTTCTAAAATAATAGCAACTTTAAATCGTGAAACGTGAAACAACAATGTTTGCATTTTCTTATATTAGTTCTAGCATACAATTAAGTTTCCTCTGAAACTAGTCGGTAGAGTTGGCTAAAATTATCAATATTAGTTTTATGTTATGTAACGCTGGTTAATTTGGTCCGTTCTTATCACTTTTCTAAAATAATAGCAACTTTAAATCGTGAAACGTGAAACAACAATGTTTGCATTTTCTTATATTAGTTCTAGCATACAATTAAGTTTTCTCTGAAACTAGTCGGTAGAGTTGGCTAAAATTATCAATATTAGTTTCATGTTATGTAAAGCTGGTTAATTTGGTCCGTTCTTATCACTTTTCTAAAATAATAACAACTTTAAATCTTGAAACGTGAAACAACAATGTTTGCATTTTCTTATATCAGTTCTAGCATACAATTAAGTTTTCTCTGAAACTAGTCGGTAAAGTTTGCTAAAATTATCAATATTAGTTTCATGTTATGTTAAGCTGGTTAATTTGGTCCGTTCTTATCATTTTTCTAAAATAATAGCAACTTTAAATCGTGAAACGTGAAACAACAATGTTTGCATTTTCTTATATTAGTTCTAGCATACAATTAAGTTTTCTCTGAAACTAGTCGGTAGAGTTGGCTAAAATTATCAATATTAGTTTCATGTTATGTAAAGCTGGTTAATTTGGTCCGTTCTTATCACTTTTCTAAAATAATAGCAACTTTAAATCGTGAAACGTGAAACAACAATGTTTGCATTTTCTTATATTAGTTCTAGCATACAATTAAGTTTTCTCTGAAACTAGTCGGTAGAGTTGGCTAAAATTATCAATATTAGTTTCATGTTATGTAAAGCTGGTTTATTTGGTCCGTTCTTATCATTTTTCTAAAATAATAGCAACTTTAAATCGTGAAACGTGAAACAACAATGTTTGCATTTTCTTATATTAGTTCTAGCATACAATTAAGTTTTCTCTGAAACTAGTCGGTAGAGTTGGCTAAAATTATCAATATTAGTTTCATGTTATTTAAAGCTGGTTTATTTGGTCCGTTCTTATCACTTTTCTAAAATAATAGCAACTTTAAATCGTGAAACGTGAAACAACAATGTTTGCATTTTCTTATATTAGTTCTAGCATACAATTAAGTTTTCTCTGAAACTAGTCGGTAGAGTTGGCTAAAATTATCAATATTAGTTTTATGTTATGTAACGCTGGTTTATTTGGTCCGTTCTTATCACTTTTCTAAAATAATAGCAACTTTAAATCGTGAAACGTGAAACAACAATGTTTGCATTTTCTTATATTAGTTCTAGCATACAATTAAGTTTTCTCTGAAACTAGTCGGTAGAGTTGGCTAAAATTATCAATATTAGTTTCATGTTATGTAAAGCTGGTTAATTTGGTCCGTTCTTATCACTTTTCTAAAATAATAGCAACTTTAAATCGTGAAACGTGAAACAACAATGTTTGCATTTTCTTATATTAGTTCTAGCATACAATTAAGTTTTCTCTGAAACTAGTCGGTAGAGTTGGCTAAAATTATCAATATTAGTTTCATGTTATGTAAAGCTGGTTAATTTGGTCCGTTCTTATCACTTTTCTAAAATAATAGCAACTTTAAATCGTGAAACAACAATGTTTGCATTTTCTTATATTAGCTCTAGCATACAATTAGGTTTTCTCTGAAACTAGTCGGTAGAGTTGGCTAAAATTATCAATATTAGTTTTATGTTATGTAACGCTGGTTAATTTGGTCCGTTCTTATCACTTTTCTAAAATAATAGCAACTTTAAATCGTGAAACGTGAAACAACAATGTTTGCATTTTCTTATATCAGTTCTAGCATACAATTAAGTTTTCTCTGAAACTAGTCTTTGGAGTTGGCTAAAATTATCAATATTAGTTTTATGTTTTGTAAAGTTGATAAACTTGGTCCGTTCTTATCACTTTTCTAAAATAATAGCAACTTTAAATCGTGAAACGTGAAACAACAATGTTTGCATTTTCTTATATTAGTTCTAGCATACAATTAAGTTTTCTCTGAAACTAGTCGGTAGAGTTGGCTAAAATTATCAATATTAGTTTCATGTTATGTAACGCTGGTTAATTTGGTCCGTTCTTATCACTTTTTTAAAATAATAGCAATTTTAAATCGTGAAACGTGAAACAACAATGTTTGCATTTTCTTATATTAGTTCTAGCATACAATTAAGTTTTCTCTGAAACTAGTCGGTAGAGTTGGCTAAAATTATCAATATTAGTTTCATGTTATGTGAAGCTGGTTAATTTGGTCCGTTCTTATCATTTTTCTAAAATAATAGCAACTTTAAATCGTGAAACGTGAAACAACAATGTTTGCATTTTCTTATATCAGTTCTAGCATACAATTAAGTTTTCTCTGAAACTAGTCTTTGGAGTTGGCTAAACTTATCAATATTAGTTTTATGTTATGTAAAGTTGATAAACTTGGTCCGTTCTTATCACTTTTCTAAAATAATAGCAACTTTAAATCGTGAAACGTGAAACAACAATGTTTGCATTTTCTTATATTAGTTCTAGCATACAATTAAGTTTTACTCTGAAACTAGTCGGTAGAGTTGGCTAAAATTATCAATATTAGTTTCATGTTATGTAACGCTGGTTAATTTGGTCCGTTCTTATCACTTTTCTAAAATAATAGCAACTTTAAATCGTGAAACGTGAAACAACAATGTTTGCATTTTCTTATATTAGTTCTAGCATACAATTAAGTTTTCTCTGAAACTAGTCGGTAGAGTTGGCTAAAATTATCAATATTAGTTTTATGTTATGTAACGCTGGTTAATTTGGTCCGTTCTTATCACTTTTCTAAAATAATAGCAACTTTAAATCGTGAAACGTGAAACAACAATGTTTGCATTTTCTTATATTAGTTCTAGCATACAATTAAGTTTTCTCTGAAACTAGTCGGTAGAGTTGGCTAAAATTATCAATATTAGTTTTATGTTATGTAACGCTTGTTAATTTGGTCCGTTCTTATCACTTTTCTAAAATAATAGCAACTTTAAATCGTGAAACGTGAAACAACAATGTTTGCATTTTCTTATATTAGTTCTAGCATACAATTAAGTTTTCTCTGAAACTAGTCGGTAGAGTTGGCTAAAATTATCAATATTAGTTTCATGTTATGTAAAGCTGGTTAATTTGGTCCGTTCTTATCACTTTTCTAAAATAATAGCAACTTTAAATCGTGAAACGTGAAACAACAATGTTTGCATTTTCTTATATTAGTTCTAGCATACAATTAAGTTTTCTCTGAAACTAGTCGGTAGAGTTGGCTAAAATTATCAATATTAGTTTCATGTTATGTAACGCTGGTTAATTTGGTCCGTTCTAATCACTTTTCTAAAATAATAGCAACTTTAAATCGTGAAACGTGAAACAACAATGTTTGCATTTTCTTATATTAGTTCTAGCATACAATTAAGTTTTCTCTGAAACTAGTCGGTAGAGTTGGCTAAAATTATCAATATTAGTTTTATGTTATGTAACGCTGGTTAATTTGGTCCGTTCTAATCACTTTTCTAAAATAATAGCAACTGTAATTCGTGAAACGTCAAACAACAATGTTTGCATTTTCTTATATTAGTTCTAGCATACAATTAAGTTTTCTCTGAAACTAGTCGGTAGAGTTGGCTAAAATTATCAATATTAGTTTTATGTTATGTAACGCTGGTTAATTTGGTCCGTTCTTATCACTTTTCTAAAATAATCGCAACTTTAAATCGTGAAACGTGAAACAACAATGTTTGCATTTTCTTATATTCGTTCTAGCATACAATTAAGTTTTCTCTGAAACTAGTCGGTAGAGTTGGCTAAAATTATCAATATTAGTTTTATGTTATGTAACGCTGGTTAATTTGGTCCGTTCTTATCACTTTTCTAAAATAATAGAAACTTAAAATCGTGAAACGTGAAACAACCATGTTTGCATTTTCTTATATTAGTTCTAGCATACAATTAAGTTTTCTCTGAAACTAGTCGGTAGAGTTGGCTAAAATTATCAATATTAGTTTTATGTTATGTAACGCTGGTTAATTTGGTCCGTTCTTATCACTTTTCTAAAATAATAGCAACTTTAAATCGTGAAACGTGAAACAACAATGTTTGCATTTTCTTATATTAGTTCTAGCATACAATTAAGTTTCTCTGAAACTAGTCGGTAGAGTTGGCTAAAATTATCAATATTAGTTTCATGTTATGTAAAGCTGGTTAATTTGGTCCGTTCTTATCACTTTTCTAAAATAATAACAACTTTAAATCTTGAAACGTGAAACAACAATGTTTGCATTTTCTTATATCAGTTCTAGCATACAATTAAGTTTTCTCTGAAACTAGTCGGTAAAGTTTGCTAAAATTATCAATATTAGTTTCATGTTATGTAAAGCTGGTTAATTTGGTCCGTTCTTATCATTTTTCTAAAATAATAGCAACTTTAAATCGTGAAACGTGAAACAACAATGTTTGCATTTTCTTATATTAGTTCTAGCATACAATTAAGTTTTCTCTGAAACTAGTCGGTAGAGTTGGCTAAAATTATCAATATTAGTTTTATGATATGTAACGCTGGTTAATTTGGTCCGTTCTTATCACTTTTCTAAAATAATAGCAACCGTAAATCTTGAAACGTGAAACAACAATGTTTGCATTTTCTTATATCAGTTCTAGCATACAATTAAGTTTTCTCTGAAACTAGTCGGTAGAGTTGGCTAAAATTATCAATATTAGTTTTATGTTATGTAACGCTGGTTAATTTGGTCCGTTCTTATCACTTTTCTAAAATAATAGCAACTTTAAATCGTGAAACGTGAAACAACAATGTTTGCATTTTCTTATATTAGTTCTAGCATACAATTAAGTTTTCTCTGAAACTAGTCGGTAGAGTTGGCTAAAATTATCAATATTAGTTTTATGTTATGTAACGCTGGTTAATTTGGTCCGTTCTTATCACTTTTCTAAAATAATAGCAACTTTAAATCGTGAAATGTGAAACAACAATGTTTGCATTTTCTTATATTAGTTCTAGCATACAATTAAGTTTTCTCTGAAACTAGTCGGTAGAGTTGGCTAAAATTATCAATATTAGTTTTATGTTATGTAACGCTGGTTAATTTGGTCCGTTCTTATCACTTTTCTAAAATAATAGCAACTTTAAATCGTGAAACGTGAAACAACAATGTTTGCATTTTCTTATATTAGTTCTAGCATACAATTAAGTTTCTCTGAAACTAGTCGGTAGAGTTGGCTAAAATTATCAATATTAGTTTCATGTTATGTAAAGCTGGTTAATTTGGTCCGTTCTTATCACTTTTCTAAAATAATAACAACTTTAAATCTTGAAACGTGAAACAACAATGTTTGCATTTTCTTATATCAGTTCTAGCATACAATTAAGTTTTCTCTGAAACTAGTCGGTAAAGTTTGCTAAAATTATCAATATTAGTTTCATGTTATGTAAAGCTGGTTAATTTGGTCCGTTCTTATCATTTTTCTAAAATAATAGGTACTTTAAATCGTGAAACGTGAAACAACAATGTTTGCATTTTCTTATATTAGTTCTAGCATACAATTAAGTTTTCTCTGAAACTAGTCGGTAGAGTTGGCTAAAATTATCAATATTAGTTTTATGATATGTAACGCTGGTTAATTTGGTCCGTTCTTATCACTTTTCTAAAATAATAGCAACCGTAAATCTTGAAACGTGAAACAACAATGTTTGCATTTTCTTATATCAGTTCTAGCATACAATTAAGTTTTCTCTGAAACTAGTCGGTAGAGTTGGCTAAAATTATCAATATTAGTTTTATGTTATGTAACGCTGGTTAATTTGGTCCGTTCTTATCACTTTTCTAAAATAATAGCAACTTTAAATCGTGAAACGTGAAACAACAATGTTTGCATTTTCTTATATTAGTTCTAGCATACAATTAAGTTTTCTCTGAAACTAGTCGGTAGAGTTGGCTAAAATTATCAATATTAGTTTCATGTTATGTAAAGCTGGTTAATTTGGTCCGTTCTTATCACTTTTCTAAAATAATAGCAACTTTAAATCGTGAAACGTGAAACAACAATGTTTGCATTTTCTTATATTAGTTCTAGCATACAATTAAGTCTTCTCTGAAACTAGTCGGTAGAGTTGGCTAAAATTATCAATATTAGTTTTATGTTATGTAACGCTGGTTAATTTGGTCCGTTCTTATCACTTTTCTAAAATAATAGCAACTTTAAATCGTGAAACGTGAAACAACAATGTTTGCATTTTCTTATATTAGTTCTAGCATACAATTAAGTTTTCTCTGAAACTAGTCGGTAGAGTTGGCTAAAATTATCAATATTAGTTTCATGTTATGTAAAGCTGGTTAATTTGATCCGTTCTTATCACTTTTCTAAAATAATTGCAACTTTAAATCGTGAAACGTGAAACAACAATGTTTGCATTTTCTTATATTAGTTCTAGCATACAATTAAGTTTTCTCTGAAACTAGTCGGTAGAGTTTGCTAAAATTATCAATATTAGTTTCATGTTATGTAACGCTGGTTAATTTGGTCCGTTCTTATCACTTTTCTAAAATAATAGCAACTTTAAATCGTGAAACGTGAAACAACAATGTTTGCATTTTCTTATATTAGTTCTAGCATACAATTAAGTTTTCTCTGAAACTAGTCGGTAGAGTTGGCTAAAATTATCAATATTAGTTTCATGTTATGTAAAGCTGGTTAATTTGGTCCGTTCTTATCACTTTTCTAAAATAATAGCAACTTTAAATCTTGAAACGTGAAACAACAATGTTTGCATTTTCTTATATGAGTTCTAGCATACAATTAAGTTTTCTCTGAAACTAGTCGGTAAAGTTTGCTGAAATTATCAATATTAGTTTCATGTTATGTAAAGCTGGTTAATTTGGTCCGTGCTTATCACTTTTCTAAAATAATAGCAACTTTAAATCGTGAAACGTGAAATAACAATGTTTGCATTTTCTTATATTAGTTCTAGCATACAATTAAGTTTTCTCTGAAACTAGTCGGTAGAGTTGGCTAAAATTATCAATATTAGTTTCATGTTATGTAAAACTGGTTAATTTGGTCCGTTCTTATCACTTTTCTAAAATAATAGCAACTTTAAATCTTGAAACGTGAAACAACAATGTTTGCATTTTCTTATATCAGTTCTAGCATACAATTAAGTTTTCTCTGAAACTAGTCGGTAGAGTTGGCTAAAATTATCAATATTAGTTTTATGTTATGTAACGCTGGTTAATTTGGTCCGTTCTTATCACTTTTCTAAAATAATAGCAACTTTAAATCGTGAAACGTGAAACAACAATGTTTGCATTTTCTTATATTAGTTCTAGCATACAATTAAGTTTTCTCTGAAACTAGTCGGTAGAGTTGGCTAAAATTGTCAATATTAGTTTCATGTTATGTAAAGCTGGTTAATTTGGTCCGTTCTTATCACTTTTCTAAAATAATAGCAACTTTAAATCGTGAAACGTGAAACAACAATGTTTGCATTTTCTTATATTAGTTCTAGCATACAATTAAGTTTTCTCTGAAACTAGTCGGTAGAGTTGGCTAAAATTATCAATATTAGTTTCATGTTATGTAACGCTGGTTAATTTGGTCCGTTCTTATCACTTTTCTAAAATAATAGCAACTTTAAATCGTGAAACGTGAAACAACAATGTTTGCATTTTCTTATATTAGTTCTAGCATACAATTAAGTTTTCTCTGAAACTAGTCGGTAGAGTTGGCTAAAATTATCAATATTAGTTTCATGTTATGTAAAGCTGGTTAATTTGGTCCGTTCTTATCACTTTTCTAAAATAATAGCAACTTTAAATCGTGAAACGTGAAACAACAATGTTTGCATTTTCTTATATTAGTTCTAGCATACAATTAAGTTTTCTCTGAAACTAGTCGGTAGAGTTGGCTAAAATTATCAATATTAGTTTTATGTTATGTAACGCTGGTTAATTTGGTCCGTTCTTATCACTTTTCTAAAATAATAGCAACTTTAAATCGTGAAACGTGAAACAACAATGTTTGCATTTTCTTATATTAGTTCTAGCATACAATTAAGTTTTCTTTGAAACTAGTCGGTAGAGTTGGCTAAAATTATCAATATTAGTTTCATGTTTTGTAAAGCTGGTTAATTTGGTCCGTTCTTATCACTTTTCTAAAATAATAGTAACTTTAAATCGTGAAACGTGAAACAACAATGTTTGCATTTTCTTATATTAGTTCTAGCATACAATTAAGTTTTCTCTGAAACTAGTCGGTAGAGTTGGCTAAAATTATCAATATTAGTTTCATGTTATGTAAAGCTGGTTAATTTGGTCCGTTCTTATCACTTTTCTAAAATAATAGCAACTTTAAATCGTGAAACGTGAAACAACAATGTTTGCATTTTCTTATATTAGTTCTAGCATACAATTAAGTTTTCTCTGAAACTAGTCGGTAGAGTTTGCTAAAATTATCAATATTAGTTTTATGTTATGTAAAGCTGATAAACTTGGCCCCTCTTATCACTTTTCTAAAATAATAGCAACTTTAAATCGTGAAACGTGAAACAACAATGTTTGCATTTTCTTATATTAGTTCTAGCATACAATTAAGTTTTCTCTGAAACTAGTCGGTAGAGTTGGCTAAAATTATCAATATTAGTTTTATGTTATGTAACGCTGGTTAATTTGGTCCGTTCTTATCACTTTTCTAAAATAATAGCAACTTTAAATCTTGAAACGTGAAACAACAATGTTTGCATTTTCTTATATCAGTTCTAGCATACAATTAAGTTTTCTCTGAAACTAGTAGGTAGAGTTGGCTAAAATTATCAATATTAGTTTCATGTTATGTAAAGCTGGTTAATTTGGTCCGTTCTTATCACTTTTCTAAAATAATAGCAACTTTAAATCGTGAAACGTGAAACAACAAGTTTTCTTTTCTCGGAAAAATTATCAATATTAGTTTCATGTTATGTAACGCTGGTTAATTTGGTCCGTTCTTATCACTTTTCTAAAGTAATAGCTACTTTAAATCGTGAAACGTGAAACAACAATGTTTGCATTTTCTTATATTAGTTCTAGCATACAATTAAGTTTTCTCTGAAACTAGTCGGTAGAGTTGGCTAAAATTATCAATATTAGTTTTATGTTATGTAACGCTGGTTAACTTGGTCCGTACTTATCACTTTTCTAAAATAATAGCAACTTTAAATCGTGAAACGTGAAACAACAATGTTTGCATTTTCTTATATTAGTGCAAGCATACAATTAAGTTTTCTCTGAAACTAGTCGGTAGAGTTGGCTAAAATTATCAATATTAGTTTTATGTATGTAACGCTGGTTAATTTGGTTCGTTCTAATCACTTTTCTAAAATAATAGCAACTTTATATCGTGAAACGTGAAACAACAATGTTTGCATTTTCTTATATTAGTTCTAGCATACAATTAAGTTTTCTCTGAAACTAGTCGGTAGAGTTGGCTAAAATTATCAATATTAGTTTCATGTTATGTAACGCTGGTTAATTTGGTCCGTTCTTATCACTTTTCTAAAATAATAGCAACTTTAAATCGTGAAACGTGAAACACCAATGTTTGCATTTTCTTATATTAGCTCTAGCATACAATTAAGTTTTCTCTGAAACTAGTCGGTAGAGTTGGCTAAAATTATCAATATTAGTTTTATGTTATGTAACGCTGGTTAATTTGGTCCGTTCTTATCACTTTTCTAAAATAATAGCAACTTTAAATCGTGAAACAACAATGTTTGCATTTTCTTATATTAGTTCTAGCATACAATTAAGTTTTCTCTGAAACTAGTCGGTAGAGTTGGCTAAAATTATCAATATTAGTTTTATGTTATGTAAAGCTGATAAACTTGGTCCGTTCTTATCACTTTTCTAAAATAATAGAAACTTTAAATCGTGAAACGTGAAACAACAATGTTTGCATTTTCTTATATTAGTTCTAGCATACAATTAAGTTTTCTCTGAAACTAGTCGGTAGAGTTGGCTAAAATTATCAATATTAGTTTTATGTTATGTAACGCTGGTTAATTTGGTCCGTTCTTATCACTTTTCTAAAATAATAGCAACTTTAAATCGTGAAACGTGAAACAACAATGTTTGCATTTTCTTATATTAGTTCTAGCATACAATTAAGTTTTCTCTGAAACTAGTCGGTAGAGTTGGCTAAAATTATCAATATTAGTTTCATGTTATGTAAAGCTGGTTAATTTGGTCCGTTCTTATCACTTTTCTAAAATAATAGCAACTTTAAATCGTGAAACGTGAAACAACAATGTTTGCATTTTCTTATATTAGTTCTAGCATACAATTAAGTTTTCTCTGAAACTAGTCGGTAGAGTTGGCTAAAATTATCAATATTAGTTTCATGTTATGTAACGCTGGTTAATTTGGTCCGTTCTAATCACTTTTCTAAAATAATAGCAACTTTAAATCGTGAAACGTGAAACAACAATGTTTGCATTTTCTTATATTAGTTCTAGCATACAATTAAGTTTTCTCTGAAACTAGTCGGTAGAGTTGGCTAAAATTATCAATATTAGTTTTATGTTATGTAACGCTGGTTAATTTGGTCCGTTCTCATCACTTTTCTAAAATAATAGCAACTGTAATTCGTGAAACGTGAAACAACAATGTTTGCATTTTCTTATATTAGTTCTAGCATACAATTAAGTTTTCTCTGAAACTAGTCGGTAGAGTTGGCTAAAATTATCAATATTAGTTTCATGTTATGTAACGCTGGTTAATTTGGTCCGTTCTTATCACTTTTCTAAAATAATAGCAACTTTAAATCGTGAAACGTGAAACAACAATGTTTGCATTTTCTTATATTAGTTCTAGCATACAATTAAGTTTTCTCTGAAACTAGTCGGTAGAGTTGGCTAAAATTATCAATATTAGTTTCATGTTATGTAAAGCTGGTTAATTTGGTCCGTTCTTATCACTTTTCTAAAATAATAGCAACTTTAAATCGTGAAACGTGAAACAACAATGTTTGCATTTTCTTATATTAGTTCTAGCACACAATTAAGTATTCTCTGAAACTAGTCGGTAGAGTTGGCTAAAATTATCAATATTAGTTTTATGTTATGTAAAGCTGGTTAATTTGGTCCGTTCTTATCACTTTTCTAAAATAATAGCAACTTTAAATCGTGAAACGTGAAACAACAATGTTTGCATTTTCTTATATTAGTTCTAGCATACAATTAAGTTTTCTCTGAATGTTATGTTAAGCTGGTTAATTTGGTCCGTTCTTATCACTTTTCTAAAATAATAGCAACTTTAAATCGTGAAACGTGAAACAACAATGTTTGCATTTTCTTATATTAGTTCTAGCATACAATTAAGTATTCTCTGAAACTAGTCGGTAGAGTTGGCTAAAATTATCAATATTAGTTTTATGTTATGTAACGCTGGTTAATTTGGTCCGTTCTTATCACTTTTCTAAAATAATAGCAACTTTAAATCGTGAAACGTGAAACAACAATGTTTGCATTTTCTTATATTAGTTCAAGCATACAATTAAGTTTTCTCTGAAACTAGTCGGTAGAGTTGGCTAAAATTATCAATATTAGTTTTATGTATGTAACGCTGGTTAATTTGGTTCGTTCTAATCACTTTTCTAAAATAATAGCAACTTTAAATCGTGAAACGTGAAACAACAATGTTTGCATTTTCTTATATTAGTTCTAGCATACAATTAAGTTTTCTCTGAAACTAGTCGGTAGAGTTGGCTAAAATTATCAATATTAGTTTCATGTTATGTAACGCTGGTTAATTTGGTCCGTTCTTATCACTTTTCTAAAATAATAGCAACTTTAAATCGTGAAACGTGAAACAACAATGTTTGCATTTTCTTATATTAGTTCTAGCATACAATTAAGTTTTCTCTGAAACTAGTCGGTAGAGTTGGCTAAAATTATCAATATTAGTTTTATGTTATGTAACGCTGGTTAATTTGGTCCGTTCTTATCACTTTTCTAAAATAATAGCAACTTTAAATCGTGAAACGTGAAACAACAATGTTTGCATTTTCTTATATTAGTTCTAGCATACAATTAAGTTTTCTCTGAAACTACTCGGTAGAGTTGGCTAAAATTATCAATATTAGTTTTATGTTATGTAAAGCTGATAAACTTGGTCCGTTCTTATCACTTTTCTAAAATAATAGAAACTTTAAATCGTGAAACGTGAAACAACAATGTTTGCATTTTCTTATATTAGTTCTAGCATACAATTAAGTTTTCTCTGAAACTAGTCGGTAGAGTTGGCTAAAATTATCAATATTAGTTTTATGTTATGTAACGCTGGTTAATTTGGTCCGTTCTTATCACTTTTCTAAAATAATAGCAACTTTAAATCGTGAAACGTGAAACAACAATGTTTGCATTTTCTTATATTAGTTCTAGCATACAATTAAGTTTTCTCTGAAACTAGTCGGTAGAGTTGGCTAAAATTATCAATATTAGTTTCATGTTATGTAAAGCTGGTTAATTTGGTCCGTTCTTATCACTTTTCTAAAATAATAGCAACTTTAAATCGTGAAACGTGAAACAACAATGTTTGCATTTTCTTATATTAGTTCTAGCATACAATTAAGTTTTCTCTGAAACTAGTCGGTAGAGTTGGCTAAAATTATCAATATTAGTTTCATGTTATGTAAAGCTGGTTAATTTGGTCCGTTCTTATCACTTTTCTAAAATAATAGCAACTTTAAATCGTGAAACGTGAAACAACAATGTTTGCATTTTCTTATATTAGTTCTAGCATACAATTAAGTTTTCTCTGAAACTAGTCGGTAGAGTTGGCTAAAATTATCAATATTAGTTTTATGTTATGTAACGCTGGTTAATTTGGTCCGTTCTTATCACTTTTCTAAAATAATAGCAACTTTAAATCGTGAAACGTGAAACAACAATGTTTGCATTTTCTTATATTAGTTCTAGCATACAATTAAGTTTTCTCTGAAACTAGTCGGTAGAGTTGGCTAAAATTATCAATATTAGTTTCATGTTATGTAAAGCTGGTTAATTTGGTCCGTTCTTATCACTTTTCTAAAATAATAGCAACTTTAAATCTTGAAACGTGAAACAACAATGTTTGCATTTTCTTATATTAGTTCTAGCATACAATTAAGTTTTCTCTGAAACTAGTCAGTAGAGTTGGCTAAAATTATCAATATTAGTTTTATGTTATCTAAAGCTGGTTAATTTGGTCCGTTCTTATCACTTTTCTAAAATAATAGCAACTTTAAATCGTGAAACGTGAAACAACAATGTTTGCATTTTCTTATATTAGTTCTAGCATTCAATTAAGTTTTCTCTGAAACTAGTCGGTAGAGTTGGCTAAAATTATCAATATTAGTTTTATGTTATGTAACGCTGGTTAATTTGGTCCGTTCTTATCACTTTTCTAAAATAATACCATCTTTAAATCGTGAAACGTGAAACAACAATGTTTGCATTTTCTTATATTAGTTCTAGCATACAATTAAGTTTTCTCTGAAACTAGTCGGTAGAGTTGGCTAAAATTATCAATATTAGTTTTATGTTATGTAACGCTGGTTAATTTGGTCCGTTCTTATCACTTTTCTAAAATAATAGCAACTTTAAATCGTGAAACGTGAAACAACAATGTTTGCATTTTCTTATATTAGTTCTAGCATACAATTAAGTTTTCTCTGAAACTAGTCGGTAGAGTTGGCTAAAATTATCAATATTAGTTTCATGTTATGTAAAGCTGGTTAATTTGGTCCGTTCTTATCACTTTTCTAAAATAATAGCAACTTTAAATCGTGAAACGTGAAACAACAATGTTTGCATTTTCTTATATTAGTTCTAGCACACAATTAAGTATTCTCTGAAACTAGTCGGTAGAGTTGGCTAAAATTATAAATATTAGTTTTATGTTATGTAAAGCTGGTTAATTTGGTCCGTTCTTATCACTTTTCTAAAATAATAGCAACTTTAAATCGTGAAACGTGAAACAACAATGTTTGCATTTTCTTATATTAGTTCTAGCATACAATTAAGTTTTCTCTGAATGTTATGTAAAGCTGGTTAATTTGGTCCGTTCTTATCACTTTTCTAAAATAATAGCAACTTTAACTCGTGAAACGTGAAACAACAATGTTTGCATTTTCTTATATTAGTTCTAGCATACAATTAAGTATTCTCTGAAACTAGTCGGTAGAGTTGGCTAAAATTATCAATATTAGTTTTATGTTATGTAACGCTGGTTAATTTGGTCCGTTCTTATCACTTTTCTAAAATAATAGCAACTTTAAATCGTGAAACGTGAAACAACAATGTTTGCATTTTCTTATATTAGTTCAAGCATACAATTAAGTTTTCTCTGAAACTAGTCGGTAGAGTTGGCTAAAATTATCAATATTAGTTTTATGTATGTAACGCTGGTTAATTTGGTTCGTTCTAATCACTTTTCTAAAATAATAGCGACTTTAAATCGTGAAACGTGAAACAACAATGTTTGCATTTTCTTATATTAGTTCTAGCATACAATTAAGTTTTCTCTGAAACTAGTCGGTAGAGTTGGCTAAAATTATCAATATTAGTTTCATGTTATGTAACGCTGGTTAATTTGGTCCGTTCTTATCACTTTTCTAAAATAATAGCAACTTTAAATCGTGAAACGTGAAACAACAATGTTTGCATTTTCTTATATTAGTTCTAGCATACAATTAAGTTTTCTCTGAAACTAGTCGGTAGAGTTGGCTAAAATTATCAATATTAGTTTTATGTTATGTAACGCTGGTTAATTTGGTCCGTTCTTATCACTTTTCTAAAATAATAGCAACTTTAAATCGTGAAACGTGAAACAACAATGTTTGCATTTTCTTATATTAGTTCTAGCATACAATTAAGTTTTCTCTGAAACTACTCGGTAGAGTTGGCTAAAATTATCAATATTAGTTTTATGTTATGTAAAGCTGATAAACTTGGTCCGTTCTTATCACTTTTCTAAAATAATAGAAACTTTAAATCGTGAAACGTGAAACAACAATGTTTGCATTTTCTTATATTAGTTCTAGCATACAATTAAGTTTTCTCTGAAACTAGCCGGTAGAGTTGGCTAAAATTATCAATATTAGTTTTATGTTATGTAACGCTGGTTAATTTGGTCCGTTCTTATCACTTTTCTAAAATAATAGCAACTTTAAATCGTGAAACGTGAAACAACAATGTTTGCATTTTCTTATATTAGTTCTAGCATACAATTAAGTTTTCTCTGAAACTAGTCGGTAGAGTTGGCTAAAATTATCAATATTAGTTTCATGTTATGTAAAGCTGGTTAATTTGGTCCGTTCTTATCACTTTTCTAAAATAATAGCAACTTTAAATCGTGAAACGTGAAACAACAATGTTTGCATTTTCTTATATTAGTTCTAGCATACAATTAAGTTTTCTCTGAAACTAGTCGGTAGAGTTGGCTAAAATTATCAATATTAGTTTCATGTTATGTAACGCTGGTTAATTTGGTCCGTTCAAATCACTTTTCTAAAATAATAGCAACTTTAAATCGTGAAACGTGAAACAACAATGTTTGCATTTTCTTATATTAGTTCTAGCATACAATTAAGTTTTCTCTGAAACTAGTCGGTAGAGTTGGCTAAAATTATCAATATTAGTTTTATGTTATGTAACGCTGGTTAATTTGGTCCGTTCTAATCACTTTTCTAAAATAATAGCAACTGTAATTCGTGAAACGTCAAACAACAATGTTTGCATTTTCTTATATTAGTTCTAGCATACAATTAAGTTTTCTCTGAAACTAGTCGGTAGAGTTGGCTAAAATTATCAATATTAGTTTCATGTTATGTAACGCTGGTTAATTTGGTCCGTTCTTATCACTTTTCTAAAATAATAGCAACTTTAAATCGTGAAACGTGAAACAACAATGTTTGCATTTTCATATATTAGTTCTAGCATACAATTAAGTTTTCTCTGAAACTAGTCGGTAGAGTTGGCTAAAATTATCAATATTAGTTTCATGTTATGTAAAGCTGGTTAATTTGGTCCGTTCTTATCACTTTTCTAAAATAATAGCAACTTTAAATCGTGAAACGTGAAACAACAATGTTTGCATTTTCTTATATTAGTTCTAGCATACAATTAAGTTTTCTCTGAAACTAGTCGGTAGAGTTGGCTAAAATTATCAATATTAGTTTTATGTTATATAACGCTGGTTAATTTGGTCCGTTCTTATCACTTTTCTAAAATAATAGCAACTTTAAATCGTGAAACGTGAAACAACAATGTTTGCATTTTCTTATATTAGTTCTAGCATACAATTAAGTTTTCTCTGAAACTAGTCGGTAGAGTTGGCTAAAATTATCAATATTAGTTTTATGTTATGTAACGCTGGTTAATTTGGTCCGTTCTTATCACTTTTCTAAAATAATAGCAACTTTAAATCGTGAAACGTGAAACAACAATGTTTGCATTTTCTTATATTAGTTCTAGCATACAATTAAGTTTTCTCTGAAACTAGTCGGTAGAGTTGGCTAAAATTATCAATATTAGTTTCATGTTATGTAGAGCTGGTTAATTTGGTCCGTTCTTATCACTTTTCTAAAATAATAGCAACTTTAAATCGTGAAACGTGAAACAACAATGTTTGCATTTTCTTATATTAGTTCTAGCATACAATTAAGTTTTCTCTGAAACTAGTCGGTAGAGTTGGCTAAAATTATCAATATTAGTTTCATGTTATGTAAAGCTGGTTAATTTGGTCCGTTCTTATCACTTTTCTAAAATAATAGCAACTTTAAATCGTGAAACGTGAAACAACAATGTTTGCATTTTCTTATATTAGTTCTAGCATACAATTAAGTTTTCTCTGAAACTAGTCGGTAGAGTTGGCTAAAATTATCAATATTAGTTTCATGTTATGTAAAGCTGGTTAATTTGGTCCGTTCTTATCACTTTTCTAAAATAATAGCAACTTTAAATCGTGAAATGTGAAACAACAATGTTTGCATTTTCTTATATTAGTTCTAGCATACAATTAAGTTTTCTCTGAAACTAGTCGGTAGAGTTGGCTAAAATTATCAATATTAGTTTCATGTTATCTAGAGCTGGTTAATTTGGTCCGTTCTTATCACTTTTCTAAAATAATAGCAACTTTAAATCGTGAAACGTGAAAAAGCAATGTTTGCATTTTCTTATATTAGTTCTAGCATACAATTAAGTTTTCTCTGAAACTAGTCGGTAGAGTTGGCTAAAATTATCAATATTAGTTTCATGTTATGTAAAGCTGGTTAATTTGGTTCGTTCTTATCACTTTTCTAAAATAATAGCAACTTTAAATCTTGAAACGTGAAACAACAATGTTTGCATTTTCTTATATTAGTTCTAGCATACAATTAAGTTTTCTCTGAAACTAGTCGGTAAAGTTTGCTAAAATTATCAATATTAGTTTTATGTTATGTAACGCTGGTTAATTTGGTCCGTTCTTATCACTTTTCTAAAATAATAGCAACTTTAAATCGTGAAACGTGAAACAGCAATGTTTGCATTTTCTTATATTAGTTCTAGCATACAATTAAGTTTTCTCTGAAACTAGTCGGTAGAGTTGGCTAAAATTATCAATATTAGTTTCATGTTATGTAAAGCTGGTTAATTTGGTCCGTTCTTATCACTTTTCTAAAATAATAGCAACTTTAAATCGTGAAACGTGAAACAACAATGTTTGCATTTTCTTATATTAGTTCTAGCATACAATTAAGTTTTCTCTGAAACTAGTCGGTAGAGTTGGCTAAAATTATCAATATTAGTTTCATGTTATGTAAAGCTGGTTAATTTGGTCCGTTCTTATCACTTTTCTAAAATAATAGCAACTTTAAATCTTGAAACGTGAAACAACAATGTTTGCATTTTCTTATATCAGTTCTAGCATACAATTAAGTTTTCTCTGAAACTAGTCGGTAGAGTTGGCTAAAATTATCAATATTAGTTTCATGTTATGTAACGCTGGTTAATTTGGTCCGTTCTTATCACTTTTCTAAAATAATAGCAACTTTAAATCGTGAAACGTGAAACAACAATGTTTGCATTTTCTTATATTAGTTCTAGCATACAATTATGTTTTCTCTGAAATTAGTCGGTAGAGTTGGCTAAAATTATCAATATTAGTTTCATGTTATGTAAAGCTGGTTAATTTGGTCCGTTCTTATCACTTTTCTAAAATAATAGCAACTTTAAATCGTGAAACGTGAAACAACAATGTTTGCATTTTCTTATATCAGTTCTAGCATACAATTAAGTTTTCTCTGAAACTAGTCGGTAGAGTTGGCTAAAATTATCAATATTAGTTTTATGTTATGTAACGCTGGTTAATTTGGTCCGTTCTTATCACTTTTCTAAAATAATAGCAACTATAAATCGTGAAACGTGAAACAACAATGTTTGCATTTTCTTATATTAGTTCTAGCATACAATTATGTTTTCTCTGAAACTAGTCGGTAGAGTTGGCTAAAATTATCAATATTAGTTTCATGTTATGTAAAGCTGGTTAATTTGGTCCGTTCTTATCACTTTTCTAAAATAATATCAACTTTAAATCTTGAAACGTGAAACAACAATGTTTGCATTTTCTTTTATTATTTCTAGCATACAATTAAGTTTTCTCTGAAACTAGTCGGTAGAGTTGGCTAAAATTATCAATATTAGTTTCATGTTATGTAAAGCTGGTTAATTTGGTCCGTTCTTATCACTTTTCTAAAATAATAGCAACTTTAAATCGTGAAACGTGAAACAACAATGTTTGCATTTTCTTATATTAGTTCTAGCATACAATTAAGTTTCCTCTGAAACTAGTCGGTAGAGTTGGCTAAAATTATCAATATTAGTTTTATGTTATGTAACGCTGGTTAATTTGGTCCGTTCTTATCACTTTTCTAAAATAATAGCAACTTTAAATCGTGAAACGTGAAACAACAATGTTTGCATTTTCTTATATTAGTTCTAGCATACAATTAAGTTTTCTCTGAAACTGGTCGGTAGAGTTGGCTAAAATTATCAATATTAGTTTCATGTTATGTAAAGCTGGTTAATTTGGTCCGTTCTTATCACTTTTCTAAAATAATAACAACTTTAAATCTTGAAACGTGAAACAACAATGTTTGCATTTTCTTATATCAGTTCTAGCATACAATTAAGTTTTCTCTGAAACTAGTCGGTAAAGTTTGCTAAAATTATCAATATTAGTTTCATGTTATGTTAAGCTGGTTAATTTGGTCCGTTCTTATCATTTTTCTAAAATAATAGCAACTTTAAATCGTGAAACGTGAAACAACAATGTTTGCATTTTCTTATATTAGTTCTAGCATACAATTAAGTTTTCTCTGAAACTAGTCGGTAGAGTTGGCTAAAATTATCAATATTAGTTTCATGTTATGTAAAGCTGGTTAATTTGGTCCGTTCTTATCACTTTTCTAAAATAATAGCAACTTTAAATCGTGAAACGTGAAACAACAATGTTTGCATTTTCTTATATTAGTTCTAGCATACAATTAAGTTTTCTCTGAAACTAGTCGGTAGAGTTGGCTAAAATTATCAATATTAGTTTCATGTTATGTAAAGCTGGTTTATTTGGTCCGTTCTTATCATTTTTCTAAAATAATAGCAACTTTAAATCGTGAAACGTGAAACAACAATGTTTGCATTTTCTTATATTAGTTCTAGCATACAATTAAGTTTTCTCTGAAACTAGTCGGTAGAGTTGGCTAAAATTATCAATATTAGTTTCATGTTATGTAAAGCTGGTTTATTTGGTCCGTTCTTATCACTTTTCTAAAATAATAGCAACTTTAAATCGTGAAACGTGAAACAACAATGTTTGCATTTTCTTATATTAGTTCTAGCATACAATTAAGTTTTCTGTGAAACTAGTCGGTAGAGTTGGCTAAAATTATCAATATTAGTTTTATGTTATGTAACGCTGGTTTATTTGGTCCGTTCTTATCACTTTTCTAAAATAATAGCAACTTTAAATCGTGAAACGTGAAACAACAATGTTTGCATTTTCTTATATTAGTTCTAGCATACAATTAAGTTTTCTCTGAAACTAGTCGGTAGAGTTGGCTAAAATTATCAATATTAGTTTCATGTTATGTAAAGCTGGTTAATTTGGTCCGTTCTTATCACTTTTCTAAAATAATAGCAACTTTAAATCGTGAAACGTGAAACAACAATGTTTGCATTTTCTTATATTAGTTCTAGCATACAATTAAGTTTTCTCTGAAACTAGTCGGTAGAGTTGGCTAAAATTATCAATATTAGTTTCATGTTATGTAAAGCTGGTTAATTTGGTCCGTTCTTATCACTTTTCTAAAATAATAGCAACTTTAAATCGTGAAACAACAATGTTTGCATTTTCTTATATTAGCTCTAGCATACAATTAGGTTTTCTCTGAAACTAGTCGGTAGAGTTGGCTAAAATTATCAATATTAGTTTTATGTTATGTAACGCTGGTTAATTTGGTCCGTTCTTATCACTTTTCTAAAATAATAGCAACTTTAAATCGTGAAACGTGAAACAACAATGTTTGCATTTTCTTATATCAGTTCTAGCATACAATTAAGTTTTCTCTGAAACTAGTCTTTGGAGTTGGCTAAAATTATCAATATTAGTTTTATGTTATGTAAAGTTGATAAACTTGGTCCGTTCTTATCACTTTTCTAAAATAATAGCAACTTTAAATCGTGAAACGTGAAACAACAATGTTTGCATTTTCTTATATTAGTTCTAGCATACAATTAAGTTTTCTCTGAAACTAGTCGGTAGAGTTGGCTAAAATTATCAATATTAGTTTCATGTTATGTAACGCTGGTTAATTTGGTCCGTTCTTATCACTTTTTTAAAATAATAGCAATTTTAAATCGTGAAACGTGAAACAACAATGTTTGCATTTTCTTATATTAGTTCTAGCATACAATTAAGTTTTCTCTGAAACTAGTCGGTAGAGTTGGCTAAAATTATCAATATTAGTTTCATGTTATGTGAAGCTGGTTAATTTGGTCCGTTCTTATCATTTTTCTAAAATAATAGCAACTTTAAATCGTGAAACGTGAAACAACAATGTTTGCATTTTCTTATATCAGTTCTAGCATACAATTAAGTTTTCTCTGAAACTAGTCTTTGGAGTTGGCTAAAATTATCAATATTAGTTTTATGTTATGTAAAGTTGATAAACTTGGTCCGTTCTTATCACTTTTCTAAAATAATAGCAACTTTAAATCGTGAAACGTGAAACAACAATGTTTGCATTTTCTTATATTAGTTCTAGCATACAATTAAGTTTTACTCTGAAACTAGTCGGTAGAGTTGGCTAAAATTATCAATATTAGTTTCATGTTATGTAACGCTGGTTAATTTGGTCCGTTCTTATCACTTTTCTAAAATAATAGCAACTTTAAATCGTGAAACGTGAAACAACAATGTTTGCATTTTCTTATATTAGTTCTAGCATACAATTAAGTTTTCTCTGAAACTAGTCGGTAGAGTTGGCTAAAATTATCAATATTAGTTTCATGTTATGTAAAGCTGGTTAATTTGGTCCGTTCTTATCACTTTTCTAAAATAATAGCAACTTTAAATCGTGAAACGTGAAACAACAATGTTTGCATTTTCTTATATTAGTTCTAGCATACAATTAAGTTTTCTCTGAAACTAGTCGGTAGAGTTGGCTAAAATTATCAATATTAGTTTCATGTTATGTAACGCTGGTTAATTTGGTCCGTTCTAATCACTTTTCTAAAATAATAGCAACTTTAAATCGTGAAACGTGAAACAACAATGTTTGCATTTTCTTATATTAGTTCTAGCATACAATTAAGTTTTCTCTGAAACTAGTCGGTAGAGTTGGCTAAAATTATCAATATTAGTTTTATGTTATGTAACGCTGGTTAATTTGGTCCGTTCTAATCACTTTTCTAAAATAATAGCAACTGTAATTCGTGAAACGTCAAACAACAATGTTTGCATTTTCTTATATTAGTTCTAGCATACAATTAAGTTTTCTCTGAAACTAGTCGGTAGAGTTGGCTAAAATTATCAATATTAGTTTTATGTTATGTAACGCTGGTTAATTTGGTCCGTTCTTATCACTTTTCTAAAATAATCGCAACTTTAAATCGTGAAACGTGAAACAACAATGTTTGCATTTTCTTATATTCGTTCTAGCATACAATTAAGTTTTCTCTGAAACTAGTCGGTAGAGTTGGCTAAAATTATCAATATTAGTTTTATGTTATGTAACGCTGGTTAATTTGGTCCGTTCTTATCACTTTTCTAAAATAATAGAAACTTAAAATCGTGAAACGTAAAACAACCATGTTTGCATTTTCTTATATTAGTTCTAGCATACAATTAAGTTTTCTCTGAAACTAGTCGGTAGAGTTGGCTAAAATTATCAATATTAGTTTTATGTTATGTAACGCTGGTTAATTTGGTCCGTTCTTATCACTTTTCTAAAATAATAGCAACTTTAAATCGTGAAACGTGAAACAACAATGTTTGCATTTTCTTATATTAGTTCTAGCATACAATTAAGTTTCTCTGAAACTAGTCGGTAGAGTTGGCTAAAATTATCAATATTAGTTTCATGTTATGTAAAGCTGGTTAATTTGGTCCGTTCTTATCACTTTTCTAAAATAATAACAACTTTAAATCTTGAAACGTGAAACAACAATGTTTGCATTTTCTTATATCAGTTCTAGCATACAATTAAGTTTTCTCTGAAACTAGTCGGTAAAGTTTGCTAAAATTATCAATATTAGTTTCATGTTATGTAAAGCTGGTTAATTTGGTCCGTTCTTATCATTTTTCTAAAATAATAGCAACTTTAAATCGTGAAACGTGAAACAACAATGTTTGCATTTTCTTATATTAGTTCTAGCATACAATTAAGTTTTCTCTGAAACTAGTCGGTAGAGTTGGCTAAAATTATCAATATTAGTTTTATGATATGTAACGCTGGTTAATTTGGTCCGTTCTTATCACTTTTCTAAAATAATAGCAACCGTAAATCTTGAAACGTGAAACAACAATGTTTGCATTTTCTTATATCAGTTCTAGCATACAATTAAGTTTTCTCTGAAACTAGTCGGTAGAGTTGGCTAAAATTATCAATATTAGTTTTATGTTATGTAACGCTGGTTAATTTGGTCCGTTCTTATCACTTTTCTAAAATAATAGCAACTTTAAATCGTGAAACGTGAAACAACAATGTTTGCATTTTCTTATATTAGTTCTAGCATACAATTAAGTTTTCTCTGAAACTAGTCGGTAGAGTTGGCTAAAATTATCAATATTAGTTTTATGTTATGTAACGCTGGTTAATTTGGTCCGTTCTTATCACTTTTCTAAAATAATAGCAACTTTAAATCGTGAAATGTGAAACAACAATGTTTGCATTTTCTTATATTAGTTCTAGCATACAATTAAGTTTTCTCTGAAACTAGTCGGTAGAGTTGGCTAAAATTATCAATATTAGTTTTATGTTATGTAACGCTGGTTAATTTGGTCCGTTCTTATCACTTTTCTAAAATAATAGCAACTTTAAATCGTGAAACGTGAAACAACAATGTTTGCATTTTCTTATATTAGTTCTAGCATACAATTAAGTTTCTCTGAAACTAGTCGGTAGAGTTGGCTAAAATTATCAATATTAGTTTCATGTTATGTAAAGCTGGTTAATTTGGTCCGTTCTTATCACTTTTCTAAAATAATAACAACTTTAAATCTTGAAACGTGAAACAACAATGTTTGCATTTTCTTATATCAGTTCTAGCATACAATTAAGTTTTCTCTGAAACTAGTCGGTAAAGTTTGCTAAAATTATCAATATTAGTTTCATGTTATGTAAAGCTGGTTAATTTGGTCCGTTCTTATCATTTTTCTAAAATAATAGGTACTTTAAATCGTGAAACGTGAAACAACAATGTTTGCATTTTCTTATATTAGTTCTAGCATACAATTAAGTTTTCTCTGAAACTAGTCGGTAGAGTTGGCTAAAATTATCAATATTAGTTTTATGATATGTAACGCTGGTTAATTTGGTCCGTTCTTATCACTTTTCTAAAATAATAGCAACCGTAAATCTTGAAACGTGAAACAACAATGTTTGCATTTTCTTATATCAGTTCTAGCATACAATTAAGTTTTCTCTGAAACTAGTCGGTAGAGTTGGCTAAAATTATCAATATTAGTTTTATGTTATGTAACGCTGGTTAATTTGGTCCGTTCTTATCACTTTTCTAAAATAATAGCAACTTTAAATCGTGAAACGTGAAACAACAATGTTTGCATTTTCTTATATTAGTTCTAGCATACAATTAAGTTTTCTCTGAAACTAGTCGGTAGAGTTGGCTAAAATTATCAATATTAGTTTCATGTTATGTAAAGCTGGTTAATTTGGTCCGTTCTTATCACTTTTCTAAAATAATAGCAACTTTAAATCGTGAAACGTGAAACAACAATGTTTGCATTTTCTTATATTAGTTCTAGCATACAATTAAGTCTTCTCTGAAACTAGTCGGTAGAGTTGGCTAAAATTATCAATATTAGTTTTATGTTATGTAACGCTGGTTAATTTGGTCCGTTCTTATCACTTTTCTAAAATAATAGCAACTTTAAATCGTGAAACGTGAAACAACAATGTTTGCATTTTCTTATATTAGTTCTAGCATACAATTAAGTTTTCTCTGAAACTAGTCGGTAGAGTTGGCTAAAATTATCAATATTAGTTTCATGTTATGTAAAGCTGGTTAATTTGATCCGTTCTTATCACTTTTCTAAAATAATAGCAACTTTAAATCGTGAAACGTGAAACAACAATGTTTGCATTTTCTTATATTAGTTCTAGCATACAATTAAGTTTTCTCTGAAACTAGTCGGTAGAGTTTGCTAAAATTATCAATATTAGTTTCATGTTATGTAACGCTGGTTAATTTGGTCCGTTCTTATCACTTTTCTAAAATAATAGCAACTTTAAATCGTGAAACGTGAAACAACAATGTTTGCATTTTCTTATATTAGTTCTAGCATACAATTAAGTTTTCTCTGAAACTAGTCGGTAGAGTTGGCTAAAATTATCAATATTAGTTTCATGTTATGTAAAGCTGGTTAATTTGGTCCGTTCTTATCACTTTTCTAAAATAATAGCAACTTTAAATCTTGAAACGTGAAACAACAATGTTTGCATTTTCTTATATGAGTTCTAGCATACAATTAAGTTTTCTCTGAAACTAGTCGGTAAAGTTTGCTGAAATTATCAATATTAGTTTCATGTTATGTAAAGCTGGTTAATTTGGTCCGTGCTTATCATTTTTCTAAAATAATAGCAACTTTAAATCGTGAAACGTGAAATAACAATGTTTGCATTTTCTTATATTAGTTCTAGCATACAATTAAGTTTTCTCTGAAACTAGTCGGTAGAGTTGGCTAAAATTATCAATATTAGTTTCATGTTATGTAAAACTGGTTAATTTGGTCCGTTCTTATCACTTTTCTAAAATAATAGCAACTTTAAATCTTGAAACGTGAAACAACAATGTTTGCATTTTCTTATATCAGTTCTAGCATACAATTAAGTTTTCTCTGAAACTAGTCGGTAGAGTTGGCTAAAATTATCAATATTAGTTTTATGTTATGTAACGCTGGTTAATTTGGTCCGTTCTTATCACTTTTCTAAAATAATAGCAACTTTAAATCGTGAAACGTGAAACAACAATGTTTGCATTTTCTTATATTAGTTCTAGCATACAATTAAGTTTTCTCTGAAACTAGTCGGTAGAGTTGGCTAAAATTGTCAATATTAGTTTCATGTTATGTAAAGCTGGTTAATTTGGTCCGTTCTTATCACTTTTCTAAAATAATAGCAACTTTAAATCTTGAAACGTGAAACAACAATGTTTGCATTTTCTTATATTAGTTCTAGCATACAATTAAGTTTTCTCTGAAACTAGTCGGTAGAGTTGGCTAAAATTATCAATATTAGTTTCATGTTATGTAACGCTGGTTAATTTGGTCCGTTCTTATCACTTTTCTAAAATAATAGCAACTTTAAATCGTGAAACGTGAAACAACAATGTTTGCATTTTCTTATATTAGTTCTAGCATACAATTAAGTTTTCTCTGAAACTAGTCGGTAGAGTTGGCTAAAATTATCAATATTAGTTTCATGTTATGTAAAGCTGGTTAATTTGGTCCGTTCTTATCACTTTTCTAAAATAATAGCAACTTTAAATCGTGAAACGTGAAACAACAATGTTTGCATTTTCTTATATTAGTTCTAGCATACAATTAAGTTTTCTCTGAAACTAGTCGGTAGAGTTGGCTAAAATTATCAATATTAGTTTTATGTTATGTAACGCTGGTTAATTTGGTCCGTTCTTATCACTTTTCTAAAATAATAGCAACTTTAAATCGTGAAACGTGAAACAACAATGTTTGCATTTTCTTATATTAGTTCTAGCATACAATTAAGTTTTCTTTGAAACTAGTCGGTAGAGTTGGCTAAAATTATCAATATTAGTTTCATGTTTTGTAAAGCTGGTTAATTTGGTCCGTTCTTATCACTTTTCTAAAATAATAGTAACTTTAAATCGTGAAACGTGAAACAACAATGTTTGCATTTTCTTATATTAGTTCTAGCATACAATTAAGTTTTCTCTGAAACTAGTCGGTAGAGTTGGCTAAAATTATCAATATTAGTTTCATGTTATGTAAAGCTGGTTAATTTGGTCCGTTCTTATCACTTTTCTAAAATAATAGCAACTTTAAATCGTGAAACGTGAAACAACAATGTTTGCATTTTCTTATATTAGTTCTAGCATACAATTAAGTTTTCTCTGAAACTAGTCGGTAGAGTTTGCTAAAATTATCAATATTAGTTTTATGTTATGTAAAGCTGATAAACTTGGCCCGCTCTTATCACTTTTCTAAAATAATAGCAACTTTAAATCGTGAAACGTGAAACAACAATGTTTGCATTTTCTTATATTAGTTCTAGCATACAATTAAGTTTTCTCTGAAACTAGTCGGTAGAGTTGGCTAAAATTATCAATATTAGTTTCATGTTATGTAAAGCTGGTTAATTTGGTCCGTTCTTATCACTTTTCTAAAATAATAGCAACTTTAAATCGTGAAACGTGAAACAACAATGTTTGCATTTTCTTATATCAGTTCTAGCATACAATTAAGTTTTCTCTGAAACTAGTCGGTAGAGTTGGCTAAAATTATCAATATTAGTTTTATGTTATGTAAAGCTGGTTAATTTGGTCCGTTCTTATCACTTTTCTAAAATAATAGCAACTTTAAATCCTGAAACGTGAAACAACAATGTTTGCATTTTCGTATATCAGTTCTAGCATACAATTAAGTTTTCTCTGAAACTAGTCGGTAGAGTTGGCTAAAATTATCAATATTAGTTTTATGTTATGTAACGCTGGTTAATTTGGTCCGTTCTTATCACTTTTCTAAAATAATAGCAACTTTAAATCTTGAAACGTGAAACAACAATGTTTGCATTTTCTTATATCAGTTCTAGCATACAATTAAGTTTTCTCTGAAACTAGTAGGTAGAGTTGGCTAAAATTATCAATATTAGTTTCATGTTATGTAAAGCTGGTTAATTTGGTCCGTTCTTATCACTTTTCTAAAATAATAGCAACTTTAAATCGTGAAACGTGAAACAACAAGTTTTCTTTTCTCGGAAAAATTATCAATATTAGTTTCATGTTATGTAACGCTGGTTAATTTGGTCCGTTCTTATCACTTTTCTAAAGTAATAGCTACTTTAAATCGTGAAACGTGAAACAACAATGTTTGCATTTTCTTATATTAGTTCTAGCATACAATTAAGTTTTCTCTGAAACTAGTCGGTAGAGTTGGCTAAAATTATCAATATTAGTTTTATGTTATGTAACGCTGGTTAACTTGGTCCGTACTTATCACTTTTCTAAAATAATAGCAACTTTAAATCGTGAAACGTGAAACAACAATGTTTGCATTTTCTTATATTAGTTCTAGCATACAATTAAGTTTTCTCTGAAACTAGTCGGTAGAGTTGGATAAAATTATCAATATTAGTTTTATGTTATGTAAAGCTGGTTAATTTGGTCCGTTCTTATCACTTTTCTAAATTAATAGCAACTTTAAATCGTGAAACGTGAAACAACAATGTTTGCATTTTCTTATATTAGTTCTAGCATACAATTAAGTTTTCTCTGAAACTAGTCGGTAGAGTTGGCTAAAATTATCAATATTAGTTTTGTGTTATGTAAAGCTGATAAAATTGGTCCGTTCTTATCACTTTTCTAAAATAATAGCAACTTTGAATCGTGAAACGTGAAACAACAATGTTTGCATTTTCTTATATTAGTTCTAGCATACAATTAAGTTTTCTCTGAAACTAGTCGGTAGAGTTGGCTAAAATTATCAATATTAGTTTTATGTTATGTAACGCTGGTTAATTTGGTCCGTTCTTATCACTTTTCTAAAATAATAGCAACTTTAAATCGTGAAACGTGAAACAACAATGTTTTCATTTTCTTATATTCGTTCTAGCATACAATTAAGTTATCTATGAAACTAGTCGGTAGAGTTGGCTAAAATTATCAATATTAGTTTTATGTTATGTAACGCTGGTTAATTTGGTCCGTTCTTATCACTTTTCTAAAATAATAGCAACTTTAAATCGTGAAACGTGAAACAACAATGTTTGCATTTTCTTATATTAGTTCTAGCATACAATTAAGTTTTCTCTGAAACTAGTCGGTAGAGTTGGCTAAAATTGTCAATATTAGTTTCATGTTATGTAAAGCTGGTTAATTTGGTCCGTTCTTATCACTTTTCTAAAATAATAGCAACTTTAAATCGTGAAACGTGAAACAACAATGTTTGCATTTTCTTATATTAGTTCTAGCATACAATTAAGTTTTCTCTGAAACTAGTCGGTAGAGTTGGCTAAAATTATCAATATTAGTTTCATGTTATGTAACGCTGGTTAATTTGGTCCGTTCTTATCACTTTTCTAAAATAATAGCAACTTTAAATCGTGAAACGTGAAACAACAATGTTTGCATTTTCTTATATTAGTTCTAGCATACAATTAAGTTTTCTCTGAAACTAGTCGGTAGAGTTGGCTAAAATTATCAATATTAGTTTCATGTTATGTAAAGCTGGTTAATTTGGTCCGTTCTTATCACTTTTCTAAAATAATAGCAACTTTAAATCGTGAAACGTGAAACAACAATGTTTGCATTTTCTTATATTAGTTCTAGCATACAATTAAGTTTTCTCTGAAACTAGTCGGTAGAGTTGGCTAAAATTATCAATATTAGTTTTATGTTATGTAACGCTGGTTAATTTGGTCCGTTCTTATCACTTTTCTAAAATAATAGCAACTTTAAATCGTGAAACGTGAAACAACAATGTTTGCATTTTCTTATATTAGTTCTAGCATACAATTAAGTTTTCTTTGAAACTAGTCGGTAGAGTTGGCTAAAATTATCAATATTAGTTTCATGTTTTGTAAAGCTGGTTAATTTGGTCCGTTCTTATCACTTTTCTAAAATAATAGTAACTTTAAATCGTGAAACGTGAAACAACAATGTTTGCATTTTCTTATATTAGTTCTAGCATACAATTAAGTTTTCTCTGAAACTAGTCGGTAGAGTTGGCTAAAATTATCAATATTAGTTTCATGTTATGTAAAGCTGGTTAATTTGGTCCGTTCTTATCACTTTTCTAAAATAATAGCAACTTTAAATCGTGAAACGTGAAACAACAATGTTTGCATTTTCTTATATTAGTTCTAGCATACAATTAAGTTTTCTCTGAAACTAGTCGGTAGAGTTTGCTAAAATTATCAATATTAGTTTTATGTTATGTAAAGCTGATAAACTTGGCCCGCTCTTATCACTTTTCTAAAATAATAGCAACTTTAAATCGTGAAACGTGAAACAACAATGTTTGCATTTTCTTATATTAGTTCTAGCATACAATTAAGTTTTCTCTGAAACTAGTCGGTAGAGTTGGCTAAAATTATCAATATTAGTTTCATGTTATGTAAAGCTGGTTAATTTGGTCCGTTCTTATCACTTTTCTAAAATAATAGCAACTTTAAATCGTGAAACGTGAAACAACAATGTTTGCATTTTCTTATATCAGTTCTAGCATACAATTAAGTTTTCTCTGAAACTAGTCGGTAGAGTTGGCTAAAATTATCAATATTAGTTTTATGTTATGTAAAGCTGGTTAATTTGGTCCGTTCTTATCACTTTTCTAAAATAATAGCAACTTTAAATCCTGAAACGTGAAACAACAATGTTTGCATTTTCTTATATGAGTTCTAGCATACAATTAAGTTTTCTCTGAAACTAGTCGGTAAAGTTTGCTGAAATTATCAATATTAGTTTCATGTTATGTAAAGCTGGTTAATTTGGTCCGTGCTTATCATTTTTCTAAAATAATAGCAACTTTAAATCGTGAAACGTGAAATAACAATGTTTGCATTTTCTTATATTAGTTCTAGCATACAATTAAGTTTTCTCTGAAACTAGTCGGTAGAGTTGGCTAAAATTATCAATATTAGTTTCATGTTATGTAAAACTGGTTAATTTGGTCCGTTCTTATCAATTTTCTAAAATAATAGCAACTTTAAATCTTGAAACGTGAAACAACAATGTTTGCATTTTCTTATATCAGTTCTAGCATACAATTAAGTTTTCTCTGAAACTAGTCGGTAGAGTTGGCTAAAATTATCAATATTAGTTTTATGTTATGTAACGCTGGTTAATTTGGTCCGTTCTTATCACTTTTCTAAAATAATAGCAACTTTAAATCGTGAAACGTGAAACAACAATGTTTGCATTTTCTTATATTAGTTCTAGCATACAATTAAGTTTTCTCTGAAACTAGTCGGTAGAGTTGGCTAAAATTGTCAATATTAGTTTCATGTTATGTAAAGCTGGTTAATTTGGTCCGTTCTTATCACTTTTCTAAAATAATAGCAACTTTAAATCGTGAAACGTGAAACAACAATGTTTGCATTTTCTTATATTAGTTCTAGCATACAATTAAGTTTTCTCTGAAACTAGTCGGTAGAGTTGGCTAAAATTATCAATATTAGTTTCATGTTATGTAACGCTGGTTAATTTGGTCCGTTCTTATCACTTTTCTAAAATAATAGCAACTTTAAATCGTGAAACGTGAAACAACAATGTTTGCATTTTCTTATATTAGTTCTAGCATACAATTAAGTTTTCTCTGAAACTAGTCGGTAGAGTTGGCTAAAATTATCAATATTAGTTTCATGTTATGTAAAGCTGGTTAATTTGGTCCGTTCTTATCACTTTTCTAAAATAATAGCAACTTTAAATCGTGAAACGTGAAACAACAATGTTTGCATTTTCTTATATTAGTTCTAGCATACAATTAAGTTTTCTCTGAAACTAGTCGGTAGAGTTGGCTAAAATTATCAATATTAGTTTTATGTTATGTAACGCTGGTTAATTTGGTCCGTTCTTATCACTTTTCTAAAATAATAGCAACTTTAAATCGTGAAACGTGAAACAACAATGTTTGCATTTTCTTATATTAGTTCTAGCATACAATTAAGTTTTCTTTGAAACTAGTCGGTAGAGTTGGCTAAAATTATCAATATTAGTTTCATGTTTTGTAAAGCTGGTTAATTTGGTCCGTTCTTATCACTTTTCTAAAATAATAGTAACTTTAAATCGTGAAACGTGAAACAACAATGTTTGCATTTTCTTATATTAGTTCTAGCATACAATTAAGTTTTCTCTGAAACTAGTCGGTAGAGTTGGCTAAAATTATCAATATTAGTTTCATGTTATGTAAAGCTGGTTAATTTGGTCCGTTCTTATCACTTTTCTAAAATAATAGCAACTTTAAATCGTGAAACGTGAAACAACAATGTTTGCATTTTCTTATATTAGTTCTAGCATACAATTAAGTTTTCTCTGAAACTAGTCGGTAGAGTTGGCTAAAATTATCAATATTAGTTTTATGTTATGTAACGCTGGTTAATTTGGTCCGTTCTTATCACTTTTCTAAAATAATAGCAACTTTAAATCGTGAAACGTGAAACAACAATGTTTGCATTTTCTTATATTAGTTCTAGCATACAATTAAGTTTTCTCTGAAACTAGTCGGTAGAGTTGGCTAAAATTATCAATATTAGTTTCATGTTATGTAACGCTGGTTAATTTGGTCCGTTCTTATCACTTTTCTAAAATAATAGCAACTTTAAATCGTGAAACGTGAAACAACAATGTTTGCATTTTCTTATATTAGTTCTAGCATACAATTAAGTTTTCTCTGAAACTAGTCGGTAGAGTTGGCTAAAATTATCAATATTAGTTTCATGTTATGTAAAGCTGGTTAATTTGGTCCGTTCTTATCACTTTTCTAAAATAATAGCAACTTTAAATCGTGAAACGTGAAACAACAATGTTTGCATTTTCTTATATTAGTTCTAGCATACAATTAAGTTTTCTCTGAAACTAGTCGGTAGAGTTGGCTAAAATTATCAATATTAGTTTTATGTTATGTAACGCTGGTTAATTTGGTCCGTTCTTATCACTTTTCTAAAATAATAGCAACTTTAAATCGTGAAACGTGAAACAACAATGTTTGCATTTTCTTATATTAGTTCTAGCATACAATTAAGTTTTCTTTGAAACTAGTCGGTAGAGTTGGCTAAAATTATCAATATTAGTTTCATGTTTTGTAAAGCTGGTTAATTTGGTCCGTTCTTATCACTTTTCTAAAATAATAGTAACTTTAAATCGTGAAACGTGAAACAACAATGTTTGCATTTTCTTATATTAGTTCTAGCATACAATTAAGTTTTCTCTGAAACTAGTCGGTAGAGTTGGCTAAAATTATCAATATTAGTTTCATGTTATGTAAAGCTGGTTAATTTGGTCCGTTCTTATCACTTTTCTAAAATAATAGCAACTTTAAATCGTGAAACGTGAAACAACAATGTTTGCATTTTCTTATATTAGTTCTAGCATACAATTAAGTTTTCTCTGAAACTAGTCGGTAGAGTTTGCTAAAATTATCAATATTAGTTTTATGTTATGTAAAGCTGATAAACTTGGCCCGCTCTTATCACTTTTCTAAAATAATAGCAACTTTAAATCGTGAAACGTGAAACAACAATGTTTGCATTTTCTTATATTAGTTCTAGCATACAATTAAGTTTTCTCTGAAACTAGTCGGTAGAGTTGGCTAAAATTATCAATATTAGTTTCATGTTATGTAAAGCTGGTTAATTTGGTCCGTTCTTATCACTTTTCTAAAATAATAGCAACTTTAAATCGTGAAACGTGAAACAACAATGTTTGCATTTTCTTATATCAGTTCTAGCATACAATTAAGTTTTCTCTGAAACTAGTCGGTAGAGTTGGCTAAAATTATCAATATTAGTTTTATGTTATGTAAAGCTGGTTAATTTGGTCCGTTCTTATCACTTTTCTAAAATAATAGCAACTTTAAATCCTGAAACGTGAAACAACAATGTTTGCATTTTCGTATATCAGTTCTAGCATACAATTAAGTTTTCTCTGAAACTAGTCGGTAGAGTTGGCTAAAATTATCAATATTAGTTTTATGTTATGTAACGCTGGTTAATTTGGTCCGTTCTTATCACTTTTCTAAAATAATAGCAACTTTAAATCTTGAAACGTGAAACAACAATGTTTGCATTTTCTTATATCAGTTCTAGCATACAATTAAGTTTTCTCTGAAACTAGTAGGTAGAGTTGGCTAAAATTATCAATATTAGTTTCATGTTATGTAAAGCTGGTTAATTTGGTCCGTTCTTATCACTTTTCTAAAATAATAGCAACTTTAAATCGTGAAACGTGAAACAACAAGTTTTCTTTTCTCGGAAAAATTATCAATATTAGTTTCATGTTATGTAACGCTGGTTAATTTGGTCCGTTCTTATCACTTTTCTAAAGTAATAGCTACTTTAAATCGTGAAACGTGAAACAACAATGTTTGCATTTTCTTATATTAGTTCTAGCATACAATTAAGTTTTCTCTGAAACTAGTCGGTAGAGTTGGCTAAAATTATCAATATTAGTTTTATGTTATGTAACGCTGGTTAACTTGGTCCGTACTTATCACTTTTCTAAAATAATAGCAACTTTAAATCGTGAAACGTGAAACAACAATGTTTGCATTTTCTTATATTAGTTCTAGCATACAATTAAGTTTTCTCTGAAACTAGTCGGTAGAGTTGGATAAAATTATCAATATTAGTTTTATGTTATGTAAAGCTGGTTAATTTGGTCCGTTCTTATCACTTTTCTAAATTAATAGCAACTTTAAATCGTGAAACGTGAAACAACAATGTTTGCATTTTCTTATATTAGTTCTAGCATACAATTAAGTTTTCTCTGAAACTAGTCGGTAGAGTTGGCTAAAATTATCAATATTAGTTTTGTGTTATGTAAAGCTGATAAAATTGGTCCGTTCTTATCACTTTTCTAAAATAATAGCAACTTTGAATCGTGAAACGTGAAACAACAATGTTTGCATTTTCTTATATTAGTTCTAGCATACAATTAAGTTTTCTCTGAAACTAGTCGGTAGAGTTGGCTAAAATTATCAATATTAGTTTTATGTTATGTAACGCTGGTTAATTTGGTCCGTTCTTATCACTTTTCTAAAATAATAGCAACTTTAAATCGTGAAACGTGAAACAACAATGTTTTCATTTTCTTATATTCGTTCTAGCATACAATTAAGTTATCTATGAAACTAGTCGGTAGAGTTGGCTAAAATTATCAATATTAGTTTTATGTTATGTAACGCTGGTTAATTTGGTCCGTTCTTATCACTTTTCTAAAATAATAGCAACTTTAAATCGTGAAACGTGAAACAACAATGTTTGCATTTTCTTATATTAGTTCTAGCATACAATTAAGTTTTCTCTGAAACTAGTCGGTAGAGTTGGCTAAAATTGTCAATATTAGTTTCATGTTATGTAAAGCTGGTTAATTTGGTCCGTTCTTATCACTTTTCTAAAATAATAGCAACTTTAAATCGTGAAACGTGAAACAACAATGTTTGCATTTTCTTATATTAGTTCTAGCATACAATTAAGTTTTCTCTGAAACTAGTCGGTAGAGTTGGCTAAAATTATCAATATTAGTTTCATGTTATGTAACGCTGGTTAATTTGGTCCGTTCTTATCACTTTTCTAAAATAATAGCAACTTTAAATCGTGAAACGTGAAACAACAATGTTTGCATTTTCTTATATTAGTTCTAGCATACAATTAAGTTTTCTCTGAAACTAGTCGGTAGAGTTGGCTAAAATTATCAATATTAATTTCATGTTATGTAAAGCTGGTTAATTTGGTCCGTTCTTATCACTTTTCTAAAATAATAGCAACTTTAAATCGTGAAACGTGAAACAACAATGTTTGCATTTTCTTATATTAGTTCTAGCATACAATTAAGTTTTCTCTGAAACTAGTCGGTAGAGTTGGCTAAAATTATCAATATTAGTTTTATGTTATGTAACGCTGGTTAATTTGGTCCGTTCTTATCACTTTTCTAAAATAATAGCAACTTTAAATCGTGAAACGTGAAACAACAATGTTTGCATTTTCTTATATTAGTTCTAGCATACAATTAAGTTTTCTTTGAAACTAGTCGGTAGAGTTGGCTAAAATTATCAATATTAGTTTCATGTTTTGTAAAGCTGGTTAATTTGGTCCGTTCTTATCACTTTTCTAAAATAATAGTAACTTTAAATCGTGAAACGTGAAACAACAATGTTTGCATTTTCTTATATCAGTTCTAGCATACAATTAAGTTTTCTCTGAAACTAGTCGGTAGAGTTGGCTAAAATTATCAATATTAGTTTCATGTTATGTAAAGCTGGTTAATTTGGTCCGTTCTTATCACTTTTCTAAAATAATAGCAACTTTAAATCGTGAAACGTGAAACAACAATGTTTGCATTTTCTTATATTAGTTCTAGCATACAATTAAGTTTTCTCTGAAACTAGTCGGTAGAGTTTGCTAAAATTATCAATATTAGTTTTATGTTATGTAAAGCTGATAAACTTGGCCCGCTCTTATCACTTTTCTAAAATAATAGCAACTTTAAATCGTGAGACGTGAAACAACAATGTTTGCATTTTCTTATATTAGTTCTAGCATACAATTAAGTTTTCTCTGAAACTAGTCGGTAGAGTTGGCTAAAATTATCAATATTAGTTTCATGTTATGTAAAGCTGGTTAATTTGGTCCGTTCTTATCACTTTTCTAAAATAATAGCAACTTTAAATCGTGAAACGTGAAACAACAATGTTTGCATTTTCTTATATCAGTTCTAGCATACAATTAAGTTTTCTCTGAAACTAGTCGGTAGAGTTGGCTAAAATTATCAATATTAGTTTTATGTTATGTAAAGCTGGTTAATTTGGTCCGTTCTTATCACTTTTCTAAAATAATAGCAACTTTAAATCCTGAAACGTGAAACAACAATGTTTGCATTTTCGTATATCAGTTCTAGCATACAATTAAGTTTTCTCTGAAACTAGTCGGTAGAGTTGGCTAAAATTATCAATATTAGTTTTATGTTATGTAACGCTGGTTAATTTGGTCCGTTCTTATCACTTTTCTAAAATAATAGCAACTTTAAATCTTGAAACGTGAAACAACAATGTTTGCATTTTCTTATATCAGTTCTAGCATACAATTAAGTTTTCTCTGAAACTAGTAGGTAGAGTTGGCTAAAATTATCAATATTAGTTTCATGTTATGTAAAGCTGGTTAATTTGGTCCGTTCTTATCACTTTTCTAAAATAATAGCAACTTTAAATCGTGAAACGTGAAACAACAAGTTTTCTTTTCTCGGAAAAATTATCAATATTAGTTTCATGTTATGTAACGCTGGTTAATTTGGTCCGTTCTTATCACTTTTCTAAAGTAATAGCTACTTTAAATCGTGAAACGTGAAACAACAATGTTTGCATTTTCTTATATTAGTTCTAGCATACAATTAAGTTTTCTCTGAAACTAGTCGGTAGAGTTGGCTAAAATTATCAATATTAGTTTTATGTTATGTAACGCTGGTTAACTTGGTCCGTACTTATCACTTTTCTAAAATAATAGCAACTTTAAATCGTGAAACGTGAAACAACAATGTTTGCATTTTCTTATATTAGTTCTAGCATACAATTAAGTTTTCTCTGAAACTAGTCGGTAGAGTTGGATAAAATTATCAATATTAGTTTTATGTTATGTAAAGCTGGTTAATTTGGTCCGTTCTTATCACTTTTCTAAATTAATAGCAACTTTAAATCGTGAAACGTGAAACAACAATGTTTGCATTTTCTTATATTAGTTCTAGCATACAATTAAGTTTTCTCTGAAACTAGTCGGTAGAGTTGGCTAAAATTATCAATATTAGTTTTGTGTTATGTAAAGCTGATAAAATTGGTCCGTTCTTATCACTTTTCTAAAATAATAGCAACTTTGAATCGTGAAACGTGAAACAACAATGTTTGCATTTTCTTATATTAGTTCTAGCATACAATTAAGTTTTCTCTGAAACTAGTCGGTAGAGTTGGCTAAAATTATCAATATTAGTTTTATGTTATGTAACGCTGGTTAATTTGGTCCGTTCTTATCACTTTTCTAAAATAATAGCAACTTTAAATCGTGAAACGTGAAACAACAATGTTTGCATTTTCTTATATTAGTTCTAGCATACAATTAAGTTTTCTCTGAAACTAGTCGGTAGAGTTGGCTAAAATTATCAATATTAGTTTCATGTTATGTATCGCTGGTTAATTTGGTCCGTTCTTATCACTTTTCTAAAATAATAGCAACTTTAAATCGTGAATCGTGAAACAACAATGTTTGCATTTTCTTATATTAGTTCTAGCATACAATTAAGTTTTCTCTGAAACTAGTCGGTAGAGTTGGCTAAAATTATCAATATTAGTTTTATGTTATGTAACGCTGGTTAATTTGGTCCGTTCTTATCACTTTTCTAAAATAATAGCAACTTTAAATCGTGAAACGTGAAACAACAATGTTTGCATTTTCTTATATTAGTTCTAGCATACAATTAAGTTTTCTCTGAAACTAGTCGGTAGAGTTGGCTAAAATTATCAATATTAGTTTCATGTTATTTAAAGCTGGTTAATTTGGTCCGTTCTTATCACTTTTCTAAAATAATAGCAACTTTAAATCGTGAAACGTGAAACAACAATGTTTGCATTTTCTTATATTAGTTCTAGCATACAATTAAGTTTTCTCTGAAACTAGTCGGTAGAGTTGGCTAAAATTATCAATATTAGTTTTATGTTATGTAACGCTGGTTAATTTGGTCCGTTCTTATCACTTTTCTAAAATAATAGCAACTTTAAATCGTGAAACGTGAAACAACAATGTTTGCATTTTCTTATATTAGTTCTAGCATACAATTAAGTTTTCTCTGAAACTAGTCGGTAAAGTTGGCTAAAATTATCAATATTAGTTTCATGTTATGTAACGCTGGTTAATTTGGTCCGTTCTTATCACTTTTCTAAAATAATAGCAACTTTAAATCGTGAAACGTGAAACAACAATGTTTGCATTTTCTTATATTAGTTCTAGCATACAATTAAGTTTTCTCTGAAACTAGTCGGTAGAGTTGGCTAAAATTATCAATATTAGTTTTATGTTATGTAACGCTGGTTAATTTGGTCCGTTCTTATCACTTTTCTAAAATAATAGCAACTTTAAATCGTGAAACGTGAAACAACAATGTTTGCATTTTCTTATATTAGTTCTAGCATACAATTAAGTTTTCTCTGAAACTAGTCGGTAGAGTTGGCTAAAATTATCAATATTAGTTTCATGTTATGTAACGCTGGTTAATTTGGTCCGTTCTTATCACTTTTCTAAAATAATAGCAACTTTAAATCGTGAAACGTGAAACAACAATGTTTGCATTTTCTTATATTAGTTCTAGCATACAATTAAGTTTTCTCTGAAACTAGTCGGTAGAGTTTGCTAAAATTATCAATATTAGTTTTATGTTATGTAACGCTGGTTAATTTGGTTCGTTCTTATCACTTTTCTAAAATAATAGCAACTTTAAATCGTGAAACATGAAACAACAATGTTTGCATTTTCTTATATTAGTTCTAGCATACAATTAAGTTTTCTCTGAAACTAGTTGGTAGAGTTGGCTAAAATTATCAATATTAGTTTTATTTTATGTAACGCTGGTTAGTTTGGTCCTTTCTTATCACTTTTGTAAAATAATAGCAACTTTAAATCGTGAAACGTGAAACAACCATGTTTGCATTTTCTTATATTAGTTCTAGCATACAATTAAGTTTTCTCTGAAACTAGTCGGTAGAGTTGGCTAAAATTATCAATATTAGTTTTATGTTATGTAACGCTGGTTAATTTGGTCCGTTCTTATCACTTTTCTAAAATAATAGCAACTTTAAATCGTGAAACGTGAAACAACAATGTTTTCATTTTCTTATATTCGTTCTAGCATACAATTAAGTTATCTATGAAACTAGTCGGTAGAGTTGGCTAAAATTATCAATATTAGTTTTATGTTATGTAACGCTGGTTAATTTGGTCCGTTCTTATCACTTTTCTAAAATAATAGCAACTTCAAATCGTGAAACGTGAAACAATCATGTTTGCATTTTTTTATATTCGTTCTAGCATACAATTAAGTTTTCTCTGAAACTAGTCGGTAGAGTTGGCTAAAATTATCAATATTAGTTTTATGTTATGTAACGCTGGTTAATTTGGTCCGTTCTTATCACTTTTCTAAAATAATAGCAACTTTAAATCGTGAAACGTGAAACAACAATGTTTGCATTTTCTTATATTAGTTCTAGCATACAATTAAGTTTTCTTTGAAACTAGTCGGTAGAGTTGGCTAAAATTATCAATATTAGTTTCATGTTATGTAAAGCAGGTTAATTTGGTCCGTTCTTATCACTTTTCTAAAATAATAGCAACTTTAAATCGTGAAACGTGAAACAACAATGTTTGCATTTTCTTATATTAGTTCTAGCATACAATTAAGTTTTCTCTGAAACTAGTCGGTAGAGTTGGCTAAAAATATCAATATTAGTTTCATGTTATGTAAAGCTGGTTAATTTGGTCCGTTCTTATCACTTTTCTAAAATAATAGCAACTTTAAATCGTGAAACGTGAAACAACAATGTTTGCATTTTCTTATATTAGTTCTAGCATACAATTAAGTTTTCTCTGAAACTAGTCGGTAGAGTTGGCTAAAATTATCAATATTAGTTTTATGTTATGTAACGCTGGTTAATTTGGTCCGTTCTTATCACTTTTCTAAAATAATAGCAACTTTAAATCGTGAAACGTGAAACAACAATGTTTGCATTTTCTTATATTAGTTCTAACATACAATTAAGTTTTCTCTGAAACTAGTCGGTAGAGTTGGCTAAAATTATCAATATTAGTTTTACGTTATGTAACGCTGGTTAATTTGGTCCGTTCTTATCACTTTTCTAAAATAATAGCAACTTTAAATCGTGAAACGTGAAACAACAATGTTTGCATTTTCTTATATTAGTTCTAGCATACAATTAAGTTTTCTCTGAAACTAGTCGGTAGAGTTGGCTAAAATTATCAATATTAGTTTCATGTTATGTAAAGCTGGTTAATTTGGTCCGTTCTTATCACTTTTCTAAAATAATAGCAACTTTAAATCGTGAAACGTGAAACAACAATGTTTGCATTTTCTTATATTAGTTCTAGCATACAATTAAGATTTCTCTGAAACTAGTCGGTAGAGTTGGCTAAAATTATCAATATTAGTTTTATGTTATGTAACGCTGGATAATTTGGTCCGTTCTTATCACTTTTCTAAAATAATAGCAACTTTAAATCGTGAAACGTGAAACAACAATGTTTGCATTTTCTTATATTAGTTCTAGCATACAATTAAGTTTTCTCTGAAACTAGTCGGTAGAGTTGGCTAAAATTATCAATATTAGTTTTACGTTATGTAACGCTGGTTAATTTGGTCCGTTCTTATCACTTTTCTAAAATAATAGCAACTTTAAATCGTGAAACGTGAAACAACAATGTTTGCATTTTCTTATATTAGTTCTAGCATACAATTAAGTTTTCTCTGAAACTAGTCGGTAGAGTTGGCTAAAATTATCAATATTAGTTTCATGTTATGTAAAGCTGGTTAATTTCGTCCGTTCTTATCACTTTTCTAAAATAATAGCAACTTTGAATCGTGAAACGTGAAACAACAATGTTTGCATTTTCTTATATTAGTTCTAGCATACAATTAAGTTTTCTCTGAAACTAGTTGGTAGAGTTGGCTAAAATTATCAATATTAGTTTTACGTTATGTAACGCTGGTTAATTTGGTCCGTTCTTATCACTTTTCTAAAATAATAGCAACTTTAAATCGTGAAACGTGAAACAACAATGTTTGCATTTTCTTATATTAGTTCTAGCATACAATTAAGTTTTCTCTAAAACTAGTCGGTAGAGTTGGCTAAAATTATCAATATTAGTTTCATGTTATGTAAAGCTGGTTAATTTGGTCCGTTCTTATCACTTTTCTAAAATAATAGCAACTTTAAATCGTGAAACGTGAAACAACAATGTTTGCATTTTCTTATATTAGTTCTAGCATACAATTAAGTTTTCTCTGAAACTAGTCGGTAGAGTTGGCTAAAATTATCAATATTAGTTTTATGTTATGTAACGCTGGTTAATTTGGTCCGTTCTTATCACTTTTCTAAAATAATAGCAACTTTAAATCGTGAAACGTGAAACAACAATGTTTGCATTTTCTTATATTAGTTCTAGCATACAATTAAGTTTTCTCTGAAACTAGTCGGTAGAGTTGGCTAAAATTATCAATATTAGTTTCATGTTATGTAACGCTGGTTAATTTAGTCCGTTCTTATCACTTTTCTAAAATAATAGCAACTTTAAATCGTGAAACGTGAAACAACAATGTTTGCATTTTCTTATATTAGTTCTAGCATACAATTAAGTTTTCTCTGAAACTAGTCGGTAGAGTTGGCTAAAATTATCAATATTAGTTTCATGGTATGTAAAGCTGGTTAATTTCGTCCGTTCTTATCACTTTTCTAAAATAATAGCAACTTTAAATCGTGAAACGTGAAACAACAATGTTTGCATTTTCTTATATTAGTTCTAGCATACAATCAAGTTTTCTCTGAAACTAGTTGGTAGAGTTGGCTAAAATTATCAATATTAGTTTTACGTTATGTAACGCTGGTTAATTTGGTCCGTTCTTATCACTTTTCTAAAATAATAGCAACTTTAAATCGTGAAACGTGAAACAACAATGTTTGCATTTTCTTATATTAGTTCTAGCATACAATTAAGTTTTCTCTAAAACTAGTCGGTAGAGTTGGCTAAAATTGTCAATATTAGTTTCATGTTATGTAAAGCTGGTTAATTTGGTCCGTTCTTATCACTTTTCTAAAATAATAGCAACTTTAAATCATGAAACGTGAAACAACAATGTTTGCATTTTCTTATATCAGTTCTAGCATACAATTAAGTTTTCTCTGAAACTAGTCGGTAAAGTTTGCTGAAATTATCAATATTAGTTTCATGTTATGTAAAGCTGGTTAATTTGGTCCGTGCTTATCATTTTTCTAAAATAATAGCAACTTTAAATCGTGAAACGTGAAACAACAATGTTTGCATTTTCTTATATTAGTTCTAGCATACAATTAAGTTTTCTCTGAAACTAGTCGGTAGAGTTGGCTAAAATTATCAATATTAGTTTCATGTTATGTAAAACTGGTTAATTTGGTCCGTTCTTATCATTTTTCTAAAATAATAGCAACTTTAAATCGTGAAACGTGAAACAACAATGTTTGCATTTTCTTATATTAGTTCTAGCATACAATTAAGTTTTCTCTGAAACTAGTCGGTAGAGTTGGCTAAAATTATCAATATTAGTTTCATGTTATGTAAAACTGGTTAATTTGGTCCGTTCTTATCACTTTTCTAAAATAATAGCAACTTTAAATCTTGAAACGTGAAACAACAATGTTTGCATTTTCTTATATCAGTTCTAGCATACAATTAAGTTTTCTCTGAAACTAGTCGGTAGAGTTGGCTAAAATTATCAATATTAGTTTTATGTTATGTAACGCTGGTTAATTTGGTCCGTTCTTATCACTTTTCTAAAATAATAGCAACTTTAAATCGTGAAACGTGAAACAACAATGTTTGCATTTTCTTATATTAGTTCTAGCATACAATTAAGTTTTCTCTGAAACTAGTCGGTAGAGTTGGCTAAAATTGTCAATATTAGTTTCATGTTATGTAAAGCTGGTTAATTTGGTCCGTTCTTATCACTTTTCTAAAATAATAGAAACTTTAAATCGTGAAACGTGAAACAACAATGTTTGCATTTTCTTATATTAGTTCTAGCATACAATTAAGTTTTCTCTGAAACTAGTCGGTAGAGTTGGCTAAAATTATCAATATTAGTTTCATGTTATGTAACGCTGGTTAATTTGGTCCGTTCTTATCACTTTTCTAAAATAATAGCAACTTTAAATCGTGAAACGTGAAACAACAATGTTTGCATTTTCTTATATTAGTTCTAGCATACCATTAAGTTTTCTCTGAAACTAGTCGGTAGAGTTGGCTAAAATTATCAATATTAGTTTCATGTTATGTAAAGCTGGTTAATTTGGTCCGTTCTTATCACTTTTCTAAAATAATAGCAACTTTAAATCGTGAAACGTGAAACAACAATGTTTGCATTTTCTTATATTAGTTCTAGCATACAATTAAGTTTTCTCTGAAACTAGTCGGTAGAGTTGGCTAAAATTATCAATATTAGTTTTATGTTATGTAACGCTGGTTAATTTGGTCCGTTCTTATCACTTTTCTAAAATAATAGCAACTTTAAATCGTGAAACGTGAAACAACAATGTTTGCATTTTCTTATATTAGTTCTAGCATACAATTAAGTTTTCTTTGAAACTAGTCGGTAGAGTTGGCTAAAATTATCAATATTAGTTTCATGTTTTGTAAAGCTGGTTAATTTGGTCCGTTCTTATCACTTTTCTAAAATAATAGTAACTTTAAATCGTGAAACGTGAAACAACAATGTTTGCATTTTCTTTTATTAGTTCTAGCATACAATTAAGTTTTCTCTGAAACTAGTCGGTAGAGTTGGCTAAAATTATCAATATTAGTTTCATGTTATGTAAAGCTGGTTAATTTGGTCCGTTCTTATCATTTTTCTAAAATAATAGCAACTTTAAATCGTGAAACGTGAAACAACAATGTTTGCATTTTCTTATATTAGTTCTAGCATACAATTAAGTTTTCTCTGAAACTAGTCGGTAGAGTTGGCTAAAATTATCAATATTAGTTTTATGTTATGTAAAGCTGATAAACTTGGCCCGCTCTTATCACTTTTCTAAAATAATAGCAACTTTAAATCGTGAAACGTGAAACAACAATGTTTGCATTTTCTTATATTAGTTCTAGCATACAATTAAGATTTCTCTTAGTTTTATGTTATGTAACGCTGGTTAATTTGGTCCGTTCTTATCACTTTTCTAAAATAATAGCAACTTTAAATCGTGAAACGTGAAACAACAATGTTTGCATTTTCTTATATTAGTTCTAGCATACAATTAAGTTTTCTCTGAAACTAGTCGGTAGAGTTGGCTAAAATTATCAATATTAGTTTCATGTTATTTAAAGCTGGTTAATTTGGTCCGTTCTTATCACTTTTCTAAAATAATAGCAACTTTAAATCGTGAAACGTGAAACAACAATGTTTGCATTTTCTTATATTAGTTCTAGCATACAATTAAGTTTTCTCTGAAACTAGTCGGTAGAGTTGGCTAAAATTATCAATATTAGTTTTATGTTATGTAACGCTGGTTAATTTGGTCCGTTCTTATCACTTTTCTAAAATAATAGCAACTTTAAATCGTGAAACGTGAAACAACAATGTTTGCATTTTCTTATATTAGTTCTAGCATACAATTAAGTTTTCTCTGAAACTAGTCGGTAAAGTTGGCTAAAATTATCAATATTAGTTTCATGTTATGTAACGCTGGTTAATTTGGTCCGTTCTTATCACTTTTCTAAAATAATAGCAACTTTAAATCGTGAAACGTGAAACAACAATGTTTGCATTTTCTTATATTAGTTCTAGCATACAATTAAGTTTTCTCTGAAACTAGTCGGTAGAGTTGGCTAAAATTATCAATATTAGTTTTATGTTATGTAACGCTGGTTAATTTGGTCCGTTCTTATCACTTTTCTAAAATAATAGCAACTTTAAATCGTGAAACGTGAAACAACAATGTTTGCATTTTCTTATATTAGTTCTAGCATACAATTAAGTTTTCTCTGAAACTAGTCGGTAGAGTTGGCTAAAATTATCAATATTAGTTTCATGTTATGTAACGCTGGTTAATTTGGTCCGTTCTTATCACTTTTCTAAAATAATAGCAACTTTAAATCGTGAAACGTGAAACAACAATGTTTGCATTTTCTTATATTAGTTCTAGCATACAATTAAGTTTTCTCTGAAACTAGTCGGTAGAGTTGGGTAAAATTATCAATATTAGTTTTATGTTATGTAACGCTGGTTAATTTGGTCCGTTCTTATCACTTTTCTAAAATAATAGCAACTTTAAATCGTGAAACATGAAACAACAATGTTTGCATTTTCTTATATTAGTTCTAGCATACAATTAAGTTTTCTCTGAAACTAGTTGGTAGAGTTGGCTAAAATTATCAATATTAGTTTTATTTTATGTAACGCTGGTTAATTTGGTCCTTTCTTATCACTTTTGTAAAATAATAGCAACTTTAAATCGTGAAACGTGAAACAACCATGTTTGCATTTTCTTATATTAGTTCTAGCATACAATTAAGTTTTCTCTGAAACTAGTCGGTAGAGTTGGCTAAAATTATCAATATTAGTTTTATGTTATGTAACGCTGGTTAATTTGGTCCGTTCTTATCACTTTTCTAAAATAATAGCAACTTTAAATCGTGAAACGTGAAACAACAATGTTTTCATTTTCTTATATTCGTTCTAGCATACAATTAAGTTATCTATGAAACTAGTCGGTAGAGTTGGCTAAAATTATCAATATTAGTTTTATGTTATGTAACGCTGGTTAATTTGGTCCGTTCTTATCACTTTTCTAAAATAATAGCAACTTCAAATCGTGAAACGTGAAACAATCATGTTTGCATTTTTTTATATTCGTTCTAGCATACAATTAAGTTTTCTCTGAAACTAGTCGGTAGAGTTGGCTAAAATTATCAATATTAGTTTTATGTTATGTAACGCTGGTTAATTTGGTCCGTTCTTATCACTTTTCTAAAATAATAGCAACTTTAAATCGTGAAACGTGAAACAACAATGTTTGCATTTTCTTATATTAGTTCTAGCATACAATTAAGTTTTCTTTGAAACTAGTCGGTAGAGTTGGCTAAAATTATCAATATTAGTTTCATGTTATGTAAAGCAGGTTAATTTGGTCCGTTCTTATCACTTTTCTAAAATAATAGCAACTTTAAATCGTGAAACGTGAAACAACAATGTTTGCATTTTCTTATATTAGTTCTAGCATACAATTAACTTTTCTCTGAAACTAGTCGGTAGAGTTGGCTAAAAATATCAATATTAGTTTCATGTTATGTAAAGCTGGTTAATTTGGTCCGTTCTTATCACTTTTCTAAAATAATAGCAACTTTAAATCGTGAAACGTGAAACAACAATGTTTGCATTTTCTTATATTAGTTCTAGCATACAATTAAGTTTTCTCTGAAACTCTGTTTTCTCTGTTCTTATCACTTTTCTAAAATAATAGCAACTTTAAATCGTGAAACGTGAAACAACAATGTTTGCATTTTCTTATATTAGTTCTAGCATACAATTAAGTTTTCTCTGAAACTAGTCGGTAGAGTTGGCTAAAATTATCAATATTAGTTTTATGTTATGTAACGCTGGTTAATTTGGTCCGTTCTTATCACTTTTCTAAAATAATAGCAACTTTAAATCGTGAAACGTGAAACAACAATGTTTGCATTTTCTTATATTAGTTCTAGCATACAATTAAGTTTTCTCTGAAACTAGTCGGTAGAGTTGGCTAAAATTATCAATATTAGTTTCATGTTATGTAACGCTGGTTAATTTAGTCCGTTCTTATCACTTTTCTAAAATAATAGCAACTTTAAATCGTGAAACGTGAAACAACAATGTTTGCATTTTCTTATATTAGTTCTAGCATACAATTAAGTTTTCTCTGAAACTAGTCGGTAGAGTTGGCTAAAATTATCAATATTAGTTTCATGTTATGTAAAGCTGGTTAATTTCGTCCGTTCTTATCACTTTTCTAAAATAATAGCAACTTTAAATCGTGAAACGTGAAACAACAATGTTTGCATTTTCTTATATTAGTTCTAGCATACAATCAAGTTTTCTCTGAAACTAGTTGGTAGAGTTGGCTAAAATTATCAATATTAGTTTTACGTTATGTAACGCTGGTTAATTTGGTCCGTTCTTATCACTTTTCTAAAATAATAGCAACTTTAAATCGTGAAACGTGAAACAACAATGTTTGCATTTTCTTATATTAGTTCTAGCATACAATTAAGTTTTCTCTAAAACTAGTCGGTAGAGTTGGCTAAAATTATCAATATTAGTTTCATGTTATGTAAAGCTGGTTAATTTGGTCCGTTCTTATCACTTTTCTAAAATAATAGCAACTTTAAATCATGAAACGTGAAACAACAATGTTTGCATTTTCTTATATCAGTTCTAGCATACAATTAAGTTTTCTCTGAAACTAGTCGGTAGAGTTGGCTAAAATTATCAATATTAGTTTTATTTTATGTAACGCTGGTTAATTTGGTCCGTTCTTATCACTTTTCTAAAATAATAGCAACTTTAAATCGTGAAACGTGAAACAACAATGTTTGCATTTTCTTATATTAGTTCTAGCATACAATTAAGTTTTCTCTGAAACTAGTCGGTAGAGTTGGCTAAAATTATCAATAATAGTTTTATGTTATGTAAATCTGGTTAATTTGGTCCGTTCTTATCACTTTTCTAAAATAATAGCAACTTTAAATCTTGAAACGTGAAACAACAATGTTTGCATTTTCTTATATCAGTTCTAGCATACAATTAAGTTTTCTCTGAAACTAGTCGGTAGAGTTGGCTAAAATTATCAATATTAGTTTCATGTTATGTAAAGCTGGTTAATTTGGTCCGTTCTTATCACTTTTCTAAAATAATAGCAACTTTAAATCATGAAACGTGAAACAACAATGTTTGCATTTTCTTATATTAGTTCTAGCATACAATTAAGATTTCTCTGAAACTAGTCGGTAGAGTTGGCTAAAATTATCAATATTAGTTTTATGTTATGTAACGCTGAATAATTTGGTCCGTTCTTATCACTTTTCTAAAATAATAGCAACTTTAAATCTTGAAACGTGAAACAACAGTGTTTGCATTTTCTTATATCAGTTCTAGCACACAATTAAGTTTTCTCTGAAACTAGTCGGTAGAGTTGGCTAAAATTATCAATATTAGTTTCATGTTATGTAAAGCTGGTTAATTTGGTCCGTTCTTATCACTTTTCTAAAATAATAGCAACTTTAAATCATGAAACGTGAAACAACAATGTTTGCATTTTCTTATATCAGTTCTAGCATACAATTAAGTTTTCTCTGAAACTAGTCGGTAGAGTTGGCTAAAATTATCAATATTAGTTTTATGTTATGTAACGCTGGTTAATTTGGTCCGTTCTTATCACTTTTCTAAAATAATAGCAACTTTAAATCGTGAAACGTGAAACAACAATGTTTGCATTTTCTTATATTAGTTCTAGCATACAATTAAGTTTTCTCTGAAACTAGTCGTTAGAGTTCCTTAAAATTATCAATATTTGTTTCATGTTATGTAAAGCTGGTTAATTTGGTCCGTTCTTATCACTTTTCTAAAGTAATAGCAACTTTAAATAGTGAAACGTGAAACAACAATGTTTGCATTTTCTTATATTAGTTCTAGCATACAATTATGTTTTCTCTGAAACTAGTCGGTAGAGTTGGCTAAAATTATCAATATTAGTTTTATGTTATGTAACGCTGGTTAATTTGGTCCGTTCTTATCACTTTTCTAAAATAATAGCAACTTTAAATCTTGAAACGTGAAACAACAATGTTTGCATTTTCTTATATCAGTTCTAGCATACAATTAAGTTTTCTCTGAAACTAGTCGGTAGAGTTGGCTAAAATTATCAATATTAGTTTCATGTTATGTAAAGCTGGTTAATTTGGTCCGTTCTTATCACTTTTCTAAAATAATAGCAACTTTAAATCGTGAAACGTGTAACAACAATGTTTGCATTTTCTTATATTAGTTCTAGCATACAATTAAGTTTTCTCTGAAACTAGTCGGTAGAGTTGGCTAAAATTATCAATATTAGTTTTATGTTATGTAACGCTGGTTAATTTGGTCCGTTCTTATCACTTTTCTAAAATAATAGCAACTTTAAATCGTGAAACGTGAAACAACAATGTTTGCATTTTCTTATATTAGTTCTAGCATACAATTAAGTTTTCTCTGAAACTAGTCGGTAGAGTTTGCTAAAATTATCAATATTAGTTTCATGTTATGTAACGCTGGTTAATTTGGTCCGTTCTTATCACTTTTCTAAAATAATAGCAACTTTAAATCGTGAAACGTGAAACAACAATGTTTGCATTTTCTTATATTAGTTCTAGCATACAATTAAGTTTTCTTTGAAACTAGTCGGTAGAGTTGGCTAAAAATATCAATATTAGTTTCATGTTATGTAAAGCTGGTTAATTTGGTCCGTTCTTATCACTTTTCTAAAATAATAGCAACTTTAAATCGTGAAACGTGAAACAACAATGTTTGCATTTTCTTATATTAGTTCTAGCATACAATTAAGTTTTCTCTGAAACTAGTCGGTAGAGTTGGCTAAAATTATCAATATTAGTTTTATGTTATGTAACGCTGGTTAATTTGGTCCGTTCTTATCACTTTTCTAAAATAATAGCAACTTTAAATCGTGAAACGTGAAACAACAATGTTTGCATTTTCTTATATTAGTTCTAGCATACAATTAAGTTTTCTCTGAAACTAGTCGGTAGAGTTGGCTAAAATTATCAATATTAGTTTCATGTTATGTAAAGCTGGTTAATTTGGTCCGTTCTTATCACTTTTCTAAAATAATAGCAACTTTAAATCGTGAAACGTGAAACAACAATGTTTGCATTTTCTTATATTAGTTCTAGCATACAATTAAGTTTTCTCTGAAACTAGTCGGTAGAGTTGGCTAAAATTATCAATATTAGTTTTATTTTATGTAACGCTGGTTAGTTTGGTCCTTTCTTATCACTTTTGTAAAATAATAGCAACTTTAAATCGTGAAACGTGAAACAACCATGTTTGCATTTTCTTATATTAGTTCTAGCATACAATTAAGTTTTCTCTGAAACTAGTCGGTAGAGTTGGCTAAAATTATCAATATTAGTTTTATGTTATGTAACGCTGGTTAATTTGGTCCGTTCTTATCACTTTTCTAAAATAATAGCAACTTTAAATCGTGAAACGTGAAACAACAATGTTTTCATTTTCTTATATTAGTTCTAGCATACAATTAACTTATCTCTGAAACTAGTCGGTAGAGTTGGCTAAAATTATCAATATTAGTTTTATGTTATGTAACGCTGGTTAATTTGGTCCGTTCTTATCACTTTTCTAAAATAATAGCAACTTCAAATCGTGAAACGTGAAACAATCATGTTTGCATTTTTTTATATTCGTTCTAGCATACAATTAAGTTTTCTCTGAAACTAGTCGGTAGAGTTGGCTAAAATTATAAATATTAGTTTTATGTTATGTAACGCTGGTTAATTTGGTCCGTTCTTATCACTTTTCTAAAATAATAGCAACTTTAAATCGTGAAACGTGAAACAACAATGTTTGCATTTTCTTATATTAGTTCTAGCATACAATTAAGTTTTCTTTGAAACTAGTCGGTAGAGTTGGCTAAAATTATCAATATTAGTTTCATGTTATGTAAAGCAGGTTAATTTGGTCCGTTCTTATCACTTTTCTAAAATAATAGCAACTTTAAATCGTGAAACGTGAAACAACAATGTTTGCATTTTCTTATATTAGTTCTAGCATACAATTAAGTTTTCTCTGAAACTAGTCGGTAGAGTTGGCTAAAAATATCAATATTAGTTTCATGTTATGTAAAGCTGGTTAATTTGGTCCGTTCTTATCACTTTTCTAAAATAATAGCAACTTTAAATCGTGAAACGTGAAACAACAATGTTTGCATTTTCTTATATTAGTTCTAGCATACAATTAAGTTTTCTCTGAAACTAGTCGGTAGAGTTGGCTAAAATTATCAATATTAGTTTTGTGTTATGTAAAGCTGATAAACTTGGTCCGTTCTTATCACTTTTCTAAAATAATAGCAACTTTGAATCGTGAAACGTGAAACAACAATGTTTGCATTTTCTTATATTAGTTCTAGCATACAATTAAGTTTTCTCTGAAACTAGTCGGTAGAGTTGGCTAAAATTATCAATATTAGTTTTATGTTATGTAACGCTGGTTAATTTGCTCCGTTCTTATCACTTTTCTAAAATAATAGCAACTTTGAATCGTGAAACGTGAAACAACAATGTTTGCATTTTCTTATATTAGTTCTAGCATACAATTAAGTTTTCTCTGAAACTAGTCGGTAGAGTTGGCTAAAATTATCAATATTAGTTTTATGTTATGTAACGCTGGATAAGTTGGTCCGTTCTTATCACTTTTCTAAAATAATAGCAACTTTAAATCGTGAAACGTGAAACAACAATGTTTGCATTTTCTTATATTAGTTCTAGCATACAATTAAGTTTTCTCTGAAACTAGTCGGTAGAGTTGGCTAAAATTATCAATATTAGTTTTACGTTAAGTAACGCTGGTTAATTTGGTCCGTTCTTATCACTTTTCTAAAATAATAGCAACTTTAAATCGTGAAACGTGAAACAACAATGTTTGCATTTTCTTATATTAGTTCTAGCATACAATTAAGTTTTCTCTAAAACTAGTCGGTAGAGTTGGGTAAAATTATCAATATTAGTTTTATGTTATGTAACGCTGGTTAATTTGGTCCGTTCTTATCACTTTTCTAAAATAATAGCAACTTTAAATCGTGAAACGTGAAACAACAATGTTTGCATTTTCTTATATTAGTTCTAGCATACAATTAAGTTTTCTTTGAAACTAGTCGGTAGAGTTGGCTAAAATTATCAATATTAGTTTCATGTTATGTAAAGCAGGTTAATTTGGTCCGTTCTTATCACTTTTCTAAAATAATAGCAACTTTAAATCGTGAAACGTGAAACAACAATGTTTGCATTTTCTTATATTAGTTCTAGCATACAATTAAGTTTTCTCTGAAACTAGTCGGTAGAGTTGGCTAAAAATATCAATATTAGTTTCATGTTATGTAAAGCTGGTTAATTTGGTCCGTTCTTATCACTTTTCTAAAATAATAGCAACTTTAAATCGTGAAACGTGAAACAACAATGTTTGCATTTTCTTATATTAGTTCTAGCATACAATTAAGTTTTCTCTGAAACTCTGTTTTCTCTGTTCTTATCACTTTTCTAAAATAATAGCAACTTTAAATCGTGAAACGTGAAACAACAATGTTTGCATTTTCTTATATTAGTTCTAGCATACAATTAAGTTTTCTCTGAAACTAGTCGGTAGAGTTGGCTAAAATTATCAATATTAGTTTTATGTTATGTAACGCTGGTTAATTTGGTCCGTTCTTATCACTTTTCTAAAATAATAGCAACTTTAAATCGTGAAACGTGAAACAACAATGTTTGCATTTTCTTATATTAGTTCTAGCATACAATTAAGTTTTCTCTGAAACTAGTCGGTAGAGTTGGCTAAAATTATCAATATTAGTTTCATGTTATGTAACGCTGGTTAATTTAGTCCGTTCTTATCACTTTTCTAAAATAATAGCAACTTTAAATCGTGAAACGTGAAACAACAATGTTTGCATTTTCTTATATTAGTTCTAGCATACAATTAAGTTTTCTCTGAAACTAGTCGGTAGAGTTGGCTAAAATTATCAATATTAGTTTCATGTTATGTAAAGCTGGTTAATTTCGTCCGTTCTTATCACTTTTCTAAAATAATAGGAACTTTAAATCGTGAAACGTGAAACAACAATGTTTGCATTTTCTTATATTAGTTCTAGCATACAATCAAGTTTTCTCTGAAACTAGTTGGTAGAGTTGGCTAAAATTATCAATATTAGTTTTACGTTATGTAACGCTGGTTAATTTGGTCCGTTCTTATCACTTTTCTAAAATAATAGCAACTTTAAATCGTGAAACGTGAAACAACAATGTTTGCATTTTCTTATATTAGTTCTAGCATACAATTAAGTTTTCTCTAAAACTAGTCGGTAGAGTTGGCTAAAATTATAAATATTAGTTTCATGTTATGTAAAGCTGGTTAATTTGGTCCGTTCTTATCACTTTTCTAAAATAATAGCAACTTTAAATCATGAAACGTGAAACAACAATGTTTGCATTTTCTTATATCAGTTCTAGCATACAATTAAGTTTTCTCTGAAACTAGTCGGTAGAGTTGGCTAAAATTATCAATATTAGTTTTATTTTATGTAACGCTGGTTAATTTGGTCCGTTCTTATCACTTTTCTAAAATAATAGCAACTTTAAATCGTGAAACGTGAAACAACAATGTTTGCATTTTCTTATATTAGTTCTAGCATACAATTAAGTTTTCTCTGAAACTAGTCGGTAGAGTTGGCTAAAATTATCAATAATAGTTTTATGTTATGTAAATCTGGTTAATTTGGTCCGTTCTTATCACTTTTCTAAAATAATAGCAACTTTAAATCTTGAAACGTGAAACAACAATGTTAGCATTTTCTTATATCAGTTCTAGCATACAATTAAGTTTTCTCTGAAACTAGTCGGTAGAGTTGGCTAAAATTATCAATATTAGTTTCATGTTATGTAAAGCTGGTTAATTTGGTCCGTTCTTATCACTTTTCTAAAATAATAGCAACTTTAAATCATGAAACGTGAAACAACAATGTTTGCATTTTCTTATATTAGTTCTAGCATACAATTAAGATTTCTCTGAAACTAGTCGGTAGAGTTGGCTAAAATTATCAATATTAGTTTTATGTTATGTAACGCTGGATAATTTGGTCCGTTCTTATCACTTTTCTAAAATAATAGCAACTTTAAATCGTGAAACGTGAAACAACAATGTTTGCATTTTCTTATATTAGTTCTAGCATACAATTAAGTTTTCTCTGAAACTAGTCGGTAGAGTTGGCTAAAATTATCAATATTAGTTTTACGTTATGTAACGCTGGTTAATTTGGTCCGTTCTTATCACTTTTCTAAAATAATAGCAACTTTAAATCGTGAAACGTGAAACAACAATGTTTGCATTTTCTTATATTAGTTCTAGCATACAATTAAGTTTTCTCTAAAACTAGTCGGTAGAGTTGGCTAAAATTATCAATATTAGTTTCATGTTATGTAAAGCTGGTTAATTTGGTCCGTTCTTATCACTTTTCTAAAATAATAGCAACTTTAAATCTTGAAACGTGAAACAACAGTGTTTGCATTTTCTTATATCAGTTCTAGCACACAATTAAGTTTTCTCTGAAACTAGTCGGTAGAGTTGGCTAAAATTATCAATATTAGTTTCATGTTATGTAAAGCTGGTTAATTTGGTCCGTTCTTATCACTTTTCTAAAATAATAGCAACTTTAAATCATGAAACGTGAAACAACAATGTTTGCATTTTCTTATATCAGTTCTAGCATACAATTAAGTTTTCTCTGAAACTAGTCGGTAGAGTTGGCTAAAATTATCAATATTAGTTTTATGTTATGTAACGCTGGTTAATTTGGTCCGTTCTTATCACTTTTCTAAAATAATAGCAACTTTAAATCGTGAAACGTGAAACAACAATGTTTGCATTTTCTTATATTAGTTCTAGCATACAATTAAGTTTTCTCTGAAACTAGTCGTTAGAGTTCCTTAAAATTATCAATATTTGTTTCATGTTATGTAAAGCTGGTTAATTTGGTCCGTTCTTATCACTTTTCTAAAGTAATAGCAACTTTAAATAGTGAAACGTGAAACAACAATGTTTGCATTTTCTTATATTAGTTCTAGCATACAATTAAGTTTTCTCTGAAACTAGTCGGTAGAGTTGGCTAAAATTATCAATATTAGTTTTATGTTATGTAACGCTGGTTAATTTGGTCCGTTCTTATCACTTTTCTAAAATAATAGCAACTTTAAATCTTGAAACGTGAAACAACAATGTTTGCATTTTCTTATATCAGTTCTAGCATACAATTAAGTTTTCTCTGAAACTAGTCGGTAGAGTTGGCTAAAATTATCAATATTAGTTTCATGTTATGTAAAGCTGGTTAATTTGGTCCGTTCTTATCACTTTTCTAAAATAATAGCAACTTTAAATCGTGAAACGTGTAACAACAATGTTTGCATTTTCTTATATTAGTTCTAGCATACAATTAAGTTTTCTCTGAAACTAGTCGGTAGAGTTGGCTAAAATTATCAATATTAGTTTTATGTTATGTAACGCTGGTTAATTTGGTCCGTTCTTATCACTTTTCTAAAATAATAGCAACTTTAAATCGTGAAACGTGAAACAACAATGTTTGCATTTTCTTATATTAGTTCTAGCATACAATTAAGTTTTCTCTGAAACTAGTCGGTAGAGTTTGCTAAAATTATCAATATTAGTTTCATGTTATGTAACGCTGGTTAATTTGGTCCGTTCTTATCACTTTTCTAAAATAATAGCAACTTTAAATCGTGAAACGTGAAACAACAATGTTTGCATTTTCTTATATTAGTTCTAGCATACAATTAAGTTTTCTTTGAAACTAGTCGGTAGAGTTGGCTAAAAATATCAATATTAGTTTCATGTTATGTAAAGCTGGTTAATTTGGTCCGTTCTTATCACTTTTCTAAAATAATAGCAACTTTAAATCGTGAAACGTGAAACAACAATGTTTGCATTTTCTTATATTAGTTCTAGCATACAATTAAGTTTTCTCTGAAACTAGTCGGTAGAGTTGGCTAAAATTATCAATATTAGTTTTATGTTATGTAACGCTGGTTAATTTGGTCCGTTCTTATCACTTTTCTAAAATAATAGCAACTTTAAATCGTGAAACGTGAAACAACAATGTTTGCATTTTCTTATATTAGTTCTAGCATACAATTAAGTTTTCTCTGAAACTAGTCGGTAGAGTTGGCTAAAATTATCAATATTAGTTTCATGTTATGTAAAGCTGGTTAATTTGGTCCGTTCTTATCACTTTTCTAAAATAATAGCAACTTTAAATCGTGAAACGTGAAACAACAATGTTTGCATTTTCTTATATTAGTTCTAGCATACAATTAAGTTTTCTCTGAAACTAGTCGGTAGAGTTGGCTAAAATTATCAATATTAGTTTTATTTTATGTAACGCTGGTTAGTTTGGTCCTTTCTTATCACTTTTGTAAAATAATAGCAACTTTAAATCGTGAAACGTGAAACAACCATGTTTGCATTTTCTTATATTAGTTCTAGCATACAATTAAGTTTTCTCTGAAACTAGTCGGTAGAGTTGGCTAAAATTATCAATATTAGTTTTATGTTATGTAACGCTGGTTAATTTGGTCCGTTCTTATCACTTTTCTAAAATAATAGCAACTTTAAATCGTGAAACGTGAAACAACAATGTTTTCATTTTCTTATATTAGTTCTAGCATACAATTAACTTATCTCTGAAACTAGTCGGTAGAGTTGGCTAAAATTATCAATATTAGTTTTATGTTATGTAACGCTGGTTAATTTGGTCCGTTCTTATCACTTTTCTAAAATAATAGCAACTTCAAATCGTGAAACGTGAAATAATCATGTTTGCATTTTTTTATATTCGTTCTAGCATACAATTAAGTTTTCTCTGAAACTAGTCGGTAGAGTTGGCTAAAATTATAAATATTAGTTTTATGTTATGTAACGCTGGTTAATTTGGTCCGTTCTTATCACTTTTCTAAAATAATAGCAACTTTAAATCGTGAAACGTGAAACAACAATGTTTGCATTTTCTTATATTAGTTCTAGCATACAATTAAGTTTTCTCTGAAACTAGTCGGTAGAGTTGGCTAAAATTATCAATATTAGTTTTGTGTTATGTAAAGCTGATAAACTTGGTCCGTTCTTATCACTTTTCTAAAATAATAGCAACTTTGAATCGTGAAACGTGAAACAACAATGTTTGCATTTTCTTATATTAGTTCTAGCATACAATTAAGTTTTCTCTGAAACTAGTCGGTAGAGTTGGCTAAAATTATCAATATTAGTTTTATGTTATGTAACGCTGGTTAATTTGCTTCGTTCTTATCACTTTTCTAAAATAATAGCAACTTTGAATCGTGAAACGTGAAACAACAATGTTTGCATTTTCTTATATTAGTTCTAGCATACAATTAAGTTTTCTCTGAAACTAGTCGGTAGAGTTGGCTAAAATTATCAATATTAGTTTTATGTTATGTAACGCTGGATAAGTTGGTCCGTTCTTATCACTTTTCTAAAATAATAGCAACTTTAAATCGTGAAACGTGAAACAACAATGTTTGCATTTTCTTATATTAGTTCTAGCATACAATTAAGTTTTCTCTGAAACTAGTCGGTAGAGTTGGCTAAAATTATCAATATTAGTTTTACGTTAAGTAACGCTGGTTAATTTGGTCCGTTCTTATCACTTTTCTAAAATAATAGCAACTTTAAATCGTGAAACGTGAAACAACAATGTTTGCATTTTCTTATATTAGTTCTAGCATACAATTAAGTTTTCTCTAAAACTAGTCGGTAGAGTTGGCTAAAATTATCAATATTAGTTTCATGTTATGTAAAGCTGGTTAATTTGGTCCGTTCTTATCACTTTTCTAAAATAATAGCAACTTTAAATCATGAAACGTGAAACAACAATGTTTGCATTTTCTTATATCAGTTCTAGCATACAATTAAGTTTTCTCTGAAACTAGTCGGTAGAGTTGGCTAAAATTATCAATATTAGTTTTATGTTATGTAACGCTGGTTAATTTGGTCCGTTCTTATCACTTTTCTAAAATAATAGCAACTTTAAATCGTGAAACGTGAAACAACAATGTTTGCATTTTGTTATATCAGTTCTAGCATACAATTAAGTTTTCTCTGAAACTAGTCGTTAGAGTTCCTTAAAATTATCAATATTTGTTTCATGTTATGTAAAGCTGGTTAATTTGGTCCGTTCTTATCACTTTTCTAAAATAATAGCAACTTTAAATCGTGAAACGTGAAACAACAATGTTTGCATTTTCTTATATTAGTTCTAGCATACAATTAAGTTTTCTCTGAAACTAGTCGGTAGAGTTGGCTAAAATTATCAATATTAGTTTTATGTTATGTAAATCTGGTTAATTTGGTCCGTTCTTATCACTTTTCTAAAATAATAGCAACTTTAAATCTTGAAACGTGAAACAACAATGTTTGCATTTTCTTATATCAGTTCTAGCATACAATTAAGTTTTCTCTGAAACTAGTCGGTAGAGTTGGCTAAAATTATCAATATTAGTTTCATGTTATGTAAAGCTGGTTAATTTGGTCCGTTCTTATCACTTTTCTAAAATAATAGCAACTTTAAATCGTGAAACGTGAAACAACAATGTTTGCATTTTCTTATATTAGTTCTAGCATACAATTAAGATTTCTCTGAAACTAGTCGGTAGAGTTGGCTAAAATTATCAATATTAGTTTTATGTTATGTAACGCTGGATAATTTGGTCCGTTCTTATCACTTTTCTAAAATAATAGCAACTTTAAATCGTGAAACGTGAAACAACAATGTTTGCATTTTCTTATATTAGTTCTAGCATACAATTAAGTTTTCTCTGAAACTAGTCGGTAGAGTTGGCTAAAATTATCAATATTAGTTTTACGTTATGTAACGCTGGTTAATTTGGTCCGTTCTTATCACTTTTCTAAAATAATAGCAACTTTAAATCGTGAAACGTGAAACAACAATGTTTGCATTTTCTTATATTAGTTCTAGCATACAATTAAGTTTTCTCTGAAACTAGGCGGTAGAGTTGGCTAAAATTATCAATATTAGTTTCATGTTATGTAAAGCTGGTTAATTTGGTCCGTTCTTATCACTTTTCTAAAATAATAGCAACTTTGAATCGTGAAACGTGAAACAACAATGTTTGCATTTTCTTATATTAGTTCTAGCATACAATTAAGTTTTCTCTGAAACTAGTCGGTAGAGTTGGCTAAAATTATCAATATTAGTTTTATGTTATGTAACGCTGGATAAGTTGGTCCGTTCTTATCACTTTTCTAAAATAATAGCAACTTTAAATAGTGAAACGTGAAACAACAATGTTTGCATTTTCTTATATTAGTTCTAGCATACAATTAAGTTTTCTCTGAAACTAGTCAGTAGAGTTGGCTAAAATTATCAATATTAGTTTTACGTTATGTAACGCTGGTTAATTTGGTCCGTTCTTATCACTTTTCTAAAATAATAGCAACTTTAAATCATGAAACGTGAAACAACAATGTTTGCATTTTCTTATATCAGTTCTAGCATACAATTAAGTTTTCTCTGAAACTAGTCGGTAGAGTTGGCTAAAATTATCAATATTAGTTTTATGTTATGTAACGCTGGTTAATTTGGTCCGTTCTTATCACTTTTCTAAAATAATAGCAACTTTAAATCGTGAAACGTGAAACAACAATGTTTGCATTTTCTTATATTAGTTCTAGCATACAATTAAGTTTTCTCTGAAACTAGTCGGTAGAGTTGGCTAAAATTATCAATATTAGTTTTATGTTATGTAAATCTGGTTAATTTGGTCCGTTCTTATCACTTTTCTAAAATAATAGCAACTTTAAATCTTGAAACGTGAAACAACAATGTTTGCATTTTCTTATATCAGTTCTAGCATACAATTAAGTTTTCTCTGAAACTAGTCGGTAGAGTTGGCTAAAATTATCAATATTAGTTTTACGTTATGTAACGCTGGTTAATTTGGTCCGTTCTTATCACTTTTCTAAAATAATAGCCTGTTCTAAAATAATATGGTCCGTTCTTATCACTTTTCTAAAATAATAGCAACTTTAAATAGTGAAACGTGAAACAACAATGTTTGCATTTTCTTATATTAGTTCTAGCATACAATTAAGTTTTCTCTGAAACTAGTCAGTAGAGTTGGCTAAAATTATCAATATTAGTTTTACGTTATGTAACGCTGGTTAATTTGGTCCGTTCTTATCACTTTTCTAAAATAATAGCAACTTTAAATCATGAAACGTGAAACAACAATGTTTGCATTTTCTTATATCAGTTCTAGCATACAATTAAGTTTTCTCTGAAACTAGTCGGTAGAGTTGGCTAAAATTATCAATATTAGTTTTATGTTATGTAACGCTGGTTAATTTGGTCCGTTCTTATCACTTTTCTAAAATAATAGCAACTTTAAATCGTGAAACGTGAAACAACAATGTTTGCATTTTCTTATATTAGTTCTAGCATACAATTAAGTTTTCTCTGAAACTAGTCGGTAGAGTTGGCTAAAATTATCAATATTAGTTTTATGTTATGTAAATCTGGTTAATTTGGTCCGTTCTTATCACTTTTCTAAAATAATAGCAACTTTAAATCTTGAAACGTGAAACAACAATGTTTGCATTTTCTTATATCAGTTCTAGCATACAATTAAGTTTTCTCTGAAACTAGTCGGTAGAGTTGGCTAAAATTATCAATATTAGTTTCATGTTATGTAAAGCTGGTTAATTTGGTCCGTTCTTATCACTTTTCTAAAATAATAGCAACTTTAAATCGTGAAACGGGAAACAACAATGTTTGCATTTTCTTATATTAGTTCTAGCATACAATTAAGATTTCTCTGAAACTAGTCGGTAGAGTTGGCTAAAATTATCAATATTAGTTTTATGTTATGTAACGCTGGATAATTTGGTCCGTTCTTATCACTTTTCTAAAATAATAGCAACTTTAAATCGTGAAACGTGAAACAACAATGTTTGCATTCTTATATTAGTTCTAGCATACAATTAAGTTTTCTCTGAAACTAGTCGGTAGAGTTGGCTAAAATTATCAATATTAGTTTTATTTTATGTAACGCTGGTTAGTTTGGTCCGTTCTTATCACTTTTCTAAAATAATAGCAACTTTGAATCGTGAAACGTGAAACAACAATGTTTGCATTTTCTTATATTAGTTCTAGCATACAATTAAGTTTTCTCTGAAACTAGTCGGTAGAGTTGGCTAAAATTATCAATATTAGTTTTATGTTATGTAACGCTGGATAAGTTGGTCCGTTCTTATCACTTTTCTAAAATAAGAGCAACTTTAAATCGTGAAACGTGAAACAACAATGTTTGCATTTTCTTATATTAGTTCTAGCATACAATTAAGTTTTCTCTGAAACTAGTCGGTAGAGTTGGCTAAAATTATCAATATTAGTTTTACGTTAAGTAACGCTGGTTAATTTGGTCCGTTCTTATTACTTTTCTAAAATAATAGCAACTTTAAATCGTGAAACGTGAAACAACAATGTTTGCATTTTCTTATATTAGTTCTAGCATACAACTAAGTTTTCTCTGAAACTAGTCGTTAGAGTTCCTTAAAATTATCAATATTTGTTTCATGTTATGTAAAGCTGGTTAATTTGGTCCGTTCTTATCACTATTCTAAAATAATAGCAACTTTAAATCATGAAACGTGAAACAACAATGTTTGCATTTTCTTATATCAGTTCTAGCATACAATTAAGTTTTCTCTGAAACTAGTCGGTAGAGTTGGCTAAAATTATCAATATTAGTTTTATGTTATGTAAAGCTGGTTAATTTGGTCCGTTCTTATCACTTTTCTAAAATAATAGCAACTTTAAATCGTGAAACGTGAAACAACAATGTTTGCATTTTCTTATATTAGTTCTAGCATACAATTAAGTTTTCTCTGAAACTAGTCGGTAGAGTTGGCTAAAATTATCAATATTAGTTTCATGTTATGTAAAGCTGGTTAATTTGGTCCGTTCTTATCACTTTTCTAAAATAATAGCAACTTTGAATCGTGAAACGTGAAACAACAATGTTTGCATTTTCTTATATTAGTTCTAGCATACAATTAAGTTTTCTCTGAAACTAGTCGGTAGAGTTGGCTAAAATTATCAATATTAGTTTTATGTTATGTAAATCTGGTTAATTTGGTCCGTTCTTATCACTTTTCTAAAATAATAGCAACTTTAAATCTTGAAACGTGAAACAACAATGTTTGCATTTTCTTATATCAGTTCTAGCATACAATTAAGTTTTCTCTGAAACTAGTCGGTAGAGTTGACTAAAATTATCAATATTAGTTTCATGTTATGTAAAGCTGGTTAATATGGTCCGTTCTTATCACTTTTCTAAAATAATAGCAACTTTAAATCGTGAAACGGGAAACAACAATGTTTGCATTTTCTTATATTAGTTCTAGCATACAATTAAGATTTCTCTGAAACTAGTCGGTAGAGTTGGCTAAAATTATCAATATTAGTTTTATGTTATGTAACGCTGGATAATTTGGTCCGTTCTTATCACTTTTCTAAAATAATAGCAACTTTAAATCGTGAAACGTGAAACAACAATGTTTGCATTCTTATATTAGTTCTAGCATACAATTAAGTTTTCTCTGAAACTAGTCGGTAGAGTTGGCTAAAATTATCAATATTAGTTTTATTTTATGTAACGCTGGTTAGTTTGGTCCTTTCTTATCACTTTTGTAAAATAATAGCAACTTTAAATCGTGAAACGTGATACAACCATGTTTGCATTTTCTTATATTAGTTCTAGCATACAATTAAGATTTCTCTGAAACTAGCCGGTAGAGTTGGCTAAAATTATCAATATTAGTTTTATGTTATGTAACGCTGGATAATTTGGTCCGTTCTTATCACTTTTCTAAAATAATAGCAACTTTAAATCGTGAAACGTGAAACAACAATGTTTGCATTTTCTTATATTAGTTCTAGCATACAATTAAGTTTTCTCTGAAACTAGTCGGTAGAGTTGGCTAAAATTATCAATATTAGTTTTACGTTATGTAACGCTGGTTAATTTGGTCCGTTCTTATCACTTTTCTAAAATAATAGCAACTTTAAATCGTGAAACGTGAAACAACAATGTTTGCATTTTCTTATATTAGTTCTAGCATACAATTAAGTTTTCTATGAAACTAGTCGGTAGAGTTGGCTAAAATTATCAATATTAGTTTCATGTTATGTAAAGCTGGTTAATTTGGTCCGTTCTTATCACTTTTCTAAAATAATAGCAACTTTGAATCGTGAAACGTGAAACAACAATGTTTGCATTTTCTTATATTAGTTCTAGCATACAATTAAGTTTTCTCTGAAACTAGTCGGTAGAGTTGGCTAAAATTATCAATATTAGTTTTATGTTATGTAACGCTGGATAAGTTGGTCCGTTCTTATCACTTTTCTAAAATAATAGCAACTTTAAATAGTGAAACGTGAAACAACAATGTTTGCATTTTCTTATATTAGTTCTAGCATACAATTAAGTTTTCTCTGAAACTAGTCGGTAGAGTTGGCTAAAATTATCAATATTAGTTTTACGTTATGTAACGCTGGTTAATTTGGTCCGTTCTTATCACTTTTCTAAAATAATAGCAACTTTAAATCGTGAAACGTGAAACAACAATGTTTGCATTTTCTTATATTAGTTCTAGCATACAATTAAGTTTTCTCTGAAACTAGTCGGTAGAGTTGGCTAAAATTATCAATATTAGTTTCATGTTATGTAAAGCTGATAAACTTGGTCCGTTCTTATCACTTTTCTAAAATAATAGCAACTTTGAATCGTGAAACGTGAAACAACAATGTTTGCATTTTCTTATATTAGTTCTAGCATACAATTAAGTTTTCTCTGAAACTAGTCGGTAGAGTTGGCTAAAATTATCAATATTAGTTTTATGTTATGTAACGCTGGTTAATTTGGTCCGTTCTTATCACTTTTCTAAAATAATAGCAACTTTGAATCGTGAAACGTGAAACAACAATGTTTGCATTTTCTTATATTAGTTCTAGCATACAATTAAGTTTTCTCTGAAACTAGTCGGTAGAGTTGGCTAAAATTATCAATATTAGTTTTATGTTATGTAACGCTGGATAAGTTGGTCCGTTCTTATCACTTTTCTAAAATAATAGCAACTTTAAATCGTGAAACGTGAAACAACAATGTTTGCATTTTCTTATATTAGTTCTAGCATACAATTAAGTTTTCTCTGAAACTAGTCGGTAGAGTTGGCTAAAATTATCAATATTAGTTTTACGTTAAGTAACGCTGGTTAATTTGGTCCGTTCTTATCACTTTTCTAAAATAATAGCAACTTTAAATCGTGAAACGTGAAACAACAATGTTTGCATTTTCTTATATTAGTTCTAGCATACAATTAAGTTTTCTCTGAAACTAGTCGGTAGAGTTCCTTAAAATTATCAATATTTGTTTCATGTTATGTAAAGCTGGTTAATTTGGTCCGTTCTTATCACTTTTCTAAAATAATAGCAACTTTAAATCATGAAACGTGAAACAACAATGTTTGCATTTTCTTATATCAGTTCTAGCATACAATTAAGTTTTCTCTGAAACTAGTCGGTAGAGTTGGCTAAAATTATCAATATTAGTTTTATGTTATGTAAAGCTGGTTAATTTGGTCCGTTCTTATCACTTTTCTAAAATAATAGCAACTTTAAATCGTGAAACGTGAAACAACAATGTTTGCATTTTCTTATATTAGTTCTAGCATACAATTAAGTTTTCTCTGAAACTAGTCGGTAGAGTTGGCTAAAATTATCAATATTAGTTTCATGTTATGTAAAGCTGGTTAATTTGGTCCGTTCTTATCACTTTTCTAAAATAATAGCAACTTTGAATCGTGAAACGTGAAACAACAATGTTTGCATTTTCTTATATTAGTTCTAGCATACAATTAAGTTTTCTCTGAAACTAGTCGGTAGAGTTGGCTAAAATTATCAATATTAGTTTTATGTTATGTAACGCTGGATAAGTTGTTCCGTTCTTATCACTTTTCTAAAATAATAGCAACTTTAAATAGTGAAACGTGAAACAACAATGTTTGCATTTTCTTATATTAGTTCTAGCATACAATTAAGTTTTCTCTGAAACTAGTCGGTAGAGTTGGCTAAAATTATCAATATTAGTTTTACGTTATGTAACGCTGGTTAATTTGGTCCGTTCTTATCACTTTTCTAAAATAATAGCAACTTTAAATCATGAAACGTGAAACAACAATGTTTGCATTTTCTTATATCAGTTCTAGCATACAATTAAGTTTTCTCTGAAACTAGTCGGTAGAGTTGGCTAAAATTATCAATATTAGTTTCATGTTATGTAAAGCTGGTTAATTTGGTCCGTTCTTATCACTTTTCTAAAATAATAGCAACTTTAAATCGTGAAACGTGAAACAACAATGTTTGCATTTTCTTATATTAGTTCTAGCATACAATTAAGATTTCTCTGAAACTAGTCGGTAGAGTTGGCTAAAATTATCAATATTAGTTTTATGTTATGTAACGCTGGATAATTTGGTCCGTTCTTATCACTTTTCTAAAATAATAGCAACTTTAAATCGTGAAACGTGAAACAACAATGTTTGCATTCTTATATTAGTTCTAGCATACAATTAAGTTTTCTCTGAAACTAGTCGGTAGAGTTGGCTAAAATTATCAATATTAGTTTTATTTTATGTAGCGCTGGTTAATTTGGTCCTTTCTTATCACTTTTCTAAAATAATAGCAACTTTAAATCGTGAAACGTGATACAACCATGTTTGCATTTTCTTATATTAGTTCTAGCATACAATTAAGATTTCTCTGAAACTAGTCGGTAGAGTTGGCTAAAATTATCAATATTAGTTTCATGTTATGTAAAGCTGGTTAATTTGGTCCGTTCTTATCACTTTTCTAAAATAATAGCAACTTTAAATCGTGAAACGTGAAACAACAATGTTTGCATTTTCTTATATTAGTTCTAGCATACAATTAAGATTTCTCTGAAACTAGTCGGTAGAGTTGGCTAAAATTATCAATATTAGTTTTATGTTATGTAACGCTGGATAATTTGGTCCGTTCTTATCACTTTTCTAAAATAATAGCAACTTTAAATCGTGAAACGTGAAACAACAATGTTTGCATTCTTATATTAGTTCTAGCATACAATTAAGTTTTCTCTGAAACTAGTCGGTAGAGTTGGCTAAAATTATCAATATTAGTTTTATTTTATGTAGCGCTGGTTAGTTTGGTCCTTTCTTATCACTTTTCTAAAATAATAGCAACTTTAAATCGTGAAACGTGATACAACCATGTTTGCATTTTCTTATATTAGTTCTAGCATACAATTAAGATTTCTCTGAAACTAGTCGGTAGAGTTGGCTAAAATTATCAATATTAGTTTTATGTTATGTAACGCTGGATAATTTGGTCCGTTCTTATCACTTTTCTAAAATAATAGCAACTTTAAATCGTGAAACGTGAAACAACAATGTTTGCATTTTCTTATATTAGTTCTAGGCTACAATTAAGTTTTCTCTGAAACTAGTCGGTAGAGTTGGCTAAAATTATCAATATTAGTTTTACGTTATGTAACGCTGGTTAATTTGGTCCGTTCTTATCACTTTTCTAAAATAATAGCAACTTTAAATCGTGAAACGTGAAACAACAATGTTTGCATTTTCTTATATTAGTTCTAGCATACAATTAAGTTTTCTCTGAAACTAGTCGGTAGAGTTGGCTAAAATTATCAATATTAGTTTTATGTTATGTAACGCTGGATAAGTTGGTCCGTTCTTATCACTTTTCTAAAATAATAGCAACTTTAAATCGTGAAACGTGAAACAACAATGTTTGCATTTTCTTATATTAGTTCTAGCATACAATTAAGTTTTCTCTGAAACTAGTCGGTAGAGTTGGCTAAAATTATCAATATTAGTTTTACGTTAAGTAACGCTGGTTAATTTGGTCCGTTCTTATCACTTTTCTAAAATAATAGCAACTTTAAATCGTGAAACGTGAAACAACAATGTTTGCATTTTCTTATATTAGTTCTAGCATACAACTAAGTTTTCTCTGAAACTAGTCGTTAGAGTTCCTTAAAATTATCAATATTTGTTTCATGTTATGTAAAGCTGGTTAATTTGGTCCGTTCTTATCACTTTTCTAAAATAATAGCAACTTTAAATCATGAAACGTGAAACAACAATGTTTGCATTTTCTTATATCAGTTCTAGCATACAATTAAGTTTTCTCTGAAACTAGTCGGTAGAGTTGGCTAAAATTATCAATATTAGTTTTATGTTATGTAAAGCTGGTTAATTTGGTCCGTTCTTATCACTTTTCTAAAATAATAGCAACTTTAAATCGTGAAACGTGAAACAACAATGTTTGCATTTTCTTATATTAGTTCTAGCATACAATTAAGTTTTCTCTGAAACTAGTCGGTAGAGTTGGCTAAAATTATCAATATTAGTTTCATGTTATGTAAAGCTGGTTAATTTGGTCCGTTCTTATCACTTTTCTAAAATAATAGCAACTTTGAATCGTGAAACGTGAAACAACAATGTTTGCATTTTCTTATATTAGTTCTAGCATACAATTAAGTTTTCTCTGAAACTAGTCGGTAGAGTTGGCTAAAATTATCAATATTAGTTTTATGTTATGTAACGCTGGATAAGTTGTTCCGTTCTTATCACTTTTCTAAAATAATAGCAACTTTAAATAGTGAAACGTGAAACAACAATGTTTGCATTTTCTTATATTAGTTCTAGCATACAATTAAGTTTTCTCTGAAACTAGTCGGTAGAGTTGGCTAAAATTATCAATATTAGTTTTACGTTATGTAACGCTGGTTAATTTGGTCCGTTCTTATCACTTTTCTAAAATAATAGCAACTTTAAATCATGAAACGTGAAACAACAATGTTTGCATTTTCTTATATCAGTTCTAGCATACAATTAAGTTTTCTCTGAAACTAGTCGGTAGAGTTGGCTAAAATTATCAATATTAGTTTCATGTTATGTAAAGCTGGTTAATTTGGTCCGTTCTTATCACTTTTCTAAAATAATAGCAACTTTAAATCGTGAAACGTGAAACAACAATGTTTGCATTTTCTTATATTAGTTCTAGCATACAATTAAGATTTCTCTGAAACTAGTCGGTAGAGTTGGCTAAAATTATCAATATTAGTTTTATGTTATGTAACGCTGGATAATTTGGTCCGTTCTTATCACTTTTCTAAAATAATAGCAACTTTAAATCGTGAAACGTGAAACAACAATGTTTGCATTCTTATATTAGTTCTAGCATACAATTAAGTTTTCTCTGAAACTAGTCGGTAGAGTTGGCTAAAATTATCAATATTAGTTTTATTTTATGTAACGCTGGTTAGTTTGGTCCTTTCTTATCACTTTTGTAAAATAATAGCAACTTTAAATCGTGAAACGTGATACAACCATGTTTGCATTTTCTTATATTAGTTCTAGCATACAATTAAGATTTCTCTGAAACTAGTCGGTAGAGTTGGCTAAAATTATCAATATTAGTTTTATGTTATGTAACGCTGGATAATTTGGTCCGTTCTTATCACTTTTCTAAAATAATAGCAACTTTAAATCGTGAAACGTGAAACAACAATGTTTGCATTTTCTTATATTAGTTCTAGCATACAATTAAGTTTTCTCTGAAACTAGTCGGTAGAGTTGGCTAAAATTATCAATATTAGTTTTACGTTATGTAACGCTGGTTAATTTGGTCCGTTCTTATCACTTTTCTAAAATAATAGCAACTTTAAATCGTGAAACGTGAAACAACAATGTTTGCATTTTCTTATATTAGTTCTAGCATACAATTAAGTTTTCTATGAAACTAGTCGGTAGAGTTGGCTAAAATTATCAATATTAGTTTCATGTTATGTAAAGCTGGTTAATTTGGTCCGTTCTTATCACTTTTCTAAAATAATAGCAACTTTGAATCGTGAAACGTGAAACAACAATGTTTGCATTTTCTTATATTAGTTCTAGCATACAATTAAGTTTTCTCTGAAACTAGTCGGTAGAGTTGGCTAAAATTATCAATATTAGTTTTATGTTATGTAACGCTGGATAAGTTGGTCCGTTCTTATCACTTTTCTAAAATAATAGCAACTTTAAATAGTGAAACGTGAAACAACAATGTTTGCATTTTCTTATATTAGTTCTAGCATACAATTAAGTTTTCTCTGAAACTAGTCGGTAGAGTTGGCTAAAATTATCAATATTAGTTTTACGTTATGTAACGCTGGTTAATTTGGTCCGTTCTTATCACTTTTCTAAAATAATAGCAACTTTAAATCGTGAAACGTGAAACAACAATGTTTGCATTTTCTTATATTAGTTCTAGCATACAATTAAGTTTTCTCTGAAACTAGTCGGTAGAGTTGGCTAAAATTATCAATATTAGTTTCATGTTATGTAAAGCTGATAAACTTGGTCCGTTCTTATCACTTTTCTAAAATAATAGCAACTTTGAATCGTGAAACGTGAAACAACAATGTTTGCATTTTCTTATATTAGTTCTAGCATACAATTAAGTTTTCTCTGAAACTAGTCGGTAGAGTTGGCTAAAATTATCAATATTAGTTTTATGTTATGTAACGCTGGTTAATTTGGTCCGTTCTTATCACTTTTCTAAAATAATAGCAACTTTGAATCGTGAAACGTGAAACAACAATGTTTGCATTTTCTTATATTAGTTCTAGCATACAATTAAGTTTTCTCTGAAACTAGTCGGTAGAGTTGGCTAAAATTATCAATATTAGTTTTATGTTATGTAACGCTGGATAAGTTGGTCCGTTCTTATCACTTTTCTAAAATAATAGCAACTTTAAATCGTGAAACGTGAAACAACAATGTTTGCATTTTCTTATATTAGTTCTAGCATACAATTAAGTTTTCTCTGAAACTAGTCGGTAGAGTTGGCTAAAATTATCAATATTAGTTTTACGTTAAGTAACGCTGGTTAATTTGGTCCGTTCTTATCACTTTTCTAAAATAATAGCAACTTTAAATCGTGAAACGTGAAACAACAATGTTTGCATTTTCTTATATTAGTTCTAGCATACAATTAAGTTTTCTCTGAAACTAGTCGGTAGAGTTCCTTAAAATTATCAATATTTGTTTCATGTTATGTAAAGCTGGTTAATTTGGTCCGTTCTTATCACTTTTCTAAAATAATAGCAACTTTAAATCATGAAACGTGAAACAACAATGTTTGCATTTTCTTATATCAGTTCTAGCATACAATTAAGTTTTCTCTGAAACTAGTCGGTAGAGTTGGCTAAAATTATCAATATTAGTTTTATGTTATGTAAAGCTGGTTAATTTGGTCCGTTCTTATCACTTTTCTAAAATAATAGCAACTTTAAATCGTGAAACGTGAAACAACAATGTTTGCATTTTCTTATATTAGTTCTAGCATACAATTAAGTTTTCTCTGAAACTAGTCGGTAGAGTTGGCTAAAATTATCAATATTAGTTTCATGTTATGTAAAGCTGGTTAATTTGGTCCGTTCTTATCACTTTTCTAAAATAATAGCAACTTTGAATCGTGAAACGTGAAACAACAATGTTTGCATTTTCTTATATTAGTTCTAGCATACAATTAAGTTTTCTCTGAAACTAGTCGGTAGAGTTGGCTAAAATTATCAATATTAGTTTTATGTTATGTAACGCTGGATAAGTTGTTCCGTTCTTATCACTTTTCTAAAATAATAGCAACTTTAAATAGTGAAACGTGAAACAACAATGTTTGCATTTTCTTATATTAGTTCTAGCATACAATTAAGTTTTCTCTGAAACTAGTCGGTAGAGTTGGCTAAAATTATCAATATTAGTTTTACGTTATGTAACGCTGGTTAATTTGGTCCGTTCTTATCACTTTTCTAAAATAATAGCAACTTTAAATCATGAAACGTGAAACAACAATGTTTGCATTTTCTTATATCAGTTCTAGCATACAATTAAGTTTTCTCTGAAACTAGTCGGTAGAGTTGGCTAAAATTATCAATATTAGTTTCATGTTATGTAAAGCTGGTTAATTTGGTCCGTTCTTATCACTTTTCTAAAATAATAGCAACTTTAAATCGTGAAACGTGAAACAACAATGTTTGCATTTTCTTATATTAGTTCTAGCATACAATTAAGATTTCTCTGAAACTAGTCGGTAGAGTTGGCTAAAATTATCAATATTAGTTTTATGTTATGTAACGCTGGATAATTTGGTCCGTTCTTATCACTTTTCTAAAATAATAGCAACTTTAAATCGTGAAACGTGAAACAACAATGTTTGCATTCTTATATTAGTTCTAGCATACAATTAAGTTTTCTCTGAAACTAGTCGGTAGAGTTGGCTAAAATTATCAATATTAGTTTTATTTTATGTAGCGCTGGTTAATTTGGTCCTTTCTTATCACTTTTCTAAAATAATAGCAACTTTAAATCGTGAAACGTGATACAACCATGTTTGCATTTTCTTATATTAGTTCTAGCATACAATTAAGATTTCTCTGAAACTAGTCGGTAGAGTTGGCTAAAATTATCAATATTAGTTTCATGTTATGTAAAGCTGGTTAATTTGGTCCGTTCTTATCACTTTTCTAAAATAATAGCAACTTTAAATCGTGAAACGTGAAACAACAATGTTTGCATTTTCTTATATTAGTTCTAGCATACAATTAAGATTTCTCTGAAACTAGTCGGTAGAGTTGGCTAAAATTATCAATATTAGTTTTATGTTATGTAACGCTGGATAATTTGGTCCGTTCTTATCACTTTTCTAAAATAATAGCAACTTTAAATCGTGAAACGTGAAACAACAATGTTTGCATTCTTATATTAGTTCTAGCATACAATTAAGTTTTCTCTGAAACTAGTCGGTAGAGTTGGCTAAAATTATCAATATTAGTTTTATTTTATGTAGCGCTGGTTAGTTTGGTCCTTTCTTATCACTTTTCTAAAATAATAGCAACTTTAAATCGTGAAACGTGATACAACCATGTTTGCATTTTCTTATATTAGTTCTAGCATACAATTAAGATTTCTCTGAAACTAGTCGGTAGAGTTGGCTAAAATTATCAATATTAGTTTTATGTTATGTAACGCTGGATAATTTGGTCCGTTCTTATCACTTTTCTAAAATAATAGCAACTTTAAATCGTGAAACGTGAAACAACAATGTTTGCATTTTCTTATATTAGTTCTAGGCTACAATTAAGTTTTCTCTGAAACTAGTCGGTAGAGTTGGCTAAAATTATCAATATTAGTTTTACGTTATGTAACGCTGGTTAATTTGGTCCGTTCTTATCACTTTTCTAAAATAATAGCAACTTTAAATCGTGAAACGTGAAACAACAATGTTTGCATTTTCTTATATTAGTTCTAGCATACAATTAAGTTTTCTCTGAAACTAGTCGGTAGAGTTGGCTAAAATTATCAATATTAGTTTTATGTTATGTAACGCTGGATAAGTTGGTCCGTTCTTATCACTTTTCTAAAATAATAGCAACTTTAAATCGTGAAACGTGAAACAACAATGTTTGCATTTTCTTATATTAGTTCTAGCATACAATTAAGTTTTCTCTGAAACTAGTCGGTAGAGTTGGCTAAAATTATCAATATTAGTTTTACGTTAAGTAACGCTGGTTAATTTGGTCCGTTCTTATCACTTTTCTAAAATAATAGCAACTTTAAATCGTGAAACGTGAAACAACAATGTTTGCATTTTCTTATATTAGTTCTAGCATACAACTAAGTTTTCTCTGAAACTAGTCGTTAGAGTTCCTTAAAATTATCAATATTTGTTTCATGTTATGTAAAGCTGGTTAATTTGGTCCGTTCTTATCACTTTTCTAAAATAATAGCAACTTTAAATCATGAAACGTGAAACAACAATGTTTGCATTTTCTTATATCAGTTCTAGCATACAATTAAGTTTTCTCTGAAACTAGTCGGTAGAGTTGGCTAAAATTATCAATATTAGTTTTATGTTATGTAAAGCTGGTTAATTTGGTCCGTTCTTATCACTTTTCTAAAATAATAGCAACTTTAAATCGTGAAACGTGAAACAACAATGTTTGCATTTTCTTATATTAGTTCTAGCATACAATTAAGTTTTCTCTGAAACTAGTCGGTAGAGTTGGCTAAAATTATCAATATTAGTTTCATGTTATGTAAAGCTGGTTAATTTGGTCCGTTCTTATCACTTTTCTAAAATAATAGCAACTTTGAATCGTGAAACGTGAAACAACAATGTTTGCATTTTCTTATATTAGTTCTAGCATACAATTAAGTTTTCTCTGAAACTAGTCGGTAGAGTTGGCTAAAATTATCAATATTAGTTTTATGTTATGTAACGCTGGATAAGTTGTTCCGTTCTTATCACTTTTCTAAAATAATAGCAACTTTAAATAGTGAAACGTGAAACAACAATGTTTGCATTTTCTTATATTAGTTCTAGCATACAATTAAGTTTTCTCTGAAACTAGTCGGTAGAGTTGGCTAAAATTATCAATATTAGTTTTACGTTATGTAACGCTGGTTAATTTGGTCCGTTCTTATCACTTTTCTAAAATAATAGCAACTTTAAATCATGAAACGTGAAACAACAATGTTTGCATTTTCTTATATCAGTTCTAGCATACAATTAAGTTTTCTCTGAAACTAATCGGTAGAGTTGGCTAAAATTATCAATATTAGTTTCATGTTATGTAAAGCTGGTTAATTTGGTCCGTTCTTATCACTTTTCTAAAATAATAGCAACTTTAAATCGTGAAACGTGAAACAACAATGTTTGCATTTTCTTATATTAGTTCTAGCATACAATTAAGATTTCTCTGAAACTAGTCGGTAGAGTTGGCTAAAATTATCAATATTAGTTTTATGTTATGTAACGCTGGATAATTTGGTCCGTTCTTATCACTTTTCTAAAATAATAGCAACTTTAAATCGTGAAACGTGAAACAACAATGTTTGCATTCTTATATTAGTTCTAGCATACAATTAAGTTTTCTCTGAAACTAGTCGGTAGAGTTGGCTAAAATTATCAATATTAGTTTTATTTTATGTAGCGCTGGTTAGTTTGGTCCTTTCTTATCACTTTTCTAAAATAATAGCAACTTTAAATCGTGAAACGTGATACAACCATGTTTGCATTTTCTTATATTAGTTCTAGCATACAATTAAGATTTCTCTGAAACTAGTCGGTAGAGTTGGCTAAAATTATCAATATTAGTTTCATGTTATGTAAAGCTGGTTAATTTGGTCCGTTCTTATCACTTTTCTAAAATAATAGCAACTTTAAATCGTGAAACGTGAAACAACAATGTTTGCATTTTCTTATATTAGTTCTAGCATACAATTAAGATTTCTCTGAAACTAGTCGGTAGAGTTGGCTAAAATTATCAATATTAGTTTTATGTTATGTAACGCTGGATAATTTGGTCCGTTCTTATCACTTTTCTAAAATAATAGCAACTTTAAATCGTGAAACGTGAAACAACAATGTTTGCATTCTTATATTAGTTCTAGCATACAATTAAGTTTTCTCTGAAACTAGTCGGTAGAGTTGGCTAAAATTATCAATATTAGTTTTATTTTATGTAGCGCTGGTTAGTTTGGTCCTTTCTTATCACTTTTCTAAAATAATAGCAACTTTAAATCGTGAAACGTGATACAACCATGTTTGCATTTTCTTATATTAGTTCTAGCATACAATTAAGATTTCTCTGAAACTAGTCGGTAGAGTTGGCTAAAATTATCAATATTAGTTTTATGTTATGTAACGCTGGATAATTTGGTCCGTTCTTATCACTTTTCTAAAATAATAGCAACTTTAAATCGTGAAACGTGAAACAACAATGTTTGCATTTTCTTATATTAGTTCTAGCATACAATTAAGTTTTCTCTGAAACTAGTCGGTAGAGTTGGCTAAAATTATCAATATTAGTTTTACGTTATGTAACGCTGGTTAATTTGGTCCGTTCTTATCACTTTTCTAAAATAATAGCAACTTTAAATCGTGAAACGTGAAACAACAATGTTTGCATTTTCTTATATTAGTTCTAGCATACAATTAAGTTTTCTCTGAAACTAGTCGGTAGAGTTGGCTAAAATTATCAATATTAGTTTCATGTTATGTAAAGCTGGTTAATTTGGTCCGTTCTTATCACTTTTCTAAAATAATAGCAACTTTGAATCGTGAAACGTGAAACAACAATGTTTGCATTTTCTTATATTAGTTCTAGCATACAATTAAGTTTTCTCTGAAACTAGTCGGTAGAGTTGGCTAAAATTATCAATATTAGTTTTATGTTATGTAACGCTGGATAAGTTGGTCCGTTCTTATCACTTTTCTAAAATAATAGCAACTTTAAATAGTGAAACGTGAAACAACAATGTTTGCATTTTCTTATATTAGTTCTAGCATACAATTAAGTTTTCTCTGAAACTAGTCGGTAGAGTTGGCTAAAATTATCAATATTAGTTTAACGTTATGTAACGCTGGTTAATTTGGTCCGTTCTTATCACTTTTCTAAAATAATAGCAACTTTAAATCGTGAAACGTGAAATCACAATGTTTGCATTTTCTTATATTAGTTCTAGCATACAATTAAGTTTTCTCTGAAACTAGTCGTTAGAGTTCCTTAAAATTATCAATATTTGTTTCCTGTTATGTAAAGCTGGTTAATTTGGTCCGTTCTTATCACTTTTCTAAAATAATAGCAACTTTAAATCGTGAAACGTGAAACAACAATGTTTGCATTTTCTTATATTAGTTCTAGCATACAATTAAGTTTTCTCTGAAACTAGTCGGTAGAGTTGGCTAAAATTATCAATATTAGTTTTACGTTATGTAACGCTGGTTAATTTGGTCCGTTCTTATCACTTTTCTAAAATAATAGCAACTTTAAATCGTGAAACGTGAAACAACAATGTTTGCATTTTCTTATATTAGTTCTAGCATACAATTAAGTTTTCTCTGAAACTAGTCGGTAGAGTTGGCTAAAATTATCAATATTAGTTTCATGTTATGTAAAGCTGGTTAATTTGGTCCGTTCTTATCACTTTTCTAAAATAATAGCAACTTTGAATCGTGAAACGTGAAACAACAATGTTTGCATTTTCTTATATTAGTTCTAGCATACAATTAAGTTTTCTCTGAAACTAGTCGGTAGAGTTGGCTAAAATTATCAATATTAGTTTTATGTTATGTAACGCTGGATAAGTTGGTCCGTTCTTATCACTTTTCTAAAACAATAGCAACTTTAAATAGTGAAACGTGAAACAACAATGTTTGCATTTTCTTATATTAGTTCTAGCATACAATTAAGTTTTCTCTGAAACTAGTCGGTAGAGTTGGCTAAAATTATCAATATTAGTTTCATGTTATGTAAAGCTGGTTAATTTGGTCCGTTCTTATCACTTTTCTAAAATAATAGCAACTTTGAATCGTGAAACGTGAAACAACAATGTTTGCATTTTCTTATATTAGTTCTAGCATACAATTAAGTTTTCTCTGAAACTAGTCGGTAGAGTTGGCTAAAATTATCAATATTAGTTTTATGTTATGTAACGCTGGATAAGTTGGTCCGTTCTTATCACTTTTCTAAAATAATAGCAACTTTAAATAGTGAAACGTGAAACAACAATGTTTGCATTTTCTTATATTAGTTCTAGCATACAATTAAGTTTTCTCTGAAACTAGTCGGTAGAGTTGGCTAAAATTATCAATATTAGTTTTACGTTATGTAACGCTGGTTAATTTGGTCCGTTCTTATCACTTTTCTAAAATAATAGCAACTTTAAATCGTGAAACGTGAAACAACAATGTTTGCATTTTCTTATATTAGTTCTAGCATACAATTAAGTTTTCTCTGAAACTAGTCGGTAGAGTTGGCTAAAATTATCAATATTAGTTTTACGTTAAGTAACGCTGGTTAATTTGGTCCGTTCTTATCACTTTTCTAAAATAATAGCAACTTTAAATCGTGAAACGTGAAACAACAATGTTTGCATTTTCTTATATTAGTTCTAGCATACAACTAAGTTTTCTCTGAAACTAGTCGTTAGAGTTCCTTAAAATTATCAATATTTGTTTCATGTTATGTAAAGCTGGTTAATTTGGTCCGTTCTTATCACTTTTCTAAAATAATAGCAACTTTAAATCGTGAAACGTGAAACAACAATGTTTGCATTTTCTTATATTAGTTCTAGCATACAATTAAGTTTTCTCTGAAACTAGTCGGTAGAGTTGGCTAAAATTATCAATATTAGTTTCATGTTATGTAAAGCTGGTTAATTTGGTCCGTTCTTATCACTTTTCTAAAATAATAGCAACTTTGAATCGTGAAACGTGAAACAACAATGTTTGCATTTTCTTATATTAGTTCTAGCATACAATTAAGTTTTCTCTGAAACTAGTCGGTCGAGTTGGCTAAAATTATCAATATTAGTTTTATGTTATGCAACGCTGGATAAGTTGTTCCGTTCTTATCACTTTTCTAAAATAATAGCAACTTTAAATAGTAAAACGTGAAACAACAATGTTTGCATTTTCTTATATTAGTTCTAGCATACAATTAAGTTTTCTCTGAAACTAGTCGGTAGAGTTGGCTAAAATTATCAATATTAGTTTTACGTTATGTAACGCTGGTTAATTTGGTCCGTTCTTATCACTTTTCTAAAATAATAGCAACTTTAAATCATGAAACGTGAAACAACAATGTTTGCATTTTCTTATATCAGTTCTAGCATACAATTAAGTTTTCTCTGAAACTAGTCGGTAGAGTTGGCTAAAATTATCAATATTAGTTTTATGTTATGTAAATCTGGTTAATTTGGTCCGTTCTTATCACTTTTCTAAAATAATAGCAACTTTAAATCGTGAAACGTGAAACAACAATGTTTGCATTTTCTTATATTAGTTCTAGCATACAATTAAGTTTTCTCTGAAACTAGTCGGTAGAGTTGGCTAAAATTATCAATATTAGTTTCATGTTATGTAAAGCTGGTTAATTTGGTCCGTTCTTATCACTTTTCTAAAATAATAGCAACTTTAAATCGTGAAACGTGAAACAACAATGTTTGCATTTTCTTATATTAGTTCTAGCATACAATTAAGTTTTCTCTGAAACTAGTCGGTAGAGTTGGCTAAAATTATCAATATTAGTTTTATGTTATGTAAATCTGGTTAATTTGGTCCGTTCTTATCACTTTTCTAAAATAATAGCAACTTTAAATCTTGAAACGTGAAACAACAATGTTTGCATTTTCTTATATCAGTTCTAGCATACAATTAAGTTTTCTCTGAAACTAGTCGGTAGAGTTGGCTAAAATTATCAATATTAGTTTCATGTTATGTAAAGCTGGTTAATTTGGTCCGTTCTTATCACTTTTCTAAAATAATAGCAACTTTAAATCGTGAAACGTGAAACAACAATGTTTGCATTTTCTTATATTAGTTCTAGCATACAATTAAGATTTCTCTGAAACTAGTCGGTAGAGTTGGCTAAAATTATCAATATTAGTTTTATGTTATGTAACGCTGGATAATTTGGTCCGTTCTTATCACTTTTCTAAAATAATAGCAACTTTAAATCGTGAAACGTGAAACAACAATGTTTGCATTCTTATATTAGTTCTAGCATACAATTAAGTTTTCTCTGAAACTAGTCGGTAGAGTTGGCTAAAATTATCAATATTAGTTTTATTTTATGTAACGCTGGTTAGTTTGGTCCTTTCTTATCACTTTTCTAAAATAATAGCAACTTTAAATCGTGAAACGTGATACAACCATGTTTGCATTTTCTTATATTAGTTCTAGCATACAATTAAGATTTCTCTGAAACTAGTCGGTAGAGTTGGCTAAAATTATCAATATTAGTTTTATGTTATGTAACGCTGGATAATTTGGTCCGTTCTTATCACTTTTCTAAAATAATAGCAACTTTAAATCGTGAAACGTGAAACAACAATGTTTGCATTTTCTTATATTAGTTCTAGCATACAATTAAGTTTTCTCTGAAACTAGTCGGTAGAGTTGGCTAAAATTATCAATATTAGTTTTACGTTATGTAACGCTGGTTAATTTGGTCCGTTCTTATCACTTTTCTAAAATAATAGCAACTTTAAATCTTGAAACGTGAAACAACATTGTTTGCATTTTCTTATATTAGTTCTAGCATACAATTAAGTTTTCTCTGAAACTAGTCGGTAGAGTTGGCTAAAATTATCAATATTAGTTTCATGTTATGTAAAGCTGGTTAATTTGGTCCGTTCTTATCACTTTTCTAAAATAATAGCAACTTTGAATCGTGAAACGTGAAACAACAATGTTTGCATTTTCTTATATTAGTTCTAGCATACAATTAAGTTTTCTCTGAAACTAGTCGGTAGAGTTGGCTAAAATTATCAATATTAGTTTTATGTTATGTAACGCTGGATAAGTTGGTCCGTTCTTATCACTTTTCTAAAATAATAGCAACTTTAAATAGTGAAACGTGAAACAACAATGTTTGCATTTTCTTATATTAGTTCTAGCATACAATTAAGTTTTCTCTGAAACTAGTCGGTAGAGTTGGCTAAAATTATCAATATTAGTTTTACGTTATGTAACGCTGGTTAATTTGGTCCGTTCTTATCACTTTTCTAAAATAATAGCAACTTTAAATCATGAAACGTGAAACAACAATGTTTGCATTTTCTTATATTAGTTCTAGCATACAATTAAGTTTTCTCTGAAACTAGTCGGTAGAGTTGGCTAAAAATATCAATATTAGTTTCATGTTATGTAAAGCTGGTTAAGTTGGTCCGTTCTTATCACTTTTCTAAAATAATAGCAACTTTAAATCGTGAAACGTGAAACAACAATGTTTGCATTTTCTTATATTAGTTCTAGCATACAATTAAGTTTTCTCTGAAACTAGTCGGTAGAGTTGGCTAAAATTATCAATATTAGTTTTGTGTTATGTAAAGCTGATAAACTTGGTCCGTTCTTATCACTTTTCTAAAATAATAGCAACTTTGAATCGTGAAACGTGAAACAACAATGTTTGCATTTTCTTATATTAGTTCTAGCATACAATTAAGTTTTCTCTGAAACTAGTCGGTAGAGTTGGCTAAAATTATCAATATTAGTTTTATGTTATGTAACGCTGGTTAATTTGGTCCGTTCTTATCACTTTTCTAAAATAATAGCAACTTTGAATCGTGAAACGTGAAACAACAATGTTTGCATTTTCTTATATTAGTTCTAGCATACAATTAAGTTTTCTCTAAAACTAGTCGGTAGAGTTGGCTAAAATTATCAATATTAGTTTCATGTTATGTAAAGCTGGTTAATTTGGTCCGTTCTTATCACTTTTCTAAAATAATAGCAACTTTAAATCATGAAACGTGAAACAACAATGTTTGCATTTTCTTATATTAGTTCTAGCATACAATTAAGTTTTCTCTGAAACTAGTCGGTAGAGTTGGCTAAAATTATCAATATTAGTTTCATGTTATGTAAAGCTGGTTAATTTGGTCCGTTCTTATCACTTTTCTAAAATAATAGCAACTTTAAATCATGAAACGTGAAACAACAATGTTTGCATTTTCTTATATCAGTTCTAGCATACAATTAAGTTTTCTCTGAAACTAGTCGGTAGAGTTGGCTAAAATTATCAATATTAGTTTTATGTTATGTAACGCTGGTTAATTTGGTCCGTTCTTATCACTTTTCTAAAATAATAGCAACTTTAAATCGTGAAACGTGAAATCACAATGTTTGCATTTTCTTATATTAGTTCTAGCATACAATTAAGTTTTCTCTGAAACTAGTCGTTAGAGTTCCTTAAAATTATCAATATTTGTTTCATGTTATGTAAAGCTGGTTAATTTGGTCCGTTCTTATCACTTTTCTAAAATAATAGCAACTTTACATCGTGAAACGTGAAACAACAATGTTTGCATTTTCTTATATTAGTTCTAGCATACAATTAAGTTTTCTCTGAAACTAGTCGGTAGAGTTGGCTAAAATTATCAATATTAGTTTTATGTTATGTAAATCTGGTTAATTTGGTCCGTTCTTATCACTTTTCTAAAATAATAGCAACTTTAAATCTTGAAACGTGAAACAACAATGTTTGCATTTTCTTATATCAGTTCTAGCATACAATTAAGTTTTCTCTGAAACTAGTCGGTAGAGTTGGCTAAAATTATCAATATTAGTTTCATGTTATGTAAAGCTGGTTAATTTGGTCCGTTCTTATCACTTTTCTAAAATAATAGCAACTTTAAATCGTGAAACGGGAAACAACAATGTTTGCATTTTCTTATATTAGTTCTAGCATACAATTAAGATTTCTCTGAAACTAGTCGGTAGAGTTGGCTAAAATTATCAATATTAGTTTTATGTTATGTAACGCTGGATAATTTGGTCCGTTCTTATCACTTTTCTAAAATAATAGCAACTTTAAATCGTGAAACGTGAAACAACAATGTTTGCATTTTCTTATATTAGTTCTAGCATACAATTAAGTTTTCTCTGAAACTAGTCGGTAGAGTTGGCTAAAATTATCAATATTAGGTTTACGTTATGTAACGCTGGTTAATTTGGTCCGTTCTTATCACTTTTCTAAAATAATACCAACTTTAAATCGTGAAACGTGAAACAACAATGTTTGCATTTTCTTATATTAGTTCTAGCATACAATTAAGTTTTCTCTAAAACTAGTCGGTAGAGTTGGCAAAAATTATCAATATTAGTTTCATGTTATGTAAAGCTGGTTAATTTGGTCCGTTCTTATCACTTTTCTAAAATAATAGCAACTTTAAATCGTGAAACGTGAAACAACAGTGTTTGCATTTTCTTATATCAGTTCTAGCATACAATTAAGTTTTCTCTGAAACTAGTCGGTAGAGTTGGCTAAAATTATCAATATTAGTTTCATGTTATGTAAAGCTGGTTAATTTGGTCCGTTCTTATCACTTTTCTAAAATAATAGCAACTTTAAATCATGAAACGTGAAACAACAATGTTTGAATTTTCTTATATCAGTTCTAGCATACAATTAAGTTTTCTCTGAAACTAGTCGGTAGAGTTGGCTAAAATTATCAATATTAGTTTTATGTTATGTAACGCTGGTTAATTTGGTCCGTTCTTATCACTTTTCTAAAATAATAGCAACTTTAAATCGTGAAACGTGAAACAACAATTTTTGCATTTTCTTATATTAGTTCTAGCATACAATTAAGTTTTCTCTGAAACTAGTCGTTAGAGTTCCTTAAAATTATCAATATTTGTTTCATGTTATGTAAAGCTGGTTAATTTGGTCCGTTCTTATCACTTTTCTAAAATAATAGCAACTTTAAATAGTGAAACGTGAAACAACAATGTTTGCATTTTCTTATATTAGTTCTAGCATACAATTAAGTTTTCTCTGAAACTAGTCGGTAGAGTTGGCTAAAATTATCAATATTAGTTTTATGTTATGTAACGCTGGTTAATTTGGTCCGTTCTTATCACTTTTCTAAAATAATAGCAACTTTAAATCTTGAAACGTGAAACAACAATGTTTGCATTTTCTTATATCAGTTCTAGCATACAATTAAGTTTTCTCTGAAACTAGTCGGTAGAGTTGGCTAAAATTATCAATATTAGTTACATGATATGTAAAGCTGGTTAATTTGGTCCGTTCTTATCACTTTTCTAAAATAATAGCAACTTTAAATCGTGAAACGTGAAACAACAATGTTTGCATTTTCTTATATTAGTTCTAGCATACAATTAAGTTTTTCTGAAACTAGTCGGTAGAGTTGGCCAAAATTATCAATATTAGTTTCATGTTATGTAAAGCTGGTTAATTTGGTCCGTTCTTATCACTTTTCTAAAATAATAGCAACTTTAAATCGTGAAACATGAAACAACAATGTTTGCATTTTCTTATATTAGTTCTAGCATACAATTAAGTTTTCTCTGAAACTAGTCGGTAGAGTTGGCTAAAATTATCAATATTAGTTTTGTGTTATGTAAAGCTGATAAAATTGGTCCGTTCTTATCACTTTTCTAAAATAATAGCAACTTTAAATCGTGAAACGTGAAACAACAATGTTTGCATTTTCTTATATTAGTTCTAGCATAAAATTAAGTTTTCTCTGAAACTAGTCGGTAGAGTTGGCTAAAATTATCAATATTAGTTTCATGTTATGTAAAGCTGGTTAATTTGGTCCGTTCTTATCACTTTTCTAAAATAATAGCAACTTTAAATCGTGAAACGTGAAACAACAATGTTTGCATTTTCTTATATTAGTTCTAGCATACAAATAAGTTTTCTCTGAAACTAGTCGGTAGAGTTGGCTAAAATTATCAATATTAGTTTTACGTTATGTAACGCTGGTTAATTTGGTCCGTTCTTATCACTTTTCTAAAATAATAGCAACTTTAAATCGTGAAACGTGAAACAACAATGTTTGCATTTTCTTATATTAGTTCTAGCATACAATTAAGTTTTCTCTAAAACTAGTCGGTAGAGTTGGCTAAAATTATCAATATTAGTTTCATGTTATGTAAAGCTGGTTAATTTGGTCCGTTCTTATCACTTTTCTAAAATAATAGCAACTTTAAATCTTGAAACGTGAAACAACAGTGTTTGCATTTTCTTATATCAGTTCTAGCATACAATTAAGTTTTCTCTGAAACTAGTCGGTAGAGTTGGCTAAAATTATCAATATTAGTTTCATGTTATGTAAAGCTGGTTAATTTGGTCCGTTCTTATCACTTTTCTAAAATAATAGCAACTTTAAATCATGAAACGTGAAACAACAATGTTTGCATTTTCTTATATTAGTTCTAGCATACAATTAAGTTTTCTCTGAAACTAGTCGGTAGAGTTGGCTAAAATTATCAATATTAGTTTTATGTTATGTAACGCTGGTTAATTTGGTCCGTTCTTATCACTTTTCTAAAATAATAGCAACTTTAAATCGTGAAACGTGAAACAACAATGTTTGCATTTTCTTATATTAGTTCTAGCATACAATTAAGTTTTCTCTGAAACTAGTCGGTAGAGTTGGCTAAAATTATCAATATTAGTTTTGTGTTATGTAAAGCTGATAAACTTGGTCCGTTCTTATCACTTTTCTAAAATAATAGCAACTTTGAATCGTGAAACGTGAAACAACAATGTTTGCATTTTCTTATATTAGTTCTAGCATACAATTAAGTTTTCTCTGAAACTAGTCGGTAGAGTTGGCTAAAATTATCAATATTAGTTTTATGTTATGTAACGCTGGTTAATTTGGTCCGTTCTTATCACTTTTCTAAAATAATAGCAACTTTGAATCGTGAAACGTGAAACAACAATGTTTGCATTTTCTTATATTAGTTCTAGCATACAATTAAGTTTTCTCTAAAACTAGTCGGTAGAGTTGGCTAAAATTATCAATATTAGTTTCATGTTATGTAAAGCTGGTTAATTTGGTCCGTTCTTATCACTTTTCTAAAATAATAGCAACTTTAAATCATGAAACGTGAAACAACAATGTTTGCATTTTCTTATATTAGTTCTAGCATACAATTAAGTTTTCTCTGAAACTAGTCGGTAGAGTTGGCTAAAATTATCAATATTAGTTTCATGTTATGTAAAGCTGGTTAATTTGGTCCGTTCTTATCACTTTTCTAAAATAATAGCAACTTTAAATCATGAAACGTGAAACAACAATGTTTGCATTTTCTTATATCAGTTCTAGCATACAATTAAGTTTTCTCTGAAACTAGTCGGTAGAGTTGGCTAAAATTATCAATATTAGTTTTATGTTATGTAACGCTGGTTAATTTGGTCCGTTCTTATCACTTTTCTAAAATAATAGCAACTTTAAATCGTGAAACGTGAAATCACAATGTTTGCATTTTCTTATATTAGTTCTAGCATACAATTAAGTTTTCTCTGAAACTAGTCGTTAGAGTTCCTTAAAATTATCAATATTTGTTTCATGTTATGTAAAGCTGGTTAATTTGGTCCGTTCTTATCACTTTTCTAAAATAATAGCAACTTTACATCGTGAAACGTGAAACAACAATGTTTGCATTTTCTTATATTAGTTCTAGCATACAATTAAGTTTTCTCTGAAACTAGTCGGTAGAGTTGGCTAAAATTATCAATATTAGTTTTATGTTATGTAAATCTGGTTAATTTGGTCCGTTCTTATCACTTTTCTAAAATAATAGCAACTTTAAATCTTGAAACGTGAAACAACAATGTTTGCATTTTCTTATATCAGTTCTAGCATACAATTAAGTTTTCTCTGAAACTAGTCGGTAGAGTTGGCTAAAATTATCAATATTAGTTTCATGTTATGTAAAGCTGGTTAATTTGGTCCGTTCTTATCACTTTTCTAAAATAATAGCAACTTTAAATCGTGAAACGGGAAACAACAATGTTTGCATTTTCTTATATTAGTTCTAGCATACAATTAAGATTTCTCTGAAACTAGTCGGTAGAGTTGGCTAAAATTATCAATATTAGTTTTATGTTATGTAACGCTGGATAATTTGGTCCGTTCTTATCACTTTTCTAAAATAATAGCAACTTTAAATCGTGAAACGTGAAACAACAATGTTTGCATTTTCTTATATTAGTTCTAGCATACAATTAAGTTTTCTCTGAAACTAGTCGGTAGAGTTGGCTAAAATTATCAATATTAGGTTTACGTTATGTAACGCTGGTTAATTTGGTCCGTTCTTATCACTTTTCTAAAATAATACCAACTTTAAATCGTGAAACGTGAAACAACAATGTTTGCATTTTCTTATATTAGTTCTAGCATACAATTAAGTTTTCTCTAAAACTAGTCGGTAGAGTTGGCAAAAATTATCAATATTAGTTTCATGTTATGTAAAGCTGGTTAATTTGGTCCGTTCTTATCACTTTTCTAAAATAATAGCAACTTTAAATCGTGAAACGTGAAACAACAGTGTTTGCATTTTCTTATATCAGTTCTAGCATACAATTAAGTTTTCTCTGAAACTAGTCGGTAGAGTTGGCTAAAATTATCAATATTAGTTTCATGTTATGTAAAGCTGGTTAATTTGGTCCGTTCTTATCACTTTTCTAAAATAATAGCAACTTTAAATCATGAAACGTGAAACAACAATGTTTGAATTTTCTTATATCAGTTCTAGCATACAATTAAGTTTTCTCTGAAACTAGTCGGTAGAGTTGGCTAAAATTATCAATATTAGTTTTATGTTATGTAACGCTGGTTAATTTGGTCCGTTCTTATCACTTTTCTAAAATAATAGCAACTTTAAATCGTGAAACGTGAAACAACAATTTTTGCATTTTCTTATATTAGTTCTAGCATACAATTAAGTTTTCTCTGAAACTAGTCGTTAGAGTTCCTTAAAATTATCAATATTTGTTTCATGTTATGTAAAGCTGGTTAATTTGGTCCGTTCTTATCACTTTTCTAAAATAATAGCAACTTTAAATAGTGAAACGTGAAACAACAATGTTTGCATTTTCTTATATTAGTTCTAGCATACAATTAAGTTTTCTCTGAAACTAGTCGGTAGAGTTGGCTAAAATTATCAATATTAGTTTTATGTTATGTAACGCTGGTTAATTTGGTCCGTTCTTATCACTTTTCTAAAATAATAGCAACTTTAAATCTTGAAACGTGAAACAACAGTGTTTGCATTTTCTTATATCAGTTCTAGCATACAATTAAGTTTTCTCTGAAACTAGTCGGTAGAGTTGGCTAAAATTATCAATATTAGTTTCATGTTATGTAAAGCTGGTTAATTTGGTCCGTTCTTATCACTTTTCTAAAATAATAGCAACTTTAAATCATGAAACGTGAAACAACAATGTTTGCATTTTCTTATATTAGTTCTAGCATACAATTAAGTTTTCTCTGAAACTAGTCGGTAGAGTTGGCTAAAATTATCAATATTAGTTTTATGTTATGTAACGCTGGTTAATTTGGTCCGTTCTTATCACTTTTCTAAAATAATAGCAACTTTAAATCGTGAAACGTGAAACAACAATGTTTGCATTTTCTTATATTAGTTCTAGCATACAATTAAGTTTTCTCTGAAACTAGTCGGTAGAGTTGGCTAAAATTATCAATATTAGTTTCATGTTATGTAAAGCTGGTTAATTTGGTCCGTTCTTATCACTTTTCTAAAATAATAGCAACTTTAAATCATGAAACGTGAAACAACAATGTTTGCATTTTCTTATATTAGTTCTAGCATACAATTAAGTTTTCTCTGAAACTAGTCGGTAGAGTTGGCTAAAATTATCAATATTAGTTTTATGTTATGTAACGCTGGTTAATTTGGTCCGTTCTTATCACTTTTCTAAAATAATAGCAACTTTAAATCGTGAAACGTGAAACAACAATGTTTGCATTTTCTTATATTAGTTCTAGCATACAATTAAGTTTTCTCTGAAACTAGTCGGTAGAGTTGGCTAAAATTATCAATATTAGGTTTACGTTATGTAACGCTGGTTAATTTGGTCCGTTCTTATCACTTTTCTAAAATAATAGCAACTTTAAATCGTGAAACGTGAAACAACAATGTTTGCATTTTCTTATATTAGTTCTAGCATACAATTAAGTTTTCTCTAAAACTAGTCGGTAGAGTTGGCTAAAATTATCAATATTAGTTTCATGTTATGTAAAGCTGGTTAATTTGGTCCGTTCTTATCACTTTTCTAAAATAATAGCAACTTTAAATCGTGAAACGTGAAACAACAGTGTTTGCATTTTCTTATATCAGTTCTAGCATACAATTAAGTTTTCTCTGAAACTAGTCGGTAGAGTTGGCTAAAATTATCAATATTAGTTTCATGTTATGTAAAGCTGGTTAATTTGGTCCGTTCTTATCACTTTTCTAAAATAATAGCAACTTTAAATCATGAAACGTGAAACAACAATGTTTGAATTTTCTTATATCAGTTCTAGCATACAATTAAGTTTTCTCTGAAACTAGTCGGTAGAGTTGGCTAAAATTATCAATATTAGTTTTATGTTATGTAACGCTGGTTAATTTGGTCCGTTCTTATCACTTTTCTAAAATAATAGCAACTTTAAATCGTGAAACGTGAAACAACAATTTTTGCATTTTCTTATATTAGTTCTAGCATACAATTAAGTTTTCTCTGAAACTAGTCGGTAGAGTTCCTTAAAATTATCAATATTTGTTTCATGTTATGTAAAGCTGGTTAATTTGGTCCGTTCTTATCACTTTTCTAAAATAATAGCAACTTTAAATAGTGAAACGTGAAACAACAATGTTTGCATTTTCTTATATTAGTTCTAGCATACAATTAAGTTTTCTCTGAAACTAGTCGGTAGAGTTGGCTAAAATTATCAATATTAGTTTTATGTTATGTAACGCTGGTTAATTTGGTCCGTTCTTATCACTTTTCTAAAATAATAGCAACTTTAAATCTTGAAACGTGAAACAACAATGTTTGCATTTTCTTATATCAGTTCTAGCATACAATTAAGTTTTCTCTGAAACTAGTCGGTAGAGTTGGCTAAAATTATCAATATTAGTTACATGTTATGTAAAGCTGGTTAATTTGGTCCGTTCTTATCACTTTTCTAAAATAATAGCAACTTTAAATCGTGAAACGTGAAACAACAATGTTTGCATTTTCTTATATTAGTTCTAGCATACAATTAAGTTTTTCTGAAACTAGTCGGTAGAGTTGGCCAAAATTATCAATATTAGTTTCATGTTATGTAAAGCTGGTTAATTTGGTCCGTTCTTATCACTTTTCTAAAATAATAGCAACTTTAAATCGTGAAACATGAAACAACAATGTTTGCATTTTCTTATATTAGTTCTAGCATACAATTAAGTTTTCTCCGAAACTAGTCGGTAGAGTTGGCTAAAATTATCAATATTAGTTTTGTGTTATGTAAAGCTGATAAAATTGGTCCGTTCTTATCACTTTTCTAAAATAATAGCAATTTTAAATCGTGAAACGTGAAACAACAATGTTTGCATTTTCTTATATTAGTTCTAGCATAAAATTAAGTTTTCTCTGAAACTAGTCGGTAGAGTTGGCTAAAATTATCAATATTAGTTTCATGTTATGTAAAGCTGGTTAATTTGGTCCGTTCTTATCACTTTTCTAAAATAATAGCAACTTTAAATCGTGAAACGTGAAACAACAATGTTTGCATTTTCTTATATTAGTTCTAGCATACAAATAAGTTTTCTCTGAAACTAGTCGGTAGAGTTGGCTAAAATTATCAATATTAGTTTTATGTTATGTAACGCTGATTAATTTGGTCCGTTCTTATCACTTTTCTAAAATAATAGCAACTTTAAATCGTGAAACGTGAAACAACAATGTTTGCATTTTCTTATATTAGTTCTAGCATACAATTAAGTTTTCTCTAAAACTAGTCGGTAGAGTTGGCTAAAATTATCAATATTAGTTTCATGTTATGTAAAGCTGGTTAATTTGGTCCGTTCTTATCACTTTTCTAAAATAATAGCCACTTTAAATCTTGAAACGTGAAACAACAGTGTTTGCATTTTCTTATATCAGTTCTAGCATACAATTAAGTTTTCTCTGAAACTAGTCGGTAGAGTTGGCTAAAATTATCAATATTAGTTTCATGTTATGTAAAGCTGGTTAATTTGGTCCGTTCTTATCACTTTTCTAAAATAATAGCAACTTTAAATCATGAAACGTGAAACAACAATGTTTGCATTTTCTTATATTAGTTCTAGCATACAATTAAGTTTTCTCTGAAACTAGTCGGTAGAGTTGGCTAAAATTATCAATATTAGTTTTATGTTATGTAACGCTGGTTAATTTGGTCCGTTCTTATCACTTTTCTAAAATAATAGCAACTTTAAATCGTGAAACGTGAAACAACAATGTTTGCATTTTCTTATATTAGTTCTAGCATACAATTAAGTTTTCTCTGAAACTAGTCGGTAGAGTTGGCTAAAATTATCAATATTAGTTTCATGTTATGTAAAGCTGGTTAATTTGGTCCGTTCTTATCACTTTTCTAAAATAATAGCAACTTTAAATCGTGAAACGTGAAACAACAATATTTGCATTTTCTTATATTAGTTCTAGCATACAATTAAGTTTTCTCTGAAACTAGTCGGTAGAGTTGGCTAAAATTATCAATATTAGTTTTATGTTATGTAACGCTGGTTAATTTGGTCCGTTCTTATCACTTTTCTAAAATAATAGCAACTTTAAATCGTGAAACGTGAAACAACAATGTTTGCATTTTCTTATTAGTTCTAGCATACAATTAAGTTTTCTCTGAAACTAGTCGGTAGAGTTGGATAAAATTATCAATATTAGTTTCATGTTATGTAAAGCTGGTTAATTTGGTCCGTTCTTATCACTTTTCTAAAATAATAGCAACTTTAAATCGTGCAACGTGAAACAACAATGTTTGCATTTTCTTATATTAGTTCTAGCATACAAATAAGTTTTCTCTGAAACTAGTCGGTAGAGTTGGCTAAAATTATCAATATTAGTTTTACGTTATGTAACGCTGGTTAATTTGGTCCGTTCTTATCACTTTTCTAAAATAATAGCAACTTTAAATCGTGAAACGTGAAACAACAATGTTTGCATTTTCTTATATTAGTTCTAGCATACAATTAAGTTTTCTCTAAAACTAGTCGGTAGAGTTGGCTAAAATTATCAATATTAGTTTCATGTTATGTAAAGCTGGTTAATTTGGTCCGTTCTTATCACTTTTCTAAAATAATAGCAACTTTAAATCTTGAAACGTGAAACAACAGTGTTTGCATTTTCTTATATCAGTTCTAGCATACAATTAAGTTTTCTCTGAAACTAGTCGGTAGAGTTGGCTAAAATTATCAATATTAGTTTCATGTTATGTAAAGCTGGTTAATTTGGTCCGTTCTTATCACTTTTCTAAAATAATAGCAACTTTAAATCATGAAACGTGAAACAACAATGTTTGCATTTTCTTATATCAGTTCTAGCATACAATTAAGTTTTCTCTGAAACTAGTCGGTAGAGTTGGCTAAAATTATCAATATTAGTTTTATGTTATGTAACGCTGGTTAATTTGGTCCGTTCTTATCACTGTTCTAAAATAATAACAACTTTAAATCGTGAAACGTGAAACAACAATGTTTGCATTTTCTTATATTAGTTCTAGCATACAATTAAGTTTTCTCTGAAACTAGTCGTTAGAGTTCCTTAAAATTATCAATATTTGTTTCATGTTATGTAAAGCTGGTTAATTTGGTCCGTTCTTATCACTTTTCTAAAATAATAGCAACTTTAAATCGTGAAACGTGAAACAACAATGTTTGCATTTTCTTATATTAGTTCTAGCATACAATTAAGTTTTCTCTGAAACTAGTCGGTAGAGTTGGCTAAAATTATCAATATTAGTTTCATGTTATGTAAAGCTGGTTAATTTGGTCCGGTCTTATCACTTTTCTAAAATAATAGCAACTTTAAATCGTGAAACGTGAAACAACAATGTTTGCATTTTCTTATATTAGTTCTAGCATACAATTAAGTTTTCTCTGAAACTAGTCGGTAGAGTTGGCTAAAATTATCAATATTAGTTTCATGTTATGTAAAGCTGGTTAATTTGGTCCGTTCTTATCACTTTTCTAAAATAATAGCAACTTTAAATCGTGAAACAACAATGTTTGCATTTTCTTATATTAGTTCTAGCATACAATTAAGTTTTCTCTGAAACTAGTCGGTAGAGTTGGCTAAAATTATCAATATTAGTTTTATGTTATGTAACGCTGGTTAATTTGGTCCGTTCTTATCACTTTTCTAAAATAATAGCAACTTTAAATCGTGAAACGTGAAACAACAATGTTTGCATTTTCTTATATTAGTTCTAGCATACAATTAAGTTTTCTCTGAAACTAGTCGGTAGAGTTGGCTAAAATTATCAATATTAGTTTTATGTATGTAACGCTGGTTAATTTGGTTCGTTCTAATCACTTTTCTAAAATAATAGCAACTTTAAATCGTGAAACGTGAAACAACAATGTTTGCATTTTCTTATATTAGTTCTAGCATACAATTAAGTTTTCTCTGAAACTAGTCGGTAGAGTTGGCTAAAATTATCAATATTAGTTTTACGTTATGTAACGCTGGTTAATTTGGTCCGTTCTTATCACTTTTCTAAAATAATAGCAACTTTAAATCGTGAAACGTGAAACAACAATGTTTGCATTTTCTTATATTAGTTCTAGTATACAATTAAGATTTCTCTGAAACTAGTCGGTAGAGTTGGCTAAAATTATCAATATTAGTTTTATGTTATGTAACGCTGGATAATTTGGTCCGTTCTTATCACTTTTCTAAAATAATAGCAACTTTAAATCGTGAAACGTGAAACAACAATGTTTGCATTTTCTTATATTAGTTCTAGCATACAATTAAGTTTTCTCTGAAACTAGTCGGTAGAGTTGGCTAAAATTATCAATATTAGGTTTACGTTATGTAACGCTGGTTAATTTGGTCCGTTCTTATCACTTTTCTAAAATAATAGCAACTTTAAATCGTGAAACGTGAAACAACAATGTTTGCATTTTCTTATATTAGTTCTAGCATACAATTAAGTTTTCTCTAAAACTAGTCGGTAGAGTTGGCTAAAATTATCAATATTAGTTTCATGTTATGTAAAGCTGGTTAATTTGGTCCGTTCTTATCACTTTTCTAAAATAATAGCAACTTTAAATCGTGAAACGTGAAACAACAGTGTTTGCATTTTCTTATATCAGTTCTAGCATACAATTAAGTTTTCTCTGAAACTAGTCGGTAGAGTTGGCTAAAATTATCAATATTAGTTTCATGTTATGTAAAGCTGGTTAATTTGGTCCGTTCTTATCACTTTTCTAAAATAATAGCAACTTTAAATCATGAAACGTGAAACAACAATGTTTGAATTTTCTTATATCAGTTCTAGCATACAATTAAGTTTTCTCTGAAACTAGTCGGTAGAGTTGGCTAAAATTATCAATATTAGTTTTATGTTATGTAACGCTGGTTAATTTGGTCCGTTCTTATCACTTTTCTAAAATAATAGCAACTTTAAATCGTGAAACGTGAAACAACAATTTTTGCATTTTCTTATATTAGTTCTAGCATACAATTAAGTTTTCTCTGAAACTAGTCGTTAGAGTTCCTTAAAATTATCAATATTTGTTTCATGTTATGTAAAGCTGGTTAATTTGGTCCGTTCTTATCACTTTTCTAAAATAATAGCAACTTTAAATAGTGAAACGTGAAACAACAATGTTTGCATTTTCTTATATTAGTTCTAGCATACAATTAAGTTTTCTCTGAAACTAGTCGGTAGAGTTGGCTAAAATTATCAATATTAGTTTTATGTTATGTAACGCTGGTTAATTTGGTCCGTTCTTATCACTTTTCTAAAATAATAGCAACTTTAAATCTTGAAACGTGAAACAACAATGTTTGCATTTTCTTATATCAGTTCTAGCATACAATTAAGTTTTCTCTGAAACTAGTCGGTAGAGTTGGCTAAAATTATCAATATTAGTTTCATGTTATGTAAAGCTGGTTAATTTGGTCCGTTCTTATCACTTTTCTAAAATAATAGCAACTTTAAATCGTGAAACGTGAAACAACAATGTTTGCATTTTCTTATATTAGTTCTAGCATACAATTAAGTTTTCTCTGAAACTAGTCGGTAGAGTTGGCTAAAATTATCAATATTAGTTTCATGTTATGTAAAGCTGGTTAATTTGGTCCGTTCTTATCACTTTTCTAAAATAATAGCAACTTTAAATCGTGAAACGTGAAACAACAATGTTTGCATTTTCTTATATTAGTTCTAGCATACAAATAAGTTTTCTCTGAAACTAGTCGGTAGAGTTGGCTAAAATTATCAATATTAGTTTTACGTTATGTAACGCTGGTTAATTTGGTCCGTTCTTATCACTTTTCTAAAATAATAGCAACTTTAAATCGTGAAACGTGAAACAACAATGTTTGCATTTTCTTATATTAGTTCTAGCATACAATTAAGTTTTCTCTAAAACTAGTCGGTAGAGTTGGCTAAAATTATCAATATTAGTTTCATGTTATGTAAAGCTGGTTAATTTGGTCCGTTCTTATCACTTTTCTAAAATAATAGCAACTTTAAATCTTGAAACGTGAAACAACAATGTTTGCATTTTCTTATATCAGTTCTAGCATACAATTAAGTTTTCTCTGAAACTAGTCGGTAGAGTTGGCTAAAATTATCAATATTAGTTTCATGTTATGTAAAGCTGGTTAATTTGGTCCGGTCTTATCACTTTTCTAAAATAATAGCAACTTTAAATCGTGAAACGTGAAACAACAATGTTTGCATTTTCTTATATTAGTTCTAGCATACAATTAAGTTTTCTCTGAAACTAGTCGGTAGAGTTGGCTAAAATTATCAATATTAGTTTCATGTTATGTAAAGCTGGTTAATTTGGTCCGTTCTTATCACTTTTCTAAAATAATAGCAACTTTAAATCGTGAAACGTGAAACAACAATGTTTGCATTTTCTTATATTAGTTCTAGCATACAATTAAGTTTTCTCTGAAACTAGTCGGTAGAGTTGGCTAAAATTATCAATATTAGTTTCATGTTATGTAAAGCTGGTTAATTTGGTCCGTTCTTATCACTTTTCTAAAATAATAGCAACTTTAAATCGTGAAACGTGAAACAACAATGTTTGCATTTTCTTATATTAGTTCTAGCATACAAATAAGTTTTCTCTGAAACTAGTCGGTAGAGTTGGCTAAAATTATCAATATTAGTTTTACGTTATGTAACGCTGGTTAATTTGGTCCGTTCTTATCACTTTTCTAAAATAATAGCAACTTTAAATCGTGAAACGTGAAACAACAATGTTTGCATTTTCTTATATTAGTTCTAGCATACAATTAAGTTTTCTCTAAAACTAGTCGGTAGAGTTGGCTAAAATTATCAATATTAGTTTCATGTTATGTAAAGCTGGTTAATTTGGTCCGTTCTTATCACTTTTCTAAAATAATAGCAACTTTAAATCTTGAAACGTGAAACAACAATGTTTGCATTTTCTTATATCAGTTCTAGCATACAATTAAGTTTTCTCTGAAACTAGTCGGTAGAGTTGGCTAAAATTATCAATATTAGTTTCATGTTATGTAAAGCTGGTTAATTTGGTCCGGTCTTATCACTTTTCTAAAATAATAGCAACTTTAAATCGTGAAACGTGAAACAACAATGTTTGCATTTTCTTATATTAGTTCTAGCATACAATTAAGTTTTCTCTGAAACTAGTCGGTAGAGTTGGCTAAAATTATCAATATTAGTTTCATGTTATGTAAAGCTGGTTAATTTGGTCCGTTCTTATCACTTTTCTAAAATAATAGCAACTTTAAATCGTGAAACAACAATGTTTGCATTTTCTTATATTAGTTCTAGCATACAATTAAGTTTTCTCTGAAACTAGTCGGTAGAGTTGGCTAAAATTATCAATATTAGTTTTATGTTATGTAACGCTGGTTAATTTGGTCCGTTCTTATCACTTTTCTAAAATAATAGCAACTTTAAATCGTGAAACGTGAAACAACAATGTTTGCATTTTCTTATATTAGTTCTAGCATACAATTAAGTTTTCTCTGAAACTAGTCGGTAGAGTTGGCTAAAATTATCAATATTAGTTTTATGTATGTAACGCTGGTTAATTTGGTTCGTTCTAATCACTTTTCTAAAATAATAGCAACTTTAAATCGTGAAACGTGAAACAACAATGTTTGCATTTTCTTATATTAGTTCTAGCATACAATTAAGTTTTCTCTGAAACTAGTCGGTAGAGTTGGCTAAAATTATCAATATTAGTTTTACGTTATGTAACGCTGGTTAATTTGGTCCGTTCTTATCACTTTTCTAAAATAATAGCAACTTTAAATCGTGAAACGTGAAACAACAATGTTTGCATTTTCTTATATTAGTTCTAGTATACAATTAAGATTTCTCTGAAACTAGTCGGTAGAGTTGGCTAAAATTATCAATATTAGTTTTATGTTATGTAACGCTGGATAATTTGGTCCGTTCTTATCACTTTTCTAAAATAATAGCAACTTTAAATCGTGAAACGTGAAACAACAATGTTTGCATTTTCTTATATTAGTTCTAGCATACAATTAAGTTTTCTCTGAAACTAGTCGGTAGAGTTGGCTAAAATTATCAATATTAGGTTTACGTTATGTAACGCTGGTTAATTTGGTCCGTTCTTATCACTTTTCTAAAATAATAGCAACTTTAAATCGTGAAACGTGAAACAACAATGTTTGCATTTTCTTATATTAGTTCTAGCATACAATTAAGTTTTCTCTAAAACTAGTCGGTAGAGTTGGCTAAAATTATCAATATTAGTTTCATGTTATGTAAAGCTGGTTAATTTGGTCCGTTCTTATCACTTTTCTAAAATAATAGCAACTTTAAATCGTGAAACGTGAAACAACAGTGTTTGCATTTTCTTATATCAGTTCTAGCATACAATTAAGTTTTCTCTGAAACTAGTCGGTAGAGTTGGCTAAAATTATCAATATTAGTTTCATGTTATGTAAAGCTGGTTAATTTGGTCCGTTCTTATCACTTTTCTAAAATAATAGCAACTTTAAATCATGAAACGTGAAACAACAATGTTTGAATTTTCTTATATCAGTTCTAGCATACAATTAAGTTTTCTCTGAAACTAGTCGGTAGAGTTGGCTAAAATTATCAATATTAGTTTTATGTTATGTAACGCTGGTTAATTTGGTCCGTTCTTATCACTTTTCTAAAATAATAGCAACTTTAAATCGTGAAACGTGAAACAACAATTTTTGCATTTTCTTATATTAGTTCTAGCATACAATTAAGTTTTCTCTGAAACTAGTCGTTAGAGTTCCTTAAAATTATCAATATTTGTTTCATGTTATGTAAAGCTGGTTAATTTGGTCCGTTCTTATCACTTTTCTAAAATAATAGCAACTTTAAATAGTGAAACGTGAAACAACAATGTTTGCATTTTCTTATATTAGTTCTAGCATACAATTAAGTTTTCTCTGAAACTAGTCGGTAGAGTTGGCTAAAATTATCAATATTAGTTTTATGTTATGTAACGCTGGTTAATTTGGTCCGTTCTTATCACTTTTCTAAAATAATAGCAACTTTAAATCTTGAAACGTGAAACAACAATGTTTGCATTTTCTTATATCAGTTCTAGCATACAATTAAGTTTTCTCTGAAACTAGTCGGTAGAGTTGGCTAAAATTATCAATATTAGTTTCATGTTATGTAAAGCTGGTTAATTTGGTCCGTTCTTATCACTTTTCTAAAATAATAGCAACTTTAAATCGTGAAACGTGAAACAACAATGTTTGCATTTTCTTATATTAGTTCTAGCATACAATTAAGTTTTCTCTGAAACTAGTCGGTAGAGTTGGCTAAAATTATCAATATTAGTTTCATGTTATGTAAAGCTGGTTAATTTGGTCCGTTCTTATCACTTTTCTAAAATAATAGCAACTTTAAATCGTGAAACGTGAAACAACAATGTTTGCATTTTCTTATATTAGTTCTAGCATACAAATAAGTTTTCTCTGAAACTAGTCGGTAGAGTTGGCTAAAATTATCAATATTAGTTTTACGTTATGTAACGCTGGTTAATTTGGTCCGTTCTTATCACTTTTCTAAAATAATAGCAACTTTAAATCGTGAAACGTGAAACAACAATGTTTGCATTTTCTTATATTAGTTCTAGCATACAATTAAGTTTTCTCTAAAACTAGTCGGTAGAGTTGGCTAAAATTATCAATATTAGTTTCATGTTATGTAAAGCTGGTTAATTTGGTCCGTTCTTATCACTTTTCTAAAATAATAGCAACTTTAAATCTTGAAACGTGAAACAACAATGTTTGCATTTTCTTATATCAGTTCTAGCATACAATTAAGTTTTCTCTGAAACTAGTCGGTAGAGTTGGCTAAAATTATCAATATTAGTTTCATGTTATGTAAAGCTGGTTAATTTGGTCCGTTCTTATCACTTTTCTAAAATAATAGCAACTTTAAATCATGAAACGTGAAACAACAATGTTTGCATTTTCTTATATTAGTTCTAGCATACAATTAAGTTTTCTCTGAAACTAGTCGGTAGAGTTGGCTAAAATTATCAATATTAGTTTTATGTTATGTAACGCTGGTTAATTTGGTCCGTTCTTATCACTTTTCTAAAATAATAGCAACTTTAAATCGTGAAACGTGAAACAACAATGTTTGCATTTTCTTATATTAGTTCTAGCATACAATTAAGTTTTCTCTGAAACTAGTCGGTAGAGTTGGCTAAAATTATCAATATTAGTTTCATGTTATGTAAAGCTGGTTAATTTGGTCCGTTCTTATCACTTTTCTAAAATAATAGCAACTTTAAATCGTGAAACGTGAAACAACAATATTTGCATTTTCTTATATTAGTTCTAGCATACAATTAAGTTTTCTCTGAAACTAGTCGGTAGAGTTGGCTAAAATTATCAATATTAGTTTTATGTTATGTAACGCTGGTTAATTTGGTCCGTTCTTATCACTTTTCTAAAATAATAGCAACTTTAAATCGTGAAACGTGAAACAACAATGTTTGCATTTTCTTATATTAGTTCTAGCATACAATTAAGTTTTCTCTGAAACTAGTCGGTAGAGTTGGCTAAAATTATCAATATTAGTTTCATGTTATGTAAAGCTGGTTAATTTGGTCCGTTCTTATCACTTTTCTAAAATAATAGCAACTTTAAATCGTGAAACGTGAAACAACAATGTTTGCATTTTCTTATATTAGTTCTAGCATACAAATAAGTTTTCTCTGAAACTAGTCGGTAGAGTTGGCTAAAATTATCAATATTAGTTTTACGTTATGTAACGCTGGTTAATTTGGTCCGTTCTTATCACTTTTCTAAAATAATAGCAACTTTAAATCGTGAAACGTGAAACAACAATGTTTGCATTTTCTTATATTAGTTCTAGCATACAATTAAGTTTTCTCTGAAACTAGTCGGTAGAGTTGGGTAAAATTATCAATATTAGTTTCATGTTATGTAAAGCTGGTTAATTTGGTCCGTTCTTATCACTTTTCTAAAATAATAGCAACTTTAAATCTTGAAACGTGAAACAACAGTGTTTGCATTTTCTTATATCAGTTCTAGCATACAATTAAGTTTTCTCTGAAACTAGTCGGTAGAGTTGGCTAAAATTATCAATATTAGTTTCATGTTATGTAAAGCTGGTTAATTTGGTCCGTTCTTATCACTTTTCTAAAATAATAGCAACTTTAAATCATGAAACGTGAAACAACAATGTTTGCATTTTCTTATATCAGTTCTAGCATACAATTAAGTTTTCTCTGAAACTAGTCGGTAGAGTTGGCTAAAATTATCAATATTAGTTTTATGTTATGTAACGCTGGTAAATTTGGTCCGTTCTTATCACTTTTCTAAAATAATAGCAACTTTAAATCGTGAAACGTGAAACAACAATGTTTGCATTTTCTTATATTAGTTCTAGCATACAATTAAGTTTTCTCTGAAACTAGTCGTTAGAGTTCCTTAAAATTATCAATATTTGTTTCATGTTATGTAAAGCTGGTTAATTTGGTCCGTTCTTATCACTTTTCTAAAATAATAGCAACTTTAAATCGTGAAACGTGAAACAACAATGTTTGCATTTTCTTATATTAGTTCTAGCATACAATTAAGTTTTCTCTGAAACTAGTCGGTAGAGTTGGCTAAAATTATCAATATTAGTTTCATGTTATGTAAAGCTGGTTAATTTGGTCCGGTCTTATCACTTTTCTAAAATAATAGCAACTTTAAATCGTGAAACGTGAAACAACAATGTTTGCATTTTCTTATATTAGTTCTAGCATACAATTAAGTTTTCTCTGAAACTAGTCGGTAGAGTTGGCTAAAATTATCAATATTAGTTTTATGTTATGTAACGCTGGTTAATTTGGTCCGTTCTTATCACTTTTCTAAAATAATAGCAACTTTAAATCGTGAAACGTGAAACAACAATATTTGCATTTTCTTATATTAGTTCTAGCATACAATTAAGTTTTCTCTGAAACTAGTCGGTAGAGTTGGCTAAAATTATCAATATTAGTTTTATGTTATGTAACGCTGGTTAATTTGGTCCGTTCTTATCACTTTTCTAAAATAATAGCAACTTTAAATCGTGAAACGTGAAACAACAATGTTTGCATTTTCTTATATAAGTTCTAGCATACAATTAAGTTTTCTCTGAAACTAGTCGGTAGAGTTGGCTAAAATTATCAATATTAGTTTCATGTTATGTAAAGCTGGTTAATTTGGTCCGTTCTTATCACTTTTCTAAAATAATAGCAACTTTAAATCGTGAAACGTGAAACAACAATGTTTGCATTTTCTTATATTAGTTCTAGCATACAAATAAGTTTTCTCTGAAACTAGTCGGTAGAGTTGGCTAAAATTATCAATATTAGTTTTACGTTATGTAACGCTGGTTAATTTGGTCCGTTCTTATCACTTTTCTAAAATAATAGCAACTTTAAATCGTGAAACGTGAAACAACAATGTTTGCATTTTCTTATATTAGTTCTAGCATACAATTAAGTTTTTCTAAAACTAGTCGGTAGAGTTGGCTAAAATTATCAATATTAGTTTCATGTTATGTAAAGCTGGTTAATTTGGTCCGTTCTTATCACTTTTCTAAAATAATAGCAACTTTAAATCTTGAAACGTGAAACAACAGTGTTTGCATTTTCTTATATCAGTTCTAGCATACAATTAAGTTTTCTCTGAAACTAGTCGGTAGAGTTGGCTAAAATTATCAATATTAGTTTCATGTTATGTAAAGCTGGTTAATTTGGTCCGTTCTTATCACTTTTCTAAAATAATAGCAACTTTAAATCATGAAACGTGAAACAACAATGTTTGCATTTTCTTATATCAGTTCTAGCATACAATTAAGTTTTCTCTGAAACTAGTCGGTAGAGTTGGCTAAAATTATCAATATTAGTTTTATGTTATGTAAAGCTGGTTAATTTGGTCCGTTCTTATCACTTTTCTAAAATAATAGCAACTTTAAATCGTGAAACGTGAAACAACAATGTTTGCATTTTCTTATATTAGTTCTAGCATACAATTAAGTTTTCTCTGAAACTAGTCGGTAGAGTTGGCTAAAATTATCAATATTAGTTTCATGTTATGTAACGCTGGTTAATTTGGTCCGTTCTTATCACTTTTCTAAAATAATAGCAACTTTAAATCGTGAAACAACAATGTTTGCATTTTCTTATATTAGTTCTAGCATACAATTAAGTTTTCTCTGAAACTAGTCGGTAGAGTTGGCTAAAATTATCAATATTAGTTTTATGTTATGTAACGCTGGTTAATTTGGTCCGTTCTAATCACTTTTCTAAAATAATAGCAACTTTAAATCGTGAAACGTGAAACAACAATGTTTGCATTTTCTTATATTAGTTCTAGCATACAATTAAGTTTTCTCTGAAACTAGTCGGTAGAGTTGGCTAAAATTATCAATATTAGTTTTATGTTATGTAACGCTGGTTAATTTGGTCCGTTCTTATCACTTTTCTAAAATAATAGCAACTTTAAATCGTGAAACGTGAATCAACAATGTTTGCATTTTCTTATATTAGTTCTAGCATACAATTAAGTTTTCTCTGAAACTAGTCGGTAGAGTTGGCTAAAATTATCAATATTAGTTTCATGATATGTAACGCAGGTTAATTTGGTCCGTTCTTATCACTTTTCTAAAATAATAGCAACTTTAAATCGTGAAACGTGAAACAACAATGTTTGCATTTTCTTATATTAGTTCTAGCATACAATTAAGTTTTCTCTGAAACTAGTCGGTAGAGTTGGCTAAAATTATCAATATTAGTTTTATGTATGTAACGCTGGTTAATTTGGTTCGTTCTAATCACTTTTCTAAAATAATAGCAACTTTAAATCGTGAAACGTGAAACAACAATGTTTGCATTTTCTTATATTAGTTCTAGCATACAATTAAGTTTTCTCTGAAACTAGTCGGTAGAGTTGGCTAAAATTATCAATATTAGTTTTATGTTATGTAAAGCTGGTTAATTTGGTCCGTTCTTATCAGTTTTCTAAAATAATAGCAACTTTAAATCGTGAAACGTGAAACAACAATGTTTGCATTTTCTTATATTAGTTCTAGCATACAATTAAGTTTTCTCTGAAACTAGTCGGTAGAGTTGGCTAAAATTATCAATATTAGTTTTATGTTATGTAACGCTGGTTAATTTGGTCCGTTCTTATCACTTTTCTAAAATAATAGCAACTTTAAATCGTGAAACGTGAAACAACAATGTTTGCATTTTCTTATATTAGTTCTAGCATACAATTAAGTTTTCTCTGAAACTAGTCGGTAGAGTTGGCTAAAATTATCAACATTAGTTTTATGTTATGTAACGCTGGTTAATTTGGTCCGTTCTTATCACTTTTCTAAAATAATAGCAACTTTAAATCGTGAAACGTGAAACAACAATGTTTGCATTTTCTTATATTAGTTCTAGCATACAATTAAGTTTTCTCTGAATGTTATGTAAAGCTGGTTAATTTGGTCCGTTCTTATCACTTTTCTAAAATAATAGCAACTTTAAATCGTGAAACGTGAAACAACAATGTTTGCATTTTCTTATATTAGTTCTAGCATACAATTAAGTATTCTCTGAAACTAGTCGGTAGAGTTGGCTAAAATTATCAATATTAGTTTTATGTTATGTAAAGCTGGTTAATTTGGTCCGTTCTTATCACTTTTCTAAAATAATAGCAACTTTAAATCGTGAAACGTGAAACAACAATGTTTGCATTTTCTTATATTAGTTCTAGCATACAATTAAGTTTTCTCTGAAACTAGTCGGTAGAGTTGGCTAAAATTATCAATATTAGTTTTATGTATGTAACGCTGGTTAATTTACTTCGTTTTAATCACTTTTCTAAAATAATAGCAACTTTAAATCGTGAAACGTGAAACAACAATGTTTGCATTTTCTTATATTAGTTCTAGCATACAATTAAGTTTTCTCTGAAACTAGTCGGTAGAGTTGGCTAAAATTATCAATATTAGTTTCATGTTATGTAACGCTGGTTAATTTGGTCCGTTCTTATCACTTTTCTAAAATAATAGCAACTTTAAATCGTGAAACGTGAAACAACAATGTTTGCATTTTCTTATATTAGTTCTAGCATACAATTAAGTTTTCTCTGAAACTAGTCGGGAGAGTTGGCTAAAATTATCAATATTAGTTTCATGTTATGTAACGCTGGTTAATTTGGTCCGTTCTTATCACTTTTCTAAAATAATAGCAACTTTAAATCGTGAAACGTGAAACAACAATGTTTGCATTTTCTTATATTAGTTCTAGCATACAATTAAGTTTTCTCTGAAACTAGTCGGTAGAGTTGGCTAAAATTATCAATATTAGTTTTATGTTATGTAACGCTGGTTAATTTGGTCCGTTCTTATCACTTTTCTAAAATAATAGCAACTTTAAATCGTGAAACGTGAAACAACAATGTTTGCATTTTCTTATATTAGTTCTAGCATACAATTAAGTTTTCTCTGAAACTAGTCGGTAGAGTTGGCTAAAATTATCAACATTAGTTTTATGTTATGTAACGCTGGTTAATTTGGTCCGTTCTTATCACTTTTCTAAAATAATAGCAACTTTAAATCGTGAAACGTGAAACAACAATGTTTGCATTTTCTTATATTAGTTCTAGCATACAATTAGGTTTTCTCTGAAACTAGTCGGTAGAGTTGGCTAAAATTATCAATATTAGTTTCATGTTATGTAAAGCTGGTTAATTTGGTCCGTTCTTATCACTTTTCTAAAATAATAGCAACTTTAAATCGTGAAACGTGAAGCAACAATGTTTGCATTTTCTTATATTAGTTCTAGCATACAATTAAGTTTTCTCTGAAACTAGTCGGTAGAGTTGGCTAAAATTATCAATATTAGTTTCATGTTATGTAAAGCTGGTTAATTTGGTCCGTTCTTATCACTTTTCTAAAATAATAGCAACTTTAAATCTTGAAACGTGAAACAACAATGTTTGCATTTTCTTATATCAGTTCTAGCATACAATTAAGTTTTCTTTGAAACTAGTCTGTAGAGGTGGCTAAAATTATCAATATTAGTTTCATGTTATGTAAAGCTGGTTAATTTGGTCCGTTCTTATCACTTTTCTAAAATAATAGCAACCAACTTTAAATCGTGAAACGTGAAACAACAATGTTTGCATTTTCTTATATTAGTTCTAGCATACAATTAAGTTTTCTCTGAAACTAGTCTGTAGAGTTGGCTAAAACTATCAATATTAATTTCATGTTATGTAAAGCTGGTTAATTTGGTCCGTTCTTATCACTTTTCTAAAATAATAGCAACTTTAAATCGTGAAACGTGAAACAACAATGTTTGCATTTTCTTATATTAGTTCTAGCATACAATTAAGTTTTCTCTGAAACTAGTCGGTAGAGTTGGCTAAAATTATCAATATTAGTTTTATGTTATATAACGCTGGTTAATTTGGTCCATTCTTATCACTTTTCTAAAATAATAGCAACTTTAAAACGTGAAACGTGAAACAACAATGTTTGCATTTTCTTATATTAGTTCTAGCATACAATTAAGTTTTCTCTGAAACTAGTCGGTAGAGTTGGCTAAAATTATCAATATTAGTTTCATGTTATCTAAAGCTGGTTAATTTGGTCCGTTCTTATCACTTTTCTAAAATAATAGCAACTTTAAATCGTGAAACGTGAAACAACAATGTTTGCATTTTCTTAAATTAGTTCTAGCATTCAATTAAGTTTTCTCTGAAACTAGTCGGTAGAGTTGGCCAAAATTATCAATATTAGTTTCATGTTATGTAAAGCTGGTTAATTTGGTCCGTTCTTATCACTTTTCTAAAATAATAGCAACTTTAAATCGTGAAACGTGAAACAACAATGTTTGCATTTTCTTATATTAGTTCTAGCATACAATTAAGTTTTCTCTGAAACTAGTCGGTAGAGTTGGCTAAAATTATCAATATTAGTTTTATGTTATGTAACGCTGGTTAATTTGGTCCGTTCTTATCACTTTTCTAAAATAATAGCAACTTTAAATCGTGAAACGTGAAACAACAATGTTTGCATTTTTTATATTAGTTCTAGCATACAATTAAGTTTTCTCTGAAACTAGTCGGTAGAGTTGGCTAAAATTATCAATATTAGTTTTATGTTATGTAACGCTGGTTAATTTCGTCCGTTCTTATCACTTTTCTAAAATAATAGCAACTTTAAATCGTGAAACGTGAAACAACAATGTTTGCATTTTCTTATATTAGTTCTAGCATACAATTAAGTTTTCTCTGAAACTAGTCGGTAGAGTTGGCTAAAATTATCAATATTAGTTTCATGTTATGTAATGCTGGTTAATTTGGTCCGTTCTTATCACTTTTCTAAAATAATAGCAACTTTAAATCGTGAAACGTGAAACAACAATGTTTGCATTTTCTTATATTAGTTCTAGCATACAATTAAGTTTTCTCTGAAACTAGTCGGTAGAGTTGGCTAAAATTATCAATATTAGTTTCATGTTATGTAGAGCTGGTTAATTTGGTCCGTTCTTATCACTTTTCTAAAATAATAGCAACTTTAAATCGTGAAACGTGAAACAACAATGTTTGCATTTTCTTATATTAGTTCTAGCATACAATTAAGTTTTCTCTGAAACTAGTCGGTAGAGTTGGCTAAAATTATCAATATTAGTTTCATGTTATGTAAAGCTGGTTAATTTGGTCCGTTCTTATCACTTTTCTAAAATAATAGCAACTTTAAATCGTGAAACGTGAAACAACAATGTTTGCAGTTTCTTATATTAGTTCTAGCATACAATTAAGTTTTCTCTGAAACTAGTCGGTAGAGTTGGCTAAAATTATCAATATTAGTTTTATTTTATGTAAAGCTGATTAATTTGTGTTGATCTTATCACTTTTCTAAAATAATAGCAACTTTAAATCGTGAAACAACAATGTTTGCATTTTCTTATATTAGTTCTAGCATACAATTAAGTTTTCTCTGAAACTAGTCGGTAGAGTTGGCTAAAATTATCAATATTAGTTTCATGTTATGTAACGCTGGTTAATTTGGTCCGTTCTTATCACTTTTCTAAAATAATAGCAACTTTAAATCGTGAAACGTGAAACAACAATGTTTGCATTTTCTTATATCAGTTCTAGCATACAATTAAGTTTTCTCTGAAACTAGTCGGTGGAGTTGGCTAAAATTATCAATATTAGTTTTATGTTATGTAAAGCTGATAAACTTGGTCCGTTCTTATCACTTTTCTAAAATAATAGCAACTTTAAATCGTGAAACGTGAAACAACAATGTTTGCATTTTCTTATATTAGTTCTAGCATACAATTATGTTTTCTCTGAAACTAGTCGGTAGAGTTGGCTAAAATTATCAATATTAGTTTCATGTTGTGTAAAGCTGGTTAATTTGGTCCGTTCTTATCACTTTTCTAAAATAATAGCAACTTTAAATCTTGAAACGTGAAACAACAATGTTTGCATTTTCTTAAATTAGTTCTAGCATTCAATTAAGTTTTCTCTGAAACTAGTCGGTAGAGTTGGCTAAAATTATCAATATTAGTTTCATGTTCTGTAACGCTGGTTAATTTGGTCCGTTCTTATCACTTTTCTAAAATAATAGCAACTTTAAATCGTGAAACGTGAAACAACAATGTTTGCATTTTCTTATATCAGTTCTAGCATACAATTAAGTTTTCTCTGAAACTAGTCGGTAGAGTTGGCTAAAATTATCAATATTAGTTTTATGTTATGTAACGCTGGTTAATTTGGTCCATTCTTATCACTTTTCTAAAATAATAGCAACTTTAAATCCTGAAACGTGAAACAACAATGTTTGCATTTTCGTATATCAGTTCTAGCATACAATTAAGTTTTCTCTGAAACTAGTCGGTAGAGTTGGCTAAAATTATCAATATTAGTTTTATGTTATGTAACGCTGGTTAATTTGGTCCGTTCTTATCACTTTTCTAAAATAATAGCAACTTTAAATCTTGAAACGTGAAACAACAATGTTTGCATTTTCTTATATCAGTTCTAGCATACAATTAAGTTTTCTCTGAAACTAGTCGGTAGAGTTGGCTAAAATTATCAATATTAGTTTCATGTTATGTAACGCTGGTTAATTTGGTCCGTTCTTATCACTTTTCTAAAATAATAGCAACTTTAAATCGTGAAACGCGAAACAACAATGTTTGCATTTTCTTATATTAGTTCTAGCATACAATTAAGTTTTCTCTGAAACTAGTCGGTAGAGTTGGCTAAAATTATCAATATTAGTTTCATGTTATTTAAAGCTGGTTAATTTGGTCCGTTCTTATCACTTTTCTAAAATAATAGCAACTTTAAATCGTGAAACGTGAAACAACAATGTTTGCATTTTCTTATATTAGTTCTAGCATACAATTAAGTTTTCTCTGAAACTAGTCGGTAGAGTTGGCTAAAATTATCAATATTAGTTTTATGTTATGTAACGCTGGTTAATTTGGTCCGTTCTTATCACTTTTCTAAAATAATAGCAACTTTAAATCGTGAAACGTGAAACAACAATGTTTGCATTTTCTTATATTAGTTCTAGCATACAATTAAGTTTTCTCTGAAACTAGTCGGTAGAGTTGGCTAAAATTATCAATATTAGTTTCATGTTATGTAACGCTGGTTAATTTGGTCCGTTCTTATCACTTTTCTAAAATAATAGCAACTTTAAATCGTGAAACGTGAAACAACAATGTTTGCATTTTCTTATATTAGTTCTAGCATACAATTAAGTTTTCTCTGAAACTAGTCGGTAGAGTTGGGTAAAATTATCAATATTAGTTTTATGTTATGTAACGCTGGTTAATTTGGTCCGTTCTTATCACTTTTCTAAAATAATAGCAACTTTAAATCGTGAAACGTGAAACAACAATGTTTGCATTTTCTTATATTAGTTCTAGCATACAATTAAGTTTTCTCTGAAACTAGTCGGTAGAGTTGGCTAAAATTATCAATATTAGTTTTATTTTATGTAAAGCTGGTTAATTTGGTCCGTTGTTATCACTTTTCTAAAATAATAGCAACTTTAAATCTTGAAACGTGAAACAACAATTTTTGCATTTTCTTATATTAGTTCTAGCATACAATTAAGTTTTCTCTGAAACTAGTCGGTAGAGTTGGCTAAAATTATCAATATTAGTTTCATGTTATGTAACACTGGTTAATTTGGTCCGTTCTTATCACTTTTCTGAAATAATAGCAACTTTAAATCGTGAAACGTGAAACAACAATGTTTGCATTTTCTTATATTAGTTCTAGCATACAATTAAGTTTTCTCTGAAACTAGTCGGTAGAGTTGGCTAAAATTATCAATATTAGTTTCATGTTATGTAAAGCTGGTTAATTTGGTCCGTTCTTATCACTTTTCTAAAATAATAGCAACTTTAAATCGTGAAACGTGAAACAACAATGTTTGCATTCTCTTATATTAGTTCTAGCATACAATTAAGTTTTCTCTGAAACTAGTCGGTAGAGTTGGCTAAAATTATCAATATTAGTTTTGTGTTATGTAAAGCTGATAAACTTGGTCCGTTCTTATCCCTTTTCTAAAATAATAGCAACTTTGAATCGTGAAACGTGAAACAACAATGTTTGCATTTTCTTATATTAGTTCTAGCATACAATTAAGTTTTCTCTGAAACTAGTCGGTAGAGTTGGCTAAAATTATCAATATTAGTTTCATGTTATGTAACGCTGGTTAATTTGGTCCGTTCTTATCACTTTTCTAAAATAATAGCAACTTTAAATCGTGAAACGTGAAACAACAATGTTTGCATTTTCTTATTTTAGTTCTAGCATACAATTAAGTTTTCTCTGAAACTAGTCGGTAGAGTTGGGTAAAATTATCAATATTAGTTTTATGTTATGTAACGCTGGTTAATTTGGTCCGTTCTTATCACTTTTCTAAAATAATAGCAACTTTAAATCGTGAAACGTGAAACAACAATGTTTGCATTTTCTTATATCAGTTCTAGCATACAATTAAGTTTTCTCTGAAACTAGTCGGTAGAGTTGGCTAAAATTATCAATATTAGTTTTATGTTATGTAACGCTGGTTAATTTGGTCCGTTCTAATCACTTTTCTAAAATAATAGCAACTTTAAATCGTGAAACGTGAAACAACAATGTTTGCATTTTCTTATATTAGTTCTAGCATACAATTAAGTTTTCTCTGAAACTAGTCGGTAGAGTTGGCTAAAATTATCAATATTAATTTCATGTTATGTAAAGCTGGTTAATTTGGTCCGTTCTTATCACTTTTCTAAAATAATAGTAACTTTAAATCGTGAAACGTGAAACAACAATGTTTGCATTTTCTTATATTAGTTCTAGCATACAATTAAGTTTTCTCTGAAACTAGTCGGTAGAGTTGGCTAAAATTATCAATATTAGTTTCATGTTATGTAAAGCTGGTTAATTTGGTCCGTTCTTATCACTTTTCTAAAATAATAGCAACTTTAAATCGTGAAACGTGAAACAACAATGTTTGCATTTTCTTATATTAGTTCTAACATACAATTAAGTTTTCTCTGAAACTAGTCGGTAGAGTTGGCTAAAATTATCAATATTAGTTTTACGTTATGTAACGCTGGTTAGTTTGGTCCTTTCTTATCACTTTTCTAAAATAATAGCAACTTTAAATCGTGAAACGTTAAACAACAATGTTTGCATTTTCTTATATTAGTTCTAGCATACAATTAAGTTTTCTCTGAAACTAGTCGGTAGAGTTGGCTAAAATTATCAATATTAGTTTTATTTTATGTAACGCTGGTTAGTTTGGTCCTTTCTTATCACTTTTGTAAAATAATAGCAACTTTAAATCGTGAAACGTGAAACAACCATGTTTGCATTTTCTTATATTAGTTCTAGCATACAATTAAGTTTTCTCTGAAACTAGTCGGTAGAGTTGGCTAAAATTATCAATATTAGTTTCATGTTATGTAAAGCAGGTTAATTTGGTCCGTTCTTATCACTTTTCTAAAATAATAGCAACTTTAAATCGTGAAACGTGAAACAACAATGTTTGCATTCTCTTATATTAGTTCTAGCATACAATTAAGTTTTCTCTGAAACTAGTCGGTAGAGTTGGCTAAAATTATCAATATTAGTTTTGTGTTATGTAAAGCTGATAAACTTTGTCCGTTCTTATCCCTTTTCTAAAATAATAGCAACTTTGAATCGTGAAACGTGAAACAACAATGTTTGCATTTTCTTATATTAGTTCTAGCATACAATTAAGTTTTCTCTGAAACTAGTCGGTAGAGTTGGCTAAAATTATCAATATTAATTTCATGTTATGTAAAGCTGGTTAATTTGGTCCGTTCTTATCACTTTTCTAAAATAATAGTAACTTTAAATCGTGAAACGTGAAACAACAATGTTTGCATTTTCTTATATTAGTTCTAGCATACAATTAAGTTTTCTCTGAAACTAGTCGGTAGAGTTGGCTAAAATTATCAATATTAGTTTCATGTTATGTAAAGCTGGTTAATTTGGTCCGTTCTTATGACTTTTCTAAAATAATAGCAACTTTAAATCGTGAAACGTGAAACAACAATGTTTGCATTTTCTTATATTAGTTCTAACATACAATTAAGTTTTCTCTGAAACTAGTCGGTAGAGTTGGCTAAAATTATCAATATTAGTTTTACGTTATGTAACGCTGGTTAGTTTGGTCCTTTCTTATCACTTTTCTAAAATAATAGCAACTTTAAATCGTGAAACGTTAAACAACAATGTTTGCATTTTCTTATATTAGTTCTAGCATACAATTAAGTTTTCTCTGAAACTAGTCGGTAGAGTTGGCTAAAATTATCAATATTAGTTTTATTTTATGTAACGCTGGTTAGTTTGGTCCTTTCTTATCACTTTTGTAAAATAATAGCAACTTTAAATCGTGAAACGTGAAACAACCATGTTTGCATTTTCTTATATTAGTTCTAGCATACAATTAAGTTTTCTCTGAAACTAGTCGGTAGAGTTGGCTAAAATTATCAATATTAGTTTCATGTTATGTAAAGCAGGTTAATTTGGTCCGTTCTTATCACTTTTCTAAAATAATAGCAACTTTAAATCGTGAAACGTGAAACATCAATGTTTGCATTCTCTTATATTAGTTCTAGCATACAATTAAGTTTTCTCTGAAACTAGTCGGTAGAGTTGGCTAAAATTATCAATATTAGTTTTGTGTTATGTAAAGCTGATAAAATTGGTCCGTTCTTATCCCTTTTCTAAAATAATAGCAACTTTGAATCGTGAAACGTGAAACAACAATGTTTGCATTTTCTTATATTAGTTCTAGCATACAATTAAGTTTTCTCTGAAACTAGTCGGTAGAGTTGGCTAAAATTATCAATATTAGTTTCATGTTATGTAACGCTGGTTAATTTGGTCCGTTCTTATCACTTTTCTAAAATAATAGCAACTTTAAATCGTGAAACGTGAAACAACAATGTTTGCATTTTCTTATTTTAGTTCTAGCATACAATTAAGTTTTCTCTGAAACTAGTCGGTAGAGTTGGGTAAAATTATCAATATTAGTTTTATGTTATGTAACGCTGGTTAATTTGGTCCGTTCTTATCACTTTTCTAAAATAATAGCAACTTTAAATCGTGAAACGTGAAACAACAATGTTTGCATTTTCTTATATCAGTTCTAGCATACAATTAAGTTTTCTCTGAAACTAGTCGGTAGAGTTGGCTAAAATTATCAATATTAGTTTTATGTTATGTAACGCTGGTTAATTTGGTCCGTTCTAATCACTTTTCTAAAATAATAGCAACTTTAAATCGTGAAACGTGAAACAACAATGTTTGCATTTTCTTATATTAGTTCTAGCATACAATTAAGTTTTCTCTGAAACTAGTCGGTAGAGTTGGCTAAAATTATCAATATTAGTTTCATGTTATGTAACGCTGGTTAATTTGGTCCGTTCTTATCACTTTTCTAAAATAATAGCAACTTTAAATCGTGAAACGTGAAACAACAATATTTGCATTTTCTTATATTAGTTCTAGCATACAATTAAGTTTTCTCTGAAACTAGTCGGTAGAGTTTGCTAAAATTATCAATATTAGTTTTATGTTATGTAAAGCTGATAAACTTGGCCCGCTCTTATCACTTTTCTAAAATAATAGCAACTTTAAATCGTGAAACGTGAAACAACAATGTTTGCATTTTCTTATATTAGTTCTAGCATACAATTAAGTTTTCTCTGAAACTAGTCGGTAGAGTTGGCTAAAATTATCAATATTAGTTTCATGTTATGTAAAGCTGGTTAATTTGGTCCGTTCTTATCACTTTTCTAAAATAATAGCAACTTTAAATCGTGAAACGTGAAACAACAATGTTTGCATTTTCTTATATCAGTTCTAGCATACAATTAAGTTTTCTCTGAAACTAGTCGGTAGAGTTGGCTAAAATTATCAATATTAGTTTTATGTTATGTAAAGCTGGTTAATTTGGTCCGTTCTTATCACTTTTCTAAAATAATAGCAACTTTAAATCCTGAAACGTGAAACAACAATGTTTGCATTTTCGTATATCAGTTCTAGCATACAATTAAGTTTTCTCTGAAACTAGTCGGTAGAGTTGGCTAAAATTATCAATATTAGTTTTATGTTATGTAACGCTGGTTAATTTGGTCCGTTCTTATAACTTTTCTAAAATAATAGCAACTTTAAATCTTGAAACGTGAAACAACAATGTTTGCATTTTCTTATATCAGTTCTAGCATACAATTAAGTTTTCTCTGAAACTAGTAGGTAGAGTTGGCTAAAATTATCAATATTAGTTTCATGTTATGTAAAGCTGGTTAATTTGGTCCGTTCTTATCACTTTTCTAAAATAATAGCAACTTTAAATCGTGAAACGTGAAACAACAAGTTTTCTTTTCTCGGAAAAATTATCAATATTAGTTTCATGTTATGTAACGCTGGTTAATTTGGTCCGTTCTTATCACTTTTCTAAAGTAATAGCTACTTTAAATCGTGAAACGTGAAACAACAATGTTTGCATTTTCTTATATTAGTTCTAGCATACAATTAAGTTTTCTCTGAAACTAGTCGGTAGAGTTGGCTAAAATTATCAATATTAGTTTTATGTTATGTAACGCTGGTTAACTTGGTCCGTACTTATCACTTTTCTAAAATAATAGCAACTTTAAATCGTGAAACGTGAAACAACAATGTTTGCATTTTCTTATATTAGTTCTAGCATACAATTAAGTTTTCTCTGAAACTAGTCGGTAGAGTTGGATAAAATTATCAATATTAGTTTTATGTTATGTAAAGCTGGTTAATTTGGTCCGTTCTTATCACTTTTCTAAATTAATAGCAACTTTAAATCGTGAAACGTGAAACAACAATGTTTGCATTTTCTTATATTAGTTCTAGCATACAATTAAGTTTTCTCTGAAACTAGTCGGTAGAGTTGGCTAAAATTATCAATATTAGTTTTGTGTTATGTAAAGCTGATAAAATTGGTCCGTTCTTATCACTTTTCTAAAATAATAGCAACTTTGAATCGTGAAACGTGAAACAACAATGTTTGCATTTTCTTATATTAGTTCTAGCATACAATTAAGTTTTCTCTGAAACTAGTCGGTAGAGTTGGCTAAAATTATCAATATTAGTTTTATGTTATGTAACGCTGGTTAATTTGGTCCGTTCTTATCACTTTTCTAAAATAATAGCAACTTTAAATCGTGAAACGTGAAACAACAATGTTTGCATTTTCTTATATTAGTTCTAGCATACAATTAAGTTTTCTCTGAAACTAGTCGGTAGAGTTGGCTAAAATTATCAATATTAGTTTCATGTTATGTATCGCTGGTTAATTTGGTCCGTTCTTATCACTTTTCTAAAATAATAGCAACTTTAAATCGTGAATCGTGAAACAACAATGTTTGCATTTTCTTATATTAGTTCTAGCATACAATTAAGTTTTCTCTGAAACTAGTCGGTAGAGTTGGCTAAAATTATCAATATTAGTTTTATGTTATGTAACGCTGGTTAATTTGGTCCGTTCTTATCACTTTTCTAAAATAATAGCAACTTTAAATCGTGAAACGTGAAACAACAATGTTTGCATTTTCTTATATTAGTTCTAGCATACAATTAAGTTTTCTCTGAAACTAGTCGGTAGAGTTGGCTAAAATTATCAATATTAGTTTCATGTTATTTAAAGCTGGTTAATTTGGTCCGTTCTTATCACTTTTCTAAAATAATAGCAACTTTAAATCGTGAAACGTGAAACAACAATGTTTGCATTTTCTTATATTAGTTCTAGCATACAATTAAGTTTTCTTTGAAACTAGTCGGTAGAGTTGGCTAAAATTATCAATATTAGTTTCATGTTATGTAAAGCAGGTTAATTTGGTCCGTTCTTATCACTTTTCTAAAATAATAGCAACTTTAAATCGTGAAACGTGAAACAACAATGTTTGCATTTTCTTATATTAGTTCTAGCATACAATTAAGTTTTCTCTGAAACTAGTCGGTAGAGTTGGCTAAAAATATCAATATTAGTTTCATGTTATGTAAAGCTGGTTAATTTGGTCCGTTCTTATCACTTTTCTAAAATAATTGCAACTTTAAATCGTGAAACGTGAAACAACAATGTTTGCATTTTCTTATATTAGTTCTAGCATACAATTAAGTTTTCTCTGAAACTCTGTTTTCTCTGTTCTTATCACTTTTCTAAAATAATAGCAACTTTAAATCGTGAAACGTGAAACAACAATGTTTGCATTTTCTTATATTAGTTCTAGCATACAATTAAGTTTTCTCTGAAACTAGTCGGTAGAGTTGGCTAAAATTATCAATATTAGTTTTATGTTATGTAACGCTGGTTAATTTGGTCCGTTCTTATCACTTTTCTAAAATAATAGCAACTTTAAATCGTGAAACGTGAAACAACAATGTTTGCATTTTCTTATATTAGTTCTAGCATACAATTAAGTTTTCTCTGAAACTAGTCGGTAGAGTTGGCTAAAATTATCAATATTAGTTTCATGTTATGTAACGCTGGTTAATTTAGTCCGTTCTTATCACTTTTCTAAAATAATAGCAACTTTAAATCGTGAAACGTGAAACAACAATGTTTGCATTTTCTTATATTAGTTCTAGCATACAATTAAGTTTTCTCTGAAACTAGTCGGTAGAGTTGGCTAAAATTATCAATATTAGTTTCATGTTATGTAAAGCTGGTTAATTTGGTCCGTTCTTATCACTTTTCTAAAATAATAGCAACTTTAAATCGTGAAACGTGAAACAACAATGTTTGCATTTTCTTATATTAGTTCTAGCATACAATCAAGTTTTCTCTGAAACTAGTTGGTAGAGTTGGCTAAAATTATCAATATTAGTTTTACGTTATGTAACGCTGGTTAATTTGGTCCGTTCTTATCACTTTTCTAAAATAATAGCAACTTTAAATCGTGAAACGTGAAACAACAATGTTTGCATTTTCTTATATTAGTTCTAGCATACAATTAAGTTTTCTCTAAAACTAGTCGGTAGAGTTGGCTAAAATTATCAATATTAGTTTCATGTTATGTAAAGCTGGTTAATTTGGTCCGTTCTTATCACTTTTCTAAAATAATAGCAACTTTAAATCATGAAACGTGAAACAACAATGTTTGCATTTTCTTATATCAGTTCTAGCATACAATTAAGTTTTCTCTGAAACTAGTCGGTAGAGTTGGCTAAAATTATCAATATTAGTTTTATTTTATGTAACGCTGGTTAATTTGGTCCGTTCTTATCACTTTTCTAAAATAATAGCAACTTTAAATCGTGAAACGTGAAACAACAATGTTTGCATTTTCTTATATTAGTTCTAGCATACAATTAAGTTTTCTCTGAAACTAGTCGGTAGAGTTGGCTAAAATTATCAATAATAGTTTTATGTTATGTAAATCTGGTTAATTTGGTCCGTTCTTATCACTTTTCTAAAATAATAGCAACTTTAAATCTTGAAACGTGAAACAACAATGTTTGCATTTTCTTATATCAGTTCTAGCATACAATTAAGTTTTCTCTGAAACTAGTCGGTAGAGTTGGCTAAAATTATCAATATTAGTTTCATGTTATGTAAAGCTGGTTAATTTGGTCCGTTCTTATCACTTTTCTAAAATAATAGCAACTTTAAATCATGAAACGTGAAACAACAATGTTTGCATTTTCTTATATTAGTTCTAGCATACAATTAAGATTTCTCTGAAACTAGTCGGTAGAGTTGGCTAAAATTATCAATATTAGTTTTATGTTATGTAACGCTGGATAATTTGGTCCGTTCTTATCACTTTTCTAAAATAATAGCAACTTTAAATCGTGAAACGTGAAACAACAATGTTTGCATTTTCTTATATTAGTTCTAGCATACAATTAAGTTTTCTCTGAAACTAGTCGGTAGAGTTGGCTAAAATTATCAATATTAGTTTTACGTTATGTAACGCTGGTTAATTTGGTCCGTTCTTATCACTTTTCTAAAATAATAGCAACTTTAAATCGTGAAACGTGAAACAACAATGTTTGCATTTTCTTATATTAGTTCTAGCATACAATTAAGTTTTCTCTAAAACTAGTCGGTAGAGTTGGCTAAAATTATCAATATTAGTTTCATGTTATGTAAAGCTGGTTAATTTGGTCCGTTCTTATCACTTTTCTAAAATAATAGCAACTTTAAATCTTGAAACGTGAAACAACAGTGTTTGCATTTTCTTATATCAGTTCTAGCACACAATTAAGTTTTCTCTGAAACTAGTCGGTAGAGTTGGCTAAAATTATCAATATTAGTTTCATGTTATGTAAAGCTGGTTAATTTGGTCCGTTCTTATCACTTTTCTAAAATAATAGCAACTTTAAATCATGAAACGTGAAACAACAATGTTTGCATTTTCTTATATCAGTTCTAGCATACAATTAAGTTTTCTCTGAAACTAGTCGGTAGAGTTGGCTAAAATTATCAATATTAGTTTTATGTTATGTAACGCTGGTTAATTTGGTCCGTTCTTATCACTTTTCTAAAATAATAGCAACTTTAAATCGTGAAACGTGAAACAACAATGTTTGCATTTTCTTATATTAGTTCTAGCATACAATTAAGTTTTCTCTGAAACTAGTCGTTAGAGTTCCTTAAAATTATCAATATTTGTTTCATGTTATGTAAAGCTGGTTAATTTGGTCCGTTCTTATCACTTTTCTAAAGTAATAGCAACTTTAAATAGTGAAACGTGAAACAACAATGTTTGCATTTTCTTATATTAGTTCTAGCATACAATTAAGTTTTCTCTGAAACTAGTCGGTAGAGTTGGCTAAAATTATCAATATTAGTTTTATGTTATGTAACGCTGGTTAATTTGGTCCGTTCTTATCACTTTTCTAAAATAATAGCAACTTTAAATCTTGAAACGTGAAACAACAATGTTTGCATTTTCTTATATCAGTTCTAGCATACAATTAAGTTTTCTCTGAAACTAGTCGGTAGAGTTGGCTAAAATTATCAATATTAGTTTCATGTTATGTAAAGCTGGTTAATTTGGTCCGTTCTTATCACTTTTCTAAAATAATAGCAACTTTAAATCGTGAAACGTGTAACAACAATGTTTGCATTTTCTTATATTAGTTCTAGCATACAATTAAGTTTTCTCTGAAACTAGTCGGTAGAGTTGGCTAAAATTATCAATATTAGTTTTATGTTATGTAACGCTGGTTAATTTGGTCCGTTCTTATCACTTTTCTAAAATAATAGCAACTTTAAATCGTGAAACGTGAAACAACAATGTTTGCATTTTCTTATATTAGTTCTAGCATACAATTAAGTTTTCTCTGAAACTAGTCGGTAGAGTTTGCTAAAATTATCAATATTAGTTTCATGTTATGTAACGCTGGTTAATTTGGTCCGTTCTTATCACTTTTCTAAAATAATAGCAACTTTAAATCGTGAAACGTGAAACAACAATGTTTGCATTTTCTTATATTAGTTCTAGCATACAATTAAGTTTTCTTTGAAACTAGTCGGTAGAGTTGGCTAAAAATATCAATATTAGTTTCATGTTATGTAAAGCTGGTTAATTTGGTCCGTTCTTATCACTTTTCTAAAATAATAGCAACTTTAAATCGTGAAACGTGAAACAACAATGTTTGCATTTTCTTATATTAGTTCTAGCATACAATTAAGTTTTCTCTGAAACTAGTCGGAAGAGTTGGCTAAAATTATCAATATTAGTTTTATGTTATGTAACGCTGGTTAATTTGGTCCGTTCTTATCACTTTTCTAAAATAATAGCAACTTTAAATCGTGAAACGTGAAACAACAATGTTTGCATTTTCTTATATTAGTTCTAGCATACAATTAAGTTTTCTCTGAAACTAGTCGGTAGAGTTGGCTAAAATTATCAATATTAGTTTCATGTTATGTAAAGCTGGTTAATTTGGTCCGTTCTTATCACTTTTCTAAAATAATAGCAACTTTAAATCGTGAAACGTGAAACAACAATGTTTGCATTTTCTTATATTAGTTCTAGCATACAATTAAGTTTTCTCTGAAACTAGTCGGTAGAGTTGGCTAAAATTATCAATATTAGTTTTATTTTATGTAACGCTGGTTAGTTTGGTCCTTTCTTATCACTTTTGTAAAATAATAGCAACTTTAAATCGTGAAACGTGAAACAACCATGTTTGCATTTTCTTATATTAGTTCTAGCATACAATTAAGTTTTCTCTGAAACTAGTCGGTAGAGTTGGCTAAAATTATCAATATTAGTTTTATGTTATGTAACGCTGGTTAATTTGGTCCGTTCTTATCACTTTTCTAAAATAATAGCAACTTTAAATCGTGAAACGTGAAACAACAATGTTTTCATTTTCTTATATTAGTTCTAGCATACAATTAACTTATCTCTGAAACTAGTCGGTAGAGTTGGCTAAAATTATCAATATTAGTTTTATGTTATGTAACGCTGGTTAATTTGGTCCGTTCTTATCACTTTTCTAAAATAATAGCAACTTCAAATCGTGAAACGTGAAACAATCATGTTTGCATTTTTTTTATATTCGTTCTAGCATACAATTAAGTTTTCTCTGAAACTAGTCGGTAGAGTTGGCTAAAATTATAAATATTAGTTTTATGTTATGTAACGCTGGTTAATTTGGTCCGTTCTTATCACTTTTCTAAAATAATAGCAACTTTAAATCGTGAAACGTGAAACAACAATGTTTGCATTTTCTTATATTAGTTCTAGCATACAATTAAGTTTTCTTTGAAACTAGTCGGTAGAGTTGGCTAAAATTATCAATATTAGTTTCATGTTATGTAAAGCAGGTTAATTTGGTCCGTTCTTATCACTTTTCTAAAATAATAGCAACTTTAAATCGTGAAACGTGAAACAACAATGTTTGCATTTTCTTATATTAGTTCTAGCATACAATTAAGTTTTCTCTGAAACTAGTCGGTAGAGTTGGCTAAAAATATCAATATTAGTTTCATGTTATGTAAAGCTGGTTAATTTGGTCCGTTCTTATCACTTTTCTAAAATAATAGCAACTTTAAATCGTGAAACGTGAAACAACAATGTTTGCATTTTCTTATATTAGTTCTAGCATACAATTAAGTTTTCTCTGAAACTAGTCGGTAGAGTTGGCTAAAATTATCAATATTAGTTTTGTGTTATGTAAAGCTGATAAACTTGGTCCGTTCTTATCACTTTTCTAAAATAATAGCAACTTTGAATCGTGAAACGTGAAACAACAATGTTTGCATTTTCTTATATTAGTTCTAGCATACAATTAAGTTTTCTCTGAAACTAGTCGGTAGAGTTGGCTAAAATTATCAATATTAGTTTTATGTTATGTAACGCTGGTTAATTTGCTCCGTTCTTATCACTTTTCTAAAATAATAGCAACTTTGAATCGTGAAACGTGAAACAACAATGTTTGCATTTTCTTATATTAGTTCTAGCATACAATTAAGTTTTCTCTGAAACTAGTCGGTAGAGTTGGCTAAAATTATCAATATTAGTTTTATGTTATGTAACGCTGGTTAATTTGGTCCGTTCTTATCACTTTTCTAAAATAATAGCAACTTTAAATCGTGAAACGTGAAACAACAATGTTTGCATTTTCTTATATTAGTTCTAGCATACAATTAAGTTTTCTCTGAAACTAGTCGTTAGAGTTCCTTAAAATTATCAATATTTGTTTCATGTTATGTAAAGCTGGTTAATTTGGTCCGTTCTTATCACTTTTCTAAAGTAATAGCAACTTTAAATAGTGAAACGTGAAACAACAATGTTTGCATTTTCTTATATTAGTTCTAGCATACAATTAAGTTTTCTCTGAAACTAGTCGGTAGAGTTGGCTAAAATTATCAATATTAGTTTTATGTTATGTAACGCTGGTTAATTTGGTCCGTTCTTATCACTTTTCTAAAATAATAGCAACTTTAAATCTTGAAACGTGAAACAACAATGTTTGCATTTTCTTATATCAGTTCTAGCATACAATTAAGTTTTCTCTGAAACTAGTCGGTAGAGTTGGCTAAAATTATCAATATTAGTTTCATGTTATGTAAAGCTGGTTAATTTGGTCCGTTCTTATCACTTTTCTAAAATAATAGCAACTTTAAATCGTGAAACGTGTAACAACAATGTTTGCATTTTCTTATATTAGTTCTAGCATACAATTAAGTTTTCTCTGAAACTAGTCGGTAGAGTTGGCTAAAATTATCAATATTAGTTTTATGTTATGTAACGCTGGTTAATTTGGTCCGTTCTTATCACTTTTCTAAAATAATAGCAACTTTAAATCGTGAAACGTGAAACAACAATGTTTGCATTTTCTTATATTAGTTCTAGCATACAATTAAGTTTTCTCTGAAACTAGTCGGTAGAGTTTGCTAAAATTATCAATATTAGTTTCATGTTATGTAACGCTGGTTAATTTGGTCCGTTCTTATCACTTTTCTAAAATAATAGCAACTTTAAATCGTGAAACGTGAAACAACAATGTTTGCATTTTCTTATATTAGTTCTAGCATACAATTAAGTTTTCTTTGAAACTAGTCGGTAGAGTTGGCTAAAAATATCAATATTAGTTTCATGTTATGTAAAGCTGGTTAATTTGGTCCGTTCTTATCACTTTTCTAAAATAATAGCAACTTTAAATCGTGAAACGTGAAACAACAATGTTTGCATTTTCTTATATTAGTTCTAGCATACAATTAAGTTTTCTCTGAAACTAGTCGGTAGAGTTGGCTAAAATTATCAATATTAGTTTTATGTTATGTAACGCTGGTTAATTTGGTCCGTTCTTATCACTTTTCTAAAATAATAGCAACTTTAAATCGTGAAACGTGAAACAACAATGTTTGCATTTTCTTATATTAGTTCTAGCATACAATTAAGTTTTCTCTGAAACTAGTCGGTAGAGTTGGCTAAAATTATCAATATTAGTTTCATGTTATGTAAAGCTGGTTAATTTGGTCCGTTCTTATCACTTTTCTAAAATAATAGCAACTTTAAATCGTGAAACGTGAAACAACAATGTTTGCATTTTCTTATATTAGTTCTAGCATACAATTAAGTTTTCTCTGAAACTAGTCGGTAGAGTTGGCTAAAATTATCAATATTAGTTTTATTTTATGTAACGCTGGTTAGTTTGGTCCTTTCTTATCACTTTTGTAAAATAATAGCAACTTTAAATCGTGAAACGTGAAACAACCATGTTTGCATTTTCTTATATTAGTTCTAGCATACAATTAAGTTTTCTCTGAAACTAGTCGGTAGAGTTGGCTAAAATTATCAATATTAGTTTTATGTTATGTAACGCTGGTTAATTTGGTCCGTTCTTATCACTTTTCTAAAATAATAGCAACTTTAAATCGTGAAACGTGAAACAACAATGTTTTCATTTTCTTATATTAGTTCTAGCATACAATTAACTTATCTCTGAAACTAGTCGGTAGAGTTGGCTAAAATTATCAATATTAGTTTTATGTTATGTAACGCTGGTTAATTTGGTCCGTTCTTATCACTTTTCTAAAATAATAGCAACTTCAAATCGTGAAACGTGAAATAATCATGTTTGCATTTTTTTATATTCGTTCTAGCATACAATTAAGTTTTCTCTGAAACTAGTCGGTAGAGTTGGCTAAAATTATAAATATTAGTTTTATGTTATGTAACGCTGGTTAATTTGGTCCGTTCTTATCACTTTTCTAAAATAATAGCAACTTTAAATCGTGAAACGTGAAACAACAATGTTTGCATTTTCTTATATTCGTTCTAGCATACAATTAAGTTTTCTTTGAAACTAGTCGGTAGAGTTGGCTAAAATTATCAATATTAGTTTCATGTTATGTAAAGCAGGTTAATTTGGTCCGTTCTTATCACTTTTCTAAAATAATAGCAACTTTAAATCGTGAAACGTGAAACAACAATGTTTGCATTTTCTTATATTAGTTCTAGCATACAATTAAGTTTTCTCTGAAACTAGTCGGTAGAGTTGGCTAAAAATATCAATATTAGTTTCATGTTATGTAAAGCTGGTTAATTTGGTCCGTTCTTATCACTTTTCTAAAATAATAGCAACTTTAAATCGTGAAACGTGAAACAACAATGTTTGCATTTTCTTATATTAGTTCTAGCATACAATTAAGTTTTCTCTGAAACTAGTCGGTAGAGTTGGCTAAAATTATCAATATTAGTTTTGTGTTATGTAAAGCTGATAAACTTGGTCCGTTCTTATCACTTTTCTAAAATAATAGCAACTTTGAATCGTGAAACGTGAAACAACAATGTTTGCATTTTCTTATATTAGTTCTAGCATACAATTAAGTTTTCTCTGAAACTAGTCGGTAGAGTTGGCTAAAATTATCAATATTAGTTTTATGTTATGTAACGCTGGTTAATTTGCTCCGTTCTTATCACTTTTCTAAAATAATAGCAACTTTGAATCGTGAAACGTGAAACAACAATGTTTGCATTTTCTTATATTAGTTCTAGCATACAATTAAGTTTTCTCTGAAACTAGTCGGTAGAGTTGGCTAAAATTATCAATATTAGTTTTATGTTATGTAACGCTGGATAAGTTGGTCCGTTCTTATCACTTTTCTAAAATAATAGCAACTTTAAATCGTGAAACGTGAAACAACAATGTTTGCATTTTCTTATATTAGTTCTAGCATACAATTAAGTTTTCTCTGAAACTAGTCGGTAGAGTTGGCTAAAATTATCAATATTAGTTTTACGTTAAGTAACGCTGGTTAATTTGGTCCGTTCTTATCACTTTTCTAAAATAATAGCAACTTTAAATCGTGAAACGTGAAACAACAATGTTTGCATTTTCTTATATTAGTTCTAGCATACAATTAAGTTTTCTCTAAAACTAGTCGGTAGAGTTGGCTAAAATTATCAATATTAGTTTCATGTTATGTAAAGCTGGTTAATTTGGTCCGTTCTTATCACTTTTCTAAAATAATAGCAACTTTAAATCATGAAACGTGAAACAACAATGTTTGCATTTTCTTATATCAGTTCTAGCATACAATTAAGTTTTCTCTGAAACTAGTCGGTAGAGTTGGCTAAAATTATCAATATTAGTTTTATGTTATGTAACGCTGGTTAATTTGGTCCGTTCTTATCACTTTTCTAAAATAATAGCAACTTTAAATCGTGAAACGTGAAACAACAATGTTTGCATTTTCTTATATTAGTTCTAGCATACAATTAAGTTTTCTCTGAAACTAGTCGTTAGAGTTCCTTAAAATTATCAATATTTGTTTCATGTTATGTAAAGCTGGTTAATTTGGTCCGTTCTTATCACTTTTCTAAAATAATAGCAACTTTAAATCGTGAAACGTGAAACAACAATGTTTGCATTTTCTTATATTAGTTCTAGCATACAATTAAGTTTTCTCTGAAACTAGTCGGTAGAGTTGGCTAAAATTATCAATATTAGTTTTATGTTATGTAAATCTGGTTAATTTGGTCCGTTCTTATCACTTTTCTAAAATAATAGCAACTTTAAATCTTGAAACGTGAAACAACAATGTTTGCATTTTCTTATATCAGTTCTAGCATACAATTAAGTTTTCTCTGAAACTAGTCGGTAGAGTTGGCTAAAATTATCAATATTAGTTTCATGTTATGTAAAGCTGGTTAATTTGGTCCGTTCTTATCACTTTTCTAAAATAATAGCAACTTTAAATCGTGAAACGTGAAACAACAATGTTTGCATTTTCTTATATTAGTTCTAGCATACAATTAAGATTTCTCTGAAACTAGTCGGTAGAGTTGGCTAAAATTATCAATATTAGTTTTATGTTATGTAACGCTGGATAATTTGGTCCGTTCTTATCACTTTTCTAAAATAACAGCAACTTTAAATCGTGAAACGTGAAACAACAATGTTTGCATTTTCTTATATTAGTTCTAGCATACAATTAAGTTTTCTCTGAAACTAGTCGGTAGAGTTGGCTAAAATTATCAATATTAGTTTTACGTTATGTAACGCTGGTTAATTTGGTCCGTTCTTATCACTTTTCTAAAATAATAGCAACTTTAAATCGTGAAACGTGAAACAACAATGTTTGCATTTTCTTATATTAGTTCTAGCATACAATTAAGTTTTCTCTGAAACTAGGCGGTAGAGTTGGCTAAAATTATCAATATTAGTTTCATGTTATGTAAAGCTGGTTAATTTGGTCCGTTCTTATCACTTTTCTAAAATAATAGCAACTTTGAATCGTGAAACGTGAAACAACAATGTTTGCATTTTCTTATATTAGTTCTAGCATACAATTAAGTTTTCTCTGAAACTAGTCGGTAGAGTTGGCTAAAATTATCAATATTAGTTTTATGTTATGTAACGCTGGATAAGTTGGTCCGTTCTTATCACTTTTCTAAAATAATAGCAACTTTAAATAGTGAAACGTGAAACAACAATGTTTGCATTTTCTTATATTAGTTCTAGCATACAATTAAGTTTTCTCTGAAACTAGTCAGTAGAGTTGGCTAAAATTATCAATATTAGTTTTACGTTATGTAACGCTGGTTAATTTGGTCCGTTCTTATCACTTTTCTAAAATAATAGCAACTTTAAATCATGAAACGTGAAACAACAATGTTTGCATTTTCTTATATCAGTTCTAGCATACAATTAAGTTTTCTCTGAAACTAGTCGGTAGAGTTGGCTAATTATCAATATTAGTTTTATGTTATGTAACGCTGGTTAATTTGGTCCGTTCTTATCACTTTTCTAAAATAATAGCAACTTTAAATCGTGAAACGTGAAACAACAATGTTTGCATTTTCTTATATTAGTTCTAGCATACAATTAAGTTTTCTCTGAAACTAGTCGGTAGAGTTGGCTAAAATTATCAATATTAGTTTTATGTTATGTAAATCTGGTTAATTTGGTCCGTTCTTATCACTTTTCTAAAATAATAGCAACTTTAAATCTTGAAACGTGAAACAACAATGTTTGCATTTTCTTATATCAGTTCTAGCATACAATTAAGTTTTCTCTGAAACTAGTCGGTAGAGTTGGCTAAAATTATCAATATTAGTTTCATGTTATGTAAAGCTGGTTAATTTGGTCCGTTCTTATCACTTTTCTAAAATAATAGCAACTTTAAATCGTGAAACGGGAAACAACAATGTTTGCATTTTCTTATATTAGTTCTAGCATACAATTAAGATTTCTCTGAAACTAGTCGGTAGAGTTGGCTAAAATTATCAATATTAGTTTTATGTTATGTAACGCTGGATAATTTGGTCCGTTCTTATCACTTTTCTAAAATAATAGCAACTTTAAATCGTGAAACGTGAAACAACAATGTTTGCATTCTTATATTAGTTCTAGCATACAATTAAGTTTTCTCTGAAACTAGTCGGTAGAGTTGGCTAAAATTATCAATATTAGTTTTATTTTATGTAACGCTGGTTAGTTTGGTCCGTTCTTATCACTTTTCTAAAATAATAGCAACTTTGAATCGTGAAACGTGAAACAACAATGTTTGCATTTTCTTATATTAGTTCTAGCATACAATTAAGTTTTCTCTGAAACTAGTCGGTAGAGTTGGCTAAAATTATCAATATTAGTTTTATGTTATGTAACGCTGGATAAGTTGGTCCGTTCTTATCACTTTTCTAAAATAAGAGCAACTTTAAATCGTGAAACGTGAAACAACAATGTTTGCATTTTCTTATATTAGTTCTAGCATACAATTAAGTTTTCTCTGAAACTAGTCGGTAGAGTTGGCTAAAATTATCAATATTAGTTTTACGTTAAGTAACGCTGGTTAATTTGGTCCGTTCTTATTACTTTTCTAAAATAATAGCAACTTTAAATCGTGAAACGTGAAACAACAATGTTTGCATTTTCTTATATTAGTTCTAGCATACAACTAAGTTTTCTCTGAAACTAGTCGTTAGAGTTCCTTAAAATTATCAATATTTGTTTCATGTTATGTAAAGCTGGTTAATTTGGTCCGTTCTTATCACTATTCTAAAATAATAGCAACTTTAAATCATGAAACGTGAAACAACAATGTTTGCATTTTCTAATATCAGTTCTAGCATACAATTAAGTTTTCTCTGAAACTAGTCGGTAGAGTTGGCTAAAATTATCAATATTAGTTTTATGTTATGTAAAGCTGGTTAATTTGGTCCGTTCTTATCACTTTTCTAAAATAATAGCAACTTTAAATCGTGAAACGTGAAACAACAATGTTTGCATTTTCTTATATTAGTTCTAGCATACAATTAAGTTTTCTCTGAAACTAGTCGGTAGAGTTGGCTAAAATTATCAATATTAGTTTCATGTTATGTAAAGCTGGTTAATTTGGTCCGTTCTTATCACTTTTCTAAAATAATAGCAACTTTGAATCGTGAAACGTGAAACAACAATGTTTGCATTTTCTTATATTAGTTCTAGCATACAATTAAGTTTTCTCTGAAACTAGTCGGTAGAGTTGGCTAAAATTATCAATATTAGTTTTATGTTATGTAAATCTGGTTAATTTGGTCCGTTCTTATCACTTTTCTAAAATAATAGCAACTTTAAATCTTGAAACGTGAAACAACAATGTTTGCATTTTCTTATATCAGTTCTAGCATACAATTAAGTTTTCTCTGAAACTAGTCGGTAGAGTTGACTAAAATTATCAATATTAGTTTCATGTTATGTAAAGCTGGTTAATTTGGTCCGTTCTTATCACTTTTCTAAAATAATAGCAACTTTAAATCGTGAAACGGGAAACAACAATGTTTGCATTTTCTTATATTAGTTCTAGCATACAATTAAGATTTCTCTGAAACTAGTCGGTAGAGTTGGCTAAAATTATCAATATTAGTTTTATGTTATGTAACGCTGGATAATTTGGTCCGTTCTTATCACTTTTCTAAAATAATAGCAACTTTAAATCGTGAAACGTGAAACAACAATGTTTGCATTCTTATATTAGTTCTAGCATACAATTAAGTTTTCTCTGAAACTAGTCGGTAGAGTTGGCTAAAATTATCAATATTAGTTTTATTTTATGTAACGCTGGTTAGTTTGGTCCTTTCTTATCACTTTTGTAAAATAATAGCAACTTTAAATCGTGAAACGTGATACAACCATGTTTGCATTTTCTTATATTAGTTCTAGCATACAATTAAGATTTCTCTGAAACTAGTCGGTAGAGTTGGCTAAAATTATCAATATTAGTTTTATGTTATGTAACGCTGGATAATTTGGTCCGTTCTTATCACTTTTCTAAAATAATAGCAACTTTAAATCGTGAAACGTGAAACAACAATGTTTGCATTTTCTTATATTAGTTCTAGCATACAATTAAGTTTTCTCTGAAACTAGTCGGTAGAGTTGGCTAAAATTATCAATATTAGTTTTACGTTATGTAACGCTGGTTAATTTGGTCCGTTCTTATCACTTTTCTAAAATAATAGCAACTTTAAATCGTGAAACGTGAAACAACAATGTTTGCATTTTCTTATATTAGTTCTAGCATACAATTAAGTTTTCTATGAAACTAGTCGGTAGAGTTGGCTAAAATTATCAATATTAGTTTCATGTTATGTAAAGCTGGTTAATTTGGTCCGTTCTTATCACTTTTCTAAAATAATAGCAACTTTGAATCGTGAAACGTGAAACAACAATGTTTGCATTTTCTTATATTAGTTCTAGCATACAATTAAGTTTTCTCTGAAACTAGTCGGTAGAGTTGGCTAAAATTATCAATATTAGTTTTATGTTATGTAACGCTGGATAAGTTGGTCCGTTCTTATCACTTTTCTAAAATAATAGCAACTTTAAATAGTGAAACGTGAAACAACAATGTTTGCATTTTCTTATATTAGTTCTAGCATACAATTAAGTTTTCTCTGAAACTAGTCGGTAGAGTTGGCTAAAATTATCAATATTAGTTTTACGTTATGTAACGCTGGTTAATTTGGTCCGTTCTTATCACTTTTCTAAAATAATAGCAACTTTAAATCGTGAAACGTGAAACAACAATGTTTGCATTTTCTTATATTAGTTCTAGCATACAATTAAGTTTTCTCTGAAACTAGTCGGTAGAGTTGGCTAAAATTATCAATATTAGTTTTGTGTTATGTAAAGCTGATAAACTTGGTCCGTTCTTATCACTTTTCTAAAATAATAGCAACTTTGAATCGTGAAACGTGAAACAACAATGTTTGCATTTTCTTATATTAGTTCTAGCATACAATTAAGTTTTCTCTGAAACTAGTCGGTAGAGTTGGCTAAAATTATCAATATTAGTTTTATGTTATGTAACGCTGGTTAATTTGGTCCGTTCTTATCACTTTTCTAAAATAATAGCAACTTTGAATCGTGAAACGTGAAACAACAATGTTTGCATTTTCTTATATTAGTTCTAGCATACAATTAAGTTTTCTCTGAAACTAGTCGGTAGAGTTGGCTAAAATTATCAATATTAGTTTTATGTTATGTAACGCTGGATAAGTTGGTCCGTTCTTATCACTTTTCTAAAATAACAGCAACTTTAAATCGTGAAACGTGAAACAACAATGTTTGCATTTTCTTATATTAGTTCTAGCATACAATTAAGTTTTCTCTGAAACTAGTCGGTAGAGTTGGCTAAAATTATCAATATTAGTTTTACGTTAAGTAACGCTGGTTAATTTGGTCCGTTCTTATCACTTTTCTAAAATAATAGCAACTTTAAATCGTGAAACGTGAAACAACAATGTTTGCATTTTCTTATATTAGTTCTAGCATACAACTAAGTTTTCTCTGAAACTAGTCGTTAGAGTTACTTAAAATTATCAATATTTGTTTCATGTTATGTAAAGCTGGTTAATTTGGTCCGTTCTTATCACTTTTCTAAAATAATAGCAACTTTAAATCATGAAACGTGAAACAACAATGTTTGCATTTTCTTATATCAGTTCTAGCATACAATTAAGTTTTCTCTGAAACTAGTCGGTAGAGTTGGCTAAAATTATCAATATTAGTTTTATGTTATGTAAAGCTGGTTAATTTGGTCCGTTCTTATCACTTTTCTAAAATAATAGCAACTTTAAATCGTGAAACGTGAAACAACAATGTTTGCATTTTCTTATATTAGTTCTAGCATACAATTAAGTTTTCTCTGAAACTAGTCGGTAGAGTTGGCTAAAATTATCAATATTAGTTTCATGTTATGTAAAGCTGGTTAATTTGGTCCGTTCTTATCACTTTTCTAAAATAATAGCAACTTTGAATCGTGAAACGTGAAACAACAATGTTTGCATTTTCTTATATTAGTTCTAGCATACAATTAAGTTTTCTCTGAAACTAGTCGGTAGAGTTGGCTAAAATTATCAATATTAGTTTTATGTTATGTAACGCTGGATAAGTTGTTCCGTTCTTATCACTTTTCTAAAATAATAGCAACTTTAAATAGTGAAACGTGAAACAACAATGTTTGCATTTTCTTATATTAGTTCTAGCATACAATTAAGTTTTCTCTGAAACTAGTCGGTAGAGTTGGCTAAAATTATCAATATTAGTTTTACGTTATGTAACGCTGGTTAATTTGGTCCGTTCTTATCACTTTTCTAAAATAATAGCAACTTTAAATCATGAAACGTGAAACAACAATGTTTGCATTTTCTTATATCAGTTCTAGCATACAATTAAGTTTTCTCTGAAACTAGTCGGTAGAGTTGGCTAAAATTATCAATATTAGTTTCATGTTATGTAAAGCTGGTTAATTTGGTCCGTTCTTATCACTTTTCTAAAATAATAGCAACTTTAAATCGTGAAACGTGAAACAACAATGTTTGCATTTTCTTATATTAGTTCTAGCATACAATTAAGATTTCTCTGAAACTAGTCGGTAGAGTTGGCTAAAATTATCAATATTAGTTTTATGTTATGTAACGCTGGATAATTTGGTCCGTTCTTATCACTTTTCTAAAATAATAGCAACTTTAAATCGTGAAACGTGAAACAACAATGTTTGCATTCTTATATTAGTTCTAGCATACAATTAAGTTTTCTCTGAAACTAGTCGGTAGAGTTGGCTAAAATTATCAATATTAGTTTTATTTTATGTAGCGCTGGTTAGTTTGGTCCTTTCTTATCACTTTTCTAAAATAATAGCAACTTTAAATCGTGAAACGTGATACAACCATGTTTGCATTTTCTTATATTAGTTCTAGCATACAATTAAGATTTCTCTGAAACTAGTCGGTAGAGTTGGCTAAAATTATCAATATTAGTTTCATGTTATGTAAAGCTGGTTAATTTGGTCCGTTCTTATCACTTTTCTAAAATAATAGCAACTTTAAATCGTGAAACGTGAAACAACAATGTTTGCATTTTCTTATATTAGTTCTAGCATACAATTAAGATTTCTCTGAAACTAGTCGGTAGAGTTGGCTAAAATTATCAATATTAGTTTTATGTTATGTAACGCTGGATAATTTGGTCCGTTCTTATCACTTTTCTAAAATAATAGCAACTTTAAATCGTGAAACGTGAAACAACAATGTTTGCATTCTTATATTAGTTCTAGCATACAATTAAGTTTTCTCTGAAACTAGTCGGTAGAGTTGGCTAAAATTATCAATATTAGTTTTATTTTATGTAGCGCTGGTTAGTTTGGTCCTTTCTTATCACTTTTCGAAAATAATAGCAACTTTAAATCGTGAAACGTGATACAACCATGTTTGCATTTTCTTATATTAGTTCTAGCATACAATTAAGATTTCTCTGAAACTAGTCGGTAGAGTTGGCTAAAATTATCAATATTAGTTTTATGTTATGTAACGCTGGATAATTTGGTCCGTTCTTATCACTTTTCTAAAATAATAGCAACTTTAAATCGTGAAACGTGAAACAACAATGTTTGCATTTTCTTATATTAGTTCTAGCATACAATTAAGTTTTCTCTGAAACTAGTCGGTAGAGTTGGCTAAAATTATCAATATTAGTTTTACGTTATGTAACGCTGGTTAATTTGGTCCGTTCTTATCACTTTTCTAAAATAATAGCAACTTTAAATCGTGAAACGTGAAACAACAATGTTTGCATTTTCTTATATTAGTTCTAGCATACAATTAAGTTTTCTCTGAAACTAGTCGGTAGAGTTGGCTAAAATTATCAATATTAGTTTCATGTTATGTAAAGCTGGTTAATTTGGTCCGTTCTTATCACTTTTCTAAAATAATAGCAACTTTGAATCGTGAAACGTGAAACAACAATGTTTGCATTTTCTTATATTAGTTCTAGCATACAATTAAGTTTTCTCTGAAACTAGTCGGTAGAGTTGGCTAAAATTATCAATATTAGTTTTATGTTATGTAACGCTGGATAAGTTGGTCCGTTCTTATCACTTTTCTAAAATAATAGCAACTTTAAATAGTGAAACGTGAAACAACAATGTTTGCATTTTCTTATATTAGTTCTAGCATACAATTAAGTTTTCTCTGAAACTAGTCGGTAGAGTTGGCTAAAATTATCAATATTAGTTTAACGTTATGTAACGCTGGTTAATTTGGTCCGTTCTTATCACTTTTCTAAAATAATAGCAACCAACTTTAAATCGTGAAACGTGAAATCACAATGTTTGCATTTTCTTATATTAGTTCTAGCATACAATTAAGTTTTCTCTGAAACTAGTCGTTAGAGTTCCTTAAAATTATCAATATTTGTTTCATGTTATGTAAAGCTGGTTAATTTGGTCCGTTCTTATCACTTTTCTAAAATAATAGCAACTTTACATCGTGAAACGTGAAACAACAATGTTTGCATTTTCTTATATTAGTTCTAGCATACAATTAAGTTTTCTCTGAAACTAGTCGGTAGAGTTGGCTAAAATTATCAATATTAGTTTCATGTTATGTAAAGCTGGTTAATTTGGTCCGTTCTTATCACTTTTCTAAAATAATAGCAACTTTGAATCGTGAAACGTGAAACAACAATGTTTGCATTTTCTTATATTAGTTCTAGCATACAATTAAGATTTCTCTGAAACTAGTCGGTAGAGTTGGCTAAAATTATCAATATTAGTTTCATGTTATGTAAAGCTGGTTAATTTGGTCCGTTCTTATCACTTTTCTAAAATAATAGCAACTTTAAATCGTGAAACGTGAAACAACAATGTTTGCATTTTCTTATATTAGTTCTAGCATACAATTAAGATTTCTCTGAAACTAGTCGGTAGAGTTGGCTAAAATTATCAATATTAGTTTTGTGTTATGTAAAGCTGATAAACTTGGTCCGTTCTTATCACTTTTCTAAAATAATAGCAACTTTGAATCGTGAAACGTGAAACAACAATGTTTGCATTTTCTTATATTAGTTCTAGCATACAATTAAGTTTTCTCTGAAACTAGTCGGTAGAGTTGGCTAAAATTATCAATATTAGTTTTATGTTATGTAACGCTGGTTAATTTGGTCCGTTCTTATCACTTTTCTAAAATAATAGCAACTTTGAATCGTGAAACGTGAAACAACAATGTTTGCATTTTCTTATATTAGTTCTGGCATACAATTAAGTTTTCTCTGAAACTAGTCGGTAGAGTTGGCTAAAATTATCAATATTAGTTTTATGTTATGTAACGCTGGATAAGTTGGTCCGTTCTTATCACTTTTCTAAAATAATAGCAACTTTAAATCGTGAAACGTGAAACAACAATGTTTGCATTTTCTTATATTAGTTCTAGCATACAATTAAGTTTTCTCTGAAACTAGTCGGTAGAGTTGGCTAAAATTATCAATATTAGTTTTACGTTAAGTAACGCTGGTTAATTTGGTCCGTTCTTATCACTTTTCTAAAATAATAGCAACTTTAAATCGTGAAACGTGAAACAACAATGTTTGCATTTTCTTATATTAGTTCTAGCATACAACTAAGTTTTCTCTGAAACTAGTCGTTAGAGTTCCTTAAAATTATCAATATTTGTTTCATGTTATGTAAAGCTGGTTAATTTGGTCCGTTCTTATCACTTTTCTAAAATAATAGCAACTTTAAATCGTGAAACGTGAAACAACAATGTTTGCATTTTCTTATATTAGTTCTAGCATACAATTAAGTTTTCTCTGAAACTAGTCGGTAGAGTTGGCTAAAATTATCAATATTAGTTTCATGTTATGTAAAGCTGGTTAATTTGGTCCGTTCTTATCACTTTTCTAAAATAATAGCAACTTTGAATCGTGAAACGTGAAACAACAATGTTTGCATTTTCTTATATTAGTTCTAGCATACAATTAAGTTTTCTCTGAAACTAGTCGGTCGAGTTGGCTAAAATTATCAATATTAGTTTTATGTTATGCAACGCTGGATAAGTTGTTCCGTTCTTATCACTTTTCTAAAATAATAGCAACTTTAAATAGTAAAACGTGAAACAACAATGTTTGCATTTTCTTATATTAGTTCTAGCATACAATTAAGTTTTCTCTGAAACTAGTCGGTAGAGTTGGCTAAAATTATCAATATTAGTTTTACGTTATGTAACGCTGGTTAATTTGGTCCGTTCTTATCACTTTTCTAAAATAATAGCAACTTTAAATCATGAAACGTGAAACAACAATGTTTGCATTTTCTTATATCAGTTCTAGCATACAATTAAGTTTTCTCTGAAACTAGTCGGTAGAGTTGGCTAAAATTATCAATATTAGTTTTATGTTATGTAAATCTGGTTAATTTGGTCCGTTCTTATCACTTTTCTAAAATAATAGCAACTTTAAATCGTGAAACGTGAAACAACAATGTTTGCATTTTCTTATATTAGTTCTAGCATACAATTAAGTTTTCTCTGAAACTAGTCGGTAGAGTTGGCTAAAATTATCAATATTAGTTTCATGTTATGTAAAGCTGGTTAATTTGGTCCGTTCTTATCACTTTTCTAAAATAATAGCAACTTTAAATCGTGAAACGTGAAACAACAATGTTTGCATTTTCTTATATTAGTTCTAGCATACAATTAAGATTTCTCTGAAACTAGTCGGTAGAGTTGGCTAAAATTATCAATATTAGTTTTATGTTATGTAACGCTGGATAATTTGGTCCGTTCTTATCACTTTTCTAAAATAATAGCAACTTTAAATCGTGAAACGTGAAACAACAATGTTTGCATTCTTATATTAGTTCTAGCATACAATTAAGTTTTCTCTGAAACTAGTCGGTAGAGTTGGCTAAAATTATCAATATTAGTTTTATTTTATGTAACGCTGGTTAGTTTGGTCCTTTCTTATCACTTTTCTAAAATAATAGCAACTTTAAATCGTGAAACGTGATACAACCATGTTTGCATTTTCTTATATTAGTTCTAGCATACAATTAAGATTTCTCTGAAACTAGTCGGTAGAGTTGGCTAAAATTATCAATATTAGTTTTATGTTATGTAACGCTGGATAATTTGGTCCGTTCTTATCACTTTTCTAAAATAATAGCAACTTTAAATCGTGAAACGTGAAACAACAATGTTTGCATTTTCTTATATTAGTTCTAGCATACAATTAAGTTTTCTCTGAAACTAGTCGGTAGAGTTGGCTAAAATTATCAATATTAGTTTTACGTTATGTAACGCTGGTTAATTTGGTCCGTTCTTATCACTTTTCTAAAATAATAGCAACTTTAAATCGTGAAACGTGAAACAACAATGTTTGCATTTTCTTATATTAGTTCTAGCATACAATTAAGTTTTCTCTGAAACTAGTCGGTAGAGTTGGCTAAAATTATCAATATTAGTTTCATGTTATGTAAAGCTGGTTAATTTGGTCCGTTCTTATCACTTTTCTAAAATAATAGCAACTTTGAATCGTGAAACGTGAAACAACAATGTTTGCATTTTCTTATATTAGTTCTAGCATACAATTAAGTTTTCTCTGAAACTAGTCGGTAGAGTTGGCTAAAATTATCAATATTAGTTTTATGTTATGTAACGCTGGATAAGTTGGTCCGTTCTTATCACTTTTCTAAAATAATAGCAACTTTAAATAGTGAAACGTGAAACAACAATGTTTGCATTTTCTTATATTAGTTCTAGCATACAATTAAGTTTTCTCTGAAACTAGTCGGTAGAGTTGGCTAAAATTATCAATATTAGTTTTACGTTATGTAACGCTGGTTAATTTGGTCCGTTCTTATCACTTTTCTAAAATAATAGCAACTTTAAATCATGAAACGTGAAACAACAATGTTTGCATTTTCTTATATTAGTTCTAGCATACAATTAAGTTTTCTCTGAAACTAGTCGGTAGAGTTGGCTAAAAATATCAATATTAGTTTCATGTTATGTAAAGCTGGTTAATTTGGTCCGTTCTTATCACTTTTCTAAAATAATAGCAACTTTAAATCGTGAAACGTGAAACAACAATGTTTGCATTTTCTTATATTAGTTCTAGCATACAATTAAGTTTTCTCTGAAACTAGTCGGTAGAGTTGGCTAAAATTATCAATATTAGTTTTGTGTTATGTAAAGCTGATAAACTTGGTCCGTTCTTATCACTTTTCTAAAATAATAGCAACTTTGAATCGTGAAACGTGAAACAACAATGTTTGCATTTTCTTATATTAGTTCTAGCATACAATTAAGTTTTCTCTGAAACTAGTCGGTAGAGTTGGCTAAAATTATCAATATTAGTTTTATGTTATGTAACGCTGGTTAATTTGGTCCGTTCTTATCACTTTTCTAAAATAATAGCAACTTTGAATCGTGAAACGTGAAACAACAATGTTTGCATTTTCTTATATTAGTTCTAGCATACAATTAAGTTTTCTCTAAAACTAGTCGGTAGAGTTGGCTAAAATTATCAATATTAGTTTCATGTTATGTAAAGCTGGTTAATTTGGTCCGTTCTTATCACTTTTCTAAAATAATAGCAACTTTAAATCATGAAACGTGAAACAACAATGTTTGCATTTTCTTATATTAGTTCTAGCATACAATCAAGTTTTCTCTGAAACTAGTCGGTAGAGTTGGCTAAAATTATCAATATTAGTTTCATGTTATGTAAAGCTGGTTAATTTGGTCCGTTCTTATCACTTTTCTAAAATAATAGCAACTTTAAATCATGAAACGTGAAACAACAATGTTTGCATTTTCTTATATCAGTTCTAGCATACAATTAAGTTTTCTCTGAAACTAGTCGGTAGAGTTGGCTAAAATTATCAATATTAGTTTTATGTTATGTAACGCTGGTTAATTTGGTCCGTTCTTATCACTTTTCTAAAATAATAGCAACTTTAAATCGTGAAACGTGAAATCACAATGTTTGCATTTTCTTATATTAGTTCTAGCATACAATTAAGTTTTCTCTGAAACTAGTCGTTAGAGTTCCTTAAAATTATCAATATTTGTTTCATGTTATGTAAAGCTGGTTAATTTGGTCCGTTCTTATCACTTTTCTAAAATAATAGCAACTTTACATCGTGAAACGTGAAACAACAATGTTTGCATTTTCTTATATTAGTTCTAGCATACAATTAAGTTTTCTCTGAAACTAGTCGGTAGAGTTGGCTAAAATTATCAATATTAGTTTTATGTTATGTAAATCTGGTTAATTTGGTCCGTTCTTATCACTTTTCTAAAATAATAGCAACTTTAAATCTTGAAACGTGAAACAACAATGTTTGCATTTTCTTATATCAGTTCTAGCATACAATTAAGTTTTCTCTGAAACTAGTCGGTAGAGTTGGCTAAAATTATCAATATTAGTTTCATGTTATGTAAAGCTGGTTAATTTGGTCCGTTCTTATCACTTTTCTAAAATAATAGCAACTTTAAATCGTGAAACGGGAAACAACAATGTTTGCATTTTCTTATATTAGTTCTAGCATACAATTAAGATTTCTCTGAAACTAGTCGGTAGAGTTGGCTAAAATTATCAATATTAGTTTTATGTTATGTAACGCTGGATAATTTGGTCCGTTCTTATCACTTTTCTAAAATAATAGCAACTTTAAATCGTGAAACGTGAAACAACAATGTTTGCATTTTCTTATATTAGTTCTAGCATACAATTAAGTTTTCTCTGAAACTAGTCGGTAGAGTTGGCTAAAATTATCAATATTAGGTTTACGTTATGTAACGCTGGTTAATTTGGTCCGTTCTTATCACTTTTCTAAAATAATAGCAACTTTAAATCGTGAAACGTGAAACAACAATGTTTGCATTTTCTTATATTAGTTCTAGCATACAATTAAGTTTTCTCTAAAACTAGTCGGTAGAGTTGGCTAAAATTATCAATATTAGTTTCATGTTATGTAAAGCTGGTTAATTTGGTCCGTTCTTATCACTTTTCTAAAATAATAGCAACTTTAAATCGTGAAACGTGAAACAACAGTGTTTGCATTTTCTTATATCAGTTCTAGCATACAATTAAGTTTTCTCTGAAACTAGTCGGTAGAGTTGGCTAAAATTATCAATATTAGTTTCATGTTATGTAAAGCTGGTTAATTTGGTCCGTTCTTATCACTTTTCTAAAATAATAGCAACTTTAAATCATGAAACGTGAAACAACAATGTTTGAATTTTCTTATATCAGTTCTAGCATACAATTAAGTTTTCTCTGAAACTAGTCGGTAGAGTTGGCTAAAATTATCAATATTAGTTTTATGTTATGTAACGCTGGTTAATTTGGTCCGTTCTTATCACTTTTCTAAAATAATAGCAACTTTAAATCGTGAAACGTGAAACAACAATTTTTGCATTTTCTTATATTAGTTCTAGCATACAATTAAGTTTTCTCTGAAACTAGTCGTTAGAGTTCCTTAAAATTATCAATATTTGTTTCATGTTATGTAAAGCTGGTTAATTTGGTCCGTTCTTATCACTTTTCTAAAATAATAGCAACTTTAAATAGTGAAACGTGAAACAACAATGTTTGCATTTTCTTATATTAGTTCTAGCATACAATTAAGTTTTCTCTGAAACTAGTCGGTAGAGTTGGCTAAAATTATCAATATTAGTTTTATGTTATGTAACGCTGGTTAATTTGGTCCGTTCTTATCACTTTTCTAAAATAATAGCAACTTTAAATCTTGAAACGTGAAACAACAATGTTTGCATTTTCTTATATCAGTTCTAGCATACAATTAAGTTTTCTCTGAAACTAGTCGGTAGAGTTGGCTAAAATAATCAATATTAGTTACATGTTATGTAAAGCTGGTTAATTTGGTCCGTTCTTATCACTTTTCTAAAATAATAGCAACTTTAAATCGTGAAACGTGAAACAACAATGTTTGCATTTTCTTATATTAGTTCTAGCATACAATTAAGTTTTTCTGAAACTAGTCGGTAGAGTTGGCCAAAATTATCAATATTAGTTTCATGTTATGTAAAGCTGGTTAATTTGGTCCGTTCTTATCACTTTTCTAAAATAATAGCAACTTTAAATCGTGAAACATGAAACAACAATGTTTGCATTTTCTTATATTAGTTCTAGCATACAATTAAGTTTTCTCTGAAACTAGTCGGTAGAGTTGGCTAAAATTATCAATATTAGTTTTGTGTTATGTAAAGCTGATAAAATTGGTCCGTTCTTATCACTTTTCTAAAATAATAGCAACTTTAAATCGTGAAACGTGAAACAACAATGTTTGCATTTTCTTATATTAGTTCTAGCATAAAATTAAGTTTTCTCTGAAACTAGTCGGTAGAGTTGGCTAAAATTATCAATATTAGTTTCATGTTATGTAAAGCTGGTTAATTTGGTCCGTTCTTATCACTTTTCTAAAATAATAGCAACTTTAAATCGTGAAACGTGAAACAACAATGTTTGCATTTTCTTATATTAGTTCTAGCATACAAATAAGTTTTCTCTGAAACTAGTCGGTAGAGTTGGCTAAAATTATCAATATTAGTTTTACGTTATGTAACGCTGGTTAATTTGGTCCGTTCTTATCACTTTTCTAAAATAATAGCAACTTTAAATCGTGAAACGTGAAACAACAATGTTTGCATTTTCTTATATTAGTTCTAGCATACAATTAAGTTTTCTCTAAAACTAGTCGGTAGAGTTGGCTAAAATTATCAATATTAGTTTCATGTTATGTAAAGCTGGTTAATTTGGTCCGTTCTTATCACTTTTCTAAAATAATAGCAACTTTAAATCTTGAAACGTGAAACAACAGTGTTTGCATTTTCTTATATCAGTTCTAGCATACAATTAAGTTTTCTCTGAAACTAGTCGGTAGAGTTGGCTAAAATTATCAATATTAGTTTCATGTTATGTAAAGCTGGTTAATTTGGTCCGTTCTTATCACTTTTCTAAAATAATAGCAACTTTAAATCATGAAACGTGAAACAACAATGTTTGCATTTTCTTATATTAGTTCTAGCATACAATTAAGTTTTCTCTGAAACTAGTCGGTAGAGTTGGCTAAAATTATCAATATTAGTTTTATGTTATGTAACGCTGGTTAATTTGGTCCGTTCTTATCACTTTTCTAAAATAATAGCAACTTTAAATCGTGAAACGTGAAACAACAATGTTTGCATTTTCTTATATTAGTTCTAGCATACAATTAAGTTTTCTCTGAAACTAGTCGGTAGAGTTGGCTAAAATTATCAATATTAGTTTCATGTTATGTAAAGCTGGTTAATTTGGTCCGTTCTTATCACTTTTCTAAAATAATAGCAACTTTAAATCATGAAACGTGAAACAACAATGTTTGCATTTTCTTATATTAGTTCTAGCATACAATTAAGTTTTCTCTGAAACTAGTCGGTAGAGTTGGCTAAAATTATCAATATTAGTTTTATGTTATGTAACGCTGGTTAATTTGGTCCGTTCTTATCACTTTTCTAAAATAATAGCAACTTTAAATCGTGAAACGTGAAACAACAATGTTTGCATTTTCTTATATTAGTTCTAGCATACAATTAAGTTTTCTCTGAAACTAGTCGGTAGAGTTGGCTAAAATTATCAATATTAGGTTTACGTTATGTAACGCTGGTTAATTTGGTCCGTTCTTATCACTTTTCTAAAATAATAGCAACTTTAAATCGTGAAACGTGAAACAACAATGTTTGCATTTTCTTATATTAGTTCTAGCATACAATTAAGTTTTCTCTAAAACTAGTCGGTAGAGTTGGCTAAAATTATCAATATTAGTTTCATGTTATGTAAAGCTGGTTAATTTGGTCCGTTCTTATCACTTTTCTAAAATAATAGCAACTTTAAATCGTGAAACGTGAAACAACAGTGTTTGCATTTTCTTATATCAGTTCTAGCATACAATTAAGTTTTCTCTGAAACTAGTCGGTAGAGTTGGCTAAAATTATCAATATTAGTTTCATGTTATGTAAAGCTGGTTAATTTGGTCCGTTCTTATCACTTTTCTAAAATAATAGCAACTTTAAATCATGAAACGTGAAACAACAATGTTTGAATTTTCTTATATCAGTTCTAGCATACAATTAAGTTTTCTCTGAAACTAGTCGGTAGAGTTGGCTAAAATTATCAATATTAGTTTTATGTTATGTAACGCTGGTTAATTTGGTCCGTTCTTATCACTTTTCTAAAATAATAGCAACTTTAAATCGTGAAACGTGAAACAACAATTTTTGCATTTTCTTATATTAGTTCTAGCATACAATTAAGTTTTCTCTGAAACTAGTCGTTAGAGTTCCTTAAAATTATCAATATTTGTTTCATGTTATGTAAAGCTGGTTAATTTGGTCCGTTCTTATCACTTTTCTAAAATAATAGCAACTTTAAATAGTGAAACGTGAAACAACAATGTTTGCATTTTCTTATATTAGTTCTAGCATACAATTAAGTTTTCTCTGAAACTAGTCGGTAGAGTTGGCTAAAATTATCAATATTAGTTTTATGTTATGTAAAGCTGGTTAATTTGGTCCGTTCTTATCACTTTTCTAAAATAATAGCAACTTTAAATCTTGAAACGTGAAACAACAATGTTTGCATTTTCTTATATCAGTTCTAGCATACAATTAAGTTTTCTCTGAAACTAGTCGGTAGAGTTGGCTAAAATTATCAATATTAGTTACATGTTATGTAAAGCTGGTTAATTTGGTCCGTTCTTATCACTTTTCTAAAATAATAGCAACTTTAAATCGTGAAACGTGAAACAACAATGTTTGCATTTTCTTATATTAGTTCTAGCATACAATTAAGTTTTTCTGAAACTAGTCGGTAGAGTTGGCCAAAATTATCAATATTAGTTTCATGTTATGTAAAGCTGGTTAATTTGGTCCGTTCTTATCACTTTTCTAAAATAATAGCAACTTTAAATCGTGAAACATGAAACAACAATGTTTGCATTTTCTTATATTAGTTCTAGCATACAATTAAGTTTTCTCTGAAACTAGTCGGTAGAGTTGGCTAAAATTATCAATATTAGTTTTGTGTTATGTAAAGCTGATAAAATTGGTCCGTTCTTATCACTTTTCTAAAATAATAGCAACTTTAAATCGTGAAACGTGAAACAACAATGTTTGCATTTTCTTATATTAGTTCTAGCATAAAATTAAGTTTTCTCTGAAACTAGTCGGTAGAGTTGGCTAAAATTATCAATATTAGTTTCATGTTATGTAAAGCTGGTTAATTTGGTCCGTTCTTATCACTTTTCTAAAATAATAGCAACTTTAAATCGTGAAACGTGAAACAACAATGTTTGCATTTTCTTATATTAGTTCTAGCATACAAATAAGTTTTCTCTGAAACTTGTCGGTAGAGTTGGCTAAAATTATCAATATTAGTTTTACGTTATGTAACGCTGGTTAATTTGGTCCGTTCTTATCACTTTTCTAAAATAATAGCAACTTTAAATCGTGAAACGTGAAACAACAATGTTTGCATTTTCTTATATTAGTTCTAGCATACAATTAAGTTTTCTCTAAAACTAGTCGGTAGAGTTGGCTAAAATTATCAATATTAGTTTCATGTTATGTAAAGCTGGTTAATTTGGTCCGTTCTTATCACTTTTCTAAAATAATAGCAACTTTAAATCTTGAAACGTGAAACAACAGTGTTTGCATTTTCTTATATCAGTTCTAGCATACAATTAAGTTTTCTCTGAAACTAGTCGGTAGAGTTGGCTAAAATTATCAATATTAGTTTCATGTTATGTAAAGCTGGTTAATTTGGTCCGTTCTTATCACTTTTCTAAAATAATAGCAACTTTAAATCATGAAACGTGAAACAACAATGTTTGCATTTTCTTATATTAGTTCTAGCATACAATTAAGTTTTCTCTGAAACTAGTCGGTAGAGTTGGCTAAAATTATCAATATTAGTTTTATGTTATGTAACGCTGGTTAATTTGATCCGTTCTTATCACTTTTCTAAAATAATAGCAACTTTAAATCGTGAAACGTGAAACAACAATGTTTGCATTTTCTTATATTAGTTCTAGCATACAATTAAGTTTTCTCTGAAACTAGTCGGTAGAGTTGGCTAAAATTATCAATATTAGTTTCATGTTATGTAAAGCTGGTTAATTTGGTCCGTTCTTATCACTTTTCTAAAATAATAGCAACTTTAAATCGTGAAACGTGAAACAACAATATTTGCATTTTCTTATATTAGTTCTAGCATACAATTAAGTTTTCTCTGAAACTAGTCGGTAGAGTTGGCTAAAATTATCAATATTAGTTTTATGTTATGTAACGCTGGTTAATTTGGTCCGTTCTTATCACTTTTCTAAAATAATAGCAACTTTAAATCGTGAAACGTGAAACAACAATGTTTGCATTTTCTTATTAGTTCTAGCATACAATTAAGTTTTCTCTGAAACTAGTCGGTAGAGTTGGCTAAAATTATCAATATTAGTTTCATGTTATGTAAAGCTGGTTAATTTGGTCCGTTCTTATCACTTTTCTAAAATAATAGCAACTTTAAATCGTGCAACGTGAAACAACAATGTTTGCATTTTCTTATATTAGTTCTAGCATACAAATAAGTTTTCTCTGAAACTAGTCGGTAGAGTTGGCTAAAATTATCAATATTAGTTTTACGTTATGTAACGCTGGTTAATTTGGTCCGTTCTTATCACTTTTCTAAAATAATAGCAACTTTAAATCGTGAAACGTGAAACAACAATGTTTGCATTTTCTTATATTAGTTCTAGCATACAATTAAGTTTTCTCTAAAACTAGTCGGTAGAGTTGGCTAAAATTATCAATATTAGTTTCATGTTATGTAAAGCTGGTTAATTTGGTCCGTTCTTATCACTTTTCTAAAATAATAGCAACTTTAAATCTTGAAACGTGAAACAACAGTGTTTGCATTTTCTTATATCAGTTCTAGCATACAATTAAGTTTTCTCTGAAACTAGTCGGTAGAGTTGGCTAAAATTATCAATATTAGTTTCATGTTATGTAAAGCTGGTTAATTTGGTCCGTTCTTATCACTTTTCTAAAATAATAGCAACTTTAAATCATGAAACGTGAAACAACAATGTTTGCATTTTCTTATATCAGTTCTAGCATACAATTAAGTTTTCTCTGAAACTAGTCGGTAGAGTTGGCTAAAATTATCAATATTAGTTTTATGTTATGTAACGCTGGTTAATTTGGTCCGTTCTTATCACTGTTCTAAAATAATAACAACTTTAAATCGTGAAACGTGAAACAACAATGTTTGCATTTTCTTATATTAGTTCTAGCATACAATTAAGTTTTCTCTGAAACTAGTCGTTAGAGTTCCTTAAAATTATCAATATTAGTTTCATGTTATGTAAAGCTGGTTAATTTGGTCCGTTCTTATCACTTTTCTAAAATAATAGCAACTTTAAATCGTGAAACGTGAAACAACAATGTTTGCATTTTCTTATATTAGTTCTAGCATACAATTAAGTTTTCTCTGAAACTAGTCGGTAGAGTTGGCTAAAATTATCAATATTAGTTTCATGTTATGTAAAGCTGGTTAATTTGGTCCGGTCTTATCACTTTTCTAAAATAATAGCAACTTTAAATCGTGAAACGTGAAACAACAATGTTTGCATTTTCTTATATTAGTTCTAGCATACAATTAAGTTTTCTCTGAAACTAGTCGGTAGAGTTGGCTAAAATTATCAATATTAGTTTTATGTTATGTAACGCTGGTTAATTTGGTCCGTTCTTATCACTTTTCTAAAATAATAGCAACTTTAAATCGTGAAACGTGAAACAACAATATTTGCATTTTCTTATATTAGTTCTAGCATACAATTAAGTTTTCTCTGAAACTAGTCGGTAGAGTTGGCTAAAATTATCAATATTAGTTTTATGTTATGTAACGCTGGTTAATTTGGTCCGTTCTTATCACTTTTCTAAAATAATAGCAACTTTAAATCGTGAAACGTGAAACAACAATGTTTGCATTTTCTTATATTAGTTCTAGCATACAATTAAGTTTTCTCTGAAACTAGTCGGTAGAGTTGGCTAAAATTATCAATATTAGTTTCATGTTATGTAAAGCTGGTTAATTTGGTCCGTTCTTATCACTTTTCTAAAATAATAGCAACTTTAAATCGTGAAACGTGAAACAACAATGTTTGCATTTTCTTATATTAGTTCTAGCATACAAATAAGTTTTCTCTGAAACTAGTCGGTAGAGTTGGCTAAAATTATCAATATTAGTTTTACGTTATGTAACGCTGGTTAATTTGGTCCGTTCTTATCACTTTTCTAAAATAATAGCAACTTTAAATCGTGAAACGTGAAACAACAATGTTTGCATTTTCTTATATTAGTTCTAGCATACAATTAAGTTTTTCTAAAACTAGTCGGTAGAGTTGGCTAAAATTATCAATATTAGTTTCATGTTATGTAAAGCTGGTTAATTTGGTCCGTTCTTATCACTTTTCTAAAATAATAGCAACTTTAAATCTTGAAACGTGAAACAACAGTGTTTGCATTTTCTTATATCAGTTCTAGCATACAATTAAGTTTTCTCTGAAACTAGTCGGTAGAGTTGGCTAAAATTATCAATATTAGTTTCATGTTATGTAAAGCTGGTTAATTTGGTCCGTTCTTATCACTTTTCTAAAATAATAGCAACTTTAAATCGTGAAACGTGAAACAACAATGTTTGCATTTTCTTATATTAGTTCTAGCATACAAATAAGTTTTCTCTGAAACTAGTCGGTAGAGTTGGCTAAAATTATCAATATTAGTTTTACGTTATGTAACGCTGGTTAATTTGGTCCGTTCTTATCACTTTTCTAAAATAATAGCAACTTTAAATCATGAAACGTGAAACAACAATGTTTGCATTTTCTTATATCAGTTCTAGCATACAATTAAGTTTTCTCTGAAACTAGTCGGTAGAGTTGGCTAAAATTATCAATATTAGTTTTATGTTATGTAAAGCTGGTTAATTTGGTCCGTTCTTATCACTTTTCTAAAATAATAGCAACTTTAAATCGTGAAACGTGAAACAACAATGTTTGCATTTTCTTATATTAGTTCTAGCATACAATTAAGTTTTCTCTGAAACTAGTCGGTAGAGTTGGCTAAAATTATCAATATTAGTTTCATGTTATGTAAAGCTGGTTAATTTGGTCCGTTCTTATCACTTTTCTAAAATAATAGCAACTTTAAATCGTGAAACAACAATGTTTGCATTTTCTTATATTAGTTCTAGCATACAATTAAGTTTTCTCTGAAACTAGTCGGTAGAGTTGGCTAAAATTATCAATATTAGTTTTATGTTATGTAACGCTGGTTAATTTGGTCCGTTCTAATCACTTTTCTAAAATAATAGCAACTTTAAATCGTGAAACGTGAAACAACAATGTTTGCATTTTCTTATATTAGTTCTAGCATACAATTAAGTTTTCTCTGAAACTAGTCGGTAGAGTTGGCTAAAATTATCAATATTAGTTTTATGTTATGTAACGCTGGTTAATTTGGTCCGTTCTTATCACTTTTCTAAAATAATAGCAACTTTAAATCGTGAAACGTGAATCAACAATGTTTGCATTTTCTTATATTAGTTCTAGCATACAATTAAGTTTTCTCTGAAACTAGTCGGTAGAGTTGGCTAAAATTATCAATATTAGTTTCATGATATGTAACGCAGGTTAATTTGGTCCGTTCTTATCACTTTTCTAAAATAATAGCAACTTTAAATCGTGAAACGTGAAACAACAATGTTTGCATTTTCTTATATTAGTTCTAGCATACAATTAAGTTTTCTCTGAAACTAGTCGGTAGAGTTGGCTAAAATTATCAATATTAGTTTTATGTATGTAACGCTGGTTAATTTGGTTCGTTCTAATCACTTTTCTAAAATAATAGCAACTTTAAATCGTGAAACGTGAAACAACAATGTTTGCATTTTCTTATATTAGTTCTAGCATACAATTAAGTTTTCTCTGAAACTAGTCGGTAGAGTTGGCTAAAATTATCAATATTAGTTTTATGTTATGTAAAGCTGGTTAATTTGGTCCGTTCTTATCACTTTTCTAAAATAATAGCAACTTTAAATCGTGAAACGTGAAACAACAATGTTTGCATTTTCTTATATTAGTTCTAGCATACAATTAAGATTTCTCTGAAACTAGTCGGTAGAGTTGGCTAAAATTATCAATATTAGTTTTATGTTATGTAACGCTGTATAATTTGGTCCGTTCTTATCACTTTTCTAAAATAATAGCAACTTTAAATCGTGAAACGTGAAACAACAATGTTTGCATTTTCTTATATTAGTTCTAGCATACAATTAAGTTTTCTCTGAAACTAGTCGGTAGAGTTGGCTAAAATTATCAATATTAGGTTTACGTTATGTAACGCTGGTTAATTTGGTCCGTTCTTATCACTTTTCTAAAATAATAGCAACTTTAAATCGTGAAACGTGAAACAACAATGTTTGCATTTTCTTATATTAGTTCTAGCATACAATTAAGTTTTCTCTAAAACTAGTCGGTAGAGTTGGCTAAAATTATCAATATTAGTTTCATGTTATGTAAAGCTGGTTAATTTGGTCCGTTCTTATCACTTTTCTAAAATAATAGCAACTTTAAATCGTGAAACGTGAAACAACAGTGTTTGCATTTTCTTATATCAGTTCTAGCATACAATTAAGTTTTCTCTGAAACTAGTCGGTAGAGTTGGCTAAAATTATCAATATTAGTTTCATGTTATGTAAAGCTGGTTAATTTGGTCCGTTCTTATCACTTTTCTAAAATAATAGCAACTTTAAATCATGAAACGTGAAACAACAATGTTTGAATTTTCTTATATCAGTTCTAGCATACAATTAAGTTTTCTCTGAAACTAGTCGGTAGAGTTGGCTAAAATTATCAATATTAGTTTTATGTTATGTAACGCTGGTTAATTTGGTCCGTTCTTATCACTTTTCTAAAATAATAGCAACTTTAAATCGTGAAACGTGAAACAACAATTTTTGCATTTTCTTATATTAGTTCTAGCATACAATTAAGTTTTCTCTGAAACTAGTCGTTAGAGTTCCTTAAAATTATCAATATTTGTTTCATGTTATGTAAAGCTGGTTAATTTGGTCCGTTCTTATCACTTTTCTAAAATAATAGCAACTTTAAATAGTGAAACGTGAAACAACAATGTTTGCATTTTCTTATATTAGTTCTAGCATACAATTAAGTTTTCTCTGAAACTAGTCGGTAGAGTTGGCTAAAATTATCAATATTAGTTTTATGTTATGTAACGCTGGTTAATTTGGTCCGTTCTTATCACTTTTCTAAAATAATAGCAACTTTAAATCTTGAAACGTGAAACAACAATGTTTGCATTTTCTTATATCAGTTCTAGCATACAATTAAGTTTTCTCTGAAACTAGTCGGTAGAGTTGGCTAAAATTATCAATATTAGTTTCATGTTATGTAAAGCTGGTTAATTTGGTCCGTTCTTATCACTTTTCTAAAATAATAGCAACTTTAAATCGTGAAACGTGAAACAACAATGTTTGCATTTTCTTATATTAGTTCTAGCATACAATTAAGTTTTTCTGAAACTAGTCGGTAGAGTTGGCCAAAATTATCAATATTAGTTTCATGTTATGTAAAGCTGGTTAATTTGGTCCGTTCTTATCACTTTTCTAAAATAATAGCAACTTTAAATCGTGAAACATGAAACAACAATGTTTGCATTTTCTTATATTAGTTCTAGCATACAATTAAGTTTTCTCTGAAACTAGTCGGTAGAGTTGGCTAAAATTATCAATATTAGTTTTGTGTTATGTAAAGCTGATAAAATTGGTCCGTTCTTATCACTTTTCTAAAATAATAGCAACTTTAAATCGTGAAACGTGAAACAACAATGTTTGCATTTTCTTATATTAGTTCTAGCATACAATTAAGTTTTCTCTGAAACTAGTCGGTAGAGTTGGCTAAAATTATCAATATTAGTTTCATGTTATGTAAAGCTGGTTAATTTGGTCCGTTCTTATCACTTTTCTAAAATAATAGCAACTTTAAATCGTGAAACGTGAAACAACAATGTTTGCATTTTCTTATATTAGTTCTAGCATACAAATAAGTTTTCTCTGAAACTAGTCGGTAGAGTTGGCTAAAATTATCAATATTAGTTTTACGTTATGTAACGCTGGTTAATTTGGTCCGTTCTTATCACTTTTCTAAAATAATAGCAACTTTAAATCGTGAAACGTGAAACAACAATGTTTGCATTTTCTTATATTAGTTCTAGCATACAATTAAGTTTTCTCTAAAACTAGTCGGTAGAGTTGGCTAAAATTATCAATATTAGTTTCATGTTATGTAAAGCTGGTTAATTTGGTCCGTTCTTATCACTTTTCTAAAATAATAGCAACTTTAAATCTTGAAACGTGAAACAACAGTGTTTGCATTTTCTTATATCAGTTCTAGCATACAATTAAGTTTTCTCTGAAACTAGTCGGTAGAGTTGGCTAAAATTATCAATATTAGTTTCATGTTATGTAAAGCTGGTTAATTTGGTCCGTTCTTATCACTTTTCTAAAATAATAGCAACTTTAAATCATGAAACGTGAAACAACAATGTTTGCATTTTCTTATATTAGTTCTAGCATACAATTAAGTTTTCTCTGAAACTAGTCGGTAGAGTTGGCTAAAATTATCAATATTAGTTTTATGTTATGTAACGCTGGTTAATTTGGTCCGTTCTTATCACTTTTCTAAAATAATAGCAACTTTAAATCGTGAAACGTGAAACAACAATGTTTGCATTTTCTTATATTAGTTCTAGCATACAATTAAGTTTTCTCTGAAACTAGTCGGTAGAGTTGGCTAAAATTATCAATATTAGTTTCATGTTATGTAAAGCTGGTTAATTTGGTCCGTTCTTATCACTTTTCTAAAATAATAGCAACTTTAAATCGTGAAACGTGAAACAACAATATTTGCATTTTCTTATATTAGTTCTAGCATACAATTAAGTTTTCTCTGAAACTAGTCGGTAGAGTTGGCTAAAATTATCAATATTAGTTTTATGTTATGTAACGCTGGTTAATTTGGTCCGTTCTTATCACTTTTCTAAAATAATAGCAACTTTAAATCGTGAAACGTGAAACAACAATGTTTGCATTTTCTTATATTAGTTCTAGCATACAATTAAGTTTTCTCTGAAACTAGTCGGTAGAGTTGGCTAAAATTATCAATATTAGTTTCATGTTATGTAAAGTTGGTTAATTTGGTCCGTTCTTATCACTTTTCTAAAATAATAGCAACTTTAAATCGTGAAACGTGAAACAACAATGTTTGCATTTTCTTATATTAGTTCTAGCATACAAATAAGTTTTCTCTGAAACTAGTCGGTAGAGTTGGCTAAAATTATCAATATTAGTTTTACGTTATGTAACGCTGGTTAATTTGGTCCGTTCTTATCACTTTTCTAAAATAATAGCAACTTTAAATCGTGAAACGTGAAACAACAATGTTTGCATTTTCTTATATTAGTTCTAGCATACAATTAAGTTTTCTCTGAAACTAGTCGGTAGAGTTGGCTAAAATTATCAATATTAGTTTCATGTTATGTAAAGCTGGTTAATTTGGTCCGTTCTTATCACTTTTCTAAAATAATAGCAACTTTAAATCTTGAAACGTGAAACAACAGTGTTTGCATTTTCTTATATCAGTTCTAGCATACAATTAAGTTTTCTCTGAAACTAGTCGGTAGAGTTGGCTAAAATTATCAATATTAGTTTCATGTTATGTAAAGCTGGTTAATTTGGTCCGTTCTTATCACTTTTCTAAAATAATAGCAACTTTAAATCATGAAACGTGAAACAACAATGTTTGCATTTTCTTATATCAGTTCTAGCATACAATTAAGTTTTCTCTGAAACTAGTCGGTAGAGTTGGCTAAAATTATCAATATTAGTTTTATGTTATGTAACGCTGGTTAATTTGGTCCGTTCTTATCACTTTTCTAAAATAATAGCAACTTTAAATCGTGAAACGTGAAACAACAATGTTTGCATTTTCTTATATTAGTTCTAGCATACAATTAAGTTTTCTCTGAAACTAGTCGTTAGAGTTCCTTAAAATTATCAATATTTGTTTCATGTTATGTAAAGCTGGTTAATTTGGTCCGTTCTTATCACTTTTCTAAAATAATAGCAACTTTAAATCGTGAAACGTGAAACAACAATGTTTGCATTTTCTTATATTAGTTCTAGCATACAATTAAGTTTTCTCTGAAACTAGTCGGTAGAGTTGGCTAAAATTATCAATATTAGTTTCATGTTATGTAAAGCTGGTTAATTTGGTCCGGTCTTATCACTTTTCTAAAATAATAGCAACTTTAAATCGTGAAACGTGAAACAACAATGTTTGCATTTTCTTATATTAGTTCTAGCATACAATTAAGTTTTCTCTGAAACTAGTCGGTAGAGTTGGCTAAAATTATCAATATTAGTTTTATGTTATGTAACGCTGGTTAATTTGGTCCGTTCTTATCACTTTTCTAAAATAATAGCAACTTTAAATCGTGAAACGTGAAACAACAATATTTGCATTTTCTTATATTAGTTCTAGCATACAATTAAGTTTTCTCTGAAACTAGTCGGTAGAGTTGGCTAAAATTATCAATATTAGTTTTATGTTATGTAACGCTGGTTAATTTGGTCCGTTCTTATCACTTTTCTAAAATAATAGCAACTTTAAATCGTGAAACGTGAAACAACAATGTTTGCATTTTCTTATATAAGTTCTAGCATACAATTAAGTTTTCTCTGAAACTAGTCGGTAGAGTTGGCTAAAATTATCAATATTAGTTTCATGTTATGTAAAGCTGGTTAATTTGGTCCGTTCTTATCACTTTTCTAAAATAATAGCAACTTTAAATCGTGAAACGTGAAACAACAATGTTTGCATTTTCTTATATTAGTTCTAGCATACAAATAAGTTTTCTCTGAAACTAGTCGGTAGAGTTGGCTAAAATTATCAATATTAGTTTTACGTTATGTAACGCTGGTTAATTTGGTCCGTTCTTATCACTTTTCTAAAATAATAGCAACTTTAAATCGTGAAACGTGAAACAACAATGTTTGCATTTTCTTATATTAGTTCTAGCATACAATTAAGTTTTTCTAAAACTAGTCGGTAGAGTTGGCTAAAATTATCAATATTAGTTTCATGTTATGTAAAGCTGGTTAATTTGGTCCGTTCTTATCACTTTTCTAAAATAATAGCAACTTTAAATCTTGAAACGTGAAACAACAGTGTTTGCATTTTCTTATATCAGTTCTAGCATACAATTAAGTTTTCTCTGAAACTAGTCGGTAGAGTTGGCTAAAATTATCAATATTAGTTTCATGTTATGTAAAGCTGGTTAATTTGGTCCGTTCTTATCACTTTTCTAAAATAATAGCAACTTTAAATCATGAAACGTGAAACAACAATGTTTGCATTTTCTTATATCAGTTCTATCATACAATTAAGTTTTCTCTGAAACTAGTCGGTAGAGTTGGCTAAAATTATCAATATTAGTTTCATGTTATGTAACGCTGGTTAATTTGGTCCGTTCTTATCACTTTTCTAAAATAATAGCAACTTTAAATCGTGAAACAACAATGTTTGCATTTTCTTATATTAGTTCTAGCATACAATTAAGTTTTCTCTGAAACTAGTCGGTAGAGTTGGCTAAAATTATCAATATTAGTTTTATGTTATGTAACGCTGGTTAATTTGGTCCGTTCTAATCACTTTTCTAAAATAATAGCAACTTTAAATCGTGAAACGTGAAACAACAATGTTTGCATTTTCTTATATTAGTTCTAGCATACAATTAAGTTTTCTCTGAAACTAGTCGGTAGAGTTGGCTAAAATTATCAATATTAGTTTTATGTTATGTAACGCTGGTTAATTTGGTCCGTTCTTATCACTTTTCTAAAATAATAGCAACTTTAAATCGTGAAACGTGAATCAACAATGTTTGCATTTTCTTATATTAGTTCTAGCATACAATTAAGTTTTCTCTGAAACTAGTCGGTAGAGTTGGCTAAAATTATCAATATTAGTTTCATGATATGTAACGCAGGTTAATTTGGTCCGTTCTTATCACTTTTCTAAAATAATAGCAACTTTAAATCGTGAAACGTGAAACAACAATGTTTGCATTTTCTTATATTAGTTCTAGCATACAATTAAGTTTTCTCTGAAACTAGTCGGTAGAGTTGGCTAAAATTATCAATATTAGTTTTATGTATGTAACGCTGGTTAATTTGGTTCGTTCTAATCACTTTTCTAAAATAATAGCAACTTTAAATCGTGAAACGTGAAACAACAATGTTTGCATTTTCTTATATTAGTTCTAGCATACAATTAAGTTTTCTCTGAAACTAGTCGGTAGAGTTGGCTAAAATTATCAATATTAGTTTTATGTTATGTAAAGCTGGTTAATTTGGTCCGTTCTTATCAGTTTTCTAAAATAATAGCAACTTTAAATCGTGAAACGTGAAACAACAATGTTTGCATTTTCTTATATTAGTTCTAGCATACAATTAAGTTTTCTCTGAAACTAGTCGGTAGAGTTGGCTAAAATTATCAATATTAGTTTTATGTTATGTAAAGCTGGTTAATTTGGTCCGTTCTTATCACTTTTCTAAAATAATAGCAACTTTAAATCGTGAAACGTGAAACAACAATGTTTGCATTTTCTTATATTAGTTCTAGCACACAATTAAGTATTCTCTGAAACTAGTCGGTAGAGTTGGCTAAAATTATCAATATTAGTTTTATGTTATGTAAAGCTGGTTAATTTGGTCCGTTCTTATCACTTTTCTAAAATAATAGCAACTTTAAATCGTGAAACGTGAAACAACAATGTTTGCATTTTCTTATATTAGTTCTAGCATACAATTAAGTTTTCTCTGAATGTTATGTAAAGCTGGTTAATTTGGTCCGTTCTTATCACTTTTCTAAAATAATAGCAACTTTAAATCGTGAAACGTGAAACAACAATGTTTGCATTTTCTTATATTAGTTCTAGCATACAATTAAGTTTTCTCTGAAACTAGTCGGTAGAGTTGGCTAAAATTATCAATATTAGTTTCATGTTATGTAACGCTGGTTAATTTGGTCCGTTCTTATCACTTTTCTAAAATAATAGCAACTTTAAATCGTGAAACGTGAAACAACAATGTTTGCATTTTCTTATATTAGTTCTAGCATACAATTAAGTTTTCTCTGAAACTAGTCGGGAGAGTTGGCTAAAATTATCAATATTAGTTTTATGTTATGTAACGCTGGTTAATTTGGTCCGTTCTTATCACTTTTCTAAAATAATAGCAACTTTAAATCGTGAAACGTGAAACAACAATGTTTGCATTTTCTTATATTAGTTCTAGCATACAATTAAGTTTTCTCTGAAACTAGTCGGTAGAGTTGGCTAAAATTATCAATATTAGTTTTATGTTATGTAACGCTGGTTAATTTGGTCCGTTCTTATCACTTTTCTAAAATAATAGCAACTTTAAATCGTGAAACGTGAAACAACAATGTTTGCATTTTCTTATATTAGTTCTAGCATACAATTAAGTTTTCTCTGAAACTAGTCGGTAGAGTTGGCTAAAATTATCAATATTAGTTTTATGTTATGTAACGCTGGTTAATTTGGTCCGTTCTTATCACTTTTCTAAAATAATAGCAACTTTAAATCGTGAAACGTGAAACAACAATGTTTGCATTTTCTTATATTAGTTCTAGCATACAATTAGGTTTTCTCTGAAACTAGTCGGTAGAGTTGGCTAAAATTATCAATATTAGTTTCATGTTATGTAAAGCTGGTTAATTTGGTCCGTTCTTATCACTTTTCTAAAATAATAGCAACTTTAAATCGTGAAACGTGAAGCAACAATGTTTGCATTTTCTTATATTAGTTCTAGCATACAATTAAGTTTTCTCTGAAACTAGTCGGTAGAGTTGGCTAAAATTATCAATATTAGTTTCATGTTATGTAAAGCTGGTTAATTTGGTCCGTTCTTATCACTTTTCTAAAATAATAGCAACTTTAAATCTTGAAACGTGAAACAACAATGTTTGCATTTTCTTATATCAGTTCTAGCATACAATTAAGTTTTCTTTGAAACTAGTCTGTAGAGGTGGCTAAAATTATCAATATTAGTTTCATGTTATGTAAAGCTGGTTAATTTGGTCCGTTCTTATCACTTTTCTAAAATAATAGCAACCAACTTTAAATCGTGAAACGTGAAACAACAATGTTTGCATTTTCTTATATTAGTTCTAGCATACAATTAAGTTTTCTCTGAAACTAGTCTGTAGAGTTGGCTAAAACTATCAATATTAGTTTCATGTTATGTAAAGCTGGTTAATTTGGTCCGTTCTTATCACTTTTCTAAAATAATAGCAACTTTAAATCGTGAAACGTGAAACAACAATGTTTGCATTTTCTTATATTAGTTCTAGCATACAATTAAGTTTTCTCTGAAACTAGTCGGTAGAGTTGGCTAAAATTATCAATATTAGTTTTATGTTATATAACGCTGGTTAATTTGGTCCATTCTTATCACTTTTCTAAAATAATAGCAACTTTAAAACGTGAAACGTGAAACAACAATGTTTGCATTTTCTTATATTAGTTCTAGCATACAATTAAGTTTTCTCTGAAACTAGTCGGTAGAGTTGGCTAAAATTATCAATATTAGTTTCATGTTATCTAAAGCTGGTTAATTTGGTCCGTTCTTATCACTTTTCTAAAATAATAGCAACTTTAAATCGTGAAACGTGAAACAACAATGTTTGCATTTTCTTAAATTAGTTCTAGCATTCAATTAAGTTTTCTCTGAAACTAGTCGGTAGAGTTGGCCAAAATTATCAATATTAGTTTCATGTTATGTAAAGCTGGTTAATTTGGTCCGTTCTTATCACTTTTCTAAAATAATAGCAACTTTAAATCGTGAAACGTGAAACAACAATGTTTGCATTTTCTTATATTAGTTCTAGCATACAATTAAGTTTTCTCTGAAACTAGTCGGTAGAGTTGGCTAAAATTATCAATATTAGTTTTATGTTATGTAACGCTGGTTAATTTGGTCCGTTCTTATCACTTTTCTAAAATAATAGCAACTTTAAATCGTGAAACGTGAAACAACAATGTTTGCATTTTTTATATTAGTTCTAGCATACAATTAAGTTTTCTCTGAAACTAGTCGGTAGAGTTGGCTAAAATTATCAATATTAGTTTTATGTTATGTAACGCTGGTTAATTTCGTCCGTTCTTATCACTTTTCTAAAATAATAGCAACTTTAAATCGTGAAACGTGAAACAACAATGTTTGCATTTTCTTATATTAGTTCTAGCATACAATTAAGTTTTCTCTGAAACTAGTCGGTAGAGTTGGCTAAAATTATCAATATTAGTTTCATGTTATGTAATGCTGGTTAATTTGGTCCGTTCTTATCACTTTTCTAAAATAATAGCAACTTTAAATCGTGAAACGTGAAACAACAATGTTTGCATTTTCTTATATTAGTTCTAGCATACAATTAAGTTTTCTCTGAAACTAGTCGGTAGAGTTGGCTAAAATTATCAATATTAGTTTCATGTTATGTAATGCTGGTTAATTTGGTCCGTTCTTATCACTTTTCTAAAATAATAGCAACTTTAAATCTTGAAACGTGAAACAACAATGTTTGCATTTTCTTATATCAGTTCTAGCATACAATTAAGTTTTCTTTGAAACTAGTCTGTAGAGGTGGCTAAAATTATCAATATTAGTTTCATGTTATGTAAAGCTGGTTAATTTGGTCCGTTCTTATCACTTTTCTAAAATAATAGCAACCAACTTTAAATCGTGAAACGTGAAACAACAATGTTTGCATTTTCTTATATTAGTTCTAGCATACAATTAAGTTTTCTCTGAAACTAGTCTGTAGAGTTGGCTAAAACTATCAATATTAGTTTCATGTTATGTAAAGCTGGTTAATTTGGTCCGTTCTTATCACTTTTCTAAAATAATAGCAACTTTAAATCGTGAAACGTGAAACAACAATGTTTGCATTTTCTTATATTAGTTCTAGCATACAATTAAGTTTTCTCTGAAACTAGTCGGTAGAGTTGGCTAAAATTATCAATATTAGTTTTATGTTATATAACGCTGGTTAATTTGGTCCATTCTTATCACTTTTCTAAAATAATAGCAACTTTAAAACGTGAAACGTGAAACAACAATGTTTGCATTTTCTTATATTAGTTCTAGCATACAATTAAGTTTTCTCTGAAACTAGTCGGTAGAGTTGGCTAAAATTATCAATATTAGTTTCATGTTATCTAAAGCTGGTTAATTTGGTCCGTTCTTATCACTTTTCTAAAATAATAGCAACTTTAAATCGTGAAACGTGAAACAACAATGTTTGCATTTTCTTAAATTAGTTCTAGCATTCAATTAAGTTTTCTCTGAAACTAGTCGGTAGAGTTGGCCAAAATTATCAATATTAGTTTCATGTTATGTAAAGCTGGTTAATTTGGTCCGTTCTTATCACTTTTCTAAAATAATAGCAACTTTAAATCGTGAAACGTGAAACAACAATGTTTGCATTTTCTTATATTAGTTCTAGCATACAATTAAGTTTTCTCTGAAACTAGTCGGTAGAGTTGGCTAAAATTATCAATATTAGTTTTATGTTATGTAACGCTGGTTAATTTGGTCCGTTCTTATCACTTTTCTAAAATAATAGCAACTTTAAATCGTGAAACGTGAAACAACAATGTTTGCATTTTTTATATTAGTTCTAGCATACAATTAAGTTTTCTCTGAAACTAGTCGGTAGAGTTGGCTAAAATTATCAATATTAGTTTTATGTTATGTAACGCTGGTTAATTTCGTCCGTTCTTATCACTTTTCTAAAATAATAGCAACTTTAAATCGTGAAACGTGAAACAACAATGTTTGCATTTTCTTATATTAGTTCTAGCATACAATTAAGTTTTCTCTGAAACTAGTCGGTAGAGTTGGCTAAAATTATCAATATTAGTTTCATGTTATGTAATGCTGGTTAATTTGGTCCGTTCTTATCACTTTTCTAAAATAATAGCAACTTTAAATCGTGAAACGTGAAACAACAATGTTTGCATTTTCTTATATTAGTTCTAGCATACAATTAAGTTTTCTCTGAAACTAGTCGGTAGAGTTGACTAAAATTATCAATATTAGTTTCATGTTATGTAAAGCTGGTTAATTTGGTCCGTTCTTATCACTTTTCTAAAATAATAGCAACTTTAAATCGTGAAACGTGAAACAACAATGTTTGCAGTTTCTTATATTAGTTCTAGCATACAATTAAGTTTTCTCTGAAACTAGTCGGTAGAGTTGGCTAAAATTATCAATATTAGTTTTATTTTATGTAAAGCTGATTAATTTGTGTTGATCTTATCACTTTTCTAAAATAATAGCAACTTTAAATCGTGAAACAACAATGTTTGCATTTTCTTATATTAGTTCTAGCATACAATTAAGTTTTCTCTGAAACTAGTCGGTAGAGTTGGCTAAAATTATCAATATTAGTTTCATGTTATGTAACGCTGGTTAATTTGGTCCGTTCTTATCACTTTTCTAAAATAATAGCAACTTTAAATCGTGAAACGTGAAACAACAATGTTTGCATTTTCTTATATCAGTTCTAGCATACAATTAAGTTTTCTCTGAAACTAGTCGGTGGAGTTGGCTAAAATTATCAATATTAGTTTTATGTTATGTAAAGCTGATAAACTTGGTCCGTTCTTATCACTTTTCTAAAATAATAGCAACTTTAAATCGTGAAACGTGAAACAACAATGTTTGCATTTTCTTATATTAGTTCTAGCATACAATTAAGTTTTCTCTGAAACTAGTCGGTAGAGTTGGCTAAAATTATCAATATTAGTTTCATGTTGTGTAAAGCTGGTTAATTTGGTCCGTTCTTATCACTTTTCTAAAATAATAGCAACTTTAAATCTTGAAACGTGAAACAACAATGTTTGCATTTTCTTAAATTAGTTCTAGCATTCAATTAAGTTTTCTCTGAAACTAGTCGGTAGAGTTGGCTAAAATTATCAATATTAGTTTCATGTTCTGTAACGCTGGTTAATTTGGTCCGTTCTTATCACTTTTCTAAAATAATAGCAACTTTAAATCGTGAAACGTGAAACAACAATGTTTGCATTTTCTTACATCAGTTCTAGCATACAATTAAGTTTTCTCTGAAACTAGTCGGTAGAGTTGGCTAAAATTATCAATATTAGTTTTATGTTATGTAACGCTGGTTAATTTGGTCCATTCTTATCACATTTCTAAAATAATAGCAACTTTAAATCCTGAAACGTGAAACAACAATGTTTGCATTTTCGTATATCAGTTCTAGCATACAATTAAGTTTTCTCTGAAACTAGTCGGTAGAGTTGGCTAAAATTATCAATATTAGTTTTATGTTATGTAACGCTGGTTAATTTGGTCCGTTCTTATCACTTTTCTAAAATAATAGCAACTTTAAATCTTGAAACGTGAAACAACAATGTTTGCATTTTCTTATATCAGTTCTAGCATACAATTAAGTTTTCTCTGAAACTAGTCGGTAGAGTTGGCTAAAATTATCAATATTAGTTTCATGTTATGTAACGCTGGTTAATTTGGTCCGTTCTTATCACTTTTCTAAAATAATAGCAACTTTAAATCGTGAAACGTGAAACAACAATGTTTGCATTTTCTTATATTAGTTCTAGCATACAATTAAGTTTTCTCTGAAACTAGTCGGTAGAGTTGGCTAAAATTATCAATATTAGTTTCATGTTATGTAACGCTGGTTAATTTGGTCCGTTCTTATCACTTTTCTAAAATAATAGCAACTTTAAATCGTGAAACGCGAAACAACAATGTTTGCATTTTCTTATATTAGTTCTAGCATACAATTAAGTTTTCTCTGAAACTAGTCGGTAGAGTTGGCTAAAATTATCAATATTAGTTTCATGTTATTTAAAGCTGGTTAATTTGGTCCGTTCTTATCACTTTTCTAAAATAATAGCAACTTTAAATCGTGAAACGTGAAACAACAATGTTTGCATTTTCTTATATTAGTTCTAGCATACAATTAAGTTTTCTCTGAAACTAGTCGGTAGAGTTGGCTAAAATTATCAATATTAGTTTTATGTTATGTAACGCTGGTTAATTTGGTCCGTTCTTATCACTTTTCTAAAATAATAGCAACTTTAAATCGTGAAACGTGAAACAACAATGTTTGCATTTTCTTATATTAGTTCTAGCATACAATTAAGTTTTCTCTGAAACTAGTCGGTAGAGTTGGCTAAAATTATCAATATTAGTTTCATGTTATGTAACGCTGGTTAATTTGGTCCGTTCTTATCACTTTTCTAAAATAATAGCAACTTTAAATCGTGAAACGTGAAACAACAATGTTTGCATTTTCTTATATTAGTTCTAGCATACAATTAAGTTTTCTCTGAAACTAGTCGGTAGAGTTGGGTAAAATTATCAATATTAGTTTTATGTTATGTAACGCTGGTTAATTTGGTCCGTTCTTATCACTTTTCTAAAATAATAGCAACTTTAAATCGTGAAACGTGAAACAACAATGTTTGCATTTTCTTATATTAGTTCTAGCATACAATTAAGTTTTCTCTGAAACTAGTCGGTAGAGTTGGCTAAAATTATCAACATTAGTTTCATGTTATGTAAAGCTGGTTAATTTGGTCCGTTGTTATCACTTTTCTAAAATAATAGCAACTTTAAATCTTGAAACGTGAAACAACAATGTTTGCATTTTCTTATATTAGTTCTAGCATACAATTAAGTTTTCTCTGAAACTAGTCGGTAGAGTTGGCTAAAATTATCAATATTAGTTTCATGTTATGTAACACTGGTTAATTTGGTCCGTTCTTATCACTTTTCTGAAATAATAGCAACTTTAAATCGTGAAACGTGAAACAACAATGTTTGCATTTTCTTATATTAGTTCTAGCATACAATTAAGTTTTCTCTGAAACTAGTCGGTAGAGTTGGCTAAAATTATCAATATTAGTTTCATGTTATGTAAAGCTGGTTAATTTGGTCCGTTCTTATCACTTTTCTAAAATAATAGCAACTTTAAATCGTGAAACGTGAAACAACAATGTTTGCATTCTCTTATATTAGTTCTAGCATACAATTAAGTTTTCTCTGAAACTAGTCGGTAGAGTTGGCTAAAATTATCAATATTAGTTTTGTGTTATGTAAAGCTGATAAACTTGGTCCGTTCTTATCCCTTTTCTAAAATAATAGCAACTTTGAATCGTGAAACGTGAAACAACAATGTTTGCATTTTCTTATATTAGTTCTAGCATACAATTAAGTTTTCTCTGAAACTAGTCGGTAGAGTTGGCTAAAATTATCAATATTAGTTTCATGTTATGTAACGCTGGTTAATTTGGTCCGTTCTTATCACTTTTCTAAAATAATAGCAACTTTAAATCGTGAAACGTGAAACAACAATGTTTGCATTTTCTTATTTTAGTTCTAGCATACAATTAAGTTTTCTCTGAAACTAGTCGGTAGAGTTGGGTAAAATTATCAATATTAGTTTTATGTTATGTAACGCTGGTTAATTTGGTCCGTTCTTATCACTTTTCTAAAATAATAGCAACTTTAAATCGTGAAACGTGAAACAACAATGTTTGCATTTTCTTATATCAGTTCTAGCATACAATTAAGTTTTCTCTGAAACTAGTCGGTAGAGTTGGCTAAAATTATCAATATTAGTTTTATGTTATGTAACGCTGGTTAATTTGGTCCGTTCTAATCACTTTTCTAAAATAATAGCAACTTTAAATCGTGAAACGTGAAACAACAATGTTTGCATTTTCTTATATTAGTTCTAGCATACAATTAAGTTTTCTCTGAAACTAGTCGGTAGAGTTGGCTAAAATTATCAATATTAATTTCATGTTATGTAAAGCTGGTTAATTTGGTCCGTTCTTATCACTTTTCTAAAATAATAGTAACTTTAAATCGTGAAACGTGAAACAACAATGTTTGCATTTTCTTATATTAGTTCTAGCATACAATTAAGTTTTCTCTGAAACTAGTCGGTAGAGTTGGCTAAAATTATCAATATTAGTTTCATGTTATGTAAAGCTGGTTAATTTGGTCCGTTCTTATCACTTTTCTAAAATAATAGCAACTTTAAATCGTGAAACGTGAAACAACAATGTTTGCATTTTCTTATATTAGTTCTAACATACAATTAAGTTTTCTCTGAAACTAGTCGGTAGAGTTGGCTAAAATTATCAATATTAGTTTTACGTTATGTAACGCTGGTTAGTTTGGTCCTTTCTTATCACTTTTCTAAAATAATAGCAACTTTAAATCGTGAAACGTTAAACAACAATGTTTGCATTTTCTTATATTAGTTCTAGCATACAATTAAGTTTTCTCTGAAACTAGTCGGTAGAGTTGGCTAAAATTATCAATATTAGTTTTATTTTATGTAACGCTGGTTAGTTTGGTCCTTTCTTATCACTTTTGTAAAATAATAGCAACTTTAAATCGTGAAACGTGAAACAACCATGTTTGCATTTTCTTATATTAGTTCTAGCATACAATTAAGTTTTCTCTGAAACTAGTCGGTAGAGTTGGCTAAAATTATCAATATTAGTTTCATGTTATGTAAAGCAGGTTAATTTGGTCCGTTCTTATCACTTTTCTAAAATAATAGCAACTTTAAATCGTGAAACGTGAAACAACAATGTTTGCATTCTCTTATATTAGTTCTAGCATACAATTAAGTTTTCTCTGAAACTAGTCGGTAGAGTTGGCTAAAATTATCAATATTAGTTTTGTGTTATGTAAAGCTGATAAACTTGGTCCGTTCTTATCCCTTTTCTAAAATAATAGCAACTTTGAATCGTGAAACGTGAAACAACAATGTTTGCATTTTCTTATATTAGTTCTAGCATACAATTAAGTTTTCTCTGAAACTAGTCGGTAGAGTTGGCTAAAATTATCAATATTAATTTCATGTTATGTAAAGCTGGTTAATTTGGTCCGTTCTTATCACTTTTCTAAAATAATAGTAACTTTAAATCGTGAAACGTGAAACAACAATGTTTGCATTTTCTTATATTAGTTCTAGCATACAATTAAGTTTTCTCTGAAACTAGTCGGTAGAGTTGGCTAAAATTATCAATATTAGTTTCATGTTATGTAAAGCTGGTTAATTTGGTCCGTTCTTATCACTTTTCTAAAATAATAGCAACTTTAAATCGTGAAACGTGAAACAACAATGTTTGCATTTTCTTATATTAGTTCTAACATACAATTAAGTTTTCTCTGAAACTAGTCGGTAGAGTTGGCTAAAATTATCAATATTAGTTTTACGTTATGTAACGCTGGTTAGTTTGGTCCTTTCTTATCACTTTTCTAAAATAATAGCAACTTTAAATCGTGAAACGTTAAACAACAATGTTTGCATTTTCTTATATTAGTTCTAGCATACAATTAAGTTTTCTCTGAAACTAGTCGGTAGAGTTGGCTAAAATTATCAATATTAGTTTTATTTTATGTAACGCTGGTTAGTTTGGTCCTTTCTTATCACTTTTCTAAAATAATAGCAACTTTAAATCGTGAAACGTGAAACAACCATGTTTGCATTTTCTTATATTAGTTCTAGCATACAATTAAGTTTTCTCTGAAACTAGTCGGTAGAGTTGGCTAAAATTATCAATATTAGTTTCATGTTATGTAAAGCAGGTTAATTTGGTCCGTTCTTATCACTTTTCTAAAATAATAGCAACTTTAAATCGTGAAACGTGAAACAACAATGTTTGCATTTTCTTATATTAGTTCTAGCATACAATTAAGTTTTCTCTGAAACTAGTCGGTAGAGTTGGCTAAAATTATCAATATTAGTTTTATGTTATGTAAAGCTGATAAACTTGGTCCGTTCTTATCCCTTTTCTAAAATAATAGCAACTTTGAATCGTGAAACGTGAAACAACAATGTTTGCATTTTCTTATATTAGTTCTAGCATACAATTAAGTTTTCTCTGAAACTAGTCGGTAGAGTTGGCTAAAATTATCAATATTAGTTTCATGTTATGTAACGCTGGTTAATTTGGTCCGTTCTTATCACTTTTCTAAAATAATAGCAACTTTAAATCGTGAAACGTGAAACAACAATGTTTGCATTTTCTTATTTTAGTTCTAGCATACAATTAAGTTTTCTCTGAAACTAGTCGGTAGAGTTGGGTAAAATTATCAATATTAGTTTTATGTTATGTAACGCTGGTTAATTTGGTCCGTTCTTATCACTTTTCTAAAATAATAGCAACTTTAAATCGTGAAACGTGAAACAACAATGTTTGCATTTTCTTATATCAGTTCTAGCATACAATTAAGTTTTCTCTGAAACTAGTCGGTAGAGTTGGCTAAAATTATCAATATTAGTTTTATGTTATGTAACGCTGGTTAATTTGGTCCGTTCTAATCACTTTTCTAAAATAATAGCAAATTTAAATCGTGAAACGTGAAACAACAATGTTTGCATTTTCTTATATTAGTTCTAGCATACAATTAAGTTTTCTCTGAAACTAGTCGGTAGAGTTGGCTAAAATTATCAATATTAATTTCATGTTATGTAAAGCTGGTTAATTTGGTCCGTTCTTATCACTTTTCTAAAATAATAGTAACTTTAAATCGTGAAACGTGAAACAACAATGTTTGCATTTTCTTATATTAGTTCTAGCATACAATTAAGTTTTCTCTGAAACTAGTCGGTAGAGTTGGCTAAAATTATCAATATTAGTTTCATGTTATGTAAAGCTGGTTAATTTGGTCCGTTCTTATCACTTTTCTAAAATAATAGCAACTTTAAATCGTGAAACGTGAAACAACAATGTTTGCATTTTCTTATATTAGTTCTAACATACAATTAAGTTTTCTCTGAAACTAGTCGGTAGAGTTGGCTAAAATTATCAATATTAGTTTTACGTTATGTAACGCTGGTTAGTTTGGTCCTTTCTTATCACTTTTCTAAAATAATAGCAACTTTAAATCGTGAAACGTTAAACAACAATGTTTGCATTTTCTTATATTAGTTCTAGCATACAATTAAGTTTTCTCTGAAACTAGTCGGTAGAGTTGGCTAAAATTATCAATATTAGTTTTATTTTATGTAACGCTGGTTAGTTTGGTCCTTTCTTATCACTTTTGTAAAATAATAGCAACTTTAAATCGTGAAACGTGAAACAACCATGTTTGCATTTTCTTATATTAGTTCTAGCATACAATTAAGTTTTCTCTGAAACTAGTCGGTAGAGTTGGCTAAAATTATCAATATTAGTTTCATGTTATGTAAAGCAGGTTAATTTGGTCCGTTCTTATCACTTTTCTAAAATAATAGCAACTTTAAATCGTGAAACGTGAAACAACAATGTTTGCATTTTCTTATATTAGTTCTAGCATACAATTAAGTTTTCTCTGAAACTAGTCGGTAGAGTTGGCTAAAATTATCAATATTAGTTTCATGTTATGTAAAGCTGGTTAATTTGGTCCGTTCTTATCACTTTTCTAAAATAATAGCAACTTTAAATCGTGAAACGTGAAACAACAATGTTTGCATTTTCTTATATTAGTTCTAGCATACAATTAAGTTTTCTCTGAAACTAGTCGGTAGAGTTGGCTAAAATTATCAATATTAGTTTCATGTTATGTAAAGCTGGTTAATTTGGTCCGTTCTTATCACTTTTCTAAAATAATAGTAACTTTAAATCGTGAAACGTGAAACAACAATGTTTGCATGTTCTTTTATTATTTCTAGCATACAATTAAGTTTTCTCTGAAACTAGTCGGTAGAGTTGGCTAAAATTATCAATATTAGTTTCATGTTATGTAAAGCTGGTTAATTTGGTCCGTTCTTATCACTTTTCTAAAATAATAGCAACTTTAAATCGTGAAACGTGAAACAACAATGTTTGCATTTTCTTATATTAGTTCTAGCATACAATTAAGTTTTCTCTGAAACTAGTCGGTAGAGTTGGCTAAAATTATCAATATTAGTTTCATGTTATGTAAAGCTGGTTAATTTGGTCCGTTCTTATCACTTTTCTAAAATAATAGCAACTTTAAATCGTGAAACGTGAAACAACAATATTTGCATTTTCTTATATTAGTTCTAGCATACAATTAAGTTTTCTCTGAAACTAGTCGGTAGAGTTGGCTAAAATTATCAATATTAGTTTTATGTTATGTAACGCTGGTTAATTTGGTCCGTTCTTATCACTTTTCTAAAATAATAGCAACTTTAAATCGTGAAACGTGAAACAACAATGTTTGCATTTTCTTATATTAGTTCTAGCATACAATTAAGTTTTCTCTGAAACTAGTCGGTAGAGTTGGCTAAAATTATCAATATTAGTTTCATGTTATGTAAAGCTGGTTAATTTGGTCCGTTCTTATCACTTTTCTAAAATAATAGCAACTTTAAATCGTGAAACGTGAAACAACAATGTTTGCATTTTCTTATATTAGTTCTAGCATACAATTAAGTTTTCTCTGAAACTAGTCGGTAGAGTTGGCTAAAATTATCAATATTAGTTTCATGTTATGTAAAGCTGATAAACCTGGTCCGTTCTTATCACTTTTCTAAAATAATAGCAACTTTAAATCGTGAAACGTGAAACAACAATATTTGCATTTTCTTATATTAGTTCTAGCATACAATTAAGTTTTCTCTGAAACTAGTCGGTAGAGTTGGCTAAAATTATCAATATTAGTTTTATGTTATGTAACGCTGGTTAATTTGGTCCGTTCTTATCACTTTTCTAAAATAATAGCAACTTTAAATCGTGAAACGTGAAACAACAATGTTTGCATTTTCTTATATTAGTTCTAGCATACAATTAAGTTTTCTCTGAAACTAGTCGGTAGAGTTGGCTAAAATTATCAATATTAGTTTTGTGTTATGTAAAGCTGATAAACTTGGTCCGTTCTTATCACTTTTCTAAAATAATAGCAACTTTGAATCGTGAAACGTGAAACAACAATGTTTGCATTTTCTTATATTAGTTCTAGCATACAATTAAGTTTTCTCTGAAACTAGTCGGTAGAGTTGGCTAAAATTATCAATATTAGTTTTATGTTATGTAACGCTGGTTAATTTGTTCCGTTCTTATCACTTTTCTAAAATAATAGCAACTTTAAATCGTGAAACGTGAAAAAACAATGTTTGCATTTTCTTATATTAGTTCTAGCATACAATTAAGTTTTCTCTGAAACTAGTCGGTAGAGTTGGCTAAAATTATCAATATTAGTTTCATGTTATGTAAAGCTGGTTAATTTGGTCCGTTCTTATCACTTTTCTAAAATAATAGCAACTTTAAATCGTGAAACGTGAAACAACAATGTTTGCATTTTCTTATATTAGTTCTAGCATACAATTAAGTTTTCTCTGAAACTAGTCGGTAGAGTTGGCTAAAATTATCAATATTAGTTTTATGTTATGTAACGCTGGATAAGTTGGTCCGTTCTTATCACTTTTCTAAAATAATAGCAACTTTAAATCGTGAAACGTGAAACAACAATGTTTGCATTTTCTTATATTAGTTCTAGCATACAATTAAGTTTTCTCTGAAACTAGTCGGTAGAGTTGGCTAAAATTATCAATATTAGTTTCATGTTATGTAAAGCTGGATAATTTGGTCCGTTCTTATCACTTTTCTAAAATAATAGCAACTTTAAATCGTGAAACGTGAAACAACAATGTTTGCATTTTCGTATATTAGTTCTAGCATACAATTAAGTTTTCTCTGAAACTAGTCGGTAGAGTTGGCTAAAATTATCAATATTAGTTTTGTGTTATGTAAAGCTGATAAACTTGGTCCGTTCTTATCACTTTTCTAAAATAATAGCAACTTTGAATCGTGAAACGTGAAACAACAATGTTTGCATTTTCTTATATTAGTTCTAGCATACAATTAAGTTTTCTCTGAAACTAGTCGGTAGAGTTGGCTAAAATTATCAATATTAGTTTTATGTTATGTAACGCTGGTTAATTTGGTCCGTTCTTATCACTTTTCTAAAATAATAGCAACTTTAAATCGTGAAACGTGAAACAACAATGTTTGCATTTTCTTATATTAGTTCTAACATACAATTAAGTTTTCTCTGAAACTAGTCGGTAGAGTTGGCTAAAATTATCAATATTAGTTTTACGTTATGTAACGCTGGTTAATTTGGTCCGTTCTTATCACTTTTCTAAAATAATAGCAACTTTAAATCGTGAAACTGAAACAACAATATTTGCATTTTCTTATATTAGTTCTAGCATACAATTAAGTTTTCTCTGAAACTAGTCGGTAGAGTTGGCTAAAATTATCAATATTAGTTTTATGTTATGTAACGCTGGTTAATTTGGTCCGTTCTTATCACTTTTCTAAAATAATAGCAACTTTAAATCGTGAAACGTGAAACAACAATGTTTGCATTTTCTTATATTAGTTCTAGCATACAATTAAGTTTTCTCTGAAACTAGTCGGTAGAGTTGGCTAAAATTATCAATATTAGTTTCATGTTATGTAAAGCTGGTTAATTTGGTCCGTTCTTATCACTTTTCTAAAATAATAGCAACTTTAAATCGTGAAACGTGAAACAACAATGTTTGCATTTTCTTATATTAGTTCTAGCATACAATTAAGTTTTCTCTGAAACTAGTCGGTAGAGTTGGCATTTTCTTATATTAGTTCTAGCATACAATTAAGTTTTCTCTGAAACTAGTCGGTAGAGTTGGCTAAAATTATCAATATTAGTTTCATGTTATGTAAAGCTGGTTAATTTGGTCCGTTCTTATCACTTTTCTAAAATAATAGCAACTTTAAATCGTGAAACGTGAAACAACAATGTTTGCATTTTCTTATATTAGTTCTAGCATACAATTAAGTTTTCTCTGAAACTAGTCGGTAGAGTTGGCTAAGTTTTCTCTGAAACTAGTCGGTAGAGTTGGCTAAAATTATCAATATTAGTTTTATGTTATGTAACGCTGGTTAATTTGGTCCGTTCTTATCACTTTTCTAAAATAATAGCAACTTTAAATCGTGAAACGTGAAACAACAATGTTTGCATTTTCTTATATTAGTTCTAACATACAATTAAGTTTTCTCTGAAACTAGTCGGTAGAGTTGGCTAAAATTATCAATATTAGTTTTACGTTATGTAACGCTGGTTAATTTGGTCCGTTCTTATCACTTTTCTAAAATAATAGCAACTTTAAATCGTGAAACTGAAACAACAATATTTGCATTTTCTTATATTAGTTCTAGCATACAATTAAGTTTTCTCTGAAACTAGTCGGTAGAGTTGGCTAAAATTATCAATATTAGTTTTATGTTATGTAACGCTGGTTAATTTGGTCCGTTCTTATCACTTTTCTAAAATAATAGCAACTTTAAATCGTGAAACGTGAAACAACAATGTTTGCATTTTCTTATATTAGTTCTAGCATACAATTAAGTTTTCTCTGAAACTAGTCGGTAGAGTTGGCTAAAATTATCAATATTAGTTTCATGTTATGTAAAGCTGGTTAATTTGGTCCGTTCTTATCACTTTTCTAAAATAATAGCAACTTTAAATCGTGAAACGTGAAACACAATGTTTGCATTTTCTTATATTAGTTCTAGCATACAATTAAGTTTTCTCTGAAACTAGTCGGTAGAGTTGGCTAAAATTATCAATATTAGTTTCATGTTATGTAAAGCTGGTTAATTTGGTCCGTTCTTATCACTTTTCTAAAATAATAGCAACTTTAAATCGTGAAACGTGAAACAACAATGTTTGCATTTTCTTATATTAGTTCTAGCATACAATTAAGTTTTCTCTGAAACTAGTCGGTAGAGTTGGCTAAAATTATCAATATTAGTTTTATGTTATGTAACGCTGGTTAATTTGGTCCGTTCTTATCACTTTTCTAAAATAATAGCAACTTTAAATCGTGAAACGTGAAACAACAATGTTTGCATTTTCTTATATTAGTTCTAGCATACAATTAAGTTTTCTCTGAAACTAGTCGGTAGAGTTGGCTAAAATTATCAATATTAGTTTCATGTTATGTAAAGCTGGTTAATTTGGTCCGTTCTTATCACTTTTCTAAAATAATAGCAACTTTAAATCGTGAAACGTGAAACAACAATGTTTGCATTTTCTTATATTAGTTCTAGCATACAATTAAGTTTTCTCTGAAACTAGTCGGTAGAGTTGGCTAAAATTATCAATATTAGTTTCATGTTATGTAAAGCTGGTTAATTTGGTCCGTTCTTATCACTTTTCTAAAATAATAGCAACTTTAAATCGTGAAACGTGAAACAACAATGTTTGCATTTTCTTATATTAGTTCTAGCATACAATTAAGTTTTCTCTGAAACTAGTCGGTAGAGTTGGCTAAAATTATCAATATTAGTTTCATGTTATGTAAAGCTGGTTAATTTGGTCCGTTCTTATCACTTTTCTAAAATAATAGCAACTTTAAATCGTGAAACGTGAAACAACAATGTTTGCATTTTCTTATATTAGTTCTAGCATACAATTAAGTTTTCTCTGAAACTAGTCGGTAAAGTTGGCTAAAATTATCAATATTAGTTTCATGTTATGTAAAGCTGGTTAATTTGGTCCGTTCTTATCACTTTTCTAAAATAATAGCAACTTTAAATCGTGAAACGTGAAACAACAATATTTGCATTTTCTTATATTAGTTCTAGCATACAATTAAGTTTTCTCTGAAACTAGTCGGTAGAGTTGGCTAAAATTATCAATATTAGTTTTATGTTATGTAACGCTAGTTAACTTGGTCCGTTCTTATCACTTTTCTAAAATAATAGCAACTTTAAATCGTGAAACGTGAAACAACAATGTTTGCATTTTCTTATATTAGTTCTAGCATACAATTAAGTTTTCTCTGAAACTAGTCGGTAGAGTTGGCTAAAATTATCAATATTAGTTTCATGTTATGTAAAGCTGGTTAATTTGGTCCGTTCTTATCACTTTTCTAAAATAATAGCAACTTTAAATCGTGAAACGTGAAACAACAATGTTTGCATTTTCTTATATTAGTTCTAGCATACAATTAAGTTTTCTCTGAAACTAGTCGGTAGAGTTGGCTAAAATTATCAATATTAGTTTCATGTTATGTAAAGCTGATAAACCTGGTCCGTTCTTATCACTTTTCTAAAATAATAGCAACTTTAAATCGTGAAACGTGAAACAACAATATTTGCATTTTCTTATATTAGTTCTAGCATACAATTAAGTTTTCTCTGAAACTAGTCGGTAGAGTTGGCTAAAATTATCAATATTAGTTTTATGTTATGTAACGCTGGTTAATTTGGTCCGTTCTTATCACTTTTCTAAAATAATAGCAACTTTAAATCGTGAAACGTGAAACAACAATGTTTGCATTTTCTTATATTAGTTCTAGCATACAATTAAGTTTTCTCTGAAACTAGTCGGTAGAGTTGGCTAAAATTATCAATATTAGTTTTGTGTTATGTAAAGCTGATAAACTTGGTCCGTTCTTATCACTTTTCTAAAATAATAGCAACTTTGAATCGTGAAACGTGAAACAACAATGTTTGCATTTTCTTATATTAGTTCTAGCATACAATTAAGTTTTCTCTGAAACTAGTCGGTAGAGTTGGCTAAAATTATCAATATTAGTTTTATGTTATGTAACGCTGGTTAATTTGTTCCGTTCTTATCACTTTTCTAAAATAATAGCAACTTTAAATCGTGAAACGTGAAAAAACAATGTTTGCATTTTCTTATATTAGTTCTAGCATACAATTAAGTTTTCTCTGAAACTAGTCGGTAGAGTTGGCTAAAATTATCAATATTAGTTTTACGTTATGTAACGCTGGTTAATTTGGTCCGTTCTTATCACTTTTCTAAAATAATAGCAACTTTAAATCGTGAAACGTGAAACAACAATGTTTGCATTTTCTTATATTAGTTCTAGCATACAATTAAGTTTTCTCTGAAACTAGTCGGTAGAGTTGGCTAAAATTATCAATATTAGTTTCATGTTATGTAAAGCTGATAAACTTGGTCCGTTCTTATCACTTTTCTAAAATAATAGCAACGTTGAATCGTGAAACGTGAAACAACAATGTTTGCATTTTCTTATATTAGTTCTAGCATACAATTAAGTTTTCTCTGAAACTAGTCGGTAGAGTTGGCTAAAATTATCAATATTAGTTTTATGTTATGTAACGCTGGATAAGTTGGTCCGTTCTTATCACTTTTCTAAAATAATAGCAACTTTAAATCGTGAAACGTGAAACAACAATGTTTGCATTTTCTTATATTAGTTCTAGCATACAATTAAGTTTTCTCTGAAACTAGTCGGTAGAGTTGGCTAAAATTATCAATATTAGTTTCATGTTATGTAAAGCTGGTTAATTTGGTCCGTTCTTATCACTTTTCTAAAATAATAGCAACTTTAAATCGTGAAACGTGAAACAACAATGTTTGCATTTTCGTATATTAGTTCTAGCATACAATTAAGTTTTCTCTGAAACTAGTCGGTAGAGTTGGCTAAAATTATCAATATTAGTTTTGTGTTATGTAAAGCTGATAAACTTGGTCCGTTCTTATCACTTTTCTAAAATAATAGCAACTTTGAATCGTGAAACGTGAAACAACAATGTTTGCATTTTCTTATATTAGTTCTAGCATACAATTAAGTTTTCTCTGAAACTAGTCGGTAGAGTTGGCTAAAATTATCAATATTAGTTTTATGTTATGTAACGCTGGTTAATTTGGTCCGTTCTTATCACTTTTCTAAAATAATAGCAACTTTAAATCGTGAAACGTGAAACAACAATGTTTGCATTTTCTTATATTAGTTCTAACATACAATTAAGTTTTCTCTGAAACTAGTCGGTAGAGTTGGCTAAAATTATCAATATTAGTTTTACGTTATGTAACGCTGGTTAATTTGGTCCGTTCTTATCACTTTTCTAAAATAATAGCAACTTTAAATCGTGAAACTGAAACAACAATATTTGCATTTTCTTATATTAGTTCTAGCATACAATTAAGTTTTCTCTGAAACTAGTCGGTAGAGTTGGCTAAAATTATCAATATTAGTTTTATGTTATGTAACGCTGGTTAATTTGGTCCGTTCTTATCACTTTTCTAAAATAATAGCAACTTTAAATCGTGAAACGTGAAACAACAATGTTTGCATTTTCTTATATTAGTTCTAGCATACAATTAAGTTTTCTCTGAAACTAGTCGGTAGAGTTGGCTAAAATTATCAATATTAGTTTCATGTTATGTAAAGCTGGTTAATTTGGTCCGTTCTTATCACTTTTCTAAAATAATAGCAACTTTAAATCGTGAAACGTGAAACAACAATGTTTGCATTTTCTTATATTAGTTCTAGCATACAATTAACTTATCTCTGAAACTAGTCGGTAGAGTTGGCTAAAATTATCAATATTAGTTTTATGTTATGTAACGCTGGTTAATTTGGTCCGTTCTTATCACTTTTCTAAAATAATAGCAACTTTAAATCGTGAAACGTGAAACAACAATGTTTGCATTTTCTTATATTAGTTCTAGCATACAATTAAGTTTTCTCTGAAACTAGTCGGTAGAGTTGGCTAAAATTATCAATATTAGTTTCATGTTATGTAAAGCTGGTTAATTTGGTCCGTTCTTATCACTTTTCTAAAATAATAGCAACTTTAAATCGTGAAACGTGAAACAACAATGTTTGCATTTTCTTATATTAGTTCTAGCATACAATTAAGTTTTCTCTGAAACTAGTCGGTAGAGTTGGCTAAAATTATCAATATTAGTTTTATGTTATGTAACGCTGGTTAATTTGGTCCGTTCTTATCACTTTTCTAAAATAATAGCAACTTTAAATCGTGAAACGTGAAACAACAATGTTTGCATTTTCTTATATTAGTTCTAGCATACAATTAAGTTTTCTCTGAAACTAGTCGGTAGAGTTGGCTAAAATTATCAATATTAGTTTCATGTTATGTAAAGCTGGTTAATTTGGTCCGTTCTTATCACTTTTCTAAAATAATAGCAACTTTAAATCGTGAAACGTGAAACAACAATGTTTGCATTTTCTTATATTAGTTCTAGCATACAATTAAGTTTTCTCTGAAACTAGTCGGTAGAGTTGGCTAAAATTATCAATATTAGTTTCATGTTATGTAAAGCTGGTTAATTTGGTCCGTTCTTATCACTTTTCTAAAATAATAGCAACTTTAAATCGTGAAACGTGAAACAACAATGTTTGCATTTTCTTATATTAGTTCTAGCATACAATTAAGTTTTCTCTGAAACTAGTCGGTAGAGTTGGCTAAAATTATCAATATTAGTTTCATGTTATGTAAAGCTGGTTAATTTGGTCCGTTCTTATCACTTTTCTAAAATAATAGCAACTTTAAATCGTGAAACGTGAAACAACAATGTTTGCATTTTCTTATATTAGTTCTAGCATACAATTAAGTTTTCTCTGAAACTAGTCGGTAAAGTTGGCTAAAATTATCAATATTAGTTTCATGTTATGTAAAGCTGGTTAATTTGGTCCGTTCTTATCACTTTTCTAAAATAATAGCAACTTTAAATCGTGAAACGTGAAACAACAATATTTGCATTTTCTTATATTAGTTCTAGCATACAATTAAGTTTTCTCTGAAACTAGTCGGTAGAGTTGGCTAAAATTATCAATATTAGTTTTATGTTATGTAACGCTGGTTAACTTGGTCCGTTCTTATCACTTTTCTAAAATAATAGCAACTTTAAATCGTGAAACGTGAAACAACAATGTTTGCATTTTCTTATATTAGTTCTAGCATACAATTAAGTTTTCTCTGAAACTAGTCGGTAGAGTTGGCTAAAATTATCAATATTAGTTTCATGTTATGTAAAGCTGATAAACCTGGTCCGTTCTTATCACTTTTCTAAAATAATAGCAACTTTAAATCGTGAAACGTGAAACAACAATATTTGCATTTTCTTATATTAGTTCTAGCATACAATTAAGTTTTCTCTGAAACTAGTCGGTAGAGTTGGCTAAAATTATCAATATTAGTTTTATGTTATGTAACGCTGGTTAATTTGGTCCGTTCTTATCACTTTTCTAAAATAATAGCAACTTTAAATCGTGAAACGTGAAACAACAATGTTTGCATTTTCTTATATTAGTTCTAGCATACAATTAAGTTTTCTCTGAAACTAGTCGGTAGAGTTGGCTAAAATTATCAATATTAGTTTTGTGTTATGTAAAGCTGATAAACTTGGTCCGTTCTTATCACTTTTCTAAAATAATAGCAACTTTGAATCGTGAAACGTGAAACAACAATGTTTGCATTTTCTTATATTAGTTCTAGCATACAATTAAGTTTTCTCTGAAACTAGTCGGTAGAGTTGGCTAAAATTATCAATATTAGTTTTATGTTATGTAACGCTGGTTAATTTGGTCCGTTCTTATCACTTTTCTAAAATAATAGCAACTTTAAATCGTGAAACGTGAAATAACAATGTTTGCATTTTCTTATATTAGTTCTAGCATACAATTAAGTTTTCTCTGAAACTAGTCGGTAGAGTTGGCTAAAATTATCAATATTAGTTTCATGTTATGTAAAGCTGGTTAATTTGGTCCGTTCTTATCACTTTTCTAAAATAATAGCAACTTTAAATCGTGAAACGTGAAACAACAATGTTTGCATTTTCTTATATTAGTTCTAGCATACAATTAAGTTTTCTCTGAAACTAGTCGGTAGAGTTGGCTAAAATTATCAATATTAGTTTCATGTTATGTAAAGCTGGTTAATTTGGTCCGTTCTTATCACTTTTCTAAAATAATAGCAACTTTAAATCGTGAAACGTGAAACAACAATGTTTGCATTTTCTTATATTAGTTCTAGCATACAATTAAGTTTTCTCTGAAACTAGTCGGTAGAGTTGGTTAAAATTATCAATATTAGTTTCATGTTATGTAAAGCTGGTTAATTTGGTCCGTTCTTATCACTTTTCTAAAATAATAGCAACTTTAAATCGTGAAACGTGAAACAACAATGTTTGCATTTTCTTATATTAGTTCTAGCATACAATTAAGTTTTCTCTGAAACTAGTCGGTAGAGTTGGCTAAAATTATCAATATTAGTTTTGTGTTATGTAAAGCTGATAAAATTGGTCCGTTCTTATCACTTTTCTAAAATAATAGCAACTTTGAATCGTGAAACGTGAAACAACAATGTTTGCATTTTCTTATATTAGTTCTAGCATACAATTAAGATTTCTCTGAAACTAGTCGGTAGAGTTGGCTAAAATTATCAATATTAGTTTTATTTTATGTAAAGCTGGTTAATATGGTCCGTTCTTATCACTTTTCTAAAATAATAGAAACTTGAAATCGTGAAACGTGAAACAACAATGTTTGCATTTTCTTATATTAGTTCTAGCATACAATTAAGTTTTCTCTGAAACTAGTCGGTAGAGTTGGCTAAAATTATCAATATTAGTTTTATTTTATGTAACGCTGGTGAATTTGGTCTGTTCATATCTCTTTTCTAAAATAATAGAAACTTCAAATCGTGAAACATAAAACAACAATGGTTGCATTTTCTTATACTGCCTGAAGCATACCATTAAATTTTCTCTGAAACTAGTCGGTAGAGTTGGTTAAAATTATCAATATTAGTTTTATTTTATGTAAAGCGGGTTAATTTTTGTCGTTCTTATCACTTTTCTTAAATAATAGAAACTTTAAATCGTGAAACGTGAAACAACAATGTTTGCATTTTCTTATATTAGTTCTAGCATACCAATAAGTTTTCTCTGAAACTAGTCTGTCAAGTTGGCTAAAATTATCAATATTAGTTTTATGTTATGTAACGCTGGTTAATTTGGTCCGTTCTTTTCACTTTTCTAAAATAATAGAAACTTTAAATCGTGAAACGTGAAATAACCATGTTTGCATTTTCTTACATTAGTTCTATCATACAATTAAGTTTTCTCTGAAACTAGTCGGTAGAGTTGGCTAAAATGATTAATATTAGTTTTATTTTATGTAACGATGGTTAATTTGGTCCGTTTATCACTTTTCTAAAATAATAGAAACTTTAAATCATGAAACGTGAAAAAACCATGTTTGCATTTTCTTATATTAATTCTACCATACAATTAAATTTTCTCTGAAACTAGTCGGTAGAGTTGGCTAAAATTATCAATATTAGTTTTATTTTATGTAACGCTGGTTAATTTGGTCCGTTCTTATCACTTTTCTTAAATAATAGAAACTTTAAATCATGAAACGTGAAACAACCATGTTTGCATTTTCTTATATTAGTTCTAGCATACAATTAAGTTTTCTCTGAAACTAGTTGGTAGAGTTGGCTAAAATTATAAATATTAGTTTTATTTTATGTAACGCTGGTTAATTTGGGTTGTTCTTATCACTTTTCTTAAATAATAGAAACTTTAAGTCGTGAAACGTGAAACAACCATGTTTGCATTTTCTTATAATAGTTCTAGCATACAATTAAGTTTTCTCTGAAACTAGTCGGTAGAGTTGGCTAAAATTATCAATATTAGTTTTATGTTGTGTAACGCTGGTTAATTTTGTTCGTTTTTATCACTTTTCTAAAATAATAGCAACCTTAAATCGTGAAACGTGAAACAACAATGGTTGCATTTTCTTTTATTGGTTCTAGCATACAATTAAGTTTTCTCTGAAACTAGTCGGTAGAGTTGGCTAAAATTATTAATATTAGTTTTATTTTATGTAACGATGGTTAATTTGGTCCGTTCTTATCACTTTTCTAAAATAATAGAAACTTTAAATCATGAAACGTGAAACAACCATGTTTGCATTTTCTTATATTAGTTCTAGCATACAATTAAGTTTTCTCTGAAACTAGTCGGTAGAGTTGGCTAAAATTATCAATATTAGTTTTATTTTATGTAACGCTGGTTAATTTGGGTTGTTCTTATCACTTTTCTTAAATAATAGAAACTTTAAGTCGTGAAACGTGAAACAACCATGTTTGCATTTTCTTATAATAGTTCTAGCATACAATTAAGTTTTCTCTGAAACTAGTCGGTAGAGTTGGCTAAAATTATCAATATTAGTTTTATTTTATGTAACGCTGGTTAATTTGGGTTGTTCTTATCACTTTTCTTAAATAATAGAAACTTTAAATCGTGAAACGTGAAACAACAATGTTTGCATTTTCTTATATTAGTTCTAGCATACCAATAAGTTTTCTCTGAAACTAGTCTGTCAAGTTGGCTAAAATTATCAATATTAGTTTTATGTTATGTAACGCTGGTTAATTTGGTCCGTTCTTTTCACTTTTCTAAAATAATAGAAACTTTAAATCGTGAAACGTGAAATAACCATGTTTGCATTTTCTTACATTAGTTATATCATACAATTAAGTTTTCTCTGAAACTAGTCGGTAGAGTTGGCTAAAATGATTAATATTAGTTTTATTTTATGTAACGATGGTTAATTTGGTCCGTTCTTATCACTTTTCTAAAATAATAGCAACTTTAAATCGTGAAACGTGAAACAACAATGTTTGCATTTTCTTATATTAGTTCTAACATACAATTAAGTTTTCTCTGAAACTAGTCGGTAGAGTTGGCTAAAATTATCAATATTAGTTTTACGTTATGTAACGCTGGTTAATTTGGTCCGTTCTTATCACTTTTCTAAAATAATAGCAACTTTAAATCGTGAAACGTGAAACAACAATGTTTGCATTTTCTTATATTAGTTCTAGCATACAATTAAGTTTTCTCTGAAACTAGTCGGTAGAGTTGGCTAAAATTATCAATATTAGTTTCATGTTATGTAAAGCTGATAAACTTGGTCCGTTCTTATCACTTTTCTAAAATAATAGCAACGTTGAATCGTGAAACGTGAAACAACAATGTTTGCATTTTCTTATATTAGTTCTAGCATACAATTAAGTTTTCTCTGAAACTAGTCGGTAGAGTTGGCTAAAATTATCAATATTAGTTTTATGTTATGTAACGCTGGATAAGTTGGTCCGTTCTTATCACTTTTCTAAAATAATAGCAACTTTAAATCGTGAAACGTGAAACAACAATGTTTGCATTTTCTTATATTAGTTCTAGCATACAATTAAGTTTTCTCTGAAACTAGTCGGTAGAGTTGGCTAAAATTATCAATATTAGTTTCATGTTATGTAAAGCTGGTTAATTTGGTCCGTTCTTATCACTTTTCTAAAATAATAGCAACTTTAAATCGTGAAACGTGAAACAACAATGTTTGCATTTTCGTATATTAGTTCTAGCATACAATTAAGTTTTCTCTGAAACTAGTCGGTAGAGTTGGCTAAAATTATCAATATTAGTTTTGTGTTATGTAAAGCTGATAAACTTGGTCCGTTCTTATCACTTTTCTAAAATAATAGCAACTTTGAATCGTGAAACGTGAAACAACAATGTTTGCATTTTCTTATATTAGTTCTAGCATACAATTAAGTTTTCTCTGAAACTAGTCGGTAGAGTTGGCTAAAATTATCAATATTAGTTTTATGTTATGTAACGCTGGTTAATTTGGTCCGTTCTTATCACTTTTCTAAAATAATAGCAACTTTAAATCGTGAAACGTGAAACAACAATGTTTGCATTTTCTTATATTAGTTCTAACATACAATTAAGTTTTCTCTGAAACTAGTCGGTAGAGTTGGCTAAAATTATCAATATTAGTTTTACGTTATGTAACGCTGGTTAATTTGGTCCGTTCTTATCACTTTTCTAAAATAATAGCAACTTTAAATCGTGAAACTGAAACAACAATATTTGCATTTTCTTATATTAGTTCTAGCATACAATTAAGTTTTCTCTGAAACTAGTCGGTAGAGTTGGCTAAAATTATCAATATTAGTTTTATGTTATGTAACGCTGGTTAATTTGGTCCGTTCTTATCACTTTTCTAAAATAATAGCAACTTTAAATCGTGAAACGTGAAACAACAATGTTTGCATTTTCTTATATTAGTTCTAGCATACAATTAAGTTTTCTCTGAAACTAGTCGGTAGAGTTGGCTAAAATTATCAATATTAGTTTCATGTTATGTAAAGCTGGTTAATTTGGTCCGTTCTTATCACTTTTCTAAAATAATAGCAACTTTAAATCGTGAAACGTGAAACAACAATGTTTGCATTTTCTTATATTAGTTCTAGCATACAATTAAGTTTTCTCTGAAACTAGTCGGTAGAGTTGGCTAAAATTATCAATATTAGTTTTATGTTATGTAACGCTGGTTAATTTGGTCCGTTCTTATCACTTTTCTAAAATAATAGCAACTTTAAATCGTGAAACGTGAAACAACAATGTTTGCATTTTCTTATATTAGTTCTAGCATACAATTAAGTTTTCTCTGAAACTAGTCGGTAGAGTTGGCTAAAATTATCAATATTAGTTTCATGTTATGTAAAGCTGGTTAATTTGGTCCGTTCTTATCACTTTTCTAAAATAATAGCAACTTTAAATCGTGAAACGTGAAACAACAATGTTTGCATTTTCTTATATTAGTTCTAGCATACAATTAAGTTTTCTCTGAAACTAGTCGGTAGAGTTGGCTAAAATTATCAATATTAGTTTCATGTTATGTAAAGCTGGTTAATTTGGTCCGTTCTTATCACTTTTCTAAAATAATAGCAACTTTAAATCGTGAAACGTGAAACAACAATGTTTGCATTTTCTTATATTAGTTCTAGCATACAATTAAGTTTTCTCTGAAACTAGTCGGTAGAGTTGGCTAAAATTATCAATATTAGTTTCATGTTATGTAAAGCTGGTTAATTTGGTCCGTTCTTATCACTTTTCTAAAATAATAGCAACTTTAAATCGTGAAACGTGAAACAACAATGTTTGCATTTTCTTATATTAGTTCTAGCATACAATTAAGTTTTCTCTGAAACTAGTCGGTAAAGTTGGCTAAAATTATCAATATTAGTTTCATGTTATGTAAAGCTGGTTAATTTGGTCCGTTCTTATCACTTTTCTAAAATAATAGCAACTTTAAATCGTGAAACGTGAAACAACAATGTTTGCATTTTCTTATATTAGTTCTAGCATACAATTAAGTTTTCTCTGAAACTAGTCGGTAGAGTTGGCTAAAATTATCAATATTAGTTTTATGTTATGTAACGCTGGTTAACTTGGTCCGTTCTTATCACTTTTCTAAAATAATAGCAACTTTAAATCGTGAAACGTGAAACAACAATGTTTGCATTTTCTTATATTAGTTCTAGCATACAATTAAGTTTTCTCTGAAACTAGTCGGTAGAGTTGGCTAAAATTATCAATATTAGTTTCATGTTATGTAAAGCTGATAAACCTGGTCCGTTCTTATCACTTTTCTAAAATAATAGCAACTTTAAATCGTGAAACGTGAAACAACAATATTTGCATTTTCTTATATTAGTTCTAGCATACAATTAAGTTTTCTCTGAAACTAGTCGGTAGAGTTGGCTAAAATTATCAATATTAGTTTTATGTTATGTAACGCTGGTTAATTTGGTCCGTTCTTATCACTTTTCTAAAATAATAGCAACTTTAAATCGTGAAACGTGAAACAACAATGTTTGCATTTTCTTATATTAGTTCTAGCATACAATTAAGTTTTCTCTGAAACTAGTCGGTAGAGTTGGCTAAAATTATCAATATTAGTTTTGTGTTATGTAAAGCTGATAAACTTGGTCCGTTCTTATCACTTTTCTAAAATAATAGCAACTTTGAATCGTGAAACGTGAAACAACAATGTTTGCATTTTCTTATATTAGTTCTAGCATACAATTAAGTTTTCTCTGAAACTAGTCGGTAGAGTTGGCTAAAATTATCAATATTAGTTTTATGTTATGTAACGCTGGTTAATTTGGTCCGTTCGTATCACTTTTCTAAAATAATAGCAACTTTAAATCGTGAAACGTGAAATAACAATGTTTGCATTTTCTTATATTAGTTCTAGCATACAATTAAGTTTTCTCTGAAACTAGTCGGTAGAGTTGGCTAAAATTATCAATATTAGTTTCATGTTATGTAAAGCTGGTTAATTTGGTCCGTTCTTATCACTTTTCTAAAATAATAGCAACTTTAAATCGTGAAACGTGAAACAACAATGTTTGCATTTTCTTATATTAGTTCTAGCATACAATTAAGTTTTCTCTGAAACTAGTCGGTAGAGTTGGCTAAAATTATCAATATTAGTTTCATGTTATGTAAAGCTGGTTAATTTGGTCCGTTCTTATCACTTTTCTAAAATAATAGCAACTTTAAATCGTGAAACGTGAAACAACAATGTTTGCATTTTCTTATATTAGTTCTAGCATACAATTAAGTTTTCTCTGAAACTAGTCGGTAGAGTGGGTTAAAATTATCAATATTAGTTTCATGTTATGTAAAGCTGGTTAATTTGGTCCGTTCTTATCACTTTTCTAAAATAATAGCAACTTTAAATCGTGAAACGTGAAACAACAATGTTTGCATTTTCTTATATTAGTTCTAGCATACAATTAAGTTTTCTCTGAAACTAGTCGGTAGAGTTGGCTAAAATTATCAATATTAGTTTTGTGTTATGTAAAGCTGATAAAATTGGTCCGTTCTTATCACTTTTCTAAAATAATAGCAACTTTGAATCGTGAAACGTGAAACAACAATGTTTGCATTTTCTTATATTAGTTCTAGCATACAATTAAGATTTCTCTGAAACTAGTCGGTAGAGTTGGCTAAAATTATCAATATTAGTTTTATTTTATGTAAAGCTGGTTAATATGGTCCGTTCTTATCACTTTTCTAAAATAATAGAAACTTGAAATCGTGAAACGTGAAACAACAATGTTTGCATTTTCTTATATTAGTTCTAGCATACAATTAAGTTTTCTCTGAAACTAGTCGGTAGAGTTGGCTAAAATTATCAATATTAGTTTTATTTTATGTAACGCTGGTGAATTTGGTCTGTTCATATCTCTTTTCTAAAATAATAGAAACTTCAAATCGTGAAACATAAAACAACAATGGTTGCATTTTCTTATACTGCCTCAAGCATACCATTAAATTTTCTCTGAAACTAGTCGGTAGAGTTGGTTAAAATTATCAATATTAGTTTTATTTTATGTAAAGCGGGTTAATTTTTGTCGTTCTTATCACTTTTCTTAAATAATAGAAACTTTAAATCGTGAAACGTGAAACAACAATGTTTGCATTTTCTTATATTAGTTCTAGCATACCAATAAGTTTTCTCTGAAACTAGTCTGTCAAGTTGGCTAAAATTATCAATATTAGTTTTATGTTATGTAACGCTGGTTAATTTGGTCCGTTCTTTTCACTTTTCTAAAATAATAGAAACTTTAAATCGTGAAACGTGAAATAACCATGTTTGCATTTTCTTACATTAGTTCTATCATACAATTAAGTTTTCTCTGAAACTAGTCGGTAGAGTTGGCTAAAATGATTAATATTAGTTTTATTTTATGTAACGATGGTTAATTTGGTCCGTTTATCACTTTTCTAAAATAATAGAAACTTTAAATCATGAAACGTGAAAAAACCATGTTTGCATTTTCTTATATTAATTCTACCATACAATTAAATTTTCTCTGAAACTAGTCGGTAGAGTTGGCTAAAATTATCAATATTAGTTTTATTTTATGTAACGCTGGTTAATTTGGTCCGTTCTTATCACTTTTCTTAAATAATAGAAACTTTAAATCATGAAACGTGAAACAACCATGTTTGCATTTTCTTATATTAGTTCTAGCATACAATTAAGTTTTCTCTGAAACTAGTTGGTAGAGTTGGCTAAAATTATAAATATTAGTTTTATTTTATGTAACGCTGGTTAATTTGGGTTGTTCTTATCACTTTTCTTAAATAATAGAAACTTTAAGTCGTGAAACGTGAAACAACCATGTTTGCATTTTCTTATAATAGTTCTAGCATACAATTAAGTTTTCTCTGAAACTAGTCGGTAGAGTTGGCTAAAATTATCAATATTAGTTTTATGTTATGTAACGCTGGTTAATTTGGTCCGTTCGTATCACTTTTCTAAAATAATAGCAACTTTAAATCGTGAAACGTGAAACAACAATGTTTGCATTTTCTTATATTAGTTCTAGCATACAATTAAGTTTTCTCTGAAACTAGTCGGTAAAGTTGGCTAAAATTATTAATATTAGTTTCATGTTATGTAAAGCTGGTTAATTTGGTCCGTTCTTATCACTTTTCTAAAATAATAGCAACTTTAAATCGTGAAACGTGAAACAACAATATTTGCATTTTCTTATATTAGTTCTAGCATACAATTAAGTTTTCTCTGAAACTAGTCGGTAGAGTTGGCTAAAATTATCAATATTAGTTTTATGTTATGTAACGCTGGTTAACTTGGTCCGTTCTTATCACTTTTCTAAAATAATAGCAACTTTAAATCGTGAAACGTGAAACAACAATGTTTGCATTTTCTTATATTAGTTCTAGCATACAATTAAGTTTTCTCTGAAACTAGTCGGTAGAGTTGGCTAAAATTATCAATATTAGTTTCATGTTATGTAAAGCTGATAAACCTGGTCCGTTCTTATCACTTTTCTAAAATAATAGCAACTTTAAATCGTGAAACGTGAAACAACAATATTTGCATTTTCTTATATTAGTTCTAGCATACAATTAAGTTTTCTCTGAAACTAGTCGGTAGAGTTGGCTAAAATTATCAATATTAGTTTTATGTTATGTAACGCTGGTTAATTTGGTCCGTTCTTATCACTTTTCTAAAATAATAGCAACTTTAAATCGTGAAACGTGAAACAACAATGTTTGCATTTTCTTATATTAGTTCTAGCATACAATTAAGTTTTCTCTGAAACTAGTCGGTAGAGTTGGCTAAAATTATCAATATTAGTTTTGTGTTATGTAAAGCTGATAAACTTGGTCCGTTCTTATCACTTTTCTAAAATAATAGCAACTTTGAATCGTGAAACGTGAAACAACAATGTTTGCATTTTCTTATATTAGTTCTAGCATACAATTAAGTTTTCTCTGAAACTAGTCGGTAGAGTTGGCTAAAATTATCAATATTAGTTTTATGTTATGTAACGCTGGTTAATTTGGTCCGTTCGTATCACTTTTCTAAAATAATAGCAACTTTAAATCGTGAAACGTGAAATAACAATGTTTGCATTTTCTTATATTAGTTCTAGCATACAATTAAGTTTTCTCTGAAACTAGTCGGTAGAGTTGGCTAAAATTATCAATATTAGTTCCATGTTATGTAAAGCTGGTTAATTTGGTCCGTTCTTATCACTTTTCTAAAATAATAGCAACTTTAAATCGTGAAACGTGAAACAACAATGTTTGCATTTTCTTATATTAGTTCTAGCATACAATTAAGTTTTCTCTGAAACTAGTCGGTAGAGTTGGCTAAAATTATCAATATTAGTTTCATGTTATGTAAAGCTGGTTAATTTGGTCCGTTCTTATCACTTTTCTAAAATAATAGCAACTTTAAATCGTGAAACGTGAAACAACAATGTTTGCATTTTCTTATATTAGTTCTAGCATACAATTAAGTTTTCTCTGAAACTAGTCGGTAGAGTTGGTTAAAATTATCAATATTAGTTTCATGTTATGTAAAGCTGGTTAATTTGGTCCGTTCTTATCACTTTTCTAAAATAATAGCAACTTTAAATCGTGAAACGTGAAACAACAATGTTTGCATTTTCTTATATTAGTTCTAGCATACAATTAAGTTTTCTCTGAAACTAGTCGGTAGAGTTGGCTAAAATTATCAATATTAGTTTTGTGTTATGTAAAGCTGATAAAATTGGTCCGTTCTTATCACTTTTCTAAAATAATAGCAACTTTGAATCGTGAAACGTGAAACAACAATGTTTGCATTTTCTTATATTAGTTCTAGCATACAATTAAGATTTCTCTGAAACTAGTCGGTAGAGTTGGCTAAAATTATCAATATTAGTTTTATTTTATGTAAAGCTGGTTAATATGGTCCGTTCTTATCACTTTTCTAAAATAATAGCAACTTTAAATCGTGAAACGTGAAACAACAATATTTGCATTTTCTTATATTAGTTCTAGCATACAATTAAGTTTTCTCTGAAACTAGTCGGTAGAGTTGGCTAAAATTATCAATATTAGTTTTATGTTATGTAACGCTGGTTAACTTGGTCCGTTCTTATCACTTTTCTAAAATAATAGCAACTTTAAATCGTGAAACGTGAAACAACAATGTTTGCATTTTCTTATATTAGTTCTAGCATACAATTAAGTTTTCTCTGAAACTAGTCGGTAGAGTTGGCTAAAATTATCAATATTAGTTTCATGTTATGTAAAGCTGATAAACCTGGTCCGTTCTTATCACTTTTCTAAAATAATAGCAACTTTAAATCGTGAAACGTGAAACAACAATGTTTGCATTTTCTTATATTAGTTCTAGCATACAATTAAGTTTTCTCTGAAACTAGTCGGTAGAGTTGGTTAAAATTATCAATATTAGTTTCATGTTATGTAAAGCTGGTTAATTTGGTCCGTTCTTATCACTTTTCTAAAATAATAGCAACTTTAAATCGTGAAACGTGAAACAACAATGTTTGCATTTTCTTATATTAGTTCTAGCATACAATTAAGTTTTCTCTGAAACTAGTCGGTAGAGTTGGCTAAAATTATCAATATTAGTTTTGTGTTATGTAAAGCTGATAAAATTGGTCCGTTCTTATCACTTTTCTAAAATAATAGCAACTTTGAATCGTGAAACGTGAAACAACAATGTTTGCATTTTCTTATATTAGTTCTAGCATACAATTAAGATTTCTCTGAAACTAGTCGGTAGAGTTGGCTAAAATTATCAATATTAGTTTTATGTTATGTAACGCTGGTTAACTTGGTCCGTTCTTATCACTTTTCTAAAATAATAGCAACTTTAAATCGTGAAACGTGAAACAACAATGTTTGCATTTTCTTATATTAGTTCTAGCATACAATTAAGTTTTCTCTGAAACTAGTCGGTAGAGTTGGCTAAAATTATCAATATTAGTTTTATGTTATGTAACGCTGGTTAACTTGGTCCGTTCTTATCACTTTTCTAAAATAATAGCAACTTTAAATCGTGAAACGTGAAACAACAATGTTTGCATTTTCTTATATTAGTTCTAGCATACAATTAAGTTTTCTCTGAAACTAGTCGGTAGAGTTGGCTAAAATTATCAATATTAGTTTCATGTTATGTAAAGCTGATAAACCTGGTCCGTTCTTATCACTTTTCTAAAATAATAGCAACTTTAAATCGTGAAACGTGAAACAACAATGTTTGCATTTTCTTATATTAGTTCTAGCATACAATTAAGTTTTCTCTGAAACTAGTCGGTAGAGTTGGTTAAAATTATCAATATTAGTTTCATGTTATGTAAAGCTGGTTAATTTGGTCCGTTCTTATCACTTTTCTAAAATAATAGCAACTTTAAATCGTGAAACGTGAAACAACAATGTTTGCATTTTCTTATATTAGTTCTAGCATACAATTAAGTTTTCTCTGAAACTAGTCGGTAGAGTTGGCTAAAATTATCAATATTAGTTTTGTGTTATGTAAAGCTGATAAAATTGGTCCGTTCTTATCACTTTTCTAAAATAATAGCAACTTTGAATCGTGAAACGTGAAACAACAATGTTTGCATTTTCTTATATTAGTTCTAGCATACAATTAAGATTTCTCTGAAACTAGTCGGTAGAGTTGGCTAAAATTATCAATATTAGTTTTATTTTATGTAAAGCTGGTTAATATGGTCCGTTCTTATCACTTTTCTAAAATAATAGCAACTTTAAATCGTGAAACGTGAAACAACAATATTTGCATTTTCTTATATTAGTTCTAGCATACAATTAAGTTTTCTCTGAAACTAGTCGGTAGAGTTGGCTAAAATTATCAATATTAGTTTTATGTTATGTAACGCTGGTTAACTTGGTCCGTTCTTATCACTTTTCTAAAATAATAGCAACTTTAAATCGTGAAACGTGAAATAACAATGTTTGCATTTTCTTATATTAGTTCTAGCATACAATTAAGTTTTCTCTGAAACTAGTCGGTAGAGTTGGCTAAAATTATCAATATTAGTTTCATGTTATGTAAAGCTGGTTAATTTGGTCCGTTCTTATCACTTTTCTAAAATAATAGCAACTTTAAATCGTGAAACGTGAAACAACAATGTTTGCATTTTCTTATATTAGTTCTAGCATACAATTAAGTTTTCTCTGAAACTAGTCGGTAGAGTTGGCTAAAATTATCAATATTAGTTTCATGTTATGTAAAGCTGGTTAATTTGGTCCGTTCTTATCACTTTTCTAAAATAATAGCAACTTTAAATCGTGAAACGTGAAACAACAATGTTTGCATTTTCTTATATTAGTTCTAGCATACAATTAAGTTTTCTCTGAAACTAGTCGGTAGAGTTGGTTAAAATTATCAATATTAGTTTCATGTTATGTAAAGCTGGTTAATTTGGTCCGTTCTTATCACTTTTCTAAAATAATAGCAACTTTAAATCGTGAAACGTGAAACAACAATGTTTGCATTTTCTTATATTAGTTCTAGCATACAATTAAGTTTTCTCTGAAACTAGTCGGTAGAGTTGGCTAAAATTATCAATATTAGTTTTGTGTTATGTAAAGCTGATAAAATTGGTCCGTTCTTATCACTTTTCTAAAATAATAGCAACTTTGAATCGTGAAACGTGAAACAACAATGTTTGCATTTTCTTATATTAGTTCTAGCATACAATTAAGATTTCTCTGAAACTAGTCGGTAGAGTTGGCTAAAATTATCAATATTAGTTTTATTTTATGTAAAGCTGGTTAATATGGTCCGTTCTTATCACTTTTCTAAAATAATAGCAACTTTAAATCGTGAAACGTGAAACAACAATATTTGCATTTTCTTATATTAGTTCTAGCATACAATTAAGTTTTCTCTGAAACTAGTCGGTAGAGTTGGCTAAAATTATCAATATTAGTTTTATGTTATGTAACGCTGGTTAACTTGGTCCGTTCTTATCACTTTTCTAAAATAATAGCAACTTTAAATCGTGAAACGTGAAACAACAATGTTTGCATTTTCTTATATTAGTTCTAGCATACAATTAAGTTTTCTCTGAAACTAGTCGGTAGAGTTGGCTAAAATTATCAATATTAGTTTTGTGTTATGTAAAGCTGATAAAATTGGTCCGTTCTTATCACTTTTCTAAAATAATAGCAACTTTGAATCGTGAAACGTGAAACAACAATGTTTGCATTTTCTTATATTAGTTCTAGCATACAATTAAGATTTCTCTGAAACTAGTCGGTAGAGTTGGCTAAAATTATCAATATTAGTTTTATTTTATGTAAAGCTGGTTAATATGGTCCGTTCTTATCACTTTTCTAAAATAATAGAAACTTGAAATCGTGAAACGTGAAACAACAATGTTTGCATTTTCTTATATTAGTTCTAGCATACAATTAAGTTTTCTCTGAAACTAGTCGGTAGAGTTGGCTAAAATTATCAATATTAGTTTTATTTTATGTAACGCTGGTGAATTTGGTCTGTTCATATCTCTTTTCTAAAATAATAGAAACTTCAAATCGTGAAACATAAAACAACAATGGTTGCATTTTCTTATACTGCCTCAAGCATACCATTAAATTTTCTCTGAAACTAGTCGGTAGAGTTGGTTAAAATTATCAATATTAGTTTTATTTTATGTAAAGCGGGTTAATTTTTGTCGTTCTTATCACTTTTCTTAAATAATAGAAACTTTAAATCGTGAAACGTGAAACAACAATGTTTGCATTTTCTTATATTAGTTCTAGCATACCAATAAGTTTTCTCTGAAACTAGTCTGTCAAGTTGGCTAAAATTATCAATATTAGTTTTATGTTATGTAACGCTGGTTAATTTGGTCCGTTCTTTTCACTTTTCTAAAATAATAGAAACTTTAAATCGTGAAACGTGAAATAACCATGTTTGCATTTTCTTACATTAGTTCTATCATACAATTAAGTTTTCTCTGAAACTAGTCGGTAGAGTTGGCTAAAATGATTAATATTAGTTTTATTTTATGTAACGATGGTTAATTTGGTCCGTTTATCACTTTTCTAAAATAATAGAAACTTTAAATCATGAAACGTGAAAAAACCATGTTTGCATTTTCTTATATTAATTCTACCATACAATTAAATTTTCTCTGAAACTAGTCGGTAGAGTTGGCTAAAATTATCAATATTAGTTTTATTTTATGTAACGCTGGTTAATTTGGTCCGTTCTTATCACTTTTCTTAAATAATAGAAACTTTAAATCATGAAACGTGAAACAACCATGTTTGCATTTTCTTATATTAGTTCTAGCATACAATTAAGTTTTCTCTGAAACTAGTTGGTAGAGTTGGCTAAAATTATAAATATTAGTTTTATTTTATGTAACGCTGGTTAATTTGGGTTGTTCTTATCACTTTTCTTAAATAATAGAAACTTTAAGTCGTGAAACGTGAAACAACCATGTTTGCATTTTCTTATAATAGTTCTAGCATACAATTAAGTTTTCTCTGAAACTAGTCGGTAGAGTTGGCTAAAATTATCAATATTAGTTTTATGTTATGTAACGCTGGTTAATTTGGTCCGTTCGTATCACTTTTCTAAAATAATAGCAACTTTAAATCGTGAAACGTGAAACAACAATGTTTGCATTTTCTTATATTAGTTCTAGCATACAATTAAGTTTTCTCTGAAACTAGTCGGTAAAGTTGGCTAAAATTATCAATATTAGTTTCATGTTATGTAAAGCTGGTTAATTTGGTCCGTTCTTATCACTTTTCTAAAATAATAGCAACCTTAAATCGTGAAACGTGAAACAACAATGGTTGCATTTTCTTTTATTGGTTCTAGCATACAATTAAGTTTTCTCTGAAACTAGTCGGTAGAGTTGGCTAAAATTATCAATATTAGTTTTATTTTATGTAACGCTGGTTAATTTGGGTTGTTCTTATCACTTTTCTTAAATAATAGAAACTTTAAGTCGTGAAACGTGAAACAACCATGTTTGCATTTTCTTATAATAGTTCTAGCATACAATTAAGTTTTCTCTGAAACTAGTCGGTAGAGTTGGCTAAAATTATCAATATTAGTTTTATTTTATGTAACGCTGGTTAATTTGGGTTGTTCTTATCACTTTTCTTAAATAATAGAAACTTTAAATCGTGAAACGTGAAACAACAATGTTTGCATTTTCTTATATTAGTTCTAGCATACCAATAAGTTTTCTCTGAAACTAGTCTGTCAAGTTGGCTAAAATTATCAATATTAGTTTTATGTTATGTAACGCTGGTTAATTTGGTCCGTTCTTTTCACTTTTCTAAAATAATAGAAACTTTAAATCGTGAAACGTGAAATAACCATGTTTGCATTTTCTTACATTAGTTATATCATACAATTAAGTTTTCTCTGAAACTAGTCGGTAGAGTTGGCTAAAATGATTAATATTAGTTTTATTTTATGTAACGATGGTTAATTTGGTCCGTTCTTATCACTTTTCTAAAATAATAGAAACTTTAAATCATGAAACGTGAAAAAACCATGTTTGCATTTTCTTATATTAATTCTACCATACAATTAAATTTTCTCTGAAACTAGTCGGTAGAGTTGGCTAAAATTATCAATATTAGTTTTATTTTATGTAACGCTGGTTAATTTGGTCCGTTCTTATCACTTTTCTTAAATAATAGAAACTTTAAATCATGAAACGTGAAACAACCATGTTTGCATTTTCTTATATTAGTTCTAGCATACAATTAAGTTTTCTCTGAAACTAGTTGGTAGAGTTGGCTAAAATTATAAATATTAGTTTTATTTTATGTAACGCTGGTTAATTTGGGTTGTTCTTATCACTTTTCTTAAATAATAGAAACTTTAAGTCGTGAAACGTGAAACAACCATGTTTGCATTTTCTTATAATAGTTCTAGCATACAATTAAGTTTTCTCTGAAACTAGTCGGTAGAGTTGGCTAAAATTAATAATATTAGTTTTATTTTATGTAACGCTGGTTAATTTGGTCCGTTCTTATCACTTTTCTAAAATAATAGCAACTTTATATCGTAAAACTTGAAACAACCATGTTTGCGTTTTCTTATACTGGCGACAGCATCCATTAAGTTTTATCTAAATCGGTAGGGTTGGCTAAAATTATCAATGTTAACTTTATTTTATGTAACGCTGGTTAATTTGGGCAGTTTTTATCACTTTTCTAAAATAACAGCCACTTTAAATCGTGAAACGTGAAGCAATCATGTTTGAGATTTTTTATATTAGTTCTAGCATACAATTAACTTTTCTCTGAAACTAGTCGGTAGAGTTGGCTAAAGATATCAATATTAGCTTTATTTAATGTAACGCTCTTTAATTTGAGTTGTTCGTATCACTTTTCTAAAATAATAGCCACTTTAAATCGTTGGACGTGAAACAACAAAGTTTGCATTTTCTTATATTAGTCTTAGCATACAATTAAGTTTTCTCTGAAACTAGTCGGTAGAGTTGGCTAAAATTATTAATATTAGTTTTATTTTATGTAACGCTGGTTAATTTGGTCCGTTGTTATCACTTTTCTAAAATAATAGCCACACTCCATCCTATAGTTGGAACACTCCATCCTGTCTCCCTTCTTGTGTATTGGCACAATTACAGCAAGCTTCCACTCCTGTGGTATAACCTCATAGTTCCAAACATGCACAATTAGCTCGTGTATACTATTCCACAATACATCCCCTCCACATTTTAAGAGTTCACCAGGTACGCCGTCAGATCCAGCCGCCTTTCCATTCTTGAGCTTCAGAATGGCTTCTCTGGTTTCCTCATATGTTGGTTCCGATATTAGTGGTTGTGCTGTTTGGTACGGAAGTTCGTTTTCTGCATTTCTACCAATTGGGTTGCTTGCTGTAAGTAGATCTTTAAAATACTCAGCCCATCTCGCGATGGCTCTTTCTTCATCCGCCAAAATTTCACCGCTGGTATCCTTACAAAGAAGGGGTTGTTGTATAAATCCGCTAGTTACAGATCTTATTCTCCTGTACAAATTTTTACTGTCATTCATGCTGGACAGTGTGTCTACATCCCGCAAAATATCCTGCTCATGACGCATTTTCTTGTTTCGGAATAATTTGCGTTCAATGGATCTTTTGGTTCTGAAGTCATCCATGGCAGTTCGTGTGGCGCGCTGAAGATATTTTAAACGCGCTTGGTTCTTTTCTTCATGAGCCGTTTTACATTCGTCATCGAACCAACCATTTCTGACCACGCCAGGTTTCAACTTTATAGTCTCCTCTGCCGCCATTTTTATGCAATTACGTAATCGATTCCACATATCATTACACGTGTTTTGCTGTTGATCCACATCTGTTCGAACAATTAACTCCACCAATTTATCTTCGTACTGTTGTTTTATTTGGTCATTTTTGAGATTTTCCAAATTGAATCCTCTCGCAATGACTTTTTGGTGGTTTGCACTAACACGATATCTGAACAAAGCTCTTACGAGATAATGATCAGAATCAATGTTAGGTCCCCTACAGCTCCTTACATCCAGTATGTCGGACGCATGACGGCTGTCAATGAGCACGTGGTCTATTTGGTTTGTTGTTTTTGTATCGGGCGAACACCATGTTCCTTTGTGTATGATCGTATGTGGGAAACGTGTGCTGGCTACTATCATATTGTTTGATATTGTGAAATCGACTAAACGCTCGCCGTTATTATTGCAGTATTTATGAAGGCTATGTTAACAAATTGCCGGTCGATATACAATTTCCCTACCCACCAGTGCATTAAAATCGCCAAGCACGATTTTAATGTCACGACTAGGAGCTTGATTGTGAATACGATTGAGCTTTTCGTAAAACATATCCTTCGTGTCTGCATCTTTGTTTTCTGTTGGGGCGTGAACATTAATAAAGGTTACATTAAAAAATTTTCCCTTTATCCGTAACGTACAACATCTTTCGTCAATGGGGTTGAAACCGATGACCGATTCTTTCGCTTTACCCATTACAATAAAGCCGGTGCCGAATAAGCCTGTATTATTTCTACCGCTATAGTGGAATTTGAATTCTTTACTGGATAAGATGTTCTTTCCAGGCCACCGTGTTTCCTGGACCGCTGTTATGTCCAGTTTAGCTTTCTTTAAGCAATCAGCCAAAGTTTTTAAACCGCACGCGCGTATTATTGTTCTCACGTTCCATGACGCCAGTTTTAAATCATTGTCCTTGTTCCATTGCCTGAGTCGTTGCCGTTTTTCCTGTCCTGTCCGAGGCACTGTTGCCAGTTTCGTAATTTGTTGTTTTTACGGTGTCGGTAATTAGCCGTACGACCAACCGCATGGGATTCGCACTTACAATTTTAGCCTGAATGATACGGATTGTATCATTCAGTTACCGTTGGTTACCACGTGGAGGTAAAGTAAGCACTTGATCAGGAACTCAACAGTTGCAACACTGGGTCAGCGACCAGTCGGTGCCTACCCTATTGATCCCAATCCAAACCAACTTTCTAAAATATAGAAAAATAATAGAAACTTTAAATCATGAAACGTGAAACAACAATGTTTGCATTTTCTTATATTAGTTCTAGCATACAATTAAGTTTTCTCTGAAACTAGTCGGTAGAGTTGGCTAAAATTATCAATATTAGTTTTATTTTATGTAACGCTGGTTAATTTGGTCTGTTCATATCTCTTTTCTAAAATAATAGAAACTTCAAATCGTGAAACATAAAACAACAATGTTTGCATTTTCTTATACTGCCTCAAGCATACCATTAAATTTTCTCTGAAACTAGTCGGTAGAGTTGGCTAAAATTATTAATATTAGTTTTATTTTATGTAACGATGGTTAATTTGGTCCGTTCTTATCACTTTTCTAAAATAATAGAAACTTTAAATCATGAAACGTGAAACAACCATGTTTGCATTTTCTTATATTAATTCTAGCATACAATTAAATTTTCTCTGAAACTAGTCGGTAGAGTTGGCTAAAATTATCAATATTAGTTTTATTTTATGTAACGCTGGTTAATTTGGGTTGTTCTTATCACTTTTCTTAAATAATAGAAACTTTAAATCGTGAAACGTGAAACAACCATGTTTGCATTTTCTTATAATAGTTCTAGCATACAATTAAGTTTTCTCTGAAACTAGTCGGTAGAGTTGGCTAAAATTATCAATATTAGTTTTATGTTATGTAACGCTGGTTAATTTTGTTCGTTCTTATCACTTTTCTAAAATAATAGTAACTTTAAATCGTGAAACGTGAAACAACAATGTTTGCATTTTCTTATATTAGTTCTAGCATACAATTAAGTTTTCTCTGAAGGTAGTCGGTAGAGTTGGTTAAAATTATTAATATCAGTTTTGATTTATGTAACGCTGGTTAATTTGGCTTGTTCTAATCACTTTTCTAAAATAATAGAAACTTTAAATCGTGAAACGTGAAACAACCTTGTTTGCAATTTCTTATATTAGTTCTAGCATATCATTAAGTTTTCTCTGAAACTAGTCGGTCAAGTTGGCTACAATTATCAATATTAGCTTTATTTTATGTAACGCTGGTTAATTTGGTCCGTTCTTATCACTTTTCTAAAATAATAGCAACTTTAAATTGTGAAACGTGAATCAACTATGTTTGCGTTTTCTTATACCGGCGATAGCATACCAATAAGGTTTTCTCTGAAACTAGTCGGTACAGTTGGCTAAAATTATCAATATTAGCTTTACTTTATGTAACGCTGGTTAATTTGGGTTGTTCTTATCACTTTTCTAAAATAATAGCAACTTTAAATCGTGAAACGTGAAACAACCGTGTTTGCAATTTCTTATATTAGTTCTAGCATACCATTAAGTTTTCTCTGAAACTAGTCGCTATAGTTGGCTAAAATTATCAATATTAGCTTTATTTTATGTAACGCTGGTTAATTTGGTCCGTTCTTATCACTTTTCTAAAATAATAGCAACTTTAAATCGTGAAACGTGAATCAACTATGTTTGCGTTTTCTTATACTGGCTATAGCATACCATTAAGGTTTTCTCCGAAACTAGTCGGTATAGTTGGCTAAAATTATCAATATTACCTCTATTTTATGTAATGCCAGTTAATTTGGGCCGTTTTTATCACATTTCTAAAATAACAGCCACTTTAAATCGTTAAACGTGAAACAACCATGTCTGCTTTTTTTTGTACTTGGTATAGCCTACCATTATAGGTTTCTCTGAAACTAGGCGGTATAGTTGGCTAAAATTATCAATATTAGCTTTATTGTATGTAACGCTGATTAATTTGGGTCGTTCTGACAACCTTTCTAGAAGAATAGCCACTTTAAATCGTGAAAAGTGAAACAACCGTATTTGCGTTTTCTTATACTGCCTCTAGCATACCATTAAGGTTTTCTCTGAAACTGTTCGGTAGAATTGGTTAAAATTATTTATATTATGTTTATTTTATGTAACGCTGGTTAATTTGGTCCGTTCTTATCACCTTTCGAAAATAATAGCAACTTTAAATCGTGAATCAAAAATGTTTGCGTTTTCTTATATTAGTTCTAGCATACCATTAAGTTTTCTCTGAAACTAGTCGGTAGAGTTAGATAAAATTATCAATATTAGCCTTATTTTATGTAACGTTTGTCAATTTGGTCCGTTCTGATCACTTTTCTAAAATAATAGCAACTTTAAATCGTGAAACATAAACAAGCATGTTTGCGTTTTCTAATACTGCTTCTTTCACACCATTAAGATTTTCTCTGAAACTAGTCGGTAGAGTTGGCTAAAATTATCAATATTAGCTTTATTTTATGTAACGCTGGTTAATTTGGGTTGTTCTTATCACTTTTCTAAAATAATAGCAACTTTAAATCGTGAAACGTGAATCAACTATGTTTACGTTTTCTTATATTAGTTCTAGCATACAATTAACTTTTCTCCGAAACTAGTCGGTAGAGTTGGCTAAAGATATCAATATTAGCTTTATTTAATGTAACGCTCTTTAATTTGAGTTGTTCGTATCACTTTTCTAAAATAATAGCCACTTTAAATCGTTGGACGTGAAACAACAAAGTTTGCATTTTCTTATATTAGTCTTAGCATACAATTAAGTTTTCTCTGAAACTAGTCGGTAGAGTTGGCTAAAATTATTAATATTAGTTTTATTTTATGTAACGCTGGTTAATTTGGTCCGTTGTTATCACTTTTCTAAAATAATAGCCACACTCCATCCTATAGTTGGAACACTCCATCCTGTCTCCCTTCTTGTGTATTGGCACAATTACAGCAAGCTTCCACTCCTGTGGTATAACCTCATAGTTCCAAACATGCACAATTAGCTCGTGTATACTATTCCACAATACATCCCCTCCACATTTTAAGAATTCACCAGGTACGCCGTCAGATCCAGCCGCCTTTCCATTCTTGAGCTTCAGAATGGCTTCTCTGGTTTCCTCATATGTTGGTTCCGATATTAGTGGTTGTGCTGTTTGGTACGGAAGTTCGTTTTCTGCATTTCTACCAATTGGGTTGCTTGCTGTAAGTAGATCTTTAAAATACTCAGCCCATCTCGCGATGGCTCTTTCTTCATCCGCCAAAATTTCACCGCTGGTATCCTTACAAAGAAGGGGTTGTTGTATAAATCCGCTAGTTACAGATCTTATTCTCCTGTACAAATTTTTACTGTCATTCATGCTGGACAGTGTGTCTACATCCCGCAAAATATCCTGCTCATGACGCATTTTCTTGTTTCGGAATAATTTGCGTTCAATGGATCTTTTGGTTCTGTAGTCATCCATGGCAGTTCGTGTGGCGCGCTGAAGATATTTTAAACGCGCTTGGTTCTTTTCTTCATGAGCCGTTTTACATTCGTCATCGAACCAACCATTTCTGACCACGCCAGGTTTCAACTTTATAGTCTCCTCTGCCGCCATTTTTATGCAATTACGTAATCGATTCCACATATCATTACACGTGTTTTGCTGTTGATCCACATCTGTTCGAACAATTAACTCCACCAATTTATCTTCGTACTGTTGTTTTATTTGGTCATTTTTGAGATTTTCCAAATTGAATCCTCTCGCAATGACTTTTTGGCGGTTTGCACTAACACGATATCTGAACAAAGCTCTTACGAGATAATGATCAGAATCAATGTTAGGTCCCCTACAGCTCCTTACATCCAGTATGTCGGACGCATGACGGCTGTCAATGAGCACGTGGTCTATTTGGTTTGTTGTTTTTGTATCGGGCGAACACCATGTTCCTTTGTGTATGATCGTATGTGGGAAACGTGTGCTGGCTACTATCATATTGTTTGATATTGTGAAATCGACTAAACGCTCGCCGTTATTATTGCAGTATTTATGAAGGCTATGTTGACAAATTGCCGGTCGATATACAATTTCCCTACCCACCAGTGCATTAAAATCGCCAAGCACGATTTTAATGTCACGACTAGGAGCTTGATTGTGAATACGATTGAGCTTTTCGTAAAACATATCCTTCGTGTCTGCATCTTTGTTTTCTGTTGGGGCGTGAACATTAATAAAGGTTACATTAAAAAATTTTCCCTTTATCCGTAACGTACAACATCTTTCGTCAATGGGGTTGAAACCGATGACCGATTCTTTCGCTTTACCCATTACAATAAAGCCGGTGCCGAATAAGCCTGTATTATTTCTACCGCTATAGTAGAATTTGAATTCTTTACTGGATAAGATGTTCTTTCCAGGCCACCGTGTTTCCTGGACCGCTGTTATGTCCAGTTTAGCTTTCTTTAAGCAATCAGCCAAAGTTTTTAAACCGCACGCGCGTATTATTGTTCTCACGTTCCATGACGCCAGTTTTAAATCATTGTCCTTGTTCCATTGCCTGAGTCGTTGCCGTTTTTCCTGTCCTGTCCGAGGCACTGTTGCTAGTTTCGTAATTTGTTGTTTTTACGGTGTCGGTAATTAGCCGTACGACCAACCGCATGGGATTCGCACTTACAATTTTAGCCTGAATGATACGGATTGTATCATTCAGTTACCGTTGGTTACCACGTGGAGGTAAAGTAAGCACTTGATCAGGAACTCAACAGTTGCAACACTGGGTCAGCGACCAGTCGGTGCCTACCCTATTGATCCCAATCCAAACCAACTTTCTAAAATATAGAAAAATAATAGAAACTTTAAATCATGAAACGTGAAACAACAATGTTTGCATTTTCTTATATTAGTTCAGCATACAATTAAGTTTTCTCTGAAACTAGTCGGTAGAGTTGGCTAAAATTATCAATATTAGTTTTATTTTATGTAACGCTGGTTAATTTGGTCTGTTCATATCTCTTTTCTAAAATAATAGAAACTTCAAATCGTGAAACATAAAACAAAAATGTTTGCATTTTCTTATACTGGCCCAAGCATACCATTAAATTTTCTCTGAAACTAGTCGGTAGAGTTGGCTAAAATTATCAATATTAGTTTTATGTTATGTAACGCTGGTTAATTTTGTTCGTTCTTATCACTTTTCTAAAATAATAGTAACTTTAAATCGTGAAACGTGAAACAACAATGTTTGCATTTTCTTATATTAGTTCTAGCATACAATTAAGTTTTCTCTGAAGGTAGTCGGTAGAGTTGGTTAAAATTATTAATATCAGTTTTGATTTATGTAACGCTGGTTAATTTGGTACGTTCTTATCACTTTTCTAAAATAATAGCCACTTTAAATCGTGAAACGTGAAACAACCATGTTTGCATTTCCGTATATTAGTTCTAGCATACAATTAAGTTTTCTCTGAAACTAGTCGGTAGAGTTGGCTAAAATTATCAATATTAGTTCTATTTTATGTAACACTGTTTAATTTGGTCCGTTCTTATCACTTTTCTAAAATAATAGCAACTTTAAATCGTGAAACGTGAAACATCCATGTTTGCATTTTCTTATATTAGTTCTAGCATACCATTAAGCTTTCTCTGAAACTAGTGGGTAGAGTTCGCTAAAATTATCAATATTAGTTTTATTTTATGTAACGCTGGTTAATTTGGCTTGTTCTAATCACTTTTCTAAAATAATAGAAACTTTAAATCGTGAAACGTGAAACAACCTTGTTTGCAATTTCTTATATTAGTTCTAGCATATCATTAAGTTTTCTCTGAAACTAGTCGGTCAAGTTGGCTACAATTATCAATATTAGCTTTATTTTATGTAACGCTGGTTAATTTGGTCCGTTCTTATCACTTTTCTAAAATAATAGCAACTTTAAATTGTGAAACGTGAATCAACTATGTTTGCGTTTTCTTATACCGGCGATAGCATACCATTAAGGTTTCTCTGAAACTAGTCGGTTCAGTTGGCTAAAATTATAAATATTAACTTTATTTTATGTACCGCTGGTTAATTTGGGCCGTTCTGACAACCTTTCTAAAATAATAGCCACTTTAAATCGTGAAACGTGAAACATCCATGTTTGCATTTTCTTATATTAGTTCTAGCATACCATTAAGCTTTCTCTGAAACTAGTGGGTAGAGTTCGCTAAAATTATCAATATTAGTTTTATTTTATGTAACGCTGGTTAATTTGGCTTGTTCTAATCACTTTTCTAAAATAATAGAAGCTTTAAATCGTGAAACGTGAAACAACAATGTTTGCATTTTCTTATATTAGTTCTAGCATACAATTAAGTTTTCTCTGAAACTAGTCGGTAGAGTTGTCTAAAATTATCAATATTAGTTTCATGTTATGTAACGCTGGATAAGTTGGTCCGTTCTTATCACTTTTCTAAAATAATAGCAACTTTAAATCGTGAAACGTGAAACAACAATGTTTGCATTTTCTTATATTAGTTCTAGCATACAATTAAGTTTTCTCTGAAACTAGTCGGTAGAGTTGGCTAAAATTATCAATATTAGTTTCATGTTATGTAAAGCTGGTTAATTTGGTCCGTTCTTATCACTTTTCTAAAATAATAGCAACTTTAAATCGTGAAACGTGAAACAACAATGTTTGCATTTTCGTATATTAGTTCTAGCATACAATTAAGTTTTCTCTGAAACTAGTCGGTAGAGTTGGCTAAAATTATCAATATTAGTTTTGTGTTATGTAAAGCTGATAAACTTGGTCCGTTCTTATCACTTTTCTAAAATAATAGCAACTTTGAATCGTGAAACGTGAAACAACAATGTTTGCATTTTCTTATATTAGTTCTAGCATACAATTAAGTTTTCTCTGAAACTAGTCGGTAGAGTTGGCTAAAATTATCAATATTAGTTTTATGTTATGTAACGCTGGTTAATTTGGTCCGTTCTTATCAATTTTCTAAAATAATAGCAACTTTAAATCGTGAAACGTGAAACAACAATGTTTGCATTTTCTTATATTAGTTCTAACATACAATTAAGTTTTCTCTGAAACTAGTCGGTAGAGTTGGCTAAAATTATCAATATTAGTTTTACGTTATGTAACGCTGGTTAATTTGGTCCGTTCTTATCACTTTTCTAAAATAATAGCAACTTTAAATCGTGAAACTGAAACAACAATATTTGCATTTTCTTATATTAGTTCTAGCATACAATTAAGTTTTCTCTGAAACTAGTCGGTAGAGTTGGCTAAAATTATCAATATTAGTTTTATGTTATGTAACGCTGGTTAATTTGGTCCGTTCTTATCACTTTTCTAAAATAATAGCAACTTTAAATCGTGAAACGTGAAACAACAATGTTTGCATTTTCTTATATTAGTTCTAGCATACAATTAAGTTTTCTCTGAAACTAGTCGGTAGAGTTGGCTAAAATTATCAATATTAGTTTCATGTTATGTAAAGCTGGTTAATTTGGTCCGTTCTTATCACTTTTCTAAAATAATAGCAACTTTAAATCGTGAAACGTGAAACAACAATGTTTGCATTTTCTTATATTAGTTCTAGCATACAATTAAGTTTTCTCTGAAACTAGTCGGTAGAGTTGGCTAAAATTATCAATATTAGTTTCATGTTATGTAAAGCTGGTTAATTTGGTCCGTTCTTATCACTTTTCTAAAATAATAGCAACTTTAAATCGTGAAACGTGAAACAACAATGTTTGCATTTTCTTATATTAGTTCTAGCATACAATTAAGTTTTCTCTGAAACTAGTCGGTAGAGTTGGCTAAAATTATCAATATTAGTTTCATGTTATGTAAAGCTGGTTAATTTGGTCCGTTCTTATCACTTTTCTAAAATAATAGCAACTTTAAATCGTGAAACGTGAAACAACAATGTTTGCATTTTCTTATATTAGTTCTAGCATACAATTAAGTTTTCTCTGAAACTAGTCGGTAGAGTTGGCTAAAATTATCAATATTAGTTTCATGTTATGTAAAGCTGGTTAATTTGGTCCGTTCTTATCACTTTTCTAAAATAATAGCAACTTTAAATCGTGAAACGTGAAACAACAATGTTTGCATTTTCTTATATTAGTTCTAGCATACAATTAAGTTTTCTCTGAAACTAGTCGGTAGAGTTGGCTAAAATTATCAATATTAGTTTTGTGTTATGTAAAGCTGATAAAATTGGTCCGTTCTTATCACTTTTCTAAAATAATAGCAACTTTGAATCGTGAAACGTGAAACAACAATGTTTGCATTTTCTTATATTAGTTCTAGCATACAATTAAGTTTTCTCTGAAACTAGTCGGTAGAGTTGGCTAAAATTATCAATATTAGTTTCATGTTATGTAAAGCTGGTTAATTTGGTCCGTTCTTATCACTTTTCTAAAATAATAGCAACTTTAAATCGTGAAACGTGAAACAACAATGTTTGCATTTTCTTATATTAGTTCTAGCATACAATTAAGTTTTCTCTGAAACTAGTCGGTAGAGTTGGCTAAAATTATCAATATTAGTTTTGTGTTATGTAAAGCTGATAAAATTGGTCCGTTCTTATCACTTTTCTAAAATAATAGCAACTTTGAATCGTGAAACGTGAAACAACAATGTTTGCATTTTCTTATATTAGTTCTAGCATACAATTAAGATTTCTCTGAAACTAGTCGGTAGAGTTGGCTAAAATTATCAATATTAGTTTTATGTTATGTAACGCTGGTTAATTTGGTCCGTTCTTATCACTTTTCTAAAATAATAGCAACTTTAAATCGTGAAACGTGAAACAACAATGTTTGCATTTTCTTATATTAGTTCTAGCATACAATTAAGTTTTCTCTGAAACTAGTCGGTAGAGTTGGCTAAAATTATCAATATTAGTTTCATGTTATGTAACGCTGGTTAATTTGGTCCGTTCTTATCACTTTTCTAAAATAATAGCAACTTTAAATCGTGAAACGTGAAACAACAATGTTTGCATTTTCTTATATTAGTTCTAGCATACAATTAAGTTTTCTCTGAAACTAGTCGGTAGAGTTGGCTAAAATTATCAATATAAGTTTCATGTTATGTAAAGCTGGTTAATTTGGTCCGTTCTTATCACTTTTCTAAAATAATAGCAACTTTAAATCGTGAAACGTGAAACAACAATGTTTGCATTTTCTTATATTAGTTCTAGCATACAATTAAGTTTTCTCTGAAACCAGTCGGTAGAGTTGGCTAAAATTATCAATATTAGTTTCATGTTATGTAAAGCTGGTTAATTTGGTCCGTTCTTATCACTTTTCTAAAATAATAGCAACTTTAAATCGTGAAACGTGAAACAACAATGTTTGCATTTTCTTATATTAGTTCTAGCATACAATTAAGTTTTCTCTGAAACTAGTCGGTATAGTTGGCTAAAATTATCAATATTAGTTTTATGTTATGTAACGCTGGTTAATTTGGTCCGTTCTTATCACTTTTCTAAAATAATAGCAACTTTAAATCGTGAAACGTGAAACAACAATGTTTGCATTTTCTTATATTAGTTCTAGCATACAATTAAGTTTTCTCTGAAACTAGTCGGTAGAGTTGGCTAAAATTATCAATATTAGTTTCATGTTATGTAAAGCTGGTTAATTTGGTCCGTTCTTATCACTTTTCTAAAATAATAGCAACTTTAAATCGTGAAACGTGAAACAACAATGTTTGCATTTTCTTATATTAGTTCTAGCATACAATTAAGTTTTCTCTGAAACTAGTCGGTAGAGTTGGCTAAAATTATCAATATTAGTTTCGTGTTATGTAAAGCTGATAAACCTGGTCCGTTCTTATCACTTTTCTAAAATAATAGCAACTTTAAATCGTGAAACGTGAAACAACAATGTTTGCATTTTCTTATATTAGTTCTAGCATACAATTAAGTTTTCTCTGAAACTAGTCGGTAGAGTTGGCTAAAATGATCAATATTAGTTTTGTGTTATGTAAAGCTGATAAACTTGGTCCGTTCTTATCACTTTTCTAAAATAATAGCAACTTTAAATCGTGAAACGTGAAACAACAATGTTTGCATTTTCTTATATTAGTTCTAGCATACAATTAAGTTTTCTCTGAAACTAGTCGGTAGAGTTGGCTAAAATTATCAATATTAGTTTCATGTTATGTAAACCTGGTTAATTTGGTCCGTTCTTATCACTTTTCTAAAATAATAGCAACTTTAAATCGTGAAACGTGAAACAACAATATTTGCATTTTCTTATATTAGTTCTAGCATACAATTAAGTTTTCTCTGAAACTAGTCGGTAGAGTTGGGTAAAATTATCAATATTAGTTTCATGTTATGTAACGCTGGTTAATTTGGTCCGTTCTTATCACTTTTCTAAAATAATAGCAACTTTAAATCGTGAAACGTGAAACAACAATGTTTGCATTTTCTTATATTAGTTCTAGCATACAATTAAGTTTTCTCTGAAACTAGTCGGTAGAGTTGGCTAAAATTATCAATATTAGTTTCATGTTATGTAAAGCTGGTTAATTTGGTCCGTTCTTATCACTTTTCTAAAATAATAGCAACTTTAAATCGTGAAACGTGAAACAACAATGTTTGCATTTTCTTATATTAGTTCTAGCATACAATTAAGTTTTCTCTGAAACTAGTCGGTAGAGTTGGCTAAAATTATCAATATTAGTTTCATGTTATGTAAAGCTGGTTAATTTGGTCCGTTCTTATCACTTTTCTAAAATAATAGCAACTTTAAATCGTGAAACGTGAAACAACAATGTTTGCATTTTCTTATATTAGTTCTAGCATACAATTAAGTTTTCTCTGAAACTAGTCGGTAGAGTTGGTTAAAATTATCAATATTAGTTTCATGTTATGTAAAGCTGGTTAATTTGGTCCGTTCTTATCACTTTTCTAAAATAATAGCAACTTTAAATCGTGAAACGTGAAACAACAATGTTTGCATTTTCTTATATTAGTTCTAGCATACAATTAAGTTTTCTCTGAAACTAGTCGGTAGAGTTGGCTAAAATTATCAATATTAGTTTTGTGTTATGTAAAGCTGATAAAATTGGTCCGTTCTTATCACTTTTCTAAAATAATAGCAACTTTGAATCGTGAAACGTGAAACAACAATGTTTGCATTTTCTTATATTAGTTCTAGCATACAATTAAGATTTCTCTGAAACTAGTCGGTAGAGTTGGCTAAAATTATCAATATTAGTTTTATGTTATGTAACGCTGGTTAATTTGGTCCGTTCTTATCACTTTTCTAAAATAATAGCAACTTTAAATCGTGAAACGTGAAACAACAATGTTTGCATTTTCTTATATTAGTTCTAGCATACAATTAAGTTTTCTCTGAAACTAGTCGGTAGAGTTGGCTAAAATTATCAATATTAGTTTCATGTTATGTAACGCTGGTTAATTTGGTCCGTTCTTATCACTTTTCTAAAATAATAGCAACTTTAAATCGTGAAACGTGAAACAACAATGTTTGCATTTTCTTATATTAGTTCTAGCATACAATTAAGTTTTCTCTGAAACTAGTCGGTAGAGTTGGCTAAAATTATCAATATAAGTTTCATGTTATGTAAAGCTGGTTAATTTGGTCCGTTCTTATCACTTTTCTAAAATAATAGCAACTTTAAATCGTGAAACGTGAAACAACAATGTTTGCATTTTCTTATATTAGTTCTAGCATACAATTAAGTTTTCTCTGAAACTAGTCGGTAGAGTTGGCTAAAATTATCAATATTAGTTTCATGTTATGTAAAGCTGGTTAATTTGGTCCTTTCTTATCACTTTTCTAAAATAATAGCAACTTTAAATCGTGAAACGTGAAACAACAATGTTTGCATTTTCTTATATTAGTTCTAGCATACAATTAAGTTTTCTCTGAAACTAGTCGGTAGAGTTGGCTAAAATTATCAATATTAGTTTTGTGTTATGTAAAGCTGATAAACTTAGTCCGTTCTTATCACTTTTCTAAAATAATAGCAACTTTGAATCGTGAAACGTGAAACAACAATGTTTGCATTTTCTTATATTAGTTCTAGCATACAATTAAGTTTTCTCTGAAACTAGTCGGTAGAGTTGGCTAAAATTATCAATATTAGTTTTATGTTATGTAACGCTGGTTAATTTGGTCCGTTCTTATCACTTTTCTAAAATAATAGCAACTTTAAATCGTGAAACGTGAAATAACAATGTTTGCATTTTCTTATATTAGTTCTAGCATACAATTAAGTTTTCTCTGAAACTAGTCGGTAGAGTTGGCTAAAATTATCAATATTAGTTTCATGTTATGTAAAGCTGGTTAATTTGGTCCGTTCTTATCACTTTTCTAAAATAATAGCAACTTTAAATCGTGAAACGTGAAACAACAATGTTTGCATTTTCTTATATTAGTTCTAGCATACAATTAAGTTTTCTCTGAAACTAGTCGGTAGAGTTGGCTAAAATTATCAATATTAGTTTCATGTTATGTAAAGCTGGTTAATTTGGTCCGTTCTTATCACTTTTTTAAAATAATAGCAACTTTAAATCGTGAAACGTGAAACAACAAGGTTTGCATTTTCTTATATTAGTTCTAGCATACAATTAAGTTTTCTCTGAAACTAGTCGGTAGAGTTGGTTAAAATTATCAATATTAGTTTCATGTTATGTAAAGCTGGTTAATTTGGTCCGTTCTTATCACTTTTCTAAAATAATAGCAACTTTAAATCGTGAAACGTGAAACAACAATGTTTGCATTTTCTTATATTAGTTCTAGCATACAATTAAGTTTTCTCTGAAACTAGTCGGTAGAGTTGGCTAAAATTATCAATATTAGTTTTGTGTTATGTAAAGCTGATAAAATTGGTCCGTTCTTATCACTTTTCTAAAATAATAGCAACTTTGAATCGTGAAACGTGAAACAACAATGTTTGCATTTTCTTATATTAGTTCTAGCATACAATTAAGATTTCTCTGAAACTAGTCGGTAGAGTTGGCTAAAATTATCAATATTAGTTTTATGTTATGTAACGCTGGTTAATTTGGTCCGTTCTTATCACTTTTCTAAAATAATAGCAACTTTAAATCGTGAAACGTGAAACAACAATGTTTGCATTTTCTTATATTAGTTCTAGCATACAATTAAGTTTTCTCTGAAACTAGTCGGTAGAGTTGGCTAAAATTATCAATATTAGTTTCATGTTATGTAAAGCTGGTTAATTTGGTCCGTTCTTATCACTTTTCTAAAATAATAGCAACTTTAAATCGTGAAACGTGAAACAACAATGTTTGCATTTTCTTATATTAGTTCTAGCATACAATTAAGTTTTCTCTGAAACTAGTCGGTAGAGTTGGCTAAAATTATCAATATTAGTTTTATGTTATGTATCGCTGGTTAATTTGGTCCGTTCTTATCACTTTTCTAAAATAATAGCAACTTTAAATCGTGAAACGTGAAACAACAATGTTTGCATTTTCTTATATTAGTTCTAGCATACAATTAAGTTTTCTCTGAAACTAGTCGGTAGAGTTGGCTAAAATTATCAATATTAGTTTCATGTTATGTAAAGCTGGTTAATTTGGTCCGTTCTTATCACTTTTCTAAAATAATAGCAACTTTAAATCGTGAAACTGAAACAACAATATTTGCATTTTCTTATATTAGTTCTAGCATACAATTAAGTTTTCTCTGAAACTAGTCGGTAGAGTTGGCTAAAATTATCAATATTAGTTTTATGTTATGTAACGCTGGTTAATTTGGTCCGTTCTTATCACTTTTCTAAAATAATAGCAACTTTAAATCGTGAAACGTGAAACAACAATGTTTGCATTTTCTTATATTAGTTCTAGCATACAATTAAGTTTTCTCTAAAACTAGTCGGTAGAGTTGGCTAAAATTATCAATATTAGTTTCATGTTATGTAAAGCTGGTTAATTTGGTCCGTTCTTATCACTTTTCTAAAATAATAGCAACTTTAAATCTTGAAACGTGAAACAACAATTGTTGGCACGGAAAAATAAATGGGTTGATAAACCCTGAAATTCATGCATAGAATGCATATGTTAACAGATTAAAATCAGGTTTGAATTAAACTGTGTTAAAAATTATTGATAATATTCTATGCGATTCGACGAGGTTCGATATGTTATTATTATTGTAATTTTATAATCGAAACTGTACGGATATATATATATAGATTGAATTATAATATTGAATTGAAGTGAAAATATGATAAGAACATTAAGAATACTAAATTTGTAGTTATTTCATTATTATTTTATTTTCATAGTTTTTTATTGATTATTTTATGGATTTATTTAATTATTAATTTTGTATATGATTAAAATGTACTTATCGGCTTAATAACTATTGTACTATATATTATATGAAATTTAAACAAAAAATAAAGAAGTGTACAAAGAATCAATTCTAACGGTGTTTGAAATTATTAATATTAATAAACTCACAAATTTAAAAGTTCACAAGTTTACAAGTCTACAAATTTACTTAAATCAAAATTCACTTTCAACAACAATGCCTACACTAAGATCGCCACCAAAACAATCATCAAATAATCGCAGCACAACCAGACCTGACAACAGTTGCGAATTGTGTACAGATGCGGACAACGAAGAAATGGTGCAATGCGATAAATGTGACCAGTGGTACCATTTCGTTTGTGCAAACGTAACTGATTCCATAACTGAAAAGGAATTTATTTGTACCAAATGCACAACGTCATCACAATTCGCAAAGGGTGTGAAGCCATGCTCAAACGCGCCTTCTGTGGATTGTTCAGCCACGTCATCCGGACGTCGTCGACTTGCGCTGGAACGCTTAGAGGAGGAAAGAAAATTAAAGGAACAAAGGGATAAGGAGTATCTTGACAAAAAATATCAGCTACTATCAATCGAGGATGAAGCAGATGAGATTAACTCACAGTTGGACATTCACGACAAAATGAATGCTGTTCAAAATTGGGTAAATATTAAAAAATTAAATTCAAATACTAATGTGCATCCAACAACCCAACAGATCACAACGTTTGCAAGTCACCTGCCGCATACAACGATTATACCAGCGGTAAATACGTCTCAACTACACATTCATCAACAAAATCAACAACAACCGGTAACAAAAAACGTGACGATGTCATCGACAATGATGGGTAACGACTACACGGTTTCGGGATTCCCATGGCATACAAATATGAATCAAATACAATGTCCTGGTACTTCCAATCCTATACCGCAACCAACCTCAATCCAGCCAACTTGCCAACAGGGACGGTTACACTATCCACCAATTCAATCGGTACCAATAATCCATTCCGCGGCTCCAACTACAATGCCGCAAAGTTATAACGTGTCAAATATATACGACCAACATTCGGCAGCACAACCACCACAAGGGCGACCTATTGCACATCAACAGACAATAAGTTCCGCTCAATTGGCGGCCAGAAATGCTGTATCAAAAGATTTACCCACCTTCACTGGTAAACCAGAAGAGTGGCCATTGTTCATAAGCGCATACGAAAATTCAACGCGTATGTGTGGATTTTCAAATGAGGAAAATCTCAGTAGGCTACAACGAGCACTAAGGGGGGCTGCGTTGGAGGCCGTCAAATATAGATTAATGTTGCCACATACTGTACCAATGGTAATAGAAACCCTACGCACACTTTTTGGTCGGCCAGAATTAATAATACACACGCTGATTCAAACAGTAAGGTCACAGCCAACGATACGACCGGATAAATTCGATATGCTAATGAATTTTTCACTAATCGTTCAGAACCTTTGTGCTACGCTTGAAGCATCGGGTTTGTATTCGCACTTGAATAATCCAATGCTACTTCAGGAATTAACAGATAAGTTGCCTTCACAAATCAAGTTAAATTGGGCTATTTACAAAAAGACACAAAATATGGTAACGCTGTCTACATTCAGCAGTTGGGTCTTCGAAATAGCTCAGGCGGCAAATGAAATCACATTACCACCAATACGCTCCACTACTGCCGAACACAAAAATAACAAGTTCGGTGGAGATCATGGTTATTTACACGCACATACTGAAAATGACAACAACCCGGGATTTAGTCCACATACACGGGGTAAACATGAACATAATTCAGCCAAATGTGTAATATGCAGCAGCAATCATGGCGTATACGAATGTAATAAGTTTAAATGTTTAAGCCTAACCGATAAATGGAACACGGTTAAAACAAAGGGATTATGTAGGAAATGTCTGCGTCAACATAATCAATTTAGATGCAAATCCAATAAAATATGCGGTAAAAATGAATGTTTGTTCAAACATCATCCGTTGTTACACAATGATAGGAATGATGAACACAAACAGCAACAAAACGGCGTACAACAATTGGCATCTACTTGTAACACACACCAACAACCGAACCAAAGCATTTTATTTCGAATAGTGCCCGTGACACTATACAATGGTGACATTAGGGTTGATACCTTTGCGTTTATCGATGAAGGATCGTCGCTATCGCTTATCGAGCGTGGCTTGGCACATGAATTGCAATTAACGGGGACGGCCGAAAGTCTATGCCTTAAATGGACTGCGAACACCGTACGCAACGAACCGAAATCAGAACGAGTATCATTACAAATTAGTGGCATCGATACAATCGCTCGACGGCATAAGTTACGCGACGTTAGAACCGTTGACAATTTGGGTCTACCAATGCAAAGCGTCCCGGTCAACGAAATTCGACAAAATTATCCGTATCTAAGGGATATTCCTCTTCGAACATATCATAATGCCATTCCAAGGATACTAATCGGTATCGACAATTTAAGAGTTGGCATTCCATTAGAAATTCGTGAGGGAATAAAGGATCAGCCCGTCGCAACGAAGACTAGATTGGGATGGATACTTCATGGACTTTGTCCGTCTAACGTAATACAAAGTAAGCCACATTATGGTTTCCATCATTGCGAATGCAAATCCGACGGCGATCTCCATCAACAAATCAAGGAATTCTTTTCAATTGAAAATATGGGAGTGTCTACGACAAACTTGGAATCAAGTCGGGATAAACGCGCAATCGAAATCATGAACTCAACTACACTAAAGGTAGGTGATCGTTACGAAACCGGATTAATTTGGAAATATGATCATATTAAATTGCCAGACAGCTATAGCATGGCATATCAACGCATGGTTTGTCTGGAGAAACAAATGTCGTCGAATCCAATCATTAAAACCAGCATTCAACAAACACTCCGGGATCACATAAATAAGGGATACATACGAAAACTAAATGCCGAGGAATGTAAAATTAAACATGATCATACATGGTACTTGCCAATATTTTCAGTGTCAAATCCAAATAAGCCAAATAAACGACGTATCGTTTGGGATGCGGCGGCAAAGGTAAATGGAATATCATTAAATTCCGCTTTATTATCCGGGCCGGATCAAATGACACTGTTACCAGAGGTACTACATCGCTTTAGGGAACGAAAAATAGCAATTACCGGAGACATTCGGGAAATGTTCCATCAAGTATTAATAAGAGAACGGGATCAACATTCGCAAAGATTCCTGTGGCGTGAAAACCCCAATGCCGATCCCGAAACATACGTTATGCAAGTAATGACCTTCGGGGCAACGTGTTCACCAAGTTCTGCTCAATACGTAAAAAACCTAAATGCGAAGCAGTATGTGAAACAATTTCCTAGGGCCGTCACGTCCATTTTAAATAACCATTATGTCGATGATATGATCGATAGTGTTGACACCATTGCAGAAGCCATACAACTCATCAACGACGTTAGGCTTATTCACGCTAGCGGCGGGTTTGAAATTAGGAATTGGACATCAAATTCACCACAGGTGCTTCGCGCCGTGAATGCTGATCCTAGTTGTGAACCTAAGAGTATCGGTTGTCAAGCTGCCACGGATCAACAGAAGGTTCTTGGGATGTGGTGGTGCACAGAAGCGGACACATTCACGTATTCTCTGCGGTACATAAAACTGAATCGTGATGTAATATCCGGAATTCGACGGCCGACAAAGCGCGAGGTATTACGAACACTAATGTCCACATTCGACCCATTGGGATTTTTATCTCCATTCCTGGTATGTATAAAAATTCTGTTACAGGAAATATGGAGGTCCTCAATAGAATGGGACGATGTTTTGACGGACGCATTGAATGAAAAATGGCTGAAATGGTTAAAGATTCTACCATTGATCGAACATGTTCAAATCCCAAGGTGCTATTCCATTCATCAATCAACGAAATTCATTTCTGTCGAACTTCATACGTTCGTCGACGCAAGTGAACATGCATATGCGGCGGTATCATACTTTCGAATTGAAACGGTAAACGCGATCGAATGTGCATTGGTGGGTGCAAAAAATAAGGTGGCACCGCAAAGGCCGATGTCAATACCTCGTCTGGAGTTACAGGCGGCAATATTGGGAACCCGCTTGGCCAGGTACATTCGTAACAGCCATACTATCGAAATAAAGAAAAATGTATTTTGGACCGATTCACAAACGGTTATTCAATGGCTTAAATCAGATCCAAGGAAATTTAAACAGTTTGTTGCATTCCGGGTGGGAGAAATTTTAGAGACCACCAGTGCGAAGGATTGGCGATGGCTATCCACAAAGGAAAATGTGGCTGACGAAGCCACCAAATGGCGGGGCCTAACACCATATCCCATAAGTAAGCGATGGGTGAACGGTCCGGCGTTCCTAAGGGGACCAGAAAATGAATGGCCACATCGTGAAATCGACGGTTCGTACGCCAACAGTTTAGAGGAGGTTCAAATGCATTGCATGCATGCAGACGTAATACCGTATGAATTTATTGATGCCAATAGGTTTTCGAAATGGAGTAGAATGTTACGTACCATGGTGTACGTCATCCGGTTCACATTCAACATTAGGGCGGTGATCGCGAAAACGCCGAAACGGATCGGTGCGATTACCCCGGAAGAATACAAGGCGGCCGAAAGTGCGTTGATGCGTGCATGTCAGGCGGATAGTTATCCCGCCGAAGTACGGGCCTTCAACCGGAAAAGGGAACAACCAGGTGGTCAAAGGGAAGTATGTACCATACCCAAATCAAGCTCCATCTACAACCGTTCACCATATATGGACCAGGCTGGAATTTTGCGAATAAGGGGCAGAATAGATGCGTCAGTGGACGCACATTTTCAAACAAAACGGCCAATATTACTTCCGAAGTCACACAAAATTACGGAACTCATCATAGACCATTTCCATCGCAAATACCACCACCACAACCACGAAACGGTCGTAAACGAAATACGCCAAATGTACGACGTTCCGGCCCTAAGGGCGGCTCTAAAGCGCAGGGTGAAACATTGTCAAATATGCAAAAATCACCGGGCTTCACCTATAGCACCAGAGATGGCTGAATTGCCCCCGGCTCGACTGGCAACCTTTACCAGGCCGTTCACATTTGTCGGTGTTGATTATTTTGGACCGATGTTGGTCGCCATAGGGAGACGGGTGGAAAAGCGTTGGGGCGTGTTGTTTACCTGCATGACAGTAAGGGCCATTCATATTGAAATCGCATCAAGTCTATCGACCGATTCCTTCCTTATGGTTTTGCGGAATTTCATCGCTAGGCGGGGAACGCCGATAGAATTATTCAGCGATAATGGGACCAATTTTAGGGGTGCAGACGTAGAGTTGCGGAATGAAATTAAGAAATTAAATCGCGACGAAATGGTGGAAAAAACGTTTCCACAGGCCCAAATAAAATGGAGTTTTAATCCGCCAGCGGCTCCTCATATGGGTGGCTGTTGGGAAAGATTGATACGGTCTGTCAAAAATACCCTAAGACAGATTAAACCGGAACGTATTCCAAGCGATGAATTGCTGCGGTGTATGCTGATGGAAATTGAAAATGTGGTGAATTCAAGGCCATTAACGTACATCCCCATAGATACCGGAAACGATGAGGCTTTGACGCCAAATCATTTTTTGTTGGGCACATCGGGAGGAAGCGCGTGTCCTGGTCGGTTCAGCGACGACGTTTATGTCCTCAAAGGAAACTGGAAGATTGCTCAAATAATGGCAAATCGCTTCTGGAGGCGTTGGATACGGGAATATCTTCCGGACTTGACTCGGCGTACCAAATGGTTCGCCCGTAGTGACCCGATAAAAAAAGGTGACGTGGTGTTAATCGTAAATGAAAACGAGGAACGCAATTGCTGGCGTAGGGGAATTGTTATCGACACCACTGCTGGAAGAAGTGGGCAGGTTCGTAAAGCGGTAGTACAAACGGCGAATGGAGTTCTCACCCGACCAGCGGTTAAACTTGCGGTCCTGGATGTGGGGATTTGTCCAGATGTTGGTAAATCGATCAAAACCGATCGATGTACCGGGGGCCAGGATGTTGGCACGGAAAAATAAATGGGTTGATAAACCCTGAAATTCATGCATAGAATGCATATGTTAACAGATTAAAATCAGGTTTGAATTAAACTGTGTTAAAAATTATTGATAATATTCTATGCGATTCGACGAGGTTCGATATGTTATTATTATTGTAATTTTATAATCGAAACTGTACGGATATATATATATAGATTGAATTATAATATTGAATTGAAGTGAAAATATGATAAGAACATTAAGAATACTAAATTTGTAGTTATTTCATTATTATTTTATTTTCATAGTTTTTTATTGATTATTTTATGGATTTATTTAATTATTAATTTTGTATATGATTAAAATGTACTTATCGGCTTAATAACTATTGTACTATATATTATATGAAATTTAAACAAAAAATAAAGAAGTGTACAAAGAATCAATTCTAACGGTGTTTGAAATTATTAATATTAATAAACTCACAAATTTAAAAGTTCACAAGTTTACAACAATGTTTGCATTTTCTTATATGAGTTCTAGCATACAATTAAGTTTTCTCTGAAACTAGTCGGTAGAGTTGGCTAAAATTATCAATATTAGTTTCATGTTATGTAAAGCTGGTTAATTTGGTCCGTTCTTATCACTTTTCTAAAATAATAGCAACTTTAAATCATGAAACGTGAAACAACAATGTTTGCATTTTCTTATATCAGTTCTAGCATACAATTAAGTTTTCTCTGAAACTAGTCGGTAGAGTTGGCTAACATTATCAATATTAGTTTTATGTTATGTAACGCTGGTTAATTTGGTCCGTTCTTATCACTTTTCTAAAATAATAGCAACTTTAAATCGTGAAACGTGAAACAACAATGTTTGCATTTTCTTATATTAGTTCTAGCATACAATTAAGTTTTCTCTGAAACTAGTCGGTAGAGTTGGCTAAAATTATCAATATTAGTTTTGTGTTATGTAAAGCTGATAAAATTGGTCCGTTCTTATCACTTTTCTAAAATAATAGCAACTTTGAATCGTGAAACGTGAAACAACAATGTTTGCATTTTCTTATATTAGTTCTAGCATACAATTAAGATTTCTCTGAAACTAGTCGGTAGAGTTGGCTAAAATTATCAATATTAGTTTTATGTTATATAACGCTGGTTAATTTGGTCCGTTCTTATCACTTTTCTAAAATAATAGCAACTTTAAATCTTGAAACGTGAAACAACAATGTTTGCATTTTCTTATATTAGTTCTAGCATACAATTAAGTTTTCTCTGAAACTAGTCGGTAGAGTTGGCTAAAATTATCAATATAGTTTCATGTTATGTAAAGCTGGTTAATTTGGTCCGTTCTTATCACTTTTCTAAAATAATAGCAACTTTAAATCGTGAAACGTGAAACAACAATGTTTGCATTTTCTTATATTAGTTCTAGCATACAATTAAGTTTTCTCTGAAACTAGTCGGTAGAGTTGGCTAAAATTATCAATATTAGTTTCATGTTATGTAAAGCTGGTTAATTTGGTCCGTTCTTATCACTTTTCTAAAATAATAGCAACTTTAAATCGTGAAACGTGAAACAACAATGTTTGCATTTTCTTATATTAGTTCTAGCATACAATTAAGTTTTCTCTGAAACTAGTCGGTAGAGTTGGCTAAAATTATCAATATTAGTTTTGTGTTATGTAAAGCTGATAAAATTGGTCCGTTCTTATCACTTTTCTAAAATAATAGCAACTTTGAATCGTGAAACGTGAAACAACAATGTTTGCATTTTCTTATATTAGTTCTAGCATACAATTAAGATTTCTCGGAAACTAGTCGGTAGAGTTGGCTAAAATTATCAATATTAGTTTTATGTTATGTAACGCTGGTTAATTTGGTCCGTTCTTATCATTTTTCTAAAATAATAGCAACTTTAAATCGTGAAACGTGAAACAACAATGTTTGCATTTTCTTATATTAGTTCTAGCATACAATTAAGTTTTCTCTGAAACTAGTCGGTAGAGTTGGCTAAAATTATCAATATTAGTTTCATGTTATGTAACGCTGGTTAATTTGGTCCGTTCTTATCACTTTTCTAAAATAATAGCAACTTTAAATCGTGAAACGTGAAACAACAATGTTTGCATTTTCTTATATTAGTTCTAGCATACAATTAAGTTTTCTCTGAAACTAGTCGGTAGAGTTGGCTAAAATTATCAATATAAGTTTCATGTTATGTAAAGCTGGTTAATTTGGTCCGTTCTTATCACTTTTCTAAAATAATAGCAACTTTAAATCGTGAAACGTGAAACAACAATGTTTGCATTTTCTTATATTAGTTCTAGCATACAATTAAGTTTTCTCTGAAACTAGTCGGTAGAGTTGGCTAAAATTATCAATATTAGTTTCATGTTATGTAAAGCTGGTTAATTTGGTCCGTTCTTATCACTTTTCTAAAATAATAGCAACTTTAAATCGTGAAACGTGAAACAACAATGTTTGCATTTTCTTATATTAGTTCTAGCATACAATTAAGTTTTCTCTGAAACTAGTCGGTAGAGTTGGCTAAAATTATCAATATTAGTTTTATGTTATGTAACGCTGGTTAATTTGGTCCGTTCTTATCACTTTTCTAAAATAATAGCAACTTTAAATCGTGAAACGTGAAACAACAATGTTTGCATTTTCTTATATTAGTTCTAGCATACAATTAAGTTTTCTCTGAAACTAGTCGGTAGAGTTGGCTAAAATTATCAATATTAGTTTCATGTTATGTAAAGCTGGTTAATTTGGTCCGTTCTTATCACTTTTCTAAAATAATAGCAACTTTAAATCGTGAAACGTGAAACAACAATGTTTGCATTTTCTTATATTAGTTCTAGCATACAATTAAGTTTTCTCTGAAACTAGTCGGTAGAGTTGGCTAAAATTATCAATATTAGTTTCATGTTATGTAAAGCTGATAAACCTGGTCCGTTCTTATCACTTTTCTAAAATAATAGCAACTTTAAATCGTGAAACGTGAAACAACAATGTTTGCATTTTCTTATATTAGTTCTAGCATACAATTAAGTTTTCTCTGAAACTAGTCGGTAGAGTTGGCTAAAATTATCAATATTAGTTTTGTGTTATGTAAAGCTGATAAACTTGGTCCGTTCTTATCACTTTTCTAAAATAATAGCAAATTTAAATCGTGAAACGTGAAACAACAATGTTTGCATTTTCTTATATTAGTTCTAGCATACAATTAAGTTTTCTCTGAAACTAGTCGGTAGAGTTGGCTAAAATTATCAATATTAGTTTCATGTTATGTAAACCTGGTTAATTTGGTCCGTTCTTATCACTTTTCTAAAATAATAGCAACTTTAAATCGTGAAACGTGAAACAACAATATTTGCATTTTCTTATATTAGTTCTAGCATACAATTAAGTTTTCTCTGAAACTAGTCGGTAGAGTTGGGTAAAATTATCAATATTAGTTTCATGTTATGTAACGCTGGTTAATTTGGTCCGTTCTTATCACTTTTCTAAAATAATAGCAACTTTAAATCGTGAAACGTGAAACAACAATGTTTGCATTTTCTTATATTAGTTCTAGCATACAATTAAGTTTTCTCTGAAACTAGTCGGTAGAGTTGGCTAAAATTATCAATATTAGTTTCATGTTATGTAAAGCTGGTTAATTTGGTCCGTTCTTATCACTTTTCTAAAATAATAGCAACTTTAAATCGTGAAACGTGAAACAACAATGTTTGCATTTTCTTATATTAGTTCTAGCATACAATTAAGTTTTCTCTGAAACTAGTCGGTAGAGTTGGCTAAAATTATCAATATTAGTTTCATGTTATGTAAAGCTGGTTAATTTGGTCCGTTCTTATCACTTTTCTAAAATAATAGCAACTTTAAATCGTGAAACGTGAAACAACAATGTTTGCATTTTCTTATATTAGTTCTAGCATACAATTAAGTTTTCTCTGAAACTAGTCGGTAGAGTTGGTTAAAATTATCAATATTAGTTTCATGTTATGTAAAGCTGGTTAATTTGGTCCGTTCTTATCACTTTTCTAAAATAATAGCAACTTTAAATCGTGAAACGTGAAACAACAATGTTTGCATTTTCTTATATTAGTTCTAGCATACAATTAAGTTTTCTCTGAAACTAGTCGGTAGAGTTGGCTAAAATTATCAATATTAGTTTTATGTTATGTAACGCTGGTTAATTTGGTCCGTTCTTATCACTTTTCTAAAATAATAGCAACTTTAAATCGTGAAACGTGAAACAACAATGTTTGCATTTTCTTATATTAGTTCTAGCATACAATTAAGTTTTCTCTGAAACTAGTCGGTAGAGTTGGCTAAAATTATCAATATTAGTTTCATGTTATGTAACGCTGGTTAATTTGGTCCGTTCTTATCACTTTTCTAAAATAATAGCAACTTTAAATCGTGAAACGTGAAACAAAAATGTTTGCATTTTCTTATATTAGTTCTAGCATACAATTAAGTTTTCTCTGAAACTAGTCGGTAGAGTTGGCTAAAATTATCAATATAAGTTTCATGTTATGTAAAGCTGGTTAATTTGGTCCGTTCTTATCACTTTTCTAAAATAATAGCAACTTTAAATCGTGAAACGTGAAACAACAATGTTTGCATTTTCTTATATTAGTTCTAGCATACAATTAAGTTTTCTCTGAAACTAGTCGGTAGAGTTGGCTAAAATTATCAATATTAGTTTCATGTTATGTAAAGCTGGTTAATTTGGTCCGTTCTTATCACTTTTCTAAAATAATAGCAACTTTAAATCGTGAAACGTGAAACAACAATGTTTGCATTTTCTTATATTCGTTCTAGCATACAATTAAGTTTTCTCTGAAACTAGTCGGTAGAGTTGGCTAAAATTATCAATATTAGTTTCATGTTATGTAAAGCTGGTTAATTTGGTCCGTTCTTATCACTTTTCTAAAATAATAGCAACTTTAAATCGTGAAACTGAAACAACAATATTTGCATTTTCTTATATTAGTTCTAGCATACAATTAAGTTTTCTCTGAAACTAGTCGGTAGAGTTGGCTAAAATTATCAATATTAGTTTTATGTTATGTAACGCTGGTTAATTTGGTCCGTTCTTATCACTTTTCTAAAATAATAGCAACTTTAAATCGTGAAACGTGAAACAACAATGTTTGCATTTTCTTATATTAGTTCTAGCATACAATTAAGTTTTCTCTAAAACTAGTCGGTAGAGTTGGCTAAAATTATCAATATTAGTTTCATGTTATGTAAAGCTGGTTAATTTGGTCCGTTCTTATCACTTTTCTAAAATAATAGCAACTTTAAATCTTGAAACGTGAAACAACAATGTTTGCATTTTCTTATATCAGTTCTAGCATACAATTAAATTTTCTCTGAAACTAGTCGGTAGAGTTGGCTAAAATTATCAATATTAGTTTCATGTTATGTAAAGCTGGTTAATTTGGTCCGTTCTTATCACTTTTCTAAAATAATAGCAACTTTAAATCATGAAACGTGAAACAACAATGTTTGCATTTTCTTATATCAGTTCTAGCATACAATTAAGTTTTCTCTGAAACTAGTCGGTAGAGTTGGCTAAAATTATCAATATTAGTTTTATGTTATGTAACGCTGGTTAATTTGGTCCGTTCTTATCACTTTTCTAAAATAATAGCAACTTTAAATCGTGAAACGTGAAACAACAATGTTTGCATTTTCTTATATTAGTTCTAGCATACAATTAAGTTTTCTCTGAAACTAGTCGGTAGAGTTGGCTAAAATTATCAATATTAGTTTTATGTTATGTAACGCTGGTTAATTTGGTCCGTTCTTATCACTTTTCTAAAATAATAGCAACTTTAAATCGTGAAACGTGAAACAACAATGTTTGCATTTTCTTATATTAGTTCTAGCATACAATTAAGTTTTCTCTGAAACTAGTCGGTAGAGTTGGCTAAAATTATCAATATTAGTTTCATGTTATGTAACGCTGGTTAATTTGGTCCGTTCTTATCACTTTTCTAAAATAATAGCAACTTTAAATCGTGAAACGTGAAACAAAAATGTTTGCATTTTCTTATATTAGTTCTAGCATACAATTAAGTTTTCTCTGAAACTAGTCGGTAGAGTTGGCTAAAATTATCAATATTAGTTTCATGTTATGTAAAGCTGGTTAATTTGGTCCGTTCTTATCACTTTTCTAAAATAATAGCAACTTTAAATCGTGAAACGTGAAACAACAATGTTTGCATTTTCTTATATTAGTTCTAGCATACAATTAAGTTTTCTCTGAAACTAGTCGGTAGAGTTGGCTAAATATATCAATATTAGTTTCATGTTATGTAAAGCTGGTTAATTTGGTCCGTTCTTATCACTTTTCTAAAATAATAGCAACTTTAAATCGTGAAACTGAAACAACAATATTTGCATTTTCTTATATTAGTTCTAGCATACAATTAAGTTTTCTCTGAAACTAGTCGGTAGAGTTGGCTAAAATTATCAATATTAGTTTTATGTTATGTAACGCTGGTTAATTTGGTCCGTTCTTATCACTTTTCTAAAATAATAGCAACTTTAAATCGTGAAACGTGAAACAACAATGTTTGCATTTTCTTATATTAGTTCTAGCATACAATTAAGTTTTCTCTAAAACTAGTCGGTAGAGTTGGCTAAAATTATCAATATTAGTTTCATGTTATGTAAAGCTGGTTAATTTGGTCCGTTCTTATCACTTTTCTAAAATAATAGCAACTTTAAATCTTGAAACGTGAAACAACAATGTTTGCATTTTCTTATATGAGTTCTAGCATACAATTAAGTTTTCTCTGAAACTAGTCGGTAGAGTTGGCTAAAATTATCAATATTAGTTTCATGTTATGTAAAGCTGGTTAATTTGGTCCGTTCTTATCACTTTTCTAAAATAATAGCAACTTTAAATCATGAAACGTGAAACAACAATGTTTGCATTTTCTTATATCAGTTCTAGCATACAATTAAGTTTTCTCTGAAACTAGTCGGTAGAGTTGGCTAAAATTATCAATATTAGTTTTATGTTATGTAACGCTGGTTAATTTGGTCCGTTCTTATCACTTTTCTAAAATAATAGCAACTTTAAATCGTGAAACGTGAAACAACAATGTTTGCATTTTCTTATATTAGTTCTAGCATACAATTAAGTTTTCTCTGAAACTAGTCGGTAGAGTTGGCTAAAATTATCAATATTAGTTTTGTGTTATGTAAAGCTGATAAAATTGGTCCGTTCTTATCACTTTTCTAAAATAATAGCAACTTTGAATCGTGAAACGTGAAACAACAATGTTTGCATTTTCTTATATTAGTTCTAGCATACAATTAAGATTTCTCTGAAACTAGTCGGTAGAGTTGGCTAAAATTATCAATATTAGTTTTATGTTATATAACGCTGGTTAATTTGGTCCGTTCTTATCACTTTTCTAAAATAATAGCAACTTTAAATCTTGAAACGTGAAACAACAATGTTTGCATTTTCTTATATCAGTTCTAGCATACAATTAAGTTTTCTCTGAAACTAGTCGGTAGAGTTGGCTAAAATTATCAATATAGTTTCATGTTATGTAAAGCTGGTTAATTTGGTCCGTTCTTATCACTTTTCTAAAATAATAGCAACTTTAAATCGTGAAACGTGAAACAACAATGTTTGCATTTTCTTATATTAGTTCTAGCATACAATTAAGTTTTCTCTGAAACTAGTCGGTAGAGTTGGCTAAAATTATCAATATTAGTTTCATGTTATGTAAAGCTGGTTAATTTGGTCCGTTCTTATCACTTTTCTAAAATAATAGCAACTTTAAATCGTGAAACGTGAAACAACAATGTTTGCATTTTCTTATATTAGTTCTAGCATACAATTAAGTTTTCTCTGAAACTAGTCGGTAGAGTTGGCTAAAATTATCAATATTAGTTTTGTGTTATGTAAAGCTGATAAAATTGGTCCGTTCTTATCACTTTTCTAAAATAATAGCAACTTTGAATCGTGAAACAACAATGTTTGCATTTTCTTATATTAGTTCTAGCATACAATTAAGATTTCTCTGAAACTAGTCGGTAGAGTTGGCTAAAATTATCAATATTAGTTTTATGTTATGTAACGCTGGTTAATTTGGTCCGTTCTTATCACTTTTCTAAAATAATAGCAACTTTAAATCGTGAAACGTGAAACAACAATGTTTGCATTTTCTTATATTAGTTCTAGCATACAATTAAGTTTTCTCTGAAACTAGTCGGTAGAGTTGGCTAAAATTATCAATATTAGTTTCATGTTATGTAAAGCTGGTTAATTTGGTCCGTTCTTATCACTTTTCTAAAATAATAGCAACTTTAAATCGTGAAACTGAAACAACAATGTTTGCATTTTCTTATATTAGTTCTAGCATACAATTAAGTTTTCTCTGAAACTAGTCGGTAGAGTTGGCTAAAATTATCAATATTAGTTTCATGTTATGTAAAGCTGGTTAATTTGGTCCGTTCTTATCACTTTTCTAAAATAATAGCAACTTTAAATCGTGAAACGTGAAACAACAATGTTTGCATTTTCTTATATTAGTTCTAGCATACAATTAAGTTTTCTCTGAAACTAGTCGGTAGAGTTGGCTAAAATTATCAATATTAGTTTTGTGTTATGTAAAGCTGATAAAATTGGTCCGTTCTTATCACTTTTCTAAAATAATAGCAACTTTAAATCGTGAAACGTGAAACAACAATGTTTGCATTTTCTTATATTAGTTCTAGCATACAATTAAGTTTTCTCTGAAACTAGTCGGTAGAGTTGGCTAAAATTATCAATATTAGTTTCATGTTATGTAAAGCTGGTTAATTTGGTCCGTTCTTATCACTTTTCTAAAATAATAGCAACTTTAAATCGTGAAACGTGAAACAACAATGTTTGCATTTTCTTATATTAGTTCTAGCATACAATTAAGTTTTCTCTGAAACTAGTCGGTAGAGTTGGCTAAAATTATCAATATTAGTTTCATGTTATGTAAAGCTGGTTAATTTGGTCCGTTCTTATCACTTTTCTAAAATAATAGCAACTTTAAATCGTGAAACTGAAACAACAATATTTGCATTTTCTTATATTAGTTCTAGCATACAATTAAGTTTTCTCTGAAACTAGTCGGTAGAGTTGGCTAAAATTATCAATATTAGTTTTATGTTATGTAACGCTGGTTAATTTGGTCCGTTCTTATCACTTTTCTAAAATAATAGCAACTTTAAATCGTGAAACGTGAAACAACAATGTTTGCATTTTCTTATATTAGTTCTAGCATACAATTAAGTTTTCTCTAAAACTAGTCGGTAGAGTTGGCTAAAATTATCAATATTAGTTTCATGTTATGTAAAGCTGGTTAATTTGGTCCGTTCTTATCACTTTTCTAAAATAATAGCAACTTTAAATCTTGAAACGTGAAACAACAATGTTTGCATTTTCTTATATCAGTTCTAGCATACAATTAAGTTTTCTCTGAAACTAGTCGGTAGAGTTGGCTAAAATTATCAATATTAGTTTCATGTTATGTAAAGCTGGTTAATTTGGTCCGTTCTTATCACTTTTCTAAAATAATAGCAACTTTAAATCATGAAACGTGAAACAACAATGTTTGCATTTTCTTATATCAGTTCTAGCATACAATTAAGTTTTCTCTGAAACTAGTCGGTAGAGTTGGCTAAAATTATCAATATTAGTTTTATGTTATGTAACGCTGGTTAATTTGGTCCGTTCTTATCACTTTTCTAAAATAATAGCAACTTTAAATCGTGAAACGTGAAACAACAATGTTTGCATTTTCTTATATTAGTTCTAGCATACAATTAAGTTTTCTCTGAAACTAGTCGGTAGAGTTGGCTAAAATTATCAATATTAGTTTTATGTTATGTAACGCTGGTTAATTTGGTCCGTTCTTATCACTTTTCTAAAATAATAGCAACTTTAAATCGTGAAACGTGAAACAACAATGTTTGCATTTTCTTATATTAGTTCTAGCATACAATTAAGTTTTCTCTGAAACTAGTCGGTAGAGTTGGCTAAAATTATCAATATTAGTTTCATGTTATGTAACGCTGGTTAATTTGGTCCGTTCTTATCACTTTTCTAAAATAATAGCAACTTTAAATCGTGAAACGTGAAACAAAAATGTTTGCATTTTCTTATATTAGTTCTAGCATACAATTAAGTTTTCTCTGAAACTAGTCGGTAGAGTTGGCTAAAATTATCAATATTAGTTTCATGTTATGTAAAGCTGGTTAATTTGGTCCGTTCTTATCACTTTTCTAAAATAATAGCAACTTTAAATCGTGAAACGTGAAACAACAATGTTTGCATTTTCTTATATTAGTTCTAGCATACAATTAAGTTTTCTCTGTAACTACTCGGTAGAGTTGGCTAAAATTATCAATATTAGTTTCATGTTATGTAAAGCTGGTTAATTTGGTCCGTTCTTATCACTTTTCTAAAATAATAGCAACTTTAAATCGTGAAACGTGAAACAACAATGTTTGCATTTTCTTATATTAGTTCTAGCATACAATTAAGTTTTCTCTGAAACTAGTCGGTAGAGTTGGCTAAAATTATCAATATTAGTTTCATGTTATGTAAAGCTGGTTAATTTGGTCCGTTCTTATCACTTTTCTAAAATAATAGCAACTTTAAATCGTGAAACGTGAAACAACAATGTTTGCATTTTCTTATATTAGTTCTAGCATACAATTAAGTTTTCTCTGTAACTACTCGGTAGAGTTGGCTAAAATTATCAATATTAGTTTTATGTTATGTAACGCTGGTTAATTTGGTCCGTTCTTATCACTTTTCTAAAATAATAGCAACTTTAAATCGTGAAACGTGAAACAACAATGTTTGCATTTTCTTATATTAGTTCTAGCATACAATTTAGTTTTCTCTAAAACTAGTCGGTAGAGTTGGCTAAAATTATCAATATTAGTTTCATGTTATGTAAAGCTGGTTAATTTGGTCCGTTCTTATCACTTTTCTAAAATAATAGCAACTTTAAATCTTGAAACGTGAAACAACAATGTTTGCATTTTCTTATATCAGTTCTAGCATACAATTAAGTTTTCTCTGAAACTAGTCGGTAGAGTTGGCTAAAATTATCAATATTAGTTTCATGTTATGTAAAGCTGGTTAATTTGGTCCGTTCTTATCACTTTTCTAAAATAATAGCAACTTTAAATCATGAAACGTGAAACAACAATGTTTGCATTTTCTTATATCAGTTCTAGCATACAATTAAGTTTTCTCTGAAACTAGTCGGTAGAGTTGGCTAAAATTATCAATATTAGTTTTATGTTATGTAACGCTGGTTAATTTGGTCCGTTCTTATCACTTTTCTAAAATAATAGCAACTTTAAATCGTGAAACGTGAAACAACAATGTTTGCATTTTCTTATATTAGTTCTAGCATACAATTAAGTTTTCTCTGAAACTAGTCGGTAGAGTTGGCTAAAATTATCAATATTAGTTTTGTGTTATGTAAAGCTGATAAAATTGGTCCGTTCTTATCACTTTTCTAAAATAATAGCAACTTTGAATCGTGAAACGTGAAACAACAATGTTTGCATTTTCTTATATTAGTTCTAGCATACAATTAAGATTTCTCTGAAACTAGTCGGTAGAGTTGGCTAAAATTATCAATATTAGTTTTATGTTATATAACGCTGGTTAATTTGGTCCGTTCTTATCACTTTTCTAAAATAATAGCAACTTTAAATCTTGAAACGTGAAACAACAATGTTTGCATTTTCTTATATCAGTTCTAGCATACAATTAAGTTTTCTCTGAAACTAGTCGGTAGAGTTGGCTAAAATTATCAATATTAGTTTTATGTTATGTAACGCTGGTTAATTTGGTCCGTTCTTATCACTTTTCTAAAATAATAGCAACTTTAAATCGTGAAACGTGAAACAACAATGTTTGCATTTTCTTATATTAGTTCTAGCATACAATTAAGTTTTCTCTGAAACTAGTCGGTAGAGTTGGCTAAAATTATCAATATTAGTTTTATGTTATGTAACGCTGGTTAATTTGGTCCGTTCTTATCACTTTTCTAAAATAATAGCAACTTTAAATCGTGAAACGTGAAACAACAATGTTTGCATTTTCTTATATTAGTTCTAGCATACAATTAAGTTTTCTCTGAAACTAGTCGGTAGAGTTGGCTAAAATTATCAATATTAGTTTCATGTTATGTAACGCTGGTTAATTTGGTCCGTTCTTATCACTTTTCTAAAATAATAGCAACTTTAAATCGTGAAACGTGAAACAAAAATGTTTGCATTTTCTTATATTAGTTCTAGCATACAATTAAGTTTTCTCTGAAACTAGTCGGTAGAGTTGGCTAAAATTATCAATATTAGTTTCATGTTATGTAAAGCTGGTTAATTTGGTCCGTTCTTATCACTTTTCTAAAATAATAGCAACTTTAAATCGTGAAACGTGAAACAACAATGTTTGCATTTTCTTATATTAGTTCTAGCATACAATTAAGTTTTCTCTGTAACTAGTCGGTAGAGTTGGCTAAAATTATCAATATTAGTTTCATGTTATGTAAAGCTGGTTAATTTGGTCCGTTCTTATCACTTTTCTAAAATAATAGCAACTTTAAATCGTGAAACGTGAAACAACAATGTTTGCATTTTCTTATATTAGTTCTAGCATACAATTAAGTTTTCTCTGAAACTAGTCGGTAGAGTTGGCTAAAATTATCAATATTAGTTTCATGTTATGTAAAGCTGGTTAATTTGGTCCGTTCTTATCACTTTTCTAAAATAATAGCAACTTTAAATCGTGAAACTGAAACAACAATATTTGCATTTTCTTATATTAGTTCTAGCATACAATTAAGTTTTCTCTGAAACTAGTCGGTAGAGTTGGCTAAAATTATCAATATTAGTTTTATGTTATGTAACGCTGGTTAATTTGGTCCGTTCTTATCACTTTTCTAAAATAATAGCAACTTTAAATCGTGAAACGTGAAACAACAATGTTTGCATTTTCTTATATTAGTTCTAGCATACAATTAAGTTTTCTCTGAAACAAGTCGGTAGAGTTGGCTAAAATTATCAATATTAGTTTCATGTTATGTAACGCTGGTTAATTTGGTCCGTTCTTATCACTTTTCTAAAATAATAGCAACTTTAAATCGTGAAACGTGAAACAAAAATGTTTGCATTTTCTTATATTAGTTCTAGCATACAATTAAGTTTTCTCTGAAACTAGTCGGTAGAGTTGGCTAAAATTATCAATATAAGTTTCATGTTATGTAAAGCTGGTTAATTTGGTCCGTTCTTATCACTTTTCTAAAATAATAGCAACTTTAAATCGTGAAACGTGAAACAACAATGTTTGCATTTTCTTATATTAGTTCTAGCATACAATTAAGTTTTCTCTGAAACTAGTCGGTAGAGTTGGCTAAAATTATCAATATTAGTTTCATGTTATGTAAAGCTGGTTAATTTGGTCCGTTCTTATCACTTTTCTAAAATAATAGCAACTTTAAATCGTGAAACGTGAAACAACAATGTTTGCATTTTCTTATATTAGTTCTAGCATACAATTAAGTTTTCTCTGAAACTAGTCGGTAGAGTTGGCTAAAATTATCAATATTAGTTTCATGTTATGTAAAGCTGGTTAATTTGGTCCGTTCTTATCACTTTTCTAAAATAATAGCAACTTTAAATCGTGAAACTGAAACAACAATATTTGCATTTTCTTATATTAGTTCTAGCATACAATTAAGTTTTCTCTGAAACTAGTCGGTAGAGTTGGCTAAAATTATCAATATTAGTTTTATGTTATGTAACGCTGGTTAATTTGGTCCGTTCTTATCACTTTTCTAAAATAATAGCAACTTTAAATCGTGAAACGTGAAACAACAATGTTTGCATTTTCTTATATTAGTTCTAGCATACAATTAAGTTTTCTCTAAAACTAGTCGGTAGAGTTGGCTAAAATTATCAATATTAGTTTCATGTTATGTAAAGCTGGTTAATTTGGTCCGTTCTTATCACTTTTCTAAAATAATAGCAACTTTAAATCTTGAAACGTGAAACAACAATGTTTGCATTTTCTTATATCAGTTCTAGCATACAATTAAGTTTTCTCTGAAACTAGTCGGTAGAGTTGGCTAAAATTATCAATATTAGTTTCATGTTATGTAAAGCTGGTTAATTTGGTCCGTTCTTATCACTTTTCTAAAATAATAGCAACTTTAAATCATGAAACGTGAAACAACAATGTTTGCATTTTCTTATATCAGTTCTAGCATACAATTAAGTTTTCTCTGAAACTAGTCGGTAGAGTTGGCTAAAATTATCAATATTAGTTTTATGTTATGTAACGCTGGTTAATTTGGTCCGTTCTTATCACTTTTCTAAAATAATAGCAACTTTAAATCGTGAAACGTGAAACAACAATGTTTGCATTTTCTTATATTAGTTCTAGCATACAATTAAGTTTTCTCTGAAACTAGTCGGTAGAGTTGGCTAAAATTATCAATATTAGTTTTATGTTATGTAACGCTGGTTAATTTGGTCCGTTCTTATCACTTTTCTAAAATAATAGCAACTTTAAATCGTGAAACGTGAAACAACAATGTTTGCATTTTCTTATATTAGTTCTAGCATACAATTAAGTTTTCTCTGAAACTAGTCGGTAGAGTTGGCTAAAATTATCAATATTAGTTTCATGTTATGTAACGCTGGTTAATTTGGTCCGTTCTTATCACTTTTCTAAAATAATAGCAACTTTAAATCGTGAAACGTGAAACAAAAATGTTTGCATTTTCTTATATTAGTTCTAGCATACAATTAAGTTTTCTCTGAAACTAGTCTGTAGAGTTGGCTAAAATTATCAATATTAGTTTCATGTTATGTAAAGCTGGTTAATTTGGTCCGTTCTTATCACTTTTCTAAAATAATAGCAACTTTAAATCGTGAAACGTGAAACAACAATGTTTGCATTTTCTTATATTAGTTCTAGCATACAATTAAGTTTTCTCTGAAACTAGTCGGTACAGTTGGCTAAAATTATCAATATTAGTTTCATGTTATGTAAAGCTGGTTAATTTGGTCCGTTCTTATCACTTTTCTAAAATAATAGCAACTTTAAATCGTGAAACGTGAAACAACAATGTTTGCATTTTCTTATATTAGTTCTAGCATACAATTAAGTTTTCTCTGAAACTAGTCGGTAGAGTTGGCTAAAATTATCAATATTAGTTTCATGTTATGTAAAGCTGGTTAATTTGGTCCGTTCTTATCACTTTTCTAAAATAATAGCAACTTTAAATCGTGAAACTGAAACAACAATATTTGCATTTTCTTATATTAGTTCTAGCATACAATTAAGTTTTCTCTGAAACTAGTCGGTAGAGTTGGCTAAAATTATCAATATTAGTTTTATGTTATGTAACGCTGGTTAATTTGGTCCGTTCTTATCACTTTTCTAAAATAATAGCAACTTTAAATCGTGAAACGTGAAACAACAATGTTTGCATTTTCTTATATTAGTTCTAGCATACAATTTAGTTTTCTCTAAAACTAGTCGGTAGAGTTGGCTAAAATTATCAATATTAGTTTCATGTTATGTAAAGCTGGTTAATTTGGTCCGTTCTTATCACTTTTCTAAAATAATAGCAACTTTAAATCTTGAAACGTGAAACAACAATGTTTGCATTTTCTTATATCAGTTCTAGCATACAATTAAGTTTTCTCTGAAACTAGTCGGTAGAGTTGGCTAAAATTATCAATATTAGTTTCATGTTATGTAAAGCTGGTTAATTTGGTCCGTTCTTATCACTTTTCTAAAATAATAGCAACTTTAAATCATGAAACGTGAAACAACAATGTTTGCATTTTCTTATATTAGTTCTAGCATACAATTAAGTTTTCTCTGAAACTAGTCGGTAGAGTTGGCTAAAATTATCAATATTAGTTTTATGTTATGTAACGCTGGTTAATTTGGTCCGTTCTTATCACTTTTCTAAAATAATAGCAACTTTAAATCGTGAAACGTGAAACAACAATGTTTGCATTTTCTTATATTAGTTCTAGCATACAATTAAGTTTTCTCTGAAACTAGTCGGTAGAGTTGGCTAAAATTATCAATATTAGTTTTGTGTTATGTAAAGCTGATAAAATTGGTCCGTTCTTATCACTTTTCTAAAATAATAGCAACTTTGAATCGTGAAACGTGAAACAACAATGTTTGCATTTTCTTATATTAGTTCTAGCATACAATTAAGATTTCTCTGAAACTAGTCGGTAGAGTTGGCTAAAATTATCAATATTAGTTTTATGTTATATAACGCTGGTTAATTTGGTCCGTTCTTATCACTTTTCTAAAATAATAGCAACTTTAAATCTTGAAACGTGAAACAACAATGTTTGCATTTTCTTATATCAGTTCTAGCATACAATTAAGTTTTCTCTGAAACTAGTCGGTAGAGTTGGCTAAAATTATCAATATAGTTTCATGTTATGTAAAGCTGGTTAATTTGGTCCGTTCTTATCACTTTTCTAAAATAATAGCAACTTTAAATCGTGAAACGTGAAACAACAATGTTTGCATTTTCTTATATTAGTTCTAGCATACAATTAAGTTTTCTCTGAAACTAGTCGGTAGAGTTGGCTAAAATTATCAATATTAGTTTCATGTTATGTAAAGCTGGTTAATTTGGTCCGTTCTTATCACTTTTCTAAAATAATAGCAACTTTAAATCGTGAAACGTGAAACAACAATGTTTGCATTTTCTTATATTAGTTCTAGCATACAATTAAGTTTTCTCTGAAACTAGTCGGTAGAGTTGGCTAAAATTATCAATATTAGTTTCATGTTATGTAAAGCTGGTTAATTTGGTCCGTTCTTATCACTTTTCTAAAATAATAGCAACTTTAAATCGTGAAACGTGAAACAACAATGTTTGCATTTTCTTATATTAGTTCTAGCATACAATTAAGTTTTCTCTGAAACTAGTCGGTAGAGTTGGCTAAAATTATCAATATTAGTTTCATGTTATGTAACGCTGGTTAATTTGGTCCGTTCTTATCACTTTTCTAAAATAATAGCAACTTTAAATCGTGAAACGTGAAACAACAATGTTTGCATTTTCTTATATTAGTTCTAGCATACAATTAAGTTTTCTCTGAAACTAGTCGGTAGAGTTGGCTAAAATTATCAATATTAGTTCCATGTTATGTAAAGCTGGTTAATTTGGTCCGTTCTTATCACTTTTCTAAAATAATAGCAACTTTAAATCGTGAAACGTGAAACAACAATATTTGCATTTTCTTATATTAGTTCTAGCATACAATTAAGTTTTCTCTGAAACTAGTCGGTAGAGTTGGCTAAAATTATCAATATTAGTTTTATGTTATGTAACGCTGGTTAATTTGGTCCGTTCTTATCACTTTTCTAAAATAATAGCAACTTTAAATCGTGAAACGTGAAACAACAATGTTTGCATTTTCTTATATTAGTTCTAGCATACAATTAAGTTTTCTCTGAAACTAGTCGGTAGAGTTGGCTAAAATTATCAATATTAGTTTTGTGTTATGTAAAGCTGATAAAATTGGTCCGTTCTTATCACTTTTCTAAAATAATAGCAACTTTGAATCGTGAAACGTGAAACAACAATGTTTGCATTTTCTTATATTAGTTCTAGCATACAATTAAGATTTCTCTGAAACTAGTCGGTAGAGTTGGCTAAAATTATCAATATTAGTTTTATGTTATGTAACGCTGGTTAATTTGGTCCGTTCTTATCACTTTTCTAAAATAATAGCAACTTTAAATCGTGAAACGTGAAACAACAATGTTTGCATTTTCTTATATTAGTTCTAGCATACAATTAAGTTTTCTCTGAAACTAGTCGGTAGAGTTGGCTAAAATTATCAATATTAGTTTTATGTTATGTAACGCTGGTTAATTTGGTCCGTTCTTATCACTTTTCTAAAATAATAGCAACTTTAAATCGTGAAACGTGAAACAACAATGTTTGCATTTTCTTATATTAGTTCTAGCATACAATTAAGTTTTCTCTGAAACTAGTCGGTAGAGTTGGCTAAAATTATCAATATTAGTTTCATGTTATGTAAAGCTGATAAACCTGGTCCGTTCTTATCACTTTTCTAAAATAATAGCAACTTTAAATCGTGAAACGTGAAACAACAATGTTTGCATTTTCTTATATTAGTTCTAGCATACAATTAAGTTTTCTCTGAAACTAGTCGGTAGAGTTGGCCAAAATTATCAATATTAGTTTTGTGTTATGTAAAGCTGATAAACTTGGTCCGTTCTTATCACTTTTCTAAAATAATAGCAACTTTAAATCGTGAAACGTGAAACAACAATGTTTGCATTTTCTTATATTAGTTCTAGCATACAATTAAGTTTTCTCTGAAACTAGTCGGTAGAGTTGGCTAAAATTATCAATATTAGTTTCATGTTATGTAAACCTGGTTAATTTGGTCCGTTCTTATCACTTTTCTAAAATAATAGCAACTTTAAATCGTGAAACGTGAAACAACCATATTTGCATTTTCTTATATTAGTTCTAGCATACAATTAAGTTTTCTCTGAAACTAGTCGGTAGAGTTGGGTAAAATTATCAATATTAGTTTCATGTTATGTAACGCTGGTTAATTTGGTCCGTTCTTATCACTTTTCTAAAATAATAGCAACTTTAAATCGTGAAACGTGAAACAACAATGTTTGCATTTTCTTATATTAGTTCTAGCATACAATTAAGTTTTCTCTGAAACTAGTCGGTAGAGTTGGCTAAAATTATCAATATTAGTTTCATGTTATGTAAAGCTGGTTAATTTGGTCCGTTCTTATCACTTTTCTAAAATAATAGCAACTTTAAATCGTGAAACGTGAAACAACAATGTTTGCATGTTCTTATATTAGTTCTAGCATACAATTAAGTTTTCTCTGAAACTAGTCGGTAGAGTTGGCTAAAATTATCAATATTAGTTTTATGTTATGTAACGCTGGTTAATTTGGTCCGTTCTTATCACTTTTCTAAAATAATAGCAACTTTAAATCGTGAAACGTGAAACAACAATGTTTGCATTTTCTTATATTAGTTCTAGCATACAATTAAGTTTTCTCTGAAACTAGTCGGTAGAGTTGGCTAAAATTATCAATATTAGTTTCATGTTATGTAAAGCTGGTTAATTTGGTCCGTTCTTATCACTTTTCTAAAATAATAGCAACTTTAAATCGTGAAACGTGAAACAACAATGTTTGCATTTTCTTATATTAGTTCTAGCATACAATTAAGTTTTCTCTGAAACTAGTCGGTAGAGTTGGCTAAAATTATCAATATTAGTTTCATGTTATGTAACGCTGGTTAATTTGGTCCGTTCTTATCACTTTTCTAAAATAATAGCAACTTTAAATCGTGAAACGTGAAACAACAATGTTTGCATTTTCTTATATTAGTTCTAGCATACAATTAAGTTTTCTCTGAAACTAGTCGGTAGAGTTGGCTAAAATTATCAATATTAGTTCCATGTTATGTAAAGCTGGTTAATTTGGTCCGTTCTTATCACTTTTCTAAAATAATAGCAACTTTAAATCGTGAAACGTGAAACAACAATATTTGCATTTTCTTATATTAGTTCTAGCATACAATTAAGTTTTCTCTGAAACTAGTCGGTAGAGTTGGCTAAAATTATCAATATTAGTTTTATGTTATGTAACGCTGGTTAATTTGGTCCGTTCTTATCACTTTTCTAAAATAATAGCAACTTTAAATCGTGAAACGTGATACAACAATGTTTGCATTTTCTTATATTAGTTCTAGCATACAATTAAGTTTTCTCTGAAACTAGTCGGTAGAGTTGGCTAAAATTATCAATATTAGTTTCATGTTATGTAAAGCTGATAAACTTGGTCCGTTCTTATCACTTTTCTAAAATAATAGCAACTTTAAATCGTGAAACGTGAAACAACAATGTTTGCATTTTCTTATATTAGTTCTAGCATACAATTAAGTTTTCTCTGAAACTAGTCGGTAGAGTTGGCTAAAATTATCAATATTAGTTTTATGTTATGTAAAGCTGGTTAATTTGGTCCGTTCTTATCACTTTTCTAAAATAATAGCAACTTTAAATCGTGAAACGTGAAACAACAATGTTTGCATTTTCTTATATTAGTTCTAGCATACAATTAAGTTTTCTCTGAAACTAGTCGGTAGAGTTGGCTAAAATTATCAATATTAGTTTCATGTTATGTAAAGCTGGTTAATTTGGTCCGTTCTTATCACTTTTCTAAAATAATAGCAACTTTAAATCGTGAAACGTGAAACAACAATGTTTGCATTTTCTTATATTAGTTCTAGCATACAATTAAGTTTTTTCTGAAACTAGTCGGTAGAGTTGGCTAAAATTATCAATATTAGTTTTATGTTAAGTAAAGCTGGTTAATTTGGTCAGTTCTTATCACTTTTCTAAAATAATAGCAACTTTAAATCGTGAAACGTGAAACAACAATGTTTGCATTTTCTTATATTAGTTCTAGCATACAATTAAGTTTTCTCTGAAACTAGTCGGTAGAGTTGGCTAAAATTATCAATATTAGTTTCATGTTATGTAACGCTGGTTAATTTGGTCCGTTCTTATCACTTTTCTAAAATAATAGCAACTTTAAATCGTGAAACGTGAAACAACCATGTTTGCATTTTCTTATATTAGTTCTAGCATACAATTAAGTTTTCTCTGAAACTAGTCGGTAGAGTTGGCTAAAATTATCAATATTAGTTTCATGTTATGTAAAGCTGGTTAATTTGGTCCGTTCTTATCACCTTTCTAAAATAATAGCAACTTTAAATCGTGAAAAGTGAAACAACAATGTTTGCATTTTCTTATATTAGTTCTAGCATACAATTAAGTTTTCTCTGAAACTAGTCGGTAGAGTTGGCTAAAATTATCAATATTAGTTTTATGTTATGTAAAGCTGGTTAATTTGGTCCGTTCTTATCACTTTTCTAAAATAATAGCAACTTTAAATCGTGAAACGTGAAACAACAATGTTTGCATTTTCTTATATCAGTTCTAGCATACAATTAAGTTTTCTCTGAAACTAGTCGGTAGAGTTGGCTAAAATTATCAATATCAGTTTCATGTTATGTAAAGCTGGTTAATTTGGTCCGTTCTTATCACTTTTCTAAAATAATAGCAACTTTAAATCGTGAAACGTGAAACAACAATGTTTGCATTTTCTTATATCAGTTCTAGCATACAATTAAGTTTTCTCTGAAACTAGTCGGTAGAGTTGGCTAAAATTATCAATATTAGTTTTATTTTATGTAACGCTGGTTAGTTTGGTCCTTTCTTATCACTTTTGTAAAATAATAGCAACTTTAAATCGTGAAACGTGAAACAACCATGTTTGCATTTTCTTATATTAGTTCTAGCATACAATTAAGTTTTCTCTGAAACTAGTCGGTAGAGTTGGCTAAAATTATCAATATTAGTTTTATGTTATGTAACGCTGGTTAATTTGGTCCGTTCTTATCACTTTTCTAAAATAATAGCAACTTTAAATCGTGAAACGTGAAACAACAATGTTTTCATTTTCTTATATTCGTTCTAGCATACAATTAAGTTTTCTCTGAAACTAGTCGGTAGAGTTGGCTAAAATTATCAATATTAGTTCCATGTTATGTAAAGCTGGTTAATTTGGTCCGTTCTTATCACTTTTCTAAAATAATAGCAACTTTAAATCGTGAAACGTGAAACAACAATGTTTGCATGTTCTTATATTAGTTCTAGCATACAATTAAGTTTTCTCTGAAACTAGTCGGTAGAATTGGCTAAAATTATCAATATTAGTTTTATGTTATGTAAATCTGGTTAATTTGGTCCGTTCTTATCACTTTTCTAAAATAATAGCAACTTTAAATCTTGAAACGTGAAACAACAATGTTTGCATTTTCTTATATCAGTTCTAGCATACAATTAAGTTTTCTCTGAAACTAGTCGGTAGAGTTGGCTAAAATTATCAATATTAGTTTCATGTTATGTAAAGCTGGTTAATTTGGTCCGTTCTTATCACTTTTCTAAAATAATAGCAACTTTAAATCGTGAAACGTGAAACAACAATGTTTGCATTTTCTTATATTAGTTCTAGCATACAATTAAGATTTCTCTGAAACTAGTCGGTAGAGTTGGCTAAAATTATCAATATTAGTTTTATGTTATGTAAATCTGGTTAATTTGGTCCGTTCTTATCACTTTTCTAAAATAATAGCAACTTTAAATCGTGAAACGTGAAACAACAATGTTTGCATTTTCTTATATTAGTTCTAGCATACAATTAAGTTTTCTCTGAAACTAGTCGGTAGAGTTGGCTAAAATTATCAATATTAGTTTTACGTTATGTAACGCTGGTTAATTTGGTCCGTTCTTATCACTTTTCTAAAATAATAGCAACTTTAAATCGTGAAACGTGAAACAACAATGTTTGCATTTTCTTATATTAGTTCTAGCATACAATTAAGTTTTCTCTGAAACTAGTCGGTAGAGTTGGCTAAAATTATCAATATTAGTTTCATGTTATGTAAACCTGGTTAATTTGGTCCGTTCTTATCACTTTTCTAAAATAATAGCAACTTTAAATCGTGAAACGTGAAACAACAATATTTGCATTTTCTTATATTAGTTCTAGCATACAATTAAGTTTTCTCTGAAACTAGTCGGTAGAGTTGGCTAAAATTATCAATATTAGTTTCATGTTATGTAAAGCTGGTTAATTTGGTCCGTTCTTATCACTTTTCTAAAATAATAGCAACTTTAAATCGTGAAACGTGAAACAACAATGTTTGCATGTTCTTATATTAGTTCTAGCATACAATTAAGTTTTCTCTGAAACTAGTCGGTAGAGTTGGCTAAAATTATCAATATTAGTTTTATGTTATGTAACGCTGGTTAATTTGGTCCGTTCTTATCACTTTTCTAAAATAATAGAAACTTTAAATCGTGAAACGTGAAACAACAATGTTTGCATGTTCTTATATTAGTTCTAGCATACAATTAAGTTTTCTCTGAAACTAGTCGGTAGAGTTGGCTAAAATTATCAATATTAGTTTCATGTTATGTAAAGCTGGTTAATTTGGTCCGTTCTTATCACTTTTCTAAAATAATAGCAACTTTAAATCGTGAAACGTGAAACAACAATGTTTGCATTTTCTTATATTAGTTCTATCATACAATTAAGTTTTCTCTGAAACTAGTCGGTAGAGTTGGCTAAAATTATCAATATTAGTTTCATGTTATGTAAAGCTGGTTAATTTGGTCCGTTCTTATCACTTTTCTAAAATAATAGCAACTTTAAATCGTGAAACGTGAAACAACAATATTTGCATTTTCTTATATTAGTTCTAGCATACAATTAAGTTTTCTCTGAAACTAGTCGGTAGAGTTGGCTAAAATTATCAATATTAGTTTTATGTTATGTAACGCTGGTTAATTTGGTCCGTTCTTATCACTTTTCTAAAATAATAGCAACTTTAAATCGTGAAACGTGAAACAACAATGTTTGCATTTTCTTATATTAGTTCTAGCATACAATTAAGTTTTCTTTGAAACTAGTCGGTAGAGTTGGCTAAAATTATCAATATTAGTTTCATGTTATGTAAAGCTGGTTAATTTGGTCCGTTCTTATCACTTTTCTAAAATAATAGCAACTTTAAATCGTGAAACGTGAAACAACAATGTTTGCATTTTCTTATATTAGTTCTAGCATACAATTAAGTTTTCTCTGAAACTAGTCGGTAGAGTTGGCTAAAATTATCAATATTAGTTCCATGTTATGTAAAGCTGGTTAATTTGGTCCGTTCTTATCACTTTTCTAAAATAATAGCAACTTTAAATCGTGAAACGTGAAACAACAATATTTGCATTTTCTTATATTAGTTCTAGCATACAATTAAGTTTTCTCTGAAACTAGTCGGTAGAGTTGGCTAAAATTATCAATATTAGTTTTGTGTTATGTAAAGCTGATAAACTTGGTCCGTTCTTATCACTTTTCTAAAATAATAGCAACTTTAAATCGTGAAACGTGAAACAACAATGTTTGCATTTTCTTATATTAGTTCTAGCATACAATTAAGTTTTCTCTGAAACTAGTCGGTAGAGTTGGCTAAAATTATCAATATTAGTTTTATGTTATGTAAAGCTGGTTAATTTGGTCCGTTCTTATCACTTTTCTAAAATAATAGCAACTTTAAATCGTGAAACGTGAAACAACAATGTTTGCATTTTCTTATATTAGTTCTAGCATACAATTAAGTTTTCTCTGAAACTAGTCGGTAGAGTTGGCTAAAATTATCAATATTAGTTTTGTGTTATGTAAAGCTGATAAACTTGGTCCGTTCTTATCACTTTTCTAAAATAATAGCAACTTTAAATCGTGAAACGTGAAACAACAATGTTTGCATTTTCTTATATTAGTTCTAGCATACAATTAAGTTTTCTCTGAAACTAGTCGGTAGAGTTGGCTAAAATTATCAATATTAGTTTTATGTTATGTAAAGCTGGTTAATTTGGTCCGTTCTTATCACTTTTCTAAAATAATAGCAACTTTAAATCGTGAAACGTGAAACAACAATGTTTGCATTTTCTTATATTAGTTCTAGCATACAATTAAGTTTTCTCTGAAACTAGTCGGTAGAGTTGGCTAAAATTATCAATATTAGTTTCATGTTATGTAAAGCTGGTTAATTTGGTCCGTTCTTATCACTTTTCTAAAATAATAGCAACTTTAAATCGTGAAACGTGAAACAACAATGTTTGCATTTTCTTATATTAGTTCTAGCATACAATTAAGTTTTTTCTGAAACTAGTCGGTAGAGTTGGCTAAAATTATCAATATTAGTTTTATGTTAAGTAAAGCTGGTTAATTTGGTCCGTTCTTATCACTTTTCTAAAATAATAGCAACTTTAAATCGTGAAACGTGAAACAACAATGTTTGCATTTTCTTATATTAGTTCTAGCATACAATTAAGTTTTCTCTGAAACTAGTCGGTAGAGTTGGCTAAAATTATCAATATTAGTTTTATGTTATGTAACGCTGGTTAATTTGGTCCGTTCTTATCACTTTTCTAAAATAATAGCAACTTTAAATCGTGAAACGTGAAACAACAATGTTTGCATTTTCTTATATTAGTTCTAGCATACAATTAAGTTTTCTCTGAAACTAGTCGGTAGAGTTGGCTAAAATTATCAATATTAGTTTTGTGTTATGTAAAGCTGACAAAATTGGTCCGTTCTTATCACTTTTCTAAAATAATAGCAACTTTAAATCGTGAAACGTGAAACAACAATGTTTGCATTTTCTTATATTAGTTCTAGCATACAATTAAGTTTTCTCTGAAACTAGTCGGTAGAGTTGGCTAAAATTATCAACATTAGTTTCATGTTATGTAAAGCTGGTTAATTTGGTCCGTTGTTATCACTTTTCTAAAATAATAGCAACTTTAAATCTTGAAACGTGAAACAACAATGTTTGCATTTTCTTATATTAGTTCTAGCATACAATTAAGTTTTCTCTGAAACTAGTCGGTAGAGTTGGCTAAAATTATCAATATTAGTTTCATGTTATGTAACGCTGGTTAATTTGGTCCGTTCTTATCACTTTTCTAAAATAATAGCAACTTTAAATCGTGAAACGTGAAACAACAATGTTTGCATTTTCTTATATTAGTTCTAGCATACAATTAAGTTTTCTCTGAAACTAGTCGGTAGAGTTGGCTAAAATTATCAATATTAGTTTCATGTTATGTAAAGCTGGTTAATTTGGTCCGTTCTTATCACCTTTCTAAAATAATAGCCACTTTAAATCGTGAAAAGTGAAACAACAATGTTTGCATTTTCTTATATTAGTTCTAGCATACAATTAAGTTTTCTCTGAAACTAGTCGGTAGAGTTGGCTAAAATTATCAATATTAGTTTCATGTTATGTAAAGCTGGTTAATTTGGTCCGTTCTTATCACTTTTCTAAAATAATAGCAACTTTAAATCGTGAAACGTGAAACAACAATGTTTGCATTTTCTTATATCAGTTCTACCACACAATTAAGTTTTCTCTGAAACTAGTCGGTAGAGTTGGCTAAAATTATCAATATCAGTTTCATGTTATGTAAAGCTGGTTAATTTGGTCCGTTCTTATCACTTTTCTAAAATAATAGCAACTTTAAATCGTGAAACGTGAAACAACAATGTTTGCATTTTCTTATATCAGTTCTAGCATACAATTAAGTTTTCTCTGAAACTAGTCGGTAGAGTTGGCTAAAATTATCAATATTAGTTTTATGTTATGTAACGCTGGTTAATTTGGTCCGTTCTTATCACTTTTCTAATAATAGCAACTTTAAATCGTGAAACGTGAAACAACAATGTTTGCATTTTCTTATATTAGTTCTAGCATACAATTAAGTTTTCTCTGAAACTAGTCGGTAGAGTTGGCTAAAATTATCAATATTAGTTTCATGTTATGTAAAGCTGGTTAATTTGGTCCGTTCTTATCACTTTTCTAAAATAATAGCAACTTTAAATCTTGAAACGTCAAACAACAATGTTTGCATTTTCTTATATTAGTTCTAGCATACAATTACGTTTTCTCTGAAACTAGTCGGTAGAGTTCTCTAAAATTATCAATATTAGTTTCATGTTATGTAACGCTGGTTAATTTGGTCCGTTCTTATCACTTTTCTAAAATAATAGCAACTTTAAATCGTGAAACGTGAAACAACCATGTTTGCATTTTCTTATATTAGTTCTAGCATACAATTAAGTTTTCTCTGAAACTAGTCGGTAGAGTTGGCTAAAATTATCAATATTAGTTTCATGTTATGTAACGCTGGTTAATTTGGTCCGTTCTTATCACTTTTCTAAAATAATAGCAACTTTAAATCGTGAAACGTGAAACAACAATGTTTGCATTTTCTTATATTAGTTCTAGCATACAATTAAGTTTTCTCTGAAACTAGTCGGTAGAGTTGGCTAAAATTATCAATATTAGTTTTATGTTATGTAACGCTGGTTAATTTGGTCCGTTCTTATCACTTTTCTAAAATAATAGCAACTTGAAATCGTGAAACGTGAAACAACAATGTTTGCATTTTCTTATATTAGTTCTAGCATACAATTCAGTTTTCTCTGAAACTAGTCGGTAGAGTTGGCTAAAATTATCAATATTAGTTTCATGTTATGTAAAGCTGGTTAATTTGGTCCGTTCTTATCACTTTTCTAAAATAATAGCAACTTTAAATCGTGAAACGTGAAACAACAATGTTTGCATTTTCTTATATTAGTTCTAGCATACAATTAAGTTTTCTCTGAAACTAGTCGGTAGAGTTGGCTAAAATTATCAATATTAGTTTCATGTTATGTAAAGCTGGTTAATTTGGTCCGTTCTTATAACTTTTCTAAAATAATAGCAACTTTAAATCGTGAAACGTGAAACAACAATGTTTGCATTTTCTTATATTAGTTCTAGCATACAATTAAGTTTTCTCTGAAACTAGTCGGTAGAGTTGGCTAAAATTATCAATATTAGTTTCATGTTATGTAAAGCTGGTTAATTTGGTCCGTTCTTATCACTTTTCTAAAATAATAGTAACTTTAAATCGTGAAACCTGAAACAACAATGTTTGCATGTTCTTTTATTATTTCTAGCATACAATAAAGTTTTCTCTGAAACTAGTCGGTAGAGTTGGCTAAAATTATCAATATTAGTTTCATGTTATGTAAAGCTGGTTAATTTGGTGCGTTCTTATCACTTTTCTAAAATAATAGCAACTTTAAATCGTGAAACGTGAAACAACAATGTTTGCATTTTCTTATATTAGTTCTAGCATACAATTAAGTTTTCTCTGAAACTAGTCGGTAGAGTTGGCTAAAATTATCAATATTAGTTTTATTTTATGTAACGCTGGTTAGTTTGGTCCTTTCTTATCACTTTTGTAAAATAATAGCAACTTAAAATCGTGAAACGTGAAACAACCATGTTTGCATTTTCTTATATTAGTTCTAGCATACAATTAAGTTTTCTCTGAAACTAGTCGGTAGAGTTGGCTAAAATTATCAATATTAGTTTTATGTTATGTAACGCTGGTTAATTTGGTCCGTTCTTATCACTTTTCTAAAATAATAGCAACTTTAAATCGTGAAACGTGAAACAACAATGTTTTCATTTTCTTATATTCGTTCTAGCATACAATTAAGTTTTCTCTGAAACTAGTCGGTAGAGTTGGCTAAAATTATCAATATTAGTTTTATGTTATGTAACGCTGGTTAATTTGGTCCGTTCTTATCACTTTTCTAAAATAATAGCAACTTCAAATCGTGAAACGTGAAACAATCATGTTTGCATTTTTTTATATTCGTTCTAGCATACAATTAAGTTTTCTCTGAAACTAGTCGGTAGAGTTGGCTAAAATTATCAATATTAGTTTTATGTTATGTAACGCTGGTTAATTTGGTCCGTTCTTATCACTTTTCTAAAATAATAGCAACTTTAAATCGTGAAACGTGAAACAACAATGTTTGCATTTTCTTATATTAGTTCTAGCATACAATTAAGTTTTCTTTGAAACTAGTCGGTAGAGTTGGCTAAAATTATCAATATTAGTTTCATGTTATGTAAAGCAGGTTAATTTGGTCCGTTCTTATCACTTTTCTAAAATAATAGCAACTTTAAATCGTGAAACGTGAAACAACAATGTTTGCATTTTCTTATATTAGTTCTAGCATACAATTAAGTTTTCTCTGAAACTAGTCGGTAGAGTTGGCTAAAAATATCAATAATAGTTTCATGTTATGTAAAGCTGGTTAATTTGGTCCGTTCTTATCACTTTTCTAAAATAATAGCAACTTTAAATCGTGAAACGTGAAACAACAATGTTTGCATTTTCTTATATTAGTTCTAGCATACAATTAAGTTTTCTCTGAAACTAGTCGGTAGAGTTGGCTAAAATTATCAATATTAGTTTTATGTTATGTAACGCTGGTTAATTTGGTCCGTTCTTATCACTTTTCTAAAATAATAGCAACTTTAAATCGTGAAACGTGAAACAACAATGTTTGCATTTTCTTATATTAGTTCTAACATACAATTAAGTTTTCTCTGAAACTAGTCGGTAGAGTTGGCTAAAATTATCAATATTAGTTTTGTGTTATGTAAAGCTGATAAACTTGGTCCGTTCTTATCACTTTTCTAAAATAATAGCAACTTTGAATCGTGAAACGTGAAACAACAATGTTTGCATTTTCTTATATTAGTTCTAGCATACAATTAAGTTTTCTCTGAAACTAGTCGGTAGAGTTGGCTAAAATTATCAATATTAGTTTTATGTTATGTAACGCTGGATAAGTTGGTCCGTTCTTATCACTTTTCTAAAATAATAGCAACTTTAAATCGTGAAACGTGAAACAACAATGTTTGCATTTTCTTATATTAGTTCTAGCATACAATTAAGTTTTCTCTAAAACTAGTCGGTAGAGTTGGCTAAAATTATCAATATTAGTTTTATGTTATGTAACGCTGGTTAATTTGGTCCGTTCTTATCACTTTTCTAAAATAATAGCAACTTTAAATCGTGAAACGTGAAACAACAATGTTTGCATTTTCTTATATTAGTTCTAGCATACAATTAAGTTTTCTCTGAAACTAGTCGGTAGAGTTGGCTAAAATTATCAATATTAGTTTTATGTTATGTAAAGCTGGTTAATTTGGTCCGTTCTTATCACTTTTCTAAAATAATTGCAACTTTAAATCGTGAAACGTGAAACAACAATGTTTGCATTTTCTTATATTAGTTCTAGCATACAATTAAGATTTCTCTGAAACTAGTCGGTAGAGTTGGCTAAAATTATCAATATTAGTTTTATGTTATGTAACGCTGGATAATTTGGTCCGTTCTTATCACTTTTCTAAAATAATAGCAACTTTAAATCGTGAAACGTGAAACAACAATGTTTGCATTTTCTTATATTAGTTCTAGCATACAATTAAGTTTTCTCTGAAACTAGTCGGTAGAGTTGGCTAAAATTATCAATATTAGTTTTGTGTTATGTAACGCTGGTTAATTTGGTCCGTTCTTATCACTTTTCTAAAATAATAGCAACTTTAAATCGTGAAACGTGAAACAACAATGTTTGCATTTTCTTATATTAGTTCTAGCATACAATTAAGTTTTCTCTAAAACTAGTCGGTAGAGTTGGCTAAAATTATCAATATTAGTTTCATGTTATGTAAAGCTGGTTAATTTGGTCCGTTCTTATCACTTTTCTAAAATAATAGCAACTTTAAATCTTGAAACGTGAAACAACAATGTTTGCATTTTCTTATATCAGTTCTAGCATACAATTAAGTTTTCTCTGAAACTAGTCGGTAGAGTTGGCTAAAATTATCAATATTAGTTTCATGTTATGTAAAGCTGGTTAATTTGGTCCGTTCTTATCACTTTTCTAAAATAATAGCAACTTTAAATCATGAAACGTGAAACAATAATGTTTGCATTTTCTTATATCAGTTCTAGCATACAATTAAGTTTTCTCTAAAACTAGTCGGTAGAGTTCGCTAAAATTATCAATATTAGTTTTATGTTATGTAACGCTGGTTAATTTGGTCCGTTCTTATCACTTTTCTAAAATAATAGCAACTTTAAATCGTGAAACGTGAAACAACAATGTTTGCATTTTCTTATATTAGTTCTAGCATACAATTAAGTTTTCTCTGAAACTAGTCGTTAGAGTTACTTAAAATTATCAATATTTGTTTCATGTTATGTAAAGCTGGTTAATTTGGTCCGTTCTTATCACTTTTCTAAAATAATAGCAACTTTAAATCGTGAAACGTGAAACAACAATGTTTGCATTTTCTTATATTAGTTCTAGCATACAATTAAGTTTTCTCTGAAACTAGTCGGTAGAGTTGGCTAAAATTATCAATATTAGTTTTATGTTATGTAACGCTGGTTAATTTGGTCCGTTCTTATCACTTTTCTAAAATAATAGCAACTTTAAATCGTGAAACGTGAAACAACAATGTTTGCATTTTCTTATATCAGTTCTAGCATACAATTAAGTTTTCTCTGAAACTAGTCGGTAGAGGTGGCTAAAATTATCAATATTAGTTTCATGTTATGTAAAGCTGGTTAATTTGGTCCGTTCTTATCACTTTTCTAAAATAATAGCAACTTTAAATCGTGAAACGTGAAACAACAATGTTTGCATTTTCTTATATTAGTTCTAGCATACAATTAAGTTTTCTCTGAAACTAGTCGGTAGAGTTGGCTAAAATTATCAATATTAGTTTCATGTTATGTAAAGCTGGTTAATTTGGTCCGTTCTTATCACTTTTCTAAAATAATAGCAACTTTAAATCGTGAAACGTGAAACAACAATGTTTGCATTTTCTTATATTAGTTCTAGCATACAATTAAGTTTTCTCTGAAACTAGTCGGTAGAGTTGGCTAAAATTATCAATATTAGTTTTGTGTTATGTAAAGCTGATAAAATTGGTCCGTTCTTATCACTTTTCTAAAATAATAGCAACTTTGAATCGTGAAACGTGAAACAACAATGTTTGCATTTTCTTATATTAGTTCTAGCATACAATTAAGTTTTCTCTGAAACTAGTCGGTAGAGTTGGCTAAAATTATCAATATTAGTTTCATGTTATGTAACGCTGGTTAATTTGGTCCGTTCTTATCACTTTTCTAAAATAATAGCAACTTTAAATCGTGAAACGTGAAACAACAATGTTTGCATTTTCTTATATTAGTTCTAGCATACAATTCAGTTTTCTCTGAAACTAGTCGGTAGAGTTGGCTAAAATTATCAATATTAGTTTCATGTTATGTAAAGCTGGTTAATTTGGTCCGTTCTTATCACTTTTCTAAAATAATAGCAACTTTAAATCGTGAAACGTGAAACAACAATGTTTGCATTTTCTTATATTAGTTCTAGCATACAATTAAGTTTTCTCTGAAATTAGTCGGTAGAGTTGGCTAAAATTATCAATATTAGTTTCATGTTATGTAAAGCTGGTTAATTTGGTCCGTTCTTATCACTTTTCTAAAATAATAGCAACTTTAAATCGTGAAACGTGAAACAACAATGTTTGCATTTTCTTATATTAGTTCTAGCATACAATTAAGTTTTCTCTGAAACTAGTCGGTAGAGTTGGCTAAAATTATCAATATTAGTTTCATGTTATGTAAAGCTGGTTAATTTGGTCCGTTCTTATCACTTTTCTAAAATAATAGCAACTTTAAATCGTGAAACGTGAAACAACAATGTTTGCATTTTCTTATATTAGTTCTAGCATACAATTAAGTTTTCTCTGAAACTAGTCGGTAGAGTTGGCTAAAATTATCAATATTAGTTTTGTGTTATGTAAAGCTGATAAAATTGGTCCGTTCTTATCACTTTTCTAAAATAATAGCAACTTTAAATCGTGAAACGTGAAACAATAATGTTTGCATTTTCTTATATTAGTTCTAGCATACAATTAAGTTTTCTCTGAAACTAGTCGGTAGAGTTGGCTAAAATTATCAATATTAGTTTTATGTTATGTAACGCTGGTTAATTTGGTCCGTTCTTATCACTTTTCTAAAATAATAGCAACTTTAAATCGTGAAACGTGAAACAACAATGTTTGCATTTTCTTATATTAGTTCTAGCATACAATTAAGTTTTCTCTGAAACTAGTCGGTAGAGTTGGCTAAAATTATCAATATTAGTTTCATGTTATGTAAAGCTGGTTAATTTGGTCCGTTCTTATCACTTTTCTAAAATAATAGCAACTTTAAATCGTGAAACGTGAAACAACAATGTTTGCATTTTCTTATATTAGTTCTAGCATACAATTAAGTTTTCTCTGAAACTAGTCGGTAGAGTTAGCTAAAATTATCAATATTAGTTTCATGTTATTTAAAGCTGGTTAATTTGGTCCGTTCTTATCACTTTTCTAAAATAATAGCAACTTTAAATCGTGAAACGTGAAACAACAATGTTTGCATTTTCTTATATTAGTTCTAGCATACAATTAAGTTTTCTCTGAAACTAGTCGGTAGAGTTGGCTAAAATTATCAATATTAGTTTCATGTTATGTAAAGCTGGTTAATTTGGTCCGTTCTTATCACTTTTCTAAAATAATAGCAACTTTAAATCGTGAAACTGAAACAACAATATTTGCATTTTCTTATATTAGTTCTAGCATACAATTAAGTTTTCTCTGAAACTAGTCGGTAGAGTTGGCTAAAATTATCAATATTAGTTTTATGTTATGTAACGCTGGTTAATTTGGTCCGTTCTTATCACTTTTCTAAAATAATAGCAACTTTAAATCGTGAAACGTGAAACAACAATGTTTGCATTTTCTTATATTAGTTCTAGCATACAATTAAGTTTTCTTTGAAACTAGTCGGTAGAGTTGGCTAAAATTATCAATATTAGTTTCATGTTATGTAAAGCTGGTTAATTTGGTCCGTTCTTATCACTTTTCTAAAATAATAGCAACTTTAAATCGTGAAACGTGAAACAACAATGTTTGCATTTTCTTATATTAGTTCTAGCATACAATTAAGTTTTCTCTGAAACTAGTCGGTAGAGTTGGCTAAAATTATCAATATTAGTTTCATGTTATGTAAAGCTGATAAACCTGGTCCGTTCTTATCACTTTTCTAAAATAATAGCAACTTTAAATCGTGAAACGTGAAACAACAATGTTTGCATGTTCTTATATTAGTTCTAGCATACAATTAAGTTTTCTCTGAAACTAGTCGGTAGAGTTGGCTAAAATTATCAATATTAGTTTCATGTTATGTAAAGCTGGTTGATTTGGTCCGTTCTTATCACTTTTCTAAAATAATAGCAACTTTAAATCGTGAAACGTGAAACAACAATGTTTGCATTTTCTTATATTAGTTCTAGAATACAATTAAGTTTTCTCTGAAACTAGTCGGTAGAGTTGGCTAAAAATATCAATATTAGTTTCATGTTATGTAAAGCTGGTTAATTTGGTCCGTTCTTATCACTTTTCTAAAATAATAGCAACTTTAAATCGTGAAACGTGAAACAACAATGTTTGCATTTTCTTATATTAGTTCTAGCATACAATTAAGTTTTCTCTGAAACTAGTCGGTAGAGTTGGCTAAAATTATCAATATTAGTTTCATGTTATGTAAAGCTGGTTAATTTGGTCCGTTCTTATCACTTTTCTAAAATAATAGCAACTTTAAATCGTGAAACGTGAAACAACAATGTTTGCATTTTCTTATATTAGTTCTAGCATACAATTAAGTTTTCTCTGAAACTAGTCGGTAGAGTTGGCTAAAATTATCAATATTAGTTTTATGTTATGTAACGCTGGTTAATTTGGTCCGTTCTTATCACTTTTCTAAAATAATAGCAACTTTAAATCGTGAAACGTGAAACAACAATGTTTGCATTTTCTTATATTAGTTCTAGCATACAATTAAGTTTTCTCTGAAACTAGTCGGTAGAGTTGGCTAAAATTATCAATATTAGTTTTATGTTATGTAAAGCTGGTTAATTTGGTCCGTTCTTATCACTTTTCTAAAATAATAGCAACTTAAAATCGTGAAACGTGAAACAACAATATTTGCATTTTCTTATATTAGTTCTAGCATACAATTAAGTTTTCTCTGAAACTAGTCGGTAGAGTTGGCTAAAATTAGCAATATTAGTTTTATGTTATGTAACGCTGGTTAATTTGGTCCGTTCTTATCACTTTTCTAAAATAATAGCAACTTTAAATCGTGAAACGTGAAACAACAATGTTTGCATTTTCTTATATTAGTTCTAGCATACAATTAAGTTTTCTCTGAAACTAGTCGGTAGAGTTGGCTAAAATTATCAATATTAGTTTTGTGTTATGTAAAGCTGATAAACTTGGTCCGTTCATATCACTTTTCTAAAATAATAGCAACTTTAAATCGTGAAACGTGAAACAACAATGTTTGCATTTTCTTATATTAGTTCTAGCATACAATTAAGTTTTCTCTGAAACTAGTCGGTAGAGTTGGCTAAAATTATCAATATTAGTTTCATGTTATGTAACGCTGGTTAATTTGGTCCGTTCTTATCACTTTTCTAAAATAATAGCAACTTTAAATCGTGAAACGTGAAACAACCATGTTTGCATTTTCTTATATTAGTTCTAGCATACAATTAAGTTTTCTCTGAAACTAGTCGGTAGAGTTGGGTAAAATTATCAATATTAGTTTTATGTTATGTAACGCTGGTTAATTTGGTCCGTTCTAATCACTTTTCTAAAATAATAGCAACTTTAAATCGTGAAACGTGAAACAACAATGTTTGCATTTTCTTATATTAGTTCTAGCATACAATTAAGTTTTCTCTGAAACTAGTCGGTAGAGTTGGCTAAAATTATCAATATTAGTTTCATGTTATGTAAAGCTGGTTAATTTGGTCCGTTCTTATCACTTTTCTAAAATAATAGCAACTTTAAATCGTGAAACGTGAAACAACAATGTTTGCATGTTCTTATATTAGTTCTAGCATACAATTAAGTTTTCTCTGAAACTAGTCGGTAGAGTTGGCTAAAATTATCAATATTAGTTTCATGTTATGTAAAGCTGGTTAATTTGGTCCGTTCTTATCACTTTTCTCAAATAATAGCAACTTTAAATCGTGAAACGTGAAACAACAATGTTTGCATTTTCTTATATTAGTTCTAGAATACAATTAAGTTTTCTCTGAAACTAGTCGGTAGAGTTGGCTAAAATTATCAATATTAGTTTCATGTTATGTAAAGCTGGTTAATTTGGTCCGTTCTTATCACTTTTCTAAAATAATAGCAACTTTAAATCGTGAAACGTGAAACAACAATGTTTGCATTTTCTTATATTAGTTCTAGCATACAATTAAGTTTTCTCTGAAACTAGTCGGTAGAGTTGGCTAAAATTATCAATATTAGTTTCATGTTATGTAAAGCTGGTTAATTTGGTCCGTTCTTATCACTTTTCTAAAATAATAGCAACTTTAAATCGTGAAACGTGAAACAACAATGTTTGCATTTTCTTATATTAGTTCTAGCATACAATTAAGTTTTCTCTGAAACTAGTCGGTAGAGTTGGCTAAAATTATCAATATTAGTTTTATGTTATGTAACGCTGGTTAATTTGGTCCGTTCTTATCACTTTTCTAAAATAATAGCAACTTTAAATCGTGAAACGTGAAACAACAATGTTTGCATTTTCTTATATTAGTTCTAGCATACAATTAAGTTTTCTCTGAAACTAGTCGGTAGAGTTGGCTAAAATTATCAATATTAGTTTTATGTTATGTAAAGCTGGTTAATTTGGTCCGTTCTTATCACTTTTCTAAAATAATAGCAACTTTAAATCATGAAACGTGAAACAACAATGTTTGCATTTTCTTATATTAGTTCTAGCATACAATTAAGTTTTCTCTGAAACTAGTCGGTAGAGTTGGCTAAAATTATCAATATTAGTTTCATGTTATGTAAAGCTGGTTAATTTGGTCCGTTCTTATCACTTTTCTAAAATAATAGCAACTTTAAATCGTGAAACGTGAAACAACAATGTTTGCATTTTCTTATATTAGTTCTAGCATACAATTAAGTTTTCTCTGAAACTAGTCGGTAGAGTTGGCTAAAATTATCAATATTAGTTTCATGTTATGTAAAGCTGGTTAATTTGGTCCGTTCTTATCACTTTTCTAAAATAATAGCAACTTTAAATCGTGAAACGTGAAACAACAATATTTGCATTTTCTTATATTAGTTCTAGCATACAATTAAGTTTTCTCTGAAACTAGTCGGTAGAGTTGGGTAAAATTATCAATATTAGTTTTATGTTATGTAACGCTGGTTAATTTGGTCCGTTCTTATCACTTTTCTAAAATAATACCAACTTTAAATCGTGAAACGTGAAACAACAATGTTTGCATTTTCTTATATTAGTTCTAGCATACAATTAAGTTTTCTCTGAAACTAGTCGGTAGAGTTGGCTAAAATTATCAATATTAGTTTCATGTTATGTAAAGCTGGTTAATTTGGTCCGTTCTTATTACTTTTCTAAAATAATAGCAACTTTAAATCGTGAAATGTGAAACAACAATGTTTGCATGTTCTTATATTAGTTCTAGCATACAATTAAGTTTTCTCTGAAACTAGTCGGTAGAGTTGGCTAAAATTATCAATATTAGTTTCATGTTATGTAAAGCTGGTTAATTTGGTCCGTTCTTATCACTTTTCTAAAATAATAGCAACTTTAAATCGTGAAACGTGAAATAACAATGTTTGCATTTTCTTATATTAGTAATAGAATACAATTAAGTTTTCTCTGAAACTAGTCGGTAGAGTTGGCTAAAATTATCAATATTAGTTTCATGTTATGTAAAGCTGGTTAATTTGGTCCGTTCTTATCACTTTTCTAAAATAATAGCAACTTTAAATCGTGAAACGTGAAACAACAATGTTTGCATTTTCTTATATTAGTTCTAGCATACAATTAAGTTTTCTTTGAAACTAGTCGGTAGAGTTGGCTAAAATTATCAATATTAGTTTCATGTTATGTAAAGCTGGTTAATTTGGTCCGTTCTTATCACTTTTCTAAAATAATAGCAACTTTAAATCGTGAAACGTGAAACAACAATATTTGCATTTTCTTATATTAGTTCTAGCATACAATTAAGTTTTCTCTGAAACTAGTCGGTAGAGTTGGCTAAAATTAGCAATATTAGTTTTATGTTATGTAACGCTGGTTAATTTGGTCCGTTCTTATCACTTTTCTAAAATAATAGCAACTTTAAATCGTGAAACGTGAAACAACAATGTTTGCATTTTCTTATATTAGTTCTAGCATACAATTAAGTTTTCTCTGAAACTAGTCGGTAGAGTTGGCTAAAATTATCAATATTAGTTTTGTGTTATGTAAAGCTGATAAACTTGGTCCGTTCATATCACTTTTCTAAAATAATAGCAACTTTAAATCGTGAAACGTGAAACAACAATGTTTGCATTTTCTTATATTAGTTCTAGCATACAATTAAGTTTTCTCTGAAACTAGTCGGTAGAGTTGGCTAAAATATCAATAATAGTTTTATGTTATGTAAAGCTGGTTAATTTGGTCCGTTCTTATCACTTTTCTAAAATAATAGCAACTTTAAATCGTGAAACGTGAAACAACAATATTTGCATTTTCTTATATTAGTTCTAGCATACAATTAAGTTTTCTCTGAAACTAGTCGGTAGAGTTGGGTAAAATTATCAATATTAGTTTTATGTTATGTAACGCTGGTTAATTTGGTCCGTTCTTATCACTTTTCTAAAATAATACCAACTTTAAATCGTGAAACGTGAAACAACAATGTTTGCATTTTCTTATATTAGTTCTAGCATACAATTAAGTTTTCTCTGAAACTAGTCGGTAGAGTTGGCTAAAATTATCAATATTAGTTTCATGTTATGTAAAGCTGGTTAATTTGGTCCGTTCTTATCACTTTTCTAAAATAATAGCAACTTTAAATCGTGAAACGTGAAACAACAATATTTGCATTTTCTTATATTAGTTCTAGCATACAATTAAGTTTTCTCTGAAACTAGTCGGTAGAGTTGGCTAAAATTAGCAATATTAGTTTTATGTTATGTAACGCTGGTTAATTTGGTCCGTTCTTATCACTTTTCTAAAATAATAGCAACTTTAAATCGTGAAACGTGAAACAACAATGTTTGCATTTTCTTATATTAGTTCTAGCATACAATTAAGTTTTCTCTGAAACTAGTCGGTAGAGTTGGCTAAAATTATCAATATTAGTTTTGTGTTATGTAAAGCTGATAAACTTGGTCCGTTCATATCACTTTTCTAAAATAATAGCAACTTTAAATCGTGAAACGTGAAACAACAATGTTTGCATTTTCTTATATTAGTTCTAGCATACAATTAAGTTTTCTCTGAAACTAGTCGGTAGAGTTGGCTAAAATTATCAATATTAGTTTCATGTTATGTAACGCTGGTTAATTTGGTCCGTTCTTATCACTTTTCTAAAATAATAGCAACTTTAAATCGTGAAACGTGAAACAACCATGTTTGCATTTTCTTATATTAGTTCTAGCATACAATTAAGTTTTCTCTGAAACTAGTCGGTAGAGTTGGCTAAAATTATCAATATTAGTTTCATGTTATGTAAAGCTGGTTAATTTGGTCCGTTCTTATCACTTTTCTAAAATAATAGCAACTTTAAATCGTGAAACGTGAAACAACAATGTTTGCATGTTCTTATATTAGTTCTAGCATACAATTAAGTTTTCTCTGAAACTAGTCGGTAGAGTTGGCTAAAATTATCAATATTAGTTTCATGTTATGTAAAGCTGGTTAATTTGGTCCGTTCTTATCACTTTTCTAAAATAATAGCAACTTTAAATCGTGAAACGTGAAACAACAATGTTTGCATTTTCTTATATTAGTTCTAGAATACAATTAAGTTTTCTCTGAAACTAGTCGGTAGAGTTGGCTAAAATTATCAATATTAGTTTCATGTTATGTAAAGCTGGTTAATTTGGTCCGTTCTTATCACTTTTCTAAAATAATAGCAACTTTAAATGGTGAAACGTGAAACAACAATGTTTGCATTTTCTTATATTAGTTCTAGAATACAATTAAGTTTTCTCTGAAACTAGTCGGTAGAGTTGGCTAAAATTATCAATATTAGTTTCATGTTATGTAAAGCTGGTTAATTTGGTCCGTTCTTATCACTTTTCTAAAATAATAGCAACTTTAAATCGTGAAACGTGAAACAACAATGTTTGCATTTTCTTATATTAGTTCTAGCATACAATTAAGTTTTCTCTGAAACTAGTCGGTAGAGTTGGCTAAAATTATCAATATTAGTTTTATGTTATGTAACGCTGGTTAATTTGGTCCGTTCTTATCACTTTTCTAAAATAATAGCAACTTTAAATCGTGAAACGTGAAACAACAATGTTTGCATTTTCTTATATTAGTTCTAGCATACAATTAAGTTTTCTCTGAAACTAGTCGGTAGAGTTGGCTAAAATTATCAATATTAGTTTTATGTTATGTAAAGCTGGTTAATTTGGTCCGTTCTTATCACTTTTCTAAAATAATAGCAACTTTAAATCATGAAACGTGAAACAACAATGTTTGCATTTTCTTATATTAGTTCTAGCATACAATTAAGTTTTCTCTGAAACTAGTCGGTAGAGTTGGCTAAAATTATCAATATTAGTTTCATGTTATGTAAAGCTGGTTAATTTGGTCCGTTCTTATCACTTTTCTAAAATAATAGCAACTTTAAATCGTGAAACGTGAAACAACAATGTTTGCATTTTCTTATATTAGTTCTAGCATACAATTAAGTTTTCTCTGAAACTAGTCGGTAGAGTTGGCTAAAATTATCAATATTAGTTTCATGTTATGTAAAGCTGGTTAATTTGGTCCGTTCTTATCACTTTTCTAAAATAATAGCAACTTTAAATCGTGAAACGTGAAACAACAATATTTGCATTTTCTTATATTAGTTCTAGCATACAATTAAGTTTTCTCTGAAACTAGTCGGTAGAGTTGGGTAAAATTATCAATATTAGTTTTATGTTATGTAACGCTGGTTAATTTGGTCCGTTCTTATCACTTTTCTAAAATAATACCAACTTTAAATCGTGAAACGTGAAACAACAATGTTTGCATTTTCTTATATTAGTTCTAGCATACAATTAAGTTTTCTCTGAAACTAGTCGGTAGAGTTGGCTAAAATTATCAATATTAGTTTTATGTTATGTAAAGCTGGTTAATTTGGTCCGTTCTTATTACTTTTCTAAAATAATAGCAACTTTAAATCGTGAAACGTGAAACAACAATGTTTGCATGTTCTTATATTAGTTCTAGCATACAATTAAGTTTTCTCTGAAACTAGTCGGTAGAGTTGGCTAAAATTATCAATATTAGTTTCATGTTATGTAAAGCTGGTTAATTTGGTCCGTTCTTATCACTTTTCTAAAATAATAGCAACTTTAAATCGTGAAACGTGAAATAACAATGTTTGCATTTTCTTATATTAGTAATAGAATACAATTAAGTTTTCTCTGAAACTAGTCGGTAGAGTTGGCTAAAATTATCAATATTAGTTTCATGTTATGTAAAGCTGGTTAATTTGGTCCGTTCTTATCACTTTTCTAAAATAATAGCAACTTTAAATCGTGAAACGTGAAACAACAATGTTTGCATTTTCGTATATTAGTTCTAGCATACAATTAAGTTTTCTCTGAAACTAGTCGGTAGAGTTGGCTAAAATTATCAATATTAGTTTCATGTTATGTAAAGCTGGTTAATTTGGTCCGTTCTTATCACTTTTCTAAAATAATAGCAACTTTAAATCGTGAAACGTGAAACAACAATATTTGCATTTTCTTATATTAGTTCTAGCATACAATTAAGTTTTCTCTGAAACTAGTCGGTAGAGTTGGGTAAAATTATCAATATTAGTTTTATGTTATGTAAAGCTGGTTAATTTGGTCCGTTCTTATCACTTTTCTAAAATAATACCAACTTTAAATCGTGAAACGTGAAACAACAATGTGTGCATTTTCTTATATTAGTCCTAGCATTCAATTAAGTTTTCTCTGAAACTAGTCGGTAGAGTTGGGTAAAATTATCAATATTAGTTTTATGTTATGTAAAGCTGGTTAATTTGGTCCGTTCTTATCACTTTTCTAAAATAATACCAACTTTAAATCGTGAAACGTGAAACAACAATGTTTGCATTTTCTTATATTAGTTCTAGCATACAATTAAGTTTTCTCTGAAACTAGTCGGTAGAGTTGGCTAAAATTATCAATATTAGTTTCATGTTATGTAAAGCTGGTTAATTTGGTCCGTTCTTATCACTTTTCTAAAATAATAGCAACTTTAAATCGTGAAACGTGAAATAACAATGTTTGCATTTTCTTATATTAGTAATAGAATACAATTAAGTTTTCTCTGAAACTAGTCGGTAGAGTTGGCTAAAATTATCAATATTAGTTTCATGTTATGTAAAGCTGGTTAATTTGGTCCGTTCTTATCACTTTTCTAAAATAATAGCAACTTTAAATCGTGAAACGTGAAACAACAATGTTTGCATTTTCGTATATTAGTTCTAGCATACAATTAAGTTTTCTCTGAAACTAGTCGGTAGAGTTGGCTAAAATTATCAATATTAGTTTCATGTTATGTAAAGCTGGTTAATTTGGTCCGTTCTTATCACTTTTCTAAAATAATAGCAACTTTAAATCGTGAAACGTGAAACAACAATATTTGCATTTTCTTATATTAGTTCTAGCATACAATTAAGTTTTCTCTGAAACTAGTCGGTAGAGTTGGGTAAAATTATCAATATTAGTTTTATGTTATGTAAAGCTGGTTAATTTGGTCCGTTCTTATCACTTTTCTAAAATAATACCAACTTTAAATCGTGAAACGTGAAACAACAATGTGTGCATTTTCTTATATTAGTTCTAGCATTCAATTAAGTTTTCTCTGAAACTAGTCGGTAGAGTTGGGTAAAATTATCAATATTAGTTTTATGTTATGTAAAGCTGGTTAATTTGGTCCGTTCTTATCACTTTTCTAAAATAATACCAACTTTAAATCGTGAAACGTGAAACAACAATGTTTGCATTTTCTTATATTAGTTCTAGCATACAATTAAGTTTTCTCTGAAACTAGTCGGTAGAGTTGGCTAAAATTATCAATATTAGTTTCATGTTATGTAAAGCTGGTTAATTTGGTCCGTTCTTATTACTTTTCTAAAATAATAGCAACTTTAAATCGTGAAACGTGAAACAACAATGTTTGCATGTTCTTATATTAGTTCTAGCATACAATTAAGTTTTCTCTGAAACTAGTCGGTAGAGTTGGCTAAAATTATCAATATTAGTTTCATGTTATGTAAAGCTGGTTAATTTGGTCCGTTCTTATCACTTTTCTAAAATAATAGCAACTTTAAATCGTGAAACGTGAAATAACAATGTTTGCATTTTCTTATATTAGTAATAGAATACAATTAAGTTTTCTCTGAAACTAGTCGGTAGAGTTGGCTAAAATTATCAATATTAGTTTCATGTTATGTAAAGCTGGTTAATTTGGTCCGTTCTTATCACTTTTCTAAAATAATAGCAACTTTAAATCGTGAAACGTGAAACAACAATGTTTGCATTTTCTTATATTAGTTCTAGCATACAATTAAGTTTTCTCTGAAACTAGTCGGTAGAGTTGGCTAAAATTATCAATATTAGTTTCATGTTATGTAAAGCTGGTTAATTTGGTCCGTTCTTATCACTTTTCTAAAATAATAGCAACTTTAAATCGTGAAACGTGAAATAACAATGTTTGCATTTTCTTATATTAGTTCTAGCATACAATTAAGTTTTCTTTGAAACTAGTCGGTAGAGTTGGCTAAAATTATCAATATTAGTTTCATGTTATGTAAAGCTGGTTAATTTGGTCCGTTCTTATCACTTTTCTAAAATAATAGCAACTTTAAATCGTGAAACGTGAAACAACAATATTTGCATTTTCTTATATTAGTTCTAGCATACAATTAAGTTTTCTCTGAAACTAGTCGGTAGAGTTGGCTAAAATTAGCAATATTAGTTTTATGTTATGTAACGCTGGTTAATTTGGTCCGTTCTTATCACTTTTCTAAAATAATAGCAACTTTAAATCGTGAAACGTGAAACAACAATGTTTGCATTTTCTTATATTAGTTCTAGCATACAATTAAGTTTTCTCTGAAACTAGTCGGTAGAGTTGGCTAAAATTATCAATATTAGTTTTGTGTTATGTAAAGCTGATAAACTTGGTCCGTTCATATCACTTTTCTAAAATAATAGCAACTTTAAATCGTGAAACTTGAAACAACAATGTTTGCATTTTCTTATATTAGTTCTAGCATACAATTAAGTTTTCTCTGAAACTAGTCGGTAGAGTTGGCTAAAATATCAATAATAGTTTTATGTTATGTAAAGCTGGTTAATTTGGTCCGTTCTTATCACTTTTCTAAAATAATAGCAACTTTAAATCGTGAAACGTGAAACAACAATGTTTGCATTTTCTTATATTAGTTCTAGCATACAATTAAGTTTTCTCTGAAACTAGTCGGTAGAGTTGGCTAAAATTATCAATATTAGTTTCATGTTATGTAAAGCTGGTTAATTTGGTCCGTTCTTATCACTTTTCTAAAATAATAGCAACTTTAAATCGTGAAACGTGAAACAACAATGTTTGCATTTTCTTATATTAGTTCTAGCATACAATTAAGTTTTCTCTGAAACTAGTCGGTAGAGTTGGCTAAAATTATCAATATTAGTTTCATGTTATGTAACGCTGGTTAATTTGGTCCGTTCTTATCACTTTTCTAAAATAATAGCAACTTTAAATCGTGAAACGTGAAACAACAATGTTTGCATTTTCTTATATCAGTTCTAGCATACAATTAAGTTTTCTCTGAAACTAGTCGGTAGAGTTGGCTAAAATTATCAATATTAGTTTCATGTTATGTAACGCTGTTTAATTTGGTCCGTTCTTATCACTTTTCTAAAATAATAGCAACTTTAAATCGTGAAACAACAATGTTTGCATTTTCTTATATTAGTTCTAGCATACAATTAAGTTTTCTCTGAAACTAGTCGGTAGAGTTGGTTAAAATTATCAATATTAGTTTGATGTTATGTAAAGCTGGTTAATTTGGTCCGTTCTTATCACTTTTCTAAAATAATAGCAACTTTAAATCGTGAAGCGTGAAACAACAATGTTTGCATTTTCTTATATTAGTTCTAGCATACAATTAAGTTTTCTCTGAAACTAGTCGGTAGAGTTGGCTAAAATTATCAATATTAGTTTCATGTTATGTAAAGCTGGTTAATTTGGTCCGTTCTTATCACTTTTCTAAAATAATAGCAACTTTAAATCTTGAAACATGAAACAACAATGTTTGCATTTTCTTATATTAGTTCTAGCATACAATTAAGTTTTCTCTGAAACTAGTCGGTAGAGTTGGGTAAAATTATCAATATTAGTTTTATGTTATGTAACGCTGGTTAATTTGGTCCGTTCTTATCACTTTTCTAAAATAATAGCAACTTTAAATCGTGAAACGTGAAACAACAATGTTTGCATTTTCTTATAATAGTTCTAGCATACAATTAAGTTTTCTCTGAAACTGGTCGGTAGAGTTGGCTAAAATTATCAATATTAGTTTCATGTTATGTAAAGCTGGTTAATTTGGTCCGTTCTTATCACTTTTCTAAAATAATAGCAACTTTAAATCGTGAAACGTGAAACAACAATATTTGCATTTTCTTATATTAGTTCTAGCATACAATTAAGTTTTCTCTGAAACTAGTCGGTAGAGTTGGCTAAAATTATCAATATTAGTTTTATGTTATGTAAAGCTGGTTAATTTGGTCCGTTCTTATCACTTTTCTAAAATAATAGCAACTTTAAATCGTGAAACGTGAAACAACAATGTTTGCATTTTCTTATATTAGTTCTAGCATACAATTAAGTTTTCTCTGAAACTAGTCGGTAGAGTTGGCTAAAATTATCAATATTAGTTTTATGTTATGTAACGCTGGTTAATTTGGTCCGTTCTTATCACTTTTCTAAAATAATAGCAACTTTAAATCGTGAAACGTAAAACAACAATATTTGCATTTTCTTATATTAGTTCTAGCATACAATTAAGTTTTCTCTGAAACTAGTCGGAAGAGTTGGGTAAAATTATCAATATTAGTTTTATGTTATGTAACGCTGGTTAATTTGGTCCGTTCTTATCACTTTTCTAAAATAATAGCAACTTTAAATCGTGAAACGTGAAACAACAATGTTTGCATTTTCTTATATTAGTTCTAGCATACAATTAAGTTTTCTCTGAAACTAGTCGGTAGAGTTGGCTAAAATTATCAATATTAGTTTCATGTTATGTAAAGCTGGTTAATTTGGTCCGTTCTTATCACTTTTCTAAAATAATAGCAACTTTAAATCGTGAAACGTGAAACAACAATATTTGCATTTTCTTATATTAGTTCTAGCATACAATTAAGTTTTCTCTGAAACTAGTCGGTAGAGTTGGCTAAAATTATCAATATTAGTTTCATGTTATGTAAAGCTGGTTAATTTGGTCCGTTCTTATCACTTTTCTAAAATAATAGCAACTTTAAATCGTGAAACGTGAAACAACAATGTTTGCATTTTCTTATATTAGTTCTAGCATACAATTAAGTTTTCTCTGAAACTAGTCGGTAGAGTTGGCTAAAATTATCAATATTAGTTTTATGTTATGTAACGCTGGTTAATTTGGTCCGTTCTTATCACTTTTCTAAAATAATAGCAACTTTAAATCGTGAAACGTGAAACAACAATGTTTGCATTTTCTTATATTAGTTCTAGCATACAATTAAGTTTTCTCTGAAACTAGTCGGTAGAGTTGGCTAAAATTATCAATATTAGTTTCATGTTATGTAACGCTGGTTAATTTGGTCCGTTCTTATCACTTTTCTAAAATAATAGCAACTTTAAATCGTGAAACGTGAAACAACAATGTTTGCATTTTCTTATATTAGTTCTAGCATACAATTAAGTTTTCTCTGAAACTAGTCGGTAGAGTTGGGTAAAATTATCAATATTAGTTTTATGTTATGTAACGCTGGTTAATTTGGTCCGTTCTTATCACTTTTCTAAAATAATAGCAACTTTAAATCGTGAAACGTGAACAACAATGTTTGCATTTTCTTATATTAGTTCTAGCATACAATTAAGTTTTCTCTGAAACTAGTCGGTAGAGTTGGCTAAAATTATCAATATTAGTTTCATGTTATGTAAAGCTGGTTAATTTGGTCCGTTCTTATCACTTTTCTAAAATAATAGCAACTTTAAATCTTGAAACGTGAAACAACAATGTTTGCATTTTCTTATATTAGTTCTAGCATACAATTAAGCTTTCTCTGAAACTAGTCGGTAGAGTTGGCTAAAATTATCAATATTAGTTTCATGTTATGTAACGCTGGTTAATATGGTCCGTTCTTATCACTTTTCTAAAATAATAGCAACTTTAAATCGTGAAACGTGAAACAACCATGTTTGCATTTTCTTATATTAGTTCTAGCATACAATTGAGTTTTCTCTGAAACTAGTCGGTAGAGTTGGCTATAATTATCAATATTAGTTTCATGTTATGTAAAGCTGGTTAATTTGGTCCGTTCTTATAACTTTTCTAAAATAATAGCAACTTTAAATTGTGAAACGTGAAACAACAATGTTTGCATTTTCTTATATTAGTTCTAGCATACAATTAAGTTTTCTCTGTAACTAGTCGGAAGAGTTGGGTAAAATTATCAATATTAGTTTTATGTTATGTAACGCTGGTTAATTTGGTCCGTTCTTATCACTTTTCTAAAATAATAGCAACTTTAAATCGTGAAACGTGAAACAACAATGTTTGCATTTTCTTATATTAGTTCTAGCATACAATTAAGTTTTCTCCGAAACTAGTCGGTAGAGTTGGCTAAAATTATCAATATTAGTTTCATGTTATGTAAAGCTGGTTAATTTGGTCCGTTCTTATCACTTTTCTAAAATAATAGCAACTTTAAATCGTGAAACGTGAAACAACAATGTTTGCATTTTCTTATATTAGTTCTAGCATACAATTAAGTTTTCTCTGAAACTAGTCGGTAGAGTTGGCTAAAATTATCAATATTAGTTTCATGTTATGTAAAGCTGGTTAATTTGGTCCGTTCTTATCACTTTTCTAAAATAATAGCAACTTTAAATCGTGAAACGTGAAACAACAATATTTGCATTTTCTTATATTAGTTCTAGCATACAATTAAGTTTTCTCTGAAACTAGTCGGAAGAGTTGGGTAAAATTATCAATATTAGTTTTATGTTATGTAACGCTGGTTAATTTGGTCCGTTCTTATCACTTTTCTAAAATAATAGCAACTTTAAATAGTGAAACGTGAAACAACAATGTTTGCATTTTCTTATATTAGTTCTAGCATACAATTAAGTTTTCTCTGAAACTAGTCGGTAGAGTTGGCTAAAATTATCAATATTAGTTTCATGTTATGTAAAGCTGGTTAATTTGGTCCGTTCTTATCACTTTTCTAAAATAATAGCAACTTTAAATCGTGAAACGTGAAACAACAATGTTTGCATTTTCTTATATTAGTTCTAGCATACAATTAAGTTTTATCTGAAACTAGTCGGTAGAGTTGGCTAAAATTATCAATATTAGTTTCATGTTATGTAAAGCTGGTTAATTTGGTCCGTTCTTATCACTTTTCTAAAATAATAGCAACTTTAAATCGTGAAACGTGAAACAACAATGTTAGCAAATTCTTATATTAGTTCTTATATTAGTTCTTACAATTAGTACAATTATTTAGTTCATACAATTAAGTTTTCTCTGAAACTAGTCGGTAGAGTTGGCTAAAATTATCAATATTATTTTCATGTTATGTAAAGCTGGTTAATTTGGTCCGTTCTTATCACTTTTCTAAAATAATAGCAACTTTAAATCGTGAAACGTGAAACAACAATGTTTGCATTTTCTTATATTAGTTCTAGCATACAATTAAGTTTTCTCTGAAACTAGTCGGTAGAGTTGGCTAAAATTATCAATATTAGTTTCATGTTATGTAAAGCTGGTTAATTTGGTCCGTTCTTATCACTTTTCTAAAATAATAGCAACTTTAAATCGTGAAACGTGAAACAACAATGTTTGCATTTTCTTATATTAGTTCTAGCATACAATTAAGTTTTCTCTGAAACTAGTCGGTAGAGTTGGCTAAAATTATCAATATTAGTTTCATGTTATGTAAAGCTGGTTAATTTGGTCCGTTCTTATCACTTTTCTAAAATAATAGCAACTTTAAATCGTGAAACGTGAAACAACAATGTTTGCATTTTCTTATATTAGTTCTAGCATACAATTAAGTTTTCTCTGAAACTAGTCGGTAGAGTTGGCTAAAATTATCAATATTAGTTTCATGTTATGTAAAGCTGATAAACCTGGTCCGTTCTTATCACTTTTCTAAAATAATAGTAACTTTAAATCGTGAAACGTGAAACAACAATGTTTGCATTTTCTTATATTAGTTCTAGCATACAATTAAGTTTTCTCTGAAACTAGTCGGTAGAGTTGGCTAAAATTATCAATATTAGTTTCATGTTATGTAACGCTGGTTAATTTGGTCCGTTCTTATCACTTTTCTAAAATAATAGCAACTTTAAATCGTGAAACGTGAAACAACAATGTTTGCATTTTCTTATATTAGTTCTAGCATACAATTAAGTTTTCTCTGAAACTAGTCGGTAGAGTTGGGTAAAATTATCAATATTAGTTTTATGTTATGTAACGCTGATTAATTTGGTCCGTTCTTATCACTTTTCTAAAATAATAGCAACTTTAAATCGTGAAACGTGAAACAACAATGTTTGCATTTTCTTATATTAGTTCTAGCATACAATTAAGTTTTCTCTGAAACTAGTCGGTAGAGTTGGCTAAAATTATCAATATTAGTTTCATGTTATGTAAAGCTGGTTAATTTGGTCCGTTCTTATCACTTTTCTAAAATAATAGCAACTTTAAACCTTGAAACGTGAAACAACAATGTTTGCATTTTCTTATATTAGTTCTAGCATACAATTAAGCTTTCTCTGAAACTAGTCGGTAGAGTTGGCTAAAATTATCAATATTAGTTTCATGTTATGTAACGCTGGTTAATATGGTCCGTTCTTATCACTTTTCTAAAATAATAGCAACTTTAAATCGTGAAACGTGAAACAACTATGTTTGCATTTTCTTATATTAGTTCTAGCATACAATTGAGTTTTCTCTGAAACTAGTCGGTAGAGTTGGCTAAAATTATCAATATTAGTTTTATGTTATGTAACGCTGGTTAATTTGGTCCGTTCTTATCACTTTTCTAAAATAATAGCAACTTTAAATCGTGAAACGTGAAACAACAATGTTTGCATTTTCTTATATTAGTTCTAGCATACAATTAAGTTTTCTCTGAAACTAGTCGGAAGAGTTGGGTAAAATTATCAATATTAGTTTTATGTTATGTAACGCTGGTTAATTTGGTCCGTTCTTATCACTTTTCTAAAATAATAGCAACTTTAAATCGTGAAACGTGAAACAACAATGTTTGCATTTTCTTATATTAGTTCTAGCATACAATTAAGTTTTCTCTGAAACTAGTCGGTAGAGTTGGCTAAAATTATCAATATTAGTTTTATGTTATGTAACGCTGGTTAATTTGGTCCGTTCTTATCGTTTTTCTAAAATAATAGCAACTTTAAATCGTGAAACGTGAAACAACAATGTTTGTATTTTCTTATATTAGTTCTAGCATACAATTAAGTTTTCTCTGAAACTAGTCTGTAGAGTTGGCTAAAATTATCAATATTAGTTTCATGTTATGTAAAGCTGGTTAATTTGGTCCGTTCTTATCACTTTTCTAAAATAATAGCAACTTTAACCGTATTCATGCCAGGCGGTGACTTTGGATCACATTTTAAATTTAAACTATTGTAATTGTTATAACCGAACATATTTTCCAATTTCATTATTATTTATTCTATTAACCAGTTTTTGTTTAAAAAATAAAATTAAAATGAAATTTCTCAAGCGATCGGGAATCCCTTACGCTGCCATAATAAATAATACTGACGTAAACTACCAAGTGGTGACTTATGAACACCAAATCAAAAAAAATCATAAACGTATGTTCTATTGCAAAAAACATAATTAAACATATATGAATATAATGTAATACAATACTCAATACTATGATCTATGAATATAATAAGCAAACAAAACCAAAATCTTAATCAGGTTGAAACATGATTTCAATTATTTTTATTATAAACAATACGATAAAACTTAAGCAATACGTTAGTATTGTGCGATTTTCACAAAAGGTATATTGATTTTTAGTTATTGTGCGTTTTTACTATTTTATGTGCGTGGAAAATTATTATAAATTTGGTTTTTCAGTTATTTTTGGAAACAAATTGGAGTATTATAAATAGGTAAGATACAATATTAGATAATGTCTTTGGAAATATATCTGTTAGTTATTAGAATTAATATTACAATACATATTTCTAGAAAAATGGCAAACAAAACACGAAAGTTTTTAACGGAACAGGAGATATATAATGCCATGGCGGAGAGCGACGAAGGAAGTGAAGCAGAAATATTTGTAAAAAATGTTGATGAAGCATCTGACAGTGAGCAAGACATGTTAGAAACGGCTTCCGAATTGAGTGATGAACAGACAGTTGATAGTAGTGATAATGAATACTATGAAGAAAATGAAAGTGAATCCGTATTTTTGGGTAAAGATGGGACTGAATGGAAATCTTTACCATATATTCTAGGAAAAACTCCTGCGTACAACATTATCAAAGGTGGCATCAATAAAGTTTTATTACACTCTGGTAAACACATTGATTCCCCTATAGATGCATTTTTATTATTTTTCAACGACGAAGTAATAGATGTGATAGTCAAATTTACCAATCTACAAGCACACAAAACTGTTGGAAATAAGTGGAAGAAAACGGATTCAGTTGAAATGTTGGCTTATATAGGTTTATTAATTGACGCAGGGTTAAGAAAGCAAGGTGTATCTGATTTTACTGAATTTTGGGATCCACTATTTGGTAGCAATGTTTACCGTGCGTGCATGGGAAAAAATAGATTTGTAGCATTATCTCGTCATTTACGTTTCGACGACAAGTCTACACGAAGTGCACGTAGATCCAAAGACAAATTTGCTGCAATAAGAGATCTATGGGATTTAATTAACAAAAATTTACTGAAACATTATCTTCCAGGAGATAATTTGACGATAGATGAACAATTAGTACCGTTTAACGGCAGAGTGTCATTTCGACAATATATACCCTCGAAACCGGACAAATATGGTATGAAAATTTGGTGGATTTGCGACAGTGCTACCAGTTATCCACTACAAGGGATACCATATCTTGGTCAGGAAGGTCCAACCAAGGCAGTGAATCTCGCCGCTAAAGTTGTGAAACAGTTATGTGTACCATTTGAAAGATCGAATAGAAACATCACTTTCGATAATTATTTCACAAGTTATGAATTAGCACAAGATTTGATAACAACAGGGCTTACATGTGTTGGTACATTAAGAAAAAATAAAAGGTGTATACCACCAAACTTCCTTCCAAATAAAGGAAGGGAAGTACACACAAACGTTTTTGGCTTTCGAAAAAAAATGACGCTGGTCAGTTATGTACCTAAAAAAAATCGAGCAGTCATATTGCTATCGACAATGCATAATCGCAATACAATTGATGTAACTAACAAAAATAAATCCATGATAAATTTATATTATAATTCAACAAAGGGAGGGGTTGATACCCTTGATAAATTGTGTCATGCTTTTTCTGTGAAACGTAAATCAAACAGATGGCCAGTTGTACAATTTTACAACTTGATAGATATCTGTGGTGTGGCTGCTAAAGTTATTTGGATGAATTTGCATCCAGAGTGGAATAAAACAAAAGTTAACGTTCGTCGCAAATTATTTTTGAGAGAATTGGTTCAAGAAATGGTAACACCGAACATAAAACGCCGAGACACAACACATTTAACCAAAAGAAATATTAAATCAATCAACGAAGTACTCCATAATTCGTTGAATAATCCAGCTGATGAAGCACCACAACCATTCAAAATTAGAAAACGGTGCAACTATTGTCCACGAGATAAAGGTAGAGCATCCAAACAATATTGTAGTATTTGCAGTAAAAACGTTTGTAACGAACATTCGCAAAAAACAATTGTTTGTACCAAGTGTGTAAATAAATAAATTGCATTATTTAAGTAAATTGATATATTCTGCTGAATTAATATACATATGTTAATTATTATTTTGTTTTTGTAATTCGTTATTAATTTTATTATTATAAATGATAAATTTGATTAAATAATAAATGAACTTTCTACAATTTCATATCGTTTTCCATTGTATAATTATTCTTTAAAATGTAATTTAGTGATTCGCATACACCGATTTAATACCGGTGACCCTAACTCACCACTTGGCATTTTACGTCAGTAAAATAACCTGGCAAGAATACGGTTAAATCGTGAAACGTGAAACAACAATGTTTGCATTTTCTTATATTAGTTCTAGCATACAATTAAGTTTTCTCTGAAACTAGTCGGTAGAGTTGGCTAAAATTATCAATATTAGTTTTATGTTATGTAACGCTGGTTAATTTGGTCCGTTCTTATCACTTTTCTAAAATAATAGCAACTTTAAATCGTGAAACGTAAAACAACAATATTTGCATTTTCTTATATTAGTTCTAGCATACAATTAAGTTTTCTCTGAAACTAGTCGGAAGAGTTGGGTAAAATTATCAATATTAGTTTTATGTTATGTAACGCTGGTTAATTTGGTCCGTTCTTATCACTTTTCTAAAATAATAGCAACTTTAAATCGTGAAACGTGAAACAACAATGTTTGCATTTTCTTATATTAGTTCTAGCATACAATTAAGTTTTCTCTGAAACTAGTCGGTAGAGTTGGCTAAAATTATCAATATTAGTTTCATGTTATGTAAAGCTGGTTAATTTGGTCCGTTCTTATCACTTTTCTAAAATAATAGCAACTTTAAATCGTGAAACGTGAAACAACAATATTTGCATTTTCTTATATTAGTTCTAGCATACAATTAAGTTTTCTCTGAAACTAGTCGGTAGAGTTGGCTAAAATTATCAATATTAGTTTCATGTTATGTAAAGCTGGTTAATTTGGTCCGTTCTTATCACTTTTCTAAAATAATAGCAACTTTAAATCGTGAAACGTGAAACAACAATGTTTGCATTTTCTTATATTAGTTCTAGCATACAATTAAGTTTTCTCTGAAACTAGTCGGTAGAGTTGGCTAAAATTATCAATATTAGTTTTATGTTATGTAACGCTGGTTAATTTGGTCCGTTCTTATCACTTTTCTAAAATAATAGCAACTTTAAATCGTGAAACGTGAAACAACAATGTTTGCATTTTCTTATATTAGTTCTAGCATACAATTAAGTTTTCTCTGAAACTAGTCGGTAGAGTTGGCTAAAATTATCAATATTAGTTTCATGTTATGTAACGCTGGTTAATTTGGTCCGTTCTTATCACTTTTCTAAAATAATAGCAACTTTAAATCGTGAAACGTGAAACAACAATGTTTGCATTTTCTTATATTAGTTCTAGCATACAATTAAGTTTTCTCTGAAACTAGTCGGTAGAGTTGGGTAAAATTATCAATATTAGTTTTATGTTATGTAACGCTGGTTAATTTGGTCCGTTCTTATCACTTTTCTAAAATAATAGCAACTTTAAATCGTGAAACGTGAACAACAATGTTTGCATTTTCTTATATTAGTTCTAGCATACAATTAAGTTTTCTCTGAAACTAGTCGGTAGAGTTGGCTAAAATTATCAATATTAGTTTCATGTTATGTAAAGCTGGTTAATTTGGTCCGTTCTTATCACTTTTCTAAAATAATAGCAACTTTAAATCTTGAAACGTGAAACAACAATGTTTGCATTTTCTTATATTAGTTCTAGCATACAATTAAGTTTTCTCTGAAACTAGTCGGTAGAGTTGGCTAAAATTATCAATATTAGTTTCATGTTATGTAACGCTGGTTAATATGGTCCGTTCTTATCACTTTTCTAAAATAATAGCAACTTTAAATCGTGAAACGTGAAACAACCATGTTTGCATTTTCTTATATTAGTTCTAGCATACAATTGAGTTTTCTCTGAAACTAGTCGGTAGAGTTGGCTAAAATTATCAATATTAGTTTCATGTTATGTAAAGCTGGTTAATTTGGTCCGTTCTTATAACTTTTCTAAAATAATAGCAACTTTAAATTGTGAAACGTGAAACAACAATGTTTGCATTTTCTTATATTAGTTCTAGCATACAATTAAGTTTTCTCTGTAACTAGTCGGAAGAGTTGGGTAAAATTATCAATATTAGTTTTATGTTATGTAACGCTGGTTAATTTGGTCCGTTCTTATCACTTTTCTAAAATAATAGCAACTTTAAATCGTGAAACGTGAAACAACAATGTTTGCATTTTCTTATATTAGTTCTAGCATACAATTAAGTTTTCTCCGAAACTAGTCGGTAGAGTTGGCTAAAATTATCAATATTAGTTTCATGTTATGTAAAGCTGGTTAATTTGGTCCGTTCTTATCACTTTTCTAAAATAATAGCAACTTTAAATCGTGAAACGTGAAACAACAATGTTTGCATTTTCTTATATTAGTTCTAGCATACAATTAAGTTTTCTCTGAAACTAGTCGGTAGAGTTGGCTAAAATTATCAATATTAGTTTCATGTTATGTAAAGCTGGTTAATTTGGTCCGTTCTTATCACTTTTCTAAAATAATAGCAACTTTAAATCGTGAAACGTGAAACAACAATATTTGCATTTTCTTATATTAGTTCTAGCATACAATTAAGTTTTCTCTGAAACTAGTCGGAAGAGTTGGGTAAAATTATCAATATTAGTTTTATGTTATGTAACGCTGGTTAATTTGGTCCGTTCTTATCACTTTTCTAAAATAATAGCAACTTTAAATAGTGAAACGTGAAACAACAATGTTTGCATTTTCTTATATTAGTTCTAGCATACAATTAAGTTTTCTCTGAAACTAGTCGGTAGAGTTGGCTAAAATTATCAATATTAGTTTCATGTTATGTAAAGCTGGTTAATTTGGTCCGTTCTTATCACTTTTCTAAAATAATAGCAACTTTAAATCGTGAAACGTGAAACAACAATGTTTGCATTTTCTTATATTAGTTCTAGCATACAATTAAGTTTTATCTGAAACTAGTCGGTAGAGTTGGCTAAAATTATCAATATTAGTTTCATGTTATGTAAAGCTGGTTAATTTGGTCCGTTCTTATCACTTTTCTAAAATAATAGCAACTTTAAATCGTGAAACGTGAAACAACAATGTTTGCAATTTCTTATATTAGTTCTTATATTAGTTCTTACAATTAGTACAATTATTTAGTTCATACAATTAAGTTTTCTCTGAAACTAGTCGGTAGAGTTGGCTAAAATTATCAATATTATTTTCATGTTATGTAAAGCTGGTTAATTTGGTCCGTTCTTATCACTTTTCTAAAATAATAGCAACTTTAAATCGTGAAACGTGAAACAACAATGTTTGCATTTTCTTATATTAGTTCTAGCATACAATTAAGTTTTCTCTGAAACTAGTCGGTAGAGTTGGCTAAAATTATCAATATTAGTTTCATGTTATGTAAAGCTGGTTAATTTGGTCCGTTCTTATCACTTTTCTAAAATAATAGCAACTTTAAATCGTGAAACGTGAAACAACAATGTTTGCATTTTCTTATATTAGTTCTAGCATACAATTAAGTTTTCTCTGAAACTAGTCGGTAGAGTTGGCTAAAATTATCAATATTAGTTTCATGTTATGTAAAGCTGGTTAATTTGGTCCGTTCTTATCACTTTTCTAAAATAATAGCAACTTTAAATCGTGAAACGTGAAACAACAATGTTTGCATTTTCTTATATTAGTTCTAGCATACAATTAAGTTTTCTCTGAAACTAGTCGGTAGAGTTGGCTAAAATTATCAATATTAGTTTCATGTTATGTAAAGCTGATAAACCTGGTCCGTTCTTATCACTTTTCTAAAATAATAGTAACTTTAAATCGTGAAACGTGAAACAACAATGTTTGCATTTTCTTATATTAGTTCTAGCATACAATTAAGTTTTCTCTGAAACTAGTCGGTAGAGTTGGCTAAAATTATCAATATTAGTTTCATGTTATGTAACGCTGGTTAATTTGGTCCGTTCTTATCACTTTTCTAAAATAATAGCAACTTTAAATCGTGAAACGTGAAACAACAATGTTTGCATTTTCTTATATTAGTTCTAGCATACAATTAAGTTTTCTCTGAAACTAGTCGGTAGAGTTGGGTAAAATTATCAATATTAGTTTTATGTTATGTAACGCTGATTAATTTGGTCCGTTCTTATCACTTTTCTAAAATAATAGCAACTTTAAATCGTGAAACGTGAACAACAATGTTTGCATTTTCTTATATTAGTTCTAGCATACAATTAAGTTTTCTCTGAAACTAGTCGGTAGAGTTGGCTAAAATTATCAATATTAGTTTCATGTTATGTAAAGCTGGTTAATTTGGTCCGTTCTTATCACTTTTCTAAAATAATAGCAACTTTAAACCTTGAAACGTGAAACAACAATGTTTGCATTTTCTTATATTAGTTCTAGCATACAATTAAGCTTTCTCTGAAACTAGTCGGTTGAGTTGGCTAAAATTATCAATATTAGTTTCATGTTATGTAACGCTGGTTAATATGGTCCGTTCTTATCACTTTTCTAAAATAATAGCAACTTTAAATCGTGAAACGTGAAACAACTATGTTTGCATTTTCTTATATTAGTTCTAGCATACAATTGAGTTTTCTCTGAAACTAGTCGGTAGAGTTGGCTAAAATTATCAATATTAGTTTTATGTTATGTAACGCTGGTTAATTTGGTCCGTTCTTATCACTTTTCTAAAATAATAGCAACTTTAAATCGTGAAACGTGAAACAACAATGTTTGCATTTTCTTATATTAGTTCTAGCATACAATTAAGTTTTCTCTGAAACTAGTCGGTAGAGTTGGCTAAAATTATCAATATTAGTTTCATGTTATGTAACGCTGGTTAATTTGGTCCGTTCTTATCACTTTTCTAAAATAATAGCAACTTTAAATCGTGAAACGTGAAACAACAATGTTTGCATTTTCTTTATTAGTTCTAGCATACAATTAAGTTTTCTCTGAAACTAGTCGGTAGAGTTGGGTAAAATTATCAATATTAGTTTTATGTTATGTAACGCTGGTTAATTTGGTCCGTTCTTATCACTTTTCTAAAATAATAGCAACTTTAAATCGTGAAACGTGAACAACAATGTTTGCATTTTCTTATATTAGTTCTAGCATACAATTAAGTTTTCTCTGAAACTAGTCGGTAGAGTTGGCTAAAATTATCAATATTAGTTTCATGTTATGTAAAGCTGGTTAATTTGGTCCGTTCTTATCACTTTTCTAAAATAATAGCAACTTTAAATCGTGAAACGTGAAACAACAATGTTTGCATTTTCTTATATTAGTTCTAGCATACAATTAAGTTTTCTCTGAAACTAGTCGGTAGAGTTGGCTAAAATTATCAATATTAGTTTTATGTTATGTAACGCTGGTTAATTTGGTCCGTTCTTATCGTTTTTCTAAAATAATAGCAACTTTAAATCGTGAAACGTGAAACAACAATGTTTGTATTTTCTTATATTAGTTCTAGCATACAATTAAGTTTTCTCTGAAACTAGTCGGTAGAGTTGGCTAAAATTATCAATATTAGTTTCATGTTATGTAAAGCTGGTTAATTTGGTCCGTTCTTATCACTTTTCTAAAATAATAGCAACTTTAAATCGTGAAACGTGAAACAACAATGTTTGCATTTTCTTATATTAGTTCTAGCATACAATTAAGTTTTCTCTGAAACTAGTCGGTAGAGTTGGCTAAAATTATCAATATTAGTTTTATGTTATGTAACGCTGGTTAATTTGGTCCGTTCTTATCGTTTTTCTAAAATAATAGCAACTTTAAATCGTGAAACGTGAAACAACAATGTTTGTATTTTCTTATATTAGTTCTAGCATACAATTAAGTTTTCTCTGAAACTAGTCTGTAGAGTTGGCTAAAATTATCAATATTAGTTTCATGTTATGTAAAGCTGGTTAATTTGGTCCGTTCTTATCACTTTTCTAAAATAATAGCAACTTTAAATCGTGAAACGTGAAACAACAATGTTTGCATTTTCTTATATTAGTTCTAGCATACAATTAAGTTTTCTCTGAAACTAGTCGGTAGAGTTGGCTAAAATTATCAATATTAGTTTTATGTTATGTAACGCTGGTTAATTTGGTCCGTTCTTATCACTTTTCTAAAATAATAGCAACTTTAAATCGTGAAACGTGAAACAACAATGTTTGCATTTTCTTATATTAGTTCTAGCATACAATTAAGTTTTCTCTGAAACTAGTCGGTAGAGTTGGCTAAAATTATCAATATTAGTTTTATGTTATGTAACGCTGGATAATTTGGTCCGTTCTTATCACTTTTCTAAAATAATAGCAACTTTAAATCGTGAAACGTGAAACAACAATGTTTGCATTTTCTTATATTAGTTCTAGCATACAATTAAGTTTTCTCTGAAACTAGTCGGTAGAGTTGGCTAAAATTATCAATATTAGTTTCATGTTATGTAAAGCTGGTTAATTTGGTCCGTTCTTATCACTTTTCTAAAATAATAGCAACTTTAAATCGTGAAACGTGAAACAACAATGTTTGCATTTTCTTATATTAGTTCTAGCATACAATTAAGTTTTCTCCGAAACTAGTCGGTAGAGTTGGCTAAAATTATCAATATTAGTTTCATGTTATGTAAAGCTGGTTAATTTGGTCCGTTCTTATCACTTTTCTAAAATAATAGCAACTTTAAATCGTGAAACGTGAAACAACAATGTTTGCATTTTCTTATATTAGTTCTAGCATACAATTAAGTTTTCTCTGAAACTAGTCGGTAGAGTTGGCTAAAATTATCAATATTAGTTTCATGTTATGTAAAGCTGGTTAATTTGGTCCGTTCTTATCACTTTTCTAAAATAATAGCAACTTTAAATCGTGAAACGTGAAACAACAATATTTGCATTTTCTTATATTAGTTCTAGCATACAATTAAGTTTTCTCTGAAACTAGTCGGAAGAGTTGGGTAAAATTATCAATATTAGTTTTATGTTATGTAACGCTGTTTAATTTGGTCCGTTCTTATCACTTTTCTAAAATAATAGCAACTTTAAATCGTGAAACGTGAAACAACAATGTTTGCATTTTCTTATATTAGTTCTAGCATACAATTAAGTTTTCTCTGAAACTAGTCGGTAGAGTTGGCTAAAATTATCAATATTAGTTTCATGTTATGTAAAGCTGGTTAATTTGGTCCGTTCTTATCACTTTTCTAAAATAATAGCAACTTTAAATCGTGAAACGTGAAACAACAATATTTGCATTTTCTTATATTAGTTCTAGCATACAATTAAGTTTTCTCTGAAACTAGTCGGTAGAGTTGGCTAAAATTATCAATATTAGTTTCATGTTATGTAAAGCTGGTTAATTTGGTCCGTTCTTATCACTTTTCTAAAATAATAGCAACTTTAAATCGTGAAACGTGAAACAACAATGTTTGCATTTTCTTATATTAGTTCTAGCATACAATTAAGTTTTCTCTGAAACTAGTCGGTAGAGTTGGCTAAAATTATCAATATTAGTTTTATGTTATGTAACGCTGGTTAATTTGGTCCGTTCTTATCACTTTTCTAAAATAATAGCAACTTTAAATCGTGAAACGTGAAACAACAATGTTTGCATTTTCTTATATTAGTTCTAGCATACAATTAAGTTTTCTCTGAAACTAGTCGGTAGAGTTGGCTAAAATTATCAATATTAGTTTCATGTTATGTAACGCTGGTTAATTTGGTCCGTTCTTATCACTTTTCTAAAATAATAGCAACTTTAAATCGTGAAACGTGAAACAACAATGTTTGCATTTTCTTATATTAGTTCTAGCATACAATTAAGTTTTCTCTGAAACTAGTCGGTAGAGTTGGGTAAAATTATCAATATTAGTTTTATGTTATGTAACGCTGGTTAATTTGGTCCGTTCTTATCACTTTTCTAAAATAATAGCAACTTTAAATCGTGAAACGTGAACAACAATGTTTGCATTTTCTTATATTAGTTCTAGCATACAATTAAGTTTTCTCTGAAACTAGTCGGTAGAGTTGGCTAAAATTATCAATATTAGTTTCATGTTATGTAAAGCTGGTTAATTTGGTCCGTTCTTATCACTTTTCTAAAATAATAGCAACTTTAAATCTTGAAACGTGAAACAACAATGTTTGCATTTTCTTATATTAGTTCTAGCATACAATTAAGCTTTCTCTGAAACTAGTCGGTAGAGTTGGCTAAAATTATCAATATTAGTTTCATGTTATGTAACGCTGGTTAATATGGTCCGTTCTTATCACTTTTCTAAAATAATAGCAACTTTAAATCGTGAAACGTGAAACAACCATGTTTGCATTTTCTTATATTAGTTCTAGCATACAATTGAGTTTTCTCTGAAACTAGTCGGTAGAGTTGGCTAAAATTATCAATATTAGTTTCATGTTATGTAAAGCTGGTTAATTTGGTCCGTTCTTATAACTTTTCTAAAATAATAGCAACTTTAAATTGTGAAACGTGAAACAACAATGTTTGCATTTTCTTATATTAGTTCTAGCATACAATTAAGTTTTCTCTGAAACTAGTCGGAAGAGTTGGGTAAAATTATCAATATTAGTTTTATGTTATGTAACGCTGGTTAATTTGGTCCGTTCTTATCACTTTTCTAAAATAATAGCAACTTTAAATCGTGAAACGTGAAACAACAATGTTTGCATTTTCTTATATTAGTTCTAGCATACAATTAAGTTTTCTCCGAAACTAGTCGGTAGAGTTGGCTAAAATTATCAATATTAGTTTCATGTTATGTAAAGCTGGTTAATTTGGTCCGTTCTTATCACTTTTCTAAAATAATAGCAACTTTAAATCGTGAAACGTGAAACAACAATGTTTGCATTTTCTTATATTAGTTCTAGCATACAATTAAGTTTTCTCTGAAACTAGTCGGTAGAGTTGGCTAAAATTATCAATATTAGTTTCATGTTATGTAAAGCTGGTTAATTTGGTCCGTTCTTATCACTTTTCTAAAATAATAGCAACTTTAAATCGTGAAACGTGAAACAACAATATTTGCATTTTCTTATATTAGTTCTAGCATACAATTAAGTTTTCTCTGAAACTAGTCGGAAGAGTTGGGTAAAATTATCAATATTAGTTTTATGTTATGTAACGCTGGTTAATTTGGTCCGTTCTTATCACTTTTCTAAAATAATAGCAACTTTAAATAGTGAAACGTGAAACAACAATGTTTGCATTTTCTTATATTAGTTCTAGCATACAATTAAGTTTTCTCTGAAACTAGTCGGTAGAGTTGGCTAAAATTATCAATATTAGTTTCATGTTATGTAAAGCTGGTTAATTTGGTCCGTTCTTATCACTTTTCTAAAATAATAGCAACTTTAAATCGTGAAACGTGAAACAACAATGTTTGCATTTTCTTATATTAGTTCTAGAATACAATTAAGTTTTCTCTGAAACTAGTCGGTAGAGTTGGCTAAAATTATCAATATTAGTTTCATGTTATGTAAAGCTGGTTAATTTGGTGCGTTCTTATCACTTTTCTAAAATAATAGCAACTTTAAATCGTGAAACGTGAAACAACAATGTTTGCAATTTCTTATATTAGTTCTTACAATTAGTACAATTATTTAGTTCATACAATTAAGTTTTCTCTGAAACTAGTCGGTAGAGTTGGCTAAAATTATCAATATTATTTTCATGTTATGTAAAGCTGGTTAATTTGGTCCGTTCTTATCACTTTTCTAAAATAATAGCAACTTTAAATCGTGAAACGTGAAACAACAATGTTTGCATTTTCTTATATTAGTTCTAGCATACAATTAAGTTTTCTCTGAAACTAGTCGGTAGAGTTGGCTAAAATTATCAATATTAGTTTCATGTTATGTAAAGCTGGTTAATTTGGTCCGTTCTTATCACTTTTCTAAAATAATAGCAACTTTAAATCGTGAAACGTGAAACAACAATGTTTGCATTTTCTTATATTAGTTCTAGCATACAATTAAGTTTTCTCTGAAACTAGTCGGTAGAGTTGGGTAAAATTATCAATATTAGTTTTATGTTATGTAACGCTGGTTAATTTGGTCCGTTCTTATCACTTTTCTAAAATAATAGCAACTTTAAATCGTGAAACGTGAAACAACAATGTTTGCATTTTCTTATATTAGTTCTAGCATACAATTAAGTTTTCTCTGAAACTAGTCGGTAGAGTTGGCTAAAATTATCAATATTAGTTTCATGTTATGTAAAGCTGGTTAATTTGGTCCGTTCTTATCACTTTTCTAAAATAATAGCAACTTTAAATAGTGAAACGTGAAACAACAATGTTTGCATTTTCTTATATTAATTCTAGCATACAATTAAATTTTCTCTGAAACTAGCCGGTAGAGTTGGCTAAAATTATCAATATTAGTTTTATTTTATGTAAAGCTGGCTAATTTGGGTTGTTCTTATCACTTTTCTAAAATAATAGCAACTTTAAATCGTGAAACGTGAAACAACAATGTTTGCATTTTCTTATATTAGTTCTAGCATACAATTAAGTTTTCTCTGAAACTAGTCGGTAGAGTTGGGTAAAATTATCAATATTAGTTTTATGTTATGTAAAGCTGGTTAATTTGGTCCGTTCTTATCACTTTTCTAAAATAATAGCAACTTTAAATCGTGAAACGTGAAACAACAATGTTTGCATTTTCTTAAATTAGTTCTAGCATACAATTAAGTTTTCTCTGAAACTAGTCGGTAGAGTTGGCTAAAATTATCAATATTAGTTTTATGTTATGTAACGCTGGTTAATTTGGTCCGTTCTTATCACTTTTCTAAAATAATAGCAACTTTAAATCGTGAAACGTGAAACAACAATGTTTGCATTTTCTTATATTAGTTCTAGCATACAATTAAGTTTTCTCTGAAACTAGTCGGTAGAGTTGGCTAAAATTATCAATATTAGTTTCATGTTATGTAACGCTGGTTAATTTGGTCCGTTCTTATCACTTTTCTAAAATAATAGCAACTTTAAATCGTGAAACGTGAAACAACAATGTTTGCATTTTCTTATATTAGTTCTAGCATACAATTAAGTTTTCTCTGAAACTAGTCGGTAGAGTTGGGTAAAATTATCAATATTAGTTTTATGTTATGTAACGCTGGTTAATTTGGTCCGTTCTTATCACTTTTCTAAAATAATAGCAACTTTAAATCGTGAAACGTGAAACAACAATGTTTGCATTTTCTTATATTAGTTCTAGCATACAATTAAGTTTTCTCTGAAACTAGTCGGTAGAGTTGGCTAAAATTATCAATATTAGTTTCATGTTATGTAAAGCTGGTTAATTTGGTCCGCTCTTATCACTTTTCTAAAATAATAGCAACTTTAAATTGTGAAACGTGAAACAACAATGTTTGCATTTTCTTATATTAGTTCTAGCATACAATTAAGTTTTCTCTGAAACTAGTCGGTAGAGTTGGCTAAAATTATCAATATTAGTTTTATGTTATGTAACGCTGGTTAATTTGGTCCGTTCTTATCACTTTTCTAAAATAATAGCAACTTTAAATCGTGAAACGTGAAACAACAATGTTTGCATTTTCTTATATCAGTTCTAGCATACAATTAAGTTTTCTCTGAAACTAGTCGGTAGAGTTGGCTAAAATTATCAATATTAGTTTCATGTTATGTAAAGCTGGTTAATTTGGTCCGTTCTTATCACTTTTCTAAAATAATAGCAACTTTAAATCGTGAAACGTGAAACAACAATGTTTGCATTTTCTTATATTAGTTCTAGCATACAATTAAGTTTTCTCTGAAACTAGTCGGTAGAGTTGGCTAAAATTATCAATATTAGTTTCATGTTATGTAACGCTGGTTAATTTGGTCCGTTCTTATCACTTTTCTAAAATAATAGCAACTTTAAATCGTGAAACGTGAAACAACAATGTTTGCATTTTCTTATATTAGTTCTAGCATACAATTAAGTTTTCTCTGAAACTAGTCGGTAGAGTTGGGTAAAATTATCAATATTAGTTTTATGTTATGTAACGCTGGTTAATTTGGTCCGTTCTTATCACTTTTCTAAAATAATAGCAACTTTAAATCGTGAAACGTGAAACAACAATGTTTGCATTTTCTTATATTAGTTCTAGCATACAATTAAGTTTTCTCTGAAACTAGTCGGTAGAGTTGGCTAAAATTATCAATATTAGTTTCATGTTATGTAAAGCTGGTTAATTTGGTCCGTTCTTATCACTTTTCTAAAATAATAGCAACTTTAAATCTTGAAACGTGAAACAACTATGTTTGCATTTTCTTATATTAGTTCTAGAATACAATTAAGTTTTCTCTGAAACTAGTCGGTAGAGTTGGCTAAAATTATCAATATTAGTTTTATGTTATGTAACGCTGGTTAATTTGGTCCGTTCTTATCACTTTTCTAAAATAATAGCAACTTTAAATCGTGAAACGTGAAACAACAATGTTTGCATTTTCTTATATTAGTTCTAGCATACAATTAAGTTTTCTCTGAAACTAGTCGGTAGAGTTGGCTAAAATTATCAATATTAGTTTTATGTTATGTAACGCTGGTTAATTTGGTCCGTTCTTATCACTTTTCTAAAATAATAGCAACTTTAAATCGTGAAACGTGAAACAACAATGTTTGCATTTTCTTATATTAGTTCTAGCATACAATTAAGTTTTCTCTGAAACTAGTCGGTAGAGTTGGCTAAAATTATCAATATTAGTTTTATGTTATGTAACGCTGGTTAATTTGGTCCGTTCTTATCACTTTTCTAAAATAATAGCAACTTTAAATCGTGAAACGTGAAACAACAATGTTTGCATTTTCTTATATTAGTTCTAGCATACAATTAAGTTTTCTCTGAAACTAGTCGGTAGAGTTGGCTAAAATTATCAATATTAGTTTCATGTTATGTAAAGCTGGTTAATTTGGTCCGTTCTTATCACTTTTCTAAAATAATAGCAACTTTAAATCGTGAAACGTGAAATAACAATGTTTGCATTTTCTTATATTAGTTCTAGCATACAATTAAGTTTTCTCTGAGACTAGTCGGTAGAGTTGGCTAAAATTATCAATATTAGTTTCATGTTATGTAAAGCTGGTTAATTTGGTCCGTTCTTATCACTTTTCTAAAATAATAGCAACTTTAAATCTTGAAACGTGAAACAACAATGTTTGCATTTTCTTATATCAGTTCTAGCATACAATTAAGTTTGCTCTGAAACTAGTCGGTAAAGTTTGCTAAAATTATCAATATTAGTTTCATGTTATGTAAATCTGGTTAATTTGGTCCGTTCTTATCATTTTTCTAAAATAATAGCAACTTTAAATCGTGAAACGTGAAACAACAATGTTTGCATTTTCTTATATTAGTTCTAGCATACAATTAAGTTTTCTCTGAATCTAGTCGGTAAAGTTGGCTAAAATTATCAATATTAGTTTCATGTTATGTAAAGCTGGTTAATTTGGTCCGTTCTTATCACTTTTCTAAAATAATAGCAACTTTAAATCGTGAAACGTGAAACAACAATGTTTGCATTTTCTTATATTAGTTCTAGCATACAATTAAGTTTTCTCTGAAACTAGTCGGTAGAGTTGGCTAAAATTATCAATATTAATAATAGCAACTTTAAATCGTGAAACGTGAAACAACCATGTTTGCATTTTCTTATATTAGTTCTAGCATACAATTAAGATTTCTCTGAAACTAGTCGGTAGAGTTGGCTAAAATTATCAATATTAGTTTCATGTTATGTAAAGCTGGTTAATTTTGTCCGTTCTTATCACTTTTCTAAAATAATAGCAACTTTAAATTGTGAAACGTGAAACAACAATGTTTGCATTTTCTTATATTAGTTCTAGCATACAATTAAGTTTTTTCTGAAACTAGTCGGTAGAGTTGGCTAATATTATCAATATTAGTTTCATGTTATGTAAAGCTGGTTAATTTGGTCCGTTCTTATCACTTTTCTAAAATAATAGCAACTTTAAATCTTGAAACGTGAAACAACAATGTTTGCATTTTCTTATATTAGTTCTAGCATACAATTAAGTTTTCTCTGAAACTAGTCGGTAGAGTTGGCTAAAATTATCAATATTAGTTTCATGTTATGTAACGCTGGTTAATATGGTCCGTTCTTATCACTTTTCTAAAATAATAGCAACTTTAAATCGTGAAACGTGAAACAACCATGTTTGCATTTTCTTATATTAGTTCTAGCATACAATTAAGTTTTCTCTGAAACTAGTCGGTAGAGTTGGCTAAAATTATCAATATTAGTTTCATGTTATGTAAAGCTGGTTAATTTGGTCCGTTCTTATCACTTTTCTAAAATAATAGCAACTTTAAATTGTGAAACGTGAAACAACAATGTTTGCATTTTCTTATATTAGTTCTAGCATACAATTAAGTTTTCTCTGAAACTAGTCGGTAGAGTTGGCTAAAATTATCAATATTAGTTTCATGTTATGTAAAGCTGGTTAATTTGGTCCGTTCTTATCACTTTTCTAAAATAATAGCAACTTTAAATCGTGAAACGTGAAACAACAATGTTTGCATTTTCTTATATTAGTTCTAGAATACAATTAAGTTTTCTCTGAAACTAGTCGGTAGAGTTGGCTAAAATTATCAATATTATTTTCATGTTATGTAAAGCTGGTTAATTTGGTCCGTTCTTATCACTTTTCTAAAATAATAGCAACTTTAAATCGTGAAACGTGAAACAACAATGTTTGCATTTTCTTATATTAGTTCTAGCATACAATTAAGTTTTCTCTGAAACTAATCGGTAGAGTTGGCTAAAATTATCAATATTAGTTTCATGTTATGTAAAGCTGGTTAATTTGGTCCGTTCTTATCACTTTTCTAAAATAATAGCAACTTTAAATCGTGAAACGTGAAACAACAATGTTTGCATTTTCTTATATTAGTTCTAGCATACAATTAAGTTTTCTCTGAAACTAGTCGGTAGAGTTGGCTAAAATTATCAATATTAGTTTCATGTTATGTAAAGCTGGTTAATTTGGTCCGTTCTTATCACTTTTCTAAAATAATAGCAACTTTAAATCGTGAAACGTGAAACAACAATGTTTGCATTTTCTTATATTAGTTCTAGCATACAATTAAGTTTTCTCTGAAACTAGTCGGTAGAGTTGGGTAAAATTATCAATATTAGTTTTATGTTATGTAACGCTGGTTAATTTGGTCCGTTCTTATCACTTTTCTAAAATAATAGCAACTTTAAATCGTGAAACGTGAAACAACAATGTTTGCATTTTCTTATATTAGTTCTAGCATACAATTAAGTTTTCTCTGAAACTAGTCGGTAGAGTTGGCTAAAATTATCAATATTAGTTTCATGTTATGTAAAGCTGGTTAATTTGGTCCGTTCTTATCACTTTTCTAAAATAATAGCAACTTTAAATAGTGAAACGTGAAACAACAATGTTTGCATTTTCTTATATTAATTCTAGCATACAATTAAATTTTCTCTGAAACTAGCCGGTAGAGTTGGCTAAAATTATCAATATTAGTTTTATTTTATGTAAAGCTGGCTAATTTGGGTTGTTCTTATCACTTTTCTAAAATAATAGCAACTTTAAATCGTGAAACGTGAAACAACAATGTTTGCATTTTCTTATATTAGTTCTAGCATACAATTAAGTTTTCTCTGAAACTAGTCGGTAGAGTTGGGTAAAATTATCAATATTAGTTTTATGTTATGTAAAGCTGGTTAATTTGGTCCGTTCTTATCACTTTTCTAAAATAATAGCAACTTTAAATCGTGAAACGTGAAACAACAATGTTTGCATTTTCTTAAATTAGTTCTAGCATACAATTAAGTTTTCTCTGAAACTAGTCGGTAGAGTTGGCTAAAATTATCAATATTAGATTTATGTTATGTAACGCTGGTTAATTTGGTCCGTTCTTATCACTTTTCTAAAATAATAGCAACTTTAAATCGTGAAACGTGAAACAACAATGTTTGCATTTTCTTATATTAGTTCTAGCATACAATTAAGTTTTCTCTGAAACTAGTCGGTAGAGTTGGCTAAAATTATCAATATTAGTTTCATGTTATGTAACGCTGGTTAATTTGGTCCGTTCTTATCACTTTTCTAAAATAATAGCAACTTTAAATCGTGAAACGTGAAACAACAATGTTTGCATTTTCTTATATTAGTTCTAGCATACAATTAAGTTTTCTCTGAAACTAGTCGGTAGAGTTGGGTAAAATTATCAATATTAGTTTTATGTTATGTAACGCTGGTTAATTTGGTCCGTTCTTATCACTTTTCTAAAATAATAGCAACTTTAAATCGTGAAACGTGAAACAACAATGTTTGCATTTTCTTATATTAGTTCTAGCATACAATTAAGTTTTCTCTGAAACTAGTCGGTAGAGTTGGCTAAAATTATCAATATTAGTTTCATGTTATGTAAAGCTGGTTAATTTGGTCCGCTCTTATCACTTTTCTAAAATAATAGCAACTTTAAATTGTGAAACGTGAAACAACAATGTTTGCATTTTCTTATATTAGTTCTAGCATACAATTAAGTTTTCTCTGAAACTAGTCGGTAGAGTTGGCTAAAATTATCAATATTAGTTTTATGTTATGTAACGCTGGTTAATTTGGTCCGTTCTTATCACTTTTCTAAAATAATAGCAACTTTAAATCGTGAAACGTGAAACAACAATGTTTGCATTTTCTTATATCAGTTCTAGCATACAATTAAGTTTTCTCTGAAACTAGTCGGTAGAGTTGGCTAAAATTATCAATATTAGTTTCATGTTATGTAAAGCTGGTTAATTTGGTCCGTTCTTATCACTTTTCTAAAATAATAGCAACTTTAAATCGTGAAACGTGAAACAACAATGTTTGCATTTTCTTATATTAGTTCTAGCATACAATTAAGTTTTCTCTGAAACTAGTCGGTAGAGTTGGCTAAAATTATCAATATTAGTTTCATGTTATGTAACGCTGGTTAATTTGGTCCGTTCTTATCACTTTTCTAAAATAATAGCAACTTTAAATCGTGAAACGTGAAACAACAATGTTTGCATTTTCTTATATTAGTTCTAGCATACAATTAAGTTTTCTCTGAAACTAGTCGGTAGAGTTGGGTAAAATTATCAATATTAGTTTTATGTTATGTAACGCTGGTTAATTTGGTCCGTTCTTATCACTTTTCTAAAATAATAGCAACTTTAAATCGTGAAACGTGAAACAACAATGTTTGCATTTTCTTATATTAGTTCTAGCATACAATTAAGTTTTCTCTGAAACTAGTCGGTAGAGTTGGCTAAAATTATCAATATTAGTTTCATGTTATGTAAAGCTGGTTAATTTGGTCCGTTCTTATCACTTTTCTAAAATAATAGCAACTTTAAATCTTGAAACGTGAAACAACTATGTTTGCATTTTCTTATATTAGTTCTAGAATACAATTAAGTTTTCTCTGAAACTAGTCGGTAGAGTTGGCTAAAATTATCAATATTAGTTTTATGTTATGTAACGCTGGTTAATTTGGTCCGTTCTTATCACTTTTCTAAAATAATAGCAACTTTAAATCGTGAAACGTGAAACAACAATGTTTGCATTTTCTTATATTAGTTCTAGCATACAATTAAGTTTTCTCTGAAACTAGTCGGTAGAGTTGGCTAAAATTATCAATATTAGTTTTATGTTATGTAACGCTGGTTAATTTGGTCCGTTCTTATCACTTTTCTAAAATAATAGCAACTTTAAATCGTGAAACGTGAAACAACAATGTTTGCATTTTCTTATATTAGTTCTAGCATACAATTAAGTTTTCTCTGAAACTAGTCGGTAGAGTTGGCTAAAATTATCAATATTAGTTTTATGTTATGTAACGCTGGTTAATTTGGTCCGTTCTTATCACTTTTCTAAAATAATAGCAACTTTAAATCGTGAAACGTGAAACAACAATGTTTGCATTTTCTTATATTAGTTCTAGCATACAATTAAGTTTTCTCTGAAACTAGTCGGTAGAGTTGGCTAAAATTATCAATATTAGTTTCATGTTATGTAAAGCTGGTTAATTTGGTCCGTTCTTATCACTTTTCTAAAATAATAGCAACTTTAAATCGTGAAACGTGAAACAACAATGTTTGCATTTTCTTATATTAGTTCTAGCATACAATTAAGTTTTCTCTGAGACTAGTCGGTAGAGTTGGCTAAAATTATCAATATTAGTTTCATGTTATGTAAAGCTGGTTAATTTGGTCCGTTCTTATCACTTTTCTAAAATAATAGCAACTTTAAATCTTGAAACGTGAAACAACAATGTTTGCATTTTCTTATATCAGTTCTAGCATACAATTAAGTTTGCTCTGAAACTAGTCGGTAAAGTTTGCTAAAATTATCAATATTAGTTTCATGTTATGTAAATCTGGTTAATTTGGTCCGTTCTTATCATTTTTCTAAAATAATAGCAACTTTAAATCGTGAAACGTGAAACAACAATGTTTGCATTTTCTTATATTAGTTCTAGCATACAATTAAGTTTTCTCTGAATCTAGTCGGTAAAGTTGGCTAAAATTATCAATATTAGTTTCATGTTATGTAAAGCTGGTTAATTTGGTCCGTTCTTATCACTTTTCTAAAATAATAGCAACTTTAAATCGTGAAACGTGAAACAACAATGTTTGCATTTTCTTATATTAGTTCTAGCATACAATTAAGTTTTCTCTGAAACTAGTCGGTAGAGTTGGCTAAAATTATCAATATTAGTTTCATGTTATGTAAAGCTGGTTAATTTGGTCCGTTCTTATCACTTTTCTAAAATAATAGCAACTTTAAATCGTGAAACGTGAAACAACAATGTTTGCATTTTCTTATATTAGTTCTAGCATACAATTAAGTTTTCTCTGAAACTAGTCGGTAGAGTTGGCTAAAATTATCAATATTAGTTTCATGTTATGTAACGCTGGTTAATTTGGTCCGTTCTTATCACTTTTTTAAAATAATAGCAATTTTAAATCGTGAAACGTGAAACAACAATGTTTGCATTTTCTTATATTAGTTCTAGCATACAATTAAGTTTTCTCTGAAACTAGTCGGTAGAGTTGGCTAAAATTATCAATATTAGTTTCATGTTATGTGAAGCTGGTTAATTTGGACCGTTCTTATCACTTTTCTAAAATAATAGCAACTTTAAATCGTGAAACGTGAAACAACAATGTTTGCATTTTCTTATATTAGTTCTAGCATACAATTAAGTTTTCTCTGAAACTAGTCGGTGGAGTTGGCTAAAATTATCAATATTAGTTTTATGTTATGTAAAGCTGATAAACTTGGTCCGTTCTTATCACTTTTCTAAAATAATAGCAACTTTAAATCGTGAAACGTGAAACAACAATGGTTGCATTTTCTTATATTAGTTCTAGCATACAATTAAGTTTTCTCTGAAACTAGTCGGTAGAGTTGGCTAAAATTATCAATATTAGTTTCATGTTATGTAAAGCTGGTTAATTTGGTCCGTTCTTATCACTTTTCTAAAATAATAGCAACTTTAAATCTTGAAACGTGAAACAACAATGTTTGCATTTTATTATATCAGTTCTAGCATACAATTAAGTTTTCTCTGAAACTAGTCGGTAGAGTTGGCTAAAATTATCAATATTAGTTTCATGTTATGTAAATCTGGTTAATTTGGTCCGTTCTTATCACTTTTCTAAAATAATAGCAACTTTAAATCTTGAAACGTGAAACAACAATGTTTGCATTTTCTTATATCAGTTCTAGCATACAATTAAGTTTTCTCTGAAACTAGTCGGTAGAGTTGGCTAAAATTATCAATATTAGTTTCATGTTATGTAAAGCTGGTTAATTTGGTCCGTTCTTATCACTTTTCTAAAATAATAGCAACCAACTTTAAATCGTGAAACGTGAAACAACAATGTTTGCATTTTCTTATATTAGTTCTAGCATACAATTAAGTTTTCTTTGAAACTAGTCGGTAGAGTTGGCTAAAACTATCAATATTAGTTTCATGTTATGTAAAGCTGGTTAATTTGGTCCGTTCTTATCACTTTTCTAAAATAATAGCAACTTTAAATCGTGAAACGTGAAACAACAATGTTTGCATTTTCTTATATTAGTTCTAGCATACAATTAAGTTTTCTCTGAAACTAGTCGGTAGAGTTGGCTAAAATTATCAATATTAGTTTTATGTTATGTAACGCTGGTTAATTTGGTCCGTTCTAATCACTTTTCTAAAATAATAGCAACTTTAAATCGTGAAACGTGAAACAACAATGTTTGCATTTTCTTATATTAGTTCTAGCATACAATTAAGTTTTCTCTGAAACTAGTGGGTAGAGTTGGCTAAAATTATCAATATTAGTTTTATGTTATGTAACGCTGGTTAATTTGGTCCGTTCTTATCACTTTTCTAAAATAATAGCAACTTTAAATCGTGAAACGTGAAACAACAATGTTTGCATTTTCTTATATTAGTTCTAGCATACAATTAAGTTTTCTCTGAAACTAGTCGGTAGAGTTGGCTAAAATTATCAATATTAGTTTCATGTTATCTAAAGCTGGTTAATTTGGTCCGTTCTTATCACTTTTCTAAAATAATAGCAACTTTAAATCGTGAAACGTGAAACAACAATGTTTGCATTTTCTTATATTAGTTCTAGCATTCAATTAAGTTTTCTCTGAAACTAGTCGGTAGAGTTGGCTAAAATTATCAATATTAGTTTCATGTTATGTAAAGCTGATAAACCTGGTCCGTTCTTATCACTTTTCTAAAATAATAGCAACTTTAAATCGTGAAACGTGAAACAACAATGTTTGCATTTTCTTATATTAGTTCTAGCATACAATTAAGTTTTCTCTGAAACTAGTCGGTAGAGTTGGCTAAAATTATCAATATTAGTTTCATGTTATGTAAAGCTGGTTAATTTGGTCCGTTCTTATCACTTTTCTAAAATAATAGCAACTTTAAATCGTGAAACGTGAAACAACAATGTTTGCATTTTTTATATTAGTTCTAGCATACAATTAAGTTTTCTCTGAAACTAGTCGGTAAAGTTTGCTAAAATTATCAATATTAGTTTCATGTTATGTAAAGCTGGTTAATTTGGTCCGTTCTTATCATTTTTCTAAAATAATAGCAACTTTAAATCGTGAAACGTGAAACAACAATGTTTGCATTTTCTTATATTAGTTCTAGCATACAATTAAGTTTTCTCTGAAACTAGTCGGTAGAGTTGGCTAAAATTATCAATATTAGTTTCATGTTATGTAATGCTGGTTAATTTGGTCCGTTCTTATCACTTTTCTAAAATAATAGCAACTTTAAATCGTGAAACGTGAAACAACAATGTTTGCATTTTCTTATATTAGTTCTAGCATACAATTAAGTTTTCTCTGAAACTAGTCGGTAGAGTTGGCTAAAATTATCAATATTAGTTTCATGTTATGTAGAGCTGGTTAATTTGGTCCGTTCTTATCACTTTTCTAAAATAATAGCAACTTTAAATCTTGAAACGTGAAACAACAATGTTTGCATTTTCTTATATTAGTTCTAGCATACAATTAAGTTTTCTCTGAAACTAGTCGGTAGAGTTGGCTAAAATTATCAATATTAGTTTCATGTTATGTAAAGCTGGTTAATTTGGTCCGTTCTTATCACTTTTCTAAAATAATAGCAACTTTAAATCGTGAAACGTGAAACAACAATGTTTGCATTTTCTTATATTAGTTCTAGCATACAATTAAGTTTTCTCTGAAACTAGTCGGTAGAGTTGGCTAAAATTATCAATATTAGTTTCATGTTATGTAAAGCTGGTTAATTTGGTCCGTTCTTATCACTTTTCTAAAATAATAGCAACTTTAAATCGTGAAATGTGAAACAACAATGTTTGCATTTTCTTATATTAGTTCTAGCATACAATTAAGTTTCCTCTGAAACTAGTCGGTAGAGTTGGCTAAAATTATCAATATTAGTTTTATGTTATGTAACGCTGGTTAATTTGGTCCGTTCTTATCACTTTTCTAAAATAATAGCAACTTTAAATCGTGAAACGTGAAACAGCAATGTTTGCATTTTCTTATATTAGTTCTAGCATACAATTAAGTTTTCTCTGAAACTAGTCGGTAGAGTTGGCTAAAATTATCAATATTAGTTTCATGTTATGTAAAGCTGGTTAATTTGGTCCGTTCTTGTCACTTTTCTAAAATAATAACAACTTGAAATCTTGAAACATGAAACAACAATGTTTGCATTTTCTTATATCAGTTCTAGCATACAATTAAGTTTTCTCTGAAACTAGTCGGTAAAGTTTGCTAAAATTATCAATATTAGTTTCATGTTATGTAAAGCTGGTTAATTTGGTCCGTTCTTATCATTTTTCTAAAATAATAGCAACTTTAAATCGTGAAACGTGAAACAACAATGTTTGCATTTTCTTATATTAGTTCTAGCATACAATTAAGTTTTCTCTGAAACTAGTCGGTAGAGTTGGCTAAAATTATCAATATTAGTTTCATGTTATGTAAAGCTGGTTAATTTGGTCCGTTCTTATCACTTTTCTAAAATAATAGCAACTTTAAATCTTGAAACGTGAAACAGCAATGTTTGCATTTTCTTATATTAGTTCTAGCATACAATTAAGTTTTCTCTGAAACTAGTCGGTAGAGTTGGCTAAAATTATCAATATTAGTTTCATGTTATGTAAAGCTGGTTAATTTGGTCCGTTCTTATCACTTTTCTAAAATAATAGCAACTTTAAATCTTGAAACGTGAAACAACAATGTTTGCATTTTCTTATATCAGTTCTAGCATACAATTAAGTTTTCTCTGAAACTAGTCGGTAAAGTTTGCTAAAATTATCAATATTAGTTTCATGTTATGTAAAGCTGGTTAATTTGGTCCGTTCTTATCATTTTTCTAAAATAATAGCAACTTTAAATCGTGAAACGTGAAACAACAATGTTTGCATTTTCTTATATTAGTTCTAGCATACAATTAAGTTTTCTCTGAAACTAGTCGGTAGAGTTGGCTAAAATTATCAATATTAGTTTTATGTTATGTAACGCTGATTAATTTGGTCCGTTCTTATCACCGTTATCACCGTCCGTTCCTTTCTAAAATAATAGCAACCTTAAATCTTGAAACGTGAAACAACAATGTTTGCATTTTCTTATATCAGTTCTAGCATACAATTAAGTTTTCTCTGAAACTAGTCGGTAGAGTTGGCTAAAATTATCAATATTAGTTTTATGTTATGTAACGCTGGTTAATTTGGTCCGTTCTTATCACTTTTCTAAAATAATAGCAACTTTAAATCGTGAAACGTGAAACAACAATGTTTGCATTTTCTTATATTAGTTCTAGCATACAATTAAGTTTTCTCTGAAACTAGTCGGTAGAGTTGGCTAAAATTATCAATATTAGTTTTATGTTATGTAACGCTGGTTAATTTGGTCCGTTCTTATCACTTTTCTAAAATAATAGCAACTTTAAATCGTGAAACGTGAAACAACAATGTTTGCATTTTCTTATATTAGTTCTAGCATACAATTAAGTTTTCTCTGAAACTAGTCGGTAGAGTTGGCTAAAATTATCAATATTAGTTTTATGTTATGTAACGCTGATTAATTTGGTCCGTTCTTATCACCGTTATCACCGTCCGTTCCTTTCTAAAATAATAGCAACCTTAAATCTTGAAACGTGAAACAACAATGTTTGCATTTTATTATATTAGTTCTAGCATACAATTAAGTTTTCTCTGAAACTAGTCGGTAGAGTTGGCTAAAATTATCAATATTAGTTTTATGTTATGTAACGCTGGTTAATTTGGTCCGTTCTTATCACTTTTCTAAAATAATAGCAACTTTAAATCGTGAAACGTGAAACAACAATGTTTGCATTTTCTTATATTAGTTCTAGCATACAATTAAGTTTTCTCTGAAACTAGTCGGTAGAGTTGGCTAAAATTATCAATATTAGTTTCATGTTATGTAAAGCTGGTTAATTTGGTCCGTTCTTATCACTTTTCTAAAATAATAGCAACTTTAAATCGTGAAACGTGAAACAACAATGTTTGCATTTTCTTATATTAGTTCTAGCATACAATTAAGTTTTCTCTGAAACTAGTCGGTAGAGTTTGCTAAAATTATCAATATTAGTTTTATGTTATGTAACGCTGGTTAATTTGGTCCGTTCTTATCAGTTTTATAAAATAATAGCAACTTTAAATCGTGAAACGTGAAACAGCAATGTTTGCATTTTCTTATATTAGTTCTAGCATACAATTAAGTTTTCTCTGAAACTAGTCGGTAGAGTTGGCTAAAATTATCAATATTAGTTTCATGTTATGTAAAGCTGGTTAATTTGGTCCGTTCTTATCACTTTTCTAAAATAATAGCCCCTTTAAATCTTGAAACGTGAAACAACAATGTTTGCATTTTCTTATATGAGTTCTAGCATACAATTAAGTTTTCTCTGAAACTAGTCGGTAAAGTTTGCTAAAATTATCAATATTAGTTTCATGTTATGTAAAGCTGGTTAATTTGGTCCGTTCTTATCACTTTTCTAAAATAATAGCAACTTTAAATCGTGAAATGTGAAACAACAATGTTTGCATTTTCTTATATTAGTTCTAGCATACAATTAAGTTTCCTCTGAAACTAGTCGGTAGAGTTGGCTAAAATTATCAATATTAGTTTTATGTTATGTAACGCTGGTTAATTTGGTCCGTTCTTATCACTTTTCTAAAATAATAGCAACTTTAAATCGTGAAACGTGAAACAGCAATGTTTGCATTTTCTTATATTAGTTCTAGCATACAATTAAGTTTTCTCTGAAACTAGTCGGTAGAGTTGGCTAAAATTATCAATATTAGTTTCATGTTATGTAAAGCTGGTTAATTTGGTCCGTTCTTATCATTTTTCTAAAATAATAGCAACTTTAAATCGTGAAACGTGAAACAACAATGTTTGCATTTTCTTATATTAGTTCTAGCATACAATTAAGTTTTCTCTGAAACTAGTCGGTAGAGTTGGCTAAAATTATCAATATTAGTTTTATGTTATGTAACGCTGATTAATTTGGTCCGTTCTTATCACCGTTATCACCGTCCGTTCCTTTCTAAAATAATAGCAACCTTAAATCTTGAAACGTGAAACAACAATGTTTGCATTTTATTATATTAGTTCTAGCATACAATTAAGTTTTCTCTGAAACTAGTCGGTAGAGTTGGCTAAAATTATCAATATTAGTTTTATGTTATGTAACGCTGGTTAATTTGGTCCGTTCTTATCACTTTTCTAAAATAATAGCAACTTTAAATCGTGAAACGTGAAACAACAATGTTTGCATTTTCTTATATTAGTTCTAGCATACAATTAAGTTTTCTCTGAAACTAGTCGGTAGAGTTGGCTAAAATTATCAATATTAGTTTCATGTTATGTAAAGCTGGTTAATTTGGTCCGTTCTTATCACTTTTCTAAAATAATAGCAACTTTAAATCGTGAAACGTGAAACAACAATGTTTGCATTTTCTTATATTAGTTCTAGCATACAATTAAGTTTTCTCTGAAACTAGTCGGTAGAGTTTGCTAAAATTATCAATATTAGTTTTATGTTATGTAACGCTGGTTAATTTGGTCCGTTCTTATCAGTTTTATAAAATAATAGCAACTTTAAATCGTGAAACGTGAAACAGCAATGTTTGCATTTTCTTATATTAGTTCTAGCATACAATTAAGTTTTCTCTGAAACTAGTCGGTAGAGTTGGCTAAAATTATCAATATTAGTTTCATGTTATGTAAAGCTGGTTAATTTGGTCCGTTCTTATCACTTTTCTAAAATAATAGCCCCTTTAAATCTTGAAACGTGAAACAACAATGTTTGCATTTTCTTATATGAGTTCTAGCATACAATTAAGTTTTCTCTGAAACTAGTCGGTAAAGTTTGCTAAAATTATCAATATTAGTTTCATGTTATGTAAAGCTGGTTAATTTGGTCCGTTCTTATCACTTTTCTAAAATAATAGCAACTTTAAATCGTGAAATGTGAAACAACAATGTTTGCATTTTCTTATATTAGTTCTAGCATACAATTAAGTTTCCTCTGAAACTAGTCGGTAGAGTTGGCTAAAATTATCAATATTAGTTTTATGTTATGTAACGCTGGTTAATTTGGTCCGTTCTTATCACTTTTCTAAAATAATAGCAACTTTAAATCGTGAAACGTGAAACAGCAATGTTTGCATTTTCTTATATTAGTTCTAGCATACAATTAAGTTTTCTCTGAAACTAGTCGGTAGAGTTGGCTAAAATTATCAATATTAGTTTCATGTTATGTAAAGCTGGTTAATTTGGTCCGTTCTTATCACTTTTCTAAAATAATAACAACTTTAAATCTTGAAACGTGAAACAACAATGTTTGCATTTTCTTATATTAGTTCTAGCATACAATTAAGTTTTCTCTGAAACTAGTCGGTAAAGTTTGCTAAAATTATCAATATTAGTTTCATGTTATGTAAAGCTGGTTAATTTGGTTCGTTCTTATCATTTTTCTAAAATAATAGCAACTTTAAATCGTGAAACGTGAAACAGCAATGTTTGCATTTTCTTATATTAGTTCTAGCATACAATTAAGTTTTCTCTGAAACTAGTCGGTAGAGTTGGCTAAAATTATCAATATTAGTTTCATGTTATGTAAAGCTGGTTAATTTGGTCCGTTCTTATCACTTTTCTAAAATAATAACAACTTTAAATCTTGAAACGTGAAACAACAATGTTTGCATTTTCTTATATTAGTTCTAGCATACAATTAAGTTTTCTCTGAAACTAGTCGGTAGAGTTGGCTAAAATTATCAATATTAGTTTCATGTTATGTAAAGCTGGTTAATTTGGTCCGTTCTTATCACTTTTCTAAAATAATAGCAACTTTAAATCGTGAAACGTGAAACAACAATGTTTGCATTTTCTTATATTAGTTCTAGCATACAATTAAGTTTTCTCTGAAACTAGTCGGTAGAGTTGGCTAAAATTATCAATATTAGTTTTATGTTATGTAACGCTGGTTAATTTGGTCCGTTCTTATCACTTTTCTAAAATAATAGCAACTTTAAATCTTGAAACGTGAAACAACAATGTTTGCATTTTCTTATATCAGTTCTAGCATACAATTAAGTTTTCTCTGAAACTAGTCGGTAAAGTTTGCTAAAATTATCAATATTAGTTTCATGTTATGTAAAGCTGGTTAATTTGGTCCGTTCTTATCATTTTTCTAAAATAATAGCAACTTTAAATCGTGAAACGTGAAACAACAATGTTTGCATTTTCTTATATTAGTTCTAGCATACAATTAAGTTTTCTCTGAAACTAGTCGGTAGAGTTGGCTAAAATTATCAATATTAGTTTCATGTTATGTAAAGCTGGTTAATTTGGTCCGTTCTTATCACTTTTCTAAAATAATAACAACTTTAAATCTTGAAACGTGAAACAACAATGTTTGCATTTTCTTATATCAGTTCTAGCATACAATTAAGTTTTCTCTGAAACTAGTCGGTAAAGTTTGCTAAAATTATCAATATTAGTTTCATGTTATGTAAAGCTGGTTAATTTGGTCCGTTCTTATCATTTTTCTAAAATAATAGCAACTTTAAATCGTGAAATGTGAAACAGCAATGTTTGCATTTTCTTATATTAGTTCTAGCATACAATTAAGTTTTCTCTGAAACTAGTCGGTAGAGTTGGCTAAAATTATCAATATTAGTTTCATGTTATGTAAAGCTGGTTAATTTGGTCCGTTCTTATCACTTTTCTAAAATAATAACAACTTTAAATCTTGAAACGTGAAACAACAATGTTTGCATTTTCTTATATTAGTTCTAGCATACAATTAAGTTTTCTCTGAAACTAGTCGGTAGAGTTGGCTAAAATTATCAATATTAGTTTCATGTTATGTAAAGCTGGTTAATTTGGTCCGTTCTTATCACTTTTCTAAAATAATAACAACTTTAAATCTTGAAACGTGAAACAACAATGTTTGCATTTTCTTATATCAGTTCTAGCATACAATTAAGTTTTCTCTGAAACTAGTCGGTAGAGTTGGCTAAAATTATCAATATTAGTTTTATGTTATGTAACGCTGGTTAATTTGGTCCGTTCTTATGACTTTTCTAAAATAATAGCAACTTTAAATCTTGAAACGTGAAACAACAATGTTTGCATTTTCTTATATCAGTTCTAGCATACAATTAAGTTTTCTCTGAAACTAGTCGGTAAAGTTTGCTAAAATTATCAATATTAGTTTCATGTTATGTAAAGCTGGTTAATTTGGTCCGTTCTTATCATTTTTCTAAAATAATAGCAACTTTAAATCGTGAAACGTGAAACAACAATGTTTGCATTTTCTTATATTAGTTCTAGCATACAATTAAGTTTTCTCTGAAACTAGTCGGTAGAGTTGGCTAAAATTATCAATATTAGTTTCATGTTATGTAAAGCTGGTTAATTTGGTCCGTTCTTATCACTTTTCTAAAATAATAACAACTTTAAATCTTGAAACGTGAAACAACAATGTTTGCATTTTCTTATATCAGTTCTAGCATACAATTAAGTTTTCTCTGAAACTAGTCGGTAAAGTTTGCTAAAATTATCAATATTAGTTTCATGTTATGTAAAGCTGGTTAATTTGGTCCGTTCTTATCATTTTTCTAAAATAATAGCAACTTTAAATCGTGAAACGTGAAACAACAATGTTTGTATTTTCTTATATTAGTTCTAGCATACAATTAAGTTTTCTCTGAAACTAGTCTGTAGAGTTGGCTAAAATTATCAATATTAGTTTCATGTTATGTAAAGCTGGTTAATTTGGTCCGTTCTTATCACTTTTCTAAAATAATAGCAACTTTAACCGTATTCATGCCAGGCGGTGACTTTGGATCACATTTTAAATTTAAACTATTGTAATTGTTATAACCGAACATATTTTCCAATTTCATTATTATTTATTCTATTAACCAGTTTTTGTTTAAAAAATAAAATTAAAATGAAATTTCTCAAGCGATCGGGAATCCCTTACGCTGCCATAATAAATAATACTGACGTAAACTACCAAGTGGTGACTTATGAACACCAAATCAAAAAAAATCATAAACGTATGTTCTATTGCAAAAAACATAATTAAACATATATGAATATAATGTAATACAATACTCAATACTATGATCTATGAATATAATAAGCAAACAAAACCAAAATCTTAATCAGGTTGAAACATGATTTCAATTATTTTTATTATAAACAATACGATAAAACTTAAGCAATACGTTAGTATTGTGCGATTTTCACAAAAGGTATATTGATTTTTAGTTATTGTGCGTTTTTACTATTTTATGTGCGTGGAAAATTATTATAAATTTGGTTTTTCAGTTATTTTTGGAAACAAATTGGAGTATTATAAATAGGTAAGATACAATATTAGATAATGTCTTTGGAAATATATCTGTTAGTTATTAGAATTAATATTACAATACATATTTCTAGAAAAATGGCAAACAAAACACGAAAGTTTTTAACGGAACAGGAGATATATAATGCCATGGCGGAGAGCGACGAAGGAAGTGAAGCAGAAATATTTGTAAAAAATGTTGATGAAGCATCTGACAGTGAGCAAGACATGTTAGAAACGGCTTCCGAATTGAGTGATGAACAGACAGTTGATAGTAGTGATAATGAATACTATGAAGAAAATGAAAGTGAATCCGTATTTTTGGGTAAAGATGGGACTGAATGGAAATCTTTACCATATATTCTAGGAAAAACTCCTGCGTACAACATTATCAAAGGTGGCATCAATAAAGTTTTATTACACTCTGGTAAACACATTGATTCCCCTATAGATGCATTTTTATTATTTTTCAACGACGAAGTAATAGATGTGATAGTCAAATTTACCAATCTACAAGCACACAAAACTGTTGGAAATAAGTGGAAGAAAACGGATTCAGTTGAAATGTTGGCTTATATAGGTTTATTAATTGACGCAGGGTTAAGAAAGCAAGGTGTATCTGATTTTACTGAATTTTGGGATCCACTATTTGGTAGCAATGTTTACCGTGCGTGCATGGGAAAAAATAGATTTGTAGCATTATCTCGTCATTTACGTTTCGACGACAAGTCTACACGAAGTGCACGTAGATCCAAAGACAAATTTGCTGCAATAAGAGATCTATGGGATTTAATTAACAAAAATTTACTGAAACATTATCTTCCAGGAGATAATTTGACGATAGATGAACAATTAGTACCGTTTAACGGCAGAGTGTCATTTCGACAATATATACCCTCGAAACCGGACAAATATGGTATGAAAATTTGGTGGATTTGCGACAGTGCTACCAGTTATCCACTACAAGGGATACCATATCTTGGTCAGGAAGGTCCAACCAAGGCAGTGAATCTCGCCGCTAAAGTTGTGAAACAGTTATGTGTACCATTTGAAAGATCGAATAGAAACATCACTTTCGATAATTATTTCACAAGTTATGAATTAGCACAAGATTTGATAACAACAGGGCTTACATGTGTTGGTACATTAAGAAAAAATAAAAGGTGTATACCACCAAACTTCCTTCCAAATAAAGGAAGGGAAGTACACACAAACGTTTTTGGCTTTCGAAAAAAAATGACGCTGGTCAGTTATGTACCTAAAAAAAATCGAGCAGTCATATTGCTATCGACAATGCATAATCGCAATACAATTGATGTAACTAACAAAAATAAATCCATGATAAATTTATATTATAATTCAACAAAGGGAGGGGTTGATACCCTTGATAAATTGTGTCATGCTTTTTCTGTGAAACGTAAATCAAACAGATGGCCAGTTGTACAATTTTACAACTTGATAGATATCTGTGGTGTGGCTGCTAAAGTTATTTGGATGAATTTGCATCCAGAGTGGAATAAAACAAAAGTTAACGTTCGTCGCAAATTATTTTTGAGAGAATTGGTTCAAGAAATGGTAACACCGAACATAAAACGCCGAGACACAACACATTTAACCAAAAGAAATATTAAATCAATCAACGAAGTACTCCATAATTCGTTGAATAATCCAGCTGATGAAGCACCACAACCATTCAAAATTAGAAAACGGTGCAACTATTGTCCACGAGATAAAGGTAGAGCATCCAAACAATATTGTAGTATTTGCAGTAAAAACGTTTGTAACGAACATTCGCAAAAAACAATTGTTTGTACCAAGTGTGTAAATAAATAAATTGCATTATTTAAGTAAATTGATATATTCTGCTGAATTAATATACATATGTTAATTATTATTTTGTTTTTGTAATTCGTTATTAATTTTATTATTATAAATGATAAATTTGATTAAATAATAAATGAACTTTCTACAATTTCATATCGTTTTCCATTGTATAATTATTCTTTAAAATGTAATTTAGTGATTCGCATACACCGATTTAATACCGGTGACCCTAACTCACCACTTGGCATTTTACGTCAGTAAAATAACCTGGCAAGAATACGGTTAAATCGTGAAACGTGAAACAACAATGTTTGCATTTTCTTATATTAGTTCTAGCATACAATTAAGTTTTCTCTGAAACTAGTCGGTAGAGTTGGCTAAAATTATCAATATTAGTTTTATGTTATGTAACGCTGGTTAATTTGGTCCGTTCTTATCACTTTTCTAAAATAATAGCAACTTTAAATCGTGAAACGTAAAACAACAATATTTGCATTTTCTTATATTAGTTCTAGCATACAATTAAGTTTTCTCTGAAACTAGTCGGAAGAGTTGGGTAAAATTATCAATATTAGTTTTATGTTATGTAACGCTGGTTAATTTGGTCCGTTCTTATCACTTTTCTAAAATAATAGCAACTTTAAATCGTGAAACGTGAAACAACAATGTTTGCATTTTCTTATATTAGTTCTAGCATACAATTAAGTTTTCTCTGAAACTAGTCGGTAGAGTTGGCTAAAATTATCAATATTAGTTTCATGTTATGTAAAGCTGATTAATTTGGTCCGTTCTTATCACTTTTCTAAAATAATAGCAACTTTAAATCGTGAAACGTGAAACAACAATATTTGCATTTTCTTATATTAGTTCTAGCATACAATTAAGTTTTCTCTGAAACTAGTCGGTAGAGTTGGCTAAAATTATCAATATTAGTTTCATGTTATGTAAAGCTGGTTAATTTGGTCCGTTCTTATCACTTTTCTAAAATAATAGCAACTTTAAATCGTGAAACGTGAAACAACAATGTTTGCATTTTCTTATATTAGTTCTAGCATACAATTAAGTTTTCTCTGAAACTAGTCGGTAGAGTTGGCTAAAATTATCAATATTAGTTTTATGTTATGTAACGCTGGTTAATTTGGTCCGTTCTTATCACTTTTCTAAAATAATAGCAACTTTAAATCGTGAAACGTGAAACAACAATGTTTGCATTTTCTTATATTAGTTCTAGCATACAATTAAGTTTTCTCTGAAACTAGTCGGTAGAGTTGGCTAAAATTATCAATATTAGTTTCATGTTATGTAACGCTGGTTAATTTGGTCCGTTCTTATCACTTTTCTAAAATAATAGCAACTTTAAATCGTGAAACGTGAAACAACAATGTTTGCATTTTCTTATATTAGTTCTAGCATACAATTAAGTTTTCTCTGAAACTAGTCGGTAGAGTTGGGTAAAATTATCAATATTAGTTTTATGTGATGTAACGCTGGTTAATTTGGTCCGTTCTTATCACTTTTCTAAAATAATAGCAACTTTAAATCGTGAAACGTGAACAACAATGTTTGCATTTTCTTATATTAGTTCTAGCATACAATTAAGTTTTCTCTGAAACTAGTCGGTAGAGTTGGCTAAAATTATCAATATTAGTTTCATGTTATGTAAAGCTGGTTAATTTGGTCCGTTCTTATCACTTTTCTAAAATAATAGCAACTTTAAATCTTGAAACGTGAAACAACAATGTTTGCATTTTCTTATATTAGTTCTAGCATACAATTAAGCTTTCTCTGAAACTAGTCGGTAGAGTTGGCTAAAATTATCAATATTAGTTTCATGTTATGTAACGCTGGTTAATATGGTCCGTTCTTATCACTTTTCTAAAATAATAGCAACTTTAAATCGTGAAACGTGAAACAACCATGTTTGCATTTTCTTATATTAGTTCTAGCATACAATTGAGTTTTCTCTGAAACTAGTCGGTAGAGTTGGCTAAAATTATCAATATTAGTTTCATGTTATGTAAAGCTGGTTAATTTGGTCCGTTCTTATAACTTTTCTAAAATAATAGCAACTTTAAATTGTGAAACGTGAAACAACAATGTTTGCATTTTCTTATATTAGTTCTAGCATACAATTAAGTTTTCTCTGTAACTAGTCGGAAGAGTTGGGTAAAATTATCAATATTAGTTTTATGTTATGTAACGCTGGTTAATTTGGTCCGTTCTTATCACTTTTCTAAAATAATAGCAACTTTAAATCGTGAAACGTGAAACAACAATGTTTGCATTTTCTTATATTAGTTCTAGCATACAATTAAGTTTTCTCCGAAACTAGTCGGTAGAGTTGGCTAAAATTATCAATATTAGTTTCATGTTATGTAAAGCTGGTTAATTTGGTCCGTTCTTATCACTTTTCTAAAATAATAGCAACTTTAAATCGTGAAACGTGAAACAACAATGTTTGCATTTTCTTATATTAGTTCTAGCATACAATTAAGTTTTCTCTGAAACTAGTCGGTAGAGTTGGCTAAAATTATCAATATTAGTTTCATGTTATGTAAAGCTGGTTAATTTGGTCCGTTCTTATCACTTTTCTAAAATAATAGCAACTTTAAATCGTGAAACGTGAAACAACAATATTTGCATTTTCTTATATTAGTTCTAGCATACAATTAAGTTTTCTCTGAAACTAGTCGGAAGAGTTGGGTAAAATTATCAATATTAGTTTTATGTTATGTAACGCTGGTTAATTTGGTCCGTTCTTATCACTTTTCTAAAATAATAGCAACTTTAAATAGTGAAACGTGAAACAACAATGTTTGCATTTTCTTATATTAGTTCTAGCATACAATTAAGTTTTCTCTGAAACTAGTCGGTAGAGTTGGCTAAAATTATCAATATTAGTTTCATGTTATGTAAAGCTGGTTAATTTGGTCCGTTCTTATCACTTTTCTAAAATAATAGCAACTTTAAATCGTGAAACGTGAAACAACAATGTTTGCAATTTCTTATATTAGTTCTTATATTAGTTCTTACAATTAGTACAATTATTTAGTTCATACAATTAAGTTTTCTCTGAAACTAGTCGGTAGAGTTGGCTAAAATTATCAATATTATTTTCATGTTATGTAAAGCTGGTTAATTTGGTCCGTTCTTATCACTTTTCTAAAATAATAGCAACTTTAAATCGTGAAACGTGAAACAACAATGTTTGCATTTTCTTATATTAGTTCTAGCATACAATTAAGTTTTCTCCGAAACTAGTCGGTAGAGTTGGCTAAAATTATCAATATTAGTTTCATGTTATGTAAAGCTGGTTAATTTGGTCCGTTCTTATCACTTTTCTAAAATAATAGCAACTTTAAATCGTGAAACGTGAAACAACAATGTTTGCATTTTCTTATATTAGTTCTAGCATACAATTAAGTTTTCTCTGAAACTAGTCGGTAGAGTTGGCTAAAATTATCAATATTAGTTTCATGTTATGTAAAGCTGGTTAATTTGGTCCGTTCTTATCACTTTTCTAAAATAATAGCAACTTTAAATCGTGAAACGTGAAACAACAATATTTGCATTTTCTTATATTAGTTCTAGCATACAATTAAGTTTTCTCTGAAACTAGTCGGTAGAGTTGGCTAAAATTATCAATATTAGTTTCATGTTATGTAACGCTGGTTAATTTGGTCCGTTCTTATCACTTTTCTAAAATAATAGCAACTTTAAATCGTGAAACGTGAAACAACAATGTTTGCATTTTCTTATATTAGTTCTAGCATACAATTAAGTTTTCTCTGAAACTAGTCGGTAGAGTTGGGTAAAATTATCAATATTAGTTTTATGTTATGTAACGCTGATTAATTTGGTCCGTTCTTATCACTTTTCTAAAATAATAGCAACTTTAAATCGTGAAACGTGAACAACAATGTTTGCATTTTCTTATATTAGTTCTAGCATACAATTAAGTTTTCTCTGAAACTAGTCGGTAGAGTTGGCTAAAATTATCAATATTAGTTTCATGTTATGTAAAGCTGGTTAATTTGGTCCGTTCTTATCACTTTTCTAAAATAATAGCAACTTTAAACCTTGAAACGTGAAACAACAATGTTTGCATTTTCTTATATTAGTTCTAGCATACAATTAAGCTTTCTCTGAAACTAGTCGGTTGAGTTGGCTAAAATTATCAATATTAGTTTCATGTTATGTAACGCTGGTTAATATGGTCCGTTCTTATCACTTTTCTAAAATAATAGCAACTTTAAATCGTGAAACGTGAAACAACTATGTTTGCATTTTCTTATATTAGTTCTAGCATACAATTGAGTTTTCTCTGAAACTAGTCGGTAGAGTTGGCTAAAATTATCAATATTAGTTTTATGTTATGTAACGCTGGTTAATTTGGTCCGTTCTTATCACTTTTCTAAAATAATAGCAACTTTAAATCGTGAAACGTGAAACAACAATGTTTGCATTTTCTTATATTAGTTCTAGCATACAATTAAGTTTTCTCTGAAACTAGTCGGTAGAGTTGGCTAAAATTATCAATATTAGTTTCATGTTATGTAACGCTGGTTAATTTGGTCCGTTCTTATCACTTTTCTAAAATAATAGCAACTTTAAATCGTGAAACGTGAAACAACAATGTTTGCATTTTCTTATATTAGTTCTAGCATACAATTAAGTTTTCTCTGAAACTAGTCGGTAGAGTTGGGTAAAATTATCAATATTAGTTTTATGTTATGTAACGCTGGTTAATTTGGTCCGTTCTTATCACTTTTCTAAAATAATAGCAACTTTAAATCGTGAAACGTGAACAACAATGTTTGCATTTTCTTATATTAGTTCTAGCATACAATTAAGTTTTCTCTGAAACTAGTCGGTAGAGTTGGCTAAAATTATCAATATTAGTTTCATGTTATGTAAAGCTGGTTAATTTGGTCCGTTCTTATCACTTTTCTAAAATAATAGCAACTTTAAATCGTGAAACGTGAAACAACAATGTTTGCATTTTCTTATATTAGTTCTAGCATACAATTAAGTTTTCTCTGAAACTAGTCGGTAGAGTTGGCTAAAATTATCAATATTAGTTTTATGTTATGTAACGCTGGTTAATTTGGTCCGTTCTTATCGTTTTTCTAAAATAATAGCAACTTTAAATCGTGAAACGTGAAACAACAATGTTTGTATTTTCTTATATTAGTTCTAGCATACAATTAAGTTTTCTCTGAAACTAGTCTGTAGAGTTGGCTAAAATTATCAATATTAGTTTCATGTTATGTAAAGCTGGTTAATTTGGTCCGTTCTTATCACTTTTCTAAAATAATAGCAACTTTAAATCGTGAAACGTGAAACAACAATGTTTGCATTTTCTTATATTAGTTCTAGCATACAATTAAGTTTTCTCTGAAACTAGTCGGTAGAGTTGGCTAAAATTATCAATATTAGTTTTATGTTATGTAACGCTGGTTAATTTGGTCCGTTCTTATCACTTTTCTAAAATAATAGCAACTTTAAATCGTGAAACGTGAAACAACAATGTTTGCATTTTCTTATATTAGTTCTAGCATACAATTAAGTTTTCTCTGAAACTAGTCGGTAGAGTTGGCTAAAATTATCAATATTAGTTTTATGTTATGTAACGCTGGATAATTTGGTCCGTTCTTATCACTTTTCTAAAATAATAGCAACTTTAATTCGTGAAACGTGAAACAACAATGTTTGCATTTTCTTATATTAGTTCTAGCATACAATTAAGTTTTCTCTGAAACTAGTCGGTAGAGTTGGCTAAAATTATCAATATTAGTTTCATGTTATGTAAAGCTGGTTAATTTGGTCCGTTCTTATCACTTTTCTAAAATAATAGCAACTTTAAATCGTGAAACGTGAAACAACAATGTTTGCATTTTCTTATATTAGTTCTAGCATACAATTAAGTTTTCTCCGAAACTAGTCGGTAGAGTTGGCTAAAATTATCAATATTAGTTTCATGTTATGTAAAGCTGGTTAATTTGGTCCGTTCTTATCACTTTTCTAAAATAATAGCAACTTTAAATCGTGAAACGTGAAACAACAATGTTTGCATTTTCTTATATTAGTTCTAGCATACAATTAAGTTTTCTCTGAAACTAGTCGGTAGAGTTGGCTAAAATTATCAATATTAGTTTCATGTTATGTAAAGCTGGTTAATTTGGTCCGTTCTTATCACTTTTCTAAAATAATAGCAACTTTAAATCGTGAAACGTGAAACAACAATATTTGCATTTTCTTATATTAGTTCTAGCATACAATTAAGTTTTCTCTGAAACTAGTCGGAAGAGTTGGGTAAAATTATCAATATTAGTTTTATGTTATGTAACGCTGGTTAATTTGGTCCGTTCTTATCACTTTTCTAAAATAATAGCAACTTTAAATCGTGAAACGTGAAACAACAATGTTTGCATTTTCTTATATTAGTTCTAGCATACAATTAAGTTTTCTCTGAAACTAGTCGGTAGAGTTGGCTAAAATTATCAATATTAGTTTCATGTTATGTAAAGCTGGTTAATTTGGTCCGTTCTTATCACTTTTCTAAAATAATAGCAACTTTAAATCGTGAAACGTGAAACAACAATATTTGCATTTTCTTATATTAGTTCTAGCATACAATTAAGTTTTCTCTGAAACTAGTCGGTAGAGTTGGCTAAAATTATCAATATTAGTTTCATGTTATGTAAAGCTGGTTAATTTGGTCCGTTCTTATCACTTTTCTAAAATAATAGCAACTTTAAATCGTGAAACGTGAAACAACAATGTTTGCATTTTCTTATATTAGTTCTAGCATACAATTAAGTTTTCTCTGAAACTAGTCGGTAGAGTTGGCTAAAATTATCAATATTAGTTTTATGTTATGTAACGCTGGTTAATTTGGTCCGTTCTTATCACTTTTCTAAAATAATAGCAACTTTAAATCGTGAAACGTGAAACAACAATGTTTGCATTTTCTTATATTAGTTCTAGCATACAATTAAGTTTTCTCTGAAACTAGTCGGTAGAGTTGGCTAAAATTATCAATATTAGTTTCATGTTATGTAACGCTGGTTAATTTGGTCCGTTCTTATCACTTTTCTAAAATAATAGCAACTTTAAATCGTGAAACGTGAAACAACAATGTTTGCATTTTCTTATATTAGTTCTAGCATACAATTAAGTTTTCTCTGAAACTAGTCGGTAGAGTTGGGTAAAATTATCAATATTAGTTTTATGTTATGTAACGCTGGTTAATTTGGTCCGTTCTTATCACTTTTCTAAAATAATAGCAACTTTAAATCGTGAAACGTGAACAACAATGTTTGCATTTTCTTATATTAGTTCTAGCATACAATTAAGTTTTCTCTGAAACTAGTCGGTAGAGTTGGCTAAAATTATCAATATTAGTTTCATGTTATGTAAAGCTGGTTAATTTGGTCCGTTCTTATCACTTTTCTAAAATAATAGCAACTTTAAATCTTGAAACGTGAAACAACAATGTTTGCATTTTCTTATATTAGTTCTAGCATACAATTAAGCTTTCTCTGAAACTAGTCGGTAGAGTTGGCTAAAATTATCAATATTAGTTTCATGTTATGTAACGCTGGTTAATATGGTCCGTTCTTATCACTTTTCTAAAATAATAGCAACTTTAAATCGTGAAACGTGAAACAACCATGTTTGCATTTTCTTATATTAGTTCTAGCATACAATTGAGTTTTCTCTGAAACTAGTCGGTAGAGTTGGCTAAAATTATCAATATTAGTTTCATGTTATGTAAAGCTGGTTAATTTGGTCCGTTCTTATAACTTTTCTAAAATAATAGCAACTTTAAATTGTGAAACGTGAAACAACAATGTTTGCATTTTCTTATATTAGTTCTAGCATACAATTAAGTTTTCTCTGAAACTAGTCGGAAGAGTTGGGTAAAATTATCAATATTAGTTTTATGTTATGTAACGCTGGTTAATTTGGTCCGTTCTTATCACTTTTCTAAAATAATAGCAACTTTAAATCGTGAAACGTGAAACAACAATGTTTGCATTTTCTTATATTAGTTCTAGCATACAATTAAGTTTTCTCCGAAACTAGTCGGTAGAGTTGGCTAAAATTATCAATATTAGTTTCATGTTATGTAAAGCTGGTTAATTTGGTCCGTTCTTATCACTTTTCTAAAATAATAGCAACTTTAAATCGTGAAACGTGAAACAACAATGTTTGCATTTTCTTATATTAGTTCTAGCATACAATTAAGTTTTCTCTGAAACTAGTCGGTAGAGTTGGCTAAAATTATCAATATTAGTTTCATGTTATGTAAAGCTGGTTAATTTGGTCCGTTCTTATCACTTTTCTAAAATAATAGCAACTTTAAATCGTGAAACGTGAAACAACAATATTTGCATTTTCTTATATTAGTTCTAGCATACAATTAAGTTTTCTCTGAAACTAGTCGGAAGAGTTGGGTAAAATTATCAATATTAGTTTTATGTTATGTAACGCTGGTTAATTTGGTCCGTTCTTATCACTTTTCTAAAATAATAGCAACTTTAAATAGTGAAACGTGAAACAACAATGTTTGCATTTTCTTATATTAGTTCTAGCATACAATTAAGTTTTCTCTGAAACTAGTCGGTAGAGTTGGCTAAAATTATCAATATTAGTTTCATGTTATGTAAAGCTGGTTAATTTGGTCCGTTCTTATCACTTTTCTAAAATAATAGCAACTTTAAATCGTGAAACGTGAAACAACAATGTTTGCATTTTCTTATATTAGTTCTAGAATACAATTAAGTTTTATCTGAAACTAGTCGGTAGAGTTGGCTAAAATTATCAATATTAGTTTCATGTTATGTAAAGCTGGTTAATTTGGTGCGTTCTTATCACTTTTCTAAAATAATAGCAACTTTAAATCGTGAAACGTGAAACAACAATGTTTGCAATTTCTTATATTAGTTCTTACAATTAGTACAATTATTTAGTTCATACAATTAAGTTTTCTCTGAAACTAGTCGGTAGAGTTGGCTAAAATTATCAATATTATTTTCATGTTATGTAAAGCTGGTTAATTTGGTCCGTTCTTATCACTTTTCTAAAATAATAGCAACTTTAAATCGTGAAACGTGAAACAACAATGTTTGCATTTTCTTATATTAGTTCTAGCATACAATTAAGTTTTCTCTGAAACTAGTCGGTAGAGTTGGCTAAAATTATCAATATTAGTTTCATGTTATGTAAAGCTGGTTAATTTGGTCCGTTCTTATCACTTTTCTAAAATAATAGCAACTTTAAATCGTGAAACGTGAAACAACAATGTTTGCATTTTCTTATATTAGTTCTAGCATACAATTAAGTTTTCTCTGAAACTAGTCGGTAGAGTTGGCTAAAATTATCAATATTAGTTTCATGTTATGTAAAGCTGGTTAATTTGGTCCGTTCTTATCACTTTTCTAAAATAATAGCAACTTTAAATCGTGAAACGTGAAACAACAATGTTTGCATTTTCTTATATTAGTTCTAGCATACAATTAAGTTTTCTCTGAAACTAGTCGGTAGAGTTGGCTAAAATTATCAATATTAGTTTCATGTTATGTAAAGCTGATAAACCTGGTCCGTTCTTATCACTTTTCTAAAATAATAGCAACTTTAAATCGTGAAACGTGAAACAACAATGTTTGCATTTTCTTATATTAGTTCTAGCATACAATTAAGTTTTCTCTGAAACTAGTCGGTAGAGTTGGCTAAAATTATCAATATTAGTTTCATGTTATGTAACGCTGGTTAATTTGGTCCGTTCTTATCACTTTTCTAAAATAATAGCAACTTTAAATCGTGAAACGTGAAACAACAATGTTTGCATTTTCTTATATTAGTTCTAGCATACAATTAAGTTTTCTCTGAAACTAGTCGGTAGAGTTGGGTAAAATTATCAATATTAGTTTTATGTTATGTAACGCTGGTTAATTTGGTCCGTTCTTATCACTTTTCTAAAATAATAGCAACTTTAAATCGTGAAACGTGAACAACAATGTTTGCATTTTCTTATATTAGTTCTAGCATACAATTAAGTTTTCTCTGAAACTAGTCGGTAGAGTTGGCTAAAATTATCAATATTAGTTTCATGTTATGTAAAGCTGGTTAATTTGGTCCGTTCTTATCACTTTTCTAAAATAATAGCAACTTTAAATCTTGAAACGTGAAACAACAATGTTTGCATTTTCTTATATTAGTTCTAGCATACAATTAAGCTTTCTCTGAAACTAGTCGGTAGAGTTGGCTAAAATTATCAATATTAGTTTCATGTTATGTAACGCTGGTTAATATGGTCCGTTCTTATCACTTTTCTAAAATAATAGCAACTTTAAATCGTGAAACGTGAAACAACAATGTTTGCATTTTCTTATATTAGTTCTAGCATACAATTGAGTTTTCTCTGAAACTAGTCGGTAGAGTTGGCTAAAATTATCAATATTAGTTTCATGTTATGTAACGCTGGTTAATATGGTCCGTTCTTATCACTTTTCTAAAATAATAGCAACTTTAAATCGTGAAACGTGAAACAACCATGTTTGCATTTTCTTATATTAGTTCTAGCATACAATTGAGTTTTCGCTGAAACTAGTCGGTAGAGTTGGCTAAAATTATCAATATTAGTTTCATGTTATGTAAAGCTGGGTAATTTGGTCCGTTCTTATCACTTTTCTAAAATAATAGCAACTTTAAATTGTGAAACGTGAAACAACAATGTTTGCATTTTCTTATATTAGTTCTAGCATACAATTAAGTTTCCTCTGAAACTAGTCGGTAGAGTTGGCTAAAATTATCAATATTAGTTTTATGTTATGTAACGCTGGTTAATTTGGTCCGTTCTTATCACTTTTCTAAAATAATAGCAACTTTAAATCGTGAAACGTGAAACAACAATGTTTGCATTTTCTTATATCAGTTCTAGCATACAATTAAGTTTTCTCTGAAACTAGTCGGTAGAGTTGGCTAAAATTATCAATATTAATAATAGCAACTTTAAATCGTGAAACGTGAAACAACCATGTTTGCATTTTCTTATATTAGTTCTAGCATACAATTAAGTTTTCTCTGAAACTAGTCGGTAGAGTTGGCTAAAATTATCAATATTAGTTTCATGTTATGTAAAGCTGGTTAATTTGGTCCGTTCTTATCACTTTTCTAAAATAATAGCAACTTTAAATTGTGAAACGTGAAACAACAATGTTTGCATTTTCTTATATTAGTTCTAGCATACAATTAAGTTTTCTCTGAAACTAGTCGGTAGAGTTGGCTAAAATTATCAATATTAGTTTTATGTTATGTAACGCTGGTTAATTTGGTCCGTTCTTATCACTTTTCTAAAATAATAGCAACTTTAAATCGTGAAACGTGAAACAACAATGTTTGCATTTTCTTATATCAGTTCTAGCATACAATTAAGTTTTCTCTGAAACTAGTCGGTAGAGTTGGCTAAAATTATCAATATTAGTTTTATGTTATGTAAAGCTGGTTAATTTGGTCCGTTCTTATCACTTTTCTAAAATAATAGCAACTTTAAATCGTGAAACGTGAAACAACAATGTTTGCATTTTCTTATATTAGTTCTAGCATACAATTAAGTTTTCTCTGAAACTAGTCGGTAGAGTTGGCTAAAATTATCAATATTAGTTTCATGTTATGTAAAGCTGGTTAATTTGGTCCGTTCTTATCACTTTTCTAAAATAATAGCAACTTTAAATCGTGAAACGTGAAACAACAATATTTGCATTTTCTTATATTAGTTCTAGCATACAATTAAGTTTTCTCTGAAACTAGTCGGAAGAGTTGGGTAAAATTATCAATATTAGTTTTATGTTATGTAACGCTGGTTAATTTGGTCCGTTCTTATCACTTTTCTAAAATAATAGCAACTTTAAATCGTGAAACGTGAAACAACAATGTTTGCATTTTCTTATATTAGTTCTAGCATACAATTAAGTTTTCTCTGAAACTAGTCGGTAGAGTTGGCTAAAATTATCAATATTAGTTTCATGTTATGTAAAGCTGGTTAATTTGGTCCGTTCTTATCACTTTTCTAAAATAATAGCAACTTTAAATCGTGAAACGTGAAACAACAATATTTGCATTTTCTTATATTAGTTCTAGCATACAATTAAGTTTTCTCTGAAACTAGTCGGTAGAGTTGGCTAAAATTATCAATATTAGTTTCATGTTATGTAAAGCTGGTTAATTTGGTCCGTTCTTATCACTTTTCTAAAATAATAGCAACTTTAAATCGTGAAACGTGAAACAACAATGTTTGCATTTTCTTATATTAGTTCTAGCATACAATTAAGTTTTCTCTGAAACTAGTCGGTAGAGTTGGCTAAAATTATCAATATTAGTTTTATGTTATGTAACGCTGGTTAATTTGGTCCGTTCTTATCACTTTTCTAAAATAATAGCAACTTTAAATCGTGAAACGTGAAACAACAATGTTTGCATTTTCTTATATTAGTTCTAGCATACAATTAAGTTTTCTCTGAAACTAGTCGGTAGAGTTGGCTAAAATTATCAATATTAGTTTCATGTTATGTAACGCTGGTTAATTTGGTCCGTTCTTATCACTTTTCTAAAATAATAGCAACTTTAAATCGTGAAACGTGAAACAACAATGTTTGCATTTTCTTATATTAGTTCTAGCATACAATTAAGTTTTCTCTGAAACTAGTCGGTAGAGTTGGGTAAAATTATCAATATTAGTTTTATGTTATGTAACGCTGGTTAATTTGGTCCGTTCTTATCACTTTTCTAAAATAATAGCAACTTTAAATCGTGAAACGTGAACAACAATGTTTGCATTTTCTTATATTAGTTCTAGCATACAATTAAGTTTTCTCTGAAACTAGTCGGTAGAGTTGGCTAAAATTATCAATATTAGTTTCATGTTATGTAAAGCTGGTTAATTTGGTCCGTTCTTATCACCCTTCTAAAATAATGGCAACTTTAAATCTTGAAACGTGAAACAACAATGTTTGCATTTTCTTATATTAGTTCTAGCATACAATTAAGCTTTCTCTGAAACTAGTCGGTAGAGTTGGCTAAAATTATCAATATTAGTTTCATGTTATGTAACGCTGGTTAATATGGTCCGTTCTTATCACTTTTCTAAAATAATAGCAACTTTAAATCGTGAAACGTGAAACAACCATGTTTGCATTTTCTTATATTAGTTCTAGCATACAATTGAGTTTTCTCTGAAACTAGTCGGTAGAGTTGGCTAAAATTATCAATATTAGTTTCATGTTATGTAAAGCTGGTTAATTTGGTCCGTTCTTATAACTTTTCTAAAATAATAGCAACTTTAAATTGTGAAACGTGAAACAACAATGTTTGCATTTTCTTATATTAGTTCTAGCATACAATTAAGTTTTCTCTGAAACTAGTCGGAAGAGTTGGGTAAAATTATCAATATTAGTTTTATGTTATGTAACGCTGGTTAATTTGGTCCGTTCTTATCACTTTTCTAAAATAATAGCAACTTTAAATCGTGAAACGTGAAACAACAATGTTTGCATTTTCTTATATTAGTTCTAGCATACAATTAAGTTTTCTCCGAAACTAGTCGGTAGAGTTGGCTAAAATTATCAATATTAGTTTCATGTTATGTAAAGCTGGTTAATTTGGTCCGTTCTTATCACTTTTCTAAAATAATAGCAACTTTAAATCGTGAAACGTGAAACAACAATGTTTGCATTTTCTTATATTAGTTCTAGCATACAATTAAGTTTTCTCTGAAACTAGTCGGTAGAGTTGGCTAAAATTATCAATATTAGTTTCATGTTATGTAAAGCTGGTTAATTTGGTCCGTTCTTATCACTTTTCTAAAATAATAGCAACTTTAAATCGTGAAACGTGAAACAACAATATTTGCATTTTCTTATATTAGTTCTAGCATACAATTAAGTTTTCTCTGAAACTAGTCGGAAGAGTTGGGTAAAATTATCAATATTAGTTTTATGTTATGTAACGCTGGTTAATTTGGTCCGTTCTTATCACTTTTCTAAAATAATAGCAACTTTAAATAGTGAAACGTGAAACAACAATGTTTGCATTTTCTTATATTAGTTCTAGCATACAATTAAGTTTTCTCTGAAACTAGTCGGTAGAGTTGGCTAAAATTATCAATATTAGTTTCATGTTATGTAAAGCTGGTTAATTTGGTCCGTTCTTATCACTTTTCTAAAATAATAGCAACTTTAAATCGTGAAACGTGAAACAACAATGTTTGCATTTTCTTATATTAGTTCTAGAATACAATTAAGTTTTATCTGAAACTAGTCGGTAGAGTTGGCTAAAATTATCAATATTAGTTTCATGTTATGTAAAGCTGGTTAATTTGGTCCGTTCTTATCACTTTTCTAAAATAATAGCAACTTTAAATCGTGAAACGTGAAACAACAATGTTTGCAATTTCTTATATTAGTTCTTATATTAGTTCTTACAATTAGTACAATTATTTAGTTCATACAATTAAGTTTTCTCTGAAACTAGTCGGTAGAGTTGGCTAAAATTATCAATATTATTTTCATGTTATGTAAAGCTGGTTAATTTGGTCCGTTCTTATCACTTTTCTAAAATAATAGCAACTTTAAATCGTGAAACGGGAAACAACAATGTTTGCATTTTCTTATATTAGTTCTAGCATACAATTAAGTTTTCTCTGAAACTAGTCGGTAGAGTTGGCTAAAATTATCAATATTAGTTTCATGTTATGTAAAGCTGGTTAATTTGGTCCGTTCTTATCACTTTTCTAAAATAATAGCAACTTTAAATCGTGAAACGTGAAACAACAATGTTTGCATTTTCTTATATTAGTTCTAGCATACAATTAAGTTTTCTCTGAAACTAGTCGGTAGAGTTGGCTAAAATTATCAATATTAGTTTCATGTTATGTAAAGCTGGTTAATTTGGTCCGTTCTTATCACTTTTCTAAAATAATAGCAACTTTAAATCGTGAAACGTGAAACAACAATGTTTGCATTTTCTTATATTAGTTCTAGCATACAATTAAGTTTTCTCTGAAACTAGTCGGTAGAGTTGGCTAAAATTATCAATATTAGTTTCATGTTATGTAAAGCTGATAAACCTGGTCCGTTCTTATCACTTTTCTAAAATAATAGCAACTTTAAATCGTGAAACGTGAAACAACAATGTTTGCATTTTCTTATATTAGTTCTAGCATACAATTAAGTTTTCTCTGAAACTAGTCGGTAGAGTTGGCTAAAATTATCAATATTAGTTTCATGTTATGTAACGCTGGTTAATTTGGTCCGTTCTTATCACTTTTCTAAAATAATAGCAACTTTAAATCGTGAAACGTGAAACAACAATGTTTGCATTTTCTTATATTAGTTCTAGCATACAATTAAGTTTTCTCTGAAACTAGTCGGTAGAGTTGGGTAAAATTATCAATATTAGTTTTATGTTATGTAACGCTGGTTAATTTGGTCCGTTCTTATCACTTTTCTAAAATAATAGCAACTTTAAATCGTGAAACGTGAACAACAATGTTTGCATTTTCTTATATTAGTTCTAGCATACAATTAAGTTTTCTCTGAAACTAGTCGGTAGAGTTGGCTAAAATTATCAATATTAGTTTCATGTTATGTAAAGCTGGTTAATTTGGTCCGTTCTTATCACTTTTCTAAAATAATAGCAACTTTAAATCTTGAAACGTGAAAAAACAATGTTTGCATTTTCTTATATTAGTTCTAGCATACAATTAAGCTTTCTCTGAAACTAGTCGGTAGAGTTGGCTAAAATTATCAATATTAGTTTCATGTTATGTAACGCTGGTTAATATGGTCCGTTCTTATCACTTTTCTAAAATAATAGCAACTTTAAATCGTGAAACGTGAAACAACCATGTTTGCATTTTCTTATATTAGTTCTAGCATACAATTGAGTTTTCTCTGAAACTAGTCGGTAGAGTTGGCTAAAATTATCAATATTAGTTTTATGTTATGTAACGCTGGTTAATTTGGTCCGTTCTTATCACTTTTCTAAAATAATAGCAACTTTAAATCGTGAAACGTGAAACAACAATGTTTGCATTTTCTTATATTAGTTCTAGCATACAATTAAGTTTTCTCTGAAACTAGTCGGTAGAGTTGGCTAAAATTATCAATATTAGTTTCATGTTATGTAACGCTGGTTAATTTGGTCCGTTCTTATCACTTTTCTAAAATAATAGCAACTTTAAATCGTGAAACGTGAAACAACAATGTTTGCATTTTCTTATATTAGTTCTAGCATACAATTAAGTTTTCTCTGAAACTAGTCGGTAGAGTTGGGTAAAATTATCAATATTAGTTTTATGTTATGTAACGCTGGTTAATTTGGTCCGTTCTTATCACTTTTCTAAAATAATAGCAACTTTAAATCGTGAAACGTGAACAACAATGTTTGCATTTTCTTATATTAGTTCTAGCATACAATTAAGTTTTCTCTGAAACTAGTCGGTAGAGTTGGCTAAAATTATCAATATTAGTTTCATGTTATGTAAAGCTGGTTAATTTGGTCCGTTCTTATCACTTTTCTAAAATAATAGCAACTTTAAATCGTGAAACGTGAAACAACAATGTTTGCATTTTCTTATATTAGTTCTAGCATACAATTAAGTTTTCTCTGAAACTAGTCGGTAGAGTTGGCTAAAATTATCAATATTAGTTTCATGTTATGTAAAGCTGGTTAATTTGGTCCGTTCTTATCACTTTTCTAAAATAATAGCAACTTTAAATCTTGAAACGTGAAACAACAATGTTTGCATTTTCTTATATTAGTTCTAGCATACAATTAAGCTTTCTCTGAAACTAGTCGGTAGAGTTGGCTAAAATTATCAATATTAGTTTCATGTTATGTAACGCTGGTTAATATGGTCCGTTCTTATCACTTTTCTAAAATAATAGCAACTTTAAATCGTGAAACGTGAAACAACCATGTTTGCATTTTCTTATATTAGTTCTAGCATACAATTGAGTTTTCGCTGAAACTAGTCGGTAGAGTTGGCTAAAATTATCAATATTAGTTTCATGTTAAGTAAAGCTGGTTAATTTGGTCCGTTCTTATCACTTTTCTAAAATAATAGCAACTTTAAATTGTGAAACGTGAAACAACAATGTTTGCATTTTCTTATATTAGTTCTAGCATACAATTAAGTTTCCTCTGAAACTAGTCGGTAGAGTTGGCTAAAATTATCAATATTAGTTTTATGTTATGTAACGCTGGTTAATTTGGTCCGTTCTTATCACTTTTCTAAAATAATAGCAACTTTAAATCGTGAAACGTGAAACAACAATGTTTGCATTTTCTTATATCAGTTCTAGCATACAATTAAGTTTTCTCTGAAACTAGTCGGTAGAGTTGGCTAAAATTATCAATATTAATAATAGCAACTTTAAATCGTGAAACGTGAAACAACCATGTTTGCATTTTCTTATATTAGTTCTAGCATACAATTAAGTTTTCTCTGAAACTAGTCGGTAGAGTTGGCTAAAATTATCAATATTAGTTTCATGTTATGTAAAGCTGGTTAATTTGGTCCGTTCTTATCACTTTTCTAAAATAATAGCAACTTTAAATTGTGAAACGTGAAACAACAATGTTTGCATTTTCTTATATTAGTTCTAGCATACAATTAAGTTTTCTCTGAAACTAGTCGGTAGAGTTGGCTAAAATTATCAATATTAGTTTTATGTTATGTAACGCTGGTTAATTTGGTCCGTTCTTATCACTTTTCTAAAATAATAGCAACTTTAAATCGTGAAACGTGAAACAACAATGTTTGCATTTTCTTATATCAGTTCTAGCATACAATTAAGTTTTCTCTGAAACTAGTCGGTAGAGTTGGCTAAAATTATCAATATTAGTTTTATGTTATGTAAAGCTGGTTAATTTGTTCCGTTCTTATCACTTTTCTAAAATAATAGCAACTTTAAATCGTGAAACGTGAAACAACAATGTTTGCATTTTCTTATATTAGTTCTAGCATACAATTAAGTTTTCTCTGAAACTAGTCGGTAGAGTTGGCTAAAATTATCAATATTAGTTTCATGTTATGTAAAGCTGGTTAATTTGGTCCGTTCTTATCACTTTTCTAAAATAATAGCAACTTTAAATCGTGAAACGTGAAACAACAATGTTTGCATTTTCTTATATCAGTTCTAGCATACAATTAAGTTTTCTCTGAAACTAGTCGGTAGAGTTGGCTAAAATTATCAATATTAATAATAGCAACTTTAAATCGTGAAACGTGAAACAACAATGTTTGCATTTTCTTATATCAGTTCTAGCATACAATTAAGTTTTCTCTGAAACTAGTCGGTAGAGTTGGCTAAAATTATCAATATTAGTTTCATGTTATGTAAAGCTGGTTAATTTGGTCCGTTCTTATCACCTTTCGAAATTAATAGCAACTTTAAATCATGAAACGTGAAACAACAATGTTTGCATTTTCTTATATTAGTTCTAGCATACAATTAAGTTTTCTCTGAAACTAGTCGGTAGAGTTGGGTAAAATTATCAATATTAGTTATATGTTATGTAACGCTGGTTAATTTGGTCCGTTCTTATCACTTTTCTAAAATAATAGCAACTTTAAATCGTGAAACGTGAAACAACAATGTTTGCATTTTCTTATATTAGTTCTAGCATACAATTAAGTTTTCTCTGAAACTAGTCGGTAGAGTTGGCTAAAATTATCAATATTAGTTTCATGTTATGTAAAGCTGGTTAATTTGGTCCGTTCTTATCACTTTTCTAAAATAATAGCAACTTTAAATCTTGAAACGTGAAACAACAATGTTTGCATTTTCTTATATTAGTTCTAGCATACAATTAAGTTTTCTCTGAAACTAGTCGGTAGAGTTGGCTAAAATTATCAATATTAGTTTCATGTTATTTAACGCTGGTTAATATGGTCCGTTCTTATCACTTTTCTAAAATAATAGCAACTTTAAATCGTGAAACGTGAAACAACCATGTTTGCATTTTCTTATATTAGTTCTAGCATACAATTAAGTTTTCTCTGAAACTAGTCGGTAGAGTTGGCTAAAATTATCAATATTAGTTTCATGTTATGTAAAGCTGGTTAATTTGGTCCGTTCTTATCACTTTTCTAAAATAATAGCAACTTTAAATTGTGAAACGTGAAACAACAATGTTTGCATTTTCTTATATTAGTTCTAGCATACAATTAAGCTTTCTCTGAAACTAGTCGGTAGAGTTGGCTAAAATTATCAATATTAGTTTCATGTTATGTAACGCTGGTTAATATGGTCCGTTCTTATCACTTTTCTAAAATAATAGCAACTTTAAATCGTGAAACGTGAAACAACCATGTTTGCATTTTCTTATATTAGTTCTAGCATACAATTAAGTTTTCTCTGAAACTAGTCGGTAGAGTTGGCTAAAATTATCAATATTAGTTTCATGTTATGTAACGCTGGTTAATTTGGTCCGTTCTTATCACTTTTCTAAAATAATAGCAACTTTAAATCGTGAAACGTGAAACAACAATGTTTGCATTTTCTTATATTAGTTCTAGCATACAATTAAGTTTTCTCTGAAACTAGTCGGTAGAGTTGGCTAAAATTATCAATATTAGTTTTATGTTATGTAACGCTGGTTAATTTGGTCCGTTCTTATCACTTTTCTAAAATAATAGCAACTTTAAATAGTGAAACGTGAAACAACAATGTTTGCATTTTCTTATATTAGTTCTAGCATACAATTAAGTTTTCTCTGAAACTAGTCGGTAGAGTTGGCTAAAATTATCAATATTAGTTTCATGTTATGTAAAGCTGGTTAATTTGGTCCGTTCTTATCACTTTTCTAAAATAATAGCAACTTTAAATCGTGAAACGTGAAACAACAATGTTTGCATTTTCTTATATTAGTTCTAGAATACAATTAAGTTTTCTCTGAAACTAGTCGGTAGAGTTGGCTAAAATTATCAATATTAGTTTCATGTTATGTAAAGCTGGTTAATTTGGTCCGTTCTTATCACTTTTCTAAAATAATAGCAACTTTAAATCGTGAAACGTGAAACAACAATGTTTGCATTTTCTTATATTAGTTCTAGCATACAATTAAGTTTTCTCTGAAACTAGTCGGTAGAGTTGGCTAAAATTATCAATATTATTTTCATGTTATGTAAAGCTGGTTAATTTGGTCCGTTCTTATCACTTTTCTAAAATAATAGCAACTTTAAATCGTGAAACGTGAAACAACAATGTTTGCATTTTCTTATATTAGTTCTAGCATACAATTAAGTTTTCTCTGAAACTAGTCGGTAGAGTTGGCTAAAATTATCAATATTAGTTTCATGTTATGTAAAGCTGGTTAATTTGGTCCGTTCTTATCACTTTTCTAAAATAATAGCAACTTTAAATCTTGAAACGTGAAACAACAATGTTTGCATTTTCTTATATTAGTTCTAGCATACAATTAAGTTTTCTCTGAAACTAGTCGGTAGAGTTGGCTAAAATTATCAATATTAGTTTCATGTTATTTAACGCTGGTTAATATGGTCCGTTCTTATCACTTTTCTAAAATAATAGCAACTTTAAATCGTGAAACGTGAAACAACCATGTTTGCATTTTCTTATATTAGTTCTAGCATACAATTAAGTTTTCTCTGAAACTAGTCGGTAGAGTTGGCTAAAATTATCAATATTAGTTTCATGTTATGTAAAGCTGGTTAATTTGGTCCGTTCTTATCACTTTTCTAAAATAATAGCAACTTTAAATTGTGAAACGTGAAACAACAATGTTTGCATTTTCTTATATTAGTTCTAGCATACAATTAAGCTTTCTCTGAAACTAGTCGGTAGAGTTGGCTAAAATTATCAATATTAGTTTCATGTTATGTAACGCTGGTTAATATGGTCCGTTCTTATCACTTTTCTAAAATAATAGCAACTTTAAATCGTGAAACGTGAAACAACCATGTTTGCATTTTCTTATATTAGTTCTAGCATACAATTAAGTTTTCTCTGAAACTAGTCGGTAGAGTTGGCTAAAATTATCAATATTAGTTTCATGTTATGTAACGCTGGTTAATTTGGTCCGTTCTTATCACTTTTCTAAAATAATAGCAACTTTAAATCGTGAAACGTGAAACAACAATGTTTGCATTTTCTTATATTAGTTCTAGCATACAATTAAGTTTTCTCTGAAACTAGTCGGTAGAGTTGGCTAAAATTATCAATATTAGTTTTATGTTATGTAACGCTGGTTAATTTGGTCCGTTCTTATCACTTTTCTAAAATAATTGCAACTTTAAATAGTGAAACGTGAAACAACAATGTTTGCATTTTCTTATATTAGTTCTAGCATACAATTAAGTTTTCTCTGAAACTAGTCGGTAGAGTTGGCTAAAATTATCAATATTAGTTTCATGTTATGTAAAGCTGGTTAATTTGGTCCGTTCTTATCACTTTTCTAAAATAATAGCAACTTTAAATCGTGAAACGTGAAACAACAATGTTTGCATTTTCTTATATTAGTTCTAGAATACAATTAAGTTTTCTCTGAAACTAGTCGGTAGAGTTGGCTAAAATTATCAATATTAGTTTCATGTTATGTAAAGCTGGTTAATTTGGTCCGTTCTTATCACTTTTCTAAAATAATAGCAACTTTAAATCGTGAAACGTGAAACAACAATGTTTGCATTTTCTTATATTAGTTCTAGCATACAATTAAGTTTTCTCTGAAACTAGTCGGTAGAGTTGGCTAAAATTATCAATATTATTTTCATGTTATGTAAAGCTGGTTAATTTGGTCCGTTCTTATCACTTTTCTAAAATAATAGCAACTTTAAATCGTGAAACGTGAAACAACAATGTTTGCATTTTCTTATATTAGTTCTAGCATACAATTAAGTTTTCTCTGAAACTAGTCGGTAGAGTTGGCTAAAATTATCAATATTAGTTTCATGTTATGTAAAGCTGGTTAATTTGGTCCGTTCTTATCACTTTTCTAAAATAATAGCAACTTTAAATCGTGAAACGTGAAACAACAATGTTTGCATTTTCTTATATTAGTTCTAGCATACAATTAAGTTTTCTCTGAAACTAGTCGGTAGAGTTGGCTAAAGTTATCAATATTAGTTTAATGTTATGTAAAGCTGGTTAATTTGGTCCGTTCTTATCACTTTTCTAAAATAATAGCAACTTTAAATCGTGAAACGTGAAACAACAATGTTTGCATTTTCTTATATTAGTTCTAGCATACAATTAAGTTTTCTCTGAAACTAGTCGGTAGAGTTGGCTAAAATTATCAATATTAGTTTTATGTTATGTAAAGCTGGTTAATTTGGTCCGTTTTATCACTTTTCTAAAATAATAGCAACTTTAAATCGTGAAACGTGAAACAACAATGTTTGCATTTTCTTATATTAGTTCTAGCATACAATTAAGTTTTCTCTGAAACTAGTCGGTAGAGTTGGCTAAAATTATCAATATTAGTTTCATGTTATGTAACGCTGGTTAATTTGGTCCGTTCTTATCACTTTTCTAAAATAATAGCAACTTTAAATCGTGAAACGTGAAACAACAATGTTTGCATTTTCTTATATTAGTTCTAGCATACAATTAAGTTTTCTCTGAAACTAGTCGGTAGAGTTGGCTAAAATTATCAATATTAGTTTCATGTTATGTAACGCTGGTTAATTTGGTCCGTTCTTATCACTTTTCTAAAATAATAGCAACTTTAAATCGTGAAACGTGAAACAACAATGTTTGCATTTTCTTATATTAGTTCTAGCATACAATTAAGTTTTCTCTGAAACTAGTCGGTAGAGTTGGCTAAAATTATCAATATTAGTTTCATGTTATGTAAAGCTGGTTAATTTGGTCCGTTCTTATCACTTTTCTAAAATAATAGCAACTTTAAATCGTGAAACGTGAAACAACAATATTTGCATTTTCTTATATTAGTTCTAGCATACAATTAAGTTTTCTCTGAAACTAGTCGGAAGAGTTGGGTAAAATTATCAATATTAGTTTTATGTTATGTAACGCTGGTTAATTTGGTCCGTTCTTATCACTTTTCTAAAATAATAGCAACTTTAAATAGTGAAACGTGAAACAACAATGTTTGCATTTTCTTATATTAGTTCTAGCATACAATTAAGTTTTCTCTGAAACTAGTCGGTAGAGTTGGCTAAAATTATCAATATTAGTTTCATGTTATGTAAAGCTGGTTAATTTGGTCCGTTCTTATCACTTTTCTAAAATAATAGCAACTTTAAATCGTGAAACGTGAAACAACAATGTTTGCATTTTCTTATATTAGTTCTAGAATACAATTAAGTTTTCTCTGAAACTAGTCGGTAGAGTTGGCTAAAATTATCAATATTAGTTTCATGTTATGTAAAGCTGGTTAATTTGGTCCGTTCTTATCACTTTTCTAAAATAATAGCAACTTTAAATCGTGAAACGTGAAACAACAATGTTTGCATTTTCTTATATTAGTTCTAGCATACAATTAAGTTTTCTCTGAAACTAGTCGGTAGAGTTGGCTAAAATTATCAATATTATTTTCATGTTATGTAAAGCTGGTTAATTTGGTCCGTTCTTATCACTTTTCTAAAATAATAGCAACTTTAAATCGTGAAACGTGAAACAACAATGTTTGCATTTTCTTATATTAGTTCTAGCATACAATTAAGTTTTCTCTGAAACTAGTCGGTAGAGTTGGCTAAAATTATCAATATTAGTTTCATGTTATGTAAAGCTGGTTAATTTGGTCCGTTCTTATCACTTTTCTAAAATAATAGCAACTTTAAATCGTGAAACGTGAAACAACAATGTTTGCATTTTCTTATATTAGTTCTAGCATACAATTAAGTTTTCTCTGAAACTAGTCGGTAGAGTTGGCTAAAGTTATCAATATTAGTTTCATGTTATGTAAAGCTGGTTAATTTGGTCCGTTCTTATCACTTTTCTAAAATAATAGCAACTTTAAATCGTGAAACGTGAAACAACAATGTTTGCATTTTCTTATATTAGTTCTAGCATACAATTAAGTTTTCTCTGAAACTAGTCGGTAGAGTTGGCTAAAATTATCAATATTAGTTTTATGTTATGTAACGCTGGTTAATTTGGTCCGTTTTATCACTTTTCTAAAATAATAGCAACTTTAAATCGTGAAACGTGAAACAACAATGTTTGCATTTTCTTATATTAGTTCTAGCATACAATTAAGTTTTCTCTGAAACTAGTCGGTAGAGTTGGCTAAAATTATCAATATTAGTTTCATGTTATGTAACGCTGGTTAATTTGGTCCGTTCTTATCACTTTTCTAAAATAATAGCAACTTTAAATCGTGAAACGTGAAACAACAATGTTTGCATTTTCTTATATTAGTTCTAGCATACAATTAAGTTTTCTCTGAAACTAGTCGGTAGAGTTGGGTAAAATTATCAATATTAGTTTTATGTTATGTAACGCTGGTTAATTTGGTCCGTTCTTATCACTTTTCTAAAATAATAGCAACTTTAAATCGTGAAACGTGAACAACAATGTTTGCATTTTCTTATATTAGTTCTAGCATACAATTAAGTTTACTCTGAAACCAGTCGGTAGAGTTGGCTAAAATTATCAATATTAGTTTCATGTTATGTAAAGCTGGTTAATTTGGTCCGTTCTTATCACTTTTCTAAAATAATAGCAACTTTAAATCTTGAAACGTGAAACAACAATGTTTGCATTTTCTTATATTAGTTCTAGCATACAATTAAGCTTTCTCTGAAACTAGTCGGTAGAGTTGGCTAAAATTATCAATATTAGTTTCATGTTATGTAACGCTGGTTAATATGGTCCGTTCTTATCACTTTTCTAAAATAATAGCAACTTTAAATCGTGAAACGTGAAACAACCATGTTTGCATTTTCTTATATTAGTTCTAGCATAAAATTGAGTTTTCTCTGAAACTAGTCGGTAGAGTTGGCTAAAATTATCAATATTAGTTTCATGTTATGTAAAGCTGGTTAATTTGGTCCGTTCTTATCACTTTTCTAAAATAATAGCAACTTTAAATTGTGAAACGTGAAACAACAATGTTTGCATTTTCTTATATTAGTTCTAGCATACAATTAAGTTTTCTCTGAAACTAGTCGGTAGAGTTGGCTAAAATTATCAATATTAGTTTTATGTTATGTAACGCTGGTTAATTTGGTCCGTTCTTATCACTTTTCTAAAATAATAGCAACTTTAAATCTTGAAACGTGAAACAACAATGTTTGCAATTTCTTATATCAGTTCTAGCATACAATTAAGTTTTCTCTGAAACTAGTCGGTAGAGTTGGCTAAAATTATCAATATTAATAATAGCAACTTTAAATCGTGAAACGTGAAACAACCATGTTTGCATTTTCTTATATTAGTTCTAGCATACAATTAAGTTTTCTCTGAAACTAGTCGGTAGAGTTGGCTAAAATTATCAATATTAGTTTCATGTTATGTAAAGCTGGTTAATTTGGTCCGTTCTTATCACTTTTCTAAAATAATAGCAACTTTAAATTATGAAACATGAAACAACAATGTTTGCATTTTCTTATATTAGTTCTAGCATACAATTAAGTTTTCTCTGAAACTAGTCGGTAGAGTTGGCTAAAATTATCAATATTAGTTTTATGTTATGTAACGCTGGTTAATTTGGTCCGTTCTTATCACTTTTCTAAAATAATAGCAACTTTAAATCGTGAAACGTGAAACAACAATGTTTGCATTTTCTTATATCAGTTCTAGCATACAATTAAGTTTTCTCTGAAACTAGTCGGTAGAGTTGGCTAAAATTATCAATATTAATAATAGCAACTTTAAATCGTGAAACGTGAAACAACAATATTTGCATTTTCTTATATTAGTTCTAGCATACAATTAAGTTTTCTCTGAAACTAGTCGGTAGAGTTGGCTAAAATTATCAATATTAGTTTTATGTTATGTAACGCTGGTTAATTTGGTCCGTTCTTATCACTTTTCTAAAATAATAGCAACTTTAAATCGTGAAACGTGAAACAACAATGTTTGCATTTTCTTATATAAGTTCTAGCATACAATTAAGTTTTCTCTGAAACTAGTCAGTTGAGTTGGCTAAAATTATCAATATTAGTTTTGTGTTATGTAAAGCTGATAAACTTGGTCCGTTCTTATCACTTTTCTAAAATAATACCACCTTTAATTTTGAAACGTGAAACAACAATGTTTGCATTTTCTTATATTAGTTCTAGCATACAATTAAGTTTTCTCTGAAACTAGTCGGTAGAGTTGGCTAAAATTATCAATATTAGTTTCATGTTATGTAAAGCTGGTTAATTTGGTCCGTTCTTATCACTTTTCTAAAATAATAGCAACTTTAAATCGTGAAACGTGAAACAACAATGTTTGCATTTTCTTATATTAGTTCTAGCATACAATTAAGTTTTCTCTGAAACTAGTCGGTAGAGTTGGCTAAAATTATCAATATTAGTTTCATGTTATGTAAAGCTGGTTAATTTGGTCCGTTCTTATCACCTTTCTAAAATAATAGCAACTTTAAATCATGAAACGTGAAACAACAATGTTTGCATTTTCTTATATTAGTTCTAGCATACAATTAAGTTTTCTCTGAAACTAGTCGGTAGAGTTGGCTAAAATTATCAATATTAGTTTCATGTTATGTAACGCTGGTTAATTTGGTCCGTTCTTATCACTTTTCTAAAATAATAGCAACTTTAAATCGTGAAACGTGAAACAACAATGTTTGCATTTTCTTATATTAGTTCTAGCATACAATTAAGTTTTCTCTGAAACTAGTCGGTAGAGTTGGGTAAAATTATCAATATTAGTTATATGTTATGTAACGCTGGTTAATTTGGTCCGTTCTTATCACTTTTCTAAAATAATAGCAACTTTAAATCGTGAAACGTGAAACAACAATGTTTGCATTTTCTTATATCAGTTCTAGCATACAATTAAGTTTTCTCTGAAACTAGTCGGTAGAGTTGGCTAAAATTATCAATATTAGTTTCATGTTATGTAAAGCTGGTTAATTTGGTCCGTTCTTATCACTTTTCTAAAATAATAGCAACTTTAAATCGTGAAACGTGAAACAACAATGTTTGCATTTTCTTATATCAGTTCTAGCATACAATTAAGTTTTCTCTGAAACTAGTCGGTAGAGTTGGCTAAAATTATCAATATTAATAATAGCAACTTTAAATCGTGAAACGTGAAACAACAATGTTTGCATTTTCTTATATCAGTTCTAGCATACAATTAAGTTTTCTCTGAAACTAGTCGGTAGAGTTGGCTAAAATTATCAATATTAGTTTCATGTTATGTAAAGCTGGTTAATTTGGTCCGTTCTTATCACCTTTCTAAAATAATAGCAACTTTAAATCATGAAACGTGAAACAACAATGTTTGCATTTTCTTATATTAGTTCTAGCATACAATTAAGTTTTCTCTGAAACTAGTCGGTAGAGTTGGCTAAAATTATCAATTTTAGTTTCATGTTATGTAAAGCTGTTTAATTTGGTCCGTTCTTATCACTTTTCTAAAATAATAGCAACTTTAAATCGTGAAACGTGAAACAACAATGTTTGCATTTTCTTATATTAGTTCTAGCATACAATTAAGTTTTCTCTGAAACTAGTCGGTAGAGTTGGGTAAAATTATCAATATTAGTTATATGTTATGTAACGCTGGTTAATTTGGTCCGTTCTTATCACTTTTCTAAAATAATAGCAACTTTAAATCGTGAAACGTGAAACAACAATGTTTGCATTTTCTTATATCAGTTATAGCATACAATTAAGTTTTCTCTGAAACTAGTCGGTAGAGTTGGCTAAAATTATCAATATTAGTTTCATGTTATGTAAAGCTGGTTAATTTGGTCCGTTCTTATCACCTTTCTAAAATAATAGCAACTTTAAATCATGAAACGTGAAACAACAATGTTTGCATTTTCTTATATTAGTTCTAGCATACAATTAAGTTTTCTCTGAAACTAGTCGGTAGAGTTGGCTAAAATTATCAATATTAGTTTCATGTTATGTAACGCTGGTTAATTTGGTCCGTTCTTATCACTTTTCTAAAATAATAGCAACTTTAAATCGTGAAACGTGAAACAACAATGTTTGCATTTTCTTTTATTAGTTCTAGCATACAATTAAGTTTTCTCTGAAACTAGTCGGTAGAGTTGGGTAAAATTATCAATATTAGTTATATGTTATGTAACGCTGGTTAATTTGGTCCGTTCTTATCACTTTTCTAAAATAATAGCAACTTTAAATCGTGAAACGTGAAACAACAATGTTTGCATTTTCTTATATCAGTTCTAGCATACAATTAAGTTTTCTCTGAAACTAGTCGGTAGAGTTGGCTAAAATTATCAATATTAGTTTCATGTTATTTAAAGCTGGTTAATTTGGTCCGTTCTTATCACTTTTCTAAAATAATAGCAACTTTAAATCGTGAAACGTGAAACAACAATGTTTGCATTTTCTTATATTAGTTCTAGAATACAATTAAGTTTTCTCTGAAACTAGTCGGTAGAGTTGGCTAAAATTATCAATATTAATAATAGCAACTTTAAATCGTGAAACGTGAAACAACCATGTTTGCATTTTCTTATATTAGTTCTAGCATACAATTAAGTTTTCTCTGAAACTAGTCGGTAGAGTTGGCTAAAATTATCAATATTAGTTTCATGTTATGTAAAGCTGGTTAATTTGGTCCGTTCTTATCACTTTTCTAAAATAATAGCAACTTTAAATTGTGAAACGTGAAACAACAATGTTTGCATTTTCTTATATTAGTTCTAGCATACAATTAAGTTTTCTCTGAAACTAGTCGGTAGAGTTGGCTAAAATTATCAATATTAGTTTTATGTTATGTAACGCTGGTTAATTTGGTCCGTTCTTATCACTTTTCTAAAATAATAGCAACTTTAAATCGTGAAACGTGAAACAACAATGTTTGCATTTTCTTATATAAGTTCTAGCATACAATTAAGTTTTCTCTGAAACTAGTCAGTTGAGTTGGCTAAAATTATCAATATTAGTTTTGTGTTATGTAAAGCTGATAAACTTGGTCCGTTCTTATCACTTTTCTAAAATAATACCACCTTTAATTTTGAAACGTGAAACAACAATGTTTGCATTTTCTTATATTAGTTCTAGCATACAATTAAGTTTTCTCTGAAACTAGTCGGTAGAGTTGGCTAAAATTATCAATATTAGTTTCATGTTATGTAAAGCTGGTTAATTTGGTCCGTTCTTATCACTTTTCTAAAATAATAGCAACTTTAAATCGTGAAACGTGAAACAACAATGTTTGCATTTTCTTATATTAGTTCTAGCATACAATTAAGTTTTCTCTGAAACTAGTCGGTAGAGTTGGCTAAAATTATCAATATTATTTTCATGTTATGTAAAGCTGGTTAATTTGGTCCGTTCTTATCACTTTTCTAAAATAATAGCAACTTTAAATCGTGAAACGTGAAACATCAATGTTTGCATTTTCTTATATTAGTTCTAGCATACAATTAAGTTTTCTCTGAAACTAGTCGGTAGAGTTGGCTAAAATTATCAATATTAGTTTCATGTTATGTAAAGCTGGTTAATTTGGTCCGTTCTTATCACTTTTCTAAAATAATAGCAACTTTAAATCGTGAAACGTGAAACATCAATGTTTGCATTTTCTTATATTAGTTCTAGCATACAATTAAGTTTTCTCTGAAACTAGTCGGCAGAGTTGGCTAAAATTATCATTATTAGTTTCATGTTATGTAAAGCTGGTTAATTTGGTCCGTTCTTATCACTTTTCTAAAATAATAGCAACTTTAAATCGTGAAACGTGAAACAACAATGTTTGCATTTTCTTATATTAGTTCTAGCATACAATTAAGTTTTCTCTGAAACTAGTCGGTAGAGTTGGCTAAAATTATCAATATTATTTTCATGTTATGTAAAGCTGGTTAATTTGGTCCGTTCTTATCACTTTTCTAAAATAATAGCAACTTTAAATCGTGAAACGTGAAACAACAATGTTTGCATTTTCTTATATTAGTTCTAGCATACAATTAAGTTTTCTCTGAAACTAGTCGGTAGAGTTGGCTAAAATTATCAATATTAATAATAGCAACTTTAAATCGTGAAACGTGAAACAACCATGTTTGCATTTTCTTATATTAGTTCTAGCATACAATTAAGATTTCTCTGAAACTAGTCGGTAGAGTTGGCTAAAATTATCAATATTAGTTTCATGTTATGTAAAGCTGGTTAATTTTGTCCGTTCTTATCACTTTTCTAAAATAATAGCAACTTTAAATTGTGAAACGTGAAACAACAATGTTTGCATTTTCTTATATTAGTTCTAGCATACAATTAAGTTTTTTCTGAAACTAGTCGGTAGAGTTGGCTAATATTATCAATATTAGTTTCATGTTATGTAAAGCTGGTTAATTTGGTCCGTTCTTATCACTTTTCTAAAATAATAGCAACTTTAAATCTTGAAACGTGAAACAACAATGTTTGCATTTTCTTATATTAGTTCTAGCATACAATTAAGTTTTCTCTGAAACTAGTCGGTAGAGTTGGCTAAAATTATCAATATTAGTTTCATGTTATGTAACGCTGGTTAATATGGTCCGTTCTTATCACTTTTCTAAAATAATAGCAACTTTAAATCGTGAAACGTGAAACAACCATGTTTGCATTTTCTTATATTAGTTCTAGCATACAATTAAGTTTTCTCTGAAACTAGTCGGTAGAGTTGGCTAAAATTATCAATATTAGTTTCATGTTATGTAAAGCTGGTTAATTTGGTCCGTTCTTATCACTTTTCTAAAATAATAGCAACTTTAAATTGTGAAACGTGAAACAACAATGTTTGCATTTTCTTATATTAGTTCTAGCATACAATTAAGTTTTCTCTGAAACTAGTCGGTAGAGTTGGCTAAAATTATCAATATTAGTTTCATGTTATGTAAAGCTGGTTAATTTGGTCCGTTCTTATCACTTTTCTAAAATAATAGCAACTTTAAATCGTGAAACGTGAAACAACAATGTTTGCATTTTCTTATATTAGTTCTAGAATACAATTAAGTTTTCTCTGAAACTAGTCGGTAGAGTTGGCTAAAATTATCAATATTATTTTCATGTTATGTAAAGCTGGTTAATTTGGTCCGTTCTTATCACTTTTCTAAAATAATAGCAACTTTAAATCGTGAAACGTGAAACAACAATGTTTGCATTTTCTTATATTAGTTCTAGCATACAATTAAGTTTTCTCTGAAACTAATCGGTAGAGTTGGCTAAAATTATCAATATTAGTTTCATGTTATGTAAAGCTGGTTAATTTGGTCCGTTCTTATCACTTTTCTAAAATAATAGCAACTTTAAATCGTGAAACGTGAAACAACAATGTTTGCATTTTCTTATATTAGTTCTAGCATACAATTAAGTTTTCTCTGAAACTAGTCGGTAGAGTTGGCTAAAATTATCAATATTAGTTTCATGTTATGTAAAGCTGGTTAATTTGGTCCGTTCTTATCACTTTTCTAAAATAATAGCAACTTTAAATCGTGAAACGTGAAACAACAATGTTTGCATTTTCTTATATTAGTTCTAGCATACAATTAAGTTTTCTCTGAAACTAGTCGGTAGAGTTGGGTAAAATTATCAATATTAGTTTTATGTTATGTAACGCTGGTTAATTTGGTCCGTTCTTATCACTTTTCTAAAATAATAGCAACTTTAAATCGTGAAACGTGAAACAACAATGTTTGCATTTTCTTATATTAGTTCTAGCATACAATTAAGTTTTCTCTGAAACTAGTCGGTAGAGTTGGCTAAAATTATCAATATTAGTTTCATGTTATGTAAAGCTGGTTAATTTGGTCCGTTCTTATCACTTTTCTAAAATAATAGCAACTTTAAATAGTGAAACGTGAAACAACAATGTTTGCATTTTCTTATATTAGTTCTAGAATACAATTAAGTTTTCTCTGAAACTAGTCGGTAGAGTTGGCTAAAATTATCAATATTAGTTTTATGTTATGTAACGCTGGTTAATTTGGTCCGTTCTTATCACTTTTCTAAAATAATAGCAACTTTAAATCGTGAAACGTGAAACAACAATGTTTGCATTTTCTTATATTAGTTCTAGCATACAATTAAGTTTTCTCTGAAACTAGTCGGTAGAGTTGGCTAAAATTATCAATATTAGTTTTATGTTATGTAACGCTGGTTAATTTGGTCCGTTCTTATCACTTTTCTAAAATAATAGCAACTTTAAATCGTGAAACGTGAAACAACAATGTTTGCATTTTCTTATATTAGTTCTAGCATACAATTAAGTTTTCTCTGAAACTAGTCGGTAGAGTTGGGTAAAATTATCAATATTAGTTTTATGTTATGTAAAGCTGGTTAATTTGGTCCGTTCTTATCACTTTTCTAAAATAATAGCAACTTTAAATCGTGAAACGTGAAACAACAATGTTTGCATTTTCTTAAATTAGTTCTAGCATACAATTAAGTTTTCTCTGAAACTAGTCGGTAGAGTTGGCTAAAATTATCAATATTAGTTTTATGTTATGTAACGCTGGTTAATTTGGTCCGTTCTTATCACTTTTCTAAAATAATAGCAACTTTAAATCGTGAAACGTGAAACAACAATGTTTGCATTTTCTTATATTAGTTCTAGCATACAATTAAGTTTTCTCTGAAACTAGTCGGTAGAGTTGGCTAAAATTATCAATATTAGTTTCATGTTCTGTAACGCTGGTTAATTTGGTCCGTTCTTATCACTTTTCTAAAATAATAGCAACTTTAAATCGTGAAACGTGAAACAACAATGTTTGCATTTTCTTATATTAGTTCTAGCATACAATTAAGTTTTCTCTGAAACTAGTCGGTAGAGTTGGGTAAAATTATCAATATTAGTTTTATGTTATGTAACGCTGGTTAATTTGGTCCGTTCTTATCACTTTTCTAAAATAATAGCAACTTTAAATCGTGAAACGTGAAACAACAATGTTTGCATTTTCTTATATTAGTTCTAGCATACAATTAAGTTTTCTCTGAAACTAGTCGGTAGAGTTGGCTAAAATTATCAATATTAGTTTCATGTTATGTAAAGCTGGTTAATTTGGTCCGCTCTTATCACTTTTCTAAAATAATAGCAACTTTAAATTGTGAAACGTGAAACAACAATGTTTGCATTTTCTTATATTAGTTCTAGCATACAATTAAGTTTTCTCTGAAACTAGTCGGTAGAGTTGGCTAAAATTATCAATATTAGTTTTATGTTATGTAACGCTGGTTAATTTGGTCCGTTCTTATCACTTTTCTAAAATAATAGCAACTTTAAATCGTGAAACGTGAAACAACAATGTTTGCATTTTCTTATATCAGTTCTAGCATACAATTAAGTTTTCTCTGAAACTAGTCGGTAGAGTTGGCTAAAATTATCAATATTAGTTTCATGTTATGTAAAGCTGGTTAATTTGGTCCGTTCTTATCACTTTTCTAAAATAATAGCAACTTTAAATCGTGAAACGTGAAACAACAATGTTTGCATTTTCTTATATTAGTTCTAGCATACAATTAAGTTTTCTCTGAAACTAGTCGGTAGAGTTGGCTAAAATTATCAATATTAGTTTCATGTTATGTAACGCTGGTTAATTTGGTCCGTTCTTATCACTTTTCTAAAATAATAGCAACTTTAAATCGTGAAACGTGAAACAACAATGTTTGCATTTTCTTATATTAGTTCTAGCATACAATTAAGTTTTCTCTGAAACTAGTCGGTAGAGTTGGGTAAAATTATCAATATTAGTTTTATGTTATGTAACGCTGGTTAATTTGGTCCGTTCTTATCACTTTTCTAAAATAATAGCAACTTTAAATCGTGAAACGTGAAACAACAATGTTTGCATTTTCTTATATTAGTTCTAGCATACAATTAAGTTTTCTCTGAAACTAGTCGGTAGAGTTGGCTAAAATTATCAATATTAGTTTCATGTTATGTAAAGCTGGTTAATTTGGTCCGTTCTTATCACTTTTCTAAAATAATAGCAACTTTAAATCTTGAAACGTGAAACAACTATGTTTGCATTTTCTTATATTAGTTCTAGAATACAATTAAGTTTTCTCTGAAACTAGTCGGTAGAGTTGGCTAAAATTATCAATATTAGTTTTATGTTATGTAACGCTGGTTAATTTGGTCCGTTCTTATCACTTTTCTAAAATAATAGCAACTTTAAATCGTGAAACGTGAAACAACAATGTTTGCATTTTCTTATATTAGTTCTAGCATACAATTAAGTTTTCTCTGAAACTAGTCGGTAGAGTTGGCTAAAATTATCAATATTAGTTTTATGTTATGTAACGCTGGTTAATTTGGTCCGTTCTTATCACTTTTCTAAAATAATAGCAACTTTAAATCGTGAAACGTGAAACAACAATGTTTGCATTTTCTTATATTAGTTCTAGCATACAATTAAGTTTTCTCTGAAACTAGTCGGTAGAGTTGGCTAAAATTATCAATATTAGTTTCATGTTATGTAACGCTGGTTAATTTGGTCCGTTCTTATCACTTTTCTAAAATAATAGCAACTTTAAATCGTGAAACGTGAAACAACAATGTTTGCATTTTCTTATATTAGTTCTAGCATACAATTAAGTTTTCTCTGAAACTAGTCGGTAGAGTTGGCTAAAATTATCAATATTAGTTTCATGTTATGTAAAGCTGGTTAATTTGGTCCGTTCTTATCACTTTTCTAAAATAATAGCAACTTTAAATCGTGAAACGTGAAACAACAATGTTTGCATTTTCTTATATTAGTTCTAGCATACAATTAAGTTTTCTCTGAGACTAGTCGGTAGAGTTGGCTAAAATTATCAATATTAGTTTCATGTTATGTAAAGCTGGTTAATTTGGTCCGTTCTTATCACTTTTCTAAAATAATAGCAACTTTAAATCTTGAAACGTGAAACAACAATGTTTGCATTTTCTTATATCAGTTCTAGCATACAATTAAGTTTGCTCTGAAACTAGTCGGTAAAGTTTGCTAAAATTATCAATATTAGTTTCATGTTATGTAAATCTGGTTAATTTGGTCCGTTCTTATCATTTTTCTAAAATAATAGCAACTTTAAATCGTGAAACGTGAAACAACAATGTTTGCATTTTCTTATATTAGTTCTAGCATACAATTAAGTTTTCTCTGAATCTAGTCGGTAAAGTTGGCTAAAATTATCAATATTAGTTTCATGTTATGTAAAGCTGGTTAATTTGGTCCGTTCTTATCACTTTTCTAAAATAATAGCAACTTTAAATCGTGAAACGTGAAACAACAATGTTTGCATTTTCTTATATTAGTTCTAGCATACAATTAAGTTTTCTCTGAAACTAGTCGGTAGAGTTGGCTAAAATTATCAATATTAGTTTCATGTTATGTAAAGCTGGTTAATTTGGTCCGTTCTTATCACTTTTCTAAAATAATAGCAACTTTAAATCGTGAAACGTGAAACAACAATGTTTGCATTTTCTTATATTAGTTCTAGCATACAATTAAGTTTTCTCTGAAACTAGTCGGTAGAGTTGGCTAAAATTATCAATATTAGTTTCATGTTATGTAACGCTGGTTAATTTGGTCCGTTCTTATCACTTTTTTAAAATAATAGCAATTTTAAATCGTGAAACGTGAAACAACAATGTTTGCATTTTCTTATATTAGTTCTAGCATACAATTAAGTTTTCTCTGAAACTAGTCGGTAGAGTTGGCTAAAATTATCAATATTAGTTTCATGTTATGTGAAGCTGGTTAATTTGGACCGTTCTTATCACTTTTCTAAAATAATAGCAACTTTAAATCGTGAAACGTGAAACAACAATGTTTGCATTTTCTTATATTAGTTCTAGCATACAATTAAGTTTTCTCTGAAACTAGTCGGTGGAGTTGGCTAAAATTATCAATATTAGTTTTATGTTATGTAAAGCTGATAAACTTGGTCCGTTCTTATCACTTTTCTAAAATAATAGCAACTTTAAATCGTGAAACGTGAAACAACAATGGTTGCATTTTCTTATATTAGTTCTAGCATACAATTAAGTTTTCTCTGAAACTAGTCGGTAGAGTTGGCTAAAATTATCAATATTAGTTTCATGTTATGTAAAGCTGGTTAATTTGGTCCGTTCTTATCACTTTTCTAAAATAATAGCAACTTTAAATCTTGAAACGTGAAACAACAATGTTTGCATTTTATTATATCAGTTCTAGCATACAATTAAGTTTTCTCTGAAACTAGTCGGTAGAGTTGGCTAAAATTATCAATATTAGTTTCATGTTATGTAAATCTGGTTAATTTGGTCCGTTCTTATCACTTTTCTAAAATAATAGCAACTTTAAATCTTGAAACGTGAAACAACAATGTTTGCATTTTCTTATATCAGTTCTAGCATACAATTAAGTTTTCTCTGAAACTAGTCGGTAGAGTTGGCTAAAATTATCAATATTAGTTTCATGTTATGTAAAGCTGGTTAATTTGGTCCGTTCTTATCACTTTTCTAAAATAATAGCAACCAACTTTAAATCGTGAAACGTGAAACAACAATGTTTGCATTTTCTTATATTAGTTCTAGCATACAATTAAGTTTTCTTTGAAACTAGTCGGTAGAGTTGGCTAAAACTATCAATATTAGTTTCATGTTATGTAAAGCTGGTTAATTTGGTCCGTTCTTATCACTTTTCTAAAATAATAGCAACTTTAAATCGTGAAACGTGAAACAACAATGTTTGCATTTTCTTATATTAGTTCTAGCATACAATTAAGTTTTCTCTGAAACTAGTCGGTAGAGTTGGCTAAAATTATCAATATTAGTTTTATGTTATGTAACGCTGGTTAATTTGGTCCGTTCTAATCACTTTTCTAAAATAATAGCAACTTTAAATCGTGAAACGTGAAACAACAATGTTTGCATTTTCTTATATTAGTTCTAGCATACAATTAAGTTTTCTCTGAATCTAGTCGGTAAAGTTGGCTAAAATTATCAATATTAGTTTCATGTTATGTAAAGCTGGTTAATTTGGTCCGTTCTTATCACTTTTCTAAAATAATAGCAACTTTAAATCGTGAAACGTGAAACAACAATGTTTGCATTTTCTTATATTAGTTCTAGCATACAATTAAGTTTTCTCTGAAACTAGTCGGTAGAGTTGGCTAAAATTATCAATATTAGTTTCATGTTATGTAAAGCTGGTTAATTTGGTCCGTTCTTATCACTTTTCTAAAATAATAGCAACTTTAAATCGTGAAACGTGAAACAACAATGTTTGCATTTTCTTATATTAGTTCTAGCATACAATTAAGTTTTCTCTGAAACTAGTCGGTAGAGTTGGCTAAAATTATCAATATTAGTTTCATGTTATGTAACGCTGGTTAATTTGGTCCGTTCTTATCACTTTTTTAAAATAATAGCAATTTTAAATCGTGAAACGTGAAACAACAATGTTTGCATTTTCTTATATTAGTTCTAGCATACAATTAAGTTTTCTCTGAAACTAGTCGGTAGAGTTGGCTAAAATTATCAATATTAGTTTCATGTTATGTGAAGCTGGTTAATTTGGACCGTTCTTATCACTTTTCTAAAATAATAGCAACTTTAAATCGTGAAACGTGAAACAACAATGTTTGCATTTTCTTATATTAGTTCTAGCATACAATTAAGTTTTCTCTGAAACTAGTCGGTGGAGTTGGCTAAAATTATCAATATAAGTTTTATGTTATGTAAAGCTGATAAACTTGGTCCGTTCTTATCACTTTTCTAAAATAATAGCAACTTTAAATCGTGAAACGTGAAACAACAATGGTTGCATTTTCTTATATTAGTTCTAGCATACAATTAAGTTTTCTCTGAAACTAGTCGGTAGAGTTGGCTAAAATTATCAATATTAGTTTCATGTTATGTAAAGCTGGTTAATTTGGTCCGTTCTTATCACTTTTCTAAAATAATAGCAACTTTAAATCTTGAAACGTGAAACAACAATGTTTGCATTTTATTATATCAGTTCTAGCATACAATTAAGTTTTCTCTGAAACTAGTCGGTAGAGTTGGCTAAAATTATCAATATTAGTTTCATGTTATGTAAATCTGGTTAATTTGGTCCGTTCTTATCACTTTTCTAAAATAATAGCAACTTTAAATCTTGAAACGTGAAACAACAATGTTTGCATTTTCTTATATCAGTTCTAGCATACAATTAAGTTTTCTCTGAAACTAGTCGGTAGAGTTGGCTAAAATTATCAATATTAGTTTCATGTTATGTAAAGCTGGTTAATTTGGTCCGTTCTTATCACTTTTCTAAAATAATAGCAACCAACTTTAAATCGTGAAACGTGAAACAACAATGTTTGCATTTTCTTATATTAGTTCTAGCATACAATTAAGTTTTCTTTGAAACTAGTCGGTAGAGTTGGCTAAAACTATCAATATTAGTTTCATGTTATGTAAAGCTGGTTAATTTGGTCCGTTCTTATCACTTTTCTAAAATAATAGCAACTTTAAATCGTGAAACGTGAAACAACAATGTTTGCATTTTCTTATATTAGTTCTAGCATACAATTAAGTTTTCTCTGAAACTAGTCGGTAGAGTTGGCTAAAATTATCAATATTAGTTTTATGTTATGTAACGCTGGTTAATTTGGTCCGTTCTAATCACTTTTCTAAAATAATAGCAACTTTAAATCGTGAAACGTGAAACAACAATGTTTGCATTTTCTTATATTAGTTCTAGCATACAATTAAGTTTTCTCTGAAACTAGTGGGTAGAGTTGGCTAAAATTATCAATATTAGTTTTATGTTATGTAACGCTGGTTAATTTGGTCCGTTCTTATCACTTTTCTAAAATAATAGCAACTTTAAATCGTGAAACGTGAAACAACAATGTTTGCATTTTCTTATATTAGTTCTAGCATACAATTAAGTTTTCTCTGAAACTAGTCGGTAGAGTTGGCTAAAATTATCAATATTAGTTTCATGTTATCTAAAGCTGGTTAATTTGGTCCGTTCTTATCACTTTTCTAAAATAATAGCAACTTTAAATCGTGAAACGTGAAACAACAATGTTTGCATTTTCTTATATTAGTTCTAGCATTCAATTAAGTTTTCTCTGAAACTAGTCGGTAGAGTTGGCTAAAATTATCAATATTAGTTTCATGTTATGTAAAGCTGATAAACCTGGTCCGTTCTTATCACTTTTCTAAAATAATAGCAACTTTAAATCGTGAAACGTGAAACAACAATGTTTGCATTTTCTTATATTAGTTCTAGCATACAATTAAGTTTTCTCTGAAACTAGTCGGTAGAGTTGGCTAAAATTATCAATATTAGTTTCATGTTATGTAAAGCTGGTTAATTTGGTCCGTTCTTATCACTTTTCTAAAATAATAGCAACTTTAAATCGTGAAACGTGAAACAACAATGTTTGCATTTTTTATATTAGTTCTAGCATACAATTAAGTTTTCTCTGAAACTAGTCGGTAAAGTTTGCTAAAATTATCAATATTAGTTTCATGTTATGTAAAGCTGGTTAATTTGGTCCGTTCTTATCATTTTTCTAAAATAATAGCAACTTTAAATCGTGAAACGTGAAACAACAATGTTTGCATTTTCTTATATTAGTTCTAGCATACAATTAAGTTTTCTCTGAAACTAGTCGGTAGAGTTGGCTAAAATTATCAATATTAGTTTCATGTTATGTAATGCTGGTTAATTTGGTCCGTTCTTATCACTTTTCTAAAATAATAGCAACTTTAAATCGTGAAACGTGAAACAACAATGTTTGCATTTTCTTATATTAGTTCTAGCATACAATTAAGTTTTCTCTGAAACTAGTCGGTAGAGTTGGCTAAAATTATCAATATTAGTTTCATGTTATGTAGAGCTGGTTAATTTGGTCCGTTCTTATCACTTTTCTAAAATAATAGCAACTTTAAATCTTGAAACGTGAAACAACAATGTTTGCATTTTCTTATATTAGTTCTAGCATACAATTAAGTTTTCTCTGAAACTAGTCGGTAGAGTTGGCTAAAATTATCAATATTAGTTTCATGTTATGTAAAGCTGGTTAATTTGGTCCGTTCTTATCACTTTTCTAAAATAATAGCAACTTTAAATCGTGAAACGTGAAACAACAATGTTTGCATTTTCTTATATTAGTTCTAGCATACAATTAAGTTTTCTCTGAAACTAGTCGGTAGAGTTGGCTAAAATTATCAATATTAGTTTCATGTTATGTAAAGCTGGTTAATTTGGTCCGTTCTTATCACTTTTCTAAAATAATAGCAACTTTAAATCGTGAAATGTGAAACAACAATGTTTGCATTTTCTTATATTAGTTCTAGCATACAATTAAGTTTCCTCTGAAACTAGTCGGTAGAGTTGGCTAAAATTATCAATATTAGTTTTATGTTATGTAACGCTGGTTAATTTGGTCCGTTCTTATCACTTTTCTAAAATAATAGCAACTTTAAATCGTGAAACGTGAAACAGCAATGTTTGCATTTTCTTATATTAGTTCTAGCATACAATTAAGTTTTCTCTGAAACTAGTCGGTAGAGTTGGCTAAAATTATCAATATTAGTTTCATGTTATGTAAAGCTGGTTAATTTGGTCCGTTCTTGTCACTTTTCTAAAATAATAACAACTTGAAATCTTGAAACATGAAACAACAATGTTTGCATTTTCTTATATCAGTTCTAGCATACAATTAAGTTTTCTCTGAAACTAGTCGGTAAAGTTTGCTAAAATTATCAATATTAGTTTCATGTTATGTAAAGCTGGTTAATTTGGTCCGTTCTTATCATTTTTCTAAAATAATAGCAACTTTAAATCGTGAAACGTGAAACAACAATGTTTGCATTTTCTTATATTAGTTCTAGCATACAATTAAGTTTTCTCTGAAACTAGTCGGTAGAGTTGGCTAAAATTATCAATATTAGTTTCATGTTATGTAAAGCTGGTTAATTTGGTCCGTTCTTATCACTTTTCTAAAATAATAGCAACTTTAAATCTTGAAACGTGAAACAGCAATGTTTGCATTTTCTTATATTAGTTCTAGCATACAATTAAGTTTTCTCTGAAACTAGTCGGTAGAGTTGGCTAAAATTATCAATATTAGTTTCATGTTATGTAAAGCTGGTTAATTTGGTCCGTTCTTATCACTTTTCTAAAATAATAGCAACTTTAAATCTTGAAACGTGAAACAACAATGTTTGCATTTTCTTATATCAGTTCTAGCATACAATTAAGTTTTCTCTGAAACTAGTCGGTAAAGTTTGCTAAAATTATCAATATTAGTTTCATGTTATGTAAAGCTGGTTAATTTGGTCCGTTCTTATCATTTTTCTAAAATAATAGCAACTTTAAATCGTGAAACGTGAAACAACAATGTTTGCATTTTCTTATATTAGTTCTAGCATACAATTAAGTTTTCTCTGAAACTAGTCGGTAGAGTTGGCTAAAATTATCAATATTAGTTTTATGTTATGTAACGCTGATTAATTTGGTCCGTTCTTATCACCGTTATCACCGTCCGTTCCTTTCTAAAATAATAGCAACCTTAAATCTTGAAACGTGAAACAACAATGTTTGCATTTTCTTATATCAGTTCTAGCATACAATTAAGTTTTCTCTGAAACTAGTCGGTAGAGTTGGCTAAAATTATCAATATTAGTTTTATGTTATGTAACGCTGGTTAATTTGGTCCGTTCTTATCACTTTTCTAAAATAATAGCAACTTTAAATCGTGAAACGTGAAGCAACAATGTTTGCATTTTCTTATATTAGTTTTAGCATACAATTAAGTTTTCTCTGAAACTAGTCGGTAGAGTTGGCTAAAATTATCAATATTAGTTTCATGTTATGTAAAGCTGGTTAATTTGGTCCGTTCTTATCACTTTTCTAAAATAATAGCAACTTTAAATCGTGAAACGTGAAACAACAATGTTTGCATTTTATTATATTAGTTCTAGCATACAATTAAGTTTTCTCTGAAACTAGTCGGTAGAGTTGGCTAAAATTATCAATATTAGTTTTATGTTATGTAACGCTGGTTAATTTGGTCCGTTCTTATCACTTTTCTAAAATAATAGCAACTTTAAATCGTGAAACGTGAAACAACAATGTTTGCATTTTCTTATATTAGTTCTAGCATACAATTAAGTTTTCTCTGAAACTAGTCGGTAGAGTTGGCTAAAATTATCAATATTAGTTTCATGTTATGTAAAGCTGGTTAATTTGGTCCGTTCTTATCACTTTTCTAAAATAATAGCAACTTTAAATCGTGAAACGTGAAACAACAATGTTTGCATTTTCTTATATTAGTTCTAGCATACAATTAAGTTTTCTCTGAAACTAGTCGGTAGAGTTTGCTAAAATTATCAATATTAGTTTTATGTTATGTAACGCTGGTTAATTTGGTCCGTTCTTATCAGTTTTATAAAATAATAGCAACTTTAAATCGTGAAACGTGAAACAGCAATGTTTGCATTTTCTTATATTAGTTCTAGCATACAATTAAGTTTTCTCTGAAACTAGTCGGTAGAGTTGGCTAAAATTATCAATATTAGTTTCATGTTATGTAAAGCTGGTTAATTTGGTCCGTTCTTATCACTTTTCTAAAATAATAGCCCCTTTAAATCTTGAAACGTGAAACAACAATGTTTGCATTTTCTTATATGAGTTCTAGCATACAATTAAGTTTTCTCTGAAACTAGTCGGTAAAGTTTGCTAAAATTATCAATATTAGTTTCATGTTATGTAAAGCTGGTTAATTTGGTCCGTTCTTATCACTTTTCTAAAATAATAGCAACTTTAAATCGTGAAATGTGAAACAACAATGTTTGCATTTTCTTATATTAGTTCTAGCATACAATTAAGTTTCCTCTGAAACTAGTCGGTAGAGTTGGCTAAAATTATCAATATTAGTTTTATGTTATGTAACGCTGGTTAATTTGGTCCGTTCTTATCACTTTTCTAAAATAATAGCAACTTTAAATCGTGAAACGTGAAACAGCAATGTTTGCATTTTCTTATATTAGTTCTAGCATACAATTAAGTTTTCTCTGAAACTAGTCGGTAGAGTTGGCTAAAATTATCAATATTAGTTTCATGTTATGTAAAGCTGGTTAATTTGGTCCGTTCTTATCACTTTTCTAAAATAATAACAACTTTAAATCTTGAAACGTGAAACAACAATGTTTGCATTTTCTTATATTAGTTCTAGCATACAATTAAGTTTTCTCTGAAACTAGTCGGTAAAGTTTGCTAAAATTATCAATATTAGTTTCATGTTATGTAAAGCTGGTTAATTTGGTTCGTTCTTATCATTTTTCTAAAATAATAGCAACTTTAAATCGTGAAACGTGAAACAGCAATGTTTGCATTTTCTTATATTAGTTCTAGCATACAATTAAGTTTTCTCTGAAACTAGTCGGTAGAGTTGGCTAAAATTATCAATATTAGTTTCATGTTATGTAAAGCTGGTTAATTTGGTCCGTTCTTATCACTTTTCTAAAATAATAACAACTTTAAATCTTGAAACGTGAAACAACAATGTTTGCATTTTCTTATATTAGTTCTAGCATACAATTAAGTTTTCTCTGAAACTAGTCGGTAGAGTTGGCTAAAATTATCAATATTAGTTTCATGTTATGTAAAGCTGGTTAATTTGGTCCGTTCTTATCACTTTTCTAAAATAATAGCAACTTTAAATCGTGAAACGTGAAACAACAATGTTTGCATTTTCTTATATTAGTTCTAGCATACAATTAAGTTTTCTCTGAAACTAGTCGGTAGAGTTGGCTAAAATTATCAATATTAGTTTTATGTTATGTAACGCTGGTTAATTTGGTCCGTTCTTATCACTTTTCTAAAATAATAGCAACTTTAAATCTTGAAACGTGAAACAACAATGTTTGCATTTTCTTATATCAGTTCTAGCATACAATTAAGTTTTCTCTGAAACTAGTCGGTAAAGTTTGCTAAAATTATCAATATTAGTTTCATGTTATGTAAAGCTGGTTAATTTGGTCCGTTCTTATCATTTTTCTAAAATAATAGCAACTTTAAATCGTGAAACGTGAAACAACAATGTTTGCATTTTCTTATATTAGTTCTAGCATACAATTAAGTTTTCTCTGAAACTAGTCGGTAGAGTTGGCTAAAATTATCAATATTAGTTTCATGTTATGTAAAGCTGGTTAATTTGGTCCGTTCTTATCACTTTTCTAAAATAATAACAACTTTAAATCTTGAAACGTGAAACAACAATGTTTGCATTTTCTTATATCAGTTCTAGCATACAATTAAGTTTTCTCTGAAACTAGTCGGTAAAGTTTGCTAAAATTATCAATATTAGTTTCATGTTATGTAAAGCTGGTTAATTTGGTCCGTTCTTATCATTTTTCTAAAATAATAGCAACTTTAAATCGTGAAATGTGAAACAGCAATGTTTGCATTTTCTTATATTAGTTCTAGCATACAATTAAGTTTTCTCTGAAACTAGTCGGTAGAGTTGGCTAAAATTATCAATATTAGTTTCATGTTATGTAAAGCTGGTTAATTTGGTCCGTTCTTATCACTTTTCTAAAATAATAACAACTTTAAATCTTGAAACGTGAAACAACAATGTTTGCATTTTCTTATATTAGTTCTAGCATACAATTAAGTTTTCTCTGAAACTAGTCGGTAGAGTTGGCTAAAATTATCAATATTAGTTTCATGTTATGTAAAGCTGGTTAATTTGGTCCGTTCTTATCACTTTTCTAAAATAATAGCAACTTTAAATCGTGAAACGTGAAACAACAATGTTTGCATTTTCTTATATTAGTTTTAGCATACAATTAAGTTTTCTCTGAAACTAGTCGGTAGAGTTGGCTAAAATTATCAATATTAGTTTTATGTTATGTAACGCTGGTTAATTTGGTCCGTTCTTATCACTTTTCTAAAATAATAGCAACTTTAAATCTTGAAACGTGAAACAACAATGTTTGCATTTTCTTATATCAGTTCTAGCATACAATTAAGTTTTCTCTGAAACTAGTCGGTAAAGTTTGCTAAAATTATCAATATTAGTTTCATGTTATGTAAAGCTGGTTAATTTGGTCCGTTCTTATCATTTTTCTAAAATAATAGCAACTTTAAATCGTGAAACGTGAAACAACAATGTTTGCATTTTCTTATATTAGTTCTAGCATACAATTAAGTTTTCTCTGAAACTAGTCGGTAGAGTTGGCTAAAATTATCAATATTAGTTTCATGTTATGTAAAGCTGGTTAATTTGGTCCGTTCTTATCACTTTTCTAAAATAATAGCAACTTTAAATCGTGAAACGTGAAACAGCAATGTTTGCATTTTCTTATATTAGTTCTAGCATACAATTAAGTTTTCTCTGAAACTAGTCGGTAGAGTTGGCTAAAATTATCAATATTAGTTTCATGTTATGTAAAGCTGGTTAATTTGGTCCGTTCTTATCACTTTTCTAAAATAATAACAACTTTAAATCTTGAAACGTGAAACAACAATGTTTGCATTTTCTTATATTAGTTCTAGCATACAATTAAGTTTTCTCTGAAACTAGTCGGTAAAGTTTGCTAAAATTATCAATATTAGTTTCATGTTATGTAAAGCTGGTTAATTTGGTTCGTTCTTATCATTTTTCTAAAATAATAGCAACTTTAAATCTTGAAACGTGAAACAGCAATGTTTGCATTTTCTTATATTAGTTCTAGCATACAATTAAGTTTTCTCTGAAACTAGTCGGTAGAGTTGGCTAAAATTATCAATATTAGTTTCATGTTATGTAAAGCTGGTTAATTTGGTCCGTTCTTATCACTTTTCTAAAATAATAACAACTTTAAATCTTGAAACGTGAAACAACAATGTTTGCATTTTCTTATATTAGTTCTAGCATACAATTAAGTTTTCTCTGAAACTAGTCGGTAGAGTTGGCTAAAATTATCAATATTAGTTTCATGTTATGTAAAGCTGGTTAATTTGGTCCGTTCTTATCACTTTTCTAAAATAATAGCAACTTTAAATCGTGAAACGTGAAACAACAATGTTTGCATTTTCTTATATTAGTTCTAGCATACAATTAAGTTTTCTCTGAAACTAGTCGGTAGAGTTGGCTAAAATTATCAATATTAGTTTTATGTTATGTAACGCTGGTTAATTTGGTCCGTTCTTATCACTTTTCTAAAATAATAGCAACTTTAAATCTTGAAACGTGAAACAACAATGTTTGCATTTTCTTATATCAGTTCTAGCATACAATTAAGTTTTCTCTGAAACTAGTCGGTAAAGTTTGCTAAAATTATCAATATTAGTTTCATGTTATGTAAAGCTGGTTAATTTGGTCCGTTCTTATCATTTTTCTAAAATAATAGCAACTTTAAATCGTGAAACGTGAAACAACAATGTTTGCATTTTCTTATATTAGTTCTAGCATACAATTAAGTTTTCTCTGAAACTAGTCGGTAGAGTTGGCTAAAATTATCAATATTAGTTTCATGTTATGTAAAGCTGGTTAATTTGGTCCGTTCTTATCACTTTTCTAAAATAATAACAACTTTAAATCTTGAAACGTGAAACAACAATGTTTGCATTTTCTTATATCAGTTCTAGCATACAATTAAGTTTTCTCTGAAACTAGTCGGTAAAGTTTGCTAAAATTATCAATATTAGTTTCATGTTATGTAAAGCTGGTTAATTTGGTCCGTTCTTATCATTTTTCTAAAATAATAGCAACTTTAAATCGTGAAATGTGAAACAGCAATGTTTGCATTTTCTTATATTAGTTCTAGCATACAATTAAGTTTTCTCTGAAACTAGTCGGTAGAGTTGGCTAAAATTATCAATATTAGTTTCATGTTATGTAAAGCTGGTTAATTTGGTCCGTTCTTATCACTTTTCTAAAATAATAACAACTTTAAATCTTGAAACGTGAAACAACAATGTTTGCATTTTCTTATATTAGTTCTAGCATACAATTAAGTTTTCTCTGAAACTAGTCGGTAGAGTTGGCTAAAATTATCAATATTAGTTTCATGTTATGTAAAGCTGGTTAATTTGGTCCGTTCTTATCACTTTTCTAAAATAATAGCAACTTTAAATCGTGAAACGTGAAACAACAATGTTTGCATTTTCTTATATTAGTTTTAGCATACAATTAAGTTTTCTCTGAAACTAGTCGGTAGAGTTGGCTAAAATTATCAATATTAGTTTTATGTTATGTAACGCTGGTTAATTTGGTCCGTTCTTATCACTTTTCTAAAATAATAGCAACTTTAAATCTTGAAACGTGAAACAACAATGTTTGCATTTTCTTATATCAGTTCTAGCATACAATTAAGTTTTCTCTGAAACTAGTCGGTAAAGTTTGCTAAAATTATCAATATTAGTTTCATGTTATGTAAAGCTGGTTAATTTGGTCCGTTCTTATCATTTTTCTAAAATAATAGCAACTTTAAATCGTGAAACGTGAAACAACAATGTTTGCATTTTCTTATATTAGTTCTAGCATACAATTAAGTTTTCTCTGAAACTAGTCGGTAGAGTTGGCTAAAATTATCAATATTAGTTTCATGTTATGTAAAGCTGGTTAATTTGGTCCGTTCTTATCACTTTTCTAAAATAATAGCAACTTTAAATCGTGAAACGTGAAACAACAATGTTTGCATTTTCTTATATTAGTTCTAGCATACAATTAAGTTTTCTCTGAAACTAGTCGGTAGAGTTGGCTAAAATTATCAATATTAGTTTTATGTTATGTAACGCTGGTTAATTTGGTCCGTTCTTATCACTTTTCTAAAATAATAGCAACTTTAAATCTTGAAACGTGAAACAACAATGTTTGCATTTTCTTATATCAGTTCTAGCATACAATTAAGTTTTCTCTGAAACTAGTCGGTAAAGTTTGCTAAAATTATCAATATTAGTTTCATGTTATGTAAAGCTGGTTAATTTGGTCCGTTCTTATCACTTTTCTAAAATAATAACAACTTTAAATCTTGAAACGTGAAACAACAATGTTTGCATTTTCTTATATTAGTTCTAGCATACAATTAAGTTTTCTCTGAAACTAGTCGGTAGAGTTGGCTAAAATTATCAATATTAGTTTCATGTTATGTAAAGCTGGTTAATTTGGTCCGTTCTTATCACTTTTCTAAAATAATAACAACTTTAAATCTTGAAACGTGAAACAACAATGTTTGCATTTTCTTATATCAGTTCTAGCATACAATTAAGTTTTCTCTGAAACTAGTCGGTAGAGTTGGCTAAAATTATCAATATTAGTTTTATGTTATGTAACGCTGGTTAATTTGGTCCGTTCTTATGACTTTTCTAAAATAATAGCAACTTTAAATCTTGAAACGTGAAACAACAATGTTTGCATTTTCTTATATCAGTTCTAGCATACAATTAAGTTTTCTCTGAAACTAGTCGGTAAAGTTTGCTAAAATTATCAATATTAGTTTCATGTTATGTAAAGCTGGTTAATTTGGTCCGTTCTTATCATTTTTCTAAAATAATAGCAACTTTAAATCGTGAAACGTGAAACAACAATGTTTGCATTTTCTTATATTAGTTCTAGCATACAATTAAGTTTTCTCTGAAACTAGTCGGTAGAGTTGGCTAAAATTATCAATATTAGTTTCATGTTATGTAAAGCTGGTTAATTTGGTCCGTTCTTATCACTTTTCTAAAATAATAACAACTTTAAATCTTGAAACGTGAAACAACAATGTTTGCATTTTCTTATATCAGTTCTAGCATACAATTAAGTTTTCTCTGAAACTAGTCGGTAAAGTTTGCTAAAATTATCAATATTAGTTTCATGTTATGTAAAGCTGGTTAATTTGGTCCGTTCTTATCATTTTTCTAAAATAATAGCAACTTTAAATCGTGAAACGTGAAACAACAATGTTTGCATTTTCTTATATTAGTTCTAGCATACAATTAAGTTTTCTCTGAAACTAGTCGGTAGAGTTGGCTAAAATTATCAATATTACTTTTATGTTATGTAACGCTGGTTAATTTGGTCCGTTCTTATCACTTTTCTAAAATAATAGCAACTTTAAATCTTGAAACGTGAAACAACAATGTTTGCATTTTCTTATGTTAGTTCTAGCATACAATTAAGTTTTCTCTGAAACTAGTCGGTAGAGTTGGCTAAAATTATCAATATTAGTTTTATGTTATGTAACGCTGGTTAATTTGGTCCGTTCTTATCACTTTTCTAAAATAATAGCAACTTTAAATCTTGAAACGTGAAACAACAATGTTTGCATTTTCTTATATCAGTTCTAGCATACAATTAAGTTTTCTCTGAAACTAGTCGGTAAAGTTTGCTAAAATTATCAATATTAGTTTCATGTTATGTAAAGCTGGTTAATTTGGTCCGTTCTTATCATTTTTATAAAATAATAGCAACTTTAAATCGTGAAACGTGAAACAACAATGTTTGCATTTTCTTATATTAGTTCTAGCATACAATTAAGTTTTCTCTGAAACTAGTCGGTAGAGTTGGCTAAAATTATCAATATTAGTTTCATGTTATGTAAAGCTGGTTAATTTGGTCCGTTCTTATCACTTTTCTAAAATAATAGCAACTTTAAATCGTGAAACGTGAAACAACAATGTTTGCATTTTCTTATATTAGTTCTAGCATACAATTAAGTTTTCTCTGAAACTAGTCGGTAGAGTTGGCTAAAATTATCAATATTAGTTTCATGTTATGTAAAGCTGGTTAATTTGGTCCGTTCTTATCACTTTTCTAAAATAATAACAACTTTAAATCTTGAAACGTGAAACAACAATGTTTGCATTTTCTTATATCAGTTCTAGCATACAATTAAGTTTTCTCTGAAACTAGTCGGTAAAGTTTGCTAAAATTATCAATATTAGTTTCATGTTATGTAAAGCTGGTTAATTTGGTCCGTTCTTATCATTTTTCTAAAATAATAGCAACTTTAAATCGTGAAACGTGAAACAACAATGTTTGCATTTTCTTATATTAGTTCTAGCATACAATTAAGTTTTCTCTGAAACTAGTCGGTAGAGTTGGCTAAAATTATCAATATTAGTTTCATGTTATGTAAAGCTGGTTAATTTGGTCCGTTCTTATCACTTTTCTAAAATAATAGCAACTTTAAATCGTGAAACGTGAAACAACAATGTTTGCATTTTCTTATATTAGTTCTAGCATACAATTAAGTTTTCTCTGAAACTAGTCGGTAGAGTTGGCTAAAATTATCAATATTAGTTTTATGTTATGTAACGCTGGTTAATTTGGTCCGTTCTTATCACTTTTCTAAAATAATAGCAACTTTAAATCTTGAAACGTGAAACAACAATGTTTGCATTTTCTTATATCAGTTCTAGCATACAATTAAGTTTTCTCTGAAACTAGTCGGTAGAGTTGGCTAAAATTATCAATATTACTTTTATGTTATGTAACGCTGGTTAATTTGGTCCGTTCTTATCACTTTTCTAAAATAATAGCAACTTTAAATCTTGAAACGTGAAACAACAATGTTTGCATTTTCTTATATTAGTTCTAGCATACAATTAAGTTTTCTCTGAAACTAGTCGGTAGAGTTGGCTAAAATTATCAATATTAGTTTCATGTTATGTAAAGCTGGTTAATTTGGTCCGTTCTTATCACTTTTCTAAAATAATAGCAACTTTAAATCGTGAAACGTGAAACAACAATGTTTGCATTTTCTTATATTAGTTCTAGCATACAATTAAGTTTTCTCTGAAACTAGTCGGTAGAGTTGGCTAAAATTATCAATATTAGTTTTATGTTATGTAACGCTGGTTAATTTGGTCCGTTCTTATCACTTTTCTAAAATAATAGCAACTTTAAATCTTGAAACGTGAAACAACAATGTTTGCATTTTCTTATATTAGTTCTAGCATACAATTAAGTTTTCTCTGAAACTAGTCGGTAGAGTTGGCTAAAATTATCAATATTAGTTTTATGTTATGTAACGCTGGTTAATTTGGTCCGTTCTTATGACTTTTCTAAAATAATAGCAACTTTAAATCTTGAAACGTGAAACAACAATGTTTGCATTTTCTTATATCAGTTCTAGCATACAATTAAGTTTTCTCTGAAACTAGTCGGTAAAGTTTGCTAAAATTATCAATATTAGTTTCATGTTATGTAAAGCTGGTTAATTTGGTCCGTTCTTATCATTTTTCTAAAATAATAGCAACTTTAAATCGTGAAACGTGAAACAACAATGTTTGCATTTTCTTATATTAGTTCTAGCATACAATTAAGTTTTCTCTGAAACTAGTCGGTAGAGTTGGCTAAAATTATCAATATTAGTTTCATGTTATGTAAAGCTGGTTAATTTGGTCCGTTCTTATCACTTTTCTAAAATAATAGCAACTTTAAATCGTGAAACGTGAAACAACAATGTTTGCATTTTCTTATATTAGTTCTAGCATACAATTAAGTTTTCTCTGAAACTAGTCGGTAGAGTTGGCTAAAATTATCGATATTAGTTTTATGTTATGTAACGCTGGTTAATTTGGTCCGTTCTTATCACTTTTCTAAAATAATAGCTACTTTAAATCTTGAAACGTGAAACAACAATGTTTGCATTTTCTTATATCAGTTCTAGCATACAATTAAGTTTTCTCTGAAACTAGTCGGTAAAGTTTGCTAAAATTATCAATATTAGTTTCATGTTATGTAAAGCTGGTTAATTTGGTCCGTTCTTATCACTTTTCTAAAATAATAACAACTTTAAATCTTGAAACGTGAAACAACAATGTTTGCATTTTCTTATATTAGTTCTAGCATACAATTAAGTTTTCTCTGAAACTAGTCGGTAGAGTTGGCTAAAATTATCAATATTAGTTTCATGTTATGTAAAGCTGGTTAATTTGGTCCGTTCTTATCACTTTTCTAAAATAATAACAACTTTAAATCTTGAAACGTGAAACAACAATGTTTGCATTTTCTTATATCAGTTCTAGCATACAATTAAGTTTTCTCTGAAACTAGTCGGTAAAGTTTGCTAAAATTATCAATATTAGTTTCATGTTATGTAAAGCTGGTTAATTTGGTCCGTTCTTATCATTTTTCTAAAATAATAGCAACTTTAAATCGTGAAACGTGAAACAACAATGTTTGCATTTTCTTATATTAGTTCTAGCATACAATTAAGTTTTCTCTGAAACTAGTCGGTAGAGTTGGCTAAAATTATCAATATTAGTTTCATGTTATGTAAAGCTGGTTAATTTGGTCCGTTCTTATCACTTTTCTAAAATAATAGCAACTTTAAATCTTGAAACGTGAAACAACAATGTTTGCATTTTCTTATATCAGTTCTAGCATACAATTAAGTTTTCTCTGAAACTAGTCGGTAAAGTTTGCTAAAATTATCAATATTAGTTTCATGTTATGTAAAGCTGGTTAATTTGGTCCGTTCTTATCATTTTTCTAAAATAATAGCAACTTTAAATCGTGAAACGTGAAACAACAATGTTTGCATTTTCTTATATTAGTTCTAGCATACAATTAAGTTTTCTCTGAAACTAGTCGGTAGAGTTGGCTAAAATTATCAATATTAGTTTCATGTTATGTAAAGCTGGTTAATTTGGTCCGTTCTTATCACTTTTCTAAAATAATAGCAACTTTAAATCGTGAAACGTGAAACAACAATGTTTGCATTTTCTTATATTAGTTCTAGCATACAATTAAGTTTTCTCTGAAACTAGTCGGTAGAGTTGGCTAAAATTATCAATATTAGTTTTATGTTATGTAACGCTGGTTAATTTGGTCCGTTCTTATCACTTTTCTAAAATAATAGCAACTTTAAATCTTGAAACGTGAAACAACAATGTTTGCATTTTCTTATATCAGTTCTAGCATACAATTAAGTTTTCTCTGAAACTAGTCGGTAGAGTTGGCTAAAATTATCAATATTAGTTTCATGTTATGTAAAGCTGGTTAATTTGGTCCGTTCTTATCACTTTTCTAAAATAATAGCAACTTTAAATCGTGAAACGTGAAACAACAATGTTTGCATTTTCTTATATTAGTTCTAGCATACAATTAAGTTTTCTCTGAAACTAGTCGGTAGAGTTGGCTAAAATTATCAATATTAGTTTTATGTTATGTAACGCTGGTTAATTTGGTCCGTTCTTATCACTTTTCTAAAATAATAGCAACTTTAAATCTTGAAACGTGAAACAACAATGTTTGCATTTTCTTATATCAGTTCTAGCATACAATTAAGTTTTCTCTGAAACTAGTCGGTAAAGTTTGCTAAAATTATCAATATTAGTTTCATGTTATGTAAAGCTGGTTAATTTGGTCCGTTCTTATCACTTTTCTAAAATAATAACAACTTTAAATCTTGAAACGTGAAACAACAATGTTTGCATTTTCTTATATTAGTTCTAGCATACAATTAAGTTTTCTCTGAAACTAGTCGGTAGAGTTGGCTAAAATTATCAATATTAGTTTCATGTTATGTAAAGCTGGTTAATTTGGTCCGTTCTTATCACTTTTCTAAAATAATAACAACTTTAAATCTTGAAACGTGAAACAACAATGTTTGCATTTTCTTATATCAGTTCTAGCATACAATTAAGTTTTCTCTGAAACTAGTCGGTAAAGTTTGCTAAAATTATCAATATTAGTTTCATGTTATGTAAAGCTGGTTAATTTGGTCCGTTCTTATCACTTTTCTAAAATAATAACAACTTTAAATCTTGAAACGTGAAACAACAATGTTTGCATTTTCTTATATTAGTTCTAGCATACAATTAAGTTTTCTCTGAAACTAGTCGGTAGAGTTGGCTAAAATTATCAATATTAGTTTCATGTTATGTAAAGCTGGTTAATTTGGTCCGTTCTTATCACTTTTCTAAAATAATAACAACTTTAAATCTTGAAACGTGAAACAACAATGTTTGCATTTTCTTATATCAGTTCTAGCATACAATTAAGTTTTCTCTGAAACTAGTCGGTAAAGTTTGCTAAAATTATCAATATTAGTTTCATGTTATGTAAAGCTGGTTAATTTGGTCCGTTCTTATCATTTTTCTAAAATATTAGCAACTTTAAATCGTGAAACGTGAAACAACAATGTTTGCATTTTCTTATATTAGTTCTAGCATACAATTAAGTTTTCTCTGAAACTAGTCGGTAGAGTTGGCTAAAATTATCAATATTAGTTTTATGTTATGTAACGCTGGTTAATTTGGTCCGTTCTTATCACTTTTCTAAAATAATAGCAACTTTAAATCGTGAAACGTGAAACAACAATGTTTGCATTTTCTTATATCAGTTCTAGCATACAATTAAGTTTTCTCTGAAACTAGTCGGTAAAGTTTGCTAAAATTATCAATATTAGTTTCATGTTATGTAAAGCTGGTTAATTTGGTCCGTTCTTATCATTTTTCTAAAATAATAGCAACTTTAAATCGTGAAACGTGAAACAACAATGTTTGCATTTTCTTATATTAGTTCTAGCATACAATTAAGTTTTCTCTGAAACTAGTCGGTAGAGTTGGCTAAAATTATCAATATTAGTTTCATGTTATGTAAAGCTGGTTAATTTGGTCCGTTCTTATCACTTTTCTAAAATAATAGCAACTTTAAATCGTGAAACGTGAAACAACAATGTTTGCATTTTCTTATATTAGTTCTAGCATACAATTAAGTTTTCTCTGAAACTAGTCGGTAGAGTTGGCTAAAATTATCAATATTAGTTTCATGTTATGTAAAGCTGGTTAATTTGGTCCGTTCTTATCACTTTTCTAAAATAATAACAACTTTAAATCTTGAAACGTGAAACAACAATGTTTGCATTTTCTTATATTAGTTCTAGCATACAATTAAGTTTTCTCTGAAACTAGTCGGTAGAGTTGGCTAAAATTATCAATATTAGTTTCATGTTATGTAAAGCTGGTTAATTTGGTCCGTTCTTATCACTTTTCTAAAATAATAGCAACTTTAAATCGTGAAACGTGAAACAACAATGTTTGCATTTTCTTATATTAGTTCTAGCATACAATTAAGTTTTCTCTGAAACTAGTCGGTAGAGTTGGCTAAAATTATCAATATTACTTTTATGTTATGTAACGCTGGTTAATTTGGTCCGTTCTTATCACTTTTCTAAAATAATAGCAACTTTAAATCTTGAAACGTGAAACAACAATGTTTGCATTTTCTTATATCAGTTCTGGCATACAATTAAGTTTTCTCTGAAACTAGTCGGTAAAGTTTGCTAAAATTATCAATATTAGTTTCATGTTATGTAAAGCTGGTTAATTTGGTCCGTTCTTATCACTTTTCTAAAATAATAACAACTTTAAATCTTGAAACGTGAAACAACAATGTTTGCATTTTCTTATATTAGTTCTAGCATACAATTAAGTTTTCTCTGAAACTAGTCGGTAGAGTTGGCTAAAATTATCAATATTAGTTTCATGTTATGTAAAGCTGGTTAATTTGGTCCGTTCTTATCACTTTTCTAAAATAATAGCAACTTTAAATCGTGAAACGTGAAACAACAATGTTTGCATTTTCTTATATTAGTTCTAGCATACAATTAAGTTTTCTCTGAAACTAGTCGGTAGAGTTGGCTAAAATTATCAATATTAGTTTCATGTTATGTAAAGCTGGTTAATTTGGTCCGTTCTTATCACTTTTCTAAAATAATAACAACTTTAAATCTTGAAACGTGAAACAACAATGTTTGCATTTTCTTATATCAGTTCTAGCATACAATTAAGTTTTCTCTGAAACTAGTCGGTAAAGTTTGCTAAAATTATCAATATTAGTTTCATGTTATGTAAAGCTGGTTAATTTGGTCCGTTCTTATCATTTTTCTAAAATAATAGCAACTTTAAATCGTGAAACGTGAAACAACAATGTTTGCATTTTCTTATATTAGTTCTAGCATACAATTAAGTTTTCTCTGAAACTAGTCGGTAGAGTTGGCTAAAATTATCAATATTACTTTTATGTTATGTAACGCTGGTTAATTTGGTCCGTTCTTATCACTTTTCTAAAATAATAGCAACTTTAAATCTTGAAACGTGAAACAACAATGTTTGCATTTTCTTATATCAGTTCTAGCATACAATTAAGTTTTCTCTGAAACTAGTCGGTAAAGTTTGCTAAAATTATCAATATTAGTTTCATGTTATGTAAAGCTGGTTAATTTGGTCCGTTCTTATCATTTTTCTAAAATAATAGCAACTTTAAATCGTGAAACGTGAAACAACAATGTTTGCATTTTCTTATATTAGTTCTAGCATACAATTAAGTTTTCTCTGAAACTAGTCGGTAGAGTTGGCTAAAATTATCAATATTAGTTTCATGTTATGTAAAGCTGGTTAATTTGGTCCGTTCTTATCACTTTTCTAAAATAATAGCAACTTTAAATCGTGAAACGTGAAACAACAATGTTTGCATTTTCTTATATTAGTTCTAGCATACAATTAAGTTTTCTCTGAAACTAGTCGGTAGAGTTGGCTAAAATTATCAATATTAGTTTCATGTTATGTAAAGCTGGTTAATTTGGTCCGTTCTTATCACTTTTCTAAAATAATAACAACTTTAAATCTTGAAACGTGAAACAACAATGTTTGCATTTTCTTATATTAGTTCTAGCATACAATTAAGTTTTCTCTGAAACTAGTCGGTAAAGTTTGCTAAAATTATCAATATTAGTTTCATGTTATGTAAAGCTGGTTAATTTGGTCCGTTCTAATCACTTTTCTAAAATAATAGCAACTTTAAATCTTGAAACGTGAAACAACAATGTTTGCATTTTCTTATATCAGTTCTAGCATACAATTAAGTTTTCTCTGAAACTAGTCGGTAAAGTTTGCTAAAATTATCAATATTAGTTTCATGTTATGTAAAGCTGGTTAATTTGGTCCGTTCTTATCATTTTTCTAAAATAATAGCAACTTTAAATCGTGAAACGTGAAACAACAATGTTTGCATTTTCTTATATTAGTTCTAGCATACAATTAAGTTTTCTCTGAAACTAGTCGGTAGAGTTGGCTAAAATTATCAATATTAGTTTCATGTTATGTAAAGCTGGTTAATTTGGTCCGTTCTTATCACTTTTCTAAAATAATAGCAACTTTAAATCGTGAAACGTGAAACAACAATGTTTGCATTTTCTTATATTAGTTCTAGCATACAATTAAGTTTTCTCTGAAACTAGTCGGTAGAGTTGGCTAAAATTATCAATATTAGTTTTATGTTATGTAACGCTGGTTAATTTGGTCCGTTCTTATCACTTTTCTAAAATAATAGCAACTTTAAATCTTGAAACGTGAAACAACAATGTTTGCATTTTCTTATATCAGTTCCAGCATACAATTAAGTTTTCTCTGAAACTAGTCGGTAAAGTTTGCTAAAATTATCAATATTAGTTTCATGTTATGTAAAGCTGGTTAATTTGGTCCGTTCTTATCACTTTTCTAAAATAATAACAACTTTAAATCTTGAAACGTGAAACAACAATGTTTGCATTTTCTTATATCAGTTCTAGCATACAATTAAGTTTTCTCTGAAACTAGTCGGTAGAGTTGGCTAAAATTATCAATATTAGTTTTATGTTATGTAACGCTGGTTAATTTGGTCCGTTCTTATGACTTTTCTAAAATAATAGCAACTTTAAATCTTGAAACGTGAAACAACAATGTTTGCATTTTCTTATATCAGTTCTAGCATACAATTAAGTTTTCTCTGAAACTAGTCGGTAAAGTTTGCTAAAATTATCAATATTAGTTTCATGTTATGTAAAGCTGGTTAATTTGGTCCGTTCTTATCATTTTTCTAAAATAATAGCAACTTTAAATCGTGAAACGTGAAACAACAATGTTTGCATTTTCTTATATTAGTTCTAGCATACAATTAAGTTTTCTCTGAAACTAGTCGGTAGAGTTGGCTAAAATTATCAATATTAGTTTCATGTTATGTAAAGCTGGTTAATTTGGTCCGTTCTTATCACTTTTCTAAAATAATAACAACTTTAAATCTTGAAACGTGAAACAACAATGTTTGCATTTTCTTATATCAGTTCTAGCATACAATTAAGTTTTCTCTGAAACTAGTCGGTAAAGTTTGCTAAAATTATCAATATTAGTTTCATGTTATGTAAAGCTGGTTAATTTGGTCCGTTCTTATCATTTTTCTAAAATAATAGCAACTTTAAATCGTGAAACGTGAAACAACAATGTTTGCATTTTCTTATATTAGTTCTAGCATACAATTAAGTTTTCTCTGAAACTAGTCGGTAGAGTTGGCTAAAATTATCAATATTACTTTTATGTTATGTAACGCTGGTTAATTTGGTCCGTTCTTATCACTTTTCTAAAATAATAGCAACTTTAAATCTTGAAACGTGAAACAACAATGTTTGCATTTTCTTATATTAGTTCTAGCATACAATTAAGTTTTCTCTGAAACTAGTCGGTAGAGTTGGCTAAAATTATCAATATTACTTTTATGTTATGTAACGCTGGTTAATTTGGTCCGTTCTTATCACTTTTCTAAAATAATAGCAACTTTAAATCTTGAAACGTGAAACAACAATGTTTGCATTTTCTTATATCAGTTCTAGCATACAATTAAGTTTTCTCTGAAACTAGTCGGTAAAGTTTGCTAAAATTATCAATATTAGTTTCATGTTATGTAAAGCTGGTTAATTTGGTCCGTTCTTATCATTTTTCTAAAATAATAGCAACTTTAAATCGTGAAACGTGAAACAACAATGTTTGCATTTTCTTATATTAGTTCTAGCATACAATTAAGTTTTCTCTGAAACTAGTCGGTAGAGTTGGCTAAAATTATCAATATTAGTTTCATGTTATGTAAAGCTGGTTAATTTGGTCCGTTCTTATCACTTTTCTAAAATAATAGCAACTTTAAATCGTGAAACGTGAAACAACAATGTTTGCATTTTCTTATATCAGTTCTAGCATACAATTAAGTTTTCTCTGAAACTAGTCGGTAAAGTTTGCTAAAATTATCAATATTAGTTTCATGTTATGTAAAGCTGGTTAATTTGGTCCGTTCTTATCACTTTTCTAAAATAATAACAACTTTAAATCTTGAAACGTGAAACAACAATGTTTGCATTTTCTTATATTAGTTCTAGCATACAATTAAGTTTTCTCTGAAACTAGTCGGTAGAGTTGGCTAAAATTATCAATATTAGTTTCATGTTATGTAAAGCTGGTTAATTTGGTCCGTTCTTATCACTTTTCTAAAATAATAACAACTTTAAATCTTGAAACGTGAAACAACAATGTTTGCACTTTCTTATATCAGTTCTAGCATACAATTAAGTTTTCTCTGAAACTAGTCGGTAAAGTTTGCTAAAATTATCAATATTAGTTTCATGTTATGTAAAGCTGGTTAATTTGGTCCGTTCTTATCATTTTTCTAAAATAATAGCAACTTTAAATCGTGAAACGTGAAACAACAATGTTTGCATTTTCTTATATTAGTTCTAGCATACAATTAAGTTTTCTCTGAAACTAGTCGGTAGAGTTGGCTAAAATTATCAATATTAGTTTCATGTTATGTAAAGCTGGTTAATTTGGTCCGTTCTTATCACTTTTCTAAAATAATAGCAACTTTAAATCGTGAAACGTGAAACAACAATGTTTGCATTTTCTTATATTAGTTCTAGCATACAATTAAGTTTTCTCTGAAACTAGTCGGTAGAGTTGGCTAAAATTATCAATATTAGTTTCATGTTATGTAAAGCTGGTTAATTTCGTCCGTTCTTATCACTTTTCTAAAATAATAGCAACTTTAAATCTTGAAACGTGAAACAACAATGTTTGCATTTTCTTATATCAGTTCTAGCATACAATTAAGTTTTCTCTGAAACTAGTCGGTAGAGTTGGCTAAAATTATCAATATTAGTTTCATGTTATGTAAAGCTGGTTAATTTGGTCCGTTCTTATCACTTTTCTAAAATAATAGCAACTTTAAATCGTGAAACGTGAAACAACAATGTTTGCATTTTCTTATATTAGTTCTAGCATACAATTAAGTTTTCTCTGAAACTAGTCGGTAGAGTTGGCTAAAATTATCAATATTAGTTTTATGTTATGTAACGCTGGTTAATTTGGTCCGTTCTTATCACTTTTCTAAAATAATAGCAACTTTAAATCTTGAAACGTGAAACAACAATGTTTGCATTTTCTTATATCAGTTCTAGCATACAATTAAGTTTTCTCTGAAACTAGTCGGTAAAGTTTGCTAAAATTATCAATATTAGTTTCATGTTATGTAAAGCTGGTTAATTTGGTCCGTTCTTATCACTTTTCTAAAATAATAACAACTTTAAATCTTGAAACGTGAAACAACAATGTTTGCATTTTCTTATATTAGTTCTAGCATACAATTAAGTTTTCTCTGAAACTAGTCGGTAGAGTTGGCTAAAATTATCAATATTAGTTTCATGTTATGTAAAGCTGGTTAATTTGGTCCGTTTTTATCACTTTTCTAAAATAATAACAACTTTAAATCTTGAAACGTGAAACAACAATGTTTGCATTTTCTTATATCAGTTCTAGCATACAATTAAGTTTTCTCTGAAACTAGTCGGTAAAGTTTGCTAAAATTATCAATATTAGTTTCATGTTATGTAAAGCTGGTTAATTTGGTCCGTTCTTATCACTTTTCTAAAATAATAACAACTTTAAATCTTGAAACGTGAAACAACAATGTTTGCATTTTCTTATATTAGTTCTAGCATACAATTAAGTTTTCTCTGAAACTAGTCGGTAGAGTTGGCTAAAATTATCAATATTAGTTTTATGTTATGTAACGCTGGTTAATTTGGTCCGTTCTTATCACTTTTCTAAAATAATAGCAACTTTAAATCGTGAAACGTGAAACAACAATGTTTGCATTTTCTTATATTAGTTCTAGCATACAATTAAGTTTTCTCTGAAACTAGTCGGTAGAGTTGGCTAAAATTATCAATATTAGTTTTATGTTATGTAACGCTGGTTAATTTGGTCCGTTCTTATCACTTTTCTAAAATAATAGCAACTTTAAATCTTGAAACGTGAAACAACAATGTTTGCATTTTCTTATATCAGTTCTAGCATACAATTAAGTTTTCTCTGAAACTAGTCGGTAAAGTTTGCTAAAATTATCAATATTAGTTTCATGTTATGTAAAGCTGGTTAATTTGGTCCGTTCTTATCACTTTTCTAAAATAATAACAACTTTAAATCTTGAAACGTGAAACAACAATGTTTGCATTTTCTTATATTAGTTCTAGCATACAATTAAGTTTTCTCTGAAACTAGTCGGTAGAGTTGGCTAAAATTATCAATATTAGTTTCATGTTATGTAAAGCTGGTTAATTTGGTCCGTTCTTATCACTTTTCTAAAATAATAACAACTTTAAATCTTGAAACGTGAAACAACAATGTTTGCATTTTCTTATATCAGTTCTAGCATACAATTAAGTTTTCTCTGAAACTAGTCGGTAAAGTTTGCTAAAATTATCAATATTAGTTTCATGTTATGTAAAGCTGGTTAATTTGGTCCGTTCTTATCACTTTTCTAAAATAATAACAACTTTAAATCTTGAAACGTGAAACAACAATGTTTGCATTTTCTTATATTAGTTCTAGCATACAATTAAGTTTTCTCTGAAACTAGTCGGTAAAGTTGGCTAAAATTATCAATATTAGTTTCATGTTATGTAAAGCTGGTTAATTTGGTCCGTTCTTATCACTTTTCTAAAATAATAACAACTTTAAATCTTGAAACGTGAAACAACAATGTTTGCATTTTCTTATATCAGTTCTAGCATACAATTAAGTTTTCTCTGAAACTAGTCGGTAAAGTTTGCTAAAATTATCAATATTAGTTTCATGTTATGTAAAGCTGGTTAATTTGGTCCGTTCTTATCATTTTTCTAAAATATTAGCAACTTTAAATCGTGAAACGTGAAACAACAATGTTTGCATTTTCTTATATTAGTTCTAGCATACAATTAAGTTTTCTCTGAAACTAGTCGGTAGAGTTGGCTAAAATTATCAATATTACTTTTATGTTATGTAACGCTGGTTAATTTGGTCCGTTCTTATCACTTTTCTAAAATAATAGCAACTTTAAATCTTGAAACGTGAAACAACAATGTTTGCATTTTCTTATATCAGTTCTAGCATACAATTAAGTTTTCTCTGAAACTAGTCGGTAAAGTTTGCTAAAATTATCAATATTAGTTTCATGTTATGTAAAGCTGGTTAATTTGGTCCGTTCTTATCACTTTTCTAAAATAATAACAACTTTAAATCTTGAAACGTGAAACAACAATGTTTGCATTTTCTTATATTAGTTCTAGCATACAATTAAGTTTTCTCTGAAACTAGTCGGTAGAGTTGGCTAAAATTATCAATATTAGTTTCATGTTATGTAAAGCTGGTTAATTTGGTCCGTTCTTATCACTTTTCTAAAATAATAACAACTTTAAATCTTGAAACGTGAAACAACAATGTTTGCATTTTCTTATATCAGTTCTAGCATACAATTAAGTTTTCTCTGAAACTAGTCGGTAAAGTTTGCTAAAATTATCAATATTAGTTTCATGTTATGTAAAGCTGGTTAATTTGGTCCGTTCTTATCACTTTTCTAAAATAATAGCAACTTTAAATCTTGAAACGTGAAACAACAATGTTTGCATTTTCTTATATCAGTTCTAGCATACAATTAAGTTTTCTCTGAAACTAGTCGGTAAAGTTTGCTAAAATTATCAATATTAGTTTCATGTTATGTAAAGCTGGTTAATTTGGTCCGTTCTTATCACTTTTCTAAAATAATAACAACTTTAAATCTTGAAACGTGAAACAACAATGTTTGCATTTTCTTATATTAGTTCTAGCATACAATTAAGTTTTCTCTGAAACTAGTCGGTAGAGTTGGCTAAAATTATCAATATTAGTTTCATGTTATATAAAGCTGGTTAATTTGGTCCGTTCTTATCACTTTTCTAAAATAATAACAACTTTAAATCTTGAAACGTGAAACAACAATGTTTGCATTTTCTTATATCAGTTCTAGCATACAATTAAGTTTTCTCTGAAACTAGTCGGTAAAGTTTGCTAAAATTATCAATATTAGTTTCATGTTATGTAAAGCTGGTTAATTTGGTCCGTTCTTATCACTTTTCTAAAATAATAGCAACTTTAAATCTTGAAACGTGAAACAACAATGTTTGCATTTTCTTATATCAGTTCTAGCATACAATTAAGTTTTCTCTGAAACTAGTCGGTAAAGTTTGCTAAAATTATCAATATTAGTTTCATGTTATGTAAAGCTGGTTAATTTGGTCCGTTCTTATCACTTTTCTAAAATAATAACAACTTTAAATCTTGAAACGTGAAACAACAATGTTTGCATTTTCTTATATTAGTTCTAGCATACAATTAAGTTTTCTCTGAAACTAGTCGGTAGAGTTGGCTAAAATTATCAATATTAGTTTCATGTTATGTAAAGCTGGTTAATTTGGTCCGTTCTTATCACTTTTCTAAAATAATAGCAACTTTAAATGGTGAAACGTGAAACAACAATGTTTGCATTTTCTTATATTAGTTCTAGCATACAATTAAGTTTTCTCTGAAACTAGTCGGTAGAGTTGGCTAAAATTATCAATATTACTTTTATGTTATGTAACGCTGGTTAATTTGGTCCGTTCTTATCACTTTTCTAAAATAATAGCAACTTTAAATCTTGAAACGTGAAACAACAATGTTTGCATTTTCTTATATCAGTTCTAGCATACAATTAAGTTTTCTCTGAAACTAGTCGGTAAAGTTTGCTAAAATTATCAATATTAGTTTCATGTTATGTAAAGCTGGTTAATTTGGTCCGTTCTTATCACTTTTCTAAAATAATAACAACTTTAAATCTTGAAACGTGAAACAACAATGTTTGCATTTTCTTATATTAGTTCTAGCATACAATTAAGTTTTCTCTGAAACTAGTCGGTAGAGTTGGCTAAAATTATCAATATTAGTTTCATGTTATGTAAAGCTGGTTAATTTGGTCCGTTCTTATCACTTTTCTAAAATAATAACAACTTTAAATCTTGAAACGTGAAACAACAATGTTTGCATTTTCTTATATCAGTTCTAGCATACAATTAAGTTTTCTCTGAAACTAGTCGGTAAAGTTTGCTAAAATTATCAATATTAGTTTCATGTTATGTAAAGCTGGTTAATTTGGTCCGTTCTTATCACTTTTCTAAAATAATAGCAACTTTAAATCTTGAAACGTGAAACAACAATGTTTGCATTTTCTTATATCAGTTCTAGCATACAATTAAGTTTTCTCTGAAACTAGTCGGTAAAGTTTGCTAAAATTATCAATATTAGTTTCATGTTATGTAAAGCTGGTTAATTTGGTCCGTTCTTATCACTTTTCTAAAATAATAACAACTTTAAATCTTGAAACGTGAAACAACAATGTTTGCATTTTCTTATATTAGTTCTAGCATACAATTAAGTTTTCTCTGAAACTAGTCGGTAGAGTTGGCTAAAATTATCAATATTAGTTTCATGTTATGTAAAGCTGGTTAATTTGGTCCGTTCTTATCACTTTTCTAAAATAATAGCAACTTTAAATCGTGAAACGTGAAACAACAATGTTTGCATTTTCTTATATTAGTTCTAGCATACAATTAAGTTTTCTCTGAAACTAGTCGGTAGAGTTGGCTAAAATTATCAATATTACTTTTATGTTATGTAACGCTGGTTAATTTGGTCCGTTCTTATCACTTTTCTAAAATAATAGCAACTTTAAATCTTGAAACGTGAAACAACAATGTTTGCATTTTCTTATATCAGTTCTAGCATACAATTAAGTTTTCTCTGAAACTAGTCGGTAAAGTTTGCTAAAATTATCAATATTAGTTTCATGTTATGTAAAGCTGGTTAATTTGGTCCGTTCTTATCATTTTTCTAAAATAATAGCAACTTTAAATCGTGAAACGTGAAACAACAATGTTTGCATTTTCTTATATTAGTTCTAGCATACAATTAAGTTTTCTCTGAAACTAGTCGGTAGAGTTGGCTAAAATTATCAATATTAGTTTCATGTTATGTAAAGCTGGTTAATTTGGTCCGTTCTTATCACTTTTCTAAAATAATAGCAACTTTAAATCGTGAAACGTGAAACAACAATGTTTGCATTTTCTTATATTAGTTCTAGCATACAATTAAGTTTTCTCTGAAACTAGTCGGTAGAGTTGGCTAAAATTATCAATATTAGTTTCATGTTATGTAAAGCTGGTTAATTTGGTCCGTTCTTATCACTTTTCTAAAATAATAACAACTTTAAATCTTGAAACGTGAAACAACAATGTTTGCATTTTCTTATATTAGTTCTAGCATACAATTAAGTTTTCTCTGAAACTAGTCGGTAAAGTTTGCTAAAATTATCAATATTAGTTTCATGTTATGTAAAGCTGGTTAATTTGGTCCGTTCTTATCACTTTTCTAAAATAATAGCAACTTTAAATCTTGAAACGTGAAACAACAATGTTTGCATTTTCTTATATCAGTTCTAGCATACAATTAAGTTTTCTCTGAAACTAGTCGGTAAAGTTTGCTAAAATTATCAATATTAGTTTCATGTTATGTAAAGCTGGTTAATTTGGTCCGTTCTTATCATGTTTCTAAAATAATAGCAACTTTAAATCGTGAAACGTGAAACAACAATGTTTGCATTTTCTTATATTAGTTCTAGCATACAATTAAGTTTTCTCTGAAACTAGTCGGTAGAGTTGGCTAAAATTATCAATATTACTTTTATGTTATGTAACGCTGGTTAATTTGGTCCGTTCTTATCACTTTTCTAAAATAATAGCAACTTTAAATCGTGAAACGTGAAACAACAATGTTTGCATTTTCTTATATCAGTTCTAGCATACAATTAAGTTTTCTCTGAAACTAGTCGGTAAAGTTTGCTAGAATTATCAATATTAGTTTCATGTTATGTAAAGCTGGTTAATTTGGTCCGTTCTTATCATTTTTCTAAAATAATAGCAACTTTAAATCGTGAAACGTGAAACAGCAATGTTTGCATTTTCTTATATTAGTTCTAGCATACAATTAAGTTTTCTCTGAAACTAGTCGGTAGAGTTGGCTAAAATTATCAATATTAGTTTCATGTTATGTAAAGCTGGTTAATTTGGTCCGTTCTTATCACTTTTCTAAAATAATAACAACTTTAAATCTTGAAACCTGAAACAACAATGTTTGCATTTTCTTATATCAGTTCTAGCATACAATTAAGTTTTCTCTGAAACTAGTCGGTAGAGTTGGCTAAAATTATCAATATTAGTTTCATGTTATGTAAAGCTGGTTAATTTGGTCCGTTCTTATCACTTTTCTAAAATAATAGCAACTTTAAATCGTGAAACGTGAAACAACAATGTTTGCATTTTCTTATATTAGTTCTAGCATACAATTAAGTTTTCTCTGAAACTAGTCGGTAGAGTTGGCTAAAATTATCAATATTAGTTTCATGTTATGTAAAGCTGGTTAATTTGGTCCGTTCTTATCACTTTTCTAAAATAATAGCAACTTTAAATCGTGAAACGTGAAACAATAATGTTTGCATTTTCTTATATTAGTTCTAGCATACAATTAAGTTTTCTCTGAAACTAGTCGGTAGAGTTGGCTAAAATTATCAATATTAGTTTCATGTTATGTAAAGCTGGTTAATTTGGTCCGTTCTTATCACTTTTCTAAAATAATAACAACTTTAAATCTTGAAACGTGAAACAACAATGTTTGCATTTTCTTATATCAGTTCTAGCATACAATTAAGTTTTCTCTGAAACTAGTCGGTAAAGTTTGCTAAAATTATCAATATTAGTTTCATGTTATGTAAAGCTGGTTAATTTGGTCCGTTCTTATCATTTTTCTAAAATAATAGCAACTTTAAATCGTGAAACGTGAATCAGCAATGTTTGCATTTTCTTATATTAGTTCTAGCATACAATTAAGTTTTCTCTGAAACTAGTCGGTAGAGTTGGCTAAAATTATCAATATTAGTTTCATGTTATGTAAAGCTGGTTAATTTGGTCCGTTCTTATCACTTTTCTAAAATAATAACAACTTTAAATCTTGAAACGTGAAACAACAATGTTTGCATTTTCTTATATTAGTTCTAGCATACAATTAAGTTTTCTCTGAAACTAGTCGGTAGAGTTGGCTAAAATTATCAATATTAGTTTCATGTTATGTAAAGCTGGTTAATTTGGTCCGTTCTTATCACTTTTCTAAAATAATAGCAACTTTAAATCGTGAAACGTGAAACAACAATGTTTGCATTTTCTTATATTAGTTCTAGCATACAATTAAGTTTTCTCTGAAACTAGTCGGTAGAGTTGGCTAAAATTATCAATATTAGTTTTATGTTATGTAACGCTGGTTAATTTGGTCCGTTCTTATCACTTTTCTAAAATAATAGCAACTTTAAATCTTGAAACGTGAAACAACAATGTTTGCATTTTCTTATATCAGTTCTAGCATACAATTAAGTTTTCTCTGAAACTAGTCGGTAAAGTTTGCTAAAATTATCAATATTAGTTTCATGTTATGTAAAGCTGGTTAATTTGGTCCGTTCTTATCATTTTTCTAAAATAATAGCAACTTTAAATCGTGAAACGTGAAACAACAATGTTTGCATTTTCTTATATTAGTTCTAGCATACAATTAAGTTTTCTCTGAAACTAGTCGGTAGAGTTGGCTAAAATTATCAATATTAGTTTCATGTTATGTAAAGCTGGTTAATTTGGTCCGTTCTTATCATTTTTCTAAAATAATAGCAACTTTAAATCGTGAAACGTGAAACAACAATGTTTGCATTTTCTTATATTAGTTCTAGCATACAATTAAGTTTTCTCTGAAACTAGTCGGTAGAGTTGGCTAAAATTATCAATATTAGTTTCATGTTATGTAAAGCTGGTTAATTTGGTCCGTTCTTATCACTTTTCTAAAATAATAGCAACTTTAAATCTTGAAACGTGAAACAACAATGTTTGCATTTTCTTATATCAGTTCTAGCATACAATTAAGTTTTCTCTGAAACTAGTCGGTAAAGTTTGCTAAAATTATCAATATTAGTTTCATGTTATGTAAAGCTGGTTAATTTGGTCCGTTCTTATCATTTTTCTAAAATAATAGCAACTTTAAATCGTGAAACGTGAAACAGCAATGTTTGCATTTTCTTATATTAGTTCTAGCATACAATTAAGTTTTCTCTGAAACTAGTCGGTAGAGTTGGCTAAAATTATCAATATTACTTTTATGTTATGTAACGCTGGTTAATTTGGTCCGTTCTTATCACTTTTCTAAAATAATAGCAACTTTAAATCTTGAAACGTGAAACAACAATGTTTGCATTTTCTTATATCAGTTCTAGCATACAATTAAGTTTTCTCTGAAACTAGTCGGTAAAGTTTGCTAAAATTATCAATATTAGTTTCATGTTATGTAAAGCTGGTTAATTTGGTCCGTTCTTATCATTTTTCTAAAATAATAGCAACTTTAAATCGTGAAACGTGAAACAGCAATGTTTGCATTTTCTTATATTAGTTCTAGCATACAATTAAGTTTTCTCTGAAACTAGTCGGTAGAGTTGGCTAAAATTATCAATATTAGTTTCATGTTATGTAAAGCTGGTTAATTTGGTCCGTTCTTATCACTTTTCTAAAATAATAACAACTTTAAATCTTGAAACGTGAAACAACAATGTTTGCATTTTCTTATATTAGTTCTAGCATACAATTAAGTTTTCTCTGAAACTAGTCGGTAGAGTTGGCTAAAATTATCAATATTACTTTTATGTTATGTAACGCTGGTTAATTTGGTCCGTTCTTATCACTTTTCTAAAATAATAGCAACTTTAAATCTTGAAACGTGAAACAACAATGTTTGCATTTTCTTATATCAGTTCTAGCATACAATTAAGTTTTCTCTGAAACTAGTCGGTAAAGTTTGCTAAAATTATCAATATTAGTTTCATGTTATGTAAAGCTGGTTAATTTGGTCCGTTCTTATCATTTTTCTAAAATAATAGCAACTTTAAATCGTGAAACGTGAAACAACAATGTTTGCATTTTCTTATATTAGTTCTAGCATACAATTAAGTTTTCTCTGAAACTAGTCGGTAGAGTTGGCTAAAATTATCAATATTAGTTTCATGTTATGTAAAGCTGGTTAATTTGGTCCGTTCTTATCACTTTTCTAAAATAATAGCAACTTTAAATCTTGAAACGTGAAACAACAATGTTTGCATTTTCTTATATCAGTTCTAGCATACAATTAAGTTTTCTCTGAAACTAGTCGGTAAAGTTTGCTAAAATTATCAATATTAGTTTCATGTTATGTAAAGCTGGTTAATTTGGTCCGTTCTTATCACTTTTCTAAAATAATAACAACTTTAAATCTTGAAACGTGAAACAACAATGTTTGCATTTTCTTATATTAGTTCTAGCATACAATTAAGTTTTCTCTGAAACTAGTCGGTAGAGTTGGCTAAAATTATCAATATTAGTTTCATGTTATGTAAAGCTGGTTAATTTGGTCCGTTCTTATCACTTTTCTAAAATAATAACAACTTTAAATCTTGAAACGTGAAACAACAATGTTTGCATTTTCTTATATTAGTTCTAGCATACAATTAAGTTTTCTCTGAAACTAGTCGGTAAAGTTTGCTAAAATTATCAATATTAGTTTCATGTTATGTAAAGCTGGTTAATTTGGTCCGTTCTTATCACTTTTCTAAAATAATAACAACTTTAAATCGTGAAACGTGAAACAACAATGTTTGCATTTTCTTATATTAGTTCTAGCATACAATTAAGTTTTCTCTGAAACTAGTCGGTAGAGTTGGCTAAAATTATCAATATTAGTTTCATGTTATGTAAAGCTGGTTAATTTGGTCCGTTCTTATCACTTTTCTAAAATAATAGCAACTTTAAATCGTGAAACGTGAAACAACAATGTTTGCATTTTCTTATATTAGTTCTAGCATACAATTAAGTTTTCTCTGGAACTAGTCGGTAGAGTTGGCTAAAATTATCAATATTAGTTTCATGTTATGTAAAGCTGGTTAATTTGGTCCGTTCTTATCACTTTTCTAAAATAATAACAACTTTAAATCTTGAAACGTGAAACAACAATGTTTGCATTTTCTTATATTAGTTCTAGCATACAATTAAGTTTTCTCTGAAACTAGTCGGTAGAGTTGGCTAAAATTATCAATATTAGTTTCATGTTATGTAAAGCTGGTTAATTTGGTCCGTTCTTATCACTTTTCTAAAATAATAGCAACTTTAAATCGTGAAACGTGAAACAACAATGTTTGCATTTTCTTATATTAGTTCTAGCATACAATTAAGTTTTCTCTGAAACTAGTCGGTAGAGTTGGCTAAAATTATCAATATTACTTTTATGTTATGTAACGCTGGTTAATTTGGTCCGTTCTTATCACTTTTCTAAAATAATAGCAACTTTAAATCTTGAAACGTGAAACAACAATGTTTGCATTTTCTTATATCAGTTCTAGCATACAATTAAGTTTTCTCTGAAACTAGTCGGTAAAGTTTGCTAAAATTATCAATATTAGTTTCATGTTATGTAAAGCTGGTTAATTTGGTCCGTTCTTATCATTTTTCTAAAATAATAGCAACTTTAAATCGTGAAACGTGAAACAGCAATGTTTGCATTTTCTTATATTAGTTCTAGCATACAATTAAGTTTTCTCTGAAACTAGTCGGTAGAGTTGGCTAAAATTATCAATATTAGTTTCATGTTATGTAAAGCTGGTTAATTTGGTCCGTTCTTATCACTTTTCTAAAATAATAACAACTTTAAATCTTGAAACGTGAAACAACAATGTTTGCATTTTCTTATATTAGTTCTAGCATACAATTAAGTTTTCTCTGAAACAAGTCGGTAGAGTTGGCTAAAATTATCAATATTAGTTTCATGTTATGTAAAGCTGGTTAATTTGGTCCGTTCTTATCACTTTTCTAAAATAATAGCAACTTTAAATCGTGAAACGTGAAACAACAATGTTTGCATTTTCTTATATTAGTTCTAGCATACAATTAAGTTTTCTCTGAAACTAGTCGGTAGAGTTGGCTAAAATTATCAATATTAGTTTCATGTTATGTAAAGCTGGTTAATTTGGTCCGTTCTTATCACTTTTCTAAAATAATAGCAACTTTAAATCGTGAAACGTGAAACAACAATGTTTGCATTTTCTTATATTAGTTCTAGCATACAATTAAGTTTTCTCTGAAACTAGTCGGTAGAGTTGGCTAAAATTATCAATATTACTTTTATGTTATGTAACGCTGGTTAATTTGGTCCGTTCTTATCACTTTTCTAAAATAATAGCAACTTTAAATCTTGAAACGTGAAACAACAATGTTTGCATTTTCTTATATCAGTTCTAGCATACAATTAAGTTTTCTCTGAAACTAGTCGGTAAAGTTTGCTAAAATTATCAATATTAGTTTCATGTTATGTAAAGCTGGTTAATTTGGTCCGTTCTTATCATTTTTCTAAAATAATAGCAACTTTAAATCGTGAAACGTGAAACAGCAATGTTTGCATTTTCTTATATTAGTTCTAGCATACAATTAAGTTTTCTCTGAAACTAGTCGGTAGAGTTGGCTAAAATTATCAATATTAGTTTCATGTTATGTAAAGCTGGTTAATTTGGTCCGTTCTTATCACTTTTCTAAAATAATAACAACTTTAAATCTTGAAACGTGAAACAACAATGTTTGCATTTTCTTATATTAGTTCTAGCATACAATTAAGTTTTCTCTGAAACTAGTCGGTAGAGTTGGCTAAAATTATCAATATTAGTTTCATGTTATGTAAAGCTGGTTAATTTGGTCCGTTCTTATCATTTTTCTAAAATAATAGCAACTTTAAATCGTGAAACGTGAAACAACAATGTTTGCATTTTCTTATATTAGTTCTAGCATACAATTAAGTTTTCTCTGAAACTAGTCGGTAGAGTTGGCTAAAATTATCAATATTAGTTTCATGTTATGTAAAGCTGGTTAATTTGGTCCGTTCTTATCATTTTTCTAAAATAATAGCAACTTTAAATCGTGAAATGTGAAACAACAATGTTTGCATTTTCTTATATTAGTTCTAGCATACAATTAAGTTTTCTCTGAAACTAGTCGGTAGAGTTGGCTAAAATTATCAATATTAGTTTTATGTTATGTAACGCTGGTTAATTTGGTCCGTTCTTATCATTTTTCTAAAATAATAGCAACTTTAAACGTGAAACGTGAAACAACAATGTTTGCATTTTCTTATATTAGTTCTAGCATACAATTAAGTTTTCTCTGAAACTAGTCGGTAGAGTTGGCTAAAATTATCAATATTAGTTTCATGTTATGTAAAGCTGAGGTGGAATTATCGCATTCGATTACGATAGACGATTGTCGTCAAACGTACGATTTTTTCATTTTTGCAATTATGGCAGACGATATCGTCGGTTTAAGACGATAATTTTTGACGATAGGGAAGTAGCTATCATTACGATTGTCGTTTGTATTGCTTTCTATTGTTTTTGTTCATTTATTCAATTTTAATATTCATAAAAAGTACAAAAGCAATTCTCATAAAAATAATACTTTCAATCTCATTCGCATAGAAATAATAAACTTTTTGTTTCTCTATATGAAAATCATTTGCCACAACAATATCCACGGAGACGATAACCAAATAATATCGATACCCACAAAATCGACTACTATAATATCAAAATAATTGATTATCGTAATTTTAGACGATAGGCGATAGACGATGGTATCGACTCTCATAATGCCACCCCTGGTTAATTTGGTCCGTTCTTATCACTTTTCTAAAATAATAGCAACTTTAAATCGTGAAACGTGAAACAACAATGTTTGCATTTTCTTATATTAGTTCTAGCATACAATTAAGTTTTCTCTGAAACTAGTCGGTAGAGTTGGCTAAAATTATCAATATTAGTTTCATGTTATGTAACGCTGGTTAATTTGGTCCGTTCTTATCACTTTTCTAAAATAATAGCAACTTTAAATCTTGAAACGTGAAACAACAATGTTTGCATTTTCTTATATCAGTTCTAGCATACAATTAAGTTTTCTCTGAAACTAGTCGGTAAAGTTTGCTAAAATTATCAATATTAGTTTCATGTTATGTAAAGCTGGTTAATTTGGTCCGTTCTTATCATTTTTCTAAAATAATAGCAACTTTAAATCGTGAAACGTGAAACAGCAATGTTTTCATTTTCTTATATTAGTTCTAGCATACAATTAAGTTTTCTCTGAAACTAGTCGGTAGAGTTGGCTAAAATTATCAATATTAGTTTCATGTTATGTAAAGCTGGTTAATTTGGTCCGTTCTTATCACTTTTCTAAAATAATAACAACTTTAAATCTTGAAACGTGAAACAACAATGTTTGCATTTTCTTATATTAGTTCTAGCATACAATTAAGTTTTCTCTGAAACTAGTCGGTAGAGTTGGCTAAAATTATCAATATTAGTTTCATGTTATGTAAAGCTGGTTAATTTGGTCCGTTCTTATCACTTTTCTAAAATAATAGCAACTTTAAATCGTGAAACGTGAAACAACAATGTTTGCATTTTCTTATATTAGTTCTAGCATACAATTAAGTTTTCTCTGAAACTAGTCGGTAGAGTTGGCTAAAATTATCAATATTAGTTTCATGTTATGTAAAGCTGGTTAATTTGGTCCGTTCTTATCACTTTTCTAAAATAATAGCAACTTTAAATCGTGAAACGTGAAACAACAATGTTTGCATTTTCTTATATTAGTTCTAGCATACAATTAAGTTTTCTCTGAAACTAGTCGGTAGAGTTGGCTAAAATTATCAATATTACTTTTATGTTATGTAACGCTGGTTAATTTGGTCCTTTCTTATCACTTTTCTAAAATAATAGCAACTTTAAATCTTGAAACGTGAAACAACAATGTTTGCATTTTCTTATATCAGTTCTAGCATACAATTAAGTTTTCTCTGAAACTAGTCGGTAGAGTTGGCTAAAATTATCAATATTAGTTTCATGTTATGTAAAGCTGGTTAATTTGGTCCGTTCTTATCACTTTTCTAAAATAATAACAACTTTAAATCTTGAAACGTGAAACAACAATGTTTGCATTTTCTTATATTAGTTCTAGCATACAATTAAGTTTTCTCTGAAACTAGTCGGTAGAGTTGGCTAAAATTATCAATATTAGTTTCATGTTATGTAAAGCTGGTTAATTTGGTCCGTTCTTATCACTTTTCTAAAATAATAGCAACTTTAAATCGTGAAACGTGAAACAACAATGTTTGCATTTTCTTATATTAGTTCTAGCATACAATTAAGTTTTCACTGAAACTAGTCGGTAGAGTTGGCTAAAATTATCAATATTAGTTTTATGTTATGTAACGCTGGTTAATTTGGTCCGTTCTTATCACTTTTCTAAAATAATAGCAACTTTAAATCTTGAAACGTGAAACAACAATGTTTGCATTTTCTTATATCAGTTCTAGCATACAATTAAGTTTTCTCTGAAACTAGTCGGTAAAGTTTGCTAAAATTATCAATATTAGTTTCATGTTATGTAAAGCTGGTTAATTTGGTCCGTTCTTATCATTTTTCTAAAATAATAGCAACTTTAAATCGTGAAACGTGAAACAACAATGTTTGCATTTTCTTATATTAGTTCTAGCATACAATTAAGTTTTCTCTGAAACTAGTCGGTAGAGTTGGCTAAAATTATCAATATTAGTTTCATGTTATGTAAAGCTGGTTAATTTGGTCCGTTCTTATCATTTTTCTAAAATAATAGCAACTTTAAATCGTGAAACGTGAAACAACAATGTTTGCATTTTCTTATATTAGTTCTAGCATACAATTAAGTTTTCTCTGAAACTAGTCGGTAGAGTTGGCTAAAATTATCAATATTAGTTTTATGTTATGTAACGCTGGTTAATTTGGTCCGTTCTTATCATTTTTCTAAAATAATAGCAACTTTAAATCGTGAAACGTGAAACAACAATGTTTGCATTTTCTTATATTAGTTCTAGCATACAATTAAGTTTTCTCTGAAACTAGTCGGTAGAGTTGGCTAAAATTATCAATATTAGTTTCATGTTATGTAAAGCTGGTTAATTTGGTCCGTTCTTATCACTTTTCTAAAATAATAGCAACTTTAAATCGTGAAACGTGAAACAACAATGTTTGCATTTTCTTATATTAGTTCTAGCATACAATTAAGTTTTCTCTGAAACTAGTCGGTAGAGTTGGCTAAAATTATCAATATTAGTTTCATGTTATGTAAAGCTGGTTAATTACACTTTTCTAAAATAATAGCAACTTTAAATCGTGAAACGTGAAACAACAATGTTTGCATTTTCTTATATTAGTTCTAGCATACAATTAAGTTTATTTTGAAACTAGTCGGTAGAGTTGGCTAAAATTATCAATATTACTTTTATGTTATGTAACGCTGGTTAATTTGGTCCGTTCTTATCACTTTTCTAAAATAATAGCAACTTTAAATCTTGAAACGTGAAACAACAATGTTTGCATTTTCTTATATCAGTTCTAGCATACAATTAAGTTTTCTCTGAAACTAGTCGGTAGAGTTGGCTAAAATTATCAATATTAGTTTCATGTTATGTAAAGCTGGTTAATTTGGTCCGTTCTTATCACTTTTCTAAAATAATAACAACTTTAAATCTTGAAACGTGAAACAACAATGTTTGCATTTTCTTATATTAGTTCTAGCATACAATTAAGTTTTCTCTGAAACTAGTCGGTAGAGTTGGCTAAAATTATCAATATTAGTTTCATGTTATGTAAAGCTGGTTAATTTGGTCCGTTCTTATCACTTTTCTAAAATAATAGCAACTTTAAATCGTGAAACGTGAAACAACAATGTTTGCATTTTCTTATATTAGTTCTAGCATACAATTAAGTTTTCTCTGAAACTAGTCGGTAGAGTTGGCTAAAATTATCAATATTACTTTTATGTTATGTAACGCTGGTTAATTTGGTCCGTTCTTATCACTTTTCTAAAATAATAGCAACTTTAAATCTTGAAACGTGAAACAACAATGTTTGCATTTTCTTATATCAGTTCTAGCATACAATTAAGTTTTCTCTGAAACTAGTCGGTAGAGTTGGCTAAAATTATCAATATTAGTTTCATGTTATGTAAAGCTGGTTAATTTGGTCCGTTCTTATCACTTTTCTAAAATAATAACAACTTTAAATCTTGAAACGTGAAACAACAATGTTTGCATTTTCTTATATTAGTTCTAGCATACAATTAAGTTTTCTCTGAAACTAGTCGGTAGAGTTGGCTAAAATTATCAATATTAGTTTCATGTTATGTAAAGCTGGTTAATTTGGTCCGTTCTTATCACTTTTCTAAAATAATAGCAACTTTAAATCGTGAAACGTGAAACAACAATGTTTGCATTTTCTTATATTAGTTCTAGCATACAATTAAGTTTTCTCTGAAACTAGTCGGTAGAGTTGGCTAAAATTATCAATATTAGTTTTATGTTATGTAACGCTGGTTAATTTGGTCCGTTCTTATCACTTTTCTAAAATAATAGCAACTTTAAATCTTGAAACGTGAAACAACAATGTTTGCATTTTCTTATATCAGTTCTAGCATACAATTAAGTTTTCTCTGAAACTAGTCGGTAAAGTTTGCTAAAATTATCAATATTAGTTTCATGTTATGTAAAGCTGGTTAATTTGGTCCGTTCTTATCATTTTTCTAAAATAATAGCAACTTTAAATCGTGAAACGTGAAACAACAATGTTTGCATTTTCTTATATTAGTTCTAGCATACAATTAAGTTTTCTCTGAAACTAGTCGGTAGAGTTGGCTAAAATTATCAATATTAGTTTCATGTTATGTAAAGCTGGTTAATTTGGTCCGTTCTTATCATTTTTCTAAAATAATAGCAACTTTAAATCGTGAAACGTGAAACAACAATGTTTGCATTTTCTTATATTAGTTCTAGCATACAATTAAGTTTTCTCTGAAACTAGTCGGTAGAGTTGGCTAAAATTATCAATATTAGTTTTATGTTATGTAACGCTGGTTAATTTGGTCCGTTCTTATCATTTTTCTAAAATAATAGCAACTTTAAATCGTGAAACGTGAAACAACAATGTTTGCATTTTCTTATATTAGTTCTAGCATACAATTAAGTTTTCTCTGAAACTAGTCGGTAGAGTTGGCTAAAATTATCAATATTAGTTTCATGTTATGTAAAGCTGGTTAATTTGGTCCGTTCTTATCACTTTTCTAAAATAATAGCAACTTTAAATCGTGAAACGTGAAACAACAATGTTTGCATTTTCTTATATTAGTTCTAGCATACAATTAGGTTTTCTCTGAAACTAGTCGGTAGAGTTGGCTAAAATTATCAATATTAGTTTCATGTTATGTAAAGCTGGTTAATTACACTTTTCTAAAATAATAGCAACTTTAAATCGTGAAACGTGAAACAACAATGTTTGCATTTTCTTATATTAGTTCTAGCATACAATTAAGTTTATTTTGAAACTAGTCGGTAGAGTTGGCTAAAATTATCAATATTACTTTTATGTTATGTAACGCTGGTTAATTTGGTCCGTTCTTATCACTTTTCTAAAATAATAGCAACTTTAAATCGTGAAACGTGAAACAACAATGTTTGCATTTTCTTATATTAGTTCTAGCATACAATTAAGTTTTCTCTGAAACTAGTCGGTAGAGTTGGCTAAAATTATCAATATTAGTTTCATGTTATGTAAAGCTGGTTAATTTGGTCCGTTCTTATCACTTTTCTAAAATAATAGCAACTTTAAATCGTGAAACGTGAAACAACAATGTTTGCATTTTCTTATATTAGTTCTAGCATACAATTAAGTTTTCTCTGAAACTAGTCGGTAGAGTTGGCTAAAATTATCAATATTAGTTTCATGTTATGTAAAGCTGGTTAATTACACTTTTCTAAAATAATAGCAACTTTAAATCGTGAAACGTGAAACAACAATGTTTGCATTTTCTTATATCAGTTCTAGCATACAATTAAGTTTTCTCTGAAACTAGTCGGTAAAGTTTGCTAAAATTATCAATATTAGTTTTATGTTATGTAACGCTGGTTAATTTGGTCCGTTCTTATCATTTTTCTAAAATAATAGCAACTTTAAATCGTGAAACGTGAAACAACAATGTTTGCATTTTCTTATATTAGTTCTAGCATACAATTAAGTTTTCTCTGAAACTAGTCGGTAGAGTTGGCTAAAATTATCAATATTAGTTTTATGTTATGTAACGCTGGTTAATTTGGTCCGTTCTTATCATTTTTCTAAAATAATAGCAACTTTAAATCGTGAAACGTGAAACAACAATGTTTGCATTTTCTTATATTAGTTCTAGCATACAATTAAGTTTTCTCTGAAACTAGTCGGTAGAGTTGGCTAAAATTATCAATATTAGTTTCATGTTATGTAAAGCTGGTTAATTTGGTCCGTTCTTATCACTTTTCTAAAATAATAGCAACTTTAAATCGTGAAACGTGAAACAACAATGTTTGCATTTTCTTATATTAGTTCTAGCATACAATTAAGTTTTCTCTGAAACTAGTCGGTAGAGTTGGCTAAAATTATCAATATTAGTTTCATGTTATGTAAAGCTGGTTAATTACACTTTTCTAAAATAATAGCAACTTTAAATCGTGAAACGTGAAACAACAATGTTTGCATTTTCTTATATCAGTTCTAGCATACAATTAAGTTTTCTCTGAAACTAGTCGGTAAAGTTTGCTAAAATTATCAATATTAGTTTCATGTTATGTAAAGCTGGTTAATTTGGTCCGTTCTTATCATTTTTCTAAAATAATAGCAACTTTAAATCGTGAAACGTGAAACAGCAATGTTTGCATTTTCTTATATTAGTTCTAGCATACAATTAAGTTTTCTCTGAAACTAGTCGGTAGAGTTGGCTAAAATTATCAATATTAGTTTCATGTTATGTAAAGCTGGTTAATTTGGTCCGTTCTTATCACTTTTCTAAAATAATAACAACTTTAAATCTTGAAACGTGAAACAACAATGTTTGCATTTTCTTATATTAGTTCTAGCATACAATTAAGTTTTCTCTGAAACTAGTCGGTAGAGTTGGCTAAAATTATCAATATTAGTTTTGTGTTATGTAAAGCTGATAAACTTGGTCCGTTCTTATCACTTTTCTAAAATAATAGCAACTTTAAATCGTGAAACGTGAAACAACAATGTTTGCATTTTCTTATATTAGTTCTAGCATACAATTAAGTTTTCTCTGAAACTAGTCGGTAGAGTTGGCTAAAATTATCAATATTACTTTTATGTTATGTAACGCTGGTTAATTTGGTCCGTTCTTATCACTTTTCTAAAATAATAGCAACTTTAAATCTTGAAACGTGAAACAACAATGTTTGCATTTTCTTATATCAGTTCTAGCATACAATTAAGTTTTCTCTGAAACTAGTCGGTAAAGTTTGCTAAAATTATCAATATTAGTTTTATGTTATGTAACGCTGGTTAATTTGGTCCGTTCTTATCATTTTTCTAAAATAATAGCAACTTTAAATCGTGAAACGTGAAACAACAATGTTTGCATTTTCTTATATTAGTTCTAGCATACAATTAAGTTTTCTCTGAAACTAGTCGGTAGAGTTGGCTAAAATTATCAATATTAGTTTCATGTTATGTAAAGCTGGTTAATTTGGTCCGTTCTTATCACTTTTCTAAAATTATAGCAACTTTAAATCGTGAAACGTGAAACAACAATGTTTGCATTTTCTTATATTAGTTCTAGCATACAATTAAGTTTTCTCTGAAACTAGTCGGTAGAGTTGGCTAAAATTATCAATATTAGTTTCATGTTATGTAAAGCTGGTTAATTTGGTCCGTTCTTATCACTTTTCTAAAATAATAGCAACTTTAAATCGTGAAACGTGAAACAACAATGTTTGCATTTTCTTATATTAGTTCTAGCATACAATTAAGTTTTCTCTGAAACTAGTCGGTAGAGTTGGCTAAAATTATCAATATTAGTTTTATGTTATGTAACGCTGGTTAATTTGGTCCGTTCTTATCACTTTTCTAAAATAATAGCAACTTTAAATCTTGAAACGTGAAACAACAATGTTTGCATTTTCTTATATCAGTTCTAGCATACAATTAAGTTTTCTCTGAAACTAGTCGGTAAAGTTTGCTAAAATTATCAATATTAGTTTCATGTTATGTAAAGCTGGTTAATTTGGTCCGTTCTTATCATTTTTCTAAAATAATAGCAACTTTAAATCGTGAAACGTGAAACAACAATGTTTGCATTTTCTTATATTAGTTCTAGCATACAATTAAGTTTTCTCTGAAACTAGTCGGTAGAGTTGGCTAAAATTATCAATATTAGTTTCATGTTATGTAAAGCTGGTTAATTTGGTCCGTTCTTATCACTTTTCTAAAATAATAGCAACTTTAAATCGTGAAACGTGAAACAGCAATGTTTGCATTTTCTTATATTAGTTCTAGCATACAATTAAGTTTTCTCTGAAACTAGTCGGTAGAGTTGGCTAAAATTATCAATATTAGTTTCATGTTATGTAAAGCTGGTTAATTTGGTCCGTTCTTATCACTTTTCTAAAATAATAACAACTTTAAATCTTGAAACGTGAAACAACAATGTTTGCATTTTCTTATATTAGTTCTAGCATACAATTAAGTTTTCTCTGAAACTAGTCGGTAGAGTTGGCTAAAATTATCAATATTAGTTTCATGTTATGTAAAGCTGGTTAATTTGGTCCGTTCTTATCACTTTTCTAAAATAATAGCAACTTTAAATCGTGAAACGTGAAACAACAATGTTTGCATTTTCTTATATTAGTTCTAGCATACAATTAAGTTTTCTCTGAAACTAGTCGGTAGAGTTGGCTAAAATTATCAATATTACTTTTATGTTATGTAACGCTGGTTAATTTGGTCCGTTCTTATCACTTTTCTAAAATAATAGCAACTTTAAATCTTGAAACGTGAAACAACAATGTTTGCATTTTCTTATATCAGTTCTAGCATACAATTAAGTTTTCTCTGAAACTAGTCGGTAAAGTTTGCTAAAATTATCAATATTAGTTTCATGTTATGTAAAGCTGGTTAATTTGGTCCGTTCTTATCATTTTTCTAAAATAATAGCAACTTTAAATCGTGAAACGTGAAACAACAATGTTTGCATTTTCTTATATTAGTTCTAGCATACAATTAAGTTTTCTCTGAAACTAGTCGGTAGAGTTGGCTAAAATTATCAATATTAGTTTCATGTTATGTAAAGCTGGTTAATTTGGTCCGTTCTTATCACTTTTCTAAAATAATAGCAACTTTAAATCGTGAAACGTGAAACAACAATGTTTGCATTTTCTTATATTAGTTCTAACATACAATTAAGTTTTCTCTGAAACTAGTCGGTAGAGTTGGCTAAAATTATCAATATTAGTTTCATGTTATGTAAAGCTGGTTAATTTGGTCCGTTCTTATCACTTTTCTAAAATAATAACAACTTTAAATCTTGAAACGTGAAACAACAATGTTTGCATTTTCTTATATTAGTTCTAGCATACAATTAAGTTTTCTCTGAAACTAGTCGGTAGAGTTGGCTAAAATTATCAATATTAGTTTCATGTTATGTAAAGCTGGTTAATTTGGTCCGTTCTTATCATTTTTCTAAAATAATAGCAACTTTAAATCGTGAAACGTGAAACAACAATGTTTGCATTTTCTTATATTAGTTCTAGCATACAATTAAGTTTTCTCTGAAACTAGTCGGTAGAGTTGGCTAAAATTATCAATATTAGTTTCATGTTATGTAAAGCTGGTTAATTTGGTCCGTTCTTATCACTTTTCTAAAATAATAGCAACTTTAAATCGTGAATCGTGAAACAACAATGTTTGCATTTTCTTATATTAGTTCTAGCATACAATTAAGTTTTCTCTGAAACTAGTCGGTAGAGTTTGCTAAAATTATCAATATTAGTTTTATATAATGTAACGCTGGTTAATTTGGTCCGTTCTTATCAGTTTTCTAAAATAATAGCAACTTTAAATCGTGAAACGTGAAACAGCAATGTTTGCATTTTCTTATATTAGTTCTAGCATACAATTAAGTTTTCTCTGAAACTAGTCGGTAGAGTTGGCTAAAATTATCAATATTAGTTTCATGTTATGTAAAGCTGGTTAATTTGGTCCGTGCTTATCATTTTTCTAAAATAATAGCAACTTTAAATCGTGAAACGTGAAACAACAATGTTTGCATTTTCTTATATTAGTTCTAGCATACAATTAAGTGTTCTCTGAAACTAGTCGGTAGAGTTGGCTAAAATTATCAATATTAGTTTCATGTTATGTAGAGCTGGTTAATTTGGTCCGTTCTTATCACTTTTCTAAAATAATAGCAACTTTAAATCGTGAAACTTAATTAATTTGTAAATTTACATGATATGTAATGTTATGTTGGTCCGTTCTTATCACTTTTCTAAAATAATAGCAACTTTAAATCGTGAAACGTGAAACAACAATGTTTTCATTTTCTTATATTAGTTCGAGCATACAATTAAGTTTTCTCTGAAACTAGTCGGTAGAGTTGGCTAAAATTATCAATATTAGTTTCATGTTATGTAAATCAGGTTAATTTGGTCCGTTCTTATCACTTTTCTAAAATACTAGCAACTTTAAATCTTGAAACGTGAAACAACAATGTTTGCATTTTCTTATATCAGTTCTAGCATACAATTAAGTTTTCTCTGAAACTAGTCGGTAGAGTTGGCTAAAATTATCAATATTAGTTTTATGTTATGTAACGCTGGTTAATTTGGTCCGTTCTTATCACTTTTCTAAAATAATAGCAACTTTAAATCTTGAAACGTGAAACAGCAATGTTTGCATTTTCTTATATTAGTTCTAGCATACAATTAAGTTTTCTCTGAAACTAGTCGGTAGAGTTGGCTAAAATTATCAATATTAGTTTTATGTTATGTAACGCTGGTTAATTTGGTCCGTTCTTATCATTTTTCTAAAATAATAGCAACTTTAAATCGTGAAACGTGAAACAACAATGTTTGCATTTTCTTATATTAGTTCTAGCATACAATTAAGTGTTCTCTGAAACTAGTCGGTAGAGTTGGCTAAAATTATCAATATTAGTTTCATGTTATGTAGAGCTGGTTAATTTGGTCCGTTCTTATCACTTTTCTAAAATAATAGCAACTTTAAATCGTGAAACTTAATTAATTTGTAAATTTACATGATATGTAATGTTATGTTGGTCCGTTCTTATCACTTTTCTAAAATAATAGCAACTTTAAATCGTGAAACGTGAAACAACAATGTTTTCATTTTCTTATATTAGTTCGAGCATACAATTAAGTTTTCTCTGAAACTAGTCGGTAGAGTTGGCTAAAATTATCAATATTAGTTTCATGTTATGTAAATCAGGTTAATTTGGTCCGTTCTTATCACTTTTCTAAAATACTAGCAACTTTAAATCTTGAAACGTGAAACAACAATGTTTGCATTTTCTTATATCAGTTCTAGCATACAATTAAGTTTTCTCTGAAACTAGTCGGTAGAGTTGGCTAAAATTATCAATATTAGTTTTATGTTATGTAACGCTGGTTAATTTGGTCCGTTCTTATCACTTTTCTAAAATAATAGCAACTTTAAATCTTGAAACGTGAAACAGCAATGTTTGCATTTTCTTATATTAGTTCTAGCATACAATTAAGTTTTCTCTGAAACTAGTCGGTAGAGTTGGCTAAAATTATCAATATTAGTTTCATGTTATGTAAAGCTGGTTAATTTGGTCCGTTCTTATCACTTTTCTAAAATAATAGCAACTTTAAATCTTGAAACGTGAAACAACAATGTTTGCATTTTCTTATATCAGTTCTAGCATACAATTAAGTTTTCTCTGAAACTAGTCGGTAAAGTTTGCTAAAATTATCAATATTAGTTTCATGTTATGTAAAGCTGGTTAATTTGGTCCGTTCTTATCACTTTTCTAAAATAATAGCAACTTTAAATCGTGAAACGTAAAACAACAATGTTTGCATTTTCTTATATTAGTTCTAGCATACAATTAAGTTTTCTCTGAAACTAGTCGGTAGAGTTGGCTAAAATTATCAATATTAGTTTCATGTTATGTAAAGCTGGTTAATTTGGTCCGTTCTTATCACTTTTCTAAAATTATAGCAACTTTAAATCGTGAAACGTGAAACAACAATGTTTGCATTTTCTTATATTAGTTCTAGCATACAATTAAGTTTTCTCTGAAACTAGTCGGTAGAGTTGGCTAAAATTATCAATATTAGTTTCATGTTATGTAAAGCTGGTTAATTTGGTCCGTTCTTATCACTTTTCTAAAATAATAACAACTTTAAATCTTGAAACGTGAAACAACAATGTTTGCATTTTCTTATATCAGTTCTAGCATACAATTAAGTTTTCTCTGAAACTAGTCGGTAGAGTTGGCTAAAATTATCAATATTAGTTTTATGTTATGTAACGCTGGTTAATTTGGTCCGTTCTTATCACTTTTCTAAAATAATAGCAGCTTTAAATCTTGAAACGTGAAACAACAATGTTTGCATTTTCTTATATCAGTTCTAGCATACAATTAAGTTTTCTCTGAAACTAGTCGGTAAAGTTTGCTAAAATTATCAATATTAGTTTTATGTTATGTAACGCTGGTTAATTTGGTCCGTTCTTATCATTTTTCTAAAATAATAGCAACTTTAAATCGTGAAACGTGAAACAACAATGTTTGCATTTTCTTATATTAGTTCTAGCATACAATTAAGTTTTCTCTGAAACTAGTCGGTAGAGTTGGCTAAAATTATCAATATTAGTTTCATGTTATGTAAAGCTGGTTAATTTGGTCCGTTCTTATCACTTTTCTAAAATAATAGCAACTTTAAATCGTGAAACGTGAAACAACAATGTTTGCATTTTCTTATATTAGTTCTAGCATACAATTAAGTTTTCTCTGAAACTAGTCGGTAGAGTTGGCTAAAATTATCAATATTAGTTTCATGTTATGTAAAGCTGGTTAATTTGGTCCGTTCTTATCACTTTTCTAAAATAATAGCAACTTTAAATCGTGAAACGTGAAACAGCAATGTTTGCATTTTCTTATATTAGTTCTAGCATACAATTAAGTTTTCTCTGAAACTAGTCGGTAAAGTTTGCTAAAATTATCAATATTAGTTTCATGTTATGTAAAGCTGGTTAATTTGGTCCGTTCTTATCACTTTTCTAAAATAATAACAACTTTAAATCTTGAAACGTGAAACAACAATGTTTGCATTTTCTTATATCAGTTCTAGCATACAATTAAGTTTTCTCTGAAACTAGTCGGTAGAGTTGGCTAAAATTATCAATATTAGTTTTCTGTTATGTAACGCTGGTTAATTTGGTCCGTTCTTATCATTTTTCTAAAATAATAGCAACTTTAAATCGTGAAACGTGAAACAACAATGTTTGCATTTTCTTATATTAGTTCTAGCATACAATTAAGTTTTCTCTGAAACTAGTCGGTAGAGTTGGCTAAAATTATCAATATTAGTTTCATGTTATGTAAAGCTGGTTAATTTGGTCCGTTCTTATCACTTTTCTAAAATAATAGCAACTTTAAATCGTGAAACGTGAAACAACAATGTTTGCATTTTCTTATATTAGTTCTAGCATACAATTAAGTTTTCTCTGAAACTAGTCGGTAGAGTTGGCTAAAATTATCAACATTAGTTTCATGTTATGTAAAGCTGGTTAATTTGGTCCGTTCTTATCACTTTTCTAAAATAATAGCAACTTTAAATCGTGAAACGTGAAACAACAATGTTTGCATTTTCTTATATTAGTTCTAGCATACAATTAAGTTTTCTCTGAAACTAGTCGGTAGAGTTGGCTAAAATTATCAATATTAGTTTCATGTTATGTAAAGCTGGTTAATTTGGTCCGTTCTTATCACTTTTCTAAAATAATAACAACTTTAAATCTTGAAACGTGAAACAACAATGTTTGCATTTTCTTATATCAGTTCTAGCATACAATTAAGTTTTCTCTGAAACTAGTCGGTAGAGTTGGCTAAAATTATCAATATTAGTTTTATGTTATGTAACGCTGGTTAATTTGGTCCGTTCTTATCACTTTTCTAAAATAATAGCAGCTTTAAATCTTGAAACGTGAAACAACAATGTTTGCATTTTCTTATATCAGTTCTAGCATACAATTAAGTTTTCTCTGAAACTAGTCGGTAAAGTTTGCTAAAATTATCAATATTAGTTTCATGTTATGTAAAGCTGGTTAATTTGGTCCGTTCTTATCATTTTTCTAAAATAATAGCAACTTTAAATCGTGAAACGTGAAACAACAATGTTTGCATTTTCTTATATTAGTTCTAGCATACAATTAAGTTTTCTCTGAAACTAGTCGGTAGAGTTGGCTAAAATTATCAATATTAGTTTCATGTTATGTAAAGCTGGTTAATTTGGTCCGTTCTTATCATTTTTCTAAAATAATAGCAACTTTAAATCGTGAAACGTGAAACAACAATGTTTGCATTTTCTTATATTAGTTCTAGCATACAATTAAGTTTTCTCTGAAACTAGTCGGTAGAGTTGGCTAAAATTATCAATATTAGTTTTATGTTATGTAACGCTGGTTAATTTGGTCCGTTCTTATCATTTTTCTAAAATAATAGCAACTTTAAATCGTGAAACGTGAAACAACAATGTTTGCATTTTCTTTATATTAGTTCTAGCATACAATTAAGTTTTCTCTGAAACTAGTCGGTAGAGTTGGCTAAAATTATCAATATTAGTTTCATGTTATGTAAAGCTGGTTAATTTGGTCCGTTCTTATCACTTTTCTAAAATAATAGCAACTTTAAATCGTGAAACGTGAAACAACAATGTTTGCATTTTCTTATATTAGTTCTAGCATACAATTAAGTTTTCTCTGAAACTAGTCGGTAGAGTTGGCTAAAATTATCAATATTAGTTTCATGTTATGTAAAGCTGGTTAATTTGGTCCGTTCTTATCACTTTTCTAAAATAATAACAACTTTAAATCTTGAAACGTGAAACAACAATGTTTGCATTTTCTTATATTAGTTCTAGCATACAATTAAGTTTTCTCTGAAACTAGTCGGTAGAGTTGGCTAAAATTATCAATATTAGTTTCATGTTATGTAAAGCTGGTTAATTTGGTCCGTTCTTATCATTTTTCTAAAATAATAGCAACTTTAAATCGTGAAACGTGAAACAACAATGTTTGCATTTTCATATATTAGTTCTAGCATACAATTAAGTTTTCTCTGAAACTAGTCGGTAGAGTTGGCTAAAATTATCAATATTAGTTTCATGTTATGTAAAGCTGGTTAATTTGGTCCGTTCTTATCACTTTTCTAAAATAATAGCAACTTTAAATCGTGAAACGTGAAACAACAATGTTTGCATTTTCTTATATTAGTTCTAGCATACAATTAAGATTTCTCTGAAACTAGTCGGTAGAGTTGGCTAAAATTATCAATATTAGTTTTATGTTATGTAACGCTCGTTAATTTGGTCCGTTCTTATCACTTTTCTAAAATAATAGCAACTTTAAATCGTGAAACGTGAAACAACAATGTTTGCATTTTCTTATATTAGTTCTAGCATACAATTAAGTTTTCTCTGAAACTAGTCGGTAGAGTTGGCTAAAATTATCAATATTAGTTTCATGTTATGTAAAGCTGGTTAATTTGGTCCGTGCTTATCATTTTTCTAAAATAATAGCAACTTTAAATCGTGAAACGTGAAACAACAATGTTTGCATTTTCTTATATTAGTTCTAGCATACAATTAAGTTTTCTCTGAAACTAGTCGGTAGAGTTGGCTAAAATTATCAATATTAGTTTCATGTTATGTAAAGCTGGTTAATTTGGTCCGTTCTTATCACTTTTCTAAAATAATAGCAACTTTAAATCGTGAAACGTGAAACAACAATGTTTGCATTTTCTTATATTAGTTCTAGCATACAATTAAGTTTTCTCTGAAACTAGTCGGTAGAGTTTGCTAAAATTATCAATATTAGTTTTATATAATGTAACGCTGGTTAATTTGGTCCGTTCTTATCAGTTTTCTAAAATAATAGCAACTTTAAATCGTGAAACGTGAAACAGCAATGTTTGCATTTTCTTATATTAGTTCTAGCATACAATTAAGTTTTCTCTGAAACTAGTCGGTAGAGTTGGCTAAAATTATCAATATTAGTTTCATGTTATGTAAAGCTGGTTAATTTGGTCCGTGCTTATCATTTTTCTAAAATAATAGCAACTTTAAATCGTGAAACGTGAAACAACAATGTTTGCATTTTCTTATATTAGTTCTAGCATACAATTAAGTGTTCTCTGAAACTAGTCGGTAGAGTTGGCTAAAATTATCAATATTAGTTTCATGTTATGTAGAGCTGGTTAATTTGGTCCGTTCTTATCACTTTTCTAAAATAATAGCAACTTTAAATCGTGAAACTTAATTAATTTGTAAATATACATGATATGTAATGTTATGTTGGTCCGTTCTTATCACTTTTCTAAAATAATAGCAAATTTAAATCGTGAAACGTGAAACAACAATGTTTTCATTTTCTTATATTAGTTCTAGCATACAATTAAGTTTTCTCTGAAACTAGTCGGTAGAGTTGGCTAAAATTATCAATATTAGTTTCATGTTATGTAAATCTGGTTAATTTGGTCCGTTCTTATCACTTTTCTAAAATACTAGCAACTTTAAATCTTGAAACGTGAAACAACAATGTTTGCATTTTCTTATATCAGTTCTAGCATACAATTAAGTTTTCTCTGAAACTAGTCGGTAGAGTTGGCTAAAATTATCAATATTAGTTTTATGTTATGTAACGCTGGTTAATTTGGTCCGTTCTTATCACTTTTCTAAAATAATAGCAACTTTAAATCTTGAAACGTGAAACAGCAATGTTTGCATTTTCTTATATTAGTTCTAGCATACAATTAAGTTTTCTCTGAAACTAGTCGGTAGAGTTGGCTAAAATTATCAATATTAGTTTCATGTTATGTAGAGCTGGTTAATTTGGTCCGTTCTTATCACTTTTCTAAAATAATAGCAACTTTAAATCTTGAAACGTGAAACAACAATGTTTGCATTTTCTTATATGAGTTCTAGCATACAATTAAGTTTTCTCTGAAACTAGTCGGTAAAGTTTGCTAAAATTATCAATATTAGTTTCATGTTATGTAAAGCTGGTTAATTTGGTCCGTGCTTATCATTTTTCTAAAATAATAGCAACTTTAAATCGTGAAACGTGAAACAACAATGTTTGCATTTTCTTATATTAGTTCTAGCATACAATTAAGTGTTCTCTGAAACTAGTCGGTAGAGTTGGCTAAAATTATCAATATTAGTTTCATGTTATGTAGAGCTGGTTAATTTGGTCCGTTCTTATCACTTTTCTAAAATAATAGCAACTTTAAATCGTGAAACTTAATTAATTTGTAAATTTACATGATATGTAATGTTATGTTGGTCCGTTCTTATCACTTTTCTAAAATAATAGCAACTTTAAATCGTGAAACGTGAAACAACAATGTTTTCATTTTCTTATATTAGTTCTAGCATACAATTAAGTTTTCTCTGAAACTAGTCGGTAGAGTTGGCTAAAATTATCAATATTAGTTTCATGTTATGTAAATCTGGTTAATTTGGTCCGTTCTTATCACTTTTCTAAAATACTAGCAACTTTAAATCTTTAAACGTGAAACAACAATGTTTGCATTTTCTTATATCAGTTCTAGCATACAATTAAGTTTTCTCTGAAACTAGTCGGTAGAGTTGGCTAAAATTATCAATATTAGTTTTATGTTATGTAACGCTGGTTAATTTGGTCCGTTCTTATCACTTTTCTAAAATAATAGCAACTTTAAATCTTGAAACGTGAAACAGCAATGTTTGCATTTTCTTATATTAGTTCTAGCATACAATTAAGTTTTCTCTGAAACTAGTCGGTAGAGTTGGCTAAAATTATCAATATTAGTTTTATGTTATGTAACGCTGGTTAATTTGGTCCGTTCTTATCACTTTTCTAAAATAATAGCAACTTTAAATCTTGAAACGTGAAACAACAATGTTTGCATTTTCTTATATCAGTTCTAGCATACAATTAAGTTTTCTCTGAAACTAGTCGGTAAAGTTTGCTAAAATTATCAATATTAGTTTCATGTTATGTAAAGCTGGTTAATTTGGTCCGTTCTTATCATTTTTCTAAAATAATAGCAACTTTAAATCGTGAAACGTGAAACAACAATGTTTGCATTTTCTTATATTAGTTCTAGCATACAATTAAGTTTTCTCTGAAACTAGTCGGTAGAGTTGGCTAAAATTATCAATATTAGTTTCATGTTATGTAAAGCTGGTTAATTTGGTCCGTTCTTATCACTTTTCTAAAATTATAGCAACTTTAAATCGTGAAACGTGAAACAGCAATGTTTGCATTTTCTTATATTAGTTCTATCATACAATTAAGTTTTCTCTGAAACTAGTCGGTAGAGTTGGCTAAAATTATCAATATTAGTTTCATGTTATGTAAAGCTGGTTAATTTGGTCCGTTCTTATCACTTTTCTAAAATAATAACAACTTTAAATCTTGAAACGTGAAACAACAATGTTTGCATTTTCTTATATTAGTTCTAGCATACAATTAAGTTTTCTCTGAAACTAGTCGGTAGAGTTGGCTAAAATTATCAATATTAGTTTTATGTTATGTAACGCTGGTTAATTTGGTCCGTTCTTATCACTTTTCTAAAATAATAGCAACTTTAAATCTTGAAACGTGAAACAACAATGTTTGCATTTTCTTATATCAGTTCTAGCATACAATTAAGTTTTCTCTGAAACTAGTCGGTAAAGTTTGCTAAAATTATCAATATTAGTTTCATGTTATGTAAAGCTGGTTAATTTGGTCCGTTCTTATCATTTTTCTAAAATAATAGCAACTTTAAATCGTGAAACGTGAAACAACAATGTTTGCATTTTCTTATATTAGTTCTAGCATACAATTAAGTTTTCTCTGAAACTAGTCGGTAGAGTTGGCTAAAATTATCAATATTAGTTTCATGTTATGTAAAGCTGGTTAATTTGGTCCGTTCTTATCACTTTTCTAAAATTATAGCAACTTTAAATCGTGAAACGTGAAACAGCAATGTTTGCATTTTCTTATATTAGTTCTATCATACAATTAAGTTTTCTCTGAAACTAGTCGGTAGAGTTGGCTAAAATTATCAATATTAGTTTCATGTTATGTAAAGCTGGTTAATTTGGTCCGTTCTTATCACTTTTCTAAAATAATAACAACTTTAAATCTTGAAACGTGAAACAACAATGTTTGCATTTTCTTATATTAGTTCTAGCATACAATTAAGTTTTCTCTGAAACTAGTCGGTAGAGTTGGCTAAAATTATCAATATTAGTTTCATGTTATGTAAAGCTGGTTAATTTGGTCCGTTCTTATCACTTTTCTAAAATAATAGCAACTTTAAATCGTGAAACGTGAAACAACAATGTTTGCATTTTCTTATATTAGTTCTAGCATACAATTAAGTTTTCTCTGAAACTAGTCGGTAGAGTTGGCTAAAATTATCAATATTACTTTTATGTTATGTAACGCTGGTTAATTTGGTCCGTTCTTATCACTTTTCTAAAATAATAGCAACTTTAAATCTTGAAACGTGAAACAACAATGTTTGCATTTTCTTATATCAGTTCTAGCATACAATTAAGTTTTCTCTGAAACTAGTCGGTAAAGTTTGCTAAAATTATCAATATTAGTTTCATGTTATGTAAAGCTGGTTAATTTGGTCCGTTCTTATCATTTTTCTAAAATAATAGCAACTTTAAATCGTGAAACGTGAAACAGCAATGTTTGCATTTTCTTATATTAGTTCTAGCATACAATTAAGTTTTCTCTGAAACTAGTCGGTAAAGTTTGCTAAAATTATCAATATTAGTTTCATGTTATGTAAAGCTGGTTAATTTGGTCCGTTCTTATCATTTTTCTAAAATAATAGCAACTTTAAATCGTGAAACGTGAAACAACAATGTTTGCATTTTCTTATATTAGTTCTAGCATACAATTAAGTTTTCTCTGAAACTAGTCGGTAGAGTTGGCTAAAATTATCAATATTAGTTTCATGTTATGTAAAGCTGGTTAATTTGGTCCGTTCTTATCACTTTTCTAAAATAATAGCAACTTTAAATCGTGAAACGTGAAACAACAATGTTTGCATTTTCTTATATTAGTTCTAGCATACAATTAAGTTTTCTCTGAAACTAGTCGGTAGAGTTGGCTAAAATTATCAATATTAGTTTCATGTTATGTAAAGCTGGTTAATTTGGTCCGTTCTTATCACTTTTCTAAAATAATAGCAACTTTAAATCGTGAAACGTGAAACAACAATGTTTGCATTTTCTTATATTAGTTCTAGCATACAATTAAGTTTTCTCTGAAACTAGTCGGTAGAGTTGGCTAAAATTATCAATATTAGTTTCATGTTATGTAAAGCTGGTTAATTTGGTCCGTTCTTATCACTTTTCTAAAATAATAGCAACTTTAAATCGTGAAACGTGAAACAGCAATGTTTGCATTTTCTTATATTAGTTCTAGCATACAATTAAGTTTTCTCTGAAACTAGTCGGTAGAGTTGGCTAAAATTATCAATATTAGTTTCATGTTATGTAAAGCTGGTTAATTTGGTCCGTTCTTATCATTTTTCTAAAATAATAGCAACTTTAAATCGTGAAACGTGAAACAACAATGTTTGCATTTTCTTATATTAGTTCTAGCATACAATTAAGTTTTCTCTGAAACTAGTCGGTAGAGTTGGCTAAAATTATCAATATTAGTTTCATGTTATGTAAAGCTGGTTAATTTGGTCCGTTCTTATCACTTTTCTAAAATAATAGCAACTTTAAATCTTGAAACGTGAAACAACAATGTTTGCATTTTCTTATATTAGTTCTAGCATACAATTAAGATTTCTCTGAAACTAGTCGGTAGAGTTGGCTAAAATTATCAATATTAGTTTTATGTTATGTAACGCTCGTTAATTTGGTCCGTTCTTATCACTTTTCTAAAATAATAGCAACTTTAAATCGTGAAACGTGAAACAACAATGTTTGCATTTTCTTATATTAGTTCTAGCATACAATTAAGTTTTCTCTGAAACTAGTCGGTAGAGTTGGCTAAAATTATCAATATTAGTTTCATGTTATGTAAAGCTGGTTAATTTGGTCCGTTCTTATCACTTTTCTAAAATAATAGCAACTTTAAATCGTGAAACGTGAAACAACAATGTTTGCATTTTCTTATATTAGTTCTAGCATACAATTAAGTTTTCTCTGAAACTAGTCGGTAGAGTTTGCTAAAATTATCAATATTAGTTTTATATAATGTAACGCTGGTTAATTTGGTCCGTTCTTATCAGTTTTCTAAAATAATAGCAACTTTAAATCGTGAAACGTGAAACAGCAATGTTTGCATTTTCTTATATTAGTTCTAGCATACAATTAAGTTTTCTCTGAAACTAGTCGGTAGAGTTGGCTAAAATTATCAATATTAGTTTCATGTTATGTAAAGCTGGTTAATTTGGTCCGTTCTTATCACTTTTCTAAAATAATAGCAACTTTAAATCTTGAAACGTGAAACAACAATGTTTGCATTTTCTTATATGAGTTCTAGCATACAATTAAGTTTTCTCTGAAACTAGTCGGTAAAGTTTGCTAAAATTATCAATATTAGTTTCATGTTATGTAAAGCTGGTTAATTTGGTCCGTGCTTATCATTTTTCTAAAATAATAGCAACTTTAAATCGTGAAACGTGAAACAACAATGTTTGCATTTTCTTATATTAGTTCTAGCATACAATTAAGTGTTCTCTGAAACTAGTCGGTAGAGTTGGCTAAAATTATCAATATTAGTTTCATGTTATGTAGAGCTGGTTAATTTGGTCCGTTCTTATCACTTTTCTAAAATAATAGCAACTTTAAATCGTGAAACTTAATTAATTTGTAAATTTACATGATATGTAATGTTATGTTGGTCCGTTCTTATCACTTTTCTAAAATAATAGCAACTTTAAATCGTGAAACGTGAAACAACAATGTTTTCATTTTCTTATATTAGTTCTAGCATACAATTAAGTTTTCTCTGAAACTAGTCGGTAGAGTTGGCTAAAATTATCAATATTAGTTTCATGTTATGTAAATCTGGTTAATTTGGTCCGTTCTTATCACTTTTCTAAAATACTAGCAACTTTAAATCTTTAAACGTGAAACAACAATGTTTGCATTTTCTTATATCAGTTCTAGCATACAATTAAGTTTTCTCTGAAACTAGTCGGTAGAGTTGGCTAAAATTATCAATATTAGTTTTATGTTATGTAACGCTGGTTAATTTGGTCCGTTCTTATCACTTTTCTAAAATAATAGCAACTTTAAATCTTGAAACGTGAAACAGCAATGTTTGCATTTTCTTATATTAGTTCTAGCATACAATTAAGTTTTCTCTGAAACTAGTCGGTAGAGTTGGCTAAAATTATCAATATTAGTTTTATGTTATGTAACGCTGGTTAATTTGGTCCGTTCTTATCACTTTTCTAAAATAATAGCAACTTTAAATCTTGAAACGTGAAACAACAATGTTTGCATTTTCTTATATCAGTTCTAGCATACAATTAAGTTTTCTCTGAAACTAGTCGGTAAAGTTTGCTAAAATTATCAATATTAGTTTCATGTTATGTAAAGCTGGTTAATTTGGTCCGTTCTTATCATTTTTCTAAAATAATAGCAACTTTAAATCGTGAAACGTGAAACAACAATGTTTGCATTTTCTTATATTAGTTCTAGCATACAATTAAGTTTTCTCTGAAACTAGTCGGTAGAGTTGGCTAAAATTATCAATATTAGTTTCATGTTATGTAAAGCTGGTTAATTTGGTCCGTTCTTATCACTTTTCTAAAATTATAGCAACTTTAAATCGTGAAACGTGAAACAGCAATGTTTGCATTTTCTTATATTAGTTCTATCATACAATTAAGTTTTCTCTGAAACTAGTCGGTAGAGTTGGCTAAAATTATCAATATTAGTTTCATGTTATGTAAAGCTGGTTAATTTGGTCCGTTCTTATCACTTTTCTAAAATAATAACAACTTTAAATCTTGAAACGTGAAACAACAATGTTTGCATTTTCTTATATTAGTTCTAGCATACAATTAAGTTTTCTCTGAAACTAGTCGGTAGAGTTGGCTAAAATTATCAATATTAGTTTTATGTTATGTAACGCTGGTTAATTTGGTCCGTTCTTATCACTTTTCTAAAATAATAGCAACTTTAAATCTTGAAACGTGAAACAACAATGTTTGCATTTTCTTATATCAGTTCTAGCATACAATTAAGTTTTCTCTGAAACTAGTCGGTAAAGTTTGCTAAAATTATCAATATTAGTTTCATGTTATGTAAAGCTGGTTAATTTGGTCCGTTCTTATCATTTTTCTAAAATAATAGCAACTTTAAATCGTGAAACGTGAAACAACAATGTTTGCATTTTCTTATATTAGTTCTAGCATACAATTAAGTTTTCTCTGAAACTAGTCGGTAGAGTTGGCTAAAATTATCAATATTAGTTTCATGTTATGTAAAGCTGGTTAATTTGGTCCGTTCTTATCACTTTTCTAAAATTATAGCAACTTTAAATCGTGAAACGTGAAACAGCAATGTTTGCATTTTCTTATATTAGTTCTATCATACAATTAAGTTTTCTCTGAAACTAGTCGGTAGAGTTGGCTAAAATTATCAATATTAGTTTCATGTTATGTAAAGCTGGTTAATTTGGTCCGTTCTTATCACTTTTCTAAAATAATAACAACTTTAAATCTTGAAACGTGAAACAACAATGTTTGCATTTTCTTATATTAGTTCTAGCATACAATTAAGTTTTCTCTGAAACTAGTCGGTAGAGTTGGCTAAAATTATCAATATTAGTTTCATGTTATGTAAAGCTGGTTAATTTGGTCCGTTCTTATCACTTTTCTAAAATAATAGCAACTTTAAATCGTGAAACGTGAAACAACAATGTTTGCATTTTCTTATATTAGTTCTAGCATACAATTAAGTTTTCTCTGAAACTAGTCGGTAGAGTTGGCTAAAATTATCAATATTACTTTTATGTTATGTAACGCTGGTTAATTTGGTCCGTTCTTATCACTTTTCTAAAATAATAGCAACTTTAAATCTTGAAACGTGAAACAACAATGTTTGCATTTTCTTATATCAGTTCTAGCATACAATTAAGTTTTCTCTGAAACTAGTCGGTAAAGTTTGCTAAAATTATCAATATTAGTTTCATGTTATGTAAAGCTGGTTAATTTGGTCCGTTCTTATCATTTTTCTAAAATAATAGCAACTTTAAATCGTGAAACGTGAAACAGCAATGTTTGCATTTTCTTATATTAGTTCTAGCATACAATTAAGTTTTCTCTGAAACTAGTCGGTAAAGTTTGCTAAAATTATCAATATTAGTTTCATGTTATGTAAAGCTGGTTAATTTGGTCCGTTCTTATCATTTTTCTAAAATAATAGCAACTTTAAATCGTGAAACGTGAAACAACAATGTTTGCATTTTCTTATATTAGTTCTAGCATACAATTAAGTTTTCTCTGAAACTAGTCGGTAGAGTTGGCTAAAATTATCAATATTAGTTTCATGTTATGTAAAGCTGGTTAATTTGGTCCGTTCTTATCACATTTCTAAAATAATAGCAACTTTAAATCGTGAAACGTGAAACAACAATGTTAGCATTTTCTTATATTAGTTCTAGCATACAATTAAGTTTTCTCTGAAACTAGTCGGTAGAGTTGGCTAAAATTATCAACATTAGTTTCATGTTATGTAAAGCTGGTTAATTTGGTCCGTTCTTATCACTTTTCTAAAATAATAGCAACTTTAAATCGTGAAACGTGAAACAACAATGTTTGCATTTTCTTATATTAGTTCTAGCATACAATTAAGTTTTCTCTGAAACTAGTCGGTAGAGTTGGCTAAAATTATCAATATTAGTTTCATGTTATGTAAAGCTGGTTAATTTGGTCCGTTCTTATCACTTTTCTAAAATAATAACAACTTTAAATCTTGAAACGTGAAACAACAATGTTTGCATTTTCTTATATCAGTTCTAGCATACAATTAAGTTTTCTCTGAAACTAGTCGGTAGAGTTGGCTAAAATTATCAATATTAGTTTTATGTTATGTAACGCTGGTTAATTTGGTCCGTTCTTATCACTTTTCTAAAATAATAGCAACTTTAAATCTTGAAACGTGAAACAACAATGTTTGCATTTTCTTATATCAGTTCTAGCATACAATTAAGTTTTCTCTGAAACTAGTCGGTAAAGTTTGCTAAAATTATCAATATTAGTTTCATGTTATGTAAAGCTGGTTAATTTGGTCCGTTCTTATCATTTTTCTAAAATAATAGCAACTTTAAATCGTGAAACGTGAAACAACAATGTTTGCATTTTCTTATATTAGTTCTAGCATACAATTAAGTTTTCTCTGAAACTAGTCGGTAGAGTTGGCTAAAATTATCAATATTAGTTTCATGTTATGTAAAGCTGGTTAATTTGGTCCGTTCTTATCATTTTTCTAAAATAATAGCAACTTTAAATCGTGAAACGTGAAACAACAATGTTTGCATTTTCTTATATTAGTTCTAGCATACAATTAAGTTTTCTCTGAAACTAGTCGGTAGAGTTGGCTAAAATTATCAATATTAGTTTTATGTTATGTAACGCTGGTTAATTTGGTCCGTTCTTATCATTTTTCTAAAATAATAGCAACTTTAAATCTTGAAACGTGAAACAACAATGTTTGCATTTTCTTATATCAGTTCTAGCATACAATTAAGTTTTCTCTGAAACTAGTCGGTAAAGTTTGCTAAAATTATCAATATTAGTTTCATGTTATGTAAAGCTGGTTAATTTGGTCCGTTCTTATCATTTTTCTAAAATAATAGCAACTTTAAATCGTGAAACGTGAAACAGCAATGTTTGCATTTTCTTATATTAGTTCTAGCATACAATTAAGTTTTCTCTGAAACTAGTCGGTAAAGTTTGCTAAAATTATCAATATTAGTTTCATGTTATGTAAAGCTGGTTAATTTGGTCCGTTCTTATCATTTTTCTAAAATAATAGCAACTTTAAATCGTGAAACGTGAAACAACAATGTTTGCATTTTCTTATATTAGTTCTAGCATACAATTAAGTTTTCTCTGAAACTAGTCGGTAGAGTTGGCTAAAATTATCAATATTAGTTTCATGTTATGTAAAGCTGGTTAATTTGGTCCGTTCTTATCACTTTTCTAAAATAATAACAACTTTAAATCTTGAAACGTGAAACAACAATGTTTGCATTTTCTTATATCAGTTCTAGCATACAATTAAGTTTTCTCTGAAACTAGTCGGTAGAGTTGGCTAAAATTATCAATATTAGTTTTATGTTATGTAACGCTGGTTAATTTGGTCCGTTCTTATCACTTTTCTAAAATAATAGCAACTTTAAATCTTGAAACGTGAAACAACAATGTTTGCATTTTCTTATATCAGTTCTAGCATACAATTAAGTTTTCTCTGAAACTAGTCGGTAAAGTTTGCTAAAATTATCAATATTAGTTTCATGTTATGTAAAGCTGGTTAATTTGGTCCGTTCTTATCATTTTTCTAAAATAATAGCAACTTTAAATCGTGAAACGTGAAACAACAATGTTTGCATTTTCTTATATTAGTTCTAGCATACAATTAAGTTTTCTCTGAAACTAGTCGGTAGAGTTGGCTAAAATTATCAATATTAGTTTCATGTTATGTAAAGCTGGTTAATTTGGTCCGTTCTTATCATTTTTCTAAAATAATAGCAACTTTAAATCGTGAAACGTGAAACAACAATGTTTGCATTTTCTTATATTAGTTCTAGCATACAATTAAGTTTTCTCTGAAACTAGTCGGTAGAGTTGGCTAAAATTATCAATATTACTTTTATGTTATGTAACGCTGGTTAATTTGGTCCGTTCTTATCACTTTTCTAAAATAATAGCAACTTTAAATCTTGAAACGTGAAACAACAATGTTTGCATTTTCTTATATCAGTTCTAGCATACAATTAAGTTTTCTCTGAAACTAGTCGGTAAAGTTTGCTAAAATTATCAATATTAGTTTCATGTTATGTAAAGCTGGTTAATTTGGTCCGTTCTTATCATTTTTCTAAAATAATAGCAACTTTAAATCGTGAAACGTGAAACAGCAATGTTTGCATTTTCTTATATTAGTTCTAGCATACAATTAAGTTTTCTCTGAAACTAGTCGGTAAAGTTTGCTAAAATTATCAATATTAGTTTCATGTTATGTAAAGCTGGTTAATTTGGTCCGTTCTTATCATTTTTCTAAAATAATAGCAACTTTAAATCGTGAAACGTGAAACAGCAATGTTTGCATTTTCTTATATTAGTTCTAGCATACAATTAAGTTTTCTCTGAAACTAGTCGGTAAAGTTTGCTAAAATTATCAATATTAGTTTCATGTTATGTAAAGCTGGTTAATTTGGTCCGTTCTTATCATTTTTCTAAAATAATAGCAACTTTAAATCGTGAAACGTGAAACAACAATGTTTGCATTTTCTTATATTAGTTCTAGCATACAATTAAGTTTTCTCTGAAACTAGTCGGTAGAGTTGGCTAAAATTATCAATATTAGTTTCATGTTATGTAAAGCTGGTTAATTTGGTCCGTTCTTATCACATTTCTAAAATAATAGCAACTTTAAATCGTGAAACGTGAAACAACAATGTTAGCATTTTCTTATATTAGTTCTAGCATACAATTAAGTTTTCTCTGAAACTAGTCGGTAGAGTTGGCTAAAATTATCAACATTAGTTTCATGTTATGTAAAGCTGGTTAATTTGGTCCGTTCTTATCACTTTTCTAAAATAATAGCAACTTTAAATCGTGAAACGTGAAACAACAATGTTTGCATTTTCTTATATTAGTTCTAGCATACAATTAAGTTTTCTCTGAAACTAGTCGGTAAAGTTTGCTAAAATTATCAATATTAGTTTCATGTTATGTAAAGCTGGTTAATTTGGTCCGTTCTTATCATTTTTCTAAAATAATAGCAACTTTAAATCGTGAAACGTGAAACAACAATGTTTGCATTTTCTTATATTAGTTCTAGCATACAATTAAGTTTTCTCTGAAACTAGTCGGTAGAGTTGGCTAAAATTATCAATATTAGTTTCATGTTATGTAAAGCTGGTTAATTTGGTCCGTTCTTATCACTTTTCTAAAATAATAACAACTTTAAATCTTGAAACGTGAAACAACAATGTTTGCATTTTCTTATATCAGTTCTAGCATACAATTAAGTTTTCTCTGAAACTAGTCGGTAGAGTTGGCTAAAATTATCAATATTAGTTTTATGTTATGTAACGCTGGTTAATTTGGTCCGTTCTTATCACTTTTCTAAAATAATAGCAACTTTAAATCTTGAAACGTGAAACAACAATGTTTGCATTTTCTTATATCAGTTCTAGCATACAATTAAGTTTTCTCTGAAACTAGTCGGTAAAGTTTGCTAAAATTATCAATATTAGTTTCATGTTATGTAAAGCTGGTTAATTTGGTCCGTTCTTATCATTTTTCTAAAATAATAGCAACTTTAAATCGTGAAACGTGAAACAACAATGTTTGCATTTTCTTATATTAGTTCTAGCATACAATTAAGTTTTCTCTGAAACTAGTCGGTAGAGTTGGCTAAAATTATCAATATTAGTTTCATGTTATGTAAAGCTGGTTAATTTGGTCCGTTCTTATCACATTTCTAAAATAATAGCAACTTTAAATCGTGAAACGTGAAACAACAATGTTAGCATTTTCTTATATTAGTTCTAGCATACAATTAAGTTTTCTCTGAAACTAGTCGGTAGAGTTGGCTAAAATTATCAACATTAGTTTCATGTTATGTAAAGCTGGTTAATTTGGTCCGTTCTTATCACTTTTCTAAAATAATAGCAACTTTAAATCGTGAAACGTGAAACAACAATGTTTGCATTTTCTTATATTAGTTCTAGCATACAATTAAGTTTTCTCTGAAACTAGTCGGTAGAGTTGGCTAAAATTATCAATATTAGTTTCATGTTATGTAAAGCTGGTTAATTTGGTCCGTTCTTATCACTTTTCTAAAATAATAACAACTTTAAATCTTGAAACGTGAAACAACAATGTTTGCATTTTCTTATATCAGTTCTAGCATACAATTAAGTTTTCTCTGAAACTAGTCGGTAGAGTTGGCTAAAATTATCAATATTAGTTTTATGTTATGTAACGCTGGTTAATTTGGTCCGTTCTTATCACTTTTCTAAAATAATAGCAACTTTAAATCTTGAAACGTGAAACAACAATGTTTGCATTTTCTTATATCAGTTCTAGCATACAATTAAGTTTTCTCTGAAACTAGTCGGTAAAGTTTGCTAAAATTATCAATATTAGTTTCATGTTATGTAAAGCTGGTTAATTTGGTCCGTTCTTATCATTTTTCTAAAATAATAGCAACTTTAAATCGTGAAACGTGAAACAACAATGTTTGCATTTTCTTATATTAGTTCTAGCATACAATTAAGTTTTCTCTGAAACTAGTCGGTAGAGTTGGCTAAAATTATCAATATTAGTTTCATGTTATGTAAAGCTGGTTAATTTGGTCCGTTCTTATCATTTTTCTAAAATAATAGCAACTTTAAATCGTGAAACGTGAAACAACAATGTTTGCATTTTCTTATATTAGTTCTAGCATACAATTAAGTTTTCTCTGAAACTAGTCGGTAGAGTTGGCTAAAATTATCAATATTAGTTTTATGTTATGTAACGCTGGTTAATTTGGTCCGTTCTTATCATTTTTCTAAAATAATAGCAACTTTAAATCTTGAAACGTGAAACAACAATGTTTGCATTTTCTTATATCAGTTCTAGCATACAATTAAGTTTTCTCTGAAACTAGTCGGTAAAGTTTGCTAAAATTATCAATATTAGTTTCATGTTATGTAAAGCTGGTTAATTTGGTCCGTTCTTATCATTTTTCTAAAATAATAGCAACTTTAAATCGTGAAACGTGAAACAGCAATGTTTGCATTTTCTTATATTAGTTCTAGCATACAATTAAGTTTTCTCTGAAACTAGTCGGTAAAGTTTGCTAAAATTATCAATATTAGTTTCATGTTATGTAAAGCTGGTTAATTTGGTCCGTTCTTATCATTTTTCTAAAATAATAGCAACTTTAAATCGTGAAACGTGAAACAACAATGTTTGCATTTTCTTATATTAGTTCTAGCATACAATTAAGTTTTCTCTGAAACTAGTCGGTAGAGTTGGCTAAAATTATCAATATTAGTTTCATGTTATGTAAAGCTGGTTAATTTGGTCCGTTCTTATCACTTTTCTAAAATAATAACAACTTTAAATCTTGAAACGTGAAACAACAATGTTTGCATTTTCTTATATCAGTTCTAGCATACAATTAAGTTTTCTCTGAAACTAGTCGGTAGAGTTGGCTAAAATTATCAATATTAGTTTTATGTTATGTAACGCTGGTTAATTTGGTCCGTTCTTATCACTTTTCTAAAATAATAGCAACTTTAAATCTTGAAACGTGAAACAACAATGTTTGCATTTTCTTATATCAGTTCTAGCATACAATTAAGTTTTCTCTGAAACTAGTCGGTAAAGTTTGCTAAAATTATCAATATTAGTTTCATGTTATGTAAAGCTGGTTAATTTGGTCCGTTCTTATCATTTTTCTAAAATAATAGCAACTTTAAATCGTGAAACGTGAAACAACAATGTTTGCATTTTCTTATATTAGTTCTAGCATACAATTAAGTTTTCTCTGAAACTAGTCGGTAGAGTTGGCTAAAATTATCAATATTAGTTTCATGTTATGTAAAGCTGGTTAATTTGGTCCGTTCTTATCATTTTTCTAAAATAATAGCAACTTTAAATCGTGAAACGTGAAACAACAATGTTTGCATTTTCTTATATTAGTTCTAGCATACAATTAAGTTTTCTCTGAAACTAGTCGGTAGAGTTGGCTAAAATTATCAATATTACTTTTATGTTATGTAACGCTGGTTAATTTGGTCCGTTCTTATCACTTTTCTAAAATAATAGCAACTTTAAATCTTGAAACGTGAAACAACAATGTTTGCATTTTCTTATATCAGTTCTAGCATACAATTAAGTTTTCTCTGAAACTAGTCGGTAAAGTTTGCTAAAATTATCAATATTAGTTTCATGTTATGTAAAGCTGGTTAATTTGGTCCGTTCTTATCATTTTTCTAAAATAATAGCAACTTTAAATCGTGAAACGTGAAACAGCAATGTTTGCATTTTCTTATATTAGTTCTAGCATACAATTAAGTTTTCTCTGAAACTAGTCGGTAAAGTTTGCTAAAATTATCAATATTAGTTTCATGTTATGTAAAGCTGGTTAATTTGGTCCGTTCTTATCATTTTTCTAAAATAATAGCAACTTTAAATCGTGAAACGTGAAACAACAATGTTTGCATTTTCTTATATTAGTTCTAGCATACAATTAAGTTTTCTCTGAAACTAGTCGGTAGAGTTGGCTAAAATTATCAATATTAGTTTCATGTTATGTAAAGCTGGTTAATTTGGTCCGTTCTTATCACTTTTCTAAAATAATAGCAACTTTAAATCGTGAAACGTGAAACAACAATGTTTTCTTATATTAGTTCTAGCATACAATTAAGTTTTCTCTGAAACTAGTCGGTAGAGTTGGCTAAAATTATCAACATTAGTTTCATGTTATGTAAAGCTGGTTAATTTGGTCCGTTCTTATCACTTTTCTAAAATAATAGCAACTTTAAATCGTGAAACGTGAAACAACAATGTTTGCATTTTCTTATATTAGTTCTAGCATACAATTAAGTTTTCTCTGAAACTAGTCGGTAGAGTTGGCTAAAATTATCAATATTAGTTTCATGTTATGTAAAGCTGGTTAATTTGGTCCGTTCTTATCACTTTTCTAAAATAATAGCAACTTTAAATCTTGAAACGTGAAACAACAATGTTTGCATTTTCTTATATCAGTTCTAGCATACAATTAAGTTTTCTCTGAAACTAGTCTGTAGAGTTGGCTAAAATTATCAATATTAGTTTTATGTTATGTAACGCTGGTTAATTTGGTCCGTTCTTATCACTTTTCTAAAATAATAGCAACTTTAAATCTTGAAACGTGAAACAACAATGTTTGCATTTTCTTATATCAGTTCTAGCATACAATTAAGTTTTCTCTGAAACTAGTCGGTAAAGTTTGCTAAAATTATCAATATTAGTTTCATGTTATGTAAAGCTGGTTAATTTGGTCCGTTCTTATCATTTTTCTAAAATAATAGCAACTTTAAATCGTGAAACGTGAAACAACAATGTTTGCATTTTCTTATATTAGTTCTAGCATACAATTAAGTTTTCTCTGAAACTAGTCGGTAGAGTTGGCTAAAATTATCAATATTAGTTTCATGTTATGTAAAGCTGGTTAATTTGGTCCGTTCTTATCATTTTTCTAAAATAATAGCAACTTTAAATCGTGAAACGTGAAACAACAATGTTTGCATTTTCTTATATTAGTTCTAGCATACAATTAAGTTTTCTCTGAAACTAGTCGGTAGAGTTGGCTAAAATTATCAATATTAGTTTTATGTTATGTAACGCTGGTTAATTTGGTCCGTTCTTATCATTTTTCTAAAATAATAGCAACTTTAAATCGTGAAACGTGAAACAACAATGTTTGCATTTTCTTATATTAGTTCTAGCATACAATTAAGTTTTCTCTGAAACTAGTCGGTAGAGTTGGCTAAAATTATCAATATTAGTTTCATGTTATGTAAAGCTGGTTAATTTGGTCCGTTCTTATCACTTTTCTAAAATAATAGCAACTTTAAATCGTGAAACGTGAAACAACAATGTTTGCATTTTCTTATATTAGTTCTAGCATACAATTAAGTTTTCTCTGAAACTAGTCGGTAGAGTTGGCTAAAATTATCAATATTAGTTTCATGTTATGTAAAGCTGGTTAATTTGGTCCGTTCTTATCACTTTTCTAAAATAATAGCAACTTTAAATCGTGAAACGTGAAACAACAATGTTTGCATTTTCTTATATTAGTTCTAGCATACAATTAAGTTTTCTCTGAAACTAGTCGGTAGAGTTGGCTAAAATTATCAATTTTAGTTTCATGTTATGTAAAGCTGGTTAATTTGGTCCGTTCTTATCACTTTTCTAAAATAATAGCAACTTTAAATCGTGAAACGTGAAACAACAATGTTTGCATTTTCTTATATTAGTTCTAGCATACAATTAAGTTTTCTCTGAAACTAGTCGGTAGAGTTGGCTAAAATTATCAATATTACTTTTATGTTATGTAACGCTGGTTAATTTGGTCCGTTCTTATCACTTTTCTAAAATAATAGCAACTTTAAATCTTGAAACGTGAAACAACAATGTTTGCATTTTCTTATATCAGTTCTAGCATACAATTAAGTTTTCTCTGAAACTAGTCGGTAAAGTTTGCTAAAATTATCAATATTAGTTTCATGTTATGTAAAGCTGGTTAATTTGGTCCGTTCTTATCATTTTTCTAAAATAATAGCAACTTTAAATCGTGAAACGTGAAACAGCAATGTTTGCATTTTCTTATATTAGTTCTAGCATACAATTAAGTTTTCTCTGAAACTAGTCGGTAGAGTTGGCTAAAATTATCAATATTAGTTTCATGTTATGTAAAGCTGGTTAATTTGGTCCGTTCTTATCACTTTTCTAAAATAATAGCAACTTTAAATCGTGAAACGTGAAACAACAATGTTTGCATTTTCTTATATTAGTTCTAGCATACAATTAAGTTTTCTCTGAAACTAGTCGGTAGAGTTGGCTAAAATTATCAATATTAGTTTTATGTTATGTAACGCTGGTTAATTTGGTCCGTTCTTATCACTTTTCTAAAATAATAGCAACTTTAAATCTTGAAACGTGAAACAACAATGTTTGCATTTTCTTATATCAGTTCTAGCATACAATTAAGTTTTCTCTGAAACTAGTCGGTAAAGTTTGCTAAAATTATCAATATTAGTTTCATGTTATGTAAAGCTGGTTAATTTGGTCCGTTCTTATCATTTTTCTAAAATAATAGCAACTTTAAATCGTGAAACGTGAAACAACAATATTTGCATTTTCTTATATTAGTTCTAGCATACAATTAAGTTTTCTCTGAAACTAGTCGGTAGAGTTGGCTAAAATTATCAATATTAGTTTCATGTTATGTAAAGCTGGTTAATTTGGTCCGTTCTTATCACTTTTCTAAAATAATAGCAACTTTAAATCGTGAAGCGTGAAACAGCAATGTTTGCATTTTCTTATATTAGTTCTAGCATCGACCATATAATAATAAGACACGAAAATTAACAAATTATGCTTCGTAAATTTAACATCAGAGCTTTGAGCTTTCTGATTGTAATGAAAAGAGACGGTAACAATCATTTTAATTTATTTATTTATATAGCTATCGAATATCATTTGGATGTTACGTTTTTTTTTGTTTTGTGCTTTTTTTGTTGGTGTTTTCTATTTTTTCGTATATATTAAATACATTATATTTAAAATACGATCCATTTGTAGTCAGGGCCGCCACAACATACAAGATATTGGTACGAACGAACCACACGCCGTTGCCTAGGGGCGCTGAAAACGATCAGATATTTTAAATAATAAAGCAAATTCTTAGAGTTCTAGAGAAAATTTCTGGAACAAAGAACTACGGACAGAGAACTGATAAATTAAACTTATGCTTGCCAGATTTTCCTAGAGCTCCTTGTGGGACATACCTTATGTTTTGATTTTGAAGCGCAAAAAATAAATTAATAGGTTTTTCTTGTCATATTTCAGGGCGCTTTATTTTAATAATTCAGCCAGGCGCATAAATGGTCTAAAACTGCCCTGTTTGTAGTACAAATTAAATTTTATTTTTCTTTTTGTATATAAATATATTATTATAAATATATTAAAATATTATGTATGCATGTACCAGGTTGATTTTTTTTTATATTCTTATTCTTAGATATGCTTCATTGTTGTTATAATTTTTTTATTTTGTTATATTTTTTGTTATTCTGTTTTGGTTTTATTTGTTGTTGTTGTTGTCTTATTTTTAGCCAATAAAATAACTACTTATAAACGATATATATATAAACTGTGATATTTATATATACAACAAATATTATATATACACCAAAATTATTGTTGGTTTTTTTGGTATATATAAAATAGAAGATAGAAAACTAAAAATTATTTTGGTAATAAAATTCAAATAATGTTTTTTTTTTGTTTTCTGCTTTTTTTGTTGTCTATTTTTAGATCGTCGACTTATTTTTTCGTATATAACTTTAAAATAAAAATACAATCCATTTTTATAGCAAAATTAAATATTTCTTTTCTTTTTGGATATAAATATAAAATCTATTTAATATATATACAGATAACCCTTCATTGAACGAGCTGTGTATTACATGACTTTTTAATTTTTTTTATTTACAAAAACGATTTTTTGTATTTTTTCATTCCCTTGAAAAATCTGAAAATAAAGTGTTAACTGTATATCATATTTACTTACATCGCAACACTTATTTTGCTATTATTTTGTTTTATTTTTTGTTATTCAGTTTTATTTATTGTATTTTATTTGTTGCTTTTATTTTTCATTTTTTGTCTTGGCATTTGGTTTTTGTTTTTGTTTTTTGATATATATAAAAATATCCAATATAAAAAAGATCTAATCTTGTATATTTGAAACGATAACAGCTACGAATACTGGCCTTTGAAAATTGGATAACAATAACACATTTCAAGACGTTTGAAATGTTCATACATTTTTTTTCGTTACATGGAAAAAATTTACGTTCCTTTTTTAATTTACCATAAATTTATTAAAGGAAATTAAATATTGATGATAATAATATTAATATCAATAATGTTTATAATGCTAATAATGAGAATAACACTATAATAAGAATAATAATAATAATTCATCCTGTTATAAATTAGATTTCAAAAAAAAAAAAACATTCAATATGGTATTAAAATCGGCTAAATAATATTTGTAAATGATGGAGTATATTTTCACAATCATATTTCATATAGATCCTCATAAAAGGAAATATTTAATTTGTTTAGTTACATATGTGTATATAAAATTTATTAAAAAAAAATATCCAGAAGAAAAAATCATATATTGCGTATCATGATAACTGTATAATGAAAAAAAAAACATTTGATTTATCATACCAAAATAGTTTTTACTTTTCTATATATCAAAAAACCAACAATAATTTTGGTGTATATATAATATTTGTTGTATATATAAATATTTTGTTTTTTTTAGGTGATTTATAAGTAGTTATTTTATTAGCTAAAAATAAGACAACAGCAACAACAACAAATAAAGCCAAAACAGAATAATAAAAAATATAACTAAATAAAAAAATTATAAGAGCAATGAATAATATAAATATATATATAAGAATAATATATATATATATATACATACATAATATTTTATATTTATATAGAAAAAGAAAAAAAAATTATTGAAAAAAAATACAAATGGATCGTATTTTAAATATAAGGTATATATACGAATATATACGAAATAAAAACACCAACAAAAAAAGCAGAAAATAAAAAAAAAACAATTTGATATTTCATACCAATATAGTTTTTACTTTTCTATATACCAAAAAACCAACAATAATTTTGCTATATATATAAATATCACAGTTTATATATATATCGTTTATAAGTAGTTATTTTATTGGCTAAAAATAGCCAACAACAAATGAAACCAAAACAGAATAACAAAAAATAAAACAAAATAATAACAAAATAAGTGTTGCGATGTAAGTAAATATGATATACAGTTAACACTTTATTTTCAGATTTTTCAGAGGAATGAAAAAATACAAAAAATCGTTGAAAAAGGTTGTTTCCTATATAAAAAAATTAAAAAGTCATGTAATACACAGCTCGTTCAATGAAGGGTTATCTGTATATATATCAAATAGATTTTATATTTATATCCAAAAAGAAAAGAAATATTTAATTTTGCTAGAAAAATGGATTGTATTTTTATTTTAAAGTTATATACGAAAAAATAAGTCGACGATCTAAAAATAGACAACAAAAAAAGCAGAAAACAAAAAAAAACATTATTTGAATTTTATTACCAAAATAATTTTTAGTTTTCTATCTTCTATTTTATATATACCAAAAAAACCAACAATAATTTTGGTGTATATATAATATTTGTTGTATATATAAATATCACAGTTTATATATATATCGTTTATAAGTAGTTATTTTATTGGCTAAAAATAAGACAACATATATATATATATGTGCATACATAATATTTTATAGATAAAAAGAAAAAAAAAATAATTTTGCTCTACAAATGGATCGTATTTTAAATATAATGTATTTAATATATACGAAAAAATAGAAAACACCAACAAAAAAAGCACAAAACAAAAAAAAACGTAACATCCAAATGATATTCGATAGCTATATAAATAAATAAATTAAAATGATTGTTACCATCTCTTTTCATTACAATCAGAAATCTCAAAGCTCTGATTTTAGATTTACGAAGCATAGTGTTTGAATTTTCCTGTCTTGTTACTATATGGTCGATGGTTCTAGCATACAATTAAGTTTTCTCTGAAACTAGTCGGTAGAGTTGGCTAAAATTATCAATATTAGTTTCATGTTATGTAAAGCTGGTTAATTTGGTCCGTTCTTATCACTTTTCTAAAATAATAACAACTTTAAATCTTGAAACGTGAAACAACAATGTTTGCATTTTCTTATATTAGTTCTAGCATACAATTAAGTTTTCTCTGAAACTAGTCGGTAGAGTTGGCTAAAATTATCAATATTAGTTTCATGTTATGTAAAGCTGGTTAATTTGGTCCGTTCTTATCACTTTTCTAAAATAATAGCAACTTTAAATCGTGAAACGTGAAACAACAATGTTTGCATTTTCTTATATTAGTTCTAGCATACAATTAAGTTTTCTCTGAAACTAGTCGGTAGAGTTGGCTAAAATTATCAATATTAGTTTCATGTTATGTAAAGCTGGTTAATTTGGTCCGTTCTTATCACTTTTCTAAAATAATAGCAACTTTAAATCGTGAAACGTGAAACAACAATGTTTGCATTTTCTTATATTAGTTCTAGCATACAATTAAGTTTTCTCTGAAACTAGTCGGTAGAGTTGGCTAAAATTATCAATATTAGTTTCATGTTATGTAAAGCTGGTTAATTTGGTCCGTTCTTATCACTTTTCTAAAATAATAACAACTTTAAATCTTGAAACGTGAAACAACAATGTTTGCATTTTCTTATATTAGTTCTAGCATACAATTAAGTTTTCTCTGAAACTAGTCGGTAGAGTTGGCTAAAATTATCAATATTAGTTTCATGTTATGTAAAGCTGGTTAATTTGGTCCGTTCTTATCATTTTTCTAAAATAATAGCAACTTTAAATCGTGAAACGTGAAACAGCAATGTTTGCATTTTCTTATATTAGTTCTAGCATACAATTAAGTTTTCTCTGAAACTAGTCGGTAGAGTTGGCTAAAATTATCAATATTAGTTTCATGTTATGTAAAGCTGGTTAATTTGGTCCGTTCTTATCACTTTTCTAAAATAATAGCAACTTTAAATCGTGAAACGTGAAACAACAATGTTTGCATTTTCTTATATTAGTTCTAGCATACAATTAAGATTTCTCTGAAACTAGTCGGTAGAGTTGGCTAAAATTATCAATATTAGTTTCATGTTATGTAAAGCTGGTTAATTTGGTCCGTTCTTATCACTTTTCTAAAATAATAACAACTTTAAATCTTGAAACGTGAAACAACAATGTTTGCATTTTCTTATATTAGTTCTAGCATACAATTAAGTTTTCTCTGAAACTAGTCGGTAGAGTTGGCTAAAATTATCAATATTAGTTTCATGTTATGTAAAGCTGGTTAATTTGGTCCGTTCTTATCACTTTTTTAAAATAATAGCAACTTTAAATCGTGAAACGTGAAACAACAATGTTTGCATTTTCTTATATTAGTTCTAGCATACAATTAAGTTTTCTCTGAAACTAGTCGGTAGAGTTTGCTAAAATTATCAATATTAGTTTTATATAATGTAACGCTGGTTAATTTGGTCCGTTCTTATCAGTTTTCTAAAATAATAGCAACTTTAAATCGTGAAACGTGAAACAGCAATGTTTGCATTTTCTTATATTAGTTCTAGCATACAATTAAGTTTTCTCTGAAACTAGTCGGTAGAGTTGGCTAAAATTATCAATATTAGTTTCATGTTATGTAAAGCTGGTTAATTTGGTCCGTTCTTATCACTTTTCTAAAATAATAGCAACTTTAAATCGTGAAACGTGAAACAACAATGTTTGCATTTTCTTATATTAGTTCTAGCATACAATTAAGTTTTCTCTGAAACTAGTCGGTAGAGTTGGCTAAAATTATCAATATTAGTTTCATGTTATGTAAAGCTGGTTAATTTGGTCCGTTCTTATCACTTTTCTAAAATAATAGCAACTTTAAATCGTGAAACGTGAAACAACAATGTTTGCATTTTCTTATATCAGTTCTAGCATACAATTAAGTTTTCTCTGAAACTAGTCGGTAGAGTTGGCTAAAATTATCAATATTAGTTTTATGTTATGTAACGCTGGTTAATTTGGTCCGTTCTTATCACTTTTCTAAAATAATAGCAACTTTAAATCGTGAAACGTGAAACAACAATGTTTGCATTTTCTTATATTAGTTCTAGCATACAATTAAGTTTTCTCTGAAACTAGTCGGTAGAGTTGGCTAAAATTATCAATATTAGTTTCATGTTATGTAAAGCTGGTTAATTTGGTCCGTTCTTATCACTTTTCTAAAATAATAGCAACTTTAAATCGTGAAACGTGAAACAACAATGTTTGCATTTTCTTATATTAGTTCTAGCATACAATTAAGATTTCTCTGAAACTAGTCGGTAGAGTTGGCTAAAGTTATCAATATTAGTTTTATGTTATGTAACGCTGGTTAATTTGGTCCGTTCTTATCACTTTTCTAAAATAATAGCAACTTTAAATCGTGAAACGTGAAACAACAATGTTTGCATTTTCTTATATTAGTTCTAGCATACAATTAAGTTTTCTCTGAAACTAGTCGGTAGAGTTGGCTAAAATTATCAATATTAGTTTCATGTTATGTAAAGCTGGTTAATTTGGTCCGTTCTTATCACTTTTTTAAAATAATAGCAACTTTAAATCGTGAAACGTGAAACAACAATGTTTGCATTTTCTTATATTAGTTCTAGCATACAATTAAGTTTTCTCTGAAACTAGTCGGTAGAGTTGGCTAAAATTATCAATATTAGTTTCATGTTATGTAAAGCTGGTTAATTTGGTCCGTTCTTATCACTTTTCTAAAATAATAGCAACTTTAAATCGTGAAACGTGAAACAACAATGTTTGCATTTTCTTATATTAGTTCTAGCATACAATTAAGTTTTCTCTGAAACTAGTCGGTAGAGTTTGCTAAAATTATCAATATTAGTTTTATATAATGTAACGCTGGTTAATTTGGTCCGTTCTTATCAGTTTTCTAAAATAATAGCAACTTTAAATCGTGAAACGTGAAACAGCAATGTTTGCATTTTCTTATATTAGTTCTAGCATACAATTAAGTGTTCTCTGAAACTAGTCGGTAGAGTTGGCTAAAATTATCAATATTAGTTTCATGTTATGTAAATCTGGTTAATTTGGTCCGTTCTTATCACTTTTCTAAAATAATAGCAACTTTAAATCGTGAAACTTAATTAATTTGTAAATTTACATGATATGTAATGTTATGTTGGTCCGTTCTTATCACTTTTCTAAAATAATAGCAACTTTAAATCGTGAAACGTGAAACATCAATGTTTTCATTTTCTTATATTAGTTCTAGCATACAATTAAGTTTTCTCTGAAACTACAATGTTTGCATTTTCTTATATTATTTCTAGCATACAATTAAGTTTCCTCTGAAACTAGTCGGTAGAGTTGGCTAAAATTATCAATATTAGTTTTATGTTATGTAACGTTGGTTAATTTGGTCCGTTCTTATCACTTTTCTAAAATAATAGCAACTTTAAATCGTGAAACGTGAAACAGCAATGTTTGCATTTTCTTATATTAGTTCTAGCATACAATTAAGTTTTCTCTGAAACTAGTCGGTAGAGTTGGCTAAAATTATCAATATTAGTTTCATGGTATGTAAAGCTGGTTAATTTGGTCCGTTCTTATCACTTTTCTAAAATAATAGCAACTTTAAATCGTGAAACGTGAAACAGCAATGTTTGCATTTTCTTATATTAGTTCTAGCATACAATTAAGTTTTCTCTGAAACTAGTCGGTAGAGTCGGCTAAAATTATCAATATTAGTTTCATGTTATGTAAAGCTGGTTAATTTGGTCCGTTCTTATCACTTTTCTAAAATAATAGCAACTTTAAATCTTGAAACGTGAAACAACAATGTTTGCATTTTCTTATATCAGTTCTAGCATACAATTAAGTTTTCTCTGAAACTAGTCGGTAAAGTTTGCTAAAATTATCAATATTAGTTTCATGTTATGTAACGCTGGTTAATTTGGTCCGTTCTTATCATTTTTCTAAAATAATAGCAACTTTAAATCGTGAAACGTGAAACAACAATGTTTGCATTTTCTTATATTAGTTCTAGCATACAATTAAGTTTTCTCTGAAACTAGTCGGTAGAGTTGGCTAAAATTATCAATATTAGTTTCATGTTATGTAAAGCTGGTTAATTTGGTCCGTTATTATCACTTTTCTAAAATAATAGCAACTTTAAATCGTGAAACGTGAAACAACAATGTTTGCATTTTCTTATATCAGTTCTAGCATACAATTAAGTTTTCTCTGAAACTAGTCGGTAGAGTTGGCTAAAATTATCAATATTAGTTTCATGTTATGTAAAGCTGGTTAATTTGGTCCGTTCTTATCACTTTTCTAAAATAATAACAACTTTAAATCTTGAAACGTGAAACAACAATGTTTGCATTTTCTTATATTAGTTCTAGCATACAATTAAGTTTTCTCTGAAACTAGTCGGTAGAGTTGGCTAAAATTATCAATATTAGTTTCATGTTATGTAAAGCTGGTTAATTTGGTCCGTTCTTATCACTTTTCTAAAATAATAGCAACTTTAAATCGTGAAACGTGAAACAACAATGTTTGCATTTTCTTATATTAGTTCTAGCATACAATTAAGTTTTCTCTGAAACTAGTCGGTAGAGTTGGCTAAAATTATCAATATTAGTTTTATGTTATGTAACGCTGGTAAATTTGGTCCGTTCTTATCACTTTTCTAAAATAATAGCAACTTTAAATCGTGAAACGTGAAACAGCAATGTTTGCATTTTCTTATATTAGTTCTAGCATACAATTAAGTTTTCTCTGAAACTAGTCGGTAGAGTTGGCTAAAATTATCTATATTAGTTTCATGTAATGTAAAGCAGGTTAATTTGGTCCGTTCTTATCACTTTTCTAAAATAATAACAACTTTTAATCTTGAAACGTGAAACAACAATGTTTGCATTTTCTTATATCAGTTCTAGCATACAATTAAGTTTTCTCTGAAACTAGTCGGTAAAGTTTGCTAAAATTATCAATATTAGTTTCATGTTATGTAAAGCTGGTTAATTTGGTCCGTTCTTATCATTTTTCTAAAATAATAGCAACTTTAAATCGTGAAACGTGAAACAAAAATGTTTGCATTTTCTTATATTAGTTCTAGCATACAATTAAGTATTCTCTGAAACTAGTCGGTAGAGTTGGCTAAAATTATCAATATTAGTTTCATGTTATGTAACGCTGGTTAATTTGGTCCGTTCTTATCACTTTTCTAAAATAATAGCAACTTTAAATCGTGAAACGTGAAACAACAATGTTTGCATTTTCTTATATTAGTTCTAGCATACAATTAAGTTTTCTCTGAAACTAGTCGGTAGAGTTGGCTAAAATTATCAATATTAGTTTTATGTTATGTAAAGCTGGTTAATTTGGTCCGTTCTTATCACTTTTCTAAAATAATAGCAACTTTAAATCGTGAAACGTGAAACAACAATGTTTGCATTTTCTTATATTAGTTCTAGCATACAATTAAGTTTTCTCTGAAACTAGTCGGTAGAGTTGGCTAAAATTATCAATATTAGTTTTATGTTATGTAACGCTGGTTAATTTGGTCCGTTCTTATCACTTTTCTAAAATAATAGCAACTTTAAATCGTGAAACGTGAAACAACAATGTTTGCATTTTCTTATATTAGTTCTAGCATACAATTAAGTTTTCTCTGAAACTAGTCGGTAGAGTTGGCTAAAATTATCAATATTAGTTTTATGTTATGTAACGCTGGTTAATTTGGTCCGTTCTTATCACTTTTCTAAAATAATAGCAACTTTAAATCGTGAAACGTGAAACAACAATGTTTGCATTTTCTTATATTAGTTCTAGCATACAATTAAGTTTTCTCTGAAACTAGTCGGTAGAGTTGGCTAAAATTATCAATATTAGTTTCATGTTATGTAACGCTGGTTAATTTGGTCCGTTCTTATCACTTTTCTAAAATAATAGCAACTTTAAATCGTGAAACGTGAAACAAAAATGTTTGCATTTTCTTATATTAGTTCTAGCATACAATTAAGTTTTCTCTGAAACTAGTCTGTAGAGTTGGCTAAAATTATCAATATTAGTTTCATGTTATGTAAAGCTGGTTAATTTGGTCCGTTCTTATCACTTTTCTAAAATAATAGCAACTTTAAATCTTGAAACGTGAAACAACAATGTTTGCATTTTCTTATATGAGTTCTAGCATACAATTAAGTTTTCTCTGAAACTAGTCGGTAAAGTTTGCTAAAATTATCAATATTAGTTTCATGTTATGTAAAGCTGGTTAATTTGGTCCGTGCTTATCATTTTTCTAAAATAATAGCAACTTTAAATCGTGAAACGTGAAACAACAATGTTTGCATTTTCTTATATTAGTTCTAGCATACAATTAAGTTTTCTCTGAAACTAGTCGGTAGAGTTGGCTAAAATTATCAATATTAGTTTCATGTTATGTAGAGCTGGTTAATTTGGTCCGTTCTTATCACTTTTCTAAAATAATAGCAACTTTAAATCGTGAAACGTGAAACAACAATGTTTGCATTTTCTTATATTAGTTCTAGCATACAATTAAGTTTTCTCTGAAACTAGTCGGTAGAGTTGGCTAAAATTATCAATATTAGTTTCATGTTATGTAAAGCTGATAAACCTGGTCCGTTCTTATCACTTTTCTAAAATAATAGCAACTTTAAATCGTGAAACGTGAAACAACAATGTTTGCATTTTCTTATATTAGTTCTAGCAAACAATTAAGTTTTCTCTGAAACTAGTCGGTAGAGTTGGCTAAAATTATCAATATTAGTTTTGTGTTATGTAAAGCTGATAAACCTGGTCCGTTCTTATCACTTTTCTAAAATAATAGCAACTTTAAATCGTGAAACGTGAAACAACAATGTTTGCATTTTCTTATATTAGTTCTAGCATACAATTAAGTTTTCTCTGAAACTAGTCGGTAGAGTTGGCTAAAATTATCAATAATAGTTTTATGTTATGTAACGCTGGTTAATTTGGTCCGTTCTTATCACTTTTCTAAAATAATAGCAACTTTAAATCGTGAAACGTGAAACAACAATGTTTGCATTTTCTTATATTAGTTCTAGCATACAATTAAGTTTTCTTTGAAACTAGTTGGTAGAGTTGGCTAAAATTATCAATATTAGTTTCATGTTATGTAAAGCTGGTTAATTTGGTCCGTTCTTATCACTTTTCTAAAATAATAGCAACTTTAAATCGTGAAACGTGAAACAACAATGTTTGCATTTTCTTATATTAGTTCTAGCATACAATTAAGTTTTCTCTGAAACTAGTCGGTAGAGTTGGCTAAAATTATCAATATTAGTTTTATGTTATGTAACGCTGGTTAATTTGGTCCGTTCTTATCACTTTTCTAAAATAATAGCAACTTTAAATCGTGAAACGTGAAACAACAATGTTTGCATTTTCTTATATTAGTTCTAGCATACAATTAAGTTTTCTTTGAAACTAGTTGGTAGAGTTGGCTAAAATTATCAATATTAGTTTCATGTTATGTAAAGCTGGTTAATTTGGTCCGTTCTTATCACTTTTCTAAAATAATAGCAACTTTAAATCGTGAAACGTGAAACAACAATGTTTTCTTATATTAGTTCTAGCATACAATTAAGTTTTCTCTGAAACTAGTCGGTAGAGTTGGCTAAAATTATCAATATTAGTTTCATGTTATGTAAAGCTGATAAACCTGGTCCGTTCTTATCACTTTTCTAAAATAATAGCAACTTTAAATCGTGAAACGTGAAACAACAATGTTTGCATTTTCTTATATTAGTTCTAGCATACAATTAAGTTTTCTCTGAAACTAGTCGGTAGAGTTGGCTAAAATTATCAATAATAGTTTTGTGTTATGTAAAGCTGATAAACTTGGTCCGTTCTTATCACTTTTCTAAAATAATAGCAACTTTAAATCGTGAAACGTGAAACAACAATGTTTGCATTTTCTTATATTAGTTCTAGCATACAATTAAGTTTTCTCTGAAACTAGTCGGTAGAGTTGGCTAAAATTATCAATATTAGTTTCATGTTATGTAAAGCTGGTTAATTTGGTCCGTTCTTATCACTTTTCTAAAATAATAGCAACTTTAAATCGTGAAACGTGAAACAACAATGTTTGCATTTTCTTATATTAGTTCTAGCATACAATTAAGTTTTCTCTGAAACTAGTCGGTAGAGTTGGCTAAAATTATCAATATTAGTTTTATGTTATGTAAAGCTGGTTAATTTGGTCCGTTCTTATCACTTTTCTAAAATAATAGCAACTTTAAATCGTGAAACGTGAAACAACAATGTTTGCATTTTCTTATATTAGTTCTAGCATACAATTAAGTTTTCTCTGAAACTAGTCGGTAGAGTTGGCTAAAATTATCAATATTAGTTTCATGTTATGTAAAGCTGGTTAATTTGGTCCGTTCTTATCACTTTTCTAAAATAATAGCAACTTTAAATCGTGAAACGTGAAACAACAATATTTGCATTTTCTTATATTAGTTCTAGCATACAATTAAGTTTTCTCTGAAACTAGTCGGTAGAGTTGGCTAAAATTATCAATATTAGTTTCATGTTATGTAAAGCTGGTTAATTTGGTCCGTTCTTATCACTTTTCTAAAATAATAGCAACTTTAAATCGTGAAACGTGAAACAACACTGTTTGCATTTTCTTATATTAGTTCTAGCATACAATTAAGTTTTCTCTGAAACTAGTCGGTAGAGTTGGCTAAAATTATCAATATTAGTTTCATGTTATGTAAAGCTGGTTAATTTGGTCCGTTCTTATCACTTTTCTAAAATAATAGCAACTTTAAATCGTGAAACGTGAAACAACAATATTTGCATTTTCTTATATTAGTTCTAGCATACAATTAAGTTTTCTCTGAAACTAGTCGGTAGAGTTGGCTAAAATTATCAATATTAGTTTCATGTTATGTAAAGCTGGTTAATTTGGTCCGTTCTTATCACTTTTCTAAAATAATAGCAACTTTAAATCGTGAAACGTGAAACAACAATGTTTGCATTTTCTTATATTAGTTCTAGCATACAATTAAGTTTTCTCTGAAACTAGTCGGTAGAGTTGGCTAAAATTATCAATATTAGTTTCATGTTATGTAAAGCTGATAAACCTGGTCCGTTCTTATCACTTTTCTAAAATAATAGCAACTTTAAATCGTGAAACGTGAAACAACAATGTTTGCATTTTCTTATATTAGTTCTAGCATACAATTAAGTTTTCTCTGAAACTAGTCGGTAGAGTTGGCTAAAATTATCAATATTAGTTTTGTGTTATGTAATGCTGATAAACTTGGTCCGTTCTTATCACTTTTCTAAAATAATAGCAACTTTAAATCGTGAAACGTGAAACAACAATGTTTGCATTTTCTTATATTAGTTCTAGCATACAATTAAGTTTTCTCTGAAACTAGTCGGTAGAGTTGGCTAAAATTATCAATATTAGTTTTATGTTATGTAAAGCTGGTTAATTTGGTCCGTTCTTATCATTTTTCTAAAATAATAGCAACTTTAAATCGTGAAACGTGAAACAAAAATGTTTGCATTTTCTTATATTAGTTCTAGCATACAATTAAGTATTCTCTGAAACTAGTCGGTAGAGTTGGCTAAAATTATCAATATTAGTTTCATGTTATGTAACGCTGGTTAATTTGGTCCGTTCTTATCACTTTTCTAAAATAATAGCAACTTTAAATCGTGAAACGTGAAACAACAATGTTTGCATTTTCTTATATTAGTTCTAGCATACAATTAAGTTTTCTCTGAAACTAGTCGGTAGAGTTGGCTAAAATTATCAATATTAGTTTTATGTTATGTAAAGCTGGTTAATTTGGTCCGTTCTTATCACTTTTCTAAAATAATAGCAACTTTAAATCGTGAAACGTGAAACAACAATGTTTGCATTTTCTTATATTAGTTCTAGCATACAATTAAGTTTTCTCTGAAACTAGTCGGTAGAGTTGGTTAAAATTATCAATATTAGTTTCATGTTATGTAAAGCTGGTTAATTTGGTCCGTTCTTATCACTTTTCTAAAATAATAGCAACTTTAAATCGTGAAACGTGAAACAACAATGTTTGCATTTTCTTATATTAGTTCTAGCATACAATTAAGTTTTCTCTGAAACTAGTCGGTAGAGTTGGCTAAAATTATCAATATTAGTTTCATGTTATGTAAAGCTGGTTAATTTGGTCCGTTCTTATCACTTTTCTAAAATAATAGCAACTTTAAATCGTGAAACGTGAAACAACAATGTTTGCATTTTCTTATATTAGTTCTAGCATACAATTAAGTTTTCTCTGAAACTAGTCGGTAGAGTTTGCTAAAATTATCAATATTAGTTTTATGTTATGTAACGCTGGTTAATTTGGTCCGTTCTTATCAGTTTTCTAAAATAATAGCAACTTTAAATCGTGAAACGTGAAACAGCAATGTTTGCATTTTCTTATATTAGTTCTAGCATACAATTAAGTTTTCTCTGAAACTAGTCGGTAGAGTTGGCTAAAATTATCAATATTAGTTTCATGTTATGTAAAGCTGGTTAATTTGGTCCGTTCTTATCACTTTTCTAAAATAATAGCAACTTTAAATCTTGAAACGTGAAACAACAATGTTTGCATTTTCTTATATGAGTTCTAGCATACAATTAAGTTTTCTCTGAAACTAGTCGGTAAAGTTTGCTAAAATTATCAATATTAGTTTCATGTTATGTAAAGCTGGTTAATTTGGTCCGTGCTTATCATTTTTCTAAAATAATAGCAACTTTAAATCGTGAAACGTGAAACAACAATGTTTGCATTTTCTTATATTAGTTCTAGCATACAATTAAGTTTTCTCTGAAACTAGTCGGTAGAGTTGGCTAAAATTATCAATATTAGTTTCATGTTATGTAGAGCTGGTTAATTTGGTCCGTTCTTATCACTTTTCTAAAATAATAGCAACTTTAAATCGTGAAACGTGAAACAACAATGTTTGCATTTTCTTATATTAGTTCTAGCATACAATTAAGTTTTCTCTGAAACTAGTCGGTAGAGTTGGCTAAAATTATCAATATTAGTTTCATGTTATGTAAAGCTGATAAACCTGGTCCGTTCTTATCACTTTTCTAAAATAATAGCAACTTTAAATCGTGAAACGTGAAACAACAATGTTTGCATTTTCTTATATTAGTTCTAGCAAACAATTAAGTTTTCTCTGAAACTAGTCGGTAGAGTTGGCTAAAATTATCAATATTAGTTTTGTGTTATGTAAAGCTGATAAACCTGGTCCGTTCTTATCACTTTTCTAAAATAATAGCAACTTTAAATCGTGAAACGTGAAACAACAATGTTTGCATTTTCTTATATTATTTCTAGCATACAATTAAGTTTTCTCTGAAACTAGTCGGTAGAGTTGGCTAAAATTATCAATAATAGTTTTGTGTTATGTAAAGCTGATAAACTTGGTCCGTTCTTATCACTTTTCTAAAATAATAGCAACTTTAAATCGTGAAACGTGAAACAACAATGTTTGCATTTTCTTATATTAGTTCTAGCATACAATTAAGTTTTCTCTGAAACTAGTCGGTAGAGTTGGCTAAAATTATCAATATTAGTTTCATGTTATGTAAAGCTGGTTAATTTGGTCCGTTCTTATCACTTTTCTAAAATAATAGCAACTTTAAATCGTGAAACGTGAAACAACAATGTTTGCATTTTCTTATATTAGTTCTAGCATACAATTAAGTTTTCTCTGAAACTAGTCGGTAGAGTTGGCTAAAATTATCAATATTAGTTTTATGTTATGTAACGCTGGTTAATTTGGTCCGTTCTTATCACTTTTCTAAAATAATAGCAACTTTAAATCGTGAAACGTGAAACAACAATGTTTGCATTTTCTTATATTAGTTCTAGCATACAATTAAGTTTTCTTTGAAACTAGTTGGTAGAGTTGGCTAAAATTATCAATATTAGTTTCATGTTATGTAAAGCTGGTTAATTTGGTCCGTTCTTATCACTTTTCTAAAATAATAGCAACTTTAAATCGTGAAACGTGAAACAACAATGTTTGCATTTTCTTATATTAGTTCTAGCATACAATTAAGTTTTCTCTGAAACTAGTCGGTAGAGTTGGCTAAAATTATCAATATTAGTTTCATGTTATGTAAAGCTGATAAACCTGGTCCGTTCTTATCACTTTTCTAAAATAATAGCAACTTTAAATCGTGAAACGTGAAACAACAATGTTTGCATTTTCTTATATTAGTTCTAGCATACAATTAAGTTTTCTCTGAAACTAGTCGGTAGAGTTGGCTAAAATTATCAATAATAGTTTTGTGTTATGTAAAGCTGATAAACTTGGTCCGTTCTTATCACTTTTCTAAAATAATAGCAACTTTAAATCGTGAAACGTGAAACAACAATGTTTGCATTTTCTTATATTAGTTCTAGCATACAATTAAGTTTTCTCTGAAACTAGTCGGTAGAGTTGGCTAAAATTATCAATATTAGTTTCATGTTATGTAAAGCTGGTTAATTTGGTCCGTTCTTATCACTTTTCTAAAATAATAGCAACTTTAAATCGTGAAACGTGAAACAACAATGTTTGCATTTTCTTATATTAGTTCTAGCATACAATTAAGTTTTCTCTGAAACTAGTCGGTAGAGTTGGCTAAAATTATCAATATTAGTTTTATGTTATGTAAAGCTGGTTAATTTGGTCCGTTCTTATCACTTTTCTAAAATAATAGCAACTTTAAATCGTGAAACGTGAAACAACAATGTTTGCATTTTCTTATATTAGTTCTAGCATACAATTAAGTTTTCTCTGAAACTAGTCGGTAGAGTTTGCTAAAATTATCAATATTAGTTTTATGTTATGTAACGCTGGTTAATTTGGTCCGTTCTTATCAGTTTTCTAAAATAATAGCAACTTTAAATCGTGAAACGTGAAACAGCAATGTTTGCATTTTCTTATATTAGTTCTAGCATACAATTAAGTTTTCTCTGAAACTAGTCGGTAGAGTTGGCTAAAATTATCAATATTAGTTTCATGTTATGTAAAGCTGGTTAATTTGGTCCGTTCTTATCACTTTTCTAAAATAATAGCAACTTTAAATCTTGAAACGTGAAACAACAATGTTTGCATTTTCTTATATGAGTTCTAGCATACAATTAAGTTTTCTCTGAAACTAGTCGGTAAAGTTTGCTAAAATTATCAATATTAGTTTCATGTTATGTAAAGCTGGTTAATTTGGTCCGTGCTTATCATTTTTCTAAAATAATAGCAACTTTAAATCGTGAAACGTGAAACAACAATGTTTGCATTTTCTTATATTAGTTCTAGCATACAATTAAGTTTTCTCTGAAACTAGTCGGTAGAGTTGGCTAAAATTATCAATATTAGTTTCATGTTATGTAGAGCTGGTTAATTTGGTCCGTTCTTATCACTTTTCTAAAATAATAGCAACTTTAAATCGTGAAACGTGAAACAACAATGTTTGCATTTTCTTATATTAGTTCTAGCATACAATTAAGTTTTCTCTGAAACTAGTCGGTAGAGTTGGCTAAAATTATCAATATTAGTTTCATGTTATGTAAAGCTGATAAACCTGGTCCGTTCTTATCACTTTTCTAAAATAATAGCAACTTTAAATCGTGAAACGTGAAACAACAATGTTTGCATTTTCTTATATTAGTTCTAGCAAACAATTAAGTTTTCTCTGAAACTAGTCGGTAGAGTTGGCTAAAATTATCAATATTAGTTTTGTGTTATGTAAAGCTGATAAACCTGGTCCGTTCTTATCACTTTTCTAAAATAATAGCAACTTTAAATCGTGAAACGTGAAACAACAATGTTTGCATTTTCTTATATTAGTTCTAGCATACAATTAAGTTTTCTCTGAAACTAGTCGGTAGAGTTGGCTAAAATTATCAATAATAGTTTTGTGTTATGTAAAGCTGATAAACTTGGTCCGTTCTTATCACTTTTCTAAAATAATAGCAACTTTAAATCGTGAAACGTGAAACAACAATGTTTGCATTTTCTTATATTAGTTCTAGCATACAATTAAGTTTTCTCTGAAACTAGTCGGTAGAGTTGGCTAAAATTATCAATATTAGTTTCATGTTATGTAAAGCTGGTTAATTTGGTCCGTTCTTATCACTTTTCTAAAATAATAGCAACTTTAAATCGTGAAACGTGAAACAACAATGTTTGCATTTTCTTATATTAGTTCTAGCATACAATTAAGTTTTCTCTGAAACTAGTCGGTAGAGTTGGCTAAAATTATCAATATTAGTTTTATGTTATGTAACGCTGGTTAATTTGGTCCGTTCTTATCACTTTTCTAAAATAATAGCAACTTTAAATCGTGAAACGTGAAACAACAATGTTTGCATTTTCTTATATTAGTTCTAGCATACAATTAAGTTTTCTTTGAAACTAGTTGGTAGAGTTGGCTAAAATTATCAATATTAGTTTCATGTTATGTAAAGCTGGTTAATTTGGTCCGTTCTTATCACTTTTCTAAAATAATAGCAACTTTAAATCGTGAAACGTGAAACAACAATGTTTGCATTTTCTTATATTAGTTCTAGCATACAATTAAGTTTTCTCTGAAACTAGTCGGTAGAGTTGGCTAAAATTATCAATATTAGTTTCATGTTATGTAAAGCTGATAAACCTGGTCCGTTCTTATCACTTTTCTAAAATAATAGCAACTTTAAATCGTGAAACGTGAAACAACAATGTTTGCATTTTCTTATATTAGTTCTAGCATACAATTAAGTTTTCTCTGAAACTAGCCGGTAGAGTTGGCTAAAATTATCAATAATAGTTTTGTGTTATGTAAAGCTGATAAACTTGGTCCGTTCTTATCACTTTTCTAAAATAATAGCAACTTTAAATCGTGAAACGTGAAACAACAATGTTTGCATTTTCTTATATTAGTTCTAGCATACAATTAAGTTTTCTCTGAAACTAGTCGGTAGAGTTGGCTAAAATTATCAATATTAGTTTCATGTTATGTAAAGCTGGTTAATTTGGTCCGTTCTTATCACTTTTCTAAAATAATAGCAACTTTAAATCGTGAAACGTGAAACAACAATGTTTGCATTTTCTTATATTAGTTCTAGCATACAATTAAGTTTTCTCTGAAACTAGTCGGTAGAGTTGGCTAAAATTATCAATATTAGTTTTATGTTATGTAAAGCTGGTTAATTTGGTCCGTTCTTATCACTTTTCTAAAATAATAGCAACTTTAAATCGTGAAACGTGAAACAACAATGTTTGCATTTTCTTATATTAGTTCTAGCATACAATTAAGTTTTCTCTGAAACTAGTCGGTAGAGTTGGCTAAAATTATCAATATTAGTTTCATGTTATGTAAAGCTGGTTAATTTGGTCCGTTCTTATCACTTTTCTAAAATAATAGCAACTTTAAATCGTGAAACGTGAAACAACAATATTTGCATTTTCTTATATTAGTTCTAGCATACAATTAAGTTTTCTCTGAAACTAGTCGGTAGAGTTGGCTAAAATTATCAATATTAGTTTCATGTTATGTAAAGCTGGTTAATTTGGTCCGTTCTTATCACTTTTCTAAAATAATAGCAACTTTAAATCGTGAAACGTGAAACAACACTGTTTGCATTTTCTTATATTAGTTCTAGCATACAATTAAGTTTTCTCTGAAACTAGTCGGTAGAGTTGGCTAAAATTATCAATATTAGTTTCATGTTATGTAAAGCTGGTTAATTTGGTCCGTTCTTATCACTTTTCTAAAATAATAGCAACTTTAAATCGTGAAACGTGAAACAACAATATTTGCATTTTCTTATATTAGTTCTAGCATACAATTAAGTTTTCTCTGAAACTAGTCGGTAGAGTTGGCTAAAATTATCAATATTAGTTTCATGTTATGTAAAGCTGGTTAATTTGGTCCGTTCTTATCACTTTTCTAAAATAATAGCAACTTTAAATCGTGAAACGTGAAACAACAATGTTTGCATTTTCTTATATTAGTTCTAGCATACAATTAAGTTTTCTCTGAAACTAGTCGGTAGAGTTGGCTAAAATTATCAATATTAGTTTCATGTTATGTAAAGCTGATAAACCTGGTCCGTTCTTATCACTTTTCTAAAATAATAGCAACTTTAAATCGTGAAACGTGAAACAACAATGTTTGCATTTTCTTATATTAGTTCTAGCATACAATTAAGTTTTCTCTGAAACTAGTCGGTAGAGTTGGCTAAAATTATCAATATTAGTTTTGTGTTATGTAATGCTGATAAACTTGGTCCGTTCTTATCACTTTTCTAAAATAATAGCAACTTTAAATCGTGAAACGTGAAACAACAATGTTTGCATTTTCTTATATTAGTTCTAGCATACAATTAAGTTTTCTCTGAAACTAGTCGGTAGAGTTGGCTAAAATTATCAATATTAGTTTTATGTTATGTAAAGCTGGTTAATTTGGTCCGTTCTTATCACTTTTCTAAAATAATAGCAACTTTAAATCGTGAAACGTGAAACAACAATGTTTGCATTTTCTTATATTAGTTCTAGCATACAATTAAGTTTTCTCTGAAACTAGTCGGTAGAGTTGGCTAAAATTATCAATATTAGTTTCATGTTATGTAAAGCTGGTTAATTTGGTCCGTTCTTATCACTTTTCTAAAATAATAGCAACTTTAAATCGTGAAACGTGAAACAACAATGTTTGCATTTTCTTATATTAGTTCTAGCATACAATTAAGTTTTCTCTGAAACTAGTCGGTAGAGTTGGCTAAAATTATCAATATTAGTTTCATGTTATGTAAAGCTGATAAACCTGGTCCGTTCTTATCACTTTTCTAAAATAATAGCAACTTTAAATCGTGAAACGTGAAACAACAATGTTTGCATTTTCTTATATTAGTTCTAGCATACAATTAAGTTTTCTCTGAAACTAGTCGGTAGAGTTGGCTAAAATTATCAATATTAGTTTTGTGTTATGTAAAGCTGATAAACTTGGTCCGTTCTTATCACTTTTCTAAAATAATAGCAACTTTAAATCGTGAAACGTGAAACAACAATGTTTGCATTTTCTTATATTAGTTCTAGCATACAATTAAGTTTTCTCTGAAACTAGTCGGTAGAGTTTGCTAAAATTATCAATATTAGTTTTATGTTATGTAACGCTGGTTAATTTGGTCCGTTCTTATCAGTTTTCTAAAATAATAGCAACTTTAAATCGTGAAACGTGAAACAGCAATGTTTGCATTTTCTTATATTAGTTCTAGCATACAATTAAGTTTTCTCTGAAACTAGTCGGTAGAGTTGGCTAAAATTATCAATATTAGTTTCATGTTATGTAAAGCTGGTTAATTTGGTCCGTTCTTATCACTTTTCTAAAATAATAGCAACTTTAAATCTTGAAACGTGAAACAACAATGTTTGCATTTTCTTATATGAGTTCTAGCATACAATTAAGTTTTCTCTGAAACTAGTCGGTAAAGTTTGCTAAAATTATCAATATTAGTTTCATGTTATGTAAAGCTGGTTAATTTGGTCCGTGCTTATCATTTTTCTAAAATAATAGCAACTTTAAATCGTGAAACGTGAAACAACAATGTTTGCATTTTCTTATATTAGTTCTAGCATACAATTAAGTTTTCTCTGAAACTAGTCGGTAGAGTTGGCTAAAATTATCAATATTAGTTTCATGTTATGTAGAGCTGGTTAATTTGGTCCGTTCTTATCACTTTTCTAAAATAATAGCAACTTTAAATCGTGAAACGTGAAACAACAATGTTTGCATTTTCTTATATTAGTTCTAGCATACAATTAAGTTTTCTCTGAAACTAGTCGGTAGAGTTGGCTAAAATTATCAATATTAGTTTCATGTTATGTAAAGCTGATAAACCTGGTCCGTTCTTATCACTTTTCTAAAATAATAGCAACTTTAAATCGTGAAACGTGAAACAACAATGTTTGCATTTTCTTATATTAGTTCTAGCAAACAATTAAGTTTTCTCTGAAACTAGTCGGTAGAGTTGGCTAAAATTATCAATATTAGTTTTGTGTTATGTAAAGCTGATAAACCTGGTCCGTTCTTATCACTTTTCTAAAATAATAGCAACTTTAAATCGTGAAACGTGAAACAACAATGTTTGCATTTTCTTATATTAGTTCTAGCATACAATTAAGTTTTCTCTGAAACTAGTCGGTAGAGTTGGCTAAAATTATCAATAATAGTTTTGTGTTATGTAAAGCTGATAAACTTGGTCCGTTCTTATCACTTTTCTAAAATAATAGCAACTTTAAATCGTGAAACGTGAAACAACAATGTTTGCATTTTCTTATATTAGTTCTAGCATACAATTAAGTTTTCTCTGAAACTAGTCGGTAGAGTTGGCTAAAATTATCAATATTAGTTTCATGTTATGTAAAGCTGGTTAATTTGGTCCGTTCTTATCACTTTTCTAAAATAATAGCAACTTTAAATCGTGAAACGTGAAACAACAATGTTTGCATTTTCTTATATTAGTTCTAGCATACAATTAAGTTTTCTCTGAAACTAGTCGGTAGAGTTGGCTAAAATTATCAATATTAGTTTTATGTTATGTAACGCTGGTTAATTTGGTCCGTTCTTATCACTTTTCTAAAATAATAGCAACTTTAAATCGTGAAACGTGAAACAACAATGTTTGCATTTTCTTATATTAGTTCTAGCATACAATTAAGTTTTCTTTGAAACTAGTTGGTAGAGTTGGCTAAAATTATCAATATTAGTTTCATGTTATGTAAAGCTGGTTAATTTGGTCCGTTCTTATCACTTTTCTAAAATAATAGCAACTTTAAATCGTGAAACGTGAAACAACAATGTTTGCATTTTCTTATATTAGTTCTAGCATACAATTAAGTTTTCTCTGAAACTAGTCGGTAGAGTTGGCTAAAATTATCAATATTAGTTTCATGTTATGTAAAGCTGATAAACCTGGTCCGTTCTTATCACTTTTCTAAAATAATAGCAACTTTAAATCGTGAAACGTGAAACAACAATGTTTGCATTTTCTTATATTAGTTCTAGCATACAATTAAGTTTTCTCTGAAACTAGTCGGTAGAGTTGGCTAAAATTATCAATAATAGTTTTGTGTTATGTAAAGCTGATAAACTTGGTCCGTTCTTATCACTTTTCTAAAATAATAGCAACTTTAAATCGTGAAACGTGAAACAACAATGTTTGCATTTTCTTATATTAGTTCTAGCATACAATTAAGTTTTCTCTGAAACTAGTCGGTAGAGTTGGCTAAAATTATCAATATTAGTTTCATGTTATGTAAAGCTGGTTAATTTGGTCCGTTCTTATCACTTTTCTAAAATAATAGCAACTTTAAATCGTGAAACGTGAAACAACAATGTTTGCATTTTCTTATATTAGTTCTAGCATACAATTAAGTTTTCTCTGAAACTAGTCGGTAGAGTTGGCTAAAATTATCAATATTAGTTTCATGTTATGTAAAGCTGGTTAATTTGGTCCGTTCTTATCACTTTTCTAAAATAATAGCAACTTTAAATCGTGAAACGTGAAACAACACTGTTTGCATTTTCTTATATTAGTTCTAGCATACAATTAAGTTTTCTCTGAAACTAGTCGGTAGAGTTGGCTAAAATTATCAATATTAGTTTCATGTTATGTAAAGCTGGTTAATTTGGTCCGTTCTTATCACTTTTCTAAAATAATAGCAACTTTAAATCGTGAAACGTGAAACAACAATATTTGCATTTTCTTATATTAGTTCTAGCATACAATTAAGTTTTCTCTGAAACTAGTCGGTAGAGTTGGCTAAAATTATCAATATTAGTTTCATGTTATGTAAAGCTGGTTAATTTGGTCCGTTCTTATCACTTTTCTAAAATAATAGCAACTTTAAATCGTGAAACGTGAAACAACAATGTTTGCATTTTCTTATATTAGTTCTAGCATACAATTAAGTTTTCTCTGAAACTAGTCGGTAGAGTTGGCTAAAATTATCAATATTAGTTTTGTGTTATGTAATGCTGATAAACTTGGTCCGTTCTTATCACTTTTCTAAAATAATAGCAACTTTAAATCGTGAAACGTGAAACAACAATGTTTGCATTTTCTTATATTAGTTCTAGCATACAATTAAGTTTTCTCTGAAACTAGTCGGTAGAGTTGGCTAAAATTATCAATATTAGTTTTATGTTATGTAAAGCTGGTTAATTTGGTCCGTTCTTATCACTTTTCTAAAATAATAGCAACTTTAAATCGTGAAACGTGAAACAACAATGTTTGCATTTTCTTATATTAGTTCTAGCATACAATTAAGTTTTCTCTGAAACTAGTCGGTAGAGTTGGCTAAAATTATCAATATTAGTTTCATGTTATGTAAAGCTGGTTAATTTGGTCCGTTCTTATCACTTTTCTAAAATAATAGCAACTTTAAATCGTGAAACGTGAAACAACAATGTTTGCATTTTCTTATATTAGTTCTAGCATACAATTAAGTTTTCTCTGAAACTAGTCGGTAGAGTTGGCTAAAATTATCAATATTAGTTTCATGTTATGTAAAGCTGATAAACCTGGTCCGTTCTTATCACTTTTCTAAAATAATAGCAACTTTAAATCGTGAAACGTGAAACAACAATGTTTGCATTTTCTTATATTAGTTCTAGCATACAATTAAGTTTTCTCTGAAACTAGTCGGTAGAGTTGGCTAAAATTATCAATATTAGTTTTGTGTTATGTAAAGCTGATAAACTTGGTCCGTTCTTATCACTTTTCTAAAATAATAGCAACTTTAAATCGTGAAACGTGAAACAACAATGTTTGCATTTTCTTATATTAGTTCTAGCATACAATTAAGTTTTCTCTGAAACTAGTCGGTAGAGTTTGCTAAAATTATCAATATTAGTTTTATGTTATGTAACGCTGGTTAATTTGGTCCGTTCTTATCAGTTTTCTAAAATAATAGCAACTTTAAATCGTGAAACGTGAAACAGCAATGTTTGCATTTTCTTATATTAGTTCTAGCATACAATTAAGTTTTCTCTGAAACTAGTCGGTAGAGTTGGCTAAAATTATCAATATTAGTTTCATGTTATGTAAAGCTGGTTAATTTGGTCCGTTCTTATCACTTTTCTAAAATAATAGCAACTTTAAATCTTGAAACGTGAAACAACAATGTTTGCATTTTCTTATATGAGTTCTAGCATACAATTAAGTTTTCTCTGAAACTAGTCGGTAAAGTTTGCTAAAATTATCAATATTAGTTTCATGTTATGTAAAGCTGGTTAATTTGGTCCGTGCTTATCATTTTTCTAAAATAATAGCAACTTTAAATCGTGAAACGTGAAACAACAATGTTTGCATTTTCTTATATTAGTTCTAGCATACAATTAAGTTTTCTCTGAAACTAGTCGGTAGAGTTGGCTAAAATTATCAATATTAGTTTCATGTTATGTAGAGCTGGTTAATTTGGTCCGTTCTTATCACTTTTCTAAAATAATAGCAACTTTAAATCGTGAAACGTGAAACAACAATGTTTGCATTTTCTTATATTAGTTCTAGCATACAATTAAGTTTTCTCTGAAACTAGTCGGTAGAGTTGGCTAAAATTATCAATATTAGTTTCATGTTATGTAAAGCTGATAAACCTGGTCCGTTCTTATCACTTTTCTAAAATAATAGCAACTTTAAATCGTGAAACGTGAAACAACAATGTTTGCATTTTCTTATATTAGTTCTAGCAAACAATTAAGTTTTCTCTGAAACTAGTCGGTAGAGTTGGCTAAAATTATCAATATTAGTTTTGTGTTATGTAAAGCTGATAAACCTGGTCCGTTCTTATCACTTTTCTAAAATAATAGCAACTTTAAATCGTGAAACGTGAAACAACAATGTTTGCATTTTCTTATATTAGTTCTAGCATACAATTAAGTTTTCTCTGAAACTAGTCGGTAGAGTTGGCTAAAATTATCAATAATAGTTTTGTGTTATGTAAAGCTGATAAACTTGGTCCGTTCTTATCACTTTTCTAAAATAATAGCAACTTTAAATCGTGAAACGTGAAACAACAATGTTTGCATTTTCTTATATTAGTTCTAGCATACAATTAAGTTTTCTCTGAAACTAGTCGGTAGAGTTGGCTAAAATTATCAATATTAGTTTCATGTTATGTAAAGCTGGTTAATTTGGTCCGTTCTTATCACTTTTCTAAAATAATAGCAACTTTAAATCGTGAAACGTGAAACAACAATGTTTGCATTTTCTTATATTAGTTCTAGCATACAATTAAGTTTTCTCTGAAACTAGTCGGTAGAGTTGGCTAAAATTATCAATATTAGTTTTATGTTATGTAACGCTGGTTAATTTGGTCCGTTCTTATCACTTTTCTAAAATAATAGCAACTTTAAATCGTGAAACGTGAAACAACAATGTTTGCATTTTCTTATATTAGTTCTAGCATACAATTAAGTTTTCTTTGAAACTAGTTGGTAGAGTTGGCTAAAATTATCAATATTAGTTTCATGTTATGTAAAGCTGGTTAATTTGGTCCGTTCTTATCACTTTTCTAAAATAATAGCAACTTTAAATCGTGAAACGTGAAACAACAATGTTTGCATTTTCTTATATTAGTTCTAGCATACAATTAAGTTTTCTCTGAAACTAGTCGGTAGAGTTGGCTAAAATTATCAATATTAGTTTCATGTTATGTAAAGCTGATAAACCTGGTCCGTTCTTATCACTTTTCTAAAATAATAGCAACTTTAAATCGTGAAACGTGAAACAACAATGTTTGCATTTTCTTATATTAGTTCTAGCATACAATTAAGTTTTCTCTGAAACTAGTCGGTAGAGTTGGCTAAAATTATCAATAATAGTTTTGTGTTATGTAAAGCTGATAAACTTGGTCCGTTCTTATCACTTTTCTAAAATAATAGCAACTTTAAATCGTGAAACGTGAAACAACAATGTTTGCATTTTCTTATATTAGTTCTAGCATACAATTAAGTTTTCTCTGAAACTAGTCGGTAGAGTTGGCTAAAATTATCAATATTAGTTTCATGTTATGTAAAGCTGGTTAATTTGGTCCGTTCTTATCACTTTTCTAAAATAATAGCAACTTTAAATCGTGAAACGTGAAACAACAATGTTTGCATTTTCTTATATTAGTTCTAGCATACAATTAAGTTTTCTCTGAAACTAGTCGGTAGAGTTGGCTAAAATTATCAATATTAGTTTTATGTTATGTAAAGCTGGTTAATTTGGTCCGTTCTTATCACTTTTCTAAAATAATAGCAACTTTAAATCGTGAAACGTGAAACAACAATGTTTGCATTTTCTTATATTAGTTCTAGCATACAATTAAGTTTTCTCTGAAACTAGTCGGTAGAGTTGGCTAAAATTATCAATATTAGTTTCATGTTATGTAAAGCTGGTTAATTTGGTCCGTTCTTATCACTTTTCTAAAATAATAGCAACTTTAAATCGTGAAACGTGAAACAACAATATTTGCATTTTCTTATATTAGTTCTAGCATACAATTAAGTTTTCTCTGAAACTAGTCGGTAGAGTTGGCTAAAATTATCAATATTAGTTTCATGTTATGTAAAGCTGGTTAATTTGGTCCGTTCTTATCACTTTTCTAAAATAATAGCAACTTTAAATCGTGAAACGTGAAACAACACTGTTTGCATTTTCTTATATTAGTTCTAGCATACAATTAAGTTTTCTCTGAAACTAGTCGGTAGAGTTGGCTAAAATTATCAATATTAGTTTCATGTTATGTAAAGCTGGTTAATTTGGTCCGTTCTTATCACTTTTCTAAAATAATAGCAACTTTAAATCGTGAAACGTGAAACAACAATATTTGCATTTTCTTATATTAGTTCTAGCATACAATTAAGTTTTCTCTGAAACTAGTCGGTAGAGTTGGCTAAAATTATCAATATTAGTTTTATGTTATGTAAAGCTGGTTAATTTGGTCCGTTCTTATCACTTTTCTAAAATAATAGCAACTTTAAATCGTGAAACGTGAAACAACAATGTTTGCATTTTCTTATATTAGTTCTAGCATACAATTAAGTTTTCTCTGAAACTAGTCGGTAGAGTTGGCTAAAATTATCAATATTAGTTTCATGTTATGTAAAGCTGATAAACCTGGTCCGTTCTTATCACTTTTCTAAAATAATAGCAACTTTAAATCGTGAAACGTGAAACAACAATGTTTGCATTTTCTTATATTAGTTCTAGCATACAATTAAGTTTTCTCTGAAACTAGTCGGTAGAGTTGGCTAAAATTATCAATATTAGTTTTGTGTTATGTAATGCTGATAAACTTGGTCCGTTCTTATCACTTTTCTAAAATAATAGCAACTTTAAATCGTGAAACGTGAAACAACAATGTTTGCATTTTCTTATATTAGTTCTAGCATACAATTAAGTTTTCTCTGAAACTAGTCGGTAGAGTTGGCTAAAATTATCAATATTAGTTTTATGTTATGTAAAGCTGGTTAATTTGGTCCGTTCTTATCACTTTTCTAAAATAATAGCAACTTTAAATCGTGAAACGTGAAACAACAATGTTTGCATTTTCTTATATTAGTTCTAGCATACAATTAAGTTTTCTCTGAAACTAGTCGGTAGAGTTGGCTAAAATTATCAATATTAGTTTCATGTTATGTAAAGCTGGTTAATTTGGTCCGTTCTTATCACTTTTCTAAAATAATAGCAACTTTAAATCGTGAAACGTGAAACAACAATGTTTGCATTTTCTTATATTAGTTCTAGCATACAATTAAGTTTTCTCTGAAACTAGTCGGTAGAGTTGGCTAAAATTATCAATATTAGTTTCATGTTATGTAAAGCTGATAAACCTGGTCCGTTCTTATCACTTTTCTAAAATAATAGCAACTTTAAATCGTGAAACGTGAAACAACAATGTTTGCATTTTCTTATATTAGTTCTAGCATACAATTAAGTTTTCTCTGAAACTAGTCGGTAGAGTTGGCTAAAATTATCAATATTAGTTTTGTGTTATGTAAAGCTGATAAACTTGGTCCGTTCTTATCACTTTTCTAAAATAATAGCAACTTTAAATCGTGAAACGTGAAACAACAATGTTTGCATGTTCTTATATTAGTTCTAGCATACAATTAAGTTTTCTCTGAAACTAGTCGGTAGAGTTGGCTAAAATTATCAATATTAGTTTCATGTTATGTAAAGCTGGTTAATTTGGTCCGTTCTTATCACTTTTCTAAAATAATAGCAACTTTAAATCGTGAAACGTGAAACAACAATGTTTGCATTTTCTTATATTAGTTCTAGCATACAATTAAGTTTTCTCTGAAACTAGTCGGTAGAGTTGGCTAAAATTATCAATATTAGTTTCATGTTATGTAAAGCTGGTTAATTTGGTCCGATCTTATCACTTTTCTAAAATAATAGCAACTTTAAATCGTGAAACGAGAAACAACAATGTTTGCATTTTCTTATATTAGTTCTAGCATACAATTAAGTTTTCTCTGAAACTAGTCGGTAGAGTTGGCTAAAATTATCAATATTAGTTTCATGTTATGTAAAGCTGGTTAATTTGGTCCGTTCTTATCACTTTTCTAAAATAATAGCAACTTTAAATCGTGAAACGTGAAACAACAATGTTTGCATTTTCTTATATTAGTTCTAGCATACAATTAAGTTTTCTCTGAAACTAGTCGGTAGAGTTGGCTAAAATTATCAATATTAGTTTCATGTTATGTAAAGCTGGTTAATTTGGTCCGTTCTTATCACTTTTCTAAAATAATAGCAACTTTAAATCGTGAAACGTGAAACAACAATGTTTGCATTTTCTTATATTAGTTCTAGCATACAATTAAGTTTTCTCTGAAACTAGTCGGTAGAGTTGGCTAAAATTATCAATATTAGTTTCATGTTATGTAAAGCTGATAAACCTGGTCCGTTCTTATCACTTTTCTAAAATAATAGCAACTTTAAATCGTGAAACGTGAAACAACAATGTTTGCATTTTCTTATATTAGTTCTAGCATACAATTAAGTTTTCTCTGAAACTAGTCGGTAGAGTTGGCTAAAATTATCAATATTAGTTTTGTGTTATGTAAAGCTGATAAACTTGGTCCGTTCTTATCACTTTTCTAAAATAATAGCAACTTTAAATCGTGAAACGTGAAACAACAATGTTTGCATTTTCTTATATTAGTTCTAGCATACAATTAAGTTTTCTCTTAAACTAGTCGGTAGAGTTGGCTAAAATTATCAATATTAGTTTCATGTTATGTAAAGCTGGTTAATTTGGTCCGTTCTTATCACTTTTCTAAAATAATAGCAACTTTAAATCGTGAAACGTGAAACAACAATGTTTGCATTTTCTTATATTAGTTCTAGCATACAATTAAGTTTTCTCTGAAACTAGTCGGTAGAGTTGGCTAAAATTATCAATATTAGTTTCATGTTATGTAAAGCTGGTTAATTTGGTCCGTTCTTATCACTTTTCTAAAATAATAGCAACTTTAAATCGTGAAACGTGAAACAACAATATTTGCATTTTCTTATATTAGTTCTAGCATACAATTAAGTTTTCTCTGAAACTAGTCGGTAGAGTTGGCTAAAATTATCAATATTAGTTTTATGTTATGTAACGCTGGTTAATTTGGTCCGTTCTTATCACTTTTCTAAAATAATAGCAACTTTAAATCGTGAAACGTGAAACAACAATGTTTGCATTTTCGTATATTAGTTCTAGCATATAATTAAGTTTTCTTTGAAACTAGTCGGTAGAGTTGGCTAAAATTATCAATATTAGTTTCATGTTATGTAAAGCTGATAAACTTGGTCCGTTCTTATCACTTTTCTAAAATAATAGCAACTTTAAATCGTGAAACGTGAAACAACAATGTTTGCATTTTCTTATATTAGTTCTAGCATACAATTAAGTTTTCTCTGAAACTAGTCGGTAGAGTTGGCTAAAATTATCAATATTAGTTTCATGTTATGTAAAGCTGATAAACCTGGTCCGTTCTTATCACTTTTCTAAAATAATAGCAACTTTAAATCGTGAAACGTGAAACAACAATGTTTGCATTTTCTTATATTAGTTCTAGCATACAATTAAGTTTTCTCTGAAACTAGTCGGTAGAGTTGGCTAAAATTATCAATATTAGTTTTGTGTTATGTAAAGCTGATAAACTTGGTCCGTTCTTATCACTTTTCTAAAATAATAGCAACTTTAAATCGTGAAACGTGAAACAACAATGTTTGCATTTTCTTATATTAGTTCTAGCATACAATTAAGTTTTCTCTGAAACTAGTCGGTAGAGTTGTCTAAAATTATCAATATTAGTTTCATGTTATGTAAAGCTGATAAACCTGGTCCGTTCTTATCACTTTTCTAAAATAATAGCAACTTTAAATCGTGAAACGTGAAACAACAATGTTTGCATTTTCTTATATTAGTTCTAGCAAACAATTAAGTTTTCTCTGAAACTAGTTGGTAGAGTTGGCTAAAATTATCAATATTAGTTTTGTGTTATGTAAAGCTGATAAACCTGGTCCGTTCTTATCACTTTTCTAAAATAATAGCAACTTTAAATCGTGAAACGTGAAACAACAATGTTTGCCTTTTCTTATATTAGTTCTAGCATACAATTAAGTTTTCTCTGAAACTAGTCGGTAGAGTTGGCTAAAATTATCAATAATAGTTTTGTGTTATGTAAAGCTGATAAACTTGGTCCGTTCTTATCACTTTTCTAAAATAATAGCAACTTTAAATCGTGAAACGTGAAACAACAATGTTTGCATTTTCTTATATTAGTTCTAGCATACAATTAAGTTTTCTCTGAAACTAGTCGGTAGAGTTGGCTAAAATTATCAATATTAGTTTCATGTTATGTAAAGCTGGTTAATTTGGTCCGTTCTTATCACTTTTCTAAAATAATAGCAACTTTAAATCGTGAAACGTGAAACAACAATGTTTGCATTTTCTTATATTAGTTCTAGCATACAATTAAGTTTTCTCTGAAACTAGTCGGTAGAGTTGGCTAAAATTATCAATATTAGTTTTATGTTATGTAACGCTGGTTAATTTGGTCCGTTCTTATCACTTTTCTAAAATAATAGCAACTTTAAATCGTGAAACGTGAAACAACAATGTTTGCATTTTCTTATATTAGTTCTAGCATACAATTAAGTTTTCTTTGAAACTAGTTGGTAGAGTTGGTTAAAATTATCAATATTAGTTTCATGTTATGTAAAGCTGGTTAATTTGGTCCGTTCTTATCACTTTTCTAAAATAATAGCAACTTTAAATCGTGAAACGTGAAACAACAATGTTTGCATTTTCTTATATTAGTTCTAGCATACAATTAAGTTTTCTCTGAAACTAGTCGGTAGAGTTGGCTAAAATTATCAATATTAGTTTCATGTTATGTAAAGCTGATAAACCTGGTCCGTTCTTATCACTTTTCTAAAATAATAGCAACTTTAAATCGTGAAACGTGAAACAACAATGTTTGCATTTTCTTATATTAGTTCTAGCATACAATTAAGTTTTCTCTGAAACTAGTCGGTAGAGTTGGCTAAAATTATCAATATTAGTTTCATGTTATGTAAAGCTGGTTAATTTGGTCCGTTCTTATCACTTTTCTAAAATAATAGCAACTTTAAATCGTGAAACGTGAAACAACAATGTTTGCATTTTCTTATATTAGTTCTAGCATACAATTAAGTTTTCTCTGAAACTAGTCGGTAGAGTTGGCTAAAATTATCAATATTAGTTTCATGTTATGTAAAGCTGGTTAATTTGGTCCGTTCTTATCACTTTTCTAAAATAATAGCAACTTTAAATCGTGAAACGTGAAACAACAATATTTGCATTTTCTTATATTAGTTCTAGCATACAATTAAGTTTTCTCTGAAACTAGTCGGTAGAGTTGGCTAAAATTATCAATATTAGTTTCATGTTATGTAAAGCTGGTTAATTTGGTCCGTTCTTATCACTTTTCTAAAATAATAGCAACTTTAAATCGTGAAACGTGAAACAACACTGTTTGCATTTTCTTATATTAGTTCTAGCATACAATTAAGTTTTCTCTGAAACTAGTCGGTAGAGTTGGCTAAAATTATCAATATTAGTTTCATGTTATGTAAAGCTGGTTAATTTGGTCCGTTCTTATCACTTTTCTAAAATAATAGCAACTTTAAATCGTGAAACGTGAAACAACAATATTTGCATTTTCTTATATTAGTTCTAGCATACAATTAAGTTTTCACTGAAACTAGTCGGTAGAGTTGGCTAAAATTATCAATATTAGTTTCATGTTATGTAAAGCTGGTTAATTTGGTCCGTTCTTATCACTTTTCTAAAATAATAGCAACTTTAAATCGTGAAACGTGAAACAACAATGTTTGCATTTTCTTATATTAGTTCTAGCATACAATTAAGTTTTCTCTGAAACTAGTCGGTAGAGTTGGCTAAAATTATCAATATTAGTTTCATGTTATGTAAAGCTGATAAACCTGGTCCGTTCTTATCACTTTTCTAAAATAATAGCAACTTTAAATCGTGAAACGTGAAACAACAATGTTTGCATTTTCTTATATTAGTTCTAGCATACAATTAAGTTTTCTCTGAAACTAGTCGGTAGAGTTGGCTAAAATTATCAATATTAGTTTTGTGTTATGTAATGCTGATAAACTTGGTCCGTTCTTATCACTTTTCTAAAATAATAGCAACTTTAAATCGTGAAACGTGAAACAACAATGTTTGCATTTTCTTATATTAGTTCTAGCATACAATTAAGTTTTCTCTGAAACTAGTCGGTAGAGTTGGCTAAAATTATCAATATTAGTTTTATGTTATGTAAAGCTGGTTAATTTGGTCCGTTCTTATCACTTTTCTAAAATAATAGCAACTTTAAATCGTGAAACGTGAAACAACAATGTTTGCATTTTCTTATATTAGTTCTAGCATACAATTAAGTTTTCTCTGAAACTAGTCGGTAGAGTTGGCTAAAATTATCAATATTAGTTTCATGTTATGTAAAGCTGGTTAATTTGGTCCGTTCTTATCACTTTTCTAAAATAATAGCAACTTTAAATCGTGAAACGTGAAACAACAATGTTTGCATTTTCTTATATTAGTTCTAGCATACAATTAAGTTTTCTCTGAAACTAGTCGGTAGAGTTGGCTAAAATTATCAATATTAGTTTCATGTTATGTAAAGCTGATAAACCTGGTCCGTTCTTATCACTTTTCTAAAATAATAGCAACTTTAAATCGTGAAACGTGAAACAACAATGTTTGCATTTTCTTATATTAGTTCTAGCATACAATTAAGTTTTCTCTGAAACTAGTCGGTAGAGTTGGCTAAAATTATCAATATTAGTTTTGTGTTATGTAAAGCTGATAAACTTGGTCCGTTCTTATCACTTTTCTAAAATAATAGCAACTTTAAATCGTGAAACGTGAAACAACAATGTTTGCATGTTCTTATATTAGTTCTAGCATACAATTAAGTTTTCTCTGAAACTAGTCGGTGAAACGTGAAACAACAATGTTTGCATTTTCTTATATTAGTTCTAGCATACAATTAAGTTTTCTCTGAAACTAGTCGGTAGAGTTGGCTAAAATTATCAATATTAGTTTCATGTTATGTAAAGCTGGTTAATTTGGTCCGTTCTTATCACTTTTCTAAAATAATAGCAACTTTAAATCGTGAAACGTGAAACAACAATGTTTGCATTTTCTTATATTAGTTCTAGCATACAATTAAGTTTTCTCTGAAACTAGTCGGTAGAGTTGGCTAAAATTATCAATATTAGTTTCATGTTATGTAAAGCTGATAAACCTGGTCCGTTCTTATCACTTTTCTAAAATAATAGCAACTTTAAATCGTGAAACGTGAAACAACAATGTTTGCATTTTCTTATATTAGTTCTAGCATACAATTAAGTTTTCTCTGAAACTAGTCGGTAGAGTTGGCTAAAATTATCAATATTAGTTTTGTGTTATGTAAAGCTGATAAACTTGGTCCGTTCTTATCACTTTTCTAAAATAATAGCAACTTTAAATCGTGAAACGTGAAACAACAATGTTTGCATGTTCTTATATTAGTTCTAGCATACAATTAAGTTTTCTCTGAAACTAGTCGGTAGAGTTGGCTAAAATTATCAATATTAGTTTCATGTTATGTAAAGCTGGTTAATTTGGTCCGTTCTTATCACTTTTCTAAAATAATAGCAACTTTAAATCGTGAAACGTGAAACAACAATGTTTGCATTTTCTTATATTAGTTCTAGAATACTATTAAGTTTTCTCTGAAACTAGTCGGTAGAGTTGGCTAAAATTATCAATATTAGTTTCATGTTATGTAAAGCTGGTTAATTTGGTCCGTTCTTATCACTTTTCTAAAATAATAGCAACTTTAAATCGTGAAACGTGAAACAACAATGTTTGCATTTTCTTATATTAGTTCTAGCATACAATTAAGTTTTCTCTGAAACTAGTCGGTAGAGTTGGCTAAAATTATCAATATTAGTTTCATGTTATGTAAAGCTGGTTAATTTAGTCCGTTCTTATCACTTTTCTAAAATAATAGCAACTTTAAATCGTGAAACGAGAAACAACAATGTTTGCATTTTCTTATATTAGTTCTAGCATACAATTAAGTTTTCTCTGAAACTAGTCGGTAGAGTTGGCTAAAATTATCAATATTAGTTTCATGTTATGTAAAGCTGGTTAATTTGGTCCGTTCTTATCACTTTTCTAAAATAATAGCAACTTTAAATCGTGAAACGTGAAACAACAATGTTTGCATTTTCTTATATTAGTTCTAGCATACAATTAAGTTTTCTCTGAAACTAGTCGGTAGAGTTGGCTAAAATTATCAATATTAGTTTCATGTTATGTAAAGCTGGTTAATTTGGTCCGTTCTTATCACTTTTCTAAAATAATAGCAACTTTAAATCGTGAAACGTGAAACAACAATGTTTGCATTTTCTTATATTAGTTCTAGCATACAATTAAGTTTTCTCTGAAACTAGTCGGTAGAGTTGGCTAAAATTATCAATATTAGTTTTGTGTTATGTAAAGCTGATAAACTTGGTCCGTTCTTATCACTTTTCTAAAATAATAGCAACTTTAAATCGTGAAACGTGAAACAACAATGTTTGCATTTTCTTATATTAGTTCTAGCATACAATTAAGTTTTCTCTTAAACTAGTCGGTAGAGTTGGCTAAAATTATCAATATTAGTTTCATGTTATGTAAAGCTGGTTAATTTGGTCCGTTCTTATCACTTTTCTAAAATAATAGCAACTTTAAATCGTGAAACGTGAAACAACAATGTTTGCATTTTCTTATATTAGTTCTAGCATACAATTAAGTTTTCTCTGAAACTAGTCGGTAGAGTTGGCTAAAATTATCAATATTAGTTTCATGTTATGTAAAGCTGGTTAATTTGGTCCGTTCTTATCACTTTTCTAAAATAATAGCAACTTTAAATCGTGAAACGTGAAACAACAATATTTGCATTTTCTTATATTAGTTCTAGCATACAATTAAGTTTTCTCTGAAACTAGTCGGTAGAGTTGGCTAAAATTATCAATATTAGTTTTATGTTATGTAACGCTGGTTAATTTGGTCCGTTCTTATCACTTTTCTAAAATAATAGCAACTTTAAATCGTGAAACGTGAAACAACAATGTTTGCATTTTCGTATATTAGTTCTAGCATATAATTAAGTTTTCTTTGAAACTAGTCGGTAGAGTTGGCTAAAATTATCAATATTAGTTTCATGTTATGTAAAGCTGGTTAATTTGGTCCGTTCTTATCACTTTTCTAAAATAATAGCAACTTTAAATCGTGAAACGTGAAACAACAATGTTTGCATTTTCTTATATTAGTTCTAGCATACAATTAAGTTTTCTCTGAAACTAGTCGGTAGAGTTGGCTAAAATTATCAATATTAGTTTCATGTTATGTAAAGCTGATAAACCTGGTCCGTTCTTATCACTTTTCTAAAATAATAGCAACTTTAAATCGTGAAACGTGAAACAACAATGTTTGCATGTTCTTATATTAGTTCTAGCATACAATTAAGTTTTCTCTGAAACTAGTCGGTAGAGTTGGCTAAAATTATCAATATTAGTTTTGTGTTATGTAAAGCTGATAAACTTGGTCCGTTCTTATCACTTTTCTAAAATAATAGCAACTTTAAATCGTGAAACGTGAAACAACAATGTTTGCATTTTCTTATATTAGTTCTAGCATACAATTAAGTTTTCTCTGAAACTAGTCGGTAGAGTTGGCTAAAATTATCAATATTAGTTTTATGTTATGTAAAGCTGGTTAATTTGGTCCGTTCTTATCACTTTTCTAAAATAATAGCAACTTTAAATCGTGAAACGTGAAACAACAATGTTTGCATTTTCTTATATTAGTTCTAGCATACAATTAAGTTTTCTCTGAAACTAGTCGGTAGAGTTGGCTAAAATTATCAATATTAGTTTCATGTTATGTAAAGCTGGTTAATTTGGTCCGTTCTTATCACTTTTCTAAAATAATAGCAACTTTAAATCGTGAAACGTGAAACAACAATGTTTGCATTTTCTTATATTAGTTCTAGCATACAATTAAGTTTTCTCTGAAACTAGTCGGTAGAGTTGGCTAAAATTATCAATATTAGTTTTGTGTTATGTAAAGCTGATAAACTTGGTCCGTTCTTATCACTTTTCTAAAATAATAGCAACTTTAAATCGTGAAACGTGAAACAACAATGTTTGCATGTTCTTATATTAGTTCTAGCATACAATTAAGTTTTCTCTGAAACTAGTCGGTAGAGTTGGCTAAAATTATCAATATTAGTTTCATGTTATGTAAAGCTGGTTAATTTGGTCCGTTCTTATCACTTTTCTAAAATAATAGCGACTTTAAATCGTGAAACGTGAAACAACAATGTTTGCATTTTCTTATATTAGTTCTAGAATACAATTAAGTTTTCTCTGAAACTAGTCGGTAGAGTTGGCTAAAATTATCAATATTAGTTTCATGTTATGTAAAGCTGGTTAATTTGGTCCGTTCTTATCACTTTTCTAAAATAATAGCAACTTTAAATCGTGAAACGTGAAACAACAATGTTTGCATTTTCTTATATTAGTTCTAGCATACAATTAAGTTTTCTCTGAAACTAGTCGGTAGAGTTGGCTAAAATTATCAATATTAGTTTCATGTTATGTAAAGCTGGTTAATTTGGTCCGTTCTTATCACTTTTCTAAAATAATAGCAACTTTAAATCGTGAAACGTGAAACAACAATGTTTGCATTTTCTTATATTAGTTCTAGCATACAATTAAGTTTTCTCTGAAACTAGTCGGTAGAGTTGGCTAAAATTATCAATATTAGTTTCATGTTATGTAAAGCTGGTTAATTTGGTCCGTTCTTATCACTTTTCTAAAATAATAGCAACTTTAAATCGTGAAACGTGAAACAACAATGTTTGCATTTTCTTATATTAGTTCTAGCATACAATTAAGTTTTCTCTGAAACTAGTCGGTAGAGTTGGCTAAAATTATCAATATTAGTTTCATGTTATGTAAAGCTGATAAACCTGGTCCGTTCTTATCACTTTTCTAAAATAATAGCAACTTTAAATCGTGAAACGTGAAACAACAATGTTTGCATTTTCTTATATTAGTTCTAGCATACAATTAAGTTTTCTCTGAAACTAGTCGGTAGAGTTGGCTAAAATTATCAATATTAGTTTTGTGTTATGTAAAGCTGATAAACTTGGTCCGTTCTTATCACTTTTCTAAAATAATAGCAACTTTAAATCGTGAAACGTGAAACAACAATGTTTGCATTTTCTTATATTAGTTCTAGCATACAATTAAGTTTTCTCTGAAACTAGTCGGTAGAGTTGGCTAAAATTATCAATATTAGTTTTATGTTATGTAAAGCTGGTTAATTTGGTCCGTTCTTATCACTTTTCTAAAATAATAGCAACTTTAAATCGTGAAACGTGAAACAACAATGTTTGCATTTTCTTATATTAGTTCTAGCATACAATTAAGTTTTCTCTGAAACTAGTCGGTAGAGTTGGCTAAAATTATCAATATTAGTTTCATGTTATGTAAAGCTGGTTAATTTGGTCCGTTCTTATCACTTTTCTAAAATAATAGCAACTTTAAATCGTGAAACGTGAAACAACAATGTTTGCATTTTCTTATATTAGTTCTAGCATACAATTAAGTTTTCTCTGAAACTAGTCGGTAGAGTTGGCTAAAATTATCAATATTAGTTTCATGTTATGTAAAGCTGATAAACCTGGTCCGTTCTTATCACTTTTCTAAAATAATAGCAACTTTAAATCGTGAAACGTGAAACAACAATGTTTGCATTTTCTTATATTAGTTCTAGCATACAATTAAGTTTTCTCTGAAACTAGTCGGTAGAGTTGGCTAAAATTATCAATATTAGTTTTGTGTTATGTAAAGCTGATAAACTTGGTCCGTTCTTATCACTTTTCTAAAATAATAGCAACTTTAAATCGTGAAACGTGAAACAACAATGTTTGCATGTTCTTATATTAGTTCTAGCATACAATTAAGTTTTCTCTGAAACTAGTCGGTAGAGTTGGCTAAAATTATCAATATTAGTTTCATGTTATGTAAAGCTGGTTAATTTGGTCCGTTCTTATCACTTTTCTAAAATAATAGCAACTTTAAATCGTGAAACGTGAAACAACAATGTTTGCATTTTCTTATATTAGTTCTAGAATACAATTAAGTTTTCTCTGAAACTAGTCGGTAGAGTTGGCTAAAATTATCAATATTAGTTTCATGTTATGTAAAGCTGGTTAATTTGGTCCGTTCTTATCACTTTTCTAAAATAATAGCAACTTTAAATCGTGAAACGTGAAACAACAATGTTTGCATTTTCTTATATTAGTTCTAGCATACAATTAAGTTTTCTCTGAAACTAGTCGGTAGAGTTGGCTAAAATTATCAATATTAGTTTCATGTTATGTAAAGCTGGTTAATTTGGTCCGTTCTTATCACTTTTCTAAAATAATAGCAACTTTAAATCGTGAAACGTGAAACAACAATGTTTGCATTTTCTTATATTAGTTCTAGCATACAATTAAGTTTTCTCTGAAACTAGTCGGTAGAGTTGGCTAAAATTATCAATATTAGTTTCATGTTATGTAAAGCTGGTTAATTTGGTCCGTTCTTATCACTTTTCTAAAATAATAGCAACTTTAAATCGTGAAACGTGAAACAACAATGTTTGCATTTTCTTATATTAGTTCTAGCATACAATTAAGTTTTCTCTGAAACTAGTCGGTAGAGTTGGCTAAAATTATCAATATTAGTTTCATGTTATGTAAAGCTGGTTAATTTGGTCCGTTCTTATCACTTTTCTAAAATAATAGCAAATTTAAATCGTGAAACGTGAAACAACAATATTTGCATTTTCTTATATTAGTTCTAGCATACAATTAACACTTCGTTCAATAATGTGTGTGACTAATTAATTAAAACACATTTTTTTGCCAAAATTCGTTTTTATTCATCAAGATAGTCCCCTTTTAGGGAGATACAATCATTCCAACGCTTTTCCAATCTTTCGATACCGCCTTTGTAAAACGATTTTTCTTTGCCTTCAAAATAGGCGTTAGTTTCGGCGATTACTTCATCATTTGAGCCAAATCTCTTACCACGGAGCATCCTTTTGAGGTCTGCGAAGAGCCAGTAGTCGCTGGGGGCTAAATCTGGAGAATACGGTGGATGGGGAAGCAATTCAAAGCCCAATTCGTTCAATTTTGCCATCGTTTTCATTGATTTGTGACACGGTGCATTGTCTTGGTGGAACAACACTTTTTTCTTCGCCATATGAGGCCGTTTCTTTGCGATTTCGACTTTCAAACGCTCCAATAACGCTATATAATAGTCGCTGTTGATGGTCTGCCCCTTCTGGAGATAGTCGATGAATATTATTCCATGCGCATCCCAAAATACAGACGCCATAACCTTGCCAGCCAACTGCTGCGTCTTTGGTCGCTTTGGGCGGCTTTCGCCGGCTGCATGCCACTCAGCAGACTGCCGATTTGACTCTGGAGTGAAATGGTGGATCCATGTTTCATCCATTGTGATGTACCGTCGCAAAAACTCCGACTTATTGCGCGTAAACATGTCCAAACAGCTCTTTGAATCATCGGTTCGTTGTTGTTTTTGCTCCGGTGTGAGCAAACGCGGCACCCATTTGGAACACACCTTTTTCATACCCAAATGTTCGTGTATTATGGTTTGTACACTGCCTGCTGATATCTCCAGAATGTCAACAATCTCCCTCACTTTCACTTTACGGTTGGACATAATGATTTTCAGTGTTTTTTCAACGTTTTCCGGAATAACAGCGTCATTTGGCCTTCCAGTAGATGGAATGTCATCGGTGTCTGTACGACCACGTTTGAATTCGGCATACCAATAACAAATGCTTCTTTTTGATGGAGCAGAGTCCGAGTAATGTTTTTCAAGCCATTCCTGGCATTGAACAGTATTTTTTTTCATTAAAAAACAATGATAAATCAGCACACGGAATTGCTTTGAATTCATTTTTTTTTAAAACACAAAAATAGCGTCACTTATAGCACTGTAACTTGTAAACAAATGATCTGATTAACATATGATGTTGACAGTAAGCCTAAAAAGGTTGCCAAATGCGAAAAAAAATATTGATTTAGTTCTAGGGACGCCATCTATGTGTCAGTCACACACATTATTGAACGAAGTGTTAAGTTTTCTCTGAAACTAGTCGGTAGAGTTGGCTAAAATTATCAATATTAGTTTTATGTTATGTAACGCTGGTTAATTTGGTCCGTTCTTATCACTTTTCTAAAATAATAGCAACTTTAAATCGTGAAACGTGAAACAACAATGTTTGCATTTTCTTATATTAGTTCTAGCATACAATTAAGTTTTCTCTGAAATTAGTCGGTATAGTTGGCTAAAATTATCAATATTAGTTTCATGTTATGTAAAGCTGGTTAATTTGGTCCGTTCTTATCACTTTTCTAAAATAATAGCAACTTTAAATCGTGAAACGTGAAACAACAATGTTTGCATTTTCTTATATTAGTTCTAGCATACAATTAAGTTTTCTCTGAAACTAGTCGGTAGAGTTGGCTAAAATTATCAATATTAGTTTCATGTTATGTAAAGCTGATAAACCTGGTCCGTTCTTATCACTTTTCTAAAATAATAGCAACTTTAAATCGTGAAACGTGAAACAACAATGTTTGCATTTTCTTATATTAGTTCTAGCATACAATTAAGTTTTCTCTGAAACTAGTCGGTAGAGTTGGCTAAAATTATCAATATTAGTTTCATGTTATGTAAAGCTGGTTAATTTGGTCCGTTCTTATCACTTTTCTAAAATAATAGCAACTTTAAATCGTGAAACGTGAAACAACAATGTTTGCATTTTCTTATATTAGTTCTAGCATACAATTAAGTTTTCTCTGAAACTAGTCGGTAGAGTTGGCTAAAATTATCAATATTAGTTTCATGTTATGTAAAGCTGGTTAATTTGGTCCGTTCTTATCACTTTTCTAAAATAATAGCAAATTTAAATCGTGAAACGTGAAACAACAATATTTGCATTTTCTTATATTAGTTCTAGAATACAATTAAGTTTTCTCTGAAACTAGTCGGTAGAGTTGGCTAAAATTATCAATATTAGTTTTATGTTATGTAACGCTGGTTAATTTGGTCCGTTCTTATCACTTTTCTAAAATAATAGCAACTTTAAATCGTGAAACGTGAAACAACAATGTTTGCATTTTCTTATATTAGTTCTAGCATACAATTAAGTTTTCTTTTAAACTAGTTGGTAGAGTTGGCTAAAATTATCAATATTAGTTTCATGTTATGTAAAGCTGGTTAATTTGGTCCGTTCTTATCACTTTTCTAAAATAATAGCAACTTTAAATCGTGAAACGTGAAACAACAATGTTTGCATTTTCTTATATTAGTTCTAGCATACAATTAAGTTTTCTCTGAAACTAGTCGGTAGAGTTGGCTAAAATTATCAATATTAGTTTCATGTTATGTAAAGCTGATAAACCTGGTCCGTTCTTATCACTTTTCTAAAATAATAGCAACTTTAAATCGTGAAACGTGAAACAACAATGTTTGCATTTTCTTATATTAGTTCTAGCATACAATTAAGTTTTCTCTGAAACTAGTCGGTAGAGTTGGCTAAAATTATCAATATTAGTTTCATGTTATGTAAAGCTGGTTAATTTGGTCCGTTCTTATCACTTTTCTAAAATAATAGCAACTTTAAATCGTGAAACGTGAAACAACAATGTTTGCATTTTCTTATATTAGTTCTAGCATACAATTAAGTTTTCTCTGAAACTAGTCGGTAGAGTTGGCTAAAATTATCAATATTAGTTTCATGTTATGTAAAGCTGGTTAATTTGGTCCGTTCTTATCACTTTTCTAAAATAATAGCAACTTTAAATCGTGAAACGTGAAACAACAATATTTGCATTTTCTTATATTAGTTCTAGCATACAATTAAGTTTTCTCTGAAACTAGTCGGTAGAGTTGGGTAAAATTATCAATATTAGTTTTATGTTATGTAACGCTGGTTAATTTGGTCCGTTCTTATCACTTTTCTAAAATAATAGCAACTTTAAATCGTGAAACGTGAAACAACAATGTTTGCATTTTCTTATATTAGTTCTAGCATACAATTAAGTTTTCTCTGAAACTAGTCGGTAGAGTTGGCTAAAATTATCAATATTAGTTTCATGTTATGTAAAGCTGGTTAATTTGGTCCGTTCTTATCACTTTTCTAAAATAATAGCAACTTTAAATCGTGAAACGTGAAACAACAATGTTTGCATGTTCTTATATTAGTTCTAGCATACAATTAAGTTTTCTCTGAAACTAGTCGGTAGAATTGGCTAAAATTATCAATATTAGTTTCATGTTATGTAAAGCTGGTTAATTTGGTCCGTTCTTATCACTTTTCTAAAATAATAGCAACTTTAAATCGTGAAACGTGAAACAACAATGTTTGCATTTTCTTATATTAGTTCTAGAATACAATTAAGTTTTCTCTGAAACTAGTCGGTAGAGTTGGCTAAAATTATCAATATTAGTTTCATGTTATGTAAAACTGGTTAATTTGGTCCGTTCTTATCACTTTTCTAAAATAATAGCAACTTTAAATCGTGAAACGTGAAACAACAATGTTTGCATTTTCTTATATTAGTTCTAGCATACAATTAAGTTTTCTCTGAAACTAGTCGGTAGAGTTGGCTAAAATTATCAATATTAGTTTCATGTTATGTAAAGCTGGTTAATTTGGTCCGTTCTTATCACTTTTCTAAAATAATAGCAACTTTAAATCGTGAAACGTGAAACAACAATATTTGCATTTTCTTATATTAGTTCTAGCATACAATTAAGTTTTCTCTGAAACTAGTCGGTAGAGTTGGGTAAAATTATCAATATTAGTTTTATGTTATGTAACGCTGGTTAATTTGGTCCGTTCTTATCACTTTTCTAAAATAATAGCAACTTTAAATCGTGAAACGTGAAACAACAATGTTTGCATTTTCTTATATTAGTTCTAGCATACAATTAAGTTTTCTCTGAAACTAGTCGGTAGAGTTGGCTAAAATTATCAATATTAGTTTCATGTTATGTAAAGCTGGTTAATTTGGTCCGTTCTTATCACTTTTCTAAAATAATAGCAACTTTAAATCGTGAAACGTGAAACAACAATGTTTGCATGTTCTTATATTAGTTCTAGCATACAATTAAGTTTTCTCTGAAACTAGTCGGTAGAATTGGCTAAAATTATCAATATTAGTTTCATGTTATGTAAAGCTGGTTAATTTGGTCCGTTCTTATCACTTTTCTAAAATAATAGCAACTTTAAATCGTGAAACGTGAAACAACAATGTTTGCATTTTCTTATATTAGTTCTAGAATACAATTAAGTTTTCTCTGAAACTAGTCGGTAGAGTTGGCTAAAATTATCAATATTAGTTTCATGTTATGTAAAACTGGTTAATTTGGTCCGTTCTTATCACTTTTCTAAAATAATAGCAACTTTAAATCGTGAAACGTGAAACAACAATGTTTGCATTTTCTTATATTAGTTCTAGCATACAATTAAGTTTTCTCTGAAACTAGTCGGTAGAGTTGGCTAAAATTATCAATATTAGTTTCATGTTATGTAAAGCTGGTTAATTTGGTCCGTTCTTATCACTTTTCTAAAATAATAGCAACTTTAAATCGTGAAACGTGAAACAACAATGTTTGCATTTTCTTATATTAGTTCTAGCATACAATTAAGTTTTCTCTGAAACTAGTCGGTAGAGTTGGCTAAAATTATCAATATTAGTTTTATGTTATGTAACGCTGGTTAATTTGGTCCGTTCTTATCACTTTTCTAAAATAATAGCAACTTTAAATCGTGAAACGTGAAACAACAATGTTTGCATTTTCGTATATTAGTTCTAGCATACAATTAAGTTTTCTTTGAAACTAGTCGGTAGAGTTGGCTAAAATTATCAATATTAGTTTCATGTTATGTAAAGCTGGTTAATTTGGTCCGTTCTTATCACTTTTCTAAAATAATAGCAACTTTAAATCGTGAAACGTGAAACAACAATGTTTGCATTTTCTTATATTAGTTCTAGCATACAATTAAGTTTTCTCTGAAACTAGTCGGTAGAGTTGGCTAAAATTATCAATATTAGTTTCATGTTATGTAAAGCTGATAAACCTGGTCCGTTCTTATCACTTTTCTAAAATAATAGCAACTTTAAATCGTGAAACGTGAAACAACAATGTTTGCATTTTCTTATATTAGTTCTAGCATACAATTAAGTTTTCTCTGAAACTAGTCGGTAGAGTTGGCTAAAATTATCAATATTAGTTTTGTGTTATGTAAAGCTGATAAACTTGGTCCGTTCTTATCACTTTTCTAAAATAATAGCAACTTTAAATCGTGAAACGTGAAACAACAATGTTTGCATTTTCTTATATTAGTTCTAGCATACAATTAAGTTTTCTCTGAAACTAGTCGGTAGAGTTGGCTAAAATTATCAATATTAGTTTTATGTTATGTAAAGCTGGTTAATTTGGTCCGTTCTTATCACTTTTCTAAAATAATAGCAACTTTAAATCTTGAAACGTGAAACAACAATGTTTGCATTTTCTTATATTAGTTCTAGCATACAATTAAGTTTTCTCTGAAACTAGTCGGTAGAGTTGGCTAAAATTATCAATATTAGTTTCATGTTATGTAAAGCTGGTTAATTTGGTCCGTTCTTATCACTTTTCTAAAATAATAGCAACTTTAAATCGTGAAACGTGAAACAACAATGTTTGCATTTTCTTATATTAGTTCTAGCATACAATTAAGTTTTCTCTGAAACTAGTCGGTAGAGTTGGCTAAAATTATCAATATTAGTTTCATGTTATGTAAAGCTGATAAACCTGGTCCGTTCTTATCACTTTTCTAAAATAATAGCAACTTTAAATCGTGAAACGTGAAACAACAATGTTTGCATTTTCTTATATTAGTTCTAGCATACAATTAAGTTTTCTCTGAAACTAGTCGGTAGAGTTGGCTAAAATTATCAATATTAGTTTTGTGTTATGTAAAGCTGATAAACTTGGTCCGTTCTTATCACTTTTCTAAAATAATAGCAACTTTATATCGTGAAACGTGAAACAACAATGTTTGCATGTTCTTATATTAGTTCTAGCATACAATTAAGTTTTCTCTGAAACTAGTCGGTAGAGTTGGCTAAAATTATCAATATTAGTTTCATGTTATGTAAAGCTGGTTAATTTGGTCCGTTCTTATCACTTTTCTAAAATAATAGCAACTTTAAATCGTGAAACGTGAAACAACAATGTTTGCATTTTCTTATATTAGTTCTAGAATACAATTAAGTTTTCTCTGAAACTAGTCGGTAGAGTTGGCTAAAATTATCAATATTAGTTTCATGTTATGTAAAGCTGGTTAATTTGGTCCGTTCTTATCACTTTTCTAAAATAATAGCAACTTTAAATCGTGAAACGTGAAACAACAATGTTTGCATTTTCTTATATTAGTTCTAGCATACAATTAAGTTTTCTCTGAAACTAGTCGGTAGAGTTGGCTAAAATTATCAATATTAGTTTCATGTTATGTAAAGCTGGTTAATTTGGTCCGTTCTTATCACTTTTCTAAAATAATAGCAACTTTAAATCGTGAAACGTGAAACAACAATGTTTGCATTTTCTTATATTAGTTCTAGCATACAATTAAGTTTTCTCTGAAACTAGTCGGTAGAGTTGGCTGAAATTATCAATATTAGTTTCATGTTATGTAAAGCTGGTTTATTTAGTCCGTTCTTATCACTTTTCTAAAATAATAGCAACTTTAAATCGTGAAACGTGAAACAACAATGTTTGCATTTTCTTATATTAGTTCTAGCATACAATTAAGTTTTCTCTGAAACTAGTCGGTAGAGTTGGCTAAAATTATCAATATTAGTTTCATGTTATGTAAAGCTGGTTAATTTGGTCCGTTCTTATCACTTTTCTAAAATAATAGCAAATTTAAATCGTGAAACGTGAAACAACAATATTTGCATTTTCTTATATTAGTTCTAGCATACAATTAAGTTTTCTCTGAAACTAGTCGGTAGAGTTGGCTAAAATTATCAATATTAGTTTTATGTTATGTAACGCTGGTTAATTTGGTCCGTTCTTATCACTTTTCTAAAATAATAGCAACTTTAAATCGTGAAACGTGAAACAACAATGTTTGCATTTTCTTATATTAGTTCTAGCATACAATTAAGTTTTCTTTGAAACTAGTTGGTAGAGTTGGCTAAAATTATCAATATTAGTTTCATGTTATGTAAAGCTGGTTAATTTGGTCCGTTCTTATCACTTTTCTAAAATAATAGCAACTTTAAATCGTGAAACGTGAAACAACAATGTTTGCATTTTCTTATATTAGTTCTAGCATACAATTAAGTTTTCTCTGAAACTAGTCGGTAGAGTTGGCTAAAATTATCAATATTAGTTTCATGTTATGTAAAGCTGATAAACCTGGTCCGTTCTTATCACTTTTCTAAAATAATAGCAACTTTAAATCGTGAAACGTGAAACAACAATGTTTGCATTTTCTTATATTAGTTCTAGCATACAATTAAGTTTTCTCTGAAACTAGTCGGTAGAGTTGGCTAAAATTATCAATAATAGTTTTGTGTTATGTAAAGCTGATAAACTTGGTCCGTTCTTATCACTTTTCTAAAATAATAGCAACTTTAAATCGTGAAACGTGAAACAACAATGTTTGCATTTTCTTATATTAGTTCTAGCATACAATTAAGTTTTCTCTGAAACTAGTCGGTAGAGTTGGCTAAAATTATCAATATTAGTTTCATGTTATGTAAAGCTGGTTAATTTGGTCCGTTCTTATCACTTTTCTAAAATAATAGCAACTTTAAATCGTGAAACGTGAAACAACAATGTTTGCATTTTCTTATATTAGTTCTAGCATACAATTAAGTTTTCTCTGAAACTAGTCGGTAGAGTTGGCTAAAATTATCAATATTAGTTTCATGTTATGTAAAGCTGGTTAATTTGGTCCGTTCTTATCACTTTTCTAAAATAATAGCAACTTTAAATCGTGAAACGTGAAACAACAATATTTGCATTTTCTTATATTAGTTCTAGCATACAATTAAGTTTTCTCTGAAACTAGTCGGTAGCGTTGGGTAAAATTATCAATATTAGTTTTATGTTATGTAACGCTGGTTAATTTGGTACGTTCTTATCACTTTTCTAAAATAATAGCAACTTTAAATCGTGAAACGTGAAACAACAATGTTTGCATTTTCTTATATTAGTTCTAGCATACAATTAAGTTTTCTCTGAAACTAGTCGGTAGAGTTGGCTAAAATTATCAATATTAGTTTCATGTTATGTAAAGCTGGTTAATTTGGTCCGTTCTTATCACTTTTCTAAAATAATAGCAACTTTAAATCGTGAAACGTGAAACAACAATGTTTGCATGTTCTTATATTAGTTCTAGCATACAATTAAGTTTTCTCTGAAACTAGTCGGTAGAATTGGCTAAAATTATCAATATTAGTTTCATGTTATGTAAAGCTGGTTAATTTGGTCCGTTCTTATCACTTTTCTAAAATAATAGCAACTTTAAATCGTGAAACGTGAAACAACAATGTTTGCATTTTCTTATATTAGTTCTAGCATACAATTAAGTTTTCTCTGAAACTAGTCGGTAGAGTTGGCTAAAATTATCAATATTAGTTTCATGTTATGTAAAGCTGGTTAATTTGGTCCGTTCTTATCACTTTTCTAAAATAATAGCAACTTTAAATCGTGAAACGTGAAACAACAATGTTTGCATTTTCTTATATTAGTTCTAGCATACAATTAAGTTTTCTCTGAAACTAGTCGGTAGAGTTGGCTAAAATTATCAATATTAGTTTCATGTTATGTAAAGCTGGTTAATTTGGTCCGTTCTTATCACTTTTCTAAAATAATAGCAACTTTAAATCGTGAAACGTGAAACAACAAGGTTTGCATTTTCTTATATTAGTTCTAGCATACAATTAAGTTTTCTCTGAAACTAGTCGGTAGAGTTGGCTAAAATTATCAATATTAGTTTTATGTTATGTAACGCTGGTTAATTTGGTTCGTTCTTATCACTTTTCTAAAATAATAGCAACTTTAAATCGTGAAACGTGAAACAACAATGTTTGCATTTTCTTATATTAGTTCTAGCATACAATTAAGTTTTCTCTGAAACTAGTCGGTAGAGTTGGCTAAAATTATCAATATTAGTTTCATGTTATGTAAAGCTGGTTAATTTGGTCCGTTCTTATCACTTTTCTAAAATAATAGCAACTTTAAATCGTGAAACGTGAAACAACAATGTTTGCATTTTCTTATATTAGTTCTAGCATACAATTAAGTTTTCTCTGAAACTAGTCGGTAGAGTTGGCTAAAATTATCAATATTAGTTTCATGTTATGTAAAGCTGGTTAATTTGGTCCGTTCTTATCACTTTTCTAAAATAATAGCAACTTTAAATCGTGAAACGTGAAACAACAATGTTTGCATTTTCTTATATTAGTTCTAGCATACAATTAAGTTTTCTCTGAAACTAGTCGGTAGAGTTGGCTAAAATTATCAATATTAGTTTCATGTTATGTAAAGCTGATAAACCTAGTCCGTTCTTATCACTTTTCTAAAATAATAGCAACTTTAAATCGTGAAACGTGAAACAACAATGTTTGCATTTTCTTATATTAGTTCTAGCATACAATTAAGTTTTCTCTGAAACTAGTCGGTAGAGTTGGCTAAAATTATCAATATTAGTTTTGTGTTATGTAAAGCTGATAAACTTGGTCCGTTCTTATCACTTTTCTAAAATAATAGCAACTTTAAATCGTGAAACGTGAAACAACAATGTTTGCATGTTCTTATATTAGTTCTAGCATACAATTAAGTTTTCTCTGAAACTAGTCGGTAGAGTTGGCTAAAATTATCAATATTAGTTTCATGTTATGTAAAGCTGGTTAATTTGGTCCGTTCTTATCACTTTTCTAAAATAATAGCAACTTTAAATCGTGAAACGTGAAACAACAATGTTTGCATTTTCTTATATTAGTTCTAGCATACAATTAAGTTTTCTCTGAAACTAGTCGGTAGAGTTGGCTAAAATTATCAATATTAGTTTCATGTTATGTAAAGCTGGTTAATTTGGTCCGTTCTTATCACTTTTCTAAAATAATAGCAACTTTAAATCGTGAAACGTGAAACAACAATGTTTGCATTTTCTTATATTAGTTCTAGCATACAATTAAGTTTTCTCTGAAACTAGTCGGTAGAGTTGGCTAAAATTATCAATATTAGTTTCATGTTATGTAAAGCTGGTTAATTTGGTCCGTTCTTATCACTTTTCTAAAATAATAGCAACTTTAAATCGTGAAACGTGAAACAACAATGTTTGCATTTTCTTATATTAGTTCTAGCATACAATTAAGTTTTCTCTGAAACTAGTCGGTAGAGTTGGCTAAAATTATCAATATTAGTTTCATGTTATGTAAAGCTGGTTAATTTGGTCCGTTCTTATCACTTTTCTAAAATAATAGCAACTTTAAATCGTGAAACGTGAAACAACAATGTTTGCATTTTCTTATATTAGTTCTAGCATACAATTAAGTTTTCTTTGAAACTAGTTGGTAGAGTTGGCTAAAATTATCAATATTAGTTTCATGTTATGTAAAGCTGGTTAATTTGGTCCGTTCTTATCACTTTTCTAAAATAATAGCAACTTTAAATCGTGAAACGTGAAACAACAATGTTTGCATTTTCTTATATTAGTTCTAGCATACAATTAAGTTTTCTCTGAAACTAGTCGGTAGAGTTGGCTAAAATTATCAATATTAGTTTCATGTTATGTAAAGCTGGTTAATTTGGTCCGTTCTTATCACTTTTCTAAAATAATAGCAACTTTAAATCGTGAAACGTGAAACAACAATGTTTGCATTTTCTTATATTAGTTCTAGCATACAATTAAGTTTTCTCTGAAACTAGTCGGTAGAGTTGGCTAAAATTATCAATATTAGTTTTATGTTATGTAACGCTGGTTAATTTGGTCCGTTCTTATTACTTTTCTAAAATAATAGCAACTTTAAATCGTGAAACGTGAAACAACAATGTTTGCATTTTCTTATATTAGTTCTAGCATACAATTAAGTTTTCTCTGAAACTAGTCGGTAGAGTTGGCTAAAATTATCAATATTAGTTTTATGTTATGTAACGCTGGTTAATTTGGTCCGTTCTTATCACTTTTCTAAAATAATAGCAAATTTAAATCGTGAAACGTGAAACAACAATGTTTGCATTTTCTTATATTAGTTCTAGCATACAATTAAGTTTTCTTTGAAACTAGTTGGTAGAGTTGGCTAAAATTATCAATATTAGTTTCATGTTATGTAAAGCTGGTTAATTTGGTCCGTTCTTATCACTTTTCTAAAATAATAGCAACTTTAAATCGTGAAACGTGAAACAACAATGTTTGCATTTTCTTATATTAGTTCTAGCATACAATTAAGTTTTCTCTGAAACTAGTCGGTAGAGTTGGCTAAAATTATCAATATTAGTTTCATGTTATGTAAAGCTGGTTAATTTGGTCCGTTCTTATCACTTTTCTCAAATAATAGCAACTTTAAATCGTGAAACGTGAAACAACAATGTTTGCATTTTCTTATATTAGTTCTAGCATACAATTAAGTTTTCTCTGAAACTAGTCGGTAGAGTTGGCTAAAATTATCAATATTAGTTTCATGTTATGTAAAGCTGGTTAATTTGGTCCGTTCTTATCACTTTTCTAAAATAATAGCAACTTTAAATCGTGAAACGTGAAACAACAATATTTGCATTTTCTTATATTAGTTCTAGCATACAATTAAGTTTTCTCTGAAACTAGTCGGTAGAGTTGGCTAAAATTATCAATATTAGTTTCATGTTATGTAAAGCTGGTTAATTTGGTCCGTTCTTATCACTTTTCTAAAATAATAGCAACTTTAAATCGTGAAACGTGAAACAACAATGTTTGCATTTTCTTATATTAGTTCTAGCATACAATTAAGTTTTCTCTGAAACTAGTCGGTAGAGTTGGCTAAAATTATCAATATTAGTTTCATGTTATGTAAAGCTGGTTAATTTGGTCCGTTCTTATCACTTTTCTAAAATAATAGCAACTTTAAATCGTGAAACGTGAAACAACAATATTTGCATTTTCTTATATTAGTTCTAGCATACAATTAAGTTTTCTCTGAAACTAGTCGGTAGAGTTGGCTAAAATTATCAATATTAGTTTTATGTTATGTAAAGCTGATAAACCTGGTCCGTTCTTATCACTTTTCTAAAATAATAGCAACTTTAAATCGTGAAACGTGAAACAACAATGTTTGCATTTTCTTATATTAGTTCTAGCATACAATTAAGTTTTCTCTGAAACTAGTCGGTAGAGTTGGCTAAAATTATCAATAATAGTTTTGTGTTATGTAAAGCTGATAAACTTGGTCCGTTCTTATCACTTTTCTAAAATAATAGCAACTTTAAATCGTGAAACGTGAAACAACAATGTTTGCATTTTCTTATATTAGTTCTAGCATACAATTAAGTTTTCTCTGAAACTAGTCGGTAGAGTTGGCTAAAATTATCAATATTAGTTTCATGTTATGTAAAGCTGGTTAATTTGGTCCGTTCTTATCACTTTTCTAAAATAATAGCAACTTTAAATCGTGAAACGTGAAACAACAATGTTTGCATTTTCTTATATTAGTTCTAGCATACAATTAAGTTTTCTCTGAAACTAGTCGGTAGAGTTGGCTAAAATTATCAATATTAGTTTCATGTTATGTAAAGCTGGTTAATTTGGTCCGTTCTTATCACTTTTCTAAAATAATAGCAACTTTAAATCGTGAAACGTGAAACAACAATATTTGCATTTTCTTATATTAGTTCTAGCATACAATTAAGTTTTCTCTGAAACTAGTCGGTAGAGTTGGGTAAAATTATCAATATTAGTTTTATGTTATGTAACGCTGGTTAATTTGGTCCGTTCTTATCACTTTTCTAAAATAATAGCAACTTTAAATCGTGAAACGTGAAACAACAATGTTTGCATTTTCTTATATTAGTTCTAGCATACAATTAAGTTTTCTCTGAAACTAGTCGGTAGAGTTGGCTAAAATTATCAATATTAGTTTCATGTTATGTAAAGCTGGTTAATTTGGTCCGTTCTTATCACTTTTCTAAGATAATAGCAAATAGTTAGCATACAATTAAGTTTTCTCTGAAACTAGTCGGTAGAGTTGGCTAAAATTATCAATATTAGTTTTATGTTATGTAACGCTGGTTAATTTGGTTCGTTCTTATCACTTTTCTAAAATAATAGCAACTTTAAATCGTGAAACGTGAAACAACAATGTTTGCATTTTCTTATATTAGTTCTAGCATACAATTAAGTTTTCTCTGAAACTAGTCGGTAGAGTTGGCTAAAATTATCAATATTAGTTTCATGTTCTGTAAAGCTGGTTAATTTGGTCCGTTCTTATCACTTTTCTAAAATAATAGCAACTTTAAATCGTGAAACGTGAAACAACAATGTTTGCATTTTCTTATATTAGTTCTAGCATACAATTAAGTTTTCTCTGAAACTAGTCGGTAGAGTTGGCTAAAATTATCAATATTAGTTTCATGTTATGTAAAGCTGGTTAATTTGGTCCGTTCTTATCACTTTTCTAAAATAATAGCAACTTTAAATCGTGAAACGTGAAACAACAATGTTTGCATTTTCTTATATTAGTTCTAGCATACAATTAAGTTTTCTCTGAAACTAGTCGGTAGAGTTGGCTAAAATTATCAATATTAGTTTCATGTTATGTAAAGCTGGTTAATTTGGTCCGTTCTTATCACTTTTCTAAAATAATAGCAACTTTAAATCGTGAAACGTGAAACAACAATATTTGCATTTTCTTATATTAGTTCTAGCATACAATTAAGTTTTCTCTGAAACTAGTCGGTAGAGTTGGGTAAAATTATCAATATTAGTTTTATGTTATGTAACGCTGGTTAATTTGGTCCGTTCTTATCACTTTTCTAAAATAATAGCAACTTTAAATCGTGAAACGTGAAACAACAATGTTTGCATTTTCTTATATTAGTTCTAGCATACAATTAAGTTTTCTCTGAAACTAGTCGGTAGAGTTGGCTAAAATTATCAATATTAGTTTCATGTTATGTAAAGCTGGTTAATTTGGTCCGTTCTTATCACTTTTCTAAAATAATAGCAACTTTAAATCGTGAAACGTGAAACAACAATGTTTGCATGTTCTTATATTAGTTCTAGCATACAATTAAGTTTTCTCTGAAACTAGTCGGTAGAATTGGCTAAAATTATCAATATTAGTTTCATGTTATGTAAAGCTGGTTAATTTGGTCCGTTCTTATCACTTTTCTAAAATAATAGCAACTTTAAATCGTGAAACGTGAAACAACAATGTTTGCATTTTCTTATATTAGTTCTAGAATACAATTAAGTTTTCTCTGAAACTAGTCGGTAGAGTTGGCTAAAATTATCAATATTAGTTTCATGTTATGTAAAGCTGGTTAATTTGGTCCGTTCTTATCACTTTTCTAAAATAATAGCAACTTTAAATCGTGAAACGTGAAACAACAATGTTTGCATTTTCTTATATTAGTTCTAGCATACAATTAAGTTTTCTCTGAAACTAGTCGGTAGAGTTGGCTAAAATTATCAATATTAGTTTCATGTTATGTAAAGCTGATAAACCTGGTCCGTTCTTATCACTTTTCTAAAATAATAGCAACTTTAAATCGTGAAACGTGAAACAACAATGTTTGCATTTTCTTATATTAGTTCTAGCATACAATTAAGTTTTCTCTGAAACTAGTCGGTAGAGTTGGCTAAAATTATCAATATTAGTTTTATGTTATGTAACGCTGGTTAATTTGGTTCGTTCTTATCACTTTTCTAAAATAATAGCAACTTTAAATCGTGAAACGTGAAACAACAATGTTTGCATTTTCTTATATTAGTTCTAGCATACAATTAAGTTTTCTCTGAAACTAGTCGGTAGAGTTGGCTAAAATTATCAATATTAGTTTCATGTTATGTAAAGCTGGTTAATTTGGTCCGTTCTTATCACTTTTCTAAAATAATAGCAACTTTAAATCGTGAAACGTGAAACAACAATGTTTGCATTTTCTTATATTAGTTCTAGCATACAATTAAGTTTTCTCTGAAACTAGTCGGTAGAGTTGGCTAAAATTATCAATATTAGTTTCATGTTATGTAAAGCTGATAAACCTGGTCCGTTCTTATCACTTTTCTAAAATAATAGCAACTTTAAATCGTGAAACGTGAAACAACAATATTTGCATTTTCTTATATTAGTTCTAGCATACAATTAAGTTTTCTCTGAAACTAGTCGGTAGAGTTGGCTAAAATTATCAATATTAGTTTTATGTTATGTAAAGCTGATAAACTTGGTCCGTTCTTATCACTTTTCTAAAATAATAGCAACTTTAAATCGTGAAACGTGAAACAACAATGTTTGCATTTTCTTATATTAGTTCTAGCATACAATTAAGTTTTCTTTGAAACTAGTCGGTAGAGTTGGCTAAAATTATCAATATTAGTTTCATGTTATGTAAAGCTGGTTAATTTGGTCCGTTCTTATCACTTTTCTAAAATAATAGCAACTTTAAATCGTGAAACGTGAAACAACAATGTTTGCATTTTCTTATATTAGTTCTAGCATACAATTAAGTTTTCTCTGAAACTAGTCGGTAGAGTTGGCTAAAATTATCAATATTAGTTTCATGTTATGTAAAGCTGGTTAATTTGGTCCGTTCTTATCACTTTTCTAAAATAATAGCAAATTTAAATCGTGAAACGTGAAACAACAATATTTGCATTTTCTTATATTAGTTCTAGCATACAATTAAGTTTTCTCTGAAACTAGTCGGTAGAGTTGGCTAAAATTATAGATATTAGTTTTATGTTATGTAACGCTGGTTAATTTGGTCCGTTCTTATCACTTTTCTAAAATAATAGCAACTTTAAATCGTGAAACGTGAAACAACAATGTTTGCATTTTCTTATATTAGTTCTAGCATACAATTAAGTTTTCTTTGAAACTAGTTGGTAGAGTTGGCTAAAATTATCAATATTAGTTTCATGTTATGTAAAGCTGGTTAATTTGGTCCGTTCTTATCACTTTTCTAAAATAATAGCAACTTTAAATCTTGAAACGTGAAACAACAATGTTTGCATTTTCTTATATTAGTTCTAGCATACAATTAAGTTTTCTCTGAAACTAGTCGGTAGAGTTGGCTAAAATTATCAATATTAGTTTCATGTTATGTAAAGCTGATAAACCTGGTCCGTTCTTATCACTTTTCTAAAATAATAGCAACTTTAAATCGTGAAACGTGAAACAACAATGTTTGCATTTTCTTATATTAGTTCTAGCATACAATTAAGTTTTCTCTGAAACTAGTCGGTAGAGTTGGCTAAAATTATCAATATTAGTTTCATGTTATGTAAAGCTGGTTAATTTGGTCCGTTCTTATCACTTTTCTAAAATAATAGCAACTTTAAATCGTGAAACGTGAAACAACAATGTTTGCATTTTCTTATATTAGTTCTAGCATACAATTAAGTTTTCTCTGAAACTAGTCGGTAGAGTTGGCTAAAATTATCAATATTAGTTTCATGTTATGTAAAGCTGGTTAATTTGGTCCGTTCTTATCACTTTTCTAAAATAATAGCAACTTTAAATCGTGAAACGTGAAACAACAATATTTGCATTTTCTTATATTAGTTCTAGCATACAATTAAGTTTTCTCTGAAACTAGTCGGTAGAGTTGGCTAAAATTATCAATATTAGTTTTATGTTATGTAACGCTGGTTAATTTGGTCCGTTCTTATCACTTTTCTAAAATAATAGCAACTTTAAATCGTGAAACGTGAAACAACAATGGTTGCATTTTCTTATATTAGTTCTAGCATACAATTAAGTTTTCTTTGAAACTAGTCGGTAGAGTTGGCTAAAATTATCAATATTAGTTTCATGTTATGTAAAGCTGGTTAATTTGGTCCGTTCTTATCACTTTTCTAAAATAATAGCAACTTTAAATCGTGAAACGTGAAACAACAATGTTTGCATTTTCTTATATTAGTTCTAGCATACAATTAAGTTTTCTCTGAAACTAGTCGGTAGAGTTGGCTAAAATTATCAATATTAGTTTCATGTTATGTAAAGCTGGTTAATTTGGTCCGTTCTTATCACTTTTCTAAAATAATAGCAAATTTAAATCGTGAAACGTGAAACAACAATATTTGCATTTTCTTATATTAGTTCTAGCATACAATTAAGTTTTCTCTGAAACTAGTCGGTAGAGTTGGCTAAAATTATCAATATTAGTTTTATGTTATGTAACGCTGGTTAATTTGGTCCGTTCTTATCACTTTTCTAAAATAATAGCAACTTTAAATCGTGAAACGTGAAACAACAATGTTTGCATTTTCTTATATTAGTTCTAGCATACAATTAAGTTTTCTTTGAAACTAGTTGGTAGAGTTGGCTAAAATTATCAATATTAGTTTCATGTTATGTAAAGCTGGTTAATTTGGTCCGTTCTTATCACTTTTCTAAAATAATAGCAACTTTAAATCGTGAAACGTGAAACAACAATGTTTGCATTTTCTTATATTAGTTCTAGCATACAATTAAGTTTTCTCTGAAACTAGTCGGTAGAGTTGGCTAAAATTATCAATATTAGTTTCATGTTATGTAAAGCTGATAAACCTGGTCCGTTCTTATCACTTTTCTAAAATAATAGCAACTTTAAATCGTGAAACGTGAAACAACAATGTTTGCATTTTCTTATATTAGTTCTAGCATACAATTAAGTTTTCACTGAAACTTGTCGGTAGAGTTGGGTAAAATTATCAATATTAGTTTTATGTTATGTAACGCTGGTTAATTTGGTCCGTTCTTATCACTTTTCTAAAATAATAGCAACTTTAAATCGTGAAACGTGAAACAACAATGTTTGCATTTTCTTATATTAGTTCTAGCATACAATTAAGTTTTCTCTGAAACTAGTCGGTAGAGTTGGCTAAAATTATCAATATTAGTTTCATGTTATGTAAAGCTGGTTAATTTGGTCCGTTCTTATCACTTTTCTAAAATAATAGCAACTTTAAATCGTGAAACGTGAAACAACAATGTTTGCATTTTCTTATATTAGTTCTAGCATACAATTAAGTTTTCTCTGAAACTAGTCGGTAGAGTTGGCTAAAATTATCAATATTAGTTTTATGTTATGTAAAGCTGGTTAATTTGGTCCGTTCTTATCACTTTTCTAAAATAATAGCAACTTTAAATCGTGAAACGTGAAACAACAATGTTTGCATTTTCTTATATTAGTTCTAGCATACAATTAAGTTTTCTCTGAAACTAGTCGGTAGAGTTGGCTAAAATTATCAATATTAGTTTCATGTTATGTAAAGCTGGTTAATTTGGTCCGTTCTTATCACTTTTCTAAAATAATAGCAACTTTAAATCGTGAAACGTGAAACAACAATGTTTGCATGTTCTTATATTAGTTCTAGCATACAATTAAGTTTTCTCTGAAACTAGTCGGTAGAGTTGGCTAAAATTATCAATATTAGTTTCATGTTATGTAAAGCTGGTTAATTTGGTCCGTTCTTATCACTTTTCTAAAATAATAGCAACTTTAAATCGTGAAACGTGAAACAACAATGTTTGCATTTTCTTATATTAGTTCTAGAATACAATTAAGTTTTTATATTAGTTCTAGCATACAATTAAGTTTTCTCTGAAACTAGTCGGTAGAGTTGGCTAAAATTATCAATATTAGTTTCATGTTATGTAAAGCTGGTTAATTTGGTCCGTTCTTATCACTTTTCTAAAATAATAGCAACTTTAAATCGTGAAACGTGAAACAACAATGTTTGCATTTTCTTATATTAGTTCTAGCATACAATTAAGTTTTCTCTGAAACTAGTCGGTAGAGTTGGCTAAAATTATCAATATTAGTTTTGTGTTATGTAAAGCTGATAAACTTGGTCCGTTCTTATCACTTTTCTAAAATAATAGCAACTTTAAATCGTGAAACGTGAAACAACAATGTTTGCATGTTCTTATATTAGTTCTAGCATACAATTAAGTTTTCTCTGAAACTAGTCGGTAGAGTTGGCTAAAATTATCAATATTAGTTTCATGTTATGTAAAGCTGGTTAATTTGGTCCGTTCTTATCACTTTTCTAAAATAATAGCAACTTTAAATCGTGAAACGTGAAACAACAATGTTTGCATTTTCTTATATTAGTTCTAGCATACAATTAAGTTTTCTCTGAAACTAGTCGGTAGAGTTGGCTAAAATTATCAATATTAGTTTTGTGTTATGTAAAGCTGATAAACTTGGTCCGTTCTTATCACTTTTCTAAAATAATAGCAACTTTAAATCGTGAAACGTGAAACAACAATGTTTGCATGTTCTTATATTAGTTCTAGCATACAATTAAGTTTTCTCTGAAACTAGTCGGTAGAGTTGGCTAAAATTATCAATATTAGTTTCATGTTATGTAAAGCTGGTTAATTTGGTCCGTTCTTATCACTTTTCTAAAATAATAGCAACTTTAAATCGTGAAACGTGAAACAACAATGTTTGCATTTTCTTATATTAGTTCTAGAATACAATTAAGTTTTTATATTAGTTCTAGCATACAATTAAGTTTTCTCTGAAACTAGTCGGTAGAGTTGGCTAAAATTATCAATATTAGTTTCATGTTATGTAAAGCTGGTTAATTTGGTCCGTTCTTATCACTTTTCTAAAATAATAGCAACTTTAAATCGTGAAACGTGAAACAACAATGTTTGCATTTTCTTATATTAGTTCTAGCATACAATTAAGTTTTCTCTGAAACTAGTCGGTAGAGTTGGCTAAAATTATCAATATTAGTTTTGTGTTATGTAAAGCTGATAAACTTGGTCCGTTCTTATCACTTTTCTAAAATAATAGCAACTTTAAATCGTGAAACGTGAAACAACAATGTTTGCATGTTCTTATATTAGTTCTAGCATACAATTAAGTTTTCTCTGAAACTAGTCGGTAGAGTTGGCTAAAATTATCAATATTAGTTTCATGTTATGTAAAGCTGGTTAATTTGGTCCGTTCTTATCACTTTTCTAAAATAATAGCAACTTTAAATCGTGAAACGTGAAACAACAATGTTTGCATTTTCTTATATTAGTTCTAGCATACATTTAAGTTTTCTCTGAAACTAGTCGGTAGAGTTGGCTAAAATTATCAATATTAGTTTCATGTTATGTAAAGCTGGTTAATTTGGTCCGTTCTTATCACTTTTCTAAAATAATAGCAACTTTAAATCGTGAAACGTGAAACAACAATGTTTGCATTTTCTTATATTAGTTCTAGCATACAATTAAGTTTTCTCTGAAACTAGTCGGTAGAGTTGGCTAAAATTATCAATATTAGTTTCATGTTATGTAAAGCTGGTTAATTTGGTCCGTTCTTATCACTTTTCTAAAATAATAGCAACTTTAAATCGTGAAACGTGAAACAACAATGTTTGCATTTTCTTATATTAGTTCTAGAATACAATTAAGTTTTCTCTGAAACTAGTCGGTAGAGTTGGCTAAAATTATCAATATTAGTTTCATGTTATGTAAAGCTGGTTAATTTGGTCCGTTCTTATCACTTTTCTAAAATAATAGCAACTTTAAATCGTGAAACGTGAAACAACAATGTTTGCATTTTCTTATATTAGTTCTAGCATACATTTAAGTTTTCTCTGAAACTAGTCGGTAGAGTTGGCTAAAATTATCAATATTAGTTTCATGTTATGTAAAGCTGGTTAATTTGGTCCGTTCTTATCACTTTTCTAAAATAATAGCAACTTTAAATCGCGAAACGTGAAACAACAATGTTTGCATTTTCTTATATTAGTTCTAGCATACAATTAAGTTTTCTCTGAAACTAGTCGGTAGAGTTGGCTAAAATTATCAATATTAGTTTCATGTTATGTAAAGCTGGTTAATTTGGTCCGTTCTTATCACTTTTCTAAAATAATAGCAACTTTAAATCGTGAAACGTGAAACAACAATGTTTGCATTTTCTTATATTAGTTCTAGCATACAATTAAGTTTTCTCTGAAACTAGTCGGTAGAGTTGGCTAAAATTATCAATATTAGTTTCATGTTATGTAAAGCTGATAAACCTGGTCCGTTCTTATCACTTTTCTAAAATAATAGCAACTTTAAATCGTGAAACGTGAAACAACAATGTTTGCATTTTCTTATATTAGTTCTAGCATACAATTAAGTTTTCTCTGAAACTAGTCGGTAGAGTTGGCTAAAATTATCAATATTAGTTTTGTGTTATGTAAAGCTGATAAACTTGGTCCGTTCTTATCACTTTTCTAAAATAATAGCAACTTTAAATCGTGAAACGTGAAACAACAATGTTTGCATTTTCTTATATTAGTTCTAGCATACAAATAAGTTTTTTTTGAAACTAGTCGGTAGAGTTGGCTAAAATTATCAATATTAGTTTCATGTTATGTAAAGCTGGTTAATTTGGTCCCTTCTTATCACTTTTCTAAAATAATAGCAACTTTAAATCGTGAAACGTGAAACAACACTGTTTGCATTTTCTTATATTAGTTCTAGCATACAATTAAGTTTTCTCTGAAACTAGTCGGTAGAGTTGGCTAAAATTATCAATATTAGTTTCATGTTATGTAAAGCTGATAAACCTGGTCCGTTCTTATCACTTTTCTAAAATAATAGCAACTTTAAATCGTGAAACGTGAAACAACAATATTTGCATTTTCTTATATTAGTTCTAGCATACAATTAAGTTTTCTCTGAAACTAGTCGGTAGAGTTGGCTAAAATTATCAATATTAGTTTTATGTTATGTAACGCTGGTTAATTTGGTCCGTTCTTATCACTTTTCTAAAATAATAGCAACTGTAAATCGTGAAACGTGAAACAACAATGTTTGCATTTTCTTATATTAGTTCTAGCATACAATTAAGTTTTCTCTGAAACTAGTCGGTAGAGTTGGCTAAAATTATCAATATTAGTTTTGTGTTATGTGAAGCTGATAAACTTGGTCCGTTCTTATCACTTTTCTAAAATAATAGCAACTTTGAATCGTGAAACGTGAAACAACAATGTTTGCATTTTCTTATATTAGTTCTAGCATACAATTAAGTTTTCTCTGAAACTAGTCGGTAGAGTTGGCTAAAATTATCAATATTAGTTTTATGTTATGTAACGCTGGTTAATTTGGTCCGTTCTTATCACTTTTCTAAAATAATAGCAACTTTAAATCGTGAAACGTGAAACAACAATGTTTGCATTTTCTTATATTAGTTCTAACATACAATTAAGTTTTCTCTGAAACTAGTCGGTAGAGTTGGCTAAAATTATCAATATTAGTTTTATGTTATGTAAATCTGGTTAATTTGGTCCGTTCTTATCACTTTTCTAAAATAATAGCAACTTTAAATCTTGAAACGTGAAACAACAATGTTTGCATTTTCTTATATTAGTTCTAGCATACAATTAAGTTTTCTCTGAAACTAGTCGGTAGAGTTGGCTAAAATTATCAATATTAGTTTTATGTTATGTAAAGCTGGTTAATTTGGTCCGTTCTTATCACTTTTCTAAAATAATAGCAACTTTAAATCGTGAAACGTGAAACAACAATGTTTGCATTTTCTTATATTAGTTCTAGCATACAATTAAGTTTTCTCTGAAACTAGTCGGTAGAGTTGGCTAAAATTATCAATATTAGTTTCATGTTATGTAAAGCTGGTTAATTTGGTCCGTTCTTATCACTTTTCTAAAATAATAGCAACTTTAAATCGTGAAACGTGAAACAACAATGTTTGCATTTTCTTATATTAGTTCTAGCATACAATTAAGTTTTCTCTGAAACTAGTCGGTAGAGTTGGCTAAAATTATCAATATTAGTTTCATGTTATGTAAAGCTGATAAACCTGGTCCGTTCTTATCACTTTTCTAAAATAATAGCAACTTTAAATCGTGAAACGTGAAACAACAATGTTTGCATTTTCTTATATTAGTTCTAGCATACAATTAAGTTTTCTCTGAAACTAGTCGGTAGAGTTGGCTAAAATTATCAATATTAGTTTTGTGTTATGTAAAGCTGATAAACTTGGTCCGTTCTTATCACTTTTCTAAAATAATAGCAACTTTAAATCGTGAAACGTGAAACAACAATGTTTGCATGTTCTTATATTAGTTCTAGCATACAATTAAGTTTTCTCTGAAACTAGTCGGTAGAGTTGGCTAAAATTATCAATATTAGTTTCATGTTATGTAAAGCTGGTTAATTTGGTCCGTTCTTATCACTTTTCTAAAATAATAGCAACTTTAAATCGTGAAACGTGAAACAACAATGTTTGCATTTTCTTATATTAGTTCTAGAATACAATTAAGTTTTCTCTGAAACTAGTCGGTAGAGTTGGCTAAAATTATCAATATTAGTTTCATGTTATGTAAAGCTGGTTAATTTGGTCCGTTCTTATCACTTTTCTAAAATAATAGCAACTTTAAATCGTGAAACGTGAAACAACAATGTTTGCATTTTCTTATATTAGTTCTAGCATACAATTAAGTTTTCTCTGAAACTAGTCGGTAGAGTTGGCTAAAATTATCAATATTAGTTTCATGTTATGTAAAGCTGGTTAATTTGGTCCGTTCTTATCACTTTTCTAAAATAATAGCAACTTTAAATCGTGAAACGTGAAACAACAATGTTTGCATTTTCTTATATTAGTTCTAGCATACAATTAAGTTTTCTCTGAAACTAGTCGGTAGAGTTGGCTAAAATTATCAATATTAGTTTCATGTTATGTAAAGCTGGTTAATTTGGTCCGTTCTTATCACTTTTCTAAAATAATAGCAACTTTAAATCGTGAAACGTGAAACAACAATGTTTGCATTTTCTTATATTAGTTCTAGCATACAATTAAGTTTTCTCTGAAACTAGTCGGTAGAGTTGGCTAAAATTATCAATATTAGTTTCATGTTATGTAAAGCTGGTTAATTTGGTCCGTTCTTATCACTTTTCTAAAATAATAGCAACTTTAAATCGTGAAACGTGAAACAACAATGTTTGCATTTTCTTATATTAGTTCTAGCATACAATTAAGTTTTCTCTGAAACTAGTCGGTAGAGTTGGCTAAAATTATCAATATTAGTTTTATGTTATGTAACGCTGGTTAATTTGGTCCATTCTTATCACTTTTCTAAAATAATAGCAACTTTAAATCGTGAAACGTGAAACAACAATGTTTGCATGTTCTTATATTAGTTCTAGCATACAATTAAGTTTTCTCTGAAACTAGTCGGTAGAATTGGCTAAAATTATCAATATTAGTTTCATGTTATGTAAAGCTGGTTAATTTGGTCCGTTCTTATCACTTTTCTAAAATAATAGCAACTTTAAACCGTGAAACGTGAAACAACAATGTTTGCATTTTCTTATATTAGTTCTAGAATACAATTAAGTTTTCTCTGAAACTAGTCGGTAGAGTTGGCTAAAATTATCAATATTAGTTTCATGTTATGTAAAGCTGGTTAATTTGGTCCGTTCTTATCACTTTTCTAAAATAATAGCAACTTTAAATCGTGAAACGTGAAACAACAATGTTTGCATTTTCTTATATTAGTTCTAGCATACAATTAAGTTTTCTCTGAAACTAGTCGGTAGAGTTGGCTAAAATTATCAATATTAGTTTCATGTTATGTAAAGCTGGTTAATTTGGTCCGTTCTTATCACTTTTCTAAAATAATAGCAACTTTAAATCGTGAAACGTGAAACAACAATGTTTGCATTTTCTTATATTAGTTCTAGCATACAATTAAGTTTTCTCTGAAACTAGTCGGTAGAGTTGGCTAAAATTATCAATATAAGTTTTATGTTATGTAACACTGGTTAATTTGGTTCGTTCTTATCACTTTTCTAAAATAATAGCAACTTTAAATCGTGAAACGTGAAACAACAATGTTTGCATTTTCTTATATTAGTTCTAGCATACAATTAAGTTTTCTCTGAAACTAGTCGGTAGAGTTGGCTAAAATTATCAATATTAGTTTCATGTTATGTAAAGCTGGTTAATTTGGTCCGTTCTTATCACTTTTCTAAAATAATAGCAACTTTAAATCGTGAAACGTGAAACAACAATGTTTGCATTTTCTTATATTAGTTCTAGCATACAATTAAGTTTTCTCTGAAACTAGTCGGTAGAGTTGGCTAAAATTATCAATATTAGTTTCATGTTATGTAAAGCTGGTTAATTTGGTCCGTTCTTATCACTTTTCTAAAATAATAGCAACTTTAAATCGTGAAACGTGAAACAACAATGTTTGCATTTTCTTATATTAGTTCTAGCATACAATTAAGTTTTCTCTGAAACTAGTCGGTAGAGTTGGCTAAAATTATCAATATTAGTTTCATGTTATGTAAAGCTGATAAACCTGGTCCGTTCTTATCACTTTTCTAAAATAATAGCAACTTTAAATCGTGAAACGTGAAACAACAATGTTTGCATTTTCTTATATTAGTTCTAGCATACAATTAAGTTTTCTCTGAAACTAGTCGGTAGAGTTGGCTAAAATTATCAATATTAGTTTTGTGTTATGTAAAGCTGATAAACTTGGTCCGTTCTTATCACTTTTCTAAAATAATAGCAACTTTAAATCGTGAAACGTGAAACAACAATGTTTGCATTTTCTTATATTAGTTCTAGCATACAATTAAGTTTTCTCTGAAACTAGTCGGTAGAGTTGGCTAAAATTATCAATATTAGTTTTATATTATGTAAAGCTGGTTAATTTGGTCCGTTCTTATCACTTTTCTAAAATAATAGCAACTTTAAATCGTGAAACGTGAAACAACAATGTTTGCATTTTCTTATATTAGTTCTAGCATACAATTAAGTTTTCTCTGAAACTAGTCGGTAGAGTTGGCTAAAATTATCAATATTAGTTTCATGTTATGTAAAGCTGGTTAATTTGGTCCGTTCTTATCACTTTTCTAAAATAATAGCAACTTTAAATCGTGAAACGTGAAACAACAATGTTTGCATTTTCTTATATTAGTTCTAGCATACAATTAAGTTTTCTCTGAAACTAGTCGGTAGAGTTGGCTAAAATTATCAATATTAGTTTCATGTTATGTAAAGCTGATAAACCTGGCCCGTTCTTATCACTTTTCTAAAATAATAGCAACTTTAAATCGTGAAACGTGAAACAACAATGTTTGCATTTTCTTATATTAGTTCTAGCATACAATTAAGTTTTCTCTGAAACTAGTCGGTAGAGTTGGCTAAAATTATCAATATTAGTTTTGTGTTATGTAAAGCTGATAAACTTGGTCCGTTCTTATCACTTTTCTAAAATAATAGCAACTTTAAATCGTGAAACGTGAAACAACAATGTTTGCATGTTCTTATATTAGTTCTAGCATACAATTAAGTTTTCTCTGAAACTAGTCGGTAGAGTTGGCTAAAATTATCAATATTAGTTTCATGTTATGTAAAGCTGGTTAATTTGGTCCGTTCTTATCACTTTTCTAAAATAATAGCAACTTTAAATCGTGAAACGTGAAACAACAATGTTTGCATTTTCTTATATTAGTTCTAGAATACAATTAAGTTTTTATATTAGTTCTAGCATACAATTAAGTTTTCTCTGAAACTAGTCGGTAGAGTTGGCTAAAATTATCAATATTAGTTTCATGTTATGTAAAGCTGGTTAATTTGGTCCGTTCTTATCACTTTTCTAAAATAATAGCAACTTTAAATCGTGAAACGTGAAACAACAATGTTTGCATTTTCTTATATTAGTTCTAGCATACAATTAAGTTTTCTCTGAAACTAGTCGGTAGAGTTGGCTAAAATTATCAATATTAGTTTCATGTTATGTAAAGCTGGTTAATTTGGTCCGTTCTTATCACTTTTCTAAAATAATAGCAACTTTAAATCGTGAAACGTGAAACAACAATGTTTGCATTTTCTTATATTAGTTCTAGCATACAATTAAGTTTTCTCTGAAACTAGTCGGTAGAGTTGGCTAAAATTATCAATATTAGTTTCATGTTATGTAAAGCTGGTTAATTTGGTCCGTTCTTATCACTTTTCTAAAATAATAGCAACTTTAAATCGTGAAACGTGAAACAACAATGTTTGCATTTTCTTATATTAGTTCTAGCATACAATTAAGTTTTCTCTGAAACTAGTCGGTAGAGTTGGCTAAAATTATCAATATTAGTTTCATGTTATGTAAAGCTGGTTAATTTGGTCCGTTCTTATCACTTTTCTAAAATAATAGCAACTTTAAATCGTGAAACGTGAAACAACAATGTTTGCATTTTCTTATATTAGTTCTAGCATACAATTAAGTTTTCTCTGAAACTAGTCGGTAGAGTTGGCTAAAATTATCAATATTAGTTTCATGTTATGTAAAGCTGATAAACCTGGTCCGTTCTTATCACTTTTCTAAAATAATAGCAACTTTAAATCGTGAAACGTGAAACAACAATGTTTGCATTTTCTTATATTAGTTCTAGCATACAATTAAGTTTTCTCTGAAACTAGTCGGTAGAGTTGGCTAAAATTATCAATATTAGTTTTGTGTTATGTAAAGCTGATAAACTTGGTCCGTTCTTATCACTTTTCTAAAATAATAGCAACTTTAAATCGTGAAACGTGAAACAACAATGTTTGCATTTTCTTATATTAGTTCTAGCATACAATTAAGTTTTCTCTGAAACTAGTCGGTAGAGTTGGCTAAAATTATCAATATTAGTTTTATATTATGTAAAGCTGGTTAATTTGGTCCGTTCTTATCACTTTTCTAAAATAATAGCAACTTTAAATCGTGAAACGTGAAACAACAATGTTTGCATTTTCTTATATTAGTTCTAGCATACAATTAAGTTTTCTCTGAAACTAGTCGGTAGAGTTGGCTAAAATTATCAATATTAGTTTCATGTTATGTAAAGCTGGTTAATTTGGTCCGTTCTTATCACTTTTCTAAAATAATAGCAACTTTAAATCGTGAAACGTGAAACAACAATGTTTGCATTTTCTTATATTAGTTCTAGCATACAATTAAGTTTTCTCTGAAACTAGTCGGTAGAGTTGGCTAAAATTATCAATATTAGTTTCATGTTATGTAAAGCTGATAAACCTGGCCCGTTCTTATCACTTTTCTAAAATAATAGCAACTTTAAATCGTGAAACGTGAAACAACAATGTTTGCATTTTCTTATATTAGTTCTAGCATACAATTAAGTTTTCTCTGAAACTAGTCGGTAGAGTTGGCTAAAATTATCAATATTAGTTTTGTGTTATGTAAAGCTGATAAACTTGGTCCGTTCTTATCACTTTTCTAAAATAATAGCAACTTTAAATCGTGAAACGTGAAACAACAATGTTTGCATGTTCTTATATTAGTTCTAGCATACAATTAAGTTTTCTCTGAAACTAGTCGGTAGAGTTGGCTAAAATTATCAATATTAGTTTCATGTTATGTAAAGCTGGTTAATTTGGTCCGTTCTTATCACTTTTCTAAAATAATAGCAACTTTAAATCGTGAAACGTGAAACAACAATGTTTGCATTTTCTTATATTAGTTCTAGAATACAATTAAGTTTTTATATTAGTTCTAGCATACAATTAAGTTTTCTCTGAAACTAGTCGGTAGAGTTGGCTAAAATTATCAATATTAGTTTCATGTTATGTAAAGCTGGTTAATTTGGTCCGTTCTTATCACTTTTCTAAAATAATAGCAACTTTAAATCGTGAAACGTGAAACAACAATGTTTGCATTTTCTTATATTAGTTCTAGCATACAATTAAGTTTTCTCTGAAACTAGTCGGTAGAGTTGGCTAAAATTATCAATATTAGTTTTGTGTTATGTAAAGCTGATAAACTTGGTCCGTTCTTATCACTTTTCTAAAATAATAGCAACTTTAAATCGTGAAACGTGAAACAACAATGTTTGCATGTTCTTATATTAGTTCTAGCATACAATTAAGTTTTCTCTGAAACTAGTCGGTAGAGTTGGCTAAAATTATCAATATTAGTTTCATGTTATGTAAAGCTGGTTAATTTGGTCCGTTCTTATCACTTTTCTAAAATAATAGCAACTTTAAATCGTGAAACGTGAAACAACAATGTTTGCATTTTCTTATATTAGTTCTAGCATACAATTAAGTTTTCTCTGAAACTAGTCGGTAGAGTTGGCTAAAATTATCAATATTAGTTTCATGTTATGTAAAGCTGATAAACTTGGTCCGTTCTTATCACTTTTCTAAAATAATAGCAACTTTAAATCGTGAAACGTGAAACAACAATGTTTGCATGTTCTTATATTAGTTCTAGCATACAATTAAGTTTTCTCTGAAACTAGTCGGTAGAGTTGGCTAAAATTATCAATATTAGTTTCATGTTATGTAAAGCTGGTTAATTTGGTCCGTTCTTATCACTTTTCTAAAATAATAGCAACTTTAAATCGTGAAACGTGAAACAACAATGTTTGCATTTTCTTATATTAGTTCTAGCATACAATTAAGTTTTCTCTGAAACTAGTCGGTAGAGTTGGCTAAAATTATCAATATTAGTTTCATGTTATGTAAAGCTGGTTAATTTGGTCCGTTCTTATCACTTTTCTAAAATAATAGCAACTTTAAATCGTGAAACGTGAAACAACAATGTTTGCATTTTCTTATATTAGTTCTAGCATACAATTAAGTTTTCTCTGAAACTAGTCGGTAGAGTTGGCTAAAATTATCAATATTAGTTTCATGTTATGTAAAGCTGGTTAATTTGGTCCGTTCTTATCACTTTTCTAAAATAATAGCAACTTTAAATCGTGAAACGTGAAACAACAATGTTTGCATTTTCTTATATTAGTTCTAGAATACAATTAAGTTTTCTCTGAAACTAGTCGGTAGAGTTGGCTAAAATTATCAATATTAGTTTCATGTTATGTAAAGCTGGTTAATTTGGTCCGTTCTTATCACTTTTCTAAAATAATAGCAACTTTAAATCGTGAAACGTGAAACAACAATGTTTGCATTTTCTTATATTAGTTCTAGCATACAATTAAGTTTTCTCTGAAACTAGTCGGTAGAGTTGGCTAAAATTATCAATAATAGTTTTGTGTTATGTAAAGCTGATAAACTTGGTCCGTTCTTATCACTTTTCTAAAATAATAGCAACTTTAAATCGTGAAACGTGAAACAACAATGTTTGCATTTTCTTATATTAGTTCTAGCATACAATTAAGTTTTCTCTGAAACTAGTCGGTAGAGTTGGCTAAAATTATCAATATTAGTTTCATGTTATGTAAAGCTGGTTAATTTGGTCCGTTCTTATCACTTTTCTAAAATAATAGCAACTTTAAATCGTGAAACGTGAAACAACAATGTTTGCATTTTCTTATATTAGTTCTAGCATACAATTAAGTTTTCTCTGAAACTAGTCGGTAGAGTTGGCTAAAATTATCAATATTAGTTTCATGTTATGTAAAGCTGGTTAATTTGGTCCGTTCTTATCACTTTTCTAAAATAATAGCAACTTTAAATCGTGAAACGTGAAACAACAATATTTGCATTTTCTTATATTAGTTCTAGCATACAATTAAGTTTTCTCTGAAACTAGTCGGTAGAGTTGGGTAAAATTATCAATATTAGTTTTATGTTATGTAACGCTGGTTAATTTGGTCCGTTCTTATCACTTTTCTAAAATAATAGCAACTTTAAATCGTGAAACGTGAAACAACAATGTTTGCATTTTCTTATATTAGTTCTAGCATACAATTAAGTTTTCTCTGAAACTAGTCGGTAGAGTTGGCTAAAATTATCAATATTAGTTTCATGTTATGTAAAGTTGGTTAATTTGGTCCGTTCTTATCACTTTTCTAAAATAATAGCAACTTTAAATCGTGAAACGTGAAACAACAATGTTTGCATGTTCTTATATTAGTTCTAGCATACAATTAAGTTTTCTCTGAAACTAGTCGGTAGAATTGGCTAAAATTATCAATATTAGTTTCATGTTATGTAAAGCTGGTTAATTTGGTCCGTTCTTATCACTTTTCTAAAATAATAGCAACTTTAAATCGTGAAACGTGAAACAACAATGTTTGCATTTTCTTATATTAGTTCTAGAATACAATTAAGTTTTCTCTGAAACTAGTCGGTAGAGTTGGCTAAAATTATCAATATTAGTTTCATGTTATGTAAAACTGGTTAATTTGGTCCGTTCTTATCACTTTTCTAAAATAATAGCAACTTTAAATCGTGAAACGTGAAACAACAATGTTTGCATTTTCTTATATTAGTTCTAGCATACAATTAAGTTTTCTCTGAAACTAGTCGGTAGAGTTGGCTAAAATTATCAATATTAGTTTCATGTTATGTAAAGCTGGTTAATTTGGTCCGTTCTTATCACTTTTCTAAAATAATAGCAACTTTAAATCGTGAAACGTGAAACAACAATGTTTGCATTTTCTTATATTAGTTCTAGCATACAATTAAGTTTTCTCTGAAACTAGTCGGTAGAGTTGGCTAAAATTATCAATATTAGTTTTATGTTATGTAACGCTGGTTAATTTGGTTCGTTCTTATCACTTTTCTAAAATAATAGCAACTTTAAATCGTGAAACGTGAAACAACAATGTTTGCATTTTCTTATATTAGTTCTAGCATACAATTAAGTTTTCTCTGAAACTAGTCGGTAGAGTTGGCTAAAATTATCAATATTAGTTTCATGTTATGTAAAGCTGGTTAATTTGGTCCGTTCTTATCACTTTTCTAAAATAATAGCAACTTTAAATCGTGAAACGTGAAACAACAATGTTTGCATTTTCTTATATTAGTTCTAGCATACAATTAAGTTTTCTCTGAAACTAGTCGGTAGAGTTGGCTAAAATTATCAATATTAGTTTCATGTTATGTAAAGCTGGTTAATTTGGTCCGTTCTTATCACTTTTCTAAAATAATAGCAACTTTAAATCGTGAAACGTGAAACAACAATGTTTGCATTTTCTTATATTAGTTCTAGCATACAATTAAGTTTTCTCTGAAACTAGTCGGTAGAGTTGGCTAAAATTATCAATATTAGTTTCATGTTATGTAAAGCTGGTTAATTTGGTCCGTTCTTATCACTTTTCTAAAATAATAGCAACTTTAAATCGTGAAACGTGAAACAACAATATTTGCATTTTCTTATATTAGTTCTAGCATACAATTAAGTTTTCTCTGAAACTAGTCGGTAGAGTTGGCTAAAATTATCAATATTAGTTTCATGTTATGTAAAGCTGGTTAATTTGGTCCGTTCTTATCACTTTTCTATAATAATAGCAACTTTAAATCGTGAAACGTGAAACAACAATGTTTGCATTTTCTTATATTAGTTCTAGCATACAATTAAGTTTTCTCTGAAACTAGTCGGTAGAGTTGGCTAAAATTATCAATATTAGTTTCATGTTATGTAAAGCTGATAAACCTGGTCCGTTCTTATCACTTTTCTAAAATAATAGCAACTTTAAATCGTGAAACGTGAAACAACAATATTTGCATTTTCTTATATTAGTTCTAGCATACAATTAAGTTTTCTCTGAAACTAGTCGGTAGAGTTGGCTAAAATTATCAATATTAGTTTTATGTTATGTAACGCTGGTTAATTTGGTCCGTTCTTATCACTTTTCTAAAATAATAGCAACTTTAAATCGTGAAACGTGAAACAACAATGTTTGCATTTTCTTATATTAGTTCTAGCATACAATTAAGTTTTCTCTGAAACTAGTCGGTAGAGTTGGCTAAAATTATCAATATTAGTTTTGTGTTATGTGAAGCTGATAAACTTGGTCCGTTCTTATCACTTTTCTAAAATAATAGCAACTTTGAATCGTGAAACGTGAAACAACAATGTTTGCATTTTCTTATATTAGTTCTAGCATACAATTAAGTTTTCTCTGAAACTAGTCGGTAGAGTTGGCTAAAATTATCAATATTAGTTTTATGTTATGTAACGCTGGTTAATTTGGTCCGTTCTTATCACTTTTCTAAAATAATAGCAACTTTAAATCGTGAAACGTGAAACAACAATGTTTGCATTTTCTTATATTAGTTCTAGAATACAATTAAGTTTTCTCTGAAACTAGTCGGTAGAGTTGGCTAAAATTATCAATATTAGTTTCATGTTATGTAAAACTGGTTAATTTGGTCCGTTCTTATCACTTTTCTAAAATAATAGCAACTTTAAATCGTGAAACGTGAAACAACAATGTTTGCATTTTCTTATATTAGTTCTAGCATACAATTAAGTTTTCTCTGAAACTAGTCGGTAGAGTTGGCTAAAATTATCAATATTAGTTTCATGTTATGTAAAGCTGGTTAATTTGGTCCGTTCTTATCACTTTTCTAAAATAATAGCAACTTTAAATCGTGAAACGTGAAACAACAATGTTTGCATTTTCTTATATTAGTTCTAGCATACAATTAAGTTTTCTCTGAAACTAGTCGGTAGAGTTGGCTAAAATTATCAATATTAGTTTTATGTTATGTAACGCTGGTTAATTTGGTTCGTTCTTATCACTTTTCTAAAATAATAGCAACTTTAAATCGTGAAACGTGAAACAACAATATTTGCATTTTCTTATATTAGTTCTAGCATACAATTAAGTTTTCTCTGAAACTAGTCGGTAGAGTTGGCTAAAATTATCAATATTAGTTTTATGTTATGTAACGCTGGTTAATTTGGTCCGTTCTTATCACTTTTCTAAAATAATAGCAACTTTAAATCGTGAAACGTGAAACAACAATGTTTGCATTTTCTTATATTAGTTCTAGCATACAATTAAGTTTTCTCTGAAACTAGTCGGTAGAGTTGGCTAAAATTATCAATATTAGTTTTGTGTTATGTGAAGCTGATAAACTTGGTCCGTTCTTATCACTTTTCTAAAATAATAGCAACTTTGAATCGTGAAACGTGAAACAACAATGTTTGCATTTTCTTATATTAGTTCTAGCATACAATTAAGTTTTCTCTGAAACTAGTCGGTAGAGTTGGCTAAAATTATCAATATTAGTTTTATGTTATGTAACGCTGGTTAATTTGGTCCGTTCTTATCACTTTTCTAAAATAATAGCAACTTTAAATCGTGAAACGTGAAACAACAATGTTTGCATTTTCTTATATTAGTTCTAACATACAATTAAGTTTTCTCTGAAACTAGTCGGTAGAGTTGGCTAAAATTATCAATATTAGTTTTATGTTATGTAAATCTGGTTAATTTGGTCCGTTCTTATCACTTTTCTAAAATAATAGCAACTTTAAATCGTGAAACGTGAAACAACAATGTTTGCATTTTCTTATATTAGTTCTAGCATACAATTAAGTTTTCTCTGAAACTAGTCGGTAGAGTTGGCTAAAATTATCAATATTAGTTTCATGTTATGTAAAGCTGATAAACCTGGTCCGTTCTTATCACTTTTCTAAAATAATAGCAACTTTAAATCGTGAAACGTGAAACAACAATGTTTGCATTTTCTTATATTAGTTCTAGCATACAATTAAGTTTTCTCTGAAACTAGTCGGTAGAGTTGGCTAAAATTATCAATATTAGTTTCATGTTATGTAAAGCTGATAAACCTGGTCCGTTCTTATCACTTTTCTAAAATAATAGCAACTTTAAATCGTGAAACGTGAAACAACAATATTTGCATTTTCTTATATTAGTTCTAGCATACAATTAAGTTTTCTCTGAAACTAGTCGGTAGAGTTGGCTAAAATTATCAATATTAGTTTTATGTTATGTAACGCTGGTTAATTTGGTCCGTTCTTATCACTTTTCTAAAATAATAGCAACTTTAAATCGTGAAACGTGAAACAACAATGTTTGCATTTTCTTATATTAGTTCTAGCATACAATTAAGTTTTCTCTGAAACTAGTCGGTAGAGTTGGCTAAAATTATCAATATTAGTTTTGTGTTATGTGAAGCTGATAAACTTGGTCCGTTCTTATCACTTTTCTAAAATAATAGCAACTTTGAATCGTGAAACGTGAAACAACAATGTTTGCATTTTCTTATATTAGTTCTAGCATACAATTAAGTTTTCTCTGAAACTAGTCGGTAGAGTTGGCTAAAATTATCAATATTAGTTTTATGTTATGTAAAGCTGGTTAATTTGGTCCGTTCTTATCACTTTTCTAAAATAATAGCAACTTTAAATCGTGAAACGTGAAACAACAATGTTTGCATTTTCTTATATTAGTTCTAGCATACAATTAAGTTTTCTCTGAAACTAGTCGGTAGAGTTGGCTAAAATTATCAATATTAGTTTCATGTTATGTAAAGCTGGTTAATTTGGTCCGTTCTTATCACTTTTCTAAAATAATAGCAACTTTAAATCGTGAAACGTGAAACAACAATGTTTGCATTTTCTTATATTAGTTCTAGCATACAATTAAGTTTTCTCTGAAACTAGTCGGTAGAGTTGGCTAAAATTATCAATATTAGTTTCATGTTATGTAAAGCTGATAAACCTGGTCCGTTCTTATCACTTTTCTAAAATAATAGCAACTTTAAATCGTGAAACGTGAAACAACAATGTTTGCATTTTCTTATATTAGTTCTAGCATACAATTAAGTTTTCTCTGAAACTAGTCGGTAGAGTTGGCTAAAATTATCAATATTAGTTTCATGTTATGTAAAGCTGGTTAATTTGGTCCGTTCTTATCACTTTTCTAAAATAATAGCAACTTTAAATCGTGAAACGTGAAACAACAATGTTTGCATTTTCTTATATTAGTTCTAGCATACAATTAAGTTTTCTCTGAAACTAGTCGGTAGAGTTGGCTAAAATTATCAATATTAGTTTTGTGTTATGTAAAGCTGATAACTTGGTCCGTTCTTATCACTTTTCTAAAATAATAGCAACTTTAAATCGTGAAACGTGAAACAACAATGTTTGCATTTTCTTATATTAGTTCTAGCATACAATTAAGTTTTCTCTGAAACTAGTCGGTAGAGTTGGCTAAAATTATCAATATTAGTTTCATGTTATGTAAAGCTGGTTAATTTGGTCCGTTCTTATCACTTTTCTAAAATAATAGCAACTTTAAATCGTGAAACGTGAAACAACAATGTTTGCATTTTCTTATATTAGTTCTAGCATACAATTAAGTTTTCTCTGAAACTAGTCGGTAGAGTTGGCTAAAATTATCAATATTAGTTTCATGTTATGTAAAGCTGGTTAATTTGGTCCGTTCTTATCACTTTTCTAAAATAATAGCAACTTTAAATCGTGAAACGTGAAACAACAATATTTGCATTTTCTTATATTAGTTCTAGCATACAATTAAGTTTTCTCTGAAACTAGTCGGTAGAGTTGGCTAAAATTATCAATATTAGTTTTATGTTATGTAACGCTGGTTAATTTGGTCCGTTCTTATCACTTTTCTAAAATAATAGCAACTTTAAATCGTGAAACGTGAAACAACAATGTTTGCATTTTCGTATATTAGTTCTAGCATACAATTAAGTTTTCTTTGAAACTAGTCGGTAGAGTTGGCTAAAATTATCAATATTAGTTTCATGTTATGTAAAGCTGGTTAATTTGGTCCGTTCTTATCACTTTTCTAAAATAATAGCAACTTTAAATCGTGAAACGTGAAACAACAATGTTTGCATTTTCTTATATTAGTTCTAGCATACAATTAAGTTTTCTCTGAAACTAGTCGGTAGAGTTGGCTAAAATTATCAATATTAGTTTCATGTTATGTAAAGCTGGTTAATTTGGTCCGTTCTTATCACTTTTCTAAAATAATAGCAACTTTAAATCGTGAAACGTGAAACAACAATATTTGCATTTTCTTATATTAGTTCTAGCATACAATTAAGTTTTCTCTGAAACTAGTCGGTAGAGTTGGCTAAAATTATCAATATTAGTTTTGTGTTATGTAAAGCTGATAAACTTGGTCCGTTCTTATCACTTTTCTAAAATAATAGCAACTTTAAATCGTGAAACGTGAAACAACAATGTTTGCATTTTCTTATATTAGTTCTAGCATACAATTAAGTTTTCTCTGAAACTAATCGGTAGAGTTGGCTAAAATTATCAATATTAGTTTTATGTTATGTAAACCTGGTTAATTTGGTCCGTTCTTATCACTTTTCTAAAATAATAGCAACTTTAAATCGTGAAACGTGAAACAACAATGTTTGCATTTTCTTATATTAGTTCTAGCATACAATTAAGTTTTCTCTGAAACTAGTCGGTAGAGTTGGCTAAAATTATCAATATTAGTTTCATGTTATGTAAAGCTGATAAACCTGGTCCGTTCTTATCACTTTTCTAAAATAATAGCAACTTTAAATCGTGAAACGTGAAACAACAATGTTTGCATTTTCTTATATTAGTTCTAGCATACAATTAAGTTTTCTCTGAAACTAGTCGGTAGAGTTGGCTAAAATTATCAATATTAGTTTTGTGTTATGTAAAGCTGATAAACTTGGTCCGTTCTTATCACTTTTCTAAAATAATAGCAACTTTATATCGTGAAACGTGAAACAACAATGTTTGCATGTTCTTATGTTAGTTCTAGCATACAATTAAGTTTTCTCTGAAACTAGTCGGTAGAGTTGGCTAAAATTATCAATATTAGTTTCATGTTATGTAAAGCTGGTTAATTTGGTCCGTTCTTATCACTTTTCTAAAATAATAGCAACTTTAAATCGTGAAACGTGAAACAACAATGTTTGCATTTTCTTATATTAGTTCTAGAATACAATTAAGTTTTCTCTGAAACTAGTCGGTAGAGTTGGCTAAAATTATCAATATTAGTTTCATGTTATGTAAAGCTGGTTAATTTGGTCCGTTCTTATCACTTTTCTAAAATAATAGCAACTTTAAATCGTGAAACGTGAAACAACAATGTTTGCATTTTCTTATATTAGTTCTAGCATACAATTAAGTTTTCTCTGAAACTAGTCGGTAGAGTTGGCTAAAATTATCAATATTAGTTTCATGTTATGTAAAGCTGGTTAATTTGGTCCGTTCTTATCACTTTTCTAAAATAATAGCAACTTTAAATCGTGAAACGTGAAACAACAATGTTTGCATTTTCTTATATTAGTTCTAGCATACAATTAAGTTTTCTCTGAAACTAGTCGGTAGAGTTGGCTGAAATTATCAATATTAGTTTCATGTTATGTAAAGCTGGTTAATTTGGTCCGTTCTTATCACTTTTCTAAAATAATAGCAACTTTAAATCGTGAAACGTGAAACAACAATGTTTGCATTTTCTTATATTAGTTCTAGCATACAATTAAGTTTTCTCTGAAACTAGTCGGTAGAGTTGGCTAAAATTATCAATATTAGTTTCATGTTATGTAAAGCTGATAAACTTGGTCCGTTCTTATCACTTTTCTAAAATAATAGCAACTTTAAATCGTGAAACGTGAAACAACAATGTTTGCATTTTCTTATATTAGTTCTAGCATACAATTAAGTTTTCTCTGAAACTAGTCGGTAGAGTTGGCTAAAATTATCAATATTAGTTTCATGTTATGTAAAGCTGGTTAATTTGGTCCGTTCTTATCACTTTTCTAAAATAATAGCAACTTTAAATCGTGAAACGTGAAACAACAATGTTTGCATTTTCTTATATTAGTTCTAGCATACAATTAAGTTTTCTCTGAAACTAGTCGGTAGAGTTGGCTAAAATTATCAATATTAGTTTCATGTTATGTAAAGCTGGTTAATTTGGTCCGTTCTTATCACTTTTCTAAAATAATAGCAACTTTAAATCGTGAAACGTGAAACAACAATATTTGCATTTTCTTATATTAGTTCTAGCATACAATTAAGTTTTCTCTGAAACTAGTCGGTAGAGTTGGGTAAAATTATCAATATTAGTTTTATGTTATGTAACGCTGGTTAATTTGGTCCGTTCTTATCACTTTTCTAAAATAATAGCAACTTTAAATCGTGAAACGTGAAACAACAATCTTTGCATTTTCTTATATTAGTTCTAGCATACAATTAAGTTTTCTCTGAAACTAGTCGGTAGAGTTGGGTAAAATTATCAATATTAGTTTCATGATATGTAAAGCTGGTTAATTTGGTCCGTTCTTATCACTTTTCTAAAATAATAGCAACTTTAAATCGTGAAACGTGAAACAACAATGTTTGCATGTTCTTATATTAGTTCTAGCATACAATTAAGTTTTCTCTGAAACTAGTCGGTAGAATTGGCTAAAATTATCAATATTAGTTTCATGTTATGTAAAGCTGGTTAATTTGGTCCGTTCTTATCACTTTTCTAAAATAATAGCAACTTTAAATCGTGAAACGTGAAACAACAATGTTTGCATTTTCTTATATTAGTTCTAGAATACAATTAAGTTTTCTCTGAAACTAGTCGGTAGAGTTGGCTAAAATTATCAATATTAGTTTCATGTTATGTAAAGCTGGTTAATTTGGTCCGTTCTTATCACTTTTCTAAAATAATAGCAACTTTAAATCGTGAAACGTGAAACAACAATGTTTGCATTTTCTTATATTAGTTCTAGCATACAATTAAGTTTTCTCTGAAACTAGTCGGTAGAGTTGGCTAAAATTATCAATATTAGTTTCATGTTATGTAAAGCTGGTTAATTTGGTCCGTTCTTATCACTTTTCTAAAATAATAGCAACTTTAAATCGTGAAACGTGAAACAACAATGTTTGCATTTTCTTATATTAGTTCTAGCATACAATTAAGTTTTCTCTGAAACTAGTCGGTAGAGTTGGCTAAAATTATCAATATTAGTTTTATGTTATGTAACGCTGGTTAATTTGGTTCGTTCTTATCACTTTTCTAAAATAATAGCAACTTTAAATCGTGAAACGTGAAACAACAATGTTTGCATTTTCTTATATTAGTTCTAGCATACAATTAAGTTTTCTCTGAAACTAGTCGGTAGAGTTGGCTAAAATTATCAATATTAGTTTCATGTTATGTAAAGCTGGTTAATTTGGTCCGTTCTTATCACTTTTCTAAAATAATAGCAACTTTAAATCATGAAACGTGAAACAACAATGTTTGCATTTTCTTATATTAGTTCTAGCATACAATTAAGTTTTCTCTGAAACTAGTCGGTAGAGTTGGCTAAAATTATCAATATTAGTTTCATGTTATGTAAAGCTGGTTAATTTGGTCCGTTCTTATCACTTTTCTAAAATAATAGCAACTTTAAATCGTGAAACGTGAAACAACAATGTTTGCATTTTCTTATATTAGTTCTAGCATACAATTAAGTTTTCTCTGAAACCAGTCGGTAGAGTTGGCTAAAATTATCAATATTAGTTTCATGTTATGTAAAGCTGGTTAATTTGGTCCGTTCTTATCACTTTTCTAAAATAATAGCAACTTTAAATCGTGAAACGTGAAACAACAATATTTGCATTTTCTTATATTAGTTCTAGCATACAATTAAGTTTTCTCTGAAACTAGTCGGTAGAGTTGGCTAAAATTATCAATATTAGTTTCATGTTATGTAAAGCTGGTTAATTTGGTCCGTTCTTATCACTTTTCTAAAATAATAGCAACTTTAAATCGTGAAACGTGAAACAACAATGTTTGCATTTTCTTATATTAGTTCTAGCATACAAATAAGTTTTCTTTGAAACTAGTCGGTAGAGTTGGCTAAAATTATCAATATTAGTTTCATGTTATGTAAAGCTGGTTAATTTGGTCCGTTCTTATCACTTTTCTAAAATAATAGCAACTTTAAATCGTGAAACGTGAAACAACAATGTTTGCATTTTCTTATATTAGTTCTAGCATACAATTAAGTTTTCTCTGAAACTAGTCGGTAGAGTTGGCTAAAATTATCAATATTAGTTTCATGTTATGTAAAGCTGATAAACCTGGTCCGTTCTTATCACTTTTCTAAAATAATAGCAACTTTAAATCGTGAAACGTGAAACAACAATATTTGCATTTTCTTATATTAGTTCTAGCATACAATTAAGTTTTCTCTGAAACTAGTCGGTAGAGTTGGCTAAAATTATCAATATTAGTTTTATGTTATGTAACGCTGGTTAATTTGGTCCGTTCTTATCACTTTTCTAAAATAATAGCAACTTTAAATCGTGAAACGTGAAACAACAATGTTTGCATTTTCTTATATTAGTTCTAGCATACAATTAAGTTTTCTCTGAAACTAGTCTTTAGAGTTGGCTAAAATTATCAATATTAGTTTTGTGTTATGTGAAGCTGATAAACTTGGTCCGTTCTTATCACTTTTCTAAAATAATAGCAACTTTGAATCGTGAAACGTGAAACAACAATGTTTGCATTTTCTTATATTAGTTCTAGCATACAATTAAGTTTTCTCTGAAACTAGTCGGTAGAGTTGGCTAAAATTATCAATATTAGTTTTATGTTATGTAACGCTGGTTAATTTGGTCCGTTCTTATCACTTTTCTAAAATAATAGCAACTTTAAATCGTGAAACGTGAAACAACAATGTTTGCATTTTCTTATATTAGTTCTAACATACAATTAAGTTTTCTCTGAAACTAGTCGGTAGAGTTGGCTAAAATTATCAATATTAGTTTTATGTTATGTAAATCTGGTTAATTTGGTCCGTTCTTATCACTTTTCTAAAATAATAGCAACTTTAAATCGTGAAACGTGAAACAACAATGTTTGCATTTTCTTATATTAGTTCTAACATACAATTAAGTTTTCTCTGAAACTAGTCGGTAGAGTTGGCTAAAATTATCAATATTAGTTTTATGTTATGTAAATCTGGTTAATTTGGTCCGTTCTTATCACTTTTCTAAAATAATAGCAACTTTAAATCTTGAAACGTGAAACAACAATGTTTGCATTTTCTTATATTAGTTCTAGCATACAATTAAGTTTTCTCTGAAACTAGTCGGTAGAGTTGGCTAAAATTATCAATATTAGTTTTATGTTATGTAAAGCTGGTTAATTTGGTCCGTTCTTATCACTTTTCTAAAATAATAGCAACTTTAAATCGTGAAACGTGAAACAACAATGTTTGCATTTTCTTATATTAGTTCTAGCATACAATTAAGTTTTCTCTGAAACTAGTCGGTAGAGTTGGCTAAAATTATCAATATTAGTTTCATGTTATGTAAAGCTGGTTAATTTGGTCCGTTCTTATCACTTTTCTAAAATAATAGCAACTTTAAATCGTGAAACGTGAAACAACAATGTTTGCATTTTCTTATATTAGTTCTAGCATACAATTAAGTTTTCTCTGAAACTAGTCGGTATAGTTGGCTAAAATTATCAATATTAGTTTCATGTTATGTAAAGCTGATAAACCTGGTCCGTTCTTATCACTTTTCTAAAATAATAGCAACTTTAAATCGTGAAACGTGAAACAACAATGTTTGCATTTTCATATATTAGTTCTAGCATACAATTAAGTTTTCTCTGAAACTAGTCGGTAGAGTTGGCTAAAATTATCAATATTAGTTTTGTGTTATGTAAAGCTGATAAACTTGCTTGATAAACTAAACAATGTTTGCATTTTCTTATATTAGTTCTAGCATACAATTAAGTTTTCTCTGAAACTAGTCGGTAGAGTTGGCTAAAATTATCAATATTAGTTTCATGTTATGTAAAGCTGGTTAATTTGGTCCGTTCTTATCACTTTTCTAAAATAATAGCAACTTTAAATCGTGAAACGTGAAACAACAATGTTTGCATTTTCTTATATTAGTTCTAGCATACAATTAAGTTTTCTCTGAAACTAGTCGGTAGAGTTGGCTAAAATTATCAATATTAGTTTCATGTTATGTAAAGCTGGTTAATTTGGTCCGTTCTTATCACTTTTCTAAAATAATAGCAACTTTAAATCGTGAAACGTGAAACAACAATATTTGCATTTTCTTATATTAGTTCTAGCATACAATTAAGTTTTCTCTGAAACTAGTCGGTAGAGTTGGCTAAAATTATCAATATTAGTTTCATGTTATGTAAAGCTGGTTAATTTGGTCCGTTCTTATCACTTTTCTAAAATAATAGCAACTTTAAATCGTGAAACGTGAAACAACAATGTTTGCATGTTCTTATATTAGTTCTAGCATACAATTAAGTTTTCTCTGAAACTAGTCGGTAGAGTTGGCTAAAATTATCAATATTAGTTTCATGTTATGTAAAGCTGGTTAATTTGGTCCGTTCTTATCACTTTTCTAAAATAATAGCAACTTTAAATCGTGAAACGTGAAACAACAATGTTTGCATTTTCTTATATTAGTTCTAGCATACAATTAAGTTTTCTCTGAAACTAGTCGGTAGAGTTGGCTAAAATTATCAATATTAGTTTCATGTTATGTAAAGCTGGTTAATTTGGTCCGTTCTTATCACTTTTCTAAAATAATAGCAACTTTAAATCGTGAAACGTGAAACAACAATGTTTGCATTTTCTTATATTAGTTCTAGCATACAATTAAGTTTTCTCTGAAACTAGTCGGTAGAGTTGGCTAAAATTATCAATATTAGTTTCATGTTATGTAAAGCTGGTTAATTTGGTCCGTTCTTATCACTTTTCTAAAATAATAGCAACTTTAAATCGTGAAACGTGAAACAACAATGTTTGCATTTTCTTATATTAGTTCTAGCATACAATTAAGTTTTCTCTGAAACTAGTCGGTAGAGTTGGCTAAAATTATCAATATTAGTTTTATGTTATGTAACGCTGGTTAATTTGGTTCGTTCTTATCACTTTTCTAAAATAATAGCAACTTTAAATCGTGAAACGTGAAACAACAATGTTTGCATTTTCTTATATTAGTTCTAGCATACAATTAAGTTTTCTCTGAAACTAGTCGGTAGAGTTGGCTAAAATTATCAATATTAGTTTCATGTTATGTAAAGCTGGTTAATTTGGTCCGTTCTTATCACTTTTCTAAAATAATAGCAACTTTAAATCGTGAAACGTGAAACAACAATGTTTGCATTTTCTTATATTAGTTCTAGCATACAATTAAGTTTTCTCTGAAACTAGTCGGTAGAGTTGGCTAAAATTATCAATATTAGTTTCATGTTATGTAAAGCTGGTTAATTTGGTCCGTTCTTATCACTTTTCTAAAATAATAGCAACTTTAAATCGTGAAACGTGAAACAACAATATTTGCATTTTCTTATATTAGTTCTAGCATACAATTAAGTTTTCTCTGAAACTAGTCGGTAGAGTTGGCTAAAATTATCAATATTAGTTTTATGTTATGTAACGCTGGTTAATTTGGTCCGTTCTTATCACTTTTCTAAAATAATAGCAACTTTAAATCGTGAAACGTGAAACAACAATGTTTGCATTTTCTTATATTAGTTCTAGCATACAATTAAGTTTTCTTTGAAACTAGTCGGTAGAGTTGGCTAAAATTATCAATATTAGTTTCATGTTATGTAAAGCTGGTTAATTTGGTCCGTTCTTATCACTTTTCTAAAATAATAGCAACTTTAAATCGTGAAACGTGAAACAACAATGTTTGCATTTTCTTATATTAGTTCTAGCATACAATTAAGTTTTCTCTGAAACTAGTCGGTAGAGTTGGCTAAAATTATCAATATTAGTTTCATGTTATGTAAAGCTGATAAACCTGGTCCGTTCTTATCACTTTTCTAAAATAATAGCAACTTTAAATCGTGAAACGTGAAACAACAATGTTTGCATTTTCTTATATTAGTTCTAGCATACAATTAAGTTTTCTCTGAAACTAGTCGGTAGAGTTGGCTAAAATTATCAATATTAGTTTTGTGTTATGTAAAGCTGATAAACTTGGTCCGTTCTTATCACTTTTCTAAAATAATAGCAACTTTAAATCGTGAAACGTGAAACAACAATGTTTGCATTTTCTTATATTAGTTCTAGCATACAATTAAGTTTTCTCTGAAACTAGTCGGTAGAGTTGGCTAAAATTATCAATATTAGTTTTATGTTATGTAAAGCTGGTTAATTTGGTCCGTTCTTATCACTTTTCTAAAATAATAGCAACTTTAAATCGTGAAACGTGAAACAACAATGTTTGCATTTTCTTATATTAGTTCTAGCATACAATTAAGTTTTCTCTGAAACTAGTCGGTAGAGTTGGCTAAAATTATCAATATTAGTTTCATGTTATGTAAAGCTGGTTAATTTGGTCCGTTCTTATCACTTTTCTAAAATAATAGCAACTTTAAATCGTGAAACGTGAAACAACAATGTTTGCATTTTCTTATATTAGTTCTAGCATACAATTAAGTTTTCTCTGAAACTAGTCGGTAGAGTTGGCTAAAATTATCAATATTAGTTTCATGTTATGTAAAGCTGGTTAATTTGGTCCGTTCTTATCACTTTTCTAAAATAATAGCAACTTTAAATCGTGAAACGTGAAACAACAATGTTTGCATTTTCTTATATTAGTTCTAGCATACAATTAAGTTTTCTCTGAAACTAGTCGGTAGAGTTGGCTAAAATTATCAATATTAGTTTCATGTTATGTAAAGCTGGTTAATTTGGTCCGTTCTTATCACTTTTCTAAAATAATAGCAAATTTAAATCGTGAAACGTGAAACAACAATATTTGCATTTTCTTATATTAGTTCTAGCATACAATTAAGTTTTCTCTGAAACTAGTCGGTAGAGTTGGCTAAAATTATCAATATTAGTTTTATGTTATGTAACGCTGGTTAATTTGGTCCGTTCTTATCACTTTTCTAAAATAATAGCAACTTTAAATCGTGAAACGTGAAACAACAATGTTTGCATTTTCTTATATTAGTTCTAGCATACAATTAAGTTTTCTTTGAAACTAGTTGGTAGAGTTGGCTAAAATTATCAATATTAGTTTCATGTTATGTAAAGCTGGTTAATTTGGTCCGTTCTTATCACTTTTCTAAAATAATAGCAACTTTAAATCGTGAAACGTGAAACAACAATGTTTGCATTTTCTTATATTAGTTCTAGCATACAATTAAGTTTTCTCTGAAACTAGTCGGTAGAGTTGGCTAAAATTATCAATATTAGTTTCATGTTATGTAAAGCTGATAAACCTGGTCCGTTCTTATCACTTTTCTAAAATAATAGCAACTTTAAATCGTGAAACGTGAAACAACAATGTTTGCATTTTCTTATATTAGTTCTAGCATACAATTAAGTTTTCTCTGAAACTAGTCGGTAGAGTTGGCTAAAATTATCAATAATAGTTTTGTGTTATGTAAAGCTGATAAACTTGGTCCGTTCTTATCACTTTTCTAAAATAATAGCAACTTTAAATCGTGAAACGTGAAACAACAATGTTTGCATTTTCTTATATTAGTTCTAGCATACAATTAAGTTTTCTCTGAAACTAGTCGGTAGAGTTGGGTAAAATTATCAATATTAGTTTCATGTTATGTAAAGCTGGTTAATTTGGTCCGTTCTTATCACTTTTCTAAAATAATAGCAACTTTAAATCGTGAAACGTGAAACAACAATGTTTGCATTTTCTTATATTAGTTCTAGCATACAATTAAGTTTTCTCTGAAACTAGTCGGTAGAGTTGGCTAAAATTATCAATATTAGTTTCATGTTATGTAAAGCTGGTTAATTTGGTCCGTTCTTATCACTTTTCTAAAATAATAGCAACTTTAAATCGTGAAACGTGAAACAACAATATTTGCATTTTCTTATATTAGTTCTAGCATACAATTAAGTTTTCTCTGAAACTAGTCGGTAGAGTTGGCTAAAATTATCAATATTAGTTTCATGTTATGTAAAGCTGGTTAATTTGGTCCGTTCTTATCACTTTTCTAAAATAATAGCAACTTTAAATCGTGAAACGTGAAACAACAATGTTTGCATTTTCTTATATTAGTTCTAGCATACAATTAAGTTTTCTCTGAAACTAGTCGGTAGAGTTGGCTAAAATTATCAATATTAGTTTTATGTTATGTAAAGCTGATAAACCTGGTCCGTTCTTATCACTTTTCTAAAATAATAGCAACTTTAAATCGTGAAACGTGAAACAACAATATTTGCATTTTCTTATATTAGTTCTAGCATACAATTAAGTTTTCTCTGAAACTAGTCGGTAGAGTTGGCTAAAATTATCAATATTAGTTTTATGTTATGTAACGCTGGTTAATTTGGTCCGTTCTTATCACTTTTCTAAAATAATAGCAACTTTAAATCGTGAAACGTGAAACAACAATGTTTGCATTTTCTTATATTAGTTCTAGCATACAATTAAGTTTTCTCTGAAACTAGTCTTTAGAGTTGGCTAAAATTATCAATATTAGTTTTGTGTTATGTGAAGCTGATAAACTTGGTCCGTTCTTATCACTTTTCTAAAATAATAGCAACTTTGAATCGTGAAACGTGAAACAACAATGTTTGCATTTTCTTATATTAGTTCTAGCATACAATTAAGTTTTCTCTGAAACTAGTCGGTAGAGTTGGCTAAAATTATCAATATTAGTTTTATGTTATGTAACGCTGGTTAATTTGGTCCGTTCTTATCACTTTTCTAAAATAATAGCAACTTTAAATCGTGAAACGTGAAACAACAATGTTTGCATTTTCTTATATTAGTTCTAACATACAATTAAGTTTTCTCTGAAACTAGTCGGTAGAGTTGGCTAAAATTATCAATATTAGTTTTATGTTATGTAAATCTGGTTAATTTGGTCCGTTCTTATCACTTTTCTAAAATAATAGCAACTTTAAATCTTGAAACGTGAAACAACAATGTTTGCATTTTCTTATATTAGTTCTAGCATACAATTAAGTTTTCTCTGAAACTAGTCGGTAGAGTTGGCTAAAATTATCAATATTAGTTTTATGTTATGTAAAGCTGGTTAATTTGGTCCGTTCTTATCACTTTTCTAAAATAATAGCAACTTTAAATCGTGAAACGTGAAACAACAATGTTTGCATTTTCTTATATTAGTTCTAGCATACAATTAAGTTTTCTCTGAAACTAGTCGGTAGAGTTGGCTAAAATTATCAATATTAGTTTCATGTTATGTAAAGCTGGTTAATTTGGTCCGTTCTTATCACTTTTCTAAAATAATAGCAACTTTAAATCGTGAAACGTGAAACAACAATGTTTGCATTTTCTTATATTAGTTCTAGCATACAATTAAGTTTTCTCTGAAACTAGTCGGTAGAGTTGGCTAAAATTATCAATATTAGTTTCATGTTATGTAAAGCTGATAAACCTGGTCCGTTCTTATCACTTTTCTAAAATAATAGCAACTTTAAATCGTGAAACGTGAAACAACAATGTTTGCATTTTCATATATTAGTTCTAGCATACAATTAAGTTTTCTCTGAAACTAGTCGGTAGAGTTGGCTAAAATTATCAATATTAGTTTTGTGTTATGTAAAGCTGATAAACTTGCTTGATAAACTAAACAATGTTTGCATTTTCTTATATTAGTTCTAGCATACAATTAAGTTTTCTCTGAAACTAGTCGGTAGAGTTGGCTAAAATTATCAATATTAGTTTCATGTTATGTAAAGCTGGTTAATTTGGTCCGTTCTTATCACTTTTCTAAAATAATAGCAACTTTAAATCGTGAAACGTGAAACAACAATGTTTGCATTTTCTTATATTAGTTCTAGCATACAATTAAGTTTTCTCTGAAACTAGTCGGTAGAGTTGGCTAAAATTATCAATATTAGTTTCATGTTATGTAAAGCTGGTTAATTTGGTCCGTTCTTATCACTTTTCTAAAATAATAGCAACTTTAAATCGTGAAACGTGAAACAACAATATTTGCATTTTCTTATATTAGTTCTAGCATACAATTAGGTTTTCTCTGAAACTAGTCGGTAGAGTTGGCTAAAATTATCAATATTAGTTTCATGTTATGTAAAGCTGGTTAATTTGGTCCGTTCTTATCACTTTTCTAAAATAATAGCAACTTTAAATCGTGAAACGTGAAACAACAATGTTTGCATGTTCTTATATTAGTTCTAGCATACAATTAAGTTTTCTCTGAAACTAGTCGGTAGAGTTGGCTAAAATTATCAATATTAGTTTCATGTTATGTAAAGCTGGTTAATTTGGTCCGTTCTTATCACTTTTCTAAAATAATAGCAACTTTAAATCGTGAAACGTGAAACAACAATGTTTGCATTTTCTTATATTAGTTCTAGCATACAATTAAGTTTTCTCTGAAACTAGTCGGTAGAGTTGGCTAAAATTATCAATATTAGTTTCATGTTATGTAAAGCTGGTTAATTTGGTCCGTTCTTATCACTTTTCTAAAATAATAGCAACTTTAAATCGTGAAACGTGAAACAACAATGTTTGCATTTTCTTATATTAGTTCTAGCATACAATTAAGTTTTCTCTGAAACTAGTCGGTAGAGTTGGCTAAAATTATCAATATTAGTTTCATGTTATGTAAAGCTGGTTAATTTGGTCCGTTCTTATCACTTTTCTAAAATAATAGCAACTTTAAATCGTGAAACGTGAAACAACAATGTTTGCATTTTCTTATATTAGTTCTAGCATACAATTAAGTTTTCTCTGAAACTAGTCGGTAGAGTTGGCTAAAATTATCAATATTAGTTTTATGTTATGTAACGCTGGTTAATTTGGTTCGTTCTTATCACTTTTCTAAAATAATAGCAACTTTAAATCGTGAAACGTGAAACAACAATGTTTGCATTTTCTTATATTAGTTCTAGCATACAATTAAGTTTTCTCTGAAACTAGTCGGTAGAGTTGGCTAAAATTATCAATATTAGTTTCATGTTATGTAAAGCTGGTTAATTTGGTCCGTTCTTATCACTTTTCTAAAATAATAGCAACTTTAAATCGTGAAACGTGAAACAACAATGTTTGCATTTTCTTATATTAGTTCTAGCATACAATTAAGTTTTCTCTGAAACTAGTCGGTAGAGTTGGCTAAAATTATCAATATTAGTTTCATGTTATGTAAAGCTGGTTAATTTGGTCCGTTCTTATCACTTTTCTAAAATAATAGCAACTTTAAATCGTGAAACGTGAAACAACAATATTTGCATTTTCTTATATTAGTTCTAGCATACAATTAAGTTTTCTCTGAAACTAGTCGGTAGAGTTGGCTAAAATTATCAATATTAGTTTTATGTTATGTAACGCTGGTTAATTTGGTCCGTTCTTATCACTTTTCTAAAATAATAGCAACTTTAAATCGTGAAACGTGAAACAACAATGTTTGCATTTTCTTATATTAGTTCTAGCATACAATTAAGTTTTCTTTGAAACTAGTCGGTAGAGTTGGCTAAAATTATCAATATTAGTTTCATGTTATGTAAAGCTGGTTAATTTGGTCCGTTCTTATCACTTTTCTAAAATAATAGCAACTTTAAATCGTGAAACGTGAAACAACAATGTTTGCATTTTCTTATATTAGTTCTAGCATACAATTAAGTTTTCTCTGAAACTAGTCGGTAGAGTTGGCTAAAATTATCAATATTAGTTTCATGTTATGTAAAGCTGATAAACCTGGTCCGTTCTTATCACTTTTCTAAAATAATAGCAACTTTAAATCGTGAAACGTGAAACAACAATGTTTGCATTTTCTTATATTAGTTCTAGCATACAATTAAGTTTTCTCTGAAACTAGTCGGTAGAGTTGGCTAAAATTATCAATATTAGTTTTGTGTTATGTAAAGCTGATAAACTTGGTCCGTTCTTATCACTTTTCTAAAATAATAGCAACTTTAAATCGTGAAACGTGAAACAACAATGTTTGCATTTTCTTATATTAGTTCTAGCATACAATTAAGTTTTCTCTGAAACTAGTCGGTAGAGTTGGCTAAAATTATCAATATTAGTTTTATGTTATGTAAAGCTGGTTAATTTGGTCCGTTCTTATCACTTTTCTAAAATAATAGCAACTTTAAATCGTGAAACGTGAAACAACAATGTTTGCATTTTCTTATATTAGTTCTAGCATACAATTAAGTTTTCTCTGAAACTAGTCGGTAGAGTTGGCTAAAATTATCAATATTAGTTTCATGTTATGTAAAGCTGGTTAATTTGGTCCGTTCTTATCACTTTTCTAAAATAATAGCAACTTTAAATCGTGAAACGTGAAACAACAATGTTTGCATTTTCTTATATTAGTTCTAGCATACAATTAAGTTTTCTCTGAAACTAGTCGGTAGAGTTGGCTAAAATTATCAATATTAGTTTCATGTTATGTAAAGCTGGTTAATTTGGTCCGTTCTTATCACTTTTCTAAAATAATAGCAACTTTAAATCGTGAAACGTGAAACAACAATGTTTGCATTTTCTTATATTAGTTCTAGCATACAATTAAGTTTTCTCTGAAACTAGTCGGTAGAGTTGGCTAAAATTATCAATATTAGTTTCATGTTATGTAAAGCTGGTTAATTTGGTCCGTTCTTATCACTTTTCTAAAATAATAGCAAATTTAAATCGTGAAACGTGAAACAACAATATTTGCATTTTCTTATATTAGTTCTAGCATACAATTAAGTTTTCTCTGAAACTAGTCGGTAGAGTTGGCTAAAATTATCAATATTAGTTTTATGTTATGTAACGCTGGTTAATTTGGTCCGTTCTTATCACTTTTCTAAAATAATAGCAACTTTAAATCGTGAAACGTGAAACAACAATGTTTGCATTTTCTTATATTAGTTCTAGCATACAATTAAGTTTTCTTTGAAACTAGTTGGTAGAGTTGGCTAAAATTATCAATATTAGTTTCATGTTATGTAAAGCTGGTTAATTTGGTCCGTTCTTATCACTTTTCTAAAATAATAGCAACTTTAAATCGTGAAACGTGAAACAACAATGTTTGCATTTTCTTATATTAGTTCTAGCATACAATTAAGTTTTCTCTGAAACTAGTCGGTAGAGTTGGCTAAAATTATCAATATTAGTTTCATGTTATGTAAAGCTGATAAACCTGGTCCGTTCTTATCACTTTTCTAAAATAATAGCAACTTTAAATCGTGAAACGTGAAACAACAATGTTTGCATTTTCTTATATTAGTTCTAGCATACAATTAAGTTTTCTCTGAAACTAGTCGGTAGAGTTGGCTAAAATTATCAATAATAGTTTTGTGTTATGTAAAGCTGATAAACTTGGTCCGTTCTTATCACTTTTCTAAAATAATAGCAACTTTAAATCGTGAAACGTGAAACAACAATGTTTGCATTTTCTTATATTAGTTCTAGCATACAATTAAGTTTTCTCTGAAACTAGTCGGTAGAGTTGGGTAAAATTATCAATATTAGTTTCATGTTATGTAAAGCTGGTTAATTTGGTCCGTTCTTATCACTTTTCTAAAATAATAGCAACTTTAAATCGTGAAACGTGAAACAACAATGTTTGCATTTTCTTATATTAGTTCTAGCATACAATTAAGTTTTCTCTGAAACTAGTCGGTAGAGTTGGCTAAAATTATCAATATTAGTTTCATGTTATGTAAAGCTGGTTAATTTGGTCCGTTCTTATCACTTTTCTAAAATAATAGCAACTTTAAATCGTGAAACGTGAAACAACAATGTTTGCATTTTCTTATATTAGTTCTAGCATACAATTAAGTTTTCTCTGAAACTAGTCGGTAGAGTTGGCTAAAATTATCAATATTAGTTTTATGTTATGTAACGCTGGTTAATTTGGTCCGTTCGTATCACTTTTCTAAAATAATAGCAACTTTAAATCGTGAAACGTGAAACAACAATGTTTGCATTTTCTTATATTAGTTCTAGCATACAATTAAGTTTTCTCTGAAACTAGTCGGTAGAGTTGGCTAAAATTATCAATATTAGTTTTATGTTATGTAACGCTGGTTAATTTGGTCCGTTCTTATTACTTTTCTAAAATAATAGCAACTTTAAATCGTGAAACGTGAAACAACAATGTTTGCATTTTCTTATATTAGTTCTAGCATACAATTAAGTTTTCTCTGAAACTAGTCGGTAGAGTTGGCTAAAATTATCAATATTAGTTTTATGTTATGTAACGCTGGTTAATTTGGTCCGTTCTTATCACTTTTCTAAAATAATAGCAAATTTAAATCGTGAAACGTGAAACAACAATGTTTGCATTTTCTTATATTAGTTCTAGCATACAATTAAGTTTTCTTTGAAACTAGTCGGTAGAGTTGGCTAAAATTATCAATATTAGTTTCATGTTATGTAAAGCTGGTTAATTTGGTCCGTTCTTATCACATTTCTAAAATAATAGCAACTTTAAATCGTGAAACGTGAAACAACAATGTTTGCATTTTCTTATATTAGTTCTAGCATACAATTAAGTTTTCTCTGAAACTAGTCGGTAGAGTTGGCTAAAATTATCAATATTAGTTTCATGTTATGTAAAGCTGGTTAATTTGGTTCGTTCTTATCACTTTTCTAAAATAATAGCAACTTTAAATCGTGAAACGTGAAACAACAATGTTTGCATTTTCTTATATTAGTTCTAGCATACAATTAAGTTTTCTCTGAAACTAGTCGGTAGAGTTGGCTAAAATTATCAATATTAGTTTCATGTTATGTAAAGCTGGTTAATTTGGTCCGTTCTTATCACTTTTCTAAAATAATAGCAACTTTAAATCGTGAAACGTGAAACAACAATATTTGCATTTTCTTATATTAGTTCTAGCATACAATTAAGTTTTCTCTGAAACTAGTCGGTAGAGTTGGCTAAAATTATCAATATTAGTTTCATGTTATGTAAAGCTGGTTAATTTGGTCCGTTCTTATCACTTTTCTAAAATAATAGCAACTTTAAATCGTGAAACGTGAAACAACAATGTTTGCATGTTCTTATATTAGTTCTAGCATACAATTAAGTTTTCTCTGAAACTAGTCGGTAGAGTTGGCTAAAATTATCAATATTAGTTTCATGTTATGTAAAGCTGGTTAATTTGGTCCGTTCTTATCACTTTTCTAAAATAATAGCAACTTTAAATCGTGAAACGTGAAACAACAATGTTTGCATTTTCTTATATTAGTTCTAGCATACAATTAAGTTTTCTCTGAAACTAGTCGGTAGAGTTGGCTAAAATTATCAATATTAGTTTCATGTTATGTAAAGCTGGTTAATTTGGTCCGTTCTTATCACTTTTCTAAAATAATAGCAACTTTAAATCGTGAAACATGAAACAACAATGTTTGCATTTTCTTATATTAGTTCTAGCATACAATTAAGTTTTCTCTGAAACTAGTCGGTAGAGTTGGCTAAAATTATCAATATTAGTTTCATGTTATGTAAAGCTGGTTAATTTGGTCCGTTCTTATCACTTTTCTAAAATAATAGCAACTTTAAATCGTGAAACGTGAAACAACAATGTTTGCATTTTCTTATATTAGTTCTAGCATACAATTAAGTTTTCTCTGAAACTAGTCGGTAGAGTTGGCTAAAATTATCAATATTAGTTTTATGTTATGTAACGCTGGTTAATTTGGTTCGTTCTTATCACTTTTCTAAAATAATAGCAACTTTAAATCGTGAAACGTGAAACAACAATGTTTGCATTTTCTTATATTAGTTCTAGCATACAATTAAGTTTTCTCTGAAACTAGTCGGTAGAGTTGGCTAAAATTATCAATATTAGTTTCATGTTATGTAAAGCTGGTTAATTTGGTCCGTTCTTATCACTTTTCTAAAATAATAGCAACTTTAAATCGTGAAACGTGAAACAACAATGTTTGCATTTTCTTATATTAGTTCTAGCATACAATTAAGTTTTCTTTGAAACTAGTCGGTAGAGTTGGCTAAAATTATCAATATTAGTTTCATGTTATGTAAAGCTGGTTAATTTGGTCCGTTCTTATCACTTTTCTAAAATAATAGCAACTTTAAATCGTGAAACGTGAAACAACAATGTTTGCATTTTCTTATATTAGTTCTAGCATACAATTAAGTTTTCTCTGAAACTAGTCGGTAGAGTTGGCTAAAATTATCAATATTAGTTTTATGTTATGTAAAGCTGGTTAATTTGGTCCGTTCTTATCACTTTTCTAAAATAATAGCAACTTTAAATCGTGAAACGTGAAACAACAATGTTTGCATTTTCTTATATTAGTTCTAGCATACAATTAAGTTTTCTCTGAAACTAGTCGGTAGAGTTGGCTAAAATTATCAATATTAGTTTCATGTTATGTAAAGCTGGTTAATTTGGTCCGTTCTTATCACTTTTCTAAAATAATAGCAACTTTAAATCGTGAAACGTGAAACAACAATGTTTGCATTTTCTTATATTAGTTCTAGCATACAATTAAGTTTTCTCTGAAACTAGTCGGTAGAGTTGGCTAAAATTATCAATATTAGTTTCATGTTATGTAAAGCTGGTTAATTTGGTCCGTTCTTATCACTTTTCTAAAATAATAGCAACTTTAAATCGTGAAACGTGAAACAACAATGTTTGCATTTTCTTATATTAGTTCTAGCATACAATTAAGTTTTCTCTGAAACTAGTCGGTAGAGTTGGCTAAAATTATCAATATTAGTTTTGTGTTATGTAAAGCTGATAAACTTGGTCCGTTCTTATCACTTTTCTAAAATAATAGCAACTTTAAATCGTGAAACGTGAAACAACAATGTTTGCATGTTCTTATATTAGTTCTAGCATACAATTAAGTTTTCTCTGAAACTAGTCGGTAGAGTTGGCTAAAATTATCAATATTAGTTTCATGTTATGTAAAGCTGGTTAATTTGGTCCGTTCTTATCACTTTTCTAAAATAATAGCAACTTTAAATCGTGAAACGTGAAACAACAATGTTTGCATTTTCTTATATTAGTTCTAGAATACAATTAAGTTTTCTCTGAAACTAGTCGGTAGAGTTGGCTAAAATTATCAATATTAGTTTCATGTTATGTAAAGCTGGTTAATTTGGTCCGTTCTTATCACTTTTCTAAAATAATATCAACTTTAAATCGTGAAACGTGAAACAACAATGTTTGCATTTTCTTATATTACTTCTAGCATACAATTAAGTTTTCTCTGAAACTAGTCGGTAGAGTTGGCTAAAATTATCAATATTAGTTTCATGTTATGTAAAGCTGGTTAATTTGGTCCGTTCTCATCACTTTTCTAAAATAATAGCAACTTTAAATCGTGAAACGTGAAACAACAATGTTTGCATTTTCTTATATTAGTTCTAGCATACAATTAAGTTTTCGCTGAAACTAGTCGGTAGAGTTGGCTAAAATTATCAATATTAGTTTCATGTTATGTAAAGCTGGTTAATTTGGTCCGTTCTTATCACTTTTCTAAAATAATAGCAACTTTAAATCGTGAAACGTGAAACAACAATGTTTGCATTTTCTTATATTAGTTCTAGCATACAATTAAGTTTTCTCTGAAACTAGTCGGTAGAGTTGGCTAAAATTATCAATATTAGTTTCATGTTATGTAAAGCTGATAAACCTGGCCCGTTCTTATCACTTTTCTAAAATAATAGCAACTTTAAATCGTGAAACGTGAAACAACAATGTTTGCATTTTCTTATATTAGTTCTAGCATACAATTAAGTTTTCTATGAAACTAGTCGGTAGAGTTGGCTAAAATTATCAATATTAGTTTTGTGTTATGTAAAGCTGATAAACTTGGTCCGTTCTTATCACTTTTCTAAAATAATAGCAACTTTAAATCGTGAAACGTGAAACAACAATGTTTGCATGTTCTTATATTAGTTCTAGCATACAATTAAGTTTTCTTTGAAACTAGTCGTTAGAGTTGGCTAAAATTATCAATATTAGTTTCATGTTATGTAAAGCTGGTTAATTTGGTCCGTTCTTATCACTTTTCTAAAATAATAGCAACTTTAAATCGTGAAACGTGAAACAACAATGTTTGCATTTTCTTATATTAGTTCTAGAATACAATTAAGTTTTCTCTGAAACTAGTCGGTAGAGTTGGCTAAAATTATCAATATTAGTTTCATGTTATGTAAAGCTGGTTAATTTGGTCCGTTCTTATCACTTTTCTAAAATAATATCAACTTTAAATCGTGAAACGTGAAACAACAATGTTTGCATTTTCTTATATTACTTCTAGCATACAATTAAGTTTTCTCTGAAACTAGTCGGTAGAGTTGGCTAAAATTATCAATATTAGTTTCATGTTATGTAAAGCTGGTTAATTTGGTCCGTTCTTATCACTTTTCTAAAATAATAGCAACTTTAAATCGTGAAACGTGAAACAACAATGTTTGCATTTTCTTATATTAGTTCTAGCATACAATTAAGTTTTCTCTGAAACTAGTCGGTAGAGTTGGCTAAAATTATCAATATTAGTTTCATGTTATGTAAAGCTGGTTAATTTGGTCCGTTCTTATCACTTTTCTAAAATAATAGCAACTTTAAATCGTGAAACGTGAAACAACAATATTTGCATTTTCTTATATTAGTTCTAGCATACAATTAAGTTTTCTCTGAAACTAGTCGGTAGAGTTGGGTAAAATTATCAATATTAGTTTTATGTTATGTAACGCTGGTTAATTTGGTCCGTTCTTATCACTTTTCTAAAATAATAGCAACTTTAAATCGTGAAACGTGAAACAACAATGTTTGCATTTTCTTATATTAGTTCTAGCATACAATTAAGTTTTCTCTGAAACTAGTCGGTAGAGTTGGCTAAAATTATCAATATTAGTTTCATGTTATGTAAAGCTGGTTAATTTGGTCCGTTCTTATCACTTTTCTAAAATAATAGCAACTTTAAATCGTGAAACGTGAAACAACAATGTTTGCATTTTCTTATATTAGTTCTAGCATACAATTAAGTTTTCTCTGAAACTAGTCGGTAGAGTTGGCTAAAATTATCAATATTAGTTTCATGTTATGTAAAGCTGGTTAATTTGGTCCGTTCTTATCACTTTTCTAAAATAATAGCAACTTTAAATCGTGAAACGTGAAACAACAATGTTTGCATTTTCTTATATTAGTTCTAGCATACAATTAAGTTTTCTCTGAAACTAGTCGGTAGAGTTGGCTAAAATTATCAATATTAGTTTCATGTTATGTAAAGCTGGTTAATTTGGTCCGTTCTTATCACTTTTCTAAAATAATAGCAACTTTAAATCGTGAAACGTGAAACAACAATGTTTGCATGTTCTTATTTAGTTCTAGCATACAATTAAGTTTTCTCTGAAACTAGTCGGGAGAATTGGCTAAAATTATCAATATTAGTTTCATGTTATGTAAAGCTGGTTAATTTGGTCCGTTCTTATCACTTTTCTAAAATAATAGCAACTTTAAATCGTGAAACGTGAAACAACAATGTTTGCATTTTCTTATATTAGTTCTAGAATACAATTAAGTTTTCTCTGAAACTAGTCGGTAGAGTTGGCTAAAATTATCAATATTAGTTTCATGTTATGTAAAGCTGGTTAATTTGGTCCGTTCTTATCACTTTTCTAAAATAATAGCAACTTTAAATCGTGAAACGTGAAACAACAATGTTTGCATTTTCTTATATTAGTTCTAGCATACAATTAAGTTTTCTCTGAAACTAGTCGGTAGAGTTGGCTAAAATTATCAATATTAGTTTCATGTTATGTAAAGCTGGTTAATTTGGTCCGTTCTTATCACTTTTCTAAAATAATAGCAACTTTAAATCGTGAAACGTGAAACAACAATGTTTGCATGTTCTTATATTAGTTCTAGCATACAATTAAGTTTTCTCTGAAACTAGTCGGTAGAGTTGGCTAAAATTATCAATATTAGTTTCATGTTATGTAAAGCTGGTTAATTTGGTCCGTTCTTATCACTTTTCTAAAATAATAGCAACTTTAAATCGTGAAACGTGAAACAACAATGTTTGCATTTTCTTATATTAGTTCTAGAATACAATTAAGTTTTCTCTGAAACTAGTCGGTAGAGTTGGCTAAAATTATCAATATTAGTTTCATGTTATGTAAAGCTGGTTAATTTGGTCCGTTCTTATCACTTTTCTAAAATAATAGCAACTTTAAATCGTGAAACGTGAAACAACAATGTTTGCATTTTCTTATATTAGTTCTAGCATACAATTAAGTTTTCTCTGAAACTAGTCGGTAGAGTTGGCTAAAATTATCAATATTAGTTTCATGTTATGTAAAGCTGATAAACCTGGTCCGTTCTTATCACTTTTCTAAAATAATAGCAACTTTAAATCGTGAAACGTGAAACAACAATGTTTGCATTTTCTTATATTAGTTCTAGCATACAATTAAGTTTTCTCTGAAACTAGTCGGTAGAGTTGGCTAAAATTATCAATATTAGTTTTGTGTTATGTAAAGCTGATAAACCTGGTCCGTTCTTATCACTTTTCTAAAATAATAGCAACTTTAAATCGTGAAAAGTGAAACAACAATGTTTGCATTTTCTTATATTAGTTCTAGAATACAATTAAGTTTTCTCTGAAACTAGTCGGTAGAGTTGGCTAAAATTATCAATATTAGTTTCATGTTATGTAAAGCTGGTTAATTTGGTCCGTTCTTATCACTTTTCTAAAATAATAGCAACTTTAAATCGTGAAACGTGAAACAACAATGTTTGCATTTTCTTATATTAGTTCTAGCATACAATTAAGTTTTCTCTGAAACTAGTCGGTAGAGTTGGCTAAAATTATCAATATTAGTTTCATGTTATGTAAAGCTGATAAACCTGGTCCGTTCTTATCACTTTTCTAAAATAATAGCAACTTTAAATCGTGAAACGTGAAACAACAATGTTTGCATTTTCTTATATTAGTTCTAGCCTACAATTAAGTTTTCTCTGAAACTAGTCGGTAGAGTTGGCTAAAATTATCAATATTAGTTTCATGTTATGTAAAGCTGATAAACCTGGTCCGTTCTTATCACTTTTCTAAAATAATAGCAACTTTAAATCGTGAAACGTGAAACAACAATGTTTGCATTTTCTTATATTAGTTCTAGAATACAATTAAGTTTTCTCTGAAACTAGTCGGTAGAGTTGGCTAAAATTATCAATATTAGTTTCATGTTATGTAAAGCTGGTTAATTTGGTCCGTTCTTATCACTTTTCTAAAATAATAGCAACTTTAAATCGTGAAACGTGAAACAACAATGTTTGCATGTTCTTATATTAGTTCTAGCATACAATTAAGTTTTCTCTGAAACTAGTCGGTAGAATTGGCTAAAATTATCAATATTAGTTTCATGTTATGTAAAGCTGGTTAATTTGGTCCGTTCTTATCACTTTTCTAAAATAATAGCAACTTTAAATCGTGAAACGTGAAACAACAATGTTTGCATTTTCTTATATTAGTTCTAGAATACAATTAAGTTTTCTCTGAAACTAGTCGGTAGAGTTGGCTAAAATTATCAATATTAGTTTCATGTTATGTAAAGCTGGTTAATTTGGTCCGTTCTTATCACTTTTCTAAAATAATAGCAACTTTAAATCGTGAAACGTGAAACAACAATGTTTGCATTTTCTTATATTAGTTCTAGCATACAATTAAGTTTTCTCTGAAACTAGTCGGTAGAGTTGGCTAAAATTATCAATATTAGTTTCATGTTATGTAAAGCTGATAAACCTGGTCCGTTCTTATCACTTTTCTAAAATAATAGCAACTTTAAATCGTGAAACGTGAAACAACAATGTTTGCATTTTCTTATATTAGTTCTAGCATACAATTAAGTTTTCTCTGAAACTAGTCGGTAGAGTTGGCTAAAATTATCAATATTAGTTTTGTGTTATGTAAAGCTGATAAACTTGGTCCGTTCTTATCACTTTTCTAAAATAATAGCAACTTTAAATCGTGAAACGTGAAACAACAATGTTTGCATGTTCTTATATTAGTTCTAGCATACAATTAAGTTTTCTCTGAAACTAGTCGGTAGAGTTGGCTAAAATTATCAATATTAGTTTCATGTTATGTAAAGCTGGTTAATTTGGTCCGTTCTTATCACTTTTCTAAAATAATAGCAACTTTAAATCGTGAAACGTGAAACAACAATGTTTGCATTTTCTTATATTAGTTCTAGAATACAATTAAGTTTTCTCTGAAACTAGTCGGTAGAGTTGGCTAAAATTATCAATATTAGTTTCATGTTATGTAAAGCTGGTTAATTTGGTCCGTTCTTATCACTTTTCTAAAATAATAGCAACTTTAAATCGTGAAACGTGAAACAACAATGTTTGCATTTTCTTATATTAGTTCTAGCATACAATTAAGTTTTCTCTGAAACTAGTCGGTAGAGTTGGCTAAAATTATCAATATTAGTTTTGTGTTATGTAAAGCTGATAAACTTGGTCCGTTCTTCTCACTTTTCTAAAATAATAGCAACTTTAAATCGTGAAACGTGAAACAACAATGTTTGCATGTTCTTATATTAGTTCTAGCATACAATTAAGTTTTCTCTGAAACTAGTCGGTAGAGTTGGCTAAAATTATCAATATTAGTTTTATGTTATGTAAAGCTGGTTAATTTGGTCCGTTCTTATCACTTTTCTAAAATAATAGCAACTTTAAATCGTGAAACGTGAAACAACAATGTTTGCATTTTCTTATATTAGTTCTAGCATACAATTAAGTTTTCTCTGAAACTAGTCGTTAGAGTTGGCTAAAATTATCAATATTAGTTTCATGTTATGTAAAGCTGGTTAATTTGGTCCGTTCTTATCACTTTTCTAAAATAATAGCAACTTTAAATCGTGAAACGTGAAACAACAATGTTTGCATTTTCTTATATTAGTTCTAGCATACAATTAAGTTTTCTCTGAAACTAGTCGGTAGAGTTGGCTAAAATTATCAATATTAGTTTCATGTTATGTAAAGCTGGTTAATTTGGTCCGTTCTTATCACTTTTCTAAAATAATAGCAACTTTAAATCGTGAAACGTGAAACAACAATGTTTGCATGTTCTTATATTAGTTCTAGCATACAATTAAGTTTTCTCTGAAACTAGTCGGTAGAGTTGGCTAAAATTATCAATATTAGTTTCATGTTATGTAAAGCTGATAAACCTGGTCCGTTCTTATCACTTTTCTAAAATAATAGCAACTTTAAATCGTGAAACGTGAAACAACAATGTTTGCATTTTCTTATATTAGTTCTAGCATACAATTAAGTTTTCTCTGAAACTAGTCGGTAGAGTTGGCTAAAGTTATCAATATTAGTTTCATGTTATGTAAAGCTGGTTAATTTGGTCCGTTCTTATCACTTTTCTAAAATAATAGCAACTTTAAATCGTGAAACGTGAAACAACAATGTTTGCATTTTCTTATATTAGTTCTAGCATACAATTAAGTTTTCTCTGAAACTAGTCGGTAGAGTTGGCTAAAATTATCAATATTAGTTTCATGTTATGTAAAGCTGGTTAATTTGGTCCGTTCTTATCACTTTTCTAAAATAATAGCAACTTTAAATCGTGAAACGTGAAACAACAATGTTTGCATGTTCTTATATTAGTTCTAACATACAATTAAGTTTTCTCTGAAACTAGTCGGTAGAATTGGCTAAAATTATCAATATTAGTTTCATGTTATGTAAAGCTGGTTAATTTGGTCCGTTCTTATCACTTTTCTAAAATAATAGCAACTTTAAATCGTGAAACGTGAAACAACAATGTTTGCATTTTCTTATATTAGTTCTAGAATACAATTAAGTTTTCTCTGAAACTAGTCGGTAGAGTTGGCTAAAATTATCAATATTAGTTTCATGTTATGTAAAGCTGGTTAATTTGGTCCGTTCTTATCACTTTTCTAAAATAATAGCAACTTTAAATCGTGAAACGTGAAACAACAATGTTTGCATTTTCTTATATTAGTTCTAGCATACAATTAAGTTTTCTCTGAAACTAGCCGGTAGAGTTGGCTAAAATTATCAATATTAGTTTCATGTTATGTAAAGCTGATAAACCTGGTCCGTTCTTATCACTTTTCTAAAATAATAGCAACTTTAAATCGTGAAACGTGAAACAACAATGTTTGCATTTTCTTATATTAGTTCTAGCATACAATTAAGTTTTCTCTGAAACTAGTCGGTAGAGTTGGCTAAAATTATCAATATTAGTTTTGTGTTATGTAAAGCTGATAAACTTGGTCCGTTCTTATCACTTTTCTAAAATAATATCAACTTTAAATCGTGAAACGTGAAACAACAATGTTTGCATGTTCTTATATTAGTTCTAGCATACAATTAAGTTTTCTCTGAAACTAGTCGGTAGAGTTGGCTAAAATTATCAATATTAGTTTTGTGTTATGTAAAGCTGATAAACTTGGTCCGTTCTTATCACTTTTCTAAAATAATAGCAACTTTAAATCGTGAAACGTGAAACAACAATGTTTGCATGTTCTTATATTAGTTCTAGCATACAATTAAGTTTTCTCTGAAACTAGTCGGTAGAGTTGGCTAAAATTATCAATATTAGTTTCATGTTATGTAAAGCTGGTTAATTTGGTCCGTTCTTATCACTTTTCTAAAATAATAGCAACTTTAAATCGTGAAACGTGAAACAACAATGTTTGCATTTTCTTATATTAGTTCTAGCATACAATTAAGTTTTCTCTGAAACTAGTCGGTAGAGTTGGCTAAAATTATCAATATTAGTTTCATGTTATGTAAAGCTGGTTAATTTGGTCCGTTCTTATCACTTTTCTAAAATAATAGCAACTTTAAATCGTGAAACGTGAAACAACAATGTTTGCATGTTCTTATATTAGTTCTAGCATACAATTAAGTTTTCTCTGAAACTAGTCGGTAGAGTTGGCTAAAATTATCAATATTAGTTTCATGTTATGTAAAGCTGGTTAATTTGGTCCGTTCTTATCACTTTTCTAAAATAATAGCAACTTTAAATCGTGAAACGTGAAACAACAATGTTTGCATTTTCTTATATTAGTTCTAGAATACAATTAAGTTTTCTCTGAAACTAGTCGGTAGAGTTGGCTAAAATTATCAATATTAGTTTCATGTTATGTAAAGCTGGTTAATTTGGTCCGTTCTTATCACTTTTCTAAAATAATAGCAACTTTAAATCGTGAAACGTGAAACAACAATGTTTGCATTTTCTTATATTAGTTCTAGCATACAATTAAGTTTTCTCTGAAACTAGTCGGTAGAGTTGGCTAAAATTATCAATATTAGTTTCATGTTATGTAAAGCTGATAAACCTGGTCCGTTCTTATCACTTTTCTAAAATAATAGCAACTTTAAATCGTGAAACGTGAAACAACAATGTTTGCATTTTCTTATATTAGTTCTAGCATACAATTAAGTTTTCTCTGAAACTAGTCGGTAGAGTTGGCTAAAATTATCAATATTAGTTTCATGTTATGTAAAGCTGATAAACCTGGTCCGTTCTTATCACTTTTCTAAAATAATAGCAACTTTAAATCGTGAAACGTGAAACAACAATGTTTGCATTTTCTTATATTAGTTCTAGCATACAATTAAGTTTTCTCTGAAACTAGTCGGTAGAGTTGGCTAAAATTATCAATATTAGTTTTGTGTTATGTAAAGCTGATAAACTTGGTCCGTTCTTATCACTTTTCTAAAATAATAGCAACTTTAAATCGTGAAACGTGAAACAACAATGTTTGCATGTTCTTATATTAGTTCTAGCATACAATTAAGTTTTCTCTGAAACTAGTCGGTAGAGTTGGCTAAAATTATCAATATTAGTTTCATGTTATGTAAAGCTGGTTAATTTGGTCCGTTCTTATCACTTTTCTAAAATAATAGCAACTTTAAATCGTGAAACGTGAAACAACAATGTTTGCATTTTCTTATATTAGTTCTAGAATACAATTAAGTTTTCTCTGAAACTAGCCGGTAGAGTTGGCTAAAATTATCAATATTAGTTTCATGTTATGTAAAGCTGGTTAATTTGGTCCGTTCTTATCACTTTTCTAAAATAATAGCAACTTTAAATCGTGAAACGTGAAACAACAATGTTTGCATTTTCTTATATTAGTTCTAGCATACAATTAAGTTTTCTCTGAAACTAGTCGGTAGAGTTGGCTAAAATTATCAATATTAGTTTCATGTTATGTAAAGCTGGTTAATTTGGTCCGTTCTTATCACTTTTCTAAAATAATAGCAACTTTAAATCGTGAAACGTGAAACAACAATATTTGCATTTTCTTATATTAGTTCTAGCATACAATTAAGTTTTCTCTGAAACTAGTCGGTAGAGTTGGCTAAAATTATCAATATTAGTTTTATGTTATGTAACGCTGGTTAATTTGGTCCGTTCTTATCACTTTTCTAAAATAATAGCAACTTTAAATCGTGAAACGTGAAACAACAATGTTTGCATTTTCTTATATTAGTTCTAGCATACAATTAAGTTTTCTTTGAAACTAGTCGGTAGAGTTGGCTAAAATTATCAATATTAGTTTCATGTTATGTAAAGCTGGTTAATTTGGTCCGTTCTTATCACTTTTCTAAAATAATAGCAACTTTAAATCGTGAAACGTGAAACAACAATGTTTGCATTTTCTTATATTAGTTCTAGCATACAATTAAGTTTTCTCTGAAACTAGTCGGTAGAGTTGGCTAAAATTATCAATATTAGTTTCATGTTATGTAAAGCTGATAAACCTGGTCCGTTCTTATCACTTTTCTAAAATAATAGCAACTTAAAACGTGAAACGTGAAACAACAATGTTTGCATTTTCTTATATTAGTTCTAGCATACAATTAAGTTTTCTCTGAAACTAGTCGGTAGAGTTGGCTAAAATTATCAATATTAGTTTTGTGTTATGTAAAGCTGATAAACTTGGTCCGTTCTTATCACTTTTCTAAAATAATAGCAACTTTAAATCGTGAAACGTGAAACAACAATGTTTGCATTTTCTTATATTAGTTCTAGCATACAATTAAGTTTTCTCTGAAACTAGTCGGTAGAGTTGGCTAAAATTATCAATATTAGTTTTATGTTATGTAAAGCTGGTTAATTTGGTCCGTTCTTATCACTTTTCTAAAATAATAGCAACTTTAAATCGTGAAACGTGAAACAACAATGTTTGCATTTTCTTATATTAGTTCTAGCATACAATTAAGTTTTCTCTGAAACTAGTCGGTAGAGTTGGCTAAAATTATCAATATTAGTTTCATGTTATGTAAAGCTGGTTAATTTGGTCCGTTCTTATCACTTTTCTAAAATAATAGCAACTTTAAATCGTGAAACGTGAAACAACAATGTTTGCATTTTCTTATATTAGTTCTAGCATACAATTAAGTTTTCTCTGAAACTAGTCGGTAGAGTTGGCTAAAATTATCAATATTAGTTTCATGTTATGTAAAGCTGGTTAATTTGGTCCGTTCTTATCACTTTTCTAAAATAATAGCAGCTTTAAATCGTGAAACGTGAAACAACAATGTTTGCATTTTCTTATATTAGTTCTAGCATACAATTAAGTTTTCTCTGAAACTAGTCGGTAGAGTTGGTTAAAATTATCAATATTAGTTTTGTGTTATGTAAAGCTGATAAACTTGGTCCGTTCTTATCACTTTTCTAAAATAATAGCAACTTTAAATCGTGAAACGTGAAACAACAATGTTTGCATTTTCTTATATTAGTTCTAGAATACAATTAAGTTTTCTCTGAAACTAGTCGGTAGAGTTGGCTAAAATTATCAATATTAGTTTCATGTTATGTAAAGCTGGTTAATTTGGTCCGTTCTTATCACTTTTCTAAAATAATATCAACTTTAAATCGTGAAACGTGAAACAACAATGTTTGCATTTTCTTATATTACTTCTAGCATACAATTAAGTTTTCTCTGAAACTAGTCGGTAGAGTTGGCTAAAATTATCAATATTAGTTTCATGTTATGTAAAGCTGGTTAATTTGGTCCGTTCTTATCACTTTTCTAAAATAATAGCAACTTTAAATGGTGAAACGTGAAACAACAATGTTTGCATTTTCTTATATTAGTTCTAGCATACAATTAAGTTTTCGCTGAAACTAGTCGGTAGAGTTGGCTAAAATTATCAATATTAGTTTCATGTTATGTAAAGCTGGTTAATTTGGTCCGTTCTTATCACTTTTCTAAAATAATAGCAACTTTAAATCGTGAAACGTGAAACAACAATGTTTGCATTTTCTTATATTAGTTCTAGCATACAATTAAGTTTTCTCTGAAACTAGTCGGTAGAGTTGGCTAAAATTATCAATATTAGTTTCATGTTATGTAAAGCTGGTTAATTTGGTCCGTTCTTATCACTTTTCTAAAATAATAGCAACTTTAAATCGTGAAACGTGAAACAACAATGTTTGCATTTTCTTATATTACTTCTAGCATACAATTAAGTTTTCTCTGAAACTAGTCGGTAGAGTTGGCTAAAATTATCAATATTAGTTTCATGTTATGTAAAGCTGGTTAATTTGGTCCGTTCTTATCACTTTTCTAAAATAATAGCAACTTTAAATGGTGAAACGTGAAACAACAATGTTTGCATTTTCTTATATTAGTTCTAGCATACAATTAAGTTTTCGCTGAAACTAGTCGGTAGAGTTGGCTAAAATTATCAATATTAGTTTCATGTTATGTAAAGCTGGTTAATTTGGTCCGTTCTTATCACTTTTCTAAAATAATAGCAACTTTAAATCGTGAAACGTGAAACAACAATGTTTGCATTTTCTTATATTACTTCTAGCATACAATTAAGTTTTCTCTGAAACTAGTCGGTAGAGTTGGCTAAAATTATCAATATTAGTTTCATGTTATGTAAAGCTGGTTAATTTGGTCCGTTCTTATCACTTTTCTAAAATAATAGCAACTTTAAATGGTGAAACGTGAAACAACAATGTTTGCATTTTCTTATATTAGTTCTAGCATACAATTAAGTTTTCGCTGAAACTAGTCGGTAGAGTTGGCTAAAATTATCAATATTAGTTTTATGTTATGTAAAGCTGGTTAATTTGGTCCGTTCTTATCACTTTTCTAAAATAATAGCAACTTTAAATCGTGAAACGTGAAACAACAATGTTTGCATTTTCTTATATTAGTTCTAGCATACAATTAAGTTTTCTCTGAAACTAGTCGGTAGAGTTGGCTAAAATTATCAATATTAGTTTCATGTTATGTAATGCTGGTTAATTTGGTCCGTTCTTATCACTTTTCTAAAATAATAGCAACTTTAAATCGTGAAACGTGAAACAACAATGTTTGCATTTTCTTATATTAGTTCTAGCATACAATTAAGTTTTCTCTGAAACTAGTCGGTAGAGTTGGCTAACATTATCAATATTAGTTTCATGTTATGTAAAGCTGGTTAATTTGGTCCGTTCTTATCACTTTTCTAAAATAATAGCAACTTTAAATCGTGAAACGTGAAACAACAATGTTTGCATTTTCTTATATTAGTTCTAGCATACAATTAAGTTTTCTCTGAAACTAGTCGGTAGAGTTGGCTAAAATTATCAATATTAGTTTTGTGTTATGTAAAGCTGATAAACTTGGTCCGTTCTTATCACTTTTCTAAAATAATAGCAACTTTAAATCGTGAAACGTGAAACAACAATGTTTGCATTTTCTTATATTAGTTCTAGCATACAATTAAGTTTTCTCTGAAACTAGTCGGTAGAGTTGGCTAAAATTATCAATATTAGTTTCATGTTATGTAAAGCTGGTTAATTTGGTCCGTTCTTATCACTTTTCTAAAATAATATCAACTTTAAATCGTGAAACGTGAAACAACAATGTTTGCATGTTCTTATATTAGTTCTAGCATACAATTAAGTTTTCTCTGAAACTAGTCGGTAGAGTTGGCTAAAATTATCAATATTAGTTTCATGTTATGTAAAGCTGGTTAATTTGGTCCGTTCTTATCACTTTTCTAAAATAATAGCAACTTTAAATCGTGAAACGTGAAACAACAATGTTTGCATTTTCTTATATTAGTTCTAGAATACAATTAAGTTTTCTCTGAAACTAGTCGGTAGAGTTGGCTAAAATTATCAATATTAGTTTCATGTTATGTAAAGCTGGTTAATTTGGTCCGTTCTTATCACTTTTCTAAAATAATATCAACTTTAAATCGTGAAACGTGAAACAACAATGTTTGCATTTTCTTATATTACTTCTAGCATACAATTAAGTTTTCTCTGAAACTAGTCGGTAGAGTTGGCTAAAATTATCAATATTAGTTTCATGTTATGTAAAGCTGGTTAATTTGGTCCGTTCTTATCACTTTTCTAAAATAATAGCAACTTTAAATGGTGAAACGTGAAACAACAATGTTTGCATTTTCTTATATTAGTTCTAGCATACAATTAAGTTTTCGCTGAAACTAGTCGGTAGAGTTGGCTAAAATTATCAATATTAGTTTCATGTTATGTAAAGCTGATAAACTTGGTCCGTTCTTATCACTTTTCTAAAATAATAGCAACTTTAAATCGTGAAACGTGAAACAACAATGTTTGCATGTTCTTATATTAGTTCTAGCATACAATTAAGTTTTCTTTGAAACTAGTCGTTAGAGTTGGCTAAAATTATCAATATTAGTTTCATGTTATGTAAAGCTGGTTAATTTGGTCCGTTCTTATCACTTTTCTAAAATAATAGCAACTTTAAATCGTGAAACGTGAAACAACAATGTTTGCATGTTCTTATATTAGTTCTAGCATACAATTAAGTTTTCTCTGAAACTAGTCGGTAGAGTTGGCTAAAATTATCAATATTAGTTTCATGTTATGTAAAGCTGGTTAATTTGGTCCGTTCTTATCACTTTTCTAAAATAATATCAACTTTAAATCGTGAAACGTGAAACAACAATGTTTGCATGTTCTTATATTAGTTCTAGCATACAATTAAGTTTTCTTTGAAACTAGTCGTTAGAGTTGGCTAAAATTATCAATATTAGTTTCATGTTATGTAAAGCTGGTTAATTTGGTCCGTTCTTATCACTTTTCTAAAATAATAGCAACTTTAAATCGTGAAACGTGAAACAACAATGTTTGCATTTTCTTATATTAGTTCTAGAATACAATTAAGTTTTCTCTGAAACTAGTCGGTAGAGTTGGCTAAAATTATCAATATTAGTTTCATGTTATGTAAAGCTGGTTAATTTGGCCCGTTCTTATCACTTTTCTAAAATAATAGCAACTTTAAATCGTGAAACGTGAAACAACAATGTTTGCATTTTCTTATATTAGTTCTAGCATACAATTAAGTTTTCTCTGAAACTAGTCGGTAGAGTTGGCTAAAATTATCAATATTAGTTTTGTGTTATGTAAAGCTGATAAACTTGGTCCGTTCTTATCACTTTTCTAAAATAATAGCAACTTTAAATCGTGAAACGTGAAACAACAATGTTTGCATGTTCTTATATTAGTTCTAGCATACAATTAAGTTTTCTTTGAAACTAGTCGTTAGAGTTGGCTAAAATTATCAATATTAGTTTCATGTTATGTAAAGCTGGTTAATTTGGTCCGTTCTTATCACTTTTCTAAAATAATAGCAACTTTAAATCGTGAAACGTGAAACAACAATGTTTGCATGTTCTTATATTAGTTCTAGCATACAATTAAGTTTTCTCTGAAACTAGTCGGTAGAGTTGGCTAAAATTATCAATATTAGTTTCATGTTATGTAAAGCTGGTTAATTTGGTCCGTTCTTATCACTTTTCTAAAATAATATCAACTTTAAATCGTGAAACGTGAAACAACAATGTTTGCATGTTCTTATATTAGTTCTAGCATACAATTAAGTTTTCTTTGAAACTAGTCGTTAGAGTTGGCTAAAATTATCAATATTAGTTTCATGTTATGTAAAGCTGGTTAATTTGGTCCGTTCTTATCACTTTTCTAAAATAATAGCAACTTTAAATCGTGAAACGTGAAACAACAATGTTTGCATTTTCTTATATTAGTTCTAGAATACAATTAAGTTTTCTCTGAAACTAGTCGGTAGAGTTGGCTAAAATTATCAATATTAGTTTCATGTTATGTAAAGCTGGTTAATTTGGTCCGTTCTTATCACTTTTCTAAAATAATATCAACTTTAAATCGTGAAACGTGAAACAATGTTTGCATTTTCTTATATTACTTCTAGCATACAATTAAGTTTTCTCTGAAACTAGTCGGTAGAGTTGGCTAAAATTATCAATATTAGTTTCATGTTATGTAAAGCTGGTTAATTTGGTCCGTTCTTATCACTTTTCTAAAATAATAGCAACTTTAAATCGTGAAACGTGAAACAACAATGTTTGCATTTTCTTATATTAGTTCTAGCATACAATTAAGTTTTCTCTGAAACTAGTCGGTAGAGTTGGCTAAAATTATCAATATTAGTTTCATGTTATGTAAAGCTGGTTAATTTGGTCCGTTCTTATCACTTTTCTAAAATAATAGCAACTTTAAATCGTGAAACGTGAAACAACAATATTTGCATTTTCTTATATTAGTTCTAGCATACAATTAAGTTTTCTCTGAAACTAGTCGGTAGAGTTGGGTAAAATTATCAATATTAGTTTTATGTTATGTAACGCTGGTTAATTTGGTCCGTTCTTATCACTTTTCTAAAATAATAGCAACTTTAAATCGTGAAACGTGAAACAACAATGTTTGCATTTTCTTATATTAGTTCTAGCATACAATTAAGTTTTCTCTGAAACTAGTCGGTAGAGTTGGCTAAAATTATCAATATTAGTTTCATGTTATGTAAAGCTGGTTAATTTGGTCCGTTCTTATCACTTTTCTAAAATAATAGCAACTTTAAATCGTGAAACGTGAAACAACAATGTTTGCATGTTCTTATATTAGTTCTAGCATACAATTAAGTTTTCTCTGAAACTAGTCGGTAGAATTGGCTAAAATTATCAATATTAGTTTCATGTTATGTAAAGCTGGTTAATTTGGTCCGTTCTTATCACTTTTCTAAAATAATAGCAACTTTAAATCGTGAAACGTGAAACAACAATATTTGCATTTTCTTATATTAGTTCTAGCATACAATTAAGTTTTCTCTGAAACTAGTCGGTAGAGTTGGGTAAAATTATCAATATTAGTTTTATGTTATGTAACGCTGGTTAATTTGGTCCGTTCGTATCACTTTTCTAAAATAATAGCAACTTTAAATCGTGAAACGTGAAACAACAATGTTTGCATTTTCTTATATTAGTTCTAGCATACAATTAAGTTTTCTCTGAAACTAGTCGGTAGAGTTGGCTAAAATTATCAATATTAGTTTCATGTTATGTAAAGCTGGTTAATTTGGTCCGTTCTTATCACTTTTCTAAAATAATAGCAACTTTAAATCGTGAAACGTGAAACAACAATGTTTGCATTTTCTTATATTAGTTCTAGCATACAATTAAGTTTTCTCTGAAACTAGTCGGTAGAGTTGGCTAAAATTATCAATATTAGTTTCATGTTATGTAAAGCTGGTTAATTTGGTCCGTTCTTATCACTTTTCTAAAATAATAGCAACTTTAAATCGTGAAACGTGAAACAACAATGTTTGCATGTTCTTATATTAGTTCTAGCATACAATTAAGTTTTCTCTGAAACTAGTCGGTAGAATTGGCTAAAATTATCAATATTAGTTTCATGTTATGTAAAGCTGGTTAATTTGGTCCGTTCTTATCACTTTTCTAAAATAATAGCAACTTTAAATCGTGAAACGTGAAACAACAATGTTTGCATTTTCTTATATTAGTTCTAGAATACAATTAAGTTTTCTCTGAAACTAGTCGGTAGAGTTGGCTAAAATTATCAATATTAGTTTCATGTTATGTAAAGCTGGTTAATTTGGTCCGTTCTTATCACTTTTCTAAAATAATAGCAACTTTAAATCGTGAAACGTGAAACAACAATGTTTGCATTTTCTTATATTAGTTCTAGCATACAATTAAGTTTTCTCTGAAACTAGTCGGTAGAGTTGGCTAAAATTATCAATATTAGTTTCATGTTATGTAAAGCTGGTTAATTTGGTCCGTTCTTATCACTTTTCTAAAATAATAGCAACTTTAAATCGTGAAACGTGAAACAACAATGTTTGCATTTTCTTATATTAGTTCTAGCATACAATTAAGTTTTCTCTGAAACTAGTCGGTAGAGTTGGCTAAAATTATCAATATTAGTTTCATGTTATGTAAAGCTGGTTAATTTGGTCCGTTCTTATCACTTTTCTAAAATAATAGCAACTTTAAATCGTGAAACGTGAAACAACAATGTTTGCATTTTCTTATATTAGTTCTAGCATACAATTAAGTTTTCTCTGAAACTAGTCGGTAGAGTTGGCTAAAATTATCAATATTAGTTTCATGTTATGTAAAGCTGATAAACCTGGTCCGTTCTTATCACTTTTCTAAAATAATAGCAACTTTAAATCGTGAAACGTGAAACAACAATGTTTGCATTTTCTTATATTAGTTCTAGCATACAATTAAGTTTTCTCTGAAACTAGTCGGTAGAGTTGGCTAAAATTATCAATATTAGTTTTGTGTTATGTAAAGCTGATAAACTTGGTCCGTTCTTATCACTTTTCTAAAATAATAGCAACTTTAAATCGTGAAACGTGAAACAACAATGTTTGCATGTTCTTATATTAGTTCTAGCATACAATTAAGTTTTCTCTGAAACTAGTCGGTAGAGTTGGCTAAAATTATCAATATTAGTTTCATGTTATGTAAAGCTGGTTAATTTGGTCCGTTCTTATCACTTTTCTAAAATAATAGCAACTTTAAATCGTGAAACGTGAAACAACAATGTTTGCATTTTCTTATATTAGTTCTAGAATACAATTAAGTTTTCTCTGAAACTAGTCGGTAGAGTTGGCTAAAATTATCAATATTAGTTTCATGTTATGTAAAGCTGGTTAATTTGGTCCGTTCTTATCACTTTTCTAAAATAATAGCAACTTTAAATCGTGAAACGTGAAACAACAATGTTTGCATTTTCTTATATTAGTTCTAGCATACAATTAAGTTTTCTCTGAAACTAGTCGGTAGAGTTGGCTAAAATTATCAATATTAGTTTTGTGTTATGTAAAGCTGATAAACCTGGTCCGTTCTTATCGCTTTTCTAAAATAATAGCAACTTTAAATCGTGAAACGTGAAACAACAATGTTTGCATTTTCTTATATTAGTTCTAGCATACAATTAAGTTTTCTCTGAAACTAGTCGGTAGAGTTGGCTAAAATTATCAATATTAGTTTCATGTTATGTAAAGCTGGTTAATTTGGTCCGTTCTTATCACTTTTCTAAAATAATAGCAACTTTAAATCGTGAAACGTGAAACAACAATGTTTGCATTTTCTTATATTAGTTCTAGCATACAATTAAGTTTTCTCTGAAACTAGTCGGTAGAGTTGGCTAAAATTATCAATATTAGTTTTGTGTTATGTAAAGCTGATAAACTTGGTCCGTTCTTATCACTTTTCTAAAATAATAGCAACTTTAAATCGTGAAACGTGAAACAACAATGTTTGCATGTTCTTATATTAGTTCTAGCATACAATTAAGTTTTCTCTGAAACTAGTCGGTAGAGTTGGCTAAAATTATCAATATTAGTTTCATGTTATGTAAAGCTGGTTAATTTGGTCCGTTCTTATCACTTTTCTAAAATAATAGCAACTTTAAATCGTGAAACGTGAAACAACAATGTTTGCATTTTCTTATATTAGTTCTAGAATACAATTAAGTTTTCTCTGAAACTAGCCGGTAGAGTTGGCTAAAATTATCAATATTAGTTTCATGTTATGTAAAGCTGGTTAATTTGGTCCGTTCTTATCACTTTTCTAAAATAATAGCAACTTTAAATCGTGAAACGTGAAACAACAATGTTTGCATTTTCTTATATTAGTTCTAGCATACAATTAAGTTTTCTCTGAAACTAGTCGGTAGAGTTGGCTAAAATTATCAATATTAGTTTCATGTTATGTAAAGCTGATAAACCTGGTCCGTTCTTATCACTTTTCTAAAATAATAGCAACTTTAAATCGTGAAACGTGAAACAACAATGTTTGCATTTTCTTATATTAGTTCTAGCATACAATTAAGTTTTCTCTGAAACTAGTCGGTAGAGTTGGCTAAAATTATCAATATTAGTTTTGTGTTATGTAAAGCTGATAAACTTGGTCCGTTCTTATCACTTTTCTAAAATAATAGCAACTTTAAATCGTGAAACGTGAAACAACAATGTTTGCATTTTCTTATATTAGTTCTAGCATACAATTAAGTTTTCTCTGAAACTAGTCGGTAGAGTTGGCTAAAATTATCAATATTAGTTTCATGTTATGTAAAGCTGGTTAATTTGGTCCGTTCTTATCACTTTTCTAAAATAATAGCAACTTTAAATCGTGAAACGTGAAACAACAATGTTTGCATTTTCTTATATTAGTTCTAGCATACAATTAAGTTTTCTCTGAAACTAGTCGGTAGAGTTGGCTAAAATTATCAATATTAGTTTCATGTTATGTAAAGCTGGTTAATTTGGTCCGTTCTTATCACTTTTCTAAAATAATAGCAACTTTAAATCGTGAAACGTGAAACAACAATGTTTGCATTTTCTTATATTAGTTCTAGCATACAATTAAGTTTTCTCTGAAACTAGTCGGTAGAGTTGGCTAAAATTATCAATATTAGTTTCATGTTATGTAAAGCTGGTTAATTTGGTCCGTTCTTATCACTTTTCTAAAATAATAGCAACTTTAAATCGTGAAACGTGAAACAACAATGTTTGCATTTTCTTATATTAGTTCTAGCATACAATTAAGTTTTCTCTGAAACTAGTCGGTAGAGTTGGCTAAAATTATCAATATTAGTTTTGTGTTATGTAAAGCTGATAAACTTGGTCCGTTCTTATCACTTTTCTAAAATAATAGCAACTTTAAATCGTGAAACGTGAAACAACAATGTTTGCATGTTCTTATATTAGTTCTAGCATACAATTAAGTTTTCTCTGAAACTAGTCGGTAGACTTGGCTAAAATTATCAATATTAGTTTCATGTTATGTAAAGCTGGTTAATTTGGTCCGTTCTTATCACTTTTCTAAAATAATAGCAACTTTAAATCGTGAAACGTGAAACAACAATGTTTGCATTTTCTTATATTAGTTCTAGAATACAATTAAGTTTTCTCTGAAACTAGTCGGTAGAGTTGGCTAAAATTATCAATATTAGTTTCATGTTATGTAAAGCTGGTTAATTTGGTCCGTTCTTATCACTTTTCTAAAATAATAGCAACTTTAAATCGTGAAACGTGAAACAACAATGTTTGCATTTTCTTATATTAGTTCTAGCATACAATTAAGTTTTCTCTGAAACTAGTCGGTAGAGTTGGCTAAAATTATCAATATTAGTTTCATGTTATGTAAAGCTGGTTAATTTGGTCCGTTCTTATCACTTTTCTAAAATAATAGCAACTTTAAATCGTGAAACGTGAAACAACAATGTTTGCATTTTCTTATATTAGTTCTAGCATACAATTAAGTTTTCTCTGAAACTAGTCGGTAGAGTTGGCTAAAATTATCAATATTAGTTTCATGTTATGTAAAGCTGGTTAATTTGGTCCGTTCTTATCACTTTTCTAAAATAATAGCAACTTTAAATCGTGAAACGTGAAACAACAATGTTTGCATTTTCTTATATTAGTTCTAGCATACAATTAAGTTTTCTCTGAAACTAGTCGGTAGAGTTGGCTAAAATTATCAATATTAGTTTCATGTTATGTAAAGCTGGTTAATTTGGTCCGTTCTTATCACTTTTCTAAAATAATAGCAACTTTAAATCGTGAAACGTGAAACAACAATGTTTGCATTTTCTTATATTAGTTCTAGCATACAATTAAGTTTTCTCTGAAACTAGTCGGTAGAGTTGGCTAAAATTATCAATATTAGTTTCATGTTATGTAAAGCTGATAAACCTGGTCCGTTCTTATCACTTTTCTAAAATAATAGCAACTTTAAATCGTGAAACGTGAAACAACAATGTTTGCATTTTCTTATATTAGTTCTAGAATACAATTAAGTTTTCTCTGAAACTAGTCGGTAGAGTTGGCTAAAATTATCAATATTAGTTTCATGTTATGTAAAGCTGGTTAATTTGGTCCGTTCTTATCACTTTTCTAAAATAATAGCAACTTTAAATCGTGAAACGTGAAACAACAATGTTTGCATTTTCTTATATTAGTTCTAGCATACAATTAAGTTTTCTCTGAAACTAGTCGGTAGAGTTGGCTAAAATTATCAATATTAGTTTCATGTTATGTAAAGCTGATAAACTTGGTCTGTTCTTATCACTTTTCTAAAATAATAGCAACTTTAAATCGTGAAACGTGAAACAACAATGTTTGCATGTTCTTATATTAGTTCTAGCATACAATTAAGTTTTCTCTGAAACTAGTCGGTAGAGTTGGCTAAAATTATAAATATTAGTTTCATGTTATGTAAAGCTGGTTAATTTGGTCCGTTCTTATCACTTTTCTAAAATAATAGCAACTTTAAATCGTGAAACGTGAAACAACAATGTTTGCATTTTCTTATATTAGTTCTAGAATACAATTAAGTTTTCTCTGAAACTAGTCGGTAGAGTTGGCTAAAATTATCAATATTAGTTTCATGTTATGTAAAGCTGGTTAATTTGGTCCGTTCTTATCACTTTTCTAAAATAATAGCAACTTTAAATCGTGAAACGTGAAACAACAATGTTTGCATTTTCTTATATTAGTTCTAGCATACAATTAAGTTTTCTCTGAAACTAGTCGGTAGAGTTGGCTAAAATTATCAATATTAGTTTCATGTTATGTAAAGCTGATAAACCTGGTCCGTTCTTATCACTTTTCTAAAATAATAGCAACTTTAAATCGTGAAACGTGAAACAACAATGTTTGCATTTTCTTATATTAGTTCTAGCATACAATTAAGTTTTCTCTGAAACTAGTCGGTAGAGTTGGCTAAAATTATCAATATTAGTTTCATGTTATGTAAAGCTGGTTAATTTGGTCCGTTCTTATCACTTTTCTAAAATAATAGCAACTTTAAATCGTGAAACGTGAAACAACAATGTTTGCATTTTCTTATATTAGTTCTAGCATACAATTAAGTTTTCTCTGAAACTAGTCGGTAGAGTTGGCTAAAATTATCAATATTAGTTTCATGTTATGTAAAGCTGGTTAATTTGGTCCGTTCTTATCACTTTTCTAAAATAATAGCAACTTTAAATCGTGAAACGTGAAACAACAATGTTTGCATTTTCTTATATTAGTTCTAGCATACAATTAAGTTTTCTCTGAAACTAGTCGGTAGAGTTGGCTAAAATTATCAATATTAGTTTTGTGTTATGTAAAGCTGATAAACTTGGTCCGTTCTTATCACTTTTCTAAAATAATAGCAACTTTAAATCGTGAAACGTGAAACAACAATGTTTGCATTTTCTTATATTAGTTCTAGCATACAATTAAGTTTTCTCTGAAACTAGTCGGTAGAGTTGGCTAAAATTATCAATATTAGTTTTATGTTATGTAAAGCTGGTTAATTTGGTCCGTTCTTATCACTTTTCTAAAATAATAGCAACTTTAAATCGTGAAACGTGAAACAACAATGTTTGCATTTTCTTATATTAGTTCTAGCATACAATTAAGTTTTCTCTGAAACTAGTCGGTAGAGTTGGCTAAAATTATCAATATTAGTTTCATGTTATGTAAAGCTGGTTAATTTGGTCCGTTCTTATCACTTTTCTAAAATAATAGCAACTTTAAATCGTGAAACGTGAAACAACAATGTTTGCATTTTCTTATATTAGTTCTAGCATACAATTAAGTTTTCTCTGAAACTAGTCGGTAGAGTTGGCTAAAATTATCAATATTAGTTTCATGTTATGTAAAGCTGATAAACCTGGTCCGTTCTTATCACTTTTCTAAAATAATAGCAACTTTAAATCGTGAAACGTGAAACAACAATGTTTGCATTTTCTTATATTAGTTCTAGCATACAATTAAGTTTTCTCTGAAACTAGTCGGTAGAGTTGGCTAAAATTATCAATATTAGTTTTGTGTTATGTAAAGCTGATAAACTTGGTCTGTTCTTATCACTTTTCTAAAATAATAGCAACTTTAAATCGTGAAACGTGAAACAACAATGTTTGCATGTTCTTATATTAGTTCTAGCATACAATTAAGTTTTCTCTGAAACTAGTCGGTAGAGTTGGCTAAAATTATAAATATTAGTTTCATGTTATGTAAAGCTGGTTAATTTGGTCCGTTCTTATCACTTTTCTAAAATAATAGCAACTTTAAATCGTGAAACGTGAAACAACAATGTTTGCATTTTCTTATATTAGTTCTAGAATACAATTAAGTTTTCTCTGAAACTAGTCGGTAGAGTTGGCTAAAATTATCAATATTAGTTTCATGTTATGTAAAGCTGGTTAATTTGGTCCGTTCTTATCACTTTTCTAAAATAATAGCAACTTTAAATCGTGAAACGTGAAACAACAATGTTTGCATTTTCTTATATTAGTTCTAGCATACAATTAAGTTTTCTCTGAAACTAGTCGGTAGAGTTGGCTAAAATTATCAATATTAGTTTCATGTTATGTAAAGCTGATAAACCTGGTCCGTTCTTATCACTTTTCTAAAATAATAGCAACTTTAAATCGTGAAACGTGAAACAACAATGTTTGCATTTTCTTATATTAGTTCTAGCATACAATTAAGTTTTCTCTGAAACTAGTCGGTAGAGTTGGCTAAAATTATCAATATTAGTTTCATGTTATGTAAAGCTGGTTAATTTGGTCCGTTCTTATCACTTTTCTAAAATAATAGCAACTTTAAATCGTGAAACGTGAAACAACAATGTTTGCATTTTCTTATATTAGTTCTAGCATACAATTAAGTTTTCTCTGAAACTAGTCGGTAGAGTTGGCTAAAATTATCAATATTAGTTTCATGTTATGTAAAGCTGGTTAATTTGGTCCGTTCTTATCACTTTTCTAAAATAATAGCAACTTTAAATCGTGAAACGTGAAACAACAATATTTGCATTTTCTTATATTAGTTCTAGCATACAATTAAGTTTTCTCTGAAACTAGTCGGTAGAGTTGGCTAAAATTATCAATATTAGTTTCATGTTATGTAAAGCTGGTTAATTTGGTCCGTTCTTATCACTTTTCTAAAATAATAGCAACTTTAAATCGTGAAACGTGAAACAACAATGTTTGCATTTTCTTATATTAGTTCTAGCATACAATTAAGTTTTCTTTGAAACTAGTTGGTAGAGTTGGCTAAAATTATCAATATTAGTTTCATGTTATGTAAAGCTGGTTAATTTGGTCCGTTCTTATCACTTTTCTAAAATAATAGCAACTTTAAATCGTGAAACGTGAAACAACAATGTTTGCATTTTCTTATATTAGTTCTAGCATACAATTAAGTTTTCTCTGAAACTAGTCGGTAGAGTTGGCTAAAATTATCAATATTAGTTTCATGTTATGTAAAGCTGGTTAATTTGGTCCGTTCTTATCACTTTTCTAAAATAATAGCAACTTTAAATCGTGAAACGTGAAACAACAATGTTTGCATTTTCTTATATTAGTTCTAGCATACAATTAAGTTTTCTCTGAAACTAGTCGGTAGAGTTGGCTAAAATTATCAATATTAGTTTCATGTTATGTAAAGCTGGTTAATTTGGTCCGTTCTTATCACTTTTCTAAAATAATAGCAACTTTAAATCGTGAAACGTGAAACAACAATATTTGCATTTTCTTATATTAGTTCTAGCATACAATTAAGTTTTCTCTGAAACTAGTCGGTAGAGTTGGGTAAAATTATCAATATTAGTTTTATGTTATGTAACGCTGGTTAATTTGGTCCGTTCTTATCACTTTTCTAAAATAATAGCAACTTTAAATCGTGAAACGTGAAACAACAATGTTTGCATTTTCTTATATTAGTTCTAGCATACAATTAAGTTTTCTCTGAAACTAGTCGGTAGAGTTGGCTAAAATTATCAATATTAGTTTCATGTTATGTAAAGCTGGTTAATTTGGTCCGTTCTTATCACTTTTCTAAAATAATAGCAACTTTAAATCGTGAAACGTGAAACAACAATGTTTGCATGTTCTTATATTAGTTCTAGCATACAATTAAGTTTTCTCTGAAACTAGTCGGTAGAATTGGCTAAAATTATCAATATTAGTTTCATGTTATGTAAAGCTGGTTAATTTGGTCCGTTCTTATCACTTTTCTAAAATAATAGCAACTTTAAATCGTGAAACGTGAAACAACAATGTTTGCATGTTCTTATATTAGTTCTAGCATACAATTAAGTTTTCTCTGAAACTAGTCGGTAGAATTGGCTAAAATTATCAATATTAGTTTCATGTTATGTAAAGCTGGTTAATTTGGTCCGTTCTTATCACTTTTCTAAAATAATAGCAACTTTAAATCGTGAAACGTGAAACAACAATGTTTGCATTTTCTTATATTAGTTCTAGCATACAATTAAGTTTTCTCTGAAACTAGTCGGTAGAGTTGGCTAAAATTATCAATATTAGTTTCATGTTATGTAAAGCTGATAAACCTGGTCCGCTCTTATCACTTTTCTAAAATAATAGCAACTTTAAATCGTGAAACGTGAAACAACAATGTTTGCATTTTCTTATATTAGTTCTAGCATACAATTAAGTTTTCTCTGAAACTAGTCGGTAGAGTTGGCTAAAATTATCAATATTAGTTTTGTGTTATGTAAAGCTGATAAACTTGGTCCGTTCTTATCACTTTTCTAAAATAATAGCAACTTTAAATCGTGAAACGTGAAACAACAATGTTTGCATGTTCTTATATTAGTTCTAGCATACAATTAAGTTTTCTCTGAAACTAGTCGGTAGAGTTGGCTAAAATTATCAATATTAGTTTCATGTTATGTAAAGCTGGTTAATTTGGTCCGTTCTTATCACTTTTCTAAAATAATAGCAACTTTAAATCGTGAAACGTGAAACAACAATGTTTGCATTTTCTTATATTAGTTCTAGAATACAATTAAGTTTTCTCTGAAACTAGTCGGTAGAGTTGGCTAAAATTATCAATATTAGTTTCATGTTATGTAAAGCTGGTTAATTTGGTCCGTTCTTATCACTTTTCTAAAATAATAGCAACTTTAAATCGTGAAACGTGAAACAACAATGTTTGCATTTTCTTATATTAGTTCTAGCATACAATTAAGTTTTCTCTGAAACTAGTCGGTAGAGTTGGCTAAAATTATCAATATTAGTTTCATGTTATGTAAAGCTGGTTAATTTGGTCCGTTCTTATCACTTTTCTAAAATAATAGCAACTTTAAATCGTGAAACGTGAAACAACAATGTTTGCATTTTCTTATATTAGTTCTAGCATACAATTAAGTTTTCTCTGAAACTAGTCGGTAGAGTTGGCTAAAATTATCAATATTAGTTTCATGTTATGTAAAGCTGGTTAATTTGGTCCGTTCTTATCACTTTTCTAAAATAATAGCAACTTTAAATCGTGAAACGTGAAACAACAATGTTTGCATTTTCTTATATTAGTTCTAGCATACAATTAAGTTTTCTCTGAAACTAGTCGGTAGAGTTGGCTAAAATTATCAATATTAGTTTCATGTTATGTAAAGCTGGTTAATTTGGTCCGTTCTTATCACTTTTCTAAAATAATAGCAACTTTAAATCGTGAAACGTGAAACAACAATGTTTGCATTTTCTTATATTAGTTCTAGCATACAATTAAGTTTTCTTTGAAACTAGTCGGTAGAGTTGGCTAAAATTATCAATATTAGTTTCATGTTATGTAAAGCTGGTTAATTTGGTCCGTTCTTATCACTTTTCTAAAATAATAGCAACTTTAAATCGTGAAACGTGAAACAACAATGTTTGCATTTTCTTATATTAGTTCTAGCATACAATTAAGTTTTCTCTGAAACTAGTCGGTAGAGTTGGCTAAAATTATCAATATTAGTTTCATGTTATGTAAAGCTGGTTAATTTGGTCCGTTCTTATCACTTTTCTAAAATAATAGCAACTTTAAATCGTGAAACGTGAAACAACAATGTTTGCATTTTCTTATATTAGTTCTAGAATACAATTAAGTTTTCTCTGAAACTAGTCGGTAGAGTTGGCTAAAATTATCAATATTAGTTTCATGTTATGTAAAGCTGGTTAATTTGGTCCGTTCTTATCACTTTTCTAAAATAATAGCAACTTTAAATCGTGAAACGTGAAACAACAATGTTTGCATTTTCTTATATTAGTTCTAGCATACAATTAAGTTTTCTCTGAAACTAGTCGGTAGAGTTGGCTAAAATTATGAATATTAGTTTCATGTTATGTAAAGCTGGTTAATTTGGTCCGTTCTTATCACTTTTCTAAAATAATAGCAACTTTAAATCGTGAAACGTGAAACAACAATATTTGCATTTTCTTATATTAGTTCTAGCATACAATTAAGTTTTCTCTGAAACTAGTCGGTAGAGTTGGCTAAAATTATCAATATTAGTTTTATGTTATGTAACGCTGGTTAATTTGGTCCGTTCTTATCACTTTTCTAAAATAATAGCAACTTTAAATCGTGAAACGTGAAACAACAATGTTTGCATTTTCTTATATTAGTTCTAGCATACAATTAAGTTTTCTCTGAAACTAGTCGGTAGAGTTGGCTAAAATTATCAATATTAGTTTTATGTTATGTAACGCTGGTTAATTTGGTTCGTTCTTATCACTTTTCTAAAATAATAGCAACTTTAAATCGTGAAACGTGAAACAACAATGTTTGCATTTTCTTATATTAGTTCTAGCATACAATTAAGTTTTCTCTGAAACTAGTCGGTAGAGTTGGCTAAAATTATCAATATTAGTTTTGTGTTATGTAAAGCTGATAAACTTGGTCCGTTCTTATCACTTTTCTAAAATAATAGCAACTTTAAATCGTGAAACGTGAAACAACAATGTTTGCATTTTCTTATATTAGTTCTAGCATACAATTAAGTTTTCTCTGAAACTAGTCGGTAGAGTTGGCTAAAATTATCAATATTAGTTTCATGTTATGTAAAGCTGGTTAATTTGGTCCGTTCTTATCACTTTTCTAAAATAATAGCAACTTTAAATCGTGAAACGTGAAACAACAATGTTTGCATTTTCTTATATTAGTTCTAGCATACAATTAAGTTTTCTCTGAAACTAGTCGGTAGAGTTGGCTAAAATTATCAATATTAGTTTCATGTTATGTAAAGCTGGTTAATTTGGTCCGTTCTTATCACTTTTCTAAAATAATAGCAACTTTAAATCGTGAAACGTGAAACAACAATATTTGCATTTTCTTATATTAGTTCTAGCATACAATTAAGTTTTCTCTGAAACTAGTCGGTAGAGTTGGGTAAAATTATCAATATTAGTTTTATGTTATGTAACGCTGGTTAATTTGGTCCGTACTTATCACTTTTCTAAAATAATAGCAACTTTAAATCGTGAAACGTGAAACAACAATGTTTGCATTTTCTTATATTAGTTCTAGCATACAATTAAGTTTTCTCTGAAACTAGTCGGTGGAGTTCGCTAAAATTATCAATATTAGTTTCATGTTATGTAAAGCTGATAAACCTGGTCCGTTCTTATCACTTTTCTAAAATAATAGCAACTTTAAATCGTGAAACGTGAAACAACAATGTTTGCATTTTCTTATATTAGTTCTAGCATACAATTAAGTTTTCTCTGAAACTAGTCGGTAGAGTTGGCTAAAATTATCAATATTAGTTTTGTGTTATGTAAAGCTGATAAACTTGGTCCGTTCTTATCACTTTTCTAAAATAATAGCAACTTTAAATCGTGAAACGTGAAACAACAATGTTTGCATTTTCTTATATTAGTTCTAGCATACAATTAAGTTTTCTCTGAAACTAGTCGGTAGAGTTGGCTAAAATTATCAATATTAGTTTCATGTTATGTAAAGCTGGTTAATTTGGTCCGTTCTTATCACTTTTCTAAAATAATAGCAACTTTAAATCGTGAAACGTGAAACAACAATGTTTGCATTTTCTTATATTAGTTCTAGCATACAATTAAGTTTTCTCTGAAACTAGTCGGTAGAGTTGGCTAAAATTATCAATATTAGTTTCATGTTATGTAAAGCTGGTTAATTTGGTCCGTTCTTATCACTTTTCTAAAATAATAGCAACTTTAAATCGTGAAACGTGAAACAACAATATTTGCATTTTCTTATATTAGTTCTAGCATACAATTAAGTTTTCTCTGAAACTAGTCGGTAGAGTTGGGTAAAATTATCAATATTAGTTTTATGTTATGTAACGCTGGTTAATTTGGTCCGTTCTTATCACTTTTCTAAAATAATAGCAACTTTAAATCGTGAAACGTGAAACAACAATGTTTGCATTTTCTTATATCAGTTCTAGCATACAATTAAGTTTTCTCTGAAACTAGTCGGTAGAGTTGGCTAAAATTATCAATATTAGTTTCATGTTATGTAAAGCTGGTTAATTTGGTCCGTTCTTATCACTTTTCTAAAATAATAGCAACTTTAAATCGTGAAACGTGAAACAACAATGTTTGCATGTTCTTATATTAGTTCTAGCATACAATTAAGTTTTCTCTGAAACTAGTCGGTAGAATTGGCTAAAATTATCAATATTAGTTTCATGTTATGTAAAGCTGGTTAATTTGGTCCGTTCTTATCACTTTTCTAAAATAATAGCAACTTTAAATCGTGAAACGTGAAACAACAATGTTTGCATTTTCTTATATTAGTTCTAGAATACAATTAAGTTTTCTCTGAAACTAGTCGGTAGAGTTGGCTAAAATTATCAATATTAGTTTTATGTTATGTAAAGCTGGTTAATTTGGTCCGTTCTTATCACTTTTCTAAAATAATAGCAACTTTAAATCGTGAAACGTGAAACAACAATGTTTGCATTTTCTTATATTAGTTCTAGCATACAATTAAGTTTTCTCTGAAACTAGTCGGTAGAGTTGGCTAAAATTATCAATATTAGTTTTATGTTATGTAAAGCTGGTTAATTTGGTCCGTTCTTATCACTTTTCTAAAATAATAGCCACTTTAAATCGTGAAACGTGAAACAACAATGTTTGCATTTTCTTATATTAGTTCTAGCATACAATTAAGTTTTCTTTGAAACTAGTCGGTAGAGTTGGCTAAAATTATCAATATTAGTTTCATGTTATGTAAAGCTGGTTAATTTGGTCCGTTCTTATCACTTTTCTAAAATAATAGCAACTTTAAATCGTGAAACGTGAAACAACAATGTTTGCATTTTCTTATATTAGTTCTAGCATACAATTAAGTTTTCTTTGAAACTAGTCGGTAGAGTTGGCTAAAATTATCAATATTAGTTTTATGTTATGTAAAGCTGGTTAATTTGGTCCGTTCTTATCACTTTTCTAAAATAATAGCAACTTTAAATCGTGAAACGTGAAACAACAATGTTTGCATTTTCTTATATTAGTTCTAGCAAACAATTAAGTTTTCTCTGAAACTAGTCGGTAGAGTTGGCTAAAATTATCAATATTAGTTTCATGTTATGTAAAGCTGGTTAATTTGGTCCGTTCTTATCACTTTTCTAAAATAATAGCAACTTTAAATCGTGAAACGTGAAACAACAATGTTTGCATTTTCTTATATTAGTTCTAGCATACAATTAAGTTTTCTCTGAAACTAGTCGGTAGAGTTGGCTAAAATTATCAATATTAGTTTTATGTTATGTAACGTTAATTTGGTCCGTTCTTATCACTTTTCTAAAATAATAGCAACTTTAAATCGTGAAACGTGAAACAACAATGTTTGCATTTTCTTATATTAGTTCTAGCATACAATTAAGTTTTCTTTGAAACTAGTCGGTAGAGTTGGCTAAAATTATCAATATTAGTTTCATGTTATGTAAAGCTGGTTAATTTGGTCCGTTCTTATCACTTTTCTAAAATAATAGCAACTTTAAATCGTGAAACGTGAAACAACAATGTTTGCATTTTCTTATATTAGTTCTAGCATACAATTAAGTTTTCTCTGAAACTAGTCGGTAGAGTTGGCTAAAATTATCAATATTAGTTTCATGTTTTGTAAAGCTGATAAACCTGTTCCGTTCTTATCACTTTTCTAAAATAATAGCAACTTTAAATCGTGAAACGTGAAACAACAATATTTGCATTTTCTTATATTAGTTCTAGCATACAATTAAGTTTTCTCTGAAACTAGTCGGTAGAGTTGGCTAAAATTATCAATATTAGTTTTATGTTATGTAACGCTGGTTAATTTGGTCCGTTCTTATCACTTTTCTAAAATAATAGCAACTTTAAATCGTGAAACGTGAAACAACAATGTTTGCATTTTCTTATATTAGTTCTAACATACAATTAAGTTTTCTCTGAAACTAGTCGGTAGAGTTGGCTAAAATTATCAATATTAGTTTTATGTTATGTAAATCTGGTTAATTTGGTCCGTTCTTATCACTTTTCTAAAATAATAGCAACTTTAAATCGTGAAACGTGAAACAACAATGTTTGCATTTTCTTATATTAGTTCTAGCAAACAATTAAGTTTTCTCTGAAACTAGTCGGTAGAGTTGGCTAAAATTATCAATATTAGTTTTATGTTATGTAACGCTGGTTAATTTGGTCCGTTCTTATCACTTTTCTAAAATAATAGCAACTTTAAATCGTGAAACGTGAAACAACAATGTTTGCATTTTCTTATATTAGTTCTAGCATACAATTAAGTTTTCTTTGAAACTAGTCGGTAGAGTTGGCTAAAATTATCAATATTAGTTTCATGTTATGTAAAGCTGGTTAATTTGGTCCGTTCTTATCACTTTTCTAAAATAATAGCAACTTTAAATCGTGAAACGTGAAACAACAATGTTTGCATTTTCTTATATTAGTTCTAGCATACAATTAAGATTTCTCTGAAACTAGTCGGTAGAGTTGGCTAAAATTATCAATATTAGTTTCATGTTATGTAAAGCTGGTTAATTTGGTCCGTTCTTATCACTTTTCTAAAATAATAGCAACTTTAAATCGTGAAACGTGAAACAACAATGTTTGCATTTTCTTATATTAGTTCTAGCATACAATTAAGTTTTCTCTGAAACTAGTCGGTAGAGTTGGCTAAAATTATCAATATTAGTTTTGTGTTATGTAAAGCTGATAAAATTGGTCCGTTCTTATCACTTTTCTAAAATAATAGCAACTTTAAATCGTGAAACGTGAAACAACAATGTTTGCATTTTCTTATATTAGTTCTAGCATACAATTAAGATTTCTCTGAAACTAGTCGGTAGAGTTGGCTAAAATTATCAATATTAGTTTCATGTTATTTAAAGCTGGTTAATTTGGTCCGTTCTTATCACTTTTCTAAAATAATAGCAACTTTAAATCTTGAAACGTGAAACAGCAATGTTTGCATTTTCTTATATTAGTTCTAGCATACAATTAAGTTTTCTCTGAAACTAGTCGGTAGAGTTGGCTAAAATTATCAATATTAGTTGTTATGTAAAGCTGATAAAATTGGTCCGTTCTTATCACTTTTCTAAAATAATAGCAACTTTAAATCGTGAAACGTGAAACAACAATGTTTGCATTTTCTTATATCAGTTCTAGAATACAATTAAGTTTTCTCTGAAACTAGTCGGTAGAGTTGGCTAAAATTATCAATATTAGTTTCATGTTATGTAAAGCTGGTTAATTTGGTCCGTTCTTATCACTTTTCTAAAATAATAGCAACTTTGAATCGTGAAACGTGAAACAACAATGTTTGCATTTTCTTATATTAGTTCTAGCATACAATTAAGATTTCTCTGAAACTAGTCGGTAGAGTTGGCTAAAATTATCAATATTAGTTTCATGTTATGTAACGCTGGTTAATTTGGTCCGTTCTTATCACTTTTCTAAAATAATAGCAACTTTAAATCGTGAAACGTGAAACAACAATGTTTGCATTTTCTTATATTAGTTCTAGCATACAATTAAGTTTTCTCTGAAACTAGTTGGTAGAGTTGGCTAAAATTATCAATATTAGTTTTGTGTTATGTAAAGCTGATAAAATTGGTCCGTTCTTATCACTTTTCTAAAATAATAGCAACTTTAAATCTTGAAACGTGAAACAACAATGTTTGCATTTTCTTATATCAGTTCTAGAATACAATTAAGTTTTCTCTGAAACTAGTCGGTAGAGTTGGCTAAAATTATCAATATTAGTTTCATGTTATGTAAAGCTGGTTAATTTGGTCCGTTCTTATCACTTTTCTAAAATAATAGCAACTTTGAATCGTGAAACGTGAAACAACAATGTTTGCATTTTCTTATATTAGTTCTAGCATACAATTAAGATTTCTCTGAAACTAGTCGGTAGAGTTGGCTAAAATTATCAATATTAGTTTCATGTTATGTAAAGCTGGTTAATTTGGTCCGTTCTTATCACTTTTCTAAAATAATAGCAACTTTAAATCTTGAAACGTGAAACAGCAATGTTTGCATTTTCTTATATTAGTTCTAGCATACAATTAAGTTTTCTCTAAAACTAGTCGGTAGAGTTGGCTAAAATTATCAATATTAGTTTCATGTTATGTAAAGCTGGTTAATTTGGTCCGTTCTTATCACTTTTCTAAAATAATAGCAACTTTAAATCGTGAAACGTGAAACAACAATGTTTGCATTTTCTTATATTAGTTCTAGCATACAATTAAGTTTTCTCTGAAACTAGTTGGTAGAGTTGGCTAAAATTATCAATATTAGTTTTGTGTTATGTAAAGCTGATAAAATTGGTCCGTTCTTATCACTTTTCTAAAATAATAGCAACTTTAAATCTTGAAACGTGAAACAACAATGTTTGCATTTTCTTATATCAGTTCTAGAATACAATTAAGTTTTCTCTGAAACTAGTCGGTAGAGTTGGCTAAAATTATCAATATTAGTTTCATGTTATGTAAAGCTGGTTAATTTGGTCCGTTCTTATCACTTTTCTAAAATAATAGCAACTTTGAATCGTGAAACGTGAAACAACAATGTTTGCATTTTCTTATATTAGTTCTAGCATACAATTAAGATTTCTCTGAAACTAGTCGGTAGAGTTGGCTAAAATTATCAATATTAGTTTCATGTTATGTAAAGCTGGTTAATTTGGTCCGTTCTTATCACTTTTCTAAAATAATAGCAACTTTAAATCTTGGAACGTGAAACAGCAATGTTTGCATTTTCTTATATTAGTTCTAGCATACAATTAAGTTTTCTCTAAAACTAGTCGGTAGAGTTGGCTAAAATTATCAATATTAGTTTCATGTTATGTAAAGCTGGTTAATTTGGTCCGTTCTTATCACTTTTCTAAAATAATAGCAACTTTAAATTTTGAAACGTGAAACAACAATGTTTGCATTTTCTTATATTAGTTCTAGCATACAATTAAGTTTTCTCTGAAACTAGTCGTTAGAGTTCCTTAAAATTATCAATATTTGTTTCATGTTATGTAAAGCTGGTTAATTTGGTCCGTTCTTATCACTTTTCTAAAATAATAGCAACTTTAAATCATGAAACGTGAAACAACAATGTTTGCATTTTCTTATATCAGTTCTAGCATACAATTAAGTTTTCTCTGAAACTAGTCGGTAGAGTTGGCTAAAATTATCAATATTAGTTTTATGTTATGTAACGCTGGATAATTTGGTCCGTTCTTATCACTTTTCTAAAATAATAGCAACTTTAAATCGTGAAACGTGAAACAGCAATGTTTGCATTTTCTTATATTAGTTCTAGCATACAATTAAGTTTTCTCTGAAACTAGTCGGTAGAGTTGGCTAAAATTATCAATTTTAGTTTTATGTTATGTAACGCTGGATAATTTGGTCCGTTCTTATCACTTTTCTAAAATAATAGCAACTTTAAATCGTGAAACTTTAAACAACAATGTTTGCATTTTCTTATATTAGTTCTAGCATACAATTAAGTTTTCTCTGAAACTAGTCGGTAGAGTTGGCTAAAATTATCAATATTAGTTTTATGTTATGTAACGCTGGTTAATTTGGTCCGTTCTTATCACTTTTCTAAAATAATAGCAACTTTAAATCTTGAAACGTGAAACAACAATGTTTGCATTTTCTTATATCAGTTCTAGCATACAATTAAGTTTTCTCTGAAACTAGTCGGTAGAGTTGGCTAAAATTATCAATATTAGTTTCATGTTATGTAAAGCTGGTTAATTTGGTCCGTTCTTATCACTTTTCTAAAATAATAGCAACTTTAAATCGTGAAACGTGAAACAACAATGTTTGCATTTTCTTATATTAGTTCTAGCATACAATTAAGTTTTCTCTGAAACTAGTCGGTAGAGTTGGCTAAAATTATCAATATTAGTTTCATGTTATGTAAAGCTGGTTAATTTGGTCCGTTCTTATCACTTTTCTAAAATAATAGCAACTTTAAATCTTGAAACGTGAAACAGCAATGTTTGCATTTTCTTATATTAGTTCTAGCATACAATTAAGTTTTCTCTGAAACTAGTCGGTAGAGTTGGCTAAAATTATCAATATTAGTTTTGTGTTATGTAAAGCTGATAAAATTGGTCCGTTCTTATCACTTTTCTAAAATAATAGCAACTTTGAATCGTGTGAAACGTGAAACAACAATGTTTGCATTTTCTTATATTAGTTCTAGCATACAATTAAGATTTCTCTGAAACTAGTCGGTAGAGTTGGCTAAAATTATCAATATTAGTTTTATGTTATGTAAAGCTGGTTAATTTGGTCCGTTCGTATCACTTTTCTAAAATAATAGCAACTTTAAATCGTGAAACGTGAAACAACAATGTTTGCATTTTCTTATATTAGTTCTAGCATACAATTAAGTTTTCTCTGAAACTAGTCGGTAGAGTTGGCTAAAATTATCAATATTAGTTTTATGTTATGTAACGCTGGTTAATTTGGTCCGTTCTTATCACTTTTCTAAAATAATAGCAACTTTAAATCGTGAAACGTGAAACAACAATGTTTGCATTTTCTTATATTAGTTCTAGCATACAATTAAGTTTTCTTTGAAACTAGTCGGTAGAGTTGGCTAAAATTATCAATATTAGTTTCATGTTATGTAAAGCTGGTTAATTTGGTCCGTTCTTATCACTTTTCTAAAATAATTGCAACTTTAAATCGTGAAACGTGAAACAACAATGTTTGCATTTTCTTATATTAGTTCTAGCATACAATTAAGATTTCTCTGAAACTAGTCGGTAGAGTTGGCTAAAATTATCAATATTAGTTTTATGTTATGTAAAGCTGGTTAATTTGGTCCGTTCTTATCACTTTTCTAAAATAATAGCAACTTTAAATCGTGAAACGTGAAACAACAATGTTTGCATTTTCTTATATTAGTTCTAGCAAACAATTAAGTTTTCTCTGAAACTAGTCGGTAGAGTTGGCTAAAATTATCAATATTAGTTTTATGGTATGTAACGCTGGTTAATTTGGTCCGTTCTTATCACTTTTCTAAAATAATAGCAACTTTAAATCGTGAAACGTGAAACAACAATGTTTGCATTTTCTTATATTAGTTCTAGCATACAATTAAGTTTTCTTTGAAACTAGTCGGTAGAGTTGGCTAAAATTATCAATATTAGTTTCATGTTATGTAAAGCTGGTTAATTTGGTCCGTTCTTATCACTTTTCTAAAATAATAGCAACTTTAAATCGTGAAACGTGAAACAACAATGTTTGCATTTTCTTATATTAGTTCTAGCATACAATTAAGATTTCTCTGAAACTAGTCGGTAGAGTTGGCTAAAATTATCAATATTAGTTTTATGTTATGTAAAGCTGGTTAATTTGGTCCGTTCTTATCACTTTTCTAAAATAATAGCAACTTTAAATCGTGAAACGTGAAACAACAATGTTTGCATTTTCTTATATTAGTTCTAGCATACAATTAAGTTTTCTCTGAAACTAGTCGGTAGAGTTGGCTAAAATTATCAATATTAGTTTTATGTTATGTAACGCTGGTTAATTTGGTCCGTTCTTATCACTTTTCTAAAATAATAGCAACTTTAAATCGTGAAACGTGAAACAACAATGTTTGCATTTTCTTATATTAGTTCTAGCATACAATTAAGTTTTCTCTGAAACTAGTCGGTAGAGTTGGCTAAAATTATCAATATTAGTTTTATGTTATGTAACGGTGGTTAATTTGGTCCGTTCTTATCACTTTTCTAAAATAATAGCAACTTTAAATCGTGAAACGTGAAACAACAATGTTTGCATTTTCTTATATTAGTTCTAGCATACAATTAAGTTTTCTCTGAAACTAGTCGGTAGAGTTGGCTAAAATTATCAATATTAGTTTTATGTTATGTAACGCTGGTTAATTTGGTCCGTTCTTATCACTTTTCTAAAATAATAGCAACTTTAAATCGTGAAACGTGAAACAACAATATTTGCATTTTCTTATATTAGTTCTAGCATACAATTAAGTTTTCTCTGAAACTAGTCGGTAGAGTTGGCTAAAATTATCAATATTAGTTTTATGTTATGTAACGCTGGTTAATTTGGTCCGTTCTTATCACTTTTCTAAAATAATAGCAACTTTAAATCGTGAAACGTGAAACAACAATGTTTGCATTTTCTTATATTAGTTCTAGCATACAATTAAGTTTTCTCTGAAACTAGTTGGTAGAGTTGGCTAAAATTATCAATATTAGTTTTGTGTTATGTGAAGCTGATAAACTTGGTCCGTTCTTATCACTTTCCTAAAATAATAGCAACTTTGAATCGTGAAACGTGAAACAACAATGTTTGCATTTTCTTATATTAGTTCTAGCATACAATTAAGTTTTCTCTGAAACTAGTCGGTAGAGTTGGCTAAAATTATCAATATTAGTTTCATGTTATGTAAAGCTGGTTAATTTGGTCCGTTCTTATCACTTTTCTAAAATAATAGCAACTTTAAATCGTGAAACGTGAAACAACAATGTTTGCATTTTCTTATATTAGTTCTAGCATACAATTAAGTTTTCTCTGAAACTAGTCGTTAGAGTTCCTTAAAATTATCAATATTTGTTTCATGTTATGTAAAGCTGGTTAATTTGGTCCGTTCTTATCACTTTTCTAAAATAATAGCAACTTTAAATCATGAAACGTGAAACAACAATGTTTGCATTTTCTTATATCAGTTCTAGCATACAATTAAGTTTTCTCTGAAACTAGTCGGTAGAGTTGGCTAAAATTATCAATATTAGTTTTATGTTATGTAACGCTGGATAATTTGGTCCGTTCTTATCACTTTTCTAAAATAATAGCAACTTTAAATCGTGAAACGTGAAACAGCAATGTTTGCATTTTCTTATATTAGTTCTAGCATACAATTAAGTTTTCTCTGAAACTAGTCGGTAGAGTTGGCTAAAATTATCAATTTTAGTTTTATGTTATGTAACGCTGGATAATTTGGTCCGTTCTTATCACTTTTCTAAAATAATAGCAACTTTAAATCGTGAAACTTTAAACAACAATGTTTGCATTTTCTTATATTAGTTCTAGCATACAATTAAGTTTTCTCTGAAACTAGTCGGTAGAGTTGGCTAAAATTATCAATATTAGTTTTATGTTATGTAACGCTGGTTAATTTGGTCCGTTCTTATCACTTTTCTAAAATAATAGCAACTTTAAATCTTGAAACGTGAAACAACAATGTTTGCATTTTCTTATATCAGTTCTAGCATACAATTAAGTTTTCTCTGAAACTAGTCGGTAGAGTTGGCTAAAATTATCAATATTAGTTTCATGTTATGTAAAGCTGGTTAATTTGGTCCGTTCTTATCACTTTTCTAAAATAATAGCAACTTTAAATCGTGAAACGTGAAACAACAATGTTTGCATTTTCTTATATTAGTTCTAGCATACAATTAAGTTTTCTCTGAAACTAGTCGGTAGAGTTGGCTAAAATTATCAATATTAGTTTCATGTTATGTAAAGCTGGTTAATTTGGTCCGTTCTTATCACTTTTCTAAAATAATAGCAACTTTAAATCTTGAAACGTGAAACAGCAATGTTTGCATTTTCTTATATTAGTTCTAGCATACAATTAAGTTTTCTCTGAAACTAGTCGGTAGAGTTGGCTAAAATTATCAATATTAGTTTTGTGTTATGTAAAGCTGATAAAATTGGTCCGTTCTTATCACTTTTCTAAAATAATAGCAACTTTGAATCGTGTGAAACGTGAAACAACAATGTTTGCATTTTCTTATATTAGTTCTAGCATACAATTAAGATTTCTCTGAAACTAGTCGGTAGAGTTGGCTAAAATTATCAATATTAGTTTTATGTTATGTAAAGCTGGTTAATTTGGTCCGTTCGTATCACTTTTCTAAAATAATAGCAACTTTAAATCGTGAAACGTGAAACAACAATGTTTGCATTTTCTTATATTAGTTCTAGCATACAATTAAGTTTTCTCTGAAACTAGTCGGTAGAGTTGGCTAAAATTATCAATATTAGTTTTATGTTATGTAACGCTGGTTAATTTGGTCCGTTCTTATCACTTTTCTAAAATAATAGCAACTTTAAATCGTGAAACGTGAAACAACAATGTTTGCATTTTCTTATATTAGTTCTAGCATACAATTAAGTTTTCTTTGAAACTAGTCGGTAGAGTTGGCTAAAATTATCAATATTAGTTTCATGTTATGTAAAGCTGGTTAATTTGGTCCGTTCTTATCACTTTTCTAAAATAATTGCAACTTTAAATCGTGAAACGTGAAACAACAATGTTTGCATTTTCTTATATTAGTTCTAGCATACAATTAAGATTTCTCTGAAACTAGTCGGTAGAGTTGGCTAAAATTATCAATATTAGTTTTATGTTATGTAAAGCTGGTTAATTTGGTCCGTTCTTATCACTTTTCTAAAATAATAGCAACTTTAAATCGTGAAACGTGAAACAACAATGTTTGCATTTTCTTATATTAGTTCTAGCAAACAATTAAGTTTTCTCTGAAACTAGTCGGTAGAGTTGGCTAAAATTATCAATATTAGTTTTATGGTATGTAACGCTGGTTAATTTGGTCCGTTCTTATCACTTTTCTAAAATAATAGCAACTTTAAATCGTGAAACGTGAAACAACAATGTTTGCATTTTCTTATATTAGTTCTAGCATACAATTAAGTTTTCTTTGAAACTAGTCGGTAGAGTTGGCTAAAATTATCAATATTAGTTTCATGTTATGTAAAGCTGGTTAATTTGGTCCGTTCTTATCACTTTTCTAAAATAATAGCAACTTTAAATCGTGAAACGTGAAACAACAATGTTTGCATTTTCTTATATTAGTTCTAGCATACAATTAAGATTTCTCTGAAACTAGTCGGTAGAGTTGGCTAAAATTATCAATATTAGTTTTATGTTATGTAAAGCTGGTTAATTTGGTCCGTTCTTATCACTTTTCTAAAATAATAGCAACTTTAAATCGTGAAACGTGAAACAACAATGTTTGCATTTTCTTATATTAGTTCTAGCATACAATTAAGTTTTCTCTGAAACTAGTCGGTAGAGTTGGCTAAAATTATCAATATTAGTTTTATGTTATGTAACGCTGGTTAATTTGGTCCGTTCTTATCACTTTTCTAAAATAATAGCAACTTTAAATCGTGAAACGTGAAACAACAATGTTTGCATTTTCTTATATTAGTTCTAGCATACAATTAAGTTTTCTCTGAAACTAGTCGGTAGAGTTGGCTAAAATTATCAATATTAGTTTTATGTTATGTAACGGTGGTTAATTTGGTCCGTTCTTATCACTTTTCTAAAATAATAGCAACTTTAAATCGTGAAACGTGAAACAACAATGTTTGCATTTTCTTATATTAGTTCTAGCATACAATTAAGTTTTCTCTGAAACTAGTCGGTAGAGTTGGCTAAAATTATCAATATTAGTTTTATGTTATGTAACGCTGGTTAATTTGGTCCGTTCTTATCACTTTTCTAAAATAATAGCAACTTTAAATCGTGAAACGTGAAACAACAATATTTGCATTTTCTTATATTAGTTCTAGCATACAATTAAGTTTTCTCTGAAACTAGTCGGTAGAGTTGGCTAAAATTATCAATATTAGTTTTATGTTATGTAACGCTGGTTAATTTGGTCCGTTCTTATCACTTTTCTAAAATAATAGCAACTTTAAATCGTGAAACGTGAAACAACAATGTTTGCATTTTCTTATATTAGTTCTAGCATACAATTAAGTTTTCTCTGAAACTAGTTGGTAGAGTTGGCTAAAATTATCAATATTAGTTTTGTGTTATGTGAAGCTGATAAACTTGGTCCGTTCTTATCACTTTCCTAAAATAATAGCAACTTTGAATCGTGAAACGTGAAACAACAATGTTTGCATTTTCTTATATTAGTTCTAGCATACAATTAAGTTTTCTCTGAAACTAGTCGGTAGAGTTGGCTAAAATTATCAATATTAGTTTCATGTTATGTAAAGCTGGTTAATTTGGTCCGTTCTTATCACTTTTCTAAAATAATAGCAACTTTAAATCGTGAAACGTGAAACAACAATGTTTGCATTTTCTTATATTAGTTCTAGCATACAATTAAGATTTCTCTGAAACTAGTCGGTAGAGTTGGCTAAAATTATCAATATTAGTTTTATGTTATGTAACGCTGGTTAATTTGGTCCGTTCTTATCACTTTTCTAAAATAATAGCAACTTTAAATCGTGAAACGTGAAACAACAATGTTTGCATTTTCTTATATTAGTTCTAACATACAATTAAGTTTTCTCTGAAACTAGTCGGTAGAGTTGGCTAAAATTATCAATATTAGTTTTATGTTATGTAAATCTGGTTAATTTGGTCCGTTCTTATCACTTTTCTAAAATAATAGCAACTTTAAATCTTGAAACGTGAAACAACAATGTTTGCATTTTCTTATATCAGTTCTAGCATACAATTAAGTTTTCTCTGAAACTAGTCGGTAGAATTGGCTAAAATTATCAATATTAGTTTCATGTTATGTAAAGCTGGTTAATTTGGTCCGTTCTTATCACTTTTCTAAAATAATAGCAACTTTAAATCGTGAAACGTGAAACAACAATGTTTGCATTTTCTTATATTAGTTCTAGCATACAATTAAGTTTTCTCTGAAACTAGTCGGTAGAGTTGGCTAAAATTATCAATATTAGTTTCATGTTATGTAAAGCTGGTTAATTTGGTCCGTTCTTATCACTTTTCTAAAATAATAGCAACTTTAAATCTTGAAACGTGAAACAGCAATGTTTGCATTTTCTTATATTAGTTCTAGCATACAATTAAGTTTTCTCTGAAACTAGTCGGTAGAGTTGGCTAAAATTATCAATATTAGTTTCATGTTATGTAAAGCTGATAAACCTGGTCCGTTCTTATCACTTTTCTAAAATAATAGCAACTTTGAATCGTGAAACGTGAAACAACAATGTTTGCATTTTCTTATATTAGTTCTAGAATACAATTAAGATTTCTCTGAAACTAGTCGGTAGAGTTGGCTAAAATTATCAATATTAGTTTCATGTTATGTAAAGCTGGTTAATTTGGTCCGTTCTTATCACTTTTCTAAAATAATAGCAACTTTAAATCTTGAAACGTGAAACAGCAATGTTTGCATTTTCTTATATTAGTTCTAGCATACAATTAAGTTTTCTCTGAAACTAGTTGGTAGAGTTGGCTAAAATTATCAATATTAGTTTTGTGTTATGTAAAGCTGATAAAATTGGTCCGTTCTTATCACTTTTCTAAAATAATAGCAACTTTAAATCGTGAAACGTGAAACAACAATGTTTGCATTTTCTTATATTAGTTCTAGCATACAATTAAGTTTTCTCTGAAACTAGTCGGTAGAGTTGGCTAAAATTATCAATATTTGTTTCATGTTATGTAAAGCTGGTTAATTTGGTCCGTTCTTATCACTTTTCTAAAATAATAGCAACTTTAAATCATGAAACGTGAAACAACAATGTTTGCATTTTCTTATATCAGTTCTAGCATACAATTAAGTTTTCACTGAAACTAGTCGGTAGAGTTGGCTAAAATTATCAATATTTGTTTTATGTTATGTAACGCTGGATAATTTGGTCCGTTCTTATCACTTTTCTAAAATAATAGCAACTTTAAATCGTGAAACGTGAAACAGCAATGTTTGTATTTTCTTATATTAGTTCTAGCATACAATTAAGTTTTCTCTGAAACTATTCGGTAGAGTTGGCTAAAATTATCAATATTAGTTTTACGTTATGTAACGCTGGATAATTTGGTCCGTTCTTATCACTTTTCTAAAATAATAGCAACTTTAAATCGTGAAACGTGAAACAACAATGTTTGCATTTTCTTATATTAGTTCTAGCATACAATTAAGTTTTCTCTGAAACTAGTCGTTAGAGTTCCTTAAAATTATCAATATTTGTTTCATGTTATGTAAAGCTGGTTAATTTGGTCCGTTCTTATCACTTTTCTAAAATAATAGCAACTTTAGATCATGAAACGTGAAACAACAATGTTTGCATTTTCTTATATCAGTTCTAGCATACAATTAAGTTTTCTCTGAAACTAGTCGGTAGAGTTGGCTAAAATTATCAATATTAGTTTTATGTTATGTAACGCTGGTTAATTTGGTCCGTTCTTATCACTTTTCTAAAATAATAGCAACTTTAAATCGTGAAACGTGAAACAACAATGTTTGCATTTTCTTATATTAGTTCTAGCATACAATTAAGTTTTCTCTGAAACTAGTCGTTAGAGTTCCTTAAAATTATCAATATTTGTTTCATGTTATGTAAAGCTGGTTAATTTGGTCCGTTCTTATCACTTTTCTAAAATAATAGCAACTTTAAATCGTGAAACTTTAAACAACAATGTTTGCATTTTCTTATATTAGTTCTAGCATACAATTAAGTTTTCTCTGAAACTAGTCGGTAGAGTTGCTAAAATTATCAATATTAGTTTTATGTTATGTAACGCTGGTTAATTTGGTCCGTTCTTATCACTTTTCTAAAATAATAGCAACTTTAAATCTTGAAACGTGAAACAACAATGTTTGCATTTTCTTATATCAGTTCTAGCATACAATTAAGTTTTCTCTGAAACTAGTCGAACTAGTAATTTTAGAGTTGGCTAAAATTATCAATATTAGTTTCATGTTATGTAAAGCTGGTTAATTTGGTCCGTTCTTATCATTTTTCTAAAATAATAGCAACTTTAAATCGTGAAACGTGAAACAACAATGTTTGCATTTTCTTATATTAGTTCTAGCATACAATTAAGTTTTCTCTGAAACTAGTCGGTAGAGTTGGCTAAAATTATCAATATTAGTTTCATGTTATGTAAAGCTGGTTAATTTGGTCCGTTCTTATCACTTTTCTAAAATAATAGCAACTTTAAATCTTGAAACGTGAAACAGCAATGTTTGCATTTTCTTATATTAGTTCTAGCATACAATTAAGTTTTCTCTGAAACTAGTCGGTAGAGTTGGCTAAAATTATCAATATTAGTTTTGTGTTATGTAAAGCTGATAAAATTGGTCCGTTCTTATCACTTTTCTAAAATAATAGCAACTTTGAATCGTGAAACGTGAAACAACAATGTTTGCATTTTCTTATATTAGTTCTAGCATACAATTAAGATTTCTCTGAAACTAGTCGGTAGAGTTGGCTAAAATTATCAATATTAGTTTTATGTTATGTAACGCTGGATAAGTTGGTCCGTTCATATCACTTTTCTAAAATAATAGCAACTTTAAATCGTGAAACGTGAAACAACAATGTTTGCATTTTCTTATATTAGTTCTAGCATACAATTAAGTTTTCTCTGAAACTAGTCGGTAGAGTTGGCTAAAATTATCAATATTAGTTTCATGTTATGTAACGCTGGTTAATTTGGTCCGTTCTTATCACTTTTCTAAAATAATAGCAACTTTAAATCGTGAAACGTGAAACAACAATGTTTGCATTTTCTTATATTAGTTCTAGCATACAATTAAGTTTTCTCTGAAACTAGTTGGTAGAGTTGGCTAAAATTATCAATATTAGTTTCATGTTATGTAAAGCTGGTTAATTTGGTCCGTTCTTATCACTTTTCTAAAATAATAGCAACTTTAAATCGTGAAACGTGAAACAACAATGTTTGCATTTTCTTATATTAGTTCTAGCATACAATTAAGTTTTCTCTGAAACTAGTCGGTAGAGTTGGCTAAAATTATCAATATTAGTTTTATGTTATGTAACGCTGGTTAATTTGGTCCGTTCTTATCACTTTTCTAAAATAATAGCAACTTTAAATCGTGAAACGTGAAACAACAATGTTTGCATTTTCTTATATTAGTTCTAGCATACAATTAAGTTTTCTCTGAAACTAGTCGGTAGAGTTGGCTAAAATTATCAATATTAGTTTCATGTTATGTAAAGCTGGTTAATTTGGTCCGTTCTTATCACTTTTCTAAAATAATAGCAACTTTAAATCGTGAAACGTGAAACAACAATATTTGCATTTTCTTATATTAGTTCTAGCATACAATTAAGTTTTCTCTGAAACTAGTCGGTAGAGTTGGCTAAAATTATCAATATTAGTTTCATGTTATGTAAAGCTGGTTAATTTGGTCCGTTCTTATCACTTTTCTAAAATAATAGCAACTTTAAATCGTGAAACGTGAAACAACAATGTTTGCATTTTCTTATATTAGTTCTAGCATACAATTAAGTTTTCTCTGAAACTAGTCGGTAGAGTTGGCTAAAATTATCAATATTAGTTTTATGTTATGTAACGCTGGTTAATTTGGTCCGTTCTTATCACTTTTCTAAAATAATAGCAACTTTAAATAGTGAAACGTGAAACAACAATGTTTGCATTTTCTTATATTAGTTCTAGCATACAATTAAGTTTTCTCTGAAACTAGTCGGTAGAGTTGGCTAAAATTATCAATATTAGTTTCATGTTATGTAAAGCTGGTTAATTTGGTCCGTTCTTATCACTTTTCTAAAATAATAGCAACTTTAAATCGTGAAACGTGAAACAACAATGTTTGCATTTTCTTATATTAGTTCTAGCATACAATTAAGTTTTCTCTGAAACTAGTCGGTAGAGTTGGCTAAAATTATCAATATTAGTTTCATGTTATGTAAAGCTGGTTAATTTGTTCCGTTCTTATCACTTTTCTAAAATAATAGCAACTTTAAATCGTGAAACGTGAAACAACAATGTTTGCATTTTCTTATATTAGTTCTAGCATACAATTAAGTTTTCTCTGAAACTAGTCGGTAGAGTTGGCTAAAATTATCAATATTAGTTTCATGTTATGTAAAGCTGGTTAATTTGGTCCGTTCTTCTCACTTTTCTAAAATAATAGCAACTTTAAATCGTGAAACGTGAAACAACAATATTTGCATTTTCTTATATTAGTTCTAGCATACAATTAAGTTTTCTCTGAAACTAGTCGGTAGAGTTGGCTAAAATTATCAATATTAGTTTTATGTTATGTAACGCTGGTTAATTTGGTCCGTTCTTATCACTTTTCTAAAATAATAGCAACTTTAAATCGTGAAACGTGAAACAACAATGTTTGCATTTTCTTATATTAGTTCTAGCATACAATTAAGTTTTCTTTGAAACTAGTCGGTAGAGTTGGCTAAAATTATCAATATTAATTTCATGTTATGTAAAGCTGGTTAATGTGGTCCGTTCTTATCACTTTTCTAAAATAATAGCAACTTTAAATCGTGAAACGTGAAACAACAATGTTTGCATTTTCTTATATTAGTTCTAGCATACAATTAAGTTTTCTCTGAAACTAGTCGGTAGAGTTGGCTAAAATTATCAATATTAGTTTTGTGTTATGTAAAGCTGATAAACTTGGTCCGTTCTTATCACTTTTCTAAAATAATAGCAACTTTAAATCGTGAAACGTGAAACAACAATGTTTGCATTTTCTTATATTAGTTCTAGCATACAATTAAGTTTTCTCTGAAACTAGTCGGTAGAGTTGGCTAAAATTATCAATATTAGTTTTATGTTATGTAAAGCTGGTTAATTTGGTCCGTTCTTATCACTTTTCTAAAATAATAGCAACTTTAAATCGTGAAACGTGAAACAACCATGTTTGCATTTTCTTATATTAGTTCTAGCATACAATTAAGTTTTTTCTGAAACTAGTCGGTAGAGTTGGCTAAAATTATCAATATTAGTTTCATGTTATGTAAAGCTGGTTAATTTGGTCCGTTCTTATCACTTTTCTAAAATAATAGCAACTTTAAATCGTGAAACGTGAAACAACAATGTTTGCATTTTCTTATATTAGTTCTAGCATACAATTAAGTTTTCTCTGAAACTAGTCGGTAGAGTTGACTAAAATTATCAATATTAGTTTTATGTTATGTAAAGCTGGTTAATTTGGTCCGTTCTTATCACTTTTCTAAAATAATAGCAACTTTAAATCGTGAAACGTGAAACAACAATGTTTGCATTTTCTTATATTAGTTCTAGCATACAATTAAGTTTTTTCTGAAACTAGTCGGTAGAGTTGGCTAAAATTATCAATATTAGTTTCATGTTATGTAAAGCTGGTTAATTTGGTCCGTTCTTATCACTTTTCTAAAATAATAGCAACTTTAAATCGTGAAACGTGAAACAACAATGTTTGCATTTTCTTATATTAGTTCTAGCATACAATTAAGTTTTCTCTGAAACTAGTCGGTAGAGTTGACTAAAATTATCAATATTAGTTTCATGTTATGTAAACCTGGTTAATTTGGTCCGTTCTTATCACTTTTCTAAAATAATAGCAACTTTAAATCGTGAAACGTGAAACAACAATATTTGCATTTTCTTATATTAGTTCTAGCATACAATTAAGTTTTCTCTGAAACTAGTCGGTAGAGTTGGGTAAAATTATCAATATTAGTTTTATGTTATGTAACGCTGGTAAATTTGGTCCGTTCTTATCACTTTTCTAAAATAATAGCAACTTTAAATCGTGAAACGTGAAACAACAATGTTTGCATTTTCTTATATTAGTTCTAGCATACAATTAAGTTTTCTCTGAAAGTAGTCGGTAGAGTTGGCTAAAATTATCAATATTAGTTGTATTTTATTTAACGCTGGTTAATTTGGTCCGTTCCTATCACTTTTCTAAAATAATAGCAACTTTAAATCGTGAAACGTGAAACAACAATGTTTGCATTTTCTTATATTAGTTCTAGCATACAATTAAGTTTTCTCTGAAACTAGTCGGTAGAGTTGGCTAAAATTATCAATATTAGTTTTATGTTATGTAACGCTGGTTAATTTGGTCCGTTCTTATCACCTTTCTCAAATAATAGCAGCTTTAAATGGTGAAACAACCATGTTTGCATATTCTTATATTAGTTCTAGCATACAATTAAGTTTTCTCTGAAACTAGTCGGTAGAGTTGGCTAAAATTCTCAATATTAGTTTTATGTTATGTAACGCTGGTTAATTTGGTCCGTTCTTATCACCTTTCTAAAATAATAGCAACTTTAAATCGTGAAACGTGAAACAACAATGTTTGCATTTTCTTATATTAGTTCTAGCATACAATTAAGTTTTCTCTGAAACTAGTCGGTAGAGTTGGCTAAAATTATCAATATTAGTTTTATGTTATGTAACGCTGATTAATTTGGTCCGTTATTATCACTTTTCTAAAATAATAGCAGCTTTAAATCGTGAAACGTGAAACAACAATGTTTGCATTTTCTTATATTAGTTCTAGCATACAATTTAGTTTTCTCTGAAACTAGTCGGTAGAGTTGGCTAAAATTATCAATATTAGTTTTATTTTGTGTAAAGCTGATTAATTTGTGTTGATCTTATCACTTTTCTAAAATAATAGAAACTTCAAATCGTGAAAAGTGAAACAACCATGTTTGCATTTTCTTATATTAGTTCTAGCATACAATTAAGTTTTCTCTGAAACTAGTCGGTAGAGTTGGCTAAAATTATCAATATTAGTTTTATGTTATGTAACGCTGGTTAATTTGGTCCGTTCGTATCACTTTTCTAAAATAATAGCAACTTTAAATCGTGAACGTGAAACAACAATGTTTGCATTTTCTTATATTAGTTCTAGCATACAATTAAGTTTTCTCTGAAACTAGTCGGTAGAGTTGGCTACAATTATCAATATTAGTTTTATGTTACGTAACGCTAGTTAATTTGGTCCGTTCTTATCACTTTTCTAAAATAATAGCAGCTTTAAATCTTGAAACGTGAAACAACAATGTTTGCATTTTCTTATATTAGTTCTAGCCTACAATTAAGTTTTCTCTGAAACTAGTCGGTAGAGTTGGCTAAAATTATCAATATTAGTTTTATGGTATGTAACGCTGGTTAATTTGGTCCGTTCGTATCACTTTTCTAAAATAATAGCAACTTTAAATCGTGAACGTGAAACAACAATGTTTGCATTTTCTTATATTAGTTCTAGCATACAATTAAGTTTTCTCTGAAACTAGTCGGTAGAGTTGGCTACAATTATCAATATTAGTTTTATGTTACGTAACGCTAGTTAATTTGGTCCGTTCTTATCACTTTTCTAAAATAATAGCAGCTTTAAATCTTGAAACGTGAAACAACAATGTTTGCATTTTCTTATATTAGTTCTAGCATACAATTAAGTTTTCTCTGAAACTAGTCGGTAGAGTTGGCTAAAATTATCAATATTAGTTTTATGTTATGTAACGCTGGATAATTTGGTCCGTTCTTATCACTTTTCTAAAATAATAGCATCTTTAAATCGTGAAACGTGAAACAACAATGTTTGCATTTTCTTATATTAGTTCTAGCATACAATTAAGTTTTCTCTGAAACTAGTCGGTAGAGTTGGCTACAATTATCAATATTAGTTTTATGTTACGTAACGCTAGTTAATTTGGTCCGTTCTTATCACTTTTCTAAAATAATAGCAGCTTTAAATCTTGAAACGTGAAACAACAATGTTTGCATTTTCTTATATTAGTTCTAGCCTACAATTAAGTTTTCTCTGAAACTAGTCGGTAGAGTTGGCTAAAATTATCCATATTAGTTGTATTTTATGTAACGCTGGTTAATTTGGTCCGTTCCTATCACTTTTCTAAAATAATAGCAACTTTAAATCGTGAAACGTGAAACAACAATGTTTGCATTTTCTTATATTAGTTCTAGCATACAATTAAGTTTTCTCTGAAAGTAGTCGGTAGAGTTGGCTAAAATTATCAATATTAGTTGTATTTTATTTAACGCTGGTTAATTTGGTCCGTTCCTATCACTTTTCTAAAATAATAGCAACTTTAAATCGTGAAACGTGAAACAACAATGTTTGCATTTTCTTATATTAGTTCTAGCATACAATTAAGTTTTCTCTGAAACTAGTCGGTAGAGTTGGCTAAAATTATCAATATTAGTTTTATGTTATGTAACGCTGGTTAATTTGGTCCGTTCTTATCACCTTTCTCAAATAATAGCAGCTTTAAATCGTGAAACAACCATGTTTGCATATTCTTATATTAGTTCTAGCATACAATTAAGTTTTCTCTGAAACTAGTCGGTAGAGTTGGCTAAAATTCTCAATATTAGTTTTATGTTATGTAACGCTGGTTAATTTGGTCCGTTCTTATCACTTTTCTAAAATAATAGCAACTTTAAATCGTGAAACGTGAAACAACAATGTTTGCATTTTCTTATATTAGTTCTAGCATACAATTAAGTTTTCTCTGAAACTAGTCGGTAGAGTGGGCTAAAATTATCAATATTAGTTTTATGTTATGTAACGCTGGTTAATTTGGTCCGTTCTTATCACTTTTCTAAAATAATAGCAGCTTTAAATCGTGAAACGTGAAACAACAATGTTTGCATTTTCTTATATTAGTTCTAGCATACAATTTAGTTTTCTCTGAAACTAGTCGGTAGAGTTGGCTAAAATTATCAATATTAGTTTTATTTTGTGTAAAGCTGATTAATTTGTGTTGATCTTATCACTTTTCTAAAATAATAGAAACTTCAAATCGTGAAAAGTGAAACAACCATCTTTGCATTTTCTTATATTAGTTCTAGCATACAATTAAGTTTTCTCTGAAACTAGTCGGTAGAGTTGGCTAAAATTATCAATATTAGTTTTATGTTATGTAACGCTGGTTAATTTGGTCCGTTCGTATCACTTTTCTAAAATAATAGCAACTTTAAATCGTGAACGTGAAACAACAATGTTTGCATTTTCTTATATTAGTTCTAGCATACAATTAAGTTTTCTCTGAAACTAGTCGGTAGAGTTGGCTACAATTATCAATATTAGTTTTATGTTACGTAACGCTAGTTAATTTGGTCCGTTCTTATCACTTTTCTAAAATAATAGCAGCTTTAAATCTTGAAACGTGAAACAACAATGTTTGCATTTTCTTATATTAGTTCTAGCCTACAATTAAGTTTTCTCTGAAACTAGTCGGTAGAGTTGGCTAAAATTATCAATATTAGTTTTATGGTATGTAACGCTGGTTAATTTGGTCCGTTCGTATCACTTTTCTAAAATAATAGCAACTTTAAATCGTGAACGTGAAACAACAATGTTTGCATTTTCTTATATTAGTTCTAGCATACAATTAAGTTTTCTCTGAAACTAGTCGGTAGAGTTGGCTACAATTATCAATATTAGTTTTATGTTACGTAACGCTAGTTAATTTGGTCCGTTCTTATCACTTTTCTAAAATAATAGCAGCTTTAAATCTTGAAACGTGAAACAACAATGTTTGCATTTTCTTATATTAGTTCTAGCATACAATTAAGTTTTCTCTGAAACTAGTCGGTAGAGTTGGCTAAAATTATCAATATTAGTTTTATGTTATGTAACGCTGGATAATTTGGTCCGTTCTTATCACTTTTCTAAAATAATTGCAACTTTAAATCGTGAACGTGAAACAACAATGTTTGCATTTTCTTATATTAGTTCTAGCATACAATTAAGTTTTCTCTGAAACTAGTCGGTAGAGTTGGCTACAATTATCAATATTAGTTTTATGTTACGTAACGCTAGTTAATTTGGTCCGTTCTTATCACTTTTCTAAAATAATAGCAGCTTTAAATCTTGAAACGTGAAACAACAATGTTTGCATTTTCTTATATTAGTTCTAGCCTACAATTAAGTTTTCTCTGAAACTATTCGGTAGAGTTGGCTAAAATTATCAATATTAGTTTTACGTTATGTAACGCTGGTTAATTTGGTCCGTTCGTATCACTTTTCTAAAATAATAGCAACTTTAAATCGTGGACGTGAAACAACAATGTTTGCATTTTCTTATATTAGTTCTAGCATACAATTAAGTTTTCTCTGAAACTAGTCGGTAGAGTTGGCTACAATTATCAATATTAGTTTTATGTTACGTAACGCTAGTTAATTTGGTCCGTTCTTATCACTTTTCTAAAATAATAGCAGCTTTAAATCTTGAAACGTGAAACAACAATGTTTGCATTTTCTTATATTAGTTCTAGCATACAATTAAGTTTTCTCTGAAACTAGTCGGTAGAGTTGGCTAAAATTATCAATATTAGTTTTATGTTATGTAACGCTGGATAATTTGGTCCGTTCTTATCACTTTTCTAAAATAATAGCATCTTTAAATCGTGAAACGTGAAACAACAATGTTTGCATTTTCTTATATTAGTTCTAGCATACAATTAAGTTTTCTCTGAAACTAGTCGGTAGAGTTGGCTAAAATTATCAATATTAGTTTTATGTTATGTAACGCTGGTTAATTTGGTCCGTTCTTATCACTTTTCTAAAATAATAGCAACTTTAAATCGTGAAACGTGAAACAACAATGTTTGCATTTTCTTATATTAGTTCTAGCATACAATTAAGTTTTCTCTGAAACTAGTCGGTAGAGTTGGCTAAAATTATCAATATTAGTTTCATGTTATGTAAAGCTGGTTAATTTGGTCCGTTCTTATCACTTTTCTAAAATAATAGCAACTTTAAATCGTGAAACGTGAAACAACAATGTTTGCATTTTCTTATATTAGTTCTAGCATACAATTTAGTTTTCTCTGAAACTAGTCGGTAGAGTTGGCTAAAATTATCAATATTAGTTTTATTTTGTGTAAAGCTGATTAATTTGTGTTGATCTTATCACTTTTCTAAAATAATAGAAACTTCAAATCGTGAAAAGTGAAACAACCATGTTTGCATTTTCTTATATTAGTTCTAGCATACAATTAAGTTTTCTCTGAAACTAGTCGGTAGAGTTGGCTAAAATTATCAATATTAGTTTTATGTTATGTAACGCTGGTTAATTTGGTCCGTTCGTATCACTTTTCTAAAATAATAGCAACTTTAAATCGTGAACGTGAAACAACAATGTTTGCATTTTCTTATATTAGTTCTAGCATACAATTAAGTTTTCTCTGAAACTAGTCGGTAGAGTTGGCTACAATTATCAATATTAGTTTTATGTTACGTAACGCTAGTTAATTTGGTCCGTTCTTATCACTTTTCTAAAATAATAGCAACTTTAAATCTTGAAACGTGAAACAACAATGTTTGCATTTTCTTATATTAGTTCTAGCATACAATTAAGTTTTCTCTGAAACTAGTCGGTAGAGTTGGCTAAAATTATCAATATTAGTTTTATGTTATGTAACGCTGGATAATTTGGTCCGTTCTTATCACTTTTCTAAAATAATAGCAACTTTAAATCGTGAACGTGAAACAACAATGTTTGCATTTTCTTATATTAGTTCTAGCATACAATTAAGTTTTCTCTGAAACTAGTCGGTAGAGTTGGCTACAATTATCAATATTAGTTTTATGTTACGTAACGCTAGTTAATTTGGTCCGTTCTTATCACTTTTCTAAAATAATAGCAGCTTTAAATCTTGAAACGTGAAACAACAATGTTTGCATTTTCTTATATTAGTTCTAGCCTACAATTAAGTTTTCTCTGAAACTAGTCGGTAGAGTTGGCTAAAATTATCAATATTAGTTTTATGTTATGTAACGCTGGTTAATTTGGTCCGTTCGTATCACTTTTCTAAAATAATAGCAACTTTAAATCGTGAACGTGAAACAACAATGTTTGCATTTTCTTATATTAGTTCTAGCATACAATTAAGTTTTCTCTGAAACTAGTCGGTAGAGTTGGCTACAATTATCAATATTAGTTTTATGTTACGTAACGCTAGTTAATTTGGTCCGTTCTTATCACTTTTCTAAAATAATAGCAGCTTTAAATCTTGAAACGTGAAACAACAATGTTTGCATTTTCTTATATTAGTTCTAGCATACAATTAAGTTTTCTCTGAAACTAGTCGGTAGAGTTGGCTAAAATTATCAATATTAGTTTTATGTTATGTAACGCTGGATAATTTGGTCCGTTCTTATCACTTTTCTAAAATAATAGCATCTTTAAATCGTGAAACGTGAAACAACAATGTTTGCATTTTCTTATATTAGTTCTAGCATACAATTAAGTTTTCTCTGAAACTAGTCGGTAGAGTTGGCTAAAATTATCAATATTAGTTTTATGTTATGTAACGCTGGTTAATTTGGTCCGTTCTTATCACTTTTCTAAAATAATAGCAACTTTAAATCGTGAAACGTGAAACAACAATGTTTGCATTTTCTTATATTAGTTCTAGCATACAATTAAGTTTTCTCTGAAACTAGTCGGTAGAGTTGGCTAAAATTATCAATATTAGTTTCATGTTATGTAAAGCTGGTTAATTTGGTCCGTTCTTATCACTTTTCTAAAATAATAGCAACTTTAAATCGTGAAACGTGAAACAACAATGTTTGCATTTTCTTATATTAGTTCTAGCATACAATTAAGTTTTCTCTGAAACTAGTCGGTAGAGTTGGCTAAAATTATCAATATTAGTTTTATGTTATGTAACGCTGGATAATTTGGTCCGTTCTTATCACTTTTCTAAAATAATAGCATCTTTAAATCGTGAAACGTGAAACAACAATGTTTGCATTTTCTTATATTAGTTCTAGCATACAATTAAGTTTTCTCTGAAACTAGTCGGTAGAGTTGGCTAAAATTATCAATATTAGTTTTATGTTATGTAACGCTGGATAATTTGGTCCGTTCTTATCACTTTTCTAAAATAATAGCATCTTTAAATCGTGAAACGTGAAACAACAATGTTTGCATTTTCTTATATTAGTTCTAGCATACAATTAAGTTTTCTCTGAAACTAGTCGGTAGAGTTGGCTAAAATTATCAATATTAGTTTTATGTTATGTAACGCTGGTTAATTTGGTCCGTTCTTATCACTTTTCTAAAATAATAGCAACTTTAAATCGTGAAACGTGAAACAACAATGTTTGCATTTTCTTATATTAGTTCTAGCATACAATTAAGTTTTCTCTGAAACTAGTCGGTAGAGTTGGCTAAAATTATCAATATTAGTTTCATGTTATGTAAAGCTGGTTAATTTGGTCCGTTCTTATCACTTTTCTAAAATAATAGCAACTTTAAATCGTGAAACGTGAAACAACAATGTTTGCATTTTCTTATATTAGTTCTAGCATACAATTAAGTTTTCTCTGAAACTAGTCGGTAGAGTTGGCTAAAATTATCAATATTAGTTTTATGTTATGTAACGCTGGATAATTTGGTCCGTTCTTATCACTTTTCTAAAATAATAGCATCTTTAAATCGTGAAACGTGAAACAACAATGTTTGCATTTTCTTATATTAGTTCTAGCATACAATTAAGTTTTCTCTGAAACTAGTCGGTAGAGTTGGCTAAAATTATCAATATTAGTTTTATGTTATGTAACGCTGGATAATTTGGTCCGTTCTTATCACTTTTCTAAAATAATAGCATCTTTAAATCGTGAAACGTGAAACAACAATGTTTGCATTTTCTTATATTAGTTCTAGCATACAATTAAGTTTTCTCTGAAACTAGTCGGTAGAGTTGGCTAAAATTATCAATATTAGTTTTATGTTATGTAACGCTGGTTAATTTGGTCCGTTCTTATCACTTTTCTAAAATAATAGCAACTTTAAATCGTGAAACGTGAAACAACAATGTTTGCATTTTCTTATATTAGTTCTAGCATACAATTAAGTTTTCTCTGAAACTAGTCGGTAGAGTTGGCTAAAATTATCAATATTAGTTTCATGTTATGTAAAGCTGGTTAATTTGGTCCGTTCTTATCACTTTTCTAAAATAATAGCATCTTTAAATCGTGAAACGTGAAACAACAATGTTTGCATTTTCTTATATTAGTTCTAGCATACAATTAAGTTTTCTCTGAAACTAGTCGGTAGAGTTGGCTAAAATTATCAATATTAGTTTTATGTTATGTAACGCTGGATAATTTGGTCCGTTCTTATCACTTTTCTAAAATAATAGCAACTTTAAATCGTGAACGTGAAACAACAATGTTTGCATTTTCTTATATTAGTTCTAGCATACAATTAAGTTTTCTCTGAAACTAGTCGGTAGAGTTGGCTACAATTATCAATATTAGTTTTATGTTACGTAACGCTAGTTAATTTGGTCCGTTCTTATCACTTTTCTAAAATAATAGCAGCTTTAAATCTTGAAACGTGAAACAACAATGTTTGCATTTTCTTATATTAGTTCTAGCCTACAATTAAGTTTTCTCTGAAACTAGTCGGTAGAGTTGGCTAAAATTATCAATATTAGTTTTATGTTATGTAACGCTGGTTAATTTGGTCCGTTCGAATCACTTTTCTAAAATAATAGCAACTTTAAATCGTGAACGTGAAACAACAATGTTTGCATTTTCTTATATTAGTTCTAGCATACAATTAAGTTTTCTCTGAAACTAGTCGGTAGAGTTGGCTACAATTATCAATATTAGTTTTATGTTACGTAACGCTAGTTAATTTGGTCCGTTCTTATCACTTTTCTAAAATAATAGCAGCTTTAAATCTTGAAACGTGAAACAACAATGTTTGCATTTTCTTATATTAGTTCTAGCATACAATTAAGTTTTCTCTGAAACTAGTCGGTAGAGTTGGCTAAAATTATCAATATTAGTTTTATGTTATGTAACGCTGGATAATTTGGTCCGTTCTTATCACTTTTCTAAAATAATAGCATCTTTAAATCGTGAAACGTGAAACAACAATGTTTGCATTTTCTTATATTAGTTCTAGCATACAATTAAGTTTTCTCTGAAACTAGTCGGTAGAGTTGGCTAAAATTATCAATATTAGTTTTATGTTATGTAACGCTGGTTAATTTGGTCCGTTCTTATCACTTTTCTAAAATAATAGCAACTTTAAATCGTGAAACGTGAAACAACAATGTTTGCATTTTCTTATATTAGTTCTAGCATACAATTAAGTTTTCTCTGAAACTAGTCGGTAGAGTTGGCTAAAATTATCAATATTAGTTTCATGTTATGTAAAGCTGGTTAATTTGGTCCGTTCTTATCACTTTTCTAAAATAATAGCAACTTTAAATCGTGAAACGTGAAACAACAATGTTTGCATTTTCTTATATTAGTTCTAGCATACAATTAAGTTTTCTCTGAAACTAGTCGGTAGAGTTGGCTAAAATTATCAATATTAGTTTTATGTTATGTAACGCTGGTTAATTTGGTCCGTTCTTATCACTTTTCTAAAATAATAGCAACTTTAAATAGTGAAACGTGAAACAACAATGTTTGCATTTTCTTATATTAGTTCTAGCATACAATTAAGTTTTCTCTGAAACTAGTCGGTAGAGTTGGCTAAAATTATCGATATTAGTTTCATGTTATGTAAAGCTGGTTAATTTGGTCCGTTCTTATCACTTTTCTAAAATAATAGCAACTTTAAATCGTGAAACGTGAAACAACAATGTTTGCATTTTCTTATATTAGTTCTAGCATACAATTAAGTTTTCTCTGAAACTAGTCGGTAGAGTTGGCTAAAATTATCAATATTAGTTTCATGTTATGTAAAGCTGGTTAATTTGGTCCGTTCTTATCACTTTTCTAAAATAATAGCAACTTTAAATCGTGAAACGTGAAACAACAATATTTGCATTTTCTTATATTAGTTCTAGCATAAAATTAAGTTTTCTCTGAAACTAGTCGGTCGAGTTGGCTAAAATTATCAATATTAGTTTTATTTTATGTAACGCTGGTTAATTTGGTCCGTTCGTATCACTTTTCTAAAATAATAGCAACTTTAAATCGTGAACGTGAAACAACAATGTTTGCATTTTCTTATATTAGTTCTAGCATACAATTAAGTTTTCTCTGAAACTAGTCGGTAGAGTTGGCTACAATTATCAATATTAGTTTTATGTTACGTAACGCTAGTTAATTTGGTCCGTTCTTATCACTTTTCTAAAATAATAGCAGCTTTAAATCTTGAAACGTGAAACAACAATGTTTGCATTTTCTTATATTAGTTCTAGCATACAATTAAGTTTTCTCTGAAACTAGTCGGTAGAGTTGGCTAAAATTATCAATATTAGTTTTATGTTATGTAACGCTGGATAATTTGGTCCGTTCTTATCACTTTTCTAAAATAATAGCAACTTTAAATCGTGAACGTGAAACAACAATGTTTGCATTTTCTTATATTAGTTCTAGCATACAATTAAGTTTTCTCTGAAACTAGTCGGTAGAGTTGGCTACAATTATCAATATTAGTTTTATGTTACGTAACGCTAGTTAATTTGGTCCGTTCTTATCACTTTTCTAAAATAATAGCAGCTTTAAATCTTGAAACGTGAAACAACAATGTTTGCATTTTCTTATATTAGTTCTAGCATACAATTAAGTTTTCTCTGAAACTAGTCGGTAGAGTTGGCTAAAATTATCAATATTAGTTTTATGTTATGTAACGCTGGATAATTTGGTCCGCTCTTATCACTTTTCTAAAATAATAGCAGCTTTAAATCTTGAAACGTGAAACAACAATGTTTGCATTTTCTTATATTAGTTCTAGCATACAATTAAGTTTTCTCTGAAACTATTCGGTAGAGTTGGCTAAAATTATCAATATTAGTTTTACGTTATGTAACGCTGGTTAATTTGGTCCGTTCGTATCACTTTTCTAAAATAATAGCAACTTTAAATCGTGGACGTGAAACAACAATGTTTGCATTTTCTTATATTAGTTCTAGCATACAATTAAGTTTTCTCTGAAACTAGTCGGTAGAGTTGGCTACAATTATCAATATTAGTTTTATGTTACGTAACGCTAGTTAATTTGGTCCGTTCTTATCACTTTTCTAAAATAATAGCAGCTTTAAATCTTGAAACGTGAAACAACAATGTTTGCATTTTCTTATATTAGTTCTAGCATACAATTAAGTTTTCTCTGAAACTAGTCGGTAGAGTTGGCTAAAATTATCAATATTAGTTTTATGTTATGTAACGCTGGATAATTTGGTCCGTTCTTATCACTTTTCTAAAATAATAGCATCTTTAAATCGTGAAACGTGAAACAACAATGTTTGCATTTTCTTATATTAGTTCTAGCATACAATTAAGTTTTCTCTGAAACTAGTCGGTAGAGTTGGCTAAAATTATCAATATTAGTTTTATGTTATGTAACGCTGGTTAATTTGGTCCGTTCTTATCACTTTTCTAAAATAATAGCAACTTTAAATCGTGAAACGTGAAACAACAATGTTTGCATTTTCTTATATTAGTTCTAGCATACAATTAAGTTTTCTCTGAAACTAGTCGGTAGAGTTGGCTAAAATTATCAATATTAGTTTCATGTTATGTAAAGCTGGTTAATTTGGTCCGTTCTTATCACTTTTCTAAAATAATAGCAACTTTAAATCGTGAAACGTGAAACAACAATGTTTGCATTTTCTTATATTAGTTCTAGCATACAATTTAGTTTTCTCTGAAACTAGTCGGTAGAGTTGGCTAAAATTATCAATATTAGTTTTATTTTGTGTAAAGCTGATTAATTTGTGTTGATCTTATCACTTTTCTAAAATAATAGAAACTTCAAATCGTGAAAAGTGAAACAACCATGTTTGCATTTTCTTATATTAGTTCTAGCATACAATTAAGTTTTCTCTGAAACTAGTCGGTAGAGTTGGCTAAAATTATCAATATTAGTTTTATGTTATGTAACGCTAGTTAATTTGGTCCGTTCTTATCACTTTTCTAAAATAATAGCAGCTTTAAATCTTGAAACGTGAAACAACAATGTTTGCATTTTCTTATATTAGTTCTAGCCTACAATTAAGTTTTCTCTGAAACTAGTCGGTAGAGTTGGCTAAAATTATCAATATTAGTTTTATGGTATGTAACGCTGGTTAATTTGGTCCGTTCGTATCACTTTTCTAAAATAATAGCAACTTTAAATCGTGAACGTGAAACAACAATGTTTGCATTTTCTTATATTAGTTCTAGCATACAATTAAGTTTTCTCTGAAACTAGTCGGTAGAGTTGGCTACAATTATCAATATTAGTTTTATGTTACGTAACGCTAGTTAATTTGGTCCGTTCTTATCACTTTTCTAAAATAATAGCAACTTTAAATCTTGAAACGTGAAACAACAATGTTTGCATTTTCTTATATTAGTTCTAGCATACAATTAAGTTTTCTCTGAAACTAGTCGGTAGAGTTGGCTAAAATTATCAATATTAGTTTTATGTTATGTAACGCTGGATAATTTGGTCCGTTCTTATCACTTTTCTAAAATAATAGCAACTTTAAATCGTGAACGTGAAACAACAATGTTTGCATTTTCTTATATTAGTTCTAGCATACAATTAAGTTTTCTCTGAAACTAGTCGGTAGAGTTGGCTACAATTATCAATATTAGTTTTATGTTACGTAACGCTAGTTAATTTGGTCCGTTCTTATCACTTTTCTAAAATAATAGCAGCTTTAAATCTTGAAACGTGAAACAACAATGTTTGCATTTTCTTATATTAGTTCTAGCCTACAATTAAGTTTTCTCTGAAACTAGTCGGTAGAGTTGGCTAAAATTATCAATATTAGTTTTATGTTATGTAACGCTGGTTAATTTGGTCCGTTCGTATCACTTTTCTAAAATAATAGCAACTTTAAATCGTGAACGTGAAACAACAATGTTTGCATTTTCTTATATTAGTTCTAGCATACAATTAAGTTTTCTCTGAAACTAGTCGGTAGAGTTGGCTACAATTATCAATATTAGTTTTATGTTACGTAACGGTAGTTAATTTGGTCCGTTCTTATCACTTTTCTAAAATAATAGCAGCTTTAAATCTTGAAACGTGAAACAACAATGTTTGCATTTTCTTATATTAGTTCTAGCATACAATTAAGTTTTCTCTGAAACTAGTCGGTAGAGTTGGCTAAAATTATCAATATTAGTTTTATGTTATGTAACGCTGGATAATTTGGTCCGTTCTTATCACTTTTCTAAAATAATAGCATCTTTAAATCGTGAAACGTGAAACAACAATGTTTGCATTTTCTTATATTAGTTCTAGCATATAATTAAGTTTTCTCTGAAACTAGTCGGTAGAGTTGGCTAAAATTATCAATATTAGTTTTATGTTATGTAACGCTGGTTAATTTGGTCCGTTCTTATCACTTTTCTAAAATAATAGCAACTTTAAATCGTGAAACGTGAAACAACAATGTTTGCATTTTCTTATATTAGTTCTAGCATACAATTAAGTTTTCTCTGAAACTAGTCGGTAGAGTTGGCTAAAATTATCAATATTAGTTTTATGTTATGTAACGCTGGTTAATTTGGTCCGTTCTTATCACTTTTCTAAAATAATAGCAACTTTAAATAGTGAAACGTGAAACAACAATGTTTGCATTTTCTTATATTAGTTCTAGCATACAATTAAGTTTTCTCTGAAACTAGTCGGTAGAGTTGGCTAAAATTATCGATATTAGTTTCATGTTATGTAAAGCTGGTTAATTTGGTCCGTTCTTATCACTTTTCTAAAATAATAGCAACTTTAAATAGTGAAACGTGAAACAACAATGTTTGCATTTTCTTATATTAGTTCTAGCATACAATTAAGTTTTCTCTGAAACTAGTCGGTAGAGTTGGCTAAAATTATCAATATTAGTTTTATGTTATGTAACGCTGGTTAATTTGGTCCGTTCTTATCACTTTTCTAAAATAATAGCAACTTTAAATCGTGAAACGTGAAACAACAATGTTTGCATTTTCTTATATTAGTTCTAGCATACAATTAAGTTTTCTCTGAAACTAGTCGGTAGAGTTGGCTAAAATTATCAATATTAGTTTCATGTTATGTAAAGCTGGTTAATTTGGTCCGTTCTTATCACTTTTCTAAAATAATAGCAACTTTAAATCGTGAAACGTGAAACAACAATATTTGCATTTTCTTATATTAGTTCTAGCATACAATTAAGTTTTCTTTGAAACTAGTCGGTAGAGTTGGCTAAAATTATCAATATTAGTTTCATGTTATGTAAAGCTGGTTAATTTGGTCCGTTCTTATCACTTTTCTAAAATAATAGCAACTTTAAATCGTGAAACGTGAAACAACAATGTTTGCATTTTCTTATATTAGTTCTAGCATACAATTAAGTTTTCTCTGAAACTAGTCGGTAGAGTTGGCTAAAATTATCAATATTAGTTTCATGTTATGTAAAGCTGATAAACCTGGTCCGTTCTTATCACTTTTCTAAAATAATAGCAACTTTAAATCGTGAAACGTGAAACAACAATGTTTGCATTTTCTTATATTAGTTCTAGCATACAATTAAGTTTTCTCTGAAACTAGTCGGTAGAGTTGGCTAAAATTATCAATATTAGTTTTGTGTTATGTAAAGCTGATAAACTTGGTCCGTTCTTATCACTTTTCTAAAATAATAGCAACTTTAAATCGTGAAACGTGAAACAACAATGTTTGCATTTTCTTATATTAGTTCTAGCATACAATTAAGTTTTCTCTGAAACTAGTCGGTAGAGTTGGCTAAAATTATCAATAATAGTTTTATGTTATGTAAAGCTGGTTAATTTGGTCCGTTCTTATCACTTTTCTAAAATAATAGCAACTTTAAATCGTGAAACGTGAAACAACAATGTTTGCATTTTCTTATATTAGTTCTAGCATACAATTAAGTTTTCTCAGAAACTAGTCGGTAGAGTTGGCTAAAATTATCAATATTAGTTTCATGTTATGTAAAGCTGGTTAATTTGGTCCGTTCTTATCACTTTTCTAAAATAATAGCAACTTTAAATCGTGAAACGTGAAACAACAATGTTTGCATTTTCTTATATTAGTTCTAGCATACAATTAAGTTTTCTCTGAAACTAGTCGGTAGAGTTGACTAAAACTATCAATATTAGTTTCATGTTATGTAAACCTGGTTAATTTGGTCCGTTCTTATCACTTTTCTAAAATAATAGCAACTTTAAATCGTGAAACGTGAAACAACAATATTTGCATTTTCTTATATTAGTTCTAGCATACAATTAAGTTTTCTCTGAAACTAGTCGGTAGAGTTGGGTAAAATTATCAATATTAGTTTTATGTTATGTAACGCTGGTTAATTTGGTCCGTTCTTATCACTTTTCTAAAATAATAGCAACTTTAAATCGTGAAACGTGAAACAACAATGTTTGCATTTTCTTATATTAGTTCTAGCATACAATTAAGTTTTCTCTGAAACTAGTCGGTAGAGTTGGCTAAAATTATCAATATTAGTTTTATGTTATGTAAAGCTGGTTAATTTGGTCCGTTCTTATCACTTTTCTAAAATAATAGCAACTTTAAATCGTGAAACGTGAAACAACAATGTTTGCATGTTCTTATATTAGTTCTAGCATACAATTAAGTTTTCTCTGAAACTAGTCGGTAGAGTTGGCTAAAATTATCAATATTGGTTTCATGTTATGTAAAGCTGGTTAATTTGGTCCGTTCTTATCACTTTTCTAAAATAATAGCAACTTTAAATCGTGAAACGTGAAACAACAATGTTTGCATTTTCTTATATTAGTTCTAGCATACAATTAAGTTTTCTCTGAAACTAGTTGGTAGAGTTGGCTAAAATTATCAATATTAGTTTCATGTTATGTAAAGCTGGTTAATTTGGTCCTTTCTTATCACTTTTCTAAAATAATAGCAACTTTAAATCGTGAAACGTGAAACAACAATATTTGCATTTTCTTATATTAGTTCTAGCATACAATTAAGTTTTCTCTGAAACTAGTCGGTAGAGTTGGCTAAAATTATCAATATTAGTTTTATGTTATGTAACGCTGGATAATTTGGTCCGTTCTTATCACTTTTCTAAAATAATAGCAACTTTAAATCGTGAAACGTGAAACAACAATGTTTGCATTTTCGTATATTAGTTCTAGCATACAATTAAGTTTTCTTTGAACCTATTCGGTAGAGTTGGCTAAAATTATCAATATTAGTTTCATGTTATGTAAAGCTGGTTAATTTGGTCCGTTCTTATCACTTTTCTAAAATAATAGCAACTTTAAATCGTGAAACGTGAAACAACAATGTTTGCATTTTCTTATATTAGTTCTAGCATACAATTAAGTTTTCTCTGAAACTAGTCGGTAGAGTTGGCTAAAATTATCAATATTAGTTTCATGTTATGTAAAGCTGATAAACCTGGTCCGTTCTTATCACTTTTCTAAAATAATAGCAATTTTAAATCGTGAAACGTGAAACAACAATATTTGCATTTTCTTATATTAGTTCTAGCATACAATTAAGTTTTCTATTCGGTAGAGTTCTATTCGTAGAGTTGGCTAAAATTATCAATATTAGTTTTGTGTTATGTAAAGCTGATAAATTTGGTCCGTTCTTATCACTTTTCTAAAATAATAGCAACTTTAAATCGTGAAACGTGAAACAACAATGTTTGCATTTTCTTATATTAGTTCTAGCATACAATTAAGTTTTCTCTGAAACTAGTCGGTAGAGTTGGCTAAAATTATCAATATTAGTTTCATGTTATGTAAATCTGGTTAATTTGGTCCGTTCTTATCACTTTTCTAAAATAATAGCAACTTTAAATCGTGAAACGTGAAACAACAATGTTTGCATTTTCTTATATTAGTTCTAGCATACAATTAAGTTTTCTCTGAAACTAGTTGGTAGAGTTGGCTAAAATTATCAATATTAGTTTCATGTTATGTAAAGCTGATAAACCTGGTCCGTTCTTATCACTTTTCTAAAATAATAGCAACTTTAAATCGTGAAACGTGAAACAACAATATTTGCATTTTCTTATATTAGTTCTAGCATACAATTAAGTTTTCTCTGAAACTAGTCGGTAGAGTTGGCTAAAATTATCAATATTAGTTTTATGTTATGTAACGCTGGTTAATTTGGTCCGTTCTTATCACTTTTCTAAAATAATAGCAACTTTAAATCGTGAAACGTGAAACAACAATGTTTGCATTTTCTTATATTAGTTCTAGCATACAATTAAGTTTTCTCTGAAACTAGTCGGTAGAGTTGGCTAAAATTATCAATATTAGTTTTGTGTTATGTAAAGCTGATAAACTTGGTCCGTTCTTATCACTTTTCTAAAATAATAGCAACTTTAAATCGTGAAACGTGAAACAACAATGTTTGCATTTTCTTATATTAGTTCTAGCATACAATTAAGTTTTCTCTGAAACTAGTCGGTAGAGTTGGCTAAAATTATCAATATTAGTTTTATGTTATGTAAAGCTGGTTAATTTGGTCCGTTCTTATCACTTTTCTAAAATAATAGCAACTTTAAATCGTGAAACGTGAAACAACAATGTTTGCATTTTCTTATATTAGTTCTAGCATACAATTAAGTTTTCTCTGAAACTAGTCGGTAGAGTTGTCTAAAATTATCAATATTAGTTTCATGTTATGTAAAGCTGGTTAATTTGGTCCGTTCTTATCACTTTTCTAAAATAATAGCAACTTTAAATCGTGAAACGTGAAACAACAATGTTTGCATTTTCTTATATTAGTTCTAGCATACAATTAAGATTTCTCTGAAACTAGTCGGTAGAGTTGGCTAAAATTATCAATATTAGTTTCATGTTATGTAAAGCTGGTTAATTTGGTCCGTTCTTATCACTTTTCTAAAATAATAGCAACTTTAAATCGTGAAACGTGAAACAACAATGTTTGCATTTTCTTATATTAGTTCTAGCATACAATTAAGTTTTCTCTGAAACTAGTCGGTAGAGTTGGCTAAAATTATCAATATTAGTTTCATGTTATGTAAAGCTGGTTAATTTGGTCCGTTCTTATCACTTTTCTAAAATAATAGCAACTTTAAATCGTGAAACGTGAAACAACAATGTTTGCATTTTCTTATATTAGTTCTAGCATACAATTAAGTTTTCTCTGAAACTAGTCGGTAGAGTTGGCTAAAATTATCAATATTAGTTTTATGTTATGTAACGCTGGTTAATTTGTTCCGTTCTTATCACTTTTCTAAAATAATAGCAACTTTAAATCGTGAAACGTGAAACAACAATGTTTGCATTTTCTTATATTAGTTCTAGCATACAATTAAGTTTTCTTTGAAACTAGTCGGTAGAGTTGGCTAAAATTATCAATATTAGTTTCATGTTATGTAAAGCTGGTTAATTTGGTCCGTTCTTATCACTTTTCTAAAATAATAGCAACTTTAAATCGTGAAACGTGAAACAACAATGTTTGCATTTTCTTATATTAGTTCTAGCATACAATTAAGCTTTCTCTGAAACTTGTCGGTAGAGTTGGCTAAAATTATCAATATTAGTTTTATGTTATGTAACGCTGGATAAGTTGGTCCGTTCATATCACTTTTCTAAAATAATAGCAACTTTAAATCGTGAAACGTGAAACAACAATATTTGCATTTTCTTATATTAGTTCTAGCATACAATTAAGTTTTCTCTGAAACTAGTCGGTAGAGTTGGCTAAAATTATCAATATTAGTTTTATGTTATGTAAAGCTGGTTAATTTGGTCCGTTCTTATCACTTTTCTAAAATAATAGCAACTTTAAATCGTGAAACGTGAAACAACAATGTTTGCATTTTCTTATATTAGTTCTAGCATACAATTAAGTTTTCTCTGAAACTAGTCGGTAGAGTTGGCTAAAATTATCAATATTAGTTTTATGTTATGTAACGCTGGTTAATTTGGTCCGTTCTTATCACTTTTCTAAAATAATAGCAACTTTAAATCGTGAAACGTGAAACAACAATGTTTGCATTTTCTTATATTAGTTCTAACATACAATTAAGTTTTCTCTGAAACTAGTCGGTAGAGTTGGCTAAAATTATCAATATTAGTTTTATGTTATGTAAATCTGGTTAATTTGGTCCGTTCTTATCACTTTTCTAAAATAATAGCAACTTTAAATCTTGAAACGTGAAACAACAATGTTTGCATTTTCTTATATCAGTTCTAGCATACAATTAAGTTTTCTCTGAAACTAGTCGTTAGAGTTCCTTAAAATTATCAATATTTGTTTCATGTTATGTAAAGCTGGTTAATTTGGTCCGTTCTTATCACTTTTCTAAAATAATAGCAACTTTAAATCATGAAACGTGAAACAACAATGTTTGCATTTTCTTATATCAGTTCTAGCATACAATTAAGTTTTCTCTGAAACTAGTCGGTAGAGTTGGCTAAAATTATCAATATTAGTTTTATGTTATGTAACGCTGGATAATTTGGTCCGTTCTTATCACTTTTCTAAAATAATAGCAACTTTAAATCGTGAAACGTGAAACAACAATGTTTGCATTTTCTTATATTAGTTCTAGCATACAATTAAGTTTTCTCTGAAACTAGTCGGTAGAGTTGGCTAAAATTATCAATATTAGTTTCATGTTATGTAAAGCTGGTTAATTTGGTCCGTTCTTATCACTTTTCTAAAATAATAGCAACTTTAAATCGTGAAACGTGAAACAACAATGTTTGCATTTTCTTATATTAGTTCTAGCATACAATTAAGTTTTCTCTGAAACTAGTCGGTAGAGTTGGCTAAAATTATCAATATTAGTTTTGTGTTATGTAAAGCTGATAAAATTGGTCCGTTCTTATCACTTTTCTAAAATAATAGCAACTTTAAATCTTGAAACGTGAAACAACAATGTTTGCATTTTCTTATATTAGTTCTAGCATACAATTAAGTTTTCTCTGAAACTAGTCGTTAGAGTTCCTTAAAATTATCAATATTAGTTTCATGTTATGTAAAGCTGGTTAATTTTGTCCGTTCTTATCACTTTTCTAAAATAATAGCAACTTTAAATCATGAAACGTGAAACAACAATGTTTGCATTTTCTTATATCAGTTCTAGCATACAATTAAGTTTTCTCTGAAACTAGTCGGTAGAGTTGGCTAAAATTATCAATATTAGTTTTATGTTATGTAACGCTGGATAATTTGGTCCGTTCTTATCACTTTTCTAAAATAATAGCAACTTTAAATCGTGAAACGTGAAACAGCAATGTTTGCATTTTCTTATATTAGTTCTAGCATACAATTAAGTTTTCTCTGAAACTAGTCGGTAGAGTTGGCTAAAATTATCAATATTAGTTTTACGTTATGTAACGCTGGATAATTTGGTCCGTTCTTATCACTTTTCTAAAATAATAGCAACTTTAAATCGTGAAACGTGAAACAACAATGTTTGCATTTTCTTATATTAGTTCTAGCATACAATTAAGTTTTCTCTGAAACTAGTCGGTAGAGTTGGGTAAAATTATCAATATTAGTTTTATGTTATGTAACGCTGGTTAATTTGGTCCGTTCTTATCACTTTTCTAAAATAATAGCAACTTTAAATCGTGAAACGTGAAACAACAATGTTTGCATTTTCTTATATTAGTTCTAGCATACAATTAAGTTTTCTCTAAAACTAGTCGGTAGAGTTGGCTAAAATTATCAATATTAGTTTCATGTTATGTAAAGCTGGTTAATTTGGTCCGTTCTTATCACTTTTCTAAAATAATAGCAACTTTAAATTTTGAAACGTGAAACAACAATGTTTGCATTTTCTTATATTAGTTCTAGCATACAATTAAGTTTTCTCTGAAACTAGTCGTTAGAGTTCCTTAAAATTATCAATATTTGTTTCATGTTATGTAAAGCTGGTTAATTTGGTCCGTTCTTATCACTTTTCTAAAATAATAGCAACTTTAAATCATGAAACGTGAAACAACAATGTTTGCATTTTCTTATATCAGTTCTAGCATACAATTAAGTTTTCTCTGAAACTAGTCGGTAGAGTTGGCTAAAATTATCAATATTAGTTTTATGTTATGTAACGCTGGTTAATTTGGTCCGTTCTTATCACTTTTCTAAAATAATAGCAACTTTAAATCGTGAAACGTGAAACAACAATGTTTGCATTTTCTTATATTAGTTCTAGCATACAATTAAGTTTTCTTTGAAACTAGTCGTTAGAGTTCCTTAAAATTATCAATATTTGTTTCATGTTATGTAAAGCTGGTTAATTTGGTCCGTTCTTATCACTTTTCTAAAATAATAGCAACTTTAAATCGTGAAACTTTAAACAACAATGTTTGCATTTTCTTATATTAGTTCTAGCATACAATTAAGTTTTCTCTGAAACTAGTCGGTAGAGTTGGCTAAAATTATCAATATTAGTTTTATGTTATGTAACGCTGGTTAATTTGGTCCGTTCTTATCACTTTTCTAAAATAATAGCAACTTTAAATCTTGAAACGTGAAACAACAATGTTTGCATTTTCTTATATCAGTTCTAGCATACAATTAAGTTTTCTCTGAAACTAGTCGGTAGAGTTGGCTAAAATTATCAATATTAGTTTCATGTTATGTAAAGCTGGTTAATTTGGTCCGTTCTTATCATTTTTCTAAAATAATAGCAACTTTAAATCGTGAAACGTGAAACAACAATGTTTGCATTTTCTTATATTAATTCTAGCATACAATTAAGTTTTCTTTGAAACTAGTCGGTAGAGTTGGCTAAAATTATCAATATTAGTTTTATGTTATGTAACGCTGGTTAATTTGGTCCGTTCTTATCACTTTTCTAAAATAATAGCAACTTTAAATCGTGAAACGTGAAACAACAATGTTTGCATTTTCTTATATTAGTTCTAGCATACAATTAAGTTTTCTCTGAAACTAGTCGGTAGAGTTGGCTAAAATTATCAATATTAGTTTTATTTTGTGTAAAGCTGATTAATTTGTGTTGATCTTATCACTTTTCTAAAATAATAAAAACTTCAAATCGCGAAAAGTGAAACAGCCATGTTTGCATTTTCTTAGATTAGATCTAGCATACAATTAAGTTTTCTCTGAAACTAGTCGGTAGAATTGGCTAAAATTATCAATATTAGTTTTATGTTATGTAAAGCTGATTAATTTGTATTGATCATATCACTTTTCTAAAATAATAGCAACTTTAAATCGTAAAACGTGAAACAACAATGTTTGCATTTTCTTATATTAATTCTAGCATACAATTAAGTTTTCTTTGAAAGTAGTCGGTAGAGTTGGCTAAAATTATCAATATTAGTTTTATGTTATGTAACGCTGGTTAATTTGATCCGTTCTTATCACCTTTCTAAAATAATAGCAGCTTTAAATCGTGAAACGTGAAACAACAATGTTTGCATTTTCTTATATTAGTTCTAGCATACAATTAAGTTTTCTCTGAAACTAGTCGGTAGAGTTGGCTAAAATTATCAATATTAGTTTTATGTTATGTAACGCTGGTTAATTTGGTCCGTTCTTATCACCTTTCTAAAATAATAGCAACTTTAAATCGTGAAACGTGAAACAACAATGTTTGCATTTTCTTATATTAGTTCTAGCATACAATTAAGTTTTCTCTGAAACTAGTCGGTAAAGTTGGCAAAAATTACCAATATTAGTTTTATGTTATGTAACGCTGGTTAATTTGGTCCGTTCTTATCACTTTTCTAAAATAATAGCAACTTTAAATCGTGAAACGTGAAACAACAATGTTTGCATTTTCTTATATTAGTTCTAGCATACAATTAAGTTTTCTCTGAAACTAGTCGGTAGAGTTGGCTAAAATTATCAATATTAGTTTTATGTTATGTAACGCTGGTTAATTTGGTCCGTTCTTATCACTTTTCTAAAATAATAACAGCTTTAAATCGTGAAACGTGAATCAACAATGTTTGCCTTTTCTTATATTAGTTATAGCATACAATTAAGTTTTCTCTGAAACTAGTCGGTAGAGTTGGCTAAAATTATCAATATTAGTTTTATTTTGTGTAAAGCTGATTAATTTGTATTGATCATATCACTTTTCTAAAATAATAGCAACTTTAAATCGTGAAACGTGAAACTAAAAGGCTAAAGTTATCTAAAAAATTTTAGTTGGCTAAAATTATCAATATTAGTTTTATGTTATGTAACGCTGGTAAATTTGGTCCGTTCTTATCACTTTTCTAAAATAATAGAAATTTTAAATCGTGAAACGTGAAACAACAATGTTTTCATTTTCTTATATTAGTTCTAGCATACAATTAAGTTTTCTCTGAAACTAGTCGGTAGAGTTGGCTAAAATTATCAATATTAGTTTTATTTTATGTAAAGCTGATTAATTTGGTCCGTTCTTATCACTTTTCTAAAATAATAGAAACTTCAAATCGTGAAAAGTGAAACAACCATGTTTGCATTTTCTTATATTAGTTCTAGCATACAATTAAGTTTTCTCTGAAACTAGTCGGTAGAGTTGGCTAAAAATATCAATATTAGTTTTACGTTATGTAACGCTGGTTAATTTGGTCCGTTCTTATCACTTTTCTAAAATAATAGCAGCTTTAAATCGTGAAACGTGAAACAACAATGTTTGCATTTTCTTATATTAGTTCTAGCCTACAATTAAGTTTTCTCTGAAAGTAGTCGGTAGAGTTGGCTAAAATTATCAATATTAGTTGTATTTTATTTAACGCTGGTTAATTTGGTCCGTTCCTATCACTTTTCTAAAATAATAGCAACTTTAAATCGTGAAACGTGAAACAACAATGTTTGCATTTTCTTATATTAGTTCTAGCATACAATTAAGTTTTCTCTGAAACTAGTCGGTAGAGTTGGCTAAAATTATCAATATTAGTTTTATGTTATGTAACGCTGGTTAATTTGGTCCGTTCTTATCACCTTTCTCAAATAATAGCAGCTTTAAATCGTGAAACAACCATGTTTGCATATTCTTATATTAGTTCTAGCATACAATTAAGTTTTCTCTGAAACTAGTCGGTAGAGTGGGCTAAAATTATCAATATTAGTTTTATGTTATGTAACGCTGGTTAATTTGGTCCGTTCTTATCACTTTTCTAAAATAATAGCAGCTTTAAATCGTGAAACGTGAAACAACAATGTTTGCATTTTCTTATATTAGTTCTAGCATACAATTTAGTTTTCTCTGAAACTAGTCGGTAGAGTTGGCTAAAATTATCAATATTAGTTTTATTTTGTGTAAAGCTGATTAATTTGTGTTGATCTTATCACTTTTCTAAAATAATAGAAACTTCAAATCGTGAAAAGTGAAACAACCATGTTTGCATTTTCTTATATTAGTTCTAGCATACAATTAAGTTTTCTCTGAAACTAGTCGGTAGAGTTGGCTAAAATTATCAATATTAGTTTTATGTTATGTAACGCTGGTTAATTTGGTCCGTTCGTATCACTTTTCTAAAATAATAGCAACTTTAAATCGTGAACGTGAAACAACAATGTTTGCATTTTCTTATATTAGTTCTAGCATACAATTAAGTTTTCTCTGAAACTAGTCGGTAGAGTTGGCTACAATTATCAATATTAGTTTTATGTTACGTAACGCTAGTTAATTTGGTCCGTTCTTATCACTTTTCTAAAATAATAGCAGCTTTAAATCTTGAAACGTGAAACAACAATGTTTGCATTTTCTTATATTAGTTCTAGCATACAATTAAGTTTTCTCTGAAACTAGTCGGTAGAGTTGGCTAAAATTATCAATATTAGTTTTATGGTATGTAACGCTGGTTAATTTGGTCCGTTCGTATCACTTTTCTAAAATAATAGCAACTTTAAATCGTGAACGTGAAACAACAATGTTTGCATTTTCTTATATTAGTTCTAGCATACAATTAAGTTTTCTCTGAAACTAGTCGGTAGAGTTGGCTACAATTATCAATATTAGTTATATGTTACGTAACGCTAGTTAATTTGGTCCGTTCTTATCACTTTTCTAAAATAATAGCAACTTTAAATCGTGAAACGTGAAACAACAATGTTTGCATTTTCTTATATTAGTTCTAGCATACAATTAAGTTTTCTCTGAAACTAGTCGGTAGAGTTGACTAAAATTATCAATATTAGTTTCATGTTATGTAAACCTGGTTAATTTGGTCCGTTCTTATCACTTTTCTAAAATAATAGCAACTTTAAATCGTGAAACGTGAAACAACAATATTTGCATTTTCTTATATTAGTTCTAGCATACAATTAAGTTTTCTCTGAAACTAGTCGGTAGAGTTGGCTACAATTATCAATATTAGTTTTATGTTACGTAACGCTAGTTAATTTGGTCCGTTCTTATCACTTTTCTAAAATAATAGCAGCTTTAAATCTTGAAACGTGAAACAACAATGTTTGCATTTTCTTATATTAGTTCTAGCCTACAATTAAGTTTTCTCTGAAACTAGTCGGTAGAGTTGGCTAAAATTATCCATATTAGTTGTATTTTATGTAACGCTGGTTAATTTGGTTCGTTCCTATCACTTTTCTAAAATAATAGCAACTTTAAATCGTGAAACGTGAAACAACAATGTTTGCATTTTCTTATATTAGTTCTAGCATACAATTAAGTTTTCTCTGAAAGTAGTCGGTAGAGTTGGCTAAAATTATCAATATTAGTTGTATTTTATTTAACGCTGGTTAATTTGGTCCGTTCCTATCACTTTTCTAAAATAATAGCAACTTTAAATCGTGAAACGTGAAACAACAATGTTTGCATTTTCTTATATTAGTTCTAGCATACAATTAAGTTTTCTCTGAAACTAGTCGGTAGAGTTGGCTAAAATTATCAATATTAGTTTTATGTTATGTAACGCTGGTTAATTTGGTCCGTTCTTATCACCTTTCTCAAATAATAGCAGCTTTAAATCGTGAAACAACCATGTTTGCATATTCTTATATTAGTTCTAGCATACAATTAAGTTTTCTCTGAAACTAGTCGGTAGAGTTGGCTAAAATTCTCAATATTAGTTTTATGTTATGTAACGCTGGTTAATTTGGTCCGTTCTTATCACCTTTCTAAAATAATAGCAACTTTAAATCGTGAAACGTGAAACAACAATGTTTGCATTTTCTTATATTAGTTCTAGCATACAATTAAGTTTTCTCTGAAACTAGTCGGTAGAGTGGGCTAAAATTATCAATATTAGTTTTATGTTATGTAACGCTGGTTAATTTGGTCCGTTCTTATCACTTTTCTAAAATAATAGCAGCTTTAAATCGTGAAACGTGAAACAACAATGTTTGCATTTTCTTATATTAGTTCTAGCATACAATTTAGTTTTCTCTGAAACTAGTCGGTAGAGTTGGCTAAAATTATCAATATTAGTTTTATTTTGTGTAAAGCTGATTAATTTGTGTTGATCTTATCACTTTTCTAAAATAATAGAAACTTCAAATCGTGAAAAGTGAAACAACCATGTTTGCATTTTCTTATATTAGTTCTAGCATACAATTAAGTTTTCTCTGAAACTAGTCGGTAGAGTTGGCTAAAATTATCAATATTAGTTTTATGTTATGTAACGCTGGTTAATTTGGTCCGTTCGTATCACTTTTCTAAAATAATAGCAACTTTAAATCGTGAAACGTGAAACAACAATGTTTGCATTTTCTTATATTAGTTCTAGCATACAATTAAGTTTTCTCTGAAACTAGTCGGTAGAGTTGGCTACAATTATCAATATTAGTTTTATGTTACGTAACGCTAGTTAATTTGGTCCGTTCTTATCACTTTTCTAAAATAATAGCAGCTTTAAATCTTGAAACGTGAAACAACAATGTTTGCATTTTCTTATATTAGTTCTAGCATACAATTAAGTTTTCTCTGAAACTAGTCGGTAGAGTTGGCTAAAATTATCAATATTAGTTTTATGTTATGTAACGCTGGATAATTTGGTCCGTTCTTATCACTTTTCTAAAATAATAGCATCTTTAAATCGTGAAACGTGAAACAACAATGTTTGCATTTTCTTATATTAGTTCTAGCATACAATTAAGTTTTCTCTGAAACTAGTCGGTAGAGTTGGCTAAAATTATCAATATTAGTTTTATGTTATGTAACGCTGGTTAATTTGGTCCGTTCTTATCACTTTTCTAAAATAATAGCAACTTTAAATCGTGAAACAACAATGTTTGCATTTTCTTATATTAGTTCTAGCATACAATTAAGTTTTCTCTGAAACTAGTCGGTAGAGTTGGCTAAAATTATCAATATTAGTTTCATGTTATGTAAAGCTGGTTAATTTGGTCCGTTCTTATCACTTTTCTAAAATAATAGCAACTTTAAATCGTGAAACGTGAAACAACAATGTTTGCATTTTCTTATATTAGTTCTAGCATACAATTAAGTTTTCTCTGAAACTAGTCGGTAGAGTTGGCTAAAATTATCAATATTAGTTTTATGTTATGTAACGCTGGTTAATTTGGTCCGTTCTTATCACTTTTCTAAAATAATAGCAACTTTAAATAGTGAAACGTGAAACAACAATGTTTGCATTTTCTTATATTAGTTCTAGCATACAATTAAGTTTTCTCTGAAACTAGTCGGTAGAGTTGGCTAAAATTATCGATATTAGTTTCATGTTATGTAAAGCTGGTTAATTTGGTCCGTTCTTATCACTTTTCTAAAATAATAGCAACTTTAAATCGTGAAACGTGAAACAACAATGTTTGCATTTTCTTATATTAGTTCTAGCATACAATTAAGTTTTCTCTGAAACTAGTCGGTAGAGTTGGCTAAAATTATCAATATTAGTTTCATGTTATGTAAAGCTGGTTAATTTGGTCCGTTCTTATCACTTTTCTAAAATAATAGCAACTTTAAATCGTGAAACGTGAAACAACAATATTTGCATTTTCTTATATTAGTTCTAGCATACAATTAAGTTTTCTCTGAAACTAGTCGGTAGAGTTGGCTAAAATTATCAATATTAGTTTTATTTTATGTAACGCTGGTTAATTTGGTCCGTTCTTATCACTTTTCTAAAATAATAGCAACTTTAAATCGTGAAACGTGAAACAACAATGTTTGCATTTTCTTATATTAGTTCTAGCATACAATTAAGTTTTCTTTGAAACTAGTCGGTAGAGTTGGCTAAAATTATCAATATTAGTTTCATGTTATGTAAAGCTGGTTAATTTGGTCCGTTCTTATCACTTTTCTAAAATAATAGCAACTTTAAATCGTGAAACGTGAAACAACAATGTTTGCATTTTCTTATATTAGTTCTAGCATACAATTAAGTTTTCTCTGAAACTAGTCGGTAGAGTTGGCTAAAATTATCAATATTAGTTTCATGTTATGTAAAGCTGATAAACCTGGTCCGTTCTTATCACTTTTCTAAAATAATAGCAACTTTAAATCGTGAAACGTGAAACAACAATGTTTGCATTTTCTTATATTAGTTCTAGCATACAATTAAGTTTTCTCTGAAACTAGTCGGTAGAGTTGGCTAAAATTATCAATATTAGTTTTGTGTTATGTAAAGCTGATAAACTTGGTCCGTTCTTATCACTTTTCTAAAATAATAGCAACTTTAAATCGTGAAACGTGAAACAACAATGTTTGCATTTTCTTATATTAGTTCTAGCATACAATTAAGTTTTCTCTGAAACTAGTCGGTAGAGTTGGCTAAAATTATCAATATTAGTTTTATGTTATGTAAAGCTGGTTAATTTGGTCCGTTCTTATCACTTTTCTAAAATAATAGCAACTTTAAATCGTGAAACGTGAAACAACAATGTTTGCATTTTCTTATATTAGTTCTAGCATACAATTAAGTTTTCTCAGAAACTAGTCGGTAGAGTTGGCTAAAATTATCAATATTAGTTTCATGTTATGTAAAGCTGGTTAATTTGGTCCGTTCTTATCACTTTTCTAAAATAATAGCAACTTTAAATCGTGAAACGTGAAACAACAATGTTTGCATTTTCTTATATTAGTTCTAGCATACAATTAAGTTTTCTCTGAAACTAGTCGGTAGAGTTGACTAAAATTATCAATATTAGTTTCATGTTATGTAAACCTGGTTAATTTGGTCCGTTCTTATCACTTTTCTAAAATAATAGCAACTTTAAATCGTGAAACGTGAAACAACAATATTTGCATTTTCTTATATTAGTTCTAGCATACAATTAAGTTTTCTCTGAAACTAGTCGGTAGAGTTGGGTAAAATTATCAATATTAGTTTTATGTTATGTAACGCTGGTTAATTTGGTCCGTTCTTATCACTTTTCTAAAATAATAGCAACTTTAAATCGTGAAACGTGAAACAACAATGTTTGCATTTTCTTATATTAGTTCTAGCATACAATTAAGTTTTCTCTGAAACTAGTCGGTAGAGTTGGCTAAAATTATCAATATTAGTTTTATGTTATGTAAAGCTGGTTAATTTGGTCCGTTCTTATCACTTTTCTAAAATAATAGCAACTTTAAATCGTGAAACGTGAAACAACAATGTTTGCATGTTCTTATATTAGTTCTAGCATACAATTAAGTTTTCTCTGAAACTAGTCGGTAGAGTTGGCTAAAATTATCAATATTGGTTTCATGTTATGTAAAGCTGGTTAATTTGGTCCGTTCTTATCACTTTTCTAAAATAATAGCAACTTTAAATCGTGAAACGTGAAACAACAATGTTTGCATTTTCTTATATTAGTTCTAGCATACAATTAAGTTTTCTCTGAAACTAGTTGGTAGAGTTGGCTAAAATTATCAATATTAGTTTCATGTTATGTAAAGCTGGTTAATTTGGTCCGTTCTTATCACTTTTCTAAAATAATAGCAACTTTAAATCGTGAAACGTGAAACAACAATATTTGCATTTTCTTATATTAGTTCTAGCATACAATTAAGTTTTCTCTGAAACTAGTCGGTAGAGTTGGCTAAAATTATCAATATTAGTTTTATGTTATGTAACGCTGGATAATTTGGTCCGTTCTTATCACTTTTCTAAAATAATAGCAACTTTAAATCGTGAAACGTGAAACAACAATGTTTGCATTTTCGTATATTAGTTCTAGCATACAATTAAGTTTTCTTTGAACCTATTCGGTAGAGTTGGCTAAAATTATCAATATTAGTTTCATGTTATGTAAAGCTGGTTAATTTGGTCCGTTCTTATCACTTTTCTAAAATAATAGCAACTTTAAATCGTGAAACGTGAAACAACAATGTTTGCATTTTCTTATATTAGTTCTAGCATACAATTAAGTTTTCTCTGAAACTAGTCGGTAGAGTTGGCTAAAATTATCAATATTAGTTTCATGTTATGTAAAGCTGATAAACCTGGTCCGTTCTTATCACTTTTCTAAAATAATAGCAACTTTAAATCGTGAAACGTGAAACAACAATATTTGCATTTTCTTATATTAGTTCTAGCATACAATTAAGTTTTCTTTGAAACTAGTCGGTAGAGTTGGCTAAAATTATCAATATTAGTTTTATGTTATGTAACGCTGGTTAATTTGGTCCGTTCTTATCACTTTTCTAAAATAATAGCAACTTTAAATCGTGAAACGTGAAACAACAATGTTTGCATTTTCTTATATTAGTTCTAGCATACAATTAAGTTTTCTCTGAAACTAGTCGGTAGAGTTGGCTAAAATTATCAATATTAGTTTTATGTTATGTAACGCTGGTTAATTTGGTCCGTTCTTATCACCTTTCTAAAATAATAGCAACTTTAAATCGTGAAACGTGAAACAACAATGTTTGCATTTTCTTATATTAGTTCTAGCATACAATTAAGTTTTCTCTGAAACTAGTCGGTAGAGTTGGCTAAAATTATCAATATTAGTTTTATGTTATGTAACGCTGGTTAATTTGGTCCGTTCTTATCACTTTTCTAAAATAATAACAGCTTTAAATCGTGAAACGTGAAACAACAATGTTTGCATTTTCTTATATTAGTTATAGCATACAATTAAGTTTTCTCTGAAACTAGTCGGTAGAGTTGGCTAAAATTATCAATATTAGTTTTATTTTGTGTAAAGCTGATTAATTTGTATTGATCATATCACTTTTCTAAAATAATAGCAACTTTAAATCGTGAAACGTGAAACTAAAAGGCTAAAGTTATCTAAAAAATTTTAGTTGGCTAAAATTATCAATATTAGTTTTATGTTATGTAACGCTGGTAAATTTGGTCCGTTCTTATCACTTTTCTAAAATAATAGAAACTTCAAATCGTGAAAAGTGAAACAACCATGTTTGCATTTTCTTATATTAGTTCTAGCATACAATTAAGTTTTCTCTGAAACTAGTCGGTAGAGTTGGCTAAAAATATCAATATTAGTTTTACGTTATGTAACGCTGGTTAATTTGGTCCGTTCTTATCACTTTTCTAAAATAATAGCAGCTTTAAATCGTGAAACGTGAAACAACAATGTTTGCATTTTCTTATATTAGTTCTAGCCTACAATTAAGTTTTCTCTGAAACTAGTCGGTAGAGTTGGCTAAAATTATCCATATTAGTTGTATTTTATGTAACGCTGGTTAATTTGGTCCGTTCCTATCACTTTTCTAAAATAATAGCAACTTTAAATCGTGAAACGTGAAACAACAATGATTGCATTTTCTTATATTAGTTCTAGCATACAATTAAGTTTTCTCTGAAAGTAGTCGGTAGAGTTGGCTAAAATTATCAATATTAGTTGTATTTTATTTAACGCTGGTTAATTTGGTCCGTTCCTATCACTTTTCTAAAATAATAGCAACTTTAAATCGTGAAACGTGAAACAACAATGTTTGCATTTTCTTATATTAGTTCTAGCATACAATTAAGTTTTCTCTGAAACTAGTCGGTAGAGTTGGCTAAAATTATCAATATTAGTTTTATGTTATGTAACGCTGGTTAATTTGGTCCGTTCTTATCACCTTTCTCAAATAATAGCAGCTTTAAATCGTGAAACAACCATGTTTGCATATTCTTATATTAGTTCTAGCATACAATTAAGTTTTCTCTGAAAGTAGTCGGTAGAGTTGGCTAAAATTCTCAATATTAGTTTTATGTTATGTAACGCTGGTTAATTTGGTCCGTTCTTATCACCTTTCTAAAATAATAGCAACTTTAAATCGTGAAACGTGAAACAACAATGTTTGCATTTTCTTATATTAGTTCTAGCATACAATTAAGTTTTCTCTGAAACTAGTCGGTAGAGTGGGCTAAAATTATCAATATTAGTTTTATGTTATGTAACGCTGGTTAATTTGGTCCGTTCTTATCACTTTTCTAAAATAATAGCAGCTTTAAATCGTGAAACGTGAAACAACAATGTTTGCATTTTCTTATATTAGTTCTAGCATACAATTTAGTTTTCTCTGAAACTAGTCGGTAGAGTTGGCTAAAATTATCAATATTAGTTTTATTTTGTGTAAAGCTGATTAATTTGTGTTGATCTTATCACTTTTCTAAAATAATAGAAACTTCAAATCGTGAAAAGTGAAACAACCATGTTTGCATTTTCTTATATTAGTTCTAGCATACAATTAAGTTTTCTCTGAAACTAGTCGGTAGAGTTGGCTAAAATTATCAATATTAGTTTTATGTTATGTAACGCTGGTTAATTTGGTCCGTTCGTATCACTTTTCTAAAATAATAGCAACTTTAAATCGTGAACGTGAAACAACAATGTTTGCATTTTCTTATATTAGTTCTAGCATACAATTAAGTTTTCTCTGAAACTAGTCGGTAGAGTTGGCTACAATTATCAATATTAGTTTTATGTTACGTAACGCTAGTTAATTTGGTCCGTTCTTATCACTTTTCTAAAATAATAGCAACTTTAAATCTTGAAACGTGAAACAACAATGTTTGCATTTTCTTATATTAGTTCTAGCCTACAATTAAGTTTTCTCTGAAACTAGTCGGTAGAGTTGGCTAAAATTATCAATATTAGTTTTATGGTATGTAACGCTGGTTAATTTGGTCCGTTCGTATCACTTTTCTAAAATAATAGCAACTTTAAATCGTGAACGTGAAACAACAATGTTTGCATTTTCTTATATTAGTTCTAGCATACAATTAAGTTTTCTCTGAAACTAGTCGGTAGAGTTGGCTACAATTATCAATATTAGTTTTATGTTACGTAACGCTAGTTAATTTGGTCCGTTCTTATCACTTTTCTAAAATAATAGCAACTTTAAATCGTGAAACGTGAAACAACAATGTTTGCATTTTCTTATATTAGTTCTAGCATACAATTAAGTTTTCTCTGAAAGTAGTCGGTAGAGTTGGCTAAAATTATCAATATTAGTTGTATTTTATTTAACGCTGGTTAATTTGGTCCGTTCCTATCACTTTTCTAAAATAATAGCAACTTTAAATCGTGAAACGTGAAACAACAATGTTTGCATTTTCTTATATTAGTTCTAGCATACAATTAAGTTTTCTCTGAAACTAGTCGGTAGAGTTGGCTAAAATTATCAATATTAGTTTTATGTTATGTAACGCTGGTTAATTTGGTCCGTTCTTATCACCTTTCTCAAATAATAGCAGCTTTAAATCGTGAAACAACCATGTTTGCATATTCTTATATTAGTTCTAGCATACAATTAAGTTTTCTCTGAAACTAGTCGGTAGAGTTGGCTAAAATTCTCAATATTAGTTTTATGTTATGTAACGCTGGTTAATTTGGTCCGTTCTTATCACCTTTCTAAAATAATAGCAACTTTAAATCGTGAAACGTGAAACAACAATGTTTGCATTTTCTTATATTAGTTCTAGCATACAATTAAGTTTTCTCTGAAACTAGTCGGTAGAGTGGGCTAAAATTATCAATATTAGTTTTATGTTATGTAACGCTGGTTAATTTGGTCCGTTCTTATCACTTTTCTAAAATAATAGCAGCTTTAAATCGTGAAACGTGAAACAACAATGTTTGCATTTTCTTATATTAGTTCTAGTATACAATTTAGTTTTCTCTGAAACTAGTCGGTAGAGTTGGCTAAAATTATCAATATTAGTTTTATTTTGTGTAAAGCTGATTAATTTGTGTTGATCTTATCACTTTTCTAAAATAATAGAAACTTCAAATCGTGAAAAGTGAAACAACCATGTTTGCATTTTCTTATATTAGTTCTAGCATACAATTAAGTTTTCTCTGAAACTAGTCGGTAGAGTTGGCTAAAATTATCAATATTAGTTTTATGTTATGTAACGCTGGTTAATTTGGTCCGTTCGTATCACTTTTCTAAAATAATAGCAACTTTAAATCGTGAACGTGAAACAACAATGTTTGCATTTTCTTATATTAGTTCTAGCATACAATTAAGTTTTCTCTGAAACTAGTCGGTAGAGTTGGCTACAATTATCAATATTAGTTTTATGTTACGTAACGCTAGTTAATTTGGTCCGTTCTTATCACTTTTCTAAAATAATAGCAGCTTTAAATCTTGAAACGTGAAACAACAATGTTTGCATTTTCTTATATTAGTTCTAGCCTACAATTAAGTTTTCTCTGAAACTAGTCGGTAGAGTTGGCTAAAATTATCAATATTAGTTTTATGGTATGTAACGCTGGTTAATTTGGTCCGTTCGTATCACTTTTCTAAAATAATAGCAACTTTAAATCGTGAACGTGAAACAACAATGTTTGCATTTTCTTATATTAGTTCTAGCATACAATTAAGTTTTCTCTGAAACTAGTCGGTAGTGTTGGCTACAATTATCAATATTAGTTTTATGTTACGTAACGCTAGTTAATTTGGTCCGTTCTTATCACTTTTCTAAAATAATAGCAGCTTTAAATCTTGAAACGTGAAACAACAATGTTTGCATTTTCTTATATTAGTTCTAGCATACAATTAAGTTTTCTCTGAAACTAGTCGGTAGAGTTGGCTAAAATTATCAATATTAGTTTTATGTTATGTAACGCTGGATAATTTGGTCCGTTCTTATCACTTTTCTAAAATAATAGCAACTTTAAATCGTGAACGTGAAACAACAATGTTTGCATTTTCTTATATTAGTTCTAGCATACAATTACGTTTTCTCTGAAACTAGTCGGTAGAGTTGGCTACAATTATCAATATTAGTTTTATGTTACGTAACGCTAGTTAATTTGGTCCGTTCTTATCACTTTTCTAAAATAATAGCAGCTTTAAATCTTGAAACGTGAAACAACAATGTTTGCATTTTCTTATATTAGTTCTAGCCTACAATTAAGTTTTCTCTGAAACTAGTCGGTAGAGTTGGCTAAAATTATCAATATTAGTTTTATGTTATGTAACGCTGGTTAATTTGGTCCGTTCGTATCACTTTTCTAAAATAATAGCAACTTTAAATCGTGAACGTGAAACAACAATGTTTGCATTTTCTTATATTAGTTCTAGCATACAATTAAGTTTTCTCTGAAACTAGTCGGTAGAGTTGGCTACAATTATCAATATTAGTTTTATGTTACGTAACGCTAGTTAATTTGGTCCGTTCTTATCACTTTTCTAAAATAATTGCAGCTTTAAATCTTGAAACGTGAAACAACAATGTTTGCATTTTCTTATATTAGTTCTAGCATACAATTAAGTTTTCTCTGAAACTAGTCGGTAGAGTTGGCTAAAATTATCAATATTAGTTTTATGTTATGTAACGCTGGATAATTTGGTCCGTTCTTATCACTTTTCTAAAATAATAGCATCTTTAAATCGTGAAACGTGAAACAACAATGTTTGCATTTTCTTATATTAGTTCTAGCATACAATTAAGTTTTCTCTGAAACTAGTCGGTAGAGTTGGCTAAAATTATCAATATTAGTTTTATGTTATGTAACGCTGGTTAATTTGGTCCGTTCTTATCACTTTTCTAAAATAATAGCAACTTTAAATCGTGAACGTGAAACAACAATGTTTGCATTTTCTTATATTAGTTCTAGCATACAATTAAGTTTTCTCTGAAACTAGTCGGTAGAGTTGGCTACAATTATCAATATTAGTTTTATGTTACGTAACGCTAGTTAATTTGGTCCGTTCTTATCACTTTTCTAAAATAATAGCAACTTTAAATCGTGAAACGTGAAGCAACAATGTTTGCATTTTCTTATATTAGTTCTAGCATACAATTAAGTTTTCTCTGAAAGTAGTCGGTAGAGTTGGCTAAAATTATCAATATTAGTTGTATTTTATTTAACGCTGGTTAATTTGGTCCGTTCCTATCACTTTTCTAAAATAATAGCAACTTTAAATCGTGAAACGTGAAACAACAATGTTTGCATTTTCTTATATTAGTTCTAGCATACAATTAAGTTTTCTCTGAAACTAGTCGGTAGAGTTGGCTAAAATTATCAATATTAGTTTTATGTTATGTAACGCTGGTTAATTTGGTCCGTTCTTATCACCTTTCTCAAATAATAGCAGCTTTAAATCGTGAAACAACCATGTTTGCATATTCTTATATTAGTTCTAGCATACAATTAAGTTTTCTCTGAAACTAGTTGGTAGAGTTGGCTAAAATTCTCAATATTAGTTTTATGTTATGTAACGCTGGTTAATTTGGTCCGTTCTTATCACCTTTCTAAAATAATAGCAACTTTAAATCGTGAAACGTGAAACAACAATGTTTGCATTTTCTTATATTAGTTCTAGCATACTATTAAGTTTTCTCTGAAACTAGTCGGTAGAGTGGGCTAAAATTATCAATATTAGTTTTATGTTATGTAACGCTGGTTAATTTGGTCCGTTCTTATCACTTTTCTAAAATAATAGCAGCTTTAAATCGTGAAACGTGAAACAACAATGTTTGCATTTTCTTATATTAGTTCTAGTATACAATTTAGTTTTCTCTGAAACTAGTCGGTAGAGTTGGCTAAAATTATCAATATTAGTTTTATTTTGTGTAAAGCTGATTAATTTGTGTTGATCTTATCACTTTTCTAAAATAATAGAAACTTCAAATCGTGAAAAGTGAAACAACCATGTTTGCATTTTCTTATATTAGTTCTAGCATACAATTAAGTTTTCTCTGAAACTAGTCGGTAGAGTTGGCTAAAATTATCAATATTAGTTTTATGTTATGTAACGCTGGTTAATTTGGTCCGTTCGTATCACTTTTCTAAAATAATAGCAACTTTAAATCGTGAACGTGAAACAACAATGTTTGCATTTTCTTATATTAGTTCTAGCATACACTTAAGTTTTCTCTGAAACTAGTCGGTAGAGTTGGCTACAATTATCAATATTAGTTTTATGTTACGTAACGCTAGTTAATTTGGTCCGTTCTTATCACTTTTCTAAAATAATAGCAGCTTTAAATCTTGAAACGTGAAACAACAATGTTTGCATTTTCTTATATTAGTTCTAGCCTACAATTAAGTTTTCTCTGAAACTAGTCGGTAGAGTTGGCTAAAATTATCAATATTAGTTTTATGGTATGTAACGCTGATTAATTTGGTCCGTTCGTATCACTTTTCTAAAATAATAGCAACTTTAAATCGTGAACGTGAAACAACAATGTTTGCATTTTCTTATATTAGTTCTAGCATACAATTAAGTTTTCTCTGAAACTAGTCGGTAGAGTTGGCTACAATTATCAATATTAGTTTTATGTTACGTAACGCTAGTTAATTTGGTCCGTTCTTATCACTTTTCTAAAATAATAGCAGCTTTAAATCTTGAAACGTGAAACAACAATGTTTGCATTTTCTTATATTAGTTCTAGCATACAATTAAGTTTTCTCTGAAACTAGTCGGTAGAGTTGGCTAAAATTATCAATATTAGTTTTATGTTATGTAACGCTGGATAATTTGGTCCGTTCTTATCACTTTTCTAAAATAATAGCAACTTTAAATCGTGAACGTGAAACAACAATGTTTGCATTTTCTTATATTAGTTCTAGCATACAATTAAGTTTTCTCTGAAACTAGTCGGTAGAGTTGGCTACAATTATCAATATTAGTTTTATGTTACGTAACGCTAGTTAATTTGGTCCGTTCTTATCACTTTTCTAAAATAATAGCAGCTTTAAATCTTGAAACGTGAAACAACAATGTTTGCATTTTCTTATATTAGTTCTAGCCTACAATTAAGTTTTCTCTGAAACTAGTCGGTAGAGTTGGCTAAAATTATCAATATTAGTTTTATGTTATGTAACGCTGGTTAATTTGGTCCGTTCGTATCACTTTTCTAAAATAATAGCAACTTTAAATCGTGAACGTGAAACAACAATGTTTGCATTTTCTTATATTAGTTCTAGCATACAATTAAGTTTTCTCTGAAACTAGTCGGTAGAGTTGGCTACAATTATCAATATTAGTTTTATGTTACGTAACGCTAGTTAATTTGGTCCGTTCTTATCACTTTTCTAAAATAATAGCAGCTTTAAATCTTGAAACGTGAAACAACAATGTTTGCATTTTCTTATATTAGTTCTAGCATACAATTAAGTTTTCTCTGAAACTAGTCGGTAGAGTTGGCTAAAATTATCAATATTAGTTTTATGTTATGTAACGCTGGATAATTTGGTCCGTTCTTATCACTTTTCTAAAATAATAGCATCTTTAAATCGTGAAACGTGAAACAACAATGTTTGCATTTTCTTATATTAGTTCTAGCATACAATTAAGTTTTCTCTGAAACTAGTCGGTAGAGTTGGCTAAAATTATCAATATTAGTTTTATGTTATGTAACGCTGGTTAATTTGGTCCGTTCTTATCACTTTTCTAAAATAATAGCAACTTTAAATCGTGAAACGTGAAACAACAATGTTTGCATTTTCTTATATTAGTTCTAGCATACAATTAAGTTTTCTCTGAAACTAGTCGGTAGGGTTGGCTAAAATTATCAATATTAGTTTCATGTTATGTAAAGCTGGTTAATTTGGTCCGTTCTTATCACTTTTCTAAAATAATAGCAACTTTAAATCGTGAAACGTGAAACAACAATGTTTGCATTTTCTTATATTAGTTCTAGCATACAATTAAGTTTTCTCTGAAACTAGTCGGTAGAGTTGGCTAAAATTATCAATATTAGTTTTGTGTTATGTAAAGCTGATAAACTTGGTCCGTTCTTATCACTTTTCTAAAATAATAGCAACTTTAAATCGTGAAACGTGAAACAACAATGTTTGCATTTTCTTATATTAGTTCTAGCATACAATTAAGTTTTCTCTGAAACTAGTCGGTAGAGTTGGCTAAAATTATCAATATTAGTTTTATGTTATGTAAAGCTGGTTAATTTGGTCCGTTCTTATCACTTTTCTAAAATAATAGCAACTTTAAATCGTGAAACGTGAAACAACAATGTTTGCATTTTCTTATATTAGTTCTAGCATACAATTAAGTTTTCTCAGAAACTAGTCGGTAGAGTTGGCTAAAATTATCAATATTAGTTTCATGTTATGTAAAGCTGGTTAATTTGGTCCGTTCTTATCACTTTTCTAAAATAATAGCAACTTTAAATCGTGAAACGTGAAACAACAATGTTTGCATTTTCTTATATTAGTTCTAGCATACAATTAAGTTTTCTCTGAAACTAGTCGGTAGAGTTGGCTAAAATTATCAATATTAGTTTCATGTTATATAAACCTGGTTAATTTGGTCCGTTCTTATCACTTTTCTAAAATAATAGCAACTTTAAATCGTGAAACGTGAAACAACAATGTTTGCATTTTCTTATATTAGTTCTAGCATACAATTAAGTTTTCTCTGAAACTAGTTGGTAGAGTTGGCTAAAATTATCAATATTAGTTTCATGTTATGTAAAGCTGGTTAATTTGGTCCGTTCTTATCACTTTTCTAAAATAATAGCAACTTTAAATCGTGAAACGTGAAACAACAATATTTGCATTTTCTTATATTAGTTCTAGCATACAATTAAGTTTTCTCTGAAACTAGTCGGTAGAGTTGGCTAAAATTATCAATATTAGTTTTATGTTATGTAACGCTGGATAATTTGGTCCGTTCTTATCACTTTTCTAAAATAATAGCAACTTTAAATCGTGAAACGTGAAACAACAATGTTTGCATTTTCGTATATTAGTTCTAGCATACAATTAAGTTTTCTTTGAACCTATTCGGTAGAGTTGGCTAAAATTATCAATATTAGTTTCATGTTATGTAAAGCTGGTTAATTTGGTCCGTTCTTATCACTTTTCTAAAATAATAGCAACTTTAAATCGTGAAACGTGAAACAACAATGTTTGCATTTTCTTATATTAGTTCTAGCATACAATTAAGTTTTCTCTGAAACTAGTCGGTAGAGTTGGCTAAAATTATCAATATTAGTTTCATGTTATGTAAAGCTGATAAACCTGGTCCGTTCTTATCACTTTTCTAAAATAATAGCAACTTTAAATCGTGAAACGTGAAACAACAATATTTGCATTTTCTTATATTAGTTCTAGCATACAATTAAGTTTTCTCTGAAACTAGTCGGTAGAGTTGGCTAAAATTATCAATATTAGTTTTATGTTATGTAACGCTGGTTAATTTGGTCCGTTCTTATCACTTTTCTAAAATAATAGCAACTTTAAATCGTGAAACGTGAAACAACAATGTTTGCATTTTCTTATATTAGTTCTAGCATACAATTAAGTTTTCTCTGAAACTAGTCGGTAGAGTTGGCTAAAATTATCAATATTAGTTTTGTGTTATGTAAAGCTGATAAACTTGGTCCGTTCTTATCACTTTTCTAAAATAATAGCAACTTTAAATCGTGAAACGTGAAACAACAATGTTTGCATTTTCTTATATTAGTTCTAGCATACAATTAAGTTTTCTCTGAAACTAGTCGGTAGAGTTGGCTAAAATTATCAATATTAGTTTTATGTTATGTAAAGCTGGTTAATTTGGTCCGTTCTTATCACTTTTCTAAAATAATAGCAACTTTAAATCGTGAAACGTGAAACAACAATGTTTGCATTTTCTTATATTAGTTTTAGCATACAATTAAGTTTTCTCTGTCTAAAATTTGTTGTCTAAAATTATCAATATTAGTTTTGTGTTATGTAAAGCTGATAAACTTGGTCCGTTCTTATCACTTTTCTAAAATAATAGCAACTTTAAATCGTGAAACGTGAAACAACAATGTTTGCATTTTCTTATATTAGTTCTAGCATACAATTAAGTTTTCTCTGAAACTAGTCGGTAGAGTTGGCTAAAATTATCAATATTAGTTTTATGTTATGTAAAGCTGGTTAATTTGGTCCGTTCTTATCACTTTTCTAAAATAATAGCAACTTTAAATCGTGAAACGTGAAACAACAATGTTTGCATTTTCTTATATTAGTTCTAGCATACAATTAAGTTTTCTCTGAAACTAGTCGGTAGAGTTGGCTAAAATTATCAATATTAGTTTCATGTTATGTAAAGCTGGTTAATTTGGTCCGTTCTTATCACTTTTCTAAAATAATAGCAACTTTAAATCGTGAAACGTGAAACAACAATGTTTGCATTTTCTTATATTAGTTCTAGCATACAATTAAGATTTCTCTGAAACTAGTCGGTAGAGTTGGCTAAAATTATCAATATTAGTTTTATGTTATGTAAAGCTGGTTAATTTGGTCCGTTCTTATCACTTTTCTAAAATAATAGCAACTTTAAATCGTGAAACGTGAAACAACAATGTTTGCATTTTCTTATATTAGTTCTAGCAAACAATTAAGTTTTCTCTGAAACTAGTCGGTAGAGTTGGCTAAAATTATCAATATTAGTTTTATGTTATGTAACGCTGGTTAATTTGGTCCGTTCTTATCACTTTTCTAAAATAATAGCAACTTTAAATCGTGAAACGTGAAACAACAATGTTTGCATTTTCTTATATTAGTTCTAGCATACAATTAAGTTTTCTTTGAAACTAGTCGGTAGAGTTGGCTAAAATTATCAATATTAGTTTCATGTTATGTAAAGCTGGTTAATTTGGTCCGTTCTTATCACTTTTCTAAAATAATAGCAACTTTAAATCGTGAAACGTGAAACAACAATGTTTGCATTTTCTTATATTAGTTCTAGCATACAATTAAGATTTCTCTGAAACTAGTCGGTAGAGTTGGCTAAAATTATCAATATTAGTTTTATGTTATGTAACGCTGGATAATTTGGTCCGTTCTTATCACTTTTCTAAAATAATAGCATCTTTAAATCGTGAAACGTGAAACAACAATGTTTGCATTTTCTTATATTAGTTCTAGCATACAATTAAGTTTTCTCTGAAACTAGTCGGTAGAGTTGGCTAAAATTATCAATATTAGTTTTATGTTATGTAACGCTGGTTAATTTGTTCCGTTCTTATCACTTTTCTAAAATAATAGCAACTTTAAATCGTGAAACGTGAAACAACAATGTTTGCATTTTCTTATATTAGTTCTAGCATACAATTAAGTTTTCTCTGAAACTAGTCGGTAGAGTTGGCTAAAATTATCAATATTAGTTTCATGTTATGTAAAGCTGATAAACCTGGTCCGTTCTTATCACTTTTCTAAAATAATAGCAACTTTAAATCGTGAAACGTGAAACAACAATGTTTGCATTTTCTTATATTAGTTCTAGCATACAATTAAGTTTTCTCTGAAACTAGTCGGTAGAGTTGGCTAAAATTATCAATATTAGTTTCATGTTATGTAAAGCTGGTTAATTTGGTCCGTTCTTATCATTTTTCTAAAATAATAGCAACTTTGAATCGTGAAACGTGAAACAACAATGTTTGCATTTTCTTATATTAGTTCTAGCATACAATTAAGTTTTCTCTGAAACTAGTCGGTAGAGTTGGCTAAAATTATCAATATTAGTTTTATGTTATGTAACGCTGGTTAATTTGGTCCGTTCTTATCACTTTTCTAAAATAATAGCAACTTTAAATCGTGAAACGTGAAACAACAATGTTTGCATTTTCTTATATTAGTTCTAACATACAATTAAGTTTTCTCTGAAACTAGTCGGTAGAGTTGGCTAAAATTATCAATATTAGTTTTATGTTATGTAAATCTGGTTAATTTGGTCCGTTCTTATCACTTTTCTAAAATAATAGCAACCTTAAATCTTGAAACGTGAAACAACAATGTTTGCATTTTCTTATATCAGTTCTAGCATACAATTAAGTTTTCTCTGAAACTAGTCGGTAGAATTGGCTAAAATTATCAATATTAGTTTCATGTTATGTAAAGCTGGTTAATTTGGTCCGTTCTTATCACTTTTCTAAAATAATAGCAACTTTAAATCGTGAAACGTGAAACAACAATGTTTGCATTTTCTTATATTAGTTCTAGCATACAATTAAGTTTTCTCTGAAACTAGTCGTTAGAGTTCCTTAAAATTATCAATATTTGTTTCATGTTATGTAAAGCTGGTTAATTTGGTCCGTTCTTATCACTTTTCTAAAATAATAGCAACTTTAAATCATGAAACGTGAAACAACAATGTTTGCATTTTCTTATATCAGTTCTAGCATACAATTAAGTTTTCTCTGAAACTAGTCGGTAGAGTTGGCTAAAATTATCAATATTAGTTTTATGTTATGTAACGCTGGATAATTTGGTCCGTTCTTATCACTTTTCTAAAATAATAGCAACTTTAAATCGTGAAACGTGAAACAACAATGTTTGCATTTTCTTATATTAGTTCTAGCATACAATTAAGTTTTCTCTGAAACTAGTCGGTAGAGTTGGCTAAAATTATCAATATTAGTTTCATGTTATGTAAAGCTGGTTAATTTGGTCCGTTCTTATCACTTTTCTAAAATAATAGCAACTTTAAATCGTGAAACGTGAAACAACAATGTTTGCATTTTCTTATATCAGTTCTAGCATACAATTAAGTTTTCTCTGAAACTAGTCGGTAGAGTTGGCTAAAATTATCAATATTAGTTTTATGTTATGTAACGCTGGATAATTTGGTCCGTTCTTATCACTTTTCTAAAATAATAGCAACTTTAAATCGTGAAACGTGAAACAGCAATGTTTGCATTTTCTTATATTAGTTCTAGCATACAATTAAGTTTTCTCTGAAACTAGTCGGTAGAGTTGGCTAAAATTATCAATATTAGTTTTACGTTATGTAACGCTGGATAATTTGGTCCGTTCTTATCACTTTTCTAAAATAATAGCAACTTTAAATCGTGAAACGTGAAACAACAATGTTTGCATTTTCTTATATTAGTTCTAGCATACAATTAAGTTTTCTCTGAAACTAGTCGGTAGAGTTGGCTAAAATTATCAATATTAGTTTTACGTTATGTAACGCTGGTTAATTTGGTCCGTTCTTATCACTTTTCTAAAATAATAGCAACTTTAAATCGTGAAACGTGAAACAACAATGTTTGCATTTTCTTATATTAGTTCTAGCATACAATTAAGTTTTCTCTAAAACTAGTCGGTAGAGTTGGCTAAAATTATCAATATTAGTTTTATGTTATGTAAAGCTGGTTAATTTGGTCCGTTCTTATCACTTTTCTAAAATAATAGCAACTTTAAATTTTGAAACGTGAAACAACAATGTTTGCATTTTCTTATATTAGTTCTAGCATACAATTAAGTTTTCTCTGAAACTAGTCGTTAGAGTTCCTTAAAATTATCAATATTTGTTTCATGTTATGTAAAGCTGGTTAATTTGGTCCGTTCTTATCACTTTTCTAAAATAATAGCAACTTTAAATCATGAAACGTGAAACAACAATGTTTGCATTTTCTTATATCAGTTCTAGCATACAATTAAGTTTTCTCTGAAACTAGTCGGTAGAGTTGGCTAAAATTATCAATATTAGTTTTATGTTATGTAACGCTGGTTAATTTGGTCCGTTCTTATCACTTTTCTAAAATAATAGCAACTTTAAATCGTGAAACGTGAAACAACAATGTTTGCATTTTCTTATATTAGTTCTAGCATACAATTAAGTTTTCTCTGAAACTAGTCGGTAGAGTTGGCTAAAATTATCAATATTTGTTTCATGTTATGTAAAGCTGGTTAATTTGGTCCGTTCTTATCACTTTTCTAAAATAATAGCAACTTTAAATCGTGAAACTTTAAACAACAATGTTTGCATTTTCTTATATTAGTTCTAGCATACAATTAAGTTTTCTCTGAAACTAGTCGGTAGAGTTGGCTAAAATTATCAATATTAGTTTTATGTTATGTAACGCTGGTTAATTTGGTCCGTTCTTATCACTTTTCTAAAATAATAGCAACTTTAAATCTTGAAACGTGAAACAACAATGTTTGCATTTTCTTATATCAGTTCTAGCATACAATTAAGTTTTCTCTGAAACTAGTCGGTAGAGTTGGCTAAAATTATCAATATTAGTTTCATGTTATGTAAAGCTGGTTAATTTGGTACGTTCTTATCATTTTTCTAAAATAATAGCAACTTTAAATCGTGAAACGTGAAACAACAATGTTTGCATTTTCTTATATTAGTTCTAGCATACAATTAAGTTTTCTCTGAAACTAGTCGGTAGAGTTGGCTAAAATTATCAATATTAGTTTCATGTTATGTAAAGCTGGTTAATTTGGTCCGTTCTTATCACTTTTCTAAAATAATAGCAACTTTAAATCTTGAAACGTGAAACAGCAATGTTTGCATTTTCTTATATTAGTTCTAGCATACAATTAAGTTTTCTCTGAAACTAGTCGGTAGAGTTGGCTAAAATTATCAATATTAGTTTTGTGTTATGTAAAGCTGATAAAATTGGTCCGTTCTTATCACTTTTCTAAAATAATAGCAACTTTGAATCGTGAAACGTGAAACAACAATGTTTGCATTTTCTTATATTAGTTCTAGCATACAATTAAGATTTCTCTGAAACTAGTCGGTAGAGTTGGCTAAAATTATCAATATTAGTTTTATGTTATGTAACGCTGGATAAGTTGGTCCGTTCTTATCACTTTTCTAAAATAATAGCAACTTTAAATCGTGAAACGTGAAACAACAATGTTTGCATTTTCTTATATTAGTTCTAGCATACAATTAAGTTTTCTCTGAAACTAGTCGGTAGAGTTGGCTAAAATTATCAATATTAGTTTCATGTTATGTAACGCTGGTTAATTTGGTCCGTTCTTATCACTTTTCTAAAATAATAGCAACTTTAAATCGTGAAACGTGAAACAACAATGTTTGCATTTTCTTATATTAGTTCTAGCATACAATTAAGTTTTCTCTGAAACTAGTTGGTAGAGTTGGCTAAAATTATCAATATTAGTTTCATGTTATGTAAAGCTGGTTAATTTGGTCCGCTCTTATCACTTTTCTAAAATAATAGCAACTTTAAATCGTGAAACGTGAAACAACAATGTTTGCATTTTCTTATATTAGTTCTAGCATACAATTAAGTTTTCTCTGAAACTAGTCGGTAGAGTTGGCTAAAATTATCAATATTAGTTTTATGTTATGTAACGCTGGTTAATTTGGTCCGTTCTTATCACTTTTCTAAAATAATAGCAACTTTAAATCGTGAAACGTGAAACAACAATGTTTGCATTTTCTTATATTAGTTCTAGCATACAATTAAGTTTTCTCTGAAACTAGTCGGTAGAGTTGGCTAAAATTATCAATATTAGTTTCATGTTATGTAAAGCTGGTTAATTTGGTCCGTTCTTATCACTTTTCTAAAATAATAGCAACTTTAAATCGTGAAACGTGAAACAACAATATTTGCATTTTCTTATATTAGTTCTAGCATACAATTAAGTTTTCTCTGAAACTAGTCGGTAGAGTTGGCTAAAATTATCAATATTAGTTTCATGTTATGTAAAGCTGGTTAATTTGGTCCGTTCTTATCACTTTTCTAAAATAATAGCAACTTTAAATCGTGAAACGTGAAACAACAATGTTTGCATTTTCTTATATTAGTTCTAGCATACAATTAAGTTTTCTCTGAAACTAGTCGGTAGAGTTGGCTAAAATTATCAATATTAGTTTTATGTTATGTAACGCTGGTTAATTTGGTCCGTTCTTATCACTTTTCTAAAATAATAGCAACTTTAAATAGTGAAACGTGAAACAACAATGTTTGCATTTTCTTATATTAGTTCTAGCATACAATTAAGTTTTCTCTGAAACTAGTCGGTAGAGTTGGCTAAAATTATCAATATTAGTTTCATGTTATGTAAAGCTGGTTAATTTGGTCCGTTCTTATCACTTTTCTAAAATAATAGCAACTTTAAATCGTGAAACGTGAAACAACAATGTTTGCATTTTCTTATATTAGTTCTAGCATACAATTAAGTTTTCTCTGAAACTAGTCGGTAGAGTTGGCTAAAATTATCAATATTAGTTTCATGTTATGTAAAGCTGGTTAATTTGGTCCGTTCTTATCACTTTTCTAAAATAATAGCAACTTTAAATCGTGAAACGTGAAACAACAATGTTTGCATTTTCTTATATTAGTTCTAGCATACAATTAAGTTTTCTCTGAAACTTGTCGGTAGAGTTGGCTAAAATTATCAATATTAGTTTCATGTTATGTAAAGCTGGTTAATTTGGTCCGTTCTTATCACTTTTCTAAAATAATAGCAACTTTAAATCGTGAAACGTGAAACAACAATATTTGCATTTTCTTATATTAGTTCTAGCATACAATTAAGTTTTCTCTGAAACTAGTCGGTAGAGTTGGCTAAAATTATCAATATTAGTTTTATGTTATGTAAAGCTGGTTAATTTGGTCCGTTCTTATCACTTTTCTAAAATAATAGCAACTTTAAATCGTGAAACGTGAAACAACAATGTTTGCATTTTCTTATATTAGTTCTAGCATACAATTAAGTTTTTTCTGAAACTAGTCGGTAGAGTTGGCTAAAATTATCAATATTAGTTTCATGTTATGTAAAGCTGGTTAATTTGGTCCGTTCTTATCACTTTTCTAAAATAATAGCAACTTTAAATCGTGAAACGTGAAACAACAATGTTTGCATTTTCTTATATTAGTTCTAGCATACAATTAAGTTTTCTTTGAAACTAGTCGGTAGAGTTGACTAAAATTATCAATATTAGTTTCATGTTATGTAAACCTGGTTAATTTGGTCCGTTCTTATCACTTTTCTAAAATAATAGCAACTTTAAATCGTGAAACGTGAAACAACAATATTTGCATTTTCTTATATTAGTTCTAGCATACAATTAAGTTTTCTCTGAAACTAGTCGGTAGAGTTGGGTAAAATTATCAATATTAGTTTTATGTTATGTAACGCTGGTTAATTTGGTCCGTTCTTATCACTTTTCTAAAATAATAGCAACTTTAAATCGTGAAACGTGAAACAACAATGTTTGCATTTTCTTATATCAGTTCTAGCATACAATTAAGTTTTCTCTGAAACTAGTCGTTAGAGTTCCTTAAAATTATCAATATTTGTTTCATGTTATGTAAAGCTGGTTAATTTGGTCCGTTCTTATCACTTTTCTAAAATAATAGCAACTTTAAATCGTGAAACTTTAAACAACAATGTTTGCATTTTCTTATATTAGTTCTAGCATACAATTAAGTTTTCTCTGAAACTAGTCGGTAGAGTTGGCTAAAATTATCAATATTAGTTTTATGTTATGTAACGCTGGTTAATTTGGTCCGTTTTTATCACTTTTCTAAAATAATAGCAACTTTAAATCGTGAAACGTGAAACAACAATGTTTGCATTTTCTTATATTAGTTCTAGCATACAATTAAGTTTTCTCTGAAACTAGTCGTTAGAGTTCCTTAAAATTATCAATATTTGTTTCATGTTATGTAAAGCTGGTTAATTTGGTCCGTTCTTATCACTTTTCTAAAATAATAGCAACTTTAAATCGTGAAACTTTAAACAACAATGTTTGCATTTTCTTATATTAGTTCTAGCATACAATTAAGTTTTCTCTGAAACTAGTCGGTAGAGTTGGCTAAAATTATCAATATTAGTTTTATGTTATGTAACGCTGGTTAATTTGGTCCGTTCTTATCACTTTTCTAAAATAATAGCAACTTTAAATCTTGAAACGTGAAACAACAATGTTTGCATTTTCTTATATCAGTTCTAGCATACAATTAAGTTTTCTCTGAAACTAGTCGGTAGAGTTGGCTAAAATTATCAATATTAGTTTCATGTTATGTAAAGCTGGTTAATTTGGTCCGTTCTTATCATTTTTCTAAAATAATAGCAACTTTAAATCGTGAAACGTGAAACAACAATGTTTGCATTTTCTTATATTAGTTCTAGCATACAATTAAGTTTTCTCTGAAACTAGTCGGTAGAGTTGGCTAAAATTATCAATATTAGTTTAATGTTATGTAAAGCTGGTTAATTTGGTCCGTTCTTATCACTTTTCTAAAATAATAGCAAATTTAAATCTTGAAACGTGAAACAGCAATGTTTGCATTTTCTTATATTAGTTCTAGCATACAATTAAGTTTTCTCTGAAACTAGTCGGTAGAGTTGGCTAAAATTATCAATATTAGTTTTGTGTTATGTAAAGCTGATAAAATTGGTCCGTTCTTATCACTTTTCTAAAATAATAGCAACTTTGAATCGTGAAACGTGAAACAACAATGTTTGCATTTTCTTATATTAGTTCTAGCATACAATTAAGATTTCTCTGAAACTAGTCGGTAGAGTTGGCTAAAATTATCAATATTAGTTTTATGTTATGTAACGCTGGATAAGTTGGTCCGTTCTTATCACTTTTCTAAAATAATAGCAACTTTAAATCGTGAAACGTGAAACAACAATGTTTGCATTTTCTTATATTAGTTCTAGCATACAATTAAGTTTTCTCTGAAACTAGTCGGTAGAGTTGGCTAAAATTATCAATATTAGTTTCATGTTATGTAACGCTGGTTAATTTGGTCCTTTCTTATCACTTTTCTAAAATAATAGCAACTTTAAATCGTGAAACGTGAAACAACAATGTTTGCATTTTCTTATATTAGTTCTAGCATACAATTAAGTTTTCTCTGAAACTAGTTGGTAGAGTTGGCTAAAATTATCAATATTAGTTTCATGTTATGTAAAGCTGGTTAATTTGGTCCGTTCTTATCACTTTTCTAAAATAATAGCAACTTTAAATCGTGAAACGTGAAACAACAATGTTTGCATTTTCTTATATTAGTTCTAGCATACAATTAAGTTTTCTCTGAAACTAGTCGGTAGAGTTGGCTAAAATTATCAATATTAGTTTTATGTTATGTAACGCTGGTTAATTTGGTCCGTTCTTATCACTTTTCTAAAATAATAGCAACTTTAAATCGTGAAACGTGAAACAACAATGTTTGCATTTTCTTATATTAGTTCTAGCATACAATTAAGTTTTCTCTGAAACTAGTCGGTAGAGTTGGCTAAAATTATCAATATTAGTTTCATGTTATGTAAAGCTGGTTAATTTGGTCCGTTCTTATCACTTTTCTAAAATAATAGCAACTTTAAATCGTGAAACGTGAAACAACAATGTTTGCATTTTCTTATATTAGTTCTAGCATACAATTAAGTTTTCTCTGAAACTAGTCGGTAGAGTTGGCTAAAATTATTAATATTAGTTTTATGTTATGTAACGCTGGTTAATTTGGTCCGTTCTTATCACTTTTCTAAAATAATAGCAACTTTAAATAGTGAAACGTGAAACAACAATGTTTGCATTTTCTTATATTAGTTCTAGCATACAATTAAGTTTTCTCTGAAACTAGTCGGTAGAGTTGGCTAAAATTATCAATATTAGTTTCATGTTATGTAAAGCTGGTTAATTTGGTCCGTTCTTATCACTTTTCTAAAATAATAGCAACTTTAAATCGTGAAACGTGAAACAACAATGTTTGCATTTTCTTATATTAGTTCTAGCATACAATTAAGTTTTCTCTGAAACTAGTCGGTAGAGTTGGCTAAAATTATCAATATTAGTTTCATGTTATGTAAAGCTGGTTAATTTGGTCCGTTCTTATCACTTTTCTAAAATAATAGCAACTTTAAATCGTGAAACGTGAAACAACAATGTTTGCATTTTCTTATATTAGTTCTGGCATACAATTATGTTTTCTCTGAAACTAGTCGGTAGAGTTGGCTAAAATTATCAATATTAGTTTCATGTTATGTAAAGCTGGTTAATTTGGTCCGTTCTTATCACTTTTCTAAAATAATAGCAACTTTAAATCGTGAAACGTGAAACAACAATATTTGCATTTTCTTATATTAGTTCTAGCATACAATTAAGTTTTCTCTGAAACTAGTCGGTAGAGTTGGCTAAAATTATCAATATTAGTTTTATGTTATGTAACGCTGGTTAATTTGGTCCGTTCTTATCACTTTTCTAAAATAATAGCAACTTTAAATCGTGAAACGTGAAACAACAATGTTTGCATTTTCTTATATTAGTTCTAGCATACAATTAAGTTTTCTCTGAAACTAGTCGGTAGAGTTGGCTAAAATTATCAATATTAGTTTCATGTTATGTAAAGCTGATAAACCTGGTCCGTTCTTATCACTTTTCTAAAATAATAGCAACTTTAAATCGTGAAACGTGAAACAACAATGTTTGCATTTTCTTATATTAGTTCTAGCATACAATTAAGTTTTCTCTGAAACTAGTCGGTAGAGTTGGCTAAAATTATCAATATTAGTTTTGTGTTATGTAAAGCTGATAAACTTGGTCCGTTCTTATCACTTTTCTAAAATAATAGCAACTTTAAATCGTGAAACGTGAAACAACAATGTTTGTATTTTCTTATATTAGTTCTAGCATACAATTAAGTTTTCTCTGAAACTAGTCGGTAGAGTTGGCTAAAATTATCAATATTAGTTTTATGTTATGTAAAGCTGGTTAATTTGGTCCGTTCTTATCACTTTTCTAAAATAATAGCAACTTTAAATCGTGAAACGTGAAACAACAATGTTTGCATTTTCTTATATTAGTTCTAGCATACAATTAAGTTTTCTCTGAAACTAGTCGGTAGAGTTGGCTAAAATTATCAATATTAGTTTTATGTTATGTAAAGCTGGTTAATTTGGTCCGTTCTTATCACTTTTCTAAAATAATAGCAACTTTAAATCGTGAAACGTGAAACAACAATGTTTGCATTTTCTTATATTAGTTCTAGCATACAATTAAGTTTTCTCTGAAACTAGTCGGTAGAGTTGGCTAAAATTATCAATATTAGTTTCATGTTATGTAAAGCTGGTTAATTTGGTCCGTTCTTATCACTTTTCTAAAATAATAGCAACTTTAAATCGTGAAACGTGAAACAACAATGTTTGCATTTTCTTATATTAGTTCTAGCATACAATTAAGTTTTCTCTGAAACTAGTCGGTAGAGTTGACTAAAATTATCAATATTAGTTTCATGTTATGTAAACCTGGTTAATTTGGTCCGTTCTTATCACTTTTCTAAAATAATAGCAACTTTAAATCGTGAAACGTGAAACAACAATATTTGCATTTTCTTATATTAGTTCTAGCATACAATTAAGTTTTCTCTGAAACTAGTCGGTAGAGTTGGCTAAAATTATCAATATTAGTTTTATGTTATGTAACGCTGGTTAATTTGGTCCGTTCTTATCACTTTTCTAAAATAATAGCAACTTTAAATCGTGAAACGTGAAACAACAATGTTTGCATTTTCGTATATTAGTTCTAGCATACAATTAAGTTTTCTCTGAAACTAGTCGGTAGAGTTGGCTAAAATTATCAATATTAGTTTTGTGTTATGTAAAGCTGATAAAATTGGTCCGTTCTTATCACTTTTCTAAAATAATAGCAACTTTGAATCGTGAAACGTGAAACAACAATGTTTGCATTTTCTTATATTAGTTCTAGCATACAATTAAGATTTCTCTGAAACTAGTCGGTAGAGTTGGCTAAAATTATCAATATTAGTTTTATGTTATGTAACGCTGGATAAGTTGGTCCGTTCTTATCACTTTTCTAAAATAATAGCAACTTTGAATCGTGAAACGTGAAACAACAATGTTTGCATTTTCTTATATTAGTTCTAGCATACAATTAAGATTTCTCTGAAACTGTCGGTAGAGTTGGCTAAAATTATCAATATTAGTTTCATCTTTCATGTTATGTAACGCTGGTTAATTTGGTCCGTTCTTATCACTTTTCTAAAATAATAGCAACTTTAAATCGTGAAACGTGAAACAACAATGTTTGCATTTTCTTATATTAGTTCTAGCATACAATTAAGTTTTCTCTGAAACTAGTTGGTAGAGTTGGCTAAAATTATCAATATTAGTTTCATGTTATGTAAAGCTGGTTAATTTGGTCCGTTCTTATCACTTTTCTAAAATAATAGCAACTTTAAATCGTGAAACGTGAAACAACAATGTTTGCATTTTCTTATATTAGTTCTAGCATACAATTAAGTTTTCTCTGAAACTAGTCGGTAGAGTTGGCTAAAATTATCAATATTAGTTTTATGTTATGTAACGCTGGTTAATTTGGTCCGTTCTTATCACTTTTCTAAAATAATAGCAACTTTAAATCGTGAAACGTGAAACAACAATGTTTGCATTTTCTTATATTAGTTCTAGCATACAATTAAGTTTTCTCTGAAACTAGTCGGTAGAGTTGGCTAAAATTATCAATATTAGTTTCATGTTATGTAAAGCTGGTTAATTTGGTCCGTTCTTATCACTTTTCTAAAATAATAGCAACTTTAAATCGTGAAACGTGAAACAACAATGTTTGCATTTTCTTATATTAGTTCTAGCATACAATTAAGTTTTCTCTGAAACTAGTCGGTAGAGTTGGCTAAAATTATCAATATTAGTTTCATGTTATGTAAAGCTGATAAACCTGGTCCGTTCTTATCACTTTTCTAAAATAATAGCAACTTTAAATCGTGAAACGTGAAACAACAATGTTTGCATTTTCTTATATTAGTTCTAGCATACAATTAAGATTTCTCTGAAACTAGTCGGTAGAGTTGGCTAAAATTATCAATATTAGTTTTGTGTTATGTAAAGCTGATAAACTTGGTCCGTTCTTATCACTTTTCTAAAATAATAGCAACTTTAAATCGTGAAACGTGAAACAACAATGTTTGCATTTTCTTATATTAGTTCTAGCATACAATTAAGTTTTCTCTGAAACTAGTCGGTAGAGTTGGCTAAAATTATCAATATTAGTTTTATGTTATGTAACGCTGGTTAATTTGGTCCGTTCTTATCACTTTTCTAAAATAATAGCAACTTTAAATCGTGAAACGTGAAACAACAATGTTTGCATTTTCTTATATTAGTTCTAGCATACAATTAAGTTTTCTCTGAAACTAGTCGGTAGAGTTGGCTAAAATTATCAATATTAGTTTTGTGTTATGGTAAGCTGATAAACTTGGTCCGTTCTTATCACTTTTCTAAAATAATAGCAACTTTAAATCGTGAAACGTGAAACAACAATGTTTGCATTTTCTTATATTAGTTCTAGCATACAATTAAGTTTTCTCTGAAACTAGTCGGTAGAGTTGGCTAAAATTATCAATATTAGTTTTATGTTATGTAAAGCTGGTTAATTTGGTCCGTTCTTATCACTTTTCTAAAATAATAGCAACTTTAAATCGTGAAACGTGAAACAACAATGTTTGCATTTTCTTATATTAGTTCTAGCATACAATTAAGTTTTCTCTGAAACTAGTCGGTAGAGTTGTCTAAAATTATCAATATTAGTTTCATGTTATGTAAAGCTGGTTAATTTGGTCCGTTCTTATCACTTTTCTAAAATAATAGCAACTTTAAATCGTGAAACGTGAAACAACAATGTTTGCATTTTCTTATATTAGTTCTAGCATACAATTAAGATTTCTCTGAAACTAGTCGGTAGAGTTGGCTAAAATTATCAATATTAGTTTTATGTTATGTAAAGCTGGTTAATTTGGTCCGTTCTTATCACTTTTCTAAAATAATAGCAACTTTAAATCGTGAAACGTGAAACAACAATGTTTGCATTTTCTTATATTAGTTCTAGCAAACAATTAAGTTTTCTCTGAAACTAGTCGGTAGAGTTGGCTAAAATTATCAATATTAGCTTTATGTGATGTAACGCTGGTTAATTTGGTCCGTTCTTATCACTTTTCTAAAATAATAGCAACTTTAAATCGTGAAACGTGAAACAACAATGTTTGCATTTTCTTATATTAGTTCTAGCATACAATTAAGTTTTCTTTGAAACTAGTCGGTAGAGTTGGCTAAAATTATCAATATTAGTTTCATGTTATGTAAAGCTGGTTAATTTGGTCCGTTCTTATCACTTTTCTAAAATAATAGCAACTTTGAATCGTGAAACGTGAAACAACAATGTTTGCATTTTCTTATATTAGTTCTAGCATACAATTAAGATTTCTCTGAAACTAGTCGGTAGAGTTGGCTAAAATTATCAATATTAGTTTTATGTTATGTAAAGCTGGTTAATTTGGTCCGTTCTTATCACTTTTCTAAAATAATAGCAACTTTAAATCGTGAAACGTGAAACAACAATGTTTGCATTTTCTTATATTAGTTCTAGCATACAATTAAGTTTTCTCTGAAACTAGTCGGTAGAGTTGGCTAAAATTATCAATATTAGTTTTATGTTATGTAACGCTGGTTAATTTGTTCCGTTCTTATCACTTTTCTAAAATAATAGCAACTTTAAATCGTGAAACGTGAAACAACAATGTTTGCATTTTCTTATATTAGTTCTAGCATACAATTAAGTTTTCTTTGAAACTAGTCGGTAGAGTTGGCTAAAATTATCAATATTTGTTTCATGTTATGTAAAGCTGGTTAATTTGGTCCGTTCTTATCACTTTTCTAAAATAATAGCAACTTTAAATCGTGAAACGTGAAACAACAATATTTGCATTTTCTTATATTAGTTCTAGCATACAATTAAGTTTTCTCTGAAACTAGTCGGTAGAGTTGGCTAAAATTATCAATATTAGTTTTATGTTATGTAACGCTGGTTAATTTGGTCCGTTCTTATCACTTTTCTAAAATAATAGCAACTTTAAATCGTGAAACGTGAAACAACAATGTTTGCATTTTCTTATATTAGTTCTAGCATACAATTAAGTTTTCTCTGAAACTAGTCGGTAGAGTTGGCTAAAATTATCAATATTAGTTTTGTGTTATGTGAAGCTGATAAACTTGGTCCGTTCTTATCACTTTTCTAAAATAATAGCAACTTTAAATCGTGAAACGTGAAACAACAATGTTTGCATTTTCTTATATTAGTTCTAGCATACAATTAAGTTTTCTCTGAAACTAGTCGGTAGAGTTGGCTAAAATTATCAATATTAGTTTTATGTTATGTAACGCTGGTTAATTTGGTCCGTTCTTATCACTTTTCTAAAATAATAGCAACTTTAAATCGTGAAACGTGAAACAACAATGTTTGCATTTTCTTATATTAGTTCTAACATACAATTAAGTTTTCTCTGAAACTAGTCGGTAGAGTTGGCTAAAATTATCAATATTAGTTTTATGTTATGTAAATCTGGTTAATTTGGTCCGTTCTTATCACTTTTCTAAAATAATAGCAACTTTAAATCTTGAAACGTGAAACAACAATGTTTGCATTTTCTTATATCAGTTCTAGCATACAATTAAGTTTTCTCTGAAACTAGTCGGTAGAATTGGCTAAAATTATCAATATTAGTTTCATGTTATGTAAAGCTGGTTAATTTGGTCCGTTCTTATCACTTTTCTAAAATAATAGCAACTTTAAATCCTGAAACGTGAAACAACAATGTTTGCATTTTCTTATATTAGTTCTAGCATACAATTAAGTTTTCTCTGAAACTAGTCGTTAGAGTTCCTTTAAATTATCAATATTTGTTTCATGTTATGTAAAGCTGGTTAATTTGGTCCGTTCTTATCACTTTTCTAAAATAATAGCAACTTTAAATCGTGAAACGTGAAACAACAATGTTTGCATTTTCTTATATTAGTTCTAGCATACAATTAAGTTTTCTCTGAAACTAGTCGGTAGAGTTGGCTAAAATTATCAATATTAGTTTTATGTTATGTAACGCTGGATAATTTGGTCCGTTCTTATCACTTTTCTAAAATAATAGCAACTTTAAATCGTGAAACGTGAAACAACAATGTTTGCATTTTCTTATATTAGTTCTAGCATACAATTAAGTTTTCTCTGAAACTAGTCGGTAGAGTTGGCTAAAATTATCAATATTAGTTTCATGTTATGTAAAGCTGGTTAATTTGGTCCGTTCTTATCACTTTTCTAAAATAATAGCAACTTTAAATCTTGAAACGTGAAACAGCAATGTTTGCATTTTCTTATATTAGTTCTAGCATACAATTAAGTTTTCTCTGAAACTAGTCGGTAGAGTTGGCTAAAATTATCAATATTAGTTTTGTGTTATGTAAAGCTGATAAAATTGGTCCGTTCTTATCACTTTTCTAAAATAATAGCAACTTTGAATCGTGAAACGTGAAACAACAATGTTTGCATTTTCGTATATTAGTTCTAGCATACAATTAAGATTTCTCTGAAACTAGTCGGTAGAGTTGGCTAAAATTATCAATATTAGTTTTATGTTATGTAAAGCTGGTTAATTTGGTCCGTTCTTATCACTTTTCTAAAATAATAGCAACTTTAAATCTTGAAACGTGAAACAGCAATGTTTGCATTTTCTTATATTAGTTCTAGCATACAATTAAGTTTTCTCTGAAACTAGTTGGTAGAGTTTGCTAAAATTATCAATATTAGTTTCATGTTATGTAAAGCTGGTTAATTTGGTCCGTTCTTATCACTTTTCTAAAATAATAGCAACTTTAAATCGTGAAACGTGAAACAACAATGTTTGCATTTTCTTATATTAGTTCTAGCATACAATTAAGTTTTCTCTGAAACTAGTCGGTAGAGTTGGCTAAAATTATCAATATTAGTTTCATGTTATGTAAAGCTGATAAACCTGGTCCGTTCTTATCACTTTTCTAAAATAATAGCAACTTTAAATCGTGAAACGTGAAACAACAATGTTTGCATTTTCTTATATTAGTTCTAGCATACAATTAAGTTTTCTCTGAAACTAGTCGGTAGAGTTGGCTAAAATTATCAATATTAGTTTTGTGTTATGTAAAGCTGATAAACTTGGTCCGTTCTTATCACTTTTCTAAAATAATAGCAACTTTAAATCGTGAAACGTGAAACAACAATGTTTGCATTTTCTTATATTAGTTCTAGCATACAATTAAGTTTTCTCTGAAACTAGTCGGTAGAGTTGGCTAAAATTATCAATATTAGTTTTATGTTATGTAAAGCTGGTTAATTTGGTCCGTTCTTATCACTTTTCTAAAATAATAGCAACTTTAAATCGTGAAACGTGAAACAACAATGTTTGCATTTTCTTATATTAGTTCTAGCATACAATTAAGTTTTCTCTGAAACTAGTCGGTAGAGTTGGCTAAAATTATCAATATTAGTTTTATGTTATGTAACGCTGGTTAATTTGTTCCGTTCTTATCACTTTTCTAAAATAATAGCAACTTTAAATCGTGAAACGTGAAACAACAATGTTTGCATTTTCTTATATTAGTTCTAGCATACAATTAAGTTTTCTTTGAAACTAGTCGGTAGAGTTGGCTAAAATTATCAATATTTGTTTCATGTTATGTAAAGCTGGTTAATTTGGTCCGTTCTTATCACTTTTCTAAAATAATAGCAACTTTAAATCGTGAAACGTGAAACAACAATGTTTGCATTTTCTTATATTAGTTCTAGCATACAATTAAGTTTTCTCTGAAACTAGTCGGTAGAGTTGGCTAAAATTATCAATATTAGTTTCATGTTATGTAAAGCTGATAAACCTGGTCCGTTCTTATCACTTTTCTAAAATAATAGCAACTTTAAATCGTGAAACGTGAAACAACAATATTTGCATTTTCTTATATTAGTTCTAGCATACAATTAAGTTTTCTCTGAAACTAGTCGGTAGAGTTGGCTAAAATTATCAATATTAGTTTTATGTTATGTAACGCTGGTTAATTTGGTCCGTTCTTATCACTTTTCTAAAATAATAGCAACTTTAAATCGTGAAACGTGAAACAACAATGTTTGCATTTTCTTATATTAGTTCTAGCATACAATTAAGTTTTCTCTGAAACTAGTCGGTAGAGTTGGCTAAAATTATCAATATTAGTTTTGTGTTATGTGAAGCTGATAAACTTGGTCCGTTCTTATCACTTTTCTAAAATAATAGCAACTTTAAATCGTGAAACGTGAAACAACAATGTTTGCATTTTCTTATATTAGTTCTAGCATACAATTAAGTTTTCTCTGAAACTAGTCGGTAGAGTTGGCTAAAATTATCAATATTAGTTTTATGTTATGTAACGCTGGTTAATTTGGTCCGTTCTTATCACTTTTCTAAAATAATAGCAACTTTAAATCGTGAAACGTGAAACAACAATGTTTGCATTTTCTTATATTAGTTCTAACATACAATTAAGTTTTCTCTGAAACTAGTCGGTAGAGTTGGCTAAAATTATCAATATTAGTTTTATGTTATGTAAATCTGGTTAATTTGGTCCGTTCTTATCACTTTTCTAAAATAATAGCAACTTTAAATCTTGAAACGTGAAACAACAATGTTTGCATTTTCTTATATCAGTTCTAGCATACAATTAAGTTTTCTCTGAAACTAGTCGGTAGAATTGGCTAAAATTATCAATATTAGTTTCATGTTATGTAAAGCTGGTTAATTTGGTCCGTTCTTATCACTTTTCTAAAATAATAGCAACTTTAAATCCTGAAACGTGAAACAACAATGTTTGCATTTTCTTATATTAGTTCTAGCATACAATTAAGTTTTCTCTGAAACTAGTCGTTAGAGTTCCTTAAAATTATCAATATTTGTTTCATGTTATGTAAAGCTGGTTAATTTGGTCCGTTCTTATCACTTTTCTAAAATAATAGCAACTTTAAATCGTGAAACGTGAAACAACAATGTTTGCATTTTCTTATATTAGTTCTAGCATACAATTAAGTTTTCTCTGAAACTAGTCGGTAGAGTTGGCTAAAATTATCAATATTAGTTTTATGTTATGTAACGCTGGATAATTTGGTCCGTTCTTATCACTTTTCTAAAATAATAGCAACTTTAAATCGTGAAACGTGAAACAACAATGTTTGCATTTTCTTATATTAGTTCTAGCATACAATTAAGTTTTCTCTGAAACTAGTCGGTAGAGTTGGCTAAAATTATCAATATTAGTTTCATGTTATGTAAAGCTGGTTAATTTGGTCCGTTCTTATCACTTTTCTAAAATAATAGCAACTTTAAATCTTGAAACGTGAAACAGCAATGTTTGCATTTTCTTATATTAGTTCTAGCATACAATTAAGTTTTCTCTGAAACTAGTCGGTAGAGTTGGCTAAAATTATCAATATTAGTTTTGTGTTATGTAAAGCTGATAAAATTGGTCCGTTCTTATCACTTTTCTAAAATAATAGCAACTTTGAATCGTGAAACGTGAAACAACAATGTTTGCATTTTCGTATATTAGTTCTAGCATACAATTAAGATTTCTCTGAAACTAGTCGGTAGAGTTGGCTAAAATTATCAATATTAGTTTTATGTTATGTAAAGCTGGTTAATTTGGTCCGTTCTTATCACTTTTCTAAAATAATAGCAACTTTAAATCTTGAAACGTGAAACAGCAATGTTTGCATTTTCTTATATTAGTTCTAGCATACAATTAAGTTTTCTCTGAAACTAGTTGGTAGAGTTTGCTAAAATTATCAATATTAGTTTCATGTTATGTAAAGCTGGTTAATTTGGTCCGTTCTTATCACTTTTCTAAAATAATAGCAACTTTAAATCGTGAAACGTGAAACAACAATGTTTGCATTTTCTTATATTAGTTCTAGCATACAATTAAGTTTTCTCTGAAACTAGTCGGTAGAGTTGGCTAAAATTATCAATATTAGTTTTATGTTATGTAACGCTGGTTAATTTGGTCCGTTCTTATCACTCTTCTAAAATAATAGCAACTTTAAATCGTGAAACGTGAAACAACAATGTTTGCATTTTCTTATATTAGTTCTAGCATACAATTAAGTTTTCTCTGAAACTAGTCGGTAGAGTTGGCTAAAATTATCAATATTAGTTTTGTGTTATGTAAAGCTGATAAACTTGGTCCGTTCTTATCACTTTTCTAAAATAATAGCAACTTTAAATCGTGAAACGTGAAACAACAATGTTTGCATTTTCTTATATTAGTTCTAGCATACAATTAAGTTTTCTCTGAAACTAGTCGGTAGAGTTGGCTAAAATTATCAATATTAGTTTTATGTTATGTAACGCTGGTTAATTTGGTCCGTTCTTATCACTTTTCTAAAATAATAGCAACTTTAAATCGTGAAACGTGAAACAACAATGTTTGCATTTTCTTATATTAGTTCTAGCATACAATTAAGTTTTCTCTGAAACTAGTCGGTAGAGTTGGCTAAAATTATCAATATTAGTTTTGTGTTATGTAAAGCTGATAAACTTGGTCCGTTCTTATCACTTTTCTAAAATAATAGCAACTTTAAATCGTGAAACGTGAAACAACAATGTTTGCATTTTCTTATATTAGTTCTAGCATACAATTAAGTTTTCTCTGAAACTAGTCGGTAGAGTTGGCTAAAATTATCAATATTAGTTTTATGTTATGTAAAGCTGGTTAATTTGGTCCGTTCTTATCACTTTTCTAAAATAATAGCAACTTTAAATCGTGAAACGTGAAACAACAATGTTTGCATTTTCTTATATTAGTTCTAGCATACAATTAAGTTTTCTCTGAAACTAGTCGGTAGAGTTGTCTAAAATTATCAATATTAGTTTCATGTTATGTAAAGCTGGTTAATTTGGTCCGTTCTTATCACTTTTCTAAAATAATAGCAACTTTAAATCGTGAAACGTGAAACAACAATGTTTGCATTTTCTTATATTAGTTCTAGCATACAATTAAGATTTCTCTGAAACTAGTCGGTAGAGTTGGCTAAAATTATCAATATTAGTTTTATGTTATGTAAAGCTGGTTAATTTGGTCCGTTCTTATCACTTTTCTAAAATAATAGCAACTTTAAATCGTGAAACGTGAAACAACAATGTTTGCATTTTCTTATATTAGTTCTAGCAAACAATTAAGTTTTCTCTGAAACTAGTCGGTAGAGTTGGCTAAAATTATCAATATTAGTTTTATGTTATGTAACGCTGGTTAATTTGGTCCGTTCTTATCACTTTTCTAAAATAATAGCAACTTTAAATCGTGAAACGTGAAACAACAATGTTTGCATTTTCTTATATTAGTTCTAGCATACAATTAAGTTTTCTTTGAAACTAGTCGGTAGAGTTGGCTAAAATTATCAATATTAGTTTCATGTTATGTAAAGCTGGTTAATTTGGTCCGTTCTTATCACTTTTCTAAAATAATAGCAACTTTGAATCGTGAAACGTGAAACAACAATGTTTGCATTTTCTTATATTAGTTCTAGCATACAATTAAGATTTCTCTGAAACTAGTCGGTAGAGTTGGCTAAAATTATCAATATTAGTTTTATGTTATGTAAAGCTGGTTAATTTGGTCCGTTCTTATCACTTTTCTAAAATAATAGCAACTTTAAATCGTGAAACGTGAAACAACAATGTTTGCATTTTCTTATATTAGTTCTAGCATACAATTAAGTTTTCTCTGAAACTAGTCGGTAGAGTTGGCTAAAATTATCAATATTAGTTTTATGTTATGTAACGCTGGTTAATTTGTTCCGTTCTTATCACTTTTCTAAAATAATAGCAACTTTAAATCGTGAAACGTGAAACAACAATGTTTGCATTTTCTTATATTAGTTCTAGCATACAATTAAGTTTTCTTTGAAACTAGTCGGTAGAGTTCGCTAAAATTATCAATATTAGTTTCATGTTATGTAAAGCTGGTTAATTTGGTCCGTTCTTATCACTTTTCTAAAATAATAGCAACTTTAAATCGTGAAACGTGAAACAACAATGTTTGCATTTTCTTATATTAGTTCTAGCATACAATTAAGTTTTCTCTGAAACTAGTCGGTAGAGTTGGCTAAAATTATCAATATTAGTTTCATGTTATGTAAAGCTGATAAACCTGGTCCGTTCTTATCACTTTTCTAAAATAATAGCAACTTTAAATCGTGAAACGTGAAACAACAATATTTGCATTTTCTTATATTAGTTCTAGCATACAATTAAGTTTTCTCTGAAACTAGTCGGTAGAGTTGGCTAAAATTATCAATATTAGTTTTATGTTATGTAACGCTGGTTAATTTGGTCCGTTCTTATCACTTTTCTAAAATAATAGCAACTTTAAATCGTGAAACGTGAAACAACAATGTTTGCATTTTCTTATATTAGTTCTAGCATACAATTAAGTTTTCTCTGAAACTAGTCGGTAGAGTTGGCTAAAATTATCAATATTAGTTTTGTGTTATGTGAAGCTGATAAACTTGGTCCGTTCTTATCACTTTTCTAAAATAATAGCAACTTTAAATCGTGAAACGTGAAACAACAATGTTTGCATTTTCTTATATTAGTTCTAGCATACAATTAAGTTTTCTCTGAAACTAGTCGGTAGAGTTGGCTAAAATTATCAATATTAGTTTTATGTTATGTAACGCTGGTTAATTTGGTCCGTTCTTATCACTTTTCTAAAATAATAGCAACTTTAAATCGTGAAACGTGAAACAACAATGTTTGCATTTTCTTATATTAGTTCTAACATACAATTAAGTTTTCTCTGAAACTAGTCGGTAGAGTTGGCTAAAATTATCAATATTAGTTTTATGTTATGTAAATCTGGTTAATTTGGTCCGTTCTTATCACTTTTCTAAAATAATAGCAACTTTAAATCTTGAAACGTGAAACAACAATGTTTGCATTTTCTTATATCAGTTCTAGCATACAATTAAGTTTTCTCTGAAACTAGTCGGTAGAATTGGCTAAAATTATCAATATTAGTTTCATGTTATGTAAAGCTGGTTAATTTGGTCCGTTCTTATCACTTTTCTAAAATAATAGCAACTTTAAATCGTGAAACGTGAAACAACAATGTTTGCATTTTCTTATATTAGTTCTAGCATACAATTAAGTTTTCTCTGAAACTAGTCGTTAGAGTTCCTTAAAATTATCAATATTTGTTTCATGTTATGTAAAGCTGGTTAATTTGGTCCGTTCTTATCACTTTTCTAAAATAATAGCAACTTTAAATCGTGAAACGTGAAACAACAATGTTTGCATTTTCTTATATTAGTTCTAGCATACAATTAAGTTTTCTCTGAAACTAGTCGGTAGAGTTGGCTAAAATTATCAATATTAGTTTTATGTTATGTAACGCTGGATAATTTGGTCCGTTCTTATCACTTTTCTAAAATAATAGCAACTTTAAATCGTGAAACGTGAAACAACAATGTTTGCATTTTCTTATATTAGTTCTAGCATACAATTAAGTTTTCTCTGAAACTAGTCGGTAGAGTTGGCTAAAATTATCAATATTAGTTTCATGTTATGTAAAGCTGGTTAATTTGGTCCGTTCTTATCACTTTCCTAAATAATAGCAACTTTAAATCTTGAAACGTGAAACAACAATGTTTGCATTTTCTTATATTAGTTCTAGCATACAATTAAGTTTTCTCTGAAACTAGTCGGTAGAGTTGGCTAAAATTATCAATATTAGTTTTGTGTTATGTAAAGCTGATAAAATTGGTCCGTTCTTATCACTTTTCTAAAATAATAGCAACTTTGAATCGTGAAACGTGAAACAACAATGTTTGCATTTTCGTATATTAGTTCTAGCATACAATTAAGATTTCTCTGAAACTAGTCGGTAGAGTTGGCTAAAATTATCAATATTAGTTTTATGTTATGTAAAGCTGGTTAATTTGGTCCGTTCTTATCACTTTTCTAAAATAATAGCAACTTTAAATCTTGAAACGTGAAACAGCAATGTTTGCATTTTCTTATATTAGTTCTAGCATACAATTAAGTTTTCTCTGAAACTAGTCGGTAGAGTTGGCTAAAATTATCAATATTAGTTTTACGTTATGTAACGCTGTATAATTTGGTCCGTTCTTATCACTTTTCTAAAATAATAGCAACTTTAAATCGTGAAACGTGAAACAACAATGTTTGCATTTTCTTATATTAGTTCTAGCATACAATTAAGTTTTCTCTGAAACTAGTCGGTAGAGTTGGCTAAAATTATCAATATTAGTTTTACGTTATGTAACGCTGGTTAATTTGGTCCGTTCTTATCACTTTTCTAAAATAATAGCAACTTTAAATCGTGAAACGTGAAACAACAATGTTTGCATTTTCTTATATTAGTTCTAGCATACAATTAAGTTTTCTCTAAAACTAGTCGGTAGAGTTGGCTAAAATTATCAATATTAGTTTCATGTTATGTAAAGCTGGTTAATTTGGTCCGTTCTTATCACTTTTCTAAAATAATAGCAACTTTAAATCATGAAACGTGAAACAACAATGTTTGCATTTTCTTATATCAGTTCTAGCATACAATTAAGTTTTCTCTGAAACTAGTCGGTAGAGTTGGCTAAAATTATCAATATTAGTTTTATGTTATGTAACGCTGGTTAATTTGGTCCGTTCTTATCACTTTTCTAAAATAATAGCAACTTTAAATTTTGAAACGTGAAACAACAATGTTTGCATTTTCTTATATTAGTTCTAGCATACAATTAAGTTTTCTCTGAAACTAGTCGTTAGAGTTCCTTAAAATTATCAATATTTGTTTCATGTTATGTAAAGCTGGTTAATTTGGTCCGTTCTTATCACTTTTCTAAAATAATAGCAACTTTAAATCGTGAAACTTTAAACAACAATGTTTGCATTTTCTTATATTAGTTCTAGCATACAATTAAGTTTTCTCTGAAACTAGTCGGTAGAGTTGGCTAAAATTATCAATATTAGTTTTATGTTATGTAACGCTGGTTAATTTGGTCCGTTCTTATCACTTTTCTAAAATAATAGCAACTTTAAATCTTGAAACGTGAAACAACAATGTTTGCATTTTCTTATATCAGTTCTAGCATACAATTAAGTTTTCTCTGAAACTAGTCGGTAGAGTTGGCTAAAATTATCAATATTAGTTTTACGTTATGTAACGCTGTATAATTTGGTCCGTTCTTATCACTTTTCTAAAATAATAGCAACTTTAAATTTTGAAACGTGAAACAACAATGTTTGCATTTTCTTATATTAGTTCTAGCATACAATTAAGTTTTCTCTGAAACTAGTCGTTAGAGTTCCTTAAAATTATCAATATTTGTTTCATGTTATGTAAAGCTGGTTAATTTGGTCCGTTCTTATCACTTTTCTAAAATAATAGCAACTTTAAATCGTGAAACTTTAAACAACAATGTTTGCATTTTCTTATATTAGTTCTAGCATACAATTAAGTTTTCTCTGAAACTAGTCGGTAGAGTTGGCTAAAATTATCAATATTAGTTTTATGTTATGTAACGCTGGTTAATTTGGTCCGTTCTTATCACTTTTCTAAAATAATAGCAACTTTAAATCGTGAAACTTTAAACAACAATGTTTGCATTTTCTTATATTAGTTCTAGCATACAATTAAGTTTTCTCTGAAACTAGTCGGTAGAGTTGGCTAAAATTATCAATATTAGTTTTACGTTATGTAACGCTGTATAATTTGGTCCGTTCTTATCACTTTTCTAAAATAATAGCAACTTTAAATTTTGAAACGTGAAACAACAATGTTTGCATTTTCTTATATTAGTTCTAGCATACAATTAAGTTTTCTCTGAAACTAGTCGTTAGAGTTCCTTAAAATTATCAATATTTGTTTCATGTTATGTAAAGCTGGTTAATTTGGTCCGTTCTTATCACTTTTCTAAAATAATAGCAACTTTAAATCATGAAACGTGAAACAACAATGTTTGCATTTTCTTATATCAGTTCTAGCATACAATTAAGTTTTCTCTGAAACTAGTCGGTAGAGTTGGCTAAAATTATCAATATTAGTTTTATGTTATGTAACGCTGGTTAATTTGGTCCGTTCTTATCACTTTTCTAAAATAATAGCAACTTTAAATCGTGAAACGTGAAACAACAATGTTTGCATTTTCTTATATTAGTTCTAGCATACAATTAAGTTTTCTCTGAAACTAGTCGTTAGAGTTCCTTAAAATTATCAATATTTGTTTCATGTTATGTAAAGCTGGTTAATTTGGTCCGTTCTTATCACTTTTCTAAAATAATAGCAACTTTAAATCGTGAAACTTTAAACAACAATGTTTGCATTTTCTTATATTAGTTCTAGCATACAATTAAGTTTTCTCTGAAACTAGTCGGTAGAGTTGGCTAAAATTATCAATATTAGTTTTATGTTATGTAACGCTGGTTAATTTGGTCCGTTCTTATCACTTTTCTAAAATAATAGCAACTTTAAATCTTGAAACGTGAAACAACAATGTTTGCATTTTCTTATATCAGTTCTAGCATACAATTAAGTTTTCTCTGAAACTAGTCGGTAGAGTTGGCTAAAATTATCAATATTAGTTTCATGTTATGTAAAGCTGGTTAATTTGGTCCGTTCTTATCATTTTTCTAAAATAATAGCAACTTTAAATCGTGAAACGTGAAACAACAATGTTTGCATTTTCTTATATTAGTTCTAGCATACAATTAAGTTTTCTCTGAAACTAGTCGGTAGAGTTGGCTAAAATTATCAATATTAGTTTCATGTTATGTAAAGCTGGTTAATTTGGTCCGTTCTTATCACTTTTCTAAAATAATAGCAACTTTAAATCTTGAAACGTGAAACAGCAATGTTTGCATTTTCTTATATTAGTTCTAGCATACAATTAAGTTTTCTCTGAAACTAGTCGGTAGAGTTGGCTAAAATTATCAATGTTAGTTTTGTGTTATGTAAAGCTGATAAAATTGGTCCGTTCTTATCACTTTTCTAAAATAATAGCAACTTTGAATCGTGAAACGTGAAACAACAATGTTTGCATTTTCTTATATTAGTTCTAGCATACAATTAAGATTTCTCTGAAACTAGTCGGTAGAGTTGGCTAAAATTATCAATATTAGTTTTATGTTATGTAACGCTGGATAAGTTGGTCCGTTCTTATCACTTTTCTAAAATAATAGCAACTTTAAATCGTGAAACGTGAAACAACAATGTTTGCATTTTCTTATATTAGTTCTAGCATACAATTAAGTTTTCTCTGAAACTAGTCGGTAGAGTTGGCTAAAATTATCAATATTAGTTTCATGTTATGTAAAGCTGGTTAATTTGGTCCGTTCTTATCACTTTTCTAAAATAATAGCAACTTTAAATCGTGAAACGTGAAACAACAATATTTGCATTTTCTTATATTAGTTCTAGCATACAATTAAGTTTTCTCTGAAACTAGTCGGTAGAGTTGGCTAAAATTATCAATATTAGTTTCATGTTATGTAAAGCTGGTTAATTTGGTCCGTTCTTATCACTTTTCTAAAATAATAGCAACTTTAAATCGTGAAACGTGAAACAACAATGTTTGCATTTTCTTATATTAGTTCTAGCATACAATTAAGTTTTCTCTGAAACTAGTCGGTAGAGTTGGCTAAAATTATCAATATTAGTTTTATGTTATGTAACGCTGGTTAATTTGGTCCGTTCTTATCACTTTTCTAAAATAATAGCAACTTTAAATAGTGAAACGTGAAACAACAATGTTTGCATTTTCTTATATTAGTTCTAGCATACAATTAAGTTTTCTCTGAAACTAGTCGGTAGAGTTGGCTAAAATTATCAATATTAGTTTCATGTTATGTAAAGCTGGTTAATTTGGTCCGTTCTTATCACTTTTCTAAAATAATAGCAACTTTAAATCGTGAAACGTGAAACAACAATGTTTGCATTTTCTTATATTAGTTCTAGCATACAATTAAGTTTTCTCTGAAACTAGTCGGTAGAGTTGGCTAAAATTATCAATATTAGTTTCATGTTATGTAACGCTGGATAATTTGGTCCGTTCTTATCACTTTTCTAAAATAATAGCAACTTTAAATCGTGAAACGTGAAACAACAATGTTTGCATTTTCTTATATTAGTTCTAGCATACAATTAAGTTTTCTCTGAAACTAGTCGGTAGAGTTGGCTAAAATTATCAATATTAGTTTCATGTTATGTAAAGCTGGTTAATTTGGTCCGTTCTTATCACTTTTCTAAAATAATAGCAACTTTAAATCTTGAAACGTGAAACAGCAATGTTTGCATTTTCTTATATTAGTTCTAGCATACAATTAAGTTTTCTCTGAAACTAGTCGGTAGAGTTGGCTAAAATTATCAATATTAGTTTTGTGTTATGTAAAGCTGATAAAATTGGTCCGTTCTTATCACTTTTCTAAAATAATAGCAACTTTGAATCGTGAAACGTGAAACAACAATGTTTGCATTTTCGTATATTAGTTCTAGCATACAATTAAGATTTCTCTGAAACTAGTCGGTAGAGTTGGCTAAAATTATCAATATTAGTTTTATGTTATGTAAAGCTGGTTAATTTGGTCCGTTCTTATCACTTTTCTAAAATAATAGCAACTTTAAATCTTGAAACGTGAAACAGCAATGTTTGCATTTTCTTATATTAGTTCTAGCATACAATTAAGTTTTCTCTGAAACTAGTTGGTAGAGTTTGCTAAAATTATCAATATTAGTTTCATGTTATGTAAAGCTGGTTAATTTGGTCCGTTCTTATCACTTTTCTAAAATAATAGCAACTTTAAATCGTGAAACGTGAAACAACAATGTTTGCATTTTCTTATATTAGTTCTAGCATACAATTAAGTTTTCTCTGAAACTAGTCGGTAGAGTTGGCTAAAATTATCAATATTAGTTTCATGTTATGTAAAGCTGATAAACCTGGTCCGTTCTTATCACTTTTCTAAAATAATAGCAACTTTAAATCGTGAAACGTGAAACAACAATGTTTGCATTTTCTTATATTAGTTCTAGCATACAATTAAGTTTTCTCTGAAACTAGTCGGTAGAGTTGGCTAAAATTATCAATATTAGTTTTGTGTTATGTAAAGCTGATAAACTTGGTCCGTTCTTATCACTTTTCTAAAATAATAGCAACTTTAAATCGTGAAACGTGAAACAACAATGTTTGCATTTTCTTATATTAGTTCTAGCATACAATTAAGTTTTCTCTGAAACTAGTCGGTAGAGTTGGCTAAAATTATCAATATTAGTTTTATGTTATGTAACGCTGGTTAATTTGGTCCGTTCTTATCACTTTTCTAAAATAATAGCAACTTTAAATCGTGAAACGTGAAACAACAATGTTTGCATTTTCTTATATTAGTTCTAGCATACAATTAAGTTTTCTCTGAAACTAGTCGGTAGAGTTGGCTAAAATTATCAATATTAGTTTTGTGTTATGTAAAGCTGATAAACTTGGTCCGTTCTTATCACTTTTCTAAAATAATAGCAACTTTAAATCGTGAAACGTGAAACAACAATGTTTGCATTTTCTTATATTAGTTCTAGCATACAATTAAGTTTTCTCTGAAACTAGTCGGTAGAGTTGGCTAAAATTATCAATATTAGTTTTATGTTATGTAAAGCTGGTTAATTTGGTCCGTTCTTATCACTTTTCTAAAATAATAGCAACTTTAAATCGTGAAACGTGAAACAACAATGTTTGCATTTTCTTATATTAGTTCTAGCATACAATTAAGTTTTCTCTGAAACTAGTCGGTAGAGTTGTCTAAAATTATCAATATTAGTTTCATGTTATGTAAAGCTGGTTAATTTGGTCCGTTCTTATCACTTTTCTAAAATAATAGCAACTTTAAATCGTGAAACGTGAAACAACAATGTTTGCATTTTCTTATATTAGTTCTAGCATACAATTAAGATTTCTCTGAAACTAGTCGGTAGAGTTGGCTAAAATTATCAATATTAGTTTTATGTTATGTAAAGCTGGTTAATTTGGTCCGTTCTTATCACTTTTCTAAAATAATAGCAACTTTAAATCGTGAAACGTGAAACAACAATGTTTGCATTTTCTTATATTAGTTCTAGCAAACAATTAAGTTTTCTCTGAAACTAGTCGGTAGAGTTGGCTAAAATTATCAATATTAGTTTTATGTTATGTAACGCTGGTTAATTTGGTCCGTTCTTATCACTTTTCTAAAATAATAGCAACTTTAAATCGTGAAACGTGAAACAACAATGTTTGCATTTTCTTATATTAGTTCTAGCATACAATTAAGTTTTCTTTGAAACTAGTCGGTAGAGTTGGCTAAAATTATCAATATTAGTTTCATGTTATGTAAAGCTGGTTAATTTGGTCCGTTCTTATCACTTTTCTAAAATAATAGCAACTTTGAATCGTGAAACGTGAAACAACAATGTTTGCATTTTCTTATATTAGTTCTAGCATACAATTAAGATTTCTCTGAAACTAGTCGGTAGAGTTGGCTAAAATTATCAATATTAGTTTTATGTTATGTAAAGCTGGTTAATTTGGTCCGTTCTTATCACTTTTCTAAAATAATAGCAACTTTAAATCGTGAAACGTGAAACAACAATGTTTGCATTTTCTTATATTAGTTCTAGCATACAATTAAGTTTTCTCTGAAACTAGTCGGTAGAGTTGGCTAAAATTATCAATATTAGTTTTATGTTATGTAACGCTGGTTAATTTGTTCCGTTCTTATCACTTTTCTAAAATAATAGCAACTTTAAATCGTGAAACGTGAAACAACAATGTTTGCATTTTCTTATATTAGTTCTAGCATACAATTAAGTTTTCTTTGAAACTAGTCGGTAGAGTTCGCTAAAATTATCAATATTAGTTTCATGTTATGTAAAGCTGGTTAATTTGGTCCGTTCTTATCACTTTTCTAAAATAATAGCAACTTTAAATCGTGAAACGTGAAACAACAATGTTTGCATTTTCTTATATTAGTTCTAGCATACAATTAAGTTTTCTCTGAAACTAGTCGGTAGAGTTGGCTAAAATTATCAATATTAGTTTCATGTTATGTAAAGCTGATAAACCTGGTCCGTTCTTATCACTTTTCTAAAATAATAGCAACTTTAAATCGTGAAACGTGAAACAACAATATTTGCATTTTCTTATATTAGTTCTAGCATACAATTAAGTTTTCTCTGAAACTAGTCGGTAGAGTTGGCTAAAATTATCAATATTAGTTTTATGTTATGTAACGCTGGTTAATTTGGTCCGTTCTTATCACTTTTCTAAAATAATAGCAACTTTAAATCGTGAAACGTGAAACAACAATGTTTGCATTTTCTTATATTAGTTCTAGCATACAATTAAGTTTTCTCTGAAACTAGTCGGTAGAGTTGGCTAAAATTATCAATATTAGTTTTGTGTTATGTGAAGCTGATAAACTTGGTCCGTTCTTATCACTTTTCTAAAATAATAGCAACTTTAAATCGTGAAACGTGAAACAACAATGTTTGCATTTTCTTATATTAGTTCTAGCATACAATTAAGTTTTCTCTGAAACTAGTCGGTAGAGTTGGCTAAAATTATCAATATTAGTTTTATGTTATGTAACGCTGGTTAATTTGGTCCGTTCTTATCACTTTTCTAAAATAATAGCAACTTTAAATCGTGAAACGTGAAACAACAATGTTTGCATTTTCTTATATTAGTTCTAACATACAATTAAGTTTTCTCTGAAACTAGTCGGTAGAGTTGGCTAAAATTATCAATATTAGTTTTATGTTATGTAAATCTGGTTAATTTGGTCCGTTCTTATCACTTTTCTAAAATAATAGCAACTTTAAATCTTGAAACGTGAAACAACAATGTTTGCATTTTCTTATATCAGTTCTAGCATACAATTAAGTTTTCTCTGAAACTAGTCGGTAGAATTGGCTAAAATTATCAATATTAGTTTCATGTTATGTAAAGCTGGTTAATTTGGTCCGTTCTTATCACTTTTCTAAAATAATAGCAACTTTAAATCGTGAAACGTGAAACAACAATGTTTGCATTTTCTTATATTAGTTCTAGCATACAATTAAGTTTTCTCTGAAACTAGTCGTTAGAGTTCCTTAAAATTATCAATATTTGTTTCATGTTATGTAAAGCTGGTTAATTTGGTCCGTTCTTATCACTTTTCTAAAATAATAGCAACTTTAAATCGTGAAACGTGAAACAACAATGTTTGCATTTTCTTATATTAGTTCTAGCATACAATTAAGTTTTCTCTGAAACTAGTCGGTAGAGTTGGCTAAAATTATCAATATTAGTTTTATGTTATGTAACGCTGGATAATTTGGTCCGTTCTTATCACTTTTCTAAAATAATAGCAACTTTAAATCGTGAAACGTGAAACAACAATGTTTGCATTTTCTTATATTAGTTCTAGCATACAATTAAGTTTTCTCTGAAACTAGTCGGTAGAGTTGGCTAAAATTATCAATATTAGTTTCATGTTATGTAAAGCTGGTTAATTTGGTCCGTTCTTATCACTTTCCTAAATAATAGCAACTTTAAATCTTGAAACGTGAAACAACAATGTTTGCATTTTCTTATATTAGTTCTAGCATACAATTAAGTTTTCTCTGAAACTAGTCGGTAGAGTTGGCTAAAATTATCAATATTAGTTTTGTGTTATGTAAAGCTGATAAAATTGGTCCGTTCTTATCACTTTTCTAAAATAATAGCAACTTTGAATCGTGAAACGTGAAACAACAATGTTTGCATTTTCGTATATTAGTTCTAGCATACAATTAAGATTTCTCTGAAACTAGTCGGTAGAGTTGGCTAAAATTATCAATATTAGTTTTATGTTATGTAAAGCTGGTTAATTTGGTCCGTTCTTATCACTTTTCTAAAATAATAGCAACTTTAAATCTTGAAACGTGAAACAGCAATGTTTGCATTTTCTTATATTAGTTCTAGCATACAATTAAGTTTTCTCTGAAACTAGTCGGTAGAGTTGGCTAAAATTATCAATATTAGTTTTACGTTATGTAACGCTGTATAATTTGGTCCGTTCTTATCACTTTTCTAAAATAATAGCAACTTTAAATCGTGAAACGTGAAACAACAATGTTTGCATTTTCTTATATTAGTTCTAGCATACAATTAAGTTTTCTCTGAAACTAGTCGGTAGAGTTGGCTAAAATTATCAATATTAGTTTTACGTTATGTAACGCTGGTTAATTTGGTCCGTTCTTATCACTTTTCTAAAATAATAGCAACTTTAAATCGTGAAACGTGAAACAACAATGTTTGCATTTTCTTATATTAGTTCTAGCATACAATTAAGTTTTCTCTAAAACTAGTCGGTAGAGTTGGCTAAAATTATCAATATTAGTTTCATGTTATGTAAAGCTGGTTAATTTGGTCCGTTCTTATCACTTTTCTAAAATAATAGCAACTTTAAATTTTGAAACGTGAAACAACAATGTTTGCATTTTCTTATATTAGTTCTAGCATACAATTAAGTTTTCTCTGAAACTAGTCGTTAGAGTTCCTTAAAATTATCAATATTTGTTTCATGTTATGTAAAGCTGGTTAATTTGGTCCGTTCTTATCACTTTTCTAAAATAATAGCAACTTTAAATCATGAAACGTGAAACAACAATGTTTGCATTTTCTTATATCAGTTCTAGCATACAATTAAGTTTTCTCTGAAACTAGTCGGTAGAGTTGGCTAAAATTATCAATATTAGTTTTATGTTATGTAACGCTGGTTAATTTGGTCCGTTCTTATCACTTTTCTAAAATAATAGCAACTTTAAATCGTGAAACGTGAAACAACAATGTTTGCATTTTCTTATATTAGTTCTAGCATACAATTAAGTTTTCTCTGAAACTAGTCGTTAGAGTTCCTTAAAATTATCAATATTTGTTTCATGTTATGTAAAGCTGGTTAATTTGGTCCGTTCTTATCACTTTTCTAAAATAATAGCAACTTTAAATCGTGAAACTTTAAACAACAATGTTTGCATTTTCTTATATTAGTTCTAGCATACAATTAAGTTTTCTCTGAAACTAGTCGGTAGAGTTGGCTAAAATTATCAATATTAGTTTTATGTTATGTAACGCTGGTTAATTTGGTCCGTTCTTATCACTTTTCTAAAATAATAGCAACTTTAAATCTTGAAACGTGAAACAACAATGTTTGCATTTTCTTATATCAGTTCTAGCATACAATTAAGTTTTCTCTGAAACTAGTCGGTAGAGTTGGCTAAAATTATCAATATTAGTTTCATGTTATGTAAAGCTGGTTAATTTGGTCCGTTCTTATCATTTTTCTAAAATAATAGCAACTTTAAATCGTGAAACGTGAAACAACAATGTTTGCATTTTCTTATATTAGTTCTAGCATACAATTAAGTTTTCTCTGAAACTAGTCGGTAGAGTTGGCTAAAATTATCAATATTAGTTTCATGTTATGTAAAGCTGGTTAATTTGGTCCGTTCTTATCACTTTTCTAAAATAATAGCAACTTTAAATCTTGAAACGTGAAACAGCAATGTTTGCATTTTCTTATATTAGTTCTAGCATACAATTAAGTTTTCTCTGAAACTAGTCGGTAGAGTTGGCTAAAATTATCAATGTTAGTTTTGTGTTATGTAAAGCTGATAAAATTGGTCCGTTCTTATCACTTTTCTAAAATAATAGCAACTTTGAATCGTGAAACGTGAAACAACAATGTTTGCATTTTCTTATATTAGTTCTAGCATACAATTAAGATTTCTCTGAAACTAGTCGGTAGAGTTGGCTAAAATTATCAATATTAGTTTTATGTTATGTAACGCTGGATAAGTTGGTCCGTTCTTATCACTTTTCTAAAATAATAGCAACTTTAAATCGTGAAACGTGAAACAACAATGTTTGCATTTTCTTATATTAGTTCTAGCATACAATTAAGTTTTCTCTGAAACTAGTCGGTAGAGTTGGCTAAAATTATCAATATTAGTTTCATGTTATGTAAAGCTGGTTAATTTGGTCCGTTCTTATCACTTTTCTAAAATAATAGCAACTTTAAATCGTGAAACGTGAAACAACAATATTTGCATTTTCTTATATTAGTTCTAGCATACAATTAAGTTTTCTCTGAAACTAGTCGGTAGAGTTGGCTAAAATTATCAATATTAGTTTCATGTTATGTAAAGCTGGTTAATTTGGTCCGTTCTTATCACTTTTCTAAAATAATAGCAACTTTAAATCGTGAAACGTGAAACAACAATGTTTGCATTTTCTTATATTAGTTCTAGCATACAATTAAGTTTTCTCTGAAACTAGTCGGTAGAGTTGGCTAAAATTATCAATATTAGTTTTATGTTATGTAACGCTGGTTAATTTGGTCCGTTCTTATCACTTTTCTAAAATAATAGCAACTTTAAATAGTGAAACGTGAAACAACAATGTTTGCATTTTCTTATATTAGTTCTAGCATACAATTAAGTTTTCTCTGAAACTAGTCGGTAGAGTTGGCTAAAATTATCAATATTAGTTTCATGTTATGTAAAGCTGGTTAATTTGGTCCGTTCTTATCACTTTTCTAAAATAATAGCAACTTTAAATCGTGAAACGTGAAACAACAATGTTTGCATTTTCTTATATTAGTTCTAGCATACAATTAAGTTTTCTCTGAAACTAGTCGGTAGAGTTGGCTAAAATTATCAATATTAGTTTCATGTTATGTAAAGCTGGTTAATTTGGTCCGTTCTTATCACTTTTCTAAAATAATAGCAACTTTAAATCGTGAAACGTGAAACAACAATGTTTGCATTTTCTTATATTAGTTCTAGCATACAATTAAGTTTTCTCTGAAACTAGTCGGTAGAGTTGGCTAAAATTATCAATATTAGTTTCATGTTATGTAAAGCTGGTTAATTTGGTCCGTTCTTATCACTTTTCTAAAATAATAGCAACTTTAAATCGTGAAACGTGAAACAACAATATTTGCATTTTCTTATATTAGTTCTAGCATACAATTAAGTTTTCTCTGAAACTAGTCGGTAGAGTTGGCTAAAATTATCAATATTAGTTTTATGTTATGTAACGCTGGTTAATTTGGTCCGTTCTTATCACTTTTCTAAAATAATAGCAACTTTAAATCGTGAAACGTGAAACAACAATGTTTGCATTTTCTTATATTAGTTCTAGCATACAATTAAGTTTTCTTTGAAACTAGTCGGTAGAGTTGGCTAAAATTATCAATATTAATTTCATGTTATGTAAAGCTGGTTAATTTGGTCCGTTCTTATCACTTTTCTAAAATAATAGCAACTTTAAATCGTGAAACGTGAAACAACAATGTTTGCATTTTCTTATATTAGTTCTAGCATACAATTAAGTTTTCTCTGAAACTAGTCGGTAGAGTTGGCTAAAATTATCAATATTAGTTTTGTGTTATGTAAAGCTGATAAACTTGGTCCGTTCTTATCACTTTTCTAAAATAATAGCAACTTTAAATCGTGAAACGTGAAACAACAATGTTTGCATTTTCTTATATTAGTTCTAGCATACAATTAAGTTTTCTCTGAAACTAGTCGGTAGAGTTGGCTAAAATTATCAATATTAGTTTTATGTTATGTAAAGCTGGTTAATTTGGTCCGTTCTTATCACTTTTCTAAAATAATAGCAACTTTAAATCGTGAAACGTGAAACAACAATGTTTGCATTTTCTTATATTAGTTCTAGCATACAATTAAGTTTTTTCTGAAACTAGTCGGTAGAGTTGGCTAAAATTATCAATATTAGTTTCATGTTATGTAAAGCTGGTTAATTTGGTCCGTTCTTATCACTTTTCTAAAATAATAGCAACTTTAAATCGTGAAACGTGAAACAACAATGTTTGCATTTTCTTATATTAGTTCTAGCATACAATTAAGTTTTCTCTGAAACTAGTCGGTAGAGTTGACTAAAATTATCAATATTAGTTTCATGTTATGTAAACCTGGTTAATTTGGTCCGTTCTTATCACTTTTCTAAAATAATAGCAACTTTAAATCGTGAAACGTGAAACAACAATATTTGCATTTTCTTATATTAGTTCTAGCATACAATTAAGTTTTCTCTGAAACTAGTCGGTAGAGTTGGGTAAAATTATCAATATTAGTTTTATGTTATGTAACGCTGGTTAATTTGGTCCGTTCTTATCACTTTTCTAAAATAATAGCAACTTTAAATCGTGAAACGTGAAACAACAATGTTTGCATTTTCTTATATTAGTTCTAGCATACAATTAAGTTTTCTCTGAAACTAGTCGTTAGAGTTCCTTAAAATTATCAATATTTGTTTCATGTTATGTAAAGCTGTTTAATTTGGTCCGTTCTTATCACTTTTCTAAAATAATAGCAACTTTAAATCATGAAACGTGAAACAACAATGTTTGCATTTTCTTATATCAGTTCTAGCATACAATTAAGTTTTCTCTGAAACTAGTCGGTAGAGTTGGCTAAAATTATCAATATTAGTTTTATGTTATGTAACGCTGGTTAATTTGGTCCGTTTTTATCACTTTTCTAAAATAATAGCAACTTTAAATCGTGAAACGTGAAACAACAATGTTTGCATTTTCTTATATTAGTTCTAGCATACAATTAAGTTTTCTCTGAAACTAGTCGTTAGAGTTCCTTAAAATTATCAATATTAGTTTCATGTTATGAAAAGCTGGTTAATTTGGTCCGTTCTTATCACTTTTCTAAAATAATAGCAACTTTAAATCGTGAAACGTGAAACAACAATGTTTGCATTTTCTTATATTAGTTCTAGCATACAATTAAGTTTTCTCTGAAACTAGTCGGTAGAGTTGGCTAAAATTATCAATATTAGTTTTATGTTATGTAACGCTGGTTAATTTGGTCCGTTCTTATCACTTTTCTAAAATAATAGCAACTTTAAATCTTGAAACGTGAAACAACAATGTTTGCATTTTCTTATATCAGTTCTAGCATACAATTAAGTTTTCTCTGAAACTAGTCGGTAGAGTTGGCTAAAATTATCAATATTAGTTTCATGTTATGTAAAGCTGGTTAATTTGGTCCGTTCTTATCATTTTTCTAAAATAATAGCAACTTTAAATCGTGAAACGTGAAACAACAATGTTTGCATTTTCTTATATTAGTTCTAGCATACAATTAAGTTTTCTCTGAAACTAGTCGGTAGAGTTGGCTAAAATTATCAATATTAGTTTCATGTTATGTAAAGCTGGTTAATTTGGTCCGTTCTTATCACTTTTCTAAAATAATAGCAACTTTAAATCTTGAAACGTGAAACAGCAATGTTTGCATTTTCTTATATTAGTTCTAGCATACAATTAAGTTTTCTCTGAAACTAGTCGGTAGAGTTGGCTAAAATTATCAATATTAGTTTTGTGTTATGTAAAGCTGATAAAATTGGTCCGTTCTTATCACTTTTCTAAAATAATAGCAACTTTGAATCGTGAAACGTGAAACAACAATGTTTGCATTTTCTTATATTAGTTCTAGCATACAATTAAGATTTCTCTGAAACTAGTCGGTAGAGTTGGCTAAAATTATCAATATTAGTTTTATGTTATGTAACGCTGGATAAGTTGGTCCGTTCTTATCACTTTTCTAAAATAATAGCAACTTTAAATCGTGAAACGTGAAACAACAATGTTTGCATTTTCTTATATTAGTTCTAGCATACAATTAAGTTTTCTCTGAAACTAGTCGGTAGAGTAGTTAAAATTATCAATATTAGTTTCATGTTATGTAACGCTGGTTAATTTGGTCCGTTCTTATCACTTTTCTAAAATAATAGCAACTTTAAATCGTGAAACGTGAAACAACAATGTTTGCATTTTCTTATATTAGTTCTAGCATACAATTAAGTTTTCTCTGAAACTAGTTGGTAGAGTTGGCTAAAATTATCAATATTAGTTTCATGTTATGTAAAGCTGGTTAATTTGGTCCGTTCTTATCACTTTTCTAAAATAATAGCAACTTTAAATCGTGAAATGTGAAACAACAATGTTTGCATTTTCTTATATTAGTTCTAGCATACAATTAAGTTTTCTCTGAAACTAGTCGGTAGAGTTGGCTAAAATTATCAATATTAGTTTTATGTTATGTAACGCTGGTTAATTTGGTCCGTTCTTATCACTTTTCTAAAATAATAGCAACTTTAAATCGTGAAACGTGAAACAACAATGTTTGCATTTTCTTATATTAGTTCTAGCATACAATTAAGTTTTCTCTGAAACTAGTCGGTAGAGTTGGCTAAAATTATCAATATTAGTTTCATGTTATGTAAAGCTGGTTAATTTGGTCCGTTCTTATCACTTTTCTAAAATAATAGCAACTTTAAATCGTGAAACGTGAAACAACAATGTTTGCATTTTCTTATATTAGTTCTAGCATACAATTAAGTTTTCTCTGAAACTAGTCGGTAGAGTTGGCTAAAATTATCAATATTAGTTTCATGTTATGTGAAGCTGGTTAATTTGGTCTGTTCTTATCACTTTTCTAAAATAATAGCAACTTTAAATCGTGAAACGTGAAACAACAATGTTTGCATTTTCTTATATTAGTTCTAGCATACAATTAAGTTTTCTCTGAAACTAGTCGGTAGAGTTGGCTAAAATTATCAATATTAGTTTCATGTTATGTAAAGCTGGTTAATTTGGTCCGTTCTTATCACTTTTCTAAAATAATAGCAACTTTAAATCGTGAAACGTGAAACAACAATATTTGCATTTTCTTATATTAGTTCTAGCATACAATTAAGTTTTCTCTGAAACTAGTCGGTAGAGTTGGCTAAAATTATCAATATTAGTTTTATGTTATGTAACGCTGGTTAATTTGGTCCGTTCTTATCACTTTTCTAAAATAATAGCAACTTTAAATCGTGAAACGTGAAACAACAATGTTTGCATTTTCTTATATTAGTTCTAGCATACAATTAAGTTTTCTTTGAAACTAGTCGGTAGAGTTGGCTAAAATATTCAATATTAGTTTCATGTTATGTAAAGCTGGTTAATTTGGTCCGTTCTTATCACTTTTCTAAAATAATAGCAACTTTAAATCGTGAAACGTGAAACAACAATGTTTGCATTTTCTTATATTAGTTCTAGCATACAATTAAGTTTTCTCTGAAACTAGTCGGTAGAGTTGGCTAAAATTATCAATATTAGTTTCATGTTATGTAAAGCTGATAAACCTGGTCCGTTCTTATCACTTTTCTAAAATAATAGCAACTTTAAATCGTGAAACGTGAAACAACAATGTTTGCATTTTCTTATATTAGTTCTAGCATACAATTAAGTTTTCTCTGAAACTAGTCGGTAGAGTTGGCTAAAATTATCAATATTAGTTTTGTGTTATGTAAAGCTGATAAACTTGGTCCGTTCTTATCACTTTTCTAAAATAATAGCAACTTTAAATCGTGAAACGTGAAACAACAATGTTTGCATTTTCTTATATTAGTTCTAGCATACAATTAAGTTTTCTCTGAAATTAGTCGGTAGAGTTGGCTAAAATTATCAATATTAGTTTTATGTTATGTAAAGCTGGTTAATTTGGTCCGTTCTTATCACTTTTCTAAAATAATAGCAACTTTAAATCGTGAAACGTGAAACAACAATGTTTGCATTTTCTTATATTAGTTCTAGCATACAATTAAGTTTTCTCTGAAACTAGTCGGTAGAGTTGGCTAAAATTATCAATATTAGTTTCATGTTATGTCAAGCTGGTTAATTTGGTCCGTTCTTATCACTTTTCTAAAATAATAGCAACTTTAAATCGTGAAACGTGAAACAACAATGTTTGCATTTTCTTATATTAGTTCTAGCATACAATTAAGTTTTCTCTGAAACTAGTCGGTAGAGTTGACTAAAATTATCAATATTAGTTTCATGTTATGTAAACCTGGTTAATTTGGTCCGTTCTTATCACTTTTCTAAAATAATAGCAACTTTAAATCGTGAAACGTGAAACAACAATATTTGCATTTTCTTATATTAGTTCTAGCATACAATTAAGTTTTCTCTGAAACTAGTCGGTAGAGTTGGGTAAAATTATCAATATTAGTTTTATGTTATGTAACGCTGGTTAATTTGGTCCGTTCTTATCACTTTTCTAAAATAATAGCAACTTTAAATCGTGAAACGTGAAACAACAATGTTTGCATTTTCTTATATTAGTTCTAGCATACAATTAAGTTTTCTCTGAAACTAGTCGGTAGAGTTGGCTAAAATTATCAATATTAGTTTTATGTTATGTAAAGCTGGTTAATTTGGTCCGTTCTTATCACTTTTCTAAAATAATAGCAACTTTAAATCGTGAAACGTGAAACAACAATGTTTGCATGTTCTTATATTAGTTCTATCGTACAATTAAGTTTTCTCTGAAACTAGTCGGTAGAGTTGGCTAAAATTATCAATATTGGTTTCATGTTATGTAAAGCTGGTTAATTTGGTCCGTTCTTATCACTTTTCTAAAATAATAGCAACTTTAAATCGTGAAACGTGAAACAACAATGTTTAAATTTTCTTATATTAGTTCTAGCATACAATTAAGTTTTCTCTGAAACTAGTTGGTAGAGTTGGCTAAAATTATCAATATTAGTTTCATGTTATGTAAAGCTGGTTAATTTGGTCCGTTCTTATCACTTTTCTAAAATAATAGCAACTTTAAATCGTGAAACGTGAAACAACAATATTTGCATTTTCTTATATTAGTTCTAGCATACAATTAAGTTTTCTCTGAAACTAGTCGGTAGAGTTGGCTAAAATTATCAATATTAGTTTTATGTTATGTAACGCTGGTTAATTTGATCCGTTCTTATCACTTTTCTAAAATAATAGCAACTTTAAATCGTGAAACGTGAAACAACAATGTTTGCATTTTCGTATATTAGTTCTAGCATACAATTAAGTTTTCTCTGAAACTAGTCGGTAGAGTTGGCTAAAATTATCAATATTAGTTTTGTGTTATGTAACGCTGGTTAATTTGGTCCGTTCTTATCACTTTTCTAAAATAATAGCAACTTTGAATCGTGAAACGTGAAACAACAATGTTTGCATTTTCTTATATTAGTTCTAGCATACAATTAAGATTTCTCTGAAACTAGTCGGTAGAGTTGGCTAAAATTATCAATATTAGTTTTATGTTATGTAACGCTGGATACGTTGGTCCGTTCTTATCACTTTTCTAAAATAATAGCAACTTTAAATCGTGAAACGTGAAACAACAATGTTTGCATTTTCTTATATTAGTTCTAGCATACAATTAAGTTTTCTCTGAAACTAGTCGGTAGAGTTGGCTAAAATTATCAATATTAGTTTCATGTTATGTAAAGCTGGTTAATTTGGTCCGTTCTTATCACTTTTCTAAAATAATAGCAACTTTAAATCGTGAAACGTGAAACAACAATGTTTGCATTTTCTTATATTAGTTCTAGCATACAATTAAGTTTTCTCTGAAACTAGTTGGTAGAGTTGGCTAAAATTATCAATATTAGTTTCATGTTATGTAAAGCTGGTTAATTTGGTCCGTTCTTATCACTTTTCTAAAATAATAGCAACTTTAAATCGTGAAACGTGAAACAACAATGTTTGCATTTTCTTATATTAGTTCTAGCATACAATTAAGTTTTCTCTGAAACTAGTCGGTAGAGTTGGCTAAAATTATCAATATTAGTTTTATGTTATGTAACGCTGGTTAATTTGGTCCGTTCTTATCACTTTTCTAAAATAATAGCAACTTTAAATCGTGAAACGTGAAACAACAATGTTTGCATTTTCTTATATTAGTTCTAGCATACAATTAAGTTTTCTCTGAAACTAGTCGGTAGAGTTGGCTAAAATTATCAATATTAGTTTCATGTTATGTAAAGCTGGTTAATTTGGTCCGTTCTTATCACTTTTCTAAAATAATAGCAACTTTAAATCGTGAAACGTGAAACAACAATGTTTGCATTTTCTTATATTAGTTCTAGCATACAATTAAGTTTTCTCTGAAACTAGTCGGTAGAGTTGGCTAAAATTATCAATATTAGTTTTATGTTATGTAACGCTGGTTAATTTGGTCCGTTCTTATCACTTTTCTAAAATAATAGCAACTTTAAATAGTGAAACGTGAAACAACAATGTTTGCATTTTCTTATATTAGTTCTAGCATACAATTAAGTTTTCTCTGAAACTAGTCGGTAGAGTTGGCTAAAATTATCAATATTAGTTTCATGTTATGTAAAGCTGGTTAATTTGGTCCGTTCTTATCACTTTTCTAAAATAATAGCAACTTTAAATCGTGAAACGTGAAACAACAATGTTTGCATTTTCTTATATTAGTTCTAGCATACAATTAAGTTTTCTCTGAAATTAGTCGGTAGAGTTGGCTAAAATTATCAATATTAGTTTCATGTTATGTAAAGCTGGTTAATTTGGTCCGTTCTTATCACTTTTCTATAATAATAGCAACTTTAAATCGTGAAACGTGAAACAACAATGTTTGCATTTTCTTATATTAGTTCTAACATACAATTAAGTTTTCTCTGAAACTAGTCGGTAGAGTTGGCTAAAATTATCAATATTAGTTTCATGTTATGTAAAGCTGGTTAATTTGGTCCGTTCTTATCACTTTTCTAAAATAATAGCAACTTTAAATCGTGAAACGTGAAACAACAATATTTGCATTTTCTTATATTAGTTCTAGCATACAATTAAGTTTTCTCTGAAACTAGTCGGTAGAGTTGGGTAAAATTATCAATATTAGTTTTATGTTATGTAACGCTGGTTAATTTGGTCCGTTCTTATCACTTTTCTAAAATAATAGCAACTTTAAATCGTGAAACGTGAAACAACAATGTTTGCATTTTCTTATATTAGTTCTAGCATACAATTAAGTTTTCTTTGAAACTAGTCGGTAGAGTTGGCTAAAATTATCAATATTAGTTTCATGTTATGTAAAGCTGGTTAATTTGGTCCGTTCTTATCACTTTTCTAAAATAATAGCAACTTTAAATCGTGAAACGTGAAACAACAATGTTTGCATTTTCTTATATTAGTTCTAGCATACAATTAAGTTTTCTCTGAAACTAGTCGGTAGAGTTGGCTAAAATTATCAATATTAGTTTCATGTTATGTATAGCTGGTTAATTTGGTCCGTTCTTATCACTTTTCTATAATAATAGCAACTTTAAATCGTGAAACGTGAAACAACAATGTTTGCATTTTCTTATATTAGTTCTAGCATACAATTAAGTTTTCTCTGAAACTAGTCGGTAGAGTTGGCTAAAATTATCAATATTAGTTTCATGTTATGTAAAGCTGGTTAATTTGGTCCGTTCTTATCACTTTTCTAAAATAATAGCAACTTTAAATCGTGAAACGTGAAACAACAATGTTTGCATTTTCTTATATTAGTTCTAGCATACAATTAAGTTTTCTCTGAAACTAGTCGGTAGAGTTGGCTAAAATTATCAATATTAGTTTCATGTTATGTAAAGCTGGTTAATTTGGTCCGTTCTTATCACTTTTCTATAATAATAGCAACTTTAAATCGTGAAACGTGAAACAACAATGTTTGCATTTTCTTATATTAGTTCTAGCATACAATTAAGTTTTCTCTGAAACTAGTCGGTAGAGTTGGCTAAAATTATCAATATTAGTTTCATGTTATGTAAAGCTGGTTAATTTGGTCCGTTCTTATCACTTTTCTAAAATAATAGCAACTTTAAATCGTGAAACGTGAAACAACAATGTTTGCATTTTCTTATATTAGTTCTAGCATACAATTAAGTTTTCTCTGAAACTAGTCGGTAGAGTTGGCTAAAATTATCAATATTAGTTTCATGTTATGTAAAGCTGGTTAATTTGGTCCGTTCTTATCACTTTTCTATAATAATAGCAACTTTAAATCGTGAAACGTGAAACAACAATGTTTGCATTTTCTTATATTAGTTCTAGCATACAATTAAGTTTTCTCTGAAACTAGTCGGTAGAGTTGGCTAAAATTATCAATATTAGTTTCATGTTATGTAAAGCTGGTTAATTTGGTCCGTTCTTATCACTTTTCTAAAATAATAGCAACTTTAAATCGTGAAACGTGAAACAACAATGTTTGCATTTTCTTATATTAGTTCTAGCATACAATTAAGTTTTCTCTGAAACTAGTCGGTAGAGTTGGCTAAAATTATCAATATTAGTTTCATGTTATGTAAAGCTGGTTAATTTGGTCCGTTCTTATCACTTTTCTATAATAATAGCAACTTTAAATCGTGAAACGTGAAACAACAATGTTTGCATTTTCTTATATTAGTTCTAGCATACAATTAAGTTTTCTCTGAAACTAGTCGGTAGAGTTGGCTAAAATTATCAATATTAGTTTCATGTTATGTAAAGCTGGTTAATTTGGTCCGTTCTTATCACTTTTCTAAAATAATAGCAACTTTAAATCGTGAAACGTGAAACAACAATGTTTGCATTTTCTTATATTAGTTCTAGCATACAATTAAGTTTTCTCTGAAACTAGTCGGTAGAGTTGGCTAAAATTATCAATATTAGTTTCATGTTATGTAAAGCTGGTTAATTTGGTCCGTTCTTATCATTTTTCTAAAATAATAGCAACTTTAAATCGTGAAACGTGAAACAACAATGTTTGCATTTTCTTATATTAGTTCTAGCATACAATTAAGTTTTCTCTGAAACTAGTCGGTAGAGTTGGCTAAAATTATCAATATTAGTTTTGTGTTATGTAAAGCTGATAAACTTGGTCCGTTCTTATCACTTTTCTAAAATAATAGCAACTTTAAATCGTGAAACGTGAAACAACAATGTTTGCATTTTCTTATATTAGTTCTAGCATACAATTAAGTTTTCTCTGAAACTAGTCGGTAGAGTTGGCTAAAATTATCAATATTAGTTTCATGTTATGTAAAGCTGGTTAATTTGGTCCGTTCTTATCACTTTTCTATAATAATAGCAACTTTAAATCGTGAAACGTGAAACAACAATGTTTGCATTTTCTTATATTAGTTCTAGCATACAATTAAGTTTTCTCTGAAACTAGTCGGTAGAGTTGGCTAAAATTATCAATATTAGTTTCATGTTATGTAAAGCTGGTTAATTTGGTCCGTTCTTATCACTTTTCTATAATAATAGCAACTTTAAATCGTGAAACGTGAAACAACAATGTTTGCATTTTCTTATATTAGTTCTAGCATACAATTAAGTTTTCTCTGAAACTAGTCGGTAGAGTTGGCTAAAATTATCAATATTAGTTTCATGTTATGTAAAGCTGGTTAATTTGGTCCGTTCTTATCACTTTTCTAAAATAATAGCAACTTTAAATCGTGAAACGTGAAACAACAATATTTGCATTTTCTTATATTAGTTCTAGCATACAATTAAGTTTTCTCTGAAACTAGTCGGTAGAGTTGGCTAAAATTATCAATATTAGTTTTATGTTATGTAACGCTGGTTAATTTGGTCCGTTCTTATCACTTTTCTAAAATAATAGCAACTTTAAATCGTGAAACGTGAAACAACAATGTTTGCATTTTCTTATATTAGTTCTAGCATACAATTAAGTTTTCTTTGAAACTAGTCGGTAGAGTTGGCTAAAATTATCAATATTAGTTTCATGTTATGTAAAGCTGGTTAATTTGGTCCGTTCTTATCACTTTTCTAAAATAATAGCAACTTTAAATCGTGAAACGTGAAACAACAATGTTTGCATTTTCTTATATTAGTTCTAGCATACAATTAAGTTTTCTCTGAAACTAGTCGGTAGAGTTGGCTAAAATTATCAATATTAGTTTCATGTTATGTAAAGCTGGTTAATTTGGTCCGTTCTTATCACTTTTCTATAATAATAGCAACTTTAAATCGTGAAACGTGAAACAACAATGTTTGCATTTTCTTATATTAGTTCTAGCATACAATTAAGTTTTCTCTGAAACTAGTCGGTAGAGTTGGCTAAAATTATCAATATTAGTTTCATGTTATGTAAAGCTGGTTAATTTGGTCCGTTCTTATCACTTTTCTAAAATAATAGCAACTTTAAATCGTGAAACGTGAAACAACAATGTTTGCATTTTCTTATATTAGTTCTAGCATACAATTAAGTTTTCTCTGAAACTAGTCGGTAGAGTTGGCTAAAATTATCAATATTAGTTTCATGTTATGTAAAGCTGGTTAATTTGGTCCGTTCTTATCACTTTTCTATAATAATAGCAACTTTAAATCGTGAAACGTGAAACAACAATGTTTGCATTTTCTTATATTAGTTCTAGCATACAATTAAGTTTTCTCTGAAACTAGTCGGTAGAGTTGGCTAAAATTATCAATATTAGTTTCATGTTATGTAAAGCTGGTTAATTTGGTCCGTTCTTATCACTTTTCTAAAATAATAGCAACTTTAAATCGTGAAACGTGAAACAACAATGTTTGCATTTTCTTATATTAGTTCTAGCATACAATTAAGTTTTCTCTGAAACTAGTCGGTAGAGTTGGCTAAAATTATCAATATTAGTTTCATGTTATGTAAAGCTGGTTAATTTGGTCCGTTCTTATCACTTTTCTATAATAATAGCAACTTTAAATCGTGAAACGTGAAACAACAATGTTTGCATTTTCTTATATTAGTTCTAGCATACAATTAAGTTTTCTCTGAAACTAGTCGGTAGAGTTGGCTAAAATTATCAATATTAGTTTCATGTTATGTAAAGCTGGTTAATTTGGTCCGTTCTTATCACTTTTCTAAAATAATAGCAACTTTAAATCGTGAAACGTGAAACAACAATGTTTGCATTTTCTTATATTAGTTCTAGCATACAATTAAGTTTTCTCTGAAACTAGTCGGTAGAGTTGGCTAAAATTATCAATATTAGTTTCATGTTATGTAAAGCTGGTTAATTTGGTCCGTTCTTATCACTTTTCTATAATAATAGCAACTTTAAATCGTGAAACGTGAAACAACAATGTTTGCATTTTCTTATATTAGTTCTAGCATACAATTAAGTTTTCTCTGAAACTAGTCGGTAGAGTTGGCTAAAATTATCAATATTAGTTTCATGTTATGTAAAGCTGGTTAATTTGGTCCGTTCTTATCACTTTTCTAAAATAATAGCAACTTTAAATCGTGAAACGTGAAACAACAATGTTTGCATTTTCTTATATTAGTTCTAGCATACAATTAAGTTTTCTCTGAAACTAGTCGGTAGAGTTGGCTAAAATTATCAATATTAGTTTCATGTTATGTAAAGCTGGTTAATTTGGTCCGTTCTTATCACTTTTCTATAATAATAGCAACTTTAAATCGTGAAACGTGAAACAACAATGTTTGCATTTTCTTATATTAGTTCTAGCATACAATTAAGTTTTCTCTGAAACTAGTCGGTAGAGTTGGCTAAAATTATCAATATTAGTTTCATGTTATGTAAAGCTGGTTAATTTGGTCCGTTCTTATCACTTTTCTAAAATAATAGCAACTTTAAATCGTGAAACGTGAAACAACAATGTTTGCATTTTCTTATATTAGTTCTAGCATACAATTAAGTTTTCTCTGAAACTAGTCGGTAGAGTTGGCTAAAATTATCAATATTAGTTTCATGTTATGTAAAGCTGGTTAATTTGGTCCGTTCTTATCATTTTTCTAAAATAATAGCAACTTTAAATCGTGAAACGTGAAACAACAATGTTTGCATTTTCTTATATTAGTTCTAGCATACAATTAAGTTTTCTCTGAAACTAGTCGGTAGAGTTGGCTAAAATTATCAATATTAGTTTTGTGTTATGTAAAGCTGATAAACTTGGTCCGTTCTTATCACTTTTCTAAAATAATAGCAACTTTAAATCGTGAAACGTGAAACAACAATGTTTGCATTTTCTTATATTAGTTCTAGCATACAATTAAGTTTTCTCTGAAACTAGTCGGTAGAGTTGGCTAAAATTATCAATATTAGTTTCATGTTATGTAAAGCTGGTTAATTTGGTCCGTTCTTATCACTTTTCTATAATAATAGCAACTTTAAATCGTGAAACGTGAAACAACAATGTTTGCATTTTCTTATATTAGTTCTAGCATACAATTAAGTTTTCTTTGAAACTAGTCGGTAGAGTTGGCTAAAATTATCAATATTAGTTTCATGTTATGTAAAGCTGGTTAATTTGGTCCGTTCTTATCACTTTTCTATAATAATAGCAACTTTAAATCGTGAAACGTGAAACAACAATGTTTGCATTTTCTTATATTAGTTCTAGCATACAATTAAGTTTTCTCTGAAACTAGTCGGTAGAGTTGGCTAAAATTATCAATATTAGTTTCATGTTATGTAAAGCTGGTTAATTTGGTCCGTTCTTATCACTTTTCTAAAATAATAGCAACTTTAAATCGTGAAACGTGAAACAACAATATTTGCATTTTCTTATATTAGTTCTAGCATACAATTAAGTTTTCTCTGAAACTAGTCGGTAGAGTTGGCTAAAATTATCAATATTAGTTTTATGTTATGTAACGCTGGTTAATTTGGTCCGTTCTTATCACTTTTCTAAAATAATAGCAACTTTAAATCGTGAAACGTGAAACAACAATGTTTGCATTTTCTTATATTAGTTCTAGCATACAATTAAGTTTTCTTTGAAACTAGTCGGTAGAGTTGGCTAAAATTATCAATATTAGTTTCATGTTATGTAAAGCTGGTTAATTTGGTCCGTTCTTATCACTTTTCTAAAATAATAGCAACTTTAAATCGTGAAACGTGAAACAACAATGTTTGCATTTTCTTATATTAGTTCTAGCATACAATTAAGTTTTCTCTGAAACTAGTCGGTAGAGTTGGCTAAAATTATCAATATTAGTTTCATGTTATGTAAAGCTGGTTAATTTGGTCCGTTCTTATCACTTTTCTATAATAATAGCAACTTTAAATCGTGAAACGTGAAACAACAATGTTTGCATTTTCTTATATTAGTTCTAGCATACAATTAAGTTTTCTCTGAAACTAGTCGGTAGAGTTGGCTAAAATTATCAATATTAGTTTCATGTTATGTAAAGCTGGTTAATTTGGTCCGTTCTTATCACTTTTCTAAAATAATAGCAACTTTAAATCGTGAAACGTGAAACAACAATGTTTGCATTTTCTTATATTAGTTCTAGCATACAATTAAGTTTTCTCTGAAACTAGTCGGTAGAGTTGGCTAAAATTATCAATATTAGTTTCATGTTATGTAAAGCTGGTTAATTTGGTCCGTTCTTATCACTTTTCTATAATAATAGCAACTTTAAATCGTGAAACGTGAAACAACAATGTTTGCATTTTCTTATATTAGTTCTAGCATACAATTAAGTTTTCTCTGAAACTAGTCGGTAGAGTTGGCTAAAATTATCAATATTAGTTTCATGTTATGTAAAGCTGGTTAATTTGGTCCGTTCTTATCACTTTTCTAAAATAATAGCAACTTTAAATCGTGAAACGTGAAACAACAATGTTTGCATTTTCTTATATTAGTTCTAGCATACAATTAAGTTTTCTCTGAAACTAGTCGGTAGAGTTGGCTAAAATTATCAATATTAGTTTCATGTTATGTAAAGCTGGTTAATTTGGTCCGTTCTTATCACTTTTCTATAATAATAGCAACTTTAAATCGTGAAACGTGAAACAACAATGTTTGCATTTTCTTATATTAGTTCTAGCATACAATTAAGTTTTCTCTGAAACTAGTCGGTAGAGTTGGCTAAAATTATCAATATTAGTTTCATGTTATGTAAAGCTGGTTAATTTGGTCCGTTCTTATCACTTTTCTAAAATAATAGCAACTTTAAATCGTGAAACGTGAAACAACAATGTTTGCATTTTCTTATATTAGTTCTAGCATACAATTAAGTTTTCTCTGAAACTAGTCGGTAGAGTTGGCTAAAATTATCAATATTAGTTTCATGTTATGTAAAGCTGGTTAATTTGGTCCGTTCTTATCACTTTTCTATAATAATAGCAACTTTAAATCGTGAAACGTGAAACAACAATGTTTGCATTTTCTTATATTAGTTCTAGCATACAATTAAGTTTTCTCTGAAACTAGTCGGTAGAGTTGGCTAAAATTATCAATATTAGTTTCATGTTATGTAAAGCTGGTTAATTTGGTCCGTTCTTATCACTTTTCTAAAATAATAGCAACTTTAAATCGTGAAACGTGAAACAACAATGTTTGCATTTTCTTATATTAGTTCTAGCATACAATTAAGTTTTCTCTGAAACTAGTCGGTAGAGTTGGCTAAAATTATCAATATTAGTTTCATGTTATGTAAAGCTGATAAACCTGGTCCGTTCTTATCACTTTTCTAAAATAATAGCAACTTTAAATCGTGAAACGTGAAACAACAATGTTTGCATTTTCTTATATTAGTTCTAGCATACAATTAAGTTTTCTCTGAAACTAGTCGGTAGAGTTGGCTAAAATTATCAATATTAGTTTCATGTTATGTAAAGCTGGTTAATTTGGTCCGTTCTTATCATTTTTCTAAAATAATAGCAACTTTAAATCGTGAAACGTGAAACAACAATGTTTGCATTTTCTTATATTAGTTCTAGCATACAATTAAGTTTTCTCTGAAACTAGTCGGTAGAGTTGGCTAAAATTATCAATATTAGTTTTGTGTTATGTAAAGCTGATAAACTTGATCCGTTCTTATCACTTTTCTAAAATAATAGCAACTTTAAATCGTGAAACGTGAAACAACAATGTTTGCATTTTCTTATATTAGTTCTAGCATACAATTAAGTTTTCTCTGAAACTAGTCGGTAGAGTTGGCTAAAATTATCAATATTAGTTTCATGTTATGTAAAGCTGGTTAATTTGGTCCGTTCTTATCACTTTTCTATAATAATAGCAACTTTAAATCGTGAAACGTGAAACAACAATGTTTGCATTTTCTTATATTAGTTCTAGCATACAATTAAGTTTTCTCTGAAACTAGTCGGTAGAGTTGGCTAAAATTATCAATATTAGTTTCATGTTATGTAAAGCTGGTTAATTTGGTCCGTTCTTATCACTTTTCTATAATAATAGCAACTTTAAATCGTGAAACGTGAAACAACAATGTTTGCATTTTCTTATATTAGTTCTAGCATACAATTAAGTTTTCTCTGAAACTAGTCGGTAGAGTTGGCTAAAATTATCAATATTAGTTTCATGTTATGTAAAGCTGGTTAATTTGGTCCGTTCTTATCACTTTTCTAAAATAATAGCAACTTTAAATCGTGAAACGTGAAACAACAATATTTGCATTTTCTTATATTAGTTCTAGCATACAATTAAGTTTTCTCTGAAACTAGTCGGTAGAGTTGGCTAAAATTATCAATATTAGTTTTATGTTATGTAACGCTGGTTAATTTGGTCCGTTCTTATCACTTTTCTAAAATAATAGCAACTTTAAATCGTGAAACGTGAAACAACAATGTTTGCATTTTCTTATATTAGTTCTAGCATACAATTAAGTTTTCTTTGAAACTAGTCGGTAGAGTTGGCTAAAATTATCAATATTAGTTTCATGTTATGTAAAGCTGGTTAATTTGGTCCGTTCTTATCACTTTTCTAAAATAATAGCAACTTTAAATCGTGAAACGTGAAACAACAATGTTTGCATTTTCTTATATTAGTTCTAGCATACAATTAAGTTTTCTCTGAAACTAGTCGGTAGAGTTGGCTAAAATTATCAATATTAGTTTCATGTTATGTAAAGCTGGTTAATTTGGTCCGTTCTTATCACTTTTCTATAATAATAGCAACTTTAAATCGTGAAACGTGAAACAACAATGTTTGCATTTTCTTATATTAGTTCTAGCATACAATTAAGTTTTCTCTGAAACTAGTCGGTAGAGTTGGCTAAAATTATCAATATTAGTTTCATGTTATGTAAAGCTGGTTAATTTGGTCCGTTCTTATCACTTTTCTAAAATAATAGCAACTTTAAATCGTGAAACGTGAAACAACAATGTTTGCATTTTCTTATATTAGTTCTAGCATACAATTAAGTTTTCTCTGAAACTAGTCGGTAGAGTTGGCTAAAATTATCAATATTAGTTTCATGTTATGTAAAGCTGGTTAATTTGGTCCGTTCTTATCACTTTTCTATAATAATAGCAACTTTAAATCGTGAAACGTGAAACAACAATGTTTGCATTTTCTTATATTAGTTCTAGCATACAATTAAGTTTTCTCTGAAACTAGTCGGTAGAGTTGGCTAAAATTATCAATATTAGTTTCATGTTATGTAAAGCTGGTTAATTTGGTCCGTTCTTATCACTTTTCTAAAATAATAGCAACTTTAAATCGTGAAACGTGAAACAACAATGTTTGCATTTTCTTATATTAGTTCTAGCATACAATTAAGTTTTCTCTGAAACTAGTCGGTAGAGTTGGCTAAAATTATCAATATTAGTTTCATGTTATGTAAAGCTGGTTAATTTGGTCCGTTCTTATCACTTTTCTATAATAATAGCAACTTTAAATCGTGAAACGTGAAACAACAATGTTTGCATTTTCTTATATTAGTTCTAGCATACAATTAAGTTTTCTCTGAAACTAGTCGGTAGAGTTGGCTAAAATTATCAATATTAGTTTCATGTTATGTAAAGCTGGTTAATTTGGTCCGTTCTTATCACTTTTCTAAAATAATAGCAACTTTAAATCGTGAAACGTGAAACAACAATGTTTGCATTTTCTTATATTAGTTCTAGCATACAATTAAGTTTTCTCTGAAACTAGTCGGTAGAGTTGGCTAAAATTATCAATATTAGTTTCATGTTATGTAAAGCTGGTTAATTTGGTCCGTTCTTATCACTTTTCTATAATAATAGCAACTTTAAATCGTGAAACGTGAAACAACAATGTTTGCATTTTCTTATATTAGTTCTAGCATACAATTAAGTTTTCTCTGAAACTAGTCGGTAGAGTTGGCTAAAATTATCAATATTAGTTTCATGTTATGTAAAGCTGGTTAATTTGGTCCGTTCTTATCACTTTTCTAAAATAATAGCAACTTTAAATCGTGAAACGTGAAACAACAATGTTTGCATTTTCTTATATTAGTTCTAGCATACAATTAAGTTTTCTCTGAAACTAGTCGGTAGAGTTGGCTAAAATTATCAATATTAGTTTCATGTTATGTAAAGCTGATAAACCTGGTCCGTTCTTATCACTTTTCTAAAATAATAGCAACTTTAAATCGTGAAACGTGAAACAACAATGTTTGCATTTTCTTATATTAGTTCTAGCATACAATTAAGTTTTCTCTGAAACTAGTCGGTAGAGTTGGCTAAAATTATCAATATTAGTTTTGTGTTATGTAAAGCTGATAAACTTGGTCCGTTCTTATCACTTTTCTAAAATAATAGCAACTTTAAATCGTGAAACGTGAAACAACAATGTTTGCATTTTCTTATATTAGTTCTAGCATACAATTAAGTTTTCTCTGAAACTAGTCGGTAGAGTTGGCTAAAATTATCAATATTAGTTTTATGTTATGTAAAGCTGGTTAATTTGGTCCGTTCTTATCACTTTTCTAAAATAATAGCAACTTTAAATCGTGAAACGTGAAACAACAATGTTTGCATTTTCTTATATTAGTTCTAGCATACAATTAAGTTTTCTCTGAAACTAGTCGGTAGAGTTGGCTAAAATTATCAATATTAGTTTCATGTTATGTAAAGCTGGTTAATTTGGTCCGTTCTTATCACTTTTCTAAAATAATAGCAACTTTAAATCGTGAAACGTGAAACAACAATGTTTGCATTTTCTTATATTAGTTCTAGCATACAATTAAGTTTTCTCTGAAACTAGTCGGTAGAGTTGACTAAAATTATCAATATTAGTTTCATGTTATGTAAACCTGGTTAATTTGGTCCGTTCTTATCACTTTTCTAAAATAATAGCAACTTTAAATCGTGAAACGTGAAACAACAATATTTGCATTTTCTTATATTAGTTCTAGCATACAATTAAGTTTTCTCTGAAACTAGTCGGTAGAGTTGGGTAAAATTATCAATATTAGTTTTATGTTATGTAACGCTGGTTAATTTGGTCCGTTCTTATCACTTTTCTAAAATAATAGCAACTTTAAATCGTGAAACGTGAAACAACAATGTTTGCATTTTCTTATATTAGTTCTAGCATACAATTAAGTTTTCTCTGAAACTAGTCGGTAGAGTTGGCTAAAATTATCAATATTAGTTTTATGTTATGTAAAGCTGGTTAATTTGGTCCGTTCTTATCACTTTTCTAAAATAATAGCAACTTTAAATCGTGAAACGTGAAACAACAATGTTTGCATGTTCTTATATTAGTTCTATCGTACAATTAAGTTTTCTCTGAAACTAGTCGGTAGAGTTGGCTAAAATTATCAATATTGGTTTCATGTTATGTAAAGCTGGTTAATTTGGTCCGTTCTTATCACTTTTCTAAAATAATAGCAACTTTAAATCGTGAAACGTGAAACAACAATGTTTGCATTTTCTTATATTAGTTCTAGCATACAATTAAGTTTTCTCTGAAACTAGTTGGCAGAGTTGGCTAAAATTATCAATATTAGTTTCATGTTATGTAAAGCTGGTTAATTTGGTCCGTTCTTATCACTTTTCTAAAATAATAGCAACTTTAAATCGTGAAACGTGAAACAACAATATTTGCATTTTCTTATATTAGTTCTAGCATACAATTAAGTTTTCTCTGAAACTAGTCGGTAGAGTTGGCTAAAATTATCAATATTAGTTTCATGTTATGTAAAGCTGATAAACCTGGTCCGTTCTTATCACTTTTCTAAAATAATAGCAACTTTAAATCGTGAAACGTGAAACAACAATATTTGCATTTTCTTATATTAGTTCTAGCATACAATTAAGTTTTCTCTGAAACTAGTCGGTAGAGTTGGCTAAAATTATCAATATTAGTTTTATGTTATGTAACGCTAGTTAATTTGGTCCGTTCTTATCACTTTTCTAAAATAATAGCAACTTTAAATCGTGAAACGTGAAACAACAATGTTTGCATTTTCTTATATTAGTTCTAGCATACAATTAAGTTTTCTCTGAAACTAGTCGGTAGAGTTGGCTAAAATTATCAATATTAGTTTTGTGTTATGTAAAGCTGATAAACTTGGTCCGTTCTTATCACTTTTCTAAAATAATAGCAACTTTAAATCGTGAAACGTGAAACAACAATGTTTGCATTTTCTTATATTAGTTCTAGGATACAATTAAGTTTTCTCTGAAACTAGTCGGTAGAGTTGGCTAAAATTATCAATATTAGTTTTATGTTATGTAAAGCTGGTTAATTTGGTCCGTTCTTATCACTTTTCTAAAATAATAGCAACTCTAAATCGTGAAACGTGAAACAACAATGTTTGCATTTTCTTATATTAGTTCTAGCATACAATTAAGTTTTCTCTGAAACTAGTCGGTAGAGTTGTCTAAAATTATCAATATTAGTTTCATGTTATGTAAAGCTGATTAATTTGGTCCGTTCTTATCACTTTTCTAAAATAATAGCAACTTTAAATCGTGAAACGTGAAACAACAATGTTTGCATTTTCTTATATTAGTTCTAGCATACAATTAAGTTTTCTCTGAAACTAGTCGGTAGAGTTGGCTACAATTAACAATATTAGTTTCATGTTATGTAAATCTGGTTAATTTGGTCCGTTCTTATCACTTTTCTAAAATAATAGCAACTTTAAATCGTGAAACGTGAAACAACAATGTTTGCATTTTCTTATATTAGTTCTAGCATACAATTAAGTTTTCTCTGAAACTAGTCGGTAGAGTTGGCTAAAATTATCAATATTAGTTTCATGTTATGTAACGCTGGTTAATTTGGTCCGTTCTTATCACTTTTCTAAAATAATAGCAACTTTAAATCGTGAAACAACAATGTTTGCATTTTTTTATATTAGTTCTAGCATACAATTAAGTTTTCTCTGAAACTAGTCGGTAGAGTTGGCTAAAATTATCAATATTAGTTTTGTGTTATGTAAAGCTGACAAAATTGGTCCGTTCTTATCACTTTTCTAAAATAATAGCAACTTTAAATCGTGAAACGTGAAACAACAATGTTTGCATTTTCTTATATTAGTTCTAGCATACAATTAAGTTTTCTCTGAAACTAGTCGGTAGAGTTGGCTAAAATTATCAATATTAGTTTTGTGTTATGTAAAGCTGATAAACTTGGTCCGTTCTTATCACTTTTCTAAAATAATAGCAACTTTAAATCGTGAAACGTTCTCTGAAACTAGTCGGTAGAGTTGGCTAAAATTATCAATATTAGTTTTATGTTATGTAAATCTGGTTAATTTGGTCCGTTCTTATCACTTTTCTAAAATAATAGCAACTTTAAATCGTGAAACGTGAAACAACAATGTTTGCATTTTCTTATATTAGTTCTAGCATACAATTAAGTTTTCTCTGAAACTAGTCGGTAGAGTTGGCTAAAATTATCAATATTAGTTTTGTGTTATGTAAAGCTGATAAAATTGGTCCGTTCTTATCACTTTTCTAAAATAATAGCAACTTTGAATCGTGAAACGTGAAACAACAATGTTTGCATTTTCTTATATTAGTTCTAGCATACAATTAAGTTTTCTCTGAAACTAGTCGGTAGAGTTGGCTAAAATTATCAATATTAGTTTTATGTTATGTAACGCTGGTTAATTTGGTCCGTTCTTATCACTTTTCTAAAATAATAGCAACTTTAAATCGTGAAACGTGAAACAACAATGTTTGCATTTTCTTATATTAGTTCTAGCATACAATTAAGTTTTCTCTGAAACTAGTCGGTAGAGTTGGCTAAAATTATCAATATTAGTTTCATGTTATGTAACGCTGGTTAATTTGGTCCGTTCCTATCACTTTTCTAAAATAATAGCAACTTTAAATCGTGAAACGTGAAACAACAATGTTTGCATTTTCTTATATTAGTTCTAGAATACAATTAAGTTTTCTCTGAAACTAGTCGGTAGAGTTGGGTAAAATTATCAATATTAGTTTTATGTTATGTAACGCTGGTTAATTTGGTCCGTTCTTATCACTTTTCTAAAATAATAGCAACTTTAAATCTTGAAACGTGAAACAACAATGTTTGCATTTTCTTATATTAGTTCTAGCATACAATTAAGTTTTCTCTGAAACTAGTCGGTAGAGTTGGCTAAAATTATCAATATTAGTTTTATGTTAAGTAAAGCTGGTTAATTTGGTCAGTTCTTATCACTTTTCTAAAATAATAGCAACTTTAAATCGTGAAACGTGAAACAACAATGTTTGCATTTTCTTATATTAGTTCTAGCATACAATTAAGTTTTCTCTGAAACTAGTCGGTAGAGTTGGCTAAAATTATCAATATTAGTTTTATGTTATGTAACGCTGGTTAATTTGGTCCGTTCTTATCACTTTTCTAAAATAATAGCAACTTTAAATCGTGAAACGTGAAACAACAATGTTTGCATTTTCTTATATTAGTTCTAGCATACAATTAAGTTTTCTCTGAAACTAGTCGGTAGAGTTGGCTAAAATTATCAATATTAGTTTTATGTTAAGTAAAGCTGGTTAATTTGGTCAGTTCTTATCACTTTTCTAAAATAATAGCAACTTTAAATCGTGAAACGTGAAACAACAATGTTTGCATTTTCTTATATTAGTTCTAGCATACAATTAAGTTTTCTCTGAAACTAGTCGGTAGAGTTGGCTAAAATTATCAATATTAGTTTCATGTTATGTAACGCTGGTTAATTTCGTCCGTTCTTATCACTTTTCTAAAATAATAGCAACTTTAAATCGTGAAACGTGAAACAACAATGTTTGCATTTTCTTATATTAGTTCTAGCATACAATTAAGTTTTCTCTGAAACTAGTCGGTAGAGTTGGCTAAAATTATCAATATTAGTTTCATGTTATGTAAAGCTGGTTAATTTGGTCCGGTCTTATCACTTTTCTAAAATAATAGCAACTTTAAATCGTGAAACGTGAAACAACAATGTTTGCATTTTCTTATATTAGTTCTAGCATACAATTAAGTTTTCTCTGAAACTAGTCCGTAGAGTTGGCTAAAATTATCAATATTAGTTTTATGTTATGTAACGCTGGTTAATTTGGTCCGTTCTTATCACTTTTCTAAAATAATAGCAACTTTAAATCGTGAAACGTGAAACAACAATGTTTGCATTTTCTTATATTAGTTCTAGCATACAATTAAGTTTTCTCTGAAACTAGTGGGTAGAGTTGGCTAAAATTATCAATATTAGTTTCATGTTATGTAACGCTGGTTAATTTGGTCCGTTCTTATCACTTTTCTAAAATAATAGCAACTTTAAATCGTGAAACGTGAAACAACAATGTTTGCATTTTCTTATATTAGTTCTAGCATACAATTAAGTTTTCTCTGAAACTAGTCGGTAGAGTTGGCTAAAATTATCAATATTAGTTTTGTGTTATGTAAAGCTGATAAAATTGGTCCGTTCTTATCACTTTTCTAAAATAATAGCAACTTTGAATCGTGAAACGTGAAACAACAATGTTTGCATTTTCTTATATTAGTTCTAGCATACAATTAAGTTTTCTCTGAAACTAGTCGGTAGAGTTGGCTAAAATTATCAATATTAGTTTCATGTTATGTAACGCTGGTTAATTTGGTCCGTTCTTATCACTTTTCTAAAATAATAGCAACTTTAAATCGTGAAACGTGAAACAACAATGTTTGCATTTTCTTATATTAGTTCTAGCATACAATTAAGTTTTCTCTGAAACTAGTCGGTAGAGTTGGCTAAAATTATCAATATTAGTTTCATGTTATGTAAAGCTGATAAACCTGGTCCGTTCTTATCACTTTTCTAAAATAATAGCAACTTTAAATCGTGAAACGTGAAACAACAATATTTGCATTTTCTTATATTAGTTCTACCATACAATTAAGTTTTCTCTGAAACTAGTCGGTAGAGTTGGCTAAAATTATCAATATTAGTTTTATGTTATGTAACGCTAGTTAATTTGGTCCGTTCTTATCACTTTTCTAAAATAATAGCAACTTTAAATCGTGAAACGTGAAACAACAATGTTTGCATTTTCTTATATTAGTTCTAGCATACAATTAAGTTTTCTCTGAAACTAGTCGGTAGAGTTGGCTAAAATTATCAATATTAGTTTTGTGTTATGTAAAGCTGATAAACTTGGTCCGTTCTTATCACTTTTCTAAAATAATAGCAACTTTAAATCGTGAAACGTTCTCTGAAACTAGTCGGTAGAGTTGGCTAAAATTATCAATATTAGTTTTATGTTATGTAAAGCTGGTTAATTTGGTCCGTTCTTATCACTTTTCTAAAATAATAGCAACTTTAAATCGTGAAACGTGAAACAACAATGTTTGCATTTTCTTATATTAGTTCTAGCATACAATTAAGTTTTCTCTGAAACTAGTCGGTAGAGTTGGCTAAAATTATCAATATTAGTTTTGTGTTATGTAAAGCTGATAAAATTGGTCCGTTCTTATCACTTTTCTAAAATAATAGCAACTTTGAATCGTGAAACGTGAAACAACAATGTTTGCATTTTCTTATATTAGTTCTAGCATACAATTAAGTTTTCTCTGAAACTAGTCGGTAGAGTTGGCTAAAATTATCAATATTAGTTTTATGTTATGTAACGCTGGTTAATTTGGTCCGTTCTTATCACTTTTCTAAAATAATAGCAACTTTAAATCGTGAAACGTGAAACAACAATGTTTGCATTTTCTTATATTAGTTCTAGCATACAATTAAGTTTTCTCTGAAACTAGTCGGTAGAGTTGGCTAAAATTATCAATATTAGTTTCATGTTATGTAACGCTGGTTAATTTGGTCCGTTCCTATCACTTTTCTAAAATAATAGCAACTTTAAATCGTGAAACGTGAAACAACAATGTTTGCATTTTCTTATATTAGTTCTAGAATACAATTAAGTTTTCTCTGAAACTAGTCGGTAGAGTTGGGTAAAATTATCAATATTAGTTTTATGTTATGTAACGCTGGTTAATTTGGTCCGTTCTTATCACTTTTCTAAAATAATAGCAACTTTAAATCTTGAAACGTGAAACAACAATGTTTGCATTTTCTTATATTAGTTCTAGCATACAATTAAGTTTTCTCTGAAACTAGTCGGTAGAGTTGGCTAAAATTATCAATATTAGTTTTATGTTAAGTAAAGCTGGGTAATTTGGTCAGTTCTTATCACTTTTCTAAAATAATAGCAACTTTAAATCGTGAAACGTGAAACAACAATGTTTGCATTTTCTTATATTAGTTCTAGCATACAATTAAGTTTTCTCTGAAACTAGTCGGTAGAGTTGGCTAAAATTATCAATATTAGTTTTATGTTATGTAACGCTGGTTAATTTGGTCCGTTCTTATCACTTTTCTAAAATAATAGCAACTTTAAATCGTGAAACGTGAAACAACAATGTTTGCATTTTCTTATATTAGTTCTAGCATACAATTAAGTTTTCTCTGAAACTAGTCGGTAGAGTTGGCTAAAATTATCAATATTAGTTTTGTGTTATGTAAAGCTGATAAACTTGGTCCGTTCTTATCACTTTTCTAAAATAATAGCAACTTTAAATCGTGAAACGTGAAACAACAATGTTTGCATGTTCTTATATTAGTTCTAGCATACAATTAAGTTTTCTTTGAAACTAGTCGTTAGAGTTGGCTAAAATTATCAATATTAGTTTCATGTTATGTAAAGCTGGTTAATTTGGTCCGTTCTTATCACTTTTCTAAAATAATAGCAACTTTAAATCGTGAAACGTGAAACAACAATGTTTGCATTTTCTTATATTAGTTCTAGAATACAATTAAGTTTTCTCTGAAACTAGTCGGTAGAGTTGGCTAAAATTATCAATATTAGTTTCATGTTATGTAAAGCTGGTTAATTTGGTCCGTTCTTATCACTTTTCTAAAATAATATCAACTTTAAATCGTGAAACGTGAAACAACAATGTTTGCATTTTCTTATATTACTTCTAGCATACAATTAAGTTTTCTCTGAAACTAGTCGGTAGAGTTGGCTAAAATTATCAATATTAGTTTCATGTTATGTAAAGCTGGTTAATTTGGTCCGTTCTTATCACTTTTCTAAAATAATAGCAACTTTAAATCGTGAAACGTGAAACAACAATGTTTGCATTTTCTTATATTAGTTCTAGCATACAATTAAGTTTTCTCTGAAACTAGTCGGTAGAGTTGGCTAAAATTATCAATATTAGTTTCATGTTATGTAAAGCTGGTTAATTTGGTCCGTTCTTATCACTTTTCTAAAATAATAGCAACTTTAAATCGTGAAACGTGAAACAACAATATTTGCATTTTCTTATATTAGTTCTAGCATACAATTAAGTTTTCTCTGAAACTAGTCGGTAGAGTTGGGTAAAATTATCAATATTAGTTTTATGTTATGTAACGCTGGTTAATTTGGTCCGTTCTTATCACTTTTCTAAAATAATAGCAACTTTAAATCGTGAAACGTGAAACAACAATGTTTGCATTTTCTTATATTAGTTCTAGCATACAATTAAGTTTTCTCTGAAACTAGTCGGTAGAGTTGGCTAAAATTATCAATATTAGTTTTATGTTATGTAACGCTGGTTAATTTGGTCCGTTCGTATCACTTTTCTAAAATAATAGCAACTTTAAATCGTGAAACGTGAAACAACAATGTTTGCATTTTCTTATATTAGTTCTAGCATACAATTAAGTTTTCTCTGAAACTAGTCGGTAGAGTTGGCTAAAATTATCAATATTAGTTTCATGTTATGTAAAGCTGGTTAATTTGGTCCGTTCTTATCACTTTTCTAAAATAATAGCAACTTTAAATCGTGAAACGTGAAACAACAATGTTTGCATTTTCTTATATTAGTTCTAGCATACAATTAAGTTTTCTCTGAAACTAGTCGGTAGAGTTGGCTAAAATTATCAATATTAGTTTCATGTTATGTAAAGCTGGTTAATTTGGTCCGTTCTTATCACTTTTCTAAAATAATAGCAACTTTAAATCGTGAAACGTGAAACAACAATGTTTGCATGTTCTTATATTAGTTCTAGCATACAATTAAGTTTTCTCTGAAACTAGTCGGTAGAATTGGCTAAAATTATCAATATTAGTTTCATGTTATGTAAAGCTGGTTAATTTGGTCCGTTCTTATCACTTTTCTAAAATAATAGCAACTTTAAATCGTGAAACGTGAAACAACAATGTTTGCATTTTCTTATATTAGTTCTAGAATACAATTAAGTTTTCTCTGAAACTAGTCGGTAGAGTTGGCTAAAATTATCAATATTAGTTTCATGTTATGTAAAGCTGGTTAATTTGGTCCGTTCTTATCACTTTTCTAAAATAATAGCAACTTTAAATCGTGAAACGTGAAACAACAATGTTTGCATTTTCTTATATTAGTTCTAGCATACAATTAAGTTTTCTCTGAAACTAGTCGGTAGAGTTGGCTAAAATTATCAATATTAGTTTCATGTTATGTAAAGCTGGTTAATTTGGTCCGTTCTTATCACTTTTCTAAAATAATAGCAACTTTAAATCGTGAAACGTGAAACAACAATGTTTGCATTTTCTTATATTAGTTCTAGCATACAATTAAGTTTTCTCTGAAACTAGTCGGTAGAGTTGGCTAAAATTATCAATATTAGTTTCATGTTATGTAAAGCTGGTTAATTTGGTCCGTTCTTATCACTTTTCTAAAATAATAGCAACTTTAAATCGTGAAACGTGAAACAACAATGTTTGCATTTTCTTATATTAGTTCTAGCATACAATTAAGTTTTCTCTGAAACTAGTCGGTAGAGTTGGCTAAAATTATCAATATTAGTTTCATGTTATGTAAAGCTGATAAACCTGGTCCGTTCTTATCACTTTTCTAAAATAATAGCAACTTTAAATCGTGAAACGTGAAACAACAATGTTTGCATTTTCTTATATTAGTTCTAGCATACAATTAAGTTTTCTCTGAAACTAGTCGGTAGAGTTGGCTAAAATTATCAATATTAGTTTTGTGTTATGTAAAGCTGATAAACTTGGTCCGTTCTTATCACTTTTCTAAAATAATAGCAACTTTAAATCGTGAAACGTGAAACAACAATGTTTGCATGTTCTTATATTAGTTCTAGCATACAATTAAGTTTTCTCTGAAACTAGTCGGTAGAGTTGGCTAAAATTATCAATATTAGTTTCATGTTATGTAAAGCTGGTTAATTTGGTCCGTTCTTATCACTTTTCTAAAATAATAGCAACTTTAAATCGTGAAACGTGAAACAACAATGTTTGCATTTTCTTATATTAGTTCTAGAATACAATTAAGTTTTCTCTGAAACTAGTCGGTAGAGTTGGCTAAAATTATCAATATTAGTTTCATGTTATGTAAAGCTGGTTAATTTGGTCCGTTCTTATCACTTTTCTAAAATAATAGCAACTTTAAATCGTGAAACGTGAAACAACAATGTTTGCATTTTCTTATATTAGTTCTAGCATACAATTAAGTTTTCTCTGAAACTAGTCGGTAGAGTTGGCTAAAATTATCAATATTAGTTTTGTGTTATGTAAAGCTGATAAACCTGGTCCGTTCTTATCACTTTTCTAAAATAATAGCAACTTTAAATCGTGAAACGTGAAACAACAATGTTTGCATGTTCTTATATTAGTTCTAGCATACAATTAAGTTTTCTCTGAAACTAGTCGGTAGAGTTGGCTAAAATTATCAATATTAGTTTCATGTTATGTAAAGCTGGTTAATTTGGTCCGTTCTTATCACTTTTCTAAAATAATAGCAACTTTAAATCGTGAAACGTGAAACAACAATGTTTGCATTTTCTTATATTAGTTCTAGCATACAATTAAGTTTTCTCTGAAACTAGTCGGTAGAGTTGGCTAAAATTATCAATATTAGTTTTGTGTTATGTAAAGCTGATAAACTTGGTCCGTTCTTATCACTTTTCTAAAATAATAGCAACTTTAAATCGTGAAACGTGAAACAACAATGTTTGCATGTTCTTATATTAGTTCTAGCATACAATTAAGTTTTCTCTGAAACTAGTCGGTAGAGTTGGCTAAAATTATCAATATTAGTTTCATGTTATGTAAAGCTGGTTAATTTGGTCCGTTCTTATCACTTTTCTAAAATAATAGCAACTTTAAATCGTGAAACGTGAAACAACAATGTTTGCATTTTCTTATATTAGTTCTAGAATACAATTAAGTTTTCTCTGAAACTAGCCGGTAGAGTTGGCTAAAATTATCAATATTAGTTTCATGTTATGTAAAGCTGGTTAATTTGGTCCGTTCTTATCACTTTTCTAAAATAATAGCAACTTTAAATCGTGAAACGTGAAACAACAATGTTTGCATTTTCTTATATTAGTTCTAGCATACAATTAAGTTTTCTCTGAAACTAGTCGGTAGAGTTGGCTAAAATTATCAATATTAGTTTCATGTTATGTAAAGCTGGTTAATTTGGTCCGTTCTTATCACTTTTCTAAAATAATAGCAACTTTAAATCGTGAAACGTGAAACAACAATATTTGCATTTTCTTATATTAGTTCTAGCATACAATTAAGTTTTCTCTGAAACTAGTCGGTAGAGTTGGCTAAAATTATCAATATTAGTTTTATGTTATGTAACGCTGGTTAATTTGGTCCGTTCTTATCACTTTTCTAAAATAATAGCAACTTTAAATCGTGAAACGTGAAACAACAATGTTTGCATTTTCTTATATTAGTTCTAGCATACAATTAAGTTTTCTTTGAAACTAGTCGGTAGAGTTGGCTAAAATTATCAATATTAGTTTCATGTTATGTAAAGCTGGTTAATTTGGTCCGTTCTTATCACTTTTCTAAAATAATAGCAACTTTAAATCGTGAAACGTGAAACAACAATGTTTGCATTTTCTTATATTAGTTCTAGCATACAATTAAGTTTTCTCTGAAACTAGTCGGTAGAGTTGGCTAAAATTATCAATATTAGTTTCATGTTATGTAAAGCTGATAAACCTGGTCCGTTCTTATCACTTTTCTAAAATAATAGCAACTTTAAATCGTGAAACGTGAAACAACAATGTTTGCATTTTCTTATATTAGTTCTAGCATACAATTAAGTTTTCTCTGAAACTAGTCGGTAGAGTTGGCTAAAATTATCAATATTAGTTTTGTGTTATGTAAAGCTGATAAACTTGGTCCGTTCTTATCACTTTTCTAAAATAATAGCAACTTTAAATCGTGAAACGTGAAACAACAATGTTTGCATTTTCTTATATTAGTTCTAGCATACAATTAAGTTTTCTCTGAAACTAGTCGGTAGAGTTGGCTAAAATTATCAATATTAGTTTTATGTTATGTAAAGCTGGTTAATTTGGTCCGTTCTTATCACTTTTCTAAAATAATAGCAACTTTAAATCGTGAAACGTGAAACAACAATGTTTGCATTTTCTTATATTAGTTCTAGCATACAATTAAGTTTTCTCTGAAACTAGTCGGTAGAGTTGGCTAAAATTATCAATATTAGTTTCATGTTATGTAAAGCTGGTTAATTTGGTCCGTTCTTATCACTTTTCTAAAATAATAGCAACTTTAAATCGTGAAACGTGAAACAACAATGTTTGCATTTTCTTATATTAGTTCTAGCATACAATTAAGTTTTCTCTGAAACTAGTCGGTAGAGTTGGCTAAAATTATCAATATTAGTTTCATGTTATGTAAAGCTGGTTAATTTGGTCCGTTCTTATCACTTTTCTAAAATAATAGCAACTTTAAATCGTGAAACGTGAAACAACAATGTTTGCATTTTCTTATATTAGTTCTAGCATACAATTAAGTTTTCTCTGAAACTAGTCGGTAGAGTTGGCTAAAATTATCAATATTAGTTTTGTGTTATGTAATGCTGATAAACTTGGTCCGTTCTTATCACTTTTCTAAAATAATAGCAACTTTAAATCGTGAAACGTGAAACAACAATGTTTGCATGTTCTTATATTAGTTCTAGCATACAATTAAGTTTTCTCTGAAACTAGTCGGTAGAGTTGGCTAAAATTATCAATATTAGTTTCATGTTATGTAAAGCTGGTTAATTTGGTCCGTTCTTATCACTTTTCTAAAATAATAGCAACTTTAAATCGTGAAACGTGAAACAACAATGTTTGCATTTTCTTATATTAGTTCTAGCATACAATTAAGTTTTCTCTGAAACTAGTCGGTAGAGTTGGCTAAAATTATCAATATTAGTTTCATGTTATGTAAAGCTGATAAACCTGGTCCGTTCTTATCACTTTTCTAAAATAATAGCAACTTTAAATCGTGAAACGTGAAACAACAATGTTTGCATTTTCTTATATTAGTTCTAGCATACAATTAAGTTTTCTCTGAAACTAGTCGGTAGAGTTGGCTAAAATTATCAATATTAGTTTTGTGTTATGTAAAGCTGATAAACTTGGTCCGTTCTTATCACTTTTCTAAAATAATAGCAACTTTAAATCGTGAAACGTGAAACAACAATGTTTGCATTTTCTTATATTAGTTCTAGCATACAATTAAGTTTTCTCTGAAACTAGTCGGTAGAGTTGGCTAAAATTATCAATATTAGTTTTATGTTATGTAAAGCTGGTTAATTTGGTCCGTTCTTATCACTTTTCTAAAATAATAGCAACTTTAAATCGTGAAACGTGAAACAACAATGTTTGCATTTTCTTATATTAGTTCTAGCATACAATTAAGTTTTCTCTGAAACTAGTCGGTAGAGTTGGCTAAAATTATCAATATTAGTTTCATGTTATGTAAAGCTGGTTAATTTGGTCCGTTCTTATCACTTTTCTAAAATAATAGCAACTTTAAATCGTGAAACGTGAAACAACAATGTTTGCATTTTCTTATATTAGTTCTAGCATACAATTAAGTTTTCTCTGAAACTAGTCGGTAGAGTTGGCTAAAATTATCAATATTAGTTTCATGTTATGTAAAGCTGATAAACCTGGTCCGTTCTTATCACTTTTCTAAAATAATAGCAACTTTAAATCGTGAAACGTGAAACAACAATGTTTGCATTTTCTTATATTAGTTCTAGCATACAATTAAGTTTTCTCTGAAACTAGTCGGTAGAGTTGGCTAAAATTATCAATATTAGTTTTGTGTTATGTAAAGCTGATAAACTTGGTCTGTTCTTATCACTTTTCTAAAATAATAGCAACTTTAAATCGTGAAACGTGAAACAACAATGTTTGCATGTTCTTATATTAGTTCTAGCATACAATTAAGTTTTCTCTGAAACTAGTCGGCAGAGTTGGCTAAAATTATAAATATTAGTTTCATGTTATGTAAAGCTGGTTAATTTGGTCCGTTCTTATCACTTTTCTAAAATAATAGCAACTTTAAATCGTGAAACGTGAAACAACAATGTTTGCATTTTCTTATATTAGTTCTAGAATACAATTAAGTTTTCTCTGAAACTAGTCGGTAGAGTTGGCTAAAATTATCAATATTAGTTTCATGTTATGTAAAGCTGGTTAATTTGGTCCGTTCTTATCACTTTTCTAAAATAATAGCAACTTTAAATCGTGAAACGTGAAACAACAATGTTTGCATTTTCTTATATTAGTTCTAGCATACAATTAAGTTTTCTCTGAAACTAGTCGGTAGAGTTGGCTAAAATTATCAATATTAGTTTCATGTTATGTAAAGCTGGTTAATTTGGTCCGTTCTTATCACTTTTCTAAAATAATAGCAACTTTAAATCGTGAAACAACAATGTTTGCATTTTCTTATATTAGTTCTAGCATACAATTAAGTTTCCTCTGAAACTAGTCGGTAGAGTTGGCTAAAATTATCAATATTAGTTTCATGTTATGTAAAGCTGGTTAATTTGGTCCGTTCTTATCACTTTTCTAAAATAATAGCAACTTTAAATCGTGAAACGTGAAACAACAATGTTTGCATTTTCTTATATTAGTTCTAGCATACAATTAAGTTTTCTCTGAAACTAGTCGGTAGAGTTGGCTAAAATTATCAATATTAGTTTCATGTTATGTAAAGCTGGTTAATTTGGTCCGTTCTTATCACTTTTCTAAAATAATAGCAACTTTAAATCGTAAAACGTGAAACAACAATATTTGCATTTTCTTATATTAGTTCTAGCATACAATTAAGTTTTCTCTGAAACTAGTCGGTAGAGTTGGCTAAAATTATCAATATTAGTTTTATTTTATGTAACGCTGGTTAATTTGGTCCGTTCTTATCACTTTTCTAAAATAATAGCAACTTTAAATCGTGAAACGTGAAACAACAATGTTTGCATTTTCTTATATTAGTTCTAGCATACAATTAAGTTTTCTTTGAAACTAGTTGGTAGAGTTGGCTAAAATTATCAATATTAGTTTCATGTTATGTAAAGCTGGTTAATTTGGTCCGTTCTTATCACTTTTCTAAAATAATAGCAACTTTAAATCGTGAAACGTGAAACAACAATGTTTGCATTTTCTTATATTAGTTCTAGCATACAATTAAGTTTTCTCTGAAACTAGTCGGTAGAGTTGGCTAAAATTATCAATATTAGTTTCATGTTATGTAAAGCTGGTTAATTTGGTCCGTTCTTATCACTTTTCTAAAATAATAGCAACTTTAAATCGTGAAACGTGAAACAACAATGTTTGCATTTTCTTATATTAGTTCTAGCATACAATTAAGTTTTCTCTGAAACTAGTCGGTAGAGTTGGCTAAAATTATCAATATTAGTTTCATGTTATGTAAAGCTGGTTAATTTGGTCCGTTCTTATCACTTTTCTAAAATAATAGCAACTTTAAATCGTGAAACGTGAAACAACAATATTTGCATTTTCTTATATTAGTTCTAGCATACAATTAAGTTTTCTCTGAAACTAGTCGGTAGAGTTGGGTAAAATTATCAATATTAGTTTTATGTTATGTAACGCTGGTTAATTTGGTCCGTTCTTATCACTTTTCTAAAATAATAGCAACTTTAAATCGTGAAACGTGAAACAACAATGTTTGCATTTTCTTATATTAGTTCTAGCATACAATTAAGTTTTCTCTGAAACTAGTCGGTAGAGTTGGCTAAAATTATCAATATTAGTTTCATGTTATGTAAAGCTGGTTAATTTGGTCCGTTCTTATCACTTTTCTAAAATAATAGCAACTTTAAATCGTGAAACGTGAAACAACAATGTTTGCATGTTCTTATATTAGTTCTAGCATACAATTAAGTTTTCTCTGAAACTAGTTGGTAGAATTGGCTAAAATTATCAATATTAGTTTCATGTTATGTAAAGCTGGTTAATTTGGTCCGTTCTTATCACTTTTCTAAAATAATAGCAACTTTAAATCGTGAAACGTGAAACAACAATGTTTGCATTTTCTTATATTAGTTCTAGAATACAATTAAGTTTTCTCTGAAACTAGTCGGTAGAGTTGGCTAAAATTATCAATATTAGTTTCATGTTATGTAAAGCTGATTAATTTGGTCCGTTCTTATCGCTTTTCTAAAATAATAGCAACTTTAAATCGTGAAACGTGAAACAACAATGTTTGCATTTTCTTATATTAGTTCTAGCATACAATTAAGTTTTCTCTGAAACTAGTCGGTAGAGTTGGCTAAAATTATCAATATTAGTTTCATGTTATGTAAAGCTGGTTAATTTGGTCCGTTCTTATCACTTTTCTAAAATAATAGCAACTTTAAATCGTGAAACGTGAAACAACAATGTTTGCATTTTCTTATATTAGTTCTAGCATACAATTAAGATTTCTCTGAAACTAGTCGGTAGAGTTGGCTAAAATTATCAATATTAGTTTTATGTTATGTAAAGCTGGTTAATTTGGTCCGTTCTTATCACTTTTCTAAAATAATAGCAACTTTAAATCGTGAAACGTGAAACAACAATGTTTGCATTTTCTTATATTAGTTCTAGCATACAATTAAGTTTTCTCTGAAACTAGTCGGTAGAGTTGGCTAAAATTATCAATATTAGTTTTATGTTATGTAACGCTGGTTAATTTGGTCCGTTCTTATCACTTTTCTAAAATAATAGCAACTTTAAATCGTGAAACGTGAAACAACAATGTTTGCATTTTCTTATATTAGTTCTAGCATACAATTAAGTTTTCTTTGAAACTAGTCGGTAGAGTTGGCTAAAATTATCAATATTAGTTTCATGTTATGTAAAGCTGGTTAATTTGGTCCGTTCTTATCACTTTTCTAAAATAATAGCAACTTTAAATCGTGAAACGTGAAACAACAATGTTTGCATTTTCTTATATTAGTTCTAGCATACAATTAAGTTTTCTCTGAAACTAGTCGGTAGAGTTGGCTAAAATTATCAATATTAGTTTCATGTTATGTAAAGCTGATAAACCTGGTCCGCTCTTATCACTTTTCTAAAATAATAGCAACTTTAAATCGTGAAACGTGAAACAACAATGTTTGCATTTTCTTATATTAGTTCTAGCATACAATTAAGTTTTCTCTGAAACTAGTCGGTAGAGTTGGCTAAAATTATCAATATTAGTTTTGTGTTATGTAAAGCTGATAAACTTGGTCCGTTCTTATCACTTTTCTAAAATAATAGCAACTTTAAATCGTGAAACGTGAAACAACAATGTTTGCATGTTCTTATATTAGTTCTAGCATACAATTAAGTTTTCTCTGAAACTAGTCGGTAGAGTTGGCTAAAATTATCAATATTAGTTTCATGTTATGTAAAGCTGGTTAATTTGGTCCGTTCTTATCACTTTTCTAAAATAATAGCAACTTTAAATCGTGAAACGTGAAACAACAATGTTTGCATTTTCTTATATTAGTTCTAGAATACAATTAAGTTTTCTCTGAAACTAGTCGGTAGAGTTGGCTAAAATTATCAATATTAGTTTCATGTTATGTAAAGCTGGTTAATTTGGTCCGTTCTTATCACTTTTCTAAAATAATAGCAACTTTAAATCGTGAAACGTGAAACAACAATGTTTGCATTTTCTTATATTAGTTCTAGCATACAATTAAGTTTTCTCTGAAACTAGTCGGTAGAGTTGGCTAAAATTATCAATATTAGTTTCATGTTATGTAAAGCTGGTTAATTTGGTCCGTTCTTATCACTTTTCTAAAATAATAGCAACTTTAAATCGTGAAACGTGAAACAACAATGTTTGCATTTTCTTATATTAGTTCTAGCATACAATTAAGTTTTCTCTGAAACTAGTCGGTAGAGTTGGCTAAAATTATCAATATTAGTTTCATGTTATGTAAAGCTGGTTAATTTGGTCCGTTCTTATCACTTTTCTAAAATAATAGCAACTTTAAATCGTGAAACGTGAAACAACAATGTTTGCATTTTCTTATATTAGTTCTAGCATACAATTAAGTTTTCTCTGAAACTAGTCGGTAGAGTTGGCTAAAATTATCAATATTAGTTTCATGTTATGTAAAGCTGGTTAATTTGGTCCGTTCTTATCACTTTTCTAAAATAATAGCAACTTTAAATCGTGAAACGTGAAACAACAATGTTTGCATTTTCTTATATTAGTTCTAGCATACAATTAAGTTTTCTTTGAAACTAGTCGGTAGAGTTGGCTAAAATTATCAATATTAGTTTCATGTTATGTAAAGCTGGTTAATTTGGTCCGTTCTTATCACTTTTCTAAAATAATAGCAACTTTAAATCGTGAAACGTGAAACAACAATGTTTGCATTTTCTTATATTAGTTCTAGCATACAATTAAGTTTTCTCTGAAACTAGTCGGTAGAGTTGGCTAAAATTATCAATATTAGTTTCATGTTATGTAAAGCTGGTTAATTTGGTCCGTTCTTATCACTTTTCTAAAATAATAGCAACTTTAAATCGTGAAACGTGAAACAACAATGTTTGCATTTTCTTATATTAGTTCTAGAATACAATTAAGTTTTCTCTGAAACTAGTCGGTAGAGTTGGCTAAAATTATCAATATTAGTTTCATGTTATGTAAAACTGGTTAATTTGGTCCGTTCTTATCACTTTTCTAAAATAATAGCAACTTTAAATCGTGAAACGTGAAACAACAATGTTTGCATTTTCTTATATTAGTTCTAGCATACAATTAAGTTTTCTCTGAAACTAGTCGGTAGAGTTGGCTAAAATTATCAATATTAGTTTCATGTTATGTAAAGCTGGTTAATTTGGTCCGTTCTTATCACTTTTCTAAAATAATAGCAACTTTAAATCGTGAAACGTGAAACAACAATGTTTGCATTTTCTTATATTAGTTCTAGCATACAAGTAAGTTTTCTCTGAAACTAGTCGGTAGAGTTGGCTAAAATTATCAATATTAGTTTCATGTTATGTAAAGCTGGTTAATTTGGTCCGTTCTTATCACTTTTCTAAAATAATAGCAACTTTAAATCGTGAAACGTGAAACAACAATATTTGCATTTTCTTATATTAGTTCTAGCATACAATTAAGTTTTCTCTGAAACTAGTCGGTAGAGTTGGGTAAAATTATCAATATTAGTTTTATGTTATGTAACGCTGGTTAATTTGGTCCGTTCTTATCACTTTTCTAAAATAATAGCAACTTTAAATCGTGAAACGTGAAACAACAATGTTTGCATTTTCTTATATTAGTTCTAGCATACAATTAAGTTTTCTCTGAAACTAGTCGGTGGAGTTCGCTAAAATTATCAATATTAGTTTCATGTTATGTAAAGCTGATAAACCTGGTCCGTTCTTATCACTTTTCTAAAATAATAGCAACTTTAAATCGTGAAACGTGAAACAACAATGTTTGCATGTTCTTATATTAGTTCTAGCATACAATTAAGTTTTCTCTGAAACTAGTTGGTAGAATTGGCTAAAATTATCAATATTAGTTTCATGTTATGTAAAGCTGGTTAATTTGGTCCGTTCTTATCACTTTTCTAAAATAATAGCAACTTTAAATCGTGAAACGTGAAACAACAATGTTTGCATTTTCTTATATTAGTTCTAGAATACAATTAAGTTTTCTCTGAAACTAGTCGGTAGAGTTGGCTAAAATTATCAATATTAGTTTCATGTTATGTAAAGCTGATTAATTTGGTCCGTTCTTATCGCTTTTCTAAAATAATAGCAACTTTAAATCGTGAAACGTGAAACAACAATGTTTGCATTTTCTTATATTAGTTCTAGCATACAATTAAGTTTTCTCTGAAACTAGTCGGTAGAGTTGGCTAAAATTATCAATATTAGTTTCATGTTATGTAAAGCTGGTTAATTTGGTCCGTTCTTATCACTTTTCTAAAATAATAGCAACTTTAAATCGTGAAACGTGAAACAACAATGTTTGCATTTTCTTATATTAGTTCTAGCATACAATTAAGATTTCTCTGAAACTAGTCGGTAGAGTTGGCTAAAATTATCAATATTAGTTTTATGTTATGTAAAGCTGGTTAATTTGGTCCGTTCTTATCACTTTTCTAAAATAATAGCAACTTTAAATCGTGAAACGTGAAACAACAATGTTTGCATTTTCTTATATTAGTTCTAGCATACAATTAAGTTTTCTCTGAAACTAGTCGGTAGAGTTGGCTAAAATTATCAATATTAGTTTTATGTTATGTAACGCTGGTTAATTTGGTCCGTTCTTATCACTTTTCTAAAATAATAGCAACTTTAAATCGTGAAACGTGAAACAACAATGTTTGCATTTTCTTATATTAGTTCTAGCATACAATTAAGTTTTCTTTGAAACTAGTCGGTAGAGTTGGCTAAAATTATCAATATTAGTTTCATGTTATGTAAAGCTGGTTAATTTGGTCCGTTCTTATCACTTTTCTAAAATAATAGCAACTTTAAATCGTGAAACGTGAAACAACAATGTTTGCATTTTCTTATATTAGTTCTAGCATACAATTAAGTTTTCTCTGAAACTAGTCGGTAGAGTTGGCTAAAATTATCAATATTAGTTTCATGTTATGTAAAGCTGATAAACCTGGTCCGCTCTTATCACTTTTCTAAAATAATAGCAACTTTAAATCGTGAAACGTGAAACAACAATGTTTGCATTTTCTTATATTAGTTCTAGCATACAATTAAGTTTTCTCTGAAACTAGTCGGTAGAGTTGGCTAAAATTATCAATATTAGTTTTGTGTTATGTAAAGCTGATAAACTTGGTCCGTTCTTATCACTTTTCTAAAATAATAGCAACTTTAAATCGTGAAACGTGAAACAACAATGTTTGCATGTTCTTATATTAGTTCTAGCATACAATTAAGTTTTCTCTGAAACTAGTCGGTAGAGTTGGCTAAAATTATCAATATTAGTTTCATGTTATGTAAAGCTGGTTAATTTGGTCCGTTCTTATCACTTTTCTAAAATAATAGCAACTTTAAATCGTGAAACGTGAAACAACAATGTTTGCATTTTCTTATATTAGTTCTAGAATACAATTAAGTTTTCTCTGAAACTAGTCGGTAGAGTTGGCTAAAATTATCAATATTAGTTTCATGTTATGTAAAGCTGGTTAATTTGGTCCGTTCTTATCACTTTTCTAAAATAATAGCAACTTTAAATCGTGAAACGTGAAACAACAATGTTTGCATTTTCTTATATTAGTTCTAGCATACAATTAAGTTTTCTCTGAAACTAGTCGGTAGAGTTGGCTAAAATTATCAATATTAGTTTCATGTTTTGTAAAGCTGGTTAATTTGGTCCGTTCTTATCACTTTTCTAAAATAATAGCAACTTTAAATCGTGAAACGTGAAACAACAATGTTTGCATTTTCTTATATTAGTTCTAGCATACAATTAAGTTTTCTCTGAAACTAGTCGGTAGAGTTGGCTAAAATTATCAATATTAGTTTCATGTTATGTAAAGCTGGTTAATTTGGTCCGTTCTTATCACTTTTCTAAAATAATAGCAACTTTAAATCGTGAAACGTGAAACAACAATGTTTGCATTTTCTTATATTAGTTCTAGCATACAATTAAGTTTTCTCTGAAACTAGTCGGTAGAGTTGGCTAAAATTATCAATATTAGTTTCATGTTATGTAAAGCTGGTTAATTTGGTCCGTTCTTATCACTTTTCTAAAATAATAGCAACTTTAAATCGTGAAACGTGAAACAACAATGTTTGCATTTTCTTATATTAGTTCTAGCATACAATTAAGTTTTCTTTGAAACTAGTCGGTAGAGTTGGCTAAAATTATCAATATTAGTTTCATGTTATGTAAAGCTGGTTAATTTGGTCCGTTCTTATCACTTTTCTAAAATAATAGCAACTTTAAATCGTGAAACGTGAAACAACAATGTTTGCATTTTCTTATATTAGTTCTAGCATACAATTAAGTTTTCTCTGAAACTAGTCGGTAGAGTTGGCTAAAATTATCAATATTAGTTTCATGTTATGTAAAGCTGGTTAATTTGGTCCGTTCTTATCACTTTTCTAAAATAATAGCAACTTTAAATCGTGAAACGTGAAACAACAATGTTTGCATTTTCTTATATTAGTTCTAGAATACAATTAAGTTTTCTCTGAAACTAGTCGGTAGAGTTGGCTAAAATTATCAATATTAGTTTCATGTTATGTAAAGCTGGTTAATTTGGTCCGTTCTTATCACTTTTCTAAAATAATAGCAACTTTAAATCGTGAAACGTGAAACAACAATGTTTGCATTTTCTTATATTAGTTCTAGCATACAATTAAGTTTTCTCTGAAACTAGTCGGTAGAGTTGGCTAAAATTATGAATATTAGTTTCATGTTATGTAAAGCTGGTTAATTTGGTCCGTTCTTATCACTTTTCTAAAATAATAGCAACTTTAAATCGTGAAACGTGAAACAACAATATTTGCATTTTCTTATATTAGTTCTAGCATACAATTAAGTTTTCTCTGAAACTAGTCGGTAGAGTTGGCTAAAATTATCAATATTAGTTTTATGTTATGTAACGCTGGTTAATTTGGTCCGTTCTTATCACTTTTCTAAAATAATAGCAACTTTAAATCGTGAAACGTGAAACAACAATGTTTGCATTTTCTTATATTAGTTCTAGCATACAATTAAGTTTTCTCTGAAACTAGTCGGTAGAGTTGGCTAAAATTATCAATATTAGTTTTATGTTATGTAACGCTGGTTAATTTGGTTCGTTCTTATCACTTTTCTAAAATAATAGCAACTTTAAATCGTGAAACGTGAAACAACAATGTTTGCATTTTCTTATATTAGTTCTAGCATACAATTAAGTTTTCTCTGAAACTAGTCGGTAGAGTTGGCTAAAATTATCAATATTAGTTTCATGTTATGTAAAGCTGGTTAATTTGGTCCGTTCTTATCACTTTTCTAAAATAATAGCAACTTTAAATCGTGAAACGTGAAACAACAATGTTTGCATTTTCTTATATTAGTTCTAGCATACAAGTAAGTTTTCTCTGAAACTAGTCGGTAGAGTTGGCTAAAATTATCAATATTAGTTTCATGTTATGTAAAGCTGGTTAATTTGGTCCGTTCTTATCACTTTTCTAAAATAATAGCAACTTTAAATCGTGAAACGTGAAACAACAATATTTGCATTTTCTTATATTAGTTCTAGCATACAATTAAGTTTTCTCTGAAACTAGTCGGTAGAGTTGGGTAAAATTATCAATATTAGTTTTATGTTATGTAACGCTGGTTAATTTGGTCCGTTCTTATCACTTTTCTAAAATAATAGCAACTTTAAATCGTGAAACGTGAAACAACAATGTTTGCATTTTCTTATATTAGTTCTAGCATACAATTAAGTTTTCTCTGAAACTAGTCGGTGGAGTTCGCTAAAATTATCAATATTAGTTTCATGTTATGTAAAGCTGATAAACCTGGTCCGTTCTTATCACTTTTCTAAAATAATAGCAACTTTAAATCGTGAAACGTGAAACAACAATGTTTGCATTTTCTTATATTAGTTCTAGCATACAATTAAGTTTTCTCTGAAACTAGTCGGTAGAGTTGGCTAAAATTATCAATATTAGTTTTGTGTTATGTAAAGCTGATAAACTTGGTCCGTTCTTATCACTTTTCTAAAATAATAGCAACTTTAAATCGTGAAACGTGAAACAACAATGTTTGCATTTTCTTATATTAGTTCTAGCATACAATTAAGTTTTCTCTGAAACTAGTCGGTAGAGTTGGCTAAAATTATCAATATTAGTTTCATGTTATGTAAAGCTGGTTAATTTGGTCCGTTCTTATCACTTTTCTAAAATAATAGCAACTTTAAATCGTGAAACGTGAAACAACAATGTTTGCATTTTCTTATATTAGTTCTAGCATACAATTAAGTTTTCTCTGAAACTAGTCGGTAGAGTTGGCTAAAATTATCAATATTAGTTTCATGTTATGTAAAGCTGGTTAATTTGGTCCGTTCTTATCACTTTTCTAAAATAATAGCAACTTTAAATCGTGAAACGTGAAACAACAATATTTGCATTTTCTTATATTAGTTCTAGCATACAATTAAGTTTTCTCTGAAACTAGTCGGTAGAGTTGGGTAAAATTATCAATATTAGTTTTATGTTATGTAACGCTGGTTAATTTGGTCCGTTCTTATCACTTTTCTAAAATAATAGCAACTTTAAATCGTGAAACGTGAAACAACAATGTTTGCATTTTCTTATATCAGTTCTAGCATACAATTAAGTTTTCTCTGAAACTAGTCGGTAGAGTTGGCTAAAATTATCAATATTAGTTTCATGTTATGTAAAGCTGGTTAATTTGGTCCGTTCTTATCACTTTTCTAAAATAATAGCAACTTTAAATCGTGAAACGTGAAACAACAATGTTTGCATGTTCTTATATTAGTTCTAGCATACAATTAAGTTTTCTCTGAAACTAGTCGGTAGAATTGGCTAAAATTATCAATATTAGTTTCATGTTATGTAAAGCTGGTTAATTTGGTCCGTTCTTATCACTTTTCTAAAATAATAGCAACTTTAAATCGTGAAACGTGAAACAACAATGTTTGCATTTTCTTATATTAGTTCTAGAATACAATTAAGTTTTCTCTGAAACTAGTCGGTAGAGTTGGCTAAAATTATCAATATTAGTTTTATGTTATGTAAAGCTGGTTAATTTGGTCCGTTCTTATCACTTTTCTAAAATAATAGCAACTTTAAATCGTGAAACGTGAAACAACAATGTTTGCATTTTCTTATATTAGTTCTAGCATACAATTAAGTTTTCTCTGAAACTAGTCGGTAGAGTTGGCTAAAATTATCAATATTAGTTTTATGTTATGTAAAGCTGGTTAATTTGGTCCGTTCTTATCACTTTTCTAAAATAATAGCCACTTTAAATCGTGAAACGTGAAACAACAATGTTTGCATTTTCTTATATTAGTTCTAGCATACAATTAAGTTTTCTTTGAAACTAGTCGGTAGAGTTGGCTAAAATTATCAATATTAGTTTCATGTTATGTAAAGCTGGTTAATTTGGTCCGTTCTTATCACTTTTCTAAAATAATAGCAACTTTAAATCGTGAAACGTGAAACAACAATGTTTGCATTTTCTTATATTAGTTCTAGCATACAATTAAGATTTCTCTGAAACTAGTCGGTAGAGTTGGCTAAAATTATCAATATTAGTTTTATGTTATGTAAAGCTGGTTAATTTGGTCCGTTCTTATCACTTTTCTAAAATAATAGCAACTTTAAATCGTGAAACGTGAAACAACAATGTTTGCATTTTCTTATATTAGTTCTAGCAAACAATTAAGTTTTCTCTGAAACTAGTCGGTAGAGTTGGCTAAAATTATCAATATTAGTTTCATGTTATGTAAAGCTGGTTAATTTGGTCCGTTCTTATCACTTTTCTAAAATAATAGCAACTTTAAATCGTGAAACGTGAAACAACAATGTTTGCATTTTCTTATATTAGTTCTAGCATACAATTAAGTTTTCTCTGAAACTAGTCGGTAGAGTTGGCTAAAATTATCAATATTAGTTTTATGTTATGTAACGCTGGTTAATTTGGTCCGTTCTTATCACTTTTCTAAAATAATAGCAACTTTAAATCGTGAAACGTGAAACAACAATGTTTGCATTTTCTTATATTAGTTCTAGCATACAATTAAGTTTTCTTTGAAACTAGTCGGTAGAGTTGGCTAAAATTATCAATATTAGTTTCATGTTATGTAAAGCTGGTTAATTTGGTCCGTTCTTATCACTTTTCTAAAATAATAGCAACTTTAAATCGTGAAACGTGAAACAACAATGTTTGCATTTTCTTATATTAGTTCTAGCATACAATTAAGTTTTCTCTGAAACTAGTCGGTAGAGTTGGCTAAAATTATCAATATTAGTTTCATGTTATGTAAAGCTGATAAACCTGGTCCGTTCTTATCACTTTTCTAAAATAATAGCAACTTTAAATCGTGAAACGTGAAACAACAATATTTGCATTTTCTTATATTAGTTCTAGCATACAATTAAGTTTTCTCTGAAACTAGTCGGTAGAGTTGGCTAAAATTATCAATATTAGTTTTATGTTATGTAACGCTGGTTAATTTGGTCCGTTCTTATCACTTTTCTAAAATAATAGCAACTTTAAATCGTGAAACGTGAAACAACAATGTTTGCATTTTCTTATATTAGTTCTAACATACAATTAAGTTTTCTCTGAAACTAGTCGGTAGAGTTGGCTAAAATTATCAATATTAGTTTTATGTTATGTAAATCTGGTTAATTTGGTCCGTTCTTATCACTTTTCTAAAATAATAGCAACTTTAAATCGTGAAACGTGAAACAACAATGTTTGCATTTTCTTATATTAGTTCTAGCAAACAATTAAGTTTTCTCTGAAACTAGTCGGTAGAGTTGGCTAAAATTATCAATATTAGTTTTATGTTATGTAACGCTGGTTAATTTGGTCCGTTCTTATCACTTTTCTAAAATAATAGCAACTTTAAATCGTGAAACGTGAAACAACAATGTTTGCATTTTCTTATATTAGTTCTAGCATACAATTAAGTTTTCTTTGAAACTAGTCGGTAGAGTTGGCTAAAATTATCAATATTAGTTTCATGTTATGTAAAGCTGGTTAATTTGGTCCGTTCTTATCACTTTTCTAAAATAATAGCAACTTTAAATCGTGAAACGTGAAACAACAATGTTTGCATTTTCTTATATTAGTTCTAGCATACAATTAAGATTTCTCTGAAACTAGTCGGTAGAGTTGGCTAAAATTATCAATATTAGTTTCATGTTATGTAAAGCTGGTTAATTTGGTCCGTTCTTATCACTTTTCTAAAATAATAGCAACTTTAAATCGTGAAACGTGAAACAACAATGTTTGCATTTTCTTATATTAGTTCTAGCATACAATTAAGTTTTCTCTGAAACTAGTCGGTAGAGTTGGCTAAAATTATCAATATTAGTTTTGTGTTATGTAAAGCTGATAAAATTGGTCCGTTCTTATCACTTTTCTAAAATAATAGCAACTTTAAATCGTGAAACGTGAAACAACAATGTTTGCATTTTCTTATATCAGTTCTAGAATACAATTAAGTTTTCTCTGAAACTAGTTGGTAGAGTTGGCTAAAATTATCAATATTAGTTTCATGTTATGTAAAGCTGGTTAATTTGGTCCGTTCTTATCACTTTTCTAAAATAATAGCAACTTTAAATCTTGAAACGTGAAACAGCAATGTTTGCATTTTCTTATATTAGTTCTAGCATTCAATTAAGTTTTCTCTGAAACTAGTCGGTAGAGTTGGCTAAAATTATCAATATTAGTTTTGTGTTATGTAAAGCTGATAAAATTGGTCCGTTCTTATCACTTTTCTAAAATAATAGCAACTTTAAATCGTGAAACGTGAAACAACAATGTTTGCATTTTCTTATATCAGTTCTAGAATACAATTAAGTTTTCTCTGAAACTAGTCGGTAGAGTTGGCTAAAATTATCAATATTAGTTTCATGTTATGTAAAGCTGGTTAATTTGGTCCGTTCTTATCACTTTTCTAAAATAATAGCAACTTTGAATCGTGAAACGTGAAACAACAATGTTTGCATTTTCTTATATTAGTTCTAGCATACAATTAAGATTTCTCTGAAACTAGTCGGTAGAGTTGGCTAAAATTATCAATATTAGTTTCATGTTATGTAAAGCTGGTTAATTTGGTCCGTTCTTATCACTTTTCTAAAATAATAGCAACTTTAAATCTTGAAACGTGAAACAGCAATGTTTGCATTTTCTTATATTAGTTCTAGCATACAATTAAGTTTTCTCTGAAACTAGTTGGTAGAGTTGGCTAAAATTATCAATATTAGTTTTGTGTTATGTAAAGCTGATAAAATTGGTCCGTTCTTATCACTTTTCTAAAATAATAGCAACTTTAAATCTTGAAACGTGAAACAACAATGTTTGCATTTTCTTATATCAGTTCTAGAATACAATTAAGTTTTCTCTGAAACTAGTCGGTAGAGTTGGCTAAAATTATCAATATTAGTTTCATGTTATGTAAAGCTGGTTAATTTGGTCCGTTCTTATCACTTTTCTAAAATAATAGCAACTTTGAATCGTGAAACGTGAAACAACAATGTTTGCATTTTCTTATATTAGTTCTAGCATACAATTAAGATTTCTCTGAAACTAGTCGGTAGAGTTGGCTAAAATTATCAATATTAGTTTCATGTTATGTAAAGCTGGTTAATTTGGTCCGTTCTTATCACTTTTCTAAAATAATAGCAACTTTAAATCTTGAAACGTGAAACAGCAATGTTTGCATTTTCTTATATTAGTTCTAGCATACAATTAAGTTTTCTCTAAAACTAGTCGGTAGAGTTACCTAAAATTATCAATATTAGTTTCATGTTATGTAAAGCTGGTTAATTTGGTCCGTTCTTATCACTTTTCTAAAATAATAGCAACTTTAAATTTTGAAACGTGAAACAACAATGTTTGCATTTTCTTATATTAGTTCTAGCATACAATTAAGTTTTCTCTGAAACTAGTCGTTAGAGTTCCTTAAAATTATCAATATTTGTTTCATGTTATGTAAAGCTGGTTAATTTGGTCCGTTCTTATCACTTTTCTAAAATAATAGCAACTTTAAATCATGAAACGTGAAACAACAATGTTTGCATTTTCTTATATCAGTTCTAGCATACAATTAAGTTTTCTCTGAAACTAGTCGGTAGAGTTGGCTAAAATTATCAATATTAGTTTTATGTTATGTAACGCTGGATAATTTGGTCCGTTCTTATCACTTTTCTAAAATAATAGCAACTTTAAATCGTGAAACGTGAAACAGCAATGTTTGCATTTTCTTATATTAGTTCTAGCATACAATTAAGTTTTCTCTGAAACTAGTCGGTAGAGTTGGCTAAAATTATCAATATTAGTTTTATGTTATGTAACGCTGGATAATTTGGTCCGTTCTTATCACTTTTCTAAAATAATAGCAACTTTAAATCGTGAAACTTTAAACAACAATGTTTGCATTTTCTTATATTAGTTCTAGCATACAATTAAGTTTTCTCTGAAACTAGTCGGTAGAGTTGGCTAAAATTATCAATATTAGTTTTATGTTATGTAACGCTGGTTAATTTGGTCCGTTCTTATCACTTTTCTAAAATAATAGCAACTTTAAATCTTGAAACGTGAAACAACAATGTTTGCATTTTCTTATATCAGTTCTAGCATACAATTAAGTTTTCTCTGAAACTAGTCGGTAGAGTTGGCTAAAATTATCAATATTAGTTTCATGTTATGTAAAGCTGGTTAATTTGGTCCGTTCTTATCACTTTTCTAAAATAATAGCAACTTTAAATCGTGAAACGTGAAACAACAATGTTTGCATTTTCTTATATTAGTTCTAGCATACAATTAAGTTTTCTCTGAAACAGTCGGTAGAGTTGGCTAAAATTATCAATATTAGTTTCATGTTATGTAAAGCTGGTTAATTTGGTCCGTTCTTATCACTTTTCTAAAATAATAGCAACTTTAAATCTTGAAACGTGAAACAGCAATGTTTGCATTTTCTTATATTAGTTCTAGCATACAATTAAGTTTTCTCTGAAACTAGTCGGTAGAGTTGGCTAAAATTATCAATATTAGTTTTGTGTTATGTAAAGCTGATAAAATTGGTCCGTTCTTATCACTTTTCTAAAATAATAGCAACTTTGAATCGTGTGAAACGTGAAACAACAATGTTTGCATTTTCTTATATTAGTTCTAGCATACAATTAAGATTTCTCTGAAACTAGTCGGTAGAGTTGGCTAAAATTATCAATATTAGTTTTATGTTATGTAACGCTGGATAAGTTGGTCCGTTCTTATCACTTTTCTAAAATAATAGCAACTTTAAATCGTGAAACGTGAAACAACAATGTTTGCATTTTCTTATATTAGTTCTAGCATACAATTAAGTTTTCTCTGAAACTAGTCGGTAGAGTTGGCTAAAATTATCAATATTAGTTTCATGTTATGTAAAGCTGGTTAATTTGGTCCGTTCTTATCACTTTTCTAAAATAATAGCAACTTTAAATCTTGAAACGTGAAACAGCAATGTTTGCATTTTCTTATATTAGTTCTAGCATACAATTAAGTTTTCTCTGAAACTAGTCGGTAGAGTTGGCTAAAATTATCAATATTAGTTTCATGTTATGTAAAGCTGGTTAATTTGGTCCGTTCTTATCACTTTTCTAAAATAATAGCAACTTTAAATCGTGAAACGTGAAACAACAATATTTGCATTTTCTTATATTAGTTCTAGCATACAATTAAGTTTTCTCTGAAACTAGTCGGTAGAGTTGGCTAAAATTATCAATATTAGTTTTATGTTATGTAAAGCTGGTTAATTTGGTCCGTTCTTATCACTTTTCTAAAATAATAGCAACTTTAAATCGTGAAACGTGAAACAACAATGTTTGCATTTTCTTATATTAGTTCTAGCATACAATTAAGTTTTCTCTGAAACTAGTCGGTAGAGTTGGCTAAAATTATCAATATTAGTTTTATGTTATGTAACGCTGGTTAATTTGGTCCGTTCTTATCACTTTTCTAAAATAATAGCAACTTTAAATCGTGAAACGTGAAACAACAATGTTTGCATTTTCTTATATTAGTTCTAGCATACAATTAAGTTTTCTTTGAAACTAGTCGGTAGAGTTGGCTAAAATTATCAATATTAGTTTCATGTTATGTAAAGCTGGTTAATTTGGTCCGTTCTTATCACTTTTCTAAAATAATTGCAACTTTAAATCGTGAAACGTGAAACAACAATGTTTGCATTTTCTTATATTAGTTCTAGCATACAATTAAGATTTCTCTGAAACTAGTCGGTAGAGTTGGCTAAAATTATCAATATTAGTTTTATGTTATGTAAAGCTGGTTAATTTGGTCCGTTCTTATCACTTTTCTAAAATAATAGCAACTTTAAATCGTGAAACGTGAAACAACAATGTTTGCATTTTCTTATATTAGTTCTAGCAAACAATTAAGTTTTCTCTGAAACTAGTCGGTAGAGTTGGCTAAAATTATCAATATTAGTTTTATGGTATGTAACGCTGGTTAATTTGGTCCGTTCTTATCACTTTTCTAAAATAATAGCAACTTTAAATCGTGAAACGTGAAACAACAATGTTTGCATTTTCTTATATTAGTTCTAGCATACAATTAAGTTTTCTTTGAAACTAGTCGGTAGAGTTGGCTAAAATTATCAATATTAGTTTCATGTTATGTAAAGCTGGTTAATTTGGTCCGTTCTTATCACTTTTCTAAAATAATAGCAACTTTAAATCGTGAAACGTGAAACAACAATGTTTGCATTTTCTTATATTAGTTCTAGCATACAATTAAGATTTCTCTGAAACTAGTCGGTAGAGTTGGCTAAAATTATCAATATTAGTTTTATGTTATGTAAAGCTGGTTAATTTGGTCCGTTCTTATCACTTTTCTAAAATAATAGCAACTTTAAATCGTGAAACGTGAAACAACAATGTTTGCATTTTCTTATATTAGTTCTAGCATACAATTAAGTTTTCTCTGAAACTAGTCGGTAGAGTTGGCTAAAATTATCAATATTAGTTTCATGTTATGTAACGCTGGTTAATTTGGTCCGTTCTTATCACTTTTCTAAAATAATAGCAACTTTAAATCGTGAAACGTGAAACAACAATGTTTGCATTTTCTTATATTAGTTCTAGCATACAATTAAGTTTTCTCTGAAACTAGTCGGTAGAGTTGGCTAAAATTATCAATATTAGTTTTATGTTATGTAACGGTGGTTAATTTGGTCCGTTCTTATCACTTTTCTAAAATAATAGCAACTTTAAATCGTGAAACGTGAAACAACAATGTTTGCATTTTCTTATATTAGTTCTAGCATACAATTAAGTTTTCTCTGAAACTAGTCGGTAGAGTTGGCTAAAATTATCAATATTAGTTTTATGTTATGTAACGCTGGTTAATTTGGTCCGTTCTTATCACTTTTCTAAAATAATAGCAACTTTAAATCGTGAAACGTGAAACAACAATATTTGCATTTTCTTATATTAGTTCTAGCATACAATTAAGTTTTCTCTGAAACTAGTCGGTAGAGTTGGCTAAAATTATCAATATTAGTTTTATGTTATGTAACGCTGGTTAATTTGGTCCGTTCTTATCACTTTTCTAAAATAATAGCAACTTTAAATCGTGAAACGTGAAACAACAATGTTTGCACTTTCTTATATTAGTTCTAGCATACAATTAAGTTTTCTCTGAAACTAGTTGGTAGAGTTGGCTAAAATTATCAATATTAGTTTTGTGTTATGTGAAGCTGATAAACTTGGTCCGTTCTTATCACTTTTCTAAAATAATAGCAACTTTGAATCGTGAAACGTGAAACAACAATGTTTGCATTTTCTTATATTAGTTCTAGCATACAATTAAGTTTTCTCTGAAACTAGTCGGTAGAGTTGGCTAAAATTATCAATATTAGTTTCATGTTATGTAAAGCTGGTTAATTTGGTCCGTTCTTATCACTTTTCTAAAATAATAGCAACTTTAAATCGTGAAACGTGAAACAACAATGTTTGCATTTTCTTATATTAGTTCTAGCATACAATTAAGATTTCTCTGAAACTAGTCGGTAGAGTTGGCTAAAATTATCAATATTAGTTTTATGTTATGTAACGCTGGTTAATTTGGTCCGTTCTTATCACTTTTCTAAAATAATAGCAACTTTAAATCGTGAAACGTGAAACAACAATGTTTGCATTTTCTTATATTAGTTCTAACATACAATTAAGTTTTCTCTGAAACTAGTCGGTAGAGTTGGCTAAAATTATCAATATTAGTTTTATGTTATGTAAATCTGGTTAATTTGGTCCGTTCTTATCACTTTTCTAAAATAATAGCAACTTTAAATCTTGAAACGTGAAACAACAATGTTTGCATTTTCTTATATCAGTTCTAGCATACAATTAAGTTTTCTCTGAAACTAGTCGGTAGAATTGGCTAAAATTATCAATATTAGTTTCATGTTATGTAAAGCTGGTTAATTTGGTCCGTTCTTATCACTTTTCTAAAATAATAGCAACTTTAAATCGTGAAACGTGAAACAACAATGTTTGCATTTTCTTATATTAGTTCTAGCATACAATTAAGTTTTCTCTGAAACTAGTCGGTAGAGTTGGCTAAAATTATCAATATTAGTTTCATGTTATGTAAAGCTGGTTAATTTGGTCCGTTCTTATCACTTTTCTAAAATAATAGCAACTTTAAATCTTGAAACGTGAAACAGCAATGTTTGCATTTTCTTATATTAGTTCTAGCATACAATTAAGTTTTCTCTGAAACTAGTCGGTAGAGTTGGCTAAAATTATCAATATTAGTTTTGTGTTATGTAAAGCTGGTTAATTTGGTCCGTTCTTATCACTTTTCTAAAATAATAGCAACTTTGAATCGTGAAACGTGAAACAACAATGTTTGCATTTTCTTATATTAGTTCTAGAATACAATTAAGATTTCTCTGAAACTAGTCGGTAGAGTTGGCTAAAATTATCAATATTAGTTTCATGTTATGTAAAGCTGGTTAATTTGGTCCGTTCTTATCACTTTTCTAAAATAATAGCAACTTTAAATCTTGAAACGTGAAACAGCAATGTTTGCATTTTCTTATATTAGTTCTAGCATACAATTAAGTTTTCTCTGAAACTAGTTGGTAGAGTTGGCTAAAATTATCAATATTAGTTTTGTGTTATGTAAAGCTGATAAAATTGGTCCGTTCTTATCACTTTTCTAAAATAATAGCAACTTTAAATCGTGAAACGTGAAACAACAATGTTTGCATTTTCTTATATTAGTTCTAGCATACAATTAAGTTTTCTCTGAAACTAGTCGTTAGAGTTCCTTAAAATTATCAATATTTGTTTCATGTTATGTAAAGCTGGTTAATTTGGTCCGTTCTTATCACTTTTCTAAAATAATAGCAACTTTAAATCATGAAACGTGAAACAACAATGTTTGCATTTTCTTATATCAGTTCTAGCATACAATTAAGTTTTCTCTGAAACTAGTCGGTAGAGTTGGCTAAAATTATCAATATTTGTTTTATGTTATGTAACGCTGGATAATTTGGTCCGTTCTTATCACTTTTCTAAAATAATAGCAACTTTAAATCGTGAAACGTGAAACAGCAATGTTTGTATTTTCTTATATTAGTTCTAGCATACAATTAAGTTTTCTCTGAAACTATTCGGTAGAGTTGGCTAAAATTATCAATATTAGTTTTACGTTATGTAACGCTGGATAATTTGGTCCGTTCTTATCACTTTTCTAAAATAATAGCAACTTTAAATCGTGAAACGTGAAACAACAATGTTTGCATTTTCTTATATTAGTTCTAGCATACAATTAAGTTTTCTCTGAAACTAGTCGGTAGAGTTGGCTAAAATTATCAATATTAGTTTTACGTTATGTAACGCTGGTTAATTTGGTCCGTTCTTATCACTTTTCTAAAATAATAGCAACTTTAAATCGTGAAACGTGAAACAACAATGTTTGCATTTTCTTATATTAGTTCTAGCATACAATTAAGTTTTCTCTAAAACTAGTCGGTAGAGTTGGCTAAAATTATCAATATTAGTTTCATGTTATGTAAAGCTGGTTAATTTGGTCCGTTCTTATCACTTTTCTAAAATAATAGCAACTTTAAATTTTGAAACGTGAAACAACAATGTTTGCATTTTCTTATATTAGTTCTAACATACAATTAAGTTTTCTCTGAAACTAGTCGTTAGAGTTCCTTAAAATTATCAATATTTGTTTCATGTTATGTAAAGCTGGTTAATTTGGTCCGTTCTTATCACTTTTCTAAAATAATAGCAACTTTAAATCATGAAACGTGAAACAACAATGTTTGCATTTTCTTATATCAGTTCTAGCATACAATTAAGTTTTCTCTGAAACTAGTCGGTAGAGTTGGCTAAAATTATCAATATTAGTTTTATGTTATGTAACGCTGGTTAATTTGGTCCGTTCTTATCACTTTTCTAAAATAATAGCAACTTTAAATCGTGAAACGTGAAACAACAATGTTTGCATTTTCTTATATTAGTTCTAGCATACAATTAAGTTTTCTCTGAAACTAGTCGGTAGAGTTGGCTAAAATTATCAATATTTGTTTCATGTTATGTAAAGCTGGTTAATTTGGTCCGTTCTTATCACTTTTCTAAAATAATAGCAACTTTAAATCGTGAAACTTTAAACAACAATGTTTGCATTTTCTTATATTAGTTCTAGCATACAATTAAGTTTTCTCTGAAACTAGTCGGTAGAGTTGGCTAAAATTATCAATATTAGTTTTATGTTATGTAACGCTGGTTAATTTGGTCCGTTCTTATCACTTTTCTAAAATAATAGCAACTTTAAATCTTGAAACGTGAAACAACAATGTTTGCATTTTCTTATATCAGTTCTAGCATACAATTAAGTTTTCTCTGAAACTAGTCGGTAGAGTTGGCTAAAATTATCAATATTAGTTTCATGTTATGTAAAGCTGGTTAATTTGGTCCGTTCTTATCATTTTTCTAAAATAATAGCAACTTTAAATCGTGAAACGTGAAACAACAATGTTTGCATTTTCTTATATTAGTTCTAGCATACAATTAAGTTTTCTCTGAAACTAGTCGGTAGAGTTGGCTAAAATTATCAATATTAGTTTCATGTTATGTAAAGCTGGTTAATTTGGTCCGTTCTTATCACTTTTCTAAAATAATAGCAACTTTAAATCTTGAAACGTGAAACAGCAATGTTTGCATTTTCTTATATTAGTTCTAGCATACAATTAAGTTTTCTCTGAAACTAGTCGGTAGAGTTGGCTAAAATTATCAATATTAGTTTTGTGTTATGTAAAGCTGATAAAATTGGTCCGTTCTTATCACTTTTCTAAAATAATAGCAACTTTGAATCGTGAAACGTGAAACAACAATGTTTGCATTTTCTTATATTAGTTCTAGCATACAATTAAGATTTCTCTGAAACTTGTCGGTAGAGTTGGCTAAAATTATCAATATTAGTTTTATGTTATGTAACGCTGGATAAGTTGGTCCGTTCATATCACTTTTCTAAAATAATAGCAACTTTAAATCGTGAAACGTGAAACAACAATGTTTGCATTTTCTTATATTAGTTCTAGCATACAATTAAGTTTTCTCTGAAACTAGTCGGTAGAGTTGGCTAAAATTATCAATATTAGTTTCATGTTATGTAACGCTGGTTAATTTGGTCCGTTCTTATCACTTTTCTAAAATAATAGCAACTTTAAATCGTGAAACGTGAAACAACAATGTTTGCATTTTCTTATATTAGTTCTAGCATACAATTAAGTTTTCTCTGAAACTAGTTGGTAGAGTTGGCTAAAATTATCAATATTAGTTTTGTGTTATGTGAAGCTGATAAACTTGGTCCGTTCTTATCACTTTTCTAAAATAATAGCAACTTTGAATCGTGAAACGTGAAACAACAATGTTTGCATTTTCTTATATTAGTTCTAGCATACAATTAAGTTTTCTCTGAAACTAGTCGGTAGAGTTGGCTAAAATTATCAATATTAGTTTCATGTTATGTAAAGCTGGTTAATTTGGTCCGTTCTTATCACTTTTCTAAAATAATAGCAACTTTAAATCGTGAAACGTGAAACAACAATGTTTGCATTTTCTTATATTAGTTCTAGCATACAATTAAGATTTCTCTGAAACTAGTCGGTAGAGTTGGCTAAAATTATCAATATTAGTTTTATGTTATGTAACGCTGGTTAATTTGGTCCGTTCTTATCACTTTTCTAAAATAATAGCAACTTTAAATCGTGAAACGTGAAACAACAATGTTTGCATTTTCTTATATTAGTTCTAACATACAATTAAGTTTTCTCTGAAACTAGTCGGTAGAGTTGGCTAAAATTATCAATATTAGTTTTATGTTATGTAAATCTGGTTAATTTGGTCCGTTCTTATCACTTTTCTAAAATAATAGCAACTTTAAATCTTGAAACGTGAAACAACAATGTTTGCATTTTCTTATATCAGTTCTAGCATACAATTAAGTTTTCTCTGAAACTAGTCGGTAGAATTGGCTAAAATTATCAATATTAGTTTCATGTTATGTAAAGCTGGTTAATTTGGTCCGTTCTTATCACTTTTCTAAAATAATAGCAACTTTAAATCGTGAAACGTGAAACAACAATGTTTGCATTTTCTTATATTAGTTCTAGCATACAATTAAGTTTTCTCTGAAACTAGTCGGTAGAGTTGGCTAAAATTATCAATATTAGTTTCATGTTATGTAAAGCTGGTTAATTTGGTCCGTTCTTAACACTTTTCTAAAATAATAGCAACTTTAAATCTTGAAACTTGAAACAGCAATGTTTGCATTTTCTTATATTAGTTCTAGCATACAATTAAGTTTTCTCTGAAACTAGTCGGTAGAGTTGGCTAAAATTATCAATATTAGTTTTGTGTTATGTAAAGCTGGTTAATTTGGTCCGTTCTTATCACTTTTCTAAAATAATAGCAACTTTGAATCGTGAAACGTGAAACAACAATGTTTGCATTTTCTTATATTAGTTCTAGAATACAATTAAGATTTCTCTGAAACTAGTCGGTAGAGTTGGCTAAAATTATCAATATTAGTTTCATGTTATGTAAAGCTGGTTAATTTGGTCCGTTCTTATCACTTTTCTAAAATAATAGCAACTTTAAATCTTGAAACGTGAAACAGCAATGTTTGCATTTTCTTATATTAGTTCTAGCATACAATTAAGTTTTCTCTGAAACTAGTTGGTAGAGTTGGCTAAAATTATCAATATTAGTTTTGTGTTATGTAAAGCTGATAAAATTGGTCCGTTCTTATCACTTTTCTAAAATAATAGCAACTTTAAATCGTGAAACGTGAAACAACAATGTTTGCATTTTCTTATATTAGTTCTAGCATACAATTAAGTTTTCTCTGAAACTAGTCGTTAGAGTTCCTTAAAATTATCAATATTTGTTTCATGTTATGTAAAGCTGGTTAATTTGGTCCGTTCTTATCACTTTTCTAAAATAATAGCAACTTTAAATCATGAAACGTGAAACAACAATGTTTGCATTTTCTTATATCAGTTCTAGCATACAATTAAGTTTTCTCTGAAACTAGTCGGTAGAGTTGGCTAAAATTATCAATATTTGTTTTATGTTATGTAACGCTGGATAATTTGGTCCGTTCTTATCACTTTTCTAAAATAATAGCAACTTTAAATCGTGAAACGTGAAACAGCAATGTTTGTATTTTCTTATATTAGTTCTAGCATACAATTAAGTTTTCTCTGAAACTATTCGGTAGAGTTGGCTAAAATTATCAATATTAGTTTTACGTTATGTAACGCTGGATAATTTGGTCCGTTCTTATCACTTTTCTAAAATAATAGCAACTTTAAATCGTGAAACGTGAAACAACAATGTTTGCATTTTCTTATATTAGTTCTAGCATACAATTAAGTTTTCTCTGAAACTAGTCGGTAGAGTTGGCTAAAATTATCAATATTAGTTTTACGTTATGTAACGCTGGTTAATTTGGTCCGTTCTTATCACTTTTCTAAAATAATAGCAACTTTAAATCGTGAAACGTGAAACAACAATGTTTGCATTTTCTTATATTAGTTCTAGCATACAATTAAGTTTTCTCTAAAACTAGTCGGTAGAGTTGGCTAAAATTATCAATATTAGTTTCATGTTATGTAAAGCTGGTTAATTTGGTCCGTTCTTATCACTTTTCTAAAATAATAGCAACTTTAAATTTTGAAACGTGAAACAACAATGTTTGCATTTTCTTATATTAGTTCTAGCATACAATTAAGTTTTCTCTGAAACTAGTCGTTAGAGTTCCTTAAAATTATCAATATTTGTTTCATGTTATGTAACGCTGGATAATTTGGTCCGTTCTTATCACTTTTCTAAAATAATAGCAACTTTAAATCGTGAAACGTGAAACAACAATGTTTGCATTTTCTTATATTAGTTCTAGCATACAATTAAGTTTTCTCTGAAACTAGTCGTTAGAGTTCCTTAAAATTATCAATATTTGTTTCATGTTATGTAAAGCTGGTTAATTTGGTCCGTTCTTATCACTTTTCTAAAATAATAGCAACTTTAAATCATGAAACGTGAAACAACAATGTTTGCATTTTCTTATATCAGTTCTAGCATACAATTAAGTTTTCTCTGAAACTATTCGGTAGAGTTGGCTAAAATTATCAATATTAGTTTTACGTTATGTAACGCTGGATAATTTGGTCCGTTCTTATCACTTTTCTAAAATAATAGCAACTTTAAATCGTGAAACGTGAAACAACAATGTTTGCATTTTCTTATATTAGTTCTAGCATACAATTAAGTTTTCTCTGAAACTAGTCGGTAGAGTTGGCTAAAATTATCAATATTAGTTTTACGTTATGTAACGCTGGTTAATTTGGTCCGTTCTTATCACTTTTCTAAAATAATAGCAACTTTAAATCGTGAAACGTGAAACAACAATGTTTGCATTTTCTTATATTAGTTCTAGCATACAATTAAGTTTTCTCTAAAACTAGTCGGTAGAGTTGGCTAAAATTATCAATATTAGTTTCATGTTATGTAAAGCTGGTTAATTTGGTCCGTTCTTATCACTTTTCTAAAATAATAGCAACTTTAAATTTTGAAACGTGAAACAACAATGTTTGCATTTTCTTATATTAGTTCTAACATACAATTAAGTTTTCTCTGAAACTAGTCGTTAGAGTTCCTTAAAATTATCAATATTTGTTTCATGTTATGTAAAGCTGGTTAATTTGGTCCGTTCTTATCACTTTTCTAAAATAATAGCAACTTTAAATCATGAAACGTGAAACAACAATGTTTGCATTTTCTTATATCAGTTCTAGCATACAATTAAGTTTTCTCTGAAACTAGTCGGTAGAGTTGGCTAAAATTATCAATATTAGTTTTATGTTATGTAACGCTGGTTAATTTGGTCCGTTCTTATCACTTTTCTAAAATAATAGCAACTTTAAATCGTGAAACGTGAAACAACAATGTTTGCATTTTCTTATATTAGTTCTAGCATACAATTAAGTTTTCTCTGAAACTAGTCGGTAGAGTTGGCTAAAATTATCAATATTTGTTTCATGTTATGTAAAGCTGGTTAATTTGGTCCGTTCTTATCACTTTTCTAAAATAATAGCAACTTTAAATCGTGAAACTTTAAACAACAATGTTTGCATTTTCTTATATTAGTTCTAGCATACAATTAAGTTTTCTCTGAAACTAGTCGGTAGAGTTGGCTAAAATTATCAATATTAGTTTTATGTTATGTAACGCTGGTTAATTTGGTCCGTTCTTATCACTTTTCTAAAATAATAGCAACTTTAAATCTTGAAACGTGAAACAACAATGTTTGCATTTTCTTATATCAGTTCTAGCATACAATTAAGTTTTCTCTGAAACTAGTCGGTAGAGTTGGCTAAAATTATCAATATTAGTTTCATGTTATGTAAAGCTGGTTAATTTGGTCCGTTCTTATCATTTTTCTAAAATAATAGCAACTTTAAATCGTGAAACGTGAAACAACAATGTTTGCATTTTCTTATATTAGTTCTAGCATACAATTAAGTTTTCTCTGAAACTAGTCGGTAGAGTTGGCTAAAATTATCAATATTAGTTTCATGTTATGTAAAGCTGGTTAATTTGGTCCGTTCTTATCACTTTTCTAAAATAATAGCAACTTTAAATCTTGAAACGTGAAACAGCAATGTTTGCATTTTCTTATATTAGTTCTAGCATACAATTAAGTTTTCTCTGAAACTAGTCGGTAGAGTTGGCTAAAATTATCAATATTAGTTTTGTGTTATGTAAAGCTGATAAAATTGGTCCGTTCTTATCACTTTTCTAAAATAATAGCAACTTTGAATCGTGAAACGTGAAACAACAATGTTTGCATTTTCTTATATTAGTTCTAGCATACAATTAAGATTTCTCTGAAACTTGTCGGTAGAGTTGGCTAAAATTATCAATATTAGTTTTATGTTATGTAACGCTGGATAAGTTGGTCCGTTCATATCACTTTTCTAAAATAATAGCAACTTTAAATCGTGAAACGTGAAACAACAATGTTTGCATTTTCTTATATTAGTTCTAGCATACAATTAAGTTTTCTCTGAAACTAGTCGGTAGAGTTGGCTAAAATTATCAATATTAGTTTCATGTTATGTAACGCTGGTTAATTTGGTCCGTTCTTATCACTTTTCTAAAATAATAGCAACTTTAAATCGTGAAACGTGAAACAACAATGTTTGCATTTTCTTATATTAGTTCTAGCATACAATTAAGTTTTCTCTGAAACTAGTTGGTAGAGTTGGCTAAAATTATCAATATTAGTTTTGTGTTATGTGAAGCTGATAAACTTGGTCCGTTCTTATCACTTTTCTAAAATAATAGCAACTTTGAATCGTGAAACGTGAAACAACAATGTTTGCATTTTCTTATATTAGTTCTAGCATACAATTAAGTTTTCTCTGAAACTAGTCGGTAGAGTTGGCTAAAATTATCAATATTAGTTTCATGTTATGTAAAGCTGGTTAATTTGGTCCGTTCTTATCACTTTTCTAAAATAATAGCAACTTTAAATCGTGAAACGTGAAACAACAATGTTTGCATTTTCTTATATTAGTTCTAGCATACAATTAAGATTTCTCTGAAACTAGTCGGTAGAGTTGGCTAAAATTATCAATATTAGTTTTATGTTATGTAACGCTGGTTAATTTGGTCCGTTCTTATCACTTTTCTAAAATAATAGCAACTTTAAATCGTGAAACGTGAAACAACAATGTTTGCATTTTCTTATATTAGTTCTAACATACAATTAAGTTTTCTCTGAAACTAGTCGGTAGAGTTGGCTAAAATTATCAATATTAGTTTTATGTTATGTAAATCTGGTTAATTTGGTCCGTTCTTATCACTTTTCTAAAATAATAGCAACTTTAAATCTTGAAACGTGAAACAACAATGTTTGCATTTTCTTATATCAGTTCTAGCATACAATTAAGTTTTCTCTGAAACTAGTCGGTAGAATTGGCTAAAATTATCAATATTAGTTTCATGTTATGTAAAGCTGGTTAATTTGGTCCGTTCTTATCACTTTTCTAAAATAATAGCAACTTTAAATCGTGAAACGTGAAACAACAATGTTTGCATTTTCTTATATTAGTTCTAGCATACAATTAAGTTTTCTCTGAAACTAGTCGGTAGAGTTGGCTAAAATTATCAATATTAGTTTCATGTTATGTAAAGCTGGTTAATTTGGTCCGTTCTTAACACTTTTCTAAAATAATAGCAACTTTAAATCTTGAAACTTGAAACAGCAATGTTTGCATTTTCTTATATTAGTTCTAGCATACAATTAAGTTTTCTCTGAAACTAGTCGGTAGAGTTGGCTAAAATTATCAATATTAGTTTTGTGTTATGTAAAGCTGGTTAATTTGGTCCGTTCTTATCACTTTTCTAAAATAATAGCAACTTTGAATCGTGAAACGTGAAACAACAATGTTTGCATTTTCTTATATTAGTTCTAGAATACAATTAAGATTTCTCTGAAACTAGTCGGTAGAGTTGGCTAAAATTATCAATATTAGTTTCATGTTATGTAAAGCTGGTTAATTTGGTCCGTTCTTATCACTTTTCTAAAATAATAGCAACTTTAAATCTTGAAACGTGAAACAGCAATGTTTGCATTTTCTTATATTAGTTCTAGCATACAATTAAGTTTTCTCTGAAACTAGTTGGTAGAGTTGGCTAAAATTATCAATATTAGTTTTGTGTTATGTAAAGCTGATAAAATTGGTCCGTTCTTATCACTTTTCTAAAATAATAGCAACTTTAAATCGTGAAACGTGAAACAACAATGTTTGCATTTTCTTATATTAGTTCTAGCATACAATTAAGTTTTCTCTGAAACTAGTCGTTAGAGTTCCTTAAAATTATCAATATTTGTTTCATGTTATGTAAAGCTGGTTAATTTGGTCCGTTCTTATCACTTTTCTAAAATAATAGCAACTTTAAATCATGAAACGTGAAACAACAATGTTTGCATTTTCTTATATCAGTTCTAGCATACAATTAAGTTTTCTCTGAAACTAGTCGGTAGAGTTGGCTAAAATTATCAATATTTGTTTTATGTTATGTAACGCTGGATAATTTGGTCCGTTCTTATCACTTTTCTAAAATAATAGCAACTTTAAATCGTGAAACGTGAAACAGCAATGTTTGTATTTTCTTATATTAGTTCTAGCATACAATTAAGTTTTCTCTGAAACTATTCGGTAGAGTTGGCTAAAATTATCAATATTAGTTTTACGTTATGTAACGCTGGATAATTTGGTCCGTTCTTATCACTTTTCTAAAATAATAGCAACTTTAAATCGTGAAACGTGAAACAACAATGTTTGCATTTTCTTATATTAGTTCTAGCATACAATTAAGTTTTCTCTGAAACTAGTCGGTAGAGTTGGCTAAAATTATCAATATTAGTTTTACGTTATGTAACGCTGGTTAATTTGGTCCGTTCTTATCACTTTTCTAAAATAATAGCAACTTTAAATCGTGAAACGTGAAACAACAATGTTTGCATTTTCTTATATTAGTTCTAGCATACAATTAAGTTTTCTCTAAAACTAGTCGGTAGAGTTGGCTAAAATTATCAATATTAGTTTCATGTTATGTAAAGCTGGTTAATTTGGTCCGTTCTTATCACTTTTCTAAAATAATAGCAACTTTAAATTTTGAAACGTGAAACAACAATGTTTGCATTTTCTTATATTAGTTCTAGCATACAATTAAGTTTTCTCTGAAACTAGTCGTTAGAGTTCCTTAAAATTATCAATATTTGTTTCATGTTATGTAAAGCTGGTTAATTTGGTCCGTTCTTATCACTTTTCTAAAATAATAGCAACTTTAAATCATGAAACGTGAAACAACAATGTTTGCATTTTCTTATATCAGTTCTAGCATACAATTAAGTTTTCTCTGAAACTAGTCGGTAGAGTTCCTTAAAATTATCAATATTTGTTTCATGTTATGTAAAGCTGGTTAATTTGGTCCGTTCTTATCACTTTTCTAAAATAATAGCAACTTTAAATCGTGAAACTTTAAACAACAATGTTTGCATTTTCTTATATTAGTTCTAGCATACAATTAAGTTTTCTCTGAAACTAGTCGGTAGAGTTGGCTAAAATTATCAATATTAGTTTTATGTTATGTAACGCTGGTTAATTTGGTCCGTTCTTATCACTTTTCTAAAATAATAGCAACTTTAAATCGTGAAACGTGAAACAGCAATGTTTGTATTTTCTTATATTAGTTCTAGCATACAATTAAGTTTTCTCTGAAACTATTCGGTAGAGTTGGCTAAAATTATCAATATTAGTTTTACGTTATGTAACGCTGGATAATTTGGTCCGTTCTTATCACTTTTCTAAAATAATAGCAACTTTAAATCGTGAAACGTGAAACAACAATGTTTGCATTTTCTTATATTAGTTCTAGCATACAATTAAGTTTTCTCTGAAACTAGTCGGTAGAGTTGGCTAAAATTATCAATATTAGTTTTATGTTATGTAACGCTGGTTAATTTGGTCCGTTCTTATCACTTTTCTAAAATAATAGCAACTTTAAATCTTGAAACGTGAAACAACAATGTTTGCATTTTCTTATATCAGTTCTAGCATACAATTAAGTTTTCTCTGAAACTAGTCGGTAGAGTTGGCTAAAATTATCAATATTAGTTTCATGTTATGTAAAGCTGGTTAATTTGGTCCGTTCTTATCATTTTTCTAAAATAATAGCAACTTTAAATCGTGAAACGTGAAACAACAATGTTTGCATTTTCTTATATTAGTTCTAGCATACAATTAAGTTTTCTCTGAAACTAGTCGGTAGAGTTGGCTAAAATTATCAATATTAGTTTCATGTTATGTAAAGCTGGTTAATTTGGTCCGTTCTTATCACTTTTCTAAAATAATAGCAACTTTAAATCTTGAAACGTGAAACAGCAATGTTTGCATTTTCTTATATTAGTTCTAGCATACAATTAAGTTTTCTCTGAAACTAGTCGGTAGAGTTGGCTAAAATTATCAATATTAGTTTTGTGTTATGTAAAGCTGATAAAATTGGTCCGTTCTTATCACTTTTCTAAAATAATAGCAACTTTGAATCGTGAAACGTGAAACAACAATGTTTGCATTTTCTTATATTAGTTCTAGCATACAATTAAGATTTCTCTGAAACTTGTCGGTAGAGTTGGCTAAAATTATCAATATTAGTTTCATGTTATGTAAAGCTGGTTAATTTGGTCCGTTCTTATCACTTTTCTAAAATAATAGCAACTTTAAATCTTGAAACGTGAAACAGCAATGTTTGCATTTTCTTATATTAGTTCTAGCATACAATTAAGTTTTCTCTGAAACTAGTCGGTAGAGTTGGCTAAAATTATCAATATTAGTTTTGTGTTATGTAAAGCTGATAAAATTGGTCCGTTCTTATCACTTTTCTAAAATAATAGCAACTTTGAATCGTGAAACGTGAAACAACAATGTTTGCATTTTCTTATATTAGTTCTAGCATACAATTAAGATTTCTCTGAAACTTGTCGGTAGAGTTGGCTAAAATTATCAATATTAGTTTTATGTTATGTAACGCTGGATAAGTTGGTCCGTTCATATCACTTTTCTAAAATAATAGCAACTTTAAATCGTGAAACGTGAAACAACAATGTTTGCATTTTCTTATATTAGTTCTAGCATACAATTAAGTTTTCTCTGAAACTAGTCGGTAGAGTTGGCTAAAATTATCAATATTAGTTTTGTGTTATGTAAAGCTGATAAAATTGGTCCGTTCTTATCACTTTTCTAAAATAATAGCAACTTTGAATCGTGAAACGTGAAACAACAATGTTTGCATTTTCTTATATTAGTTCTAGCATACAATTAAGATTTCTCTGAAACTTGTCGGTAGAGTTGGCTAAAATTATCAATATTAGTTTTATGTTATGTAACGCTGGATAAGTTGGTCCGTTCATATCACTTTTCTAAAATAATAGCAACTTTAAATCGTGAAACGTGAAACAACAATGTTTGCATTTTCTTATATTAGTTCTAGCATACAATTAAGTTTTCTCTGAAACTAGTCGGTAGAGTTGGCTAAAATTATCAATATTAGTTTCATGTTATGTAACGCTGGTTAATTTGGTCCGTTCTTATCACTTTTCTAAAATAATAGCAACTTTAAATCGTGAAACGTGAAACAACAATGTTTGCATTTTCTTATATTAGTTCTAGCATACAATTAAGTTTTCTCTGAAACTAGTTGGTAGAGTTGGCTAAAATTATCAATATTAGTTTCATGTTATGTAAAGCTGGTTAATTTGGTCCGTTCTTATCACTTTTCTAAAATAATAGCAACTTTAAATCGTGAAACGTGAAACAACAATGTTTGCATTTTCTTATATTAGTTCTAGCATACAATTAAGTTTTCTCTGAAACTAGTCGGTAGAGTTGGCTAAAATTATCAATATTAGTTTCATGTTATGTAAAGCTGGTTAATTTGGTCCGTTCTTATCACTTTTCTAAAATAATAGCAACTTTAAATCTTGAAACGTGAAACAACAATGTTTGCATTTTCTTATATCAGTTCTAGCATACAATTAAGTTTTCTCTGAAACTAGTCGGTAGAGTTGGCTAAAATTATCAATATTAGTTTCATGTTATGTAAAGCTGGTTAATTTGGTCCGTTCTTATCATTTTTCTAAAATAATAGCAACTTTAAATCGTGAAACGTGAAACAACAATGTTTGCATTTTCTTATATTAGTTCTAGCATACAATTAAGTTTTCTCTGAAACTAGTCGGTAGAGTTGGCTAAAATTATCAATATTAGTTTCATGTTATGTAAAGCTGGTTAATTTGGTCCGTTCTTATCACTTTTCTAAAATAATAGCAACTTTAAATCTTGAAACGTGAAACAGCAATGTTTGCATTTTCTTATATTAGTTCTAGCATACAATTAAGTTTTCTCTGAAACTAGTCGGTAGAGTTGGCTAAAATTATCAATATTAGTTTTGTGTTATGTAAAGCTGATAAAATTGGTCCGTTCTTATCACTTTTCTAAAATAATAGCAACTTTGAATCGTGAAACGTGAAACAACAATGTTTGCATTTTCTTATATTAGTTCTAGCATACAATTAAGATTTCTCTGAAACTTGTCGGTAGAGTTGGCTAAAATTATCAATATTAGTTTTATGTTATGTAACGCTGGATAAGTTGGTCCGTTCATATCACTTTTCTAAAATAATAGCAACTTTAAATCGTGAAACGTGAAACAACAATGTTTGCATTTTCTTATATTAGTTCTAGCATACAATTAAGTTTTCTCTGAAACTAGTCGGTAGAGTTGGCTAAAATTATCAATATTAGTTTCATGTTATGTAACGCTGGTTAATTTGGTCCGTTCTTATCACTTTTCTAAAATAATAGCAACTTTAAATCGTGAAACGTGAAACAACAATGTTTGCATTTTCTTATATTAGTTCTAGCATACAATTAAGTTTTCTCTGAAACTAGTTGGTAGAGTTGGCTAAAATTATCAATATTAGTTTCATGTTATGTAAAGCTGGTTAATTTGGTCCGTTCTTATCACTTTTCTAAAATAATAGCAACTTTAAATCGTGAAACGTGAAACAACAATGTTTGCATTTTCTTATATTAGTTCTAGCATACAATTAAGTTTTCTCTGAAACTAGTCGGTAGAGTTGGCTAAAATTATCAATATTAGTTTTATGTTATGTAACGCTGGTTAATTTGATCCGTTCTTATCACTTTTCTAAAATAATAGCAACTTTAAATCGTGAAACGTGAAACAACAATGTTTGCATTTTCTTATATTAGTTCTAGCATACAATTAAGTTTTCTCTGAAACTAGTCGGTAGAGTTGGCTAAAATTATCAATATTAGTTTCATGTTATGTAAAGCTGGTTAATTTGGTCCGTTCTTATCACTTTTCTAAAATAATAGCAACTTTAAATCGTGAAACGTGAAACAACAATATTTGCATTTTCTTATATTAGTTCTAGCATACAATTAAGTTTTCTCTGAAACTAGTCGGTAGAGTTGGCTAAAATTATCAATATTAGTTTCATGTTATGTAAAGCTGGTTAATTTGGTCCGTTCTTATCACTTTTCTAAAATAATAGGTACTTTAAATCGTGAAACGTGAAACAACAATGTTTGCATTTTCTTATATTAGTTCTAGCATACAATTAAGTTTTCTCTGAAACTAGTCGGTAGAGTTGGCTAAAATTATCAATATTAGTTTCATGTTATGTAAAGCTGGTTAATTTGGTCCGTTCTTCTCACTTTTCTAAAATAATAGCAACTTTAAATCGTGAAACGTGAAACAACAATATTTGCATTTTCTTATATTAGTTCTAGCATACAATTAAGTTTTCTCTGAAACTAGTCGGTAGAGTTGGCTAACATTATCAATATTAGTTTTATGTTATGTAACGCTGGTTAATTTGGTCCGTTCTTATCACTTTTCTAAAATAATAGCAACTTTAAATCGTGAAACGTGAAACAACAATGTTTGCATTTTCTTATATTAGTTCTAGCATACAATTAAGTTTTCTTTGAAACTAGTCGGTAGAGTTGGCTAAAATTATCAATATTAATTTCATGTTATGTAAAGCTGGTTAATTTGGTCCGTTCTTATCACTTTTCTAAAATAATAGCAACTTTAAATCGTGAAACGTGAAACAACAATGTTTGCATTTTCTTATATTAGTTCTAGCATACAATTAAGTTTTCTCTGAAACTAGTCGGTAGAGTTGGCTAAAATTATCAATATTAGTTTTGTGTTATGTAAAGCTGATAAACTTGGTCCGTTCTTATTACTTTTCTAAAATAATAGCAACTTTAAATCGTGAAACGTGAAACAACAATGTTTGCATTTTCTTATATTAGTTCTAGCATACAATTAAGTTTTCTCTGAAACTAGTCGGTAGAGTTGGCTAAAATTATCAATATTAGTTTTATGTTATGTAAAGCTGGTTAATTTGGTCCGTTCTTATCACTTTTCTAAAATAATAGCAACTTTAAATCGTGAAACGTGAAACAACAATGTTTGCATTTTCTTATATTAGTTCTAGCATACAATTAAGTTTTTTCTGAAACTAGTCGGTAGAGTTGGCTAAAATTATCAATATTAGTTTCATGTTATGTAAAGCTGGTTAATTTGGTCCGTTCTTATCACTTTTCTAAAATAATAGCAACTTTAAATCGTGAAACGTGAAACAACAATGTTTGCATTTTCTTATATTAGTTCTAGCATACAATTAAGTTTTCTCTGAAACTAGTCGGTAGAGTTGACTAAAATTATCAATATTAGTTTTATGTTATGTAAAGCTGGTTAATTTGGTCCGTTCTTATCACTTTTCTAAAATAATAGCAACTTTAAATCGTGAAACGTGAAACAACAATGTTTGCATTTTCTTATATTAGTTCTAGCATACAATTAAGTTTTTTCTGAAACTAGTCGGTAGAGTTGGCTAAAATTATCAATATTAGTTTCATGTTATGTAAAGCTGGTTAATTTGGTCCGTTCTTATCACTTTTCTAAAATAATAGCAACTTTAAATCGTGAAACGTGAAACAACAATGTTTGCATTTTCTTATATTAGTTCTAGCATACAATTAAGTTTTCTCTGAAACTAGTCGGTAGAGTTGACTAAAATTATCAATATTAGTTTCATGTTATGTAAACCTGGTTAATTTGGTCCGTTCTTATCACTTTTCTAAAATAATAGCAACTTTAAATCGTGAAACGTGAAACAACAATATTTGCATTTTCTTATATTAGTTCTAGCATACAATTAAGTTTTCTCTGAAACTAGTCGGTAGAGTTGGGTAAAATTATCAATATTAGTTTTATGTTATGTAACGCTGGTAAATTTGGTCCGTTCTTATCACTTTTCTAAAATAATAGCAACTTTAAATCGTGAAACGTGAAACAACAATGTTTGCATTTTCTTATATTAGTTCTAGCATACAATTAAGTTTTCTCTGAAACTAGTCGGTAGAGTTGGCTAAAATTATCAATATTAGTTTTATTTTATGTAAAGCTGATTAATTTGGTCCGTTCTTATCACTTTTCTAAAATAATAGAAATTTCAAATCGTGAAAAGTGAAACAACCATGTTTGCATTTTCTTATATTAGTTCTAGCATACAATTAAGTTTTCTCTGAAACTAGTCGGTAGAGTTGGCTAAAAATATCAATATTAGTTTTACGTTATGTAACGCTGGTTAATTTGGTCCGTTCTTATCACTTTTCTAAAATAATAGCAGCTTTAAATCGTGAAACGTGAAACAACAATGTTTGCATTTTCTTATATTAGTTCTAGCCTACAATTAAGTTTTCTCTGAAACTAGTCGGTAGAGTTGGCTAAAATTATCCATATTAGTTGTATTTTATGTAACGCTGGTTAATTTGGTCCGTTCCTATCACTTTTCTAAAATAATAGCAACTTTAAATCGTGAAACGTGAAACAACAATGTTTGCATTTTCTTATATTAGTTCTAGCATACAATTAAGTTTTCTCTGAAAGTAGTCGGTAGAGTTGGCTAAAATTATCAATATTAGTTGTATTTTATTTAACGCTGGTTAATTTGGTCCGTTCCTATCACTTTTCTAAAATAATAGCAACTTTAAATCGTGAAACGTGAAACAACAATGTTTGCATTTTCTTATATTAGTTCTAGCATACAATTAAGTTTTCTCTGAAACTAGTCGGTAGAGTTGGCTAAAATTATCAATATTAGTTTTATGTTATGTAACGCTGGTTAATTTGGTCCGTTCTTATCACCTTTCTCAAATAATAGCAGCTTTAAATCGTGAAACAACCATGTTTGCATATTCTTATATTAGTTCTAGCATACAATTAAGTTTTCTCTGAAACTAGTCGGTAGAGTTGGCTAAAATTCTCAATATTAGTTTTATGTTATGTAACGCTGGTTAATTTGGTCCGTTCTTATCACCTTTCTAAAATAATAGCAACTTTAAATCGTGAAACGTGAAACAACAATGTTTGCATTTTCTTATATTAGTTCTAGCATACAATTAAGTTTTCTCTGAAACTAGTCGGTAGAGTGGGCTAAAATTATCAATATTAGTTTTATGTTATGTAACGCTGATTAATTTGGTCCGTTCTTATCACTTTTCTAAAATAATAGCAGCTTTAAATCGTGAAACGTGAAACAACAATGTTTGCATTTTCTTATATTAGTTCTAGCATACAATTAAGTTTTCTCTGAAACTAGTCGGTAGAGTTGGCTAAAATTATCAATATTAGTTTTATGTTATGTAACGCTGGTTAATTTGGTCCGTTCGTATCACTTTTCTAAAATAATAGCAACTTTAAATCGTGAACGTGAAACAACAATGTTTGCATTTTCTTATATTAGTTCTAGCATACAATTAAGTTTTCTCTGAAACTAGTCGGTAGAGTTGGCTACAATTATCAATATTAGTTTTATGTTACGTAACGCTAGTTAATTTGGTCCGTTCTTATCACTTTTCTAAAATAATAGCAGCTTTAAATCTTGAAACGTGAAACAACAATGTTTGCATTTTCTTATATTAGTTCTAGCCTACAATTAAGTTTTCTCTGAAACTAGTCGGTAGAGTTGGCTAAAATTATCAATATTAGTTTTATGGTATGTAACGCTGGTTAATTTGGTCCGTTCGTATCACTTTTCTAAAATAATAGCAACTTTAAATCGTGAACGTGAAACAACAATGTTTGCATTTTCTTATATTAGTTCTAGCATACAATTAAGTTTTCTCTGAAACTAGTCGGTAGAGTTGGCTACAATTATCAATATTAGTTTTATGTTACGTAACGCTAGTTAATTTGGTCCGTTCTTATCACTTTTCTAAAATAATAGCAGCTTTAAATCTTGAAACGTGAAACAACAATGTTTGCATTTTCTTATATTAGTTCTAGCCTACAATTAAGTTTTCTCTGAAACTAGTCGGTAGAGTTGGCTAAAATTATCCATATTAGTTGTATTTTATGTAACGCTGGTTAATTTGGTCCGTTCCTATCACTTTTCTAAAATAATAGCAACTTTAAATCGTGAAACGTGAAACAACAATGTTTGCATTTTCTTATATTAGTTCTAGCATACAATTAAGTTTTCTCTGAAAGTAGTCGGTAGAGTTGGCTAAAATTATCAATATTAGTTGTATTTTATTTAACGCTGGTTAATTTGGTCCGTTCCTATCACTTTTCTAAAATAATAGCAACTTTAAATCGTGAAACGTGAAACAACAATGTTTGCATTTTCTTATATTAGTTCTAGCATACAATTAAGTTTTCTCTGAAACTAGTCGGTAGAGTTGGCTAAAATTATCAATATTAGTTTTATGTTATGTAACGCTGGTTAATTTGGTCCGTTCTTATCACCTTTCTCAAATAATAGCAGCTTTAAATCGTGAAACAACCATGTTTGCATATTCTTATATTAGTTCTAGCATACAATTAAGTTTTCTCTGAAACTAGTCGGTAGAGTTGGCTAAAATTCTCAATATTAGTTTTATGTTATGTAACGCTGGTTAATTTGGTCCGTTCTTATCACCTTTCTAAAATAATAGCAACTTTAAATCGTGAAACGTGAAACAACAATGTTTGCATTTTCTTATATTAGTTCTAGCATACAATTAAGTTTTCTCTGAAACTAGTCGGTAGAGTGGGCTAAAATTATCAATATTAGTTTTATGTTATGTAACGCTGGTTAATTTGGTCCGTTCTTATCACTTTTCTAAAATAATAGCAGCTTTAAATCGTGAAACGTGAAACAACAATGTTTGCATTTTCTTATATTAGTTCTAGCATACAATTTAGTTTTCTCTGAAACTAGTCGGTAGAGTTGGCTAAAATTATCAATATTAGTTTTATTTTGTGTAAAGCTGATTAATTTGTGTTGATCTTATCACTTTTCTAAAATAATAGAAACTTCAAATCGTGAAAAGTGAAACAACCATGTTTGCATTTTCTTATATTAGTTCTAGCATACAATTAAGTTTTCTCTGAAACTAGTCGGTAGAGTTGGCTAAAATTATCAATATTAGTTTTATGTTATGTAACGCTGGTTAATTTGGTCCGTTCGTATCACTTTTCTAAAATAATAGCAACTTTAAATCGTGAACGTGAAACAACAATGTTTGCATTTTCTTATATTAGTTCTAGCATACAATTAAGTTTTCTCTGAAACTAGTCGGTAGAGTTGGCTACAATTATCAATATTAGTTTTATGTTACGTAACGCTAGTTAATTTGGTCCGTTCTTATCACTTTTCTAAAATAATAGCAGCTTTAAATCTTGAAACGTGAAACAACAATGTTTGCATTTTCTTATATTAGTTCTAGCCTACAATTAAGTTTTCTCTGAAACTAGTCGGTAGAGTTGGCTAAAATTATCAATATTAGTTTTATGGTATGTAACGCTGGTTAATTTGGTCCGTTCGTATCACTTTTCTAAAATAATAGCAACTTTAAATCGTGAACGTGAAACAACAATGTTTGCATTTTCTTATATTAGTTCTAGCATACAATTAAGTTTTCTCTGAAACTAGTCGGTAGAGTTGGCTACAATTATCAATATTAGTTTTATGTTACGTAACGCTAGTTAATTTGGTCCGTTCTTATCACTTTTCTAAAATAATAGCAGCTTTAAATCTTGAAACGTGAAACAACAATGTTTGCATTTTCTTATATTAGTTCTAGCATACAATTAAGTTTTCTCTGAAACTAGTCGGTAGAGTTGGCTAAAATTATCAATATTAGTTTTATGTTATGTAACGCTGGATAATTTGGTCCGTTCTTATCACTTTTCTAAAATAATAGCAACTTTAAATCGTGAACGTGAAACAACAATGTTTGCATTTTCTTATATTAGTTCTAGCATACAATTAAGTTTTCTCTGAAACTAGTCGGTAGAGTTGGCTACAATTATCAATATTAGTTTTATGTTACGTAACGCTAGTTAATTTGGTCCGTTCTTATCACTTTTCTAAAATAATAGCAACTTTAAATCTTGAAACGTGAAACAACAATGTTTGCATTTTCTTATATTAGTTCTAGCATACAATTAAGTTTTCTCTGAAACTAGTCGGTAGAGTTGGCTAAAATTATCAATATTAGTTTTATGTTATGTAACGCTGGATAATTTGGTCCGTTCTTATCACTTTTCTAAAATAATAGCAACTTTAAATCGTGAACGTGAAACAACAATGTTTGCATTTTCTTATATTAGTTCTAGCATACAATTAAGTTTTCTCTGAAACTAGTCGGTAGAGTTGGCTAAAATTATCAATATTAGTTTTATGTTACGTAACGCTAGTTAATTTGGTCCGATCTTATCACTTTTCTAAAATAATAGCAGCTTTAAATCTTGAAACGTGAAACAACAATGTTTGCATTTTCTTATATTAGTTCTAGCCTACAATTAAGTTTTCTCTGAAACTAGTCGGTAGAGTTGGCTAAAATTATCAATATTAGTTTTATGTTATGTAACGCTGGTTAATTTGGTCCGTTCGTATCACTTTTCTAAAATAATAGCAACTTTAAATCGTGAACGTGAAACAACAATGTTTGCATTTTCTTATATTAGTTCTAGCATACAATTAAGTTTTCTCTGAAACTAGTCGGTAGAGTTGGCTACAATTATCAATATTAGTTTTATGTTACGTAACGCTAGTTAATTTGGTCCGTTCTTATCACTTTTCTAAAATAATAGCAGCTTTAAATCTTGAAACGTGAAACAACAATGTTTGCATTTTCTTATATTAGTTCTAGCATACAATTAAGTTTTCTCTGAAACTAGTCGGTAGAGTTGGCTAAAATTATCAATATTAGTTTCATGTTATGTAAAGCTGGTTAATTTGGTCCGTTCTTATCACTTTTCTAAAATAATAGCAACTTTAAATCGTGAAACGTGAAACAACAATGTTTGCATTTTCTTATATTAGTTCTAGCATACAATTAAGTTTTCTCTGAAACTAGTCGGTAGAGTTGGCTAAAATTATCAATATTAGTTTTATGTTATGTAACGCTGGTTAATTTGGTCCGTTCTTATCACTTTTCTAAAATAATAGCAACTTTAAATCGTGAAACGTGAAACAACAAGGTTTGCATTTTCTTATATTAGTTCTAGCATACAATTAAGTTTTCTCTGAAACTAGTCGGTAGAGTTGGCTAAAATTATCAATATTAGTTTCATGTTATGTAAAGCTGGTTAATTTGGTCCGTTCTTATCACTTTTCTAAAATAATAGCAACTTTAAATCGTGAAACGTGAAACAACAATGTTTGCATTTTCTTATATTAGTTCTAGCATACAATTAAGTTTTCTCTGAAACTAGTCGGTAGAGTTGGCTAAAATTATCAATATTAGTTTTATGTTATGTAACGCTGGTTAATTTGGTCCGTTCTTATCACTTTTCTAAAATAATAGCAACTTTAAATAGTGAAACGTGAAACAACAATGTTTGCATTTTCTTATATTAGTTCTAGCATACAATTAAGTTTTCTCTGAAACTAGTCGGTAGAGTTGGCTAAAATTATCGATATTAGTTTCATGTTATGTAAAGCTGGTTAATTTGGTCCGTTCTTATCACTTTTCTAAAATAATAGCAACTTTAAATCGTGAAACGTGAAACAACAATGTTTGCATTTTCTTATATTAGTTCTAGCATACAATTAAGTTTTCTCTGAAACTAGTCGGTAGAGTTGGCTAAAATTATCAATATTAGTTTCATGTTATGTAAAGATGGTTAATTTGGACCGTTCTTATCACTTTTCTAAAATAATAGCAACTTTAAATCGTGAAACGTGAAACAACAATATTTGCATTTTCTTATATTAGTTCTAGCATACAATTAAGTTTTCTCTGAAACTAGTCGGTAGAGTTGGCTAAAATTATCAATATTAGTTTTATTTTATGTAACGCTGGTTAATTTGGTCCGTTCGTATCACTTTTCTAAAATAATAGCAACTTTAAATCGTGAACGTGAAACAACAATGTTTGCATTTTCTTATATTAGTTCTAGCATACAATTAAGTTTTCTCTGAAACTAGTCGGTAGAGTTGGCTACAATTATCAATATTAGTTTTATGTTACGTAACGCTAGTTAATTTGGTCCGTTCTTATCACTTTTCTAAAATAATAGCAGCTTTAAATCTTGAAACGTGAAACAACAATGTTTGCATTTTCTTATATTAGTTCTAGCATACAATTAAGTTTTCTCTGAAACTAGTCGGTAGAGTTGGCTAAAATTATCAATATTAGTTTTATGTTATGTAACGCTGGATAATTTGGTCCGTTCTTATCACTTTTCTAAAATAATAGCAACTTTAAATCGTGAACGTGAAACAACAATGTTTGCATTTTCTTATATTAGTTCTAGCATACAATTAAGTTTTCTCTGAAACTAGTCGGTAGAGTTGGCTACAATTATCAATATTAGTTTTATGTTACGTATCGCTAGTTAATTTGGTCCGTTCTTATCACTTTTCTAAAATAATAGCAGCTTTAAATCTTGAAACGTGAAACAACAATGTTTGCATTTTCTTATATTAGTTCTAGCCTACAATTAAGTTTTCTCTGAAACTATTCGGTAGAGTTGGCTAAAATTATCAATATTAGTTTTACGTTATGTAACGCTGGTTAATTTGGTCCGTTCGTATCACTTTTCTAAAATAATAGCAACTTTAAATCGTGGACGTGAAACAACAATGTTTGCATTTTCTTATATTAGTTCTAGCATACAATTAAGTTTTCTCTGAAACTAGTCGGTAGAGTTGGCTACAATTATCAATATTAGTTTTATGTTACGTAACGCTAGTTAATTTGGTCCGTTCTTATCACTTTTCTAAAATAATAGCAGCTTTAAATCTTGAAACGTGAAACAACAATGTTTGCATTTTCTTATATTAGTTCTAGCATACAATTAAGTTTTCTCTGAAACTAGTCGGTAGAGTTGGCTAAAATTATCAATATTAGTTTTATGTTATGTAACGCTGGATAATTTGGTCCGTTCTTATCACTTTTCTAAAATAATAGCATCTTTAAATCGTGAAACGTGAAACAACAATGTTTGCATTTTCTTATATTAGTTCTAGCATACAATTAAGTTTTCTCTGAAACTAGTCGGTAGAGTTGGCTAAAATTATCAATATTAGTTTTATGTTATGTAACGCTGGTTAATTTGGTCCGTTCTTATCACTTTTCTAAAATAATAGCAACTTTAAATCGTGAAACGTGAAACAACAATGTTTGCATTTTCTTATATTAGTTCTAGCATACAATTAAGTTTTCTCTGAAACTAGTCGGTAGAGTTGGCTAAAATTATCAATATTAGTTTCATGTTATGTAAAGCTGGTTAATTTGGTCCGTTCTTATCACTTTTCTAAAATAATAGCAACTTTAAATCGTGAAACGTGAAACAACAATGTTTGCATTTTCTTATATTAGTTCTAGCATACAATTTAGTTTTCTCTGAAACTAGTCGGTAGAGTTGGCTAAAATTATCAATATTAGTTTTATTTTGTGTATAGCTGATTAATTTGTGTTGATCTTATCACTTTTCTAAAATAATAGAAACTTCAAATCGTGAAAAGTGAAACAACCATGTTTGCATTTTCTTATATTAGTTCTAGCATACAATTAAGTTTTCTCTGAAACTAGTCGGTAGAGTTGGCTAAAATTATCAATATTAGTTTTATGTTATGTAACGCTGGTTAATTTGGTCCGTTCGTATCACTTTTCTAAAATAATAGCAACTTTAAATCGTGAACGTGAAACAACAATGTTTGCATTTTCTTATATTAGTTCTAGCATACAATTAAGTTTTCTCTGAAACTAGTCGGTAGAGTTGGCTACAATTATCAATATTAGTTTTATGTTGCGTAACGCTAGTTAATTTGGTCCGTTCTTATCACTTTTCTAAAATAATAGCAGCTTTAAATCTTGAATCGTGAAACAACAATGTTTGCATTTTCTTATATTAGTTCTAGCCTACAATTAAGTTTTCTCTGAAACTAGTCGGTAGAGTTGGCTAAAATTATCAATATTAGTTTTATGGTATGTAACGCTGGTTAATTTGGTCCGTTCGTATCACTTTTCTAAAATAATAGCAACTTTAAATCGTGAACGTGAAACAACAATGTTTGCATTTTCTTATATTAGTTCTAGCATACAATTAAGTTTTCTCTGAAACTAGTCGGTAGAGTTGGCTACAATTATCAATATTAGTTTTATGTTACGTAACGCTAGTTAATTTGGTCCGTTCTTATCACTTTTCTAAAATAATAGCAACTTTAAATCTTGAAACGTGAAACAACAATGTTTGCATTTTCTTATATTAGTTCTAGCATACAATTAAGTTTTCTCTGAAACTAGTCGGTAGAGTTGGCTAAAATTATCAATATTAGTTTTATGTTATGTAACGCTGGATAATTTGGTCCGTTCTTATCACTTTTCTAAAATAATAGCAACTTTAAATCGTGAACGTGAAACAACAATGTTTGCATTTTCTTATATTAGTTCTAGCATACAATTAAGTTTTCTCTGAAACTAGTCGGTAGAGTTGGCTACAATTATCAATATTAGTTTTATGTTACGTAACGCTAGTTAATTTGGTCCGTTCTTATCACTTTTCTAAAATAATAGCAGCTTTAAATCTTGAAACGTGAAACAACAATGTTTGCATTTTCTTATATTAGTTCTAGCCTACAATTAAGTTTTCTCTGAAACTAGTCGGTAGAGTTGGCTAAAATTATCAATATTAGTTTTATGTTATGTAACGCTGGTTAATTTGGTCCGTTCGTATCACTTTTCTAAAATAATAGCAACTTTAAATCGTGAACGTGAAACAACAATGTTTGCATTTTCTTATATTAGTTCTAGCATACAATTAAGTTTTCTCTGAAACTAGTCGGTAGAGTTGGCTACAATTATCAATATTAGTTTTATGTTACGTAACGCTAGTTAATTTGGTCCGTTCTTATCACTTTTCTAAAATAATAGCAGCTTTAAATCTTGAAACGTGAAACAACAATGTTTGCATTTTCTTATATTAGTTCTAGCATACAATTAAGTTTTCTCTGAAACTAGTCGGTAGAGTTGGCTAAAATTATCAATATTAGTTTTATGTTATGTAACGCTGGATAATTTGGTCCGTTCTTATCACTTTTCTAAAATAATAGCATCTTTAAATCGTGAAACGTGAAACAACAATGTTTGCATTTTCTTATATTAGTTCTAGCATACAATTAAGTTTTCTCTGAAACTAGTCGGTAGAGTTGGCTAAAATTATCAATATTAGTTTTATGTTATGTAACGCTGGTTAATTTGGTCCGTTCTTATCACTTTTCTAAAATAATAGCAACTTTAAATCGTGAAACGTGAAACAACAATGTTTGCATTTTCTTATATTAGTTCTAGCATACAATTAAGTTTTCTCTGAAACTAGTCGGTAGAGTTGGCTAAAATTATCAATATTAGTTTCATGTTATGTAAAGCTGGTTAATTTGGTCCGTTCTTATCACTTTTCTAAAATAATAGCAACTTTAAATCGTGAAACGTGAAACAACAATGTTTGCATTTTCTTATATTAGTTCTAGCATACAATTAAGTTTTCTCTGAAACTAGTCGGTAGAGTTGGCTAAAATTATCAATATTAGTTTTATGTTATGTAACGCTGGTTAATTTGGTCCGTTCTTATCACTTTTCTAAAATAATAGCAACTTTAAATAGTGAAACGTGAAACAACAATGTTTGCATTTTCTTATATTAGTTCTAGCATACAATTAAGTTTTCTCTGAAACTAGTCGGTAGAGTTGGCTAAAATTATCGATATTAGTTTCATGTTATGTAAAGCTGGTTAATTTGGTCCGTTCTTATCACTTTTCTAAAATAATAGCAACTTTAAATCGTGAAACGTGAAACAACAATGTTTGCATTTTCTTATATTAGTTCTAGCATACAATTAAGTTTTCTCTGAAACTAGTCGGTAGAGTTGGCTAAAATTATCAATATTAGTTTTGTGTTATGTAAAGCTGATAAACTTGGTCCGTTCTTATCACTTTTCTAAAATAATAGCAACTTTAAATCGTGAAACGTGAAACAACAATGTTTGCATTTTCTTATATTAGTTCTAGCATACAATTAAGTTTTCTCTGAAACTAGTCGGTAGAGTTGGCTAAAATTATCAATATTAGTTTTATGTTATGTAAAGCTGGTTAATTTGGTCCGTTCTTATCACTTTTCTAAAATAATAGCAACTTTAAATCGTGAAACGTGAAACAACAATGTTTGCATTTTCTTATATTAGTTCTAGCATACAATTAAGTTTTCTCAGAAACTAGTCGGTAGAGTTGGCTAAAATTATCAATATTAGTTTCATGTTATGTAAAGCTGGTTAATTTGGTCCGTTCTTATCACTTTTCTAAAATAATAGCAACTTTAAATCGTGAAACGTGAAACAACAATGTTTGCATTTTCATATATTAGTTCTAGCATACAATTAAGTTTTCTCTGAAACTAGTCGGTAGAGTTGACTAAAACTATCAATATTAGTTTCATGTTATGTAAACCTGGTTAATTTGGTCCGTTCTTATCACTTTTCTAAAATAATAGCAACTTTAAATCGTGAAACGTGAAACAACAATGTTTGCATTTTCTTATATTAGTTCTAGCATACAATTAAGTTTTCTCTGAAACTAGTTGGTAGAGTTGGCTAAAATTATCAATATTAGTTTCATGTTATGTAAAGCTGGTTAATTTGGTCCGTTCTTATCACTTTTCTAAAATAATAGCAACTTTAAATCGTGAAACGTGAAACAACAATATTTGCATTTTCTTATATTAGTTCTAGCATACAATTAAGTTTTCTCTGAAACTAGTCGGTAGAGTTGGCTAAAATTATCAATATTAGTTTTATGTTATGTAACGCTGGATAATTTGGTCCGTTCTTATCACTTTTCTAAAATAATAGCAACTTTAAATCGTGAAACGTGAAACAACAATGTTTGCATTTTCGTATATTAGTTCTAGCATACAATTAAGTTTTCTTTGAACCTATTCGGTAGAGTTGGCTAAAATTATCAATATTAGTTTCATGTTATGTAAAGCTGGTTAATTTGGTCCGTTCTTATCACTTTTCTAAAATAATAGCAACTTTAAATCGTGAAACGTGAAACAACAATGTTTGCATTTTCTTATATTAGTTCTAGCATACAATTAAGTTTTCTCTGAAACTAGTCGGTAGAGTTGGCTAAAATTATCAATATTAGTTTCATGTTATGTAAAGCTGATAAACCTGGTCCGTTCTTATCACTTTTCTAAAATAATAGCAACTTTAAATCGTGAACGTGAAACAACAATGTTTGCATTTTCTTATATTAGTTCTAGCATACAATTAAGTTTTCTCTGAAACTAGTCGGTAGAGTTGGCTACAATTATCAATATTAGTTTTATGTTACGTAACGCTAGTTAATTTGGTCCGATCTTATCACTTTTCTAAAATAATAGCAGCTTTAAATCTTGAAACGTGAAACAACAATGTTTGCATTTTCTTATATTAGTTCTAGCCTACAATTAAGTTTTCTCTGAAACTAGTCGGTAGAGTTGGCTAAAATTATCAATATTAGTTTTATGTTATGTAACGCTGGTTAATTTGGTCCGTTCGTATCACTTTTCTAAAATAATAGCAACTTTAAATCGTGAACGTGAAACAACAATGTTTGCATTTTCTTATATTAGTTCTAGCATACAATTAAGTTTTCTCTGAAACTAGTCGGTAGAGTTGGCTACAATTATCAATATTAGTTTTATGTTACGTAACGCTAGTTAATTTGGTCCGTTCTTATCACTTTTCTAAAATAATAGCAGCTTTAAATCTTGAAACGTGAAACAACAATGTTTGCATTTTCTTATATTAGTTCTAGCATACAATTAAGTTTTCTCTGAAACTAGTCGGTAGAGTTGGCTAAAATTATCAATATTAGTTTTATGTTATGTAACGCTGGATAATTTGGTCCGTTCTTATCACTTTTCTAAAATAATAGCATCTTTAAATCGTGAAACGTGAAACAACAATGTTTGCATTTTCTTATATTAGTTCTAGCATACAATTAAGTTTTCTCTGAAACTAGTCGGTAGAGTTGGCTAAAATTATCAATATTAGTTTTATGTTATGTAACGCTGGTTAATTTGGTCCGTTCTTATCACTTTTCTAAAATAATAGCAACTTTAAATCGTGAAACGTGAAACAACAATGTTTGCATTTTCTTATATTAGTTCTAGCATACAATTAAGTTTTCTCTGAAACTAGTCGGTAGAGTTGGCTAAAATTATCAATATTAGTTTCATGTTATGTAAAGCTGGTTAATTTGGTCCGTTCTTATCACTTTTCTAAAATAATAGCAACTTTAAATCGTGAAACGTGAAACAACAATGTTTGCATTTTCTTATATTAGTTCTAGCATACAATTAAGTTTTCTCTGAAACTAGTCGGTAGAGTTGGCTAAAATTATCAATATTAGTTTTATGTTATGTAACGCTGGTTAATTTGGTCCGTTCTTATCACTTTTCTAAAATAATAGCAACTTTAAATAGTGAAACGTGAAACAACAATGTTTGCATTTTCTTATATTAGTTCTAGCATACAATTAAGTTTTCTCTGAAACTAGTCGGTAGAGTTGGCTAAAATTATCGATATTAGTTTCATGTTATGTAAAGCTGGTTAATTTGGTCCGTTCTTATCACTTTTCTAAAATAATAGCAACTTTAAATCGTGAAACGTGAAACAACAATGTTTGCATTTTCTTATATTAGTTCTAGCATACAATTAAGTTTTCTCTGAAACTAGTCGGTAGAGTTGGCTAAAATTATCAATATTAGTTTCATGTTATGTAAAGCTGGTTAATTTGGACCGTTCTTATCACTTTTCTAAAATAATAGCAACTTTAAATCGTGAAACGTGAAACAACAATATTTGCATTTTCTTATATTAGTTCTAGCATACAATTAAGTTTTCTCTGAAACTAGTCGGTAGAGTTGGCTAAAATTATCAATATTAGTTTTATTTTATGTAACGCTGGTTAATTTGGTCCGTTCGTATCACTTTTCTAAAATAATAGCAACTTTAAATCGTGAACGTGAAACAACAATGTTTGCATTTTCTTATATTAGTTCTAGCATACAATTAAGTTTTCTCTGAAACTAGTCGGTAGAGTTGGCTACAATTATCAATATTAGTTTTATGTTACGTAACGCTAGTTAATTTGGTCCGTTCTTATCACTTTTCTAAAATAATAGCAGCTTTAAATCTTGAAACGTGAAACAACAATGTTTGCATTTTCTTATATTAGTTCTAGCATACAATTAAGTTTTCTCTGAAACTAGTCGGTAGAGTTGGCTAAAATTATCAATATTAGTTTTATGTTATGTAACGCTGGATAATTTGGTCCGTTCTTATCACTTTTCTAAAATAATAGCAACTTTAAATCGTGAACGTGAAACAACAATGTTTGCATTTTCTTATATTAGTTCTAGCATACAATTAAGTTTTCTCTGAAACTAGTCGGTAGAGTTGGCTACAATTATCAATATTAGTTTTATGTTACGTATCGCTAGTTAATTTGGTCCGTTCTTATCACTTTTCTAAAATAATAGCAGCTTTAAATCTTGAAACGTGAAACAACAATGTTTGCATTTTCTTATATTAGTTCTAGCCTACAATTAAGTTTTCTCTGAAACTATTCGGTAGAGTTGGCTAAAATTATCAATATTAGTTTTACGTTATGTAACGCTGGTTAATTTGGTCCGTTCGTATCACTTTTCTAAAATAATAGCAACTTTAAATCGTGGACGTGAAACAACAATGTTTGCATTTTCTTATATTAGTTCTAGCATACAATTAAGTTTTCTCTGAAACTAGTCGGTAGAGTTGGCTACAATTATCAATATTAGTTTTATGTTACGTAACGCTAGTTAATTTGGTCCGTTCTTATCACTTTTCTAAAATAATAGCAGCTTTAAATCTTGAAACGTGAAACAACAATGTTTGCATTTTCTTATATTAGTTCTAGCATACAATTAAGTTTTCTCTGAAACTAGTCGGTAGAGTTGGCTAAAATTATCAATATTAGTTTTATGTTATGTAACGCTGGATAATTTGGTCCGTTCTTATCACTTTTCTAAAATAATAGCATCTTTAAATCGTGAAACGTGAAACAACAATGTTTGCATTTTCTTATATTAGTTCTAGCATACAATTAAGTTTTCTCTGAAACTAGTCGGTAGAGTTGGCTAAAATTATCAATATTAGTTTTATGTTATGTAACGCTGGTTAATTTGGTCCGTTCTTATCACTTTTCTAAAATAATAGCAACTTTAAATCGTGAAACGTGAAACAACAATGTTTGCATTTTCTTATATTAGTTCTAGCATACAATTAAGTTTTCTCTGAAACTAGTCGGTAGAGTTGGCTAAAATTATCAATATTAGTTTCATGTTATGTAAAGCTGGTTAATTTGGTCCGTTCTTATCACTTTTCTAAAATAATAGCAACTTTAAATCGTGAAACGTGAAACAACAATGTTTGCATTTTCTTATATTAGTTCTAGCATACAATTTAGTTTTCTCTGAAACTAGTCGGTAGAGTTGGCTAAAATTATCAATATTAGTTTTATTTTGTGTATAGCTGATTAATTTGTGTTGATCTTATCACTTTTCTAAAATAATAGAAACTTCAAATCGTGAAAAGTGAAACAACCATGTTTGCATTTTCTTATATTAGTTCTAGCATACAATTAAGTTTTCTCTGAAACTAGTCGGTAGAGTTGGCTAAAATTATCAATATTAGTTTTATGTTATGTAACGCTGGTTAATTTGGTCCGTTCGTATCACTTTTCTAAAATAATAGCAACTTTAAATCGTGAACGTGAAACAACAATGTTTGCATTTTCTTATATTAGTTCTAGCATACAATTAAGTTTTCTCTGAAACTAGTCGGTAGAGTTGGCTACAATTATCAATATTAGTTTTATGTTGCGTAACGCTAGTTAATTTGGTCCGTTCTTATCACTTTTCTAAAATAATAGCAGCTTTAAATCTTGAATCGTGAAACAACAATGTTTGCATTTTCTTATATTAGTTCTAGCCTACAATTAAGTTTTCTCTGAAACTAGTCGGTAGAGTTGGCTAAAATTATCAATATTAGTTTTATGGTATGTAACGCTGGTTAATTTGGTCCGTTCGTATCACTTTTCTAAAATAATAGCAACTTTAAATCGTGAACGTGAAACAACAATGTTTGCATTTTCTTATATTAGTTCTAGCATACAATTAAGTTTTCTCTGAAACTAGTCGGTAGAGTTGGCTACAATTATCAATATTAGTTTTATGTTACGTAACGCTAGTTAATTTGGTACGTTCTTATCACTTTTCTAAAATAATAGCAACTTTAAATCTTGAAACGTGAAACAACAATGTTTGCATTTTCTTATATTAGTTCTAGCATACAATTAAGTTTTCTCTGAAACTAGTCGGTAGAGTTGGCTAAAATTATCAATATTAGTTTTATGTTATGTAACGCTGGATAATTTGGTCCGTTCTTATCACTTTTCTAAAATAATAGCAACTTTAAATCGTGAACGTGAAACAACAATGTTTGCATTTTCTTATATTAGTTCTAGCATACAATTAAGTTTTCTCTGAAACTAGTCGGTAGAGTTGGCTACAATTATCAATATTAGTTTTATGTTACGTAACGCTAGTTAATTTGGTCCGTTCTTATCACTTTTCTAAAATAATAGCAGCTTTAAATCTTGAAACGTGAAACAACAATGTTTGCATTTTCTTATATTAGTTCTAGCCTACAATTAAGTTTTCTCTGAAACTAGTCGGTAGAGTTGGCTAAAATTATCAATATTAGTTTTATGTTATGTAACGCTGGTTAATTTGGTCCGTTCGTATCACTTTTCTAAAATAATAGCAACTTTAAATCGTGAACGTGAAACAACAATGTTTGCATTTTCTTATATTAGTTCTAGCATACAATTAAGTTTTCTCTGAAACTAGTCGGTAGAGTTGGCTACAATTATCAATATTAGTTTTATGTTACGTAACGCTAGTTAATTTGGTCCGTTCTTATCACTTTTCTAAAATAATAGCAGCTTTAAATCTTGAAACGTGAAACAACAATGTTTGCATTTTCTTATATTAGTTCTAGCATACAATTAAGTTTTCTCTGAAACTAGTCGGTAGAGTTGGCTAAAATTATCAATATTAGTTTTATGTTATGTAACGCTGGATAATTTGGTCCGTTCTTATCACTTTTCTAAAATAATAGCATCTTTAAATCGTGAAACGTGAAACAACAATGTTTGCATTTTCTTATATTAGTTCTAGCATACAATTAAGTTTTCTCTGAAACTAGTCGGTAGAGTTGGCTAAAATTATCAATATTAGTTTTATGTTATGTAACGCTGGTTAATTTGGTCCGTTCTTATCACTTTTCTAAAATAATAGCAACTTTAAATCGTGAAACGTGAAACAACAATGTTTGCATTTTCTTATATTAGTTCTAGCATACAATTAAGTTTTCTCTGAAACTAGTCGGTAGAGTTGGCTAAAATTATCAATATTAGTTTCATGTTATGTAAAGCTGGTTAATTTGGTCCGTTCTTATCACTTTTCTAAAATAATAGCAACTTTAAATCGTGAAACGTGAAACAACAATGTTTGCATTTTCTTATATTAGTTCTAGCATACAATTAAGTTTTCTCTGAAACTAGTCGGTAGAGTTGGCTAAAATTATCAATATTAGTTTTATGTTATGTAACGCTGGTTAATTTGGTCCGTTCTTATCACTTTTCTAAAATAATAGCAACTTTAAATAGTGAAACGTGAAACAACAATGTTTGCATTTTCTTATATTAGTTCTAGCATACAATTAAGTTTTCTCTGAAACTAGTCGGTAGAGTTGGCTAAAATTATCGATATTAGTTTCATGTTATGTAAAGCTGGTTAATTTGGTCCGTTCTTATCACTTTTCTAAAATAATAGCAACTTTAAATCGTGAAACGTGAAACAACAATGTTTGCATTTTCTTATATTAGTTCTAGCATACAATTAAGTTTTCTCTGAAACTAGTCGGTAGAGTTGGCTAAAATTATCAATATTAGTTTCATGTTATGTAAAGCTGGTTAATTTGGTCCGTTCTTATCACTTTTCTAAAATAATAGCAACTTTAAATCGTGAAACGTGAAACAACAATATTTGCATTTTCTTATATTAGTTCTAGCATACAATTAAGTTTTCTCTGAAACTAGTCGGTAGAGTTGGCTAAAATTATCAATATTAGTTTTATTTTATGTAACGCTGGTTAATTTGGTCCGTTCTTATCACTTTTCTAAAATAATAGCAACTTTAAATCGTGAAACGTGAAACAACAATGTTTGCATTTTCTTATATTAGTTCTAGCATACAATTAAGTTTTCTTTGAAACTAGTCGGTAGAGTTGGCTAAAATTATCAATATTAGTTTCATGTTATGTAAAGCTGGTTAATTTGGTCCGTTCTTATCACTTTTCTAAAATAATAGCAACTTTAAATCGTGAAACGTGAAACAACAATGTTTGCATTTTCTTATATTAGTTCTAGCATACAATTAAGTTTTCTCTGAAACTAGTCGGTAGAGTTGGCTAAAATTATCAATATTAGTTTTATGTTATGTAAAGCTGGTTAATTTGGTCCGTTCTTATCACTTTTCTAAAATAATAGCAACTTTAAATCGTGAAACGTGAAACAACAATGTTTGCATTTTCTTATATTAGTTCTAGCATACAATTAAGTTTTCTCAGAAACTAGTCGGTAGAGTTGGCTAAAATTATCAATATTAGTTTCATGTTATGTAAAGCTGGTTAATTTGGTCCGTTCTTATCACTTTTCTAAAATAATAGCAACTTTAAATCGTGAAACGTGAAACAACAATGTTTGCATTTTCATATATTAGTTCTAGCATACAATTAAGTTTTCTCTGAAACTAGTCGGTAGAGTTGACTAAAACTATCAATATTAGTTTCATGTTATGTAAACCTGGTTAATTTGGTCCGTTCTTATCACTTTTCTAAAATAATAGCAACTTTAAATCGTGAAACGTGAAACAACAATGTTTGCATTTTCTTATATTAGTTCTAGCATACAATTAAGTTTTCTCTGAAACTAGTTGGTAGAGTTGGCTAAAATTATCAATATTAGTTTCATGTTATGTAAAGCTGGTTAATTTGGTCCGTTCTTATCACTTTTCTAAAATAATAGCAACTTTAAATCGTGAAACGTGAAACAACAATATTTGCATTTTCTTATATTAGTTCTAGCATACAATTAAGTTTTCTCTGAAACTAGTCGGTAGAGTTGGCTAAAATTATCAATATTAGTTTTATGTTATGTAACGCTGGATAATTTGGTCCGTTCTTATCACTTTTCTAAAATAATAGCAACTTTAAATCGTGAAACGTGAAACAACAATGTTTGCATTTTCGTATATTAGTTCTAGCATACAATTAAGTTTTCTTTGAACCTATTCGGTAGAGTTGGCTAAAATTATCAATATTAGTTTCATGTTATGTAAAGCTGGTTAATTTGGTCCGTTCTTATCACTTTTCTAAAATAATAGCAACTTTAAATCGTGAAACGTGAAACAACAATGTTTGCATTTTCTTATATTAGTTCTAGCATACAATTAAGTTTTCTCTGAAACTAGTCGGTAGAGTTGGCTAAAATTATCAATATTAGTTTCATGTTATGTAAAGCTGATAAACCTGGTCCGTTCTTATCACTTTTCTAAAATAATAGCAACTTTAAATCGTGAAACGTGAAACAACAATATTTGCATTTTCTTATATTAGTTCTAGCATACAATTAAGTTTTCTCTGAAACTAGTCGGTAGAGTTGGCTAAAATTATCAATATTAGTTTTATGTTATGTAACGCTGGTTAATTTGGTCCGTTCTTATCACTTTTCTAAAATAATAGCAACTTTAAATCGTGAAACGTGAAACAACAATGTTTGCATTTTCTTATATTAGTTCTAGCATACAATTAAGTTTTCTCTGAAACTAGTCGGTAGAGTTGGCTAAAATTATCAATATTAGTTTTGTGTTATGTAAAGCTGATAAACTTGGTCCGTTCTTATCACTTTTCTAAAATAATAGCAACTTTAAATCGTGAAACGTGAAACAACAATGTTTGCATTTTCTTATATTAGTTCTAGCATACAATTAAGTTTTCTCTGAAACTAGTCGGTAGAGTTGGCTAAAATTATCAATATTAGTTTTATGTTATGTAAAGCTGGTTAATTTGGTCCGTTCTTATCACTTTTCTAAAATAATAGCAACTTTAAATCGTGAAACGTGAAACAACAATGTTTGCATTTTCTTATATTAGTTCTAGCATACAATTAAGTTTTCTCTGAAACTAGTCGGTAGAGTTGTCTAAAATTATCAATATTAGTTTCATGTTATGTAAAGCTGGTTAATTTGGTCCGTTCTTATCACTTTTCTAAAATAATAGCAACTTTAAATCGTGAAACGTGAAACAACAATGTTTGCATTTTCTTATATTAGTTCTAGCATACAATTAAGTTTTCTCTGAAACTAGTCGGTAGAGTTGGCTAAAATTATCAATATTAGTTTCATGTTATGTAAATCTGGTTAATTTGGTCCGTTCTTATCACTTTTCTAAAATAATAGCAACTTTAAATCGTGAAACGTGAAACAACAATGTTTGCATTTTCTTATATTAGTTCTAGCATACAATTAAGTTTTCTCTGAAACTAGTCGGTAGAGTTGGCTAAAATTATCAATATTAGTTTCATGTTATGTAAAGCTGATAAACCTGGTCCGTTCTTATCACTTTTCTAAAATAATAGCAACTTTAAATCGTGAAACGTGAAACAACAATATTTGCATTTTCTTATATTAGTTCTAGCATACAATTAAGTTTTCTCTGAAACTAGTCGGTAGAGTTGGCTAAAATTATCAATATTAGTTTTATGTTATGTAACGCTGGTTAATTTGGTCCGTTCTTATCACTTTTCTAAAATAATAGCAACTTTAAATCGTGAAACGTGAAACAACAATGTTTGCATTTTCTTATATTAGTTCTAGCATACAATTAAGTTTTCTCTGAAACTAGTCGGTAGAGTTGGCTAAAATTATCAATATTAGTTTTGTGTTATGTAAAGCTGATAAACTTGGTCCGTTCTTATCACTTTTCTAAAATAATAGCAACTTTAAATCGTGAAACGTGAAACAACAATGTTTGCATTTTCTTATATTAGTTCTAGCATACAATTAAGTTTTCTCTGAAACTAGTCGGTAGAGTTGGCTAAAATTATCAATATTAGTTTTATGTTATGTAAAGCTGGTTAATTTGGTCCGTTCTTATCACTTTTCTAAAATAATAGCAACTTTAAATCGTGAAACGTGAAACAACAATGTTTGCATTTTCTTATATTAGTTCTAGCATACAATTAAGTTTTCTCTGAAACTAGTCGGTAGAGTTGTCTAAAATTATCAATATTAGTTTCATGTTATGTAAAGCTGGTTAATTTGGTCCGTTCTTATCACTTTTCTAAAATAATAGCAACTTTAAATCGTGAAACGTGAAACAACAATGTTTGCATTTTCTTATATTAGTTCTAGCATACAATTAAGATTTCTCTGAAACTAGTCGGTAGAGTTGGCTAAAATTATCAATATTAGTTTTATGTTATGTAAAGCTGGTTAATTTGGTCCGTTCTTATCACTTTTCTAAAATAATAGCAACTTTAAATCGTGAAACGTGAAACAACAATGTTTGCATTTTCTTATATTAGTTCTAGCAAACAATTAAGTTTTCTCTGAAACTAGTCGGTAGAGTTGGCTAAAATTATCAATATTAGTTTTATGTTATGTAACGCTGGTTAATTTGGTCCGTTCTTATCACTTTTCTAAAATAATAGCAACTTTAAATCGTGAAACGTGAAACAACAATGTTTGCATTTTCTTATATTAGTTCTAGCATACAATTAAGTTTTCTTTGAAACTAGTCGGTAGAGTTGGCTAAAATTATCAATATTAGTTTCATGTTATGTAAAGCTGGTTAATTTGGTCCGTTCTTATCACTTTTCTAAAATAATAGCAACTTTAAATCGTGAAACGTGAAACAACAATGTTTGCATTTTCTTATATTAGTTCTAGCATACAATTAAGATTTCTCTGAAACTAGTCGGTAGAGTTGGCTAAAATTATCAATATTAGTTTTATGTTATGTAAAGCTGGTTAATTTGGTCCGTTCTTATCACTTTTCTAAAATAATAGCAACTTTAAATCGTGAAACGTGAAACAACAATGTTTGCATTTTCTTATATTAGTTCTAGCATACAATTAAGTTTTCTCTGAAACTAGTCGGTAGAGTTGGCTAAAATTATCAATATTAGTTTTATGTTATGTAACGCTGGTTAATTTGTTCCGTTCTTATCACTTTTCTAAAATAATAGCAACTTTAAATCGTGAAACGTGAAACAACAATGTTTGCATTTTCTTATATTAGTTCTAGCATACAATTAAGTTTTCTTTGAAACTAGTCGGTAGAGTTGGCTAAAATTATCAATATTAGTTTCATGTTATGTAAAGCTGGTTAATTTGGTCCGTTCTTATCACTTTTCTAAAATAATAGCAACTTTAAATCGTGAAACGTGAAACAACAATGTTTGCATTTTCTTATATTAGTTCTAGCATACAATTAAGTTTTCTCTGAAACTAGTCGGTAGAGTTGGCTAAAATTATCAATATTAGTTTCATGTTATGTAAAGCTGATAAACCTGGTCCGTTCTTATCACTTTTCTAAAATAATAGCAACTTTAAATCGTGAAACGTGAAACAACAATATTTGCATTTTCTTATATTAGTTCTAGCATACAATTAAGTTTTCTCTGAAACTAGTCGGTAGAGTTGGCTAAAATTATCAATATTAGTTTTATGTTATGTAACGCTGATTAATTTGGTCCGTTCTTATCACTTTTCTAAAATAATAGCAACTTTAAATCGTGAAACGTGAAACAACAATGTTTGCATTTTCTTATATTAGTTCTAGCATACAATTAAGTTTTCTCTGAAACTAGTCGGTAGAGTTGGCTAAAATTATCAATATTAGTTTTATTTTGTGTAAAGCTGATTAATTTGTGTTGATCTTATCACTTTTCTAAAATAATAAAAACTTCAAATCGCGAAAAGTGAAACAGCCATGTTTGCATTTTCTTAGATTAGATCTAGCATACAATTAAGTTTTCTCTGAAACTAGTCGGTAGAATTGGCTAAAATTATCAATATTAGTTTTATGTTATGTAAAGCTGATTAATTTGTATTGATCATATCACTTTTCTAAAATAATAGCAACTTTAAATCGTAAAACGTGAAACAACAATGTTTGCATTTTCTTATATTAATTCTAGCATACAATTAAGTTTTCTTTGAAAGTGGTCGGTAGAGTTGGCTAAAATTATCAATATTAGTTGTATTTTATGTAACGCTGGTTAATTTGGTCCGTTCCTATCACTTTTCTAAAATAATAGTAACTTTAAATCGTGAAGCGTGAAACAACAATGTTTGCATTTTCTTATATTAGTTCTAGCATACAATTAAGTTTTCTCTGAAAGTAGTCGGTAGAGTTGGCTAAAATTGGCAATATTAGTTGTATTTTATGTAACGCTGGTTAATTTTGTCCGTTCCTATCACTTTTCTAAAATAATAGCAACTTTATATCGTGAAACGTGAAACAACAATGTTTGCATTTTCTTATATTAGTTCTAGCATACAATTAAGTTTTCTCTGAAACTAGTCGGTAGAGTTGGCTAAAATTATCAATATTAGTTTTATGTTATGTAACGCTGGTTAATTTGATCCGTTCTTATCACCTTTCTAAAATAATAGCAGCTTTAAATCGTGAAACGTGAAACAACAATGTTTGCATTTTCTTATATTAGTTCTAGCATACAATTAAGTTTTCTCTGAAACTAGTCGGTAGAGTTGGCTAAAATTATCAATATTAGTTTTATGTTATGTAACGCTGCAGTGGGAGTTTATAACTAGCGATCGTAGCGGTTGCGGAAAAAAATTTTAAAATGGTAGTTTTTAAGTAATTCCGCTTGTCGTATGAAACGATAATTTATCGTATGATAGAATCAGTACGCCAGTGATAGTTATTGTGGTAAACACAGAATAAAATTTCTATTGTGATAAAAACAGAATCTAATTTCTTTGGTGATAAATGAATAAAAATTAAAAATAATTAAATTAAAATTAGTTATGTAAATTAAAGATGTGAGTAAAAAATGTTTTATTAATTCAATGTTTAATTCGTTCATATATTTAATACATACATGTATATATTAAATGAATATGATAACAATTAATTAATTTAGATTGCTTAAAGTTAGCATAACCTCAAAGTTTTATAAAATAAAAAATTATCTTATAATTATTTATTTGAAATAACTAATTATGAACTGAAAAAGTGTAGAATTATCTAATAAATTAATAAACTTATTGATATATACGAATATAGGAATAAACAAATAACAACAACACAACAATTCAATATATTAGTCGATTTCATGGAATTGAATTCAGATTTGGCGAATGGAAAACTCAGTGGTCATTCTGGAAAAGCTGAAAATGAGAATCAATGGATTCTATTAACAGATGCACTTAATGCAGTCGGCCCACCTGTCCGGTTGACGGAAGGATGGAAGAAGGTACAAATCGTTGTTTTAAAATAGAGATGCTTAATAAAACATTTTGTTGATTTTTTTTGTAGGTTTGGTCTGATTATAAAGGAAAAATTAAAATAAAATTAAGAAAACAACTTGAAGAGAGGAAAAAGACAGGAGGTGGAAGTTTTGAATTAAAGCCATTAAATGCATTAGAAGAACGCGTGAATAAAATAACAAATATAATGTTATCAGTAACTGGTGTAGCTGGTAGAGATTTTGGACATAGTTCTTCGGGTATACACATTGAATTACCTACCGAAATAAATGACATTGAAAACAATAAAGCACAAACAGACATAAAAAGCAATAAAGAAAATGAAATAGACAAAACAGAAACGCCTTTAAAGAGGAAGAAATCAGTAAATTTGAAATCATCTATTTTAAGCGAATTTGAAAATCAACGAAGACAGTTTAGTGATTTTTTTGAAAAAACGATAAAATTAATGGAAGATAATAAAATAATCAATGAAAAAAGACTTAAATTGGAGGAAGAAAGAACACATATCTCAAGATTGAATAAACGAATGTTTTCAAAAATAATGGAAGACATTAGAAAAGAACATGTCGATTCTAACAGAGATGAACATGAATCAAACTAAAAACTATATATGTACCTATTTATTTCTGTATAATTAATTTATGAACTGAATTTTATTTTACTTTTTTGTTATGAAAACGACTGATTTTTTATTTCATTATTTTTTATTACCTTATTATATAAAATATAAAATTGTTATTTGAATTAAATAAACTAAATATAAAGAATATTTATAATGCCGTAGCAACTTTATCTCTAACCGTTTTCCCTATAGCCAGCATTTGGGCGGAAATATTGAGCTCCCCTACAAGATCATCGGGCATTACCAAAAACGAATCCACCTTATATGATGGATCTCGAATGCAAATGTTGTGTAATGCACAGCATACGTTTATTATCTGCGAAACTTTTATCGGAGAATACCGAAGTGCCCTTTCACCTAATAAGCAACGAAATTTTTGTTTTAATACGCCATTGCATCGTTCAATACAATTTCTAATCGTGGCGTGTTTTAGATTGTATGCCGATTGCGTGGTAGTGCGGACTTCAGAATAAGGAGTTAACAGCCACGGCTGCAGCGGATATCCTGAATCGCCTTAAAATTGAAAAAACAAAAAAAATTATTTAATTTTTATAACGTATTACAAATATACAACCTAATAACCAAGTATTTTTTTCCCCATTTCGCCAAGAAGTTTCCATGCAAGCTCGGTCTTCCGACAACTGCCAAATTGCTGCATCGTGCGTCGATCCCGGATATCTCGACAAAACCGATAATATTTTGAGTTCATCGTCACAAATCTTAAGTGAACAAAATTTTAAATTATTTTTATTAAATTTTATTAAATGTTAATTAAATATATCACTTACTAACTGCACATTCATAGAATGAACGGCGTGCCTATCTACATATAGATGCTCGTTTTCTTTTGGAGCTATAATTCTAACATGCGTACAGTCTATACAACCTAATATACCGGGAAATCTATATCGTTGAAAGAACCTTTGTTTTATTTCATTTCTTTGCAGCTCATTAGATGGAAATTTTATTAACTCTTCACATATGTGTTGTTCTAATAACATTGTAACTTCGTAAATATATTTTGAAACAGATTTTTGTGACATGTTACAATTGATTTCTTCACCCAAACATCTTTGGTATGATCCGGTTGCATAAAACCGCATTGCAGCTGTGAACCTTACGATTTCATTAATTTTAGTTTTTCTTTCACTTGACTGCATATGCTCTTGTATTCTACTGAAAATGCTGTGAAATGCTGCTTTAGACAATCTATAAAGCTCAATGAATCTAATTTGGGAAAACAACATTGTGTTAAAACAAATTCAGTAATGATTGATATGTACAAAAACTCACCTTTTTTCTGGTAAATCAAACACATTAAATTCTTCTCGCAACCTCTTCTTCTCGATTCGCACATTCCGTAAGTTATGCACAATGTCATCCCGAACAATTTCATCACTATCATCACTTTCAGATGATAAACATACCAATAAGATTGGTGAAAACATAATTTTTATTTAATATTTTTATATTTTATTTATTTTACGATTTATCGATTAATGATACAACATACATTACAATAACAACATTTACGAAAACAATAAATTTTTCATAATTTTAAGACATTTCTACGTCACAAAATTCAGTTGCTCAAATTGAGCCCAATGTTCAAAACGAAAAAAAATGGCGATTTTTTTGTCGAATCGCAAATTTTATAAACTTTCAATATTGCAACGATACGCTTCGTCTGTAGATGATCGATAGACGAAGCGGTTAGGTTACAAACTCCCACTGCTGGTTAATTTGGTCCGTTCTTATCACCTTTCTAAAATAATAGCAACTTTAAATCGTGAAACGTGAAACAACAATGTTTGCATTTTCTTATATTAGTTCTAGCATACAATTAAGTTTTCTCTGAAACTAGTCGGTAAAGTTGGCAAAAATTACCAATATTAGTTTTATGTTATGTAACGCTGGTTAATTTGGTCCGTTCTTATCACTTTTCTAAAATAATAGCAACTTTAAATCGTGAAACGTGAAACAACAATGTTTGCATTTTCTTATATTAGTTCTAGCATACAATTAAGTTTTCTCTGAAACTAGTCGGTAGAGTTGGGTAAAATTATCAATATTAGTTTTATGTTATGTAACGCTGGTTAATTTGGTCCGTTCTTATCACTTTTCTAAAATAATAACAGCTTTAAATCGTGAAACGTGAATCAACAATGTTTGCCTTTTCTTATATTAGTTATAGCATACAATTAAGTTTTCTCTGAAACTAGTCGGTAGAGTTGGCTAAAATTATCAATATTAGTTTTATTTTGTGTAAAGCTGATTAATTTGTATTGATCATATCACTTTTCTAAAATAATAGCAACTTTAAATCGTGAAACGTGAAACTAAAAGGCTAAAGTTATCTAAAAAATTTTAGTTGGCTAAAATTATCAATATTAGTTTTATGTTATGTAACGCTGGTAAATTTGGTCCGTTCTTATCACTTTTCTAAAATAATAGCAACTTTAAATCGTGAAACGTGAAACAACAATGTTTTCATTTTCTTATATTAGTTCTAGCATACAATTAAGTTTTCTCTGAAACTAGTCGGTAGAGTTGGCTAAAATTATCAATATTAGTTTTATTTTATGTAAAGCTGATTAATTTGGTCCGTTCTTATCACTTTTCTAAAATAATAGAAACTTCAAATCGTGAAAAGTGAAACAACCATGTTTGCATTTTCTTATATTAGTTCTAGCATACAATTAAGTTTTCTCTGAAACTAGTCGGTAGAGTTGGCTAAAAATATCAATATTAGTTTTACGTTATGTAACGCTGGTTAATTTGGTCCGTTCTTATCACTTTTCTAAAATAATAGCAGCTTTAAATCGTGAAACGTGAAACAACAATGTTTGCATTTTCTTATATTAGTTCTAGCCTACAATTAAGTTTTCTCTGAAACTAGTCGGTAGAGTTGGCTAAAATTATCCATATTAGTTGTATTTTATGTAACGCTGGTTAATTTGGTCCGTTCCTATCACTTTTCTAAAATAATAGCAACTTTAAATCGTGAAACGTGAAACAACAATGTTTGCATTTTCTTATATTAGTTCTAGCATACAATTAAGTTTTCTCTGAAAGTAGTCGGTAGAGTTGGCTAAAATTATCAATATTAGTTGTATTTTATTTAACGCTGGTTAATTTGGTCCGTTCCTATCACTTTTCTAAAATAATAGCAACTTTAAATCGTGAAACGTGAAACAACAATGTTTGCATTTTCTTATATTAGTTCTAGCATACAATTAAGTTTTCTCTGAAACTAGTCGGTAGAGTTGGCTAAAATTATCAATATTAGTTTTATGTTATGTAACGCTGGTTAATTTGGTCCGTTCTTATCACCTTTCTCAAATAATAGCAGCTTTAAATCGTGAAACAACCATGTTTGCATATTCTTATATTAGTTCTAGCATACAATTAAGTTTTCTCTGAAACTAGTCGGTAGAGTTGGCTAAAAATATCAATATTAGTTTTACGTTATGTAACGCTGGTTAATTTGGTCCGTTCTTATCACTTTTCTAAAATAATAGCAGCTTTAAATCGTGAAACGTGAAACAACAATGTTTGCATTTTCTTATATTAGTTCTAGCCTACAATTAAGTTTTCTCTGAAACTAGTCGGTAGAGTTGGCTAAAATTATCCATATTAGTTGTATTTTATGTAACGCTGGTTAATTTGGTCCGTTCCTATCACTTTTCTAAAATAATAGCAACTTTAAATCGTGAAACGTGAAACAACAATGTTTGCATTTTCTTATATTAGTTCTAGCATACAATTAAGTTTTCTCTGAAAGTAGTCGGTAGAGTTGGCTAAAATTATCAATATTAGTTGTATTTTATTTAACGCTGGTTAATTTGGTCCGTTCCTATCACTTTTCTAAAATAATAGCAACTTTAAATCTTGAAACGTGAAACAACAATGTTTGCATTTTCTTATATTAGTTCTAGCATACAATTAAGTTTTCTCTGAAACTAGTCGGTAGAGTTGGCTAAAATTATCAATATTAGTTTTATGTTATGTAACGCTGGTTAATTTGGTCCGTTCTTATCACCTTTCTCAAATAATAGCAGCTTTAAATCGTGAAACAACCATGTTTGCATATTCTTATATTAGTTCTAGCATACAATTAAGTTTTCTCTGAAACTAGTCGGTAGAGTTGGCTAAAATTCTCAATATTAGTTTTATGTTATGTAACGCTGGTTAATTTGGTCCGTTCTTATCACCTTTCTAAAATAATAGCAACTTTAAATCGTGAAACGTGAAACAACAATGTTTGCATTTTCTTATATTAGTTCTAGCATACAATTAAGTTTTCTCTGAAACTAGTCGGTAGAGTGGGCTAAAATTATCAATATTAGTTTTATGTTATGTAACGCTGGTTAATTTGGTCCGTTCTTATCACTTTTCTAAAATAATAGCAGCTTTAAATCGTGAAACGTGAAACAACAATGTTTGCATTTTCTTATATTAGTTCTAGTATACAATTTAGTTTTCTCTGAAACTAGTCGGTAGAGTTGGCTAAAATTATCAATATTAGTTTTATTTTGTGTAAAGCTGATTAATTTGTGTTGATCTTATCACTTTTCTAAAATAATAGAAACTTCAAATCGTGAAAAGTGAAACAACCATGTTTGCATTTTCTTATATTAGTTCTAGCATACAATTAAGTTTTCTCTGAAACTAGTCGGTAGAGTTGGCTAAAATTATCAATATTAGTTTTATGTTATGTAACGCTGGTTAATTTGGTCCGTTCGTATCACTTTTCTAAAATAATAGCAACTTTAAATCGTGAACGTGAAACAACAATGTTTGCATTTTCTTATATTAGTTCTAGCATACAATTAAGTTTTCTCTGAAACTAGTCGGTAGAGTTGGCTACAATTATCAATATTAGTTTTATGTTACGTAACGCTAGTTAATTTGGTCCGTTCTTATCACTTTTCTAAAATAATAGCAGCTTTAAATCTTGAAACGTGAAACAACAATGTTTGCATTTTCTTATATTAGTTCTAGCCTACAATTAAGTTTTCTCTGAAACTAGTCGGTAGAGTTGGCTAAAATTATCAATATTAGTTTTATGGTATGTAACGCTGGTTAATTTGGTCCGTTCGTATCACTTTTCTAAAATAATAGCAACTTTAAATCGTGAACGTGAAACAACAATGTTTGCATTTTCTTATATTAGTTCTAGCATACAATTAAGTTTTCTCTGAAACTAGTCGGTAGAGTTGGCTACAATTATCAATATTAGTTTTATGTTACGTAACGCTAGTTAATTTGGTCCGTTCTTATCACTTTTCTAAAATAATAGCAGCTTTAAATCTTGAAACGTGAAACAACAATGTTTGCATTTTCTTATATTAGTTCTAGCATACAATTAAGTTTTCTCTGAAACTAGTCGGTAGAGTTGGCTAAAATTATCAATATTAGTTTTATGTTATGTAACGCTGGATAATTTGGTCCGTTCTTATCACTTTTCTAAAATAATAGCATCTTTAAATCGTGAAACGTGAAACAACAATGTTTGCATTTTCTTATATTAGTTCTAGCATACAATTAAGTTTTCTCTGAAACTAGTCGGTAGAGTTGGCTACAATTATCAATATTAGTTTTATGTTACGTAACGCTAGTTAATTTGGTCCGTTCTTATCACTTTTCTAAAATAATAGCAGCTTTAAATCTTGAAACGTGAAACAACAATGTTTGCATTTTCTTATATTAGTTCTAGCCTACAATTAAGTTTTCTCTGAAACTAGTCGGTAGAGTTGGCTAAAATTATCCATATTAGTTGTATTTTATGTAACGCTGGTTAATTTGGTCCGTTACTATCACTTTTCTAAAATAATAGCAACTTTAAATCGTGAAACGTGAAACAACAATGTTTGCATTTTCTTATATTAGTTCTAGCATACAATTAAGTTTTCTCTGAAAGTAGTCGGTAGAGTTGGCTAAAATTATCAATATTAGTTGTATTTTATTTAACGCTGGTTAATTTGGTCCGTTCCTATCACTTTTCTAAAATAATAGCAACTTTAAATCGTGAAACGTGAAACAACAATGTTTGCATTTTCTTATATTAGTTCTAGCATACAATTAAGTTTTCTCTGAAACTAGTCGGTAGAGTTGGCTAAAATTATCAATATTAGTTTTATGTTATGTAACGCTGGTTAATTTGGTCCGTTCTTATCACCTTTCTCAAATAATAGCAGCTTTAAATCGTGAAACAACCATGTTTGCATATTCTTATATTAGTTCTAGCATACAATTAAGTTTTCTCTGAAACTAGTCGGTAGAGTTGGCTAAAATTCTCAATATTAGTTTTATGTTATGTAACGCTGGTTAATTTGGTCCGTTCTTATCACCTTTCTAAAATAATAGCAACTTTAAATCGTGAAACGTGAAACAACAATGTTTGCATTTTCTTATATTAGTTCTAGCATACAATTAAGTTTTCTCTGAAACTAGTCGGTAGAGTGGGCTAAAATTATCAATATTAGTTTTATGTTATGTAACGCTGGTTAATTTGGTCCGTTCTTATCACTTTTCTAAAATAATAGCAGCTTTAAATCGTGAAACGTGAAACAACAATGTTTGCATTTTCTTATATTAGTTCTAGCATACAATTTAGTTTTCTCTGAAACTAGTCGGTAGAGTTGGCTAAAATTATCAATATTAGTTTTATTTTGTGTAAAGCTGATTAATTTGTGTTGATCTTATCACTTTTCTAAAATAATAGAAACTTCAAATCGTGAAAAGTGAAACAACCATGTTTGCATTTTCTTATATTAGTTCTAGCATACAATTAAGTTTTCTCTGAAACTAGTCGGTAGAGTTGGCTAAAATTATCAATATTAGTTTTATGTTATGTAACGCTGGTTAATTTGGTCCGTTCGTATCACTTTTCTAAAATAATAGCAACTTTAAATCGTGAACGTGAAACAACAATGTTTGCATTTTCTTATATTAGTTCTAGCATACAATTAAGTTTTCTCTGAAACTAGTCGGTAGAGTTGGCTACAATTATCAATATTAGTTTTATGTTACGTAACGCTAGTTAATTTGGTCCGTTCTTATCACTTTTCTAAAATAATAGCAACTTTAAATCTTGAAACGTGAAACAACAATGTTTGCATTTTCTTATATTAGTTCTAGCATACAATTAAGTTTTCTCTGAAACTAGTCGGTAGAGTTGGCTAAAATTATCAATATTAGTTTTATGTTATGTAACGCTGGATAATTTGGTCCGTTCTTATCACTTTTCTAAAATAATAGCAACTTTAAATCGTGAACGTGAAACAACAATGTTTGCATTTTCTTATATTAGTTCTAGCATACAATTAAGTTTTCTCTGAAACTAGTCGGTAGAGTTGGCTACAATTATCAATATTAGTTTTATGTTACGTAACGCTAGTTAATTTGGTCCGATCTTATCACTTTTCTAAAATAATAGCAGCTTTAAATCTTGAAACGTGAAACAACAATGTTTGCATTTTCTTATATTAGTTCTAGCCTACAATTAAGTTTTCTCTGAAACTAGTCGGTAGAGTTGGCTAAAATTATCAATATTAGTTTTATGTTATGTAACGCTGGTTAATTTGGTCCGTTCGTATCACTTTTCTAAAATAATAGCAACTTTAAATCGTGAACGTGAAACAACAATGTTTGCATTTTCTTATATTAGTTCTAGCATACAATTAAGTTTTCTCTGAAACTAGTCGGTAGAGTTGGCTACAATTATCAATATTAGTTTTATGTTACGTAACGCTAGTTAATTTGGTCCGTTCTTATCACTTTTCTAAAATAATAGCAGCTTTAAATCTTGAAACGTGAAACAACAATGTTTGCATTTTCTTATATTAGTTCTAGCATACAATTAAGTTTTCTCTGAAACTAGTCGGTAGAGTTGGCTAAAATTATCAATATTAGTTTTATGTTATGTAACGCTGGATAATTTGGTCCGTTCTTATCACTTTTCTAAAATAATAGCATCTTTAAATCGTGAAACGTGAAACAACAATGTTTGCATTTTCTTATATTAGTTCTAGCATACAATTAAGTTTTCTCTGAAACTAGTCGGTAGAGTTGGCTAAAATTATCAATATTAGTTTTATGTTATGTAACGCTGGTTAATTTGGTCCGTTCTTATCACTTTTCTAAAATAATAGCAACTTTAAATCGTGAAACGTGAAACAACAATGTTTGCATTTTCTTATATTAGTTCTAGCATACAATTAAGTTTTCTCTGAAACTAGTCGGTAGAGTTGGCTAAAATTATCAATATTAGTTTCATGTTATGTAAAGCTGGTTAATTTGGTCCGTTCTTATCACTTTTCTAAAATAATAGCAACTTTAAATCGTGAAACGTGAAACAACAATGTTTGCATTTTCTTATATTAGTTCTAGCATACAATTAAGTTTTCTCTGAAACTAGTCGGTAGAGTTGGCTAAAATTATCAATATTAGTTTTATGTTATGTAACGCTGGTTAATTTGGTCCGTTCTTATCACTTTTCTAAAATAATAGCAACTTTAAATAGTGAAACGTGAAACAACAATGTTTGCATTTTCTTATATTAGTTCTAGCATACAATTAAGTTTTCTCTGAAACTAGTCGGTAGAGTTGGCTAAAATTATCGATATTAGTTTCATGTTATGTAAAGCTGGTTAATTTGGTCCGTTCTTATCACTTTTCTAAAATAATAGCAACTTTAAATCGTGAAACGTGAAACAACAATGTTTGCATTTTCTTATATTAGTTCTAGCATACAATTAAGTTTTCTCTGAAACTAGTCGGTAGAGTTGGCTAAAATTATCGATATTAGTTTCATGTTATGTAAAGCTGGTTAATTTGGTCCGTTCTTATCACTTTTCTAAAATAATAGCAACTTTAAATCGTGAAACGTGAAACAACAATGTTTGCATTTTCTTATATTAGTTCTAGCATACAATTAAGTTTTCTCTGAAACTAGTCGGTAGAGTTGGCTAAAATTATCAATATTAGTTTCATGTTATGTAAAGCTGGTTAATTTGGTCCGTTCTTATCACTTTTCTAAAATAATAGCAACTTTAAATCGTGAAACGTGAAACAACAATGTTTGCATTTTCTTATATTAGTTCTAGCATACAATTAAGTTTTCTCTGAAACTAGTCCGTAGAGTTGGCTAAAATTATCAATATTAGTTTCATGTTATGTAAAGCTGGTTAATTTGGTCCGTTCTTATCACTTTTCTAAAATAATAGCAACTTTAAATCGTGAAACGTGAAACAACAATGTTTGCATTTTCTTATATTAGTTCTAGCATACAATTAAGTTTTCTTTGAAACTAGTCGGTAGAGTTGGCTAAAATTATCAATATTAGTTTCATGTTATGTAAAGCTGGTTAATTTGGTCCGTTCTTATCACTTTTCTAAAATAATAGCAACTTTAAATCGTGAAACGTGAAACAACAATGTTTGCATTTTCTTATATTAGTTCTAGCATACAATTAAGTTTTCTCTGAAACTAGTCGGTAGAGTTGGCTAAAATTATCAATATTAGTTTCATGTTATGTAAAGCTGATAAACCTGGTCCGTTCTTATCACTTTTCTAAAATAATAGCAACTTTAAATCGTGAAACGTGAAACAACAATGTTTGCATTTTCTTATATTAGTTCTAGCATACAATTAAGATTTCTCTGAAACTAGTCGGTAGAGTTGGCTAAAATTATCAATATTAGTTTTGTGTTATGTAAAGCTGATAAACTTGGTCCGTTCTTATCACTTTTCTAAAATAATAGCAACTTTAAATCGTGAAACGTGAAACAACAATGTTTGCATTTTCTTATATTAGTTCTAGCATACAATTAAGTTTTCTCTGAAACTAGTCGGTAGAGTTGGCTAAAATTATCAATATTAGTTTTATGTTATGTAACGCTGGTTAATTTGGTCCGTTCTTATCACTTTTCTAAAATAATAGCAACTTTAAATCGTGAAACGTGAAACAACAATGTTTGCATTTTCTTATATTAGTTCTAGCATACAATTAAGTTTTCTCTGAAACTAGTCGGTAGAGTTGGCTAAAATTATCAATATTAGTTTTGTGTTATGGAAAGCTGATAAACTTGGTCCGTTCTTATCACTTTTCTAAAATAATAGCAACTTTAAATCGTGAAACGTGAAACAACAATATTTGCATTTTCTTATATTAGTTCTAGCATACAATTAAGTTTTCTCTGAAACTAGTCGGTAGAGTTGGCTAAAATTATCAATATTAGTTTTATGTTATGTAACGCTGGTTAATTTGGTCCGTTCTTATCACTTTTCTAAAATAATAGCAACTTTAAATCGTGAAACGTGAAACAACAATGTTTGCATTTTCTTATATTAGTTCTAGCATACAATTAAGTTTTCTCTGAAACTAGTCGGTAGAGTTGGCTAAAATTATCAATATTAGTTTTGTGTTATGTAAAGCTGATAAACTTGGTCCGTTCTTATCACTTTTCTAAAATAATAGCAACTTTAAATCGTGAAACGTGAAACAACAATGTTTGCATTTTCTTATATTAGTTCTGACGACTTGGTGGTGCCGTTGATAAAGCATCCAACCCAATTGCGGGTGGTCACGAGTTCAAATCCTGGCCGGAAAATTTTTTCTGTGCTTTTTATGATTTGAATTCATGAACTAAGTCACCTTTTATTCATTGGGATCAAATTAATGAATATCTTTGGTATATTGTGTCGGACGCAGCCAAAGATTTACAAAGTCTACTACAAACACATATTCGCAATTATATATGAAAGTATATAACAAATACTCATCATCATTATTAAAATTACATTAATAATTATAATATTAATGATTTCTAATTCCGGTAAAAGCAAAAGGCCCTAGCAGCCATAGTGCTTATTAAAAACTAATGTTGGCATTTTACATACATCATTAGTTGTTAAATAATAATAATAATATATTAGTTCTAGCATACAATTAAGTTTTCTCTGAAACTAGTCGGTAGAGTTGGCTAAAATTATCAATATTAGTTTTATGTTATGTAAAGCTGGTTAATTTGGTCCGTTCTTATCACTTTTCTAAAATAATAGCAACTTTAAATCGTGAAACGTGAAACAACAATGTTTGCATTTTCTTATATTAGTTCTAGCATACAATTAAGTTTTCTCTGAAACTAGTCGGTAGAGTTGTCTAAAATTATCAATATTAGTTTCATGTTATGTAAAGCTGGTTAATTTGGTCCGTTCTTATCACTTTTCTAAAATAATAGCAACTTTAAATCGTGAAACGTGAAACAACAATGTTTGCATTTTCTTATATTAGTTCTAGCATACAATTAAGTTTTCTCTGAAACTAGTCGGTAGAGTTGGCTAAAATTATCAATATTAGTTTCATGTTATGTAAATCTGGTTAATTTGGTCCGTTCTTATCACTTTTCTAAAATAATAGCAACTTTAAATCGTGAAACGTGAAACAACAATGTTTGCATTTTCTTATATTAGTTCTAGCATACAATTAAGTTTTCTCTGAAACTAGTCGGTAGAGTTGGCTAAAATTATCAATATTAGTTTCATGTTATGTAAAGCTGATAAACCTGGTCCGTTCTTATCACTTTTCTAAAATAATAGCAACTTTAAATCGTGAAACGTGAAACAACAATATTTGCATTTTCTTATATTAGTTCTAGCATACAATTAAGTTTTCTCTGAAACTAGTCGGTAGAGTTGGCTAAAATTATCAATATTAGTTTTATGTTATGTAACGCTGGTTAATTTGGTCCGTTCTTATCACTTTTCTAAAATAATAGCAACTTTAAATCGTGAAACGTGAAACAACAATGTTTGCATTTTCTTATATTAGTTCTAGCATACAATTAAGTTTTCTCTGAAACTAGTCGGTAGAGTTGGCTAAAATTATCGATATTAGTTTCATGTTATGTAAAGCTGGTTAATTTGGTCCGTTCTTATCACTTTTCTAAAATAATAGCAACTTTAAATCGTGAAACGTGAAACAACAATATTTGCATTTTCTTATATTAGTTCTAGCATACAATTAAGTTTTCTCTGAAACTAGTCGGTAGAGTTGGCTAAAATTATCAATATTAGTTTCATGTTATGTAAATCTGGTTAATTTGGTCCGTTCTTATCACTTTTCTAAAATAATAGCAACTTTAAATCGTGAAACGTGAAACAACAATGTTTGCATTTTCTTATATTAGTTCTAGCATACAATTAAGTTTTCTCTGAAACTAGTCGGTAGAGTTGGCTAAAATTATCAATATTAGTTTCATGTTATGTAAAGCTGATAAACCTGGTCCGTTCTTATCACTTTTCTAAAATAATAGCAACTTTAAATCGTGAAACGTGAAACAACAATGTTTGCATTTTCTTATATTAGTTCTAGCATACAATTAAGTTTTCTCTGAAACTAGTCGGTAGAGTGGGCTAAAATTATCAATATTAGTTTTATGTTATGTAACGCTGGTTAATTTGGTCCGTTCTTATCACTTTTCTAAAATAATAGCAGCTTTAAATCGTGAAACGTGAAACAACAATGTTTGCATTTTCTTATATTAGTTCTAGCATACAATTTAGTTTTCTCTGAAACTAGTCGGTAGAGTTGGCTAAAATTATCAATATTAGTTTTATTTTGTGTAAAGCTGATTAATTTGTGTTGATCTTATCACTTTTCTAAAATAATAGAAACTTCAAATCGTGAAAAGTGAAACAACCATGTTTGCATTTTCTTATATTAGTTCTAGCATACAATTAAGTTTTCTCTGAAACTAGTCGGTAGAGTTGGCTAAAATTATCAATATTAGTTTTATGTTATGTAACGCTGGTTAATTTGGTCCGTTCGTATCACTTTTCTAAAATAATAGCAACTTTAAATCGTGAACGTGAAACAACAATGTTTGCATTTTCTTATATTAGTTCTAGCATACAATTAAGTTTTCTCTGAAACTAGTCGGTAGAGTTGGCTACAATTATCAATATTAGTTTTATGTTACGTAACGCTAGTTAATTTGGTCCGTTCTTATCACTTTTCTAAAATAATAGCAACTTTAAATCTTGAAACGTGAAACAACAATGTTTGCATTTTCTTATATTAGTTCTAGCATACAATTAAGTTTTCTCTGAAACTAGTCGGTAGAGTTGGCTAAAATTATCAATATTAGTTTTATGTTATGTAACGCTGGATAATTTGGTCCGTTCTTATCACTTTTCTAAAATAATAGCAACTTTAAATCGTGAACGTGAAACAACAATGTTTGCATTTTCTTATATTAGTTCTAGCATACAATTAAGTTTTCTCTGAAACTAGTCGGTAGAGTTGGCTACAATTATCAATATTAGTTTTATGTTACGTAACGCTAGTTAATTTGGTCCGATCTTATCACTTTTCTAAAATAATAGCAGCTTTAAATCTTGAAACGTGAAACAACAATGTTTGCATTTTCTTATATTAGTTCTAGCCTACAATTAAGTTTTCTCTGAAACTAGTCGGTAGAGTTGGCTAAAATTATCAATATTAGTTTTATGTTATGTAACGCTGGTTAATTTGGTCCGTTCGTATCACTTTTCTAAAATAATAGCAACTTTAAATCGTGAACGTGAAACAACAATGTTTGCATTTTCTTATATTAGTTCTAGCATACAATTAAGTTTTCTCTGAAACTAGTCGGTAGAGTTGGCTACAATTATCAATATTAGTTTTATGTTACGTAACGCTAGTTAATTTGGTCCGTTCTTATCACTTTTCTAAAATAATAGCAGCTTTAAATCTTGAAACGTGAAACAACAATGTTTGCATTTTCTTATATTAGTTCTAGCATACAATTAAGTTTTCTCTGAAACTAGTCGGTAGAGTTGGCTAAAATTATCAATATTAGTTTTATGTTATGTAACGCTGGATAATTTGGTCCGTTCTTATCACTTTTCTAAAATAATAGCATCTTTAAATCGTGAAACGTGAAACAACAATGTTTGCATTTTCTTATATTAGTTCTAGCATACAATTAAGTTTTCTCTGAAACTAGTCGGTAGAGTTGGCTAAAATTATCAATATTAGTTTTATGTTATGTAACGCTGGTTAATTTGGTCCGTTCTTATCACTTTTCTAAAATAATAGCAACTTTAAATCGTGAAACGTGAAACAACAATGTTTGCATTTTCTTATATTAGTTCTAGCATACAATTAAGTTTTCTCTGAAACTAGTCGGTAGAGTTGGCTAAAATTATCAATATTAGTTTCATGTTATGTAAAGCTGGTTAATTTGGTCCGTTCTTATCACTTTTCTAAAATAATAGCAACTTTAAATCGTGAAACGTGAAACAACAATGTTTGCATTTTCTTATATTAGTTCTAGCATACAATTAAGTTTTCTCTGAAACTAGTCGGTAGAGTTGGCTAAAATTATCAATATTAGTTTTATGTTATGTAACGCTGGTTAATTTGGTCCGTTCTTATCACTTTTCTAAAATAATAGCAACTTTAAATAGTGAAACGTGAAACAACAATGTTTGCATTTTCTTATATTAGTTCTAGCATACAATTAAGTTTTCTCTGAAACTAGTCGGTAGAGTTGGCTAAAATTATCGATATTAGTTTCATGTTATGTAAAGCTGGTTAATTTGGTCCGTTCTTATCACTTTTCTAAAATAATAGCAACTTTAAATCGTGAAACGTGAAACAACAATGTTTGCATTTTCTTATATTAGTTCTAGCATACAATTAAGTTTTCTCTGAAACTAGTCGGTAGAGTTGGCTAAAATTATCGATATTAGTTTCATGTTATGTAAAGCTGGTTAATTTGGTCCGTTCTTATCACTTTTCTAAAATAATAGCAACTTTAAATCGTGAAACGTGAAACAACAATGTTTGCATTTTCTTATATTAGTTCTAGCATACAATTAAGTTTTCTCTGAAACTAGTCGGTAGAGTTGGCTAAAATTATCAATATTAGTTTCATGTTATGTAAAGCTGGTTAATTTGGTCCGTTCTTATCACTTTTCTAAAATAATAGCAACTTTAAATCGTGAAACGTGAAACAACAATGTTTGCATTTTCTTATATTAGTTCTAGCATACAATTAAGTTTTCTCTGAAACTAGTCCGTAGAGTTGGCTAAAATTATCAATATTAGTTTCATGTTATGTAAAGCTGGTTAATTTGGTCCGTTCTTATCACTTTTCTAAAATAATAGCAACTTTAAATCGTGAAACGTGAAACAACAATGTTTGCATTTTCTTATATTAGTTCTAGCATACAATTAAGTTTTCTTTGAAACTAGTCGGTAGAGTTGGCTAAAATTATCAATATTAGTTTCATGTTATGTAAAGCTGGTTAATTTGGTCCGTTCTTATCACTTTTCTAAAATAATAGCAACTTTAAATCGTGAAACGTGAAACAACAATGTTTGCATTTTCTTATATTAGTTCTAGCATACAATTAAGTTTTCTCTGAAACTAGTCGGTAGAGTTGGCTAAAATTATCAATATTAGTTTCATGTTATGTAAAGCTGATAAACCTGGTCCGTTCTTATCACTTTTCTAAAATAATAGCAACTTTAAATCGTGAAACGTGAAACAACAATGTTTGCATTTTCTTATATTAGTTCTAGCATACAATTAAGATTTCTCTGAAACTAGTCGGTAGAGTTGGCTAAAATTATCAATATTAGTTTTGTGTTATGTAAAGCTGATAAACTTGGTCCGTTCTTATCACTTTTCTAAAATAATAGCAACTTTAAATCGTGAAACGTGAAACAACAATGTTTGCATTTTCTTATATTAGTTCTAGCATACAATTAAGTTTTCTCTGAAACTAGTCGGTAGAGTTGGCTAAAATTATCAATATTAGTTTTATGTTATGTAACGCTGGTTAATTTGGTCCGTTCTTATCACTTTTCTAAAATAATAGCAACTTTAAATCGTGAAACGTGAAACAACAATGTTTGCATTTTCTTATATTAGTTCTAGCATACAATTAAGTTTTCTCTGAAACTAGTCGGTAGAGTTGGCTAAAATTATCAATATTAGTTTTGTGTTATGGAAAGCTGATAAACTTGGTCCGTTCTTATCACTTTTCTAAAATAATAGCAACTTTAAATCGTGAAACGTGAAACAACAATATTTGCATTTTCTTATATTAGTTCTAGCATACAATTAAGTTTTCTCTGAAACTAGTCGGTAGAGTTGGCTAAAATTATCAATATTAGTTTTATGTTATGTAACGCTGGTTAATTTGGTCCGTTCTTATCACTTTTCTAAAATAATAGCAACTTTAAATCGTGAAACGTGAAACAACAATGTTTGCATTTTCTTATATTAGTTCTAGCATACAATTAAGTTTTCTCTGAAACTAGTCGGTAGAGTTGGCTAAAATTATCAATATTAGTTTTGTGTTATGTAAAGCTGATAAACTTGGTCCGTTCTTATCACTTTTCTAAAATAATAGCAACTTTAAATCGTGAAACGTGAAACAACAATGTTTGCATTTTCTTATATTAGTTCTGACGACTTGGTGGTGCCGTTGATAAAGCATCCAACCCAATTGCGGGTGGTCACGAGTTCAAATCCTGGCCGGAAAATTTTTTCTGTGCTTTTTATGATTTGAATTCATGAACTAAGTCACCTTTTATTCATTGGGATCAAATTAATGAATATCTTTGGTATATTGTGTCGGACGCAGCCAAAGATTTACAAAGTCTACTACACACACATATTCGCAATTATATATGAAAGTATATAACAAATACTCATCATCATTATTAAAATTACATTAATAATTATAATATTAATGATTTCTAATTCCGGTAAAAGCAAAAGGCCCTAGCAGCCATAGTGCTTATTAAAAACTAATGTTGGCATTTTACATACATCATTAGTTGTTAAATAATAATAATAATATATTAGTTCTAGCATACAATTAAGTTTTCTCTGAAACTAGTCGGTAGAGTTGGCTAAAATTATCAATATTAGTTTTATGTTATGTAAAGCTGGTTAATTTGGTCCGTTCTTATCACTTTTCTAAAATAATAGCAACTTTAAATCGTGAAACGTGAAACAACAATGTTTGCATTTTCTTATATTAGTTCTAGCATACAATTAAGTTTTCTCTGAAACTAGTCGGTAGAGTTGTCTAAAATTATCAATATTAGTTTCATGTTATGTAAAGCTGGTTAATTTGGTCCGTTCTTATCACTTTTCTAAAATAATAGCAACTTTAAATCGTGAAACGTGAAACAACAATGTTTGCATTTTCTTATATTAGTTCTAGCATACAATTAAGTTTTCTCTGAAACTAGTCGGTAGAGTTGGCTAAAATTATCAATATTAGTTTCATGTTATGTAAATCTGGTTAATTTGGTCCGTTCTTATCACTTTTCTAAAATAATAGCAACTTTAAATCGTGAAACGTGAAACAACAATGTTTGCATTTTCTTATATTAGTTCTAGCATACAATTAAGTTTTCTCTGAAACTAGTCGGTAGAGTTGGCTAAAATTATCAATATTAGTTTCATGTTATGTAAAGCTGATAAACCTGGTCCGTTCTTATCACTTTTCTAAAATAATAGCAACTTTAAATCGTGAAACGTGAAACAACAATATTTGCATTTTCTTATATTAGTTCTAGCATACAATTAAGTTTTCTCTGAAACTAGTCGGTAGAGTTGGCTAAAATTATCAATATTAGTTTTATGTTATGTAACGCTGGTTAATTTGGTCCGTTCTTATCACTTTTCTAAAATAATAGCAACTTTAAATCGTGAAACGTGAAACAACAATGTTTGCATTTTCTTATATTAGTTCTAGCATACAATTAAGTTTTCTCTGAAACTAGTCGGTAGAGTTGGCTAAAATTATCAATATTAGTTTTGTGTTATGTAAAGCTGATAAACTTGGTCCGTTCTTATCACTTTTCTAAAATAATAGCAACTTTAAATCGTGAAACGTGAAACAACAATGTTTGCATTTTCTTATATTAGTTCTAGCATACAATTAAGTTTTCTCTGAAACTAGTCGGTAGAGTTGGCTAAAATTATCAATATTAGTTTTATGTTATGTAAAGCTGGTTAATTTGGTCCGTTCTTATCACTTTTCTAAAATAATAGCAACTTTAAATCGTGAAACGTGAAACAACAATGTTTGCATTTTCTTATATTAGTTCTAGCATACAATTAAGTTTTCTCTGAAACTAGTCGGTAGAGTTGTCTAAAATTATCAATATTAGTTTCATGTTATGTAAAGCTGGTTAATTTGGTCCGTTCTTATCACTTTTCTAAAATAATAGCAACTTTAAATCGTGAAACGTGAAACAACAATGTTTGCATTTTCTTATATTAGTTCTAGCATACAATTAAGATTTCTCTGAAACTAGTCGGTAGAGTTGGCTAAAATTATCAATATTAGTTTTATGTTATGTAAAGCTGGTTAATTTGGTCCGTTCTTATCACTTTTCTAAAATAATAGCAACTTTAAATCGTGAAACGTGAAACAACAATGTTTGCATTTTCTTATATTAGTTCTAGCAAACAATTAAGTTTTCTCTGAAACTAGTCGGTAGAGTTGGCTAAAATTATCAATATTAGTTTTATGTTATGTAACGCTGGTTAATTTGGTCCGTTCTTATCACTTTTCTAAAATAATAGCAACTTTAAATCGTGAAACGTGAAACAACAATGTTTGCATTTTCTTATATTAGTTCTAGCATACAATTAAGTTTTCTTTGAAACTAGTCGGTAGAGTTGGCTAAAATTATCAATATTAGTTTCATGTTATGTAAAGCTGGTTAATTTGGTCCGTTCTTATCACTTTTCTAAAATAATAGCAACTTTAAATCGTGAAACGTGAAACAACAATGTTTGCATTTTCTTATATTAGTTCTAGCATACAATTAAGATTTCTCTGAAACTAGTCGGTAGAGTTGGCTAAAATTATCAATATTAGTTTTATGTTATGTAAAGCTGGTTAATTTGGTCCGTTCTTATCACTTTTCTAAAATAATAGCAACTTTAAATCGTGAAACGTGAAACAACAATGTTTGCATTTTCTTATATTAGTTCTAGCATACAATTAAGTTTTCTTTGAAACTAGTCGGTAGAGTTGGCTAAAATTATCAATATTAGTTTCATGTTATGTAAAGCTGGTTAATTTGGTCCGTTCTTATCACTTTTCTAAAATAATAGCAACTTTAAATCGTGAAACGTGAAACAACAATGTTTGCATTTTCTTATATTAGTTCTAGCATACAATTAAGTTTTCTCTGAAACTAGTCGGTAGAGTTGGCTAAAATTATCAATATTAGTTTCATGTTATGTAAAGCTGATAAACCTGTTCCGTTCTTATCACTTTTCTAAAATAATAGCAACTTTAAATCGTGAAACGTGAAACAACAATATTTGCATTTTCTTATATTAGTTCTAGCATACAATTAAGTTTTCTCTGAAACTAGTCGGTAGAGTTGGCTAAAATTATCAATATTAGTTTTATGTTATGTAACGCTGATTAATTTGGTCCGTTCTTATCACTTTTCTAAAATAATAGCAACTTTAAATCGTGAAACGTGAAACAACAATGTTTGCATTTTCTTATATTAGTTCTAGCATACAATTAAGTTTTCTCTGAAACTAGTCGGTAGAGTTGGCTAAAATTATCAATATTAGTTTTATTTTGTGTAAAGCTGATTAATTTGTGTTGATCTTATCACTTTTCTAAAATAATAAAAACTTCAAATCGCGAAAAGTGAAACAGCCATGTTTGCATTTTCTTAGATTAGATCTAGCATACAATTAAGTTTTCTCTGAAACTAGTCGGTAGAATTGGCTAAAATTATCAATATTAGTTTTATGTTATGTAAAGCTGATTAATTTGTATTGATCATATCACTTTTCTAAAATAATAGCAACTTTAAATCGTAAAACGTGAAACAACAATGTTTGCATTTTCTTATATTAATTCTAGCATACAATTAAGTTTTCTTTGAAAGTAGTCGGTAGAGTTGGCTAAAATTATCAATATTAGTTGTATTTTATGTAACGCTGGTTAATTTGGTCCGTTCCTATCACTTTTCTAAAATAATAGTAACTTTAAATCGTGAAGCGTGAAACAACAATGTTTGCATTTTCTTATATTAGTTCTAGCATACAATTAAGTTTTCTCTGAAAGTAGTCGGTAGAATTGGCTAAAATTGGCAATATTAGTTGTATTTTATGTAACGCTGGTTAATTTTGTCCGTTCCTATCACTTTTCTAAAATAATAGCAACTTTATATCGTGAAACGTGAAACAACAATGTTTGCATTTTCTTATATTAGTTCTAGCATACAATTAAGTTTTCTCTGAAACTAGTCGGTAGAGTTGGCTAAAATTATCAATATTAGTTTTATGTTATGTAACGCTGGTTAATTTGATCCGTTCTTATCACCTTTCTAAAATAATAGCAGCTTTAAATCGTGAAACGTGAAACAACAATGTTTGCATTTTCTTATATTAGTTCTAGCATACAATTAAGTTTTCTCTGAAACTAGTCGGTAGAGTTGGCTAAAATTATCAATATTAGTTTTATGTTATGTAACGCTGGTTAATTTGGTCCGTTCTTATCACCTTTCTAAAATAATAGCAACTTTAAATCGTGAAACGTGAAACAACAATGTTTGCATTTTCTTATATTAGTTCTAGCATACAATTAAGTTTTCTCTGAAACTAGTCGGTAAAGTTGGCAAAAATTACCAATATTAGTTTTATGTTATGTAACGCTGGTTAATTTGGTCCGTTCTTATCACTTTTCTAAAATAATAGCAACTTTAAATCGTGAAACGTGAAACAACAATGTTTGCATTTTCTTATATTAGTTCTAGCATACAATTAAGTTTTCTCTGAAACTAGTCGGTAGAGTTGGCTAAAATTATCAATATTAGTTTTATGTTATGTAACGCTGGTTAATTTGGTCCGTTCTTATCACTTTTCTAAAATAATAACAGCTTTAAATCGTGAAACGTGAATCAACAATGTTTGCCTTTTCTTATATTAGTTATAGCATACAATTAAGTTTTCTCTGAAACTAGTCGGTAGAGTTGGCTAAAATTATCAATATTAGTTTTATTTTGTGTAAAGCTGATTAATTTGTATTGATCATATCACTTTTCTAAAATAATAGCAACTTTAAATCGTGAAACGTGAAACTAAAAGGCTAAAGTTATCTAAAAAATTTTAGTTGGCTAAAATTATCAATATTAGTTTTATGTTATGTAACGCTGGTAAATTTGGTCCGTTCTTATCACTTTTCTAAAATAATAGCAACTTTAAATCGTGAAACGTGAAACAACAATGTTTTCATTTTCTTATATTAGTTCTAGCATACAATTAAGTTTTCTCTGAAACTAGTCGGTAGAGTTGGCTAAAATTATCAATATTAGTTTTATTTTATGTAAAGCTGATTAATTTGGTCCGTTCTTATCACTTTTCTAAAATAATAGAAACTTCAAATCGTGAAAAGTGAAACAACCATGTTTGCATTTTCTTATATTAGTTCTAGCATACAATTAAGTTTTCTCTGAAACTAGTCGGTAGAGTTGGCTAAAAATATCAATATTAGTTTTACGTTATGTAACGCTGGTTAATTTGGTCCGTTCTTATCACTTTTCTAAAATAATAGCAGCTTTAAATCGTGAAACGTGAAACAACAATGTTTGCATTTTCTTATATTAGTTCTAGCCTACAATTAAGTTTTCTCTGAAACTAGTCGGTAGAGTTGGCTAAAATTATCCATATTAGTTGTATTTAATGTAACGCTGGTTAATTTGGTCCGTTCCTATCACTTTTCTAAAATAATAGCAACTTTAAATCGTGAAACGTGAAACAACAATGTTTGCATTTTCTTATATTAGTTCTAGCATACAATTAAGTTTTCTCTGAAACTAGTCGGTAGAGTTGGCTAAAATTATCAATATTAGTTTTATGTTATGTAACGCTGGTTAATTTGGTCCGTTCTTATCACCTTTCTCAAATAATAGCAGCTTTAAATCGTGAAACAACCATGTTTGCATATTCTTATATTAGTTCTAGCATACAATTAAGTTTTCTCTGAAACTAGTCGGTAGAGTTGGCTAAAAATATCAATATTAGTTTTACGTTATGTAACGCTGGTTAATTTGGTCCGTTCTTATCACCTTTCTCAAATAATAGCAGCTTTAAATCGTGAAACAACCATGTTTGCATATTCTTATATTAGTTCTAGCATACAATTAAGTTTTCTCTGAAACTAGTCGGTAGAGTTGGCTAAAAATATCAATATTAGTTTTACGTTATGTAACGCTGGTTAATTTGGTCCGTTCTTATCACTTTTCTAAAATAATAGCAGCTTTAAATCGTGAAACGTGAAACAACAATGTTTGCATTTTCTTATATTAGTTCTAGCCTACAATTAAGTTTTCTCTGAAACTAGTCGGTAGAGTTGGCTAAAATTATCAATATTAGTTGTATTTTATGTAACGCTGGTTAATTTGGTCCGTTCCTATCACTTTTCTAAAATAATAGCAACTTTAAATCGTGAAACGTGAAACAACAATGTTTGCATTTTCTTATATTAGTTCTAGCATACAATTAAGTTTTCTCTGAAACTAGTCGGTAGTGTTGGCTACAATTATCAATATTAGTTTTATGTTACGTAACGCTAGTTAATTTGGTCCGTTCTTATCACTTTTCTAAAATAATAGCAGCTTTAAATCGTGAAACGTGAAACAACAATGTTTGCATTTTCTTATATTAGTTCTAGTATACAATTTAGTTTTCTCTGAAACTAGTCGGTAGAGTTGGCTAAAATTATCAATATTAGTTTTATTTTGTGTAAAGCTGATTAATTTGTGTTGATCTTATCACTTTTCTAAAATAATAGAAACTTCAAATCGTGAAAAGTGAAACAACCATGTTTGCATTTTCTTATATTAGTTCTAGCATACAATTAAGTTTTCTCTGAAACTAGTCGGTAGAGTTGGCTAAAATTATCAATATTAGTTTTATGTTATGTAACGCTGGTTAATTTGGTCCGTTCGTATCACTTTTCTAAAATAATAGCAACTTTAAATCGTGAACGTGAAACAACAATGTTTGCATTTTCTTATATTAGTTCTAGCATACAATTAAGTTTTCTCTGAAACTAGTCGGTAGAGTTGGCTACAATTATCAATATTAGTTTTATGTTACGTAACGCTAGTTAATTTGGTCCGTTCTTATCACTTTTCTAAAATAATAGCAGCTTTAAATCTTGAAACGTGAAACAACAATGTTTGCATTTTCTTATATTAGTTCTAGCCTACAATTAAGTTTTCTCTGAAACTAGTCGGTAGAGTTGGCTAAAATTATCAATATTAGTTTTATGGTATGTAACGCTGGTTAATTTGGTCCGTTCGTATCACTTTTCTAAAATAATAGCAACTTTAAATCGTGAACGTGAAACAACAATGTTTGCATTTTCTTATATTAGTTCTAGCATACAATTAAGTTTTCTCTGAAACTAGTCGGTAGAGTTGGCTACAATTATCAATATTAGTTTTATGTTACGTAACGCTAGTTAATTTGGTCCGTTCTTATCACTTTTCTAAAATAATAGCAGCTTTAAATCTTGAAACGTGAAACAACAATGTTTGCATTTTCTTATATTAGTTCTAGCATACAATTAAGTTTTCTCTGAAACTAGTCGGTAGAGTTGGCTAAAATTATCAATATTAGTTTTATGTTATGTAACGCTGGATAATTTGGTCCGTTCTTATCACTTTTCTAAAATAATAGCATCTTTAAATCGTGAAACGTGAAACAACAATGTTTGCATTTTCTTATATTAGTTCTAGCATACAATTAAGTTTTCTCTGAAACTAGTCGGTAGAGTTGGCTACAATTATCAATATTAGTTTTATGTTACGTAACGCTAGTTAATTTGGTCCGTTCTTATCACTTTTCTAAAATAATAGCAGCTTTAAATCTTGAAACGTGAAACAACAATGTTTGCATTTTCTTATATTAGTTCTAGCCTACAATTAAGTTTTCTCTGAAACTAGTCGGTAGAGTTGGCTAAAATTATCCATATTAGTTGTATTTTATGTAACGCTGGTTAATTTGGTCCGTTCCTATCACTTTTCTAAAATAATAGCAACTTTAAATCGTGAAACGTGAAACAACAATGTTTGCATTTTCTTATATTAGTTCTAGCATACAATTAAGTTTTCTCTGAAAGTAGTCGGTAGAGTTGGCTAAAATTATCAATATTAGTTGTATTTTATTTAACGCTGGTTAATTTGGTCCGTTCCTATCACTTTTCTAAAATAATAGCAACTTTAAATCGTGAAACGTGAAACAACAATGTTTGCATTTTCTTATATTAGTTCTAGCATACAATTAAGTTTTCTCTGAAACTAGTCGGTAGAGTTGGCTAAAATTATCAATATTAGTTTTATGTTATGTAACGCTGGTTAATTTGGTCCGTTCTTATCACCTTTCTCAAATAATAGCAGCTTTAAATCGTGAAACAACCATGTTTGCATATTCTTATATTAGTTCTAGCATACAATTAAGTTTTCTCTGAAACTAGTCGGTAGAGTTGGCTAAAATTCTCAATATTAGTTTTATGTTATGTAACGCTGGTTAATTTGGTCCGTTCTTATCACCTTTCTAAAATAATAGCAACTTTAAATCGTGAAACGTGAAACAACAATGTTTGCATTTTCTTATATTAGTTCTAGCATACAATTAAGTTTTCTCTGAAACTAGTCGGTAGAGTGGGCTAAAATTATCAATATTAGTTTTATGTTATGTAACGCTGGTTAATTTGGTCCGTTCTTATCACTTTTCTAAAATAATAGCAGCTTTAAATCGTGAAACGTGAAACAACAATGTTTGCATTTTCTTATATTAGTTCTAGCATACAATTTAGTTTTCTCTGAAACTAGTCGGTAGAGTTGGCTAAAATTATCAATATTAGTTTTATTTTGTGTAAAACTGATTAATTTGTGTTGATCTTATCACTTTTCTAAAATAATAGAAACTTCAAATCGTGAAAAGTGAAACAACCATGTTTGCATTTTCTTATATTAGTTCTAGCATACAATTAAGTTTTCTCTGAAACTAGTCGGTAGAGTTGGCTAAAATTATCAATATTAGTTTTATGTTATGTAACGCTGGTTAATTTGGTCCGTTCGTATCACTTTTCTAAAATAATAGCAACTTTAAATCGTGAACGTGAAACAACAATGTTTGCATTTTCTTATATTAGTTCTAGCATACAATTAAGTTTTCTCTGAAACTAGTCGGTAGAGTTGGCTACAATTATCAATATTAGTTTTATGTTACGTAACGCTAGTTAATTTGGTCCGTTCTTATCACTTTTCTAAAATAATAGCAGCTTTAAATCTTGAAACGTGAAACAACAATGTTTGCATTTTCTTATATTAGTTCTAGCATACAATTAAGTTTTCTCTGAAACTAGTCGGTAGAGTTGGCTAAAATTATCAATATTAGTTTTATGTTATGTAACGCTGGATAATTTGGTCCGTTCTTATCACTTTTCTAAAATAATAGCATCTTTAAATCGTGAAACGTGAAACAACAATGTTTGCATTTTCTTATATTAGTTCTAGCATACAATTAAGTTTTCTCTGAAACTAGTCGGTAGAGTTGGCTAAAATTATCAATATTAGTTTTATGTTATGTAACGCTGGTTAATTTGGTCCGTTCTTATCACTTTTCTAAAATAATAGCAACTTTAAATCGTGAAACGTGAAACAACAATGTTTGCATTTTCTTATATTAGTTCTAGCATACAATTAAGTTTTCTCTGAAACTAGTCGGTAGAGTTGGCTAAAATTATCAATATTAGTTTCATGTTATGTAAAGCTGGTTAATTTGGTCCGTTCTTATCACTTTTCTAAAATAATAGCAACTTTAAATCGTGAAACGTGAAACAACAATGTTTGCATTTTCTTATATTAGTTCTAGCATACAATTAAGTTTTCTCTGAAACTAGTCGGTAGAGTTGGCTAAAATTATCAATATTAGTTTTATGTTATGTAACGCTGGTTAATTTGGTCCGTTCTTATCACTTTTCTAAAATAATAGCAACTTTAAATAGTGAAACGTGAAACAACAATGTTTGCATTTTCTTATATTAGTTCTAGCATACAATTAAGTTTTCTCTGAAACTAGTCGGTAGAGTTGGCTAAAATTATCGATATTAGTTTCATGTAATGTAAAGCTGGTTAATTTGGTCCGTTCTTATCACTTTTCTAAAATAATAGCAACTTTAAATCGTGAAACGTGAAACAACAATGTTTGCATTTTCTTATATTAGTTCTAGCATACAATTAAGTTTTCTCTGAAACTAGTCGGTAGAGTTGGCTAAAATTATCAATATTAGTTTCATGTTATGTAAAGCTGGTTAATTTGGTCCGTTCTTATCACTTTTCTAAAATAATAGCAACTTTAAATCGTGAAACGTGAAACAACAATATTTGCATTTTCTTATATTAGTTCTAGCATACAATTAAGTTTTCTCTGAAACTAGTCGGTAGAGTTGGCTAAAATTATCAATATTAGTTTTATTTTATGTAACGCTGGTTAATTTGGTCCGTTCTTATCACTTTTCTAAAATAATAGCAACTTTAAATCGTGAAACGTGAAACAACAATGTTTGCATTTTCTTATATTAGTTCTAGCATACAATTAAGTTTTCTTTGAAACTAGTCGGTAGAGTTGGCTAAAATTATCAATATTAGTTTTATGTTATGTAAAGCTGGTTAATTTGATCCGTTCTTATCACTTTTCTAAAATAATAGCAACTTTAAATCGTGAAACGTGAAACAACAATGTTTGCATTTTCTTATATTAGTTCTAGCATACAATTAAGTTTTCTCTGAAACTAGTCGGTAGAGTTGGCTAAAATTATCAATATTAGTTTCATGTTATGTAAAGCTGATAAACCTGGTCCGTTCTTATCACTTTTCTAAAATAATAGCAACTTTAAATCGTGAAACGTGAAACAACAATGTTTGCATTTTCTTATATTAGTTCTAGCATACAATTAAGTTTTCTCTGAAACTAGTCGGTAGAGTTGGCTAAAACTATCAATATTAGTTTTGTGTTATGTAAAGCTGATAAACTTGGTCCGTTCTTATCACTTTTCTAAAATAATAGCAACTTTAAATCGTGAAACGTGAAACAACAATGTTTGCATTTTCTTATATTAGTTCTAGCATACAATTAAGTTTTCTCTGAAACTAGTCGGTAGAGTTGGCTAAAATTATCAATATTAGTTTTATGTTATGTAAAGCTGGTTAATTTGGTCCGTTCTTATCACTTTTCTAAAATAATAGCAACTTTAAATCGTGAAACGTGAAACAACAATGTTTGCATTTTCTTATATTAGTTCTAGCATACAATTAAGTTTTCTCAGAAACTAGTCGGTAGAGTTGGCTAAAATTATCAATATTAGTTTCATGTTATGTAAAGCTGGTTAATTTGGTCCGTTCTTATCACTTTTCTAAAATAATAGCAACTTTAAATCGTGAAACGTGAAACAACAATGTTTGCATTTTCTTATATTAGTTCTAGCATACAATTAAGTTTTCTCTGAAACTAGTCGGTAGAGTTGACTAAAATTATCAATATTAGTTTCATGTTATGTAAACCTGGTTAATTTGGTCCGTTCTTATCACTTTTCTAAAATAATAGCAACTTTAAATCGTGAAACGTGAAACAACAATGTTTGCATTTTCGTATATTAGTTCTAGCATACAATTAAGTTTTCTTTGAACCTATTCGGTAGAGTTGGCTAAAATTATCAATATTAGTTTCATGTTATGTAAAGCTGGTTAATTTGGTCCGTTCTTATCACTTTTCTAAAATAATAGCAACTTTAAATCGTGAAACGTGAAACAACAATGTTTGCATTTTCTTATATTAGTTCTAGCATACAATTAAGTTTTCTCTGAAACTAGTCGGTAGAGTTGGCTAAAATTATCAATATTAGTTTTACGTTATGTAAAGCTGATAAACCTGGTCCGTTCTTATCACCTTTCTAAAATAATAGCAACTTTAAATCTTGAAACGTGAAACAACAATGTTTGCATTTTCTTATATCAGTTCTAGCATACAATTAAGTTTTCTCTGAAACTAGTCGGTAAAGTTGGCAAAAATTACCAATATTAGTTTTATGTTATGTAACGCTGGTTAATTTGGTCCGTTCTTATCACTTTTCTAAAATAATAGCAACTTTAAATCGTGAAACGTGAAACAACAATGTTTGCATTTTCTTATATTAGTTCTAGCATACAATTAAGTTTTCTCTGAAACTAGTCGGTAGAGTTGGCTAAAATTATCAATATTAGTTTTATGTTATGTAACGCTGGTTAATTTGGTCCGTTCTTATCACTTTTCTAAAATAATAACAGCTTTAAATCGTGAAACGTGAAACAACAATGTTTGCATTTTCTTATATTAGTTATAGCATACAATTAAGTTTTCTCTGAAACTAGTCGGTAGAGTTGGCTAAAATTATCAATATTAGTTTTATTTTGTGTAAAGCTGATTAATTTGTATTGATCATATCACTTTTCTAAAATAATAGCAACTTTAAATCGTGAAACGTGAAACTAAAAGGCTAAAGTTACCTAAAAAATTTTAGTTGGCTAAAATTATCAATATTAGTTTTATGTTATGTAACGCTGGTAAATTTGGTCCGTTCTTATCACTTTTCTAAAATAATAGCAACTTTAAATCGTGAAACGTGAAACAACAATGTTTGCATTTTCTTATATTAGTTCTAGCATACAATTAAGTTTTCTCTGAAACTAGTCGGTAGAGTTGGCTAAAATTATCAATATTAGTTTTATTTTATGTAAAGCTGATTAATTTGGTCCGTTCTTATCACTTTTCTAAAATAATAGAAACTTCAAATCGTGAAAAGTGAAACAACCATGTTTGCATTTTCTTATATTAGTTCTAGCATACAATTAAGTTTTCTCTGAAACTAGTCGGTAGAGTTGGCTAAAAATATCAATATTAGTTTTACGTTATGTAACGCTGGTTAATTTGGTCCGTTCTTATCACTTTTCTAAAATAATAGCAGCTTTAAATCGTGAAACGTGAAACAACAATGTTTGCATTTTCTTATATTAGTTCTAGCCTACAATTAAGTTTTCTCTGAAACTAGTCGGTAGAGTTGGCTAAAATTATCCATATTAGTTGTATTTTATGTAACGCTGGTTAATTTGGTCCGTTCCTATCACTTTTCTAAAATAATAGCAACTTTAAATCGTGAAACGTGAAACAACAATGTTTGCATTTTCTTATATTAGTTCTAGCATACAATTAAGTTTTCTCTGAAAGTAGTCGGTAGAGTTGGCTAAAATTATCAATATTAGTTGTATTTTATTTAACGCTGGTTAATTTGGTCCGTTCCTATCACTTTTCTAAAATAATAGCAACTTTAAATCGTGAAACGTGAAACAACAATGTTTGCATTTTCTTATATTAGTTCTAGCATACAATTAAGTTTTCTCTGAAACTAGTCGGTAGAGTTGGCTAAAATTATCAATATTAGTTTTATGTTATGTAACGCTGGTTAATTTGGTCCGTTCTTATCACCTTTCTCAAATAATAGCAGCTTTAAATCGTGAAACAACCATGTTTGCATATTCTTATATTAGTTCTAGCATACAATTAAGTTTTCTCTGAAAGTAGTCGGTAGAGTTGGCTAAAATTCTCAATATTAGTTTTATGTTATGTAACGCTGGTTAATTTGGTCCGTTCTTATCACCTTTCTAAAATAATAGCAACTTTAAATCGTGAAACGTGAAACAACAATGTTTGCATTTTCTTATATTAGTTCTAGCATACAATTAAGTTTTCTCTGAAACTAGTCGGTAGAGTGGGCTAAAATTATCAATATTAGTTTTATGTTATGTAACGCTGGTTAATTTGGTCCGTTCTTATCACTTTTCTAAAATAATAGCAGCTTTAAATCGTGAAACGTGAAACAACAATGTTTGCATTTTCTTATATTAGTTCTAGCATACAATTTAGTTTTCTCTGAAACTAGTCGGTAGAGTTGGCTAAAATTATCAATATTAGTTTTATTTTGTGTAAAGCTGATTAATTTGTGTTGATCTTATCACTTTTCTAAAATAATAGAAACTTCAAATCGTGAAAAGTGAAACAACCATGTTTGCATTTTCTTATATTAGTTCTAGCATACAATTAAGTTTTCTCTGAAACTAGTCGGTAGAGTTGGCTAAAATTATCAATATTAGTTTTATGTTATGTAACGCTGGTTAATTTGGTCCGTTCGTATCACTTTTCTAAAATAATAGCAACTTTAAATCGTGAACGTGAAACAACAATGTTTGCATTTTCTTATATTAGTTCTAGCATACAATTAAGTTTTCTCTGAAACTAGTCGGTAGAGTTGGCTACAATTATCAATATTAGTTTTATGTTACGTAACGCTAGTTAATTTGGTCCGTTCTTATCACTTTTCTAAAATAATAGCAGCTTTAAATCTTGAAACGTGAAACAACAATGTTTGCATTTTCTTATATTAGTTCTAGCCTACAATTAAGTTTTCTCTGAAACTAGTCGGTAGAGTTGGCTAAAATTATCAATATTAGTTTTATGGTATGTAACGCTGGTTAATTTGGTCCGTTCGTATCACTTTTCTAAAATAATAGCAACTTTAAATCGTGAACGTGAAACAACAATGTTTGCATTTTCTTATATTAGTTCTAGCATACAATTAAGTTTTCTCTGAAACTAGTCGGTAGAGTTGGCTACAATTATCAATATTAGTTTTATGTTACGTAACGCTAGTTAATTTGGTCCGTTCTTATCACTTTTCTAAAATAATAGCAGCTTTAAATCTTGAAACGTGAAACAACAATGTTTGCATTTTCTTATATTAGTTCTAGCATACAATTAAGTTTTCTCTGAAACTAGTCGGTAGAGTTGGCTAAAATTATCAACATTAGTTTTATGTTATGTAACGCTGGATAATTTGGTCCGTTCTTATCACTTTTCTAAAATAATAGCAACTTTAAATCGTGAACGTGAAACAACAATGTTTGCATTTTCTTATATTAGTTCTAGCATACAATTAAGTTTTCTCTGAAACTAGTCGGTAGAGTTGGCTACAATTATCAATATTAGTTTTATGTTACGTAACGCTAGTTAATTTGGTCCGTTCTTATCACTTTTCTAAAATAATAGCAGCTTTAAATCTTGAAACGTGAAACAACAATGTTTGCATTTTCTTATATTAGTTCTAGCCTACAATTAAGTTTTCTCTGAAACTAGTCGGTAGAGTTGGCTAAAATTATCAATATTAGTTTTATGTTATGTAACGCTGGTTAATTTGGTCCGTTCGTATCACTTTTCTAAAATAATAGCAACTTTAAATCGTGAACGTGAAACAACAATGTTTGCATTTTCTTATATTAGTTCTAGCATACAATTAAGTTTTCTCTGAAACTAGTCGGTAGAGTTGGCTACAATTATCAATATTAGTTTTATGTTACGTAACGCTAGTTAATTTGGTCCGTTCTTATCACTTTTCTAAAATAATAGCAGCTTTAAATCTTGAAACGTGAAACAACAATGTTTGCATTTTCTTATATTAGTTCTAGCATACAATTAAGTTTTCTCTGAAACTAGTCGGTAGAGTTGGCTAAAATTATCAATATTAGTTTTATGTTATGTAACGCTGGATAATTTGGTCCGTTCTTATCACTTTTCTAAAATAATAGCATCTTTAAATCGTGAAACGTGAAACAACAATGTTTGCATTTTCTTATATTAGTTCTAGCATACAATTAAGTTTTCTCTGAAACTAGTCGGTAGAGTTGGCTAAAATTATCAATATTAGTTTTATGTTATGTAACGCTGGTTAATTTGGTCCGTTCTTATCACTTTTCTAAAATAATAGCAACTTTAAATCGTGAACGTGAAACAACAATGTTTGCATTTTCTTATATTAGTTCTAGCATACAATTAAGTTTTCTCTGAAACTAGTCGGTAGAGTTGGCTACAATTATCAATATTAGTTTTATGTTACGTAACGCTAGTTAATTTGGTCCGTTCTTATCACTTTTCTAAAATAATAGCAACTTTAAATCGTGAAACGTGAAACAACAATGTTTGCATTTTCTTATATTAGTTCTAGCATACAATTAAGTTTTCTCTGAAAGTAGTCGGTAGAGTTGGCTAAAATTATCAATATTAGTTGTATTTTATTTAACGCTGGTTAATTTGGTCCGTTCCTATCACTTTTCTAAAATAATAGCAACTTTAAATCGTGAAACGTGAAACAACAATGTTTGCATTTTCTTATATTAGTTCTAGCATACAATTAAGTTTTCTCTGAAACTAGTCGGTAGAGTTGGCTACAATTATCAATATTAGTTTTATGTTACGTAACGCTAGTTAATTTGGTCCGTTCTTATCACTTTTCTAAAATAATAGCAACTTTAAATCGTGAAACGTGAAACAACAATGTTTGCATTTTCTTATATTAGTTCTAGCATACAATTAAGTTTTCTCTGAAAGTAGTCGGTAGAGTTGGCTAAAATTATCAATATTAGTTGTATTTTATTTAACGCTGGTTAATTTGGTCCGTTCCTATCACCTTTCTCAAATAATAGCAGCTTTAAATCGTGAAACAACCATGTTTGCATATTCTTATATTAGTTCTAGCATACAATTAAGTTTTCTCTGAAACTAGTCGGTAGAGTTGGCTAAAATTCTCAATATTAGTTTTATGTTATGTAACGCTGGTTAATTTGGTCCGTTCTTATCACCTTTCTAAAATAATAGCAACTTTAAATCGTGAAACGTGAAACAACAATGTTTGCATTTTCTTATATTAGTTCTAGCATACAATTAAGTTTTCTCTGAAACTAGTCGGTAGAGTGGGCTAAAATTATCAATATTAGTTTTATGTTATGTAACGCTGGTTAATTTGGTCCGTTCTTATCACTTTTCTAAAATAATAGCAGCTTTAAATCGTGAAACGTGAAACAACAATGTTTGCATTTTCTTATATTAGTTCTAGTATACAATTTAGTTTTCTCTGAAACTAGTCGGTAGAGTTGGCTAAAATTATCAATATTAGTTTTATTTTGTGTAAAGCTGATTAATTTGTGTTGATCTTATCACTTTTCTAAAATAATAGAAACTTCAAATCGTGAAAAGTGAAACGACCATGTTTGCATTTTCTTATATTAGTTCTAGCATACAATTAAGTTTTCTCTGAAACTAGTCGGTAGAGTTGGCTAAAATTATCAATATTAGTTTTATGTTATGTAACGCTGGTTAATTTGGTCCGTTCGTATCACTTTTCTAAAATAATAGCAACTTTAAATCGTGAACGTGAAACAACAATGTTTGCATTTTCTTATATTAGTTCTAGCATACAATTAAGTTTTCTCTGAAACTAGTCGGTAGAGTTGGCTACAATTATCAATATTAGTTTTATGTTACGTAACGCTAGTTAATTTGGTCCGTTCTTATCACTTTTCTAAAATAATAGCAGCTTTAAATCTTGAAACGTGAAACAACAATGTTTGCATTTTCTTATATTAGTTCTAGCCTACAATTAAGTTTTCTCTGAAACTAGTCGGTAGAGTTGGCTAAAATTATCAATATTAGTTTTATGGTATGTAACGCTGGTTAATTTGGTCCGTTCGTATCACTTTTCTAAAATAATAGCAACTTTAAATCGTGAACGTGAAACAACAATGTTTGCATTTTCTTATATTAGTTCTAGCATACAATTAAGTTTTCTCTGAAACTAGTCGGTAGAGTTGGCTACAATTATCAATATTAGTTTTATGTTACGTAACGCTAGTTAATTTGGTCCGTTCTTATCACTTTTCTAAAATAATAGCAGCTTTAAATCTTGAAACGTGAAACAACAATGTTTGCATTTTCTTATATTAGTTCTAGCATACAATTAAGTTTTCTGTGAAACTAGTCGGTAGAGTTGGCTAAAATTATCAATATTAGTTTTATGTTATGTAACGCTGGATAATTTGGTCCGTTCTTATCACTTTTCTAAAATAATAGCAACTTTAAATCGTGAACGTGAAACAACAATGTTTGCATTTTCTTATATTAGTTCTAGCATACAATTAAGTTTTCTCTGAAACTAGTCGGTAGAGTTGGCTACAATTATCAATATTAGTTTTATGTTACGTAACGCTAGTTAATTTGGTCCGTTCTTATCACTTTTCTAAAATAATAGCAGCTTTAAATCTTGAAACGTGAAACAACAATGTTTGCATTTTCTTATATTAGTTCTAGCCTACAATTAAGTTTTCTCTGAAACTAGTCGGTAGAGTTGGCTAAAATTATCAATATTAGTTTTATGTTATGTAACGCTGGTTAATTTGGTCCGTTCGTATCACTTTTCTAAAATAATAGCAACTTTAAATCGTGAACGTGAAACAACAATGTTTGCATTTTCTTATATTAGTTCTAGCATACAATTAAGTTTTCTCTGAAACTAGTCGGTAGAGTTGGCTACAATTATCAATATTAGTTTTATGTTACGTAACGCTAGTTAATTTGGTCCGTTCTTATCACTTTTCTAAAATAATAGCAGCTTTAAATCTTGAAACGTGAAACAACAATGTTTGCATTTTCTTATATTAGTTCTAGCATACAATTAAGTTTTCTCTGAAACTAGTCGGTAGAGTTGGCTAAAATTATCGATATTAGTTTCATGTTATGTAAAGCTGGTTAATTTGGTCCGTTCTTATCACTTTTCTAAAATAATAGCAACTTTAAATCGTGAAACGTGAAACAACAATGTTTGCATTTTCTTATATTAGTTCTAGCATACAATTAAGTTTTCTCTGAAACTAGTCGGTAGAGTTGGCTAAAATTATCAATATTAGTTTCATGTTATGTAAAGCTGGTTAATTTGGTCCGTTCTTATCACTTTTCTAAAATAATAGCAACTTTAAATCGTGAAACGTGAAACAACAATATTTGCATTTTCTTATATTAGTTCTAGCATACAATTAAGTTTTCTCTGAAACTAGTCGGTAGAGTTGGCTAAAATTATCAATATTAGTTTTATTTTATGTAACGCTGGTTAATTTGGTCCGTTCTTATCACTTTTCTAAAATAATAGCAACTTTAAATCGTGAAACGTGAAACAACAATGTTTGCATTTTCTTATATTAGTTCTAGCATACAATTAAGTTTTCTTTGAAACTAGTCGGTAGAGTTGGCTAAAATTATCAATATTAGTTTCATGTTATGTAAAGCTGGTTAATTTGGTCCGTTCTTATCACTTTTCTAAAATAATAGCAACTTTAAATCGTGAAACGTGAAACAACAATGTTTGCATTTTCTTATATTAGTTCTAGCATACAATTAAGTTTTCTCTGAAACTAGTCGGTAGAGTTGGCTAAAATTATCAATATTAGTTTCATGTTATGTAAAGCTGATAAACCTGGTCCGTTCTTATCACTTTTCTAAAATAATAGCAACTTTAAATCGTGAAACGTGAAACAACAATGTTTGCATTTTCTTATATTAGTTCTAGCATACAATTAAGTTTTCTCTGAAACTAGTCGGTAGAGTTGGCTAAAATTATCAATATTAGTTTTGTGTTATGTAAAGCTGATAAACTTGGTCCGTTCTTATCACTTTTCTAAAATAATAGCAACTTTAAATCGTGAAACGTGAAACAACAATGTTTGCATTTTCTTATATTAGTTCTAGCATACAATTAAGTTTTCTCTGAAACTAGTCGGTAGAGTTGGCTAAAATTATCAATATTAGTTTTATGTTATGTAAAGCTGGTTAATTTGGTCCGTTCTTATCACTTTTCTAAAATAATAGCAACTTTAAATCGTGAAACGTGAAACAACAATGTTTGCATTTTCTTATATTAGTTCTAGCATACAATTAAGTTTTCTCAGAAACTAGTCGGTAGAGTTGGCTAAAATTATCAATATTAGTTTCATGTTATGTAAAGCTGGTTAATTTGGTCCGTTCTTATCACTTTTCTAAAATAATAGCAACTTTAAATCGTGAAACGTGAAACAACAATGTTTGCATTTTCTTATATTAGTTCTAGCATACAATTAAGTTTTCTCTGAAACTAGTCGGTAGAGTTGGCTAAAATTATCAATATTAGTTTCATGTTATGTAAACCTGGTTAATTTGGTCCGTTCTTATCACTTTTCTAAAATAATAGCAACTTTAAATCGTGAAACGTGAAACAACAATATTTGCATTTTCTTATATTAGTTCTAGCATACAATTAAGTTTTCTCTGAAACTAGTCGGTAGAGTTGGGTAAAATTATCAATATTAGTTTTATGTTATGTAACGCTGGTTAATTTGGTCCGTTCTTATCACTTTTCTAAAATAATAGCAACTTTAAATCGTGAAACGTGAAACAACAATGTTTGCATTTTCTTATATTAGTTCTAGCATACAATTAAGTTTTCTCTGAAACTAGTCGGTAGAGTTGGCTAAAATTATCAATATTAGTTTTATGTTATGTAAAGCTGGTTAATTTGGTCCGTTCTTATCACTTTTCTAAAATAATAGCAACTTTAAATCGTGAAACGTGAAACAACAATGTTTGCATGTTCTTATATTAGTTCTAGTATACAATTAAGTTTTCTCTGAAACTAGTCGGTAGAGTTGGCTAAAATTATCAATATTGGTTTCATGTTATGTAAAGCTGGTTAATTTGGTCCGTTCTTATCACTTTTCTAAAATAATAGCAACTTTAAATCGTGAAACGTGAAACAACAATGTTTGCATTTTCTTATATTAGTTCTAGCATACAATTAAGTTTTCTCTGAAACTAGTTGGTAGAGTTGGCTAAAATTATCAATATTAGTTTCATGTTATGTAAAGCTGGTTAATTTGGTCCGTTCTTATCACTTTTCTAAAATAATAGCAACTTTAAATCGTGAAACGTGAAACAACAATATTTGCATTTTCTTATATTAGTTCTAGCATACAATTAAGTTTTCTCTGAAACTAGTCGGTAGAGTTGGCTAAAATTATCAATATTAGTTTTATGTTATGTAACGCTGGATAATTTGGTCCGTTCTTATCACTTTTCTAAAATAATAGCAACTTTAAATCGTGAAACGTGAAACAACAATGTTTGCATTTTCGTATATTAGTTCTAGCATACAATTAAGTTTTCTTTGAACCTATTCGGTAGAGTTGGCTAAAATTATCAATATTAGTTTCATGTTATGTAAAGCTGGTTAATTTGGTCCGTTCTTATCACTTTTCTAAAATAATAGCAACTTTAAATCGTGAAACGTGAATCAACAATGTTTGCATTTTCTTATATTAGTTCTAGCATACAATTAAGTTTTCTCTGAAACTAGTCGGTAGAGTTGGCTAAAATTATCAATATTAGTTTCATGTTATGTAAAGCTGATAAACCTGGTCCGTTCTTATCACTTTTCTAAAATAATAGCAACTTTAAATCGTGAAACGTGAAACAACAATATTTGCATTTTCTTATATTAGTTCTAGCATACAATTAAGTTTTCTCTGAAACTAGTCGGTAGAGTTGGCTAAAATTATCAATATTAGTTTTATGTTATGTAACGCTGGTTAATTTGGTCCGTTCTTATCACTTTTCTAAAATAATAGCAACTTTAAATCGTGAAACGTGAAACAACAATGTTTGCATTTTCTTATATTAGTTCTAGCATACAATTAAGTTTTCTCTGAAACTAGTCGGTAGAGTTGGCTAAAATTATCAATATTAGTTTTGTGTTATGTAAAGCTGATAAACTTGGTCCGTTCTTATCACTTTTCTAAAATAATAGCAACTTTAAATCGTGAAACGTGAAACAACAATGTTTGCATTTTCTTATATTAGTTCTAGCATACAATTAAGTTTTCTCTGAAACTAGTCGGTAGAGTTGGCTAAAATTATCAATATTAGTTTTATGTTATGTAAAGCTGGTTAATTTGGTCCGTTCTTATCACTTTTCTAAAATAATAGCAACTTTAAATCGTGAAACGTGAAACAACAATGTTTGCATTTTCTTATATTAGTTCTAGCATACAATTAAGTTTTCTCTGAAACTAGTCGGTAGAGTTGGCTAAAATTATCAATATTAGTTTTATGTTATGTAAAGCTGGTTAATTTGGTCCGTTCTTATCACTTTTCTAAAATAATAGCAACTTTAAATCGTGAAACGTGAAACAACAATGTTTGCATTTTCTTATATTAGTTCTAGCATACAATTAAGTTTTCTCTGAAACTAGTCGGTAGAGTTGGCTAAAATTATCAATATTAGTTTCATGTTATGTAAAGCTGGTTAATTTGGTCCGTTCTTATCACTTTTCTAAAATAATAGCAACTTTAAATCGTGAAACGTGAAACAACAATGTTTGCATTTTCTTATATTAGTTCTAGCATACAATTAAGATTTCTCTGAAACTAGTCGGTAGAGTTGGCTAAAATTATCAATATTAGTTTTATGTTATGTAAAGCTGGTTAATTTGGTCCGTTCTTATCACTTTTCTAAAATAATAGCAACTTTAAATCGTGAAACGTGAAACAACAATGTTTGCATTTTCTTATATTAGTTCTAGCAAACAATTAAGTTTTCTCTGAAACTAGTCGGTAGAGTTGGCTAAAATTATCAATATTAGTTTTATGTTATGTAACGCTGGTTAATTTGGTCCGTTCTTATCACTTTTCTAAAATAATAGCAACTTTAAATCGTGAAACGTGAAACAACAATGTTTGCATTTTCTTATATTAGTTCTAGCATACAATTAAGTTTTCTCAGAAACTAGTCGGTAGAGTTGGCTAAAATTATCAATATTAGTTTCATGTTATGTAAAGCTGGTTAATTTGGTCCGTTCTTATCACTTTTCTAAAATAATAGCAACTTTAAATCGTGAAACGTGAAACAACAATGTTTGCATTTTCTTATATTAGTTCTAGCATACAATTAAGTTTTCTCTGAAACTAGTCGGTAGAGTTGACTAAAATTATCAATATTAGTTTCATGTTATGTAAACCTGGTTAATTTGGTCCGTTCTTATCACTTTTCTAAAATAATAGCAACTTTAAATCGTGAAACGTGAAACAACAATGTTTGCATTTTCTTATATTAGTTCTAGCATACAATTAAGTTTTCTCTGAAACTAGTCGGTAGAGTTGGCTAAAATTATCAATATTAGTTTTATGTTATGTAAAGCTGGTTAATTTGGTCCGTTCTTATCACTTTTCTAAAATAATAGCAACTTTAAATCGTGAAACGTGAAACAACAATGTTTGCATGTTCTTATATTAGTTCTAGCATACAATTAAGTTTTCTCTGAAACTAGTCGGTAGAGTTGGCTAAAATTATCAATATTGGTTTCATGTTATGTAAAGCTGGTTAATTTGGTCCGTTCTTATCACTTTTCTAAAATAATAGCAACTTTAAATCGTGAAACGTGAAACAACAATGTTTGCATTTTCTTATATTAGTTCTAGCATACAATTAAGTTTTCTCTGAAACTAGTTGGTAGAGTTGGCTAAAATTATCAATATTAGTTTCATGTTATGTAAAGCTGGTTAATTTGGTCCGTTCTTATCACTTTTCTAAAATAATAGCAACTTTAAATCGTGAAACGTGAAACAACAATGTTTGCATTTTCTTATATTAGTTCTAGCATACAATTAAGTTTTCTCTGAAACTAGTCGGTAGAGTTGGCTAAAATTATCAATATTAGTTTTATGTTATGTAACGCTGGATAATTTGGTCCGTTCTTATCACTTTTCTAAAATAATAGCAACTTTAAATCGTGAAACGTGAAACAACAATGTTTGCATTTTCGTATATTAGTTCTAGCATACAATTAAGTTTTCTTTGAACCTATTCGGTAGAGTTGGCTAAAATTATCAATATTAGTTTCATGTTATGTAAAGCTGGTTAATTTGGTCCGTTCTTATCACTTTTCTAAAATAATAGCAACTTTAAATCGTGAAACGTGAAACAACAATGTTTGCATTTTCTTATATTAGTTCTAGCATACAATTAAGTTTTCTCTGAAACTAGTCGGTAGAGTTGGCTAAAATTATCAATATTAGTTTCATGTTATGTAAAGCTGATAAACCTGGTCCGTTCTTATCACTTTTCTAAAATAATAGCAACTTTAAATCGTGAAACGTGAAACAACAATATTTGCATTTTCTTATATTAGTTCTAGCATACAATTAAGTTTTCTCTGAAACTAGTCGGTAGAGTTGGCTAAAATTATCAATATTAGTTTTATGTTATGTAACGCTGGTTAATTTTGTCCGTTCTTATCACTTTTCTAAAATAATAGCAACTTTAAATCGTGAAACGTGAAACAACAATGTTTGCATTTTCTTATATTAGTTCTAGCATACAATTAAGTTTTCTCTGAAACTAGTCGGTAGAGTTGGCTAAAATTATCAATATTAGTTTTGTGTTATGTAAAGCTGATAAACTTGGTCCGTTCTTATCACTTTTCTAAAATAATAGCAACTTTAAATCGTGAAACGTGAAACAACAATGTTTGCATTTTCTTATATTAGTTCTAGCATACAATTAAGTTTTCTCTGAAACTAGTCGGTAGAGTTGGCTAAAATTATCAATATTAGTTTTATGTTATGTAAAGCTGGTTAATTTGGTCCGTTCTTATCACTTTTCTAAAATAATAGCAACTTTAAATCGTGAAACGTGAAACAACAATGTTTGCATTTTCTTATATTAGTTTTAGCATACAATTAAGTTTTCTCTGAAACTAGTCGGTAGAGTTGTCTAAAATTATCAATATTAGTTTTGTGTTATGTAAAGCTGATAAACTTGGTCCGTTCTTATCACTTTTCTAAAATAATAGCAACTTTAAATCGTGAAACGTGAAACAACAATGTTTGCATTTTCTTATATTAGTTCTAGCATACAATTAAGTTTTCTCTGAAACTAGTCGGTAGAGTTGGCTAAAATTATCAATATTAGTTTTATGTTATGTAAAGCTGGTTAATTTGGTCCGTTCTTATCACTTTTCTAAAATAATAGCAACTTTAAATCGTGAAACGTGAAACAACAATGTTTGCATTTTCTTATATTAGTTCTAGCATACAATTAAGTTTTCTCTGAAACTAGTCGGTAGAGTTGGCTAAAATTATCAATATTAGTTTCATGTTATGTAAAGCTGGTTAATTTGGTCCGTTCTTATCACTTTTCTAAAATAATAGCAACTTTAAATCGTGAAACGTGAAACAACAATGTTTGCATTTTCTTATATTAGTTCTAGCATACAATTAAGATTTCTCTGAAACTAGTCGGTAGAGTTGGCTAAAATTATCAATATTAGTTTTATGTTATGTAAAGCTGGTTAATTTGGTCCGTTCTTATCACTTTTCTAAAATAATAGCAACTTTAAATCGTGAAACGTGAAACAACAATGTTTGCATTTTCTTATATTAGTTCTAGCAAACAATTAAGTTTTCTCTGAAACTAGTCGGTAGAGTTGGCTAAAATTATCAATATTAGTTTTATGTTATGTAACGCTGGTTAATTTGGTCCGTTCTTATCACTTTTCTAAAATAATAGCAACTTTAAATCGTGAAACGTGAAACAACAATGTTTGCATTTTCTTATATTAGTTCTAGCATACAATTAAGTTTTCTTTGAAACTAGTCGGTAGAGTTGGCTAAAATTATCAATATTAGTTTCATGTTATGTAAAGCTGGTTAATTTGGTCCGTTCTTATCACTTTTCTAAAATAATAGCAACTTTAAATCGTGAAACGTGAAACAACAATGTTTGCATTTTCTTATATTAGTTCTAGCATACAATTAAGATTTCTCTGAAACTAGTCGGTAGAGTTGGCTAAAATTATCAATATTAGTTTTATGTTATGTAAAGCTGGTTAATTTGGTCCGTTCTTATCACTTTTCTAAAATAATAGCAACTTTAAATCGTGAAACGTGAAACAACAATGTTTGCATTTTCTTATATTAGTTCTAGCATACAATTAAGTTTTCTCTGAAACTAGTCGGTAGAGTTGGCTAAAATTATCAATATTAGTTTTATGTTATGTAACGCTGGTTAATTTGTTCCGTTCTTATCACTTTTCTAAAATAATAGCAACTTTAAATCGTGAAACGTGAAACAACAATGTTTGCATTTTCTTATATTAGTTCTAGCATACAATTAAGTTTTCTTTGAAACTAGTCGGTAGAGTTGGCTAAAATTATCAATATTAGTTTCATGTTATGTAAAGCTGGTTAATTTGGTCCGTTCTTATCACTTTTCTAAAATAATAGCAACTTTAAATCGTGAAACGTGAAACAACAATGTTTGCATTTTCTTATATTAGTTCTAGCATACAATTAAGTTTTCTCTGAAACTAGTCGGTAGAGTTGGCTAAAATTATCAATATTAGTTTCGTGTTATGTAAAGCTGATAAACCTGGTCCGTTCTTATCACTTTTCTAAAATAATAGCAACTTTAAATCTTGAAACGTGAAACAACAATGTTTGCATTTTCTTATATCAGTTCTAGCATACAATTAAGTTTTCTCTGAAACTAGTCGGTAGAATTGGCTAAAATTATCAATATTAGTTTCATGTTATGTAAAGCTGGTTAATTTGGTCCGTTCTTATCACTTTTCTAAAATAATAGCAACTTTAAATCGTGAAACAACAATGTTTGCATTTTCTTATATTAGTTCTAGCATACAATTAAGTTTTCTCTGAAACTAGTCGTTAGAGTTCCTTAAAATTATCAATATTAGTTTTGTGTTATGTGAAGCTGGTTAATTTGGTCCGTTCTTATCACTTTTCTAAAATAATAGCAACTTTAAATCATGAAACGTGAAACAACAATGTTTGCATTTTCTTATATCAGTTCTAGCATACAATTAAGTTTTCTCTGAAACTAGTCGGTAGAGTTGGCTAAAATTATCAATATTAGTTTTATGTTACGTAACGCTAGTTAATTTGGTCCGTTCGTATCACTTTTCTAAAATAATAGCAACTTTAAATCGTGAACGTGAAACAACAATGTTTGCATTTTCTTATATTAGTTCTAGCATACAATTAAGTTTTCTCTGAAACTAGTCGGTAGAGTTGGCTACAATTATCAATATTAGTTTTATGTTACGTAACGCTAGTTAATTTGGTCCGTTCTTATCACTTTTCTAAAATAATAGCAGCTTTAAATCTTGAAACGTGAAACAACAATGTTTGCATTTTCTTATATTAGTTCTAGCATACAATTAAGTTTTCTCTGAAACTAGTCGGTAGAGTTGGCTAAAATTATCAATATTAGTTTTATGTTATGTAACGCTGGATAATTTGGTCCGTTCTTATCACTTTTCTAAAATAATAGCATCTTTAAATCGTGAAACGTGAAACAACAATGTTTGCATTTTCTTATATTAGTTCTAGCATACAATTAAGTTTTCTCTGAAACTAGTCGGTAGAGTTGGCTAAAATTATCAATATTAGTTTTATGTTATGTAACGCTGGTTAATTTGGTCCGTTCTTATCACTTTTCTAAAATAATAGCAACTTTAAATCGTGAAACGTGAAACAACAATGTTTGCATTTTCTTATATTAGTTCTAGCATACAATTAAGTTTTCTCTGAAACTAGTCGGTAGAGTTGGCTAAAATTATCAATATTAGTTTCATGTTATGTAAAGCTGGTTAATTTGGTCCGTTCTTATCACTTTTCTAAAATAATAGCAACTTTAAATCGTGAAACGTGAAACAACAATGTTTGCATTTTCTTATATTAGTTCTAGCATACAATTAAGTTTTCTCTGAAACTAGTCGGTAGAGTTGGCTAAAATTATCAATATTAGTTTTATGTTATGTAACGCTGGTTAATTTGGTCCGTTCTTATCACTTTTCTAAAATAATAGCAACTTTAAATAGTGAAACGTGAAACAACAATGTTTGCATTTTCTTATATTAGTTCTAGCATACAATTAAGTTTTCTCTGAAACTAGTCGGTAGAGTTGGCTAAAATTATCGATATTAGTTTCATGTTATGTAAAGCTGGTTAATTTGGTCCGTTCTTATCACTTTTCTAAAATAATAGCAACTTTAAATCGTGAAACGTGAAACAACAATGTTTGCATTTTCTTATATTAGTTCTAGCATACAATTAAGTTTTCTCTGAAACTAGTCGGTAGAGTTGGCTAAAATTATCAATATTAGTTTCATGTTATGTAAAGCTGGTTAATTTGGTCCGTTCTTATCACTTTTCTAAAATAATAGCAACTTTAAATCGTGAAACGTGAAACAACAATATTTGCATTTTCTTATATTAGTTCTAGCATACAATTAAGTTTTCTCTGAAACTAGTCGGTAGAGTTGGCTAAAATTATCAATATTAGTTTTATTTTATGTAACGCTGGTTAATTTGGTCCGTTCTTATCACTTTTCTAAAATAATAGCAACTTTAAATCGTGAAACGTGAAACAACAATGTTTGCATTTTCTTATATTAGTTCTAGCATACAATTAAGTTTTCTTTGAAACTAGTCGGTAGAGTTGGCTAAAATTATCAATATTAGTTTTATGTTATGTAAAGCTGGTTAATTTGATCCGTTCTTATCACTTTTCTAAAATAATAGCAACTTTAAATCGTGAAACGTGAAACAACAATGTTTGCATTTTCTTATATTAGTTCTAGCATACAATTAAGTTTTCTCTGAAACTAGTCGGTAGAGTTGGCTAAAATTATCAATATTAGTTTCATGTTATGTAAAGCTGATAAACCTGGTCCGTTCTTATCACTTTTCTAAAATAATAGCAACTTTAAATCGTGAAACGTGAAACAACAATGTTTGCATTTTCTTATATTAGTTCTAGCATACAATTAAGTTTTCTCTGAAACTAGTCGGTAGAGTTGGCTAAAACTATCAATATTAGTTTTGTGTTATGTAAAGCTGATAAACTTGGTCCGTTCTTATCACTTTTCTAAAATAATAGCAACTTTAAATCGTGAAACGTGAAACAACAATGTTTGCATTTTCTTATATTAGTTCTAGCATACAATTAAGTTTTCTCTGAAACTAGTCGGTAGAGTTGGCTAAAATTATCAATATTAGTTTTATGTTATGTAAAGCTGGTTAATTTGGTCCGTTCTTATCACTTTTCTAAAATAATAGCAACTTTAAATCGTGAAACGTGAAACAACAATGTTTGCATTTTCTTATATTAGTTCTAGCATACAATTAAGTTTTCTCAGAAACTAGTCGGTAGAGTTGGCTAAAATTATCAATATTAGTTTCATGTTATGTAAAGCTGGTTAATTTGGTCCGTTCTTATCACTTTTCTAAAATAATAGCAACTTTAAATCGTGAAACGTGAAACAACAATGTTTGCATTTTCTTATATTAGTTCTAGCATACAATTAAGTTTTCTCTGAAACTAGTCGGTAGAGTTGACTAAAATTATCAATATTAGTTTCATGTTATGTAAACCTGGTTAATTTGGTCCGTTCTTATCACTTTTCTAAAATAATAGCAACTTTAAATCGTGAAACGTGAAACAACAATGTTTGCATTTTCGTATATTAGTTCTAGCATACAATTAAGTTTTCTTTGAACCTATTCGGTAGAGTTGGCTAAAATTATCAATATTAGTTTCATGTTATGTAAAGCTGGTTAATTTGGTCCGTTCTTATCACTTTTCTAAAATAATAGCAACTTTAAATCGTGAAACGTGAAACAACAATGTTTGCATTTTCTTATATTAGTTCTAGCATACAATTAAGTTTTCTCTGAAACTAGTCGGTAGAGTTGGCTAAAATTATCAATATTAGTTTTACGTTATGTAAAGCTGATAAACCTGGTCCGTTCTTATCACCTTTCTAAAATAATAGCAACTTTAAATCTTGAAACGTGAAACAACAATGTTTGCATTTTCTTATATCAGTTCTAGCATACAATTAAGTTTTCTCTGAAACTAGTCGGTAAAGTTGGCAAAAATTACCAATATTAGTTTTATGTTATGTAACGCTGGTTAATTTGGTCCGTTCTTATCACTTTTCTAAAATAATAGCAACTTTAAATCGTGAAACGTGAAACAACAATGTTTGCATTTTCTTATATTAGTTCTAGCATACAATTAAGTTTTCTCTGAAACTAGTCGGTAGAGTTGGCTAAAATTATCAATATTAGTTTTATGTTATGTAACGCTGGTTAATTTGGTCCGTTCTTATCACTTTTCTAAAATAATAACAGCTTTAAATCGTGAAACGTGAAACAACAATGTTTGCATTTTCTTATATTAGTTATAGCATACAATTAAGTTTTCTCTGAAACTAGTCGGTAGAGTTGGCTAAAATTATCAATATTAGTTTTATTTTGTGTAAAGCTGATTAATTTGTATTGATCATATCACTTTTCTAAAATAATAGCAACTTTAAATCGTGAAACGTGAAACTAAAAGGCTAAAGTTACCTAAAAAATTTTAGTTGGCTAAAATTATCAATATTAGTTTTATGTTATGTAACGCTGGTAAATTTGGTCCGTTCTTATCACTTTTCTAAAATAATAGCAACTTTAAATCGTGAAACGTGAAACAACAATGTTTGCATTTTCTTATATTAGTTCTAGCATACAATTAAGTTTTCTCTGAAACTAGTCGGTAGAGTTGGCTAAAATTATCAATATTAGTTTTATTTTATGTAAAGCTGATTAATTTGGTCCGTTCTTATCACTTTTCTAAAATAATAGAAACTTCAAATCGTGAAAAGTGAAACAACCATGTTTGCATTTTCTTATATTAGTTCTAGCATACAATTAAGTTTTCTCTGAAACTAGTCGGTAGAGTTGGCTAAAAATATCAATATTAGTTTTACGTTATGTAACGCTGGTTAATTTGGTCCGTTCTTATCACTTTTCTAAAATAATAGCAGCTTTAAATCGTGAAACGTGAAACAACAATGTTTGCATTTTCTTATATTAGTTCTAGCCTACAATTAAGTTTTCTCTGAAACTAGTCGGTAGAGTTGGCTAAAATTATCCATATTAGTTGTATTTTATGTAACGCTGGTTAATTTGGTCCGTTCCTATCACTTTTCTAAAATAATAGCAACTTTAAATCGTGAAACGTGAAACAACAATGTTTGCATTTTCTTATATTAGTTCTAGCATACAATTAAGTTTTCTCTGAAAGTAGTCGGTAGAGTTGGCTAAAATTATCAATATTAGTTGTATTTTATTTAACGCTGGTTAATTTGGTCCGTTCCTATCACTTTTCTAAAATAATAGCAACTTTAAATCGTGAAACGTGAAACAACAATGTTTGCATTTTCTTATATTAGTTCTAGCATACAATTAAGTTTTCTCTGAAACTAGTCGGTAGAGTTGGCTAAAATTATCAATATTAGTTTTATGTTATGTAACGCTGGTTAATTTGGTCCGTTCTTATCACCTTTCTCAAATAATAGCAGCTTTAAATCGTGAAACAACCATGTTTGCATATTCTTATATTAGTTCTAGCATACAATTAAGTTTTCTCTGAAAGTAGTCGGTAGAGTTGGCTAAAATTCTCAATATTAGTTTTATGTTATGTAACGCTGGTTAATTTGGTCCGTTCTTATCACCTTTCTAAAATAATAGCAACTTTAAATCGTGAAACGTGAAACAACAATGTTTGCATTTTCTTATATTAGTTCTAGCATACAATTAAGTTTTCTCTGAAACTAGTCGGTAGAGTGGGCTAAAATTATCAATATTAGTTTTATGTTATGTAACGCTGGTTAATTTGGTCCGTTCTTATCACTTTTCTAAAATAATAGCAGCTTTAAATCGTGAAACGTGAAACAACAATGTTTGCATTTTCTTATATTAGTTCTAGCATACAATTTAGTTTTCTCTGAAACTAGTCGGTAGAGTTGGCTAAAATTATCAATATTAGTTTTATTTTGTGTAAAGCTGATTAATTTGTGTTGATCTTATCACTTTTCTAAAATAATAGAAACTTCAAATCGTGAAAAGTGAAACAACCATGTTTGCATTTTCTTATATTAGTTCTAGCATACAATTAAGTTTTCTCTGAAACTAGTCGGTAGAGTTGGCTAAAATTATCAATATTAGTTTTATGTTATGTAACGCTGGTTAATTTGGTCCGTTCGTATCACTTTTCTAAAATAATAGCAACTTTAAATCGTGAACGTGAAACAACAATGTTTGCATTTTCTTATATTAGTTCTAGCATACAATTAAGATTTCTCTGAAACTAGTCGGTAGAGTTGGCTAAAATTATCAATATTAGTTTTATGTTATGTAACGCTGGTTAATTTGGTCCGTTCTTATCACTTTTCTAAAATAATAGCAACTTTAAATCGTGAAACGTGAAACAACAATGTTTGCATTTTCTTATATTAGTTCTAGCATACAATTAAGTTTTCTTTGAAACTAGTCGGTAGAGTTGGCTAAAATTATCAATATTAGTTTCATGTTATGTAAAGCTGGTTAATTTGGTCCGTTCTTATCACTTTTCTAAAATAATAGCAACTTTAAATCGTGAAACGTGAAACAACAATGTTTGCATTTTCTTATATTAGTTCTAGCATACAATTAAGATTTCTCTGAAACTAGTCGGTAGAGTTGGCTAAAATTATCAATATTAGTTTTATGTTATGTAAAGCTGGTTAATTTGGTCCGTTCTTATCACTTTTCTAAAATAATAGCAACTTTAAATCGTGAACGTGAAACAACAATGTTTGCATTTTCTTATATTAGTTCTAGCATACAATTAAGATTTCTCTGAAACTAGTCGGTAGAGTTGGCTAAAATTATCAATATTAGTTTTATGTTATGTAACGCTGGTTAATTTGGTCCGTTCTTATCACTTTTCTAAAATAATAGCAACTTTAAATCGTGAAACGTGAAACAACAATGTTTGCATTTTCTTATATTAGTTCTAGCATACAATTAAGTTTTCTTTGAAACTAGTCGGTAGAGTTGGCTAAAATTATCAATATTAGTTTCATGTTATGTAAAGCTGGTTAATTTGGTCCGTTCTTATCACTTTTCTAAAATAATAGCAACTTTAAATCGTGAAACGTGAAACAACAATGTTTGCATTTTCTTATATTAGTTCTAGCATACAATTAAGATTTCTCTGAAACTAGTCGGTAGAGTTGGCTAAAATTATCAATATTAGTTTTATGTTATGTAAAGCTGGTTAATTTGGTCCGTTCTTATCACTTTTCTAAAATAATAGCAACTTTAAATCGTGAAACGTGAAACAACAATGTTTGCATTTTCTTATATTAGTTCTAGCATACAATTAAGTTTTCTCTGAAACTAGTCGGTAGAGTTGGCTAAAATTATCAATATTAGTTTTATGTTATGTAACGCTGGTTAATTTGTTCCGTTCTTATCACTTTTCTAAAATAATAGCAACTTTAAATCGTGAAACGTGAAACAACAATGTTTGCATTTTCTTATATTAGTTCTAGCATACAATTAAGTTTTCTTTGAAACTAGTCGGTAGAGTTGGCTAAAATTATCAATATTAGTTTCATGTTATGTAAAGCTGGTTAATTTGGTCCGTTCTTATCACTTTTCTAAAATAATAGCAACTTTAAATCGTGAAACGTGAAACAACAATGTTTGCATTTTCTTATATTAGTTCTAGCATACAATTAAGTTTTCTCTGAAACTAGTCGGTAGAGTTGGCTAAAATTATCAATATTAGTTTCGTGTTATGTAAAGCTGATAAACCTGGTCCGTTCTTATCACTTTTCTAAAATAATAGCAACTTTAAATCTTGAAACGTGAAACAACAATGTTTGCATTTTCTTATATCAGTTCTAGCATACAATTAAGTTTTCTCTGAAACTAGTCGGTAGAATTGGCTAAAATTATCAATATTAGTTTCATGTTATGTAAAGCTGGTTAATTTGGTCCGTTCTTATCACTTTTCTAAAATAATAGCAACTTTAAATCGTGAAACAACAATGTTTGCATTTTCTTATATTAGTTCTAGCATACAATTAAGTTTTCTCTGAAACTAGTCGTTAGAGTTCCTTAAAATTATCAATATTAGTTTTGTGTTATGTGAAGCTGGTTAATTTGGTCCGTTCTTATCACTTTTCTAAAATAATAGCAACTTTAAATCATGAAACGTGAAACAACAATGTTTGCATTTTCTTATATCAGTTCTAGCATACAATTAAGTTTTCTCTGAAACTAGTCGGTAGAGTTGGCTAAAATTATCAATATTAGTTTTATGTTACGTAACGCTAGTTAATTTGGTCCGTTCGTATCACTTTTCTAAAATAATAGCAACTTTAAATCGTGAACGTGAAACAACAATGTTTGCATTTTCTTATATTAGTTCTAGCATACAATTAAGTTTTCTCTGAAACTAGTCGGTAGAGTTGGCTACAATTATCAATATTAGTTTTATGTTACGTAACGCTAGTTAATTTGGTCCGTTCTTATCACTTTTCTAAAATAATAGCAGCTTTAAATCTTGAAACGTGAAACAACAATGTTTGCATTTTCTTATATTAGTTCTAGCATACAATTAAGTTTTCTCTGAAACTAGTCGGTAGAGTTGGCTAAAATTATCAATATTAGTTTTATGTTATGTAACGCTGGATAATTTGGTCCGTTCTTATCACTTTTCTAAAATAATAGCATCTTTAAATCGTGAAACGTGAAACAACAATGTTTGCATTTTCTTATATTAGTTCTAGCATACAATTAAGTTTTCTCTGAAACTAGTCGGTAGAGTTGGCTAAAATTATCAATATTAGTTTTATGTTATGTAACGCTGGTTAATTTGGTCCGTTCTTATCACTTTTCTAAAATAATAGCAACTTTAAATCGTGAAACGTGAAACAACAATGTTTGCATTTTCTTATATTAGTTCTAGCATACAATTAAGTTTTCTCTGAAACTAGTCGGTAGAGTTGGCTAAAATTATCAATATTAGTTTCATGTTATGTAAAGCTGGTTAATTTGGTCCGTTCTTATCACTTTTCTAAAATAATAGCAACTTTAAATCGTGAAACGTGAAACAACAATGTTTGCATTTTCTTATATTAGTTCTAGCATACAATTAAGTTTTCTCTGAAACTAGTCGGTAGAGTTGGCTAAAATTATCAATATTAGTTTTATGTTATGTAACGCTGGTTAATTTGGTCCGTTCTTATCACTTTTCTAAAATAATAGCAACTTTAAATAGTGAAACGTGAAACAACAATGTTTGCATTTTCTTATATTAGTTCTAGCATACAATTAAGTTTTCTCTGAAACTAGTCGGTAGAGTTGGCTAAAATTATCGATATTAGTTTCATGTTATGTAAAGCTGGTTAATTTGGTCCGTTCTTATCACTTTTCTAAAATAATAGCAACTTTAAATCGTGAAACGTGAAACAACAATGTTTGCATTTTCTTATATTAGTTCTAGCATACAATTAAGTTTTCTCTGAAACTAGTCGGTAGAGTTGGCTAAAATTATCAATATTAGTTTCATGTTATGTAAAGCTGGTTAATTTGGTCCGTTCTTATCACTTTTCTAAAATAATAGCAACTTTAAATCGTGAAACGTGAAACAACAATATTTGCATTTTCTTATATTAGTTCTAGCATACAATTAAGTTTTCTCTGAAACTAGTCGGTAGAGTTGGCTAAAATTATCAATATTAGTTTTATTTTATGTAACGCTGGTTAATTTGGTCCGTTCTTATCACTTTTCTAAAATAATAGCAACTTTAAATCGTGAAACGTGAAACAACAATGTTTGCATTTTCTTATATTAGTTCTAGCATACAATTAAGTTTTCTTTGAAACTAGTCGGTAGAGTTGGCTAAAATTATCAATATTAGTTTTATGTTATGTAAAGCTGGTTAATTTGATCCGTTCTTATCACTTTTCTAAAATAATAGCAACTTTAAATCGTGAAACGTGAAACAACAATGTTTGCATTTTCTTATATTAGTTCTAGCATACAATTAAGTTTTCTCTGAAACTAGTCGGTAGAGTTGGCTAAAATTATCAATATTAGTTTCATGTTATGTAAAGCTGATAAACCTGGTCCGTTCTTATCACTTTTCTAAAATAATAGCAACTTTAAATCGTGAAACGTGAAACAACAATGTTTGCATTTTCTTATATTAGTTCTAGCATACAATTAAGTTTTCTCTGAAACTAGTCGGTAGAGTTGGCTAAAACTATCAATATTAGTTTTGTGTTATGTAAAGCTGATAAACTTGGTCCGTTCTTATCACTTTTCTAAAATAATAGCAACTTTAAATCGTGAAACGTGAAACAACAATGTTTGCATTTTCTTATATTAGTTCTAGCATACAATTAAGTTTTCTCTGAAACTAGTCGGTAGAGTTGGCTAAAATTATCAATATTAGTTTTATGTTATGTAAAGCTGGTTAATTTGGTCCGTTCTTATCACTTTTCTAAAATAATAGCAACTTTAAATCGTGAAACGTGAAACAACAATGTTTGCATTTTCTTATATTAGTTCTAGCATACAATTAAGTTTTCTCAGAAACTAGTCGGTAGAGTTGGCTAAAATTATCAATATTAGTTTCATGTTATGTAAAGCTGGTTAATTTGGTCCGTTCTTATCACTTTTCTAAAATAATAGCAACTTTAAATCGTGAAACGTGAAACAACAATGTTTGCATTTTCTTATATTAGTTCTAGCATACAATTAAGTTTTCTCTGAAACTAGTCGGTAGAGTTGACTAAAATTATCAATATTAGTTTCATGTTATGTAAACCTGGTTAATTTGGTCCGTTCTTATCACTTTTCTAAAATAATAGCAACTTTAAATCGTGAAACGTGAAACAACAATGTTTGCATTTTCGTATATTAGTTCTAGCATACAATTAAGTTTTCTTTGAACCTATTCGGTAGAGTTGGCTAAAATTATCAATATTAGTTTCATGTTATGTAAAGCTGGTTAATTTGGTCCGTTCTTATCACTTTTCTAAAATAATAGCAACTTTAAATCGTGAAACGTGAAACAACAATGTTTGCATTTTCTTATATTAGTTCTAGCATACAATTAAGTTTTCTCTGAAACTAGTCGGTAGAGTTGGCTAAAATTATCAATATTAGTTTTACGTTATGTAAAGCTGATAAACCTGGTCCGTTCTTATCACCTTTCTAAAATAATAGCAACTTTAAATCTTGAAACGTGAAACAACAATGTTTGCATTTTCTTATATCAGTTCTAGCATACAATTAAGTTTTCTCTGAAACTAGTCGGTAAAGTTGGCAAAAATTACCAATATTAGTTTTATGTTATGTAACGCTGGTTAATTTGGTCCGTTCTTATCACTTTTCTAAAATAATAGCAACTTTAAATCGTGAAACGTGAAACAACAATGTTTGCATTTTCTTATATTAGTTCTAGCATACAATTAAGTTTTCTCTGAAACTAGTCGGTAGAGTTGGCTAAAATTATCAATATTAGTTTTATGTTATGTAACGCTGGTTAATTTGGTCCGTTCTTATCACTTTTCTAAAATAATAACAGCTTTAAATCGTGAAACGTGAAACAACAATGTTTGCATTTTCTTATATTAGTTATAGCATACAATTAAGTTTTCTCTGAAACTAGTCGGTAGAGTTGGCTAAAATTATCAATATTAGTTTTATTTTGTGTAAAGCTGATTAATTTGTATTGATCATATCACTTTTCTAAAATAATAGCAACTTTAAATCGTGAAACGTGAAACTAAAAGGCTAAAGTTACCTAAAAAATTTTAGTTGGCTAAAATTATCAATATTAGTTTTATGTTATGTAACGCTGGTAAATTTGGTCCGTTCTTATCACTTTTCTAAAATAATAGCAACTTTAAATCGTGAAACGTGAAACAACAATGTTTGCATTTTCTTATATTAGTTCTAGCATACAATTAAGTTTTCTCTGAAACTAGTCGGTAGAGTTGGCTAAAATTATCAATATTAGTTTTATTTTATGTAAAGCTGATTAATTTGGTCCGTTCTTATCACTTTTCTAAAATAATAGAAACTTCAAATCGTGAAAAGTGAAACAACCATGTTTGCATTTTCTTATATTAGTTCTAGCATACAATTAAGTTTTCTCTGAAACTAGTCGGTAGAGTTGGCTAAAAATATCAATATTAGTTTTACGTTATGTAACGCTGGTTAATTTGGTCCGTTCTTATCACTTTTCTAAAATAATAGCAGCTTTAAATCGTGAAACGTGAAACAACAATGTTTGCATTTTCTTATATTAGTTCTAGCCTACAATTAAGTTTTCTCTGAAACTAGTCGGTAGAGTTGGCTAAAATTATCCATATTAGTTGTATTTTATGTAACGCTGGTTAATTTGGTCCGTTCCTATCACTTTTCTAAAATAATAGCAACTTTAAATCGTGAAACGTGAAACAACAATGTTTGCATTTTCTTATATTAGTTCTAGCATACAATTAAGTTTTCTCTGAAAGTAGTCGGTAGAGTTGGCTAAAATTATCAATATTAGTTGTATTTTATTTAACGCTGGTTAATTTGGTCCGTTCCTATCACTTTTCTAAAATAATAGCAACTTTAAATCGTGAAACGTGAAACAACAATGTTTGCATTTTCTTATATTAGTTCTAGCATACAATTAAGTTTTCTCTGAAACTAGTCGGTAGAGTTGGCTAAAATTATCAATATTAGTTTTATGTTATGTAACGCTGGTTAATTTGGTCCGTTCTTATCACCTTTCTCAAATAATAGCAGCTTTAAATCGTGAAACAACCATGTTTGCATATTCTTATATTAGTTCTAGCATACAATTAAGTTTTCTCTGAAAGTAGTCGGTAGAGTTGGCTAAAATTCTCAATATTAGTTTTATGTTATGTAACGCTGGTTAATTTGGTCCGTTCTTATCACCTTTCTAAAATAATAGCAACTTTAAATCGTGAAACGTGAAACAACAATGTTTGCATTTTCTTATATTAGTTCTAGCATACAATTAAGTTTTCTCTGAAACTAGTCGGTAGAGTGGGCTAAAATTATCAATATTAGTTTTATGTTATGTAACGCTGGTTAATTTGGTCCGTTCTTATCACTTTTCTAAAATAATAGCAGCTTTAAATCGTGAAACGTGAAACAACAATGTTTGCATTTTCTTATATTAGTTCTAGCATACAATTTAGTTTTCTCTGAAACTAGTCGGTAGAGTTGGCTAAAATTATCAATATTAGTTTTATTTTGTGTAAAGCTGATTAATTTGTGTTGATCTTATCACTTTTCTAAAATAATAGAAACTTCAAATCGTGAAAAGTGAAACAACCATGTTTGCATTTTCTTATATTAGTTCTAGCATACAATTAAGTTTTCTCTGAAACTAGTCGGTAGAGTTGGCTAAAATTATCAATATTAGTTTTATGTTATGTAACGCTGGTTAATTTGGTCCGTTCGTATCACTTTTCTAAAATAATAGCAACTTTAAATCGTGAACGTGAAACAACAATGTTTGCATTTTCTTATATTAGTTCTAGCATACAATTAAGTTTTCTCTGAAACTAGTCGGTAGAGTTGGCTACAATTATCAATATTAGTTTTATGTTACGTAACGCTAGTTAATTTGGTCCGTTCTTATCACTTTTCTAAAATAATAGCAGCTTTAAATCTTGAAACGTGAAACAACAATGTTTGCATTTTCTTATATTAGTTCTAGCCTACAATTAAGTTTTCTCTGAAACTAGTCGGTAGAGTTGGCTAAAATTATCAATATTAGTTTTATGGTATGTAACGCTGGTTAATTTGGTCCGTTCGTATCACTTTTCTAAAATAATAGCAACTTTAAATCGTGAACGTGAAACAACAATGTTTGCATTTTCTTATATTAGTTCTAGCATACAATTAAGTTTTCTCTGAAACTAGTCGGTAGAGTTGGCTACAATTATCAATATTAGTTTTATGTTACGTAACGCTAGTTAATTTGGTCCGTTCTTATCACTTTTCTAAAATAATAGCAGCTTTAAATCTTGAAACGTGAAACAACAATGTTTGCATTTTCTTATATTAGTTCTAGCATACAATTAAGTTTTCTCTGAAACTAGTCGGTAGAGTTGGCTAAAATTATCAATATTAGTTTTATGTTATGTAACGCTGGATAATTTGGTCCGTTCTTATCACTTTTCTAAAATAATAGCAACTTTAAATCGTGAACGTGAAACAACAATGTTTGCATTTTCTTATATTAGTTCTAGCATACAATTAAGTTTTCTCTGAAACTAGTCGGTAGAGTTGGCTACAATTATCAATATTAGTTTTATGTTACGTAACGCTAGTTAATTTGGTCCGTTCTTATCACTTTTCTAAAATAATAGCAGCTTTAAATCTTGAAACGTGAAACAACAATGTTTGCATTTTCTTATATTAGTTCTAGCCTACAATTAAGTTTTCTCTGAAACTAGTCGGTAGAGTTGGCTAAAATTATCAATATTAGTTTTATGTTATGTAACGCTGGTTAATTTGGTCCGTTCGTATCACTTTTCTAAAATAATAGCAACTTTAAATCGTGAACGTGAAACAACAATGTTTGCATTTTCTTATATTAGTTCTAGCATACAATTAAGTTTTCTCTGAAACTAGTCGGTAGAGTTGGCTACAATTATCAATATTAGTTTTATGTTACGTAACGCTAGTTAATTTGGTCCGTTCTTATCACTTTTCTAAAATAATAGCAGCTTTAAATCTTGAAACGTGAAACAACAATGTTTGCATTTTCTTATATTAGTTCTAGCATACAATTAAGTTTTCTCTGAAACTAGTCGGTAGAGTTGGCTAAAATTATCAATATTAGTTTTATGTTATGTAACGCTGGATAATTTGGTCCGTTCTTATCACTTTTCTAAAATAATAGCATCTTTAAATCGTGAAACGTGAAACAACAATGTTTGCATTTTCTTATATTAGTTCTAGCATACAATTAAGTTTTCTCTGAAACTAGTCGGTAGAGTTGGCTAAAATTATCAATATTAGTTTTATGTTATGTAACGCTGGTTAATTTGGTCCGTTCTTATCACTTTTCTAAAATAATAGCAACTTTAAATCGTGAACGTGAAACAACAATGTTTGCATTTTCTTATATTAGTTCTAGCATACAATTAAGTTTTCTCTGAAACTAGTCGGTAGAGTTGGCTACAATTATCAATATTAGTTTTATGTTACGTAACGCTAGTTAATTTGGTCCGTTCTTATCACTTTTCTAAAATAATAGCAACTTTAAATCGTGAAACGTGAAACAACAATGTTTGCATTTTCTTATATTAGTTCTAGCATACAATTAAGTTTTCTCTGAAAGTAGTCGGTAGAGTTGGCTAAAATTATCAATATTAGTTGTATTTTATTTAACGCTGGTTAATTTGGTCCGTTCCTATCACTTTTCTAAAATAATAGCAACTTTAAATCGTGAAACGTGAAACAACAATGTTTGCATTTTCTTATATTAGTTCTAGCATACAATTAAGTTTTCTCTGAAACTAGTCGGTAGAGTTGGCTACAATTATCAATATTAGTTTTATGTTACGTAACGCTAGTTAATTTGGTCCGTTCTTATCACTTTTCTAAAATAATAGCAACTTTAAATCGTGAAACGTGAAACAACAATGTTTGCATTTTCTTATATTAGTTCTAGCATACAATTAAGTTTTCTCTGAAAGTAGTCGGTAGAGTTGGCTAAAATTATCAATATTAGTTGTATTTTATTTAACGCTGGTTAATTTGGTCCGTTCCTATCACCTTTCTCAAATAATAGCAGCTTTAAATCGTGAAACAACCATGTTTGCATATTCTTATATTAGTTCTAGCATACAATTAAGTTTTCTCTGAAACTAGTCGGTAGAGTTGGCTAAAATTCTCAATATTAGTTTTATGTTATGTAACGCTGGTTAATTTGGTCCGTTCTTATCACCTTTCTAAAATAATAGCAACTTTAAATCGTGAAACGTGAAACAACAATGTTTGCATTTTCTTATATTAGTTCTAGCATACAATTAAGTTTTCTCTGAAACTAGTCGGTAGAGTGGGCTAAAATTATCAATATTAGTTTTATGTTATGTAACGCTGGTTAATTTGGTCCGTTCTTATCACTTTTCTAAAATAATAGCAGCTTTAAATCGTGAAACGTGAAACAACAATGTTTGCATTTTCTTATATTAGTTCTAGTATACAATTTAGTTTTCTCTGAAACTAGTCGGTAGAGTTGGCTAAAATTATCAATATTAGTTTTATTTTGTGTAAAGCTGATTAATTTGTGTTGATCTTATCACTTTTCTAAAATAATAGAAACTTCAAATCGTGAAAAGTGAAACGACCATGTTTGCATTTTCTTATATTAGTTCTAGCATACAATTAAGTTTTCTCTGAAACTAGTCGGTAGAGTTGGCTAAAATTATCAATATTAGTTTTATGTTATGTAACGCTGGTTAATTTGGTCCGTTCGTATCACTTTTCTAAAATAATAGCAACTTTAAATCGTGAACGTGAAACAACAATGTTTGCATTTTCTTATATTAGTTCTAGCATACAATTAAGTTTTCTCTGAAACTAGTCGGTAGAGTTGGCTACAATTATCAATATTAGTTTTATGTTACGTAACGCTAGTTAATTTGGTCCGTTCTTATCACTTTTCTAAAATAATAGCAGCTTTAAATCTTGAAACGTGAAACAACAATGTTTGCATTTTCTTATATTAGTTCTAGCATACAATTAAGTTTTCTGTGAAACTAGTCGGTAGAGTTGGCTAAAATTATCAATATTAGTTTTATGTTATGTAACGCTGGATAATTTGGTCCGTTCTTATCACTTTTCTAAAATAATAGCAACTTTAAATCGTGAACGTGAAACAACAATGTTTGCATTTTCTTATATTAGTTCTAGCATACAATTAAGTTTTCTCTGAAACTAGTCGGTAGAGTTGGCTACAATTATCAATATTAGTTTTATGTTACGTAACGCTAGTTAATTTGGTCCGTTCTTATCACTTTTCTAAAATAATAGCAGCTTTAAATCTTGAAACGTGAAACAACAATGTTTGCATTTTCTTATATTAGTTCTAGCCTACAATTAAGTTTTCTCTGAAACTAGTCGGTAGAGTTGGCTAAAATTATCAATATTAGTTTTATGTTATGTAACGCTGGTTAATTTGGTCCGTTCGTATCACTTTTCTAAAATAATAGCAACTTTAAATCGTGAACGTGAAACAACAATGTTTGCATTTTCTTATATTAGTTCTAGCATACAATTAAGTTTTCTCTGAAACTAGTCGGTAGAGTTGGCTACAATTATCAATATTAGTTTTATGTTACGTAACGCTAGTTAATTTGGTCCGTTCTTATCACTTTTCTAAAATAATAGCAGCTTTAAATCTTGAAACGTGAAACAACAATGTTTGCATTTTCTTATATTAGTTCTAGCATACAATTAAGTTTTCTCTGAAACTAGTCGGTAGAGTTGGCTAAAATTATCGATATTAGTTTCATGTTATGTAAAGCTGGTTAATTTGGTCCGTTCTTATCACTTTTCTAAAATAATAGCAACTTTAAATCGTGAAACGTGAAACAACAATGTTTGCATTTTCTTATATTAGTTCTAGCATACAATTAAGTTTTCTCTGAAACTAGTCGGTAGAGTTGGCTAAAATTATCAATATTAGTTTCATGTTATGTAAAGCTGGTTAATTTGGTCCGTTCTTATCACTTTTCTAAAATAATAGCAACTTTAAATCGTGAAACGTGAAACAACAATATTTGCATTTTCTTATATTAGTTCTAGCATACAATTAAGTTTTCTCTGAAACTAGTCGGTAGAGTTGGCTAAAATTATCAATATTAGTTTTATTTTATGTAACGCTGGTTAATTTGGTCCGTTCTTATCACTTTTCTAAAATAATAGCAACTTTAAATCGTGAAACGTGAAACAACAATGTTTGCATTTTCTTATATTAGTTCTAGCATACAATTAAGTTTTCTTTGAAACTAGTCGGTAGAGTTGGCTAAAATTATCAATATTAGTTTCATGTTATGTAAAGCTGGTTAATTTGGTCCGTTCTTATCACTTTTCTAAAATAATAGCAACTTTAAATCGTGAAACGTGAAACAACAATGTTTGCATTTTCTTATATTAGTTCTAGCATACAATTAAGTTTTCTCTGAAACTAGTCGGTAGAGTTGGCTAAAATTATCAATATTAGTTTCATGTTATGTAAAGCTGATAAACCTGGTCCGTTCTTATCACTTTTCTAAAATAATAGCAACTTTAAATCGTGAAACGTGAAACAACAATGTTTGCATTTTCTTATATTAGTTCTAGCATACAATTAAGTTTTCTCTGAAACTAGTCGGTAGAGTTGGCTAAAATTATCAATATTAGTTTTGTGTTATGTAAAGCTGATAAACTTGGTCCGTTCTTATCACTTTTCTAAAATAATAGCAACTTTAAATCGTGAAACGTGAAACAACAATGTTTGCATTTTCTTATATTAGTTCTAGCATACAATTAAGTTTTCTCTGAAACTAGTCGGTAGAGTTGGCTAAAATTATCAATATTAGTTTTATGTTATGTAAAGCTGGTTAATTTGGTCCGTTCTTATCACTTTTCTAAAATAATAGCAACTTTAAATCGTGAAACGTGAAACAACAATGTTTGCATTTTCTTATATTAGTTCTAGCATACAATTAAGTTTTCTCAGAAACTAGTCGGTAGAGTTGGCTAAAATTATCAATATTAGTTTCATGTTATGTAAAGCTGGTTAATTTGGTCCGTTCTTATCACTTTTCTAAAATAATAGCAACTTTAAATCGTGAAACGTGAAACAACAATGTTTGCATTTTCTTATATTAGTTCTAGCATACAATTAAGTTTTCTCTGAAACTAGTCGGTAGAGTTGGCTAAAATTATCAATATTAGTTTCATGTTATGTAAACCTGGTTAATTTGGTCCGTTCTTATCACTTTTCTAAAATAATAGCAACTTTAAATCGTGAAACGTGAAACAACAATATTTGCATTTTCTTATATTAGTTCTAGCATACAATTAAGTTTTCTCTGAAACTAGTCGGTAGAGTTGGGTAAAATTATCAATATTAGTTTTATGTTATGTAACGCTGGTTAATTTGGTCCGTTCTTATCACTTTTCTAAAATAATAGCAACTTTAAATCGTGAAACGTGAAACAACAATGTTTGCATTTTCTTATATTAGTTCTAGCATACAATTAAGTTTTCTCTGAAACTAGTCGGTAGAGTTGGCTAAAATTATCAATATTAGTTTTATGTTATGTAAAGCTGGTTAATTTGGTCCGTTCTTATCACTTTTCTAAAATAATAGCAACTTTAAATCGTGAAACGTGAAACAACAATGTTTGCATGTTCTTATATTAGTTCTAGTATACAATTAAGTTTTCTCTGAAACTAGTCGGTAGAGTTGGCTAAAATTATCAATATTGGTTTCATGTTATGTAAAGCTGGTTAATTTGGTCCGTTCTTATCACTTTTCTAAAATAATAGCAACTTTAAATCGTGAAACGTGAAACAACAATGTTTGCATTTTCTTATATTAGTTCTAGCATACAATTAAGTTTTCTCTGAAACTAGTTGGTAGAGTTGGCTAAAATTATCAATATTAGTTTCATGTTATGTAAAGCTGGTTAATTTGGTCCGTTCTTATCACTTTTCTAAAATAATAGCAACTTTAAATCGTGAAACGTGAAACAACAATATTTGCATTTTCTTATATTAGTTCTAGCATACAATTAAGTTTTCTCTGAAACTAGTCGGTAGAGTTGGCTAAAATTATCAATATTAGTTTTATGTTATGTAACGCTGGATAATTTGGTCCGTTCTTATCACTTTTCTAAAATAATAGCAACTTTAAATCGTGAAACGTGAAACAACAATGTTTGCATTTTCGTATATTAGTTCTAGCATACAATTAAGTTTTCTTTGAACCTATTCGGTAGAGTTGGCTAAAATTATCAATATTAGTTTCATGTTATGTAAAGCTGGTTAATTTGGTCCGTTCTTATCACTTTTCTAAAATAATAGCAACTTTAAATCGTGAAACGTGAATCAACAATGTTTGCATTTTCTTATATTAGTTCTAGCATACAATTAAGTTTTCTCTGAAACTAGTCGGTAGAGTTGGCTAAAATTATCAATATTAGTTTCATGTTATGTAAAGCTGATAAACCTGGTCCGTTCTTATCACTTTTCTAAAATAATAGCAACTTTAAATCGTGAAACGTGAAACAACAATATTTGCATTTTCTTATATTAGTTCTAGCATACAATTAAGTTTTCTCTGAAACTAGTCGGTAGAGTTGGCTAAAATTATCAATATTAGTTTTATGTTATGTAACGCTGGTTAATTTGGTCCGTTCTTATCACTTTTCTAAAATAATAGCAACTTTAAATCGTGAAACGTGAAACAACAATGTTTGCATTTTCTTATATTAGTTCTAGCATACAATTAAGTTTTCTCTGAAACTAGTCGGTAGAGTTGGCTAAAATTATCAATATTAGTTTTGTGTTATGTAAAGCTGATAAACTTGGTCCGTTCTTATCACTTTTCTAAAATAATAGCAACTTTAAATCGTGAAACGTGAAACAACAATGTTTGCATTTTCTTATATTAGTTCTAGCATACAATTAAGTTTTCTCTGAAACTAGTCGGTAGAGTTGGCTAAAATTATCAATATTAGTTTTATGTTATGTAAAGCTGGTTAATTTGGTCCGTTCTTATCACTTTTCTAAAATAATAGCAACTTTAAATCGTGAAACGTGAAACAACAATGTTTGCATTTTCTTATATTAGTTCTAGCATACAATTAAGTTTTCTCTGAAACTAGTCGGTAGAGTTGGCTAAAATTATCAATATTAGTTTTATGTTATGTAAAGCTGGTTAATTTGGTCCGTTCTTATCACTTTTCTAAAATAATAGCAACTTTAAATCGTGAAACGTGAAACAACAATGTTTGCATTTTCTTATATTAGTTCTAGCATACAATTAAGTTTTCTCTGAAACTAGTCGGTAGAGTTGGCTAAAATTATCAATATTAGTTTCATGTTATGTAAAGCTGGTTAATTTGGTCCGTTCTTATCACTTTTCTAAAATAATAGCAACTTTAAATCGTGAAACGTGAAACAACAATGTTTGCATTTTCTTATATTAGTTCTAGCATACAATTAAGATTTCTCTGAAACTAGTCGGTAGAGTTGGCTAAAATTATCAATATTAGTTTTATGTTATGTAAAGCTGGTTAATTTGGTCCGTTCTTATCACTTTTCTAAAATAATAGCAACTTTAAATCGTGAAACGTGAAACAACAATGTTTGCATTTTCTTATATTAGTTCTAGCAAACAATTAAGTTTTCTCTGAAACTAGTCGGTAGAGTTGGGTAAAATTATCAATATTAGTTTTATGTTATGTAACGCTGGTTAATTTGGTCCGTTCTTATCACTTTTCTAAAATAATAGCAACTTTAAATCGTGAAACGTGAAACAACAATGTTTGCATTTTCTTATATTAGTTCTAGCATACAATTAAGTTTTCTCAGAAACTAGTCGGTAGAGTTGGCTAAAATTATCAATATTAGTTTCATGTTATGTAAAGCTGGTTAATTTGGTCCGTTCTTATCACTTTTCTAAAATAATAGCAACTTTAAATCGTGAAACGTGAAACAACAATGTTTGCATTTTCTTATATTAGTTCTAGCATACAATTAAGTTTTCTCTGAAACTAGTCGGTAGAGTTGACTAAAATTATCAATATTAGTTTCATGTTATGTAAACCTGGTTAATTTGGTCCGTTCTTATCACTTTTCTAAAATAATAGCAACTTTAAATCGTGAAACGTGAAACAACAATATTTGCATTTTCTTATATTAGTTCTAGCATACAATTAAGTTTTCTCTGAAACTAGTCGGTAGAGTTGGGTAAAATTATCAATATTAGTTTTATGTTATGTAACGCTGGTTAATTTGGTCCGTTCTTATCACTTTTCTAAAATAATAGCAACTTTAAATCGTGAAACGTGAAACAACAATGTTTGCATTTTCTTATATTAGTTCTAGCATACAATTAAGTTTTCTCTGAAACTAGTCGGTAGAGTTGGCTAAAATTATCAATATTAGTTTTATGTTATGTAAAGCTGGTTAATTTGGTCCGTTCTTATCACTTTTCTAAAATAATAGCAACTTTAAATCGTGAAACGTGAAACAACAATGTTTGCATGTTCTTATATTAGTTCTAGCATACAATTAAGTTTTCTCTGAAACTAGTCGGTAGAGTTGGCTAAAATTATCAATATTGGTTTCATGTTATGTAAAGCTGGTTAATTTGGTCCGTTCTTATCACTTTTCTAAAATAATAGCAACTTTAAATCGTGAAACGTGAAACAACAATGTTTGCATTTTCTTATATTAGTTCTAGCATACAATTAAGTTTTCTCTGAAACTAGTTGGTAGAGTTGGCTAAAATTATCAATATTAGTTTCATGTTATGTAAAGCTGGTTAATTTGGTCCGTTCTTATCACTTTTCTAAAATAATAGCAACTTTAAATCGTGAAACGTGAAACAACAATGTTTGCATTTTCTTATATTAGTTCTAGCATACAATTAAGTTTTCTCTGAAACTAGTCGGTAGAGTTGGCTAAAATTATCAATATTAGTTTTATGTTATGTAACGCTGGATAATTTGGTCCGTTCTTATCACTTTTCTAAAATAATAGCAACTTTAAATCGTGAAACGTGAAACAACAATGTTTGCATTTTCGTATATTAGTTCTAGCATACAATTAAGTTTTCTTTGAACCTATTCGGTAGAGTTGGCTAAAATTATCAATATTAGTTTCATGTTATGTAAAGCTGGTTAATTTGGTCCGTTCTTATCACTTTTCTAAAATAATAGCAACTTTAAATCGTGAAACGTGAAACAACAATGTTTGCATTTTCTTATATTAGTTCTAGCATACAATTAAGTTTTCTCTGAAACTAGTCGGTAGAGTTGGCTAAAATTATCAATATTAGTTTTATGTTATGTAAAGCTGGTTAATTTGGTCCGTTCTTATCACTTTTCTAAAATAATAGCAACTTTAAATCGTGAAACGTGAAACAACAATGTTTGCATTTTCTTATATTAGTTCTAGCATACAATTAAGTTTTCTCTGAAACTAGTCGGTAGAGTTGGCTAAAATTATCAATATTAGTTTTATGTTATGTAAAGCTGGTTAATTTGGTCCGTTCTTATCACTTTTCTAAAATAATAGCAACTTTAAATCGTGAAACGTGAAACAACAATGTTTGCATTTTCTTATATTAGTTCTAGCATACAATTAAGTTTTCTCTGAAACTAGTCGGTAGAGTTGGCTAAAATTATCAATATTAGTTTCATGTTATGTAAAGCTGGTTAATTTGGTCCGTTCTTATCACTTTTCTAAAATAATAGCAACTTTAAATCGTGAAACGTGAAACAACAATGTTTGCATTTTCTTATATTAGTTCTAGCATACAATTAAGATTTCTCTGAAACTAGTCGGTAGAGTTGGCTAAAATTATCAATATTAGTTTTATGTTATGTAAAGCTGGTTAATTTGGTCCGTTCTTATCACTTTTCTAAAATAATAGCAACTTTAAATCGTGAAACGTGAAACAACAATGTTTGCATTTTCTTATATTAGTTCTAGCAAACAATTAAGTTTTCTCTGAAACTAGTCGGTAGAGTTGGCTAAAATTATCAATATTAGTTTTATGTTATGTAACGCTGGTTAATTTGGTCCGTTCTTATCACTTTTCTAAAATAATAGCAACTTTAAATCGTGAAACGTGAAACAACAATGTTTGCATTTTCTTATATTAGTTCTAGCATACAATTAAGTTTTCTCAGAAACTAGTCGGTAGAGTTGGCTAAAATTATCAATATTAGTTTCATGTTATGTAAAGCTGGTTAATTTGGTCCGTTCTTATCACTTTTCTAAAATAATAGCAACTTTAAATCGTGAAACGTGAAACAACAATGTTTGCATTTTCTTATATTAGTTCTAGCATACAATTAAGTTTTCTCTGAAACTAGTCGGTAGAGTTGACTAAAATTATCAATATTAGTTTCATGTTATGTAAACCTGGTTAATTTGGTCCGTTCTTATCACTTTTCTAAAATAATAGCAACTTTAAATCGTGAAACGTGAAACAACAATATTTGCATTTTCTTATATTAGTTCTAGCATACAATTAAGTTTTCTCTGAAACTAGTCGGTAGAGTTGGGTAAAATTATCAATATTAGTTTTATGTTATGTAACGCTGGTTAATTTGGTCCGTTCTTATCACTTTTCTAAAATAATAGCAACTTTAAATCGTGAAACGTGAAACAACAATGTTTGCATTTTCTTATATTAGTTCTAGCATACAATTAAGTTTTCTCTGAAACTAGTCGGTAGAGTTGGCTAAAATTATCAATATTAGTTTTATGTTATGTAAAGCTGGTTAATTTGGTCCGTTCTTATCACTTTTCTAAAATAATAGCAACTTTAAATCGTGAAACGTGAAACAACAATGTTTGCATGTTCTTATATTAGTTCTAGCATACAATTAAGTTTTCTCTGAAACTAGTCGGTAGAGTTGGCTAAAATTATCAATATTGGTTTCATGTTATGTAAAGCTGGTTAATTTGGTCCGTTCTTATCACTTTTCTAAAATAATAGCAACTTTAAATCGTGAAACGTGAAACAACAATGTTTGCATTTTCTTATATTAGTTCTAGCATACAATTAAGTTTTCTCTGAAACTAGTTGGTAGAGTTGGCTAAAATTATCAATATTAGTTTCATGTTATGTAAAGCTGGTTAATTTGGTCCGTTCTTATCACTTTTCTAAAATAATAGCAACTTTAAATCGTGAAACGTGAAACAACAATGTTTGCATTTTCTTATATTAGTTCTAGCATACAATTAAGTTTTCTCTGAAACTAGTCGGTAGAGTTGGCTAAAATTATCAATATTAGTTTTATGTTATGTAACGCTGGATAATTTGGTCCGTTCTTATCACTTTTCTAAAATAATAGCAACTTTAAATCGTGAAACGTGAAACAACAATGTTTGCATTTTCGTATATTAGTTCTAGCATACAATTAAGTTTTCTTTGAACCTATTCGGTAGAGTTGGCTAAAATTATCAATATTAGTTTCATGTTATGTAAAGCTGGTTAATTTGGTCCGTTCTTATCACTTTTCTAAAATAATAGCAACTTTAAATCGTGAAACGTGAAACAACAATGTTTGCATTTTCTTATATTAGTTCTAGCATACAATTAAGTTTTCTCTGAAACTAGTCGGTAGAGTTGGCTAAAATTATCAATATTAGTTTCATGTTATGTAAAGCTGATAAACCTGGTCCGTTCTTATCACTTTTCTAAAATAATAGCAACTTTAAATCGTGAAACGTGAAACAACAATATTTGCATTTTCTTATATTAGTTCTAGCATACAATTAAGTTTTCTCTGAAACTAGTCGGTAGAGTTGGCTAAAATTATCAATATTAGTTTTATGTTATGTAACGCTGGTTAATTTTGTCCGTTCTTATCACTTTTCTAAAATAATAGCAACTTTAAATCGTGAAACGTGAAACAACAATGTTTGCATTTTCTTATATTAGTTCTAGCATACAATTAAGTTTTCTCTGAAACTAGTCGGTAGAGTTGGCTAAAATTATCAATATTAGTTTTGTGTTATGTAAAGCTGATAAACTTGGTCCGTTCTTATCACTTTTCTAAAATAATAGCAACTTTAAATCGTGAAACGTGAAACAACAATGTTTGCATTTTCTTATATTAGTTCTAGCATACAATTAAGTTTTCTCTGAAACTAGTCGGTAGAGTTGGCTAAAATTATCAATATTAGTTTTATGTTATGTAAAGCTGGTTAATTTGGTCCGTTCTTATCACTTTTCTAAAATAATAGCAACTTTAAATCGTGAAACGTGAAACAACAATGTTTGCATTTTCTTATATTAGTTTTAGCATACAATTAAGTTTTCTCTGAAACTAGTCGGTAGAGTTGTCTAAAATTATCAATATTAGTTTTGTGTTATGTAAAGCTGATAAACTTGGTCCGTTCTTATCACTTTTCTAAAATAATAGCAACTTTAAATCGTGAAACGTGAAACAACAATGTTTGCATTTTCTTATATTAGTTCTAGCATACAATTAAGTTTTCTCTGAAACTAGTCGGTAGAGTTGGCTAAAATTATCAATATTAGTTTTATGTTATGTAAAGCTGGTTAATTTGGTCCGTTCTTATCACTTTTCTAAAATAATAGCAACTTTAAATCGTGAAACGTGAAACAACAATGTTTGCATTTTCTTATATTAGTTCCAGCATACAATTAAGTTTTCTCTGAAACTAGTCGGTAGAGTTGGCTAAAATTATCAATATTAGTTTCATGTTATGTAAAGCTGGTTAATTTGGTCCGTTCTTATCACTTTTCTAAAATAATAGCAACTTTAAATCGTGAAACGTGAAACAACAATGTTTGCATTTTCTTATATTAGTTCTAGCATACAATTAAGATTTCTCTGAAACTAGTCGGTAGAGTTGGCTAAAATTATCAATATTAGTTTTGTGTTATGTAAAGCTGATAAACTTGGTCCGTTCTTATCACTTTTCTAAAATAATAGCAACTTTAAATCGTGAAACGTGAAACAACAATGTTTGCATTTTCTTATATTAGTTCTAGCATACAATTAAGTTTTCTCTGAAACTAGTCGGTAGAGTTGGCTAAAATTATCAATATTAGTTTTATGTTATGTAAAGCTGGTTAATTTGGTCCGTTCTTATCACTTTTCTAAAATAATAGCAACTTTAAATCGTGAAACGTGAAACAACAATGTTTGCATTTTCTTATATTAGTTTTAGCATACAATTAAGTTTTCTCTGAAACTAGTCGGTAGAGTTGTCTAAAATTATCAATATTAGTTTTGTGTTATGTAAAGCTGATAAACTTGGTCCGTTCTTATCACTTTTCTAAAATAATAGCAACTTTAAATCGTGAAACGTGAAACAACAATGTTTGCATTTTCTTATATTAGTTCTAGCATACAATTAAGTTTTCTCTGAAACTAGTCGGTAGAGTTGGCTAAAATTATCAATATTAGTTTTATGTTATGTAAAGCTGGTTAATTTGGTCCGTTCTTATCACTTTTCTAAAATAATAGCAACTTTAAATCGTGAAACGTGAAACAACAATGTTTGCATTTTCTTATATTAGTTCCAGCATACAATTAAGTTTTCTCTGAAACTAGTCGGTAGAGTTGGCTAAAATTATCAATATTAGTTTCATGTTATGTAAAGCTGGTTAATTTGGTCCGTTCTTATCACTTTTCTAAAATAATAGCAACTTTAAATCGTGAAACGTGAAACAACAATGTTTGCATTTTCTTATATTAGTTCTAGCATACAATTAAGATTTCTCTGAAACTAGTCGGTAGAGTTGGCTAAAATTATCAATATTAGTTTTATGTTATGTAAAGCTGGTTAATTTGGTCCGTTCTTATCACTTTTCTAAAATAATAGCAACTTTAAATCGTGAAACGTGAAACAACAATGTTTGCATTTTCTTATATTAGTTCTAGCAAACAATTAAGTTTTCTCTGAAACTAGTCGGTAGAGTTGGCTAAAATTATCAATATTAGTTTTATGTTATGTAACGCTGGTTAATTTGGTCCGTTCTTATCACTTTTCTAAAATAATAGCAACTTTAAATCGTGAAACGTGAAACAACAATGTTTGCATTTTCTTATATTAGTTCTAGCATACAATTAAGTTTTCTTTGAAACTAGTCGGTAGAGTTGGCTAAAATTATCAATATTAGTTTCATGTTATGTAAAGCTGGTTAATTTGGTCCGTTCTTATCACTTTTCTAAAATAATAGCAACTTTAAATCGTGAAACGTGAAACAACAATGTTTGCATTTTCTTATATTAGTTCTAGCATACAATTAAGATTTCTCTGAAACTAGTCGGTAGAGTTGGCTAAAATTATCAATATTAGTTTTATGTTATGTAAAGCTGGTTAATTTGGTCCGTTCTTATCACTTTTCTAAAATAATAGCAACTTTAAATCGTGAAACGTGAAACAACAATGTTTGCATTTTCTTATATTAGTTCTAGCATACAATTAAGTTTTCTCTGAAACTAGTCGGTAGAGTTGGCTAAAATTATCAATATTAGTTTTATGTTATGTAACGCTGGTTAATTTGTTCCGTTCTTATCACTTTTCTAAAATAATAGCAACTTTAAATCGTGAAACGTGAAACAACAATGTTTGCATTTTCTTATATTAGTTCTAGCATACAATTAAGTTTTCTTTGAAACTAGTCGGTAGAGTTGGCTAAAATTATCAATATTAGTTTCATGTTATGTAAAGCTGGTTAATTTGGTCCGTTCTTATCACTTTTCTAAAATAATAGCAACTTTAAATCGTGAAACGTGAAACAACAATGTTTGCATTTTCTTATATTAGTTCTAGCATACAATTAAGTTTTCTCTGAAACTAGTCGGTAGAGTTGGCTAAAATTATCAATATTAGTTTCGTGTTATGTAAAGCTGATAAACCTGGTCCGTTCTTATCACTTTTCTAAAATAATAGCAACTTTAAATCGTGAAACGTGAAACAACAATGTTTGCATTTTCTTATATTAGTTCTAGCATACAATTAAGTTTTCTCTGAAACTAGTTGGTAGAGTTGGCTAAAATTATCAATATTAGTTTCATGTTATGTAAAGCTGGTTAATTTGGTCCGTTCTTATCACTTTTCTAAAATAATAGCAACTTTAAATCGTGAAACGTGAAACAACAATGTTTGCATTTTCTTATATTAGTTCTAGCATACAATTAAGTTTTCTCTGAAACTAGTCGGTAGAGTTGGCTAAAATTATCAATATTAGTTTTATGTTATGTAACGCTGGTTAATTTGGTCCGTTCTTATCACTTTTCTAAAATAATAGCAACTTTAAATCGTGAAACGTGAAACAACAATGTTTGCATTTTCTTATATTAGTTCTAGCATACAATTAAGTTTTCTCTGAAACTAGTCGGTAGAGTTGGCTAAAATTATCAATATTAGTTTCATGTTATGTAAAGCTGGTTAATTTGGTCCGTTCTTATCACTTTTCTAAAATAATAGCAACTTTAAATCGTGAAACGTGAAACAACAATATTTGCATTTTCTTATATTAGTTCTAGCATACAATTAAGTTTTCTCTGAAACTAGTCGGTAGAGTTGGCTAAAATTATCAATATTAGTTTCATGTTATGTAAAGCTGGTTAATTTGGTCCGTTCTTATCACTTTTCTAAAATAATAGCAACTTTAAATCGTGAAACGTGAAACAACAATGTTTGCATTTTCTTATATTAGTTCTAGCATACAATTAAGTTTTCTCTGAAACTAGTCGGTAGAGTTGGCTAAAATTATCAATATTAGTTTTATGTTATGTAACGCTGGTTAATTTGGTCCGTTCTTATCACTTTTCTAAAATAATAGCAACTTTAAATAGTGAAACGTGAAACAACAATGTTTGCATTTTCTTATATTAGTTCTAGCATACAATTAAGTTTTCTCTGAAACTAGTCGGTAGAGTTGGCTAAAATTATCAATATTAGTTTCATGTTATGTAAAGCTGGTTAATTTGGTCCGTTCTTATCACTTTTCTAAAATAATAGCAACTTTAAATCGTGAAACGTGAAACAACAATGTTTGCATTTTCTTATATTAGTTCTAGCATACAATTAAGTTTTCTCTGAAACTAGTCGGTAGAGTTGGCTAAAATTATCAATATTAGTTTCATGTTATGTAAAGCTGGTTAATTTGGTCCGTTCTTATCACTTTTCTAAAATAATAGCAACTTTAAATCGTGAAACGTGAAACAACAATGTTTGCATTTTCTTATATTAGTTCTAGCATACAATTAAGTTTTCTCTGAAACTAGTCGGTAGAGTTGGCTAAAATTATCAATATTAGTTTCATGTTATGTAAAGCTGGTTAATTTGGTCCGTTCTTATCACTTTTCTAAAATAATAGCAACTTTAAATCATGAAACGTGAAACAACAATGTTTGCATTTTCTTATATCAGTTCTAGCATACAATTAAGTTTTCTCTGAAACTAGTCGTTAGAGTTCCTTAAAATTATCAATATTTGTTTCATGTTATGTAAAGCTGGTTAATTTGGTCCGTTCTTATCACTTTTCTAAAATAATAGCAACTTTAAATCGTGAAACTTTAAACAACAATGTTTGCATTTTCTTATATTAGTTCGAGCATACAATTAAGTTTTCTCTGAAACTAGTCGGTAGAGTTGGGTAAAATTATCAATATTAGTTTTATGTTATGTAACGCTGGTTAATTTGGTCCGTTCTTATCACTTTTCTAAAATAATAGCAACTTTAAATCGTGAAACGTGAAACAACAATGTTTGCATTTTCTTATATTAGTTCTAGCATACAATTAAGTTTTCTCTGAAACTAGTCGTTAGAGTTCCTTAAAATTATCAATATTTGTTTCATGTTATGTAAAGCTGGTTAATTTGGTCCGTTCTTATCACTTTTCTAAAATAATAGCAACTTTAAATCATGAAACGTGAAACAACAATGTTTGCATTTTCTTATATCAGTTCTAGCATACAATTAAGTTTTCTCTGAAACTAGTCGTTAGAGTTCCTTAAAATTATCAATATTTGTTTCATGTTATGTAAAGCTGGTTAATTTGGTCCGTTCTTATCACTTTTCTAAAATAATAGCAACTTTAAATCGTGAAACTTTAAACAACAATGTTTGCATTTTCTTATATTAGTTCTAGCATACAATTAAGTTTTCTCTGAAACTAGTCGGTAGAGTTGGCTAAAATTATCAATATTAGTTTCATGTTATGTAAAGCTGGTTAATTTGGTCCGTTCTTATCACTTTTCTAAAATAATAGCAACTTTAAATCGTGAAACGTGAAACAACAATGTTTGCATTTTCTTATATTAGTTCTAGCATACAATTAAGTTTTCTCTGAAACTAGTCGGTAGAGTTGGCTAAAATTATCAATATTAGTTTCATGTTATGTAAAGCTGGTTAATTTGGTCCGTTCTTATCACTTTTCTAAAATAATAGCAACTTTAAATCGTGAAACGTGAAACAACAATATTTGCATTTTCTTATATTAGTTCTAGCATACAATTAAGTTTTCTCTGAAACTAGTCGGTAGAGTTGGCTAAAATTATCAATATTAGTTTTATGTTATGTAAAGCTGGTTAATTTGGTCCGTTCTTATCACTTTTCTAAAATAATAGCAACTTTAAATCGTGAAACGTGAAACAACAATGTTTGCATTTTCTTATATTAGTTCTAGCATACAATTAAGTTTTCTCTGAAACTAGTCGGTAGAGTTGACTAAAATTATCAATATTAGTTTCATGTTATGTAAACCTGGTTAATTTGGTCCGTTCTTATCACTTTTCTAAAATAATAGCAACTTTAAATCGTGAAACGTGAAACAACAATATTTGCATTTTCTTATATTAGTTCGAGCATACAATTAAGTTTTCTCTGAAACTAGTCGGTAGAGTTGGGTAAAATTATCAATATTAGTTTTATGTTATGTAACGCTGGTTAATTTGGTCCGTTCTTATCACTTTTCTAAAATAATAGCAACTTTAAATCGTGAAACGTGAAACAACAATGTTTGCATTTTCTTATATTAGTTCTAGCATACAATTAAGTTTTCTCTGAAACTAGTCGTTAGAGTTCCTTAAAATTATCAATATTTGTTTCATGTTATGTAAAGCTGGTTAATTTGGTCCGTTCTTATCACTTTTCTAAAATAATAGCAACTTTAAATCATGAAACGTGAAACAACAATGTTTGCATTTTCTTATATCAGTTCTAGCATACAATTAAGTTTTCTCTGAAACTAGTCGTTAGAGTTCCTTAAAATTATCAATATTTGTTTCATGTTATGTAAAGCTGGTTAATTTGGTCCGTTCTTATCACTTTTCTAAAATAATAGCAACTTTAAATCGTGAAACTTTAAACAACAATGTTTGCATTTTCTTATATTAGTTCTAGCATACAATTAAGTTTTCTCTGAAACTAGTCGGTAGAGTTGGCTAAAATTATCAATATTAGTTTTATGTTATGTAACGCTGGTTAATTTGGTCCGTTTTTATCACTTTTCTAAAATAATAGCAACTTTAAATCGTGAAACGTGAAACAACAATGTTTGCATTTTCTTATATTAGTTCTAGCATACAATTAAGTTTTCTCTGAAACTAGTCGTTAGAGTTCCTTAAAATTATCAATATTTGTTTCATGTTATGTAAAGCTGGTTAATTTGGTCCGTTCTTATCACTTTTCTAAAATAATAGCAACTTTAAATCGTGAAACTTTAAACAACAATGTTTGCATTTTCTTATATTAGTTCTAGCATACAATTAAGTTTTCTCTGAAACTAGTCGGTAGAGTTGACTAAAATTATCAATATTAGTTTTATGTTATGTAACGCTGGTTAATTTGGTCCGTTCTTATCACTTTTCTAAAATAATAGCAACTTTAAATCTTGAAACGTGAAACAACAATGTTTGCATTTTCTTATATCAGTTCTAGCATACAATTAAGTTTTCTCTGAAACTAGTCGGTAGAGTTGGCTAAAATTATCAATATTAGTTTCATGTTATGTAAAGCTGGTTAATTTGGTCCGTTCTTATCATTTTTCTAAAATAATAGCAACTTTAAATCGTGAAACGTGAAACAACAATGTTTGCATTTTCTTATATTAGTTCTAGCATACAATTAAGTTTTCTCTGAAACTAGTCGGTAGAGTTGGCTAAAATTATCAATATTAGTTTAATGTTATGTAAAGCTGGTTAATTTGGTCCGTTCTTATCACTTTTCTAAAATAATAGCAACTTTAAATCTTGAAACGTGAAACAGCAATGTTTGCATTTTCTTATATTAGTTCTAGCATACAATTAAGTTTTCTCTGAAACTAGTCGGTAGAGTTGGCTAAAATTATCAATATTAGTTTTGTGTTATGTAAAGCTGATAAAATTGGTCCGTTCTTATCACTTTTCTAAAATAATAGCAACTGTGAATCGTGAAACGTGAAACAACAATGTTTGCATTTTCTTATATTAGTTCTAGCATACAATTAAGATTTCTCTGAAACTAGTCGGTAGAGTTGGCTAAAATTATCAATATTAGTTTTATGTTATGTAACGCTGGATAAGTTGGTCCGTTCTTATCACTTTTCTAAAATAATAGCAACTTTAAATCGTGAAACGTGAAACAACAATGTTTGCATTTTCTTATATTAGTTCTAGCATACAATTAAGTTTTCTCTGAAACTAGTCGGTAGAGTTGGCTAAAATTATCAATATTAGTTTCATGTTATGTAACGCTGGTTAATTTGGTCCGTTCTTATCACTTTTCTAAAATAATAGCAACTTTAAATCGTGAAACGTGAAACAACAATGTTTGCATTTTCTTATATTAGTTCTAGCATACAATTAAGTTTTCTCTGAAAGTAGTTGGTAGAGTTGGCTAAAATTATCAATATTAGTTTCATGTTATGTAAAGCTGGTTAATTTGGTCCGTTCTTATCACTTTTCTAAAATAATAGCAACTTTAAATCGTGAAACGTGAAACAACAATGTTTGCATTTTCTTATATTAGTTCTAGCATACAATTAAGTTTTCTCTGAAACTAGTCGGTAGAGTTGGCTAAAATTATCAATATTAGTTTTATGTTATGTAACGCTGGTTAATTTGGTCCGTTCTTATCACTTTTCTAAAATAATAGCAACTTTAAATCGTGAAACGTGAAACAACAATGTTTGCATTTTCTTATATTAGTTCTAGCATACAATTAAGTTTTCTCTGAAACTAGTCGGTAGAGTTGGCTAAAATTATCAATATTAGTTTCATGTTATGTAAAGCTGGTTAATTTGGTCCGTTCTTATCACTTTTCTAAAATAATAGCAACTTTAAATCGTGAAACGTGAAACAACAATGTTTGCATTTTCTTATATTAGTTCTAGCATACAATTAAGTTTTCTCTGAAACTAGTCGGTAGAGTTGGCTAAAATTATCAATATTAGTTTTATGTTATGTAACGCTGGTTAATTTGGTCCGTTCTTATCACTTTTCTAAAATAATAGCAACTTTAAATAGTGAAACGTGAAACAACAATGTTTGCATTTTCTTATATTAGTTCTAGCATACAATTAAGTTTTCTCTGAAACTAGTCGGTAGAGTTGGCTAAAATTATCAATATTAGTTTCATGTTATGTAAAGCTGGTTAATTTGGTCCGTTCTTATCACTTTTCTAAAATAATAGCAACTTTAAATCGTGAAACGTGAAACAACAATGTTTGCATTTTCTTATATTAGTTCTAGCATACAATTAAGTTTTCTCTGAAACTAGTCGGTAGAGTTGGCTAAAATTATCAATATTAGTTTCATGTTATGTAAAGCTGGTTAATTTGGTCCGTTCTTATCACTTTTCTAAAATAATAGCAACTTTAAATCGTGAAACGTGAAACAACAATGTTTGCATTTTCTTATATTAGTTCTGGCATACAATTATGTTTTCTCTGAAACTAGTCGGTAGAGTTGGCTAAAATTATCAATATTAGTTTCATGTTATGTAAAGCTGGTTAATTTGGTCCGTTCTTATCACTTTTCTAAAATAATAGCAACTTTAAATCGTGAAACGTGAAACAACAATATTTGCATTTTCTTATATTAGTTCTAGCATACAATTAAGTTTTCTCTGAAACTAGTCGGTAGAGTTGGCTAAAATTATCAATATTAGTTTTATGTTATGTAACGCTGGTTAATTTGGTCCGTTCTTATCACTTTTCTAAAATAATAGCAACTTTAAATCGTGAAACGTGAAACAACAATGTTTGCATTTTCTTATATTAGTTCTAGCATACAATTAAGTTTTCTCTGAAACTAGTCGGTAGAGTTGGCTAAAATTATCAATATTAGTTTCATGTTATGTAAAGCTGATAAACCTGGTCCGTTCTTATCACTTTTCTAAAATAATAGCAACTTTAAATCGTGAAACGTGAAACAACAATGTTTGCATTTTCTTATATTAGTTCTAGCATACAATTAAGTTTTCTCTGAAACTAGTCGGTAGAGTTGGCTAAAATTATCAATATTAGTTTTGTGTTATGTAAAGCTGATAAACTTGGTCCGTTCTTATCACTTTTCTAAAATAATAGCAACTTTAAATCGTGAAACGTGAAACAACAATGTTTGTATTTTCTTATATTAGTTCTAGCATACAATTAAGTTTTCTCTGAAACTAGTCGGTAGAGTTGGCTAAAATTATCAATATTAGTTTTATGTTATGTAAAGCTGGTTAATTTGGTCCGTTCTTATCACTTTTCTAAAATAATAGCAACTTTAAATCGTGAAACGTGAAACAACAATGTTTGCATTTTCTTATATTAGTTCTAGCATACAATTAAGTTTTCTCTGAAACTAGTCGGTAGAGTTGGCTAAAATTATCAATATTAGTTTCATGTTATGTAAAGCTGGTTAATTTGGTCCGTTCTTATCACTTTTCTAAAATAATAGCAACTTTAAATCGTGAAACGTGAAACAACAATGTTTGCATTTTCTTATATTAGTTCTAGCATACAATTAAGTTTTCTCTGAAACTAGTCGGTAGAGTTGACTAAAATTATCAATATTAGTTTCATGTTATGTAAACCTGGTTAATTTGGTCCGTTCTTATCACTTTTCTAAAATAATAGCAACTTTAAATCGTGAAACGTGAAACAACAATGTTTGCATTTTCTTATATTAGTTCTAGCATACAATTAAGTTTTCTCTGAAACTAGTCGGTAGAGTTGGCTAAAATTATCAATATTAGTTTTGTGTTATGTAAAGCTGATAAACTTGGTCCGTTCTTATCACTTTTCTAAAATAATAGCAACTTTAAATCGTGAAACGTGAAACAACAATGTTTGCATTTTCTTATATTAGTTCTAGCATACAATTAAGTTTTCTCTGAAACTAGTCGGTAGAGTTGGCTAAAAATATCAATATTAGTTTTATGTTATGTAAAGCTGGTTAATTTGGTCCGTTCTTATCACTTTTCTAAAATAATAGCAACTTTAAATCGTGAAACGTGAAACAACAATGTTTGCATTTTCTTATATTAGTTCTAGCATACAATTAAGTTTTCTCTGAAACTAGTCGGTAGAGTTGGCTAAAATTATCAATATTAGTTTCATGTTATGTAAAGCTGGTTAATTTGGTCCGTTCTTATCACTTTTCTAAAATAATAGCAACTTTAAATCGTGAAACGTGAAACAACAATGTTTGCATTTTCTTATATTAGTTCTAGCATACAATTAAGTTTTCTCTGAAACTAGTCGGTAGAGTTGACTAAAATTATCAATATTAGTTTCATGTTATGTAAACCTGGTTAATTTGGTCCGTTCTTATCACTTTTCTAAAATAATAGCAACTTTAAATCGTGAAACGTGAAACAACAATATTTGCATTTTCTTATATTAGTTCTAGCATACAATTAAGTTTTCTCTGAAACTAGTCGGTAGAGTTGGCTAAAATTATCAATATTAGTTTTATGTTATGTAACGCTGGTTAATTTGGTCCGTTCTTATCACTTTTCTAAAATAATAGCAACTTTAAATCGTGAAACGTGAAACAACAATGTTTGCATTTTCGTATATTAGTTCTAGCATACAATTAAGTTTTCTCTGAAACTAGTCGGTAGAGTTGGCTAAAATTATCAATATTAGTTTTGTGTTATGTAAAGCTGATAAAATTGGTCCGTTCTTATCACTTTTCTAAAATAATAGCAACTTTGAATCGTGAAACGTGAAACAACAATGTTTGCATTTTCTTATATTAGTTCTAGCATACAATTAAGATTTCTCTGAAACTAGTCGGTAGAGTTGGCTAAAATTATCAATATTAGTTTTATGTTATGTAACGCTGGATAAGTTGGTCCGTTCTTATCACTTTTCTAAAATAATAGCAACTTTAAATCGTGAAACGTGAAACAACAATGTTTGCATTTTCTTATATTAGTTCTAGCATACAATTAAGTTTTCTCTGAAACTAGTCGGTAGAGTTGGCTAAAATTATCAATATTAGTTTCATCTTTCATGTTATGTAACGCTGGTTAATTTGGTCCGTTCTTATCACTTTTCTAAAATAATAGCAACTTTAAATCGTGAAACGTGAAACAACAATGTTTGCATTTTCTTATATTAGTTCTAGCATACAATTAAGTTTTCTCTGAAACTAGTTGGTAGAGTTGGCTAAAATTATCAATATTAGTTTCATGTTATGTAAAGCTGGTTAATTTGGTCCGTTCTTATCACTTTTCTAAAATAATAGCAACTTTAAATCGTGAAACGTGAAACAACAATGTTTGCATTTTCTTATATTAGTTCTAGCATACAATTAAGTTTTCTCTGAAACTAGTCGGTAGAGTTGGCTAAAATTATCAATATTAGTTTTATGTTATGTAACGCTGGTTAATTTGGTCCGTTCTTATCACTTTTCTAAAATAATAGCAACTTTAAATAGTGAAACGTGAAACAACAATGTTTGCATTTTCTTATATTAGTTCTAGCATACAATTAAGTTTTCTCTGAAACTAGTCGGTAGAGTTGGCTAAAATTATCAATATTAGTTTCATGTTATGTAAAGCTGGTTAATTTGGTCCGTTCTTATCACTTTTCTAAAATAATAGCAACTTTAAATCGTGAAACGTGAAACAACAATGTTTGCATTTTCTTATATTAGTTCTAGCATACAATTAAGTTTTCTCTGAAACTAGTCCGTAGAGTTGGCTAAAATTATCAATATTAGTTTCATGTTATGTAAAGCTGGTTAATTTGGTCCGTTCTTATCACTTTTCTAAAATAATAGCAACTTTAAATCGTGAAACGTGAAACAACAATGTTTGCATTTTCTTATATTAGTTCTAGCATACAATTAAGTTTTCTTTGAAACTAGTCGGTAGAGTTGGCTAAAATTATCAATATTAGTTTCATGTTATGTAAAGCTGGTTAATTTGGTCCGTTCTTATCACTTTTCTAAAATAATAGCAACTTTAAATCGTGAAACGTGAAACAACAATGTTTGCATTTTCTTATATTAGTTCTAGCATACAATTAAGTTTTCTCTGAAACTAGTCGGTAGAGTTGGCTAAAATTATCAATATTAGTTTCATGTTATGTAAAGCTGATAAACCTGGTCCGTTCTTATCACTTTTCTAAAATAATAGCAACTTTAAATCGTGAAACGTGAAACAACAATGTTTGCATTTTCTTATATTAGTTCTAGCATACAATTAAGATTTCTCTGAAACTAGTCGGTAGAGTTGGCTAAAATTATCAATATTAGTTTTGTGTTATGTAAAGCTGATAAACTTGGTCCGTTCTTATCACTTTTCTAAAATAATAGCAACTTTAAATCGTGAAACGTGAAACAACAATGTTTGCATTTTCTTATATTAGTTCTAGCATACAATTAAGTTTTCTCTGAAACTAGTCGGTAGAGTTGGCTAAAATTATCAATATTAGTTTTATGTTATGTAACGCTGGTTAATTTGGTCCGTTCTTATCACTTTTCTAAAATAATAGCAACTTTAAATCGTGAAACGTGAAACAACAATGTTTGCATTTTCTTATATTAGTTCTAGCATACAATTAAGTTTTCTCTGAAACTAGTCGGTAGAGTTGGCTAAAATTATCAATATTAGTTTTGTGTTATGGAAAGCTGATAAACTTGGTCCGTTCTTATCACTTTTCTAAAATAATAGCAACTTTAAATCGTGAAACGTGAAACAACAATGTTTGCATTTTCTTATATTAGTTCTAGCATACAATTAAGTTTTCTCTGAAACTAGTCGGTAGAGTTGGCTAAAATTATCAATATTAGTTTTATGTTATGTAAAGCTGGTTAATTTGGTCCGTTCTTATCACTTTTCTAAAATAATAGCAACTTTAAATCGTGAAACGTGAAACAACAATGTTTGCATTTTCTTATATTAGTTCTAGCATACAATTAAGTTTTCTCTGAAACTAGTCGGTAGAGTTGTCTAAAATTATCAATATTAGTTTCATGTTATGTAAAGCTGGTTAATTTGGTCCGTTCTTATCACTTTTCTAAAATAATAGCAACTTTAAATCGTGAAACGTGAAACAACAATGTTTGCATTTTCTTATATTAGTTCTAGCATACAATTAAGATTTCTCTGAAACTAGTCGGTAGAGTTGGCTAAAATTATCAATATTAGTTTTATGTTATGTAAAGCTGGTTAATTTGGTCCGTTCTTATCACTTTTCTAAAATAATAGCAACTTTAAATCGTGAAACGTGAAACAACAATGTTTGCATTTTCTTATATTAGTTCTAGCAAACAATTAAGTTTTCTCTGAAACTAGTCGGTAGAGTTGGCTAAAATTATCAATATTAGCTTTATGTGATGTAACGCTGGTTAATTTGGTCCGTTCTTATCACTTTTCTAAAATAATAGCAACTTTAAATCGTGAAACGTGAAACAACAATGTTTGCATTTTCTTATATTAGTTCTAGCATACAATTAAGTTTTCTTTGAAACTAGTCGGTAGAGTTGGCTAAAATTATCAATATTAGTTTCATGTTATGTAAAGCTGGTTAATTTGGTCCGTTCTTATCACTTTTTTAAAATAATAGCAACTTTGAATCGTGAAACGTGAAACAACAATGTTTGAATTTTCTTATATTAGTTCTAGCATACAATTAAGATTTCTCTGAAACTAGTCGGTAGAGTTGGCTAAAATTATCAATATTAGTTTTATGTTATGTAAAGCTGGTTAATTTGGTCCGTTCTTATCACTTTTCTAAAATAATAGCAACTTTAAATCGTGAAACGTGAAACAACAATGTTTGCATTTTCTTATATTAGTTCTAGCATACAATTAAGTTTTCTCTGAAACTAGTCGGTAGAGTTGGCTAAAATTATCAATATTAGTTTTATGTTATGTAACGCTGGTTAATTTGTTCCGTTCTTATCACTTTTCTAAAATAATAGCAACTTTAAATCGTGAAACGTGAAACAACAATGTTTGCATTTTCTTATATTAGTTCTAGCATACAATTAAGTTTTCTTTGAAACTAGTCGGTAGAGTTGGCTAAAATTATCAATATTTGTTTCATGTTATGTAAAGCTGGTTAATTTGGTCCGTTCTTATCACTTTTCTAAAATAATAGCAACTTTAAATCGTGAAACGTGAAACAACAATGTTTGCATTTTCTTATATTAGTTCTAGCATACAATTAAGTTTTCTCTGAAACTAGTCGGTAGAGTTGGCTAAAATTATCAATATTAGTTTCATGTTATGTAAAGCTGATAAACCTGGTCCGTTCTTATCACTTTTCTAAAATAATAGCAACTTTAAATCGTGAAACGTGAAACAACAATATTTGCATTTTCTTATATTAGTTCTAGCATACAATTAAGTTTTCTCTGAAACTAGTCGGTAGAGTTGGCTAAAATTATCAATATTAGTTTTATGTTATGTAACGCTGGTTAATTTGGTCCGTTCTTATCACTTTTCTAAAATAATAGCAACTTTAAATCGTGAAACGTGAAACAACAATGTTTGCATTTTCTTATATTAGTTCTAGCATACAATTAAGTTTTCTCTGAAACTAGTCGGTAGAGTTGGCTAAAATTATCAATATTAGTTTTGTGTTATGTGAAGCTGATAAACTTGGTCCGTTCTTATCACTTTTCTAAAATAATAGCAACTTTAAATCGTGAAACGTGAAACAACAATGTTTGCATTTTCTTATATTAGTTCTAGCATACAATTAAGTTTTCTCTGAAACTAGTCGGTAGAGTTGGCTAAAATTATCAATATTAGTTTTATGTTATGTAACGCTGGTTAATTTGGTCCGTTCTTATCACTTTTCTAAAATAATAGCAACTTTAAATCGTGAAACGTGAAACAACAATGTTTGCATTTTCTTATATTAGTTCTAACATACAATTAAGTTTTCTCTGAAACTAGTCGGTAGAGTTGGCTAAAATTATCAATATTAGTTTTATGTTATGTAAATCTGGTTAATTTGGTCCGTTCTTATCACTTTTCTAAAATAATAGCAACTTTAAATCTTGAAACGTGAAACAACAATGTTTGCATTTTCTTATATCAGTTCTAGCATACAATTAAGTTTTCTCTGAAACTAGTCGGTAGAATTGGCTAAAATTATCAATATTAGTTTCATGTTATGTAAAGCTGGTTAATTTGGTCCGTTCTTATCACTTTTCTAAAATAATAGCAACTTTAAATCGTGAAACGTGAAACAACAATGTTTGCATTTTCTTATATTAGTTCTAGCATACAATTAAGTTTTCTCTGAAACTAGTCGTTAGAGTTCCTTAAAATTATCAATATTTGTTTCATGTTATGTAAAGCTGGTTAATTTGGTCCGTTCTTATCACTTTTCTAAAATAATAGCAACTTTAAATCGTGAAACGTGAAACAACAATGTTTGCATTTTCTTATATTAGTTCTAGCATACAATTAAGTTTTCTCTGAAACTAGTCGGTAGAGTTGGCTAAAATTATCAATATTAGTTTTATGTTATGTAACGCTGGATAATTTGGTCCGTTCTTATCACTTTTCTAAAATAATAGCAACTTTAAATCGTGAAACGTGAAACAACAATGTTTGCATTTTCTTATATTAGTTCTAGCATACAATTAAGTTTTCTCTGAAACTAGTCGGTAGAGTTGGCTAAAATTATCAATATTAGTTTCATGTTATGTAAAGCTGGTTAATTTGTGTTGTTCTTATCACTTTTCTAAAATAATAGCAACTTTAAATCTTGAAACGTGAAACAGCAATGTTTGCATTTTCTTATATTAGTTCTAGCATACAATTAAGTTTTCTCTGAAACTAGTCGGTAGAGTTGGCTAAAATTATCAATATTAGTTTTGTGTTATGTAAAGCTGATAAAATTGGTCCGTTCTTATCACTTTTCTAAAATAATAGCAACTTTGAATCGTGAAACGTGAAACAACAATGTTTGCATTTTCGTATATTAGTTCTAGCATACAATTAAGATTTCTCTGAAACTAGTCGGTAGAGTTGGCTAAAATTATCAATATTAGTTTTATGTTATGTAACGCTGGTTAATTTGGTCCGTTCTTATCACTTTTCTAAAATAATAGCAACTTTAAATCGTGAAACGTGAAACAACAATGTTTGCATTTTCTTATATTAGTTCTAGCATACAATTAAGTTTTCTCTGAAACTAGTCGGTAGAGTTGGCTAAAATTATCAATATTAGTTTCATGTTATGTAAAGCTGGTTAATTTGGTCCGTTCTTATCACTTTTCTAAAATAATAGCAACTTTAAATCGTGAAACGTGAAACAACAATATTTGCATTTTCTTATATTAGTTCTAGCATACAATTAAGTTTTCTCTGAAACTAGTCGGTAGAGTTGGCTAAAATTATCAATATTAGTTTCATGTTATGTAAAGCTGGTTAATTTGGTCCGTTCTTATCACTTTTCTAAAATAATAGCAACTTTAAATCGTGAAACGTGAAACAACAATGTTTGCATTTTCTTATATTAGTTCTAGCATACAATTAAGTTTTCTCTGAAACTAGTCGGTAGAGTTGGCTAAAATTATCAATATTAGTTTTATGTTATGTAACGCTGGTTAATTTGGTCCGTTCTTATCACTTTTCTAAAATAATAGCAACTTTAAATAGTGAAACGTGAAACAACAATGTTTGCATTTTCTTATATTCGTTCTAGCATACAATTAAGTTTTCTCTGAAACTAGTCGGTAGAGTTGGCTAAAATTATCAATATTAGTTTCATGTTATGTAAAGCTGGTTAATTTGGTCCGTTCTTATCACTTTTCTAAAATAATAGCAACTTTAAATCGTGAAACGTGAAACAACAATGTTTGCATTTTCTTATATTAGTTCTAGCATACAATTAAGTTTTCTCTGAAACTAGTCGGTAGAGTTGGCTAAAATTATCAATATTAGTTTTATGTTATGTAACGCTGGTTAATTTGGTCCGTTCTTATCACTTTTCTAAAATAATAGCAACTTTAAATCGTGAAACGTGAAACAAAAATGTTTGCATTTTCTTATATTAGTTCTAGCATACAATTAAGTTTTCTCTGAAACTAGTCGGTAGAGTTGGCTAAAATTATCAATATTAGTTTCATGTTATGTAAAGCTGGTTAATTTGGTCCGTTCTTATCACTTTTCTAAAATAATAGCAACTTTAAATCGTGAAACGTGAAACAACAATATTTGCATTTTCTTATATTAGTTCTAGCATACAATTAAGTTTTCTCTGAAACTAGTCGGTAGAGTTGGCTAAAATTATCAATATTAGTTTCATGTTATGTAAAGCTGGTTAATTTGGTCCGTTCTTATCACTTTTCTAAAATAATAGCAACTTTAAATCGTGAAACGTGAAACAACAATGTTTGCATTTTCTTATATTAGTTCTAGCATACAATTAAGTTTTCTCTGAAACTAGTCGGTAGAGTTGGCTAAAATTATCAATATTAGTTTTATGTTATGTAACGCTGGTTAATTTGGTCCGTTCTTATCACTTTTCTAAAATAATAGCAACTTTAAATAGTGAAACGTGAAACAACAATGTTTGCATTTTCTTATATTAGTTCTAGCATACAATTAAGTTTTCTCTGAAACTAGTCGGTAGAGTTGGCTAAAATTATCAATATTAGTTTCATGTTATGTAAAGCTGGTTAATTTGGTCCGTTCTTATCACTTTTCTAAAATAATAGCAACTTTAAATCGTGAAACGTGAAACAACAATGTTTGCATTTTCTTATATTAGTTCTAGCATACAATTAAGTTTTTTCTGAAACTAGTCGGTAGAGTTGGCTAAAATTATCAATATTAGTTTCATGTTATGTAAAGCTGGTTAATTTGCTCCGTTCTTATCACTTTTCTAAAATAATAGCAACTTTAAATCGTGAAACGTGAAACAACAATGTTTGCATTTTCTTATATTAGTTCTAGCATACAATTAAGTTTTCTCTGAAACTAGTCGGTAGAGTTGACTAAAATTATCAATATTAGTTTCATGTTATGTAAACCTGGTTAATTTGGTCCGTTCTTATCACTTTTCTAAAATAATAGCAACTTTAAATCGTGAAACGTGAAACAACAATATTTGCATTTTCTTATATTAGTTCGAGCATACAATTAAGTTTTCTCTGAAACTAGTCGGTAGAGTTGGGTAAAATTATCAATATTAGTTTTATGTTATGTAACGCTGGTTAATTTGGTCCGTTCTTATCACTTTTCTAAAATAATAGCAACTTTAAATCGTGAAACTTTAAACAACAATGTTTGCATTTTCTTATATTAGTTCTAGCATACAATTAAGTTTTCTCTGAAACTAGTCGGTAGAGTTGGCTAAAATTATCAATATTAGTTTTATGTTATGTAACGCTGGTTAATTTGGTCCGTTTTTATCACTTTTCTAAAATAATAGCAACTTTAAATCGTGAAACGTGAAACAACAATGTTTGCATTTTCTTATATTAGTTCTAGCATACAATTAAGTTTTCTCTGAAACTAGTCGGTAGAGTTGACTAAAATTATCAATATTAGTTTCATGTTATGTAAACCTGGTTAATTTGGTCCGTTCTTATCACTTTTCTAAAATAATAGCAACTTTAAATCGTGAAACGTGAAACAACAATGTTTGCATTTTCTTATATTAGTTCTAGCATACAATTAAGTTTTCTCTGAAACTAGTCGTTAGAGTTCCTTAAAATTATCAATATTTGTTTCATGTTATGTAAAGCTGGTTAATTTGGTCCGTTCTTATCACTTTTCTAAAATAATAGCAACTTTAAATCATGAAACGTGAAACAACAATGTTTGCATTTTCTTATATCAGTTCTAGCATACAATTAAGTTTTCTCTGAAACTAGTCGTTAGAGTTCCTTAAAATTATCAATATTTGTTTCATGTTATGTAAAGCTGGTTAATTTGGTCCGTTCTTATCACTTTTCTAAAATAATAGCAACTTTAAATCGTGAAACTTTAAACAACAATGTTTGCATTTTCTTATATTAGTTCTAGCATACAATTAAGTTTTCTCTGAAACTAGTCGGTAGAGTTGGCTAAAATTATCAATATTAGTTTTATGTTATGTAACGCTGGTTAATTTGGTCCGTTTTTATCACTTTTCTAAAATAATAGCAACTTTAAATCGTGAAACGTGAAACAACAATGTTTGCATTTTCTTATATTAGTTCTAGCATACAATTAAGTTTTCTCTGAAACTAGTCGTTAGAGTTCCTTAAAATTATCAATATTTGTTTCATGTTATGTAAAGCTGGTTAATTTGGTCCGTTCTTATCACTTTTCTAAAATAATAGCAACTTTAAATCGTGAAACTTTAAACAACAATGTTTGCATTTTCTTATATTAGTTCTAGCATACAATTAAGTTTTCTCTGAAACTAGTCGGTAGAGTTGCCTAAATTAATCAATATTAGTTTTATGTTATGTAACGCTGGTTAATTTGGTCCGTTCTTATCACTTTTCTAAAATAATAGCAACTTTAAATCTTGAAACGTGAAACAACAATGTTTGCATTTTCTTATATCAGTTCTAGCATACAATTAAGTTTTCTCTGAAACTAGTCGGTAGAGTTGGCTAAAATTATCAATATTAGTTTCATGTTATGTAAAGCTGGTTAATTTGGTCCGTTCTTATCATTTTTCTAAAATAATAGCAACTTTAAATCGTGAAACGTGAAACAACAATGTTTGCATTTTCTTATATTAGTTCTAGCATACAATTAAGTTTTCTCTGAAACTAGTCGGTAGAGTTGGCTAAAATTATCAATATTAGTTTAATGTTATGTAAAGCTGGTTAATTTGGTCCGTTCTTATCACTTTTCTAAAATAATAGCAACTTTAAATCTTGAAACGTGAAACAGCAATGTTTGCATTTTCTTATATTAGTTCTAGCATACAATTAAGTTTTCTCTGAAACTAGTCGGTAGAGTTGGCTAAAATTATCAATATTAGTTTTGTGTTATGTAAAGCTGATAAAATTGGTCCGTTCTTATCACTTTTCTAAAATAATAGCAACTTTGAATCGTGAAACGTGAAACAACAATGTTTGCATTTTCTTATATTAGTTCTAGCATACAATTAAGATTTCTCTGAAACTAGTCGGTAGAGTTGGCTAAAATTATCAATATTAGTTTTATGTTATGTAACGCTGGATAAGTTGGTCCGTTCTTATCACTTTTCTAAAATAATAGCAACTTTAAATCGTGAAACGTGAAACAACAATGTTTGCATTTTCTTATATTAGTTCTAGCATACAATTAAGTTTTCTCTGAAACTAGTCGGTAGAGTTGGCTAAAATTATCAATATTAGTTTCATGTTATGTAACGCTGGTTAATTTGGTCCGTTCTTATCACTTTTCTAAAATAATAGCAACTTTAAATCGTGAAACGTGAAACAACAATGTTTGCATTTTCTTATATTAGTTCTAGCATACAATTAAGTTTTCTCTGAAACTAGTTGGTAGAGTTGGCTAAAATTATCAATATTAGTTTCATGTTATGTAAAGCTGGTTAATTTGGTCCGTTCTTATCACTTTTCTAAAATAATAGCAACTTTAAATCGTGAAACGTGAAACAACAATGTTTGCATTTTCTTATATTAGTTCTAGCATACAATTAAGTTTTCTCTGAAACTAGTCGGTAGAGTTGGCTAAAATTATCAATATTAGTTTTATGTTATGTAACGCTGGTTAATTTGGTCCGTTCTTATCACTTTTCTAAAATAATAGCAACTTTAAATCGTGAAACGTGAAACAACAATGTTTGCATTTTCTTATATTAGTTCTAGCATACAATTAAGTTTTCTCTGAAACTAGTCGGTAGAGTTGGCTAAAATTATCAATATTAGTTTCATGTTATGTAAAGCTGGTTAATTTGGTCCGTTCTTATCACTTTTCTAAAATAATAGCAACTTTAAATCGTGAAACGTGAAACAACAATGTTTGCATTTTCTTATATTAGTTCTAGCATACAATTAAGTTTTCTCTGAAACTAGTCGGTAGAGTTGGCTAAAATTATCAATATTAGTTTTATGTTATGTAACGCTGGTTAATTTGGTCCGTTCTTATCACTTTTCTAAAATAATAGCAACTTTAAATAGTGAAACGTGAAACAACAATGTTTGCATTTTCTTATATTAGTTCTAGCATACAATTAAGTTTTCTCTGAAACTAGTCGGTAGAGTTGGCTAAAATTATCAATATTAGTTTCATGTTATGTAAAGCTGGTTAATTTGGTCCGTTCTTATCACTTTTCTAAAATAATAGCAACTTTAAATCGTGAAACGTGAAACAACAATGTTTGCATTTTCTTATATTAGTTCTAGCATACAATTAAGTTTTCTCTGAAACTAGTCGGTAGAGTTGGCTAAAATTATCAATATTAGTTTCATGTTATGTAAAGCTGGTTAATTTGGTCCGTTCTTATCACTTTTCTAAAATAATAGCAACTTTAAATCGTGAAACGTGAAACAACAATGTTTGCATTTTCTTATATTAGTTCTGGCATACAATTATGTTTTCTCTGAAACTAGTCGGTAGAGTTGGCTAAAATTATCAATATTAGTTTCATGTTATGTAAAGCTGGTTAATTTGGTCCGTTCTTATCACTTTTCTAAAATAATAGCAACTTTAAATCGTGAAACGTGAAACAACAATATTTGCATTTTCTTATATTAGTTCTAGCATACAATTAAGTTTTCTCTGAAACTAGTCGGTAGAGTTGGCTAAAATTATCAATATTAGTTTTATGTTATGTAACGCTGGTTAATTTGGTCCGTTCTTATCACTTTTCTAAAATAATAGCAACTTTAAATCGTGAAACGTGAAACAACAATGTTTGCATTTTCTTATATTAGTTCTAGCATACAATTAAGTTTTCTCTGAAACTAGTCGGTAGAGTTGGCTAAAATTATCAATATTAGTTTCATGTTATGTAAAGCTGATAAACCTGGTCCGTTCTTATCACTTTTCTAAAATAATAGCAACTTTAAATCGTGAAACGTGAAACAACAATGTTTGCATTTTCTTATATTAGTTCTAGCATACAATTAAGTTTTCTCTGAAACTAGTCGGTAGAGTTGGCTAAAATTATCAATATTAGTTTTGTGTTATGTAAAGCTGATAAACTTGGTCCGTTCTTATCACTTTTCTAAAATAATAGCAACTTTAAATCGTGAAACGTGAAACAACAATGTTTGTATTTTCTTATATTAGTTCTAGCATACAATTAAGTTTTCTCTGAAACTAGTCGGTAGAGTTGGCTAAAATTATCAATATTAGTTTTATGTTATGTAAAGCTGGTTAATTTGGTCCGTTCTTATCACTTTTCTAAAATAATAGCAACTTTAAATCGTGAAACGTGAAACAACAATGTTTGCATTTTCTTATATTAGTTCTAGCATACAATTAAGTTTTCTCTGAAACTAGTCGGTAGAGTTGGCTAAAATTATCAATATTAGTTTCATGTTATGTAAAGCTGGTTAATTTGGTCCGTTCTTATCACTTTTCTAAAATAATAGCAACTTTAAATCGTGAAACGTGAAACAACAATGTTTGCATTTTCTTATATTAGTTCTAGCATACAATTAAGTTTTCTCTGAAACTAGTCGGTAGAGTTGGCTAAAATTATCAATATTAGTTTTGTGTTATGTAAAGCTGATAAACTTGGTCCGTTCTTATCACTTTTCTAAAATAATAGCAACTTTAAATCGTGAAACGTGAAACAACAATGTTTGCATTTTCTTATATTAGTTCTAGCATACAATTAAGTTTTCTCTGAAACTAGTCGGTAGAGTTGGCTAAAATTATCAATATTAGTTTTGTGTTATGTAAAGCTGATAAACTTGGTCCGTTCTTATCACTTTTCTAAAATAATAGCAACTTTAAATCGTGAAACGTGAAACAACAATGTTTGCATTTTCTTATATTAGTTCTAGCATACAATTAAGTTTTCTCTGAAACTAGTCGGTAGAGTTGGCTAAAATTATCAATATTAGTTTTATGTTATGTAAAGCTGGTTAATTTGGTCCGTTCTTATCACTTTTCTAAAATAATAGCAACTTTAAATCGTGAAACGTGAAACAACAATGTTTGCATTTTCTTATATTAGTTCTAGCATACAATTAAGTTTTCTCTGAAACTAGTCGGTAGAGTTGGCTAAAATTATCAATATTAGTTTCATGTTATGTAAAGCTGGTTAATTTGGTCCGTTCTTATCACTTTTCTAAAATAATAGCAACTTTAAATCGTGAAACGTGAAACAACAATGTTTGCATTTTCTTATATTAGTTCTAGCATACAATTAAGTTTTCTCTGAAACTAGTCGGTAGAGTTGACTAAAATTATCAATATTAGTTTCATGTTATGTAAACCTGGTTAATTTGGTCCGTTCTTATCACTTTTCTAAAATAATAGCAACTTTAAATCGTGAAACGTGAAACAACAATATTTGCATTTTCTTATATTAGTTCTAGCATACAATTAAGTTTTCTCTGAAACTAGTCGGTAGAGTTGGCTAAAATTATCAATATTAGTTTTATGTTATGTAACGCTGGTTAATTTGGTCCGTTCTTATCACTTTTCTAAAATAATAGCAACTTTAAATCGTGAAACGTGAAACAACAATGGTTGCATTTTCGTATATTAGTTCTAGCATACAATTAAGTTTTCTCTGAAACTAGTCGGTAGAGTTGGCTAAAATTATCAATATTAGTTTTGTGTTATGTAAAGCTGATAAAATTGGTCCGTTCTTATCACTTTTCTAAAATAATAGCAACTTTGAATCGTGAAACGTGAAACAACAATGTTTGCATTTTCTTATATTAGTTCTAGCATACAATTAAGATTTCTCTGAAACTAGTCGGTAGAGTTGGCTAAAATTATCAATATTAGTTTTATGTTATGTAACGCTGGATAAGTTGGTCCGTTCTTATCACTTTTCTAAAATAATAGCAACTTTAAATCGTGAAACGTGAAACAACAATGTTTGCATTTTCTTATATTAGTTCTAGCATACAATTAAGTTTTCTCTGAAACTAGTCGGTAGAGTTGGCTAAAATTATCAATATTAGTTTCATCTTTCATGTTATGTAACGCTGGTTAATTTGGTCCGTTCTTATCACTTTTCTAAAATAATAGCAACTTTAAATCGTGAAACGTGAAACAACAATGTTTGCATTTTCTTATATTAGTTCTAGCATACAATTAAGTTTTCTCTGAAACTAGTCGGTAGAGTTGGCTAAAATTATCAATATTAGTTTTATGTTATGTAAAGCTGGTTAATTTGGTCCGTTCTTATCACTTTTCTAAAATAATAGCAACTTTAAATCGTGAAACGTGAAACAACAATGTTTGCATTTTCTTATATTAGTTCTAGCATACAATTAAGTTTTCTCTGAAACTAGTCGGTAGAGTTGGCTAAAATTATCAATATTAGTTTCATGTTATGTAAAGCTGGTTAATTTGGTCCGTTCTTATCACTTTTCTAAAATAATAGCAACTTTAAATCGTGAAACGTGAAACAACAATGTTTGCATTTTCTTATATTAGTTCTAGCATACAATTAAGTTTTCTCTGAAACTAGTCGGTAGAGTTGACTAAAATTATCAATATTAGTTTCATGTTATGTAAACCTGGTTAATTTGGTCCGTTCTTATCACTTTTCTAAAATAATAGCAACTTTAAATCGTGAAACGTGAAACAACAATATTTGCATTTTCTTATATTAGTTCTAGCATACAATTAAGTTTTCTCTGAAACTAGTCGGTAGAGTTGGCTAAAATTATCAATATTAGTTTTATGTTATGTAACGCTGGTTAATTTGGTCCGTTCTTATCACTTTTCTAAAATAATAGCAACTTTAAATCGTGAAACGTGAAACAACAATGGTTGCATTTTCGTATATTAGTTCTAGCATACAATTAAGTTTTCTCTGAAACTAGTCGGTAGAGTTGGCTAAAATTATCAATATTAGTTTTGTGTTATGTAAAGCTGATAAAATTGGTCCGTTCTTATCACTTTTCTAAAATAATAGCAACTTTGAATCGTGAAACGTGAAACAACAATGTTTGCATTTTCTTATATTAGTTCTAGCATACAATTAAGATTTCTCTGAAACTAGTCGGTAGAGTTGGCTAAAATTATCAATATTAGTTTTATGTTATGTAACGCTGGATAAGTTGGTCCGTTCTTATCACTTTTCTAAAATAATAGCAACTTTAAATCGTGAAACGTGAAACAACAATGTTTGCATTTTCTTATATTAGTTCTAGCATACAATTAAGTTTTCTCTGAAACTAGTCGGTAGAGTTGGCTAAAATTATCAATATTAGTTTCATCTTTCATGTTATGTAACGCTGGTTAATTTGGTCCGTTCTTATCACTTTTCTAAAATAATAGCAACTTTAAATCGTGAAACGTGAAACAACAATGTTTGCATTTTCTTATATTAGTTCTAGCATACAATTAAGTTTTCTCTGAAACTAGTTGGTAGAGTTGGCTAAAATTATCAATATTAGTTTCATGTTATGTAAAGCTGGTTAATTTGGTCCGTTCTTATCACTTTTCTAAAATAATAGCAACTTTAAATCGTGAAACGTGAAACAACAATGTTTGCATTTTCTTATATTAGTTCTAGCATACAATTAAGTTTTCTCTGAAACTAGTCGGTAGAGTTGGCTAAAATTATCAATATTAGTTTCATGTTATGTAAAGCTGGTTAATTTGGTCCGTTCTTATCACTTTTCTAAAATAATAGCAACTTTAAATCGTGAAACGTGAAACAACAATGTTTGCATTTTCTTATATTAGTTCTAGCATACAATTAAGATTTCTCTGAAACTAGTCGGTAGAGTTGGCTAAAATTATCAATATTAGTTTTGTGTTATGTAAAGCTGATAAACTTGGTCCGTTCTTATCACTTTTCTAAAATAATAGCAACTTTAAATCGTGAAACGTGAAACAACAATGTTTGCATTTTCTTATATTAGTTCTAGCATACAATTAAGTTTTCTCTGAAACTAGTCGGTAGAGTTGGCTAAAATTATCAATATTAGTTTTATGTTATGTAACGCTGGTTAATTTGGTCCGTTCTTATCACTTTTCTAAAATAATAGCAACTTTAAATCGTGAAACGTGAAACAACAATGTTTGCATTTTCTTATATTAGTTCTAGCATACAATTAAGTTTTCTCTGAAACTAGTCGGTAGAGTTGGCTAAAATTATCAATATTAGTTTTGTGTTATGGTAAGCTGATAAACTTGGTCCGTTCTTATCACTTTTCTAAAATAATAGCAACTTTAAATCGTGAAACGTGAAACAACAATGTTTGCATTTTCTTATATTAGTTCTAGCATACAATTAAGTTTTCTCTGAAACTAGTCGGTAGAGTTGGCTAAAATTATCAATATTAGTTTTATGTTATGTAAAGCTGGTTAATTTGGTCCGTTCTTATCACTTTTCTAAAATAATAGCAACTTTAAATCGTGAAACGTGAAACAACAATGTTTGCATTTTCTTATATTAGTTCTAGCATACAATTAAGTTTTCTCTGAAACTAGTCGGTAGAGTTGTCTAAAATTATCAATATTAGTTTCATGTTATGTAAAGCTGGTTAATTTGGTCCGTTCTTATCACTTTTCTAAAATAATAGCAACTTTAAATCGTGAAACGTGAAACAACAATGTTTGCATTTTCTTATATTAGTTCTAGCATACAATTAAGATTTCTCTGAAACTAGTCGGTAGAGTTGGCTAAAATTATCAATATTAGTTTTATGTTATGTAAAGCTGGTTAATTTGGTCCGTTCTTATCACTTTTCTAAAATAATAGCAACTTTAAATCGTGAAACGTGAAACAACAATGTTTGCATTTTCTTATATTAGTTCTAGCAAACAATTAAGTTTTCTCTGAAACTAGTCGGTAGAGTTGGCTAAAATTATCAATATTAGCTTTATGTGATGTAACGCTGGTTAATTTGGTCCGTTCTTATCACTTTTCTAAAATAATAGCAACTTTAAATCGTGAAACGTGAAACAACAATGTTTGCATTTTCTTATATTAGTTCTAGCATACAATTAAGTTTTCTTTGAAACTAGTCGGTAGAGTTGGCTAAAATTATCAATATTAGTTTCATGTTATGTAAAGCTGGTTAATTTGGTCCGTTCTTATCACTTTTCTAAAATAATAGCAACTTTGAATCGTGAAACGTGAAACAACAATGTTTGCATTTTCTTATATTAGTTCTAGCATACAATTAAGATTTCTCTGAAACTAGTCGGTAGAGTTGGCTAAAATTATCAATATTAGTTTTATGTTATGTAAAGCTGGTTAATTTGGTCCGTTCTTATCACTTTTCTAAAATAATAGCAACTTTAAATCGTGAAACGTGAAACAACAATGTTTGCATTTTCTTATATTAGTTCTAGCATACAATTAAGTTTTCTCTGAAACTAGTCGGTAGAGTTGGCTAAAATTATCAATATTAGTTTTATGTTATGTAACGCTGGTTAATTTGTTCCGTTCTTATCACTTTTCTAAAATAATAGCAACTTTAAATCGTGAAACGTGAAACAACAATGTTTGCATTTTCTTATATTAGTTCTAGCATACAATTAAGTTTTCTTTGAAACTAGTCGGTAGAGTTGGCTAAAATTATCAATATTTGTTTCATGTTATGTAAAGCTGGTTAATTTGGTCCGTTCTTATCACTTTTCTAAAATAATAGCAACTTTAAATCGTGAAACGTGAAACAACAATGTTTGCATTTTCTTATATTAGTTCTAGCATACAATTAAGTTTTCTCTGAAACTAGTCGGTAGAGTTGGCTAAAATTATCAATATTAGTTTCATGTTATGTAAAGCTGATAAACCTGGTCCGTTCTTATCACTTTTCTAAAATAATAGCAACTTTAAATCGTGAAACGTGAAACAACAATATTTGCATTTTCTTATATTAGTTCTAGCATACAATTAAGTTTTCTCTGAAACTAGTCGGTAGAGTTGGCTAAAATTATCAATATTAGTTTTATGTTATGTAACGCTGGTTAATTTGGTCCGTTCTTATCACTTTTCTAAAATAATAGCAACTTTAAATCGTGAAACGTGAAACAACAATGTTTGCATTTTCTTATATTAGTTCTAGCATACAATTAAGTTTTCTCTGAAACTAGTCGGTAGAGTTGGCTAAAATTATCAATATTAGTTTTGTGTTATGTGAAGCTGATAAACTTGGTCCGTTCTTATCACTTTTCTAAAATAATAGCAACTTTAAATCGTGAAACGTGAAACAACAATGTTTGCATTTTCTTATATTAGTTCTAGCATACAATTAAGTTTTCTCTGAAACTAGTCGGTAGAGTTGGCTAAAATTATCAATATTAGTTTTATGTTATGTAACGCTGGTTAATTTGGTCCGTTCTTATCACTTTTCTAAAATAATAGCAACTTTAAATCGTGAAACGTGAAACAACAATGTTTGCATTTTCTTATATTAGTTCTAACATACAATTAAGTTTTCTCTGAAACTAGTCGGTAGAGTTGGCTAAAATTATCAATATTAGTTTTATGTTATGTAAATCTGGTTAATTTTGTCCGTTCTTATCACTTTTCTAAAATAATAGCAACTTTAAATCTTGAAACGTGAAACAACAATGTTTGCATTTTCTTATATCAGTTCTAGCATACAATTAAGTTTTCTCTGAAACTAGTCGGTAGAATTGGCTAAAATTATCAATATTAGTTTCATGTTATGTAAAGCTGGTTAATTTGGTCCGTTCTTATCACTTTTCTAAAATAATAGCAACTTTAAATCGTGAAACGTGAAACAACAATGTTTGCATTTTCTTATATTAGTTCTAGCATACAATTAAGTTTTCTCTGAAACTAGTCGTTAGAGTTCCTTAAAATTATCAATATTTGTTTCATGTTATGTAAAGCTGGTTAATTTGGTCCGTTCTTATCACTTTTCTAAAATAATAGCAACTTTAAATCGTGAAACGTGAAACAACAATGTTTGCATTTTCTTATATTAGTTCTAGCATACAATTAAGTTTTCTCTGAAACTAGTCGGTAGAGTTGGCTAAAATTATCAATATTAGTTTTATGTTATGTAACGCTGGATAATTTGGTCCGTTCTTATCACTTTTCTAAAATAATAGCAACTTTAAATCGTGAAACGTGAAACAACAATGTTTGCATTTTCTTATATTAGTTCTAGCATACAATTAAGTTTTCTCTGAAACTAGTCGGTAGAGTTGGCTAAAATTATCAATATTAGTTTCATGTTATGTAAAGCTGGTTAATTTGGTCCGTTCTTATCACTTTTCTAAAATAATAGCAACTTTAAATCTTGAAACGTGAAACAGCAATGTTTGCATTTTCTTATATTAGTTCTAGCATACAATTAAGTTTTCTCTGAAACTAGTCGGTAGAGTTGGCTAAAATTATCAATATTAGTTTTGTGTTATGTAAAGCTGATAAAATTGGTCCGTTCTTATCACTTTTCTAAAATAATAGCAACTTTGAATCGTGAAACGTGAAACAACAATGTTTGCATTTTCGTATATTAGTTCTAGCATACAATTAAGATTTCTCTGAAACTAGTCGGTAGAGTTGGCTAAAATTATCAATATTAGTTTTATGTTATGTAAAGCTGGTTAATTTGGTCCGTTCTTATCACTTTTCTAAAATAATAGCAACTTTAAATCTTGAAACGTGAAACAGCAATGTTTGCATTTTCTTATATTAGTTCTAGCATACAATTAAGTTTTCTCTGAAACTAGTTGGTAGAGTTTGCTAAAATTATCAATATTAGTTTCATGTTATGTAAAGCTGGTTAATTTGGTCCGTTCTTATCACTTTTCTAAAATAATAGCAACTTTAAATCGTGAAACGTGAAACAACAATGTTTGCATTTTCTTATATTAGTTCTAGCATACAATTAAGTTTTCTCTGAAACTAGTCGGTAGAGTTGGCTAAAATTATCAATATTAGTTTCATGTTATGTAAAGCTGATAAACCTGGTCCGTTCTTATCACTTTTCTAAAATAATAGCAACTTTAAATCGTGAAACGTGAAACAACAATGTTTGCATTTTCTTATATTAGTTCTAGCATACAATTAAGTTTTCTCTGAAACTAGTCGGTAGAGTTGGCTAAAATTATCAATATTAGTTTTATGTTATGTAAAGCTGGTTAATTTGGTCCGTTCTTATCACTTTTCTAAAATAATAGCAACTTTAAATCGTGAAACGTGAAACAACAATGTTTGCATTTTCTTATATTCGTTCTAGCATACAATTAAGTTTTCTCTGAAACTAGTCGGTAGAGTTGTCTAAAATTATCAATATTAGTTTCATGTTATGTAAAGCTGGTTAATTTGGTCCGTTCTTATCACTTTTCTAAAATAATAGCAACTTTAAATCGTGAAACGTGAAACAACAATGTTTGCATTTTCTTATATTAGTTCTAGCATACAATTAAGATTTCTCTGAAACTAGTCGGTAGAGTTGGCTAAAATTATCAATATTAGTTTTATGTTATGTAAAGCTGGTTAATTTGGTCCGTTCTTATCACTTTTCTAAAATAATAGCAACTTTAAATCGTGAAACGTGAAACAACAATGTTTGCATTTTCTTATATTAGTTCTAGCAAACAATTAAGTTTTCTCTGAAACTAGTCGGTAGAGTTGGCTAAAATTATCAATATTAGTTTTATGTTATGTAACGCTGGTTAATTTGGTCCGTTCTTATCACTTTTCTAAAATAATAGCAACTTTAAATCGTGAAACGTGAAACAACAATGTTTGCATTTTCTTATATTAGTTCTAGCATACAATTAAGTTTTCTTTGAAACTAGTCGGTAGAGTTGGCTAAAATTATCAATATTAGTTTCATGTTATGTAAAGCTGGTTAATTTGGTCCGTTCTTATCACTTTTCTAAAATAATAGCAACTTTGAATCGTGAAACGTGAAACAACAATGTTTGCATTTTCTTATATTAGTTCTAGCATACAATTAAGATTTCTCTGAAACTAGTCGGTAGAGTTGGCTAAAATTATCAATATTAGTTTTATGTTATGTAAAGCTGGTTAATTTGGTCCGTTCTTATCACTTTTCTAAAATAATAGCAACTTTAAATCGTGAAACGTGAAACAACAATGTTTGCATTTTCTTATATTAGTTCTAGCATACAATTAAGTTTTCTCTGAAACTAGTCGGTAGAGTTGGCTAAAATTATCAATATTAGTTTTATGTTATGTAACGCTGGATAATTTGTTCCGTTCTTATCACTTTTCTAAAATAATAGCAACTTTAAATCGTGAAACGTGAAACAACAATGTTTGCATTTTCTTATATTAGTTCTAGCATACAATTAAGTTTTCTTTGAAACTAGTCGGTAGAGTTGGCTAAAATTATCAATATTAGTTTCATGTTATGTAAAGCTGGTTAATTTGGTCCGTTCTTATCACTTTTCTAAAATAATAGCAACTTTAAATCGTGAAACGTGAAACAACAATGTTTGCATTTTCTTATATTAGTTCTAGCATACAATTAAGTTTTCTCTGAAACTAGTCGGTAGAGTTGGCTAAAATTATCAATATTAGTTTCATGTTATGTAAAGCTGATAAACCTGGTCCGTTCTTATCACTTTTCTAAAATAATAGCAACTTTAAATCGTGAAACGTGAAACAACAATATTTGCATTTTCTTATATTAGTTCTAGCATACAATTAAGTTTTCTCTGAAACTAGTCGGTAGAGTTGGCTAAAATTATCAATATTAGTTTTATGTTATGTAACGCTGGTTAATTTGGTCCGTTCTTATCACTTTTCTAAAATAATAGCAACTTTAAATCGTGAAACGTGAAACAACAATGTTTGCATTTTCTTATATTAGTTCTAGCATACAATTAAGTTTTCTCTGAAACTAGTCGGTAGAGTTGGCTAAAATTATCAATATTAGTTTTGTGTTATGTGAAGCTGATAAACTTGGTCCGTTCTTATCACTTTTCTAAAATAATAGCAACTTTAAATCGTGAAACGTGAAACAACAATGTTTGCATTTTCTTATATTAGTTCTAGCATACAATTAAGTTTTCTCTGAAACTAGTCGGTAGAGTTGGCTAAAATTATCAATATTAGTTTTATGTTATGTAACGCTGGTTAATTTGGTCCGTTCTTATCACTTTTCTAAAATAATAGCAACTTTAAATCGTGAAACGTGAAACAACAATGTTTGCATTTTCTTATATTAGTTCTAACATACAATTAAGTTTTCTCTGAAACTAGTCGGTAGAGTTGGCTAAAATTATCAATATTAGTTTTATGTTATGTAAATCTGGTTAATTTGGTCCGTTCTTATCACTTTTCTAAAATAATAGCAACTTTAAATCTTGAAACGTGAAACAACAATGTTTGCATTTTCTTATATCAGTTCTAGCATACAATTAAGTTTTCTCTGAAACTAGTCGGTAGAATTGGCTAAAATTATCAATATTAGTTTCATGTTATGTAAAGCTGGTTAATTTGGTCCGTTCTTATCACTTTTCTAAAATAATAGCAACTTTAAATCGTGAAACGTGAAACAACAATGTTTGCATTTTCTTATATTAGTTCTAGCATACAATTAAGTTTTCTCTGAAACTAGTCGTTAGAGTTCCTTAAAATTATCAATATTTGTTTCATGTTATGTAAAGCTGGTTAATTTGGTCCGTTCTTATCACTTTTCTAAAATAATAGCAACTTTAAATCGTGAAACGTGAAACAACAATGTTTGCATTTTCTTATATTAGTTCTAGCATACAATTAAGTTTTCTCTGAAACTAGTCGGTAGAGTTGGCTAAAATTATCAATATTAGTTTTATGTTATGTAACGCTGGATAATTTGGTCCGTTCTTATCACTTTTCTAAAATAATAGCAACTTTAAATCGTGAAACGTGAAACAACAATGTTTGCATTTTCTTATATTAGTTCTAGCATACAATTAAGTTTTCTCTGAAACTAGTCGGTAGAGTTGGCTAAAATTATCAATATTAGTGTCATGTTATGTAAAGCTGGTTAATTTGGTCCGTTCTTATCACTTTTCTAAAATAATAGCAACTTTAAATCTTGAAACGTGAAACAGCAATGTTTGCATTTTCTTATATTAGTTCTAGCATACAATTAAGTTTTCTCTGAAACTAGTCGGTAGAGTTGGCTAAAATTATCAATATTAGTTTTGTGTTATGTAAAGCTGATAAAATTGGTCCGTTCTTATCACTTTTCTAAAATAATAGCAACTTTGAATCGTGAAACGTGAAACAACAATGTTTGCATTTTCGTATATTAGTTCTAGCATACAATTAAGATTTCTCTGAAACTAGTCGGTAGAGTTGGCTAAAATTATCAATATTAGTTTTATGTTATGTAAAGCTGGTTAATTTGGTCCGTTCTTATCACTTTTCTAAAATAATAGCAACTTTAAATCTTGAAACGTGAAACAGCAATGTTTGCATTTTCTTATATTAGTTCTAGCATACAATTAAGTTTTCTCTGAAACTAGTTGGTAGAGTTTGCTAAAATTATCAATATTAGTTTTGTGTTATGTAAAGCTGATAAAATTGGTCCGTTCTTATCACTTTTCTAAAATAATAGCAACTTTAAATCGTGAAACGTGAAACAACAATGTTTGCATTTTCTTATATTAGTTCTAGCATACAATTAAGTTTTCTCTGAAACTAGTCGTTACAGTTCCTTAAAATTATCAATATTTGTTTCATGTTATGTAAAGCTGGTTAATTTGGTCCGTTCTTATCACTTTTCTAAAATAATAGCAACTTTAAATCATGAAACGTGAAACAACAATGTTTGCATTTTCTTATATCAGTTCTAGCATACAATTAAGTTTTCTCTGAAACTAGTCGGTAGAGTTGGCTAAAATTATCAATATTAGTTTTATGTTATGTAACGCTGGATAATTTGGTCCGTTCTTATCACTTTTCTAAAATAATAGCAACTTTAAATCGTGAAACGTGAAACAGCAATGTTTGCATTTTCTTATATTAGTTCTAGCATACAATTAAGTTTTCTCTGAAACTAGTCGGTAGAGTTGGCTAAAATTATCAATATTAGTTTTACGTTATGTAACGCTGGATAATTTGGTCCGTTCTTATCACTTTTCTAAAATAATAGCAACTTTAAATCGTGAAACGTGAAACAACAATGTTTGCATTTTCTTATATTAGTTCTAGCATACAATTAAGTTTTCTCTGAAACTAGTCGGTAGAGTTGGCTAAAATTATCAATATTAGTTTTACGTTATGTAACGCTGGTTAATTTGGTCCGTTCTTATCACTTTTCTAAAATAATAGCAACTTTAAATCGTGAAACGTGAAACAACAATGTTTGCATTTTCTTATATTAGTTCTAGCATACAATTAAGTTTTCTCTAAAACTAGTCGGTAGAGTTGGCTAAAATTATCAATATTAGTTTCATGTTATGTAAAGCTGGTTAATTTGGTCCGTTCTTATCACTTTTCTAAAATAATAGCAACTTTAAATTTTGAAACGTGAAACAACAATGTTTGCATTTTCTTATATTAGTTCTAGCATACAATTAAGTTTTCTCTGAAACTAGTCGGTAGAGTTGGCTAAAATTATCAATGTTAGTTTTGTGTTATGTAAAGCTGATAAAATTGGTCCGTTCTTATCACTTTTCTAAAATAATAGCAACTTTGAATCGTGAAACGTGAAACAACAATGTTTGCATTTTCTTATATTAGTTCTAGCATACAATTAAGATTTCTCTGAAACTAGTCGGTAGAGTTGGCTAAAATTATCAATATTAGTTTTATGTTATGTAACGCTGGATAAGTTGGTCCGTTCTTATCACTTTTCTAAAATAATAGCAACTTTAAATCGTGAAACGTGAAACAACAATGTTTGCATTTTCTTATATTAGTTCTAGCATACAATTAAGTTTTCTCTGAAACTAGTCGGTAGAGTTGGCTAAAATTATCAATATTAGTTTCATGTTATGTAAAGCTGGTTAATTTGGTCCGTTCTTATCACTTTTCTAAAATAATAGCAACTTTAAATCGTGAAACGTGAAACAACAATATTTGCATTTTCTTATATTAGTTCTAGCATACAATTAAGTTTTCTCTGAAACTAGTCGGTAGAGTTGGCTAAAATTATCAATATTAGTTTCATGTTATGTAAAGCTGGTTAATTTGGTCCGTTCTTATCACTTTTCTAAAATAATAGCAACTTTAAATCGTGAAACGTGAAACAACAATGTTTGCATTTTCTTATATTAGTTCTAGCATACAATTAAGTTTTCTCTGAAACTAGTCGGTAGAGTTGGCTAAAATTATCAATATTAGTTTTATGTTATGTAACGCTGGTTAATTTGGTCCGTTCTTATCACTTTTCTAAAATAATAGCAACTTTAAATAGTGAAACGTGAAACAACAATGTTTGCATTTTCTTATATTAGTTCTAGCATACAATTAAGTTTTCTCTGAAACTAGTCGGTAGAGTTGGCTAAAATTATCAATATTAGTTTCATGTTATGTAAAGCTGGTTAATTTGGTCCGTTCTTATCACTTTTCTAAAATAATAGCAACTTTAAATCGTGAAACGTGAAACAACAATGTTTGCATTTTCTTATATTAGTTCTAGCATACAATTAAGTTTTCTCTGAAACTAGTCGGTAGAGTTGGCTAAAATTATCAATATTAGTTTCATGTTATGTAAAGCTGGTTAATTTGGTCCGTTCTTATCACTTTTCTAAAATAATAGCAACTTTAAATCGTGAAACGTGAAACAACAATGTTTGCATTTTCTTATATTAGTTCTAGCATACAATTAAGTTTTCTCTGAAACTAGTCGGTAGAGTTGGCTAAAATTATCAATATTAGTTTCATGTTATGTAAAGCTGGTTAATTTGGTCCGTTCTTATCACTTTTCTAAAATAATAGCAACTTTAAATCGTGAAACGTGAAACAACAATATTTGCATTTTCTTATATTAGTTCTAGCATACAATTAAGTTTTCTCTGAAACTAGTCGGTAGAGTTGGCTAAAATTATCAATATTAGTTTTATGTTATGTAACGCTGGTTAATTTGGTCCGTTCTTATCACTTTTCTAAAATAATAGCAACTTTAAATCGTGAAACGTGAAACAACAATGTTTGCATTTTCTTATATTAGTTCTAGCATACAATTAAGTTTTCTTTGAAACTAGTCGGTAGAGTTGGCTAAAATTATCAATATTAATTTCATGTTATGTAAAGCTGGTTAATTTGGTCCGTTCTTATCACTTTTCTAAAATAATAGCAACTTTAAATCGTGAAACGTGAAACAACAATGTTTGCATTTTCTTATATTAGTTCTAGCATACAATTAAGTTTTCTCTCAAACTAGTCGGTAGAGTTGGCTAAAATTATCAATATTAGTTTTGTGTTATGTAAAGCTGATAAACTTGGTCCGTTCTTATCACTTTTCTAAAATAATAGCAACTTTAAATCGTGAAACGTGAAACAACAATGTTTGCATTTTCTTATATTAGTTCTAGCATACAATTAAGTTTTCTCTGAAACTAGTCGGTAGAGTTGGCTAAAATTATCAATATTAGTTTTATGTTATGTAAAGCTGGTTAATTTGGTCCGTTCTTATCACTTTTCTAAAATAATAGCAACTTTAAATCGTGAAACGTGAAACAACAATGTTTGCATTTTCTTATATTAGTTCTAGCATACAATTAAGTTTTCTCTGAAACTAGTCGGTAGAGTTGGCTAAAATTATCAATATTAGTTTTATGTTATGTAAAGCTGGTTAATTTGGTCCGTTCTTATCACTTTTCTAAAATAATAGCAACTTTAAATCGTGAAACGTGAAACAACAATGTTTGCATTTTCTTATATTAGTTCTAGCATACAATTAAGTTTTTTCTGAAACTAGTCGGTAGAGTTGGCTAAAATTATCAATATTAGTTTCATGTTATGTAAAGCTGGTTAATTTGGTCCGTTCTTATCACTTTTCTAAAATAATAGCAACTTTAAATCGTGAAACGTGAAACAACAATGTTTGCATTTTCTTATATTAGTTCTAGCATACAATTAAGTTTTCTCTGAAACTAGTCGGTAGAGTTGACTAAAATTATCAATATTAGTTTCATGTTATGTAAACCTGGTTAATTTGGTCCGTTCTTATCACTTTTCTAAAATAATAGCAACTTTAAATCGTGAAACGTGAAACAACAATGTTTGCATTTTCTTATATTAGTTCTAGCATACAATTAAGTTTTCTCTGAAACTAGTCGTTAGAGTTCCTTAAAATTATCAATATTTGTTTCATGTTATGTAAAGCTGTTTAATTTGGTCCGTTCTTATCACTTTTCTAAAATAATAGCAACTTTAAATCATGAAACGTGAAACAACAATGTTTGCATTTTCTTATATTAGTTCTAGCATACAATTAAGATTTCTCTGAAACTAGTCGGTAGAGTTGGCTAAAATTATCAATATTAGTTTTATGTTATGTAACGCTGGATAAGTTGGTCCGTTCTTATCACTTTTCTAAAATAATAGCAACTTTAAATCGTGAAACGTGAAACAACAATGTTTGCATTTTCTTATATTAGTTCTAGCATACAATTAAGTTTTCTCTGAAACTAGTCGGTAGAGTTGGCTAAAATTATCAATATTAGTTTTGTGTTATGTAAAGCTGATAAACTTGGTCCGTTCTTATCACTTTTCTAAAATAATAGCAACTTTAAATCGTGAAACAACAATGTTTGCATTTTCTTATATTAGTTCTAGCATACAATTAAGTTTTCTCTGAAACTAGTCGGTAGAGTTGGCTAAAATTATCAATATTAGTTTTATGTTATGTAACGCTGGTTAATTTGGTCCGTTCTTATCACTTTTCTAAAATAATAGCAACTTTAAATCGTGAAACGTGAAACAACAATGTTTGCATTTTCTTATATTAGTTCTAGCATACAATTAAGTTTTTTCTGAAACTAGTCGGTAGAGTTGGCTAAAATTATCAATATTAGTTTCATGTTATGTAAAGCTGGTTAATTTGGTCCGTTCTTATCACTTTTCTAAAATAATAGCAACTTTAAATCGTGAAACGTGAAACAACAATGTTTGCATTTTCTTATATTAGTTCTAGCATACAATTAAGTTTTCTCTGAAACTAGTCGGTAGAGTTGGCTAAAATTATCAATATTAGTTTCATGTTATGTGAAGCTGGTTAATTTGGTCTGTTCTTATCACTTTTCTAAAATAATAGCAACTTTAAATCGTGAAACGTGAAACAACAATGTTTGCATTTTCTTATATTAGTTCTAGCATACAATTAAGTTTTCTCTGAAACTAGTCGGTAGAGTTGGCTAAAATTATCAATATTAGTTTTGTGTTATGTAAAGCTGATAAACTTGGTCCGTTCTTATCACTTTTCTAAAATAATAGCAACTTTAAATCGTGAAACGTGAAACAACAATGTTTGCATTTTCTTATATTAGTTCTAGCATACAATTAAGTTTTTTCTGAAACTAGTCGGTAGAGTTGGCTAAAATTATCAATATTAGTTTCATGTTATGTAAAGCTGGTTAATTTGGTCCGTTCTTATCACTTTTCTAAAATAATAGCAACTTTAAATCGTGAAACGTGAAACAACAATGTTTGCATTTTCTTATATTAGTTCTAGCATACAATTAAGTTTTCTCTGAAACTAGTCGGTAGAGTTGGCTAAAATTATCAATATTAGTTTCATGTTATGTAAAGCTGGTTAATTTGGTCCGTTCTTATCACTTTTCTAAAATAATAGCAACTTTAAATCGTGAAACGTGAAACAACAATGTTTGCATTTTCTTATATTAGTTCTAGCATACAATTAAGTTTTCTCTGAAACTAGTCGGTAGAGTTGACTAAAATTATCAATATTAGTTTCATGTTATGTAAACCTGGTTAATTTGGTCCGTTCTTATCACTTTTCTAAAATAATAGCAACTTTAAATCGTGAAACGTGAAACAACAATATTTGCATTTTCTTATATTAGTTCTAGCATACAATTAAGTTTTCTCTGAAACTAGTCGGTAGAGTTGGCTAAAATTATCAATATTAGTTTTATGTTATGTAACGCTGGTTAATTTGGTCCGTTCTTATCACTTTTCTAAAATAATAGCAACTTTAAATCGTGAAACGTGAAACAACAATGTTTGCATTTTCGTATATTAGTTCTAGCATACAATTAAGTTTTCTCTGAAACTAGTCGGTAGAGTTGGCTAAAATTATCAATATTAGTTTTGTGTTATGTAAAGCTGATAAAATTGGTCCGTTCTTATCACTTTTCTAAAATAATAGCAACTTTGAATCGTGAAACGTGAAACAACAATGTTTGCATTTTCTTATATTAGTTCTAGCATACAATTAAGATTTCTCTGAAACTAGTCGGTAGAGTTGGCTAAAATTATCAATATTAGTTTTATGTTATGTAACGCTGGATAAGTTGGTCCGTTCTTATCACTTTTCTAAAATAATAGCAACTTTAAATCGTGAAACGTGAAACAACAATGTTTGCATTTTCTTATATTAGTTCTAGCATACAATTAAGTTTTCTCTGAAACTAGTCGGTAGAGTTGGCTAAAATTATCAATATTAGTTTCATCTTTCATGTTATGTAACGCTGGTTAATTTGGTCCGTTCTTATCACTTTTCTAAAATAATAGCAACTTTAAATCGTGAAACGTGAAACAACAATGTTTGCATTTTCTTATATTAGTTCTAGCATACAATTAAGTTTTCTCTGAAACTAGTTGGTAGAGTTGGCTAAAATTATCAATATTAGTTTCATGTTATGTAAAGCTGGTTAATTTGGTCCGTTCTTATCACTTTTCTAAAATAATAGCAACTTTAAATCGTGAAACGTGAAACAACAATGTTTGCATTTTCTTATATTAGTTCTAGCATACAATTAAGTTTTCTCTGAAACTAGTCGGTAGAGTTGGCTAAAATTATCAATATTAGTTTTATGTTATGTAACGCTGGTTAATTTGGTCCGTTCTTATCACTTTTCTAAAATAATAGCAACTTTAAATAGTGAAACGTGAAACAACAATGTTTGCATTTTCTTATATTAGTTCTAGCATACAATTAAGTTTTCTCTGAAACTAGTCGGTAGAGTTGGCTAAAATTATCAATATTAGTTTCATGTTATGTAAAGCTGGTTAATTTGGTCCGTTCTTATCACTTTTCTAAAATAATAGCAACTTTAAATCGTGAAACGTGAAACAACAATGTTTGCATTTTCTTATATTAGTTCTAGCATACAATTAAGTTTTCTCTGAAACTAGTCCGTAGAGTTGGCTAAAATTATCAATATTAGTTTCATGTTATGTAAAGCTGGTTAATTTGGTCCGTTCTTATCACTTTTCTAAAATAATAGCAACTTTAAATCGTGAAACGTGAAACAACAATGTTTGCATTTTCTTATATTAGTTCTAGCATACAATTAAGTTTTCTTTGAAACTAGTCGGTAGAGTTGGCTAAAATTATCAATATTAGTTTCATGTTATGTAAAGCTGGTTAATTTGGTCCGTTCTTATCACTTTTCTAAAATAATAGCAACTTTAAATCGTGAAACGTGAAACAACAATGTTTGCATTTTCTTATATTAGTTCTAGCATACAATTAAGTTTTCTCTGAAACTAGTCGGTAGAGTTGGCTAAAATTATCAATATTAGTTTCATGTTATGTAAAGCTGATAAACCTGGTCCGTTCTTATCACTTTTCTAAAATAATAGCAACTTTAAATCGTGAAACGTGAAACAACAATGTTTGCATTTTCTTATATTAGTTCTAGCATACAATTAAGATTTCTCTGAAACTAGTCGGTAGAGTTGGCTAAAATTATCAATATTAGTTTTGTGTTATGTAAAGCTGATAAACTTGGTCCGTTCTTATCACTTTTCTAAAATAATAGCAACTTTAAATCGTGAAACGTGAAACAACAATGTTTGCATTTTCTTATATTAGTTCTAGCATACAATTAAGTTTTCTCTGAAACTAGTCGGTAGAGTTGGCTAAAATTATCAATATTAGTTTTATGTTATGTAACGCTGGTTAATTTGGTCCGTTCTTATCACTTTTCTAAAATAATAGCAACTTTAAATCGTGAAACGTGAAACAACAATGTTTGCATTTTCTTATATTAGTTCTAGCATACAATTAAGTTTTCTCTGAAACTAGTCGGTAGAGTTGGCTAAAATTATCAATATTAGTTTTGTGTTATGGTAAGCTGATAAACTTGGTCCGTTCTTATCACTTTTCTAAAATAATAGCAACTTTAAATCGTGAAACGTGAAACAACAATGTTTGCATTTTCTTATATTAGTTCTAGCATACAATTAAGTTTTCTCTGAAACTAGTCGGTAGAGTTGGCTAAAATTATCAATATTAGTTTTATGTTATGTAAAGCTGGTTAATTTGGTCCGTTCTTATCACTTTTCTAAAATAATAGCAACTTTAAATCGTGAAACGTGAAACAACAATGTTTGCATTTTCTTATATTAGTTCTAGCATACAATTAAGTTTTCTCTGAAACTAGTCGGTAGAGTTGTCTAAAATTATCAATATTAGTTTCATGTTATGTAAAGCTGGTTAATTTGGTCCGTTCTTATCACTTTTCTAAAATAATAGCAACTTTAAATCGTGAAACGTGAAACAACAATGTTTGCATTTTCTTATATTAGTTCTAGCATACAATTAAGATTTCTCTGAAACTAGTCGGTAGAGTTGGCTAAAATTATCAATATTAGTTTTATGTTATGTAAAGCTGGTTAATTTGGTCCGTTCTTATCACTTTTCTAAAATAATAGCAACTTTAAATCGTGAAACGTGAAACAACAATGTTTGCATTTTCTTATATTAGTTCTAGCAAACAATTAAGTTTTCTCTGAAACTAGTCGGTAGAGTTGGCTAAAATTATCAATATTAGCTTTATGTGATGTAACGCTGGTTAATTTGGTCCGTTCTTATCACTTTTCTAAAATAATAGCAACTTTAAATCGTGAAACGTGAAACAACAATGTTTGCATTTTCTTATATTAGTTCTAGCATACAATTAAGTTTTCTTTGAAACTAGTCGGTAGAGTTGGCTAAAATTATCAATATTAGTTTCATGTTATGTAAAGCTGGTTAATTTGGTCCGTTCTTATCACTTTTCTAAAATAATAGCAACTTTGAATCGTGAAACGTGAAACAACAATGTTTGCATTTTCTTATATTAGTTCTAGCATACAATTAAGATTTCTCTGAAACTAGTCGGTAGAGTTGGCTAAAATTATCAATATTAGTTTTATGTTATGTAAAGCTGGTTAATTTGGTCCGTTCTTATCACTTTTCTAAAATAATAGCAACTTTAAATCGTGAAACGTGAAACAACAATGTTTGCATTTTCTTATATTAGTTCTAGCATACAATTAAGTTTTCTCTGAAACTAGTCGGTAGAGTTGGCTAAAATTATCAATATTAGTTTTATGTTATGTAACGCTGGTTAATTTGTTCCGTTCTTATCACTTTTCTAAAATAATAGCAACTTTAAATCGTGAAACGTGAAACAACAATGTTTGCATTTTCTTATATTAGTTCTAGCATACAATTAAGTTTTCTTTGAAACTAGTCGGTAGAGTTGGCTAAAATTATCAATATTTGTTTCATGTTATGTAAAGCTGGTTAATTTGGTCCGTTCTTATCACTTTTCTAAAATAATAGCAACTTTAAATCGTGAAACGTGAAACAACAATGTTTGCATTTTCTTATATTAGTTCTAGCATACAATTAAGTTTTCTCTGAAACTAGTCGGTAGAGTTGGCTAAAATTATCAATATTAGTTTCATGTTATGTAAAGCTGGTTAATTTGGTCCGTTCTTATCACTTTTCTAAAATAATAGCAACTTTAAATCGTGAAACGTGAAACAACAATATTTGCATTTTCTTATATTAGTTCTAGCATACAATTAAGTTTTCTCTGAAACTAGTCGGTAGAGTTGGCTAAAATTATCAATATTAGTTTTATGTTATGTAACGCTGGTTAATTTGGTCCGTTCTTATCACTTTTCTAAAATAATAGCAACTTTAAATCGTGAAACGTGAAACAACAATGTTTGCATTTTCTTATATTAGTTCTAGCATACAATTAAGTTTTCTCTGAAACTAGTCGGTAGAGTTGGCTAAAATTATCAATATTAGTTTTGTGTTATGTGAAGCTGATAAACTTGGTCCGTTCTTATCACTTTTCTAAAATAATAGCAACTTTAAATCGTGAAACGTGAAACAACAATGTTTGCATTTTCTTATATTAGTTCTAGCATACAATTAAGTTTTCTCTGAAACTAGTCGGTAGAGTTGGCTAAAATTATCAATATTAGTTTTATGTTATGTAACGCTGGTTAATTTGGTCCGTTCTTATCACTTTTCTAAAATAATAGCAACTTTAAATCGTGAAACGTGAAACAACAATGTTTGCATTTTCTTATATTAGTTCTAACATACAATTAAGTTTTCTCTGAAACTAGTCGGTAGAGTTGGCTAAAATTATCAATATTAGTTTTATGTTATGTAAATCTGGTTAATTTGGTCCGTTCTTATCACTTTTCTAAAATAATAGCAACTTTAAATCTTGAAACGTGAAACAACAATGTTTGCATTTTCTTATATCAGTTCTAGCATACAATTAAGTTTTCTCTGAAACTAGTCGGTAGAATTGGCTAAAATTATCAATATTAGTTTCATGTTATGTAAAGCTGGTTAATTTGGTCCGTTCTTATCACTTTTCTAAAATAATAGCAACTTTAAATCGTGAAACGTGAAACAACAATGTTTGCATTTTCTTATATTAGTTCTAGCATACAATTAAGTTTTCTCTGAAACTAGTCGTTAGAGTTCCTTAAAATTATCAATATTTGTTTCATGTTATGTAAAGCTGGTTAATTTGGTCCGTTCTTATCACTTTTCTAAAATAATAGCAACTTTAAATCGTGAAACGTGAAACAACAATGTTTGCATTTTCTTATATTAGTTCTAGCATACAATTAAGTTTTCTCTGAAACTAGTCGGTAGAGTTGGCTAAAATTATCAATATTAGTTTTATGTTATGTAACGCTGGATAATTTGGTCCGTTCTTATCACTTTTCTAAAATAATAGCAACTTTAAATCGTGAAACGTGAAACAACAATGTTTGCATTTTCTTATATTAGTTCTAGCATACAATTAAGTTTTCTCTGAAACTAGTCGGTAGAGTTGGCTAAAATTATCAATATTAGTTTCATGTTATGTAAAGCTGGTTAATTTGGTCCGTTCTTATCACTTTTCTAAAATAATAGCAACTTTAAATCTTGAAACGTGAAACAGCAATGTTTGCATTTTCTTATATTAGTTCTAGCATACAATTAAGTTTTCTCTGAAACTAGTCGGTAGAGTTGGCTAAAATTATCAATATTAGTTTTGTGTTATGTAAAGCTGATAAAATTGGTCCGTTCTTATCACTTTTCTAAAATAATAGCAACTTTGAATCGTGAAACGTGAAACAACAATGTTTGCATTTTCGTATATTAGTTCTAGCATACAATTAAGATTTCTCTGAAACTAGTCGGTAGAGTTGGCTAAAATTATCAATATTAGTTTTATGTTATGTAACGCTGGTTAATTTGGTCCGTTCTTATCACTTTTCTAAAATAATAGCAACTTTAAATCGTGAAACGTGAAACAACAATGTTTGCATTTTCTTATATTAGTTCTAGCATACAATTAAGTTTTCTCTGAAACTAGTCGGTAGAGTTGGCTAAAATTATCAATATTAGTTTCATGTTATGTAAAGCTGGTTAATTTGGTCCGTTCTTATCACTTTTCTAAAATAATAGCAACTTTAAATCGTGAAACGTGAAACAACAATATTTGCATTTTCTTATATTAGTTCTAGCATACAATTAAGTTTTCTCTGAAACTAGTCGGTAGAGTTGGCTAAAATTATCAATATTAGTTTCATGTTATGTAAAGCTGGTTAATTTGGTCCGTTCTTATCACTTTTCTAAAATAATAGCAACTTTAAATCGTGAAACGTGAAACAACAATGTTTGCATTTTCTTATATTAGTTCTAGCATACAATTAAGTTTTCTCTGAAACTAGTCGGTAGAGTTGGCTAAAATTATCAATATTAGTTTTATGTTATGTAACGCTGGTTAATTTGGTCCGTTCTTATCACTTTTCTAAAATAATAGCAACTTTAAATAGTGAAACGTGAAACAACAATGTTTGCATTTTCTTATATTCGTTCTAGCATACAATTAAGTTTTCTCTGAAACTAGTCGGTAGAGTTGGCTAAAATTATCAATATTAGTTTCATGTTATGTAAAGCTGGTTAATTTGGTCCGTTCTTATCACTTTTCTAAAATAATAGCAACTTTAAATCGTGAAACGTGAAACAACAATGTTTGCATTTTCTTATATTAGTTCTAGCATACAATTAAGTTTTCTCTGAAACTAGTCGGTAGAGTTGGCTAAAATTATCAATATTAGTTTTATGTTATGTAACGCTGGTTAATTTGGTCCGTTCTTATCACTTTTCTAAAATAATAGCAACTTTAAATCGTGAAACGTGAAACATCAATGTTTGCATTTTCTTATATTAGTTCTAGCATACAATTAAGTTTTCTCTGAAACTAGTCGGTAGAGTTGGCTAAAATTATCAATATTAGTTTCATGTTATGTAAAGCTGGTTAATTTGGTCCGTTCTTATCACTTTTCTAAAATAATAGCAACTTTAAATCGTGAAACGTGAAACAACAATATTTGCATTTTCTTATATTAGTTCTAGCATACAATTAAGTTTTCTCTGAAACTAGTCGGTAGAGTTGGCTAAAATTATCAATATTAGTTTCATGTTATGTAAAGCTGGTTAATTTGGTCCGTTCTTATCACTTTTCTAAAATAATAGCAACTTTAAATCGTGAAACGTGAAACAACAATGTTTGCATTTTCTTATATTAGTTCTAGCATACAATTAAGTTTTCTCTGAAACTAGTCGGTAGAGTTGGCTAAAATTATCAATATTAGTTTTATGTTATGTAACGCTGGTTAATTTGGTCCGTTCTTATCACTTTTCTAAAATAATAGCAACTTTAAATAGTGAAACGTGAAACAACAATGTTTGCATTTTCTTATATTAGTTCTAGCATACAATTAAGTTTTCTCTGAAACTAGTCGGTAGAGTTGGCTAAAATTATCAATATTAGTTTCATGTTATGTAAAGCTGGTTAATTTGGTCCGTTCTTATCACTTTTCTAAAATAATAGCAACTTTAAATCGTGAAACGTGAAACAACAATGTTTGCATTTTCTTATATTAGTTCTAGCATACAATTAAGTTTTTTCTGAAACTAGTCGGTAGAGTTGGCTAAAATTATCAATATTAGTTTCATGTTATGTAAAGCTGGTTAATTTGCTCCGTTCTTATCACTTTTCTAAAATAATAGCAACTTTAAATCGTGAAACGTGAAACAACAATGTTTGCATTTTCTTATATTAGTTCTAGCATACAATTAAGTTTTCTCTGAAACTAGTCGGTAGAGTTGACTAAAATTATCAATATTAGTTTCATGTTATGTAAACCTGGTTAATTTGGTCCGTTCTTATCACTTTTCTAAAATAATAGCAACTTTAAATCGTGAAACGTGAAACAACAATATTTGCATTTTCTTATATTAGTTCGAGCATACAATTAAGTTTTCTCTGAAACTAGTCGGTAGAGTTGGGTAAAATTATCAATATTAGTTTTATGTTATGTAACGCTGGTTAATTTGGTCCGTTCTTATCACTTTTCTAAAATAATAGCAACTTTAAATCGTGAAACTTTAAACAACAATGTTTGCATTTTCTTATATTAGTTCTAGCATACAATTAAGTTTTCTCTGAAACTAGTCGGTAGAGTTGGCTAAAATTATCAATATTAGTTTTATGTTATGTAACGCTGGTTAATTTGGTCCGTTTTTATCACTTTTCTAAAATAATAGCAACTTTAAATCGTGAAACGTGAAACAACAATGTTTGCATTTTCTTATATTAGTTCTAGCATACAATTAAGTTTTCTCTGAAACTAGTCGGTAGAGTTGACTAAAATTATCAATATTAGTTTCATGTTATGTAAACCTGGTTAATTTGGTCCGTTCTTATCACTTTTCTAAAATAATAGCAACTTTAAATCGTGAAACGTGAAACAACAATGTTTGCATTTTCTTATATTAGTTCTAGCATACAATTAAGTTTTCTCTGAAACTAGTCGTTAGAGTTCCTTAAAATTATCAATATTTGTTTCATGTTATGTAAAGCTGGTTAATTTGGTCCGTTCTTATCACTTTTCTAAAATAATAGCAACTTTAAATCGTGAAACTTTAAACAACAATGTTTGCATTTTCTTATATTAGTTCTAGCATACAATTAAGTTTTCTCTGAAACTAGTCGGTAGAGTTGGCTAAAATTATCAATATTAGTTTTATGTTATGTAACGCTGGTTAATTTGGTCCGTTTTTATCACTTTTCTAAAATAATAGCAACTTTAAATCGTGAAACGTGAAACAACAATGTTTGCATTTTCTTATATTAGTTCTAGCATACAATTAAGTTTTCTCTGAAACTAGTCGTTAGAGTTCCTTAAAATTATCAATATTTGTTTCATGTTATGTAAAGCTGGTTAATTTGGTCCGTTCTTATCACTTTTCTAAAATAATAGCAACTTTAAATCGTGAAACTTTAAACAACAATGTTTGCATTTTCTTATATTAGTTCTAGCATACAATTAAGTTTTCTCTGAAACTAGTCGGTAGAGTTGCCTAAATTAATCAATATTAGTTTTATGTTATGTAACGCTGGTTAATTTGGTCCGTTCTTATCACTTTTCTAAAATAATAGCAACTTTAAATCTTGAAACGTGAAACAACAATGTTTGCATTTTCTTATATCAGTTCTAGCATACAATTAAGTTTTCTCTGAAACTAGTCGGTAGAGTTGGCTAAAATTATCAATATTAGTTTCATGTTATGTAAAGCTGGTTAATTTGGTCCGTTCTTATCATTTTTCTAAAATAATAGCAACTTTAAATCGTGAAACGTGAAACAACAATGTTTGCATTTTCTTATATTAGTTCTAGCATACAATTAAGTTTTCTCTGAAACTAGTCGGTAGAGTTGGCTAAAATTATCAATATTAGTTTAATGTTATGTAAAGCTGGTTAATTTGGTCCGTTCTTATCACTTTTCTAAAATAATAGCAACTTTAAATCTTGAAACGTGAAACAGCAATGTTTGCATTTTCTTATATTAGTTCTAGCATACAATTAAGTTTTCTCTGAAACTAGTCGGTAGAGTTGGCTAAAATTATCAATATTAGTTTTGTGTTATGTAAAGCTGATAAAATTGGTCCGTTCTTATCACTTTTCTAAAATAATAGCAACTTTGAATCGTGAAACGTGAAACAACAATGTTTGCATTTTCTTATATTAGTTCTAGCATACAATTAAGATTTCTCTGAAACTAGTCGGTAGAGTTGGCTAAAATTATCAATATTAGTTTTATGTTATGTAACGCTGGATAAGTTGGTCCGTTCTTATCACTTTTCTAAAATAATAGCAACTTTAAATCGTGAAACGTGAAACAACAATGTTTGCATTTTCTTATATTAGTTCTAGCATACAATTAAGTTTTCTCTGAAACTAGTCGGTAGAGTTGGCTAAAATTATCAATATTAGTTTCATGTTATGTAACGCTGGTTAATTTGGTCCGTTCTTATCACTTTTCTAAAATAATAGCAACTTTAAATCGTGAAACGTGAAACAACAATGTTTGCATTTTCTTATATTAGTTCTAGCATACAATTAAGTTTTCTCTGAAACTAGTTGGTAGAGTTGGCTAAAATTATCAATATTAGTTTCATGTTATGTAAAGCTGGTTAATTTGGTCCGTTCTTATCACTTTTCTAAAATAATAGCAACTTTAAATCGTGAAACGTGAAACAACAATGTTTGCATTTTCTTATATTAGTTCTAGCATACAATTAAGTTTTCTCTGAAACTAGTCGGTAGAGTTGGCTAAAATTATCAATATTAGTTTTATGTTATGTAACGCTGGTTAATTTGGTCCGTTCTTATCACTTTTCTAAAATAATAGCAACTTTAAATCGTGAAACGTGAAACAACAATGTTTGCATTTTCTTATATTAGTTCTAGCATACAATTAAGTTTTCTCTGAAACTAGTCGGTAGAGTTGGCTAAAATTATCAATATTAGTTTCATGTTATGTAAAGCTGGTTAATTTGGTCCGTTCTTATCACTTTTCTAAAATAATAGCAACTTTAAATCGTGAAACGTGAAACAACAATGTTTGCATTTTCTTATATTAGTTCTAGCATACAATTAAGTTTTCTCTGAAACTAGTCGGTAGAGTTGGCTAAAATTATCAATATTAGTTTTATGTTATGTAACGCTGGTTAATTTGGTCCGTTCTTATCACTTTTCTAAAATAATAGCAACTTTAAATAGTGAAACGTGAAACAACAATGTTTGCATTTTCTTATATTAGTTCTAGCATACAATTAAGTTTTCTCTGAAACTAGTCGGTAGAGTTGGCTAAAATTATCAATATTAGTTTCATGTTATGTAAAGCTGGTTAATTTGGTCCGTTCTTATCACTTTTCTAAAATAATAGCAACTTTAAATCGTGAAACGTGAAACAACAATGTTTGCATTTTCTTATATTAGTTCTAGCATACAATTAAGTTTTCTCTGAAACTAGTCGGTAGAGTTGGCTAAAATTATCAATATTAGTTTCATGTTATGTAAAGCTGGTTAATTTGGTCCGTTCTTATCACTTTTCTAAAATAATAGCAACTTTAAATCGTGAAACGTGAAACAACAATGTTTGCATTTTCTTATATTAGTTCTGGCATACAATTATGTTTTCTCTGAAACTAGTCGGTAGAGTTGGCTAAAATTATCAATATTAGTTTCATGTTATGTAAAGCTGGTTAATTTGGTCCGTTCTTATCACTTTTCTAAAATAATAGCAACTTTAAATCGTGAAACGTGAAACAACAATATTTGCATTTTCTTATATTAGTTCTAGCATACAATTAAGTTTTCTCTGAAACTAGTCGGTAGAGTTGGCTAAAATTATCAATATTAGTTTTATGTTATGTAACGCTGGTTAATTTGGTCCGTTCTTATCACTTTTCTAAAATAATAGCAACTTTAAATCGTGAAACGTGAAACAACAATGTTTGCATTTTCTTATATTAGTTCTAGCATACAATTAAGTTTTCTCTGAAACTAGTCGGTAGAGTTGGCTAAAATTATCAATATTAGTTTCATGTTATGTAAAGCTGATAAACCTGGTCCGTTCTTATCACTTTTCTAAAATAATAGCAACTTTAAATCGTGAAACGTGAAACAACAATGTTTGCATTTTCTTATATTAGTTCTAGCATACAATTAAGTTTTCTCTGAAACTAGTCGGTAGAGTTGGCTAAAATTATCAATATTAGTTTTGTGTTATGTAAAGCTGATAAACTTGGTCCGTTCTTATCACTTTTCTAAAATAATAGCAACTTTAAATCGTGAAACGTGAAACAACAATGTTTGTATTTTCTTATATTAGTTCTAGCATACAATTAAGTTTTCTCTGAAACTAGTCGGTAGAGTTGGCTAAAATTATCAATATTAGTTTTATGTTATGTAAAGCTGGTTAATTTGGTCCGTTCTTATCACTTTTCTAAAATAATAGCAACTTTAAATCGTGAAACGTGAAACAACAATGTTTGCATTTTCTTATATTAGTTCTAGCATACAATTAAGTTTTCTCTGAAACTAGTCGGTAGAGTTGGCTAAAATTATCAATATTAGTTTCATGTTATGTAAAGCTGGTTAATTTGGTCCGTTCTTATCACTTTTCTAAAATAATAGCAACTTTAAATCGTGAAACGTGAAACAACAATGTTTGCATTTTCTTATATTAGTTCTAGCATACAATTAAGTTTTCTCTGAAACTAGTCGGTAGAGTTGGCTAAAATTATCAATATTAGTTTTGTGTTATGTAAAGCTGATAAACTTGGTCCGTTCTTATCACTTTTCTAAAATAATAGCAACTTTAAATCGTGAAACGTGAAACAACAATGTTTGCATTTTCTTATATTAGTTCTAGCATACAATTAAGTTTTCTCTGAAACTAGTCGGTAGAGTTGGCTAAAATTATCAATATTAGTTTTGTGTTATGTAAAGCTGATAAACTTGGTCCGTTCTTATCACTTTTCTAAAATAATAGCAACTTTAAATCGTGAAACGTGAAACAACAATGTTTGCATTTTCTTATATTAGTTCTAGCATACAATTAAGTTTTCTCTGAAACTAGTCGGTAGAGTTGGCTAAAATTATCAATATTAGTTTTATGTTATGTAAAGCTGGTTAATTTGGTCCGTTCTTATCACTTTTCTAAAATAATAGCAACTTTAAATCGTGAAACGTGAAACAACAATGTTTGCATTTTCTTATATTAGTTCTAGCATACAATTAAGTTTTCTCTGAAACTAGTCGGTAGAGTTGGCTAAAATTATCAATATTAGTTTCATGTTATGTAAAGCTGGTTAATTTGGTCCGTTCTTATCACTTTTCTAAAATAATAGCAACTTTAAATCGTGAAACGTGAAACAACAATGTTTGCATTTTCTTATATTAGTTCTAGCATACAATTAAGTTTTCTCTGAAACTAGTCGGTAGAGTTGACTAAAATTATCAATATTAGTTTCATGTTATGTAAACCTGGTTAATTTGGTCCGTTCTTATCACTTTTCTAAAATAATAGCAACTTTAAATCGTGAAACGTGAAACAACAATATTTGCATTTTCTTATATTAGTTCTAGCATACAATTAAGTTTTCTCTGAAACTAGTCGGTAGAGTTGGCTAAAATTATCAATATTAGTTTTATGTTATGTAACGCTGGTTAATTTGGTCCGTTCTTATCACTTTTCTAAAATAATAGCAACTTTAAATCGTGAAACGTGAAACAACAATGGTTGCATTTTCGTATATTAGTTCTAGCATACAATTAAGTTTTCTCTGAAACTAGTCGGTAGAGTTGGCTAAAATTATCAATATTAGTTTTGTGTTATGTAAAGCTGATAAAATTGGTCCGTTCTTATCACTTTTCTAAAATAATAGCAACTTTGAATCGTGAAACGTGAAACAACAATGTTTGCATTTTCTTATATTAGTTCTAGCATACAATTAAGATTTCTCTGAAACTAGTCGGTAGAGTTGGCTAAAATTATCAATATTAGTTTTATGTTATGTAACGCTGGATAAGTTGGTCCGTTCTTATCACTTTTCTAAAATAATAGCAACTTTAAATCGTGAAACGTGAAACAACAATGTTTGCATTTTCTTATATTAGTTCTAGCATACAATTAAGTTTTCTCTGAAACTAGTCGGTAGAGTTGGCTAAAATTATCAATATTAGTTTCATCTTTCATGTTATGTAACGCTGGTTAATTTGGTCCGTTCTTATCACTTTTCTAAAATAATAGCAACTTTAAATCGTGAAACGTGAAACAACAATGTTTGCATTTTCTTATATTAGTTCTAGCATACAATTAAGTTTTCTCTGAAACTAGTTGGTAGAGTTGGCTAAAATTATCAATATTAGTTTCATGTTATGTAAAGCTGGTTAATTTGGTCCGTTCTTATCACTTTTCTAAAATAATAGCAACTTTAAATCGTGAAACGTGAAACAACAATGTTTGCATTTTCTTATATTAGTTCTAGCATACAATTAAGTTTTCTCTGAAACTAGTCGGTAGAGTTGGCTAAAATTATCAATATTAGTTTTATGTTATGTAACGCTGGTTAATTTGGTCCGTTCTTATCACTTTTCTAAAATAATAGCAACTTTAAATAGTGAAACGTGAAACAACAATGTTTGCATTTTCTTATATTAGTTCTAGCATACAATTAAGTTTTCTCTGAAACTAGTCGGTAGAGTTGGCTAAAATTATCAATATTAGTTTCATGTTATGTAAAGCTGGTTAATTTGGTCCGTTCTTATCACTTTTCTAAAATAATAGCAACTTTAAATCGTGAAACGTGAAACAACAATGTTTGCATTTTCTTATATTAGTTCTAGCATACAATTAAGTTTTCTCTGAAACTAGTCGGTAGAGTTGGCTAAAATTATCAATATTAGTTTCATGTTATGTAAAGCTGGTTAATTTGGTCCGTTCTTATCACTTTTCTAAAATAATAGCAACTTTAAATCGTGAAACGTGAAACAACAATGTTTGCATTTTCTTATATTAGTTCTAGCATACAATTAAGTTTTCTTTGAAACTAGTCGGTAGAGTTGGCTAAAATTATCAATATTAGTTTCATGTTATGTAAAGCTGGTTAATTTGGTCCGTTCTTATCACTTTTCTAAAATAATAGCAACTTTAAATCGTGAAACGTGAAACAACAATGTTTGCATTTTCTTATATTAGTTCTAGCATACAATTAAGTTTTCTCTGAAACTAGTCGGTAGAGTTGGCTAAAATTATCAATATTAGTTTCATGTTATGTAAAGCTGATAAACCTGGTCCGTTCTTATCACTTTTCTAAAATAATAGCAACTTTAAATCGTGAAACGTGAAACAACAATGTTTGCATTTTCTTATATTAGTTCTAGCATACAATTAAGATTTCTCTGAAACTAGTCGGTAGAGTTGGCTAAAATTATCAATATTAGTTTTGTGTTATGTAAAGCTGATAAACTTGGTCCGTTCTTATCACTTTTCTAAAATAATAGCAACTTTAAATCGTGAAACGTGAAACAACAATGTTTGCATTTTCTTATATTAGTTCTAGCATACAATTAAGTTTTCTCTGAAACTAGTCGGTAGAGTTGGCTAAAATTATCAATATTAGTTTTATGTTATGTAACGCTGGTTAATTTGGTCCGTTCTTATCACTTTTCTAAAATAATAGCAACTTTAAATCGTGAAACGTGAAACAACAATGTTTGCATTTTCTTATATTAGTTCTAGCATACAATTAAGTTTTCTCTGAAACTAGTCGGTAGAGTTGGCTAAAATTATCAATATTAGTTTTGTGTTATGGTAAGCTGATAAACTTGGTCCGTTCTTATCACTTTTCTAAAATAATAGCAACTTTAAATCGTGAAACGTGAAACAACAATGTTTGCATTTTCTTATATTAGTTCTAGCATACAATTAAGTTTTCTCTGAAACTAGTCGGTAGAGTTGGCTAAAATTATCAATATTAGTTTTATGTTATGTAAAGCTGGTTAATTTGGTCCGTTCTTATCACTTTTCTAAAATAATAGCAACTTTAAATCGTGAAACGTGAAACAACAATGTTTGCATTTTCTTATATTAGTTCTAGCATACAATTAAGTTTTCTCTGAAACTAGTCGGTAGAGTTGTCTAAAATTATCAATATTAGTTTCATGTTATGTAAAGCTGGTTAATTTGGTCCGTTCTTATCACTTTTCTAAAATAATAGCAACTTTAAATCGTGAAACGTGAAACAACAATGTTTGCATTTTCTTATATTAGTTCTAGCATACAATTAAGATTTCTCTGAAACTAGTCGGTAGAGTTGGCTAAAATTATCAATATTAGTTTTATGTTATGTAAAGCTGGTTAATTTGGTCCGTTCTTATCACTTTTCTAAAATAATAGCAACTTTAAATCGTGAAACGTGAAACAACAATGTTTGCATTTTCTTATATTAGTTCTAGCAAACAATTAAGTTTTCTCTGAAACTAGTCGGTAGAGTTGGCTAAAATTATCAATATTAGCTTTATGTGATGTAACGCTGGTTAATTTGGTCCGTTCTTATCACTTTTCTAAAATAATAGCAACTTTAAATCGTGAAACGTGAAACAACAATGTTTGCATTTTCTTATATTAGTTCTAGCATACAATTAAGTTTTCTTTGAAACTAGTCGGTAGAGTTGGCTAAAATTATCAATATTAGTTTCATGTTATGTAAAGCTGGTTAATTTGGTCCGTTCTTATCACTTTTCTAAAATAATAGCAACTTTGAATCGTGAAACGTGAAACAACAATGTTTGCATTTTCTTATATTAGTTCTAGCATACAATTAAGATTTCTCTGAAACTAGTCGGTAGAGTTGGCTAAAATTATCAATATTAGTTTTATGTTATGTAAAGCTGGTTAATTTGGTCCGTTCTTATCACTTTTCTAAAATAATAGCAACTTTAAATCGTGAAACGTGAAACAACAATGTTTGCATTTTCTTATATTAGTTCTAGCATACAATTAAGTTTTCTCTGAAACTAGTCGGTAGAGTTGGCTAAAATTATCAATATTAGTTTTATGTTATGTAACGCTGGTTAATTTGTTCCGTTCTTATCACTTTTCTAAAATAATAGCAACTTTAAATCGTGAAACGTGAAACAACAATGTTTGCATTTTCTTATATTAGTTCTAGCATACAATTAAGTTTTCTTTGAAACTAGTCGGTAGAGTTGGCTAAAATTATCAATATTTGTTTCATGTTATGTAAAGCTGGTTAATTTGGTCCGTTCTTATCACTTTTCTAAAATAATAGCAACTTTAAATCGTGAAACGTGAAACAACAATGTTTGCATTTTCTTATATTAGTTCTAGCATACAATTAAGTTTTCTCTGAAACTAGTCGGTAGAGTTGGCTAAAATTATCAATATTAGTTTCATGTTATGTAAAGCTGATAAACCTGGTCCGTTCTTATCACTTTTCTAAAATAATAGCAACTTTAAATCGTGAAACGTGAAACAACAATATTTGCATTTTCTTATATTAGTTCTAGCATACAATTAAGTTTTCTCTGAAACTAGTCGGTAGAGTTGGCTAAAATTATCAATATTAGTTTTATGTTATGTAACGCTGGTTAATTTGGTCCGTTCTTATCACTTTTCTAAAATAATAGCAACTTTAAATCGTGAAACGTGAAACAACAATGTTTGCATTTTCTTATATTAGTTCTAGCATACAATTAAGTTTTCTCTGAAACTAGTCGGTAGAGTTGGCTAAAATTATCAATATTAGTTTTGTGTTATGTGAAGCTGATAAACTTGGTCCGTTCTTATCACTTTTCTAAAATAATAGCAACTTTAAATCGTGAAACGTGAAACAACAATGTTTGCATTTTCTTATATTAGTTCTAGCATACAATTAAGTTTTCTCTGAAACTAGTCGGTAGAGTTGGCTAAAATTATCAATATTAGTTTTATGTTATGTAACGCTGGTTAATTTGGTCCGTTCTTATCACTTTTCTAAAATAATAGCAACTTTAAATCGTGAAACGTGAAACAACAATGTTTGCATTTTCTTATATTAGTTCTAACATACAATTAAGTTTTCTCTGAAACTAGTCGGTAGAGTTGGCTAAAATTATCAATATTAGTTTTATGTTATGTAAATCTGGTTAATTTTGTCCGTTCTTATCACTTTTCTAAAATAATAGCAACTTTAAATCTTGAAACGTGAAACAACAATGTTTGCATTTTCTTATATCAGTTCTAGCATACAATTAAGTTTTCTCTGAAACTAGTCGGTAGAATTGGCTAAAATTATCAATATTAGTTTCATGTTATGTAAAGCTGGTTAATTTGGTCCGTTCTTATCACTTTTCTAAAATAATAGCAACTTTAAATCGTGAAACGTGAAACAACAATGTTTGCATTTTCTTATATTAGTTCTAGCATACAATTAAGTTTTCTCTGAAACTAGTCGTTAGAGTTCCTTAAAATTATCAATATTTGTTTCATGTTATGTAAAGCTGGTTAATTTGGTCCGTTCTTATCACTTTTCTAAAATAATAGCAACTTTAAATCGTGAAACGTGAAACAACAATGTTTGCATTTTCTTATATTAGTTCTAGCATACAATTAAGTTTTCTCTGAAACTAGTCGGTAGAGTTGGCTAAAATTATCAATATTAGTTTTATGTTATGTAACGCTGGATAATTTGGTCCGTTCTTATCACTTTTCTAAAATAATAGCAACTTTAAATCGTGAAACGTGAAACAACAATGTTTGCATTTTCTTATATTAGTTCTAGCATACAATTAAGTTTTCTCTGAAACTAGTCGGTAGAGTTGGCTAAAATTATCAATATTAGTTTCATGTTATGTAAAGCTGGTTAATTTGGTCCGTTCTTATCACTTTTCTAAAATAATAGCAACTTTAAATCTTGAAACGTGAAACAGCAATGTTTGCATTTTCTTATATTAGTTCTAGCATACAATTAAGTTTTCTCTGAAACTAGTCGGTAGAGTTGGCTAAAATTATCAATATTAGTTTTGTGTTATGTAAAGCTGATAAAATTGGTCCGTTCTTATCACTTTTCTAAAATAATAGCAACTTTGAATCGTGAAACGTGAAACAACAATGTTTGCATTTTCGTATATTAGTTCTAGCATACAATTAAGATTTCTCTGAAACTAGTCGGTAGAGTTGGCTAAAATTATCAATATTAGTTTTATGTTATGTAAAGCTGGTTAATTTGGTCCGTTCTTATCACTTTTCTAAAATAATAGCAACTTTAAATCTTGAAACGTGAAACAGCAATGTTTGCATTTTCTTATATTAGTTCTAGCATACAATTAAGTTTTCTCTGAAACTAGTTGGTAGAGTTTGCTAAAATTATCAATATTAGTTTCATGTTATGTAAAGCTGGTTAATTTGGTCCGTTCTTATCACTTTTCTAAAATAATAGCAACTTTAAATCGTGAAACGTGAAACAACAATGTTTGCATTTTCTTATATTAGTTCTAGCATACAATTAAGTTTTCTCTGAAACTAGTCGGTAGAGTTGGCTAAAATTATCAATATTAGTTTCATGTTATGTAAAGCTGATAAACCTGGTCCGTTCTTATCACTTTTCTAAAATAATAGCAACTTTAAATCGTGAAACGTGAAACAACAATGTTTGCATTTTCTTATATTAGTTCTAGCATACAATTAAGTTTTCTCTGAAACTAGTCGGTAGAGTTGGCTAAAATTATCAATATTAGTTTTATGTTATGTAAAGCTGGTTAATTTGGTCCGTTCTTATCACTTTTCTAAAATAATAGCAACTTTAAATCGTGAAACGTGAAACAACAATGTTTGCATTTTCTTATATTCGTTCTAGCATACAATTAAGTTTTCTCTGAAACTAGTCGGTAGAGTTGTCTAAAATTATCAATATTAGTTTCATGTTATGTAAAGCTGGTTAATTTGGTCCGTTCTTATCACTTTTCTAAAATAATAGCAACTTTAAATCGTGAAACGTGAAACAACAATGTTTGCATTTTCTTATATTAGTTCTAGCATACAATTAAGATTTCTCTGAAACTAGTCGGTAGAGTTGGCTAAAATTATCAATATTAGTTTTATGTTATGTAAAGCTGGTTAATTTGGTCCGTTCTTATCACTTTTCTAAAATAATAGCAACTTTAAATCGTGAAACGTGAAACAACAATGTTTGCATTTTCTTATATTAGTTCTAGCAAACAATTAAGTTTTCTCTGAAACTAGTCGGTAGAGTTGGCTAAAATTATCAATATTAGTTTTATGTTATGTAACGCTGGTTAATTTGGTCCGTTCTTATCACTTTTCTAAAATAATAGCAACTTTAAATCGTGAAACGTGAAACAACAATGTTTGCATTTTCTTATATTAGTTCTAGCATACAATTAAGTTTTCTTTGAAACTAGTCGGTAGAGTTGGCTAAAATTATCAATATTAGTTTCATGTTATGTAAAGCTGGTTAATTTGGTCCGTTCTTATCACTTTTCTAAAATAATAGCAACTTTGAATCGTGAAACGTGAAACAACAATGTTTGCATTTTCTTATATTAGTTCTAGCATACAATTAAGATTTCTCTGAAACTAGTCGGTAGAGTTGGCTAAAATTATCAATATTAGTTTTATGTTATGTAAAGCTGGTTAATTTGGTCCGTTCTTATCACTTTTCTAAAATAATAGCAACTTTAAATCGTGAAACGTGAAACAACAATGTTTGCATTTTCTTATATTAGTTCTAGCATACAATTAAGTTTTCTCTGAAACTAGTCGGTAGAGTTGGCTAAAATTATCAATATTAGTTTTATGTTATGTAACGCTGGTTAATTTGTTCCGTTCTTATCACTTTTCTAAAATAATAGCAACTTTAAATCGTGAAACGTGAAACAACAATGTTTGCATTTTCTTATATTAGTTCTAGCATACAATTAAGTTTTCTTTGAAACTAGTCGGTAGAGTTGGCTAAAATTATCAATATTAGTTTCATGTTATGTAAAGCTGGTTAATTTGGTCCGTTCTTATCACTTTTCTAAAATAATAGCAACTTTAAATCGTGAAACGTGAAACAACAATGTTTGCATTTTCTTATATTAGTTCTAGCATACAATTAAGTTTTCTCTGAAACTAGTCGGTAGAGTTGGCTAAAATTATCAATATTAGTTTCATGTTATGTAAAGCTGATAAACCTGGTCCGTTCTTATCACTTTTCTAAAATAATAGCAACTTTAAATCGTGAAACGTGAAACAACAATATTTGCATTTTCTTATATTAGTTCTAGCATACAATTAAGTTTTCTCTGAAACTAGTCGGTAGAGTTGGCTAAAATTATCAATATTAGTTTTATGTTATGTAACGCTGGTTAATTTGGTCCGTTCTTATCACTTTTCTAAAATAATAGCAACTTTAAATCGTGAAACGTGAAACAACAATGTTTGCATTTTCTTATATTAGTTCTAGCATACAATTAAGTTTTCTCTGAAACTAGTCGGTAGAGTTGGCTAAAATTATCAATATTAGTTTTGTGTAATGTGAAGCTGATAAACTTGGTCCGTTCTTATCACTTTTCTAAAATAATAGCAACTTTAAATCGTGAAACGTGAAACAACAATGTTTGCATTTTCTTATATTAGTTCTAGCATACAATTAAGTTTTCTCTGAAACTAGTCGGTAGAGTTGGCTAAAATTATCAATATTAGTTTTATGTTATGTAACGCTGGTTAATTTGGTCCGTTCTTATCACTTTTCTAAAATAATAGCAACTTTAAATCGTGAAACGTGAAACAACAATGTTTGCATTTTCTTATATTAGTTCTAACATACAATTAAGTTTTCTCTGAAACTAGTCGGTAGAGTTGGCTAAAATTATCAATATTAGTTTTATGTTATGTAAATCTGGTTAATTTGGTCCGTTCTTATCACTTTTCTAAAATAATAGCAACTTTAAATCTTGAAACGTGAAACAACAATGTTTGCATTTTCTTATATCAGTTCTAGCATACAATTAAGTTTTCTCTGAAACTAGTCGGTAGAATTGGCTAAAATTATCAATATTAGTTTCATGTTATGTAAAGCTGGTTAATTTGGTCCGTTCTTATCACTTTTCTAAAATAATAGCAACTTTAAATCGTGAAACGTGAAACAACAATGTTTGCATTTTCTTATATTAGTTCTAGCATACAATTAAGTTTTCTCTGAAACTAGTCGTTAGAGTTCCTTAAAATTATCAATATTTGTTTCATGTTATGTAAAGCTGGTTAATTTGGTCCGTTCTTATCACTTTTCTAAAATAATAGCAACTTTAAATCGTGAAACGTGAAACAACAATGTTTGCATTTTCTTATATTAGTTCTAGCATACAATTAAGTTTTCTCTGAAACTAGTCGGTAGAGTTGGCTAAAATTATCAATATTAGTTTTATGTTATGTAACGCTGGATAATTTGGTCCGTTCTTATCACTTTTCTAAAATAATAGCAACTTTAAATCGTGAAACGTGAAACAACAATGTTTGCATTTTCTTATATTAGTTCTAGCATACAATTAAGTTTTCTCTGAAACTAGTCGGTAGAGTTGGCTAAAATTATCAATATTAGTGTCATGTTATGTAAAGCTGGTTAATTTGGTCCGTTCTTATCACTTTTCTAAAATAATAGCAACTTTAAATCTTGAAACGTGAAACAGCAATGTTTGCATTTTCTTATATTAGTTCTAGCATACAATTAAGTTTTCTCTGAAACTAGTCGGTAGAGTTGGCTAAAATTATCAATATTAGTTTTGTGTTATGTAAAGCTGATAAAATTGGTCCGTTCTTATCACTTTTCTAAAATAATAGCAACTTTGAATCGTGAAACGTGAAACAACAATGTTTGCATTTTCGTATATTAGTTCTAGCATACAATTAAGATTTCTCTGAAACTAGTCGGTAGAGTTGGCTAAAATTATCAATATTAGTTTTATGTTATGTAAAGCTGGTTAATTTGGTCCGTTCTTATCACTTTTCTAAAATAATAGCAACTTTAAATCTTGAAACGTGAAACAGCAATGTTTGCATTTTCTTATATTAGTTCTAGCATACAATTAAGTTTTCTCTGAAACTAGTTGGTAGAGTTTGCTAAAATTATCAATATTAGTTTTGTGTTATGTAAAGCTGATAAAATTGGTCCGTTCTTATCACTTTTCTAAAATAATAGCAACTTTAAATCGTGAAACGTGAAACAACAATGTTTGCATTTTCTTATATTAGTTCTAGCATACAATTAAGTTTTCTCTGAAACTAGTCGTTACAGTTCCTTAAAATTATCAATATTTGTTTCATGTTATGTAAAGCTGGTTAATTTGGTCCGTTCTTATCACTTTTCTAAAATAATAGCAACTTTAAATCATGAAACGTGAAACAACAATGTTTGCATTTTCTTATATCAGTTCTAGCATACAATTAAGTTTTCTCTGAAACTAGTCGGTAGAGTTGGCTAAAATTATCAATATTAGTTTTATGTTATGTAACGCTGGATAATTTGGTCCGTTCTTATCACTTTTCTAAAATAATAGCAACTTTAAATCGTGAAACGTGAAACAGCAATGTTTGCATTTTCTTATATTAGTTCTAGCATACAATTAAGTTTTCTCTGAAACTAGTCGGTAGAGTTGGCTAAAATTATCAATATTAGTTTTACGTTATGTAACGCTGGATAATTTGGTCCGTTCTTATCACTTTTCTAAAATAATAGCAACTTTAAATCGTGAAACGTGAAACAACAATGTTTGCATTTTCTTATATTAGTTCTAGCATACAATTAAGTTTTCTCTGAAACTAGTCGGTAGAGTTGGCTAAAATTATCAATATTAGTTTTACGTTATGTAACGCTGGTTAATTTGGTCCGTTCTTATCACTTTTCTAAAATAATAGCAACTTTAAATCGTGAAACGTGAAACAACAATGTTTGCATTTTCTTATATTAGTTCTAGCATACAATTAAGTTTTCTCTAAAACTAGTCGGTAGAGTTGGCTAAAATTATCAATATTAGTTTCATGTTATGTAAAGCTGGTTAATTTGGTCCGTTCTTATCACTTTTCTAAAATAATAGCAACTTTAAATTTTGAAACGTGAAACAACAATGTTTGCATTTTCTTATATTAGTTCTAGCATACAATTAAGTTTTCTCTGAAACTAGTCGGTAGAGTTGGCTAAAATTATCAATGTTAGTTTTGTGTTATGTAAAGCTGATAAAATTGGTCCGTTCTTATCACTTTTCTAAAATAATAGCAACTTTGAATCGTGAAACGTGAAACAACAATGTTTGCATTTTCTTATATTAGTTCTAGCATACGATTAAGATTTCTCTGAAACTAGTCGGTAGAGTTGGCTAAAATTATCAATATTAGTTTTATGTTATGTAAAGCTGGTTAATTTGGTCCGTTCTTATCACTTTTCTAAAATAATAGCAACTTTAAATCGTGAAACGTGAAACAACAATGTTTGCATTTTCTTATATTAGTTCTAGCATACAATTAAGTTTTCTCTGAAACTAGTCGGTAGAGTTGGCTAAAATTATCAATATTAGTTTCATGTTATGTAAAGCTGGTTAATTTGGTCCGTTCTTATCACTTTTCTAAAATAATAGCAACTTTAAATCGTGAAACGTGAAACAACAATGTTTGCATTTTCTTATATTAGTTCTAGCATACAATTAAGTTTTCTCTGAAACTAGTCGGTAGAGTTGGCTAAAATTATCAATATTAGTTTCATGTTATGTAAAGCTGGTTAATTTGGTCCGTTCTTATCACTTTTCTAAAATAATAGCAACTTTAAATCGTGAAACGTGAAACAACAATATTTGCATTTTCTTATATTAGTTCTAGCATACAATTAAGTTTTCTCTGAAACTAGTCGGTAGAGTTGGCTAAAATTATCAATATTAGTTTTATGTTATGTAACGCTGGTTAATTTGGTCCGTTCTTATCACTTTTCTAAAATAATAGCAACTTTAAATCGTGAAACGTGAAACAACAATGTTTGCATTTTCTTATATTAGTTCTAGCATACAATTAAGTTTTCTTTGAAACTAGTCGGTAGAGTTGGCTAAAATTATCAATATTAATTTCATGTTATGTAAAGCTGGTTAATTTGGTCCGTTCTTATCACTTTTCTAAAATAATAGCAACTTTAAATCGTGAAACGTGAAACAACAATGTTTGCATTTTCTTATATTAGTTCTAGCATACAATTAAGTTTTCTCTCAAACTAGTCGGTAGAGTTGGCTAAAATTATCAATATTAGTTTTGTGTTATGTAAAGCTGATAAACTTGGTCCGTTCTTATCACTTTTCTAAAATAATAGCAACTTTAAATCGTGAAACGTGAAACAACAATGTTTGCATTTTCTTATATTAGTTCTAGCATACAATTAAGTTTTCTCTGAAACTAGTCGGTAGAGTTGGCTAAAATTATCAATATTAGTTTTATGTTATGTAAAGCTGGTTAATTTGGTCCGTTCTTATCACTTTTCTAAAATAATAGCAACTTTAAATCGTGAAACGTGAAACAACAATGTTTGCATTTTCTTATATTAGTTCTAGCATACAATTAAGTTTTCTCTGAAACTAGTCGGTAGAGTTGGCTAAAATTATCAATATTAGTTTTATGTTATGTAAAGCTGGTTAATTTGGTCCGTTCTTATCACTTTTCTAAAATAATAGCAACTTTAAATCGTGAAACGTGAAACAACAATGTTTGCATTTTCTTATATTAGTTCTAGCATACAATTAAGTTTTTTCTGAAACTAGTCGGTAGAGTTGGCTAAAATTATCAATATTAGTTTCATGTTATGTAAAGCTGGTTAATTTGGTCCGTTCTTATCACTTTTCTAAAATAATAGCAACTTTAAATCGTGAAACGTGAAACAACAATGTTTGCATTTTCTTATATTAGTTCTAGCATACAATTAAGTTTTCTCTGAAACTAGTCGGTAGAGTTGACTAAAATTATCAATATTAGTTTCATGTTATGTAAACCTGGTTAATTTGGTCCGTTCTTATCACTTTTCTAAAATAATAGCAACTTTAAATCGTGAAACGTGAAACAACAATGTTTGCATTTTCTTATATTAGTTCTAGCATACAATTAAGTTTTCTCTGAAACTAGTCGTTAGAGTTCCTTAAAATTATCAATATTTGTTTCATGTTATGTAAAGCTGTTTAATTTGGTCCGTTCTTATCACTTTTCTAAAATAATAGCAACTTTAAATCATGAAACGTGAAACAACAATGTTTGCATTTTCTTATATTAGTTCTAGCATACAATTAAGATTTCTCTGAAACTAGTCGGTAGAGTTGGCTAAAATTATCAATATTAGTTTTATGTTATGTAACGCTGGATAAGTTGGTCCGTTCTTATCACTTTTCTAAAATAATAGCAACTTTAAATCGTGAAACGTGAAACAACAATGTTTGCATTTTCTTATATTAGTTCTAGCATACAATTAAGTTTTCTCTGAAACTAGTCGGTAGAGTTGGCTAAAATTATCAATATTAGTTTTGTGTTATGTAAAGCTGATAAACTTGGTCCGTTCTTATCACTTTTCTAAAATAATAGCAACTTTAAATCGTGAAACAACAATGTTTGCATTTTCTTATATTAGTTCTAGCATACAATTAAGTTTTCTCTGAAACTAGTCGGTAGAGTTGGCTAAAATTATCAATATTAGTTTTATGTTATGTAACGCTGGTTAATTTGGTCCGTTCTTATCACTTTTCTAAAATAATAGCAACTTTAAATCGTGAAACGTGAAACAACAATGTTTGCATTTTCTTATATTAGTTCTAGCATACAATTAAGTTTTTTCTGAAACTAGTCGGTAGAGTTGGCTAAAATTATCAATATTAGTTTCATGTTATGTAAAGCTGGTTAATTTGGTCCGTTCTTATCACTTTTCTAAAATAATAGCAACTTTAAATCGTGAAACGTGAAACAACAATGTTTGCATTTTCTTATATTAGTTCTAGCATACAATTAAGTTTTCTCTGAAACTAGTCGGTAGAGTTGGCTAAAATTATCAATATTAGTTTCATGTTATGTGAAGCTGGTTAATTTGGTCTGTTCTTATCACTTTTCTAAAATAATAGCAACTTTAAATCGTGAAACGTGAAACAACAATGTTTGCATTTTCTTATATTAGTTCTAGCATACAATTAAGTTTTCTCTGAAACTAGTCGGTAGAGTTGGCTAAAATTATCAATATTAGTTTCATGTTATGTAAAGCTGGTTAATTTGGTCCGTTCTTATCACTTTTCTAAAATAATAGCAACTTTAAATCGTGAAACGTGAAACAACAATATTTGCATTTTCTTATATTAGTTCTAGCATACAATTAAGTTTTCTCTGAAACTAGTCGGTAGAGTTGGCTAAAATTATCAATATTAGTTTTATGTTATGTAACGCTGGTTAATTTGGTCCGTTCTTATCACTTTTCTAAAATAATAGCAACTTTAAATCGTGAAACGTGAAACAACAATGTTTGCATTTTCTTATATTAGTTCTAGCATACAATTAAGTTTTCTTTGAAACTAGTCGGTAGAGTTGGCTAAAATTATCAATATTAGTTTCATGTTATGTAAAGCTGGTTAATTTGGTCCGTTCTTATCACTTTTCTAAAATAATAGCAACTTTAAATCGTGAAACGTGAAACAACAATGTTTGCATTTTCGTATATTAGTTCTAGCATACAATTAAGTTTTCTCTGAAAGTAGTCGGTAGAGTTGGCTAAAATTATCAATATTAGTTTCATGTTATGTAAAGCTGATAAACCTGGTCCGTTCTTATCACTTTTCTAAAATAATAGCAACTTTAAATCGTGAAACGTGAAACAACAATGTTTGCATTTTCTTATATTAGTTCTAGCATACAATTAAGTTTTCTCTGAAACTAGTCGGTAGAGTTGGCTAAAATTATCAATATTAGTTTTGTGTTATGTAAAGCTGATAAACTTGGTCCGTTCTTATCACTTTTCTAAAATAATAGCAACTTTAAATCGTGAAACGTGAAACAACAATGTTTGCATTTTCTTATATTAGTTCTAGCATACAATTAAGTTTTCTCTGAAACTAGTCGGTAGAGTTGGCTAAAATTATCAATATTAGTTTTATGTTATGTAAAGCTGGTTAATTTGGTCCGTTCTTATCACTTTTCTAAAATAATAGCAACTTTAAATCGTGAAACGTGAAACAACAATGTTTGCATTTTCTTATATTAGTTCTAGCATACAATTAAGCTTTCTCTGAAACTAGTCGGTAGAGTTGGCTAAAATTATCAATATTAGTTTCATGTTATGTCAAGCTGGTTAATTTGGTCCGTTCTTATCACTTTTCTAAAATAATAGCAACTTTAAATCGTGAAACGTGAAACAACAATATTTGCATTTTCTTATATTAGTTCTAGCATACAATTAAGTTTTCTCTGAAACTAGTCGGTAGAGTTGGGTAAAATTATCAATATTAGTTTTATGTTATGTAACGCTGGTTAATTTGGTCCGTTCTTATCACTTTTCTAAAATAATAGCAACTTTAAATCGTGAAACGTGAAACAACAATGTTTGCATTTTCTTATATTAGTTCTAGCATACAATTAAGTTTTCTCTGAAACTAGTCGGTAGAGTTGGCTAAAATTATCAATATTAGTTTTATGTTATGTAAAGCTGGTTAATTTGGTCCGTTCTTATCACTTTTCTAAAATAATAGCAACTTTAAATCGTGAAACGTGAAACAACAATGTTTGCATGTTCTTATATTAGTTCTATCGTACAATTAAGTTTTCTCTGAAACTAGTCGGTAGAGTTGGCTAAAATTATCAATATTGGTTTCATGTTATGTAAAGCTGGTTAATTTGGTCCGTTCTTATCACTTTTCTAAAATAATAGCAACTTTAAATCGTGAAACGTGAAACAACAATGTTTAAATTTTCTTATATTAGTTCTAGCATACAATTAAGTTTTCTCTGAAACTAGTTGGTAGAGTTGGCTAAAATTATCAATATTAGTTTCATGTTATGTAAAGCTGGTTAATTTGGTCCGTTCTTATCACTTTTCTAAAATAATAGCAACTTTAAATCGTGAAACGTGAAACAACAATATTTGCATTTTCTTATATTAGTTCTAGCATACAATTAAGTTTTCTCTGAAACTAGTCGGTAGAGTTGGCTAAAATTATCAATATTAGTTTCATGTTATGTAAAGCTGGTTAATTTGGTCCGTTCTTATCACTTTTCTAAAATAATAGCAACTTTAAATCGTGAAACGTGAAACAACAATGTTTGCATTTTCGTATATTAGTTCTAGCATACAATTAAGTTTTCTCTGAAACTAGTCGGTAGAGTTGGCTAAAATTATCAATATTAGTTTTGTGTTATGTAACGCTGGTTAATTTGGTCCGTTCTTATCACTTTTCTAAAATAATAGCAACTTTGAATCGTGAAACGTGAAACAACAATGTTTGCATTTTCTTATATTAGTTCTAGCATACAATTAAGATTTCTCTGAAACTAGTCGGTAGAGTTGGCTAAAATTATCAATATTAGTTTTATGTTATGTAACGCTGGATAAGTTGGTCCGTTCTTATCACTTTTCTAAAATAATAGCAACTTTAAATCGTGAAACGTGAAACAACAATGTTTGCATTTTCTTATATTAGTTCTAGCATACAATTAAGTTTTCTCTGAAACTAGTCGGTAGAGTTGGCTAAAATTATCAATATTAGTTTCATGTTATGTAAAGCTGGTTAATTTGGTCCGTTCTTATCACTTTTCTAAAATAATAGCAACTTTAAATCGTGAAACGTGAAACAACAATGTTTGCATTTTCTTATATTAGTTCTAGCATACAATTAAGTTTTCTCTGAAACTAGTCGGTAGAGTTGGCTAAAATTATCAATATTAGTTTTATGTTATGTAACGCTGGTTAATTTGGTCCGTTCTTATCACTTTTCTAAAATAATAGCAACTTTAAATAGTGAAACGTGAAACAACAATGTTTGCATTTTCTTATATTAGTTCTAGCATACAATTAAGTTTTCTCTGAAACTAGTCGGTAGAGTTGGCTAAAATTATCAATATTAGTTTCATGTTATGTAAAGCTGGTTAATTTGGTCCGTTCTTATCACTTTTCTAAAATAATAGCAACTTTAAATCGTGAAACGTGAAACAACAATGTTTGCATTTTCTTATATTAGTTCTAGCATACAATTAAGTTTTCTCTGAAACTAGTCGGTAGAGTTGGCTAAAATTATCAATATTAGTTTCATGTTATGTAAAGCTGGTTAATTTGGTCCGTTCTTATCACTTTTCTATAATAATAGCAACTTTAAATCGTGAAACGTGAAACAACAATGTTTGCATTTTCTTATATTAGTTCTAGCATACAATTAAGTTTTCTCTGAAACTAGTCGGTAGAGTTGGCTAAAGTTATCAATATTAGTTTCATGTTATGTAAAGCTGGTTAATTTGGTCCGTTCTTATCACTTTTCTAAAATAATAGCAACTTTAAATCGTGAAACGTGAAACAACAATATTTGCATTTTCTTATATTAGTTCTAGCATACAATTAAGTTTTCTCTGAAACTAGTCGGTAGAGTTGGCTAAAATTATCAATATTAGTTTTATGTTATGTAACGCTGGTTAATTTGGTCCGTTCTTATCACTTTTCTAAAATAATAGCAACTTTAAATCGTGAAACGTGAAACAACAATGTTTGCATTTTCTTATATTAGTTCTAGCATACAATTAAGTTTTCTTTGAAACTAGTCGGTAGAGTTGGCTAAAATTATCAATATTAGTTTCATGTTATGTAAAGCTGGTTAATTTGGTCCGTTCTTATCACTTTTCTAAAATAATAGCAACTTTAAATCGTGAAACGTGAAACAACAATGTTTGCATTTTCTTATATTAGTTCTAGCATACAATTAAGTTTTCTCTGAAACTAGTCGGTAGAGTTGGCTAAAATTATCAATATTAGTTTCATGTTATGTAAAGCTGATAAACCTGGTCCGTTCTTATCACTTTTCTAAAATAATAGCAACTTTAAATCGTGAAACGTGAAACAACAATGTTTGCATTTTCTTATATTAGTTCTAGCATACAATTAAGTTTTCTCTGAAACTAGTCGGTAGAGTTGGCTAAAATTATCAATATTAGTTTTGTGTTATGTAAAGCTGATAAACTTGGTCCGTTCTTATCACTTTTCTAAAATAATAGCAACTTTAAATCGTGAAACGTGAAACAACAATGTTTGCATTTTCTTATATTAGTTCTAGCATACAATTAAGTTTTCTCTGAAACTAGTCGGTAGAGTTGGCTAAAATTATCAATATTAGTTTTATGTTATGTAAAGCTGGTTAATTTGGTCCGTTCTTATCACTTTTCTAAAATAATAGCAACTTTAAATCGTGAAACGTGAAACAACAATGTTTGCATTTTCTTATATTAGTTCTAGCATACAATTAAGTTTTCTCTGAAACTAGTCGGTAGAGTTGGCTAAAATTATCAATATTAGTTTCATGTTATGTAAAGCTGGTTAATTTGGTCCGTTCTTATCACTTTTCTAAAATAATAGCAACTTTAAATCGTGAAACGTGAAACAACAATGTTTGCATTTTCTTATATTAGTTCTAGCATACAATTAAGTTTTCTCTGAAACTAGTCGGTAGAGTTGACTAAAATTATCAATATTAGTTTCATGTTATGTAAACCTGGTTAATTTGGTCCGTTCTTATCACTTTTCTAAAATAATAGCAACTTTAAATCGTGAAACGTGAAACAACAATATTTGCATTTTCTTATATTAGTTCTAGCATACAATTAAGTTTTCTCTGAAACTAGTCGGTAGAGTTGGGTAAAATTATCAATATTAGTTTTATGTTATGTAACGCTGGTTAATTTGGTCCGTTCTTATCACTTTTCTAAAATAATAGCAACTTTAAATCGTGAAACGTGAAACAACAATGTTTGCATTTTCTTATATTAGTTCTAGCATACAATTAAGTTTTCTCTGAAACTAGTCGGTAGAGTTGGCTAAAATTATCAATATTAGTTTTATGGTATGTAAAGCTGGTTAATTTGGTCCGTTCTTATCACTTTTCTAAAATAATAGCAACTTTAAATCGTGAAACGTGAAACAACAATGTTTGCATGTTCTTATATTAGTTCTATCGTACAATTAAGTTTTCTCTGAAACTAGTCGGTAGAGTTGGCTAAAATTATCAATATTGGTTTCATGTTATGTAAAGCTGGTTAATTTGGTCCGTTCTTATCACTTTTCTAAAATAATAGCAACTTTAAATCGTGAAACGTGAAACAACAATGTTTGCATTTTCTTATATTAGTTCTAGCATACAATTAAGTTTTCTCTGAAACTAGTTGGTAGAGTTGGCTAAAATTATCAATATTAGTTTCATGTTATGTAAAGCTGGTTAATTTGGTCCGTTCTTATCACTTTTCTAAAATAATAGCAACTTTAAATCGTGAAACGTGAAACAACAATATTTGCATTTTCTTATATTAGTTCTAGCATACAATTAAGTTTTCTCTGAAACTAGTCGGTAGAGTTGGCTAAAATTATCAATATTAGTTTTATGTTATGTAACGCTGGTTAATTTGGTCCGTTCTTATCACTTTTCTAAAATAATAGCAACTTTAAATCGTGAAACGTGAAACAACAATGTTTGCATTTTCGTATATTAGTTCTAGCATACAATTAAGTTTTCTTTGAACCTATTCGGTAGAGTTGGCTAAAATTATCAATATTAGTTTCATGTTATGTAAAGCTGGTTAATTTGGTCCGTTCTTATCACTTTTCTAAAATAATAGCAACTTTAAATCGTGAAACGTGAAACAACAATGTTTGCATTTTCTTATATTAGTTCTAGCATACAATTAAGTTTTCTCTGAAACTAGTCGGTAGAGTTGGCTAAAATTATCAATATTAGTTTCATGTTATGTAAAGCTGATAAACCTGGTCCGTTCTTATCACTTTTCTAAAATAATAGCAACTTTAAATCGTGAAACGTGAAACAACAATATTTGCATTTTCTTATATTAGTTCTAGCATACAATTAAGTTTTCTCTGAAACTAGTCGGTAGAGTTGGCTAAAATTATCAATATTAGTTTTATGTTATGTAACGCTAGTTAATTTGGTCCGTTCTTATCACTTTTCTAAAATAATAGCAACTTTAAATCGTGAAACGTGAAACAACAATGTTTGCATTTTCTTATATTAGTTCTAGCATACAATTAAGTTTTCTCTGAAACTAGTCGGTAGAGTTGGCTAAAATTATCAATATTAGTTTTGTGTTATGTAAAGCTGATAAACTTGGTCCGTTCTTATCACTTTTCTAAAATAATAGCAACTTTAAATCGTGAAACGTGAAACAACAATGTTTGCATTTTCTTATATTAGTTCTAGGATACAATTAAGTTTTCTCTGAAACTAGTCGGTAGAGTTGGCTAAAATTATCAATATTAGTTTTATGTTATGTAAAGCTGGTTAATTTGGTCCGTTCTTATCACTTTTCTAAAATAATAGCAACTCTAAATCGTGAAACGTGAAACAACAATGTTTGCATTTTCTTATATTAGTTCTAGCATACAATTAAGTTTTCTCTGAAACTAGTCGGTAGAGTTGTCTAAAATTATCAATATTAGTTTCATGTTATGTAAAGCTGATTAATTTGGTCCGTTCTTATCACTTTTCTAAAATAATAGCAACTTTAAATCGTGAAACGTGAAACAACAATGTTTGCATTTTCTTATATTAGTTCTAGCATACAATTAAGTTTTCTCTGAAACTAGTCGGTAGAGTTGGCTACAATTAACAATATTAGTTTCATGTTATGTAAATCTGGTTAATTTGGTCCGTTCTTATCACTTTTCTAAAATAATAGCAACTTTAAATCGTGAAACGTGAAACAACAATGTTTGCATTTTCTTATATTAGTTCTAGCATACAATTAAGTTTTCTCTGAAACTAGTCGGTAGAGTTGGCTAAAATTATCAATATTAGTTTCATGTTATGTAACGCTGGTTAATTTGGTCCGTTCTTATCACTTTTCTAAAATAATAGCAACTTTAAATCGTGAAACAACAATGTTTGCATTTTTTTATATTAGTTCTAGCATACAATTAAGTTTTCTCTGAAACTAGTCGGTAGAGTTGGCTAAAATTATCAATATTAGTTTTGTGTTATGTAAAGCTGACAAAATTGGTCCGTTCTTATCACTTTTCTAAAATAATAGCAACTTTAAATCGTGAAACGTGAAACAACAATGTTTGCATTTTCTTATATTAGTTCTAGCATACAATTAAGTTTTCTCTGAAACTAGTCGGTAGAGTTGGCTAAAATTATCAATATTAGTTTCATGTTATGTAAAGCTGATAAACTTGGTCCGTTCTTATCACTTTTCTAAAATAATAGCAACTTTAAATCGTGAAACGTTCTCTGAAACTAGTCGGTAGAGTTGGCTAAAATTATCAATATTAGTTTTATGTTATGTAAAGCTGGTTAATTTGGTCCGTTCTTATCACTTTTCTAAAATAATAGCAACTTTAAATCGTGAAACGTGAAACAACAATGTTTGCATTTTCTTATATTAGTTCTAGCATACAATTAAGTTTTCTCTGAAACTAGTCGGTAGAGTTGGCTAAAATTATCAATATTAGTTTTGTGTTATGTAAAGCTGATAAAATTGGTCCGTTCTTATCACTTTTCTAAAATAATAGCAACTTTGAATCGTGAAACGTGAAACAACAATGTTTGCATTTTCTTATATTAGTTCTAGCATACAATTAAGTTTTCTCTGAAACTAGTCGGTAGAGTTGGCTAAAATTATCAATATTAGTTTTATGTTATGTAACGCTGGTTAATTTGGTCCGTTCTTATCACTTTTCTAAAATAATAGGAACTTTAAATCGTGAAACGTGAAACAACAATGTTTGCATTTTCTTATATTAGTTCTAGCATACAATTAAGTTTTCTCTGAAACTAGTCGGTAGAGTTGGCTAAAATTATCAATATTAGTTTCATGTTATGTAACGCTGGTTAATTTGGTCCGTTCCTATCACTTTTCTAAAATAATAGCAACTTTAAATCGTGAAACGTGAAACAACAATGTTTGCATTTTCTTATATTAGTTCTAGAATACAATTAAGTTTTCTCTGAAACTAGTCGGTAGAGTTGGGTAAAATTATCAATATTAGTTTTATGTTATGTAACGCTGGTTAATTTGGTCCGTTCTTATCACTTTTCTAAAATAATAGCAACTTTAAATCTTGAAACGTGAAACAACAATGTTTGCATTTTCTTATATTAGTTCTAGCATACAATTAAGTTTTCTCTGAAACTAGTCGGTAGAGTTGGCTAAAATTATCAATATTAGTTTTATGTTAAGTAAAGCTGGTTAATTTGGTCAGTTCTTATCACTTTTCTAAAATAATAGCAACTTTAAATCGTGAAACGTGAAACAACAATGTTTGCATTTTCTTATATTAGTTCTAGCATACAATTAAGTTTTCTCTGAAACTAGTCGGTAGAGTTGGCTAAAATTATCAATATTAGTTTTATGTTATGTAACGCTGGTTAATTTGGTCCGTTCTTATCACTTTTCTAAAATAATAGCAACTTTAAATCGTGAAACGTGAAACAACAATGTTTGCATTTTCTTATATTAGTTCTAGCATACAATTAAGTTTTCTCTGAAACTAGTCGGTAGAGTTGGCTAAAATTATCAATATTAGTTTCATGTTATGTAAAGCTGGTTAATTTGGTCCGTTCTTATCACTTTTCTAAAATAATAGCAACTTTAAATCTTGAAACGTGAAACAACAATGTTTGCATTTTCTTATATCAGTTCTAGCATACAATTAAGTTTTCTCTGAAACTAGTCGGTAGAGTTGGCTAAAATTATCAATATTAGTTTCATGTTATGTAACGCTGGTTAATTTCGTCCGTTCTTATCACTTTTCTAAAATAATAGCAACTTTAAATCGTGAAACGTGAAACAACAATGTTTGCATTTTCTTATATTAGTTCTAGCATACAATTAAGTTTTCTCTGAAACTAGTCGGTAGAGTTGGCTAAAATTATCAATATTAGTTTCATGTTATGTAAAGCTGGTTAATTTGGTCCGGTCTTATCACTTTTCTAAAATAATAGCAACTTTAAATCGTGAAACGTGAAACAACAATGTTTGCATTTTCTTATATTAGTTCTAGCATACAATTAAGTTTTCTCTGAAACTAGTCCGTAGAGTTGGCTAAAATTATCAATATTAGTTTTATGTTATGTAACGCTGGTTAATTTGGTCCGTTCTTATCACTTTTCTAAAATAATAGCAACTTTAAATCGTGAAACGTGAAACAACAATGTTTGCATTTTCTTATATTAGTTCTAGCATACAATTAAGTTTTCTCTGAAACTAGTCGGTAGAGTTGGCTAAAATTATCAATATTAGTTTTGTGTTATGTAAAGCTGATAAAATTGGTCCGTTCTTATCACTTTTCTAAAATAATAGCAACTTTGAATCGTGAAACGTGAAACAACAATGTTTGCATTTTCTTATATTAGTTCTAGCATACAATTAAGTTTTCTCTGAAACTAGTCGGTAGAGTTGGCTAAAATTATCAATATTAGTTTCATGTTATGTAACGCTGGTTAATTTGGTCCGTTCTTATCACTTTTCTAAAATAATAGCAACTTTAAATCGTGAAACGTGAAACAACAATGTTTGCATTTTCTTATATTAGTTCTAGCATACAATTAAGTTTTCTCTGAAACTAGTCGGTAGAGTTGGCTAAAATTATCAATATTAGTTTCATGTTATGTAAAGCTGATAAACCTGGTCCGTTCTTATCACTTTTCTAAAATAATAGCAACTTTAAATCGTGAAACGTGAAACAACAATATTTGCATTTTCTTATATTAGTTCTAGCATACAATTAAGTTTTCTCTGAAACTAGTCGGTAGAGTTGGCTAAAATTATCAATATTAGTTTTATGTTATGTAACGCTAGTTAATTTGGTCCGTTCTTATCACTTTTCTAAAATAATAGCAACTTTAAATCGTGAAACGTGAAACAACAATGTTTGCATTTTCTTATATTAGTTCTAGCATACAATTAAGTTTTCTCTGAAACTAGTCGGTAGAGTTGGCTAAAATTATCAATATTAGTTTTGTGTTATGTAAAGCTGATAAACTTGGTCCGTTCTTATCACTTTTCTAAAATAATAGCAACTTTAAATCGTGAAACGTTCTCTGAAACTAGTCGGTAAAGTTGGCTAAAATTATCAATATTAGTTTTATGTTATGTAAAGCTGGTTAATTTGGTCCGTTCTTATCACTTTTCTAAAATAATAGCAACTTTAAATCGTGAAACGTGAAACAACAATGTTTGCATTTTCTTATATTAGTTCTAGCATACAATTAAGTTTTCTCTGAAACTAGTCGGTAGAGTTGGCTAAAATTATCAATATTAGTTTTGTGTTATGTAAAGCTGATAAAATTGGTCCGTTCTTATCACTTTTCTAAAATAATAGCAACTTTGAATCGTGAAACGTGAAACAACAATGTTTGCATTTTCTTATATTAGTTCTAGCATACAATTAAGTTTTCTCTGAAACTAGTCGGTAGAGTTGGCTAAAATTATCAATATTAGTTTTATGTTATGTAACGCTGGTTAATTTGGTCCGTTCTTATCACTTTTCTAAAATAATAGCAACTTTAAATCGTGAAACGTGAAACAACAATGTTTGCATTTTCTTATATTAGTTCTAGCATACAATTAAGTTTTCTCTGAAACTAGTCGGTAGAGTTGGCTAAAATTATCAATATTAGTTTCATGTTATGTAACGCTGGTTAATTTGGTCCGTTCCTATCACTTTTCTAAAATAATAGCAACTTTAAATCGTGAAACGTGAAACAACAATGTTTGCATTTTCTTATATTAGTTCTAGAATACAATTAAGTTTTCTCTGAAACTAGTCGGTAGAGTTGGGTAAAATTATCAATATTAGTTTTATGTTATGTAACGCTGGTTAATTTGGTCCGTTCTTATCACTTTTCTAAAATAATAGCAACTTTAAATCTTGAAACGTGAAACAACAATGTTTGCATTTTCTTATATTAGTTCTAGCATACAATTAAGTTTTCTCTGAAACTAGTCGGTAGAGTTGGCTAAAATTATCAATATTAGTTTTATGTTAAGTAAAGCTGGTTAATTTGGTCAGTTCTTATCACTTTTCTAAAATAATAGCAACTTTAAATCGTGAAACGTGAAACAACAATGTTTGCATTTTCTTATATTAGTTCTAGCATACAATTAAGTTTTCTCTGAAACTAGTCGGTAGAGTTGGCTAAAATTATCAATATTAGTTTTATGTTATGTAACGCTGGTTAATTTGGTCCGTTCTTATCACTTTTCTAAAATAATAGCAACTTTAAATCGTGAAACGTGAAACAACAATGTTTGCATTTTCTTATATTAGTTCTAGCATACAATTAAGTTTTCTCTGAAACTAGTCGGTAGAGTTGGCTAAAATTATCAATATTAGTTTTATGTTATGTAACGCTGGTTAATTTGGTCCGTTCTTATCACTTTTCTAAAATAATAGCAACTTTAAATCGTGAAACGTGAAACAACAATGTTTGCATTTTCTTATATTAGTTCTAGCATACAATTAAGTTTTCTCTGAAACTAGTCGGTAGAGTTGGCTAAAATTATCAATATTAGTTTTATGTTAAGTAAAGCTGGTTAATTTGGTCAGTTCTTATCACTTTTCTAAAATAATAGCAACTTTAAATCGTGAAACGTGAAACAACAATGTTTGCATTTTCTTATATTAGTTCTAGCATACAATTAAGTTTTCTCTGAAACTAGTCGGTAGAGTTGGCTAAAATTATCAATATTAGTTTTATGTTATGTAACGCTGGTTAATTTGGTCCGTTCTTATCACTTTTCTAAAATAATAGCAACTTTAAATCGTGAAACGTGAAACAACAATGTTTGCATTTTCTTATATTAGTTCTAGCATACAATTAAGTTTTCTCTGAAACTAGTCGGTAGAGTTGGCTAAAATTATCAATATTAGTTTTATGTTATGTAACGCTGGTTAATTTGGTCCGTTCTTATCACTTTTCTAAAATAATAGCAACTTTAAATCGTGAAACGTGAAACAACAATGTTTGCATTTTCTTATATTAGTTCTAGCATACAATTAAGTTTTTTTTTAAAATTATCAATATTAGTTTTATGGTATGTAAAGCTGGTTAATTTGGTCCGTTCTTATCACTTTTCTAAAATAATAGCAACTTTAAATCGTGAAACGTGAAACAACAATGTTTGCATGTTCTTATATTAGTTCTATCGTACAATTAAGTTTTCTCTGAAACTAGTCGGTAGAGTTGGCTAAAATTATCAATATTGGTTTCATGTTATGTAAAGCTGGTTAATTTGGTCCGTTCTTATCACTTTTCTAAAATAATAGCAACTTTAAATCGTGAAACGTGAAACAACAATGTTTGCATTTTCTTATATTAGTTCTAGCATACAATTAAGTTTTCTCTGAAACTAGTTGGTAGAGTTGGCTAAAATTATCAATATTAGTTTCATGTTATGTAAAGCTGGTTAATTTGGTCCGTTCTTATCACTTTTCTAAAATAATAGCAACTTTAAATCGTGAAACGTGAAACAACAATATTTGCATTTTCTTATATTAGTTCTAGCATACAATTAAGTTTTCTCTGAAACTAGTCGGTAGAGTTGGCTAAAATTATCAATATTAGTTTTATGTTATGTAACGCTGGTTAATTTGGTCCGTTCTTATCACTTTTCTAAAATAATAGCAACTTTAAATCGTGAAACGTGAAACAACAATGTTTGCATTTTCGTATATTAGTTCTAGCATACAATTAAGTTTTCTTTGAACCTATTCGGTAGAGTTGGCTAAAATTATCAATATTAGTTTCATGTTATGTAAAGCTGGTTAATTTGGTCCGTTCTTATCACTTTTCTAAAATAATAGCAACTTTAAATCGTGAAACGTGAAACAACAATGTTTGCATTTTCTTATATTAGTTCTAGCATACAATTAAGTTTTCTCTGAAACTAGTCGGTAGAGTTGGCTAAAATTATCAATATTAGTTTCATGTTATGTAAAGCTGATAAACCTGGTCCGTTCTTATCACTTTTCTAAAATAATAGCAACTTTAAATCGTGAAACGTGAAACAACAATATTTGCATTTTCTTATATTAGTTCTAGCATACAATTAAGTTTTCTCTGAAACTAGTCGGTAGAGTTGGCTAAAATTATCAATATTAGTTTTATGTTATGTAACGCTAGTTAATTTGGTCCGTTCTTATCACTTTTCTAAAATAATAGCAACTTTAAATCGTGAAACGTGAAACAACAATGTTTGCATTTTCTTATATTAGTTCTAGCATACAATTAAGTTTTCTCTGAAACTAGTCGGTAGAGTTGGCTAAAATTATCAATATTAGTTTTGTGTTATGTAAAGCTGATAAACTTGGTCCGTTCTTATCACTTTTCTAAAATAATAGCAACTTTAAATCGTGAAACGTGAAACAACAATGTTTGCATTTTCTTATATTAGTTCTAGGATACAATTAAGTTTTCTCTGAAACTAGTCGGTAGAGTTGGCTAAAATTATCAATATTAGTTTTATGTTATGTAAAGCTGGTTAATTTGGTCCGTTCTTATCACTTTTCTAAAATAATAGCAACTCTAAATCGTGAAACGTGAAACAACAATGTTTGCATTTTCTTATATTAGTTCTAGCATACAATTAAGTTTTCTCTGAAACTAGTCGGTAGAGTTGTCTAAAATTATCAATATTAGTTTCATGTTATGTAAAGCTGATTAATTTGGTCCGTTCTTATCACTTTTCTAAAATAATAGCAACTTTAAATCGTGAAACGTGAAACAACAATGTTTGCATTTTCTTATATTAGTTCTAGCATACAATTAAGTTTTCTCTGAAACTAGTCGGTAGAGTTGGCTACAATTAACAATATTAGTTTCATGTTATGTAAATCTGGTTAATTTGGTCCGTTCTTATCACTTTTCTAAAATAATAGCAACTTTAAATCGTGAAACGTGAAACAACAATGTTTGCATTTTCTTATATTAGTTCTAGCATACAATTAAGTTTTCTCTGAAACTAGTCGGTAGAGTTGGCTAAAATTATCAATATTAGTTTCATGTTATGTAACGCTGGTTAATTTGGTCCGTTCTTATCACTTTTCTAAAATAATAGCAACTTTAAATCGTGAAACAACAATGTTTGCATTTTTTTATATTAGTTCTAGCATACAATTAAGTTTTCTCTGAAACTAGTCGGTAGAGTTGGCTAAAATTATCAATATTAGTTTTGTGTTATGTAAAGCTGACAAAATTGGTCCGTTCTTATCACTTTTCTAAAATAATAGCAACTTTAAATCGTGAAACGTGAAACAACAATGTTTGCATTTTCTTATATTAGTTCTAGCATACAATTAAGTTTTCTCTGAAACTAGTCGGTAGAGTTGGCTAAAATTATCAATATTAGTTTCATGTTATGTAAAGCTGATAAACTTGGTCCGTTCTTATCACTTTTCTAAAATAATAGCAACTTTAAATCGTGAAACGTTCTCTGAAACTAGTCGGTAGAGTTGGCTAAAATTATCAATATTAGTTTTATGTTATGTAAAGCTGGTTAATTTGGTCCGTTCTTATCACTTTTCTAAAATAATAGCAACTTTAAATCGTGAAACGTGAAACAACAATGTTTGCATTTTCTTATATTAGTTCTAGCATACAATTAAGTTTTCTCTGAAACTAGTCGGTAGAGTTGGCTAAAATTATCAATATTAGTTTTGTGTTATGTAAAGCTGATAAAATTGGTCCGTTCTTATCACTTTTCTAAAATAATAGCAACTTTGAATCGTGAAACGTGAAACAACAATGTTTGCATTTTCTTATATTAGTTCTAGCATACAATTAAGTTTTCTCTGAAACTAGTCGGTAGAGTTGGCTAAAATTATCAATATTAGTTTTATGTTATGTAACGCTGGTTAATTTGGTCCGTTCTTATCACTTTTCTAAAATAATAGGAACTTTAAATCGTGAAACGTGAAACAACAATGTTTGCATTTTCTTATATTAGTTCTAGCATACAATTAAGTTTTCTCTGAAACTAGTCGGTAGAGTTGGCTAAAATTATCAATATTAGTTTCATGTTATGTAACGCTGGTTAATTTGGTCCGTTCCTATCACTTTTCTAAAATAATAGCAACTTTAAATCGTGAAACGTGAAACAACAATGTTTGCATTTTCTTATATTAGTTCTAGAATACAATTAAGTTTTCTCTGAAACTAGTCGGTAGAGTTGGGTAAAATTATCAATATTAGTTTTATGTTATGTAACGCTGGTTAATTTGGTCCGTTCTTATCACTTTTCTAAAATAATAGCAACTTTAAATCTTGAAACGTGAAACAACAATGTTTGCATTTTCTTATATTAGTTCTAGCATACAATTAAGTTTTCTCTGAAACTAGTCGGTAGAGTTGGCTAAAATTATCAATATTAGTTTTATGTTAAGTAAAGCTGGTTAATTTGGTCAGTTCTTATCACTTTTCTAAAATAATAGCAACTTTAAATCGTGAAACGTGAAACAACAATGTTTGCATTTTCTTATATTAGTTCTAGCATACAATTAAGTTTTCTCTGAAACTAGTCGGTAGAGTTGGCTAAAATTATCAATATTAGTTTTATGTTATGTAACGCTGGTTAATTTGGTCCGTTCTTATCACTTTTCTAAAATAATAGCAACTTTAAATCGTGAAACGTGAAACAACAATGTTTGCATTTTCTTATATTAGTTCTAGCATACAATTAAGTTTTCTCTGAAACTAGTCGGTAGAGTTGGCTAAAATTATCAATATTAGTTTCATGTTATGTAAAGCTGGTTAATTTGGTCCGTTCTTATCACTTTTCTAAAATAATAGCAACTTTAAATCTTGAAACGTGAAACAACAATGTTTGCATTTTCTTATATCAGTTCTAGCATACAATTAAGTTTTCTCTGAAACTAGTCGGTAGAGTTGGCTAAAATTATCAATATTAGTTTCATGTTATGTAACGCTGGTTAATTTCGTCCGTTCTTATCACTTTTCTAAAATAATAGCAACTTTAAATCGTGAAACGTGAAACAACAATGTTTGCATTTTCTTATATTAGTTCTAGCATACAATTAAGTTTTCTCTGAAACTAGTCGGTAGAGTTGGCTAAAATTATCAATATTAGTTTCATGTTATGTAAAGCTGGTTAATTTGGTCCGGTCTTATCACTTTTCTAAAATAATAGCAACTTTAAATCGTGAAACGTGAAACAACAATGTTTGCATTTTCTTATATTAGTTCTAGCATACAATTAAGTTTTCTCTGAAACTAGTCCGTAGAGTTGGCTAAAATTATCAATATTAGTTTTATGTTATGTAACGCTGGTTAATTTGGTCCGTTCTTATCACTTTTCTAAAATAATAGCAACTTTAAATCGTGAAACGTGAAACAACAATGTTTGCATTTTCTTATATTAGTTCTAGCATACAATTAAGTTTTCTCTGAAACTAGTCGGTAGAGTTGGCTAAAATTATCAATATTAGTTTTGTGTTATGTAAAGCTGATAAAATTGGTCCGTTCTTATCACTTTTCTAAAATAATAGCAACTTTGAATCGTGAAACGTGAAACAACAATGTTTGCATTTTCTTATATTAGTTCTAGCATACAATTAAGTTTTCTCTGAAACTAGTCGGTAGAGTTGGCTAAAATTATCAATATTAGTTTCATGTTATGTAACGCTGGTTAATTTGGTCCGTTCTTATCACTTTTCTAAAATAATAGCAACTTTAAATCGTGAGACGTGAAACAACAATGTTTGCATTTTCTTATATTAGTTCTAGCATACAATTAAGTTTTCTCTGAAACTAGTCGGTAGAGTTGGCTAAAATTATCAATATTAGTTTCATGTTATGTAAAGCTGATAAACCTGGTCCGTTCTTATCACTTTTCTAAAATAATAGCAACTTTAAATCGTGAAACGTGAAACAACAATATTTGCATTTTCTTATATTAGTTCTAGCATACAATTAAGTTTTCTCTGAAACTAGTCGGTAGAGTTGGCTAAAATTATCAATATTAGTTTTATGTTATGTAACGCTAGTTAATTTGGTCCGTTCTTATCACTTTTCTAAAATAATAGCAACTTTAAATCGTGAAACGTGAAACAACAATGTTTGCATTTTCTTATATTAGTTCTAGCATACAATTAAGTTTTCTCTGAAACTAGTCGGTAGAGTTGGCTAAAATTATCAATATTAGTTTTGTGTTATGTAAAGCTGATAAACTTGGTCCGTTCTTATCACTTTTCTAAAATAATAGCAACTTTAAATCGTGAAACGTTCTCTGAAACTAGTCGGTAAAGTTGGCTAAAATTATCAATATTAGTTTTATGTTATGTAAAGCTGGTTAATTTGGTCCGTTCTTATCACTTTTCTAAAATAATAGCAACTTTAAATCGTGAAACGTGAAACAACAATGTTTGCATTTTCTTATATTAGTTCTAGCATACAATTAAGTTTTCTCTGAAACTAGTCGGTAGAGTTGGCTAAAATTATCAATATTAGTTTTGTGTTATGTAAAGCTGATAAAATTGGTCCGTTCTTATCACTTTTCTAAAATAATAGCAACTTTGAATCGTGAAACGTGAAACAACAATGTTTGCATTTTCTTATATTAGTTCTAGCATACAATTAAGTTTTCTCTGAAACTAGTCGGTAGAGTTGGCTAAAATTATCAATATTAGTTTTATGTTATGTAACGCTGGTTAATTTGGTCCGTTCTTATCACTTTTCTAAAATAATAGCAACTTTAAATCGTGAAACGTGAAACAACAATGTTTGCATTTTCTTATATTAGTTCTAGCATACAATTAAGTTTTCTCTGAAACTAGTCGGTAGAGTTGGCTAAAATTATCAATATTAGTTTCATGTTATGTAACGCTGGTTAATTTGGTCCGTTCCTATCACTTTTCTAAAATAATAGCAACTTTAAATCGTGAAACGTGAAACAACAATGTTTGCATTTTCTTATATTAGTTCTAGAATACAATTAAGTTTTCTCTGAAACTAGTCGGTAGAGTTGGGTAAAATTATCAATATTAGTTTTATGTTATGTAACGCTGGTTAATTTGGTCCGTTCTTATCACTTTTCTAAAATAATAGCAACTTTAAATCTTGAAACGTGAAACAACAATGTTTGCATTTTCTTATATTAGTTCTAGCATACAATTAAGTTTTCTCTGAAACTAGTCGGTAGAGTTGGCTAAAATTATCAATATTAGTTTTATGTTAAGTAAAGCTGGTTAATTTGGTCAGTTCTTATCACTTTTCTAAAATAATAGCAACTTTAAATCGTGAAACGTGAAACAACAATGTTTGCATTTTCTTATATTAGTTCTAGCATACAATTAAGTTTTCTCTGAAACTAGTCGGTAGAGTTGGCTAAAATTATCAATATTAGTTTTATGTTATGTAACGCTGGTTAATTTGGTCCGTTCTTATCACTTTTCTAAAATAATAGCAACTTTAAATCGTGAAACGTGAAACAACAATGTTTGCATTTTCTTATATTAGTTCTAGCATACAATTAAGTTTTCTCTGAAACTAGTCGGTAGAGTTGGCTAAAATTATCAATATTAGTTTTATGTTATGTAACGCTGGTTAATTTGGTCCGTTCTTATCACTTTTCTAAAATAATAGCAACTTTAAATCGTGAAACGTGAAACAACAATGTTTGCATTTTCTTATATTAGTTCTAGCATACAATTAAGTTTTCTCTGAAACTAGTCGGTAGAGTTGGCTAAAATTATCAATATTAGTTTTATGTTAAGTAAAGCTGGTTAATTTGGTCAGTTCTTATCACTTTTCTAAAATAATAGCAACTTTAAATCGTGAAACGTGAAACAACAATGTTTGCATTTTCTTATATTAGTTCTAGCATACAATTAAGTTTTCTCTGAAACTAGTCGGTAGAGTTGGCTAAAATTATCAATATTAGTTTTATGTTATGTAACGCTGGTTAATTTGGTCCGTTCTTATCACTTTTCTAAAATAATAGCAACTTTAAATCGTGAAACGTGAAACAACAATGTTTGCATTTTCTTATATTAGTTCTAGCATACAATTAAGTTTTCTCTGAAACTAGTCGGTAGAGTTGGCTAAAATTATCAATATTAGTTTTATGTTATGTAACGCTGGTTAATTTGGTCCGTTCTTATCACTTTTCTAAAATAATAGCAACTTTAAATCGTGAAACGTGAAACAACAATGTTTGCATTTTCTTATATTAGTTCTAGCATACAATTAAGTTTTCTCTGAAACTAGTCGGTAGAGTTGGCTAAAATTATCAATATTAGTTTCATGTTATGTAACGCTGGTTAATTTGGTCCGTTCCTATCACTTTTCTAAAATAATAGCAACTTTAAATCGTGAAACGTGAAACAACAATGTTTGCATTTTCTTATATTAGTTCTAGAATACAATTAAGTTTTCTCTGAAACTAGTCGGTAGAGTTGGGTAAAATTATCAATATTAGTTTTATGTTATGTAACGCTGGTTAATTTGGTCCGTTCTTATCACTTTTCTAAAATAATAGCAACTTTAAATCTTGAAACGTGAAACAACAATGTTTGCATTTTCTTATATTAGTTCTAGCATACAATTAAGTTTTCTCTGAAACTAGTCGGTAGAGTTGGCTAAAATTATCAATATTAGTTTTATGTTAAGTAAAGCTGGTTAATTTGGTCAGTTCTTATCACTTTTCTAAAATAATAGCAACTTTAAATCGTGAAACGTGAAACAACAATGTTTGCATTTTCTTATATTAGTTCTAGCATACAATTAAGTTTTCTCTGAAACTAGTCGGTAGAGTTGGCTAAAATTATCAATATTAGTTTTATGTTATGTAACGCTGGTTAATTTGGTCCGTTCTTATCACTTTTCTAAAATAATAGCAACTTTAAATCGTGAAACGTGAAACAACAATGTTTGCATTTTCTTATATTAGTTCTAGCATACAATTAAGTTTTCTCTGAAACTAGTCGGTAGAGTTGGCTAAAATTATCAATATTAGTTTCATGTTATGTAAAGCTGGTTAATTTGGTCCGTTCTTATCACTTTTCTAAAATAATAGCAACTTTAAATTTTGAAACGTGAAACAACAATGTTTGCATTTTCTTATATCAGTTCTAGCATACAATTAAGTTTTCTCTGAAACTAGTCGGTAGAGTTGGCTAAAATTATCAATATTAGTTTCATGTTATGTAACGCTGGTTAATTTCGTCCGTTCTTATCACTTTTCTAAAATAATAGCAACTTTAAATCGTGAAACGTGAAACAACAATGTTTGCATTTTCTTATATTAGTTCTAGCATACAATTAAGTTTTCTCTGAAACTAGTCGGTAGAGTTGGCTAAAATTATCAATATTAGTTTCATGTTATGTAAAGCTGGTTAATTTGGTCCGGTCTTATCACTTTTCTAAAATAATAGCAACTTTAAATCGTGAAACGTGAAACAACAATGTTTGCATTTTCTTATATTAGTTCTAGCATACAATTAAGTTTTCTCTGAAACTAGTCGGTAGAGTTGGCTAAAATTATCAATATTAGTTTTATGTTATGTAACGCTGGTTAATTTGGTCCGTTCTTATCACTTTTCTAAAATAATAGCAACTTTAAATCGTGAAACGTGAAACAACAATGTTTGCATTTTCTTATATTAGTTCTAGCATACAATTAAGTTTTCTCTGAAACTAGTGGGTAGAGTTGGATAAAATTATCAATATTAGTTTCATGTTATGTAACGCTGGTTAATTTGGTCCGTTCTTATCACTTTTCTAAAATAATAGCAACTTTAAATCGTGAAACGTGAAACAACAATGTTTGCATTTTCTTATATTAGTTCTAGCATACAATTAAGTTTTCTCTGAAACTAGTCGGTAGAGTTGGCTAAAATTATCAATATTAGTTTTGTGTTATGTAAAGCTGATAAAATTGGTCCGTTCTTATCACTTTTCTAAAATAATAGCAACTTTGAATCGTGAAACGTGAAACAACAATGTTTGCATTTTCTTATATTAGTTCTAGCATACAATTAAGTTTTCTCTGAAACTAGTCGGTAGAGTTGGCTAAAATTATCAATATTAGTTTTATGTTATGTAACGCTGGTTAATTTGGTCCGTTCTTATCACTTTTCTAAAATAATAGCAACTTTAAATCGTGAAACGTGAAACAACAATGTTTGCATTTTCTTATATTAGTTCTAGCATACAATTAAGTTTTCTCTGAAACTAGTCGGTAGAGTTGGCTAAAATTATCAATATTAGTTTCATGTTATGTAAAGCTGATAAACCTGGTCCGTTCTTATCACTTTTCTAAAATAATAGCAACTTTAAATCGTGAAACGTGAAACAACAATATTTGCATTTTCTTATATTAGTTCTAGCATACAATTAAGTTTTCTCTGAAACTAGTCGGTAGAGTTGGCTAAAATTATCAATATTAGTTTTATGTTATGTAACGCTAGTTAATTTGGTCCGTTCTTATCACTTTTCTAAAATAATAGCAACTTTAAATCGTGAAACGTGAAACAACAATGTTTGCATTTTCTTATATTAGTTCTAGCATACAATTAAGTTTTCTCTGAAACTAGTCGGTAGAGTTGGCTAAAATTATCAATATTAGTTTTGTGTTATGTAAAGCTGATAAACTTGGTCCGTTCTTATCACTTTTCTAAAATAATAGCAACTTTAAATCGTGAAACGTTCTCTGAAACTAGTCGGTAAAGTTGGCTAAAATTATCAATATTAGTTTTATGTTATGTAAAGCTGGTTAATTTGGTCCGTTCTTATCACTTTTCTAAAATAATAGCAACTTTAAATCGTGAAACGTGAAACAACAATGTTTGCATTTTCTTATATTAGTTCTAGCATACAATTAAGTTTTCTCTGAAACTAGTCGGTAGAGTTGGCTAAAATTATCAATATTAGTTTTGTGTTATGTAAAGCTGATAAAATTATTCCGTTCTTATCACTTTTCTAAAATAATAGCAACTTTGAATCGTGAAACGTGAAACAACAATGTTTGCATTTTCTTATATTAGTTCTAGCATACAATTAAGTTTTCTCTGAAACTAGTCGGTAGAGTTGGCTAAAATTATCAATATTAGTTTTATGTTATGTAACGCTGGTTAATTTGGTCCGTTCTTATCACTTTTCTAAAATAATAGCAACTTTAAATCGTGAAACGTGAAACAACAATGTTTGCATTTTCTTATATTAGTTCTAGCATACAATTAAGTTTTCTCTGAAACTAGTCGGTAGAGTTGGCTAAAATTATCAATATTAGTTTCATGTTATGTAACGCTGGTTAATTTGGTCCGTTCCTATCACTTTTCTAAAATAATAGCAACTTTAAATCGTGAAACGTGAAACAACAATGTTTGCATTTTCTTATATTAGTTCTAGAATACAATTAAGTTTTCTCTGAAACTAGTCGGTAGAGTTGGGTAAAATTATCAATATTAGTTTTATGTTATGTAACGCTGGTTAATTTGGTCCGTTCTTATCACTTTTCTAAAATAATAGCAACTTTAAATCTTGAAACGTGAAACAACAATATTTGCATTTTCTTATATTAGTTCTAGCATACAATTAAGTTTTCTCTGAAACTAGTCGGTAGAGTTGGCTAAAATTATCAATATTAGTTTTATGTTAAGTAAAGCTGGTTAATTTGGTCAGTTCTTATCACTTTTCTAAAATAATAGCAACTTTAAATCGTGAAACGTGAAACAACAATGTTTGCATTTTCTTATATTAGTTCTAGCATACAATTAAGTTTTCTCTGAAACTAGTCGGTAGAGTTGGCTAAAATTATCAATATTAGTTTTATGTTATGTAACGCTGGTTAATTTGGTCCGTTCTTATCACTTTTCTAAAATAATAGCAACTTTAAATCGTGAAACGTGAAACAACAATGTTTGCATTTTCTTATATTAGTTCTAGCATACAATTAAGTTTTCTCTGAAACTAGTCGGTAGAGTTGGCTAAAATTATCAATATTAGTTTCATGTTATGTAAAGCTGGTTAATTTGGTCCGGTCTTATCACTTTTCTAAAATAATAGCAACTTTAAATCGTGAAACGTGAAACAACAATGTTTGCATTTTCTTATATTAGTTCTAGCATACAATTAAGTTTTCTCTGAAACTAGTCCGTAGAGTTGGCTAAAATTATCAATATTAGTTTTATGTTATGTAACGCTGGTTAATTTGGTCCGTTCTTATCACTTTTCTAAAATAATAGCAACTTTAAATCGTGAAACGTGAAACAACAATGTTTGCATTTTCTTATATTAGTTCTAGCATACAATTAAGTTTTCTCTGAAACTAGTGGGTAGAGTTGGCTAAAATTATCAATATTAGTTTCATGTTATGTAACGCTGGTTAATTTGGTCCGTTCTTATCACTTTTCTAAAATAATAGCAACTTTAAATCGTGAAACGTGAAACAACAATGTTTGCATTTTCTTATATTAGTTCTAGCATACAATTAAGTTTTCTCTGAAACTAGTCGGTAGAGTTGGCTAAAATTATCAATATTAGTTTTGTGTTATGTAAAGCTGATAAAATTGGTCCGTTCTTATCACTTTTCTAAAATAATAGCAACTTTGAATCGTGAAACGTGAAACAACAATGTTTGCATTTTCTTATATTAGTTCTAGCATACAATTAAGTTTTCTCTGAAACTAGTCGGTAGAGTTGGCTAAAATTATCAATATTAGTTTCATGTTATGTAACGCTGGTTAATTTGGTCCGTTCTTATCACTTTTCTAAAATAATAGCAACTTTAAATCGTGAAACGTGAAACAACAATGTTTGCATTTTCTTATATTAGTTCTAGCATACAATTAAGTTTTCTCTGAAACTAGTCGGTAGAGTTGGCTAAAATTATCAATATTAGTTTCATGTTATGTAAAGCTGATAAACCTGGTCCGTTCTTATCACTTTTCTAAAATAATAGCAACTTTAAATCGTGAAACGTGAAACAACAATATTTGCATTTTCTTATATTAGTTCTAGCATACAATTAAGTTTTCTCTGAAACTAGTCGGTAGAGTTGGCTAAAATTATCAATATTAGTTTTATGTTATGTAACGCTAGTTAATTTGGTCCGTTCTTATCACTTTTCTAAAATAATAGCAACTTTAAATCGTGAAACGTGAAACAACAATGTTTGCATTTTCTTATATTAGTTCTAGCATACAATTAAGTTTTCTCTGAAACTAGTCGGTAGAGTTGGCTAAAATTATCAATATTAGTTTTGTGTTATGTAAAGCTGATAAACTTGGTCCGTTCTTATCACTTTTCTAAAATAATAGCAACTTTAAATCGTGAAACGTGGAACAACAATGTTTGCATTTTCTTATATTAGTTCTAGCATACAATTAAGTTTTCTCTGAAACTAGTCGGTAGAGTTGGCTAAAATTATCAATATTAGTTTTATGTTATGTAAAGCTGGTTAATTTGGTCCGTTCTTATCACTTTTCTAAAATAATAGCAACTTTAAATCGTGAAACGTGAAACAACAATGTTTGCATTTTCTTATATTAGTTCTAGCATACAATTAAGTTTTCTCTGAAACTAGTCGGTAGAGTTGTCTAAAATTATCAATATTAGTTTCATGTTATGTAAAGCTGGTTAATTTGGTCCGTTCTTATCACTTTTCTAAAATAATAGCAACTTTAAATCGTGAAACGTGAAACAACAATGTTTGCATTTTCTTATATTAGTTCTAGCATACAATTAAGTTTTCTCTGAAACTAGTCGGTAGAGTTGGCTAAAATTATCAATATTAGTTTCATGTTATGTAACGCTGGTTAATTTGGTCCGTTCTTATCACTTTTCTAAAATAATAGCAACTTTAAATCGTGAAACAACAATGTTTGCATTTTTTTATATTAGTTCTAGCATACAATTAAGTTTTCTCTGAAACTAGTCGGTAGAGTTGGCTAAAATTATCAATATTAGTTTTGTGTTATGTAAAGCTGACAAAATTGGTCCGTTCTTATCAATTTTCTAAAATAATAGCAACTTTAAATCGTGAAACGTGAAACAACAATGTTTGCATTTTCTTATATTAGTTCTAGCATACAATTAAGTTTTCTCTGAAACTAGTCGGTAGAGTTGGCTAAAATTATCAATATTAGTTTTGTGTTATGTAAAGCTGATAAACTTGGTCCGTTCTTATCACTTTTCTAAAATAATAGCAACTTTAAATCGTGAAACGTTCTCTGAAACTAGTCGGTAGAGTTGGCTAAAATTATCAATATTAGTTTTATGTTATGTAAAGCTGGTTAATTTGGTCCGTTCTTATCACTTTTCTAAAATAATAGCAACTTTAAATCGTGAAACGTGAAACAACAATGTTTGCATTTTCTTATATTAGTTCTAGCATACAATTAAGTTTTCTCTGAAACTAGTCGGTAGAGTTGGCTAAAATTATCAATATTAGTTTTGTGTTATGTAAAGCTGATAAAATTGGTCCGTTCTTATCACTTTTCTAAAATAATAGCAACTTTGAATCGTGAAACGTGAAACAACAATGTTTGCATTTTCTTATATTAGTTCTAGCATACAATTAAGTTTTCTCTGAAACTAGTCGGTAGAGTTGGCTAAAATTATCAATATTAGTTTTATGTTATGTAACGCTGGTTAATTTGGTCCGTTCTTATCACTTTTCTAAAATAATAGCAACTTTAAATCGTGAAACGTGAAACAACAATGTTTGCATTTTCTTATATTAGTTCTAGCATACAATTAAGTTTTCTCTGAAACTAGTCGGTAGAGTTGGCTAAAATTATCAATATTAGTTTCATGTTATGTAACGCTGGTTAATTTGGTCCGTTCCTATCACTTTTCTAAAATAATAGCAACTTTAAATCGTGAAACGTGAAACAACAATGTTTGCATTTTCTTATATTAGTTCTAGAATACAATTAAGTTTTCTCTGAAACTAGTCGGTAGAGTTGGGTAAAATTATCAATATTAGTTTTATGTTATGTAACGCTGGTTAATTTGGTCCGTTCTTATCACTTTTCTAAAATAATAGCAACTTTAAATCTTGAAACGTGAAACAACAATGTTTGCATTTTCTTATATTAGTTCTAGCATACAATTAAGTTTTCTCTGAAACTAGTCGGTAGAGTTGGCTAAAATTATCAATATTACTTTTATGTTAAGTAAAGCTGGTTAATTTGGTCAGTTCTTATCACTTTTCTAAAATAATAGCAACTTTAAATCGTGAAACGTGAAACAACAATGTTTGCATTTTCTTATATTAGTTCTAGCATACAATTAAGTTTTCTCTGAAACTAGTCGGTAGAGTTGGCTAAAATTATCAATATTAGTTTTATGTTATGTAACGCTGGTTAATTTGGTCCGTTCTTATCACTTTTCTAAAATAATAGCAACTTTAAATCGTGAAACGTGAAACAACAATGTTTGCATTTTCTTATATTAGTTCTAGCATACAATTAAGTTTTCTCTGAAACTAGTCGGTAGAGTTGGCTAAAATTATCAATATTAGTTTCATGTTATGTAACGCTGGTTAATTTGGTCCGTTCTTATCACTTTTCTAAAATAATAGCAACTTTAAATCGTGAAACGTGAAACAACAATGTTTGCATTTTCTTATATTAGTTCTAGCATACAATTAAGTTTTCTCTGAAACTAGTCGGTAGAGTTGGCTAAAATTATCAATATTAGTTTTATGTTATGTAACGCTGGTTAATTTCGTCCGTTCTTATCACTTTTCTAAAATAATAGCAACTTTAAATCGTGAAACGTGAAACAACAATGTTTGCATTTTCTTATATTAGTTCTAGCATACAATTAAGTTTTCTCTGAAACTAGTCGGTAGAGTTGGCTAAAATTATCAATATTAGTTTCATGTTATGTAAAGCTGGTTAATTTGGTCCGGTCTTACCACTTTTCTAAAATAATAGCAACTTTAAATCGTGAAACGTGAAACAACAATGTTTGCATTTTCTTATATTAGTTCTAGCATACAATTAAGTTTTCTCTGAAACTAGTCCGTAGAGTTGGCTAAAATTATCAATATTAGTTTTATGTTATGTAACGCTGGTTAATTTGGTCCGTTCTTATCACTTTTCTAAAATAATAGCAACTTTAAATCGTGAAACGTGAAACAACAATGTTTGCATTTTCTTATATTAGTTCTAGCATACAATTAAGTTTTCTCTGAAACTAGTGGGTAGAGTTGGCTAAAATTATCAATATTAGTTTCATGTTATGTAACGCTGGTTAATTTGGTCCGTTCTTATCACTTTTCTAAAATAATAGCAACTTTAAATCGTGAAACGTGAAACAACAATGTTTGCATTTTCTTATATTAGTTCTAGCATACAATTAAGTTTTCTCTGAAACTAGTCGGTAGAGTTGGCTAAAATTATCAACATTAGTTTTATGTTATGTAAAGCTGGTTAATTTGGTCCGTTCTTATCACTTTTCTAAAATAATAGCAACTTTAAATCTTGAAACGTGAAACAACAATGTTTGCATTTTCTTATATTAGTTCTAGCATACAATTAAGTTTTCTCTGAAACTAGTCGGTAGAGTTGGCTAAAATTATCAATATTAGTTTCATGTTATGTAACGCTGGTTAATTTGGTCCGTTCTTATCACTTTTCTAAAATAATAGCAACTTTAAATCGTGAAACGTGAAACAACCATGTTTGCATTTTCTTATATTAGTTCTAGCATACAATTAAGTTTTCTCTGAAACTAGTCGGTAGAGTTGGCTAAAATTATCAATATTAGTTTCATGTTATGTAAAGCTGGTTAATTTGGTCCGTTCTTATCACCTTTCTAAAATAATAGCAACTTTAAATCGTGAAAAGTGAAACAACAATGTTTGCATTTTCTTATATTAGTTCTAGCATACAATTAAGTTTTCTCTGAAACTAGTCGGTAGAGTTGGCTAAAATTATCAATATTAGTTTTATGTTATGTAACGCTGGTTAATTTGGTTCGTTCTTATCACTTTTCTAAAATAATAGCAACTTTAAATCGTGAAACGTGAAACAACAATGTTTGCATTTTCTTATATTAGTTCTAGCATACAATTAAGTTTTCTCTGAAACTAGTCGGTAGAGTTGGCTAAAATTATCAATATTAGTTTCATGTTATGTAACGCTGGTTAATTTGGTCCGTTCTTATCACTTTTCTAAAATAATAGCAACTTTAAATCGTGAAACGTGAAACAACAATGTTTGCATTTTCTTATATTAGTTCTAGCATACAATTAAGTTTTCTCTGAAACTAGTCGGTGGAGTTGGGTAAAATTATCAATATTAGTTTTATGTTATGTAACGCTGGTTAATTTGGTCCGTTCTTATCACTTTTCTAAAATAATAGCAACTTTAAATCGTGAAACGTGAAACAACAATGTTTGCATTTTCTTATATTAGTTCTAGCATACAATTAAGTTTTCTCTGAAACTAGTCGGTAGAGTTGGCTAAAATTATCAATATTAGTTTTATATTATGTAACGCTGGTTAATTTGGTCCGTTCTTATCACTTTTCTAAAATAATAGCAACTTTAAATCGTGAAACGTGAAACAACAATGTTTGCATTTTCTTATATTAGTTCTAGCATACAATTAAGTTTTCTCTGAAACTAGTGGGTAGAGTTGGCTAAAATTATCAATATTAGTTTCATGTTATGTAACGCTGGTTAATTTGGTCCGTTCTTATCACTTTTCTAAAATAATAGCAACTTTAAATCGTGAAACGTGAAACAACAATGATGTCATTTTCTTATATCAGTTCTACCATACAATTAAGTTTTCTCTGAAACTAGTCGGTAGAGTTGGCTAAAATTATCAATATTAGTTTTAGGTTATGTAACGCTGGTTAATTTGGTCCGTTCTTATCACTTTTCTAAAATAATAGCAACTTTAAATCGTGAAACGTGAAACAACAATGTTTGCATTTTCTTATATTAGTTCTAGCATACAATTAAGTTTTCTCTTAAACTAGTCGGTAGAGTTGGCTAAAATTATCAATATTAGTTTCATGTTATGTAACGCTGGTTAATTTGGTCCGTTCTTATCACTTTTCTAAAATAATAGCAACTTTAAATCGTGAAACGTGAAACAACAATGTTTGCATTTTCTTATATTAGTTCTAGCATACAATTAAGTTTTCTCTGAAACTAGTCGGTAGAGTTGGCTAAAATTATCAATATTAGTTTCATGTTATGTAAAGCTGGTTAATTTGGTCCGGTCTTATCACTTTTCTAAAATAATAGCAACTTTAAATCGTGAAACGTGAAACAACAATGTTTGCATTTTCTTATATTAGTTCTAGCATACAATTAAGTTTTCTCTGAAACTAGTCGGTAGAGTTGGCTAAAATTATCAATATTAGTTTTATGTTATGTAACGCTGGTTAATTTGGTCCGTTCTTATCACTTTTCTAAAATAATAGCAACTTTAAATCGTGAAACGTGAAACAACAATGTTTGCATTTTCTTATATTAGTTCTAGCATACAATTAAGTTTTCTCTGAAACTAGTGGGTAGAGTTGGCTAAAATTATCAATATTAGTTTCATGTTATGTAACGCTGGTTAATTTGGTCCGTTCATATCACTTTTCTAAAATAATAGCAACTTTAAATCGTGAAACGTGAAACAACAATGTTGTCATTTTCTTATATCAGTTCTACCATACAATTAAGTTTTCTCTGAAACTAGTCGGTAGAGTTGGCTAAAATTATCAATATCAGTTTCATGTTATGTAAAGCTGGTTAATTTGGTCCGTTCTTATCACTTTTCTAAAATAATAGCAACTTTAAATCGTGAAACGTGAAACAACAATGTTTGCATTTTCTTATATTAGTTCTAGCATACAATTAAGTTTTCTCTGAAACTAGTCGGTAGAGTTGGCTAAAATTATCAATATTAGTTTTGTGTTATGTAAAGCTGATAAACTTGGTCCGTTCTTATCACTTTTCTAAAATAATAGCAACTTTGAATCGTGAAACGTGAAACAACAATGTTTGCATTTTCTTATATTAGTTCTAGCATACAATTAAGTTTTCTCTGAAACTAGTCGGTAGAGTTGGCTAAAATTATCAATATTAGTTTCATGTTATGTAAAGCTGGTTAATTTGGTCCGTTCTTATCACTTTTCTAAAATAATAGCAACTTTAAATCGTGAAACGTGAAACAACAATGTTTGCATTTTCTTATATTAGTTCTAGCATACAATTAAGTTTTCTCTGAAACTAGTCGGTAGAGTTGGCTAAAATTATCAATATTAATTTCATGTTATGTAAAGCTGGTTAATTTGGTCCGTTCTTATCACTTTTCTCAAATAATAGTAACTTTAAATCGTGAAACGTGAAACAACAATGTTTGCATGTTCTTTTATTATTTCTAGCATACAATTAAGTTTTCTCTGAAACTAGTCGGTAGAGTTGGGTAAAATTATCAATATTAGTTTCATGTTATGTAAAGCTGGTTAATTTGGTCCGTTCTTATCACTTTTCTAAAATAATAGCAACTTTAAATCGTGAAACGTGAAACAACAATGTTTGCATTTTCTTATATTAGTTCTAGCATACAATTAAGTTTTCTCTGAAACTAGTCGGTAGAGTTGGCTAAAATTATCAATATTAGTTTTATGTTATGTAACGCTGGTTAATTTGGTCCGTTCTTATCACTTTTCTAAAATAATAGCAACTTTAAATCGTGAAACGTGAAACAACAATGTTTTCATTTTCTTATATTCGTTCTAGCATACAATTAAGTTTTCTCTGAAACTAGTCGGTAGAGTTGGCTAAAATTATCAATATTAGTTTTATGTTATGTAACGCTGGTTAATTTGGTCCGTTCTTATCACTTTTCTAAAATAATAGCAACTTCAAATCGTGAAACGTGAAACAATCATGTTTGCATTTTTTTATATTCGTTCTAGCATACAATTAAGTTTTCTCTGAAACTAGTCGGTAGAGTTGGCTAAAATTATCAATATTAGTTTTATGTTATGTAACGCTGGTTAATTTGGTCCGTTCTTATCACTTTTCTAAAATAATAGCAACTTTAAATCGTGAAACGTGAAACAACAATGTTTGTATTTTCTTATATTAGTTCTAACATACAATTAAGTTTTCTCTGAAACTAGTCGGTAGAGATGGCTAAAATTATCAATATTAGTTTTACGTTATGTAACGCTGGTTAATTTGGTCCGTTCTTATCACTCTTCTAAAATAATAGCAACTTTAAATCGTGAAACATGAAACAACAATGTTTGCATTTTCTTATATTAGTTCTAGCATACAATTAAGTTTTCTCTGAAACTAGTCGGTAGAGTTGGCTAAAATTATCAATATTAGATTTGTGTTATGTAAAGCTGATAAACTTGGTCCGTTCTTATCACTTTTCTAAAATAATAGCAACTTTGAATCGTGAAACGTGAAACAACAATGTTTGCATTTTCTTATATTAGTTCTAGCATACAATTAAGTTTTCTCTGAAACTAGTCGGTAGAGTTGGCTAAAATTATCAATATTAGTTTTATGTTATGTAACGCTGGATAAGTTGGTCCATTCTTATCACTTTTCTAAAATAATAGCAACTTTAAATCGTGAAACGTGAAACAACAATGTTTGCATTTTCTTATATTAGTTCTAGCATACAATTAAGTTTTCTCTGAAACTAGTCGGTAGAGTTGGCTAAAATTATCAATATTAGTTTTACGTTATGTAACGCTGGTTAATTTGGTCCGTTCTTATCACTTTTCTAAAATAATAGCAACTTTAAATCGTGAAACGTGAAAGAACAATGTTTGCATTTTCTTATATTAGTTCTAGCATACAATTAAGTTTTCTCTAAAACTAGTCGGTAGAGTTGGCTAAAATTATCAATATTAGTTTCATGTTATGTAAAGCTGGTTAATTTGGTCCGTTCTTATCACTTTTCTAAAATAATAGCAACTTTAAATCATGAAACGTGAAACAACAATGTTTGCATTTTCTTATATCAGTTCTAGCATACAATTAAGTTTTCTCTGAAACTAGTCGGTAGAGTTGGCTAAAATTATCAATATTAGTTTTATGTTATGTAACGCTGGTTAATTTGGTCCGTTCTTATCACTTTTCTAAAATAATAGCAACTTTAAATCGTGAAACGTGAAACAACAATGTTTGCATTTTCTTATATTAGTTCTAGCATACAATTAAGTTTTCTCTGAAACTAGTCGTTAGAGTTCCTTAAAATTATCAATATTTGTTTCATGTTATGTAAAGCTGGTTAATTTGGTCCGTTCTTATCACTTTTCTAAAATAATAGCAACTTTAAATCGTGAAACGTGAAACAACAATGTTTGCATTTTCTTATATTAGTTCTAGCATACAATTAAGTTTTCTCTGAAACTAGTCGGTAGAGTTGGCTAAAATTATCAATATTAGTTTTATGTTATGTAAATCTGGTTAATTTGGTCCGTTCTTATCACTTTTCTAAAATAATAGCAACTTTAAATCTTGAAACGTGAAACAACAATGTTTGCATTTTCTTATATCAGTTCTAGCATACAATTAAGTTTTCTCTGAAACTAGTCGGTAGAGTTGGCTAAAATTATCAATATTAGTTTCATGTTATGTAAAGCTGGTTAATTTGGTCCGTTCTTATCACTTTTCTAAAATAATAGCAACTTTAAATCGTGAAACGTGAAACAACAATGTTTGCATTTTCTTATATTAGTTCTAGCATACAATTAAGATTTTTCTGAAACTAGTCGGTAGAGTTGGCTAAAATTATCAATATTAGTTTTATGTTATGTAACGCTGGATAATTTGGTCCGTTCTTATCACTTTTCTAAAATAATAGCAACTTTAAATCGTGAAACGTGAAACAACAATGTTTGCATTTTCTTATATTAGTTCTAGCATACAATTAAGTTTTCTCTGAAACTAGTCGGTAGAGTTGGCTAAAATTATCAATATTAGTTTTACGTTATGTAACGCTGGTTAATTTGGTCCGTTCTTATCACTTTTCTAAAATAATAGCAACTTTAAATCGTGAAACGTGAAACAACAATGTTTGCATTTTCTTATATTAGTTCTAGCATACAATTAAGTTTTCTCTGAAACTAGTCGTTAGAGTTCCTTAAAATTATCAATATTTGTTTCATGTTATGTAAAGGTGGTTAATTTGGTCCGTTCTTATCACTTTTCTAAAATAATAGCAACTTTAAATCGTGAAACGTGAAACAACAATATTTGCATTTTCTTATATTAGTTCTAGCATACAATTAAGTTTTCTCTGAAACTAGTCGGTAGAGTTGGCTAAAATTATCAATATTAGTTTTATGTTATGTAACGCTGGTTAATTTGGTCCGTTCTTATCACTTTTCTAAAATAATAGCAACTTTAAATCTTGAAACGTGAAACAACAATGTTTGCATTTTCTTATATTAGTTCTAGCATACAATTAAGTTTTCTTTGAAACTAGTCGGTAGAGTTGGCTAAAATTATCAATATTAGTTTCATGTTATGTAAAGCTGGTTAATTTGGTCCGTTCTTATCACTTTTCTAAAATAATAGCAACTTTGAATCGTGAAACGTGAAACAACAATGTTTGCATTTTCTTATATTAGTTCTAGCATACAATTAAGTTTTCTCTGAAACTAGTCGGTAGAGTTGGCTAAAATTATCAATATTAGTTTTGTGTTATGTAAAGCTCATAAACTTCGTCCGTTCTTATCACTTTTCTAAAATAATAGCAACTTTGAATCGTGAAACGTGAAACAACAATGTTTGCATTTTCTTATATTAGTTCTAGCATACAATTAAGTTTTCTCTGAAACTAGTCGGTAGAGTTGGCTAAAATTATCAATATTAGTTTTATGTTATGTATCGCTGGTTAATTTGGTCCGTTCTTATCACTTTTCTAAAATAATAGCAACTTTAAATCGTGAAACGTGAAACAACAATGTTTGTATTTTCTTATATTAGTTCTAACATACAATTAAGTTTTCTCTGAAACTAGTCGGTAGAGTTGGCTAAAATTATCAATATTAGTTTTACGTTATGTAACGCTGGTTAATTTGGTCCGTTCTTATCACTCTTCTAAAATAATAGCAACTTTAAATCGTGAAACGTGAAACAACAATGTTTGCATTTTCTTATATTAGTTCTAGCATACAATTAAGTTTTCTCTGAAACTAGTCGGTAGAGTTGGCTAAAATTATCAATATTAGATTTGTGTTATGTAAAGCTGATAAACTTGGTCCGTTCTTATCACTTTTCTAAAATAATAGCAACTTTGAATCGTGAAACGTGAAACAACAATGTTTGCATTTTCTTATATTAGTTCTAGCATACAATTAAGTTTTCTCTGAAACTAGTCGGTAGAGTTGGCTAAAATTATCAATATTAGTTTTATGTTATGTAACGCTGGATAAGTTGGTCCATTCTTATCACTTTTCTAAAATAATAGCAACTTTAAATCGTGAAACGTGAAACAACAATGTTTGCATTTTCTTATATTAGTTCTAGCATACAATTAAGTTTTCTCTGAAACTAGTCGGTAGAGTTGGCTAAAATTATCAATATTAGTTTTACGTTATGTAACGCTGGTTAATTTGGTCCGTTCTTATCACTTTTCTAAAATAATAGCAACTTTAAATCGTGAAACGTGAAACAACAATGTTTGCATTTTCTTATATTAGTTCTAGCATACAATTAAGTTTTCTCTAAAACTAGTCGGTAGAGTTGGCTAAAATTATCAATATTAGTTTCATGTTATGTAAAGCTGGTTAATTTGGTCCGTTCTTATCACTTTTCTAAAATAATAGCAACTTTAAATCATGAAACGTGAAACAACAATGTTTGCATTTTCTTATATCAGTTCTAGCATACAATTAAGTTTTCTCTGAAACTAGTCGGTAGAGTTGGCTAAAATTATCAATATTAGTTTTATGTTATGTAACGCTGGTTAATTTGGTCCGTTCTTATCACTTTTCTAAAATAATAGCAACTTTAAATCGTGAAACGTGAAACAACAATGTTTGCATTTTCTTATATTAGTTCTAGCATACAATTAAGTTTTCTCTGAAACTAGTCGTTAGAGTTCCTTAAAATTATCAATATTTGTTTCATGTTATGTAAAGCTGGTTAATTTGGTCCGTTCTTATCACTTTTCTAAAATAATAGCAACTTTAAATCGTGAAACGTGAAACAACAATGTTTGCATTTTCTTATATTAGTTCTAGCATACAATTAAGTTTTCTCTGAAACTAGTCGGTAGAGTTGGCTAAAATTATCAATATTAGTTTTATGTTATGTAAATCTGGTTAATTTGGTCCGTTCTTATCACTTTTCTAAAATAATAGCAACTTTAAATCTTGAAACGTGAAACAACAATGTTTGCATTTTCTTATATCAGTTCTAGCATACAATTAAGTTTTCTCTGATACTAGTCGGTAGAGTTGGCTAAAATTATCAATATTAGTTTCATGTTATGTAAAGCTGGTTAATTTTGTCCGTTCTTATCACTTTTCTAAAATAATAGCAACTTTAAATCGTGAAACGTGAAACAACAATGTTTGCATTTTCTTATATTAGTTCTAGCATACAATTAAGATTTTTCTGAAACTAGTCGGTAGAGTTGGCTAAAATTATCAATATTAGTTTTATGTTATGTAACGCTGGATAATTTGGTCCGTTCTTATCACTTTTCTAAAATAATAGCAACTTTAAATCGTGAAACGTGAAACAACAATGTTTGCATATTCTTATATTAGTTCTAGCATACAATTAAGTTTTCTCTGAAACTAGTCGGTAGAGTTGGCTAAAATTATCAATATTAGTTTCATGTTATGTAAAGCTGGTTAATTTGGTCCGTTCTTATCACTTTTCTAAAATAATAGCAACTTTAAATCGTGAAACGTGAAACAACAATGTTTGCATTTTCTTATATTAGTTCTAGCATACAATTAAGTTTTCTCTGAAACTAGTCGGTAGAGTTGGCTAAAATTATCAATATTAGTTTTGTGTTATGTAAAGCTGGTTAATTTGGTCCGTTCTTATCACTTTTCTAAAATAATAGCAACTTTAAATCGTGAAAAGTGAAACAACAATGTTTGCATTTTCTTATATTAGTTCTAGCATACAATTAAGTTTTCTCTGAAACTAGTCGGTAGAGTTGGCTAAAATTATCAATATTAGATTTGTGTTATGTAAAGCTGATAAACTTGGTCCGTTCTTATCACTTTTCTAAAATATTAGCAACTTTGAATCGTGAAACGTGAAACAACAATGTTTGCATTTTCTTATATCAGTTCTAGCATACAATTAAGTTTTCTCTGAAACTAGTCGGTAGAGTTGGCTAAAATTATCAATATTAGTTTCATGTTATGTAAAGCTGGTTAATTTGGTCCGTTCTTATCACTTTTCTAAAATAATAGCAACTTTAAATCGTGAAACGTGAAACAACAATGTTTGCATTTTCTTATATTAGTTCTAGCATACAATTAAGTTTTCTCTGAAACTAGTCGGTAGAGTTGGCTAAAATTATCAATATTAGTTTCATGTTATGTAAAGCTGGTTAATTTGGTCCGTTCTTATCACTTTTCTAAAATAATAGCAACTTTAAATCGTGAAACGTGAAATAACAATGTTTGCATTTTCTTATATTAGTTCTAGCATACAATTAAGTTTTCTCTGAAACTAGTCGGTAGAGTTGGCTAAAATTATCAATATTAGTTTTATGTTATGTAACGCTGGATAAGTTGGTCCATTCTTATCACTTTTCTAAAATAATAGCAACTTTAAATCGTGAAACGTGAAACAACAATGTTTGCATTTTCTTATATTAGTTCTAGCATACAATTAAGTTTTCTCTGAAACTAGTCGGTAGAGTTGGCTAAAATTATCAATATTAGTTTTACGTTATGTAACGCTGGTTAATTTGGTCCGTTCTTATCACTTTTCTAAAATAATAGCAACTTTAAATCGTGAAACGTGAAAGAACAATGTTTGCATTTTCTTATATTAGTTCTAGCATACAATTAAGTTTTCTCTGAAACTAGTCGGTAGAGTTGGCTAAAATTATCAATATTAGTTTTATGTTATGTAACGCTGGTTAATTTGGTCCGTTCTTATCACTTTTCTAAAATAATAGCAACTTTAAATCGTGAAACGTGAAACAACAATGTTTGCATTTTCTTATATTAGTTCTAGCATACAATTAAGTTTTCTCTGAAACTAGTCGTTAGAGTTCCTTAAAATTATCAATATTTGTTTCATGTTATGTAAAGCTGGTTAATTTGGTCCGTTCTTATCACTTTTCTAAAATAATAGCAACTTTAAATCGTGAAACGTGAAACAACAATGTTTGCATTTTCTTATATTAGTTCTAGCATACAATTAAGTTTTCTCTGAAACTAGTCGGTAGAGTTGGCTAAAATTATCAATATTAGTTTTATGTTATGTAAATCTGGTTAATTTGGTCCGTTCTTATCACTTTTCTAAAATAATAGCAACTTTAAATCTTGAAACGTGAAACAACAATGTTTGCATTTTCTTATATCAGTTCTAGCATACAATTAAGTTTTCTCTGAAACTAGTCGGTAGAGTTGGCTAAAATTATCAATATTAGTTTCATGTTATGTAAAGCTGGTTAATTTGGTCCGTTCTTATCACTTTTCTAAAATAATAGCAACTTTAAATCGTGAAACGTGAAACAACAATGTTTGCATTTTCTTATATTAGTTCTAGCATACAATTAAGATTTTTCTGAAACTAGTCGGTAGAGTTGGCTAAAATTATCAATATTAGTTTTATGTTATGTAACGCTGGATAATTTGGTCCGTTCTTATCACTTTTCTAAAATAATAGCAACTTTAAATCGTGAAACGTGAAACAACAATGTTTGCATTTTCTTATATTAGTTCTAGCATACAATTAAGTTTTCTCTGAAACTAGTCGGTAGAGTTGGCTAAAATTATCAATATTAGTTTTGTGTTATGTAAAGCTCATAAACTTGGTCCGTTCTTATCACTTTTCTAAAATAATAGCAACTTTGAATCGTGAAACGTGAAACAACAATGTTTGCATTTTCTTATATTAGTTCTAGCATACAATTAAGTTTTCTCTGAAACTAGTCGGTAGAGTTGGCTAAAATTATCAATATTAGTTTTATGTTATGTATCGCTGGTTAATTTGGTCCGTTCTTATCACTTTTCTAAAATAATAGCAACTTTAAATCGTGAAACGTGAAACAACAATGTTTGTATTTTCTTATATTAGTTCTAACATACAATTAAGTTTTCTCTGAAACTAGTCGGTAGAGTTGGCTAAAATTATCAATATTAGTTTTACGTTATGTAACGCTGGTTAATTTGGTCCGTTCTTATCACTCTTCTAAAATAATAGCAACTTTAAATCGTGAAACGTGAAACAACAATGTTTGCATTTTCTTATATTAGTTCTAGCATACAATTAAGTTTTCTCTGAAACTAGTCGGTAGAGTTGGCTAAAATTATCAATATTAGTTTCATGTTATGTAAAGCTGGTTAATTTGGTCCGTTCTTATCACTTTTCTAAAATAATAGCAACTTTAAATCATGAAACGTGAAACAACAATGTTTGCATTTTCTTATATCAGTTCTAGCATACAATTAAGTTTTCTCTGAAACTAGTCGGTAGAGTTGGCTAAAATTATCAATATTAGTTTTATGTTATGTAACGCTGGTTAATTTGGTCCGTTCTTATCACTTTTCTAAAATAATAGCAACTTTAAATCGTGAAACGTGAAACAACAATGTTTGCATTTTCTTATATTAGTTCTAGCATACAATTAAGTTTTCTCTGAAACTAGTCGTTAGAGTTCCTTAAAATTATCAATATTTGTTTCATGTTATGTAAAGCTGGTTAATTTGGTCCGTTCTTATCACTTTTCTAAAATAATAGCAACTTTAAATCGTGAAACGTGAAACAACAATGTTTGCATTTTCTTATATTAGTTCTAGCATACAATTAAGTTTTCTCTGAAACTAGTCGGTAGAGTTGGCTAAAATTATCAATATTAGTTTTATGTTATGTAAATCTGGTTAATTTGGTCCGTTCTTATCACTTTTCTAAAATAATAGCAACTTTAAATCTTGAAACGTGAAACAACAATGTTTGCATTTTCTTATATCAGTTCTAGCATACAATTAAGTTTTCTCTGAAACTAGTCGGTAGAGTTGGCTAAAATTATCAATATTAGTTTCATGTTATGTAAAGCTGGTTAATTTGGTCCGTTCTTATCACTTTTCTAAAATAATAGCAACTTTAAATCGTGAAACGTGAAACAACAATGTTTGCATTTTCTTATATTAGTTCTAGCATACAATTAAGATTTTTCTGAAACTAGTCGGTAGAGTTGGCTAAAATTATCAATATTAGTTTTATGTTATGTAACGCTGGATAATTTGGTCCGTTCTTATCACTTTTCTAAAATAATAGCAACTTTAAATCGTGAAACGTGAAACAACAATGTTTGCATTTTCTTATATTAGTTCTAGCATACAATTAAGTTTTCTCTGAAACTAGTCGGTAGAGTTGGCTAAAATTATCAATATTAGTTTCATGTTATGTAAAGCTGGTTAATTTGGTCCGTTCTTATCACTTTTCTAAAATAATAGCAACTTTAAATCGTGAAACGTGAAACAACAATGTTTGCATTTTCTTATATTAGATCTAGCATACAATTAAGTTTTCTCTGAAACTAGTCGGTAGAGTTGGCTAAAATTATCAATATTAGTTTTGTGTTATGTAAAGCTGGTTAATTTGGTCCGTTCTTATCACTTTTCTAAAATAATAGCAACTTTAAATCGTGAAACGTGAAACAACAATGTTTGCATTTTCTTATATTAGTTCTAGCATACAATTAAGTTTTCTCTGAAACTAGTCGGTAGAGTTGGCTAAAATTATCAATATTAGATTTGTGTTATGTAAAGCTGATAAACTTGGTCCGTTCTTATCACTTTTCTAAAATATTAGCAACTTTGAATCGTGAAACGTGAAACAACAATGTTTGCATTTTCTTATATCAGTTCTAGCATACAATTAAGTTTTCTCTGAAACTAGTCGGTAGAGTTGGCTAAAATTATCAATATTAGTTTCATGTTATGTAAAGCTGGTTAATTTGGTCCGTTCTTATCACTTTTCTAAAATAATAGCAACTTTAAATCGTGAAACGTGAAACAACAATGTTTGCATTTTCTTATATTAGTTCTAGCATACAATTAAGTTTTCTCTGAAACTAGTCGGTAGAGTTGGCTAAAATTATCAATATTAGTTTCATGTTATGTAAAGCTGGTTAATTTGGTCCGTTCTTATCACTTTTCTAAAATAATAGCAACTTTAAATCGTGAAACGTGAAATAACAATGTTTGCATTTTCTTATATTAGTTCTAGCATACAATTAAGATTTTTCTGAAACTAGTCGGTAGAGTTGGCTAAAATTATCAATATTAGTTTTATGTTATGTAACGCTGGATAATTTGGTCCGTTCTTATCACTTTTCTAAAATAATAGCAACTTTAAATCGTGAAACGTGAAACAACAATGTTTGCATTTTCTTATATTAGTTCTAGCATACAATTAAGTTTTCTCTGAAACTAGTCGGTAGAGTTGGCTAAAATTATCAATATTAGTTTTACGTTATGTAACGCTGGTTAATTTGGTCCGTTCTTATCACTTTTCTAAAATAATAGCAACTTTAAATCGTGAAACGTGAAACAACAATGTTTGCATTTTCTTATATTAGTTCTAGCATACAATTAAGTTTTCTCTGAAACTAGTCGGTAGAGTTAGCTAAAATTATCAATATTAGTTTTGTGTTATGTAAAGCTGGTTAATTTGGTCCGTTCTTATCACTTTTCTAAAATAATAGCAACTTTAAATCGTGAAACGTGAAACAACAATGTTTGCATTTTCTTATATTAGTTCTAGCATACAATTAAGTTTTCTCTGAAACTAGTCGGTAGAGTTGGCTAAAATTATCAATATTAGTTTTATGTTATGTAACGCTGGTTAATTTGGTCCGTTCTTATCACTTTTCTAAAATAATAGCAACTTTAAATCTTGAAACGTGAAACAACAATGTTTGCATTTTCTTATATCAGTTCTAGCATACAATTAAGTTTTCTCTGAAACTAGTCGGTAGAGTTGGCTAAAATTATCAATATTAGTTTCATGTTATGTAAAGCTGGTTAATTTGGTCCGTTCTTATCACTTTTCTAAAATAATAGCAACTTTAAATCGTGAAACGTGAAACAACAATGTTTGCATTTTCTTATATTAGTTCTAGCATACAATTAAGTTTTCTCTGAAACTAGTCGGTAGAGTTGGCTAAAATTATCAATATTAGTTTCATGTTATGTAAAGCTGGTTAATTTGGTCCGTTCTTATCACTTTTCTAAAATAATAGCAACTTTAAATCGTGAAACGTGAAACAACAATGTTTGCATTTTCTTATATTAGTTCTAGCATACAATTAAGTTTTCTCTGAAACTAGTCGGTAGAGTTGGCTAAAATTATCAATATTAGTTTTGTGTTATGTAAAGCTGATAAAATTGGTCCGTTCTTATCACTTTTCTAAAATAATAGCAACTTTAAATCGTGAAACGTGAAACAACAATGTTTGCATTTTCTTATATTAGTTCTAGCATACAATTAAGATTTCTCTGAAACTAGTCGGTAGAGTTGGCTAAAATTATCAATATTAGTTTTATGTTATGTAACGCTGGTTAATTTGGTCCGTTCTTATCACTTTTCTAAAATAATAGCAACTTTAAATCGTGAAACGTGAAACAACAATGTTTGCATTTTCTTATATTAGTTCTAGCATACAATTAAGTTTTCTCTGAAACTAGTCGGTAGAGTTAGCTAAAATTATCAATATTAGTTTTGTGTTATGTAAAGCTGGTTAATTTGGTCCGTTCTTATCACTTTTCTAAAATAATAGCAACTTTAAATCGTGAAACGTGAAACAACAATGTTTGCATTTTCTTATATTAGTTCTAGCATACAATTAAGTTTTCTCTGAAACTATTCGGTAGAGTTGGCTAAAATTATCAATATTAATTTTATGTTATGTAAAGCTGGTTAATTTGGTCCGTTCTTATCACTTTTCTAAAATAATAGCAACTTTAAATCGTGAAACGTGAAACAACAATGTTTGCATTTTCTTATATTAGTTCTAGCATACAATTAAGTTTTCTCTGAAACTAGTCGGTAGAGTTGGCTAAAATTATCAATATAAGTTTCATGTTATGTAAAGCTGGTTAATTTGGTCCGTTCTTATCACTTTTCTAAAATAATAGCAACTTTAAATCGTGAAACGTGAAACAACAATGTTTGCATTTTCTTATATTAGTTCTAGCATACAATTAAGTTTTCTCTGAAACTAGTCGGTAGAGTTGGCTAAAATTATCAATATTAGTTTCATGTTATGTAAAGCTGGTTAATTTGGTCCGTTCTTATCACTTTTCTAAAATAATAGCAACTTTAAATCGTGAAACGTGAAACAACAATGTTTGCATTTTCTTATATTAGTTCTAGCATACAATTAAGTTTTCTCTGAAACTAGTCGGTAGAGTTGGCTAAAATTATCAATATTAGTTTTATGTTATGTAACGCTGGTTAATTTGGTCCGTTCTTATCACTTTTCTAAAATAATAGCAACTTTAAATCGTGAAACGTGAAACAACAATGTTTGCATTTTCTTATATTAGTTCTAGCATACAATTAAGTTTTCTCTGAAACTAGTCGGTAGAGTTGGCTAAAATTATCAATATAAGTTTCATGTTATGTAAAGCTGGTTAATTTGGTCCGTTCTTATCACTTTTCTAAAATAATAGCAACTTTAAATCGTGCAACGTGAAACAACAATGTTTGCATTTTCTTATATTAGTTCTAGCATACAATTAAGTTTTCTCTGAAACTAGTCGGTAGAGTTGGCTAAAATTATCAATATTAGTTTCATGTTATGTAAAGCTGGTTAATTTGGTCCGTTCTTATCACTTTTCTAAAATAATATCAACTTTAAATCGTGAAACGTGAAACAACAATGTTTGCATTTTCTTATATTAGTTCTAGCATACAATTAAGTTTTCTCTGAAACTAGTCGGTAGAGTTGGCTAAAATTATCAATATTAGTTTCATGTTATGTAAAGCTGGTTAATTTGGTCCGTTCTTATCACCTTTCTAAAATAATAGCAACTTTAAATCGTGAAACCTGAAACAACAATGTTTGCATGTTCTTATATTAGTTCTAGCATACAATTAAGTTTTCTCTGAAACTAGTCGGTAGAGTTGGCTAAAATTATCAATATTAGTTTCATGTTATGTAACGCTGGTTAATTTGGTCCGTTCTTATCACTTTTCTAAAATAATAGCAACTTTAAATCTTGAAACGTGAAACAACAATGTTTGCATTTTCTTATATCAGTTCTAGCATACAATTAAGTTTTCTCTGAAACTAGTCGGTAGGGTTGGCTAAAATTATCAATATAAGTTTCATGTTATGTAAAGCTGGTTAATTTGGTCCGTTCTTATCACTTTTCTAAAATAATAGCAACTTTAAATCGTGAAACGTGAAACATCAATGTTTGCATTTTCTTATATTAGTTCTAGCATACAATTAAGTTTTCTCTGAAACTAGTCGGTAGAGTTGGCTAAAATTATCAATATTAATTTCATGTTATGTAAAGCTGGTTAATTTGGTCCGTTCTTATCACTTTTCTCAAATAATAGTAACTTTAAATCGTGAAACGTGAAACAACAATGTTTGCATGTTCTTTTATTATTTCTAGCATACAATTAAGTTTTCTCTGAAACTAGTCGGTAGAGTTGGATAAAATTATCAATATTAGTTTCATGTTATGTAAAGCTGGTTAATTTGGTCCGTTCTTATCACTTTTCTAAAATATTAGCAACTTTGAATCGTGAAACGTGAAACAACAATGTTTGCATTTTCTTATATTAGTTCTAGCATACAATTAAGTTTTCTCTGAAACTAGTCGGTAGAGTTGGCTAAAATTATCAATATTAGTTTTATTTTATGTAACGCTGATTAGTTTGGTCCTTTCTTATCACTTTTGTAAAATAATAGCAACTTTAAATCGTGAAACGTGAAACAACAATGTTTGCATTTTCTTATATTAGTTCTAACATACAATTAAGTTTTCTCTGAAACTAGTCGGTAGAGTTGGCTAAAATTATCAATATTAGTTTTACGTTATGTAACGCTGGTTAATTTGGTCCGTTCTTATCACTCTTCTAAAATAATAGCAACTTTAAATCGTGAAACGTGAAACAACAATGTTTGCATTTTCTTATATTAGTTCTAGCATACAATTAAGTTTTCTCTGAAACTAGTCGGTAGAGTTGGCTAAAATTATCAATATTAGTTTTATTTTATGTAACGCTGATTAGTTTGGTCCTTTCTTATCACTTTTGTAAAATAATAGCAACTTTAAATCGTGAAACGTGAAACAACAATGTTTGCATTTTCTTATATTAGTTCTAACATACAATTAAGTTTTCTCTGAAACTAGTCGGTAGAGTTGGCTAAAATTATCAATATTAGTTTTACGTTATGTAACGCTGGTTAATTTGGTCCGTTCTTATCACTCTTCTAAAATAATAGCAACTTTAAATCGTGAAACGTGAAACAACAATGTTTGCATTTTCTTATATTAGTTCTAGCATACAATTAAGTTTTCTCTGAAACTAGTCGGTAGAGTTGGCTAAAATTATCAATATTAGATTTGTGTTATGTAAAGCTGATAAACTTGGTCCGTTCTTATCACTTTTCTAAAATATTAGCAACTTTGAATCGTGAAACGTGAAACAACAATGTTTGCATTTTCTTATATTAGTTCTAGCATACAATTAAGTTTTCTCTGAAACTAGTCGGTAGAGTTGGCTAAAATTATCAATATTAGTTTTATGTTATGTAACGCTGGATAAGTTGGTCCATTCTTATCACTTTTCTTAAATAATAGCAACTTTAAATCGTGAAACGTGAAACAACAATGTTTGCATTTTCTTATATTAGTTCTAGCATACAATTAAGTTTTCTCTGAAACTAGTCGTTAGAGTTCCTTAAAATTATCAATATTTGTTTCATGTTATGTAAAGCTGGTTAATTTGGTCCGTTCTTATCACTTTTCTAAAATAATAGCAAATTTAAATCGTGAAACGTGAAACAACAATGTTTGCATTTTCTTATATTAGTTCTAGCATACAATTAAGTTTTCTCTGAAACTAGTCGGTAGAGTTGGCTAAAATTATCAATATTAGTTTTATGTTATGTAACGCTGGTTAATTTGGTCCGTTCTTATCACTTTTCTAAAATAATAGCAACTTTAAATCTTGAAACGTGAAACAACAATGTTTGCATTTTCTTATATCAGTTCTAGCATACAATTAAGTTTTCTCTGAAACTAGTCGGTAGAGTTGGCTAAAATTATCAATATTAGTTTCATGTTATGTAAAGCTGGTTAATTTGGTCCGTTCTTATCACTTTTCTAAAATAATAGCAACTTTAAATCGTGAAACGTGAAACAACAATGTTTGCATTTTCTTATATTAGTTCTAGCATACAATTAAGTTTTCTCTGAAACTAGTCGGTAGAGTTGGCTAAAATTATCAATATTAGTTTCATGTTATGTAAAGCTGGTTAATTTGGTCCGTTCTTATCACTTTTCTAAAATAATAGCAACTTTAAATCGTGAAACGTGAAACAACAATGTTTGCATTTTCTTATATTAGTTCTAGCATACAATTAAGTTTTCTCTGAAACTAGTCGGTAGAGTTGGCTAAAATTATCAATATTAGTTTTGTGTTATGTAAAGCTGATAAAATTGGTCCGTTCTTATCACTTTTCTAAAATAATAGCAACTTTGAATCGTGAAACGTGAAACAACAATGTTTGCATTTTCTTATATTAGTTCTAGCATACAATTAAGATTTCTCTGAAACTAGTCGGTAGAGTTGGCTAAAATTATCAATATTAGTTTTATGTTATGTAACGCTGGTTAATTTGGTCCGTTCTTATCACTTTTCTAAAATAATAGCAACTTTAAATCGTGAAACGTGAAACAACAATGTTTGCATTTTCTTATATTAGTTCTAGCATACAATTAAGTTTTCTCTGAAACTAGTCGGTAGAGTTGGCTAAAATTATCAATATTAGTTTCATGTTATGTAACGCTGGTTAATTTGGTCCGTTCTTATCACTTTTCTAAAATAATAGCAACTTTAAATCGTGAAACGTGAAACAACAATGTTTGCATTTTCTTATATTAGTTCTAGCATACAATTAAGTTTTCTCTGAAACTAGTCGGTAGAGTTGGCTAAAATTATCAATATAAGTTTCATGTTATGTAAAGCTGGTTAATTTGGTCCGTTCTTATCACTTTTCTAAAATAATAGCAACTTTAAATCGTGAAACGTGAAACAACAATGTTTGCATTTTCTTATATTAGTTCTAGCATACAATTAAGTTTTCTCTGAAACTAGTCGGTAGAGTTGGCTAAAATTATCAATATTAGTTTCATGTTATGTAAAGCTGATAAACCTGGTCCGTTCTTATCACTTTTCTATAATAATAGCAACTTTAAATCGTGAAACGTGAAACAACAATGTTTGCATTTTCTTATATTAGTTCTAGCATACAATTAAGTTTTCTCTGAAACTAGTCGGTAGAGTTGGCTAAAATTATCAATATTAGTTTTATGTTATGTAACGCTGGTTAATTTGGTCCGTTCTTATCACTTTTCTAAAATAATAGCAACTTTAAATCGTGAAACGTGAAACAACAATGTTTGCATTTTCTTATATTAGTTCTAGCATACAATTAAGTTTTCTCTGAAACTAGTCGGTAGAGTTGGCTAAAATTATCAATATAAGTTTCATGTTATGTAAAGCTGGTTAATTTGGTCCGTTCTTATCACTTTTCTAAAATAATAGCAACTTTAAATCGTGAAACGTGAAACAACAATGTTTGCATTTTCTTATATTAGTTCTAGCATACAATTAAGTTTTCTCTGAAACTAGTCGGTAGAGTTGGCTAAAATTATCAATATTAGTTTCATGTTATGTAAAGCTGGTTAATTTGGTCCGTTCTTATCACTTTTCTAAAATAATAGCAACTTTAAATCGTGAAACGTGAAACAACAATGTTTGCATTTTCTTATATTAGTTCTAGCATACAATTAAGTTTTCTCTGAAACTAGTCGGTAGAGTTGGCTAAAATTATCAATATTAGTTTCATGTTATGTAACGCTGGTTAATTTGGTCCGTTCTTATCACTTTTCTAAAATAATAGCAACTTTAAATCATGAAACAAGAAACAACAATGTTTGCATTTTCTTATATCAGTTCTAGCATACAATTAAGTTTTCTCTGAAACTAGTCGGTAGAGTTGGCTAAAATTATCAATATTAGTTTCATGTTATGTAAAGCTGGTTAATTTGGTCCGTTCTTATCACTTTTCTAAAATAATAGCAACTTTAAATCATGAAACGTGAAACAACAATGTTTGCATTTTCTATATCAGTTCTAGCATACAATTAAGTTTTCTCTGAAACTAGTCGGTAGAGTTGGCTAAAATTATCAATATTAGTTTCATGTTATGTAAAGCTGGTTAATTTGGTCCGTTCTTATCACTTTTCTAAAATAATAGCAACTTTGAATCGTGAAACGTGAAACAACAATGTTTGCATTTTCTTATATTAGTTCTAGCATACAATTAAGTTTTCTCTGAAACTAGTCGGTAGAGTTGGCTAAAATTATCAATATTAGATTTGTGTTATGTAAAGCTGATAAACTTGGTCCGTTCTTATCACTTTTCTAAAATAATAGCAACTTTGAATCGTGAAACGTGAAACAACAATGTTTGCATTTTCTTATATTAGTTCTAGCATACAATTAAGTTTTCTCTGAAACTAGTCGGTAGAGTTGGCTAAAATTATCAATATTAGTTTTATGTTATGTAACGCTGGATAAGTTGGTCCATTCTTATCACTTTTCTAAAATAATAGCAACTTTAAATCGTGAAACGTGAAACAACAATGTTTGCATTTTCTTATATTAGTTCTAGCATACAATTAAGTTTTCTCTGAAACTAGTCGGTAGAGTTGGCTAAAATTATCAATATTAGTTTTACGTTATGTAACGCTGGTTAATTTGGTCCGTTCTTATCACTTTTCTAAAATAATAGCAACTTTAAATCGTGAAACGTGAAACAACAATGTTTGCATTTTCTTATATTAGTTCTAGCATACAATTAAGTTTTCTCTAAAACTAGTCGGTAGAGTTGGCTAAAATTATCAATATTAGTTTCATGTTATGTAAAGCTGGTTAATTTGGTCCGTTCTTATCACTTTTCTAAAATAATAGCAACTTTAAATCGTGAAACGTGAAACAACAATGTTTGCATTTTCTTATATTAGTTCTAGCATACAATTAAGTTTTCTCTGAAACTAGTCGTTAGAGTTCCTTAAAATTATCAATATTTGTTTCATGTTATGTAAAGCTGGTTAATTTGGTCCGTTCTTATCACTTTTCTAAAATAATAGCAACTTTAAATCGTGAAACGTGAAACAACAATGTTTGCATTTTCTTATATTAGTTCTAGCATACAATTAAGTTTTCTCTGAAACTAGTCGGTAGAGTTGGCTAAAATTATCAATATTAGTTTTATGTTATGTAAATCTGGTTAATTTGGTCCGTTCTTATCACTTTTCTAAAATAATAGCAACTTTAAATCTTGAAACGTGAAACAACAATGTTTGCATTTTCTTATATCAGTTCTAGCATACAATTAAGTTTTCTCTGAAACTAGTCGGTAGAGTTGGCTAAAATTATCAATATTAGTTTCACGTTATGTAAAGCTGGTTAATTTGGTCCGTTCTTATCACTTTTCTAAAATAATAGCAACTTTAAATCGTGAAACGTGAAACAACAATGTTTGCATTTTCTTATATTAGTTCTAGCATACAATTAAGATTTTTCTGAAACTAGTCGGTAGAGTTGGCTAAAATTATCAATATTAGTTTTATGTTATGTAACGCTGGATAATTTGGTCCGTTCTTATCACTTTTCTAAAATAATAGCAACTTTAAATCGTGAAACGTGAAACAACAATGTTTGCATTTTCTTATATTAGTTCTAGCATACAATTAAGTTTTCTCTGAAACTAGTCGGTAGAGTTGGCTAAAATTATCAATATTAGTTTTACGTTATGTAACGCTGGTTAATTTGGTCCGTTCTTATCACTTTTCTAAAATAATAGCAACTTTAAATCGTGAAACGTGAAACAACAATGTTTGCATTTTCTTATATTAGTTCTAGCATACAATTAAGTTTTCTCTGAAACTAGTCGGTAGAGTTAGCTAAAATTATCAATATTAGTTTTGTGTTATGTAAAGCTGGTTAATTTGGTCCGTTCTTATCACTTTTCTAAAATAATAGCAACTTTAAATCGTGAAACGTGAAACAACAATGTTTGCATTTTCTTATATTAGTTCTAGCATACAATTAAGTTTTCTCTGAAACTAGTCGGTAGAGTTGGCTAAAATTATCAATATTAGTTTTATGTTATGTAACGCTGGTTAATTTGGTCCGTTCTTATCACTCTTCTAAAATAATAGCAACTTTAAATCTTGAAACGTGAAACAACAATGTTTGCATTTTCTTATATCAGTTCTAGCATACAATTAAGTTTTCTCTGAAACTAGTCGGTAGAGTTGGCTAAAATTATCAATATTAGTTTCATGTTATGTAAAGCTGGTTAATTTGGTCCGTTCTTATCACTTTTCTAAAATAATAGCAACTTTAAATCGTGAAACGTGAAACAACAATGTTTTCATTTTCTTATATTAGTTCTAGCATACAATTAAGTTTTCTCTGAAACTAGTCGGTAGAGTTGGCTAAAATTATCAATATTAGTTTCATGTTATGTAAAGCTGGTTAATTTGGTCCGTTCTTATCACTTTTCTAAAATAATAGCAACTTTAAATCGTGAAACGTGAAACAACAATGTTTGCATTTTCTTATATTAGTTCTAGCATACAATTAAGTTTTCTCTGAAACTAGTCGGTAGAGTTGGCTAAAATTATCAATATTAGTTTTGTGTTATGTAAAGCTGATAAAATTGGTCCGTTCTTATCACTTTTCTAAAATAATAGCAACTTTAAATCGTGAAACGTGAAACAACAATGTTTGCATTTTCTTATATTAGTTCTAGCATACAATTAAGATTTCTCTGAAACTAGTCGGTAGAGTTGGCTAAAATTATCAATATTAGTTTTATGTTATGTAACGCTGGTTAATTTGGTCCGTTCTTATCACTTTTCTAAAATAATAGCAACTTTAAATCGTGAAACGTGAAACAACAATGTTTGCATTTTCTTATATTAGTTCTAGCATACAATTAAGTTTTCTCTGAAACTAGTCGGTAGAGTTAGCTAAAATTATCAATATTAGTTTTGTGTTATGTAAAGCTGGTTAATTTGGTCCGTTCTTATCACTTTTCTAAAATAATAGCAACTTTAAATCGTGAAACGTGAAACAACAATGTTTGCATTTTCTTATATTAGTTCTAGCATACAATTAAGTTTTCTCTGAAAATAGTCGGTAGAGTTGGCTAAAATTATCAATATTAGTTTTATGTTATGTAAAGCTGGTTAATTTGGTCCGTTCTTATCACTTTTCTAAAATAATAGCAACTTTAAATCGTGAAACGTGAAACAACAATGTTTGCATTTTCTTATATTAGTTCTAGCATACAATTAAGTTTTCTCTGAAACTAGTCGGTAGAGTTGGCTAAAATTATCAATATAAGTTTCATGTTATGTAAAGCTGGTTAATTTGGTCCGTTCTTATCACTTTTCTAAAATAATAGCAACTTTAAATCGTGAAACGTGAAACAACAATGTTTGCATTTTCTTATATTAGTTCTAGCATACAATTAAGTTTTCTCTGAAACTAGTCGGTAGAGTTGGCTAAAATTATCAATATTAGTTTCATGTTATGTAAAGCTGGTTAATTTGGTCCGTTCTTATCACTTTTCTAAAATAATAGCAACTTTAAATCGTGAAACGTGAAACAACAATGTTTGCATTTTCTTATATTAGTTCTAGCATACAATTAAGTTTTCTCTGAAACTAGTCGGTAGAGTTGGCTAAAATTATCAATATTAGTTTTATGTTATGTAACGCTGGTTAATTTGGTCCGTTCTTATCACTTTTCTAAAATAATAGCAACTTTAAATCGTGAAACGTGAAACAACAATGTTTGCATTTTCTTATATTAGTTCTAGCATACAATTAAGTTTTCTCTGAAACTAGTCGGTAGAGTTGGCTAAAATTATCAATATAAGTTTCATGTTATGTAAAGCTGGTTAATTTGGTCCGTTCTTATCACTTTTCTAAAATAATAGCAACTTTAAATCGTGCAACGTGAAACAACAATGTTTGCATTTTCTTATATTAGTTCTAGCATACAATTAAGTTTTCTCTGAAACTAGTCGGTAGAGTTGGCTAAAATTATCAATATTAGTTTCATGTTATGTAAAGCTGGTTAATTTGGTCCGTTCTTATCACTTTTCTAAAATAATATCAACTTTAAATCGTGAAACGTGAAACAACAATGTTTGCATTTTCTTATATTAGTTCTAGCATACAATTAAGTTTTCTCTGAAACTAGTCGGTAGAGTTGGCTAAAATTATCAATATTAGTTTCATGTTATGTAACGCTGGTTAATTTGGTCCGTTCTTATCACTTTTCTAAAATAATAGCAACTTTAAATCGTGAAACGTGAAACAACAATGTTTGCATTTTCTTATATTAGTTCTAGCATACAATTAAGTTTTCTCTGAAACTAGTCGGTAGAGTTGGCTAAAATTATCAATATTAGTTTCATGTTATGTAAAGCTGGTTAATTTGGTCCGTTCTTATCACTTTTCTAAAATAATAGCAACTTTAAATCGTGAAACGTGAAACAACAATGTTTGCATTTTCTTATATTAGTTCTAGCATACAATTAAGTTTTCTCTGAAACTAGTCGGTAGAGTTGGCTAAAATTATCAATATTAGTTTCATGTTATGTAAAGCTGGTTAATTTGGTCCGTTCTTATCACTTTTCTATAATAATAGCAACTTTAAATCGTGAAACGTGAAACAACAATGTTTGCATTTTCTTATATTAGTTCTAGCATACAATTAAGTTTTCTCTGAAACTAGTCGGTAGAGTTGGCTAAAATTATCAATATTAGTTTTATGTTATGTAACGCTGGTTAATTTGGTCCGTTCTTATCACTTTTCTAAAATAATAGCAACTTTAAATCGTGAAACGTGAAACAACAATGTTTGCATTTTCTTATATTAGTTCTAGCATACAATTAAGTTTTCTCTGAAACTAGTCGGTAGAGTTGGCTAAAATTATCAATATAAGTTTCATGTTATGTAAAGCTGGTTAATTTGGTCCGTTCTTATCACTTTTCTAAAATAATAGCAACTTTAAATCGTGAAACGTGAAACAACAATGTTTGCATTTTCTTATATTAGTTCTAGCATACAATTAAGTTTTCTCTGAAACTAGTCGGTAGAGTTGGCTAAAATTATCAATATTAGTTTCATGTTATGTAAAGCTGGTTAATTTGGTCCGTTCTTATCACTTTTCTAAAATAATAGCAACTTTAAATCGTGAAACGTGAAACAACAATGTTTGCATTTTCTTATATTAGTTCTAGCATACAATTAAGTTTTCTCTGAAACTAGTCGGTAGAGTTGGCTAAAATTATCAATATAAGTTTCATGTTATGTAAAGCTGGTTAATTTGGTCCGTTCTTATCACTTTTCTAAAATAATAGCAACTTTAAATCGTGAAACGTGAAACATCAATGTTTGCATTTTCTTATATTAGTTCTAGCATACAATTAAGTTTTCTCTGAAACTAGTCGGTAGAGTTGGCTAAAATTATCAATATTAGTTTTATGTTATGTAACGCTGGTTAATTTGGTCCGTTCTTATCACTCTTCTAAAATAATAGCAACTTTAAATCGTGAAACGTGAAACAACAATGTTTTCATTTTCTTATATTAGTTCTAGCATACAATTAAGTTTTCTCTGAAACTAGTCGGTAGAGTTGGCTAAAATTATCAATATTAGTTTCATGTTATGTAAAGCTGGTTAATTTGGTCCGTTCTTATCACTTTTCTAAAATAATAGCAACTTTAAATCGTGAAACGTGAAACAACAATGTTTGCATTTTCTTATATTAGTTCTAGCATACAATTAAGTTTTCTCTAAAACTAGTCGGTAGAGTTGGCTAAAATTATCAATATTAGTTTTACGTTATGTAACGCTGGTTAATTTGGTCCGTTCTTATCACTTTTCTAAAATAATAGCAACTTTAAATCATGAAACGTGAAACAACAATGTTTGCATTTTCTTATATCAGTTCTAGCATACAATTAAGTTTTCTCTGAAACTAGTCGGTAGAGTTGGCTAAAATTATCAATATTAGTTTCATGTTATGTAAAGCTGGTTAATTTGGTCCGTTCTTATCACTTTTCTAAAATAATAGCAACTTTAAATCATGAAACGTGAAACAACAATGTTTGCATTTTCTATATCAGTTCTAGCATACAATTAAGTTTTCTCTGAAACTAGTCGGTAGAGTTGGCTAAAATTATCAATATTAGTTTCATGTTATGTAAAGCTGGTTAATTTGGTCCGTTCTTATCACTTTTCTAAAATAATAGCAACTTTAAATCATGAAACGTGAAACAACAATGTTTGCATTTTCTTATATCAGTTCTAGCATACAATTAAGTTTTCTCTGAAACTAGTCGGTAGAGTTGGCTAAAATTATCAATATTAGATTTGTGTTATGTAAAGCTGATAAACTTGGTCCGTTCTTATCACTTTTCTAAAATAATAGCAACTTTGAATCGTGAAACGTGAAACAACAATGTTTGCATTTTCTTATATTAGTTCTAGCATACAATTAAGTTTTCTCTGAAACTAGTCGGTAGAGTTGGCTAAAATTATCAATATTAGATTTGTGTTATGTAAAGCTGATAAACTTGGTCCGTTCTTATCACTTTTCTAAAATAATAGCAACTTTGAATCGTGAAACGTGAAACAACAATGTTTGCATTTTCTTATATTAGTTCTAGCATACAATTAAGTTTTCTCTGAAACTAGTCGGTAGAGTTGGCTAAAATTATCAATATTAGTTTTATGTTATGTAACGCTGGATAAGTTGGTCCATTCTTATCACTTTTCTAAAATAATAGCAACTTTAAATCGTGAAACGTGAAACAACAATGTTTGCATTTTCTTATATTAGTTCTAGCATACAATTAAGTTTTCTCTGAAACTAGTCGGTAGAGTTGGCTAAAATTATCAATATTAGTTTTACGTTATGTAACGCTGGTTAATTTGGTCCGTTCTTATCACTTTTCTAAAATAATAGCAACTTTAAATCGTGAAACGTGAAACAACAATGTTTGCATTTTCTTATATTAGTTCTAGCAAACAATTAAGTTTTCTCTGAAACTAGTCGGTAGAGTTAGCTAAAATTATCAATATTAGTTTTGTGTTATGTAAAGCTGGTTAATTTGGTCCGTTCTTATCACTTTTCTAAAATAATAGCAACTTTAAATCGTGAAACGTGAAACAACAATGTTTGCATTTTCTTATATTAGTTCTAGCATACAATTAAGTTTTCTCTGAAACTAGTCGGTAGAGTTGGCTAAAATTATCAATATTAGTTTTATGTTATGTAACGCTGGTTAATTTGGTCCGTTCTTATCACTTTTCTAAAATAATAGCAACTTTAAATCTTGAAACGTGAAACAACAATGTTTGCATTTTCTTATATCAGTTCTAGCATACAATTAAGTTTTCTCTGAAACTAGTCGGTAGAGTTGGCTAAAATTATCAATATTAGTTTCATGTTATGTAAAGCTGGTTAATTTGGTCCGTTCTTATCACTTTTCTAAAATAATAGCAACTTTAAATCGTGAAACGTGAAACAACAATGTTTGCATTTTCTTATATTAGTTCTAGCATACAATTAAGTTTTCTCTGAAACTAGTCGGTAGAGTTGGCTAAAATTATCAATATTAGTTTCATGTTATGTAAAGCTGGTTAATTTGGTCCGTTCTTATCACTTTTCTAAAATAATAGCAACTTTAAATCGTGAAACGTGAAACAACAATGTTTGCATTTTCTTATATTAGTTCTAGCATACAATTAAGTTTTCTCTGAAACTAGTCGGTAGAGTTGGCTAAAATTATCAATATTAGTTTTGTGTTATGTAAAGCTGATAAAATTGGTCCGTTCTTATCACTTTTCTAAAATAATAGCAACTTTAAATCGTGAAACGTGAAACAACAATGTTTGCATTTTCTTATATTAGTTCTAGCATACAATTAAGATTTCTCTGAAACTAGTCGGTAGAGTTGGCTAAAATTATCAATATTAGTTTTATGTTATGTAACGCTGGTTAATTTGGTCCGTTCTTATCACTTTTCTAAAATAATAGCAACTTTAAATCGTGAAACGTGAAACAACAATGTTTGCATTTTCTTATATTAGTTCTAGCATACAATTAAGTTTTCTCTGAAACTAGTCGGTAGAGTTAGCTAAAATTATCAATATTAGTTTTGTGTTATGTAAAGCTGGTTAATTTGGTCCGTTCTTATCACTTTTCTAAAATAATAGCAACTTTAAATCGTGAAACGTGAAACAACAATGTTTGCATTTTCTTATATTAGTTCTAGCATACAATTAAGTTTTCTCTGAAACTATTCGGTAGAGTTGGCTAAAATTATCAATATTAGTTTTATGTTATGTAAAGCTGGTTAATTTGGTCCGTTCTTATCACTTTTCTAAAATAATAGCAACTTTAAATCGTGAAACGTGAAACAACAATGTTTGCATTTTCTTATATTAGTTCTAGCATACAATTAAGTTTTCTCTGAAACTAGTCGGTAGAGTTGGCTAAAATTATCAATATAAGTTTCATGTTATGTAAAGCTGGTTAATTTGGTCCGTTCTTATCACTTTTCTAAAATAATAGCAACTTTAAATCGTGAAACGTGAAACAACAATGTTTGCATTTTCTTATATTAGTTCTAGCATACAATTAAGTTTTCTCTGAAACTAGTCGGTAGAGTTGGCTAAAATTATCAATATTAGTTTTATGTTATGTAACGCTGGTTAATTTGGTCCGTTCTTATCACTTTTCTAAAATAATAGCAACTTTAAATCGTGAAACGTGAAACAACAATGTTTGCATTTTCTTATATTAGTTCTAGCATACAATTAAGTTTTCTCTGAAACTAGTCGGTAGAGTTGGCTAAAATTATCAATATAAGTTTCATGTTATGTAAAGCTGGTTAATTTGGTCCGTTCTTATCACTTTTCTAAAATAATAGCAACTTTAAATCGTGAAACGTGAAACAACAATGTTTGCATTTTCTTATATTAGTTCTAGCATACAATTAAGTTTTCTCTGAAACTAGTCGGTAGAGTTGGCTAAAATTATCAATATTAGTTTCATGTTATGTAAAGCTGGTTAATTTGGTCCGTTCTTATCACCTTTCTAAAATAATAGCAACTTTAAATCGTGAAACCTGAAACAACAATGTTTGCATGTTCTTATATTAGTTCTAGCATGCAATTAAGTTTTCTCTGAAACTAGTCGGTAGAGTTGGCTAAAATTATCAATATTAGTTTCATGTTATGTAAAGCTGGTTAATTTGGTCCGCTCTTATCACTTTTCTAAAATAATAGCAACTTTAAATCGTGAAACGTGAAACAACAATGTTTGCATTTTCTTATATTAGTTCTAGCATACAATTAAGTTTTCTCTGAAACTAGTCGGTAGAGTTGGCTAAAATTATCAATATTAGTTTTATGTTATGTAACGCTGGTTAATTTGGTCCGTTCTTATCACTTTTCTAAAATAATAGCAACTTTAAATCGTGAAACGTGAAACAACAATGTTTGCATTTTCTTATATTAGTTTTAGCATACAATTAAGTTTTCTCTGAAACTAGTCGGTAGAGTTGGCTAAAATTATCAATATTAGTTTCATGTTATGTAAAGCTGGTTAATTTGGTCCGTTCTTATCACTTTTCTAAAATAATAGCAACTTTAAATCGTGAAACGTGAAACAACAATGTTTGCATTTTCTTATATTAGTTCTAGCATACAATTAAGTTTTCTCTGAAACTAGTCGGTAGAGTTGGCTAAAATTATCAATATTAGTTTCATGTTATGTAAAGCTGATAAACCTGGTCCGTTCTTATCACTTTTCTAAAATAATAGCAACTTTAAATCGTGAAACGTGAAACAACAATATTTGCATTTTCTTATATTAGTTCTAGCATACAATTAAGTTTTCTCTGAAACTAGTCGGTAGAGTTGGCTAAAATTATCAATATTAGTTTTATGTTATGTAACGCTGGTTAATTTGGTCCGTTCTTATCACTTTTCTAAAATAATAGCAACTTTAAATCGTGAAACGTGAAACAACAATGTTTGCATTTTCTTATATTAGTTCTAGCATACAATTAAGTTTTCTCTGAAACTAGTCGGTAGAGTTGGCTAAAATTATCAATATTAGTTTTGTGTTATGTAAAGCTGATAAACTTGGTCCGTTCTTATCACTTTTCTAAAATAATAGCAACTTTAAATCGTGAAACGTGAAACAACAATGTTTGCATTTTCTTATATTAGTTCTAGCATACAATTAAGTTTTCTCTGAAACTAGTCGGTAGAATTGGCTAAAATTATCAATATTAGTTTTATGTTATGTAAAGCTGGTTAATTTGGTCCGTTCTTATCACTTTTCTAAAATAATAGCAACTTTAAATCGTGAAACGTGAAACAACAATGTTTGCATTTTCTTATATTAGTTCTAGCATACAATTAAGTTTTCTCTGAAACTAGTCGGTAGAGTTGACTAAAATTATTAATATTAGTTTCATGTTATGTAAAGCTGGTTAATTTGGTCCGTTCTTATCACTTTTCTAAAATAATAGCAACTTTAAATCGTGAAACGTGAAACAACAACGTTTGCATTTTCTTATATTAGTTCTAGCATACAATTAAGTTTTCTCTGAAACTAGTCGGTAGAGTTGGCTAAAATTATCAATATTAGTTTTATGTTAAGTAAAGCTGGTTAATTTGGTCCGTTCTTATCACTTTTCTAAAATAATAGCAACTTTAAATCGTGAAACGTGAAACAACAATGTTTGCATTTTCTTATATTAGTTCTAGCATACAATTAAGTTTTCTCTGAAACTAGTCGGTAGAGTTGACTAAAATTATTAATATTAGTTTCATGTTATGTAAAGCTGGTTAATTTGGTCCGTTCTTATCACTTTTCTAAAATAATAGCAACTTTAAATCGTGAAACGTGAAACAACAACGTTTGCATTTTCTTATATTAGTTCTAGCATACAATTAAGTTTTCTCTGAAACTAGTCGGTAGAGTTGGCTAAAATTATCAATATTAGTTTTATGTTAAGTAAAGCTGGTTAATTTGGTCAGTTCTTATCACTTTTCTAAAATAATAGCAACTTTAAATCGTGAAACGTGAAACAACAATGTTTGCATTTTCTTATATTAGTTCTAGCATACAATTAAGTTTTCTCTGAAACTAGTCGGTAGAGTTGGCTAAAATTATCAATATTAGTTTTATGTTATGTAACGCTGGTTAATTTGGTCCGTTCTTATCACTTTTCTAAAATAATAGCAACTTTAAATCGTGAAACGTGAAACAACAATGTTTGCATTTTCTTATATTAGTTCTAGCATACAATTAAGTTTTCTCTGAAACTAGTCGGTAGAGTTGGCTAAAATTATCAATATTAGTTTCATGTTATGTAAAGCTGGTTAATTTGGTCCGTTCTTATCACTTTTCTAAAATAATAGCAACTTTAAATCGTGAAACGTGAAACAACAATGTTTGCATATTCTTATATTAGTTCTAGCATACAATTAAGTTTTCTCTGAAACTAGTCGGAAGAGTTGGCTAAAATTATCAATATTAGTTTCATGTTATGTAAAGCTGGTTAATTTGGTCCGTTCTTATCACTTTTCTAAAATAATAGCAACTTTAAATCGTGAAACGTGAAACAACAATATTTGCATTTTCTTATATTAGTTCTAGCATACAATTAAGTTCTAGCATACATGAACTTTTCTAAAATAATAGCAACTTTAAATCGTGAAACGTGAAACAACAATGTTTGCATTTTCTTATATTAGTTCTAGCATACAATTAAGTTTTCTCTGAAACTAGTCGGTAGAGTTGGCTAAAATTATCAATATTAGTTTCATGTTATGTAAAGCTGGTTAATTTGGTCCGTTCTTATCACTTTTCTAAAATAATAGCAACTTTAAATCGTGAAACGTGAAACAACAATGTTTGCATTTTCTTATATTAGTTCTAGCAAACAATTAAGTTTTCTCTGAAACTAGTCGGTAGAGTTAGCTAAAATTATCAATATTAGTTTTGTGTTATGTAAAGCTGGTTAATTTGGTCCGTTCTTATCACTTTTCTAAAATAATAGCAACTTTAAATCGTGAAACGTGAAACAACAATGTTTGCATTTTCTTATATTAGTTCTAGCATACAATTAAGTTTTCTCTGAAACTAGTCGGTAGAGTTGGCTAAAATTATCAATATTAGTTTTATGTTATGTAACGCTGGTTAATTTGGTCCGTTCTTATCACTTTTCTAAAATAATAGCAACTTTAAATCTTGAAACGTGAAACAACAATGTTTGCATTTTCTTATATCAGTTCTAGCATACAATTAAGTTTTCTCTGAAACTAGTCGGTAGAGTTGGCTAAAATTATCAATATTAGTTTTGTGTTATGTAAAGCTGATAAAATTGGTCCGTTCTTATCACTTTTCTAAAATAATAGCAACTTTAAATCGTGAAACGTGAAACAACAATGTTTGCATTTTCTTATATTAGTTCTAGCATACAATTAAGATTTCTCTGAAACTAGTCGGTAGAGTTGGCTAAAATTATCAATATTAGTTTTATGTTATGTAACGCTGGTTAATTTGGTCCGTTCTTATCACTTTTCTAAAATAATAGCAACTTTAAATCGTGAAACGTGAAACAACAATGTTTGCATTTTCTTATATTAGTTCTAGCATACAATTAAGTTTTCTCTGAAACTAGTCGGTAGAGTTAGCTAAAATTATCAATATTAGTTTTGTGTTATGTAAAGCTGGTTAATTTGGTCCGTTCTTATCACTTTTCTAAAATAATAGCAACTTTAAATCGTGAAACGTGAAACAACAATGTTTGCATTTTCTTATATTAGTTCTAGCATACAATTAAGTTTTCTCTGAAACTATTCGGTAGAGTTGGCTAAAATTATCAATATTAGTTTTATGTTATGTAAAGCTGGTTAATTTGGTCCGTTCTTATCACTTTTCTAAAATAATAGCAACTTTAAATCGTGAAACGTGAAACAACAATGTTTGCATTTTCTTATATTAGTTCTAGCATACAATTAAGTTTTCTCTGAAACTAGTCGGTAGAGTTGGCTAAAATTATCAATATAAGTTTCATGTTATGTAAAGCTGGTTAATTTGGTCCGTTCTTATCACTTTTCTAAAATAATAGCAACTTTAAATCGTGAAACGTGAAACAACAATGTTTGCATTTTCTTATATTAGTTCTAGCATACAATTAAGTTTTCTCTGAAACTAGTCGGTAGAGTTGGCTAAAATTATCAATATTAGTTTCATGTTATGTAAAGCTGGTTAATTTGGTCCGTTCTTATCACTTTTCTAAAATAATAGCAACTTTAAATCGTGAAACGTGAAACAACAATGTTTGCATTTTCTTATATTAGTTCTAGCATACAATTAAGTTTTCTCTGAAACTAGTCGGTAGAGTTGGCTAAAATTATCAATATTAGTTTTATGTTATGTAACGCTGGTTAATTTGGTCCGTTCTTATCACTTTTCTAAAATAATAGCAACTTTAAATCGTGAAACGTGAAACAACAATGTTTGCATTTTCTTATATTAGTTCTAGCATACAATTAAGTTTTCTCTGAAACTAGTCGGTAGAGTTGGCTAAAATTATCAATATAAGTTTCATGTTATGTAAAGCTGGTTAATTTGGTCCGTTCTTATCACTTTTCTAAAATAATAGCAACTTTAAATCGTGAAACGTGAAACAACAATGTTTGCATTTTCTTATATTAGTTCTAGCATACAATTAAGTTTTCTCTGAAACTAGTCGGTAGAGTTGGCTAAAATTATCAATATTAGTTTCATGTTATGTAAAGCTGGTTAATTTGGTCCGTTCTTATCACCTTTCTAAAATAATAGCAACTTTAAATCGTGAAACCTGAAACAACAATGTTTGCATGTTCTTATATTAGTTCTAGCATGCAATTAAGTTTTCTCTGAAACTAGTCGGTAGAGTTGGCTAAAATTATCAATATTAGTTTCATGTTATGTAAAGCTGGTTAATTTGGTCCGCTCTTATCACTTTTCTAAAATAATAGCAACTTTAAATCGTGAAACGTGAAACAACAATGTTTGCATTTTCTTATATTAGTTCTAGCATACAATTAAGTTTTCTCTGAAACTAGTCGGTAGAGTTGGCTAAAATTATCAATATTAGTTTTATGTTATGTAACGCTGGTTAATTTGGTCCGTTCTTATCACTTTTCTAAAATAATAGCAACTTTAAATCGTGAAACGTGAAACAACAATGTTTGCATTTTCTTATATTAGTTTTAGCATACAATTAAGTTTTCTCTGAAACTAGTCGGTAGAGTTGGCTAAAATTATCAATATTAGTTTCATGTTATGTAAAGCTGGTTAATTTGGTCCGTTCTTATCACTTTTCTAAAATAATAGCAACTTTAAATCGTGAAACGTGAAACAACAATGTTTGCATTTTCTTATATTAGTTCTAGCATACAATTAAGTTTTCTCTGAAACTAGTCGGTAGAGTTGGCTAAAATTATCAATATTAGTTTCATGTTATGTAAAGCTGATAAACCTGGTCCGTTCTTATCACTTTTCTAAAATAATAGCAACTTTAAATCGTGAAACGTGAAACAACAATATTTGCATTTTCTTATATTAGTTCTAGCATACAATTAAGTTTTCTCTGAAACTAGTCGGTAGAGTTGGCTAAAATTATCAATATTAGTTTTATGTTATGTAACGCTGGTTAATTTGGTCCGTTCTTATCACTTTTCTAAAATAATAGCAACTTTAAATCGTGAAACGTGAAACAACAATGTTTGCATTTTCTTATATTAGTTCTAGCATACAATTAAGTTTTCTCTGAAACTAGTCGGTAGAGTTGGCTAAAATTATCAATATTAGTTTTGTGTTATGTAAAGCTGATAAACTTGGTCCGTTCTTATCACTTTTCTAAAATAATAGCAACTTTAAATCGTGAAACGTGAAACAACAATGTTTGCATTTTCTTATATTAGTTCTAGCATACAATTAAGTTTTCTCTGAAACTAGTCGGTAGAATTGGCTAAAATTATCAATATTAGTTTTATGTTATGTAAAGCTGGTTAATTTGGTCCGTTCTTATCACTTTTCTAAAATAATAGCAACTTTAAATCGTGAAACGTGAAACAACAATGTTTGCATTTTCTTATATTAGTTCTAGCATACAATTAAGTTTTCTCTGAAACTAGTCGGTAGAGTTGACTAAAATTATTAATATTAGTTTCATGTTATGTAAAGCTGGTTAATTTGGTCCGTTCTTATCACTTTTCTAAAATAATAGCAACTTTAAATCGTGAAACGTGAAACAACAACGTTTGCATTTTCTTATATTAGTTCTAGCATACAATTAAGTTTTCTCTGAAACTAGTCGGTAGAGTTGGCTAAAATTATCAATATTAGTTTTATGTTAAGTAAAGCTGGTTAATTTGGTCCGTTCTTATCACTTTTCTAAAATAATAGCAACTTTAAATCGTGAAACGTGAAACAACAATGTTTGCATTTTCTTATATTAGTTCTAGCATACAATTAAGTTTTCTCTGAAACTAGTCGGTAGAGTTGACTAAAATTATTAATATTAGTTTCATGTTATGTAAAGCTGGTTAATTTGGTCCGTTCTTATCACTTTTCTAAAATAATAGCAACTTTAAATCGTGAAACGTGAAACAACAACGTTTGCATTTTCTTATATTAGTTCTAGCATACAATTAAGTTTTCTCTGAAACTAGTCGGTAGAGTTGGCTAAAATTATCAATATTAGTTTTATGTTAAGTAAAGCTGGTTAATTTGGTCAGTTCTTATCACTTTTCTAAAATAATAGCAACTTTAAATCGTGAAACGTGAAACAACAATGTTTGCATTTTCTTATATTAGTTCTAGCATACAATTAAGTTTTCTCTGAAACTAGTCGGTAGAGTTGGCTAAAATTATCAATATTAGTTTTATGTTATGTAACGCTGGTTAATTTGGTCCGTTCTTATCACTTTTCTAAAATAATAGCAACTTTAAATCGTGAAACGTGAAACAACAATGTTTGCATTTTCTTATATTAGTTCTAGCATACAATTAAGTTTTCTCTGAAACTAGTCGGTAGAGTTGGCTAAAATTATCAATATTAGTTTCATGTTATGTAAAGCTGGTTAATTTGGTCCGTTCTTATCACTTTTCTAAAATAATAGCAACTTTAAATCGTGAAACGTGAAACAACAATGTTTGCATATTCTTATATTAGTTCTAGCATACAATTAAGTTTTCTCTGAAACTAGTCGGAAGAGTTGGCTAAAATTATCAATATTAGTTTCATGTTATGTAAAGCTGGTTAATTTGGTCCGTTCTTATCACTTTTCTAAAATAATAGCAACTTTAAATCGTGAAACGTGAAACAACAATATTTGCATTTTCTTATATTAGTTCTAGCATACAATTAAGTTCTAGCATACATGAACTTTTCTAAAATAATAGCAACTTTAAATCGTGAAACGTGAAACAACAATGTTTGCATTTTCTTATATTAGTTCTAGCATACAATTAAGTTTTCTCTGAAACTAGTCGGTAGAGTTGGCTAAAATTATCAATATTAGTTTCATGTTATGTAAAGCTGGTTAATTTGGTCCGTTCTTATCACTTTTCTAAAATAATAGCAACTTTAAATCGTGAAACGTGAAACAACAATGTTTGCATTTTCTTATATTAGTTCTAGCATACAATTAAGTTTTCTCTGAAACTAGTCGGTAGAGTTGGCTAAAATTATCAATATTAGTTTCATGTTATGTAAAGCTGGTTAATTTGGTCCGTTCTTATCACTTTTCTAAAATAATAGCAACTTTAAATCGTGAAACGTGAAACAACAATGTTTGCATATTCTTATATTAGTTCTAGCATACAATTAAGTTTTCTCTGAAACTAGTCGGAAGAGTTGGCTAAAATTATCAATATTAGTTTCATGTTATGTAAAGCTGGTTAATTTGGTCCGTTCTTATCACTTTTCTAAAATAATAGCAACTTTAAATCGTGAAACGTGAAACAACAATATTTGCATTTTCTAATATTAGTTCTAGCATACAATTAAGTTCTAGCATACATGAACTTTTCTAAAATAATAGCAACTTTAAATCGTGAAACGTGAAACAACAATGTTTGCATTTTCTTATATTAGTTCTAGCATACAATTAAGTTTTCTCTGAAACTAGTCGGTAGAGTTGGCTAAAATTATCAATATTAGTTTCATGTTATGTAAAGCTGGTTAATTTGGTCCGTTCTTATCACTTTTCTAAAATAATAGCAACTTTAAATCGTGAAACGTGAAACAACAATGTTTGCATTTTCTTATATTAGTTCTAGCATACAATTAAGTTTTCTCTGAAACTAGTCGGTAGAGTTAGCTAAAATTATCAATATTAGTTTTGTGTTATGTAAAGCTGGTTAATTTGGTCCGTTCTTATCACTTTTCTAAAATAATAGCAACTTTAAATCGTGAAACGTGAAACAACAATGTTTGCATTTTCTTATATTAGTTCTAGCATACAATTAAGTTTTCTCTGAAACTAGTCGGTAGAGTTGGCTAAAATTATCAATATTAGTTTTATGTTATGTAACGCTGGTTAATTTGGTCCGTTCTTATCACTTTTCTAAAATAATAGCAACTTTAAATCTTGAAACGTGAAACAACAATGTTTGCATTTTCTTATATCAGTTCTAGCATACAATTAAGTTTTCTCTGAAACTAGTCGGTAGAGTTGGCTAAAATTATCAATATTAGTTTCATGTTATGTAAAGCTGGTTAATTTGGTCCGTTCTTATCACTTTTCTAAAATAATAGCAACTTTAAATCGTGAAACGTGAAACAACAATGTTTGCATTTTCCTATATTAGTTCTAGCATACAATTAAGTTTTCTCTGAAACTAGTCGGTAGAGTTGGCTAAAATTATCAATATTAGTTTCATGTTATGTAAAGCTGGTTAATTTGGTCCGTTCTTATCACTTTTCTAAAATAATAGCAACTTTAAATCGTGAAACGTGAAACAACAATGTTTGCATTTTCTTATATTAGTTCTAGCATACAATTAAGTTTTCTCTGAAACTAGTCGGTAGAGTTGGCTAAAATTATCAATATTAGTTTTGTGTTATGTAAAGCTGATAAAATTGGTCCGTTCTTATCACTTTTCTAAAATAATAGCAACTTTAAATCGTGAAACGTGAAACAACAATGTTTGCATTTTCTTATATTAGTTCTAGCATACAATTAAGATTTCTCTGAAACTAGTCGGTAGAGTTGGCTAAAATTATCAATATTAGTTTTATGTTATGTAACGCTGGTTAATTTGGTCCGTTCTTATCACTTTTCTAAAATAATAGCAACTTTAAATCGTGAAACGTGAAACAACAATGTTTGCATTTTCTTATATTAGTTCTAGCATACAATTAAGTTTTCTCTGAAACTAGTCGGTAGAGTTAGCTAAAATTATCAATATTAGTTTTGTGTTATGTAAAGCTGGTTAATTTGGTCCGTTCTTATCACTTTTCTAAAATAATAGCAACTTTAAATCGTGAAACGTGAAACAACAATGTTTGCATTTTCTTATATTAGTTCTAGCATACAATTAAGTTTTCTCTGAAAATAGTCGGTAGAGTTGGCTAAAATTATCAATATTAGTTTTATGTTATGTAAAGCTGGTTAATTTGGTCCGTTCTTATCACTTTTCTAAAATAATAGCAACTTTAAATCGTGAAACGTGAAACAACAATGTTTGCATTTTCTTATATTAGTTCTAGCATATAATTAAGTTTTCTCTGAAACTAGTCGGTAGAGTTGGCTAAAATTATCAATATAAGTTTCATGTTATGTAAAGCTGGTTAATTTGGTCCGTTCTTATCACTTTTCTAAAATAATAGCAACTTTAAATCGTGAAACGTGAAACAACAATGTTTGCATTTTCTTATATTAGTTCTAGCATACAATTAACTTTTCTCTGAAACTAGTCGGTAGAGTTGGCTAAAATTATCAATATTAGTTTCATGTTATGTAAAGCTGGTTAATTTGGTCCGTTCTTATCACTTTTCTAAAATAATAGCAACTTTAAATCGTGAAACGTGAAACAACAATGTTTGCATTTTCTTATATTAGTTCTAGCATACAATTAAGTTTTCTCTGAAACTAGTCGGTAGAGTTGGCTAAAATTATCAATATTAGTTTTATGTTATGTAACGCTGGTTAATTTGGTCCGTTCTTATCACTTTTCTAAAATAATAGCAACTTTAAATCGTGAAACGTGAAACAACAATGTTTGCATTTTCTTATATTAGTTCTAGCATACAATTAAGTTTTCTCTGAAACTAGTCGGTAGAGTTGGCTAAAATTATCAATATAAGTTTCATGTTATGTAAAGCTGGTTAATTTGGTCCGTTCTTATCACTTTTCTAAAATAATAGCAACTTTAAATCGTGCAACGTGAAACAACAATGTTTGCATTTTCTTATATTAGTTCTAGCATACAATTAAGTTTTCTCTGAAACTAGTCGGTAGAGTTGGCTAAAATTATCAATATTAGTTTCATGTTATGTAAAGCTGGTTAATTTGGTCCGTTCTTATCACTTTTCTAAAATAATATCAACTTTAAATCGTGAAACGTGAAACAACAATGTTTGCATTTTCTTATATTAGTTCTAGCATACAATTAAGTTTTCTCTGAAACTAGTCGGTAGAGTTGGCTAAAATTATCAATATTAGTTTCATGTTATGTAACGCTGGTTAATTTGGTCCGTTCTTATCACTTTTCTAAAATAATAGCAACTTTAAATCGTGAAACGTGAAACAACAATGTTTGCATTTTCTTATATTAGTTCTAGCATACAATTAAGTTTTCTCTGAAACTAGTCGGTAGAGTTGGCTAAAATTATAAATATAAGTTTCATGTTATGTAAAGCTGGTTAATTTGGTCCGTTCTTATCACTTTTCTAAAATAATAGCAACTTTAAATCGTGAAACGTGAAACAACAATGTTTGCATTTTCTTATATTAGTTCTAGCATACAATTAAGTTTTCTCTGAAACTAGTCGGTAGAGTTGGCTAAAATTATCAATATTAGTTTCATGTTATGTAAAGCTGGTTAATTTGGTCCGTTCTTATCACTTTTCTATAATAATAGCAACTTTAAATCGTGAAACGTGAAACAACAATGTTTGCATTTTCTTATATTAGTTCTAGCATACAATTAAGTTTTCTCTGAAACTAGTCGGTAGAGTTGGCTAAAATTATCAATATTAGTTTTATGTTATGTAACGCTGGTTAATTTGGTCCGTTCTTATCACTTTTCTAAAATAATAGCAACTTTAAATCGTGAAACGTGAAACAACAATGTTTGCATTTTCTTATATTAGTTCTAGCATACAATTAAGTTTTCTCTGAAACTAGTCGGTAGAGTTGGCTAAAATTATCAATATAAGTTTCATGTTATGTAAAGCTGGTTAATTTGGTCCGTTCTTATCACTTTTCTAAAATAATAGCAACTTTAAATCGTGAAACGTGAAACAACAATGTTTGCATTTTCTTATATTAGTTCTAGCATACAATTAAGTTTTCTCTGAAACTAGTCGGTAGAGTTGGCTAAAATTATCAATATTAGTTTCATGTTATGTAAAGCTGGTTAATTTGGTCCGTTCTTATCACTTTTCTAAAATAATAGCAACTTTAAATCGTGAAACGTGAAACAACAATGTTTGCATTTTCTTATATTAGTTCTAGCATACAATTAAGTTTTCTCTGAAACTAGTCGGTAGAGTTGGCTAAAATTATCAATATTAGTTTCATGTTATGTAACGCTGGTTAATTTGGTCCGTTCTTATCACTTTTCTAAAATAATAGCAACTTTAAATCGTGAAACGTGAAACAACAATGTTTGCATTTTCTTATATTAGTTCTAGCATACAATTAAGTTTTCTCTGAAACTAGTCGGTAGAGTTGGCTAAAATTATCAATATAAGTTTCATGTTATGTAAAGCTGGTTAATTTGGTCCGTTCTTATCACTTTTCTAAAATAATAGCAACTTTAAATCGTGAAACGTGAAACATCAATGTTTGCATTTTCTTATATTAGTTCTAGCATACAATTAAGTTTTCTCTGAAACTAGTCGGTAGAGTTGGCTAAAATTATCAATATTAGTTTTATGTTATGTAACGCTGGTTAATTTGGTCCGTTCTTATCACTCTTCTAAAATAATAGCAACTTTAAATCGTGAAACGTGAAACAACAATGTTTTCATTTTCTTATATTAGTTCTAGCATACAATTAAGTTTTCTCTGAAACTAGTCGGTAGAGTTGGCTAAAATTATCAATATTAGTTTCATGTTATGTAAAGCTGGTTAATTTGGTCCGTTCTTATCACTTTTCTAAAATAATAGCAACTTTAAATCGTGAAACGTGAAACAACAATGTTTGCATTTTCTTATATTAGTTCTAGCATACAATTAAGTTTTCTCTAAAACTAGTCGGTAGAGTTGGCTAAAATTATCAATATTAGTTTTACGTTATGTAACGCTGGTTAATTTGGTCCGTTCTTATCACTTTTCTAAAATAATAGCAACTTTAAATCATGAAACGTGAAACAACAATGTTTGCATTTTCTTATATCAGTTCTAGCATACAATTAAGTTTTCTCTGAAACTAGTCGGTAGAGTTGGCTAAAATTATCAATATTAGTTTCATGTTATGTAAAGCTGGTTAATTTGGTCCGTTCTTATCACTTTTCTAAAATAATAGCAACTTTAAATCATGAAACGTGAAACAACAATGTTTGCATTTTCTATATCAGTTCTAGCATACAATTAAGTTTTCTCTGAAACTAGTCGGTAGAGTTGGCTAAAATTATCAATATTAGTTTCATGTTATGTAAAGCTGGTTAATTTGGTCCGTTCTTATCACTTTTCTAAAATAATAGCAACTTTAAATCATGAAACGTGAAACAACAATGTTTGCATTTTCTTATATCAGTTCTAGCATACAATTAAGTTTTCTCTGAAACTAGTCGGTAGAGTTGGCTAAAATTATCAATATTAGATTTGTGTTATGTAAAGCTGATAAACTTGGTCCGTTCTTATCACTTTTCTAAAATAATAGCAACTTTGAATCGTGAAACGTGAAACAACAATGTTTGCATTTTCTTATATTAGTTCTAGCATACAATTAAGTTTTCTCTGAAACTAGTCGGTAGAGTTGGCTAAAATTATCAATATTAGATTTGTGTTATGTAAAGCTGATAAACTTGGTCCGTTCTTATCACTTTTCTAAAATAATAGCAACTTTGAATCGTGAAACGTGAAACAACAATGTTTGCATTTTCTTATATTAGTTCTAGCATACAATTAAGTTTTCTCTGAAACTAGTCGGTAGAGTTGGCTAAAATTATCAATATTAGTTTTATGTTATGTAACGCTGGATAAGTTGGTCCATTCTTATCACTTTTCTAAAATAATAGCAACTTTAAATCGTGAAACGTGAAACAACAATGTTTGCATTTTCTTATATTAGTTCTAGCATACAATTAAGTTTTCTCTGAAACTAGTCGGTAGAGTTGGCTAAAATTATCAATATTAGTTTTACGTTATGTAACGCTGGTTAATTTGGTCCGTTCTTATCACTTTTCTAAAATAATAGCAACTTTAAATCGTGAAACGTGAAACAACAATGTTTGCATTTTCTTATATTAGTTCTAGCATACAATTAAGTTTTCTCTGAAACTAGTCGGTAGAGTTAGCTAAAATTATCAATATTAGTTTTGTGTTATGTAAAGCTGGTTAATTTGGTCCGTTCTTATCACTTTTCTAAAATAATAGCAACTTTAAATCGTGAAACGTGAAACAACAATGTTTGCATTTTCTTATATTAGTTCTAGCATACAATTAAGTTTTCTCTGAAACTAGTCGGTAGAGTTGGCTAAAATTATCAATATTAGTTTTATGTTATGTAACGCTGGTTAATTTGGTCCGTTCTTATCACTTTTCTAAAATAATAGCAACTTTAAATCTTGAAACGTGAAACAACAATGTTTGCATTTTCTTATATCAGTTCTAGCATACAATTAAGTTTTCTCTGAAACTAGTCGGTAGAGTTGGCTAAAATTATCAATATTAGTTTCATGTTATGTAAAGCTGGTTAATTTGGTCCGTTCTTATCACTTTTCTAAAATAATAGCAACTTTAAATCGTGAAACGTGAAACAACAATGTTTGCATTTTCTTATATTAGTTCTAGCATACAATTAAGTTTTCTCTGAAACTAGTCGGTAGAGTTGGCTAAAATTATCAATATTAGTTTCATGTTATGTAAAGCTGGTTAATTTGGTCCGTTCTTATCACTTTTCTAAAATAATAGCAACTTTAAATCGTGAAACGTGAAACAACAATGTTTGCATTTTCTTATATTAGTTCTAGCATACAATTAAGTTTTCTCTGAAACTAGTCGGTAGAGTTGGCTAAAATTATCAATATTAGTTTCATGTTATGTAAAGCTGATAAAATTGGTCCGTTCTTATCACTTTTCTAAAATAATAGCAACTTTAAATCGTGAAACGTGAAACAACAATGTTTGCATTTTCTTATATTAGTTCTAGCATACAATTAAGATTTCTCTGAAACTAGTCGGTAGAGTTGGCTAAAATTATCAATATTAGTTTTATGTTATGTAACGCTGGTTAATTTGGTCCGTTCTTATCACTTTTCTAAAATAATAGCAACTTTAAATCGTGAAACGTGAAACAACAATGTTTGCATTTTCTTATATTAGTTCTAGCATACAATTAAGTTTTCTCTGAAACTAGTCGGTAGAGTTAGCTAAAATTATCAATATTAGTTTTGTGTTATGTAAAGCTGGTTAATTTGGTCCGTTCTTATCACTTTTCTAAAATAATAGCAACTTTAAATCGTGAAACGTGAAACAACAATGTTTGCATTTTCTTATATTAGTTCTAGCATACAATTAAGTTTTCTCTGAAACTATTCGGTAGAGTTGGCTAAAATTATCAATATTAGTTTTATGTTATGTAAAGCTGGTTAATTTGGTCCGTTCTTATCACTTTTCTAAAATAATAGCAACTTTAAATCGTGAAACGTGAAACAACAATGTTTGCATTTTCTTATATTAGTTCTAGCATACAATTAAGTTTTCTCTGAAACTAGTCGGTAGAGTTGGCTAAAATTATCAATATAAGTTTCATGTTATGTAAAGCTGGTTAATTTGGTCCGTTCTTATCACTTTTCTAAAATAATAGCAACTTTAAATCGTGAAACGTGAAACAACAATGTTTGCATTTTCTTATATTAGTTCTAGCATACAATTAAGTTTTCTCTGAAACTAGTCGGTAGAGTTGGCTAAAATTATCAATATTAGTTTTATGTTATGTAACGCTGGATAAGTTGGTCCATTCTTATCACTTTTCTAAAATAATAGCAACTTTAAATCGTGAAACGTGAAACAACAATGTTTGCATTTTCTTATATTAGTTCTAGCATACAATTAAGTTTTCTCTGAAACTAGTCGGTAGAGTTGGCTAAAATTATCAATATTAGTTTTACGTTATGTAACGCTGGTTAATTTGGTCCGTTCTTATCACTTTTCTAAAATAATAGCAACTTTAAATCGTGAAACGTGAAACAACAATGTTTGCATTTTCTTATATTAGTTCTAGCATACAATTAAGTTTTCTCTGAAACTAGTCGGTAGAGTTAGCTAAAATTATCAATATTAGTTTTGTGTTATGTAAAGCTGATAAACTTGGTCCGTTCTTATCACTTTTCTAAAATAATAGCAACTTTAAATCGTGAAACGTGAAACAACAATGTTTGCATTTTCTTATATTAGTTCTAGCATACAATTAAGTTTTCTCTGAAACTAGTCGGTAGAGTTAGCTAAAATTATCAATATTAGTTTTGTGTTATGTAAAGCTGGTTAATTTGGTCCGTTCTTATCACTTTTCTAAAATAATAGCAACTTTAAATCGTGAAACGTGAAACAACAATGTTTGCATTTTCTTATATTAGTTCTAGCGTACAATTAAGTTTTCTCTGAAACTATTCGGTAGAGTTGGCTAAAATTATCAATATTAGTTTTATGTTATGTAAAGCTGGTTAATTTGGTCCGTTCTTATCACTTTTCTAAAATAATAGCAACTTTAAATCGTGAAACGTGAAACAACAATGTTTGCATTTTCTTATATTAGTTCTAGCATACAATTAAGTTTTCTCTGAAACTAGTCGGTAGAGTTGGCTAAAATTATCAATATAAGTTTCATGTTATGTAAAGCTGGTTAATTTGGTCCGTTCTTATCACTTTTCTAAAATAATAGCAACTTTAAATCGTGAAACGTGAAACAACAATGTTTGCATTTTCTTATATTAGTTCTAGCATACAATTAAGTTTTCTCTGAAACTAGTCGGTAGAGTTGGCTAAAATTATCAATATAAGTTTCATGTTATGTAAAGCTGGTTAATTTGGTCCGTTCTTATCACTTTTCTAAAATAATAGCAACTTTAAATCGTGAAACGTGAAACAACAATGTTTGCATTTTCTTATATTAGTTCTAGCATACAATTAAGTTTTCTCTGAAACTAGTCGGTAGAGTTGGCTAAAATTATCAATATTAGTTTCATGTTATGTAACGCTGGTTAATTTGGTCCGTTCTTATCACTTTTCTAAAATAATAGCAACTTTAAATCGTGAAACGTGAAACAACAATGTTTGCATTTTCTTATATTAGTTCTAGCATACAATTAAGTTTTCTCTGAAACTAGTCGGTAGAGTTGGCTAAAATTATCAATATTAGTTTCATGTTATGTAAAGCTGGTTAATTTGGTCCGTTCTTATCACTTTTCTAAAATAATAGCAACTTTAAATCGTGAAACGTGAAACAACAATGTTTGCATTTTCTTATATTAGTTCTAGCATACAATTAAGTTTTCTCTGAAACTAGTCGGTAGAGTTGGCTAAAATTATCAATATTAGTTTCATGTTATGTAAAGCTGGTTAATTTGGTCCGTTCTTATCACTTTTCTATAATAATAGCAACTTTAAATCGTGAAACGTGAAACAACAATGTTTGCATTTTCTTATATTAGTTCTAGCATACAATTAAGTTTTCTCTGAAACTAGTCGGTAGAGTTGGCTAAAATTATCAATATTAGTTTTATGTTATGTAACGCTGGTTAATTTGGTCCGTTCTTATCACTTTTCTAAAATAATAGCAACTTTAAATCGTGAAACGTGAAACAACAATGTTTGCATTTTCTTATATTAGTTCTAGCATACAATTAAGTTTTCTCTGAAACTAGTCGGTAGAGTTGGCTAAAATTATCAATATAAGTTTCATGTTATGTAAAGCTGGTTAATTTGGTCCGTTCTTATCACTTTTCTAAAATAATAGCAACTTTAAATCGTGAAACGTGAAACAACAATGTTTGCATTTTCTTATATTAGTTCTAGCATACAATTAAGTTTTCTCTGAAACTAGTCGGTAGAGTTGGCTAAAATTATCAATATTAGTTTCATGTTATGTAAAGCTGGTTAATTTGGTCCGTTCTTATCACTTTTCTAAAATAATAGCAACTTTAAATCGTGAAACGTGAAACAACAATGTTTGCATTTTCTTATATTAGTTCTAGCATACAATTAAGTTTTCTCTGAAACTAGTCGGTAGAGTTGGCTAAAATTATCAATATTAGTTTCATGTTATGTAACGCTGGTTAATTTGGTCCGTTCTTATCACTTTTCTAAAATAATAGCAACTTTAAATCGTGAAATGTGAAACAACAATGTTTGCATTTTCTTATATTAGTTCTAGCATACAATTAAGTTTTCTCTGAAACTAGTCGGTAGAGTTGGCTAAAATTATCAATATAAGTTTCATGTTATGTAAAGCTGGTTAATTTGGTCCGTTCTTATCACTTTTCTAAAATAATAGCAACTTTAAATCGTGAAACGTGAAACATCAATGTTTGCATTTTCTTATATTAGTTCTAGCATACAATTAAGTTTTCTCTGAAACTAGTCGGTAGAGTTGGCTAAAATTATCAATATTAGTTTTATGTTATGTAACGCTGGTTAATTTGGTCCGTTCTTATCACTCTTCTAAAATAATAGCAACTTTAAATCGTGAAACGTGAAACAACAATGTTTTCATTTTCTTATATTAGTTCTAGCATACAATTAAGTTTTCTCTGAAACTAGTCGGTAGAGTTGGCTAAAATTATCAATATTAGTTTCATGTTATGTAAAGCTGGTTAATTTGGTCCGTTCTTATCACTTTTCTAAAATAATAGCAACTTTAAATCGTGAAACGTGAAACAACAATGTTTGCATTTTCTTATATTAGTTCTAGCATACAATTAAGTTTTCTCTAAAACTAGTCGGTAGAGTTGGCTAAAATTATCAATATTAGTTTTACGTTATGTAACGCTGGTTAATTTGGTCCGTTCTTATCACTTTTCTAAAATAATAGCAACTTTAAATCATGAAACGTGAAACAACAATGTTTGCATTTTCTTATATCAGTTCTAGCATCCAATTAAGTTTTCTCTGAAACTAGTCGGTAGAGTTGGCTAAAATTATCAATATTAGTTTCATGTTATGTAAAGCTGGTTAATTTGGTCCGTTCTTATCACTTTTCTAAAATAATAGCAACTTTAAATCATGAAACGTGAAACAACAATGTTTGCATTTTCTATATCAGTTCTAGCATACAATTAAGTTTTCTCTGAAACTAGTCGGTAGAGTTGGCTAAAATTATCAATATTAGTTTCATGTTATGTAAAGCTGGTTAATTTGGTCCGTTCTTATCACTTTTCTAAAATAATAGCAACTTTAAATCATGAAACGTGAAACAACAATGTTTGCATTTTCTTATATCAGTTCTAGCATACAATTAAGTTTTCTCTGAAACTAGTCGGTAGAGTTGGCTAAAATTATCAATATTAGATTTGTGTTATGTAAAGCTGATAAACTTGGTCCGTTCTTATCACTTTTCTAAAATAATAGCAACTTTGAATCGTGAAACGTGAAACAACAATGTTTGCATTTTCTTATATTAGTTCTAGCATACAATTAAGTTTTCTCTGAAACTAGTCGGTACAGTTGGCTAAAATTATCAATATTAGATTTGTGTTATGTAAAGCTGATAAACTTGGTCCGTTCTTATCACTTTTCTAAAATAATAGCAACTTTGAATCGTGAAACGTGAAACAACAATGTTTGCATTTTCTTATATTAGTTCTAGCATACAATTAAGTTTTCTCTGAAACTAGTCGGTAGAGTTGGCTAAAATTATCAATATTAGTTTTATGTTATGTAACGCTGGATAAGTTGGTCCATTCTTATCACTTTTCTAAAATAATAGCAACTTTAAATCGTGAAACGTGAAACAACAATGTTTGCATTTTCTTATATTAGTTCTAGCATACAATTAAGTTTTCTCTGAAACTAGTCGGTAGAGTTGGCTAAAATTATCAATATTAGTTTTACGTTATGTAACGCTGGTTAATTTGGTCCGTTCTTATCACTTTTCTAAAATAATAGCAACTTTAAATCGTGAAACGTGAAACAACAATGTTTGCATTTTCTTATATTAGTTCTAGCATACAATTAAGTTTTCTCTGAAACTAGTCGGTAGAGTTAGCTAAAATTATCAATATTAGTTTTGTGTTATGTAAAGCTGGTTAATTTGGTCCGTTCTTATCACTTTTCTAAAATAATAGCAACTTTAAATCGTGAAACGTGAAACAACAATGTTTGCATTTTCTTATATTAGTTCTAGCATACAATTAAGTTTTCTCTGAAACTAGTCGGTAGAGTTGGCTAAAATTATCAATATTAGTTTTATGTTATGTAACGCTGGTTAATTTGGTCCGTTCTTATCACTTTTCTAAAATAATAGCAACTTTAAATCTTGAAACGTGAAACAACAATGTTTGCATTTTCTTATATCAGTTCTAGCATACAATTAAGTTTTCTCTGAAACTAGTCGGTAGAGTTGGCTAAAATTATCAATATTAGTTTCATGTTATGTAAAGCTGGTTAATTTGGTCCGTTCTTATCACTTTTCTAAAATAATAGCAACTTTAAATCGTGAAACGTGAAACAACAATGTTTGCATTTTCTTATATTAGTTCTAGCATACAATTAAGTTTTCTCTGAAACTAGTCGGTAGAGTTGGCTAAAATTATCAATATTAGTTTCATGTTATGTAAAGCTGGTTAATTTGGTCCGTTCTTATCACTTTTCTAAAATAATAGCAACTTTAAATCGTGAAACGTGAAACAACAATGTTTGCATTTTCTTATATTAGTTCTAGCATACAATTAAGTTTTCTCTGAAACTAGTCGGTAGAGTTGGCTAAAATTATCAATATTAGTTTTGTGTTATGTAAAGCTGATAAAATTGGTCCGTTCTTATCACTTTTCTAAAATAATAGCAACTTTAAATCGTGAAACGTGAAACAACAATGTTTGCATTTTCTTATATTAGTTCTAGCATACAATTAAGATTTCTCTGAAACTAGTCGGTAGAGTTGGCTAAAATTATCAATATTAGTTTTATGTTATGTAACGCTGGTTAATTTGGTCCGTTCTTATCACTTTTCTAAAATAATAGCAACTTTAAATCGTGAAACGTGAAACAACAATGTTTGCATTTTCTTATATTAGTTCTAGCATACAATTAAGTTTTCTCTGAAACTAGTCGGTAGAGTTAGCTAAAATTATCAATATTAGTTTTGTGTTATGTAAAGCTGGTTAATTTGGTCCGTTCTTATCACTTTTCTAAAATAATAGCAACTTTAAATCGTGAAAGGTGAAACAACAATGTTTGCATTTTCTTATATTAGTTCTAGCATACAATTAAGTTTTCTCTGAAACTATTCGGTAGAGTTGGCTAAAATTATCAATATTAGTTTTATGTTATGTAAAGCTGGTTAATTTGGTCCGTTCTTATCACTTTTCTAAAATAATAGCAACTTTAAATCGTGAAACGTGAAACAACAATGTTTGCATTTTCTTATATTAGTTCTAGCATACAATTAAGTTTTTTTGAAACTAGTCGGTAGAGTTGGCTAAAATTATCAATATAAGTTTCATGTTATGTAAAGCTGGTTAATTTGGTCCGTTCTTATCACTTTTCTAAAATAATAGCAACTTTAAATCGTGAAACGTGAAACAACAATGTTTGCATTTTCTTATATTAGTTCTAGCATACAATTAAGTTTTCTCTGAAACTAGTCGGTAGAGTTGGCTAAAATTATCAATATTAGTTTCATGTTATGTAAAGCTGGTTAATTTGGTCCGTTCTTATCACTTTTCTAAAATAATAGCAACTTTAAATCGTGAAACGTGAAACAACAATGTTTGCATTTTCTTATATTAGTTCTAGCATACAATTAAGTTTTCTCTGAAACTAGTCGGTAGAGTTGGCTAAAATTATCAATATTAGTTTTATGTTATGTAACGCTGGTTAATTTGGTCCGTTCTTATCACTTTTCTAAAATAATAGCAACTTTAAATCGTGAAACGTGAAACAACAATGTTTGCATTTTCTTATATTAGTTCTAGCATACAATTAAGTTTTCTCTGAAACTAGTCGGTAGAGTTGGCTAAAATTATCAATATAAGTTTCATGTTATGTAAAGCTGGTTAATTTGGTCCGTTCTTATCACTTTTCTAAAATAATAGCAACTTTAAATCGTGAAACGTGAAACAACAATGTTTGCATTTTCTTATATTAGTTCTAGCATACAATTAAGTTTTCTCTGAAACTAGTCGGTAGAGTTGGCTAAAATTATCAATATTAGTTTCATGTTATGTAAAGCTGGTTAATTTGGTCCGTTCTTATCACCTTTCTAAAATAATAGCAACTTTAAATCGTGAAACCTGAAACAACAATGTTTGCATGTTCTTATATTAGTTCTAGCATACAATTAAGTTTTCTCTGAAACTAGTCGGTAGAGTTGGCTAAAATTATCAATATTAGTTTCATGTTATGTAAAGCTGGTTAATTTGGTCCGCTCTTATCACTTTTCTAAAATAATAGCAACTTTAAATCGTGAAACGTGAAACAACAATGTTTGCATTTTCTTATATTAGTTCTAGCATACAATTAAGTTTTCTCTGAAACTAGTCGGTAGAGTTGGCTAAAATTATCAATATTAGTTTTATGTTATGTAACGCTGGTTAATTTGGTCCGTTCTTATCACTTTTCTAAAATAATAGCAACTTTAAATCGTGAAACGTGAAACAACAATGTTTGCATTTTCTTATATAAGTTTTAGCATACAATTAAGTTTTCTCTGAAACTAGTCGGTAGAGTTGGCTAAAATTATCAATATTAGTTTCATGTTATGTAAAGCTGGTTAATTTGGTCCGTTCTTATCACTTTTCTAAAATAATAGCAACTTTAAATCGTGAAACGTGAAACAACAATGTTTGCATTTTCTTATATTAGTTCTAGCATACAATTAAGTTTTCTCTGAAACTAGTCGGTAGAGTTGGCTAAAATTATCAATATTAGTTTCATGTTATGTAAAGCTGATAAACCTGGTCCGTTCTTATCACTTTTCTAAAATAATAGCAACTTTAAATCGTGAAACGTGAAACAACAATATTTGCATTTTCTTATATTAGTTCTAGCATACAATTAAGTTTTCTCTGAAACTAGTCGGTAGAGTTGGCTAAAATTATCAATATTAGTTTTATGTTATGTAACGCTGGTTAATTTGGTCCGTTCTTATCACTTTTCTAAAATAATAGCAACTTTAAATCGTGAAACGTGAAACAACAATGTTTGCATTTTCTTATATTAGTTCTAGCATACAATTAAGTTTTCTCTGAAACTAGTCGGTAGAGTTGGCTAAAATTATCAATATTAGTTTTGTGTTATGTAAAGCTGATAAACTTGGTCCGTTCTTATCACTTTTCTAAAATAATAGCAACTTTAAATCGTGAAACGTGAAACAACAATGTTTGCATTTTCTTATATTAGTTCTAGCATACAATTAAGTTTTCTCTGAAACTAGTCGGTAGAATTGGCTAAAATTATCAATATTAGTTTTATGTTATGTAAAGCTGGTTAATTTGGTCCGTTCTTATCACTTTTCTAAAATAATAGCAACTTTAAATCGTGAAACGTGAAACAACAATGTTTGCATTTTCTTATATTAGTTCTAGCATACAATTAAGTTTTCTCTGAAACTAGTCGGTAGAGTTGACTAAAATTATTAATATTAGTTTCATGTTATGTAAAGCTGGTTAATTTGGTCCGTTCTTATCACTTTTCTAAAATAATAGCAACTTTAAATCGTGAAACGTGAAACAACAACGTTTGCATTTTCTTATATTAGTTCTAGCATACAATTAAGTTTTCTCTGAAACTAGTCGGTAGAGTTGGCTAAAATTATCAATATTAGTTTTATGTTAAGTAAAGCTGGTTAATTTGGTCCGTTCTTATCACTTTTCTAAAATAATAGCAACTTTAAATCGTGAAACGTGAAACAACAATGTTTGCATTTTCTTATATTAGTTCTAGCATACAATTAAGTTTTCTCTGAAACTAGTCGGTAGAGTTGACTAAAATTATTAATATTAGTTTCATGTTATGTAAAGCTGGTTAATTTGGTCCGTTCTTATCACTTTTCTAAAATAATAGCAACTTTAAATCGTGAAACGTGAAACAACAACGTTTGCATTTTCTTATATTAGTTCTAGCATACAATTAAGTTTTCTCTGAAACTAGTCGGTAGAGTTGGCTAAAATTATCAATATTAGTTTTATGTTAAGTAAAGCTGGTTAATTTGGTCAGTTCTTATCACTTTTCTAAAATAATAGCAACTTTAAATCGTGAAACGTGAAACAACAATGTTTGCATTTTCTTATATTAGTTCTAGCATACAATTAAGTTTTCTCTGAAACTAGTCGGTAGAGTTGGCTAAAATTATCAATATTAGTTTTATGTTATGTAACGCTGGTTAATTTGGTCCGTTCTTATCACTTTTCTAAAATAATAGCAACTTTAAATCGTGAAACGTGAAACAACAATGTTTGCATTTTCTTATATTAGTTCTAGCATACAATTAAGTTTTCTCTGAAACTAGTCGGTAGAGTTGGCTAAAATTATCAATATTAGTTTCATGTTATGTAAAGCTGGTTAATTTGGTCCGTTCTTATCACTTTTCTAAAATAATAGCAACTTTAAATCGTGAAACGTGAAACAACAATGTTTGCATATTCTTATATTAGTTCTAGCATACAATTAAGTTTTCTCTGAAACTAGTCGGAAGAGTTGGCTAAAATTATCAATATTAGTTTCATGTTATGTAAAGCTGGTTAATTTGGTCCGTTCTTATCACTTTTCTAAAATAATAGCAACTTTAAATCGTGAAACGTGAAACAACAATATTTGCATTTTCTTATATTAGTTCTAGCATACAATTAAGTTCTAGCATACATGAACTTTTCTAAAATAATAGCAACTTTAAATCGTGAAACGTGAAACAACAATGTTTGCATTTTCTTATATTAGTTCTAGCATACAATTAAGTTTTCTCTGAAACTAGTCGGTAGAGTTGGCTAAAATTATCAATATTAGTTTCATGTTATGTAAAGCTGGTTAATTTGGTCCGTTCTTATCACTTTTCTAAAATAATAGCAACTTTAAATCGTGAAACGTGAAACAACAATGTTTGCATTTTCTTATATTAGTTCTAGCATACAATTAAGTTTTCTCTAAAACTAGTCGGTAGAGTTGGCTAAAATTATCAATATAAGTTTCATGTTATGTAAAGCTGGTTAATTTGGTCCGTTCTTATCACTTTTCTAAAATAATAGCAACTTTAAATCGTGAAACGTGAAACAACAATGTTTGCATATTCTTATATTAGTTCTAGCATACAATTAAGTTTTCTCTGAAACTAGTCGGAAGAGTTGGCTAAAATTATCAATATTAGTTTCATGTTATGTAAAGCTGGTTAATTTGGTCCGTTCTTATCACTTTTCTAAAATAATAGCAACTTTAAATCGTGAAACGTGAAACAACAATGTTTGCATATTCTTATATTAGTTCTAGCATACAATTAAGTTTTCTCTGAAACTAGTCGGAAGAGTTGGCTAAAATTATCAATATTAGTTTCATGTTATGTAAAGCTGGTTAATTTGGTCCGTTCTTATCACTTTTCTAAAATAATAGCAACTTTAAATCGTGAAACGTGAAACAACAATATTTGCATTTTCTTATATTAGTTCTAGCATACAATTAAGTTCTAGCATACATGAACTTTTCTAAAATAATAGCAACTTTAAATCGTGAAACGTGAAACAACAATGTTTGCATTTTCTTATATTAGTTCTAGCATACAATTAAGTTTTCTCTGAAACTAGTCGGTAGAGTTGGCTAAAATTATCAATATTAGTTTCATGTTATGTAAAGCTGGTTAATTTGGTCCGTTCTTATCACTTTTCTAAAATAATAGCAACTTTAAATCGTGAAACGTGAAACAACAATGTTTGCATTTTCTTATATTAGTTCTAGCATACAATTAAGTTTTCTCTGAAACTAGTCGGTAGAGTTGGCTAAAATTATCAATATTAGTTTCATGTTATGTAAAGCTGGTTAATTTGGTCCGTTCTTATCACTTTTCTAAAATAATAGCAACTTTAAATCGTGAAACGTGAAACAACAATGTTTGCATTTTCTTATATTAGTTCTAGCATACAATTAAGTTTTCTCTGAAACTAGTCGGTAGAGTTGGCTAAAATTATCAATATTAGTTTCATGTTATGTAAAGCTGGTTAATTTGGTCCGTTCTTATCACTTTTCTAAAATAATAGCAACTTTAAATCGTGAAACGTGAAACAACAATATTTGCATTTTCTTATATTAGTTCTAGCATACAATTAAGTTTTCTCTGAAACTAGTCGGTAGAGTTGGCTAAAATTATCAATATTAGTTTTATGTTATGTAACGCTGGTTAATTTGGTCCGTTCTTATCACTTTTCTAAAATAATAGCAACTTTAAATCGTGAAACGTGAAACAACAATGTTTGCATTTTCTTATATTAGTTCTAGCATACAATTAATTGTCTTTGAAACTAGTCGGTAGAGTTGGCTAAAATTATCAATATTAGTTTCATGTTATGTAAAGCTGGTTAATTTGGTCCGTTCTTATCACTTTTCTAAAATAGTAGCAACTTTAAATCGTGAAACGTGAAACAACAATGTTTGCATTTTCTTATATTAGTTCTAGCATACAATTAAGTTTTCTCTGAAACTAGTCGGTAGAGTTGGCTAAAATTATCAATATTAGTTTCATGTTATGTAAAGCTGATAAACCTGGTCCGTTCTTATCACTTTTCTAAAATAATAGCAACTTTAAATCGTGAAACGTGAAACAACAATATTTGCATTTTCTTATATTAGTTCTAGCATACAATTAAGTTTTCTCTGAAACTAGTCGGTAGAGTTGACTAAAATTATTAATATTAGTTTCATGTTATGTAAAGCTGGTTAATTTGGTCCGTTCTTATCACTTTTCTAAAATAATAGCAACTTTAAATCGTGAAACGTGAAACAACAACGTTTGCATTTTCTTATATTAGTTCTAGCATACAATTAAGTTTTCTCTGAAACTAGTCGGTAGAGTTGGCTAAAATTATCAATATTAGTTTTATGTTAAGTAAAGCTGGTTAATTTGGTCAGTTCTTATCACTTTTCTAAAATAATAGCAACTTTAAATCGTGAAACGTGAAACAACAATGTTTGCATTTTCTTATATTAGTTCTAGCATACAATTAAGTTTTCTCTGAAACTAGTCGGTAGAGTTGGCTAAAATTATCAATATTAGTTTTATGTTATGTAACGCTGGTTAATTTGGTCCGTTCTTATCACTTTTCTAAAATAATAGCAACTTTAAATCGTGAAACGTGAAACAACAATGTTTGCATTTTCTTATATTAGTTCTAGCATACAATTAAGTTTTCTCTGAAACTAGTCGGTAGAGTTGGCTAAAATTATCAATATTAGTTTCATGTTATGTAAAGCTGGTTAATTTGGTCCGTTCTTATCACTTTTCTAAAATAATAGCAACTTTAAATCGTGAAACGTGAAACAACAATGTTTGCATATTCTTATATTAGTTCTAGCATACAATTAAGTTTTCTCTGAAACTAGTCGGAAGAGTTGGCTAAAATTATCAATATTAGTTTCATGTTATGTAACGCTGGTTAATTTGGTCCGTTCTTATCACTTTTCTAAAATAATAGCAACTTTAAATCGTGAAACGTGAAACAACAATATTTGCATTTTCTTATATTAGTTCTAGCATACAATTAAGTTCTAGCATACATGAACTTTTCTAAAATAATAGCAACTTTAAATCGTGAAACGTGAAACAACAATGTTTGCATTTTCTTATATTAGTTCTAGCATACAATTAAGTTTTCTCTGAAACTAGTCGGTAGAGTTGGCTAAAATTATCAATATTAGTTTCATGTTATGTAAAGCTGGTTAATTTGGTCCGTTCTTATCACTTTTCTAAAATAATAGCAACTTTAAATCGTGAAACGTGAAACAACAATGTTTGCATATTCTTATATTAGTTCTAGCATACAATTAAGTTTTCTCTGAAACTAGTCGGAAGAGTTGGCTAAAATTATCAATATTAGTTTCATGTTATGTAAAGCTGGTTAATTTGGTCCGTTCTTATCACTTTTCTAAAATAATAGCAACTTTAAATCGTGAAACGTGAAACAACAATGTTTGCATTTTCTTATATTAGTTCTAGCATACAATTAAGTTTTCTCTGAAACTAGTCGGTAGAGTTGGCTAAAGTTATCAATATTAGTTTTATGTTATGTAACGCTGGTTAATTTGGTCCGTTCTTATCACTTTTCTAAAATAATAGCAACTTTAAATCGTGAAACGTGAAACAACAATGTTTGCATTTTCTTATATTAGTTCTAGCATACAATTAAGTTTTCTCTGAAACTAGTCGGTAGAGTTGGCTAAAATTATCAATATTAGTTTCATGTTATGTAAAGCTGGTTAATTTGGTCCGTTCTTATCACTTTTCTAAAATAATAGCAACTTTAAATCGTGAAACGTGAAACAACAATGTTTGCATATTCTTATATTAGTTCTAGCATACAATTAAGTTTTCTCTGAAACTAGTCGGAAGAGTTGGCTAAAATTATCAATATTAGTTTCATGTTATGTAAAGCTGGTTAATTTGGTCCGTTCTTATCACTTTTCTAAAATAATAGCAACTTTAAATCGTGAAACGTGAAACAACAATATTTGCATTTTCTTATATTAGTTCTAGCATACAATTAAGTTCTAGCATACATGAACTTTTCTAAAATAATAGCAACTTTAAATCGTGAAACGTGAAACAACAATGTTTGCATTTTCTTATATTAGTTCTAGCATACAATTAAGTTTTCTCTGAAACTAGTCGGTAGAGTTGGCTAAAATTATCAATATTAGTTTCATGTTATGTAAAGCTGGTTAATTTGGTCCGTTCTTATCACTTTTCTAAAATAATAGCAACTTTAAATCGTGAAACGTGAAACAACAATGTTTGCATTTTCTTATATTAGTTCTAGCATACAATTAAGTTTTCTCTGAAACTAGTCGGTAGAGTTGGCTAAAATTATCAATATTAGTTTCATGTTATGTAAAGCTGGTTAATTTGGTCCGTTCTTATCACTTTTCTAAAATAATAGCAACTTTAAATCGTGAAACGTGAAACAACAATGTTTGCATTTTCTTATATTAGTTCTAGCATACAATTAAGTTTTCTCTGAAACTAGTCGGTAGAGTTGGCTAAAATTATCAATATTAGTTTCATGTTATGTAAAGCTGGTTAATTTGGTCCGTTCTTATCACTTTTCTAAAATAATAGCAACTTTAAATCGTGAAACGTGAAACAACAATGTTTGCATTTTCTTATATTAGTTCTAGCATACAATTAAGTTTTCTCTGAAACTAGTCGGTAGAGTTGGCTAAAATTATCAATATTAGTTTCATGTTATGTAAAGCTGGTTAATTTGGTCCGTTCTTATCACTTTTCTAAAATAATAGCAACTTTAAATCGTGAAACGTGAAACAACAATGTTTGCATTTTCTTATATTAGTTCTAGCATACAATTATGTTTTCTCTGAAACTAGTCGGTAGAGTTGGCTAAAATTATCAATATTAGTTTTGTGTTATGTAAAGCTGATAAACTTGGTCCGTTCTTATCACTTTTCTAAAATAATAGCAACTTTAAATCGTGAAACGTGAAACAACAATGTTTGCATTTTCTTATATTAGTTCTAGCATACAATTAAGTTTTCTCTGAAACTAGTCGGTAGAGTTGGATAAAATTATCAATATTAGTTTCATGTTATGTAAAGCTGGTTAATTTGGTCCGTTCTTATCACTTTTCTAAAATAATAGCAACTTTAAATCGTGAAACGTGAAACAACAATGTTTGCATTTTCTTATATTAGTTCTAGCATACAATTAAGTTTTCTCTGAAACTAGTCGGTAGAGTTGGCTAAAATTATCAATATTAGTTTCATGTTATGTAAAGCTGGTTAATTTGGTCCGTTCTTATCACTTTTCTAAAATAATAGCAACTTTAAATCGTGAAACGTGAAACAACAACGTTTGCATTTTCTTATATTAGTTCTAGCATACAATTAAGTTTTCTCTGAAACTAGTCGGTAGAGTTGGCTAAAATTATCAATATTAGTTTTATGTTAAGTAAAGCTGGTTAATTTGGTCCGTTCTTATCACTTTTCTAAAATAATAGCAACTTTAAATCGTGAAACGTGAAACAACAATGTTTGCATTTTCTTATATTAGTTCTAGCATACAATTAAGTTTTCTCTGAAACTAGTCGGTAGAGTTGGCTAAAATTATCAATATTAGTTTCATGTTATGTAAAGCTGGTTAATTTGGTCCGTTCTTATCACTTTTCTAAAATAATAGCAACTTTAAATCGTGAAACGTGAAACAACAATGTTTGCATGTTCTTATATTAGTTCTAGCATACAATTAAGTTTTCTCTGAAACTAGTCGGTAGAGTTGGCTAAAATTATCAATATTAGTTTCATGTTATGTAAAGCTGGTTAATTTGGTCCTTCCTTATCACTTTTCTAAAATAATAGCAACTTTAAATCGTGAAACGTGAAACAACAATGTTTGCATTTTCTTATATTAGTTCTAGAATACAATTAAGTTTTCTCTGAAACTAGTCGGTAGAGTTGGCTAAAATTATCAATATTAGTTTCATGTTATGTAACGCTGGTTAATTTGGTCCGTTCTTATCACTTTTCTAAAATAATAGCAACTTTAAATCGTGAAACGTGAAACAACAATGTTTGCATGTTCTTATATTAGTTCTAGCATACAATTAAGTTTTCTCTGAAACTAGTCGGTAGAGTTGGCTAAAATTATCAATATTAGTTTCATGTTATGTAAAGCTGGTTAATTTGGTCCGTTCTCATCACTTTTCTAAAATAATAGCAACTTTAAATCGTGAAACGTGAAACAACAATGTTTGCATTTTCTTATATTAGTTCTAGAATACAATTAAGTTTTCTCTGAAACTAGTTGGTAGAGTTGGCTAAAATTATCAATATTAGTTTTATGTTATGTAACGCTGGTTAATTTGGTCCGTTCTTATCACTTTTCTAAAATAATAGCAACTTTAAATCGTGAAACGTGAAACACCAATGTTTGCATTTTCTTATATTAGTTCTAGCATACAATTAAGTTTTCTCTGAAACTAGTCGTTAGAGTTCCTTAAAATTATCAATATTTGTTTCATGTTATGTAAAGCTGGTTAATTTGGTCCGTTCTTATCACTTTTCTAAAATAATAGCAACTTTAAATCGTGAAACGTGAAACAACAATGTTTGCATTTTCTTATATTAGTTCTAGCATACAATTAAGTTTTCTCTGAAACTAGTCGGTAGAGTTGGCTAAAATTATCAATATTAGTTTTATGTTATGTAAATCTGGTTAATTTGGTCCGTTCTTATCACTTTTCTAAAATAATAGCAACTTTAAATCTTGAAACGTGAAACAACAATGTTTGCATTTTCTTATATCAGTTCTAGCATACAATTAAGTTTTCTCTGAAACTAGTCGGTAGAGTTGGCTAAAATTATCAATATTAGTTTCATGTTATGTAAAGCTGGTTAATTTGGTCCGTTCTTATCACTTTTCTAAAATAATAGCAACTTTAAATCGTGAAACGTGAAACAACAATGTTTGCATTTTCTTATATTAGTTCTAGCATACAATTAAGATTTCTCTGAAACTAGTCGGTAGAGTTGGCTAAAATTATCAATATTAGTTTTATGTTATGTAACGCTGGATAATTTGGTCCGTTCTTATCACTTTTCTAAAATAATAGCAACCTTAAATCTTGAAACGTGAAACAACAATGTTTGCATTTTCTTATATTAGTTCTAGCATACAATTAAGTTTTCTCTGAAACTAGTCGGTAGAGTTGGCTAAAATTATCAATATTAGTTTTACGTTATGTAACGCTGGTTAATTTGGTCCGTTCTTATCACTTTTCTAAAATAATAGCAACTTTAAATCGTGAAACGTGAAACAACAATGTTTGCATTTTCTTATATTAGTTCTAGCATACAATTAAGTTTTCTCTAAAACTAGTCGGTAGAGTTGGCTAAAATTATCAATATTAGTTTCATGTTATGTAAAGCTGGTTAATTTGGTCCGTTCTTATCACTTTTCTAAAATAATAGCAACTTTAAATCTTGAAACGTGAAACAACAATGTTTGCATTTTCTTATATCAGTTCTAGCATACAATTAAGTTTTCTCTGAAACTAGTCGGTAGAGTTGGCTAAAATTATCAATATTAGTTTCATGTTATGTAAAGCTGGTTAATTTGGTCCGTTCTTATCACTTTTCTAAAATAATAGCAACTTTAAATCATGAAACGTGAAACAACAATGTTTGCATTTTCTTATATCAGTTCTAGCATACAATTAAGTTTTCTCTGAAACTAGTCGATAGAGTTGGCTAAAATTATCAATATTAGTTTTATGTTATGTAACGCTGGTTAATTTGGTCCGTTCTTATCACTTTTCTAAAATAATAGCAACTTTAAATCGTGAAACGTGAAACAACAATGTTTGCATTTTCTTATATTAGTTCTAGCATACAATTAAGTTTTCTCTAAAACTAGTCGGTAGAGTTGGCTAAAATTATCAATATTAGTTTCATGTTATGTAAAGCTGGTTAATTTGGTCCGTTCTTATCACTTTTCTAAAATAATAGCAACTTTAAATCTTGAAACGTGAAACAACAATGTTTGCATTTTCTTATATCAGTTCTAGCATACAATTAAGTTTTCTCTGAAACTAGTCGGTAGAGTTGGCTAAAATTATCAATATTAGTTTCATGTTATGTAAAGCTGGTTAATTTGGTCCGTTCTTATCACTTTTCTAAAATAATAGCAACTTTAAATCGTGAAACGTGAAACAACAATGTTTGCATTTTCTTATATTAGTTCTAGCATACAATTAAGTTTTCTCTGAAACTAGTCGGTAGAGTTGGCTAAAATTATCAATATTAGTTTTATGTTATGTAACGCTGGTTAATTTGGTCCGTTCTTATCACTTTTCTAAAATAATAGCAACTTTAAATCTTGAAACGTGAAACAACAATGTTTGCATTTTCTTATATCAGTTCTAGCATACAATTAAGTTTTCTCTGAAACTAGTCGGTAGAGTTGGCTAAAATTATCAATATTAGTTTCATGTTATGTAAAGCTGGTTAATTTGGTCCGTTCTTATCACTTTTCTAAAATAATAGCAACTTTAAATCGTGAAACGTGAAACAACAATGTTTGCATATTCTTATATTAGTTCTAGCATACAATTAAGTTTTCTCTGAAACTAGTCGGTAGAGTTGGCTAAAATTATCAATATTAGTTTCATGTTATGTAAAGCTGGTTAATTTGGTCCGTTCTTATCACTTTTCTAAAATAATAGCAACTTTAAATCGTGAAACGTGAAACAACAATGTTTGCATTTTCTTATATTAGTTCTAGCATACAATTAAGTTTTCTCTGAAACTAGTCGGTAGAGTTGGCTAAAATCATCAATATTAGTTTTGTGTTATGTAAAGCTGATAAAATTGGTCTGTTCTTATCACTTTTCTAAAATAATAGCAACTTTGAATCGTGAAACGTGAAACAACAATGTTTGCATTTTCTTATATTAGTTCTAGCATACAATTAAGATTTCTCTGAAACTAGTCGGTAGAGTTGGCTAAAATTATCAATATTAGTTTTATGTTATGTAACGCTGGTTAATTTGGTCCGTTCTTATCACTTTTCTAAAATAATAGCAACTTTAAATCGTGAAACGTGAAACAACAATGTTTGCATTTTCTTATATTAGTTCTAGCATACAATTAAGTTTTCTCTGAAACTAGTCGGTAGAGTTGGCTAAAATTATCAATATTAGTTTCATGTTATGTAAAGCTGGTTAATTTGGTCCGTTCTTATCACTTTTCTAAAATAATAGCAACTTTAAATCGTGAAACGTGAAACAACAATGTTTGCATTTTCTTATATTAGTTCTAGCATACAATTAAGTTTTCTCTGAAACTAGTCGGTAGAGTTGGGTAAAATTATCAATATTAGTTTTATGTTACGTAACGCTGGTTAATTTGGTCCGTTCTTATCACTTTTCTAAAATAATAGCAACTTTAAATCGTGAAACGTGAAACAACAATGTTTGCATTTTCTTATATTAGTTCTAACATACAATTAAGTTTTCTCTGAAACTAGTCGGTAGAGTTGGCTAAAATTATCAATATTAGTTTCATGTTATGTAAAGCTGGTTAATTTGGTCCGTTCTTATCACTTTTCTAAAATAATAGCAACTTTAAATCTTGAAACGTGAAACAACAATGTTTGCATTTTCTTATATTAGTTCTAGCATACAATTAAGTTTTCTCTGAAACTAGTCGGTAGAGTTGGCTAAAATTATCAATATTAGTTTTATGTTATGTAACGCTGGTTAATTTGGTCCGTTCTTATCACTTTTCTAAAATAATAGCAACTTTAAATCGTGAAACGTGAAACAACAATGTTTGCATTTTCTTATATTAGTTCTAGCATACAATTAAGTTTTCTCTGAAACTAGTCGGTAGAGTTGGCTAAAATTATCAATATTAGTTTCATGTTATGTAAAGCAGGTTAATTTGGTCCGTTCTTATCACTTTTCTAAAATAATAGCAACTTTAAATCGTGTAACGTGAAACAACAATGTTTGCATTTTCTTATATTAGTTCTAGCATACAATTAAGTTTTCTCTGAAACTAGTCGGTAGAGTTGGCTAAAATTATCAATATTAGTTTTATGTTATGTAACGCTGGGTAATTTGGTCCGTTCTTATCACTTTTCTAAAATAATAGCAACTTTAAATCGTGAAACGTGAAACAACAATGTTTGCATTTTCTTATATTAGTTCTAGCATACAATTAAGTTTTCTCTGAAACTAGTCGTTAGAGTTCCTTAAAATTATCAATATTTGTTTCATGTTATGTAAAGCTGGTTAATTTGGTCCGTTCTTATCACTTTTCTAAAATAATAGCAACTTTAAATCGTGAAACGTGAAACAACAATGTTTGCATTTTCTTATATTAGTTCTAGCATACAATTAAGTTTTCTCTGAAACTAGTCGGTAGAGTTGGCTAAAATTATCAATATTAGTTTCATGTTATGTAAAGCTGGTTAATTTGGTCCGTTCTTATCACTTTTCTAAAATAATAGTAACTTTAAATCGTGAAACGTGAAACAACAATGTTTGCATTTTCTTATATTAGTTCTAGCATACCATTAAGATTTCTCTGAAACTAGTCGGTAGAGTTGGCTAAAATTATCAATATTAGTTTCATGTTATGTAACGCTGGATAATTTGGTCCGTTCTTATCACTTTTCTAAAATAATAGCAACTTTAAATCGTGAAACGTGAAACAACAATGTTTGCATTTTCTTATATTAGTTCTAGCATACATTAAGTTTTCTCTGAAACTAGTCGGTAGAGTTGGCTAAAATTATCAATATTAGTTTCATGTTATGTAAAGCTGGTTAATTTGGTCCGTTCTTATCACTTTTCTAAAATAATAGCAACTTTAAATCGTGAAACGTGAAACAACAATGTTTGCATTTTCTTATATTAGTTCTAGCATACAATTAAGTTTTCTCTGAAACTAGTCGGTAGAGTTGGCTAAAATTATCAATATTAGTTTCATGTTATGTAAAGCAGGTTAATTTGGTCCGTTCTTATCACTTTTCTAAAATAATAGCAACTTTAAATCGTGTAACGTGAAACAACAATGTTTGCATTTTCTTATATTAGTTCTAGCATACAATTAAGTTTTCTCTGAAACTAGTCGGTAGAGTTGGCTAAAATTATCAATATTAGTTTTATGTTATGTAACGCTGGGTAATTTGGTCCGTTCTTATCACTTTTCTAAAATAATAGCAACTTTAAATCGTGAAACGTGAAACAACAATGTTTGCATTTTCTTATATTAGTTCTAGCATACAATTAAGTTTTCTCTGAAACTAGTCGTTAGAGTTCCTTAAAATTATCAATATTTGTTTCATGTTATGTAAAGCTGGTTAATTTGGTCCGTTCTTATCACTTTTCTAAAATAATAGCAACTTTAAATCGTGAAACGTGAAACAACAATGTTTGCATTTTCTTATATTAGTTCTAGCATACAATTAAGTTTTCTCTGAAACTAGTCGGTAGAGTTGGCTAAAATTATCAATATTAGTTTCATGTTATGTAAAGCTGGTTAATTTGGTCCGTTCTTATCACTTTTCTAAAATAATAGCAACTTTAAATCGTGAAACGTGAAACAACAATGTTTGCATTTTCTTATATTAGTTCTAGCATACAATTAAGATTTCTCTGAAACTAGTCGGTAGAGTTGGCTAAAATTATCAATATTAGTTTTATGTTATGTAACGCTGGATAATTTGGTCCGTTCTTATCACTTTTCTAAAATAATAGCAACTTTAAATCGTGAAACGTGAAACAACAATGTTTGCATTTTCTTATATTAGTTCTAGCATACATTAAGTTTTCTCTGAAACTAGTCGGTAGAGTTGGCTAAAATTATCAATATTAGTTTTACGTTATGTAAAGCTGGTTAATTTGGTCCGTTCTTATCACTTTTCTAAAATAATAGCAACTTTAAAATGTGAAACGTGAAACAACAATGTTTGCATTTTCTTATATTAGTTCTAGCATACAATTAAGTTTTCTCTGAAACTAGTCGGTAGAGTTGGCTAAAATTATCAATATTAGTTTCATGTTATGTAAAGCTGGTTAATTTGGTCCGTTCTTATCACTTTTCTAAAATAATAGCAACTTTAAATCGTGAAACGTGAAACAACAATGTTTGCATTTTCTTATATTAGTTCTAGCATACAATTAAGTTTTCTCTGAAACTAGTCGGTAGAGTTGGCTAAAATTATCAATATTAGTTTCATGTTATGTAAAGCTGGTTAATTTGGTCCGTTCTTATCACTTTTCTAAAATAATAGCAACTTTAAATCGTGAAACGTGAAACAACAATATTTGCATTTTCTTATATTAGTTCTAGCATACAATTAAGTTTTCTCTGAAACTAGTCGGTAGAGTTGGCTAAAATTATCAATATTAGTTTTATGTTATGTAACGCTGGTTAATTTGGTCCGTTCTTATCACTTTTCTAAAATAATAGCAACTTTAAATCGTGAAACGTGAAACAACAATGTTTGCATTTTCTTATATTAGTTCTAGCATACAATTAAGTTTTCTCTGAAACTAGTCGGTAGAGTTGGCTAAAATTATCAATATTAGTTTCATGTTATGTAAAGCTGGTTAATTTGGTCCGTTCTTATCACTTTTCTAAAATAATAGCAACTTTAAATCGTGAAACGTGAAACAACAATGTTTGCATTTTCTTATATTAGTTCTAGCATACAATTAAGTTTTCTCTGAAACTAGTCGGTAGAGTTGGCTAAAATTATCAATATTAGTTTTATGTTATGTAACGCTGGTTAATTTGGTCCGTTCTTATCACTTATCTAAAATAATAGCAACTTTAAATCGTGAAACGTGAAACAACAATGTTTGCATTTTCTTATATTAGTTCTAGCATACAATTAAGTTTTCTCTGAAACTAGTCGGTAGAGTTGGCTAAAATTATCAATATTAGTTTCATGTTATGTAAAGCAGGTTAATTTGGTCCGTTCTTATCACTTTTCTAAAATAATAGCAACTTTAAATCGTGAAACGTGAAACAACAATGTTTGCATTTTCTTATATTAGTTCTAGCATACAATTAAGTTTTCTCTGAAACTAGTCGTTAGAGTTCCTTAAAATTATCAATATTTGTTTCATGTTATGTAAAGCTGGTTAATTTGGTCCGTTCTTATCACTTTTCTAAAATAATAGCAACTTTAAATCGTGAAACGTGAAACAACAATATTTGCATTTTCTTATATTAGTTCTAGCATACAATTAAGTTTTCTCTGAAACTAGTCGGTAGAGTTGGCTAAAATTATCAATATTAGTTTTATGTTATGTAAAGCTGGTTAATTTGGTCCGTTCTTATCACTTTTCTAAAATAATAGCAACTTTAAATCGTGAAACGTGAAACAACAATGTTTGCATTTTCTTATATTAGTTCTAGCATACAATTAAGTTTTCTTTGAAACTAGTCGGTAGAGTTGGCTAAAATTATCAATATTAGTTTCATGTTATGTAAAGCTGGTTAATTTGGTCCGTTCTTATCACTTTTCTAAAATAATAGCAACTTTAAATCGTGAAACGTGAAACAACAATGTTTGCATTTTCTTATATTAGTTCTAGCATACAATTAAGTTTTCTCTGAAACTAGTCGGTAGAGTTGGCTAAAATTATCAATATTAGTTTCATGTTATGTAAAGCTGATAAACCTGGTCCGTTCTTATCACTTTTCTAAAATAATAGCAACTTTAAATCGTGAAACGTGAAACAACAATATTTGCATTTTCTTATATTAGTTCTAGCATACAATTAAGTTTTCTCTGAAACTAGTCGGTAGAGTTGGCTAAAATTATCAATATTAGTTTTGTGTTATGTAAAGCTGATAAACTTGGTCCGTTCTTATCACTTTTCTAAAATAATAGCAACTTTAAATCGTGAAACGTGAAACAACAATGTTTGCATTTTCTTATATTAGTTCTAGCATACAATTAAGTTTTCTCTGAAACTAGTCGGTAGAGTTGGCTAAAATTATCAATATTAGTTTTATGTTATGTAAAGCTGGTTAATTTGGTCCGTTCTTATCACTTTTCTAAAATAATAGCAACTTTAAATCGTGAAACGTGAAACAACAATGTTTGCATTTTCTTATATTAGTTCTAGCATACAATTAAGTTTTCTCTGAAACTAGTCGGTAGAGTTGGCTAAAATTAACAATATTAGTTTCATGTTATGTAAAGCTGGTTAATTTGGTCCGTTCTTATCACTTTTCTAAAATAATAGCAACTTTAAATCGTGAAACGTGAAACAACAATGTTTGCATTTTCTTATATTAGTTCTAGCATACAATTAAGTTTTCTCTGAAACTAGTCGGTAGAGTTGGCTAAAATTATCAATATTAGTTTTATGTTAAGTAAAGCTGGTTAATTTGGTCAGTTCTTATCACTTTTCTAAAATAATAGCAACTTTAAATCGTGAAACGTGAAACAACACTGTTTGCATTTTCTTATATTAGTTCTAGCATACAATTAAGTTTTCTCTGAAACTAGTCGGTAGAGTTGGCTAAAATTATCAATATTAGTTTTATGTTAAGTAAAGCTGGTTAATTTGGTCAGTTCTTATCACTTTTCTAAAATAATAGCAACTTTAAATCGTGAAACGTGAAACAACAATGTTTGCATTTTCTTATATTAGTTCTAGCATACAATTAAGTTTTCTCTGAAACTAGTCGGTAGAGTTGGCTAAAATTATCAATATTAGTTTTATGTTATGTAACGCTGGTTAATTTGGTCCGTTCTTATCACTTTTCTAAAATAATAGCAACTTTAAATCGTGAAACGTGAAACAACAATGTTTGCATTTTCTTATATTAGTTCTAGCATACAATTAAGTTTTCTCTGAAACTAGTCGGTAGAGTTGGCTAAAATTATCAATATTAGTTTCATGTTATGTAAAGCTGGTTAATTTGGTCCGTTCTTATCACTTTTCTAAAATAATAGCAATTTTAAATCGTGAAACGTGAAACAACACTGTTTGCATTTTCTTATATTAGTTCTAGCATACAATTAAGTTTTCTCTGAAACTAGTCGGTAGAGTTGGCTAAAATTATCAATATTAGTTTCATGTTATGTAAAGCTGGTTAATTTGGTCCGTTCTTATCACTTTTCTAAAATAATAGCAACTTTAAATCGTGAAACGTGAAACAACAATATTTGCATTTTCTTATATTAGTTCTAGCATACAATTAAGTTTTCTCTGAAACTAGTCGGTAGAGTTGGGTAAAATTATCAATATTAGTTTTATGTTATGTAACGCTGGTTAATTTGGTCCGTTCTTATCACTTTTCTAAAATAATAGCAACTTTAAATCGTGAAACGTGAAACAACAATGTTTGCATTTTCTTATATTAGTTCTAGCATACAATTAAGTTTTCTCTGAAACTAGTCGGTAGAGTTGGCTAAAATTATCAATATTAGTTTCATGTTATGTAAAGCTGGTTAATTTGGTCCGTTCTTATCACTTTTCTAAAATAATAGCAACTTTAAATCGTGAAACGTGAAACAACAATGTTTGCATGTTCTTATATTAGTTCTAGCATACAATTAAGTTTTCTCTGAAACTAGTCGGTAGAGTTGGCTAAAATTATCAATATTAGTTTCATGTTATGTAAAGCTGGTTAATTTGGTCCGTTCTTATCACTTTTCTAAAATAATAGCAACTTTAAATCGTGAAACGTGAAACAACAATGTTTGCATTTTCTTATATTAGTTCTAGAATACAATTAAGTTTTCTCTGAAACTAGTCGGTAGAGTTGGCTAAAATTATCAATATTAGTTTCATGTTATGTAACGCTGGTTAATTTGGTCCGTTCTTATCACTTTTCTAAAATAATAGCAACTTTAAATCGTGAAACGTGAAACAACAATGTTTGCATGTTCTTATATTAGTTCTAGCATACAATTAAGTTTTCTCTGAAACTAGTCGGTAGAGTTGGCTAAAATTATCAATATTAGTTTCATGTTATGTAAAGCTGGTTAATTTGGTCCGTTCTTATCACTTTTCTAAAATAATAGCAACTTTAAATCGTGAAACGTGAAACAACAATGTTTGCATTTTCTTATATTAGTTCTAGAATACAATTAAGTTTTCTCTGAAACTAGTCGGTAGAGTTGGCTAAAATTATCAATATTAGTTTCATGTTATGTAACGCTGGTTAATTTGGTCCGTTCTTATCACTTTTCTAAAATAATAGCAACTTTAAATCGTGAAACGTGAAACAACAATGTTTGCATTTTCTTATATTAGTTCTAGCATACAATTAAGTTTTCTCTGAAACTAGTCGGTAGAGTTGGCTAAAATTATCAATATTAGTTTCATGTTATATAAAGCTGGTTAATTTGGTCCGTTCTTATCACTTTTCTAAAATAATAGCAACTTTAAATCGTGAAACGTGAAACAACAATGTTTGCATTTTCTTATATTAGTTCTAGCATACAATTAAGTTTTCTCTGAAACTAGTCGGTAGAGTTGGCTAAAATTATCAATATTAGTTTCATGTTATGTAACGCTGGTTAATTTGGTCCGTTCTTATCACTTTTCTAAAATAATAGCAACTTTAAATCGTGAAACGTGAAACAACAATATTTGCATTTTCTTATATTAGTTCTAGCATACAATTAAGTTTTCTCTGAAACTAGTCGGTAGAGTTGGCTAAAATTATCAATATTAGTTTTATGTTATGTAAAGCTGGTTAATTTGGTCCGTTCTTATCACTTTTCTAAAATAATAGCAACTTTAAATCGTGAAACGTGAAACAACAATATTTGCATTTTCTTATATTAGTTCTAGCATACAATTAAGTTTTCTCTGAAACTAGTCGGTAGAGTTGGCTAAAATTATCAATATTAGTTTTGTGTTATGTAAAGCTGATAAACTTGGTCCGTTCTTATCACTTTTCTAAAATAATAGCAACTTTAAATCGTGAAACGTGAAACAACAATGTTTGCATTTTCTTATATTAGTTCTAGCATACAATTAAGTTTTCTCTGAAACTAGTCGGTAGAGTTGGCTAAAATTATCAATATTAGTTTTATGTTATGTAAAGCTGGTTAATTTGGTCCGTTCTTATCACTTTTCTAAAATAATAGCAACTTTAAATCGTGAAACGTGAAACAACAATATTTGCATTTTCTTATATTAGTTCTAGCATACAATTAAGTTTTCTCTGAAACTAGTCGGTAGAGTTGGGTAAAATTATCAATATTAGTTTTATGTTATGTAACGCTGGTTAATTTGGTCCGTTCTTATCACTTTTCTAAAATAATAGCAACTTTAAATCGTGAAACGTGAAACAACAATGTTTGCATTTTCTTATATTAGTTCTAGCATACAATTAAGTTTTCTCTGAAACTAGTCGGTAGAGTTGGCTAAAATTATCAATATTAGTTTCATGTTATGTAAAGCTGGTTAATTTGGTCCGTTCTTATCACTTTTCTAAAATAATAGCAACTTTAAATCGTGAAACGTGAAACAACAATGTTTGCATGTTCTTATATTAGTTCTAGCATACAATTAAGTTTTCTCTGAAACTAGTCGGTAGAGTTGGCTAAAATTATCAATATTAGTTTCATGTTATGTAAAGCTGGTTAATTTGGTCCGTTCTTATCACTTTTCTAAAATAATAGCAACTTTAAATCGTGAAACGTGAAACAACAATGTTTGCATTTTCTTATATTAGTTCTAGAATACAATTAAGTTTTCTCTGAAACTAGTCGGTAGAGTTGGCTAAAATTATCAATATTAGTTTCATGTTATGTAACGCTGGTTAATTTGGTCCGTTCTTATCACTTTTCTAAAATAATAGCAACTTTAAATCGTGAAACGTGAAACAACAATGTTTGCATGTTCTTATATTAGTTCTAGCATACAATTAAGTTTTCTCTGAAACTAGTCGGTAGAGTTGGCTAAAATTATCAATATTAGTTTCATGTTATGTAAAGCTGGTTAATTTGGTCCGTTCTTATCACTTTTCTAAAATAATAGCAACTTTAAATCGTGAAACGTGAAACAACAATGTTTGCATTTTCTTATATTAGTTCTAGAATACAATTAAGTTTTCTCTGAAACTAGTCGGTAGAGTTGGCTAAAATTATCAATATTAGTTTCATGTTATGTAACGCTGGTTAATTTGGTCCGTTCTTATCACTTTTCTAAAATAATAGCAACTTTAAATCGTGAAACGTGAAACAACAATGTTTGCATTTTCTTATATTAGTTCTAGCATACAATTAAGTTTTCTCTGAAACTAGTCGGTAGAGTTGGCTAAAATTATCAATATTAGTTTCATGTTATATAAAGCTGGTTAATTTGGTCCGTTCTTATCACTTTTCTAAAATAATAGCAACTTTAAATCGTGAAACGTGAAACAACAATGTTTGCATTTTCTTATATTAGTTCTAGCATACAATTAAGTTTTCTCTGAAACTAGTCGGTAGAGTTGGCTAAAATTATCAATATTAGTTTCATGTTATGTAAAGCTGGTTAATTTGGTCCGTTCTTATCACTTTTCTAAAATAATAGCAACTTTAAATCGTGAAACGTGAAACAACAATTTTTGCATTTTCTTATATTAGTTCTAGCATACAATTAAGTTTTCTCTGAAACTAGTCGGTAGAGTTGGCTAAAATTATCAATATTAGTTTTATGTTATGTAACGCTGGTTAATTTGGTCCGTTCTTATCACTTTTCTAAAATAATAGCAACTTTAAATCGTGAAACGTGAAACAACAATGTTTGCATTTTCTTATATTAGTTCTAGCATACAATTAAGTTTTCTCTGAAACTAGTCGGTAGAGTTGGCTAAAATTATCAATATTAGTTTCATGTTATGTAACGCTGGTTAATATGGTCCGTTCTTATCACTTTTCTAAAATAATAGCAACTTTAAATCGTGAAACGTGAAACAACAATGTTTGCATTTTCTTATATTAGTTCTAGCATACAATTAAGTTTTCTCTGAAACTAGTCGGTAGAGTTGGGTAAAATTATCAATATTAGTTTTATGTTACGTAACGCTGGTTAATTTGGTCCGTTCTTATCACTTTTCTAAAATAATAGCAACTTTAAATCGTGAAACGTGAAACAACAATGTTTGCATTTTCTTATATTAGTTCTAGCATACAATTAAGTTTTCTCTGAAACTAGTCGGTAGAGTTGGCTAAAATTATCAATATTAGTTTCATGTTATGTAAAGCTGGTTAATTTGGTCCGTTCTTATCACTTTTCTAAAATAATAGCAACTTTAAATCGTGAAACGTGAAACAACAATGTTTGCATTTTCTTATATTAGTTCTAGCATACAATTAAGTTTTCTCTGAAACTAGTCGGTAGAGTTGGCTAAAATTATCAATATTAGTTTTATGTTATGTAACGCTGGTTAATTTGGTCCGTTCTTATCACTTTTCTAAAATAATAGCAACTTTAAATCGTGAAACGTGAAACAACAATGTTTGTATTTTCTTATATTAGTTCTAACATACAATTAAGTTTTCTCTGAAACTAGTCGGTAGAGTTGGCTAAAATTATCAATATTAGTTTCATGTTATGTAAAGCTGGTTAATTTGGTCCGTTCTTATCACTTTTCTAAAATAATAGCAACTTTAAATTGTGAAACGTGAAACAACAATGTTTGCATTTTCTTATATTAGTTCTAGCATACAATTAAGTTTTCTCTGAAACTAGTCGGTAGAGTTGGCTAAAATTATCAATATTAGTTTTATGTTATGTAACGCTGGTTAATTTGGTCCGTTCTTATCACTTTTCTAAAATAATAGCATCTTTAAATCGTGAAACGTGAAACAACAATGTTTGCATTTTCTTATATCAGTTCTAGCATACAATTAAGTTTTCTCTGAAACTAGTCGGTAGAGTTGGCTAAAATTATCAATATTAGTTTCATGTTATGTAAAGCTGGTTAATTTGGTCCGTTCTTATCACTTTTCTAAAATAATAGCAACTTTAAATCATGAAACGTGAAACAACAATGTTTGCATTTTCTTATATCAGTTCTAGCATACAATTAAGTTTTCTCTGAAACTAGTCGGTAGAGTTGGCTAAAATTATCAATATTAGTTTTATGTTATGTAACGCTGGTTAATTTGGTCCGTTCTTATCACTTTTCTAAAATAATAGCAACTTTAAATCGTGAAACGTGAAACAACAATGTTTGCATTTTCTTATATTAGTTCTAGCATACAATTAAGTTTTCTCTGAAACTAGTCGGTAGAGTTGGCTAAAATTATCAATATTAGTTTCATGTTATGTAAAGCTGGTTAATTTGGTCCGTTCTTATCACTTTTCTAAAATAATAGCAACTTTAAATCTTGAAACATGAAACAACAATGTTTGCATTTTCTTATATTAGTTCTAGCATACAATTAAGTTTTCTCTGAAACTGGTCGGTAGAGTTGGCTAAAATTATCAATATTAGTTTCATGTTATGTAAAGCTGGTTAATTTGGTCCGTTCTTATCACTTTTCTAAAATAATAGCAACTTTAAATCGTGAAACGTGAAACAACAATATTTGCATTTTCTTATATTAGTTCTAGCATACAATTAAGTTTTCTCTGAAACTAGTCGGTAGAGTTGGCTAAAATTATCAATATTAGTTTTATGTTATGTACCGCTGGTTAATTTGGTCCGTTCTTATCACTTTTCTAAAATAATAGCAACTTTAAATCGTGAAACGTGAAACAACAATGTTTGCATTTTCTTATATTAGTTCTACCATACAATTAAGTTTTCTCTGAAACTAGTCGGTAGAGTTGGCTAAAATTATCAATATTAGTTTCATGTTATGTAAAGCTGGTTAATTTGGTCCGTTCTTATCACTTTTCTAAAATAATATCAACTTTAAATCGTGAAACGTGAAACAACAATGTTTGCATTTTCTTATATTAGTTCTAGCATACAATTAAGTTTTCTCTGAAACTAGTCGGTAGAGTTGGCTAAAATTATCAATATTAGTTTCATGTTATGTAAAGCTGATAAACTTGGTCCGTTCTTATCACTTTTCTAAAATAATAGCAACTTTAAATCGTGAAACGTGAAACAACAATGTTTGCATTTTCTTATATTAGTTCTAGCATACAATTAAGTTTTCTCTGAAACTAATCGGTAGAGTTGGCTAAAATTATCAATATTAGTTTTGTGTTATGTAAAGCTGATAAACTTGGTCCGTTCTTATCACTTTTCTAAAATAATAGCAACTTTAAATCGTGAAACGTGAAACAACAATGTTTGCATTTTCTTATATTAGTTCTAGCATACAATTAAGTTTTCTCTGAAACTATAGTCGGTAGAGTTGGCTAAAATTATCAATATTAGTTTTATGTTATGTAACGCTGGTTAATTTGGTCCGTTCTTATCACTTTTCTAAAATAATAGCAACTTTAAATCGTGAAACGTGAAACAACAATGTTTGCATTTTCTTATATTAGTTCTAGCATACAATTAAGTTTTCTCTGAAACTAGTCGGTAGAGTTGGCTAAAATTATCAATATTAGTTTTGTGTTATGTAAAGCTGATAAACTTGGTCCGTTCTTATCACTTTTCTAAAATAATAGCAACTTTAAATCGTGAAACGTGAAACAACAATGTTTGCATTTTCTTATATTAGTTCTAGCATACAATTAAGTTTTCTCTGAAACTAGTCGGTAGAGTTGGCTAAAATTATCAATATTAGTTTTGTGTTATGTAAAGCTGATAAACTTGGTCCGTTCTTATCACTTTTCTAAAATAATAGCAACTTTAAATCGTGAAACGTGAAACAACAATGTTTGCATTTTCTTATATTAGTTCTAGCATACAATTAAGTTTTCTCTGAAACTAGTCGGTAGAGTTGGCTAAAATTATCAATATTAGTTTCATGTTATGTAAAGCTGATAAACTTGGTCCATTCTTATCACTTTTCTAAAATAATAGCAACTTTAAATCGTGAAACGTGAAACAACAATGTTTGCATTTTCTTATATTAGTTCTAGCATACAATTAAGTTTTCTCTGAAACTAGTCGGTAGAGTTGGCTAAAATTATCAATATTAGTTTCATGTTATGTAAAGCTGGTTAATTTGGTCCGTTCTTATCACTTTTCTAAAATAATAGCAACTTTAAATCGTGAAACGTGAAACAACAATGTTTGCATTTTCTTATATTAGTTCTAGCATACAATTAAGTTTTCTCTGAAACTAGTCGGTAGAGTTGGCTAAAATTATCAATATTAGTTTTATGTTATGTAACGCTGGTTAATTTGGTCCGTTCTTATCACTTTTCTAAAATAATAGCAACCTTAAATCGTGAAACGTCAAACAACAATGTTTGCATTTTCTTATATTAGTTCTAGCATACAATTAAGTTTTCTCTGAAACTAGTCGGTAGAGTTGGCTAAAATTATCAATATTAGTTTTATGTTATGTAACGCTGGTTAATTTGGTCCGTTCTTATCACTTTTCTAAAATAATAGCAACTTTAAATCGTGAAACGTGAAACAACAATGTTTGCATTTTCTTATATTAGTTCTAGCATACAATTAAGTTTTCTCTGAAACTAGTCGGTAGAGTTGGCTAAAATTATCAATATTAGTTTCATGTTATGTAAAGCTGGTTAATTTGGTCCGTTCTTATCACTTTTCTAAAATAATAGCAACTTTAAATCGTGAAACGTGAAACAACAATGTTTGCATTTTCTTATATTAGTTCTAGCATACAATTAAGTATTCTCTGAAACTAGTCGGTAGAGTTGGCTAAAATTATCAATATTAGTTTCATGTTATGTAAAGCTGGTTAATTTGGTCCGTTCTTATCACTTTTCTAAAATAATAGCAACTTTAAATCGTGAAACGTGAAACAACAATGTTTGCATTTTCTTATATTAGTTCTAGCATACAATTAAGTTTTCTCTGAAACTAGTCGGTAGAGTTGGCTAAAATTATCAATATTAGTTTCATGTTATGTAAAGCTGGTTAATTTGGTCCGTTCTTATCACTTTTCTAAAATAATAGCAACTTTAAATCGTGAAACGTGAAACAACAATGTTTGCATGTTCTTATATTAGTTCTAGCATACAATTAAGTTTTCTCTGAAACTAGTCGGTAGAGTTGGCTAAAATTATCAATATTAGTTTCATGTTATGTAAAGCTGGTTAATTTGGTCCGTTCTTATCACTTTTCTAAAATAATAGCAACTTTAAATCGTGAAACGTGAAACAACAATGTTTGCATTTTCTTATATTAGTTCTAGAATACAATTAAGTTTTCTCTGAAACTAGTCGGTAGAGTTGGCTAAAATTATCAATATTAGTTTCATGTTATGTAAGCTGGTTAATTTGGTCCGTTCTTATCACTTTTCTAAAATAATAGCAACTTTAAATCGTGAAACGTGAAACAACAATGTTTGCATTTTCTTATATTAGTTCTAGCATACAATTAAGTTTTCTCTGAAACTAGTCGGTAGAGTTGGCTAAAATTATCAATATTAGTTTCATGTTATGTAAAGCTGGTTAATTTGGTCCGTTCTTATCACTTTTCTAAAATAATAGCAACTTTAAATCTTGAAACGTGAAACAACAATGTTTGCATTTTCTTATATTAGTTCTAGCATACAATTAAGTTTTCTCTGAAACTAGTCGGTAGAGTTGGCTAAAATTATCAATATTAGTTTCATGTTATGTAACGCTGGTTAATATGGTCCGTTCTTATCACTTTTCTAAAATAATAGCAACTTTAAATCGTGAAACGTGAAACAACCATGTTTGCATTTTCTTATATTAGTTCTAGCATACAATTAAGTTTTCTCTGAAACTAGTCGGTAGAGTTGGCTAAAATTATCAATATTAGTTTGATGTTATGTAAAGCTGGTTAATTTGGTCCGTTCTTATCACTTTTCTAAAATAATAGCAACTTTAAATTGTGAAACGTGAAACAACAATGTTTGCATTTTCTTATATTAGTTCTAGCATACAATTAAGTTTTCTCTGAAACTAGTCGGTAGAGTTGGCTAAAATTATCAATATTAGTTTTATGTTATGTAACGCTGGTTAATTTGGTCCGTTCTTATCACTTTTCTAAAATAATAGCAACTTTAAATCGTGAAACGTGAAACAACAATGTTTGCATTTTCTTATATCAGTTCTAGCATACAATTAAGTTTTCTCTGAAACTAGTCGGTAGAGTTGGCTAAAATTATCAATATTAATAATAGCAACTTTAAATCGTGAAACGTGAAACAACCATGTTTGCATTTTCTTATATTAGTTCTAGCATACAATTAAGTTTTCTCTGAAACTAGTCGGTAGAGTTGGCTAAAATTATCAATATTAGTTTCATGTTATGTAAAGCTGGTTAATTTGGTCCGTTCTTATCACTTTTCTAAAATAATAGCAACTTTAAATTGTGAAACGTGAAACAACAATGTTTGCATTTTCTTATATTAGTTCTAGCATACAATTAAGTTTTCTCTGAAAGTAGTCGGTAGAGTTGGCTAAAATTATCAATATTAGTTTTATGTTATCTAAAGCTGGTTAATTTGGTCCGTTCTTATCACTTTTCTAAAATAATAGCAACTTTAAATCGTGAAACGTGAAACAACCATGTTTGCATTTTCTTATATTAGTTCTAGCATACAATTAAGTTTTCTCTGAAACTAGTCGGTAGAGTTGGCTAAAATTATCAATATTAGTTTTATGTTATGTAACGCTGGTTAATTTGGTCCGTTCTTATCACTTTTCTAAAATAATAGCAACTTTAAATCGTGAAACGTGAAACAACAATGTTTGCATTTTCTTATATCAGTTCTAGCATACAATTAAGTTTTCTCTGAAACTAGTCGGTAGAGTTGGCTAAAATTATCAATATTAATAATAGCAACTTTAAATCGTGAAACCTGAAACAACAATGTTTGCATTTTCTTATATTAGTTCTAGCATACAATTAAGTTTTCTCTGAAACTAGTCGGTAGAGTTGCCTAAAATTATCAATATTAGTTTCATGTTATGTAAAGCTGATAAACTTGGTCCGTTCTTATCACTTTTCTAAAATAATAGCAACTTTAAATCGTGAAACGTGAAACAACAATGTTTGCATTTTCTTATATTAGTTCTAGCATACAATTAAGTTTTCTCTGAAACTAGTCGGTAGAGTTGGCTAAAATTATCAATATTAGTTTTGTGTTATGTAAAGCTGATAAACTTGGTCCGTTCTTATCACTTTTCTAAAATAATAGCAACTTTAAATCGTGAAACGTGAAACAACAATGTTTGCATTTTCTTATATTAGTTCTAGCATACAATTAAGTTTTCTCTGAAACTAGTCGGTAGAGTTGGCTAAAATTATCAATATTAGTTTCATGTTATGTAAAGCTGATAAACTTGGTCCGTTCTTATCACTTTTCTAAAATAATAGCAACTTTAAATCGTGAAACGTGAAACAACAATGTTTGCATTTTCTTATATTAGTTCTAGCATACAATTAAGTTTTCTCTGAAACTAGTCGGTAGAGTTGGGTAAAATTATCAATATTAGTTTTATGTTATGTAACGCTGGTTAATTTGGTCCGTTCTTATCACTTTTCTAAAATAATAGCAACTTTAAATCGTGAAACGTGAAACAACAATGTTTGCATTTTCTTATATTAGTTCTAGAATACAATTAAGTTTTCTCTGAAACTAGTCGGTAGAGTTGGCTAAAATTATCAATATTAGTTTCATGTTATGTAACGCTGGTTAATTTGGTCCGTTCTTATCACTTTTCTAAAATAATAGCAACTTTAAATCGTGAAACGTGAAACAACAATGTTTGCATGTTCTTATATTAGTTCTAGCATACAATTAAGTTTTCTCTGAAACTAGTCGGTAGAGTTGGCTAAAATTATCAATATTAGTTTCATGTTATGTAAAGCTGGTTAATTTGGTCCGTTCTTATCACTTTTCTAAAATAATAGCAACTTTAAATCGTGAAACGTGAAACAACAATGTTTGCATTTTCTTATATTAGTTCTAGAATACAATTAAGTTTTCTCTGAAACTAGTCGGTAGAGTTGGCTAAAATTATCAATATTAGTTTCATGTTATGTAACGCTGGTTAATTTGGTCCGTTCTTATCACTTTTCTAAAATAATAGCAACTTTAAATCGTGAAACGTGAAACAACAATGTTTGCATTTTCTTATATTAGTTCTAGCATACAATTAAGTTTTCTCTGAAACTAGTCGGTAGAGTTGGCTAAAATTATCAATATTAGTTTCATGTTATATAAAGCTGGTTAATTTGGTCCGTTCTTATCACTTTTCTAAAATAATAGCAACTTTAAATCGTGAAACGTGAAACAACAATGTTTGCATTTTCTTATATTAGTTCTAGCATACAATTAAGTTTTCTCTGAAACTAGTCGGTAGAGTTGGCTAAAATTATCAATATTAGTTTCATGTTATGTAACGCTGGTTAATTTGGTCCGTTCTTATCACTTTTCTAAAATAATAGCAACTTTAAATCGTGAAACGTGAAACAACAATATTTGCATTTTCTTATATTAGTTCTAGCATACAATTAAGTTTTCTCTGAAACTAGTCGGTAGAGTTGGCTAAAATTATCAATATTAGTTTTATGTTATGTAAAGCTGGTTAATTTGGTCCGTTCTTATCACTTTTCTAAAATAATAGCAACTTTAAATCGTGAAACGTGAAACAACAATATTTGCATTTTCTTATATTAGTTCTAGCATACAATTAAGTTTTCTCTGAAACTAGTCGGTAGAGTTGGCTAAAATTATCAATATTAGTTTTGTGTTATGTAAAGCTGATAAACTTGGTCCGTTCTTATCACTTTTCTAAAATAATAGCAACTTTAAATCGTGAAACGTGAAACAACAATGTTTGCATTTTCTTATATTAGTTCTAGCATACAATTAAGTTTTCTCTGAAACTAGTCGGTAGAGTTGGCTAAAATTATCAATATTAGTTTTATGTTATGTAAAGCTGGTTAATTTGGTCCGTTCTTATCACTTTTCTAAAATAATAGCAACTTTAAATCGTGAAACGTGAAACAACAATATTTGCATTTTCTTATATTAGTTCTAGCATACAATTAAGTTTTCTCTGAAACTAGTCGGTAGAGTTGGGTAAAATTATCAATATTAGTTTTATGTTATGTAACGCTGGTTAATTTGGTCCGTTCTTATCACTTTTCTAAAATAATAGCAACTTTAAATCGTGAAACGTGAAACAACAATGTTTGCATTTTCTTATATTAGTTCTAGCATACAATTAAGTTTTCTCTGAAACTAGTCGGTAGAGTTGGCTAAAATTATCAATATTAGTTTCATGTTATGTAAAGCTGGTTAATTTGGTCCGTTCTTATCACTTTTCTAAAATAATAGCAACTTTAAATCGTGAAACGTGAAACAACAATGTTTGCATGTTCTTATATTAGTTCTAGCATACAATTAAGTTTTCTCTGAAACTAGTCGGTAGAGTTGGCTAAAATTATCAATATTAGTTTCATGTTATGTAAAGCTGGTTAATTTGGTCCGTTCTTATCACTTTTCTAAAATAATAGCAACTTTAAATCGTGAAACGTGAAACAACAATGTTTGCATTTTCTTATATTAGTTCTAGAATACAATTAAGTTTTCTCTGAAACTAGTCGGTAGAGTTGGCTAAAATTATCAATATTAGTTTCATGTTATGTAACGCTGGTTAATTTGGTCCGTTCTTATCACTTTTCTAAAATAATAGCAACTTTAAATCGTGAAACGTGAAACAACAATGTTTGCATGTTCTTATATTAGTTCTAGCATACAATTAAGTTTTCTCTGAAACTAGTCGGTAGAGTTGGCTAAAATTATCAATATTAGTTTCATGTTATGTAAAGCTGGTTAATTTGGTCCGTTCTTATCACTTTTCTAAAATAATAGCAACTTTAAATCGTGAAACGTGAAACAACAATGTTTGCATTTTCTTATATTAGTTCTAGAATACAATTAAGTTTTCTCTGAAACTAGTCGGTAGAGTTGGCTAAAATTATCAATATTAGTTTCATGTTATGTAACGCTGGTTAATTTGGTCCGTTCTTATCACTTTTCTAAAATAATAGCAACTTTAAATCGTGAAACGTGAAACAACAATGTTTGCATTTTCTTATATTAGTTCTAGCATACAATTAAGTTTTCTCTGAAACTAGTCGGTAGAGTTGGCTAAAATTATCAATATTAGTTTCATGTTATATAAAGCTGGTTAATTTGGTCCGTTCTTATCACTTTTCTAAAATAATAGCAACTTTAAATCGTGAAACGTGAAACAACAATGTTTGCATTTTCTTATATTAGTTCTAGCATACAATTAAGTTTTCTCTGAAACTAGTCGGTAGAGTTGGCTAAAATTATCAATATTAGTTTCATGTTATGTAAAGCTGGTTAATTTGGTCCGTTCTTATCACTTTTCTAAAATAATAGCAACTTTAAATCGTGAAACGTGAAACAACAATTTTTGCATTTTCTTATATTAGTTCTAGCATACAATTAAGTATTCTCTGAAACTAGTCGGTAGAGTTGGCTAAAATTATCAATATTAGTTTTATGTTATGTAACGCTGGTTAATTTGGTCCGTTCTTATCACTTTTCTAAAATAATAGCAACTTTAAATCGTGAAACGTGAAACAACAATGTTTGCATTTTCTTATATTAGTTCTAGCATACAATTAAGTTTTCTCTGAAACTAGTCGGTAGAGTTGGCTAAAATTATCAATATTAGTTTCATGTTATGTAACGCTGGTTAATATGGTCCGTTCTTATCACTTTTCTAAAATAATAGCAACTTTAAATCGTGAAACGTGAAACAACAATGTTTGCATTTTCTTATATTAGTTCTAGCATACAATTAAGTTTTCTCTGAAACTAGTCGGTAGAGTTGGGTAAAATTATCAATATTAGTTTTATGTTACGTAACGCTGGTTAATTTGGTCCGTTCTTATCACTTTTCTAAAATAATAGCAACTTTAAATCGTGAAACGTGAAACAACAATGTTTGCATTTTCTTATATTAGTTCTAGCATACAATTAAGTTTTCTCTGAAACTAGTCGGTAGAGTTGGCTAAAATTATCAATATTAGTTTCATGTTATGTAAAGCTGGTTAATTTGGTCCGTTCTTATCACTTTTCTAAAATAATAGCAACTTTAAATCGTGAAACGTGAAACAACAATGTTTGCATTTTCTTATATTAGTTCTAGCATACAATTAAGTTTTCTCTGAAACTAGTCGGTAGAGTTGGCTAAAATTATCAATATTAGTTTTATGTTATGTAACGCTGGTTAATTTGGTCCGTTCTTATCACTTTTCTAAAATAATAGCAACTTTAAATCGTGAAACGTGAAACAACAATGTTTGTATTTTCTTATATTAGTTCTAACATACAATTAAGTTTTCTCTGAAACTAGTCGGTAGAGTTGGCTAAAATTATCAATATTAGTTTCATGTTATGTAAAGCTGGTTAATTTGGTCCGTTCTTATCACTTTTCTAAAATAATAGCAACTTTAAATTGTGAAACGTGAAACAACAATGTTTGCATTTTCTTATATTAGTTCTAGCATACAATTAAGTTTTCTCTGAAACTAGTCGGTAGAGTTGGCTAAAATTATCAATATTAGTTTTATGTTATGTAACGCTGGTTAATTTGGTCCGTTCTTATCACTTTTCTAAAATAATAGCATCTTTAAATCGTGAAACGTGAAACAACAATGTTTGCATTTTCTTATATCAGTTCTAGCATACAATTAAGTTTTCTCTGAAACTAGTCGGTAGAGTTGGCTAAAATTATCAATATTAGTTTCATGTTATGTAAAGCTGGTTAATTTGGTCCGTTCTTATCACTTTTCTAAAATAATAGCAACTTTAAATCATGAAACGTGAAACAACAATGTTTGCATTTTCTTATATCAGTTCTAGCATACAATTAAGTTTTCTCTGAAACTAGTCGGTAGAGTTGGCTAAAATTATCAATATTAGTTTTATGTTATGTAACGCTGGTTAATTTGGTCCGTTCTTATCACTTTTCTAAAATAATAGCAACTTTAAATCGTGAAACGTGAAACAACAATGTTTGCATTTTCTTATATTAGTTCTAGCATACAATTAAGTTTTCTCTGAAACTAGTCGGTAGAGTTGGCTAAAATTATCAATATTAGTTTCATGTTATGTAAAGCTGGTTAATTTGGTCCGTTCTTATCACTTTTCTAAAATAATAGCAACTTTAAATCTTGAAACATGAAACAACAATGTTTGCATTTTCTTATATTAGTTCTAGCATACAATTAAGTTTTCTCTGAAACTGGTCGGTAGAGTTGGCTAAAATTATCAATATTAGTTTCATGTTATGTAAAGCTGGTTAATTTGGTCCGTTCTTATCACTTTTCTAAAATAATAGCAACTTTAAATCGTGAAACGTGAAACAACAATATTTGCATTTTCTTATATTAGTTCTAGCATACAATTAAGTTTTCTCTGAAACTAGTCGGTAGAGTTGGCTAAAATTATCAATATTAGTTTTATGTTATGTACCGCTGGTTAATTTGGTCCGTTCTTATCACTTTTCTAAAATAATAGCAACTTTAAATCGTGAAACGTGAAACAACAATGTTTGCATTTTCTTATATTAGTTCTACCATACAATTAAGTTTTCTCTGAAACTAGTCGGTAGAGTTGGCTAAAATTATCAATATTAGTTTCATGTTATGTAAAGCTGGTTAATTTGGTCCGTTCTTATCACTTTTCTAAAATAATATCAACTTTAAATCGTGAAACGTGAAACAACAATGTTTGCATTTTCTTATATTAGTTCTAGCATACAATTAAGTTTTCTCTGAAACTAGTCGGTAGAGTTGGCTAAAATTATCAATATTAGTTTCATGTTATGTAAAGCTGATAAACTTGGTCCGTTCTTATCACTTTTCTAAAATAATAGCAACTTTAAATCGTGAAACGTGAAACAACAATGTTTGCATTTTCTTATATTAGTTCTAGCATACAATTAAGTTTTCTCTGAAACTAATCGGTAGAGTTGGCTAAAATTATCAATATTAGTTTTGTGTTATGTAAAGCTGATAAACTTGGTCCGTTCTTATCACTTTTCTAAAATAATAGCAACTTTAAATCGTGAAACGTGAAACAACAATGTTTGCATTTTCTTATATTAGTTCTAGCATACAATTAAGTTTTCTCTGAAACTATAGTCGGTAGAGTTGGCTAAAATTATCAATATTAGTTTTATGTTATGTAACGCTGGTTAATTTGGTCCGTTCTTATCACTTTTCTAAAATAATAGCAACTTTAAATCGTGAAACGTGAAACAACAATGTTTGCATTTTCTTATATTAGTTCTAGCATACAATTAAGTTTTCTCTGAAACTAGTCGGTAGAGTTGGCTAAAATTATCAATATTAGTTTTGTGTTATGTGAAGCTGATAAACTTGGTCCGTTCTTATCACTTTTCTAAAATAATAGCAACTTTAAATCGTGAAACGTGAAACAACAATGTTTGCATTTTCTTATATTAGTTCTAGCATACAATTAAGTTTTCTCTGAAACTAGTCGGTAGAGTTGGCTAAAATTATCAATATTAGTTTTGTGTTATGTAAAGCTGATAAACTTGGTCCGTTCTTATCACTTTTCTAAAATAATAGCAACTTTAAATCGTGAAACGTGAAACAACAATGTTTGCATTTTCTTATATTAGTTCTAGCATACAATTAAGTTTTCTCTGAAACTAGTCGGTAGAGTTGGCTAAAATTATCAATATTAGTTTCATGTTATGTAAAGCTGATAAACTTGGTCCATTCTTATCACTTTTCTAAAATAATAGCAACTTTAAATCGTGAAACGTGAAACAACAATGTTTGCATTTTCTTATATTAGTTCTAGCATACAATTAAGTTTTCTCTGAAACTAGTCGGTAGAGTTGGCTAAAATTATCAATATTAGTTTCATGTTATGTAAAGCTGGTTAATTTGGTCCGTTCTTATCACTTTTCTAAAATAATAGCAACTTTAAATCGTGAAACGTGAAACAACAATGTTTGCATTTTCTTATATTAGTTCTAGCATACAATTAAGTTTTCTCTGAAACTAGTCGGTAGAGTTGGCTAAAATTATCAATATTAGTTTTATGTTATGTAACGCTGGTTAATTTGGTCCGTTCTTATCACTTTTCTAAAATAATAGCAACCTTAAATCGTGAAACGTCAAACAACAATGTTTGCATTTTCTTATATTAGTTCTAGCATACAATTAAGTTTTCTCTGAAACTAGTCGGTAGAGTTGGCTAAAATTATCAATATTAGTTTTATGTTATGTAACGCTGGTTAATTTGGTCCGTTCTTATCACTTTTCTAAAATAATAGCAACTTTAAATCGTGAAACGTGAAACAACAATGTTTGCATTTTCTTATATTAGTTCTAGCATACAATTAAGTTTTCTCTGAAACTAGTCGGTAGAGTTGGCTAAAATTATCAATATTAGTTTCATGTTATGTAAAGCTGGTTAATTTGGTCCGTTCTTATCACTTTTCTAAAATAATAGCAACTTTAAATCGTGAAACGTGAAACAACAATGTTTGCATTTTCTTATATTAGTTCTAGCATACAATTAAGTATTCTCTGAAACTAGTCGGTAGAGTTGGCTAAAATTATCAATATTAGTTTCATGTTATGTAAAGCTGGTTAATTTGGTCCGTTCTTATCACTTTTCTAAAATAATAGCAACTTTAAATCGTGAAACGTGAAACAACAATGTTTGCATTTTCTTATATTAGTTCTAGCATACAATTAAGTTTTCTCTGAAACTAGTCGGTAGAGTTGGCTAAAATTATCAATATTAGTTTCATGTTATGTAAAGCTGGTTAATTTGGTCCGTTCTTATCACTTTTCTAAAATAATAGCAACTTTAAATCGTGAAACGTGAAACAACAATGTTTGCATGTTCTTATATTAGTTCTAGCATACAATTAAGTTTTCTCTGAAACTAGTCGGTAGAGTTGGCTAAAATTATCAATATTAGTTTCATGTTATGTAAAGCTGATAAACCTGGTCCGTTCTTATCACTTTTCTAAAATAATAGCAACTTTAAATCGTGAAACGTGAAACAACAATGTTTGCATTTTCTTATATTAGTTCTAGAATACAATTAAGTTTTCTCTGAAACTAGTCGGTAGAGTTGGCTAAAATTATCAATATTAGTTTCATGTTATGTAAGCTGGTTAATTTGGTCCGTTCTTATCACTTTTCTAAAATAATAGCAACTTTAAATCGTGAAACGTGAAACAACAATGTTTGCATTTTCTTATATTAGTTCTAGCATACAATTAAGTTTTCTCTGAAACTAGTCGGTAGAGTTGGCTAAAATTATCAATATTAGTTTCATGTTATGTAAAGCTGGTTAATTTGGTCCGTTCTTATCACTTTTCTAAAATAATAGCAACTTTAAATTGTGAAACGTGAAACAACAATGTTTGCATTTTCTTATATTAGTTCTAGCATACAATTAAGTTTTCTCTGAAAGTAGTCGGTAGAGTTGGCTAAAATTATCAATATTAGTTTTATGTTATCTAAAGCTGGTTAATTTGGTCCGTTCTTATCACTTTTCTAAAATAATAGCAACTTTAAATCGTGAAACGTGAAACAACCATGTTTGCATTTTCTTATATTAGTTCTAGCATACAATTAAGTTTTCTCTGAAACTAGTCGGTAGAGTTGGCTAAAATTATCAATATTAGTTTTATGTTATGTAACGCTGGTTAATTTGGTCCGTTCTTATCACTTTTCTAAAATAATAGCAACTTTAAATCGTGAAACGTGAAACAACAATGTTTGCATTTTCTTATATCAGTTCTAGCATACAATTAAGTTTTCTCTGAAACTAGTCGGTAGAGTTGGCTAAAATTATCAATATTAATAATAGCAACTTTAAATCGTGAAACCTGAAACAACAATGTTTGCATTTTCTTATATTAGTTCTAGCATACAATTAAGTTTTCTCTGAAACTAGTCGGTAGAGTTGCCTAAAATTATCAATATTAGTTTCATGTTATGTAAAGCTGATAAACTTGGTCCGTTCTTATCACTTTTCTAAAATAATAGCAACTTTAAATCGTGAAACGTGAAACAACAATGTTTGCATTTTCTTATATTAGTTCTAGCATACAATTAAGTTTTCTCTGAAACTAGTCGGTAGAGTTGGCTAAAATTATCAATATTAGTTTTGTGTTATGTAAAGCTGATAAACTTGGTCCGTTCTTATCACTTTTCTAAAATAATAGCAACTTTAAATCGTGAAACGTGAAACAACAATGTTTGCATTTTCTTATATTAGTTCTAGCATACAATTAAGTTTTCTCTGAAACTAGTCGGTAGAGTTGGCTAAAATTATCAATATTAGTTTCATGTTATGTAAAGCTGATAAACTTGGTCCGTTCTTATCACTTTTCTAAAATAATAGCAACTTTAAATCGTGAAACGTGAAACAACAATGTTTGCATTTTCTTATATTAGTTCTAGCATACAATTAAGTTTTCTCTGAAACTAGTCGGTAGAGTTGGGTAAAATTATCAATATTAGTTTTATGTTATGTAACGCTGGTTAATTTGGTCCGTTCTTATCACTTTTCTAAAATAATAGCAACTTTAAATCGTGAAACGTGAAACAACAATGTTTGCATTTTCTTATATTAGTTCTAGCATACAATTAAGTTTTCTCTGAAACTAGTCGGTAGAGTTGGCTAAAATTATCAATATTAGTTTTGTGTTATGTAAAGCTGATAAACTTGGTCCGTTCTTATCACTTTTCTAAAATAATAGCAACTTTAAATCGTGAAATGTGAAACAACAATGTTTGCATTTTCTTATATTAGTTCTAGCATACAATTAAGTTTTCTCTGAAACTAGTCGGAAGAGTTGGCTAAAATTATCAATATTAGTTTTATGTTATGTAACGCTGGTTAATTTGGTCCGTTCTTATCACTTTTCTAAAATAATAGCAACTTTAAATCGTGAAACGTGAAACAACAATGTTTGCATTTTCTTATATTAGTTCTAGCATACAATTAAGTTTTCTCTGAAACTAGTCGGTAGAGTTGGCTAAAATTATCAATATTAGTTTCATGTTATGTAAAGCTGGTTAATTTGGTCCGTTCTTATCACTTTTCTAAAATAATAGCAACTTTAAATCGTGAAAAGTGAAACAACAATGTTTGCATTTTCTTATATTAGTTCTAGAATACAATTAAGTTTTCTCTGAAACTAGTCGGTAGAGTTGGCTAAAATTATCAATATTAGTTTTATGTTATGTAACGCTGGTTAATTTGGTCCGTTCTTATCACTTTTCTAAAATAATAGCAACTTTAAATCGTGAAACGTGAAACAACAATGTTTGCATTTTCTTATATTAGTTCTAGCATACAATTAAGTTTTCTCTGAAACTAGTCGGTAGAGTTGGCTAAAATTATCAATATTAGTTTCATGTTATGTAAAGCTGGTTAATTTGGTCCGTTCTTATCACTTTTCTAAAATAATAGCAACTTTAAATCGTGAAACGTGAAACAACAATGTTTGCATGTTCTTATATTAGTTCTAGCATACAATTAAGTTTTCTCTGAAACTAGTCGGTAGAGTTGGCTAAAATTATCAATATTAGTTTCATGTTATGTAAAGCTGGTTAATTTGGTCCGTTCTTATCACTTTTCTAAAATAATAGCAACTTTAAATCGTGAAACGTGAAACAACAATGTTTGCATTTTCTTATATTAGTTCTAGAATACAATTAAGTTTTCTCTGAAACTAGTCGGTAGAGTTGGCTAAAATTATCAATATTAGTTTCATGTTATGTAAAGCTGGTTAATTTGGTCCGTTCTTATCACTTTTCTAAAATAATAGCAACTTTAAATCGTGAAACGTGAACCAACAATGTTTGCATTTTCTTATATTAGTTCTAGCATACAATTAAGTTTTCTCTGAAACTAGTCGGTAGAGTTGGGTAAAATTATCAATATTAGTTTCATGTTATGTAACGCTGGTTAATTTGGTCCGTTCTTATCACTTTTCTAAAATAATAGCAACTTTAAATCGTGAAACGTGAAACAACAATGTTTGCATTTTCTTATATTAGTTCTAGCATACAATTAAGTTTTCTCTGAAACTAGTCGGTAGAGTTGGGTAAAATTATCAATATTAGTTTTATGTTATGTAACGCTGGTTAATTTGGTCCGTTCTTATCACTTTTCTAAAATAATAGCAACTTTAAATCGTGAAACGTGAACAACAATGTTTGCATTTTCTTATATTAGTTCTAGCATACAATTAAGTTTTCTCTGAAACTAGTCGGTAGAGTTGGCTAAAATTATCAATATTAGTTTCATGTTATGTAAAGCTGGTTAATTTGGTCCGTTCTTATCACTTTTCTAAAATAATAGCAACTTTAAATCTTGAAACGTGAAACAACAATGTTTGCATTTTCTTATATTAGTTCTAGCATACAATTAAGTTTTCTCTGAAACTAGTCGGTAGAGTTGGCTTAAATTATCAATATTAGTTTCATGTTATGTAACGCTGGTTAATATGGTCCGTTCTTATCACTTTTCTAAAATAATAGCAACTTTAAATCGTGAAACGTGAAACAACCATGTTTGCATTTTCTTATATTAGTTCTAGCATACAATTAAGTTTTCTCTGAAACTAGTCGGTAGAGTTGGCTAAAATTATCAATATTAGTTTGATGTTATGTAAAGCTGGTTAATTTGGTCCGTTCTTATCACTTTTCTAAAATAATAGCAACTTTAAATTGTGAAACGTGAAACAACAATGTTTGCATTTTCTTATATTAGTTCTAGCATACAATTAAGTTTTCTCTGAAACTAGTCGGTAGAGTTGGCTAAAATTATCAATATTAGTTTTATGTTATGTAACGCTGGTTAATTTGGTCCGTTCTTATCACTTTTCTAAAATAATAGCAACTTTAAATCGTGAAACGTGAAACAACAATGTTTGCATTTTCTTATATTAGTTCTAGCATACAATTAAGTTTTCTCTGAAACTAGTCGGTAGAGTTGGCTAAAATTATCAATATTAGTTTCATGTTATGTAAAGCTGGTTAATTTGGTCCGTTCTTATCACTTTTCTAAAATAATAGCAACTTTAAATCGTGAAACGTGAAACAACAATGTTTGCATGTTCTTATATTAGTTCTAGCATACAATTAAGTTTTCTCTGAAACTAGTCGGTAGAGTTGGCTAAAATTATCAATATTAGTTTCATGTTATGTAAAGCTGGTTAATTTGGTCCGTTCTTATCACTTTTCTAAAATAATAGCAACTTTAAATCGTGAAACGTGAACCAACAATGTTTGCATTTTCTTATATTAGTTCTAGAATACAATTAAGTTTTCTCTGAAACTAGTCGGTAGAGTTGGCTAAAATTATCAATATTAGTTTTATGTTATGTAACGCTGGTTAATTTGGTCCGTTCTTATCACTTTTCTAAAATAATAGCAACTTTAAATCGTGAAACGTGAACCAACAATGTTTGCATTTTCTTATATTAGTTCTAGCATACAATTAAGTTTTCTCTGAAACTAGTCGGTAGAGTTGGGTAAAATTATCAATATTAGTTTCATGTTATGTAACGCTGGTTAATTTGGTCCGTTCTTATCACTTTTCTAAAATAATAGCAACTTTAAATCGTGAAACGTGAAACAACAATGTTTGCATTTTCTTATATTAGTTCTAGCATACAATTAAGTTTTCTCTGAAACTAGTCGGTAGAGTTGGGTAAAATTATCAATATTAGTTTTATGTTATGTAACGCTGGTTAATTTGGTCCGTTCTTATCACTTTTCTAAAATAATAGCAACTTTAAATCGTGAAACGTGAACAACAATGTTTGCATTTTCTTATATTAGTTCTAGCATACAATTAAGTTTTCTCTGAAACTAGTCGGTAGAGTTGGCTAAAATTATCAATATTAGTTTCATGTTATGTAAAGCTGGTTAATTTGGTCCGTTCTTATCACTTTTCTAAAATAATAGCAACTTTAAATCTTGAAACGTGAAACAACAATGTTTGCATTTTCTTATATTAGTTCTAGCATACAATTAAGTTTTCTCTGAAACTAGTCGGTAGAGTTGGCTTAAATTATCAATATTAGTTTCATGTTATGTAACGCTGGTTAATATGGTCCGTTCTTATCACTTTTCTAAAATAATAGCAACTTTAAATCGTGAAACGTGAAACAACCATGTTTGCATTTTCTGATATTAGTTGTAGCATACAATTAAGTTTTCTCTGAAACTAGTCGGTAGAGTTGGCTAAAATTATCAATATTAGTTTGATGTTATGTAAAGCTGGTTAATTTGGTCCGTTCTTATCACTTTTCTAAAATAATAGCAACTTTAAATTGTGAAACGTGAAACAACAATGTTTGCATTTTCTTATATTAGTTCTAGCATACAATTAAGTTTTCTCTGAAACTAGTCGGTAGAGTTGGCTAAAATTATCAATATTAGTTTTATGTTATGTAACGCTGGTTAATTTGGTCCGTTCTTATCACTTTTCTAAAATAATAGCAACTTTAAATCGTGTAACGTGAAACAACAATGTTTGCATTTTCTTATATTAGTTCTAGCATACAATTAAGTTTTCTCTGAAACTAGTCGGTAGAGTTGGCTAAAATTATCAATATTAGTTTCATGTTATGTAAAGCTGGTTAATTTGGTCCGTTCTTATCACTTTTCTAAAATAATAGCAACTTTAAATTGTGAAACGTGAAACAACAATGTTTGCATTTTCTTATATTAGTTCTAGCATACAATTAAGTTTTCTCTGAAACTAGTCGGTAGAGTTGGCTAAAATTATCAATATTAGTTTTATGTTATGTAACGCTGGTTAATTTGGTCCGTTCTTATCACTTTTCTAAAATAATAGCAACTTTAAATCGTGAAACGTGAACCAACAATGTTTGCATTTTCTTATATTAGTTCTAGCATACAATTAAGTTTTCTCTGAAACTAGTCGGTAGAGTTGGCTAAAATTATCAATATTAGTTTTATGTTATGTAACGCTGGTTAATTTGGTCCGTTCTTATCACTTTTCTAAAATAATAGCAACTTTAAATCGTGAAACGTGAAACAACAATGTTTGCATTTTCTTATATTAGTTATAGCATACAATTAAGTTTTCTTTGAAACTAGTCGGTAGAGTTGGCTAAAATTATCAATATTAGTTTCATGTTATGTAAAGCTGGTTAATTTGGTCCGTTCTTATCACTTTTCTAAAATAATAGCAACTTTAAATCGTGAAACGTGAAACAACAATGTTTGCATTTTCTTATATTAGTTCTAGCATACAATTAAGTTTTCTCTGAAACTAGTCGGTAGAGTTGGCTAAAATTATCAATATTAGTTTTGTGTTATGTAAAGCTCATAAACTTGGTCCGTTCTTATCACTTTTCTAAAATAATAGCAACTTTGAATCGTGAAACGTGAAACAACAATGTTTGCATTTTCTTATATTAGTTCTAGCATACAATTAAGTTTTCTCTGAAACTAGTCGGTAGAGTTGGCTAAAATTATCAATATTAGTTTTATGTTATGTAACGCTGGTTAATTTGGTCCGTTCTTATCACTTTTCTAAAATAATAGCAACTTTAAATCGTGAAACGTGAAACAACAATGTTTGTATTTTCTTATATTAGTTCTAACATACAATTAAGTTTTCTCTGAAACTAGTCGGTAGAGTTGGCTAAAATTATCAATATTAGTTTTACGTTATGTAACGCTGGTTAATTTGGTCCGTTCTTATCACTCTTCTAAAATAATAGCAACTTTAAATATGAAACGTGAAACAACAATGTTTGCATTTTCTTATATTAGTTCTAGCATACAATTAAGTTTTCTCTGAAACTAGTCGGTAGAGTTGGCTAAAATTATCAACATTAGATTTGTGTTATGTAAAGCTGATAAACTTGGTCCGTTCTTATCACTTTTCTAAAATATTAGCAACTTTGAATCGTGAAACGTGAAACAACAATGTTTGCATTTTCTTATATTAGTTCTAGCATACAATTAAGTTTTCTCTGAAACTAGTCGGTAGAGTTGGCTAAAATTATCAATATTAGTTTTATGTTATGTAACGCTGGATAAGTTGGTCCATTCTTATCACTTTTCTAAAATAATAGCAACTTTAAATTGTGAAACGTGAAACAACAATGTTTGCATTTTCTTATATTAGTTCTAGCATACAATTAAGTTTTCTCTGAAACTAGTCGTTAGAGTTCCTTAAAATTATCAATATTTGTTTCATGTTATGTAAAGCTGGTTAATTTGGTCCGTTCTTATCACTTTTCTAAAATAATAGCAACTTTAAATCGTGAAACGTGAAACAACAATGTTTGCATTTTCTTATATTAGTTCTAGCATACAATTAAGTTTTCTCTGAAACTAGTCGGTAGAGTTGGCTAAAATTATCAATATTAGTTTTATGTTATGTAAATCTGGTTAATTTGGTCCGTTCTTATCACTTTTCTAAAATAATAGCAACTTTAAATCTTGAAACGTGAAACAACAATGTTTGCATTTTCTTATATCAGTTCTAGCATACAATTAAGTTTTCTCTGAAACTAGTCGGTAGAGTTGGCTAAAATTATCAATATTAGTTTCATGTTATGTAAAGCTGGTTAATTTGGTCCGTTCTTATCACTTTTCTAAAATAATAGCAACTTTAAATCGTGAAACGTGAAACAACAATGTTTGCATTTTCTTATATTAGTTCTAGCATACAATTAAGATTTTTCTGAAACTAGTCGTTAGAGTTGGCTAAAATTATCAATATTAGTTTTATGTTATGTAACGCTGGATAATTTGGTCCGTTCTTATCACTTTTCTAAAATAATAGCAACTTTAAATCGTGAAACGTGAAACAACAATGTTTGCATTTTCTTATATTAGTTCCAGCATACAATTAAGTTTTCTCTGAAACTAGTCGGTAGAGTTGGCTAAAATTATCAATATTAGTTTTACGTTATGTAACGCTGGTTAATTTGGTCCGTTCTTATCACTTTTCTAAAATAATAGCAACTTTAAATCGTGAAACGTGAAACAACAATGTTTGCATTTTCTTATATTAGTTCTAGCATACAATTAAGTTTTCTCTGAAACTAGTCGGTAGAGTTGGCTAAAATTATCAATATTAGTTTTGTGTTATGTAAAGCTGGTTAATTTGGTCCGTTCTTATCACTTTTCTAAAATAATAGCAACTTTAAATCGTGAAACGTGAAACAACAATGTTTGCATTTTCTTATATTAGTTCTAGCATACAATTAAGTTTTCTCTGAAAGTAGTCGGTAGAGTTGGCTAAAATTATCAATATTAGTTTTATGTTATGTAACGCTGGTTAATTTGGTCCGTTCTTATCACTTTTCTAAAATAATAGCAACTTTAAATCTTGAAACGTGAAACAACAATGTTTGCATTTTCTTATATCAGTTCTAGCATACAATTAAGTTTTCTCTGAAACTAGTCGGTAGAGTTGGCTAAAATTATCAATATTAGTTTCATGTTATGTAAAGCTGGTTAATTTGGTCCGTTCTTATCACTTTTCTAAAATAATAGCAACTTTAAATCGTGAAACGTGAAACAACAATGTTTGCATTTTCTTATATTAGTTCTAGCATACAATTAAGTTTTCTCTGAAACTAGTCGGTAGAGTTGGCTAAAATTATCAATATTAGTTTCATGTTATGTAAAGCTGGTTAATTTGGTCCGTTCTTATCACTTTTCTAAAATAATAGCAACTTTAAATCGTGAAACGTGAAACAACAATGTTTGCATTTTCTTATATTAGTTCTAGCATACAATTAAGTTTTCTCTGAAACTAGTCGGTAGAGTTGGCTAAAATTATCAATATTAGTTTTGTGTTATGTAAAGCTGATAAAATTGGTCCGTTCTTATCACTTTTCTAAAATAATAGCAACTTTGAATCGTGAAACGTGAAACAACAATGTTTGCATTTTCTTATATTAGTTCTAGCATACAATTAAGATTTCTCTGAAACTAGTCGGTAGAGTTGACTAAAATTATCAATATTAGTTTTATGTTATGTAACGCTGGTTAATTTGGTCCGTTCTTATCACTTTTCTAAAATAATAGCAACTTTAAATCGTGAAACGTGAAACAACAATGTTTGCATTTTCTTATATTAGTTCTAGCATACAATTAAGTTTTCTCTGAAACTAGTCGGTAGAGTTGGCTAAAATTATCAATATTAGTTTCATGTTATGTAACGCTGGTTAATTTGGTCCGTTCTTATCACTTTTCTAAAATAATAGCAACTTTAAATCGTGAAACGTGAAACAACAATGTTTGCATTTTCTTATATTAGTTCTAGCATACAATTAAGTTTTCTCTGAAACTAGTCGGTAGAGTTGGCTAAAATTATCAATATAAGTTTCATGTTATGTAAAGCTGGTTAATTTGGTCCGTTCTTATCACTTTTCTAAAATAATAGCAACTTTAAATCGTGAAACGTGAAACAACAATGTTTGCATTTTCTTATATTAGTTCTAGCATACAATTAAGTTTTCTCTGAAACTAGTCGGTAGAGTTGGCTAAAATTATCAATATTAGTTTTATGTTATGTAACGCTGGTTAATTTGGTCCGTTCTTATCACTTTTCTAAAATAATAGCAACTTTAAATCGTGAAACGTGAAACAACAATGTTTGCATTTTCTTATATTAGTTCTAGCATACAATTAAGTTTTCTCTGAAACTAGTCGGTAGAGTTGGCTAAAATTATCAATATAAGTTTCATGTTATGTAAAGCTGGTTAATTTGGTCCGTTCTTATCACTTTTCTAAAATAATAGCAACTTTAAATCGTGAAACGTGAAACAACAATGTTTGCATTTTCTTATATTAGTTCTAGCATACAATTAAGTTTTCTCTGAAACTAGTCGGTAGAGTTGGCTAAAATTATCAATATTAGTTTCATGTTATGTAAAGCTGGTTAATTTGGTCCGTTCTTATCACTTTTCTAAAATAATAGCAACTTTAAATCGTGAAACGTGAAACAACAATGTTTGCATTTTCTTATATTAGTTCTAGCATACAATTAAGTTTTCTCTGAAACTAGTCGGTAGAGTTGGCTAAAATTATCAATATTAGTTTCATGTTATGTAACGCTGGTTAATTTGGTCCGTTCTTATCACTTTTCTAAAATAATAGCAACTTTAAATCGTGAAACGTGAAACAACAATGTTTGCATTTTCTTATATTAGTTCTAGCATACAATTAAGTTTTCTCTGAAACTAGTCGGTAGAGTTGGCTAAAATTATCAATATAAGTTTCATGTTATGTAAAGCTGGTTAATTTGGTCCGTTCTTATCACTTTTCTAAAATAATAGCAACTTTAAATCGTGAAACGTGAAACATCAATGTTTGCATTTTCTTATATTAGTTCTAGCATACAATTAAGTTTTTTCTGAAACTAGTCGGTAGAGTTGGCTAAAATTATCAATATTAGTTTTATGTTATGTAACGCTGGTTAATTTGGTCCGTTCTTATCACTTTTCTAAAATAATAGCAACTTTAAATCGTGAAACGTGAAACAACAATGTTTGCATTTTCTTATATTAGTTCTAGCATACAATTAAGTTTTCTCTGAAACTAGTCGGTAGAGTTGGCTAAAATTATCAATATTAGTTTCATGTTATGTAAAGCTGGTTAATTTGGTCCGTTCTTATCACTTTTCTAAAATAATAGCAACTTTAAATCGTGAAACGTGAAACAACAATGTTTGCATTTTCTTATATTAGTTCTAGCATACAATTAAGTTTTCTCTGAAACTAGTCGGTAGAGTTGGCTAAAATTATCAATATTAATTTCATGTTATGTCAAGCTGGTTAATTTGGTCCGTTCTTATCACTTTTCTCAAATAATAGTAACTTTAAATCGTGAAACGTGAAACAACAATGTTTGCATGTTCTTTTATTATTTCTAGCATACAATTAAGTTTTCTCTGAAACTAGTCGGTAGAGTTGGATAAAATTATCAATATTAGTTTCATGTTATGTAAAGCTGGTTAATTTGGTCCGTTCTTATCACTTTTCTAAAATAATAGCAACTTTAAATGGTGAAACGTGAAACAACAATGTTTGCATTTTCTTATATTAGTTCTAGCATACAATTAAGTTTTCTCTGAAACTAGTCGGTAGAGTTGGATAAAATTATCAATATTAGTTTTATTTTATGTAACGCTGGTTAGTTTGGTCCTTTCTTATCACTTTTGTAAAATAATAGCAACTTTAAATCGTGAAACGTGAAACAACAATGTTTGCATTTTCTTATATTAGTTCTAGCATACAATTAAGTTTTCTCTGAAACTAGTCGGTAGAGTTGGCTAAAATTATCAATATTAGTTTTATGTTATGTAACGCTGGTTAATTTGGTCCGTTCTTATCACTTTTCTAAAATAATAGCAACTTTATATCGTGAAACGTGAAACAACAATGTTTTCATTTTCTTATATTCGTTCTAGCATACAATTAAGTTTTCTCTGAAACTAGTCGGTAGAGTTGGCTAAAATTATCAATATTAGTTTTATGTTATGTAACGCTGGTTAATTTGGTCCGTTCTTATCACTTTTCTAAAATAATAGCAACTTCAAATCGTGAAACGTGAAACAATCATGTTTGCATTTTTTTATATTCGTTCTAGCATACAATTAAGTTTTCTCTGAAACTAGTCGGTAGAGTTGGCTAAAATTATCAATATTAGTTTTATGTTATGTAACGCTGGTTAATTTGGTCCGTTCTTATCACTTTTCTAAAATAATAGCAACTTTAAATCGTGAAACGTGAAACAACAATGTTTGCATTTTCTTATATTAGTTCTAGCATACAATTAAGTTTTCTTTGAAACTAGTCGGTAGAGTTGGCTAAAATTATCAATATTAGTTTTGTGTTATGTAAAGCTCATAAACTTGGTCCGTTCTTATCACTTTTCTAAAATAATAGCAACTTTGAATCGTGAAACGTGAAACAACAATGTTTGCATTTTCTTATATTAGTTCTAGCATACAATTAAGTTTTCTCTGAAACTAGTCGGTAGAGTTGGCTAAAATTATCAATATTAGTTTTATGTTATGTAACGCTGGTTAATTTGGTCCGTTCTTATCACTTTTCTAAAATAATAGCAACTTTAAATCGTGAAACGTGAAACAACAATGTTTGTATTTTCTTATATTAGTTCTTACATACAATTAAGTTTTCTCTGAAACTAGTCGGTAGAGTTGGCTAAAATTATCAATATTAGTTTTACGTTATGTAACGCTGGTTAATTTGGTCCGTTCTTATCACTCTTCTAAAATAATAGCAACTTTAAATCGTGAAACGTGAAACAACAATGTTTGCATTTTCTTATATTAGTTCTAGCATACAATTAAGTTTTCTCTGAAACTAGTCGGTAGAGTTGGCTAAAATTATCAATATTAGATTTGTGTTATGTAAAGCTGATAAACTTGGTCCGTTCTTATCACTTTTCTAAAATAATAGCAACTTTGAATCGTGAAACGTGAAACAACAATGTTTGCCTTTTCTTATATTAGTTCTAGCATACAATTAAGTTTTCTCTGAAACTAGTCGGTAGAGTTGGCTAAAATTATCAATATTAGTTTTATGTTATGTAACGCTGGATAAGTTGGTCCATTCTTATCACTTTTCTAAAATAATAGCAACTTTAAATCGTGAAACGTGAAACAAATATGTTTGCATTTTCTTATATTAGTTCTAGCATACAATTAAGTTTTCTCTGAAACTAGTCGGTAGAGTTGGCTAAAATTATCAATATTAGTTTTACGTTATGTAACGCTGGTTAATTTGGTCCGTTCTTATCACTTTTCTAAAATAATAGCAACTTTAAATCGTGAAACGTGAAACAACAATGTTTGCATTTTCTTATATTAGTTCTAGCATACAATTAAGTTTTCTCTAAAACTAGTCGGTAGAGTTGGCTAAAATTATCAATATTAGTTTCATGTTATGTAAAGCTGGTTAATTTGGTCCGTTCTTATCACTTTTCTAAAATAATAGCAACTTTAAATCATGAAACGTGAAACAACAATGTTTGCATTTTCTTATATCAGTTCTAGCATACAATTAAGTTTTCTCTGAAACTAGTCGGTAGAGTTGGCTAAAATTATCAATATTAGTTTTATGTTATGTAACGCTGGTTAATTTGGTCCGTTCTTATCACTTTTCTAAAATAATAGCAACTTTAAATCGTGAAACGTGAAACAACAATGTTTGCATTTTCTTATATTAGTTCTAGCATACAATTAAGTTTTCTCTGAAACTAGTCGTTAGAGTTCCTTAAAATTATCAATATTTGTTTCATGTTATGTAAAGCTGGTTAATTTGGTCCGTTCTTATCACTTTTCTAAAATAATAGCAACTTTAAATCGTGAAACGTGAAACAACAATGTTTGCATTTTCTTATATTAGTTGTAGCATACAATTAAGTTTTCTCTGAAACTAGTCGGTAGAGTTGGCTAAAATTATCAATATTAGTTTTATGTTATGTAAATCTGGTTAATTTGGTCCGTTCTTATCACTTTTCTAAAATAATAGCAACTTTAAATCTTGAAACGTGAAACAACAATGTTTGCATTTTCTTATATCAGTTCTAGCATACAATTAAGTTTTCTCTGAAACTAGTCGGTAGAGTTGGCTAAAATTATCAATATTAGTTTCACGTTATGTAAAGCTGGTTAATTTGGTCCGGTCTTATCACTTTTCTAAAATAATAGCAACTTTAAATCGTGAAACGTGAAACAACAATGTTTGCATTTTCTTATATTAGTTCTAGCATACAATTAAGATTTTTCTGAAACTAGTCGGTAGAGTTGGCTAAAATTATCAATATTAGTTTTATGTTATGTAACGCTGGATAATTTGGTCCATTCTTATCACTTTTCTAAAATAATAGCAACTTTAAATCGTGAAACGTGAAACAACAATGTTTGCATTTTCTTATATTAGTTCTAGCATACAATTAAGTTTTCTCTGAAACTAGTCGGTAGAGTTGGCTAAAATTATCAATATTAGTTTTACGTTATGTAACGCTGGTTAATTTGGTCCGTTCTTATCACTTTTCTAAAATAATAGCAACTTTAAATCGTGAAACGTGAAACAACAATGTTTGCATTTTCTTATATTAGTTCTAGCATACAATTAAGTTTTCTCTGAAACTAGTCGGTAGAGTTGGCTAAAATTATCAATATTAGTTTTGTGTTATGTAAAGCTGGTTAATTTGGTCCGTTCTTATCACTTTTCTAAAATAATAGCAACTTTAAATCGTGAAACGTGAAACAACAATGTTTGCATTTTCTTATATTAGTTCTAGCATACAATTAAGTTTTCTCTGAAACTAGTCGGTAGAGTTGGCTAAAATTATCAATATTAGTTTTATGTTATGTAACGCTGGTTAATTTGGTCCGTTCTTATCACTTTTCTAAAATAATAGCAACTTTAAATCTTGAAACGTGAAACAACAATGTTTGCATTTTCTTATATCAGTTCTAGCATACAATTAAGTTTTCTCTGAAACTAGTCGGTAGAGTTGGCTAAAATTATCAATATTAGTTTCATGTTATGTAAAGCTGGTTAATTTGGTCCGTTCTTATCACTTTTCTAAAATAATAGCAACTTTAAATCGTGAAACGTGAAACAACAATGTTTGCATTTTCTTATATTAGTTCTAGCATACAATTAAGTTTTCTCTGAAACTAGTCGGTAGAGTTGGCTAAAATTATCAATATTAGTTTCATGTTATGTAAAGCTGGTTAATTTGGTCCGTTCTTATCACTTTTCTAAAATAATAGCAACTTTAAATCGTGAAACGTGAAACAACAATGTTTGCATTTTCTTATATTAGTTCTAGCATACAATTAAGTTTTCTCTGAAACTAGTCGGTAGAGTTGGCTAAAATTATCAATATTAGTTTTGTGTTATGTAAAGCTGCTAAAATTGGTCCGTTCTTATCACTTTTCTAAAATAATAGCAACTTTGAATCGTGAAACGTGAAACAACAATGTTTGCATTTTCTTATATCAGTTCTAGCATACAATTAAGATTTCTCTGAAACTAGTCGGTAGAGTTGGCTAAAATTATCAATATTAGTTTTATGTTATGTAACGCTGGTTAATTTGGTCCGTTCTTATCACTTTTCTAAAATAATAGCAACTTTAAATCGTGAAACGTGAAACAACAATGTTTGCATTTTCTTATATTAGTTCTAGCATACAATTAAGTTTTCTCTGAAACTAGTCGGTAGAGTTGGCTAAAATTATCAATATAAGTTTCATGTTATGTAAAGCTGGTTAATTTGGTCCGTTCTTATCACTTTTCTAAAATAATAGCAACTTTAAATCGTGAAACGTGAAACAACAATGTTTGCATTTTCTTATATTAGTTCTAGCATACAATTAAGTTTTCTCTGAAACTAGTCGGTAGAGTTGGCTAAAATTATCAATATTAGTTTCATGTTATGTAAAGCTGGTTAATTTGGTCCGTTCTTATCACTTTTCTAAAATAATAGCAACTTTAAATCGTGCAACGTGAAACAACAATGTTTGCATTTTCTTATATTAGTTCTAGCATACAATTAAGTTTTCTCTGAAACTAGTCGGTAGAGTTGGCTAAAATTATCAATATTAGTTTCATGTTATGTAAAGCTGGTTAATTTGGTCCGTTCTTATCACTTTTCTAAAATAATAGCAACTTTAAATCGTGAAACCTGAAACAACAATGTTTGCATGTTCTTATATTAGTTCTAGCATACAATTAAGTTTTCTCTGAAACTAGTCGGTAGAGTTGGCTAAAATTATCAATATTAGTTTCATGTTATGTAAAGCTGGTTAATTTGGTCCGTTCTTATCACTTTTCTAAAATAATAGCAACTTTAAATCGTGAAACGTGAAACAACAATGTTTGCATTTTCTTATATTAGTTCTAGCATACAATTAAGTTTTCTCTGAAACTAGTCGGTAGAGTTGGCTAAAATTATCAATATTAGTTTTATGTTATGTAACGCTGGTTAATTTGGTCCGTTCTTATCACTTTTCTAAAATAATAGCAACTTTAAATCGTGAAACGTGAAACAACAATGTTTGCATTTTCTTATATTAGTTTTAGCATACAATTAAGTTTTCTCTGAAACTAGTCGGTAGAGTTGGCTAAAATTATCAATATTAGTTTCATGTTATGTAAAGCTGGTTAATTTGGTCCGTTCTTATCACTTTTCTAAAATAATAGCAACTTTAAATCGTGAAACGTGAAACAACAATGTTTGCATTTTCTTATATTAGTTCTAGCATACAATTAAGTTTTCTCTGAAACTAGTCGGTAGAGTTGGCTAAAATTATCAATATTAGTTTTATGTTATGTAACGCTGGTTAATTTGGTCCGTTCTTATCACTTTTCTAAAATAATAGCAACTTTAAATCGTGAAACGTGAAACAACAATGTTTGCATTTTCTTATATTAGTTCTAGCATACAATTAAGTTTTCTCTGAAACTAGTCGGTAGAGTTGACTAAAATTATCAATATTAGTTTCATGTTATGTAAAGCTGGTTAATTTGGTCCGTTCTTATCACTTTTCTAAAATAATAGCAACTTTAAATCGTGAAACGTGAAACAACAACGTTTGCATTTTCTTATATTAGTTCTAGCATACAATTAAGTTTTCTCTGAAACTAGTCGGTAGAGTTGGCTAAAATTATCAATATTAGTTTTATGTTAAGTAAAGCTGGTTAATTTGGTCAGTTCTTATCACTTTTCTAAAATAATAGCAACTTTAAATCGTGAAACGTGAAACAACAATGTTTGCATTTTCTTATATTAGTTCTAGCATACAATTAAGTTTTCTCTGAAACTAGTCGGTAGAGTTGGCTAAAATTATCAATATTAGTTTTATGTTATGTTACGCTGGTTAATTTGGTCCGTTCTTATCACTTTTCTAAAATAATAGCAACTTTAAATCGTGAAACGTGAAACAACAATATTTGCATTTTCTTATATTAGTTCTAGCATACAATTAAGTTTTCTCTGAAACTAGTCGGTAGAGTTGGGTAAAATTATCAATATTAGTTTCATGTTATGTAAAGCTGGTTAATTTGGTCCGTTCTTATCGCTTTTCTAAAATAATAGCAACTTTAAATCGTGAAACGTGAAACAACAATGTTTGCATTTTCTTATATTAGTTCTAGCATACAATTAAGTTTTCTCTGAAACTAGTCGGTAGAGTTGGCTAAAATTATCAATATTAGTTTTATGTTATGTAACGCTGGTTAATTTGGTCCGTTCTTATCACTTTTCTAAAATAATAGCAACTTTAAATCGTGAAACGTGAAACAACAATGTTTGCATTTTCTTATATTAGTTCTAGCATACAATTAAGTTTTCTCTGAAACTAGTCGGTAGAGTTGGCTAAAATTATCAATATTAGTTTCATGTTATGTAAAGCTGGTTAATTTGGTCCGTTCTTATCACTTTTCTAAAATAATAGCAACTTTAAATCGTGAAACGTGAAACAACAATGTTTGCATTTTCTTATATTAGTTCTAGCATACAATTAAGTTTTCTCTGAAACTAGTCGGTAGAATTGGCTAAAATTATCAATATTAGTTTTATGTTATGTAAAGCTGGTTAATTTGGTCCGTTCTTATCACTTTTCTAAAATAATAGCAACTTTAAATCGTGAAACGTGAAACAACAATGTTTGCATTTTCTTATATTAGTTCTAGCATACAATTAAGTTTTCTCTGAAACTAGTCGGTAGAGTTGACTAAAATTATCAATATTAGTTTCATGTTATGTAAAGCTGGTTAATTTGGTCCGTTCTTATCACTTTTCTAAAATAATAGCAACTTTAAATCGTGAAACGTGAAACAACAATGTTTGCATTTTCTTATATTAGTTCTAGCATACAATTAAGTTTTCTCTGAAACTAGTCGGTAGAGTTGGCTAAAATTATCAATATTAGTTTTATGTTACGTAAAGCTGGTTAATTTGGTCCGTTCTTATCACTTTTCTAAAATAATAGCAACTTTAAATCGTGAAACGTGAAACAACAATGTTTGCATTTTCTTATATTAGTTCTAGCATACAATTAAGTTTTCTCTGAAACTAGTCGGTAGAGTTGGCTAAAATTATCAATATTAGTTTCATGTTATGTAAAGCTGGTTAATTTGGTCCGTTCTTATCACTTTTCTAAAATAATAGCAACTTTAAATCGTGAAACGTGAAACAACAATGTTTGCATATTCTTATATTAGTTCTAGCATACAATTAAGTTTTCTCTGAAACTAGTCGGTAGAGTTGGCTAAAATTATCAATATTAGTTTCATGTTATGTAAAGCTGGTTAATTTGGTCCGTTCTTATCACTTTTCTAAAATAATAGCAACTTTAAATCGTGAAACGTGAAACAACAATATTTGCATTTTCTTATATTAGTTCTAGCATACAATTAAGTTTTCTCTGAAACTAGTCGGTAGAGTTGGGTAAAATTATCAATATTAGTTTTATGTTATGTAACGCTGGTTAATTTGGTCCGTTCTTATCACTTTTCTAAAATAATAGCAACTTTAAATCGTGAAACGTGAAACAACAATGTTTGCATTTTCTTATATTAGTTCTAGCATACAATTAAGTTTTCTCTGAAACTAGTCGGTAGAGTTGGCTAAAATTATCAATATTAGTTTCATGTTATGTAAAGCTGGTTAATTTGGTCCGTTCTTATCACTTTTCTAAAATAATAGCAACTTTAAATCGTGAAACGTGAAACAACAATGTTTGCATGTTCTTATATTAGTTCTAGCATACAATTAAGTTTTCTCTGAAACTAGTCGGTAGAGTTGGGTAAAATTATCAATATTAGTTTTATGTTATGTAACGCTGGTTAATTTGGTCCGTTCTTATCACTTTTCTAAAATAATAGCAACTTTAAATCGTGAAACGTGAAACAACAATGTTTGCATTTTCTTATATTAGTTCTAGCATACAATTAAGTTTTCTCTGAAACTAGTCGGTAGAGTTGGCTAAAATTATCAATATTAGTTTCATGTTATGTAAAGCTGGTTAATTTGGTCCGTTCTTATCACTTTTCTAAAATAATAGCAACTTTAAATCGTGAAACGTGAAACAACAATGTTTGCATGTTCTTATATTAGTTCTAGCATACAATTAAGTTTTCTCTGAAACTAGTCGGTAGAGTTGGCTAAAATTATCAATATTAGTTTCATGTTATGTAAAGCTGGTTAATTTGGTCCGTTCTTATCACTTTTCTAAAATAATAGCAACTTTAAATCGTGAAACGTGAAACAACAATGTTTGCATTTTCTTATATTAGTTCTAGAATACAATTAAGTTTTCTCTGAAACTAGTCGGTAGAGTTGGCTAAAATTATCAATATTAGTTTCATGTTATGTAACGCTGGTTAATTTGGTCCGTTCTTATCACTTTTCTAAAATAATAGCAACTTTAAATCGTGAAACGTGAAACAACAATGTTTGCATGTTCTTATATTAGTTCTAGCATACAATTAAGTTTTCTCTGAAACTAGTCGGTAGAGTTGGCTAAAATTATCAATATTAGTTTCATGTTATGTAAAGCTGGTTAATTTGGTCCGTTCTCATCACTTTTCTAAAATAATAGCAACTTTAAATCGTGAAACGTGAAACAACAATGTTTGCATTTTCTTATATTAGTTCTAGAATACAATTAAGTTTTCTCTGAAACTAGTTGGTAGAGTTGGCTAAAATTATCAATATTAGTTTCATGTTATGTAAAGCTGGTTAATTTGGTCCGTTCTTATCACTTTTCTAAAATAATAGCAACTTTAAATCGTGAAACGTGAAACAACAATATTTGCATTTTCTTATATTAGTTCTAGCATACAATTAAGTTTTCTCTGAAACTAGTCGGTAGAGTTGGCTAAAATTATCAATATTAGTTTTATGTTATGTAACGCTGGTTAATTTGGTCCGTTCTTATCACTTTTCTAAAATAATATCAACTTTAAATCGTGAAACGTGAAACAACAATGTTTGCATTTTCTTATATTAGTTCTAGCATACAATTAAGTTTTCTCTGAAACTAGTCGGTAGAGTTGGCTAAAATTATCAATATTAGTTTTGTGTTATGTAAAGCTGATAAACTTGGCCCGTTCTTATCACTTTTCTAAAATAATAGCAACTTTAAATCGTGAAACGTGAAACAACAATGTTTGCATTTTCTTATATTAGTTCTAGCATACAATTAAGTTTTCTCTGAAACTAGTCGGTAGAATTGGCTAAAATTATCAATATTAGTTTTATGTTATGTAAAGCTGGTTAATTTGGTCCGTTCTTATCACTTTTCTAAAATAATAGCAACTTTAAATCGTGAAACGTGAAACAACAATGTTTGCATTTTCTTATATTAGTTCTAGCATACAATTAAGTTTTCTCTGAAACTAGTCGGTAGAGTTGACTAAAATTATCAATATTAGTTTCATGTTATGTAAAGCTGGTTAATTTGGTCCGTTCTTATCACTTTTCTAAAATAATAGCAACTTTAAATCGTGAAACGTGAAACAACAACGTTTGCATTTTCTTATATTAGTTCTAGCATACAATTAAGTTTTCTCTGAAACTAGTCGGTAGAGTTGGCTAAAATTATCAATATTAGTTTTATGTTAAGTAAAGCTGGTTAATTTGGTCAGTTCTTATCACTTTTCTAAAATAATAGCAACTTTAAATCGTGAAACGTGAAACAACAATGTTTGCATTTTCTTATATTAGTTCTAGCATACAATTAAGTTTTCTCTGAAACTAGTCGGTAGAGTTGGCTAAAATTATCAATATTAGTTTTATGTTAAGTAAAGCTGGTTAATTTGGTCCGTTCTTATCACTTTTCTAAAATAATAGCAACTTTAAATCGTGAAACGTGAAACAACAATGTTTGCATTTTCTTATATTAGTTCTAGCATACAATTAAGTTTTCTCTGAAACTAGTCGGTAGAGTTGGCTAAAATTATCAATATTAGTTTCATGTTATGTAAAGCTGGTTAATTTGGTCCGTTCTTATCACTTTTCTAAAATAATAGCAACATTAAATCGTGAAACGTGAAACAACAATGTTTGCATATTCTTATATTAGTTCTAGCATACAATTAAGTTTTCTCTGAAACTAGTCGGTAGAGTTGGCTAAAATTATCAATATTAGTTTCATGTTATGTAAAGCTGGTTAATTTGGTCCGTTCTTATCACTTTTCTAAAATAATAGCAACTTTAAATCGTGAAACGTGAAACAACAATGTTTGCATTTTCTTATATTAGTTCTAGCATACAATTAAGTTTTCTCTGAAACTAGTCGGTAGAGTTGGCTAAAATTATCAATATTAGTTTCATGTTATGTAAAGCTGGTTAATTTGGTCCGTTCTTATCACTTTTCTAAAATAATAGCAACTTTAAATCGTGAAACGTGAAACAACAATGTTTGCATGTTCTTATATTAGTTCTAGCATACAATTAAGTTTTCTCTGAAACTAGTCGGTAGAGTTGGCTAAAATTATCAATATTAGTTTCATGTTATGTAAAGCTGGTTAATTTGGTCCTTCCTTATCACTTTTCTAAAATAATAGCAACTTTAAATCGTGAAACGTGAAACAACAATGTTTGCATTTTCTTATATTAGTTCTAGAATACAATTAAGTTTTCTCTGAAACTAGTCGGTAGAGTTGGCTAAAATTATCAATATTAGTTTCATGTTATGTAACGCTGGTTAATTTGGTCCGTTCTTATCACTTTTCTAAAATAATAGCAACTTTAAATCGCGAAACGTGAAACAACAATGTTTGCATGTTCTTATATTAGTTCTAGCATACAATTAAGTTTTCTCTGAAACTAGTCGGTAGAGTTGGCTAAAATTATCAATATTAGTTTCATGTTATGTAAAGCTGGTTAATTTGGTCCGTTCTCATCACTTTTCTAAAATAATAGCAACTTTAAATCGTGAAACGTGAAACAACAATGTTTGCATTTTCTTATATTAGTTCTAGAATACAATTAAGTTTTCTCTGAAACTAGTTGGTAGAGTTGGCTAAAATTATCAATATTAGTTTCATGTTATGTAAAGCCGGTTAATTTGGTCCGTTCTTATCACTTTTCTAAAATAATAGCAACTTTAAATCGTGAAACGTGAAACAACAATGTTTGCATTTTCTTATATCAGTTCTAGCATACAATTAAGTTTTCTCTGAAACTAGTCGGTAGAGTTGGCTAAAATTATCAATATTAGTTTCATGTTATGTAAAGCTGGTTAATTTGGTCCGTTCTTATCACTTTTCTAAAATAATAGCAACTTTAAATCATGAAACGTGAAACAACAATGTTTGCATTTTCTTATATCAGTTCTAGCATACAATTAAGTTTTCTCTGAAACTAGTCGGTAGAGTTGGCTAAAATTATCAATATTAGTTTTATGTTATGTAAAGCTGGTTAATTTGGTCCGTTCTTATCACTTTTCTAAAATAATAGCAACTTTAAATCGTGAAACGTGAAACAACAATGTTTGCATTTTCTTATATTAGTTCTAGCATACAATTAGGTTTTCTCTGAAACTAGTCGGTAGAGTTGGCTAAAATTATCAATATTAGTTTTATGTTATGTAACGCTGGTTAATTTGGTCCGTTCTTATCACTTTTCTAAAATAATAGCAACTTCAAATCGTGAAACGTGAAACAATCATGTTTGCATTTTTTTATATTCGTTCTAGCATACAATTAAGTTTTCTCTGAAACTAGTCGGTAGAGTTGGCTAAAATTATCAATATTAGTTTTATGTTATGTAACGCTGGTTAATTTGGTCCGTTCTTATCACTTTTCTAAAATAATAGCAACTTTAAATCGTGAAACGTGAAACAACAATGTTTGCATTTTCTTATATTAGTTCTAGTATACAATTAAGTTTTCTTTGAAACTAGTCGGTAGAGTTGGGTAAAATTATCAATATTAGTTTCATGTTATGTAAAGCAGGTTAATTTGGTCCGTTCTTATCACTTTTCTAAAATAATAGCAACTTTAAATCGTGAAACGTGAAACAACAATGTTTGCATTTTCTTATATTAGTTCTAGCATACAATTAAGTTTTCTCTGAAACTAGTCGGTAGAGTTGGCTAAAATTATCAATATTAGTTTCATGTTATGTAAAGCTGGTTAATTTGGTCCGTTCTTATCACTTTTCTAAAATAATAGCAACTTTAAATCGTGAAACTTGAAACAACAATGTTTGCATTTTCTTATATTAGTTCTAGCATACAATTAAGTTTTCTCTAAAACTAGTCGGTAGAGTTGGCTAAAATTATCAATATTAGTTTCATGTTATGTAAAGCTGGTTAATTTGGTCCGTTCTTATCACTTTTCTAAAATAATAGCAACTTTAAATCATGAAACGTGAAACAACAATGTTTGCATTTTCTTATATCAGTTCTAGCATACAATTAAGTTTTCTCTGAAACTAGTCGGTAGAGTTGGCTAAAATTATCAATATTAGTTTTATGTTATGTAACGCTGGTTAATTTGGTCCGTTCTTATCACTTTTCTAAAATAATAGCAACTTTAAATCGTGAAACGTGAAACACCAATGTTTGCATTTTCTTATATTAGTTCTAGCATACAATTAAGTTTTCTCTGAAACTAGTCGTTAGAGTTCCTTAAAATTATCAAATTTTTTTTTCATGTTATGTAAAGCTGGTTAATTTGGTCCGTTCTTATCACTTTTCTAAAATAATAGCAACTTTAAATCGTGAAACTGAAACAACAATGTTTGCATTTTCTTATATTAGTTCTAGCATACAATTAAGTTTTCTCTGAAACTAGTCGGTAGAGTTGGCTAAAATTATCAATATTAGTTTTATGTTATGTAAATCTGGTTAATTTGGTCCGATCTTATCACTTTTCTAAAATAATAGCAACTTTAAATCTTGAAACGTGAAACAACAATGTTTGCATTTTCTTATATCAGTTCTAGCATACAATTAAGTTTTCTCTGAAACTAGTCGGTAGAGTTGGCTAAAATTATCAATATTAGTTTCATGTTATGTAAAGCTGGTTAATTTGGTCCGTTCTTATCACTTTTCTAAAATAATAGCAACTTTAAATCGTGAAACGTGAAACAACAATGTTTGCATTTTCTTATATTAGTTCTAGCATACAATTAAGATTTCTCTGAAACTAGTCGGTAGAGTTGGCTAAAATTATCAATATTAGTTTTATGTTATGTAACGCTGGATAATTTGGTCCGTTCTTATCACTTTTCTAAAATAATAGCAACCTTAAATCTTGAAACGTGAAACAACAATGTTTGCATTTTCTTATATTAGTTCTAGCATACAATTAAGTTTTCTCTGAAACTAGTCGGTAGAGTTGGCTAAAATTATCAATATTAGTTTTACGTTATGTAACGCTGGTTAATTTGGTCCGTTCTTATCACTTTTCTAAAATAATAGCAACTTTAAATCGTGAAACGTGAAACAACAATGTTTGCATTTTCTTATATTAGTTCTAGCATACAATTAAGTTTTCTCTAAAACTAGTCGGTAGAGTTGGCTAAAATTATCAATATTAGTTTCATGTTATGTAAAGCTGGTTAATTTGGTCCGTTCTTATCACTTTTCTAAAATAATAGCAACTTTAAATCTTGAAACGTGAAACAACAATGTTTGCATTTTCTTATATCAGTTCTAGCATACAATTAAGTTTTCTCTGAAACTAGTCGGTAGAGTTGGCTAAAATTATCAATATTAGTTTCATGTTATGTAAAGCTGGTTAATTTGGTCCGTTCTTATCACTTTTCTAAAATAATAGCAACTTTAAATCATGAAACGTGAAACAACAATGTTTGCATTTTCTTATATCAGTTCTAGCATACAATTAAGTTTTCTCTGAAACTAGTCGATAGAGTTGGCTAAAATTATCAATATTAGTTTTATGTTATGTAACGCTGGTTAATTTGGTCCGTTCTTATCACTTTTCTACAATAAAAGCAACTTTAAATCGTGAAACGTGAAACAACAATGTTTGCATTTTCTTATATTAGTTCTAGCATACAATTAAGTTTTCTCTAAAACTAGTCGGTAGAGTTGGCTAAAATTATCAATATTAGTTTCATGTTATGTAAAGCTGGTTAATTTGGTCCGTTCTTATCACTTTTCTAAAATAATAGCAACTTTAAATCGTGAAACGTGAAACAACAATGTTTGCATTTTCTTATATTAGTTCTAGCATACAATTAAGTTTTCTCTGAAACTAGTCGGTAGAGTTGGCTAAAATTATCAATATTAGTTTCATGTTATGTAAAGCTGGTTAATTTGGTCCGTTCTTATCACTTTTCTAAAATAATAGCAACTTTAAATCGTGAAACGTGAAACAACAATGTTTGCATGTTCTTATATTAGTTCTAGCATACAATTAAGTTTTCTCTGAAACTAGTCGGTAGAGTTGGCTAAAATTATCAATATTAGTTTCATGTTATGTAAAGCTGGTTAATTTGGTCCTTCCTTATCACTTTTCTAAAATAATAGCAACTTTAAATCGTGAAACGTGAAACAACAATGTTTGCATTTTCTTATATTAGTTCTAGAATACAATTAAGTTTTCTCTGAAACTAGTCGGTAGAGTTGGCTAAAATTATCAATATTAGTTTCATGTTATGTAACGCTGGTTAATTTGGTCCGTTCTTATCACTTTTCTAAAATAATAGCAACTTTAAATCGTGAAACGTGAAACAACAATGTTTGCATGTTCTTATATTAGTTCTAGCATACAATTAAGTTTTCTCTGAAACTAGTCGGTAGAGTTGGCTAAAATTATCAATATTAGTTTCATGTTATGTAAAGCTGGTTAATTTGGTCCGTTCTCATCACTTTTCTAAAATAATAGCAACTTTAAATCGTGAAACGTGAAACAACAATGTTTGCATTTTCTTATATTAGTTCTAGAATACAATTAAGTTTTCTCTGAAACTAGTCGGTAGAGTTGGCTAAAATTATCAATATTAGTTTCATGTTATGTAAAGCTGGTTAATTTGGTCCGTTCTTATCACTTTTCTAAAATAATAGCAACTTTAAATCGTGAAACGTGAAACAACAATGTTTGCATTTTCTTATATTAGTTCTAGCATACAATTAAGTTTTCTCTGAAACTAGTCGGTAGAGTTGGCTAAAATTATCAATATTAGTTTTATGTTATGTAACGCTGGTTAATTTGGTCCGTTCTTATCACTTTTCTAAAATAATAGCAACTTTAAATCGTGAAACGTGAAACAACAATGTTTGCATTTTCTTATATTAGTTCTAGCATACAATTAAGTTTTCTCTGAAACTAGTCGGTAGAGTTGGCTAAAATTATCAATATTAGTTTTGTGTTATGTAAAGCTGATAAACTTGGTCCGTTCTTATCACTTTTCTAAAATAATAGCAACTTTAAATCGTGAAACGTGAAACAACAATGTTTGCATTTTCTTATATTAGTTCTAGCATACAATTAAGTTTTCTCTGAAACTAGTCGGTAGAATTGGCTAAAATTATCAATATTAGTTTTATGTTATGTAAAGCTGGTTAATTTGGTCCGTTCTTATCACTTTTCTAAAATAATAGCAACTTTAAATCGTGAAACGTGAAACAACAATGTTTGCATTTTCTTATATTAGTTCTAGCATACAATTAAGTTTTCTCTGAAACTAGTCGGTAGAGTTGACTAAAATTATCAATATTAGTTTCATGTTATGTAAAGCTGGTTAATTTGGTCCGTTCTTATCACTTTTCTAAAATAATAGCAACTTTAAATCGTGAAACGTGAAACAACAACGTTTGCATTTTCTTATATTAGTTCTAGCATACAATTAAGTTTTCTCTGAAACTAGTCGGTAGAGTTGGCTAAAATTATCAATATTAGTTTTATGTTAAGTAAAGCTGGTTAATTTGGTCAGTTCTTATCACTTTTCTAAAATAATAGCAACTTTAAATCGTGAAACGTGAAACAACAATGTTTGCATTTTCTTATATTAGTTCTAGCATACAATTAAGTTTTCTCTGAAACTAGTCGGTAGAGTTGGCTAAAATTATCAATATTAGTTTTATGTTAAGTAAAGCTGGTTAATTTGGTCCGTTCTTATCACTTTTCTAAAATAATAGCAACTTTAAATCGTGAAACGTGAAACAACAATGTTTGCATTTTCTTATATTAGTTCTAGCATACAATTAAGTTTTCTCTGAAACTAGTCGGTAGAGTTGCCTAAAATTATCAATATTAGTTTCATGTTATGTAAAGCTGGTTAATTTGGTCCGTTCTTATCACTTTTCTAAAATAATAGCAACTTTAAATCGTGAAACGTGAAACAACAATGTTTGCATATTCTTATATTAGTTCTAGCATACAATTAAGTTTTCTCTGAAACTAGTCGGTAGAGTTGGCTAAAATTATCAATATTAGTTTCATGTTATGTAAAGCTGGTTAATTTGGTCCGTTCTTATCACTTTTCTAAAATAATAGCAACTTTAAATCGTGAAACGTGAAACAACAATGTTTGCATTTTCTTATATTAGTTCTAGCATACAATTAAGTTTTCTCTGAAACTAGTCGGTAGAGTTGGCTAAAATTATCAATATTAGTTTCATGTTATGTAAAGCTGGTTAATTTGGTCCGTTCTTATCACTTTTCTAAAATAATAGCAACTTTAAATCGTGAAACGTGAAACAACAATGTTTGCATTTTCTTATATCAGTTCTAGCATACAATTAAGTTTTCTCTGAAACTAGTCGGTAGAGTTGGCTAAAATTATCAATATTAGTTTCATGTTATGTAAAGCTGGTTAATTTGGTCGGTTCTTATCACTTTTCTAAAATAATAGCAACTTTAAATCATGAAACGTGAAACAACAATGTTTGCATTTTCTTATATCAGTTCTAGCATACAATTAAGTTTTCTCTGAAACTAGTCGGTAGAGTTGGCTAAAATTATCAATATTAGTTTTATGTTATGTAAAGCTGGTTAATTTGGTCCGTTCTTATCACTTTTCTAAAATAATAGCAACTTTAAATCGTGAAACGTGAAACAACAATGTTTGCATTTTCTTATATTAGTTCTAGCATACAATTAGGTTTTCTCTGAAACTAGTCGGTAGAGTTGGCTAAAATTATCAATATTAGTTTTATGTTATGTAACGCTGGTTAATTTGGTCCGTTCTTATCACTTTTCTAAAATAATAGCAACTTCAAATCGTGAAACGTGAAACAATCATGTTTGCATTTTTTTATATTCGTTCTAGCATACAATTAAGTTTTCTCTGAAACTAGTCGGTAGAGTTGGCTAAAATTATCAATATTAGTTTTATGTTATGTAACGCTGGTTAATTTGGTCCGTTCTTATCACTTTTCTAAAATAATAGCAACTTTAAATCGTGAAACGTGAAACAACAATGTTTGCATTTTCTTATATTAGTTCTAGTATACAATTAAGTTTTCTTTGAAACTAGTCGGTAGAGTTGGGTAAAATTATCAATATTAGTTTCATGTTATGTAAAGCAGGTTAATTTGGTCCGTTCTTATCACTTTTCTAAAATAATAGCAACTTTAAATCGTGAAACGTGAAACAACAATGTTTGCATTTTCTTATATTAGTTCTAGCATACAATTAAGTTTTCTCTGAAACTAGTCGGTAGAGTTGGCTAAAATTATCAATATTAGTTTCATGTTATGTAAAGCTGGTTAATTTGGTCCGTTCTTATCACTTTTCTAAAATAATAGCAACTTTAAATCGTGAAACTTGAAACAACAATGTTTGCATTTTCTTATATTAGTTCTAGCATACAATTAAGTTTTCTCTGAAACTAGTCGGTAGAGTTGGCTAAAATTATCAATATTAGTTTTATGTTATGTAACGCTGGTTAATTTGGTCCGTTCTTATCACTTTTCTAAAATAATAGCAACTTTAAATCGTGAAACGTGAAACAACAATGTTTGCATTTTCTTATATTAGTTCTAGCATACAATTAAGTTTTCTCTGAAACTAGTCGGTAGAGTTGGCTAAAATTATCAATATTAGTTTTGTGTTATGTAAAGCTGATAAACTTGGTCCGTTCTTATCACTTTTCTAAAATAATAGCAACTTTAAATCGTGAAACGTGAAACAACAATGTTTGCATTTTCTTATATTAGTTCTAGCATACAATTAAGTTTTCTCTGAAACTAGTCGGTAGAATTGGCTAAAATTATCAATATTAGTTTTATGTTATGTAAAGCTGGTTAATTTGGTCCGTTCTTATCACTTTTCTAAAATAATAGCAACTTTAAATCGTGAAACGTGAAACAACAATGTTTGCATTTTCTTATATTAGTTCTAGCATACAATTAAGTTTTCTCTGAAACTAGTCGGTAGAGTTGACTAAAATTATCAATATTAGTTTCATGTTATGTAACGCTGGTTAATTTGGTCCGTTCTTATCACTTTTCTAAAATAATAGCAACTTTAAATCGTGAAACGTGAAACAACAACGTTTGCATTTTCTTATATTAGTTCTAGCATACAATTAAGTTTTCTCTGAAACTATTCGGTAGAGTTGGCTAAAATTATCAATATTAGTTTTATGTTATGTAAAGCTGGTTAATTTGGTCAGTTCTTATCACTTTTCTAAAATAATAGCAACTTTAAATCGTGAAACGTGAAACAACAATGTTTGCATTTTCTTATATTAGTTCTAGCATACAATTAAGTTTTCTCTGAAACTAGTCGGAAGAGTTGGCTAAAATTATCAATATTATTTTTATGTTAAGTAAAGCTGGTTAATTTGGTCCGTTCTTATCACTTTTCTAAAATAATAGCAACTTTAAATCGTGAAACGTGAAACAACAATGTTTGCATTTTCTTATATTAGTTCTAGCATACAATTAAGTTTTCTCTGAAACTAGTCGGTAGAGTTGGCTAAAATTATCAATATTAGTTTCATGTTATGTAAAGCTGGTTAATTTGGTCCGTTCTTATCACTTTTCTAAAATAATAGCAACTTTAAATCGTGAAACGTGAAACAACAATGTTTGCATATTCTTATATTAGTTCTAGCATACAATTAAGTTTTCTCTGAAACTAGTCGGTAGAGTTGGCTAAAATTATCAATATTAGTTTCATGTTATGTAAAGCTGGTTAATTTGGTCCGTTCTTATCACTTTTCTAAAATAATAGCAACTTTAAATCGTGAAACGTGAAACAACAATGTTTGCATTTTCTTATATTAGTTCTAGCATACAATTAAGTTTTCTCTGAAACTAGTCGGTAGAGTTGGCTAAAATTATCAATATTAGTTTCATGTTATGTAAAGCTGGTTAATTTGGTCCGTTCTTATCACTTTTCTAAAATAATAGCAACTTTAAATCGTGAAACGTGAAACAACAATGTTTGCATGTTCTTATATTAGTTCTAGCATACAATTAAGTTTTCTCTGAAACTAGTCGGTAGAGTTGGCTAAAATTATCAATATTAGTTTCATGTTATGTAAAGCTGGTTAATTTGGTCCTTCCTTATCACTTTTCTAAAATAATAGCAACTTTAAATCGTGAAACGTGAAACAACAATGTTTGCATTTTCTTATATTAGTTCTAGAATACAATTAAGTTTTCTCTGAAACTAGTCGGTAGAGTTGGCTAAAATTATCAATATTAGTTTCATGTTATGTAAAGCTGGTTAATTTGGTCCGTTCTTATCACTTTTCTAAAATAATAGCAACTTTAAATCGTGAAACTTGAAACAACAATGTTTGCATTTTCTTATATTAGTTCTAGCATACAATTAAGTTTTCTCTAAAACTAGTCGGTAGAGTTGGCTAAAATTATCAATATTAGTTTCATGTTATGTAAAGCTGGTTAATTTGGTCCGTTCTTATCACTTTTCTAAAATAATAGCAACTTTAAATCATGAAACGTGAAACAACAATGTTTGCATTTTCTTATATCAGTTCTAGCATACAATTAAGTTTTCTCTGAAACTAGTCGGTAGAGTTGGCTAAAATTATCAATATTAGTTTTATGTTATGTAACGCTGGTTAATTTGGTCCGTTCTTATCACTTTTCTAAAATAATAGCAACTTTAAATCGTGAAACGTGAAACACCAATGTTTGCATTTTCTTATATTAGTTCTAGCATACAATTAAGTTTTCTCTGAAACTAGTCGTTAGAGTTCCTTAAAATTATCAATATTTGTTTCATGTTATGTAAAGCTGGTTAATTTGGTCCGTTCTTATCACTTTTCTAAAATAATAGCAACTTTAAATCGTGAAACGTGAAACAACAATGTTTGCATTTTCTTATATTAGTTCTAGCATACAATTAAGTTTTCTCTGAAACTAGTCGGTAGAGTTGGCTAAAATTATCAATATTAGTTTTATGTTATGTAAATCTGGTTAATTTGGTCCGTTCTTATCACTTTTCTAAAATAATAGCAACTTTAAATCTTGAAACGTGAAACAACAATGTTTGCATTTTCTTATATCAGTTCTAGCATACAATAAAGTTTTCTCTGAAACTAGTCGGTAGAGTTGGCTAAAATTATCAATATTAGTTTCATGTTATGTAAAGCTGGTTAATTTGGTCCGTTCTTATCACTTTTCTAAAATAATAGCAACTTTAAATCGTGAAACGTGAAACAACAATGTTTGCATTTTCTTATATTAGTTCTAGCATACAATTAAGATTTCTCTGAAACTAGTCGGTAGAGTTGGCTAAAATTATCAATATTAGTTTTACGTTATGTAACGCTGGTTAATTTGGTCCGTTCTTATCACTTTTCTAAAATAATAGCAACTTTAAATCGTGAAACGTGAAACAACAATGTTTGCATTTTCATATATTAGTTCTAGCATACAATTAAGTTTTCTCTAAAACTAGTCGGTAGAGTTGGCTAAAATTATCAATATTAGTTTCATGTTATGTAAAGCTGGTTAATTTGGTCCGTTCTTATCACTTTTCTAAAATAATAGCAACTTTAAATCTTGAAACGTGAAACAACAATGTTTGCATTTTCTTATATCAGTTCTAGCATACAATTAAGTTTTCTCTGAAACTAGTCGGTAGAGTTGGCTAAAATTATCAATATTAGTTTCATGTTATGTAAAGCTGGTTAATTTGGTCCGTTCTTATCACTTTTCTAAAATAATAGCAACTTTAAATCATGAAACGTGAAACAACAATGTTTGCATTTTCTTATATCAGTTCTAGCATACAATTAAGTTTTCTCTGAAACTAGTCGATAGAGTTGGCTAAAATTATCAATATTAGTTTTATGTTATGTAACGCTGGTTAATTTGGTCCGTTCTTATCACTTTTCTACAATAAAAGCAACTTTAAATCGTGAAACGTGAAACAACAATGTTTGCATTTTCTTATATTAGTTCTAGCATACAATTAAGTTTTCTCTAAAACTCTTTTCTTATATTAGTACTCTTATATTAGTTCTAGCATACAATTAAGTTTTCTCTGAAACTAGTCGGTAGAGTTGGCTAAAATTATCAATATTAGTTTTATGTTAAGTAAAGCTGGTTAATTTGGTCCGTTCTTATCACTTTTCTAAAATAATAGCAACTTTAAATCGTGAAACGTGAAACAACAATGTTTGCATTTTCTTATATTAGTTCTAGCATACAATTAAGTTTTCTCTGAAACTAGTCGGTAGAGTTGGCTAAAATTATCAATATTAGTTTTATGTTAAGTAAAGCTGGTTAATTTGGTCCGTTCTTATCACTTTTCTAAAATAATAGCAACTTTAAATCGTGAAACGTGAAACAACAATGTTTGCATTTTCTTATATTAGTTCTAGCATACAATTAAGTTTTCTCTGAAACTAGTCGGTAGAGTTGGCTAAAATTATCAATATTAGTTTCATGTTATGTAAAGCTGGTTAATTTGGTCCGTTCTTATCACTTTTCTAAAATAATAGCAACTTTAAATCGTGAAACGTGAAACAACAATGTTTGCATATTCTTATATTAGTTCTAGCATACAATTAAGTTTTCTCTGAAACTAGTCGGTAGAGTTGGCTAAAATTATCAATATTAGTTTCATGTTATGTAAAGCTGGTTAATTTGGTCCGTTCTTATCACTTTTCTAAAATAATAGCAACTTTAAATCGTGAAACGTGAAACAACAATATTTGCATTTTCTTATATTAGTTCTAGCATACAATTAAGTTTTCTCTGAAACTAGTCGGTAGAGTTGGGTAAAATTATCAATATTAGTTTTATGTTATGTAACGCTGGTTAATTTGGTCCGTTCTTATCACTTTTCTAAAATAATAGCAACTTTAAATCGTGAAACGTGAAACAACAATGTTTGCATTTTCTTATATTAGTTCTAGCATACAATTAAGTTTTCTCTGAAACTAGTCGGTAGAGTTGGCTAAAATTATCAATATTAGTTTCATGTTATGTAAAGCTGGTTAATTTGGTCCGTTCTTATCACTTTTCTAAAATAATAGCAACTTTAAATCGTGAAACGTGAAACAACAATGTTTGCATGTTCTTATATCAGTTCTAGCATACAATTAAGTTTTCTCTGAAACTAGTCGGTAGAGTTGGCTAAAATTATCAATATTAGTTTTATGTTATGTAACGCTGGTTAATTTGGTCCGTTCTTATCACTTTTCTAAAATAATAGCAACTTTAAATCGTGAAACGTGAAACACCAATGTTTGCATTTTCTTATATTAGTTCTAGCATACAATTAAGTTTTCTCTGAAACTAGTCGTTAGAGTTCCTTAAAATTATCAATATTTGTTTCATGTTATGTAAAGCTGGTTAATTTGGTCCGTTCTTATCACTATTCTAAAATAATAGCCACTTTAAATCTTGAAACGTGAAACAACAATGTTTGCATTTTCTTATATCAGTTCTAGCATACAATTAAGTTTTCTCTGAAACTAGTCGGTAGAGTTGGCTAAAATTATCAATATTAGTTTCATGTTATGTAAAGCTGGTTAATTTGGTCCGTTCTTATCACTTTTCTAAAATAATAGCAACTTTAAATCGTGAAACGTGAAACAACAATGTTTGCATTTTCTTATATTAGTTCTAGCATACAATTAAGATTTCTCTGAAACTAGTCGGTAGAGTTGGCTAAAATTATCAATATTAGTTTTATGTTATGTAACGCTGGATAATTTGGTCCGTTCTTATCACTTTTCTAAAATAATAGCAACCTTAAATCTTGAAACGTGAAACAACAATGTTTGCATTTTCTTATATTAGTTCTAGCATACAATTAAGTTTTCTCTGAAACTAGTCGGTAGAGTTGGCTAAAATTATCAATATTAGTTTTACGTTATGTAACGCTGGTTAATTTGGTCCGTTCTTATCACTTTTCTAAAATAATAGCAACTTTAAATCGTGAAACGTGAAACAACAATGTTTGCATTTTCATATATTAGTTCTAGCATACAATTAAGTTTTCTCTAAAACTAGTCGGTATAGTTGGCTAAAATTATCAATATTAGTTTCATGTTATGTAAAGCTGGTTAATTTGGTCCGTTCTTATCACTTTTCTAAAATAATAGCAACTTTAAATCGTGAAACGTGAAACAACAATGTTTGCATTTTCTTATATTAGTTCTAGCATACAATTAAGATTTCTCTGAAACTAGTCGGTAGAGTTGGCTAAAATTATCAATATTAGTTTTATGTTATGTAACGCTGGATAATTTGGTCCGTTCTTATCACTTTTCTAAAATAATAGCAACCTTAAATCTTGAAACGTGAAACAACAATGTTTGCATTTTCGTATATCAGTTCTAGCATACAATTAAGTTTTCTCTGAAACTAGTCGGTAGAGTTGGCTAAAATTATCAATATTAGTTTCATGTTATGTAAAGCTGGTTAATTTGGTCCGTTCTTATCACTTTTCTAAAATAATAGCAACTTTAAATCATGAAACGTGAAACAACAATGTTTGCATTTTCTTATATCAGTTCTAGCATACAATTAAGTTTTCTCTGAAACTAGTCGATAGAGTTGGCTAAAATTATCAATATTAGTTTTATGTTATGTAACGCTGGTTAATTTGGTCCGTTCTTATCACTTTTCTACAATAAAAGCAACTTTAAATCGTGAAACGTGAAACAACAATGTTTGCATTTTCTTATATTAGTTCTAGCATACAATTAAGTTTTCTCTAAAACTAGTCGGTAGAGTTGGCTAAAATTATCAATATTAGTTTCATGTTATGTAAAGCTGGTTAATTTGGTCCGTTCTTATCACTTTTCTAAAATAATAGCAACTTTAAATCTTGAAACGTGAAACAACAATGTTTGCATTTTCTTATATCAGTTCTAGCATACAATTAAGTTTTCTCTGAAACTAGTCGGTAGAGTTGGCTAAAATTATCAATATTAGTTTTATGTTATGTAACGCTGGTTAATTTGGTCCGTTCTTATCACTTTTCTAAAATAATAGCAACTTTAAATCTTGAAACGTGAAACAACAATGTTTGCATTTTCTTATATCAGTTCTAGCATACAATTAAGTTTTCTCTGAAACTAGTCGGTAGAGTTGGCTAAAATTATCAATATTAGTTTCATGTTATGTAAAGCTGGTTAATTTGGTCCGTTCTTATCACTTTTCTAAAATAATAGCAACTTTAAATCGTGAAACGTGAATCAACAATGTTTGCATATTCTTATATTAGTTCTAGCATACAATTAAGTTTTCTCTGAAACTAGTCTGTAGAGTTGGCTAAAATTATCAATATTAGTTTCATGTTATGTAAAGCTGGTTAATTTGGTCCGTTCTTATCACTTTTCTAAAATAATAGCAACTTTAAATCGTGAAACGTGAAACAACAATGTTTGCATTTTCTTATATTAGTTCTAGCATACAATTAAGTTTTCTCTGAAACTAGTCGGTAGAGTTGGCTAAAATTATCAATATTAGTTTTGTGTTATGTAAAGCTGATAAAATTGGTCTGTTCTTATCACTTTTCTAAAATAATAGCAACTTTAAATCGTGAAACGTGAAACAACAATGTTTGCATGTTCTTATATTAGTTCTAGCATACAATTAAGTTTTCTCTGAAACTAGTCGGTAGAGTTGGCTAAAATTATCAATATTAGTTTCATGTTATGTAAAGCTGGTTAATTTGGTCCGTTCTCATCACTTTTCTAAAATAATAGCAACTTTAAATCGTGAAACGTGAAACAACAATGTTTGCATTTTCTTATATTAGTTCTAGAATACAATTAAGTTTTCTCTGAAACTAGTCGGTAGAGTTGGCTAAAATTATCAATATTAGTTTCATGTTATGTAAAGCTGGTTAATTTGGTCCGTTCTTATCACTTTTCTAAAATAATAGCAACTTTAAATCGTGAAACGTGAAACAACAATATTTGCATTTTCTTATATTAGTTCTAGCATACAATTAAGTTTTCTCTGAAACTAGTCGGTAGAGTTGGCTAAAATTATCAATATTAGTTTTATGTTATGTAACGCTGGTTAATTTGGTCCGTTCTTATCACTTTTCTAAAATAATAGCAACTTTAAATCGTGAAACGTGAAACAACAATGTTTGCATTTTCTTATATTAGTTCTAGCATACAATTAAGTTTTCTCTGAAACTAGTCGGAAGAGTTGGCTAAAATTATCAATATTAGTTTTGTGTTATGTAAAGCTGATAAACTTGGTCCGTTCTTATCACTTTTCTAAAATAATAGCAACTTTAAATCGTGAAACGTGAAACAACAATGTTTGCATTTTCTTATATTAGTTCTAGCATACAATTAAGTTTTCTCTGAAACTAGTCGGTAGAATTGGCTAAAATTATCAATATTAGTTTTATGTTATGTAAAGCTGGTTAATTTGGTCCGTTCTTATCACTTTTCTAAAATAATAGCAACTTTAAATCGTGAAACGTGAAACAACAATGTTTGCATTTTCTTATATTAGTTCTAGCATACAATTAAGTTTTCTCTGAAACTAGTCGGTAGAGTTGACTAAAATTATCAATATTAGTTTCATGTTATGTAAAGCTGGTTAATTTGGTCCGTTCTTATCACTTTTCTAAAATAATAGCAACTTTAAATCGTGAAACGTGAAACAACAACGTTTGCATTTTCTTATATTAGTTCTAGCATACAATTAAGTTTTCTCTGAAACTAGTCGGTAGAGTTGGCTAAAATTATCAATATTAGTTTTATGTTAAGTAAAGCTGGTTAATTTGGTCAGTTCTTATCACTTTTCTAAAATAATAGCAACTTTAAATCGTGAAACGTGAAACAACAATGTTTGCATTTTCTTATATTAGTTCTAGCATACAATTAAGTTTTCTCTGAAACTAGTCGGTAGAGTTGGCTAAAATTATCAATATTAGTTTTATGTTAAGTAAAGCTGGTTAATTTGGTCCGTTCTTATCACTTTTCTAAAATAATAGCAACTTTAAATCGTGAAACGTGAAACAACAATGTTTGCATTTTCTTATATTAGTTCTAGCATACAATTAAGTTTTCTCTGAAACTAGTCGGTAGAGTTGGCTAAAATTATCAATATTAGTTTCATGTTATGTAAAGCTGGTTAATTTGGTCCGTTCTTATCACTTTTCTAAAATAATAGCAACTTCAAATCGTGAAACGTGAAACAACAATGTTTGCATATTCTTATATTAGTTCTAGCATACAATTAAGTTTTCTCTGAAACTAGTCGGTAGAGTTGGCTAAAATTATCAATATTAGTTTCATGTTATGTAAAGCTGGTTAATTTGGTCCGTTCTTATCACTTTTCTAAAATAATAGCAACTTTAAATCGTGAAACGTGAAACAACAATATTTGCATTTTCTTATATTAGTTCTAGCATACAATTAAGTTTTCTCTGAAACTAGTCGGTAGAGTTGGGTAAAATTATCAATATTAGTTTTATGTTATGTAACGCTGGTTAATTTGGTCCGTTCTTATCACTTTTCTAAAATAATAGCAACTTTAAATCGTGAAACGTGAAACAACAATGTTTGCATTTTCTTATATTAGTTCTAGCATACAATTAAGTTTTCTCTGAAACTAGTCGGTAGAGTTGGCTAAAATTATCAATATTAGTTTCATGTTATGTAAAGCTGGTTAATTTGGTCCGTTCTTATCACTTTTCTAAAATAATAGCAACTTTAAATCGTGAAACGTGAAACAACAATGTTTGCATGTTCTTATATTAGTTCTAGCATACAATTAAGTTTTCTCTGAAACTAGTCGGTAGAGTTGGCTAAAATTATCAATATTAGTTTCATGTTATGTAAAGCTGGTTAATTTGGTCCTTCCTTATCACTTTTCTAAAATAATAGCAACTTTAAATCGTGAAACGTGAAACAACAATGTTTGCATTTTCTTATATTAGTTCTAGAATACAATTAAGTTTTCTCTGAAACTAGTCGGTAGAGTTGGCTAAAATTATCAATATTAGTTTCATGTTATGTAACGCTGGTTAATTTGGTCCGTTCTTATCACTTTTCTAAAATAATAGCAACTTTAAATCGTGAAACGTGAAACAACAATGTTTGCATGTTCTTATATTAGTTCTAGCATACAATTAAGTTTTCTCTGAAACTAGTCGGTAGAGTTGGCTAAAATTATCAATATTAGTTTCATGTTATGTAAAGCTGGTTAATTTGGTCCGTTCTCATCACTTTTCTAAAATAATAGCAACTTTAAATCGTGAAACGTGAAACAACAATGTTTGCATTTTCTTATATTAGTTCTAGAATACAATTAAGTTTTCTCTGAAACTAGTTGGTAGAGTTGGCTAAAATTATCAATATTAGTTTCATGTTATGTAAAGCTGGTTAATTTGGTCCGTTCTTATCACTTTTCTAAAATAATAGCAACTTTAAATCGTGAAACGTGAAACAACAATGTTTGCATTTTCTTATATCAGTTCTAGCATACAATTAAGTTTTCTCTGAAACTAGTCGGTAGAGTTGGCTAAAATTATCAATATTAGTTTCATGTTATGTAAAGCTGGTTAATTTGGTCCGTTCTTATCACTTTTCTAAAATAATAGCAACTTTAAATCATGAAACGTGAAACAACAATGTTTGCATTTTCTTATATCAGTTCTAGCATACAATTAAGTTTTCTCTGAAACTAGTCGGTAGAGTTGGCTAAAATTATCAATATTAGTTTTATGTTATGTAAAGCTGGTTAATTTGGTCCGTTCTTATCACTTTTCTAAAATAATAGCAACTTTAAATCGTGAAACGTGAAACAACAATGTTTGCATTTTCTTATATTAGTTCTAGCATACAATTAGGTTTTCTCTGAAACTAGTCGGTAGAGTTGGCTAAAATTATCAATATTAGTTTTATGTTATGTAACGCTGGTTAATTTGGTCCGTTCTTATCACTTTTCTAAAATAATAGCAACTTCAAATCGTGAAACGTGAAACAATCATGTTTGCATTTTTTTATATTCGTTCTAGCATACAATTAAGTTTTCTCTGAAACTAGTCGGTAGAGTTGGCTAAAATTATCAATATTAGTTTTATGTTATGTAACGCTGGTTAATTTGGTCCGTTCTTATCACTTTTCTAAAATAATAGCAACTTTAAATCGTGAAACGTGAAACAACAATGTTTGCATTTTCTTATATTAGTTCTAGTATACATATAAGTTTTCTTTGAAACTAGTCGGTAGAGTTGGCTAAAATTATCAATATTAGTTTCATGTTATGTAAAGCAGGTTAATTTGGTCCGTTCTTATCACTTTTCTAAAATAATAGCAACTTTAAATCGTGAAACGTGAAACAACAATGTTTGCATTTTCTTATATTAGTTCTAGCATACAATTAAGTTTTCTCTGAAACTAGTCGGTAGAGTTGGCTAAAATTATCAATATTAGTTTCATGTTATGTAAAGCTGGTTAATTTGGTCCGTTCTTATCACTTTTCTAAAATAATAGCAACTTTAAATCGTGAAACTTGAAACAACAATGTTTGCATTTTCTTATATTAGTTCTAGCATACAATTAAGTTTTCTCTAAAACTAGTCGGTAGAGTTGGCTAAAATTATCAATATTAGTTTCATGTTATGTAAAGCTGGTTAATTTGGTCCGTTCTTATCACTTTTCTAAAATAATAGCAACTTTAAATCATGAAACGTGAAACAACAATGTTTGCATTTTCTTATATTAGTTCTAGCATACAATTAAGTTTTCTCTAAAACTAGTCGGTAGAGTTGGCTAAAATTATCAATATTAGTTTCATGTTATGTAAAGCTGGTTAATTTGGTCCGTTCTTATCACTTTTCTAAAATAATAGCAACTTTAAATCGTGAAACTTGAAACAACAATGTTTGCATTTTCTTATATTAGTTCTAGCATACAATTAAGTTTTCTCTAAAACTAGTCGGTAGAGTTGGCTAAAATTATCAATATTAGTTTCATGTTATGTAAAGCTGGTTAATTTGGTCCGTTCTTATCACTTTTCTAAAATAATAGCAACTTTAAATCGTGAAACTTGAAACAACAATGTTTGCATTTTCTTATATTAGTTCTAGCATACAATTAAGTTTTCTCTAAAACTAGTCGGTAGAGTTGGATAAAATTATCAATATTAGTTTCATGTTATGTAAAGCTGGTTAATTTGGTCCGTTCTTATCACTTTTCTAAAATAATAGCAACTTTAAATCGTGAAACTTGAAACAACAATGTTTGCATTTTCTTATATTAGTTCTAGCATACAATTAAGTTTTCTCTAAAACTAGTCGGTAGAGTTGGCTAAAATTATCAATATTAGTTTCATGTTATGTAAAGCTGGTTAATTTGGTCCGTTCTTATCACTTTTCTAAAATAATAGCAACTTTAAATCATGAAACGTGAAACAACAATGTTTGCATTTTCTTATATCAGTTCTAGCATACAATTAAGTTTTCTCTGAAACTAGTCGGTAGAGTTGGCTAAAATTATCAATATTAGTTTTATGTTATGTAACGCTGGTTAATTTGGTCCGTTCTTATCACTTTTCTAAAATAATAGCAACTTTAAATCGTGAAACGTGAAACACCAATGTTTGCATTTTCTTATATTAGTTCTAGCATACAATTAAGTTTTCTCTGAAACTAGTCGTTAGAGTTCCTTAAAATTATCAATATTTGTTTCATGTTATGTAAAGCTGGTTAATTTGGTCCGTTCTTATCACTTTTCTAAAATAATAGCAACTTTAAATCGTGAAACGTGAAACAACAATGTTTGCATTTTCTTATATTAGTTCTAGCATACAATTAAGTTTTCTCTGAAACTAGTCGGTAGAGTTGGCTAAAATTATCAATATTAGTTTTATGTTATGTAAATCTGGTTAATTTGGTCCGTTCTTATCACTTTTCTAAAATAATAGCAACTTTAAATCTTGAAACGTGAAACAACAATGTTTGCATTTTCTTATATCAGTTCTAGCATACAATTAAGTTTTCTCTGAAACTAGTCGGTAGAGTTGGCTAAAATTATCAATATTAGTTTCATGTTATGTAAAGCTGGTTAATTTGGTCCGTTCTTATCACTTTTCTAAAATAATAGCAACTTTAAATCGTGAAACGTGAAACAACAATGTTTGCATTTTCTTATATTAGTTCTAGCATACAATTAAGATTTCTCTGAAACTAGTCGGTAGAGTTGGCTAAAATTATCAATATTAGTTTTACGTTATGTAACGCTGGTTAATTTGGTCCGTTCTTATCACTTTTCTAAAATAATAGCAACTTTAAATCGTGAAACGTGAAACAACAATGTTTGCATTTTCATATATTAGTTCTAGCATACAATTAAGTTTTCTCTAAAACTAGTCGGTAGAGTTGGCTAAAATTATCAATATTAGTTTCATGTTATGTAAAGCTGGTTAATTTGGTCCGTTCTTATCACTTTTCTAAAATAATAGCAACTTTAAATCTTGAAACGTGAAACAACAATGTTTGCATTTTCTTATATCAGTTCTAGCATACAATTAAGTTTTCTCTGAAACTAGTCGGTAGAGTTGGCTAAAATTATCAATATTAGTTTCATGTTATGTAAAGCTGGTTAATTTGGTCCGTTCTTATCACTTTTCTAAAATAATAGCAACTTTAAATCATGAAACGTGAAACAACAATGTTTGCATTTTCTTATATCAGTTCTAGCATACAATTAAGTTTTCTCTGAAACTAGTCGATAGAGTTGGCTAAAATTATCAATATTAGTTTTATGTTATGTAACGCTGGTTAATTTGGTCCGTTCTTATCACTTTTCTACAATAAAAGCAACTTTAAATCGTGAAACGTGAAACAACAATGTTTGCATTTTCTTATATTAGTTCTAGCATACAATTAAGTTTTCTCTAAAACTCTTTTCTTATATTAGTACTCTTATATTAGTTCTAGCATACAATTAAGTTTTCTCTGAAACTAGTCGGTAGAGTTGGCTAAAATTATCAATATTAGTTTTATGTTAAGTAAAGCTGGTTAATTTGGTCAGTTCTTATCACTTTTCTAAAATAATAGCAACTTTAAATCGTGAAACGTGAAACAACAATGTTTGCATTTTCTTATATTAGTTCTAGCATACAATTAAGTTTTCTCTGAAACTAGTCGGTAGAGTTGGCTAAAATTATCAATATTAGTTTTATGTTAAGTAAAGCTGGTTAATTTGGTCCGTTCTTATCACTTTTCTAAAATAATAGCAACTTTAAATCGTGAAACGTGAAACAACAATGTTTGCATTTTCTTATATTAGTTCTAGCATACAATTAAGTTTTCTCTGAAACTAGTCGGTAGAGTTGGCTAAAATTATCAATATTAGTTTCATGTTATGTAAAGCTGGTTAATTTGGTCCGTTCTTATCACTTTTCTAAAATAATAGCAACTTTAAATCGTGAAACGTGAAACAACAATGTTTGCATATTCTTATATTAGTTCTAGCATACAATTAAGTTTTCTCTGAAACTAGTCGGTAGAGTTGGCTAAAATTATCAATATTAGTTTCATGTTATGTAAAGCTGGTTAATTTGGTCCGTTCTTATCACTTTTCTAAAATAATAGCAACTTTAAATCGTGAAACGTGAAACAACAATATTTGCATTTTCTTATATTAGTTCTAGCATACAATTAAGTTTTCTCTGAAACTAGTCGGTAGAGTTGGGTAAAATTATCAATATTAGTTTTATGTTATGTAACGCTGGTTAATTTGGTCCGTTCTTATCACTTTTCTAAAATAATAGCAACTTTAAATCGTGAAACGTGAAACAACAATGTTTGCATTTTCTTATATTAGTTCTAGCATACAATTAAGTTTTCTCTGAAACTAGTCGGTAGAGTTGGCTAAAATTATCAATATTAGTTTCATGTTATGTAAAGCTGGTTAATTTGGTCCGTTCTTATCACTTTTCTAAAATAATAGCAACTTTAAATCGTGAAACGTGAAACAACAATGTTTGCATGTTCTTATATTAGTTCTAGCATACAATTAAATTTTCTCTGAAACTAGTCGGTAGAGTTGGCTAAAATTATCAATATTAGTTTCATGTTATGTAAAGCTGGTTAATTTGGTCCTTCCTTATCACTTTTCTAAAATAATAGCAACTTTAAATCGTGAAACGTGAAACAACAATGTTTGCATTTTCTTATATTAGTTCTAGAATACAATTAAGTTTTCTCTGAAACTAGTCGGTAGAGTTGGCTAAAATTATCAATATTAGTTTCATGTTATGTAACGCTGGTTAATTTGGTCCGTTCTTATCACTTTTCTAAAATAATAGCAACTTTAAATCGTGAAACGTGAAACAACAATGTTTGCATGTTCTTATATTAGTTCTAGCATACAATTAAGTTTTCTCTGAAACTAGTCGGTAGAGTTGGCTAAAATTATCAATATTAGTTTCATGTTATGTAAAGCTGGTTAATTTGGTCCGTTCTCATCACTTTTCTAAAATAATAGCAACTTTAAATCGTGAAACGTGAAACAACAATGTTTGCATTTTCTTATATCAGTTCTAGCATACAATTAAGTTTTCTCTGAAACTAGTCGGTAGAGTTGGCTAAAATTATCAATATTAGTTTTATGTTATGTAACGCTGGTTAATTTGGTCCGTTCTTATCACTTTTCTAAAATAATAGCAACTTTAAATCGTGAAACGTGAAACACCAATGTTTGCATTTTCTTATATTAGTTCTAGCATACAATTAAGTTTTCTCTGAAACTAGTCGTTAGAGTTCCTTAAAATTATCAATATTTGTTTCATGTTATGTAAAGCTGGTTAATTTGGTCCGTTCTTATCACTATTCTAAAATAATAGCCACTTTAAATCTTGAAACGTGAAACAACAATGTTTGCATTTTCTTATATCAGTTCTAGCATACAATTAAGTTTTCTCTGAAACTAGTCGGTAGAGTTGGCTAAAATTATCAATATTAGTTTCATGTTATGTAAAGCTGGTTAATTTGGTCCGTTCTTATCACTTTTCTAAAATAATAGCAACTTTAAATCGTGAAACGTGAAACAACAATGTTTGCATTTTCTTATATTAGTTCTAGCATACAATTAAGATTTCTCTGAAACTAGTCGGTAGAGTTGGCTAAAATTATCAATATTAGTTTTATGTTATGTAACGCTGGATAATTTGGTCCGTTCTTATCACTTTTCTAAAATAATAGCAACCTTAAATCTTGAAACGTGAAACAACAATGTTTGCATTTTCTTATATTAGTTCTAGCATACAATTAAGTTTTCTCTGAAACTAGTCGGTAGAGTTGGCTAAAATTATCAATATTAGTTTTACGTTATGTAACGCTGGTTAATTTGGTCCGTTCTTATCACTTTTCTAAAATAATAGCAACTTTAAATCGTGAAACGTGAAACAACAATGTTTGCATTTTCATATATTAGTTCTAGCATACAATTAAGTTTTCTCTAAAACTAGTCGGTATAGTTGGCTAAAATTATCAATATTAGTTTCATGTTATGTAAAGCTGGTTAATTTGGTCCGTTCTTATCACTTTTCTAAAATAATAGCAACTTTAAATCGTGAAACGTGAAACAACAATGTTTGCATTTTCTTATATTAGTTCTAGCATACAATTAAGATTTCTCTGAAACTAGTCGGTAGAGTTGGCTAAAATTATCAATATTAGTTTTATGTTATGTAACGCTGGATAATTTGGTCCGTTCTTATCACTTTTCTAAAATAATAGCAACCTTAAATCTTGAAACGTGAAACAACAATGTTTGCATTTTCGTATATCAGTTCTAGCATACAATTAAGTTTTCTCTGAAACTAGTCGGTAGAGTTGGCTAAAATTATCAATATTAGTTTCATGTTATGTAAAGCTGGTTAATTTGGTCCGTTCTTATCACTTTTCTAAAATAATAGCAACTTTAAATCATGAAACGTGAAACAACAATGTTTGCATTTTCTTATATCAGTTCTAGCATACAATTAAGTTTTCTCTGAAACTAGTCGATAGAGTTGGCTAAAATTATCAATATTAGTTTTATGTTATGTAACGCTGGTTAATTTGGTCCGTTCTTATCACTTTTCTACAATAAAAGCAACTTTAAATCGTGAAACGTGAAACAACAATGTTTGCATTTTCTTATATTAGTTCTAGCATACAATTAAGTTTTCTCTAAAACTAGTCGGTAGAGTTGGCTAAAATTATCAATATTAGTTTCATGTTATGTAAAGCTGGTTAATTTGGTCCGTTCTTATCACTTTTCTAAAATAATAGCAACTTTAAATCTTGAAACGTGAAACAACAATGTTTGCATTTTCTTATATCAGTTCTAGCATACAATTAAGTTTTCTCTGAAACTAGTCGGTAGAGTTGGCTAAAATTATCAATATTAGTTTTATGTTATGTAACGCTGGTTAATTTGGTCCGTTCTTATCACTTTTCTAAAATAATAGCAACTTTAAATCTTGAAACGTGAAACAACAATGTTTGCATTTTCTTATATCAGTTCTAGCATACAATTAAGTTTTCTCTGAAACTAGTCGGTAGAGTTGGCTAAAATTATCAATATTAGTTTCATGTTATGTAAAGCTGGTTAATTTGGTCCGTTCTTATCACTTTTCTAAAATAATAGCAACTTTAAATCGTGAAACGTGAATCAACAATGTTTGCATATTCTTATATTAGTTCTAGCATACAATTAAGTTTTCTCTGAAACTAGTCTGTAGAGTTGGCTAAAATTATCAATATTAGTTTCATGTTATGTAAAGCTGGTTAATTTGGTCCGTTCTTATCACTTTTCTAAAATAATAGCAACTTTAAATCGTGAAACGTGAAACAACAATGTTTGCATTTTCTTATATTAGTTCTAGCATACAATTAAGTTTTCTCTGAAACTAGTCGGTAGAGTTGGCTAAAATTATCAATATTAGTTTTGTGTTATGTAAAGCTGATAAAATTGGTCTGTTCTTATCACTTTTCTAAAATAATAGCAACTTTAAATCGTGAAACGTGAAACAACAATGTTTGCATGTTCTTATATTAGTTCTAGCATACAATTAAGTTTTCTCTGAAACTAGTCGGTAGAGTTGGCTAAAATTATCAATATTAGTTTCATGTTATGTAAAGCTGGTTAATTTGGTCCGTTCTCATCACTTTTCTAAAATAATAGCAACTTTAAATCGTGAAACGTGAAACAACAATGTTTGCATTTTCTTATATTAGTTCTAGAATACAATTAAGTTTTCTCTGAAACTAGTCGGTAGAGTTGGCTAAAATTATCAATATTAGTTTCATGTTATGTAAAGCTGGTTAATTTGGTCCGTTCTTATCACTTTTCTAAAATAATAGCAACTTTAAATCGTGAAACGTGAAACAACAATATTTGCATTTTCTTATATTAGTTCTAGCATACAATTAAGTTTTCTCTGAAACTAGTCGGTAGAGTTGGCTAAAATTATCAATATTAGTTTTATGTTATGTAACGCTGGTTAATTTGGTCCGTTCTTATCACTTTTCTAAAATAATAGCAACTTTAAATCGTGAAACGTGAAACAACAATGTTTGCATTTTCTTATATTAGTTCTAGCATACAATTAAGTTTTCTCTGAAACTAGTCGGAAGAGTTGGCTAAAATTATCAATATTAGTTTTGTGTTATGTAAAGCTGATAAACTTGGTCCGTTCTTATCACTTTTCTAAAATAATAGCAACTTTAAATCGTGAAACGTGAAACAACAATGTTTGCATTTTCTTATATTAGTTCTAGCATACAATTAAGTTTTCTCTGAAACTAGTCGGTAGAATTGGCTAAAATTATCAATATTAGTTTTATGTTATGTAAAGCTGGTTAATTTGGTCCGTTCTTATCACTTTTCTAAAATAATAGCAACTTTAAATCGTGAAACGTGAAACAACAATGTTTGCATTTTCTTATATTAGTTCTAGCATACAATTAAGTTTTCTCTGAAACTAGTCGGTAGAGTTGACTAAAATTATCAATATTAGTTTCATGTTATGTAAAGCTGGTTAATTTGGTCCGTTCTTATCACTTTTCTAAAATAATAGCAACTTTAAATCGTGAAACGTGAAACAACAACGTTTGCATTTTCTTATATTAGTTCTAGCATACAATTAAGTTTTCTCTGAAACTAGTCGGTAGAGTTGGCTAAAATTATCAATATTAGTTTTATGTTAAGTAAAGCTGGTTAATTTGGTCAGTTCTTATCACTTTTCTAAAATAATAGCAACTTTAAATCGTGAAACGTGAAACAACAATGTTTGCATTTTCTTATATTAGTTCTAGCATACAATTAAGTTTTCTCTGAAACTAGTCGGTAGAGTTGGCTAAAATTATCAATATTAGTTTTATGTTAAGTAAAGCTGGTTAATTTGGTCCGTTCTTATCACTTTTCTAAAATAATAGCAACTTTAAATCGTGAAACGTGAAACAACAATGTTTGCATTTTCTTATATTAGTTCTAGCATACAATTAAGTTTTCTCTGAAACTAGTCGGTAGAGTTGGCTAAAATTATCAATATTAGTTTCATGTTATGTAAAGCTGGTTAATTTGGTCCGTTCTTATCACTTTTCTAAAATAATAGCAACTTCAAATCGTGAAACGTGAAACAACAATGTTTGCATATTCTTATATTAGTTCTAGCATACAATTAAGTTTTCTCTGAAACTAGTCGGTAGAGTTGGCTAAAATTATCAATATTAGTTTCATGTTATGTAAAGCTGGTTAATTTGGTCCGTTCTTATCACTTTTCTAAAATAATAGCAACTTTAAATCGTGAAACGTGAAACAACAATATTTGCATTTTCTTATATTAGTTCTAGCATACAATTAAGTTTTCTCTGAAACTAGTCGGTAGAGTTGGGTAAAATTATCAATATTAGTTTTATGTTATGTAACGCTGGTTAATTTGGTCCGTTCTTATCACTTTTCTAAAATAATAGCAACTTTAAATCGTGAAACGTGAAACAACAATGTTTGCATTTTCTTATATTAGTTCTAGCATACAATTAAGTTTTCTCTGAAACTAGTCGGTAGAGTTGGCTAAAATTATCAATATTAGTTTCATGTTATGTAAAGCTGGTTAATTTGGTCCGTTCTTATCACTTTTCTAAAATAATAGCAACTTTAAATCGTGAAACGTGAAACAACAATGTTTGCATGTTCTTATATTAGTTCTAGCATACAATTAAGTTTTCTCTGAAACTAGTCGGTAGAGTTGGCTAAAATTATCAATATTAGTTTCATGTTATGTAAAGCTGGTTAATTTGGTCCTTCCTTATCACTTTTCTAAAATAATAGCAACTTTAAATCGTGAAACGTGAAACAACAATGTTTGCATTTTCTTATATTAGTTCTAGAATACAATTAAGTTTTCTCTGAAACTAGTCGGTAGAGTTGGCTAAAATTATCAATATTAGTTTCATGTTATGTAACGCTGGTTAATTTGGTCCGTTCTTATCACTTTTCTAAAATAATAGCAACTTTAAATCGTGAAACGTGAAACAACAATGTTTGCATGTTCTTATATTAGTTCTAGCATACAATTAAGTTTTCTCTGAAACTAGTCGGTAGAGTTGGCTAAAATTATCAATATTAGTTTCATGTTATGTAAAGCTGGTTAATTTGGTCCGTTCTCATCACTTTTCTAAAATAATAGCAACTTTAAATCGTGAAACGTGAAACAACAATGTTTGCATTTTCTTATATTAGTTCTAGAATACAATTAAGTTTTCTCTGAAACTAGTTGGTAGAGTTGGCTAAAATTATCAATATTAGTTTCATGTTATGTAAAGCTGGTTAATTTGGTCCGTTCTTATCACTTTTCTAAAATAATAGCAACTTTAAATCGTGAAACGTGAAACAACAATGTTTGCATTTTCTTATATCAGTTCTAGCATACAATTAAGTTTTCTCTGAAACTAGTCGGTAGAGTTGGCTAAAATTATCAATATTAGTTTCATGTTATGTAAAGCTGGTTAATTTGGTCCGTTCTTATCACTTTTCTAAAATAATAGCAACTTTAAATCATGAAACGTGAAACAACAATGTTTGCATTTTCTTATATCAGTTCTAGCATACAATTAAGTTTTCTCTGAAACTAGTCGGTAGAGTTGGCTAAAATTATCAATATTAGTTTTATGTTATGTAAAGCTGGTTAATTTGGTCCGTTCTTATCACTTTTCTAAAATAATAGCAACTTTAAATCGTGAAACGTGAAACAACAATGTTTGCATTTTCTTATATTAGTTCTAGCATACAATTAGGTTTTCTCTGAAACTAGTCGGTAGAGTTGGCTAAAATTATCAATATTAGTTTTATGTTATGTAACGCTGGTTAATTTGGTCCGTTCTTATCACTTTTCTAAAATAATAGCAACTTCAAATCGTGAAACGTGAAACAATCATGTTTGCATTTTTTTATATTCGTTCTAGCATACAATTAAGTTTTCTCTGAAACTAGTCGGTAGAGTTGGCTAAAATTATCAATATTAGTTTTATGTTATGTAACGCTGGTTAATTTGGTCCGTTCTTATCACTTTTCTAAAATAATAGCAACTTTAAATCGTGAAACGTGAAACAACAATGTTTGCATTTTCTTATATTAGTTCTAGTATACATATAAGTTTTCTTTGAAACTAGTCGGTAGAGTTGGCTAAAATTATCAATATTAGTTTCATGTTATGTAAAGCAGGTTAATTTGGTCCGTTCTTATCACTTTTCTAAAATAATAGCAACTTTAAATCGTGAAACGTGAAACAACAATGTTTGCATTTTCTTATATTAGTTCTAGCATACAATTAAGTTTTCTCTGAAACTAGTCGGTAGAGTTGGCTAAAATTATCAATATTAGTTTCATGTTATGTAAAGCTGGTTAATTTGGTCCGTTCTTATCACTTTTCTAAAATAATAGCAACTTTAAATCGTGAAACTTGAAACAACAATGTTTGCATTTTCTTATATTAGTTCTAGCATACAATTAAGTTTTCTCTAAAACTAGTCGGTAGAGTTGGCTAAAATTATCAATATTAGTTTCATGTTATGTAAAGCTGGTTAATTTGGTCCGTTCTTATCACTTTTCTAAAATAATAGCAACTTTAAATCATGAAACGTGAAACAACAATGTTTGCATTTTCTTATATTAGTTCTAGCATACAATTAAGTTTTCTCTAAAACTAGTCGGTAGAGTTGGCTAAAATTATCAATATTAGTTTCATGTTATGTAAAGCTGGTTAATTTGGTCCGTTCTTATCACTTTTCTAAAATAATAGCAACTTTAAATCGTGAAACTTGAAACAACAATGTTTGCATTTTCTTATATTAGTTCTAGCATACAATTAAGTTTTCTCTAAAACTAGTCGGTAGAGTTGGCTAAAATTATCAATATTAGTTTCATGTTATGTAAAGCTGGTTAATTTGGTCCGTTCTTATCACTTTTCTAAAATAATAGCAACTTTAAATCGTGAAACTTGAAACAACAATGTTTGCATTTTCTTATATTAGTTCTAGCATACAATTAAGTTTTCTCTAAAACTAGTCGGTAGAGTTGGATAAAATTATCAATATTAGTTTCATGTTATGTAAAGCTGGTTAATTTGGTCCGTTCTTATCACTTTTCTAAAATAATAGCAACTTTAAATCATGAAACGTGAAACAACAATGTTTGCATTTTCTTATATTCGTTCTAGCATACAATTAAGTTTTCTCTGAAACTAGTCGGTAGAGTTGGCTAAAATTATCAATATTAGTTTTATGTTATGTAACGCTGGTTAATTTGGTCCGTTCTTATCACTTTTCTAAAATAATAGCAACTTTAAATCGTGAAACGTGAAACAACAATGTTTGCATTTTCTTATATTAGTTCTAGTATACATATAAGTTTTCTTTGAAACTAGTCGGTAGAGTTGGCTAAAATTATCAATATTAGTTTCATGTTATGTAAAGCAGGTTAATTTGGTCCGTTCTTATCACTTTTCTAAAATAATAGCAACTTTAAATCGTGAAACGTGAAACAACAATGTTTGCATTTTCTTATATTAGTTCTAGCATACAATTAAGTTTTCTCTGAAACTAGTCGGTAGAGTTGGCTAAAATTATCAATATTAGTTTCATGTTATGTAAAGCTGGTTAATTTGGTCCGTTCTTATCACTTTTCTAAAATAATAGCAACTTTAAATCGTGAAACTTGAAACAACAATGTTTGCATTTTCTTATATTAGTTCTAGCATACAATTAAGTTTTCTCTAAAACTAGTCGGTAGAGTTGGCTAAAATTATCAATATTAGTTTCATGTTATGTAAAGCTGGTTAATTTGGTCCGTTCTTATCACTTTTCTAAAATAATAGCAACTTTAAATCGTGAAACGTGAAACAACAATGTTTGCATTTTCTTATATTAGTTCTAGCATACAATTAAGTTTTCTCTAAAACTAGTCGGTAGAGTTGGCTAAAATTATCAATATTAGTTTCATGTTATGTAAAGCTGGTTAATTTGGTCCGTTCTTATCACTTTTCTAAAATAATAGCAACTTTAAATCTTGAAACGTGAAACAACAATGTTTGCATTTTCTTATATCAGTTCTAGCATACAATTAAGTTTTCTCTGAAACTAGTCGGTAGAGTTGGCTAAAATTATCAATATTAGTTTCATGTTATGTAAAGCTGGTTAATTTGGTCCGTTCTTATCACTTTTCTAAAATAATAGCAACTTTAAATCATGAAACGTGAAACAACAATGTTTGCATTTTCTTATATCAGTTCTAGCATACAATTAAGTTTTCTCTGAAACTAGTCGATAGAGTTGGCTAAAATTATCAATATTAGTTTTATGTTATGTAACGCTGGTTAATTTGGTCCGTTCTTATCACTTTTCTACAATAAAAGCAACTTTAAATCGTGAAACGTGAAACAACAATGTTTGCATTTTCTTATATTAGTTTTGGCATACAATTAAGTTTTCTCTAAAACTAGTCGGTAGAGTTGGCTAAAATTATCAATATTAGTTTCATGTTATGTAAAGCTGGTTAATTTGGTCCGTTCTTATCACTTTTCTAAAATAATAGCAACTTTAAATCTTGAAACGTGAAACAACAATGTTTGCATTTTCTTATATCAGTTCTAGCATACAATTAAGTTTTCTCTGAAACTAGTCGGTAGAGTTGGCTAAAATTATCAATATTAGTTTTATGTTATGTAACGCTGGTTAATTTGGTCCGTTCTTATCACTTTTCTAAAATAATAGCAACTTTAAATCTTGAAACGTGAAACAACAATGTTTGCATTTTCTTATATCAGTTCTAGCATACAATTAAATTTTCTCTGAAACTAGTCGGTAGAGTTGGCTAAAATTATCAATATTAGTTTCATGTTATGTAAAGCTGGTTAATTTGGTCCGTTCTTATCACTTTTCTAAAATAATAGCAACTTTAAATCGTGAAACGTGAAACAACAATGTTTGCATATTCTTATATTAGTTCTAGCATACAATTAAGTTTTCTCTGAAACTAGTCGGTAGAGTTGGCTAAAATTATCAATATTAGTTTCATGTTATGTAAAGCTGGTTAATTTGGTCCGTTCTTATCACTTTTCTAAAATAATAGCAACTTTAAATCGTGAAACGTGAAACAACAATGTTTGCATTTTCTTATATTAGTTCTAGCATACAATTAAGTTTTCTCTGAAACTAGTCGGTAGAGTTGGCTAAAATTATCAATATTAGTTTTGTGTTATGTAAAGCTGATAAAATTGGTCTGTTCTTATCACTTTTCTAAAATAATAGCAACTTTGAATCGTGAAACGTGAAACAACAATGTTTGCATTTTCTTATATTAGTTCTAGCATACAATTAAGATTTCTCTGAAACTAGTCGGTAGAGTTGGGTAAAATTATCAATATTAGTTTTATGTTATGTAACGCTGGTTAATTTGGTCCGTTCTTATCACTTTTCTAAAATAATAGCAACTTTAAATCGTGAAACGTGAAACAACAATGTTTGCATTTTCTTATATTAGTTCTAGCATACAATTAAGTTTTCTCTGAAACTAGTCGGTAGAGTTGGCTAAAATTATCAATATTAGTTTTATGTTATGTAACGCTGGTTAATTTGGTCCGTTCTTATCACTTTTCTAAAATAATAGCAACTTTAAATCGTGAAACGTGAAACAACAATGTTTGCATTTTCTTATATTAGTTCTAGCATACAATTAAGTTTTCTCTGAAACTAGTCGGTAGAGTTGGCTAAAATTATTAATATTAGTTTTGTGTTATGTAAAGCTGATAAAATTGGTCTGTTCTTATCACTTTTCTAAAATAATAGCAACTTTGAATCGTGAAACGTGAAACAACAATGTTTGCATTTTCTTATATTAGTTCTAGCATACAATTAAGTTTTCTCTGAAACTAGTCGTTAGAGTTGGGTAAAATTATCAATATTAGTTTTATGTTATGTAACGCTGGTTAATTTGGTCCGTTCTTATCACTTTTCTAAAATAATAGCAACTTTAAATCGTGAAACGTGAAACAACAATGTTTGCATTTTCTTATATTAGTTCTAGCATACAATTAAGTTTTCTCTGAAACTAGTCGGTAGAGTTGGCTAAAATTATCAATATTAGTTTCATGTTATGTAAAGCTGGTTAATTTGGTCCGTTCTTATCACTTTTCTAAAATAATAGCAACTTTAAATCTTGAAACGTGAAACAACAATGTTTGCATTTTCTTATATTAGTTCTAGCATACAATTAAGTTTTCTCTGAAACTAGTCGTTAGAGTTTCTTAAAATTATCAATATTTGTTTCATGTTATGTAAAGCAGGTTAATTTGGTCCGTTCTTATCACTTTTCTAAAATAATAGCAACTTTAAATCGTGTAACGTGAAACAACAATGTTTGCATTTTCTTATATTAGTTCTAGCATACAATTAAGTTTTCTCTGAAACTAGTCGGTAGAGTTGGCTAAAATTATCAATATTAGTTTTATGTTATGTAACGCTGGGTAATTTGGTCCGTTCTTATCACTTTTCTAAAATAATAGCAACTTTAAATCGTGAAACGTGAAACAACAATGTTTGCATTTTCTTATATTAGTTCTAGCATACAATTAAGTTTTCTCTGAAACTAGTCGGTAGAGTTGGCTAAAATTATCAATATTAGTTTCATGTTATGTAAAGCTGGTTAATTTGGTCCGTTCTTATCACTTTTCTAAAATAATAGCAACTTTAAATCGTGAAACTTGAAACAACAATGTTTGCATTTTCTTATATTAGTTCTAGCATACAATTAAGTTTTCTCTAAAACTAGTCGGTAGAGTTGGCTAAAATTATCAATATTAGTTTCATGTTATGTAAAGCTGGTTAATTTGGTCCGTTCTTATCACTTTTCTAAAATAATAGCAACTTTAAATCGTGAAACTTGAAACAACAATGTTTGCATTTTCTTATATTAGTTCTAGCATACAATTAAGTTTTCTCTAAAACTAGTCGGTAGAGTATAACTAGTCGGATAATAGTTATAAAAATAAATAAATATTTTATTAGTTATAAAAGTTGTATTATTGGGAAAAGAATAATAGAATAATAAATAATGTTATGTTATGAAAAGGTGGTTCTAAAGAGATATTAAATATATCACCGCAATACCATAACAATTGGTGACCCCGACGTGATATTTTTATTTTTATTTTTTTTTTTTTTTTTTTTTTTTGACCGTGTAACCGATAAGAATGACCGGCGAAAGTAAAACATTTTCTGGCGAGGCAGGTCCCAGTAGTGGGAATAACGATAACCGCGACATTGATTCACTCCGTGTGCGTTTACCCCCGTTCTGGATTCAAAACCCAACCACTTGGTTTATACAAACCGAGGTGCAATTTCAAATGTATCGCATAAGTAGTGATGATACAAAATACTGTCTAACGGTAGCATCTCTTCCTATTGATACTTGTGATTCGGTAGTCGACATATTATCAAATCCGCCCGAAAACAACAAATATAATAGTTTAAAAGAAGCACTAATAAGTAGACATTCAATATCCCAAATTAAACGATTGGAGAGTTTAATTGAAAAGGAGGGAATTGGTGATATGAAACCATCCCAAGCATTTCGTTCCATGCAACAATTGGCCGGACCAGAGTTCAATGAAGGTATTTTAAGAAATCTTTGGTTAAGAAGATTACCACAAGTGGTATATCTGGCAGTGTTGTCCCATGGCGATAAACCTTTGGCTGAATTAACGGCGTTAGCGGATAATATGTACGAGGCATCAAATATTAAATCAAACGTGTATGGTATTTCGCGTAGGTGTTCTCCAATCAACACTAATATTAAACAAACTAATCAAAAGTCCCAGGACAATGGTACCGCGTTTGACGTTAGACTGTCACGTATTGAAGCGATGCTCGAAAAAATCAACTTACGACCTCAATATCGCGGGCCAAGATCTGGCTTTAATAATTTCAGGGCGCGTAGTTCAAGTCGTAGCGGAAATTCAACTCCTATACGCAATCGATCAAGAAGTTATAACCGTACGGATAACAAACAATGTTGGTATCATCGTAGATTCGGAGATCGCGCAACAAAATGTTTATGTTCAACGATGATAAGAACCCCGCAATTAAAAACCGATAATGTTAACCCAAACTAATAAAACCGTCTATTAATACGGCTAATAGGCGGAATACATTTAACGACCGTCTTTTTGTTACAGATAAGTATAGTAATTTAAGTTTTTTAATTGACACGGGCGCGGATTTATCGGTGATTCCTTATCAAAAATCATTTTTACACCATAATACACCGGATGGGATTCTTTTAACAGCAGCTAATGGCACAAATATTAAAACCTATGGCACGAAACTTATTAAAATCAATATTGGTTTAAGGCGTGATTTTATCCATAATTTTATACAAGCCGATGTGGGTCGTCCCATTATTGGCGCTGATTTTTTATCCAAGTTTGGAATTGTGGTTGATTTAAAAAACAAACTACTGGTAGATTCGTTATCAAACATTTCTATAATAACGCCAACTGTTAAAAGTAATACTCCCACTCCTCTCCAATTCATGGTTAACACAGGTTATGGTAGTATATTAAAAAAGTATCCCACATTAACACAAGCACCAAATTATTTGCAGCCTGTTAAACACACTGTGGTCCATCACATATTAACAAAAGGTCCATTGCCCTTTTCCACTTCACGTAGACTCGATACATCTAGGCATAATACAGCAAAGAAGGAATTTGATTTAATGGTGGAGTTGGGTATTTGCAGACCATCGATGTCGCCAGGTTCTTCACCACTACATATGGTAAAAAAGAAAAATAGTTCTGAATATAGACCTTGTGGTGATTACCGTAGGCTCAATACCATAACTACACCTGATCGTTATCCAATTCCACACTTGCAAAATTTTTCATTAAATTTAAACGGTTGTAAAATTTTTTCAAAAATCGATCTTTGCCGAGCTTATCATTTAATTCCGGTTTCGGAAGATGATATTCATAAGACCGCCATAACAACTCCATTTGGAATGTTTGAATTCTTACGTATGCCTTTTGGGCTTAAGAATGCAGCGCAAACGTTTCAGAGATTTATGAACGGTATTTTGGGTGATTTTAATTTTGTGTACGTCTATATTGACGATATTTTAATAGCCAGCAAAAATGAAAGCGATCATCGTGTGCATTTAGATAAAATATTTTGTCGATTGTCCCAATTCGGGATTACTATTAATTTATCAAAATGTGTTTTCGGGGTTAATACTCTTAGTTTTTTGGGCCATAATATTGGAGCAGAGGGAATTACACCATCTGAAGATCGAGTGAAAGTTATTACATGTTTCCCTGTGCCTAACTCTGTCCGCCAAATCCAAAGGTTTATAGGAATGATGAATTTTTATCATCGGTTCATTCCAAACCTTGCTACCATATTAGAACCGATTCATACACATTTGACAATGCTTTTGAAACGGCCTAAAACTGCTAAACATTTTTCGTGGCCTGATCATTTGAACAAAGCGTTATCGCTTGCAAAGCGAGCTTTAGCAAATGCTACGTTATTGGCTCATCCTACAGACAATGGTGTTTATAATATTACCACGGATGCATCAGATACGGCGATTGGTGCTGTATTACAGCAAGTTACAAACGGAGCATGGCAACCGTTGTCATTTTTTTCCCGTAAGTTATCACCAGCCGAACGTAAATATTCGGCGTTTGATCGGGAATTATTGGCAATTTATTTGTCCATTAAGCATTTCAGGTACTTTGTTGAGGGTAGGCAATTCACAGTATACACCGATCATAAGCCCATAACTACGGCAATGATATCAAAATCCGAGAAAAGTCCTAGACAAGCTCGTCACCTGGATTTTATATCGCAATTCACAACCTCAATTGAGCACATTACTGGGAAAGATAATGTTGTCGCTGACAGTTTGTCAAGAATTGAGGAAACTATATGTAGTACAAATGAAGTTAATTGGAAACTATTAGCGGATTATCAGAAGGATGATTCCGAATTAAAGCAATTATTATCCACACCTAAATTACGTGCATCCAAAGTTAAATTGGAATTAATAAAGTTAGCCGATTTACATTTGTATTGCGAAACATCTACTTCCAAAAACAGACCGTTTGTACCAAAGCCGTTACGTAAATGTATTTTTGACCGACTACATGCTCTATGCCATCCGGGTATTCGGGCCACTAGGAAATTAATAACTACTAGATATTTTTGGCCAAATATTAATACCGATGTATCCTTTTGGGCCAAGGCTTGCATAGCATGTCAAAAATCAAAGGTGCATAGACACACACGTTCGGTACATGGGGAATTTGTAATCCCTGAGGGAAGATTTGAACACATACACATGGACATTATCGGTCCATTTGAATCATCACAGGGAAACAAATACATATTAACAGTTATTGACCGATTTACACGCTGGCCAGAGGCATATCCTATGGCCGATATTACGGCAAAAACTGTGGCACTTGTTTTTGCTCAGAATTATATTCCTCGGTTTGGTGTTCCATTGCGATTAACAACAGATCAGGGACCGCAATTTGAATCAAAGTTGTTCAAAGAATTAACCAACTTATTGGGAATTCACAAAATTCATACAACACCCTACCATCCTCAAGCAAATGGATTAGTAGAGCGTTTGCATAGGCAGCTTAAAGCTTCGCTGATGGCACGGGCTAATACTATAAATTGGACATCAGAATTGCCTATAGTTCTGTTGGGAATTCGGTCGGTTATTAAGGAAGATTTAAAATGCTCGCCGGCAGAGCTCGTTTACGGTCAAACTTTACGACTCCCTGGAGACATATTTGTTAAAGATACCATAGAAGTTCAAACGGATACCGATACGTTAATTACACAATTAAGGCAATCCATGCAAAATCTTGTACATACGCCAACCAGACAGGGTAAACACATAACATTTTTCATTCCAAATGACCTCGATAATTGTGAACATGTGTTCATTAGGAATGATAAAATAAGGGCTGCTTTAATTCCGCCGTACGATGGTCCATTTAAAGTTATTAAACGTCTTAGAAAAGTGTTCGTGGTACGCGTTAAAGATAAAAATATTTCGATTTCGATTGACCGATTAAAACCCGCATTTATGGATTACGATAAAAAGTAATTTTAGTTTTGTTTTGAATTACATACTGTTTTTATACTAAGCATTTCTTATACTGATTATATTTTTTTTTTTGTTGAATATGTTTTGTTGATTATAATTGTTTGAAGTATGAAGTATTGAAGTTTTCTATATTGATATCCTGTTAGTTACATCGTTTTACAAGAGTCGTGAATTCATATGGTTTTATATACAAATTGGTATAGATAAATTTGCAAGAATTTATAATTTCATTATATTTTACCCGAGTAAAATCTTGGAGGAGGGTGATGTAGTGGTATGAATAATGTAATGGATATACGGAATAAAAATGAATATATAGGAGAAAGGCATAATTATAAAATGAATTAATTAACCGGTTGATAATATAATATAATATAAAATGAATAATATGATATATATAAAATGTAATAAAATCGAATTTGAATTGAGAAAAAAAAAGAATTTAATAATCAATCATAAGTCAAAGTGATAAGTGCAATAAGTATATTATATAAAATAGATAATCGAATATCTATAATAGGATAATAGTTATAAAAATAAATAAATATTTTATTAGTTATAAAAGTTGTATTATTGTGAAAAGAATAATAGAATAATAAATAATGTTATGTTATGAAAAGGTGGTTCTAAAGAGATATTAAATATATCACCGCAATACCATAACAGAGTTGGCTAAAATTATCAATATTAGTTTCATGTTATGTAAAGCTGGTTAATTTGGTCCGTTCTTATCACTTTTCTAAAATAATAGCAACTTTAAATCATGAAACGTGAAACAACAATGTTTGCATTTTCTTATATTCGTTCTAGCATACAATTAAGTTTTCTCTGAAACTAGTCGGTAGAGTTGGCTAAAATTATCAATATTAGTTTTATGTTATGTAACACTGGTTAATTTGGTCCGTTCTTATCACTTTTCTAAAATAATAGCAACTTTAAATCGTGAAACGTGAAACAACAATGTTTGCATTTTCTTATATTAGTTCTAGTATACATATAAGTTTTCTTTGAAACTAGTCGGTAGAGTTGGCTAAAATTATCAATATTAGTTTCATGTTATGTAAAGCAGGTTAATTTGGTCCGTTCTTATCACTTTTCTAAAATAATAGCAACTTTAAATCGTGAAACGTGAAACAACAATGTTTGCATTTTCTTATATTAGTTCTAGCATACAATTAAGTTTTCTCTGAAACTAGTCGGTAGAGTTGGCTAAAATTATCAATATTAGTTTCATGTTATGTAAAGCTGGTTAATTTGGTCCGTTCTTATCACTTTTCTAAAATAATAGCAACTTTAAATCGTGAAACTTGAAACAACAATGTTTGCATTTTCTTATATTAGTTCTAGCATACAATTAAGTTTTCTCTAAAACTAGTCGGTAGAGTTGGCTAAAATTATCAATATTAGTTTCATGTTATGTAAAGCTGGTTAATTTGGTCCGTTCTTATCACTTTTCTAAAATAATAGCAACTTTAAATCGTGAAACGTGAAACAACAATGTTTGCATTTTCTTATATTAGTTCTAGCATACAATTAAGTTTTCTCTAAAACTAGTCGGTAGAGTTGGCTAAAATTATCAATATTAGTTTCATGTTATGTAAAGCTGGTTAATTTGGTCCGTTCTTATCACTTTTCTAAAATAATAGCAACTTTAAATCTTGAAACGTGAAACAACAATGTTTGCATTTTCTTATATCAGTTCTAGCATACAATTAAGTTTTCTCTGAAACTAGTCGGTAGAGTTGGCTAAAATTATCAATATTAGTTTCATGTTATGTAAAGCTGGTTAATTTGGTCCGTTCTTATCACTTTTCTAAAATAATAGCAACTTTAAATCATGAAACGTGAAACAACAATGTTTGCATTTTCTTATATCAGTTCTAGCATACAATTAAGTTTTCTCTGAAACTAGTCGATAGAGTTGGCTAAAATTATCAATATTAGTTTTATGTTATGTAACGCTGGTTAATTTGGTCCGTTCTTATCACTTTTCTACAATAAAAGCAACTTTAAATCGTGAAACGTGAAACAACAATGTTTGCATTTTCTTATATTAGTTTTGGCATACAATTAAGTTTTCTCTAAAACTAGTCGGTAGAGTTGGCTAAAATTATCAATATTAGTTTCATGTTATGTAAAGCTGGTTAATTTGGTCCGTTCTTATCACTTTTCTAAAATAATAGCAACTTTAAATCTTGAAACGTGAAACAACAATGTTTGCATTTTCTTATATCAGTTCTAGCATACAATTAAGTTTTCTCTGAAACTAGTCGGTAGAGTTGGCTAAAATTATCAATATTAGTTTTATGTTATGTAACGCTGGTTAATTTGGTCCGTTCTTATCACTTTTCTAAAATAATAGCAACTTTAAATCTTGAAACGTGAAACAACAATGTTTGCATTTTCTTATATCAGTTCTAGCATACAATTAAGTTTTCTCTGAAACTAGTCGGTAGAGTTGGCTAAAATTATCAATATTAGTTTCATGTTATGTAAAGCTGGTTAATTTGGTCCGTTCTTATCACTATTCTAAAATAATAGCAACTTTAAATCGTGAAACGTGAAACAACAATGTTTGCATATTCTTATATTAGTTCTAGCATACAATTAAGTTTTCTCTGAAACTAGTCGGTAGAGTTGGCTAAAATTATCAATATTAGTTTCATGTTATGTAAAGCTGGTTAATTTGGTCCGTTCTTATCACTTTTCTAAAATAATAGAAACTTTAAATCGTGAAACGTGAAACAACAATGTTTGCATTTTCTTATATTAGTTCTAGCATACAATTAAGTTTTCTCTGAAACTAGTCGGTAGAGTTGGCTAAAATTATCAATATTAGTTTTGTGTTATGTAAAGCTGATAAAATTGGTCTGTTCTTATCACTTTTCTAAAATAATAGCAACTTTGAATCGTGAAACGTGAAACAACAATGTTTGCATTTTCTTATATCAGTTCTAGCATACAATTAAGATTTCTCTGAAACTAGTCGGTAGAGTTGGCTAAAATTATCAATATTAGTTTTATGTTATGTAACGCTGGTTAATTTGGTCCGTTCTTATCACTTTTCTAAAATAATAGCAACTTTAAATCGTGAAACGTGAAACAACAATGTTTGCATTTTCTTATATTAGTTCTAGCATACAATTAAGTTTTCTCTGAAACTAGTCGGTAGAGTTGGCTAAAATTATCAATATTAGTTTCATGTTATGTAAAGCTGGTTAATTTGGTCCGTTCTTATCACTTTTCTAAAATAATAGCAACTTTAAATCTTGAAACGTGAAACAACAATGTTTGCATTTTCTTATATTAGTTCTAGCATACAATTAAGTTTTCTCTGAAACTAGTCGGTAGAGTTGGCTAAAATTATCAATATTAGTTTTATGTTATGTAACGCTGGTTAATTTGGTCCGTTCTTATCACTTTTCTAAAATAATAGCAACTTTAAATCGTGAAACGTGAAACAACAATGTTTGCATTTTCTTATATTAGTTCTAGCATACAATTAAGTTTTCTCTGAAACTAGTCGTTAGAGTTTCTTAAAATTATCAATATTTGTTTCATGTTATGTAAAGCAGGTTAATTTGGTCCGTTCTTATCACTTTTCTAAAATAATAGCAACTTTAAATCGTGTAACGTGAAACAACAATGTTTGCATTTTCTTATATTAGTTCTAGCATACAATTAAGTTTTCTCTGAAACTAGTCGGTAGAGTTGGCTAAAATTATCAATATTAGTTTTATGTTATGTAACGCTGGGTAATTTGGTCCGTTCTTATCACTTTTCTAAAATAATAGCAACTTTAAATCGTGAAACGTGAAACAACAATGTTTGCATTTTCTTATATTAGTTCTAGCATACAATTAAGTTTTCTCTGAAACTAGTCGTTAGAGTTTCTTAAAATTATCAATATTTGTTTCATGTTATGTAAAGCTGGTTAATTTGGTCCGTTCTTATCACTTTTCTAAAATAATAGCAACTTTAAATCGTGAAACGTGAAACAACAATGTTTGCATTTTCTTATATTAGTTCTAGCATACAATTAAGTTTTCTCTGAAACTAGTCGGTAGAGTTGGCTAAAATTATCAATATTAGTTTCATGTTATGTAAAGCTGGTTAATTTGGTCCGTTCTTATCACTTTTCTAAAATAATAGCAACTTTAAATCGTGAAACGTGAAACAACAATGTTTGCATTTTCTTATATTAGTTCTAGCATACAATTAAGTTTTCTCTGAAACTAGTCGGTAGAGTTGGCTAAAATTATCAATATTAGTTTCATGTTTTGTAAAGCTGGTTAATTTGGTCCGTTCTTATCACTTTTCTAAAATAATAGCAACTTTAAATCGTGAAACGTGAAACAACAATGTTTGCATTTTCTTATATTAGTTCTAGCATACAATTAAGTTTTCTCTGAAACTAGTCGGTAGAGTTGGTTAAAATTATCAATATTAGTTTTATGTTATGTAACGCTGGTTAATTTGGTCCGTTCTTATCACTTTTCTAAAATAATAGCAACTTTAAATCGTGAAACGTGAAACAACAATGTTTGCATTTTCTTATATTAGTTCTAGCATACAATTAAGTTTTCTCTGAAACTAGTCGGTAGAGTTGGCTAAAATTATCAATATTAGTTTCATGTTATGTAAAGCTGGTTAATTTGGTCCGTTCTTATCACTTTTCTAAAATAATAGCAACTTTAAATCGTGAAACGTGAAACAACAATGTTTGCATTTTCTTATATTAGTTCTAGCATACAATTAAGTTTTCTCTGAAACTAGTCGTTAGAGTTCCTTAAAATTATCAATATTTGTTTCATGTTATGTAAAGCTGGTTAATTTGGTCCGTTCTTATCACTTTTCTAAAATAATAGCAACTTTAAATCGTGAAACGTGAAACAACAATGTTTGCATTTTCTTATATTAGTTCTAGCATACAATTAAGTTTTCTCTGAAACTAGTCGGTAGAGTTGGCTAAAATTATCAATATTAGTTTCATGTTATGTAAAGCTGGTTAATTTGGTCCGTTCTTATCACTTTTCTAAAATAATAGCAACTTTAAATCGTGAAACGTGAAACAACAATGTTTGCATTTTCTTATATTAGTTCTAGCATACAATTAAGATTTCTCTGAAACTAGTCGGTAGAGTTGGCTAAAATTATCAATATTAGTTTTATGTTATGTAACGCTGGATAATTTGGTCCGTTCTTATCACTTTTCTAAAATAATAGCAACTTTAAATCGTGAAACGTGAAACAACAATGTTTGCATTTTCTTATATTAGTTCTAGCATACAATTAAGTTTTCTTTGAAACTAGTCGGTAGAGTTGGCTAAAATTATCAATATTAGTTTCATGTTATGTAAAGCTGGTTAATTTGGTCCGTTCTTATCACTTTTCTAAAATAATAGCAACTTTAAATCGTGAAACGTGAAACAACAATGTTTGCATTTTCTTATATTAGTTCTAGCATACAATTAAGTTTTCTCTGAAACTAGTCGGTAGAGTTGACTAAAATTATCAATATTAGTTTCATGTTATGTAAAGCTGGTTAATTTGGTCCGTTCTTATCACTTTTCTAAAATAATAGCAACTTTAAATCGTGAAACGTGAAACAACAACGTTTGCATTTTCTTATATTAGTTCTAGCATACAATTAAGTTTTCTCTGAAACTAGTCGGTAGAGTTGGCTAAAATTATCAATATTAGTTTTATGTTAAGTAAAGCTGGTTAATTTGGTCCGTTCTTATCACTTTTCTAAAATAATAGCAACTTTAAATCGTGAAACGTGAAACAACAATGTTTGCATTTTCTTATATTAGTTCTAGCATACAATTAAGTTTTCTCTGAAACTAGTCGGTAGAGTTGGCTAAAATTATCAATATTAGTTTCATGTTATGTAAAGCTGGTTAATTTGGTCCGTTCTTATCACTTTTCTAAAATAATAGCAACTTTAAATCGTGAAACGTGAAACAACAATGTTTGCATATTCTTATATTAGTTCTAGCATACAATTAAGTTTTCTCTGAAACTAGTCGGTAGAGTTGGCTAAAATTATCAATATTAGTTTCATGTTATGTAAAGCTGGTTAATTTGGTCAGTTCTTATCACTTTTCTAAAATAATAGCAACTTTAAATCGTGAAACGTGAAACAACAATGTTTGCATTTTCTTATATTAGTTCTAGCATACAATTAAGTTTTCTCTGAAACTAGTCGGTAGAGTTGGCTAAAATTATCAATATTAGTTTCATGTTATGTAAAGCTGGTTAATTTGGTCCGTTCTTATCACTTTTCTAAAATAATAGCAACTTTAAATCGTGAAACGTGAAACAACAATGTTTGCATTTTCTTATATTAGTTCTAGCATACAATTAAGTTTTCTCTGAAACTAGTCGGTAGAGTTGGCTAAAATTATCAATATTAGTTTTGTGTTATGTAAAGCTGATAAAATTGGTCTGTTCTTATCACTTTTCTAAAATAATAGCAACTTTGAATCGTGAAACGTGAAACAACAATGTTTGCATTTTCTTATATTAGTTCTAGCATACAATTAAGATTTCTCTGAAACTAGTCGGTAGAGTTGGCTAAAATTATCAATATTAGTTTTGTGTTATGTAAAGCTGATAAAATTGGTCTGTTCTTATCACTTTTCTAAAATAATAGCAACTTTAAATCGTGAAACGTGAAACAACAATGTTTGCATTTTCTTATATTAGTTCTAGCATACAATTAAGTTTTCTCTGAAACTAGTCGTTAGAGTTTCTTAAAATTATCAATATTTGTTTCATGTTATGTAAAGCAGGTTAATTTGGTCCGTTCTTATCACTTTTCTAAAATAATAGCAACTTTAAATCGTGTAACGTGAAACAACAATGTTTGCATTTTCTTATATTAGTTCTAGCATACAATTAAGTTTTCTCTGAAACTAGTCGGTAGAGTTGGCTAAAATTATCAATATTAGTTTTATGTTATGTAACGGTGGGTAATTTGGTCCGTTCTTATCACTTTTCTAAAATAATAGCAACTTTAAATCGTGAAACGTGAAACAACAATGTTTGCATTTTCTTATATTAGTTCTAGCATACAATTAAGTTTTCTCTGAAACTAGTCGTTAGAGTTTCTTAAAATTATCAATATTTGTTTCATGTTATGTAAAGCTGGTTAATTTGGTCCGTTCTTATCACTTTTCTAAAATAATAGCAACTTTAAATCGTGAAACGTGAAACAACAATGTTTGCATTTTCTTATATTAGTTCTAGCATACAATTAAGTTTTCTCTGAAACTAGTCGGTAGAGTTGGCTAAAATTATCAATATTAGTTTCATGTTATGTAAAGCTGGTTAATTTGGTCCGTTCTTATCACTTTTCTAAAATAATAGCAACTTTAAATCGTGAAACGTGAAACAACAATGTTTGCATTTTCTTATATTAGTTCTAGCATACAATTAAGTTTTCTCTGAAACTAGTCGGTAGAGTTGGCTAAAATTATCAATATTAGTTTCATGTTTTGTAAAGCTGGTTAATTTGGTCCGTTCTTATCACTTTTCTAAAATAATAGCAACTTTAAATCGTGAAACGTGAAACAACAATGTTTGCATTTTCTTATATTAGTTCTAGCATACAATTAAGTTTTCTCTGAAACTAGTCGGTAGAGTTGGCTAAAATTATCAATATTAGTTTTATGTTATGTAACGCTGGTTAATTTGGTCCGTTCTTATCACTTTTCTAAAATAATAGCAACTTTAAATCGTGAAACGTGAAACAACAATGTTTGCATTTTCTTATATTAGTTCTAGCATACAATTAAGTTTTCTCTGAAACTAGTCGGTAGAGTTGGCTAAAATTATCAATATTAGTTTCATGTTATGTAAAGCTGGTTAATTTGGTCCGTTCTTATCACTTTTCTAAAATAATAGCAACTTTAAATCGTGAAACGTGAAACAACAATGTTTGCATTTTCTTATATTAGTTCTAGCATACAATTAAGTTTTCTCTGAAACTAGTCGTTAGAGTTCCTTAAAATTATCAATATTTGTTTCATGTTATGTAAAGCTGGTTAATTTGGTCCGTTCTTATCACTTTTCTAAAATAATAGCAACTTTAAATCGTGAAACGTGAAACAACAATGTTTGCATTTTCTTATATTAGTTCTAGCATACAATTAAGTTTTCTCTGAAACTAGTCGGTAGAGTTGGCTAAAATTATCAATATTAGTTTCATGTTATGTAAAGCTGGTTAATTTGGTCCGTTCTTATCACTTTTCTAAAATAATAGCAACTTTAAATCGTGAAACGTGAAACAACAATGTTTGCATTTTCTTATATTAGTTCTAGCATACAATTAAGATTTCTCTGAAACTAGTCGGTAGAGTTGGCTAAAATTATCAATATTAGTTTTATGTTATGTAACGCTGGATAATTTGGTCCGTTCTTATCACTTTTCTAAAATAATAGCAACTTTAAATCGTGAAACGTGAAACAACAATGTTTGCATTTTCTTATATTAGTTCTAGCATACAATTAAGTTTTCTTTGAAACTAGTCGGTAGAGTTGGCTAAAATTATCAATATTAGTTTCATGTTATGTAAAGCTGGTTAATTTGGTCCGTTCTTATCACTTTTCTAAAATAATAGCAACTTTAAATCGTGAAACGTGAAACAACAATGTTTGCATTTTCTTATATTAGTTCTAGCATACAATTAAGTTTTCTCTGAAACTAGTCGGTAGAGTTGACTAAAATTATCAATATTAGTTTCATGTTATGTAAAGCTGGTTAATTTGGTCTGTTCTTATCACTTTTCTAAAATAATAGCAACTTTAAATCGTGAAACGTGAAACAACAACGTTTGCATTTTCTTATATTAGTTCTAGCATACAATTAAGTTTTCTCTGAAACTAGTCGGTAGAGTTGGCTAAAATTATCAATATTAGTTTTATGTTAAGTAAAGCTGGTTAATTTGGTCAGTTCTTATCACTTTTCTAAAATAATAGCAACTTTAAATCGTGAAACGTGAAACAACAATGTTTGCATTTTCTTATATTAGTTCTAGCATACAATTAAGTTTTCTCTGAAACTAGTCGGTAGAGTTGGCTAAAATTATCAATATCAGTTTTATGTTAAGTAAAGCTGGTTAATTTGGTCCGTTCTTATCACTTTTCTAAAATAATAGCAACTTTAAATCGTGAAACGTGAAACAACAATGTTTGCATTTTCTTATATTAGTTCTAGCATACAATTAAGTTTTCTCTGAAACTAGTCGGTAGAGTTGGCTAAAATTATCAATATTAGTTTCATGTTATGTAAAGCTGGTTAATTTGGTCCGTTCTTATCACTTTTCTAAAATAATAGCAACTTTAAATCTTGAAACGTGAAACAACAATGTTTGCATTTTCTTATATTAGTTCTAGCATACAATTAAGTTTTCTCTGAAACTAGTCGGTAGAGTTGGCTAAAATTATCAATATTAGTTTTATGTTATGTAACGCTGGTTAATTTGGTCCGTTCTTATCACTTTTCTAAAATAATAGCAACTTTAAATCGTGAAACGTGAAACAACAATGTTTGCATTTTCTTATATTAGTTCTAGCATACAATTAAGTTTTCTCTGAAACTAGTCGTTAGAGTTTCTTAAAATTATCAATATTTGTTTCATGTTATGTAAAGCAGGTTAATTTGGTCCGTTCTTATCACTTTTCTAAAATAATAGCAACTTTAAATCGTGTAACGTGAAACAACAATGTTTGCATTTTCTTATATTAGTTCTAGCATACAATTAAGTTTTCTCTGAAACTAGTCGGTAGAGTTGGCTAAAATTATCAATATTAGTTTTATGTTATGTAACGCTGGGTAATTTGGTCCGTTCTTATCACTTTTCTAAAATAATAGCAACTTTAAATCGTGAAACGTGAAACAACAATGTTTGCATTTTCTTATATTAGTTCTAGCATACAATTAAGTTTTCTCTGAAACTAGTCGTTAGAGTTTCTTAAAATTATCAATATTTGTTTCATGTTATGTAAAGCTGGTTAATTTGGTCCGTTCTTATCACTTTTCTAAAATAATAGCAACTTTAAATCGTGAAACGTGAAACAACAATGTTTGCATTTTCTTATATTAGTTCTAGCATACAATTAAGTTTTCTCTGAAACTAGTCGATAGAGTTGGCTAAAATTATCAATATTAGTTTTATGTTATGTAACGCTGGTTAATTTGGTCCGTTCTTATCACTTTTCTACAATAAAAGCAACTTTAAATCGTGAAACGTGAAACAACAATGTTTGCATTTTCTTATATTAGTTTTGGCATACAATTAAGTTTTCTCTAAAACTAGTCGGTAGAGTTGGCTAAAATTATCAATATTAGTTTCATGTTATGTAAAGCTGGTTAATTTGGTCCGTTCTTATCACTTTTCTAAAATAATAGCAACTTTAAATCTTGAAACGTGAAACAACAATGTTTGCATTTTCTTATATTAGTTCTAGAATACAATTAAGTTTTCTCTGAAACTAGTCGGTAGAGTTGGCTAAAATTATCAATATTAGTTTTATGTTATGTAACGCTGGTTAATTTGGTCCGTTCTTATCACTTTTCTAAAATAATAGCAACTTTAAATCTTGAAACGTGAAACAACAATGTTTGCATTTTCTTATATCAGTTCTAGCATACAATTAAGTTTTCTCTGAAACTAGTCGGTAGAGTTGGCTAAAATTATCAATATTAGTTTCATGTTATGTAAAGCTGGTTAATTTGGTCCGTTCTTATCACTTTTCTAAAATAATAGCAACTTTAAATCGTGAAACGTGAAACAACAATGTTTGCATATTCTTATATTAGTTCTAGCATACAATTAAGTTTTCTCTGAAACTAGTCGGTAGAGTTGGCTAAAATTATCAATATTAGTTTCATGTTATGTAAAGCTGGTTAATTTGGTCCGTTCTTATCACTTTTCTAAAATAATAGCAACTTTAAATCGTGAAACGTGAAACAACAATGTTTGCATTTTCTTATATTAGTTCTAGCATACAATTAAGTTTTCTCTGAAACTAGTCGGTAGAGTTGGCTAAAATTATCAATATTAGTTTTGTGTTATGTAAAGCTGATAAAATTGGTCTGTTCTTATCACTTTTCTAAAATAATAGCAACTTTGAATCGTGAAACGTGAAACAACAATGTTTGCATTTTCTTATATTAGTTCTAGCATACAATTAAGATTTCTCTGAAACTAGTCGGTAGAGTTGGGTAAAATTATCAATATTAGTTTTATGTTATGTAACGCTGGTTAATTTGGTCCGTTCTTATCACTTTTCTAAAATAATAGCAACTTTAAATCGTGAAACGTGAAACAACAATGTTTGCATTTTCTTATATTAGTTCTAGCATACAATTAAGTTTTCTCTGAAACTAGTCGGTAGAGTTGGCTAAAATTATCAATATTAGTTTTATGTTATGTAACGCTGGTTAATTTGGTCCGTTCTTATCACTTTTCTAAAATAATAGCAACTTTAAATCGTGAAACGTGAAACAACAATGTTTGCATTTTCTTATATTAGTTCTAGCATACAATTAAGTTTTCTCTGAAACTAGTCGGTAGAGTTGGCTAAAATTATCAATATTAGTTTTGTGTTATGTAAAGCTGATAAAATTGGTCTGTTCTTATCACTTTTCTAAAATAATAGCAACTTTGAATCGTGAAACGTGAAACAACAATGTTTGCATTTTCTTATATTAGTTCTAGCATACAATTAAGTTTTCTCTGAAACTAGTCGGTAGAGTTGGGTAAAATTATCAATATTAGTTTTATGTTATGTAACGCTGGTTAATTTGGTCCGTTCTTATCACTTTTCTAAAATAATAGCAACTTTAAATCGTGAAACGTGAAACAACAATGTTTGCATTTTCTTATATTAGTTCTAGCATACAATTAAGTTTTCTCTGAAACTAGTCGGTAGAGTTGGCTAAAATTATCAATATTAGTTTCATGTTATGTAAAGCTGGTTAATTTGGTCCGTTCTTATCACTTTTCTAAAATAATAGCAACTTTAAATCTTGAAACGTGAAACAACAATGTTTGCATTTTCTTATATTAGTTCTAGCATACAATTAAGTTTTCTCTGAAACTAGTCGTTAGAGTTTCTTAAAATTATCAATATTTGTTTCATGTTATGTAAAGCAGGTTAATTTGGTCCGTTCTTATCACTTTTCTAAAATAATAGCAACTTTAAATCGTGTAACGTGAAACAACAATGTTTGCATTTTCTTATATTAGTTCTAGCATACAATTAAGTTTTCTCTGAAACTAGTCGGTAGAGTTGGCTAAAATTATCAATATTAGTTTTATGTTATGTAACGCTGGGTAATTTGGTCCGTTCTTATCACTTTTCTAAAATAATAGCAACTTTAAATCGTGAAACGTGAAACAACAATGTTTGCATTTTCTTATATTAGTTCTAGCATACAATTAAGTTTTCTCTGAAACTAGTCGGTAGAGTTGGCTAAAATTATCAATATTAGTTTCATGTTATGTAAAGCTGGTTAATTTGGTCCGTTCTTATCACTTTTCTAAAATAATAGCAACTTTAAATCGTGAAACTTGAAACAACAATGTTTGCATTTTCTTATATTAGTTCTAGCATACAATTAAGTTTTCTCTAAAACTAGTCGGTAGAGTTGGCTAAAATTATCAATATTAGTTTCATGTTATGTAAAGCTGGTTAATTTGGTCCGTTCTTATCACTTTTCTAAAATAATAGCAACTTTAAATCGTGAAACTTGAAACAACAATGTTTGCATTTTCTTATATTAGTTCTAGCATACAATTAAGTTTTCTCTAAAACTAGTCGGTAGAGTTGGCTAAAATTATCAATATTAGTTTCATGTTATGTAAAGCTGGTTAATTTGGTCCGTTCTTATCACTTTTCTAAAATAATAGCAACTTTAAATCATGAAACGTGAAACAACAATGTTTGCATTTTCTTATATTCGTTCTAGCATACAATTAAGTTTTCTCTGAAACTAGTCGGTAGAGTTGGCTAAAATTATCAATATTAGTTTTATGTTATGTAACACTGGTTAATTTGGTCCGTTCTTATCACTTTTCTAAAATAATAGCAACTTTAAATCGTGAAACGTGAAACAACCATGTTTGCATTTTCTTATATTAGTTCTAGTATACATATAAGTTTTCTTTGAAACTAGTCGGTAGAGTTGGCTAAAATTATCAATATTAGTTTCATGTTATGTAAAGCAGGTTAATTTGGTCCGTTCTTATCACTTTTCTAAAATAATAGCAACTTTAAATCGTGAAACGTGAAACAACAATGTTTGCATTTTCTTATATTAGTTCTAGCATACAATTAAGTTTTCTCTGAAACTAGTCGTTAGAGTTTCTTAAAATTATCAATATTTGTTTCATGTTATGTAAAGCTGGTTAATTTGGTCCGTTCTTATCACTTTTCTAAAATAATAGCAACTTTAAATCGTGAAACGTGAAACAACAATGTTTGCATTTTCTTATATTAGTTCTAGCATACAATTAAGTTTTCTCTGAAACTAGTCGATAGAGTTGGCTAAAATTATCAATATTAGTTTTATGTTATGTAACGCTGGTTAATTTGGTCCGTTCTTATCACTTTTCTACAATAAAAGCAACTTTAAATCGTGAAACGTGAAACAACAATGTTTGCATTTTCTTATATTAGTTTTGGCATACAATTAAGTTTTCTCTGAAACTAGTCGGTAGAGTTGGCTAAAATTATCAATATTAGTTTCATGTTATGTAAAGCTGGTTAATTTGGTCCGTTCTTATCACTTTTCTAAAATAATAGCAACTTTAAATCATGAAACGTGAAACAACAATGTTTGCATTTTCTTATATCAGTTCTAGCATACAATTAAGTTTTCTCTGAAACTAGTCGATAGAGTTGGCTAAAATTATCAATATTAGTTTTATGTTATGTAACGCTGGTTAATTTGGTCCGTTCTTATCACTTTTCTAAAATAATAGCAACTTTAAATCGTGAAACGTGAAACAACAATGTTTGCATTTTCTTATATTAGTTCTAGCATACAATTAAGTTTTCTCTGAAACTAGTCGTTAGAGTTTCTTAAAATTATCAATATTTGTTTCATGTTATGTAAAGCAGGTTAATTTGGTCCGTTCTTATCACTTTTCTAAAATAATAGCAACTTTAAATCGTGTAACGTGAAACAACAATGTTTGCATTTTCTTATATTAGTTCTAGCATACAATTAAGTTTTCTCTGAAACTAGTCGGTAGAGTTGGCTAAAATTATCAATATTAGTTTTATGTTATGTAACGCTGGGTAATTTGGTCCGTTCTTATCACTTTTCTAAAATAATAGCAACTTTAAATCGTGAAACGTGAAACAACAATGTTTGCATTTTCTTATATTAGTTCTAGCATACAATTAAGTTTTCTCTGAAACTAGTCGTTAGAGTTTCTTAAAATTATCAATATTTGTTTCATGTTATGTAAAGCTGGTTAATTTGGTCCGTTCTTATCACTTTTCTAAAATAATAGCAACTTTAAATCGTGAAACGTGAAACAACAATGTTTGCATTTTCTTATATTAGTTCTAGCATACAATTAAGTTTTCTCTGAAACTAGTCGATAGAGTTGGCTAAAATTATCAATATTAGTTTTATGTTATGTAACGCTGGTTAATTTGGTCCGTTCTTATCACTTTTCTACAATAAAAGCAACTTTAAATCGTGAAACGTGAAACAACAATGTTTGCATTTTCTTATATTAGTTTTGGCATACAATTAAGTTTTCTCTAAAACTAGTCGGTAGAGTTGGCTAAAATTATCAATATTAGTTTCATGTTATGTAAAGCTGGTTAATTTGATCCGTTCTTATCACTTTTCTAAAATAATAGCAACTTTAAATCTTGAAACGTGAAACAACAATGTTTGCATTTTCTTATATTAGTTCTAGAATACAATTAAGTTTTCTCTGAAACTAGTCGGTAGAGTTGGCTAAAATTATCAATATTAGTTTTATGTTATGTAACGCTGGTTAATTTGGTCCGTTCTTATCACTTTTCTAAAATAATAGCAACTTTAAATCTTGAAACGTGAAACAACAATGTTTGCATTTTCTTATATCAGTTCTAGCATACAATTAAGTTTTCTCTGAAACTAGTCGGTAGAGTTGGCTAAAATTATCAATATTAGTTTCATGTTATGTAAAGCTGGTTAATTTGGTCCGTTCTTATCACTTTTCTAAAATAATAGCAACTTTAAATCGTGAAACGTGAAACAACAATGTTTGCATATTCTTATATTAGTTCTAGCATACAATTAAGTTTTCTCTGAAACTAGTCGGTAGAGTTGGCTAAAATTATCAATATTAGTTTCATGTTATGTAAAGCTGGTTAATTTGGTCCGTTCTTATCACTTTTCTAAAATAATAGCAACTTTAAATCGTGAAACGTGAAACAACAATGTTTGCATTTTCTTATATTAGTTCTAGCATACAATTAAGTTTTCTCTGAAACTAGTCGGTAGAGTTGGCTAAAATTATCAATATTAGTTTTGTGTTATGTAAAGCTGATAAAATTGGTCTGTTCTTATCACTTTTCTAAAATAATAGCAACTTTGAATCGTGAAACGTGAAACAACAATGTTTGCATTTTCTTATATTAGTTCTAGCATACAATTAAGATTTCTCTGAAACTAGTCGGTAGAGTTGGGTAAAATTATCAATATTAGTTTTATGTTATGTAACGCTGGTTAATTTGGTCCGTTCTTATCACTTTTCTAAAATAATAGCAACTTTAAATCGTGAAACGTGAAACAACAATGTTTGCATTTTCTTATATTAGTTCTAGCATACAATTAAGTTTTCTCTGAAACTAGTCGGTAGAGTTGGCTAAAATTATCAATATTAGTTTTATGTTATGTAACGCTGGTTAATTTGGTCCGTTCTTATCACTTTTCTAAAATAATAGCAACTTTAAATCGTGAAACGTGAAACAACAATGTTTGCATTTTCTTATATTAGTTCTAGCATACAATTAAGTTTTCTCTGAAACTAGTCGGTAGAGTTGGCTAAAATTATCAATATTAGTTTTGTGTTATGTAAAGCTGATAAAATTGGTCTGTTCTTATCACTTTTCTAAAATAATAGCAACTTTGAATCGTGAAACGTGAAACAACAATGTTTGCATTTTCTTATATTAGTTCTAGCATACAATTAAGTTTTCTCTGAAACTAGTCGGTAGAGTTGGGTAAAATTATCAATATTAGTTTTATGTTATGTAACGCTGGTTAATTTGGTCCGTTCTTATCACTTTTCTAAAATAATAGCAACTTTAAATCGTGAAACGTGAAACAACAATGTTTGCATTTTCTTATATTAGTTCTAGCATACAATTAAGTTTTCTCTGAAACTAGTCGGTAGAGTTGGCTAAAATTATCAATATTAGTTTCATGTTATGTAAAGCTGGTTAATTTGGTCCGTTCTTATCACTTTTCTAAAATAATAGCAACTTTAAATCTTGAAACGTGAAACAACAATGTTTGCATTTTCTTATATCAGTTCTAGCATACAATTAAGTTTTCTCTGAAACTAGTCGTTAGAGTTTCTTAAAATTATCAATATTTGTTTCATGTTATGTAAAGCAGGTTAATTTGGTCCGTTCTTATCACTTTTCTAAAATAATAGCAACTTTAAATCGTGTAACGTGAAACAACAATGTTTGCATTTTCTTATATTAGTTCTAGCATACAATTAAGTTTTCTCTGAAACTAGTCGGTAGAGTTGGCTAAAATTATCAATATTAGTTTTATGTTATGTAACGCTGGGTAATTTGGTCCGTTCTTATCACTTTTCTAAAATAATAGCAACTTTAAATCGTGAAACGTGAAACAACAATGTTTGCATTTTCTTATATTAGTTCTAGCATACAATTAAGTTTTCTCTGAAACTAGTCGGTAGAGTTGGCTAAAATTATCAATATTAGTTTCATGTTATGTAAAGCTGGTTAATTTGGTCCGTTCTTATCACTTTTCTAAAATAATAGCAACTTTAAATCGTGAAACTTGAAACAACAATGTTTGCATTTTCTTATATTAGTTCTAGCATACAATTAAGTTTTCTCTAAAACTAGTCGGTAGAGTTGGCTAAAATTATCAATATTAGTTTCATGTTATGTAAAGCTGGTTAATTTGGTCCGTTCTTATCACTTTTCTAAAATAATAGCAACTTTAAATCGTGAAACTTGAAACAACAATGTTTGCATTTTCTTATATTAGTTCTAGCATACAATTAAGTTTTCTCTAAAACTAGTCGGTAGAGTTGGCTAAAATTATCAATATTAGTTTCATGTTATGTAAAGCTGGTTAATTTGGTCCGTTCTTATCACTTTTCTAAAATAATAGCAACTTTAAATCATGAAACGTGAAACAACAATGTTTGCATTTTCTTATATTCGTTCTAGCATACAATTAAGTTTTCTCTGAAACTAGTCGGTAGAGTTGGCTAAAATTATCAATATTAGTTTTATGTTATGTAACACTGGTTAATTTGGTCCGTTCTTATCACTTTTCTAAAATAATAGCAACTTTAAATCGTGAAACGTGAAACAACCATGTTTGCATTTTCTTATATTAGTTCTAGTATACATATAAGTTTTCTTTGAAACTAGTCGGTAGAGTTGGCTAAAATTATCAATATTAGTTTCATGTTATGTAAAGCAGGTTAATTTGGTCCGTTCTTATCACTTTTCTAAAATAATAGCAACTTTAAATCGTGAAACGTGAAACAACAATGTTTGCATTTTCTTATATTAGTTCTAGCATACAATTAAGTTTTCTCTGAAACTAGTCGGTAGAGTTGGCTAAAATTATCAATATTAGTTTCATGTTATGTAAAGCTGGTTAATTTGGTCCGTTCTTATCACTTTTCTAAAATAATAGCAACTTTAAATCGTGAAACTTGAAACAACAATGTTTGCATTTTCTTATATTAGTTCTAGCATACAATTAAGTTTTCTCTAAAACTAGTCGGTAGAGTTGGCTAAAATTATCAATATTAGTTTCATGTTATGTAAAGCTGGTTAATTTGGTCCGTTCTTATCACTTTTCTAAAATAATAGCAACTTTAAATCGTGAAACGTGAAACAACAATGTTTGCATTTTCTTATATTAGTTCTAGCATACAATTAAGTTTTCTCTAAAACTAGTCGGTAGAGTTGGCTAAAATTATCAATATTAGTTTCATGTTATGTAAAGCTGGTTAATTTGGTCCGTTCTTATCACTTTTCTAAAATAATAGCAACTTTAAATCTTGAAACGTGAAACAACAATGTTTGCATTTTCTTATATTAGTTCTAGCATACAATTAAGTTTTCTCTGAAACTAGTCGGTAGAGTTGGCTAAAATTATCAATATTAGTTTCATGTTATGTAAAGCTGGTTAATTTGGTCCGTTCTTATCACTTTTCTAAAATAATAGCAACTTTAAATCTTGAAACGTGAAACAACAATGTTTGCATTTTCTTATATTAGTTCTAGCATACAATTAAGTTTTCTCTGAAACTAGTCGGTAGAGTTGGCTAAAATTATCAATATTAGTTTTATGTTATGTAACGCTGGTTAATTTGGTCCGTTCTTATCACTTTTCTAAAATAATAGCAACTTTAAATCGTGAAACGTGAAACAACAATGTTTGCATTTTCTTATATTAGTTCTAGCATACAATTAAGTTTTCTCTGAAACTAGTCGTTAGAGTTTCTTAAAATTATCAATATTTGTTTCATGTTATGTAAAGCAGGTTAATTTGGTCCGTTCTTATCACTTTTCTAAAATAATAGCAACTTTAAATCGTGTAACGTGAAACAACAATGTTTGCATTTTCTTATATTAGTTCTAGCATACAATTAAGTTTTCTCTGAAACTAGTCGGTAGAGTTGGCTAAAATTATCAATATTAGTTTTATGTTATGTAACGCTGGGTAATTTGGTCCGTTCTTATCACTTTTCTAAAATAATAGCAACTTTAAATCGTGAAACGTGAAACAACAATGTTTGCATTTTCTTATATTAGTTCTAGCATACAATTAAGTTTTCTCTGAAACTAGTCGTTAGAGTTTCTTAAAATTATCAATATTTGTTTCATGTTATGTAAAGCTGGTTAATTTGGTCCGTTCTTATCACTTTTCTAAAATAATAGCAACTTTAAATCGTGAAACGTGAAACAACAATGTTTGCATTTTCTTATATTAGTTCTAGCATACAATTAAGTTTTCTCTGAAACTAGTCGGTAGAGTTGGCTAAAATTATCAATATTAGTTTCATGTTATGTAAAGCTGGTTAATTTGGTCCGTTCTTATCACTTTTCTAAAATAATAGCAACTTTAAATCGTGAAACGTGAAACAACAATGTTTGCATTTTCTTATATTAGTTCTAGCATACAATTAAGTTTTCTCTGAAACTAGTCGGTAGAGTTGGCTAAAATTATCAATATTAGTTTCATGTTTTGTAAAGCTGGTTAATTTGGTCCGTTCTTATCACTTTTCTAAAATAATAGCAACTTTAAATCGTGAAACGTGAAACAACAATGTTTGCATTTTCTTATATTAGTTCTAGCATACAATTAAGTTTTCTCTGAAACTAGTCGGTAGAGTTGGCTAAAATTATCAATATTAGTTTTATGTTATGTAACGCTGGTTAATTTCATCCGTTCTTATCACTTTTCTAAAATAATAGCAACTTTAAATCGTGAAACGTGAAACAACAATGTTTGCATTTTCTTATATTAGTTCTAGCATACAATTAAGTTTTCTCTGAAACTAGTCGGTAGAGTTGGCTAAAATTATCAATATTAGTTTCATGTTATGTAAAGCTGGTTAATTTGGTCCGTTCTTATCACTTTTCTAAAATAATAGCAACTTTAAATCGTGAAACGTGAAACAACAATGTTTGCATTTTCTTATATTAGTTCTAGCATACAATTAAGTTTTCTCTGAAACTAGTCGTTAGAGTTCCTTAAAATTATCAATATTTGTTTCATGTTATGTAAAGCTGGTTAATTTGGTCCGTTCTTATCACTTTTCTAAAATAATAGCAACTTTAAATCGTGAAACGTGAAACAACAATGTTTGCATTTTCTTATATTAGTTCTAGAATACAATTAAGTTTTCTCTGAAACTAGTCGGTAGAGTTGGCTAAAATTATCAATATTAGTTTCATGTTATGTAAAGCTGGTTAATTTGGTCCGTTCTTATCACTTTTCTAAAATAATAGCAACTTTAAATCGTGAAACGTGAAACAACAATGTTTGCATTTTCTTATATTAGTTCTAGCATACAATTAAGATTTCTCTGAAACTAGTCGGTAGAGTTGGCTAAAATTATCAATATTAGTTTTATGTTATGTAACGCTGGATAATTTGGTCCGTTCTTATCACTTTTCTAAAATAATAGCAACTTTAAATCGTGAAACGTGAAACAACAATGTTTGCATTTTCTTATATTAGTTCTAGCATACAATTAAGTTTTCTTTGAAACTAGTCGGTAGAGTTGGCTAAAATTATCAATATTAGTTTCATGTTATGTAAAGCTGGTTAATTTGGTCCGTTCTTATCACTTTTCTAAAATAATAGCAACTTTAAATCGTGAAACGTGAAACAACAATGTTTGCATTTTCTTATATTAGTTCTAGCATACAATTAAGTTTTCTCTGAAACTAGTCGGTAGAGTTGACTAAAATTATCAATATTAGTTTCATGTTATGTAAAGCTGGTTAATTTGGTCCGTTCTTATCACTTTTCTAAAATAATAGCAACTTTAAATCGTGAAACGTGAAACAACAACGTTTGCATTTTCTTATATTAGTTCTAGCATACAATTAAGTTTTCTCTGAAACTAGTCGGTAGAGTTGGCTAAAATTATCAATATTAGTTTTATGTTAAGTAAAGTTGTTTAATTTGTTCAGTTCTTATCACTTTTCTAAAATAATAGCAACTTTAAATCGTGAAACGTGAAACAACAATGTTTGCATTTTCTTATATTAGTTCTAGCATACAATTAAGTTTTCTCTGAAACTAGTCGGTAGAGTTGGCTAAAATTATCAATATTAGTTTTATGTTAAGTAAAGCTGGTTAATTTGGTCCGTTCTTATCACTTTTCTAAAATAATAGCAACTTTAAATCGTGAAACGTGAAACAACAATGTTTGCATTTTCTTATATTAGTTCTAGCATACAATTAAGTTTTCTCTGAAACTAGTCGGTAGAGTTGGCTAAAATTATCAATATTAGTTTCATGTTATGTAAAGCTGGTTAATTTGGTCCGTTCTTATCACTTTTCTAAAATAATAGCAACTTTAAATCGTGAAACGTGAAACAACAATGTTTGCATATTCTTATATTAGTTCTAGCATACAATTAAGTTTTCTCTGAAACTAGTCGGTAGAGTTGGCTAAAATTATCAATATTAGTTTCATGTTATGTAAAGCTGGTTAATTTGGTCAGTTCTTATCACTTTTCTAAAATAATAGCAACTTTAAATCGTGAAACGTGAAACAACAATGTTTGCATTTTCTTATATTAGTTCTAGCATACAATTAAGTTTTCTCTGAAACTAGTCGGTAGAGTTGGCTAAAATTATCAATATTAGTTTCATGTTATGTAAAGCTGGTTAATTTGGTCCGTTCTTATCACTTTTCTAAAATAATAGCAACTTTAAATCGTGAAACGTGAAACAACAATGTTTGCATTTTCTTATATTAGTTCTAGCATACAATTAAGTTTTCTCTGAAACTAGTCGGTAGAGTTGGCTAAAATTATCAATATTAGTTTTGTGTTATGTAAAGCTGATAAAATTGGTCTGTTCTTATCACTTTTCTAAAATAATAGCAACTTTGAATCGTGAAACGTGAAACAACAATGTTTGCATTTTCTTATATTAGTTCTAGCATACAATTAAGATTTCTCTGAAACTAGTCGGTAGAGTTGGCTAAAATTATCAATATTAGTTTTATGTTATGTAACGCTGGTTAATTTGGTCCGTTCTTATCACTTTTCTAAAATAATAGCAACTTTAAATCGTGAAACGTGAAACAACAATGTTTGCATTTTCTTATATTAGTTCTAGCATACAATTAAGTTTTCTCTGAAACTAGTCGGTAGAGTTGGCTAAAATTATCAATATTAGTTTCATGTTATGTAAAGCTGGTTAATTTGGTCCGTTCTTATCACTTTTCTAAAATAATAGCAACTTTAAATCTTGAAACGTGAAACAACAATGTTTGCATTTTCTTATATCAGTTCTAGCATACAATTAAGTTTTCTCTGAAACTAGTCGGTAGAGTTGGCTAAAATTATCAATATTAGTTTTATGTTATGTAACGCTGGTTAATTTGGTCCGTTCTTATCACTTTTCTAAAATAATAGCAACTTTAAATCTTGAAACGTGAAACAACAATGTTTGCATTTTCTTATATCAGTTCTAGCATACAATTAAGTTTTCTCTGAAACTAGTCGGTAGAGTTGGCTAAAATTATCAATATTAGTTTCATGTTATGTAAAGCTGGTTAATTTGGTCCGTTCTTATCACTTTTCTAAAATAATAGCAACTTTAAATCGTGAAACGTGAAACAACAATGTTTGCATATTCTTATATTAGTTCTAGCATACAATTAAGTTTTCTCTGAAACTAGTCGGTAGAGTTGGCTAAAATTATCAATATTAGTTTCATGTTATGTAAAGCTGGTTAATTTGGTCCGTTCTTATCACTTTTCTAAAATAATAGCAACTTTAAATCGTGAAACGTGAAACAACAATGTTTGCATTTTCTTATATTAGTTCTAGCATACAATTAAGTTTTCTCTGAAACTAGTCGGTAGAGTTGGCTAAAATTATCAATATTAGTTTTGTGTTATGTAAAGCTGATAAAATTGGTCTGTTCTTATCACTTTTCTAAAATAATAGCAACTTTGAATCGTGAAACGTGAAACAACAATGTTTGCATTTTCTTATATTAGTTCTAGCATACAATTAAGATTTCTCTGAAACTAGTCGGTAGAGTTGGCTAAAATTATCAATATTAGTTTTATGTTATGTAACGCTGGTTAATTTGGTCCGTTCTTATCACTTTTCTAAAATAATAGCAACTTTAAATCGTGAAACGTGAAACAACAATGTTTGCATTTTCTTATATTAGTTCTAGCATACAATTAAGTTTTCTCTGAAACTAGTCGGTAGAGTTGGCTAAAATTATCAATATTAGTTTCATGTTATGTAAAGCTGGTTAATTTGGTCCGTTCTTTTCACTTTTCTAAAATAATAGCAACTTTAAATCTTGAAACGTGAAACAACAATGTTTGCATTTTCTTATATTAGTTCTAGCATACAATTAAGTTTTCTCTGAAACTAGTCGGTAGAGTTGGCTAAAATTATCAATATTAGTTTTATGTTATGTAACGCTGGTTAATTTGGTCCGTTCTTATCACTTTTCTAAAATAATAGAAACTTTAAATCGTGAAACGTGAAACAACAATGTTTGCATTTTCTTATATTAGTTCTAGCATACAATTAAGTTTTCTCTGAAACTAGTCGGTAGAGTTTCTTAAAATTATCAATATTTGTTTCATGTTATGTAAAGCAGGTTAATTTGGTCCGTTCTTATCACTTTTCTAAAATAATAGCAACTTTAAATCGTGTAACGTGAAACAACAATGTTTGCATTTTCTTATATTAGTTCTAGCATACAATTAAGTTTTCTCTGAAACTAGTCGGTAGAGTTGGCTAAAATTATCAATATTAGTTTTATGTTATGTAACGGTGGGTAATTTGGTCCGTTCTTATCACTTTTCTAAAATAATAGCAACTTTAAATCGTGAAACGTGAAACAACAATGTTTGCATTTTCTTATATTAGTTCTAGCATACAATTAAGTTTTCTCTGAAACTAGTCGTTAGAGTTTCTTAAAATTATCAATATTTGTTTCATGTTATGTAAAGCTGGTTAATTTGGTCCGTTCTTATCACTTTTCTAAAATAATAGCAACTTTAAATCGTGAAACGTGAAACAACAATGTTTGCATTTTCTTATATTAGTTCTAGCATACAATTAAGTTTTCTCTGAAACTAGTCGGTAGAGTTGGCTAAAATTATCAATATTAGTTTCATGTTATGTAAAGCTGGTTAATTTGGTCCGTTCTTATCACTTTTCTAAAATAATAGCAACTTTAAATCGTGAAACGTGAAACAACAATGTTTGCATTTTCTTATATTAGTTCTAGCATACAATTAAGTTTTCTCTGAAACTAGTCGGTAGAGTTGGCTAAAATTATCAATATTAGTTTCATGTTTTGTAAAGCTGGTTAATTTGGTCCGTTCTTATCACTTTTCTAAAATAATAGCAACTTTAAATCGTGAAACGTGAAACAACAATGTTTGCATTTTCTTATATTAGTTCTAGCATACAATTAAGTTTTCTCTGAAACTAGTCGGTAGAGTTGGCTAAAATTATCAATATTAGTTTTATGTTATGTAACGCTGGTTAATTTGGTCCGTTCTTATCACTTTTCTAAAATAATAGCAACTTTAAATCGTGAAACGTGAAACAACAATGTTTGCATTTTCTTATATTAGTTCTAGCATACAATTAAGTTTTCTCTGAAACTAGTCGGTAGAGTTGGCTAAAATTATCAATATTAGTTTCATGTTATGTAAAGCTGGTTAATTTGGTCCGTTCTTATCACTTTTCTAAAATAATAGCAACTTTAAATCGTGAAACGTGAAACAACAATGTTTGCATTTTCTTATATTAGTTCTAGCATACAATTAAGTTTTCTCTGAAACTAGTCGTTAGAGTTCCTTAAAATTATCAATATTTGTTTCATGTTATGTAAAGCTGGTTAATTTGGTCCGTTCTTATCACTTTTCTAAAATAATAGCAACTTTAAATCGTGAAACGTGAAACAACAATGTTTGCATTTTCTTATATTAGTTCTAGCATACAATTAAGTTTTCTCTGAAACTAGTCGGTAGAGTTGGCTAAAATTATCAATATTAGTTTCATGTTATGTAAAGCTGGTTAATTTGGTCCGTTCTTATCACTTTTCTAAAATAATAGCAACTTTAAATCGTGAAACGTGAAACAACAATGTTTGCATTTTCTTATATTAGTTCTAGCATACAATTAAGATTTCTCTGAAACTAGTCGGTAGAGTTGGCTAAAATTATCAATATTAGTTTTATGTTATGTAACGCTGGATAATTTGGTCCGTTCTTATCACTTTTCTAAAATAATAGCAACTTTAAATCGTGAAACGTGAAACAACAATGTTTGCATTTTCTTATATTAGTTCTAGCATACAATTAAGTTTTCTTTGAAACTAGTCGGTAGAGTTGGCTAAAATTATCAATATTAGTTTCATGTTATGTAAAGCTGGTTAATTTGGTCCGTTCTTATCACTTTTCTAAAATAATAGCAACTTTAAATCGTGAAACGTGAAACAACAATGTTTGCATTTTCTTATATTAGTTCTAGCATACAATTAAGTTTTCTCTGAAACTAGTCGGTAGAGTTGACTAAAATTATCAATATTAGTTTCATGTTATGTAAAGCTGGTTAATTTGGTCTGTTCTTATCACTTTTCTAAAATAATAGCAACTTTAAATCGTGAAACGTGAAACAACAACGTTTGCATTTTCTTATATTAGTTCTAGCATACAATTAAGTTTTCTCTGAAACTAGTCGGTAGAGTTGGCTAAAATTATCAATATTAGTTTTATGTTAAGTAAAGCTGGTTAATTTGGTCAGTTCTTATCACTTTTCTAAAATAATAGCAACTTTAAATCGTGAAACGTGAAACAACAATGTTTGCATTTTCTTATATTAGTTCTAGCATACAATTAAGTTTTCTCTGAAACTAGTCGGTAGAGTTGGCTAAAATTATCAATATTAGTTTTATGTTAAGTAAAGCTGGTTAATTTGGTCCGTTCTTATCACTTTTCTAAAATAATAGCAACTTTAAATCGTGAAACGTGAAACAACAATGTTTGCATTTTCTTATATTAGTTCTAGCATACAATTAAGTTTTCTCTGAAACTAGTCGGTAGAGTTGGCTAAAATTATCAATATTAGTTTCATGTTATGTAAAGCTGGTTAATTTGGTCCGTTCTTATCACTTTTCTAAAATAATAGCAACTTTAAATCGTGAAACGTGAAACAACAATGTTTGCATATTCTTATATTAGTTCTAGCATACAATTAAGTTTTCTCTGAAACTAGTCGGTAGAGTTGGCTAAAATTATCAATATTAGTTTCATGTTATGTAAAGCTGGTTAATTTGGTCCGTTCTTATCACTTTTCTAAAATAATAGCAACTTTAAATCGTGAAACGTGAAACAACAATGTTTGCATTTTCTTATATTAGTTCTAGCATACAATTAAGTTTTCTCTGAAACTAGTCGGTAGAGTTGGCTAAAATTATCAATATTAGTTTTGTGTTATGTAAAGCTGATAAAATTGGTCTGTTCTTATCACTTTTCTAAAATAATAGCAACTTTGAATCGTGAAACGTGAAACAACAATGTTTGCATTTTCTTATATTAGTTCTAGCATACAATTAAGATTTCTCTGAAACTAGTCGGTAGAGTTGGCTAAAATTATCAATATTAGTTTTATGTTATGTAACGCTGGTTAATTTGGTCCGTTCTTATCACTTTTCTAAAATAATAGCAACTTTAAATCGTGAAACGTGAAACAACAATGTTTGCATTTTCTTATATTAGTTCTAGCATACAATTAAGTTTTCTCTGAAACTAGTCGGTAGAGTTGGCTAAAATTATCAATATTAGTTTCATGTTATGTAAAGCTGGTTAATTTGGTCCGTTCTTATCACTTTTCTAAAATAATAGCAACTTTAAATCTTGAAACGTGAAACAACAATGTTTGCATTTTCTTATATTAGTTCTAGCATACAATTAAGTTTTCTCTGAAACTAGTCGGTAGAGTTGGCTAAAATTATCAATATTAGTTTTATGTTATGTAACGCTGGTTAATTTGGTCCGTTCTTATCACTTTTCTAAAATAATAGCAACTTTAAATCGTGAAACGTGAAACAACAATGTTTGCATTTTCTTATATTAGTTCTAGCATACAATTAAGTTTTCTCTGAAACTAGTCGTTAGAGTTTCTTAAAATTATCAATATTTGTTTCATGTTATGTAAAGCAGGTTAATTTGGTCCGTTCTTATCACTTTTCTAAAATAATAGCAACTTTAAATCGTGTAACGTGAAACAACAATGTTTGCATTTTCTTATATTAGTTCTAGCATACAATTAAGTTTTCTCTGAAACTAGTCGGTAGAGTTGGCTAAAATTATCAATATTAGTTTTATGTTATGTAACGCTGGGTAATTTGGTCCGTTCTTATCACTTTTCTAAAATAATAGCAACTTTAAATCGTGAAACGTGAAACAACAATGTTTGCATTTTCTTATATTAGTTCTAGCATACAATTAAGTTTTCTCTGAAACTAGTCGTTAGAGTTTCTTAAAATTATCAATATTTGTTTCATGTTATGTAAAGCTGGTTAATTTGGTCCGTTCTTATCACTTTTCTAAAATAATAGCAACTTTAAATCGTGAAACGTGAAACAACAATGTTTGCATTTTCTTATATTAGTTCTAGCATACAATTAAGTTTTCTCTGAAACTAGTCGGTAGAGTTGGCTAAAATTATCAATATTAGTTTCATGTTATGTAAAGCTGGTTAATTTGGTCCGTTCTTATCACTTTTCTAAAATAATAGCAACTTTAAATCGTGAAACGTGAAACAACAATGTTTGCATTTTCTTATATTAGTTCTAGCATACAATTAAGTTTTCTCTGAAACTAGTCGGTAGAGTTGGCTAAAATTATCAATATTAGTTTCATGTTTTGTAAAGCTGGTTAATTTGGTCCGTTCTTATCACTTTTCTAAAATAATAGCAACTTTAAATCGTGAAACGTGAAACAACAATGTTTGCATTTTCTTATATTAGTTCTAGCATACAATTAAGTTTTCTCTGAAACTAGTCGGTAGAGTTGGCTAAAATTATCAATATTAGTTTTATGTTATGTAACGCTGGTTAATTTGGTCCGTTCTTATCACTTTTCTAAAATAATAGCAACTTTAAATCGTGAAACGTGAAACAACAATGTTTGCATTTTCTTATATTAGTTCTAGCATACAATTAAGTTTTCTCTGAAACTAGTCGGTAGAGTTGGCTAAAATTATCAATATTAGTTTCATGTTATGTAAAGCTGGTTAATTTGGTCCGTTCTTATCACTTTTCTAAAATAATAGCAACTTTAAATCGTGAAACGTGAAACAACAATGTTTGCATTTTCTTATATTAGTTCTAGCATACAATTAAGTTTTCTCTGAAACTAGTCGGTAGAGTTGGCTAAAATTATCAATATTAGTTTTATGTTATGTAACGCTGGGTAATTTGGTCCGTTCTTATCACTTTTCTAAAATAATAGCAACTTTAAATCGTGAAACGTGAAACAACAATGTTTGCATTTTCTTATATTAGTTCTAGCATACAATTAAGTTTTCTCTGAAACTAGTCGGTAGAGTTGGCTAAAATTATCAATATTAGTTTCATGTTATGTAAAGCTGGTTAATTTGGTCCGTTCTTATCACTTTTCTAAAATAATAGCAACTTTAAATCGTGAAACGTGAAACAACAATGTTTGCATTTTCTTATATTAGTTCTAGCATACAATTAAGATTATACAACTCTGTGGTGTAAATGTTAAAAATGCCAACCTAAAATTCTAACGAAATTTTGGGTTCGTGGGTTCGAATCCTACTGAATGCATAAAATACGTTTTGTGTTTTCGGTTATTTTTCGAATCTGAATTTTAACACAGAGTTGTATATTCCGCTTGCGGTTGGTCGTACGGCTAATTACCGACACCGTAAAACCCACAAATTAAGTAACTAATAACAGAAGGCTGTTGTTGGACGCTAAAACCAGATTGTTGGTTGTATAGCGAAAAAATTAAAATTAATTAATACAATTAAGATTTCTCTGAAACTAGTCGGTAGAGTTGGCTAAAATTATCAATATTAGTTTTATGTTATGTAACGCTGGATAATTTGGTCCGTTCTTATCACTTTTCTAAAATAATAGCAACTTTAAATCGTGAAACGTGAAACAACAATGTTTGCATTTTCTTATATTAGTTCTAGCATACAATTAAGTTTTCTTTGAAACTAGTCGGTAGAGTTGGCTAAAATTATCAATATTAGTTTCATGTTATGTAAAGCTGGTTAATTTGGTCCGTTCTTATCACTTTTCTAAAATAATAGCAACTTTAAATCGTGAAACGTGAAACAACAATGTTTGCATTTTCTTATATTAGTTCTAGCATACAATTAAGTTTTCTCTGAAACTAGTCGGTAGAGTTGACTAAAATTATCAATATTAGTTTCATGTTATGTAAAGCTGGTTAATTTGGTCCGTTCTTATCACTTTTCTAAAATAATAGCAACTTTAAATCGTGAAACGTGAAACAACAACGTTTGCATTTTCTTATATTAGTTCTAGCATACAATTAAGTTTTCTCTGAAACTAGTCGGTAGAGTTGGCTAAAATTATCAATATTAGTTTTATGTTAAGTAAAGCTGGTTAATTTGGTCAGTTCTTATCACTTTTCTAAAATAATAGCAACTTTAAATCGTGAAACGTGAAACAACAATGTTTGCATTTTCTTATATTAGTTCTAGCATACAATTAAGTTTTCTCTGAAACTAGTCGGTAGAGTTGGCTAAAATTATCAATATTAGTTTTATGTTAAGTAAAGCTGGTTAATTTGGTCCGTTCTTATCACTTTTCTAAAATAATAGCAACTTTAAATCGTGAAACGTGAAACAACAATGTTTGCATTTTCTTATATTAGTTCTAGCATACAATTAAGTTTTCTCTGAAACTAGTCGGTAGAGTTGGCTAAAATTATCAATATTAGTTTCATGTTATGTAAAGCTGGTTAATTTGGTCCGTTCTTATCACTTTTCTAAAATAATAGCAACTTTAAATCGTGAAACGTGAAACAACAATGTTTGCATATTCTTATATTAGTTCTAGCATACAATTAAGTTTTCTCTGAAACTAGTCGGTAGAGTTGGCTAAAATTATCAATATTAGTTTCATGTTATGTAAAGCTGGTTAATTTGGTCCGTTCTTATCACTTTTCTAAAATAATAGCAACTTTAAATCGTGAAACGTGAAACAACAATGTTTGCATTTTCTTATATTAGTTCTAGCATACAATTAAGTTTTCTCTGAAACTAGTCGGTAGAGTTGGCTAAAATTATCAATATTAGTTTCATGTTATGTAAAGCTGGTTAATTTGGTCCGTTCTTATCACTTTTCTAAAATAATAGCAACTTTAAATCGTGAAACGTGAAACAACAATGTTTGCATGTTCTTATATTAGTTCTAGCATACAATTAAGTTTTCTCTGAAACTAGTCGGTAGAGTTGGCTAAAATTATCAATATTAGTTTCATGTTATGTAAAGCTGGTTAATTTGGTCCTTCCTTATCACTTTTCTAAAATAATAGCAACTTTAAATCGTGAAACGTGAAACAACAATGTTTGCATTTTCTTATATTAGTTCTAGAATACAATTAAGTTTTCTCTGAAACTAGTCGGTAGAGTTGGCTAAAATTATCAATATTAGTTTCATGTTATGTAACGCTGGTTAATTTGGTCCGTTCTTATCACTTTTCTAAAATAATAGCAACTTTAAATCGTGAAACGTGAAACAACAATGTTTGCATGTTCTTATATTAGTTCTAGCATACAATTAAGTTTTCTCTGAAACTAGTCGGTAGAGTTGGCTAAAATTATCAATATTAGTTTCATGTTATGTAAAGCTGGTTAATTTGGTCCGTTCTCATCACTTTTCTAAAATAAAGCAACTTTAAATCGTGAAACGTGAAACAACAATGTTTGCATTTTCTTATATTAGTTCTAGAATACAATTAAGTTTTCTCTGAAACTAGTTGGTAGAGTTGGCTAAAATTATCAATATTAGTTTCATGTTATGTAAAGCTGGTTAATTTGGTCCGTTCTTATCACTTTTCTAAAATAATAGCAACTTTAAATCGTGAAACGTGAAACAACAATGTTTGCATTTTCTTATATCAGTTCTAGCATACAATTAAGTTTTCTCTGAAACTAGTCGGTAGAGTTGGCTAAAATTATCAATATTAGTTTCATGTTATGTAAAGCTGGTTAATTTGGTCCGTTCTTATCACTTTTCTAAAATAATAGCAACTTTAAATCATGAAACGTGAAACAACAATGTTTGCATTTTCTTATATTAGTTCTAGCATACAATTAAGTTTTCTCTGAAACTAGTCGGTAGAGTTGGCTAAAATTATCAATATTAGTTTTATGTTATGTAAAGCTGGTTAATTTGGTCCGTTCTTATCACTTTTCTAAAATAATAGCAACTTTAAATCGTGAAACGTGAAACAACAATGTTTGCATTTTCTTATATTAGTTCTAGCATACAATTAGGTTTTCTCTGAAACTAGTCGGTAGAGTTGGCTAAAATTATCAATATTAGTTTTATGTTATGTAACGCTGGTTAATTTGGTCCGTTCTTATCACTTTTCTAAAATAATAGCAACTTCAAATCGTGAAACGTGAAACAATCATGTTTGCATTTTTTTATATTCGTTCTAGCATACAATTAAGTTTTCTCTGAAACTAGTCGGTAGAGTTGGCTAAAATTATCAATATTAGTTTTATGTTATGTAACGCTGGTTAATTTGGTCCGTTCTTATCACTTTTCTAAAATAATAGCAACTTTAAATCGTGAAACGTGAAACAACAATGTTTGCATTTTCTTATATTAGTTCTAGTATACAATTAAGTTTTCTTTGAAACTAGTCGGTAGAGTTGGCTAAAATTATCAATATTAGTTTCATGTTATGTAAAGCAGGTTAATTTGGTCCGTTCTTATCACTTTTCTAAAATAATAGCAACTTTAAATCGTGAAACGTGAAACAACAATGTTTGCATTTTCTTATATTAGTTCTAGCATACAATTAAGTTTTTTCTGAAACTAGTCGGTAGAGTTGGCTAAAATTATCAATATTAGTTTCATGTTATGTAAAGCTGGTTAATTTGGTCCGTTCTTATCACTTTTCTAAAATAATAGCAACTTTAAATCGTGAAACTTGAAACAACAATGTTTGCATTTTCTTATATTAGTTCTAGCATACAATTAAGTTTTCTCTGAAACTAGTCGTTAGAGTTCCTTAAAATTATCAATATTTGTTTCATGTTATGTAAAGCTGGTTAATTTGGTCCGTTCTTATCACTTTTCTAAAATAATAGCAACTTTAAATCTTGAAACGTGAAACAACAATGTTTGCATTTTCTTATATCAGTTCTAGCATACAATTAAGTTTTCTCTGAAACTAGTCGGTAGAGTTGGCTAAAATTATCAATATTAGTTTTATGTTATGTAACGCTGGTTAATTTGGTCCGTTCTTATCACTTTTCTAAAATAATAGCAACTTCAAATCGTGAAACGTGAAACAATCATGTTTGCATTTTTTTATATTCGTTCTAGCATACAATTAAGTTTTCTCTGAAACTAGTCGATAGAGTTGGCTAAAATTATCAATATTAGTTTTATGTTATGTAACGCTGGTTAATTTGGTCCGTTCTTATCACTTTTCTACAATAAAAGCAACTTTAAATCGTGAAACGTGAAACAACAATGTTTGCATTTTCTTATATTAGTTCTAGCATACAATTAAGTTTTCTCTAAAACTAGTCGGTAGAGTTGGCTAAAATTATCAATATTAGTTTCATGTTATGTAAAGCTGGTTAATTTGGTCCGTTCTTATCACTTTTCTAAAATAATAGCAACTTTAAATCTTGAAACGTGAAACAACAATGTTTGCATTTTCTTATATCAGTTCTAGCATACAATTAAGTTTTCTCTGAAACTAGTCGGTAGAGTTGGCTAAAATTATCAATATTAGTTTTATGTTATGTAACGCTGGTTAATTTGGTCCGTTCTTATCACTTTTCTAAAATAATAGCAACTTTAAATCTTGAAACGTGAAACAACAATGTTTGCATTTTCTTATATCAGTTCTAGCATACAATTAAGTTTTCTCTGAAACTAGTCGGTAGAGTTGGCTAAAATTATCAATATCAGTTTCATGTTATGTAAAGCTGGTTAATTTGGTCCGTTCTTATCACTTTTCTAAAATAATAGCAACTTTAAATCGTGAAACGTGAAACAACAATGTTTGCATATTCTTATATTAGTTCTAGCATACAATTAAGTTTTCTCTGAAACTAGTCGGTAGAGTTGGCTAAAATTATCAATATTAGTTTCATGTTATGTAAAGCTGGTTAATTTGGTCCGTTCTTATCACTTTTCTAAAATAATAGCAACTTTAAATCGTGAAACGTGAAACAACAATGTTTGCATTTTCTTATATTAGTTCTAGCATACAATTAAGTTTTCTCTGAAACTAGTCGGTAGAGTTGGCTAAAATTATCAATATTAGTTTTGTGTTATGTAAAGCTGATAAAATTGGTCTGCTCTTATCACTTTTCTAAAATAATAGCAACTTTAAATCGTGAAACGTGAAACAACAATGTTTGCATGTTCTTATATTAGTTCTAGCATACAATTAAGTTTTCTCTGAAACTAGTCGGTAGAGTTGGCTAAAATTATCAATATTAGTTTCATGTTATGTAAAGCTGGTTAATTTGGTCCGTTCTCATCACTTTTCTAAAATAATAGCAACTTTAAATCGTGAAACGTGAAACAACAATATTTGCATTTTCTTATATTAGTTCTAGAATACAATTAAGTTTTCTCTGAAACTAGTTGGTAGAGTTGGCTAAAATTATCAATATTAGTTTCATGTTATGTAAAGCTGGTTAATTTGGTCCGTTCTTATCACTTTTCTAAAATAACAGCAACTTTAAATCGTGAAACGTGAAACAACAATATTTGCATTTTCTTATATTAGTTCTAGCATACAATTAAGTTTTCTCTGAAACTAGTCGGTAGAGTTGGCTAAAATTATCAATATTAGTTTTATGTTATGTAACGCTGGTTAATTTGGTCCGTTCTTATCACTTTTCTAAAATAATAGCAACTTTAAATCGTGAAACGTGAAACAACAATGTTTGCATTTTCTTATATTAGTTCTAGCATACAATTAGGTTTTCTCTGAAACTAGTCGGTAGAGTTGGCTAAAATTATCAATATTAGTTTTGTGTTATGTAAAGCTGATAAACTTGGTCCGTTCTTATCACTTTTCTAAAATAATAGCAACTTTAAATCGTGAAACGTGAAACAACAATGTTTGCATTTTCTTATATTAGTTCTAGCATACAATTAAGTTTTCTCTGAAACTAGTCGGTAGAATTGGCTAAAATTATCAATATTAGTTTTATGTTATGTAAAGCTGGTTAATTTGGTCCGTTCTTATCACTTTTCTAAAATAATAGCAACTTTAAATCGTGAAACGTGAAACAACAATGTTTGCATTTTCTTATATTAGTTCTAGCATACAATTAAGTTTTCTCTGAAACTAGTCGGTAGAGTTGACTAAAATTATCAATATTAGTTTCATGTTATGTAAAGCTGGTTAATTTGGTCCGTTCTTATCACTTTTCTAAAATAATAGCAACTTTAAATCGTGAAACGTGAAACAACAACGTTTGCATTTTCTTATATTAGTTCTAGCATACAATTAAGTTTTCTCTGAAACTAGTCGGTAGAGTTGGCTAAAATTATCAATATTAGTTTTATGTTAAGTAAAGCTGGTTAATTTGGTCAGTTCTTATCACTTTTCTAAAATAATAGCAACTTTAAATCGTGAAACGTGATACAACAATGTTTGCATTTTCTTATATTAGTTCTAGCATACAATTAAGTTTTCTCTGAAACTAGTCGGTAGAGTTGGCTAAAATTATCAATATTGGTTTTATGTTAAGTAAAGCTGGTTAATTTGGTCCGTTCTTATCACTTTTCTAAAATAATAGCAACTTTAAATCGTGAAACGTGAAACAACAATGTTTGCATTTTCTTATATTAGTTCTAGCATACAATTAAGTTTTCTCTGAAACTAGTCGGTAGAGTTGGCTAAAATTATAAATATTAGTTTCATGTTATGTAAAGCTGGTTAATTTGGTCCGTTCTTATCACTTTTCTAAAATAATAGCAACTTTAAATCGTGAAACGTGAAACAACAATGTTTGCATATTCTTATATTAGTTCTAGCATACAATTAAGTTTTCTCTGAAACTAGTCGGTAGAGTTGGCTAAAATTATCAATATTAGTTTCATGTTATGTAAAGCTGGTTAATTTGGTCTGTTCTTATCACTTTTCTAAAATAATAGCAACTTTAAATCGTGAAACGTGAAACAACAATATTTGCATTTTCTTATATTAGTTCTAGCATACAATTAAGTTTTCTCTGAAACTAGTCGGTAGAGTTGGGTAAAATTATCAATATTAGTTTTATGTTATGTAACGCTGGTTAATTTGGTCCGTTCTTATCACTTTTCTAAAATAATAGCAACTTTAAATCGTGAAACGTGAAACAACAATGTTTGCATTTTCTTATATTAGTTCTAGCATACAATTAAGTTTTCTCTGAAACTAGTCGGTAGAGTTGGCTAAAATTATCAATATTAGTTTCATGTTATGTAAAGCTGGTTAATTTGGTCCGTTCTTATCATTTTTCTAAAATAATAGCAACTTTAAATCGTGAAACGTGAAACAACAATGTTTGCATGTTCTTATATTAGTTCTAGCATACAATTAAGTTTTCTCTGAAACTAGTCGGTAGAGTTGGCTAAAATTATCAATATTAGTTTCATGTTATGTAAAGCTGGTTAATTTGGTCCTTCCTTATCACTTTTCTAAAATAATAGCAACTTTAAATCGTGAAACGTGAAACAACAATGTTTGCATTTTCTTATATTAGTTCTAGAATACAATTAAGTTTTCTCTGAAACTAGTCGGTAGAGTTGGCTAAAATTATCAATATTAGTTTCATGTTATGTAACGCTGGTTAATTTGGTCCGTTCTTATCACTTTTCTAAAATAATAGCAACTTTAAATCGTGAAACGTGAAACAACAATGTTTGCATGTTCTTATATTAGTTCTAGCATACAATTAAGTTTTCTCTGAAACTAGTCGGTAGAGTTGGCTAAAATTATCAATATTAGTTTCATGTTATGTAAAGCTGGTTAATTTGGTCCGTTCTCATCACTTTTCTAAAATAATAGCAACTTTAAATCGTGAAACGTGAAACAACAATGTTTGCATTTTCTTATATTAGTTCTAGAATACAATTAAGTTTTCTCTGAAACTAGTTGGTAGAGTTGGCTAAAATTATCAATATTAGTTTCATGTTATGTAAAGCTGGTTAATTTGGTCCGTTCTTATCACTTTTCTAAAATAATAGCAACTTTAAATCGTGAAACGTGAAACAACAATGTTTGCATTTTCTTATATCAGTTCTAGCATACAATTAAGTTTTCTCTGAAACTAGTCGGTAGAGTTGGCTAAAATTATCAATATTAGTTTCATGTTATGTAAAGCTGGTTAATTTGGTCCGTTCTTATCACTTTTCTAAAATAATAGCAACTTTAAATCATGAAACGTGAAACAACAATGTTTGCATTTTCTTATATCAGTTCTAGCATACAATTAAGTTTTCTCTGAAACTAGTCGGTAGAGTTGGCTAAAATTATCAATATTAGTTTTATGTTATGTAAAGCTGGTTAATTTGGTCCGTTCTTATCACTTTTCTAAAATAATAGCAACTTTAAATCGTGAAACGTGAAACAACAATGTTTGCATTTTCTTATATTAGTTCTAGCATACAATTAGGTTTTCTCTGAAACTAGTCGGTAGAGTTGGCTAAAATTATCAATATTAGTTTTATGTTATGTAACGCTGGTTAATTTGGTCCGTTCTTATCACTTTTCTAAAATAATAGCAACTTCAAATCGTGAAACGTGAAACAATCATGTTTGCATTTTTTTATATTCGTTCTAGCATACAATTAAGTTTTCTCTGAAACTAGTCGGTAGAGTTGGCTAAAATTATCAATATTAGTTTTATGTTATGTAACGCTGGTTAATTTGGTCCGTTCTTATCACTTTTCTAAAATAATAGCAACTTTAAATCGTGAAACGTGAAACAACAATGTTTGCATTTTCTTATATTAGTTCTAGTATACATATAAGTTTTCTTTGAAACTAGTCGGTAGAGTTGGCTAAAATTATCAATATTAGTTTCATGTTATGTAAAGCAGGTTAATTTGGTCCGTTCTTATCACTTTTCTAAAATAATAGCAACTTTAAATCGTGAAACGTGAAACAACAATGTTTGCATTTTCTTATATTAGTTCTAGCATACAATTAAGTTTTCTCTGAAACTAGTCGGTAGAGTTGGCTAAAATTATCAATATTAGTTTCATGTTATGTAAAGCTGGTTAATTTGGTCCGTTCTTATCACTTTTCTAAAATAATAGCAACTTTAAATCTTGAAACGTGAAACAACAATGTTTGCATTTTCTTATATCAGTTCTAGCATACAATTAAGTTTTCTCTGAAACTAGTCGGTAGAGTTGGCTAAAATTATCAATATTAGTTTCATGTTATGTAAAGCTGGTTAATTTGGTCCGTTCTTATCACTTTTCTAAAATAATAGCAACTTTAAATCGTGAAACGTGAAACAACAATGTTTGCATTTTCTTATATTAGTTCTAGCATACAATTAAGATTTCTCTGAAACTAGTCGGTAGAGTTGGCTAAAATTATCAATATTAGTTTTATGTTATGTAACGCTGGATAATTTGGTCCGTTCTTATCACTTTTCTAAAATAATAGCAACCTTAAATCTTGAAACGTGAAACAACAATGTTTGCATTTTCTTATATTAGTTCTAGCATACAATTAAGTTTTCTCTGAAACTAGTCGGTAGAGTTGGCTAAAATTATCAATATTAGTTTTACGTTATGTAACGCTGGTTAATTTGGTCCGTTCTTATCACTTTTCTAAAATAATAGCAACTTTAAATCGTGAAACGTGAAACAACAATGTTTGCATTTTCTTATATTAGTTCTAGCATACAATTAAGTTTTCTCTAAAACTAGCCGGTAGAGTTGGCTAAAATTATCAATATTAGTTTCATGTTATGTAAAGCTGGTTAATTTGGTCCGTTCTTATCACTTTTCTAAAATAATAGCAACTTTAAATCTTGAAACGTGAAACAACAATGTTTGCATTTTCTTATATCAGTTCTAGCATACAATTAAGTTTTCTCTGAAACTAGTCGGTAGAGTTGGCTAAAATTATCAATATTAGTTTCATGTTATGTAAAGCTGGTTAATTTGGTCCGTTCTTATCACTTTTCTAAAATAATAGCAACTTTAAATCATGAAACGTGAAACAACAATGTTTGCATTTTCTTATATCAGTTCTAGCATACAATTAAGTTTTCTCTGAAACTAGTCGATAGAGTTGGCTAAAATTATCAATATTAGTTTTATGTTATGTAACGCTGGTTAATTTGGTCCGTTCTTATCACTTTTCTACAATAAAAGCAACTTTAAATCGTGAAACGTGAAACAACAATGTTTGCATTTTCTTATATTAGTTCTAGCATACAATTAAGTTTTCTCTAAAACTAGTCGGTAGAGTTGGCTAAAATTATCAATATTAGTTTCATGTTATGTAAAGCTGGTTAATTTGGTCCGTTCTTATCACTTTTCTAAAATAATAGCAACTTTAAATCTTGAAACGTGAAACAACAATGTTTGCATTTTCTTATATCAGTTCTAGCATACAATTAAGTTTTCTCTGAAACTAGTCGGTAGAGTTGGCTAAAATTATCAATATTAGTTTTATGTTATGTAACGCTGGTTAATTTGGTCCGTTCTTATCACTTTTCTAAAATAATAGCAACTTTAAATCTTGAAACGTGAAACAACAATGTTTGCATTTTCTTATATCAGTTCTAGCATACAATTAAGTTTTCTCTGAAACTAGTCGGTAGAGTTGGCTAAAATTATCAATATTAGTTTCATGTTATGTAAAGCTGGTTAATTTGGTCCGTTCTTATCACTTTTCTAAAATAATAGCAACTTTAAATCGTGAAACGTGAAACAACAATGTTTGCATATTCTTATATTAGTTCTAGCATACAATTAAGTTTTCTCTGAAACTAGTCGGTAGAGTTGGCTAAAATTATCAATATTAGTTTCATGTTATGTAAAGCTGGTTAATTTGGTCCGTTCTTATCACTTTTCTAAAATAATAGCAACTTTAAATCGTGAAACGTGAAACAACAATGTTTGCATTTTCTTATATTAGTTCTAGCATACAATTAAGTTTTCTCTGAAACTAGTCGGTAGAGTTGGCTAAAATTATCAATATTAGTTTTGTGTTATGTAAAGCTGATAAAATTGGTCTGTTCTTATCACTTTTCTAAAATAATAGCAACTTTGAATCGTGAAACGTGAAACAACAATGTTTGCATTTTCTTATATTAGTTCTAGCATACAATTAAGATTTCTCTGAAACTAGTCGGTAGAGTTGGCTAAAATTATCAATATTAGTTTTATGTTATGTAACGCTGGTTAATTTGGTCCGTTCTTATCACTTTTCTAAAATAATAGCAACTTTAAATCGTGAAACGTGAAACAACAATGTTTGCATTTTCTTATATTAGTTCTAGCATACAATTAAGTTTTCTCTGAAACTAGTCGGTAGAGTTGGCTAAAATTATCAATATTAGTTTCATGTTATGTAAAGCTGGTTAATTTGGTCCGTTCTTATCACTTTTCTAAAATAATAGCAACTTTAAATCTTGAAACGTGAAACAACAATGTTTGCATTTTCTTATATTAGTTCTAGCATACAATTAAGTTTTCTCTGAAACTAGTCGGTAGAGTTGGCTAAAATTATCAATATTAGTTTTATGTTATGTAACGCTGGTTAATTTGGTCCGTTCTTATCACTTTTCTAAAATAATAGCAACTTTAAATCGTGAAACGTGAAACAACAATGTTTGCATTTTCTTATATTAGTTCTAGCATACAATTAAGTTTTCTCTGAAACTAGTCGTTAGAGTTTCTTGAAATTATCAATATTTGTTTCATGTTATGTAAAGCAGGTTAATTTGGTCCGTTCTTATCACTTTTCTAAAATAATAGCAACTTTAAATCGTGTAACGTGAAACAACAATATTTGCATTTTCTTATATTAGTTCTAGCATACAATTAAGTTTTCTCTGAAACTAGTCGGTAGAGTTGGCTAAAATTATCAATATTAGTTTTATGTTATGTAACGCTGGGTAATTTGGTCCGTTCTTATCACTTTTCTAAAATAATAGCAACTTTAAATCGTGAAACGTGAAACAACAATGTTTGCATTTTCTTATATTAGTTCTAGCATACAATTAAGTTTTCTCTGAAACTAGTCGTTAGAGTTTCTTAAAATTATCAATATTTGTTTCATGTTATGTAAAGCTGGTTAATTTGGTCCGTTCTTATCACTTTTCTAAAATAATAGCAACTTTAAATCGTGAAACGTGAAACAACAATGTTTGCATTTTCTTATATTAGTTCTAGCATACAATTAAGTTTTCTCTGAAACTAGTCGGTAGAGTTGGCTAAAATTATCAATATTAGTTTCATGTTATGTAAAGCTGGTTAATTTGGTCCGTTCTTATCACTTTTCTAAAATAATAGCAACTTTAAATCGTGAAACGTGAAACAACAATGTTTGCATTTTCTTATATTAGTTCTAGCATACAATTAAGTTGTCTCTGAAACTAGTCGGTAGAGTTGGCTAAAATTATCAATATTAGTTTCATGTTTTGTAAAGCTGGTTAATTTGGTCCGTTCTTATCACTTTTCTAAAATAATAGCAACTTTAAATCGTGAAACGTGAAACAACAATGTTTGCATTTTCTTATATTAGTTCTAGCATACAATTAAGTTTTCTCTGAAACTAGTCGGTAGAGTTGGCTAAAATTATCAATATTAGTTTTATGTTATGTAACGCTGGGTTATTTGGTCCGTTCTTATCACTTTTCTAAAATAATAGCAACTTTAAATCGTGAAACGTGAAACAACAATGTTTGCATTTTCTTATATTAGTTCTAGCATACAATTAAGTTTTCTCTGAAACTAGTCGGTAGAGTTGGCTAAAATTATCAATATTAGTTTCATGTTATGTAAAGCTGGTTAATTTGGTCCGTTCTTATCACTTTTCTAAAATAATAGCAACTTTAAATCGTGAAACGTGAAACAACAATGTTTGCATTTTCTTATATTAGTTCTAGCATACAATTAAGTTTTCTCTGAAACTAATCGTTAGAGTTCCTTAAAATTATCAATATTTGTTTCATGTTATGTAAAGCTGGTTAATTTGGTCCGTTCTTATCACTTTTCTAAAATAATAGCAACTTTAAATCGTGAAACGTGAAACAACAATGTTTGCATTTTCTTATATTAGTTCTAGCATACAATTAAGTTTTCTCTGAAACTAGTCGGTAGAGTTGGCTAAAATTATCAATATTAGTTTCATGTTATGTAAAGCTGGTTAATTTGGTCCGTTCTTATCACTTTTCTAAAATAATAGCAACTTTAAATCGTGAAACGTGAAACAACAATGTTTGCATTTTCTTATATTAGTTCTAGCATACAATTAAGATTTCTCTGAAACTAGTCGGTAGAGTTGGCTAAAATTATCAATATTAGTTTTATGTTATGTAACGCTGGATAATTTGGTCCGTTCTTATCACTTTTCTAAAATAATAGCAACTTTAAATCGTGAAACGTGAAACAACAATGTTTGCATTTTCTTATATTAGTTCTAGCATACAATTAAGTTTTCTTTGAAACTAGTCGGTAGAGTTGGCTAAAATTATCAATATTAGTTTCATGTTATGTAAAGCTGGTTAATTTGGTCCGTTCTTATCACTTTTCTAAAATAAAATCGTGAAACGTGAAACAACAATGTTTGCATTTTCTTATATTAGTTCTAGCATACAATTAAGTTTTCTCTGAAACTAGTCGGTAGAGTTGGCTAAAATTATCAATATTAGTTTCATGTTATGTAAAGCTGATAAACCTGGTCCGTTCTTATCACTTTTCTAAAATAATAGCAACTTTAAATCGTGAAACGTGAAACAACAATATTTGCATTTTCTTATATTAGTTCTAGCATACAATTAAGTTTTCTCTGAAACTAGTCGGTAGAGTTGGCTAAAATTATCAATATTAGTTTTATGTTATGTAACGCTGGTTAATTTGGTCCGTTCTTATCACTTTTCTAAAATAATAGCAACTTTAAATCGTCAAACGTGAAACAACAATGTTTACATTTTCTTATATTAGTTCTAGCATACAATTAAGTTTTCTCTGAAACTAGTCGGTAGAGTTGGCTAAAATTATCAATATTAGTTTTGTGTTATGTAAAGCTGATAAACTTGGTCCGTTCTTATCACTTTTCTAAAATAATAGCAACTTTAAATCGTGAAACGTGAAACAACAATGTTTGCATTTTCTTATATTAGTTCTAGCATACAATTAAGTTTTCTCTGAAACTAGTCGGTAGAGTTGGTTAAAATTATCAATATTAGTTTTATGTTATGTAAAGCTGGTTAATTTGGTCCGTTCTTATCACTTTTCTAAAATAATAGCAACTTTAAATCGTGAAACGTGAAACAACAATGTTTGCATTTTCTTATATTAGTTCTAGCATACAATTAAGTTTTCTCTGAAACTAGTCGGTAGAGTTGGCTAAAATTAACAATATTAGTTTCATGTTATGTAAAGCTGGTTAATTTGGTCCGTTCTTATCACTTTTCTAAAATAATAGCAACTTTAAATCGTGAAACGTGAAACAACAATGTTTGCATTTTCTTATATTAGTTCTAGCATACAATTAAGTTTTCTCTGAAACTAGTCGGTAGAGTTGGCTAAAATTATCAATATTAGTTTTATGTTAAGTAAAGCTGGTTAATTTGGTCAGTTCTTATCACTTTTCTAAAATAATAGCAACTTTAAATCGTGAAACGTGAAACAACACTGTTTGCATTTTCTTATATTAGTTCTAGCATACAATTAAGTTTTCTCTGAAACTAGTCGGTAGAGTTGGCTAAAATTATCAATATTAGTTTTATGTTAAGTAAAGCTGGTTAATTTGGTCAGTTCTTATCACTTTTCTAAAATAATAGCAACTTTAAATCGTGAAACGTGAAACAACAATGTTTGCATTTTCTTATATTAGTTCTAGCATACAATTAAGTTTTCTCTGAAACTAGTCGGTAGAGTTGGCTAAAATTATCAATATTAGTTTTATGTTATGTAACGCTGGTTAATTTGGTCCGTTCTTATCACTTTTCTAAAATAATAGCAACTTTAAATCGTGAAACGTGAAACAACAATGTTTGCATTTTCTTATATTAGTTCTAGCATACAATTAAGTTTTCTCTGAAACTAGTCGGTAGAGTTGGCTAAAATTATCAATATTAGTTTCATGTTATGTAAAGCTGGTTAATTTGGTCCGTTCTTATCACTTTTCTAAAATAATAGCAATTTTAAATCGTGAAACGTGAAACAACACTGTTTGCATTTTCTTATATTAGTTCTAGCATACAATTAAGTTTTCTCTGAAACTAGTCGGTAGAGTTGGCTAAAATTATCAATATTAGTTTCATGTTATATAAAGCTGGTTAATTTGGTCCGTTCTTATCACTTTTCTAAAATAATAGCAACTTTAAATCGTGAAACGTGAAACAACAATATTTGCATTTTCTTATATTAGTTCTAGCATACAATTAAGTTTTCTCTGAAACTAGTCGGTAGAGTTGGGTAAAATTATCAATATTAGTTTTATGTTATGTAACGCTGGTTAATTTGGTCCGTTCTTATCACTTTTCTAAAATAATAGCAACTTTAAATCGTGAAACGTGAAACAACAATGTTTGCATTTTCTTATATTAGTTCTAGCATACAATTAAGTTTTCTCTGAAACTAGTCGGTAGATTTGGCTAAAATTATCAATATTAGTTTCATGTTATGTAAAGCTGGTTAATTTGGTCCGTTCTTATCACTTTTCTAAAATAATAGCAACTTTAAATCGTGAAACGTGAAACAACAATGTTTGCATGTTCTTATATTAGTTCTAGCATACAATTAAGTTTTCTCTGAAACTAGTCGGTAGAGTTGGCTAAAATTATCAATATTAGTTTCATGTTATGTAAAGCTGGTTAATTTGGTCCGTTCTTATCACTTTTCTAAAATAATAGCAACTTTAAATCGTGAAACGTGAAAAAACAATGTTTGCATTTTCTTATATTAGTTCTAGAATACAATTAAGTTTTCTCTGAAACTAGTCGGTAGAGTTGGCTAAAATTATCAATATTAGTTTCATGTTATGTAACGCTGGTTAATTTGGTCCGTTCTTATCACTTTTCTAAAATAATAGCAACTTTAAATCGTGAAACGTGAAACAACAATGTTTGCATGTTCTTATATTAGTTCTAGCATACAATTAAGTTTTCTCTTAAACTAGTCGGTAGAGTTGGCTAAAATTATCAATATTAGTTTCATGTTATGTAAAGCTGGTTAATTTGGTCCGTTCTTATCACTTTTCTAAAATAATAGCAACTTTAAATCGTGAAACGTGAAACAACAATGTTTGCATTTTCTTATATTAGTTCTAGAATACAATTAAGTTTTCTCTGAAACTAGTCGGTAGAGTTGGCTAAAATTATCAATATTAGTTTCATGTTATGTAACGCTGGTTAATTTGGTCCGTTCTTATCACTTTTCTAAAATAATAGCAACTTTAAATCGTGAAACGTGAAACAACAATGTTTGCATTTTCTTATATTAGTTCTAGCATACAATTAAGTTTTCTCTGAAACTAGTCGGTAGAGTTGGCTAAAATTATCAATATTAGTTTCATGTTATATAAAGCTGGTTAATTTGGTCCGTTCTTATCACTTTTCTAAAATAATAGCAACTTTAAATCGTGAAACGTGAAACAACAATGTTTGCATTTTCTTATATTAGTTCTAGCATACAATTAAGTTTTCTCTGAAACTAGTCGGTAGAGTTGGCTAAAATTATCAATATTAGTTTCATGTTATGTAAAGCTGGTTAATTTGGTCCGTTCTTATCACTTTTCTAAAATAATAGCAACTTTAAATCGTGAAACGTGAAACAACAATTTTTGCATTTTCTTATATTAGTTCTAGCATACAATTAAGTTTTCTCTGAAACTAGTCGGTAGAGTTGGCTAAAATTATCAATATTAGTTTTATGTTATGTAACGCTGGTTAATTTGGTCCGTTCTTATCACTTTTCTAAAATAATAGCAACTTTAAATCGTGAAACGTGAAACAACAATGTTTGCATTTTCTTATATTAGTTCTAGCATACAATTAAGTTTTCTCTTAAACTAGTCGGTAGAGTTGGCTAAAATTATCAATATTAGTTTCATGTTATGTAAAGCTGGTTAATTTGGTCCGTTCTTATCACTTTTCTAAAATAATAGCAACTTTAAATCGTGAAACGTGAAACAACAATATTTGCATTTTCTTATATTAGTTCTAGCATACAATTAAGTTTTCTCTGAAACTAGTCGGTAGAGTTGGCTAAAATTATCAATATTAGTTTTATGTTATGTAACGCTGGTTAATTTGGTCCGTTCTTATCACTTTTCTAAAATAATAGCAACTTTAAATCGTGAAACGTGAAACAACAATGTTTGCATTTTCTTATATTAGTTCTAGCATACAATTAAGTTTTCTCTGAAACTAGTCGGTAGAGTTGGCTAAAATTATCAATATTAGTTTCATGTTATGTAAAGCTGATAAACCTGGTCCGTTCTTATCACTTTTCTAAAATAATAGCAACTTTAAATCGTGAAACGTGAAACAACAATGTTTGCATTTTCTTATATTAGTTCTAGCATACAATTAAGTTTTCTCTGAAACTAGTCGGTAGAGTTGGCTAAAATTATCAATATTAGTTTCATGTTATGTAAAGCTGGTTAGTTTGGTCCGTTCTTATCACTTTTCTAAAATAATAGCAACTTTAAATCTTGAAACGTGAAACAACAATGTTTGCATTTTCTTATATTAGTTCTAGCATACAATTAAGTTTTCTCTGAAACTAGTCGGTAGAGTTGGCTAAAATTATCAATATTAGTTTTATGTTATGTAACGCTGGTTAATTTGGTCCGTTCTTATCACTTTTCTAAAATAATAGCAACTTTAAATCGTGAAACGTGAAACAACAATGTTTGCATTTTCTTATATTAGTTCTAGCATACAATTAAGTTTTCTCTGAAACTAGTCGGTAGAGTTGGCTAAAATTATCAATATTAGTTTCATGTTATGTAAAGCAGGTTAATTTGGTCCGTTCTTATCACTTTTCTAAAATAATAGCAACTTTAAATCGTGAAACGTGAAACAACAATGTTTGCATTTTCTTATATTAGTTCTAGCATACAATTAAGTTTTCTCTGAAACTAGTCGGTAGAGTTGGCTAAAAATATCAATATTAGTTTCATGTTATGTAAAGCTGGTTAATTTGGTCCGTTCTTATCACTTTTCTAAAATAATAGCAACTTTAAATCGTGAAACGTGAAACAACAATGTTTGCATTTTCTTATATTAGTTCTAGCATACAATTAAGTTTTCTCTGAAACTAGTCGGTAGAGTTGGCTAAAATTATCAATATTAGTTTTGTGTTATGTAAAGCTGATAAACTTGGTCCGTTCTTATCACTTTTCTAAAATAATAGCAACTTTGAATCGTGAAACGTGAAACAACAATGTTTGCATTTTCTTATATTAGTTCTAGCATACAATTAAGTTTTCTCTGAAACTAGTCGGTAGAGTTGGCTAAAATTATCAATATTAGTTTTATGTTATGTAACGCTGGTTAATTTGGTCCGTTCTTATCACTTTTCTAAAATAATAGCAACTTTAAATCGTGAAACGTGAAACAACAATGTTTGCATTTTCTTATATTAGTTCTAGCATACAATTAAGTTTTCTCTGAAACTAGTCGGTAGAGTTGGCTAAAATTATCAATATTAGTTTTACGTTATGTAACGCTGGTTAATTTGGCCCGTTCTTATCACTTTTCTAAAATAATAGCAACTTTAAATCGTGAAACGTGAAACAACAATGTTTGCATTTTCTTATATTAGTTCTAGCATACAATTAAGTTTTCTCTGAAACTAGTCGATAGAGTTGGCTAAAATTATCAATATTAGTTTTGTGTTATGTAAAGCTGATAAACTTGGTCCGTTCTTATCACTTTTCTAAAATAATAGCAACTTTGAATCGTGAAACGTGAAACAACAATGTTTGCATTTTCTTATATTAGTTCTAGCATACAATTAAGTTTTCTCTGAAACTAGTCGGTAGAGTTGGCTAAAATTATCAATATTAGTTTCATGTTATGTAAAGCTGGTTAATTTGGTCCGTTCTTATCACTTTTCTAAAATAATAGCAACTTTAAATCGTGAAACGTGAAACAACAATGTTTGCATTTTCTTATATTAGTTCTAGCATACAATTAAGTTTTCTCTGAAACTAGTCGGTAGAGTTGGCTAAAATTATCAATATTAGTTTCATGTTATGTAAAGCTGGTTAATTTGGTCCGTTCTTATCACTTTTCTAAAATAATAGCAACTTTAAATCGTGAAACGTGAAACAACAATATTTGCATTTTCTTATATTAGTTCTAGCATACAATTAAGTTTTCTCTGAAACTAGTCGGTAGAGTTGGGTAAAATTATCAATATTAGTTTTATGTTATGTAACGCTGGTTAATTTGGTCCGTTCTTATCACTTTTCTAAAATAATAGCAACTTTAAATCGTGAAACGTGAAACAACAATGTTTGCATTTTCTTATATTAGTTCTAGCATACAATTAAGTTTTCTCTGAAACTAGTCGGTAGAGTTGGCTAAAATTATCAATATTAGTTTCATGTTATGTAAAGCTGGTTAATTTGGTCCGTTCTTATCACTTTTCTAAAATAATAGCAACTTTAAATCGTGAAACGTGAAACAACAATGTTTGCATGTTCTTATATTAGTTCTAGCATACAATTAAGTTTTCTCTGAAACTAGTCGGTAGAGTTGGCTAAAATTATCAATATTAGTTTCATGTTATGTAAAGCTGGTTAATTTGGTCCGTTCTTATCACTTTTCTAAAATAATAGCAACTTTAAATCGTGAAACGTGAAACAACAATGTTTGCATTTTCTTATATTCGTTCTAGAATACAATTAAGTTTTCTCTGAAACTAGTCGGTAGAGTTGGCTAAAATTATCAATATTAGTTTCATGTTATGTAAAGCTGGTTAATTTGGTCCGTTCTTATCACTTTTCTAAAATAATAGCAACTTTAAATCGTGAAACGTGAAACAACAATGTTTGCATTTTCTTATATTAGTTCTAGCATACAATTAAGTTTTCTCTGAAACTAGTCGGTAGAGTTGGCTAAAATTATCAATATTAGTTTCATGTTATGTAAAGCTGGTTAATTTGGTCCGTTCTTATCACTTTTCTAAAATAATAGCAACTTTAAATCGTGAAACGTGAAACAACAATGTTTGCATTTTCTTATATTAGTTCTAGCATACAAATAAGTTTTCTCTGAAACTAGTCGGTAGAGTTGGCTAAAATTATCAATATTAGTTTCATGTTATGTAAAGCTGGTTAATTTGGTCCGTTCTTATCACTTTTCTAAAATAATAGCAACTTTAAATCATGAAACGTGAAACAACAATGTTTGCATTTTCTTATATTAGTTCTAGCATACAATTAAGTTTTCTCTGAAACTAGTCGGTAGAGTTGGCTAAAATTATCAATATTAGTTTCATGTTATGTAAAGCTGGTTAATTTGGTCCGTTCTTATCACTTTTCTAAAATAATAGCAACTTTAAATCGTGAAACGTGAAACAACAATGTTTGCATTTTCTTATATTAGTTCTAGCATACAATTAAGTTTTCTCTGAAACTAGTCGGTAGAGTTGGCTAAAATTATCAATATTAGTTTCATGTTATGTAAAGCTGGTTAATTTGGTCCGTTCTTATCACTTTTCTAAAATAATAGCAACTTTAAATCGTGAAACGTGAAACAACAATGTTTGCATTTTCTTATATTAGTTCTAGCATACAATTAAGTTTTCTCTGAAACTAGTCGGTAGAGTTGGCTAAAATTATCAATATTAGTTTCATGTTATGTAAAGCTGGTTAATTTGGTCCGTTCTTATCACTTTTCTAAAATAATAGCAACTTTAAATCGTGAAACGTGAAACAACAATATTTGCATTTTCTTATATTAGTTCTAGCATACAATTAAGTTTTCTCTGAAACTAGTCGGTAGAGTTGGCTAAAATTATCAATATTAGTTTTATGTTATGTAACGCTGGTTAATTTGGTCCGTTCTTATCACTTTTCTAAAATAATAGCAACTTTAAATCGTGAAACGTGAAACAACAATGTTTGCATTTTCTTATATTAGTTCTAGCATACAATTAAGTTTTCTTTGAAACTAGTCGGTAGAGTTGGCTAAAATTATCAATATTAGTTTCATGTTATGTAAAGCTGGTTAATTTGGTCCGTTCTTATCACTTTTCTAAAATAATAGCAACTTTAAATCGTGAAACGTGAAACAACAATGTTTGCATTTTCTTATATTAGTTCTAGCATACAATTAAGTTTTCTCTGAAACTAGTCGGTAGAGTTGGCTAAAATTATCAATATTAGTTTCATGTTATGTAAAGCTGATAAACCTGGTCCGTTCTTATCACTTTTCTAAAATAATAGCAACTTTAAATCGTGAAACGTGAAACAACAATGTTTGCATTTTCTTATATTAGTTCTAGCATACAAATAAGTTTTTTCTGAAACTAGTCGGTAGAGTTGGCTAAAATTATCAATATTAGTTTCATGTTATGTAAAGCTGGTTAATTTGGTCCGTTCTTATCACTTTTCTAAAATAATAGCAACTTTAAATCGTGAAACGTGAAACAACAATGTTTGCATTTTCTTATACTGCCTCTAGCATACAATTAAGTTTTCTCTGAAACTAGTCGGTAGAGTTGGCTAAAATTATCAATATTAGTTTCATGTTATGTAAAGCTGGTTAATTTGGTCCGTTCTTATCACTTTTCTAAAATAATAGCAACTTTAAATCGTGAAACGTGAAACAACAATGTTTGCATTTTCTTATATTAGTTCTAGCATACAATTAAGTTTTCTCTGAAACTAGTCGGTAGAGTTGGCTAAAATTATCAATATTAGTTTCATGTTATGTAAAGCTGGTTAATTTGGTCCGTTCTTATCACTTTTCTAAAATAATAGCAACTTTAAATCGTGAAACGTGAAACAACAATGTTTGCATTTTCTTATATTAGTTCTAGCATACAATTAAGTTTTCTCTGAAACTAGTCGGTAGAGTTGGCTAAAATTATCAATATTAGTTTCATGTTATGTAAAGCTGGTTAATTTGGTCCGTTCTTATCACTTTTCTAAAATAATAGCAACTTTAAATCGTGAAACGTGAAACAACAATATTTGCATTTTCTTATATTAGTTCTAGCATACAATTAAGTTTTCTCTGAAACTAGTCGGTAGAGTTGGCTAAAATTATCAATATTAGTTTTATGTTATGTAACGCTGGTTAATTTGGTCCGTTCTTATCACTTTTCTAAAATAATAGCAACTTTAAATCGTGAAACGTGAAACAACAATGTTTGCATTTTCTTATATTAGTTCTAGCATACAATTAAGTTTTCTCTGAAACTAGTCGGTAGAGTTGGCTAAAATTATCAATATTAGTTTCATGTTATGTAAAGCTGATAAACCTGGTCCGTTCTTATCACTTTTCTAAAATAATAGCAACTTTAAATCGTGAAACGTGAAACAACAATATTTGCATTTTCTTATATTAGTTCTAGCATACAATTAAGTTTTCTCTGAAACTAGTCGGTAGAGTTGGCTAAAATTATCAATATTAGTTTCATGTTATGTAAAGCTGGTTAATTTGGTCCGTTCTTATCACTTTTCTAAAATAATAGCAACTTTAAATCGTGAAACGTGAAACAACAATGTTTGCATTTTCTTATATTAGTTCTAGCATACAATTAAGTTTTCTCTGAAACTAGTCGGTAGAGTTGGCTAAAATTATCAATATTAGTTTCATGTTATGTAAAGCTGGTTAATTTGGTCCGTTCTTATCACTTTTCTAAAATAATAGCAACTTTAAATCGTGAAACGTGAAACAACAATGTTTGCATTTTCTTATATTAGTTCTAGCATACAATTAAGTTTTCTCTGAAACTAGTCGGTAGAGTTGGCTAAAATTATCAATATTAGTTTCATGTTATGTAAAGCTGGTTAATTTGGTCCGTTCGTATCACTTTTCTAAAATAATAGCAACTTTAAATCGTGAAACGTGAAACAACAATGTTTGCATTTTCTTATATTAGTTCTAGCATACAATTAAGTTTTCTCTGAAACTAGTCGGTAGAGTTGGCTAAAATTATCAATATTAGTTTCATGTTATGTAAAGCTGGTTAATTTGGTCCGTTCTTATCACTTTTCTAAAATAATAGCAACTTTAAATCGTGAAACGTGAAACAACAATGTTTGCATTTTCTTATATTAGTTCTAGCATACAATTAAGTTTTCTCTGAAACTAGTCGGTAGAGTTGGCTAAAATTATCAATATTAGTTTCATGTTATGTAAAGCTGGTTAATTTGGTCCGTTCTTATCACTTTTCTAAAATAATAGCAACTTTAAATCGTGAAACGTGAAACAACAATATTTGCATTTTCTTATATTAGTTCTAGCATACAATTAAGTTTTCTCTGAAACTAGTCGGTAGAGTTGGCTAAAATTATCAATATTAGTTTTATGTTATGTAAAGCTGGTTAATTTGGTCCGGTCTTATCACTTTTCTAAAATAATAGCAACTTTAAATCGTGAAACGTGAAACAACAATGTTTGCATTTTCTTATATTAGTTCTAGCATACAATTAAGTTTTCTTTGAAACTAGTCGGTAGAGTTGGCTAAAATTATCAATATTAGTTTCATGTTATGTAAAGCTGGTTAATTTGGTCCGTTCTTATCACTTTTCTAAAATAATAGCAACTTTAAATCGTGAAACGTGAAACAACAATGTTTGCATTTTCTTATATTAGTTCTAGCATACAATTAAGTTTTCTCTGAAACTAGTCGGTAGAGTTGGCTAAAATTATCAATATTAGTTTCATGTTATGTAAAGCTGATAAACCTGGTCCGTTCTTATCACTTTTCTAAAATTATAGCAACTTTAAATCGTGAAACGTGAAACAACAATATTTGCATTTTCTTATATTAGTTCTAGCATACAATTAAGTTTTCTCTGAAACTAGTCGGTAGAGTTGGCTAAAATTATCAATATTAGTTTTATGTTATGTAACGCTGGTTAATTTGGTCCGTTCTTATCACTTTTCTAAAATAATAGCAACTTTAAATCGTGAAACGTGAAACAACAATGTTTGCATTTTCTTATATTAGTTCTAGCATACAATTAAGTTTTCTCTGAAACTAGTCGGTAGAGTTGGCTAAAATTATCAATATTAGTTTTGTGTTATGTAAAGCTGATAAACTTGGTCCGTTCTTATCACTTTTCTAAAATAATAGCAACTTTAAATCGTGAAACGTGAAACAACAATGTTTGCATTTTCTTATATTAGTTCTAGCATACAATTAAGTTTTCTCTGAAACTAGTCGGTAGAGTTGGCTAAAATTATCAATATTAGTTTTATGTTATGTAAAGCTGGTTAATTTGGTCCGTTCTTATCACTTTTCTAAAATAATAGCAACTTTAAATCGTGAAACGTGAAACAACAATGTTTGCATTTTCTTATATTAGTTCTAGCATACAATTAAGTTTTCTCTGAAACTAGTCGGTAGAGTTGGCTAAAATTAACAATATTAGTTTCATGTTATGTAAAGCTGGTTAATTTGGTCCGTTCTTATCACTTTTCTAAAATAATAGCAACTTTAAATCGTGAAACGTGAAACAACAATGTTTGCATTTTCTTATATTAGTTCTAGCATACAATTAAGTTTTCTCTGAAACTAGTCGGTAGAGTTGGCTAAAATTATCAATATTAGTTTTATGTTAAGTAAAGCTGGTTAATTTGGTCAGTTCTTATCACTTTTCTAAAATAATAGCAACTTTAAATCGTGAAACGTGAAACAACACTGTTTGCATTTTCTTATATTAGTTCTAGCATACAATTAAGTTTTCTCTGAAACTAGTCGGTAGAGTTGGCTAAAATTATCAATATTAGTTTTATGTTAAGTAAAGCTGGTTAATTTGGTCAGTTCTTATCACTTTTCTAAAATAATAGCAACTTTAAATCGTGAAACGTGAAACAACAATGTTTGCATTTTCTTATATTAGTTCTAGCATACAATTAAGTTTTCTCTGAAACTAGTCGGTAGAGTTGGCTAAAATTATCAATATTAGTTTTATGTTATGTAACGCTGGTTAATTTGGTCCGTTCTTATCACTTTTCTAAAATAATAGCAACTTTAAATCGGGAAACGTGAAACAACAATGTTTGCATTTTCTTATATTAGTTCTAGCATACAATTAAGTTTTCTCTGAAACTAGTCGGTAGAGTTGGCTAAAATTATCAATATTAGTTTCATGTTATGTAAAGCTGGTTAATTTGGTCCGTTCTTATCACTTTTCTAAAATAATAGCAATTTTAAATCGTGAAACGTGAAACAACACTGTTTGCATTTTCTTACATTAGTTCTAGCATACAATTAAGTTTTCTCTGAAACTAGTCGGTAGAGTTGGCTAAAATTATCAATATTAGTTTCATGTTATGTAAAGCTGGTTAATTTGGTCCGTTCTTATCACTTTTCTAAAATAATAGCAACTTTAAATCGTGAAACGTGAAACAACAATGTTTGCATTTTCTTATATTAGTTCTAGCATACAATTAAGTTTTCTCTGAAACTAGTCGGTAGAGTTGGCTAAAATTATCAATATTAGTTTCATGTTATGTAAAGCTGGTTAATTTGGTCCGTTCTTATCACTTTTCTAAAATAATAGCAACTTTAAATCGTGAAACGTGAAACAACAATGTTTGCATGTTCTTATATTAGTTCTAGCATACAATTAAGTTTTCTCTGAAACTAGTCGGTAGAGTTGGCTAAAATTATCAATATTAGTTTCATGTTATGTAAAGCTGGTTAATTTGGTCCGTTCTTATCACTTTTCTAAAATAATAGCAACTTTAAATCGTGAAACGTGAAACAACAATGTTTGCATTTTCTTATATTAGTTCTAGAATACAATTAAGTTTTCTCTGAAACTAGTCGGTAGAGTTGGCTAAAATTATCAATATTAGTTTCATGTTATGTAACGCTGGTTAATTTGGTCCGTTCTTATCACTTTTCTAAAATAATAGCAACTTTAAATCGTGAAACGTGAAACAACAATGTTTGCATGTTCTTATATTAGTTCTAGCATACAATTAAGTTTTCTCTGAAACTAGTCGGTAGAGTTGGCTAAAATTATCAATATTAGTTTCATGTTATGTAAAGCTCGTTAATTTGGTCCGTTCTTATCACTTTTCTAAAATAATAGCAACTTTAAATCGTGAAACGTGAAACAACAATGTTTGCATTTTCTTATATTAGTTCTAGCATACAATTAAGTTTTCTCTGAAACTAGTCGGTAGAGTTGGCTAAAATTATCAATATTAGTTTCATGTTATGTAAAGCTGGTTAATTTGGTCCGTTCGTATCACTTTTCTAAAATAATAGCAACTTTAAATCGTGAAACGTGAAACAACAATGTTTGCATTTTCTTATATTAGTTCTAGCATACAATTAAGTTTTCTCTGAAACTAGTCGGTAGAGTTGGCTAAAATTATCAATATTAGTTTCATGTTATGTAAAGCTGGTTAATTTGGTCCGTTCTTATCACTTTTCTAAAATAATAGCAACTTTAAATCGTGAAACGTGAAACAACAATGTTTGCATTTTCTTATATTAGTTCTAGCATACAATTAAGTTTTCTCTGAAACTAGTCGGTAGAGTTGGCTAAAATTATCAATATTAGTTTCATGTTATGTAAAGCTGGTTAATTTGGTCCGTTCTTATCACTTTTCTAAAATAATAGCAACTTTAAATCGTGAAACGTGAAACAACAATATTTGCATTTTCTTATATTAGTTCTAGCATACAATTAAGTTTTCTCTGAAACTAGTCGGTAGAGTTGGCTAAAATTATCAATATTAGTTTTATGTTATGTAAAGCTGGTTAATTTGGTCCGGTCTTATCACTTTTCTAAAATAATAGCAACTTTAAATCGTGAAACGTGAAACAACAATGTTTGCATTTTCTTATATTAGTTCTAGCATACAATTAAGTTTTCTTTGAAACTAGTCGGTAGAGTTGGCTAAAATTATCAATATTAGTTTCATGTTATGTAAAGCTGGTTAATTTGGTCCGTTCTTATCACTTTTCTAAAATAATAGCAACTTTAAATCGTGAAACGTGAAACAACAATGTTTGCATTTTCTTATATTAGTTCTAGCATACAATTAAGTTTTCTCTGAAACTAGTCGGTAGAGCTGGCTAAAATTATCAATATTAGTTTCATGTTATGTAAAGCTGATAAACCTGGTCCGTTCTTATCACTTTTCTAAAATTATAGCAACTTTAAATCGTGAAACGTGAAACAACAATATTTGCATTTTCTTATATTAGTTCTAGCATACAATTAAGTTTTCTCTGAAACTAGTCGGTAGAGTTGGCTAAAATTATCAATATTAGTTTTATGTTATGTAACGCTGGTTAATTTGGTCCGTTCTTATCACTTTTCTAAAATAATAGCAACTTTAAATCGTGAAACGTGAAACAACAATGTTTGCATTTTCTTATATTAGTTCTAGCATACAATTAAGTTTTCTCTGAAACTAGTCGGTAGAGTTGGCTAAAATTATCAATATTAGTTTTGTGTTATGTAAAGCTGATAAACTTGGTCCGTTCTTATCACTTTTCTAAAATAATAGCAACTTTAAATCGTGAAACGTCAAACAACAATGTTTGCATTTTCTTATATTAGTTCTAGCATACAATTAAGTTTTCTCTGAAACTAGTCGGTAGAGTTGGCTAAAATTATCAATATTAGTTTCATGTTATGTAAAGCTGGTTAATTTGGTCCGTTCTTATCACTTTTCTAAAATAATAGCAACTTTAAATCGTGAAACGTGAAACAACAATATTTGCATTTTCTTATATTAGTTCTAGCATACAATTAAGTTTTCTCTGAAACTAGTCGGTAGAGTTGGGTAAAATTATCAATATTAGTTTTATGTTATGTAACGCTGGTTAATTTGGTCCGTTCTTATCACTTTTCTAAAATAATAGCAACTTTAAATCGTGAAACGTGAAACAACAATGTTTGCATTTTCTTATATTAGTTCTAGCATACAATTAAGTTTTCTCTGAAACTAGTCGGTAGAGTTGGCTAAAATTATCAATATTAGTTTCATGTTATGTAAAGCTGGTTAATTTGGTCCGTTCTTATCACTTTTCTAAAATAATAGCAACTTTAAATCGTGAAACGTGAAACAACAATGTTTGCATGTTCTTATATTAGTTCTAGCATACAATTAAGTTTTCTCTGAAACTAGTCGGTAGAGTTGGCTAAAATTATCAATATTAGTTTCATGTTATGTAAAGCTGGTTAATTTGGTCCGGTTCTTATCACTTTTCTAAAATAATAGCAACTTTAAATCGTGAAACGTGAAACAACAATGTTTGCATTTTCTTATATTAGTTCTAGAATACAATTAAGTTTTCTCTGAAACTAGTCGGTAGAGTTGGCTAAAATTATCAATATTAGTTTCATGTTATGTAACGCTGGTTAATTTGGTCCGTTCTTATCACTTTTCTAAAATAATAGCAACTTTAAATCGTGAAACGTGAAACAACAATGTTTGCATGTTCTTATATTAGTTCTAGCATACAATTAAGTTTTCTCTGAAACTAGTCGGTAGAGTTGGCTAAAATTATCAATATTAGTTTCATGTTATGTAAAGCTGGTTAATTTGGTTCGTTCTTATCACTTTTCTAAAATAATAGCAACTTTAAATCGTGAAACGTGAAACAACAATGTTTGCATTTTCTTATATTAGTTCTAGAATACAATTAAGTTTTCTCTGAAACTAGTCGGTAGAGTTGGCTAAAATTATCAATATTAGTTTCATGTTATGTAACGCTGGTTAATTTGGTCCGTTCTTATCACTTTTCTAAAATAATAGCAACTTTAAATCGTGAAACGTGAAACAACAATGTTTGCATTTTCTTATATTAGTTCTAGCATACAATTAAGTTTTCTCTGAAACTAGTCGGTAGAGTTGGCTAAAATTATCAATATTAGTTTCATGTTATATAAAGCTGGTTAATTTGGTCCGTTCTTATCACTTTTCTAAAATAATAGCAACTTTAAATCGTGAAACGTGAAACAACAATGTTTGCATTTTCTTATATTAGTTCTAGCATACAATTAAGTTTTCTCTGAAACTAGTCGGTAGAGTTGGCTAAAATTATCAATATTAGTTTCATGTTATGTAAAGCTGGTTAATTTGGTCCGTTCTTATCACTTTTCTAAAATAATAGCAACTTTAAATCGTGAAACGTGAAACAACAATTTTTGCATTTTCTTATATTAGTTCTAGCATACAATTAAGTTTTCTCTGAAACTAGTCGGTAGAGTTGGCTAAAATTATCAATATTAGTTTTATGTTATGTAACGCTGGTTAATTTGGTCCGTTCTTATCACTTTTCTAAAATAATAGCAACTTTAAATCGTGAAACGTGAAACAACAATGTTTGCATTTTCTTATATTAGTTCTAGCATACAATTAAGTTTTCTCTGAAACTAGTCGGTAGAGTTGGCTAAAATTATCAATATTAGTTTCATGTTATGTAACGCTGGTTAATTTGGTCCGTTCTTATCACTTTTCTAAAATAATAGCAACTTTAAATCGTGAAACGTGAAACAACAATGTTTGCATTTTCTTATATTAGTTCTAGCATACAATTAAGTTTTCTCTGAAACTAGTCGGTAGAGTTGGGTAAAATTATCAATATTAGTTTTATGTTACGTAACGCTGGTTAATTTGGTCCGTTCTTATCACTTTTCTAAAATAATAGCAACTTTAAATCGTGAAACGTGAAACAACAATGTTTGCATTTTCTTATATTAGTTCTAGCATACAATTAAGTTTTCTCTGAAACTAGTCGGTAGAGTTGGCTAAAATTATCAATATTAGTTTCATGTTATGTAAAGCTGGTTAATTTGGTCCGTTCTTATCACTTTTCTAAAATAATAGCAACTTTAAATTGTGAAACGTGAAACAACAATGTTTGCATTTTCTTATATTAGTTCTAGCATACAATTAAGTTTTCTCTGAAACTAGTCGGTAGAGTTGGCTAAAATTATCAATATTAGTTTTATGTTATGTAACGCTGGTTAATTTGGTCCGTTCTTATCACTTTTCTAAAATAATAGCATCTTTAAATCGTGAAACGTGAAACAACAATGTTTGCATTTTCTTATATCAGTTCTAGCATACAATTAAGTTTTCTCTGAAACTAGTCGGTAGAGTTGGCTAAAATTATCAATATTAGTTTCATGTTATGTAAAGCTGGTTAATTTGGTCCGTTCTTATCACTTTTCTAAAATAATAGCAACTTTAAATCATGAAACGTGAAACAACAATGTTTGCATTTTCTTATATCAGTTCTAGCATACAATTAAGTTTTCTCTGAAACTAGTCGGTAGAGTTGGCTAAAATTATCAATATTAGTTTTATGTTATGTAACGCTGGTTAATTTGGTCCGTTCTTATCACTTTTCTAAAATAATAGCAACTTTAAATCGTGAAACGTGAAACAACAATGTTTGCATTTTCTTATATTAGTTCTAGCATACAATTAAGTTTTCTCTGAAACTAGTCGGTAGAGTTGGCTAAAATTATCAATATTAGTTTCATGTTATGTAAAGCTGGTTAATTTGGTCCGTTCTTATCACTTTTCTAAAATAATAGCAACTTTAAATCTTGAAACATGAAACAACAATGTTTGCATTTTCTTATATTAGTTCTAGCATACAATTAAGTTTTCTCTGAAACTGGTCGGTAGAGTTGGCTAAAATTATCAATATTAGTTTCATGTTATGTAAAGCTGGTTAATTTGGTCCGTTCTTATCACTTTTCTAAAATAATAGCAACTTTAAATCGTGAAACGTGAAACAACAATATTTGCATTTTCTTATATTAGTTCTAGCATACAATTAAGTTTTCTCTGAAACTAGTCGGTAGAGTTGGCTAAAATTATCAATATTAGTTTTATGTTATGTACCGCTGGTTAATTTGGTCCGTTCTTATCACTTTTCTAAAATAATAGCAACTTTAAATCGTGAAACGTGAAACAACAATGTTTGCATTTTCTTATATTAGTTCTAGCATACAATTAAGTTTTCTTTGAAACTAGTCGGTAGAGTTGGCTAAAATTATCAATATTAGTTTCATGTTATGTAAAGCTGGTTAATTTGGTCCGTTCTTATCACTTTTCTAAAATAATATCAACTTTAAATCGTGAAACGTGAAACAACAATGTTTGCATTTTCTTATATTAGTTCTAGCATACAATTAAGTTTTCTCTGAAACTAGTCGGTAGATTTGGCTAAAATTATCAATATTAGTTTCATGTTATGTAAAGCTGATAAACTTGGTCCGTTCTTATCACTTTTCTAAAATAATAGCAACTTTAAATCGTGAAACGTGAAACAACAATGTTTGCATTTTCTTATATTAGTTCTAGCATACAATTAAGTTTTCTCTGAAACTAATCGGTAGAGTTGGCTAAAATTATCAATATTAGTTTTGTGTTATGTAAAGCTGGTTAATTTGGTCCGTTCTTATCACTTTTCTAAAATAATAGCAACTTTAAATCGTGAAACGTGAAACAACAATGTTTGCATTTTCTTATATTAGTTCTAGCATACAATTAAGTTTTCTCTGAAACTAGTCGGTAGAGTTGGCTAAAATTATCAATATTAGTTTTATGTTATGTAACGCTGGTTAATTTGGTCCGTTCTTATCACTTTTCTAAAATAATAGCAACTTTAAATCGTGAAACGTGAAACAACAATGTTTGCATTTTCTTATATTAGTTCTAGCATACAATTAAGTTTTCTCTGAAACTAGTCGGTAGAGTTGGCTAAAATTATCAATATTAGTTTTGTGTTATGTAAAGCTGATAAACTTGGTCCGTTCTTATCACTTTTCTAAAATAATAGCAACTTTAAATCGTGAAACGTGAAACAACAATGTTTGCATTTTCTTATATTAGTTCTAGCATACAATTAAGTTTTCTCTGAAACTAGTCGGTAGAGTTGGCTAAAATTATCAATATTAGTTTTGTGTTATGTAAAGCTGATAAACTTGGTCCGTTCTTATCACTTTTCTAAAATAATAGCAACTTTAAATCGTGAAACGTGAAACAACAATGTTTGCATTTTCTTATATTAGTTCTAGCATACAATTAAGTTTTCTCTGAAACTAGTCGGTAGAGTTGGCTAAAATTATCAATATTAGTTTCATGTTATGTAAAGCTGATAAACTTGGTCCATTCTTATCACTTTTCTAAAATAATAGCAACTTTAAATCGTGAAACGTGAAACAACAATGTTTGCATTTTCTTATATTAGTTCTAGCATACAATTAAGTTTTCTCTGAAACTAGTCGGTAGAGTTGGCTAAAATTATCAATATTAGTTTTGTGTTATGTAAAGCTGATAAACTTGGTCCGTTCTTATCACTTTTCTAAAATAATAGCAACTTTAAATCGTGAAACGTGAAACAACAATGTTTGCATTTTCTTATATTAGTTCTAGCATACAATTAAGTTTTCTCTGAAACTAGTCGGTAGAGTTGGCTAAAATTATCAATATTAGTTTTATGTTATGTAACGCTGGTTAATTTGGTCCGTTCTTATCACTTTTCTAAAATAATAGCAACTTTAAATCGTGAAACGTCAAACAACAATGTTTGCATTTTCTTATATTAGTTCTAGCATACAATTAAGTTTTCTCTGAAACTAGTCGGTAGAGTTGGCTAAAATTATCAATATTAGTTTTATGTTATGTAACGCTGGTTAATTTGGTCCGTTCTTATCACTTTTCTAAAATAATAGCAACTTTAAATCGTGAAACGTGAAACAACAATGTTTGCATTTTCTTATATTAGTTCTAGCATACAATTAAGTTTTCTCTGAAACTAGTCGGTAGAGTTGGCTAAAATTATCAATATTAGTTTCATGTTATGTAAAGCTGGTTAATTTGGTCCGTTCTTATCACTTTTCTAAAATAATAGCAACTTTAAATCGTGAAACGTGAAACAACAATGTTTGCATTTTCTTATATTAGTTCTAGCATACAATTAAGTTTTCTCTGAAACTAGTCGGTAGAGTTGGCTAAAATTATCAATATTAGTTTCATGTCATGTAAAGCTGGTTAATTTGGTCCGTTCTTATCACTTTTCTAAAATAATAGCAACTTTAAATCGTGAAACGTGAAACAACAATGTTTGCATTTTCTTATATTAGTTCTAGCATACAATTAAGTTTTCTCTGAAACTAGTCGGTAGAGTTGGCTAAAATTATCAATATTAGTTTCATGTTATGTAAAGCTGGTTAATTTGGTCCGTTCTTATCACTTTTCTAAAATAATAGCAACTTTAAATCTTGAAACGTGAAACAACAATGTTTGCATTTTCTTATATTAGTTCTAGCATACAATTAAGTTTTCTCTGAAACTAGTCGGTAGAGTTGGCTAAAATTATCAATATTAGTTTCGTGTTATGTAACGCTGGTTAATATGGTCCGTTCTTATCACTTTTCTAAAATAATAGCAACTTTAAATCGTGAAACGTGAAACAACCATGTTTGCATTTTCTTATATTAGTTCTAGCATACAATTAAGTTTTCTCTGAAACTAGTCGGTAGAGTTGGCTAAAATTATAAATATTAATAACAGCAACTTTAAATCGTGAAACGTGAAACAACCATGTTTGCATTTTCTTATATTAGTTCTAGCATACAATTAAGTTTTCTCTGAAACTAGGCGGTAGAGTTGGCTAAAATTATCAATATTAGTTTGATGTTATGTAAAGCTGGTTAATTTGGTCCGTTCTTATCACTTTTCTAAAATAATAGCAACTTTAAATTGTGAAACGTGAAACAACAATGTTTGCATTTTCTTATATTAGTTCTAGCATACAATTAAGTTTTCTCTGAAACTAGTCGGTAGAGTTGGCTAAAATTATCAATATTAGTTTTATGTTATGTAACGCTGGTTAATTTGGTCCGTTCTTATCACTTTTCTAAAATAATAGCAACTTTAAATCGTGAAACGTGAAACAACAATGTTTGCATTTTCTTATATCAGTTCTAGCATACAATTAAGTTTTCTCTGAAACTAGTCGGTAGAGTTGGCTAAAATTATCAATATTAATAATAGCAACTTTAAATCGTGAAACGTGAAACAACCATGTTTGCATTTTCTTATATTCGTTCTAGCATACAATTAAGTTTTCTCTGAAACTAGGCGGTAGAGTTGGCTAAAATTATCAATATTAGTTTCATGTTATGTAAAGCTGGTTAATTTGGTCCGTTCTTATCACTTTTCTAAAATAATAGCAACTTTAAATTGTGAAACGTGAAACAACAATGTTTGCATTTTCTTATATTAGTTCTAGCATACAATTAAGTTTTCTCTGAAACTAGTCGGTAGAGTTGGCTAAAATTATCAATATTAGTTTTATGTTATCTAAAGCTGGTTAATTTGGTCCGTTCTTATCACTTTTCTAAAATAATAGCAACTTTAAATCGTGAAACGTGAAACAACCATGTTTGCATTTTCTTATATTAGTTCTAGCATACAATTAAGTTTTCTCTGAAACTAGTCGGTAGAGTTGGCTAAAATTATCAATATTAGTTTCATGTTATGTAAAGCTGGTTAATTTGGTCCGTTCTTATCACTTTTCTAAAATAATAGCAACTTTAAATTGTGAAACGTGAAACAACAATGTTTGCATTTTCTTATATTAGTTCTAGCATACAATTAAGTTTTCTCTGAAACTAGTCGGTAGAGTTGGCTAAAATTATCAATATTAGTTTTATGTTATGTAACGCTGGTTAATTTGGTCCGTTCTTATCACTTTTCTAAAATAATAGCAACTTTAAATCGTGAAACGTGAAACAACAATGTTTGCATTTTCTTATATCAGTTCTAGCATACAATTAAGTTTTCTCTGAAACTAGTCGGTAGAGTTGGCTAAAATTATCAATATTAATAATAGCAACTTTAAATCGTGAAACGTGAAACAACCATGTTTGCATTTTCTTATATTAGTTCTAGCATACAATTAAGTTTTCTGTGAAACTAGTCGGTAGAGTTGGCTAAAATTATCAATATTAGTTTCATGTTATGTAACGCTGGTTAATTTGGTCCGTTCTTATCACTTTTCTAAAATAATAGCAACTTTAAATCGTGAAACGTGAAACAACAATGTTTGCATTTTCTTATATTAGTTCTAGCATACAATTAAGTTTTCTCTGAAACTAGTCGGTAGAGTTGGCTAAAATTATCAATATTAGTTTCATGTTATGTAAAGCTGGTTAATTTGGTCCGTTCTTATCACTTTTCTAAAATAATAGCAACTTTAAATCGCGAAATGTGAAACAACAATGTTTGCATTTTCTTATATTAGTTCTAGCATACAATTAAGTTTCCTCTGAAACTAGTCGGTAGAGTTGGCTAAAATTATCAATATTAGTTTTATGTTATGTAACGCTGGTTAATTTGGTCCGTTCTTATCACTTTTCTAAAATAATAGCAACTTTAAATCGTGAAACGTGAAACATTAATGTTTGCATTTTCTTATATTAGTTCTAGCATACAATTAAGTTTTCTCTGAAACTAGTCGGTAGAGTTGGCTAAAATTATCAATATTAGTTTCATGTTATGTAAAGCTGGTTAATTTGGTCCGTTCTTATCACTTTTCTAAAATAATAACAACTTTAAATCTTGAAACGTGAAACAACAATGTTTGCATTTTCATATATCAGTTCTAGCATACAATTAAGTTTTCTCTGAAACTAGTCGGTAAAGTTTGCTAAAATTATCAATATTAGTTTCATGTTATGTAAAGCTGGTTAATTTGGTCCGTTCTTATCATTTTTCTAAAATAATAGCAACTTTAAATCGTGAAACGTGAAACAGCAATGTTTGCATTTTCTTATATTAGTTCTAGCATACAATTAAGTTTTCTCTGAAACTAGTCGGTAGAGTTGGCTAAAATTATCAATATTAGTTTCATGTTATGTAAAGCTGGTTAATTTGGTCCGTTCTTATCACTTTTCTAAAATAATAGCAACTTTAAATCGTGAAACGTGAAACAGCAATGTTTGCATTTTCTTATATTAGTTCTAGCATACAATTAAGTTTTCTCTGAAACTAGTCGGTAGAGTTGGCTAAAATTATCAATATTAGTTTCATGTTATGTAAAGCTGGTTAATTTGGTCCGTTCTTATCACTTTTCTAAAATAATAACAACTTTAAATCTTGAAACGTGAAACAACAATGTTTGCATTTTCTTATATCAGTTCTAGCATACAATTAAGTTTTCTCTGAAACTAGTCGGTAAAGTTTGCTAAAATTATCAATATTAGTTTCATGTTATGTAAAGCTGGTTAATTTGGTCCGTTCTTATCATTTTTCTAAAATAATAGCAACTTTAAATCGTGAAACGTGAAACAACAATGTTTGCATTTTCTTATATTAGTTCTAGCATACAATTAAGTTTTCTCTGAAACTAGTCGGTAGAGTTGGCTAAAATTATCAATATTAGTTTCATGTTATGTAAAGCTGGTTAATTTGGTCCGTTCTTATCACTTTTCTAAAATAATAGCAACTTTAAATCTTGAAACGTGAATCAACAATGTTTGCATTTTCTTATATGAGTTCTAGCATACAATTAAGTTTTCTCTGAAACTAGTCGGTAAAGTTTGCTAAAATTATCAATATTAGTTTCATGTTATGTAAGCTGGTTAATTTGGTCCGTGCTTATCATTTTTCTAAAATAATAGCAACTTTAAATCTTGAAACGTGAATCAACAATGTTTGCATTTTCTTATATGAGTTCTAGCATACAATTAAGTTTTCTCTGAAACTGGTCGGTAAAGTTTGCTAAAATTATCAATATTAGTTTCATGTTATGTAAAGCTGGTTAATTTGGTCCGTGCTTATCATTTTTCTAAAATAATAGCAACTTTAAATCGTGAAACGTGAAACAACAATGTTTGCATTTTCTTATATTAGTTCTAGCATACAATTAAGTTTTCTCTGAAACTAGTCGGTAGAGTTGGCTAAAATTATCAATATTAGTTTCATGTTATGTAAAGCTGGTTAATTTGGTCCGTTCTTATCACTTTTCTAAAATAATAGCAACTTTAAATCGTGAAACGTGAAACAACAATGTTTGCATTTTCTTATATCAGTTCTAGCATACAATTAAGTTTTCTCTGAAACTAGTCGGTAGAGTTGGCTAAAATTATCAATATTAGTTTTATGTTATGTAACGCTGGTTAATTTGGTCCGTTCTTATCACTTTTCTAAAATAATAGCAACCTTAAATCTTGAAACGTGAAACAACAATGTTTGCATTTTCTTATATCAGTTCTAGCATACAATTAAGTTTTCTCTGAAACTAGTCGGTAGAGTTGGCTAAAATTATCAATATTAGTTTTATGTTATGTAACGCTGGTTAATTTGGTCCGTTCTTATCACTTTTCTAAAATAATAGCAACTTTAAATCGTGAAACGTGAAACAACAATGTTTGCATTTTCTTATATTAGTTCTAGCATACAATTAAGTTTTCTCTGAAACTAGTCGGTAGAGTTGGCTACAATTATCAATATTAGTTTCATGTTATGTAAAGCTGGTTAATTTGGTCCGTTCTTATCACTTTTCTAAAATAATAGCAACTTTAAATCGTGAAACGTGAAACAACAATGTTTGCATTTTCTTATATTAGTTCTAGCATACAATTAAGTTTTCTCTGAAACTAGTCGGTAGAGTTGGCTAAAATTATCAATATTAGTCTCATGTTATGTAAAGCTGGTTTATTTGGTCCGTTCTTATCACTTTTCTAAAATAATAGCAACTTTAAATCGTGAAACGTGAAACAACAATGTTTGCATTTTCTTATATTAGTTCTAGCATACAATTAAGTTTTCTCTGAAACTAGTCGGTAGAGTTGGCTAAAATTATCAATATTAGTTTTATGTTATGTAACGCTGGTTAATTTGGTCCGTTCTTATCACTTTTCTAAAATAATAGCAACTTTAAATCGTGAAACGTGAAACAACAATGTTTGCATTTTCTTATATTAGTTCTAGCATACAATTAAGTTTTCTCTGAAACTAGTCGGTAGAGTTGGCTAAAATTATCAATATTAGTTTCATGTTATTTAAAGCTGGTTAATTTGGTCCGTTCTTATCACTTTTCTAAAATAATAGCAACTTTAAATCGTGAAACGTGAAACAACAATGTTTGCATTTTCTTATATTAGTTCTAGCATACAATTAAGTTTTCTCTGAAACTAGTCGGTAGAGTTGGGTAAAATTATCAATATTAGTTTTATGTTATGTAACGCTGGTTAATTTGGTCCGTTCTTATCACTTTTCTAAAATAATAGCAACTTTAAATCGTGAAACGTGAAACAACAATGTTTGCATTTTCTTATATTAGTTCTAGCATACAATTAAGTTTTCTCTGAAACTATTTGGTAGAGTTGGCTAAAATTGTCAACATTAGTTTCATGTTATGTAAAGCTGCTTAATTTGGTCCGTTCTTATCACCTTTCTAAAATAATAGCAACTTTAAATCGTGAAAAGTGAAACAACAATGTTTGCATTTTCTTATATTAGTTCTAGCATACAATTAAGTTTTCTCTGAAACTAGTCGGTAGAGTTGGCTAAAATTATCAATATTAGTTTTATGTTATGTAACGCTGGTTAATTTGGTCCGTTCTTATCACTTTTCTAAAATAATAGCAACTTTAAATCGTGAAACGTGAAACAACAATGTTTGCATTTTCTTATGTTAGTTCTAGCATACAATTAAGTTTTCTCTGAAACTAGTCGTTAGAGTTCCTTAAAATTATCAATATTTGTTTCATGTTATGTAAAGCTGGTTAATTTGGTCCGTTCTTATCACTTTTCTAAAATAATAGCAACTTTAAATCGTGAAACGTGAAACAACAATGTTTGCATTTTCTTATATTAGTTCTAGCATACAATTAAGTTTTCTCTGAAACTAGTCGGTAGAGTTGGCTAAAATTATCAATATTAGTTTCATGTTATGTAACGCTGGTTAATTTGGTCCGTTCTTATCACTTTTCTAAAATAATAGCAACTTTAAATCGTGAAACGTGAAACAACAATGTTTGCATTTTCTTATATTAGTTCTAGCATACAATTAAGTTTTCTCTGAAACTAGTCGGTAGAGTTGGCTAAAATTATCAATATTAGTTTCATGTTATGTAAAGCTGGTTAATTTGGTCCGTTCTTATCACTTTTCTAAAATAATAGCAACTTTAAATCGCGAAATGTGAAACAACAATGTTTGCATTTTCTTATATTAGTTCTAGCATACAATTAAGTTTCCTCTGAAACTAGTCGGCAGAGTTGGCTAAAATTATCAATATTAGTTTTATGTTATGTAACGCTGGTTAATTTGGTCCGTTCTTATCACTTTTCTAAAATAATAGCAACTTTAAATCGTGAAACGTGAAACATTAATGTTTGCATTTTCTTATATTAGTTCTAGCATACAATTAAGTTTTCTCTGAAACTAGTCGGTAGAGTTGGCTAAAATTATCAATATTAGTTTCATGTTATGTAAAGCTGGTTAATTTGGTCCGTTCTTATCACTTTTCTAAAATAATAACAACTTTAAATCTTGAAACGTGAAACAACAATGTTTGCATTTTCTTATATCAGTTCTAGCATACAATTAAGTTTTCTCTGAAACTAGTCGGTAAAGTTTGCTAAAATTATCAATATTAGTTTCATGTTATGTAAAGCTGGTTAATTTGGTCCGTTCTTATCATTTTTCTAAAATAATAGCAACTTTAAATCGTGAAACGTGAAACAACAATGTTTGCATTTTCTTATATTAGTTCTAGCATACAATTAAGTTTTCTCTGAAACTAGTCGGTAGAGTTGGCTAAAATTATCAATATTAGTTTCATGTTATGTAAAGCTGGTTAATTTGGTCCGTTCTTATCACTTTTCTAAAATAATAGCAACTTTAAATCTTGAAACGTGAATCAACAATGTTTGCATTTTCTTATATGAGTTCTAGCATACAATTAAGTTTTCTCTGAAACTAGTCGGTAAAGTTTGCTAAAATTATCAATATTAGTTTCATGTTATGTAAAGCTGGTTAATTTGGTCCGTGCTTATCATTTTTCTAAAATAATAGCAACTTTAAATCGTGAAACGTGAAACAACAATGTTTGCATTTTCTTATATTAGTTCTAGCATACAATTAAGTTTTCTCTGAAACTAGTCGGTAGAGTTGGCTAAAATTATCAATATTAGTTTCATGTTATGTAAAGCTGGTTAATTTGGTCCGTTCTTATCACTTTTCTAAAATAATAGCAACTTTAAATCGTGAAACGTGAAACAACAATGTTTGCATTTTCTTATATCAGTTCTAGCATACAATTAAGTTTTCTCTGAAACTAGTCGGTAGAGTTGGCTAAAATTATCAATATTAGTTTTATGTTATGTAACGCTGGTTAATTTGGTCCGTTCTTATCACTTTTCTAAAATAATAGCAACCTTAAATCTTGAAACGTGAAACAACAATGTTTGCATTTTCTTATATCAGTTCTAGCATACAATTAAGTTTTCTCTTAAACTAGTCGGTAGAGTTGGCTAAAATTATCAATATTAGTTTTATGTTATGTAACGCTGGTTAATTTGGTCCGTTCTTATCACTTTTCTAAAATAATAGCAACTTTAAATCGTGAAACGTGAAACAACAATGTTTGCATTTTCTTATATTAGTTCTAGCATACAATTAAGTTTTCTCTGAAACTAGTCGGTAGAGTTGGCTACAATTATCAATATTAGTTTCATGTTATGTAAAGCTGGTTAATTTGGTCCGTTCTTATCACTTTTCTAAAATAATAGCAACTTTAAATCGTGAAACGTGAAACAACAATGTTTGCATTTTCTTATATTAGTTCTAGCATACAATTAAGTTTTCTCTGAAACTAGTCGGTAGAGTTGGCTAAAATTATCAATATTAGTTTCATGTTATGTAAAGCTGGTTTATTTGGTCCGTTCTTATCACTTTTCTAAAATAATAGCAACTTTAAATCGTGAAACGTGAAACAACAATGTTTGCATTTTCTTATATTAGTTCTAGCATACAATTAAGTTTTCTCTGAAACTAGTCGGTAGAGTTGGCTAAAATTATCAATATTAGTTTCATGTTATGTAACGCTGGTTAATTTGGTTCGTTCTTATCACTTTTGTAAAATAATAGCAACTTTAAATCGTGAAACGTGAAACAACAATGTTTGCATTTTCTTATATTAGTTCTAGCATACAATTAAGTTTTCTCTGAAACTAGTCGGTAGAGTTGGCTAAAATGATCAATATTAGTTTCATGTTATGTAAAGCTGGTTAATTTGGTCCGTTCTTATCACTTTTCTAAAATAATAGCAACTTTAAATCGCGAAATGTGAAACAACAATGTTTGCATTTTCTTATATTAGTTCTAGCATACAATTAAGTTTTCTCTGAAACTAGTCGGTAGAGTTGGCTAAAATTATCAATATTAGTTTTATGTTATGTAACGCTGGTTAATTTGGTCCGTTCTTATCACTTTTCTAAAATAATAGCAACTTTAAATCGTGAAACGTGAAACAACAATGTTTGCATTTTCTTATATTAGTTCTAGCATACAATTAAGTTTTCTCTGAAACTAGTCGGTAGAGTTGGCTAAAATTATCAATATTAGTTTCATGTTATGTAAAGCTGGTTAATTTGGTCCGTTCTTATCACTTTTCTAAAATAATAACAACTTTAAATCTTGAAACGTGAAACAACAATGTTTGCATTTTCTTATATCAGTTCTAGCATACAATTAAGTTTTCTCTGAAACTAGTCGGTAAAGTTTGCTAAAATTATCAATATTAGTTTCATGTTATGTAAAGCTGGTTAATTTGGTCCGTTCTTATCATTTTTCTAAAATAATAGCAACTTTAAATCGTGAAACGTGAAACAGCAATGTTTGCATTTTCTTATATTAGTTCTAGCATACAATTAAGTTTTCTCTGAAACTAGTCGGTAGAGTTGGCTAAAATTATCAATATTAGTTTCATGTTATGTAAAGCTGGTTAATTTGGTCCGTTCTTATCACTTTTCTAAAATAATAGCAACTTTAAATAGTGAAACGTGAAACAGCAATGTTTGCATTTTCTTATATTAGTTCTAGCATACAATTAAGTTTTCTCTGAAACTAGTCGGTAGAGTTGGCTAAAATTATCAATATTAGTTTCATGTTATGTAAAGCTGGTTAATTTGGTCCGTTCTTATCACTTTTCTAAAATAATAACAACTTTAAATCTTGAAACGTGAAACAACAATGTTTGCATTTTCTTATATCAGTTCTAGCATACAATTAAGTTTTCTCTGAAACTAGTCGGTAAAGTTTGCTAAAATTATCAATATTAGTTTCATGTTATGTAAAGCTGGTTAATTTGGTCCGTTCTTATCATTTTTCTAAAATAATAGCAACTTTAAATCGTGAAACGTGAAACAACAATGTTTGCATTTTCTTATATTAGTTCTAGCATACAATTAAGTTTTCTCTGAAACTAGTCGGTAGAGTTGGCTAAAATTATCAATATTAGTTTCATGTTATGTAAAGCTGGTTAATTTGGTCCGTTCTTATCACTTTTCTAAAATAATAGCAACTTTAAATCTTGAAACGTGAATCAACAATGTTTGCATTTTCTTATATGAGTTCTAGCATACAATTAAGTTTTCTCTGAAACTAGTCGGTAAAGTTTGCTAAAATTATCAATATTAGTTTCATGTTATGTAAAGCTGGTTAATTTGGTCCGTGCTTATCATTTTTCTAAAATAATAGCAACTTTAAATCGTGAAACGTGAAACAACAATGTTTGCATTTTCTTATATTAGTTCTAGCATACAATTAAGTTTTCTCTGAAACTAGTCGGTAGAGTTGGCTAAAATTATCAATATTAGTTTCATGTTATGTAAAGCTGGTTAATTTGGTCCGTTCTTATCACTTTTCTAAAATAATAGCAACTTTAAATCGTGAAACGTGAAACAACAATGTTTGCATTTTCTTATATCAGTTCTAGCATACAATTAAGTTTTCTCTGAAACTAGTCGGTAGAGTTGGCTAAAATTATCAATATTAGTTTTATGTTATGTAACGCTGGTTAATTTGGTCCGTTCTTATCACTTTTCTAAAATAATAGCAACCTTAAATCTTGAAACGTGAAACAACAATGTTTGCATTTTCTTATATCAGTTCTAGCATACAATTAAGTTTTCTCTGAAACTAGTCGGTAGAGTTGGCTAAAATTATCAATATTAGTTTTATGTTATGTAACGCTGGTTAATTTGGTCCGTTCTTATCACTTTTCTAAAATAATAGCAACTTTAAATCGTGAAACGTGAAACAACAATGTTTGCATTTTCTTATATTAGTTCTAGCATACAATTAAGTTTTCTCTGAAACTAGTCGGTAGAGTTGGCTACAATTATCAATATTAGTTTCATGTTATGTAAAGCTGGTTAATTTGGTCCGTTCTTATCACTTTTCTAAAATAATAGCAACTTTAAATCGTGAAACGTGAAACAACAATGTTTGCATTTTCTTATATTAGTTCTAGCATACAATTAAGTTTTCTCTGAAACTAGTCGGTAGAGTTGGCTAAAATTATCAATATTAGTTTCATGTTATGTAAAGCTGGTTTATTTGGTCCGTTCTTATCACTTTTCTAAAATAATAGCAACTTTAAATCGTGAAACGTGAAACAACAATGTTTGCATTTTCTTATATTAGTTCTAGCATACAATTAAGTTTTCTCTGAAACTAGTCGGTAGAGTTGGCTAAAATTATCAATATTAGTTTTATGTTATGTAACGCTGGTTAATTTGGTCCGTTCTTATCACTTTTCTAAAATAATAGCAACTTTAAATCGTGAAACGTGAAACAACAATGTTTGCATTTTCTTATATTAGTTCTAGCATACAATTAAGTTTTCTCTGAAACTAGTCGGTAGAGTTGGCTAAAATTATCAATATTAGTTTCATGTTATTTAAAGCTGGTTAATTTGGTCCGTTCTTATCACTTTTCTAAAATAATAGCAACTTTAAATCGTGAAACGTGAAACAACAATGTTTGCATTTTCTTATATTAGTTCTAGCATACAATTAAGTTTTCTCTGAAACTAGTCGGTAGAGTTGGCTAAAATTATCAATATTAGTTTTATGTTATGTAACGCTGGTTAATTTGGTCCGTTCTTATCACTTTTCTAAAATAATAGCAACTTTAAATCGTGAAACGTGAAACAACAATGTTTGCATTTTCTTATATTAGTTCTAGCATACAATTAAGTTTTCTCTGAAACTAGTCGGTAGAGTTGACTAAAATTATCAATATTAGTTTCATGTTATGTAACGCTGGTTAATTTGGTCCGTTCTTATCACTTTTCTAAAATAATAGCAACTTTAAATCGTGAAACGTGAAACAACAATGTTTGCATTTTCTTATATTAGTTCTAGCATACAATTAAGTTTTCTCTGAAACTAGTCGGTAGAGTTGGGTAAAATTATCAATATTAGTTTTATGTTATGTAACGCTGGTTAATTTGGTCCGTTCTTATCACTTTTCTAAAATAATAGCAACTTTAAATCGTGAAACGTGAAACAACAATGTTTGCATTTTCTTATATTAGTTCTAGCATACAATTAAGTTTTCTCTGAAACTATTCGGTAGAGTTGGCTAAAATTGTCAACATTAGTTTCATGTTATGTAAAGCTGGTTAATTTGGTCCGTTCTTATCACCTTTCTAAAATAATAGCAACTTTAAATCGTGAAAACTGAAACAACAATGTTTGCATTTTCTTATATTAGTTCTAGCATACAATTAAGTTTTCTCTGAAACTAGTCGGTAGAGTTGGCTAAAATTATCAATATTAGTTTTATGTTATGTAACGCTGGTTAATTTGGTCCGTTCTTATCACTTTTCTAAAATAATAGCAACTTTAAATCGTGAAACGTGAAACAACAATGTTTGCATTTTCTTATATTAGTTCTAGCATACAATTAAGTTTTCTCTGAAACTAGTCGGTAGAGTTGGCTAAAATTATCAATATTAGTTTCATGTTATGTAACGCTGGTTAATTTGGTCCGTTCTTATCACTTTTCTAAAATAATAGCAACTTTAAATCGTGAAACGTGAAACAACAATGTTTGCATTTTCTTATATTAGTTCTAGCATACAATTAAGTTTTCTCTGAAACTAGTCGGTAGAGTTGGGTAAAATTATCAATATTAGTTTTATGTTATGTAACGCTGGTTAATTTGGTCCGTTCTTATCACTTTTCTAAAATAATAGCAACTTTAAATCGTGAAACGTGAAACAACAATGTTTGCATTTTCTTATATTAGTTCTAGCATACAATTAAGTTTTCTCTGAAACTAGTCGGTAGAGTTGGCTAAAATTATCAATATTAGTTTCATGTTATGTAAAGCTGGTTAATTTGGTCCGGTCTTATCACTTTTCTAAAATAATAGCAACTTTAAATCGTGAAACGTGAAACAACAATGTTTGCATTTTCTTATATTAGTTCTAGCATACAATTAAGTTTTCTCTGAAACTAGTCGGTAGAGTTGGCTAAAATTATCAATATTAGTTTCATGTTATGTAACGCTGGTTAATTTGGTCCGTTCTTATCACTTTTCTAAAATAATAGCAACTTTAAATCGTGAAACGTGAAACAACAATGTTTGCATTTTCTTATATTAGTTCTAGCATACAATTAAGTTTTCTCTGAAACTAGTCGGTAGAGTTGGCTAAAATTATCAATATTAGTTTCATGTTATGTAAAGCTGGTTAATTTGGTCCGTTCTTATCACTTTTCTAAAATAATAGCAACTTTAAATCGTGAAACGTGAAACAACAATGTTTGCATTTTCTTATATTAGTTCTAGCATACAATTAAGTTTTCTCTGAAACTAGTCGGTAGAGTTGGCTAAAATTATCAATATTAGTTTTATGTTATGTAACGCTAGTTAATTTGGTCGGTTCTTATCACTTTTCTAAAATAATAGCAACTTTAAATCGTGAAACGTGAAACAACAATGTTTGCATTTTCTTATATTAGTTCTAGCATACAATTAAGTTTTCTTTGAAACTAGTCGGTAGAGTTGGCTAAAATTATCAATATTAGTTTCATGTTATGTAAAGCAGGTTAATTTGGTCCGTTCTTATCACTTTTCTAAAATAATAGCAACTTTAAATCGTGAAACGTGAAACAACAATGTTTGCATTTTCGTATATTAGTTCTAGCATACAATTAAGTTTTCTCTGAAACTAGTCGGTAGAGTTGGCTAAAAATATCAATATTAGTTTCATGTTATGTAAAGCTGGTTAATTTGGTCCGTTCTTATCACTTTTCTAAAATAATAGCAACTTTAAATCGTGAAACGTGAAACAACAATGTTTGCATTTTCTTATATTAGTTCTAACATACAATTAAGTTTTCTCTGAAACTAGTCGGTAGAGTTGGCTAAAATTATCAATATTAGTTTTACGTTATGTAACGCTGGTTAATTTGGTCCGTTCTTATCACTTTTCTAAAATAATAGCAACTTTAAATCGTGAAACGTGAAACAACAATGTTTGCATTTTCTTATATTATTTCTAGCATACAATTAAGTTTTCTCTGAAACTAGTCGGTAGAGTTGGCTAAAATTATCAATATTAGTTTTACGTTATGTAACGCTGGTTAATTTGGTCCGTTCTTATCACTTTTCTAAAATAATAGCAACTTTAAATCGTGAAACGTGAAACAACAATGTTTGCATTTTCTTATATTAGTTCTAGCATACAATTAAGTTTTCTCTAAAACTAGTCGGTAGAGTTGGCTAAAATTATCAATATTAGTTTCATGTTATGTAAAGCTGGTTAATTTGGTCCGTTCTTATCACTTTTCTAAAATAATAGCAACTTTAAATCATGAAACGTGAAACAACAATGTTTGCATTTTCTTATATCAGTTCTAGCATACAATTAAGTTTTCTCTGAAACTAGTCGGTAGAGTTGGCTAAAATTATCAATATTAGTTTTATGTTATGTAACGCTGGTTAATTTGGTCCGTTCTTATCACTTTTCTAAAATAATAGCAACTTTAAATCGTGAAACGTGAAACAACAATGTTTGCATTTTCTTATATTAGTTCTAGCATACAATTAAGTTTTCTCTGAAACTAGTCGTTAGAGTTCCTTAAAATTATCAATATTTGTTTCATGTTATGTAAAGCTGGTTAATTTGGTCCGTTCTTATCACTTTTCTAAAATAATAGCAACTTTAAATCGTGAAACGTGAAACAACAATGTTTGCATTTTCTTATATTAGTTCTAGCATACAATTAAGTTTTCTCTGAAACTAGTCGGTAGAGTTGGCTAAAATTATCAATATTAGTTTTGTGTTATGTAAAGCTGATAAACTTGGTCCGTTCTTATCACTTTTCTAAAATAATAGCAACTTTAAATCGTGAAACGTGAAACAACAATGTTTGCATTTTCTTATATTAGTTCTAGCATACAATTAAATTTTCTCTGAAACTAGTCGGTAGAGTTGGCTAAAATTATCAATATTAGTTTTGTGTTATGTAAAGCTGATAAACTTGGTCCGTTCTTATCACTTTTCTAAAATAATAGCAACTTTAAATCGTGAAACGTGAAACAACAATGTTTGCATTTTCTTATATCAGTTCTAGCATACAATTAAGTTTTCTCTGAAACTAGTCGGTAGAGTTGGCTAAAATTATCAATATTAGTTTCATGTTATGTAAAGCTGGTTAATTTGGTCCGTTCTTATCACTTTTCTAAAATAATAGCAACTTTAAATCGTGAAACGTGAAACAATAATGTTTGCATTTTCTTATATTAGTTCTAGCATACAATTAAGTTTTCTCTGAAACTAGTCGGTAGAGTTGGCTAAAATTATCAATATTAGTTTCATGTTATGTAAAGCTAATAAACCTGGTCCGTTCTTATCACTTTTCTAAAATAATAGCAACTTTAAATCGTGAAACGTGAAACAACAATATTTGCATTTTCTTATATTAGTTCTAGCATACAATTAAGTTTTCTCTGAAACTAGTCGGTAGAGTTGGCTAAAATTATCAATATTAGTTTCATGTTATATAAAGCTTGTTAATTTGGTCCGTTCTTATCACTTTTCTAAAATAATAGCAACTTTAAATCGTGAAACGTGAAACAACAATGTTTGCATTTTCTTATATTAGTTCTAGCATACAATTAAGTTTTCTCTGAAACTAGTCGGTAGAGTTGGCTAAAATTATCAATATTAGTTTCATGTTATGTAAAGCTGGTTAATTTGGTCCGTTCTTATCACTTTTCTAAAATAATAGCAACTTTAAATCGTGAAACGTGAAACAACAATATTTGCATTTTCTTATATTAGTTCTAGCATACAATTAAGTTTTCTCTGAAACTAGTCGGTAGAGTTGGCTAAAATTATCAATATTAGTTTTATGTTATGTAACGCTGGTTAATTTGGTCCGTTCTTATCACTTTTCTAAAATAATAGCAACTTTAAATCGTGAAACGTGAAACAACAATGTTTGCATTTTCTTATATTAGTTCTAGCATACAATTAAGTTTTCTTTGAAACTAGTCGGTAGAGTTGGCTAAAATTATCAATATTAGTTTCATGTTATGTAAAGCTGGTTAATTTGGTCCGTTCTTATCACTTTTCTAAAATAATAGCAACTTTAAATCGTGAAACGTGAAACAACAATGTTTGCATTTTCTTATATTAGTTCTAGCATACAATTAAGTTTTCTCTGAAACTAGTCGGTAGAGTTGGCTAAAATTATCAATATTAGTTTTATGTTATGTAACGCTGGTTAATTTGGTCCGTTCTTATCACTTTTCTAAAATAATAGCAACTTTAAATCGTGAAACGTGAAACAACAATGTTTGCATTTTCTTATATCAGTTCTAGCATACAATTAAGTTTTCTCTGAAACTAGTCGGTAGAGTTGGCTAAAATTATCAATATTAGTTTTATGTTATGTAAATCTGGTTAATTTGGTCCGTTCTTATCACTTTTCTAAAATAATAACAACTTTAAATCTTGAAACGTGAAACAACAATGTTTGCATTTTCTTATATCAGTTCTAGCATACAATTAAGTTTTCTCTGAAACTAGTCGGTAGAGTTGGCTAAAATTATCAATATTAGTTTCATGTTATATAAAGCTGGGTAATTTGGTCCGTTCTTATCACTTTTCTAAAATAATAGCAACTTTAAATCGTGAAACGTGAAACAACAATGTTTGCATTTTCTTATATTAGTTCTAGCATACAATTAAGTTTTCTCTGAAACTAGTCGGTAGAGTTGGCTAAAATTATCAATATTAGTTTTATGTTATGTAACGCTGGTTAATTTGGTCCGTTCTTATCACTTTTCTAAAATAATAGCAACTTTAAATCGTGAAACGTGAAACAACACTGTTTGCATTTTCTTATATTAGTTCTAGCATACAATTAAGTTTTCTCTGAAACTAGTCGTTAGAGTTCCTTAAAATTATCAATATTTGTTTCATGTTATGTAAAGCTGGTTAATTTGGTCCGTTCTTATCACTTTTCTAAAATAATAGCAACTTTAAATCGTGAAACGTGAAACAACAATGTTTGCATTTTCTTATATTAGTTCTAGCATACAATTAAGTTTTCTCTGAAACTAGTCGGTAGAGTTGGCTAAAATTATCAATATTAGTTTCATGTTATTTAAATCTGGTTAATTTGGTCCGTTCTTATCACTTTTCTAAAATAATAGCAACTTTAAATCTTGAAACGTGAAACAACAATGTTTGCATTTTCTTATATCAGTTCTAGCATACAATTAAGTTTTCTCTGAAACTAGTCGGTAGAGTTGGCTAAAATTATCAATATTAGTTTCATGTTATGTAAAGCTGGTTAATTTGGTCCGTTCTTATCACTTTTCTAAAATAATAGCAACTTTAAATCGTGAAACGTGAAACAACAATGTTTGCATTTTCTTATATTAGTTCTAGCATACAATTAAGTTTTCTCTGAAACTAGTCGGTAGAGTTGGCTAAAATTATCAATATTAGTTTCATGTTATGTAAAGCTGGTTAATTTGGTCCGTTCTTATCACTTTTCTAAAATAATAGCAACTTTAAATCGTGAAACGTGAAACAACAATGTTTGCATTTTCTTATATTAGTTCTAGCATACAATTAAGTTTTCTCTGAAACTAGTCGGTAGAGTTGGCTAAAATTATCAATATTAGTTTTGTGTTATGTAAAGCTGATAAAATTGGTCCGTTCTTATCACTTTTCTAAAATAATAGCAACTTTGAATCGTGAAACGTGAAACAACAATGTTTGCATTTTCTTATATTAGTTCTAGCATACAATTAAGATTTCTCTGAAACTAGTCGGTAGAGTTGGCTAAAATTATCAATATTAGTTTTATGTTATGTAACGCTGGTTAATTTGGTCCGTTCTTATCACTTTTCTATAATAATAGCAACTTTAAATCGTGAAACATGAAACAACAACGTTTGCATTTTCTTATATTAGTTCTAGCATACAATTAAGTTTTCTCTGAAACTAGTCGGTAGAGTTGGCTAAAATTATCAATATTAGTTTCATGTTATGTAAAGCTGGTTAATTTGGGCCGTTCTTATCACTTTTCTAAAATAATAGCAACTTTAAATCTTGAAACGTGAAACAACAATGTTTGCATTTTCTTATATTAGTTCTAGCATACAATTAAGTTTTCTCTGAAACTAGTCGGTAGAGTTGGCTAAAATTATCAATATTAGTTTTATGTTATGTAAAGCTGATAAACTTGGTCCGTTCCTATCACTTTTCTAAAATAATAGCAACTTTAAATCGTGAAACGTGAAACAACAATGTTTGCATTTTCTTATATTAGTTCTAGCATACAATTAAGTTTTCTCTGAAACTAGTCGGTACAGTTGGCTAAAATTATCAATATTAGTTTTATGTTATGTAACGCTGGTTAATTTGGTCCGTTCTTATCACTTTTCTAAAATAATAGCAACTTTAAATCGTGAAACGTGAAACATCAATGTTTGCATTTTCTTATATTAGTTCTAGCATACAATTAAGTTTTCTCTGAAACTAGTCGGTAGAGTTGGCTAAAATTATCAATATTAGTTTTATGTTATGTAACGCTGGTTAATTTGGTCCGTTCTTATCACTTTTCTAAAATAATAGCAACTTTAAATCGTGAAACGTGAAACAACAATGTTTGCATTTTCTTATATTAGTTCTAGCATTCAATTAAGTTTTCTCTGAAACTAGTCGGTAGAGTTGGCTAAAATTATCAATATTAGTTTCATGTTATGTAAAGCTGGTTAATTTGGTCCGTTCTTATCACTTTTCTAAAATAATAGCAACTTTAAATCGTGAAACGTGAAACAACAATGTTTGCATTTTCTTATATTAGTTCTAGCATACAATTAAGTTTTCTCTGAAACTAGTCGGTAGAGTTGGCTAAAATTATCAATATTAGTTTTATGTTATGTAACGCTGGTTAATTTGGTCCGTTCTTATCACTTTTCTAAAATAATAGCAACTTTAAATCGTGAAACGTGAAACAACAACGTTTGCATTTTCTTATATTAGTTCTAGCATACAATTAAGTTTTCTCTGAAACTAGTCGGTAGAGTTGGCTAAAATTATCAATATTAGTTTCATGTTATGTAAAGCTGGTTAATTTGGTCCGTTCTTATCACTTTTCTAAAATAATAGCAACTTTAAATCGTGAAACGTGAAACAACAATGTTTGCATTTTCTTATATTAGTTCTAGCATACAATTAAGTTTTCTCTGAAACTAGTCGGTAGAGTTGGCTAAAATTATCAATATTAGTTTTATGTTATGTAACGCTGGTTAATTTGGTCCGTTCTTATCACTTTTCTAAAATAATAGCAACTTTAAATCGTAAATCGTGAAACATCAATGTTTGCATTTTCTTATATTAGTTCTAACATACAATTAAGTTTTCTCTGAAACTAGTCGGTAGAGTTGGCTAAAATTATCAATATTAGTTTCATGTTATGTAAAGCTGGTTAATTTGGTCCGTTCTTATCACTTTTCTAAAATAATAGCAACTTTAAATCGTGAAACGTGAAACAACAATGTTTGCATTTTCTTATATTAGTTCTAGCATACAATTAAGTTTTCTCTGAAACTAGTCGGTAGAGTTGGCTAAAATTATCAATATTAGTTTTATGTTATGTAACGCTGGTTAATTTGGTCCGTTCTTATCACTTTTCTAAAATAATAGCAACCAACTTTAAATCGTGAAACGTGAAACAACAATGTTTGCATTTTCTTATATTAGTTCTAGCATACAATTAAGTTTTCTCTGAAACTAGTCGGTAGAGTTGGCTAAAACTATCAATATTAGTTTCATGTTATGTAAAGCTGGTTAATTTGGTCCGTTCTTATCACTTTTCTAAAATAATAGCAACTTTAAATCGTGAAACGTGAAACAACAATGTTTGCATTTTCTTATATTAGTTCTAGCATACAATTAAGTTTTCTCTGAAACTAGTCGGTAGAGTTGGCTAAAATTATCAATATTAGTTTCATGTTATATAAAGCTTGTTAATTTGGTCCGTTCTTATCACTTTTCAAAATAATAGCAACTTTAAATCGTGAAACGTGAAACAACAATGTTTGCATTTTCTTATATTAGTTCTAGCATACAATTAAGTTTTCTCTGAAACTAGTCGGTAGAGTTGGCTAAAATTATCAATATTAGTTTCATGTTATGTAAAGCTGGTTAATTTGGTCCGTTCTTATCACTTTTCTAAAATAATAGCAACTTTAAATCGTGAAACGTGAAACAACAATATTTGCATTTTCTTATATTAGTTCTAGCATACAATTAAGTTTTCTCTGAAACTAGTCGGTAGAGTTGGCTAAAATTATCAATATTAGTTTTATGTTATGTAACGCTGGTTAATTTGGTCCGTTCTTATCACTTTTCTAAAATAATAGCAACTTTAAATCGCGAAACGTGAAACAACAATGTTTGCATTTTCTTATATTAGTTCTAGCATACAATTAAGTTTTCTTTGAAACTAGTCGGTAGAGTTGGCTAAAATTATCAATATTAGTTTCATGTTATGTAAAGCTGGTTAATTTGGTCCGTTCTTATCACTTTTCTAAAATAATAGCAACTTTAAATCGTGAAACGTGAAACAACAATGTTTGCATTTTCTTATATTAGTTCTAGCATACAATTAAGTTTTCTCTGAAACTAGTCGGTAGAGTTGGCTAAAATTATCAATATTAGTTTCATGTTATGTAAAGCTGATAAACCTGGTCCGTTCTTATCACTTTTCTAAAATAATAGCAACTTTAAATCGTGAAACGTGAAACAACAATGTTTGCATTTTCTTATATTAGTTCTAGCATACAATTAAGTTTTCTCTGAAACTAGTCGGTAGAGTTGGCTAAAATTATCAATATTAGTTTTGTGTTATGTAAAGCTGATAAACTTGGTCCGTTCTTATCATTTTTCTAAAATAATAGCAACCAACTTTAAATCGTGAAACGTGAAACAACAATGTTTGCATTTTCTTATATTAGTTCTAGCATACAATTAAGTTTTCTCTGAAACTAGTCGGTAGAGTTGGCTAAAATTATCAATATTAGTTTTATGTTATGTAAAGCTGGTTAATTTGGTCCGTTCTTATCACTTTTCTAAAATAATAGCAACTTTAAATCGTGAAACGTGAAACAACAATGTTTGCATTTTCTTATATTAGTTCTAGCATACAATTAAGTTTTCTCTGAAACTAGTCGGTAGAGTTGGCTAAAATTATCAATATTAGTTTCATGTTATGTAAAGCTGGTTAATTTGGTCCGTTCTTATCACTTTTCTAAAATAATAGCAACTTTAAATCGTGAAACGTGAAACAACAATATTTGCATTTTCTTATATTAGTTCTAGCATACAATTAAGTTTTCTCTGAAACTAGTCGGTAGAGTTGGCTAAAATTATCAATATTAGTTTCATGTTATGTAAAGCTGGTTAATTTGGTCCGTTCTTATCACTTTTCTAAAATAATAGCAACTTTAAATCGTGAAACGTGAAACAACAATGTTTGCATGTTCTTATATTAGTTCTAGCATACAATTAAGTTTTCTCTGAAACTAGTCGGTAGAGTTGGCTAAAATTATCAATATTAGTTTCATGTTATGTAAAGCTGGTTAATTTGGTCCGTTCTTATCACTTTTCTAAAATAATAGCAACTTTAAATCGGGAAACGTGAAACAACAATGTTTGCATTTTCTTATATTAGTTCTAGCATACAATTAAGTTTTCTCTGAAACTAGTCGGTAGAGTTGGCTAAAATTATCAATATTAGTTTCATGTTATGTAAAGCTGATAAACCTGGTCCGTTCTTATCACTTTTCTAAAATAATAGCAACTTTAAATCGTGAAACGTGAAACAACAATATTTGCATTTTCTTATATTAGTTCTAGCATACAATTAAGTTTTCTCTGAAACTAGTCGGTAGAGTTGGCTAAAATTATCAATATTAGTTTTATGTTATGTAACGCTGGTTAATTTGGTCCGTTCTTACCACTTTTCTAAAATAATAGCAACTTTAAATCGTGAAACGTGAAACAACAATGTTTGCATTTTCTTATATTAGTTCTAGCATACAATTAAATTTTCTCTGAAACTAGTCGGTAGAGTTGGCTAAAATTATCAATATTAGTTTTGTGTTATGTAAAGCTGATAAACTTGGTCCGTTCTTATCACTTTTCTAAAATAATAGCAACTTTAAATCGTGAAACGTGAAACAACAATGTTTGCATTTTCTTATATCAGTTCTAGCATACAATTAAGTTTTCTCTGAAACTAGTCGGTAGAGTTGGCTAAAATTATCAATATTAGTTTTATGTTATGTAAAGCTGGTTAATTTGGTCCGTTCTTATCACTTTTCTAAAATAATAGCAACTTTAAATCGTGAAACGTGAAACAACAATGTTTGCATTTTCTTATATTAGTTCTAGCATACAATTAAGTTTTCTCTGAAACTAGTCGGTAGAGTTGGCTAAAATTATCAATATTAGTTTCATGTTATGTAAAGCTGATAAACCTGGTCCGTTCTTATCACTTTTCTAAAATAATAGCAACTTTAAATCGTGAAACGTGAAACAACAATATTTGCATTTTCTTATATTAGTTCTAGCATACAATTAAGTTTTCTCTGAAACTAGTCGGTAGAGTTGGCTAAAATTATCAATATTAGTTTCATGTTATGTAAAGCTGATAAACCTGGTCCGTTCTTATCACTTTTCTAAAATAATAGCAACTTTAAATCGTGAAACGTGAAACAACAATGTTTGCATTTTCTTATATTAGTTCTAGCATACAATTAAGTTTTCTCTGAAACTAGTCGGTAGAGTTGGCTAAAATTATCAATATTAGTTTTATGTTATGTAAAGCTGGTTAATTTGGTCCGTTCTTATCACTTTTCTAAAATAATAGCAACTTTAAATCGTGAAACGTGAAACAACAATGTTTGCATTTTCTTATATTAGTTCTAGCATACAATTAAGTTTTCTCTGAAACTAGTCGGTAGAGTTGGCTAAAATTATCAATATTAGTTTCATGTTATGTAAAGCTGGTTAATTTGGTCCGTTCTTATCACTTTTCTAAAATAATAGCAACTTTAAATCGTGAAACGTGAAACAACAATGTTTGCATTTTCTTATATTAGTTCTAGCATACAATTAAGTTTTCTCTGAAACTAGTCGGTAGAGTTGGCTAAAATTATCAATATTAGTTTCATGTTATGTAAAGCTGGTTAATTTGGTCCGTTCTTATCACTTTTCTAAAACAATAGCAACTTTAAATCGTGAAACGTGAAACAACAATATTTGCATTTTCTTATATTAGTTCTAGCATACAATTAAGTTTTCTCTGAAACTAGTCGGTAGAGTTGGCTAAAATTATCAATATTAGTTTTATGTTATGTAACGCTGGTTAATTTGGTCCGTTCTTATCACTTTTCTAAAATAATAGCAACTTTAAATCGTGAAACGTGAAACAACAATGTTTGCATTTTCTTATATTAGTTCTAGCATACAATTAAGTTTTCTTTGAAACTAGTCGGTAGAGTTGGCTAAAATTATCAATATTAGTTTCATGTTATGTAAAGCTGGTTAATTTGGTCCGTTCTTATCACTTTTCTAAAATAATAGCAACTTTAAATCGTGAAACGTGAAACAACAATGTTTGCATTTTCTTATATTAGTTCTAGCATACAATTAAGTTTTCTCTGAAACTAGTCGGTAGAGTTGGCTAAAATTATCAATATTAGTTTCATGTTATGTAAAGCTGATAAACCTGGTCCGTTCTTATCACTTTTCTAAAATAATAGCAACTTTAAATCGTGAAACGTGAAGCAACAATATTTGCATTTTCTTATATTAGTTCTAGCATACAATTAAGTTTTCTCTGAAACTAGTCGGTAGAGTTGGCTAAAATTATCAATATTAGTTTTATGTTATGTAACGCTGGTTAATTTGGTCCGTTCTTATCACTTTTCTAAAATAATAGCAACTTTAAATCGTGAAACGTGAAACAACAATGTTTGCATTTTCTTATATTAGTTCTAGCATACAATTAAGTTTTCTCTGAAACTAGTCGGTAGAGTTGGCTAAAATTATCAATATTAGTTTTGTGTTATGTAAAGCTGATAAACTTGGTCCGTTCTTATCACTTTTCTAAAATAATAGCAACTTTAAATCGTGAAACGTGAAACAACAATGTTGGCATTTTCTTATATCAGTTCTAGCATACAATTAAGTTTTCTCTGAAACTAGTCGGTAGAGTTGGCTAAAATTATCAATATTAGTTTTATGTTATGTAAAGCTGGTTAATTTGGTCCGTTCTTATCACTTTTCTAAAATAATAGCAACTTTAAATCGTGAAACGTGAAACAACAATGTTTGCATTTTCTTATATTAGTTCTAGCATACAATTAAGTTTTCTCTGAAACTAGTCGGTAGAGTTGGCTAAAATTATCAATATTAGTTTCATGTTATGTAAAGCTGGTTAATTTGGTCCGTTCTTATCACTTTTCTAAAATAATAGCAACTTTAAATCGTGAAACGTGAAAGAACAATGTTTGCATTTTCTTATATTAGTTCTAGCATGCAATTAAGTTTTCTCTGAAACTAGTCGGTAGAGTTGGGTAAAATTATCAATATTAGTTTTATGTTATGTAACGCTGGTTAATTTGGTCCGTTCTTATCACTTTTCTAAAATAATAGCAACTTTAAATCGTGAAACGTGAAACAACAATGTTTGCATTTTCTTATATTAGTTCTAGCATACAATTAAGTTTTCTCTGAAACTAGTCGGTAGAGTTGGCTAAAATTATCAATATTAGTTTCATGTTATGTAAAGCTGGTTAATTTGGTCCGTTCTTATCACTTTTCTAAAATAATAGCAACTTTAAATCGTGAAACGTGAAACAACAATGTTTGCATTTTCTTATATTAGTTCTAGCATACAATTAAGTTTTCTCTGAAACTAGTCGGTAGAGTTGGCTAAAATTATCAATATTAGTTTTATGTTATGTAACGCTGGTTAATTTGGTCCGTTCTTATCACTTTTCTAAAATAATAGCAACTTTAAATCGTGAAACGTGAAACAACAATGTTTGCATTTTCTTATATTAGTTCTAGCATACAATTAAGTTTTCTCTGAAACTAGTCGGTAGAGTTGGCTAAAATTATCAATATTAGTTTCATGTTATATAAAGCTTGTTAATTTAGTCCGTTCTTATCACTTTTCTAAAATAATAGCAACTTTAAATCGTGAAACGTGAAACAACAATGTTTGCATTTTCTTATATTAGTTCTAGCATACAATTAAGTTTTCTCTGAAACTAGTCGGTAGAGTTGGCTAAAATTATCAATATTAGTTTCATGTTATGTAAAGCTGGTTAATTTGGTCCGTTCTTATCACTTTTCTAAAATAATAGCAACTTTAAATCGTGAAACGTGAAACAACAATGTTTGCATTTTCTTATATTAGTTCTAGCATACAATTAAGTTTTCTCTGAAACTAGTCGGTAGAGTTGGCTAAAATTATCAATATTAGTTTTATGTTATGTAACGCTGGTTAATTTGGTCCGTTCTTATCACTTTTCTAAAATAATAGCAACTTTAAATCGTGAAACGTGAAACAACAATATTTGCATTTTCTTATATTAGTTCTAGCATACAATTAAGTTTTCTCTGAAACTAGTCGGTAGAGTTGGCTAAAATTATCAATATTAGTTTTATGTTATGTAACGCTGGTTAATTTGGTCCGTTCTTATCACTTTTCTAAAATAATAGCAACTTTGAATCGTGAAACGTGAAACAACAATGTTTGCATTTTCTTATATTAGTTCTAGCATACAATTAAGTTTTCTCTGAAACTAGTCGGTAGAGTTGGCTAAAATTATCAATATTAGTTTCATGTTATGTAAAGCTGATAAACCTGGTCCGTTTTTATCACTTTTCTAAAATAATAGCAACTTTAAATCGTGAAACGTGAAACAACAATATTTGCAATTTCTTATATTAGTTCTAGCATACAATTAAGTTTTCTCTGAAACTAGTCGGTAGAGTTGGCTAAAATTATCAATATTAGTTTTATGTTATGTAACGCTGGTTAATTTGGTCCGTTCTTATCACTTTTCTAAAATAATAGCAACTTTAAATCGTGAAACGTGAAACAACAATGTTTGCATTTTCTTATATTAGTTCTAGCATACAATTAAATTTTCTCTGAAACTAGTCGGTAGAGTTGGCTAAAATTATCAATATTAGTTTTGTGTTATGTAAAGCTGATAAACTTGGTCCGTTCTTATCACTTTTCTAAAATAATAGCAACTTTAAATCGTGAAACGTGAAACAACAATGTTTGCATTTTCTTATATTAGTTCTAGCATACAATTAAGTTTTCTCTGAAACTAGTCGGTAGAGTTGGCTAAAATTATCAATATTAGTTTTATGTTATGTAAAGCTGGTTAATTTGGTCCGTTCTTATCACTTTTCTAAAATAATAGCAACTTTAAATCGTGAAACGTGAAACAACAATGTTTGCATTTTCTTATATTAGTTCTAGCATACAATTAAGTTTTCTCTGAAACTAGTCGGTAGAGTTGGCTAAAATTATCAATATTAGTTTCATGTTATGTAAAGCTGATAAACCTGGTCCGTTCTTATCACTTTTCTAAAATAATAGCAACTTTAAATCGTGAAACGTGAAACAACAATATTTGCATTTTCTTATATTAGTTCTAGCATACAATTAAGTTTTCTCTGAAACTAGTCGGTAGAGTTGGCTAAAATTATCAATATTAGTTTCATGTTATGTAAAGCTGGTTAATTTGGTCCGTTCTTATCACTTTTCTAAAATAATAGAAACTTTAAATCGTGAAACGTGAAACAACAATATTTGCATTTTCTTATATTAGTTCTAGCATACAATTAAGTTTTCTCTGAAACTAGTCGGTAGAGTTGGATAAAATTATCAATATTAGTTTTATGTTATGTAACGCTGGTTAATTTGGTCCGTTCTTATCACTTTTCTAAAATAATAGCAACTTTAAATCGTGAAACGTGAAACAACAATGTTTGCATTTTCTTATATTAGTTCTAGCATACAATTAAGTTTTCTTTGAAACTAGTCGGTAGAGTTGGCTAAAATTATCAATATTAGTTTCATGTTATGTAAAGCTGGTTAATTTGGTCCGTTCTTATCACTTTTCTAAAATAATAGCAACTTTAAATCGTGAAACGTGAAACAACAATGTTTGCATTTTCTTATATTAGTTCTAGCATACAATTAAGTTTTCTCTGAAACTAGTCGGTAGAGTTGGCTAAAATTATCAATATTAGTTTCATGTTATGTAAAGCTGATAAACCTGGTCCGTTCTTATCACTTTTCTAAAATAATAGCAACTTTAAATCGTGAAACGTGAAACAACAATGTTTGCATTTTCTTATATTAGTTCTAGCATACAATTAAGTTTTCTCTGAAACTAGTCGGTAGAGTTGGCTAAAATTATCAATATTAGTTTCATGTTATGTAAAGCTGGTTAATTTGGTCCGTTCTTATCACTTTTCTAAAATAATAGCAACTTTAAATCGTGAAACGTGAAACAACAATGTTTGCATTTTCTTATATTAGTTCTAGCATACAATTAAGTTTTCTCTGAAACTAGTCGGTAGAGTTGGCTAAAATTATCAATATTAGTTTCATGTTATGTAAAGGTGGTTAATTTGGTCCGTTCTTATCACTTTTCTAAAATAATAGCAACTTTAAATCGTGAAACGTGAAACAACAATGTTTGCATTTTCTTATATTAGTTCTAGCATACAATTAAGTTTTCTCTGAAACTAGTCGGTAGAGTTGGCTAAAATTATCAATATTAGTTTTGTGTTATGTAAAGCTGATAAACTTGGTCCGTTCTTATCACTTTTCTAAAATAATAGCAACTTTAAATCGTGAAACGTGAAACAACAATGTTGGCATTTTCTTATATCAGTTCTAGCATACAATTAAGTTTTCTCTGAAACTAGTCGGTAGAGTTGGCTAAAATTATCAATATTAGTTTTATGTTATGTAAAGCTGGTTAATTTGGTCCGTTCTTATCACTTTTCTAAAATAATAGCAACTTTAAATCGTGAAACGTGAAACAACAATGTTTGCATTTTCTTATATTAGTTCTAGCATACAATTAAGTTTTCTCTGAAACTAGTCGGTAGAGTTGGCTAAAATTATCAATATTAGTTTCATGTTATGTAACGCTGGTTAATTTGGTCCGTTCTTATCACTTTTCTAAAATAATAGCAACTTTAAATCGTGAAACGTGAAACAACAATGTTTGCATTTTCTTATATTAGTTCTAGCATACAATTAAGTTTTCTCTGAAACTAGTCGGTAGAGTTGGCTAAAATTATCAATATTAGTTTTATGTTAAGTAAAGCTGGTTAATTTGGTCAGTTCTTATCACTTTTCTAAAATAATAGCAACTTTAAATCGCGAAACGTGAAACAACAATGTTTGCATTTTCTTATATTAGTTCTAGCATACAATTAAGTTTTCTCTGAAACTAGTCGGTAGAGTTGGCTAAAATTATCAATATTAGTTTTATGTTATGTAACGCTGGTTAATTTGGTCCGTTCTTATCACTTTTCTAAAATAATAGCAACTTTAAATCGTGAAACGTGAAACAACAATGTTTGCATTTTCTTATATTAGTTCTAGCATACAATTAAGTTTTCTCTGAAACTAGTCGGTAGAGTTGGCTAAAATTATCAATATTAGTTTCATGTTATATAAAGCTTGTTAATTTGGTCCGTTCTTATCACTTTTCTAAAATAATAGCAACTTTAAATCGTGAAACGTGAAACAACAATGTTTGCATTTTCTTATATTAGTTCTAGCATACAATTAAGTTTTCTCTGAAACTAGTCGGTAGAGTTGGCTAAAATTATCAATATTAGTTTCATGTTATGTAAAGCTGGTTAATTTGGTCCGTTCTTATCACTTTTCTAAAATAATAGCAACTTTAAATCGTGAAACGTGAAACAACAATATTTGCATTTTCTTATATTAGTTCTAGCATACAATTAAGTTTTCTCTGAAACTGGTCGGTAGAGTTGGCTAAAATTATCAATATTAGTTTCATGTTATGTAAAGCTGGTTAATTTGGTCCGTTCTTATCACTTTTCTAAAATAATAGCAACTTTAAATCGTGAAACGTGAAACAACAATGTTTGCATGTTCTTATATTAGTTCTAGCATACAATTAAGTTTTCTCTGAAACTAGTCGGTAGAGTTGGCTAAAATTATCAATATTAGTTTCATGTTATGTAAAGCTGGTTAATTTGGTCCGTTCTTATCACTTTTCTAAAATAATAGCAACTTTAAATCGTGAAACGTGAAACAACAATGTTTGCATTTTCTTATATTAGTTCTAGCATACAATTAAGTTTTCTCTGAAACTAGTCGGTAGAGTTGGCTAAAATTATCAATATTAGTTTTATGTTATGTAACGCTGGTTAATTTGGTCCGTTCTTATCACTTTTCTAAAATAATAGCAACTTTAAATCGTGAAACGTGAAACAACAATATTTGCATTTTCTTATATTAGTTCTAGCATACAATTAAGTTTTCTCTGAAACTAGTCGGTAGAGTTGGCTAAAATTATCAATATTAGTTTTGTGTTATGTAAAGCTGATAAACTTGGTCCGTTCTTATCACTTTTCTAAAATAATAGCAACTTTAAATCGTGAAACGTGAAACAACAATGTTTGCATTTTCTTATATCAGTTCTAGCATACAATTAAGTTTTCTCTGAAACTAGTCGGTAGAGTTGGCTAAAATTATCAATATTAGTTTTATGTTATGTAAAGCTGGTTAATTTGGTCCGTTCTTATCACTTTTCTAAAATAATAGCAACTTTAAATCGTGAAACGTGAAACAACAATGTTTGCATTTTCTTATATTAGTTCTAGCATACAATTAAGTTTTCTCTGAAACTAGTCGGTAGAGTTGGCTAAAATTATCAATATTAGTTTCATGTTATGTAAAGCTGGTTAATTTGGTCCGTTCTTATCACTTTTCTAAAATAATAGCAACTTTAAATCGTGAAACGTGAAACAACAATGTTTGCATTTTCTTATATTAGTTCTAGCATACAATTAAGTTTTCTCTGAAACTAGTCGGTAGAGTTGGCTAAAATTATCAATATTAGTTTTATGTTAAGTAAAGCTGGTTAATTTGGTCAGTTCTTATCACTTTTCTAAAATAATAGCAACTTTAAATCGTGAAACGTGAAACAACAATGTTTGCATTTTCTTATATTAGTTCTAGCATACAATTAAGTTTTCTCTGAAACTAGTCGGTAGAGTTGGCTAAAATTATCAATATTAGTTTTATGTTATGTAACGCTGGTTAATTTGGTCCGTTCTTATCACTTTTCTAAAATATTGGCAATTTTAAATCGTGAAACGTGAAACAACAATGTTTGCATTTTCTTATATTAGTTCTAGCATACAATTAAGTTTTCTCTGAAACTAGTCGGTAGAGTTGGCTAAAATTATCAATATTAGTTTCATGTTATGTAAAGCTGGTTAATTTGGTCCGTTCTTATCACTTTTCTAAAATAATAGCAACTTTAAATCGTGAAACGTGAAACAACAATGTTTGCATTTTCTTATATTAGTTCTAGCATACAATTAAGTTTTCTCTGAAACTAGTCGGTAGAGTTGGCTAAAATTATCAATATTAGTTTCATGTTATGTAAAGCTGGTTAATTTGGTCCGTTCTTATCACTTTTCTAAAATAATAGCAACTTTAAATCGTGAAACGTGAAACAACAATATTTGCATTTTCTTATATTAGTTCTAGCATACAATTAAGTTTTCTCTGAAACTAGTCGGTAGAGTTGGGTAAAATTATCAATATTAGTTTTATGTTATGTAACGCTGGTTAATTTGGTCCGTTCTTATCACTTTTCTAAAATAATAGCAACTTTAAATCGTGAAACGTGAAACAACAATGTTTGCATTTTCTTATATTAGTTCTAGCATACAATTAAGTTTTCTCTGAAACTAGTCGGTAGAGTTGGCTAAAATTATCAATATTAGTTTCATGTTATGTAAAGCTGGTTAATTTGGTCCGTTCTTATCACTTTTCTAAAATAATAGCAACTTTAAATCGTGAAACGTGAAACAACAATGTTTGCATGTTCTTATATTAGTTCTAGCATACAATTAAGTTTTCTCTGAAACTAGTCGGTAGAGTTGGCTAAAATTATCAATATTAGTTTCATGTTATGTAAAGCTGGTTAATTTGGTCCGTTCTTATCACTTTTCTAAAATAATAGCAACTTTAAATCGTGAAACGTGAAACAACAATGTTTGCATTTTCTTATATTAGTTCTAGCATACAATTAAGTTTTCTCTGAAACTAGTCGGTAGAGTTGGCTAAAATTATCAATATTAGTTTCATGTTATGTAAAGCTGGTTAATTTGGTCCGTTCTTATCACTTTTCTAAAATAATAGCAACTTTAAATCGTGAAACGTGAAACAACAATGTTTGCATTTTCTTATATTAGTTCTAGCATACAATTAAGTTTTCTCTGAAACTAGTCGGTAGAGTTGGCTAAAATTATCAATATTAGTTTCATGTTATGTAAAGCTGGTTAATTTGGTCCGTTCTTATCACGTTTCTAAAATAATAGCAACTTTAAATCGTGAAACGTGAAACAACAATGTTTGCATTTTCTTATATTAGTTCTAGCATACAATTAAGTTTTCTCTGAAACTAGTCGGTAGAGTTGGCTAAAATTATCAATATTAGTTTTATGTTATGTAACGCTGGTTAATTTGGTCCGTTCTTATCACTTTTCTAAAATAATAGCAACTTTAAATCGTGAAACGCGAAAGAACAATGTTTGCATTTTCTTATATTAGTTCTAGCATACAATTAAGTTTTCTCTGAAACTAGTCGGTAGAGTTGGCTAAAATTATCAATATTAGTTTCATGTTATGTAAAGCTAGTTAATTTGGTCCGTTCTTATCACTTTTCTAAAATAATAGCAACTTTAAATCGTGAAACGTGAAACAACAATGTTTGCATTTTCTTATATTAGTTCTAGCATACAATTAAGTTTTCTCTGAAACTGGTCGGTAGAGTTGGCTAAAATTATCAATATTAGTTTCATGTTATGTAAAGCTGGTTAATTTGGTCCGTTCTTATCACTTTTCTAAAATAATAGCAACTTTAAATCGTGAAACGTGAAACAACAATGTTTGCATTTTCTTATATTAGTTCTAGCATACAATTAAGTTTTCTCTGAAACTAGTCGGTAGAGTTGGCTAAAATTATCAATATTAGTTTTATGTTATGTAACGCTGGTTAATTTGGTCCGTTCTTATCACTTTTCTAAAATAATAGCAACTTTAAATCGTGAAACGTGAAACAACAATGTTTGCATTTTCTTATATTAGTTCTAGCATACAATTAAGTTTTCTCTGAAACTAGTCGGTAGAGTTGGCTAAAATTATCAATATTAGTTTTATGTTATGTAACGCTGGTTAATTTGGTCCGTTCTTATCACTTTTCTAAAATAATAGCAACTTTAAATCGTGAAACGTGAAACAACAATATTTGCATTTTCTTATATTAGTTCTAGCATACAATTAAGTTTTCTCTGAAACTAGTCGGTAGAGTTGGCTAAAATTATCAATATTAGTTTCATGTTATGTAAAGCTGGTTAATTTGGTCCGTTCTTATCACTTTTCTAAAATAATAGCAACTTTAAATCGTGAAACGTGAAACAACAATATTTGCATTTTCTTATATTAGTTCTAGCATACAATTAAGTTTTCTCTGAAACTAGTCGGTAGAGTTGGCTAAAATTATCAATATTAGTTTTATGTTATTTACCGCTGGTTAATTTGGTCCGTTCTTATCACTTTTCTAAAATAATAGCAACTTTAAATCGTGAAACGTGAAACAACAATGTTTGCATTTTCTTATATTAGTTCTAGCATACAATTAAGTTTTCTCTGAAACTAGTCGGTAGAGTTGGCTAAAATTATCAATATTAGTTTCATGTTATGTAAAGCTGGTTAATTTGGTCCGTTCTTATCACTTTTCTAAAATAATAGCAACTTTAAATCGTGAAACGTGAAACAACAATGTTTGCATTTTCTTATATTAGTTCTAGCATACAATTAAGTTTTCTCTGAAACTAGTCGGTAGAGTTGGCTAAAATTATCAATATTAGTTTCATGTTATGTAAAGCTGGTTAATTTGGTCCGTTCTTATCACTTTTCTAAAATAATAGCAACTTTAAATCGTGAAACGTGAAACAACAATATTTGCATTTTCTTATATTAGTTCTAGCATACAATTAAGTTTTCTCTGAAACTAGTCGATAGAGTTGGGTAAAATTATCAATATTAGTTTTATGTTATGTAACGCTGGTTAATTTGGTCCGTTCTTATCACTTTTCTAAAATAATAGCAACTTTAAATCGTGAAACGTGAAACAATAATGTTTGCATTTTCTTATATTAGTTCTAGCATACAATTAAGTTTTCTCTGAAACTAGTCGGTAGAGTTGGCTAAAATTATCAATATTATTTTCATGTTATGTAAAGCTGGTTAATTTGATCCGTTCTTATCACTTTTCTAAAATAATAGCAACTTTAAATCGTGAAACGTGAAACAACAATGTTTGCATTTTCTTATATTAGTTCTAGCATACAATTAAGTTTTCTCTGAAACTAGTCGGTAGAGTTGGCTAAAATTATCAATATTAGTTTCATGTTATGTAAAGCTGGTTAATTTGGTCCGTTCTTATCACTTTTGTAAAATAATAGCAACTTTAAATTATGAAACGTGAAACAACAATGTTTGCATTTTCTTATATTAGTTCTAGCATACAATTAAGTTTTCTCTGAAACTAGTCGGTAGAGTTGGGTAAAATTATCAATATTAGTTTTATGTTATGTAACGCTGGTTAATTTGGTCCGTTCTTATCACTTTTCTAAAATAATAGCAACTTTAAATCGTGAAACGTGAAACAACAATGTTTGCATTTTCTTATATCAGTTCTAGCATACAATTAAGTTTTCTCTGAAACTAGTCGGTAGAGTTGGCTAAAATTATCAATATTAGTTTCATGTTATGTAAAGCTGGTTAATTTGGTCCGTTCTTATCACTTTTCTAAAATAATAGCAACTTTAAATCGTGAAACGTGAAACAACAATGTTTGCATTTTCTTATATTAGTTCTAGAATACAATTAAGTTTTCTCTGAAACTAGTCGGTAGAGTTGGCTAAAATTATCAATATTAGTTTCATGTTATGTAAAGCTGGTTAATTTGGTCCGTTCTTATCACTTTTCTAAAATAATAGCAACTTTAAATCGTGAAACGTGAAACAACAATGTTTGCATTTTCTTATATTAGTTCTAGCATACAATTAAGTTTTCTCTGAAACTAGTCGGTAGAGTTGGCTAAAATTATCAATATTAGTTTCATGTTATGTAAAGCTGGTTTATTTGGTCCGTTATTATCACTTTTCTAAAATAATAGCAACTTTAAATCGTGAAACGTGAAACAACAATGTTTGCATTTTCTTATATTAGTTCTAGCATACAATTAAGTTTTCTCTGAAACTGGTCGGTAGAGTTGGCTAAAATTATCAATATTAGTTTCATGTTATGTAAAGCTGGTTAATTTGGTCCGTTCTTATCACTTTTCTAAAATAATAGCAACTTTAAATCGTGAAACGTGAAACAACAATGTTTGCATTTTCTTATATTAGTTCTAGCATACAATTAAGTTTTCTCTGAAACTAGTCGGTAGAGTTGGCTAAAATTATCAATATTAGTTTTATGTTATGTAACGCTGGTTAATTTGGTCCGTTCTTATCACTTTTCTAAAATAATAGCAACTTTAAATCGTGAAACGTGAAACAACAATGTTTGCATTTTCTTATATTAGTTCTAGCATACAATTAAGTTTTCTCTGAAACTAGTCGGTAGAGTTGGCTAAAATTATCAATATTAGTTTCATGTTATGTAAAGCTGGTTAATTTGGTCCGTTCTTATCACTTTTCTAAAATAATAGCAACTTTAAATTGTGAAACGTGAAACAACAATGTTTGCATTTTCTTATATTAGTTCTAGCATACAATTAAGTTTTCTCTGAAACTAGTCGGTAGAGTTGGCTAAAATTATCAATATTAGTTTTATGTTATGTAACGCTGGTTAATTTGGTCCGTTCTTATCACTTTTCTAAAATAATAGCAACTTTAAATCGTGAAACGTGAAACAACAATGTTTGCATTTTCTTATATCAGTTCTAGCAAACAATTAAGTTTTCTCTGAAACTAGTCGGTAGAGTTGGCTAAAATTATCAATATTAGTTTCATGTTATGTAAAGCTGGTTAATTTGGTCCGTTCTTATCACTTTTCTAAAATAATCGCAACTTTAAATCATGAAACGTGAAACAACAATGTTTGCATTTTCTTATATTAGTTCTAGCATACAATTAAGTTTTCTCAGAAACTAGTCGGTAGAGTTGGGTAAAATTATCAATATTAGTTTTATGTTATGTAACGCTGGTTAATTTGGTCCGTTCTTATCACTTTTCTAAAATAATAGCAACTTTAAATCGTGAAACGTGAAACAACAATGTTTGTATTTTCTTATATTAGTTCTAGCATACAATTAAGTTTTCTCTGAAACTAGTCGGTAGAGTTGGGTAAAATTATCAATATTAGTTTCATGTTATGTAAAGCTGGTTAATTTGGTCCGTTCTTATCACTTTTCTAAAATAATAGCAACTTTAAATCTTGAAACGTGAAACAACAATGTTTGCATTTTCTTATATTAGTTCTAGCATACAATTAAGTTTTCTCTGAAACTAGTCGGTAGAGTTGGCTAAAATTATCAATATTAGTTTCATGTTATGTAACGCTGGTTAATATGGTCCGTTCTTATCACTTTTCTAAAATAATAGCAACTTTAAATCGTGAAACGTGAAACAACCATGTTTGCATTTTCTTATATTAGTTCTAGCATACAATTAAGTTTTCTCTGAAACTAGTCGGTAGAGTTGGCTAAAATTATCAATATTAGTTTCATGTTATGTAAAGCTGGTTAATTTGGTCCGTTCTTATCACTTTTCTAAAATAATAGCAACTTTAAATTGTGAAACGTGAAACAACAATGTTTGCATTTTCTTATATTAGTTCTAGCATACAATTAAGTTTTCTCTGAAACTAGTCGGTAGAGTTGGCTAAAATTATCAATATTAGTTTCATGTTATGTAAAGCTGGTTAATTTGGTCCGTTCTTATCACTTTTCTAAAATAATAGCAACTTTAAATCGTGAAACGTGAAACAACAATGTTTGCATTTTCTTATATTAGTTCTAGCATACAATTAAGTTTTCTCTGAAACTAGTAGGTAGAGTTGGCTAAAATTATCAATATTAGTTTTATGTTATGTAACGCTAGTTAATTTGGTCCGTTCTTATCACTTTTCTAAAATAATAGCAACTTTAAATCGTGAAACGTGAAACAACAATGTTTGCATTTTCTTATATTAGTTCTAGCATACAATTAAGTTTTCTCTGAAACTAGTCGGTAGAGTTGGCTAAAATTATCAATATTAGTTTTATGTTATGTAACGCTGGTTAATTTGGTCCGTTCTTATCACTTTTCTAAAATAATAGCAACTTTAAATCGTGAAACGTGAAACAACAATGTTTGCATTTTCTTATATTAGTTCTAGCATACAATTAAGTTTTCTCTGAAACTAGTCGGTAGAGTTGGCTAAAATTATCAATATTAGTTTCATGTTATGTAAAGCTGGTTAATTTGGTCCGTTCTTATCACTTTTCTAAAATAATAGAAACTTCAAATCGTGAAAAGTGAAACAACCATGTTTGCATTTTCTTATATTAGTTCTAGCATACAATTAAGTTTTCTCTGAAACTAGTCGGTAGAGTTGGCTAAAAATATCAATATTAGTTTTACGTTATGTAACGCTGGTTAATTTGGTCCGTTCTTATCACTTTTCTAAAATAATAGCAGCTTTAAATCGTGAAACGTGAAACAACAATGTTTGCATTTTCTTATATTAGTTCTAGCCTACAATTAAGTTTTCTCTGAAACTAGTCGGTAGAGTTGGCTAAAATTATCCATATTAGTTGTATTTTATGTAAAGCTGATTAATTTGTATTGATCATATCACTTTTCTAAAATAATAGCAACTTTAAATCGTGAAACGTGAAACTAAAAGGCTAAAGTTATCTAAAAAATTTTAGTTGGCTAAAATTATCAATATTAGTTTTATGTTATGTAACGCTGGTAAATTTGGTCCGTTCTTATCACTTTTCTAAAATAATAGCAACTTTAAATCGTGAAACGTGAAACAACAATGTTTTCATTTTCTTATATTAGTTCTAGCATACAATTAAGTTTTCTCTGAAACTAGTCGGTAGAGTTGGCTAAAATTATCAATATTAGTTTTATTTTATGTAAAGCTGATTAATTTGGTCCGTTCTTATCACTTTTCTAAAATAATAGAAACTTCAAATCGTGAAAAGTGAAACAACCATGTTTGCATTTTCTTATATTAGTTCTAGCATACAATTAAGTTTTCTCTGAAACTAGTCGGTAGAGTTGGCTAAAAATATCAATATTAGTTTTACGTTATGTAACGCTGGTTAATTTGGTCCGTTCTTATCACTTTTCTAAAATAATAGCAGCTTTAAATCGTGAAACGTGAAACAACAATGTTTGCATTTTCTTATATTAGTTCTAGCCTACAATTAAGTTTTCTCTGAAACTAGTCGGTAGAGTTGGCTAAAATTATCCATATTAGTTGTATTTTATGTAACGCTGGTTAATTTGGTCCGTTCCTATCACTTTTCTAAAATAATAGCAACTTTAAATCGTGAAACGTGAAACAACAATGTTTGCATTTTCTTATATTAGTTCTAGCATACAATTAAGTTTTCTCTGAAAGTAGTCGGTAGAGTTGGCTAAAATTATCAATATTAGTTGTATTTTATTTAACGCTGGTTAATTTGGTCCGTTCCTATCACTTTTCTAAAATAATAGCAACTTTAAATCGTGAAACGTGAAACAACAATGTTTGCATTTTCTTATATTAGTTCTAGCATACAATTAAGTTTTCTCTGAAACTAGTCGGTAGAGTTGGCTAAAATTATCAATATTAGTTTTATGTTATGTAACGCTGGTTAATTTGGTCCGTTCTTATCACCTTTCTCAAATAATAGCAGCTTTAAATCGTGAAACAACCATGTTTGCATATTCTTATATTAGTTCTAGCATACAATTAAGTTTTCTCTGAAACTAGTCGGTAGAGTTGGCTAAAAATATCAATATTAGTTTTACGTTATGTAACGCTGGTTAATTTGGTCCGTTCTTATCACTTTTCTAAAATAATAGCAGCTTTAAATCGTGAAACGTGAAACAACAATGTTTGCATTTTCTTATATTAGTTCTAGCCTACAATTAAGTTTTCTCTGAAACTAGTCGGTAGAGTTGGCTAAAATTATCCATATTAGTTGTATTTTATGTAACGCTGGTTAATTTGGTCCGTTCCTATCACTTTTCTAAAATAATAGCAACTTTAAATCGTGAAACGTGAAACAACAATGTTTGCATTTTCTTATATTAGTTCTAGCATACAATTAAGTTTTCTCTGAAAGTAGTCGGTAGAGTTGGCTAAAATTATCAATATTAGTTGTATTTTATTTAACGCTGGTTAATTTGGTCCGTTCCTATCACTTTTCTAAAATAATAGCAACTTTAAATCTTGAAACGTGAAACAACAATGTTTGCATTTTCTTATATTAGTTCTAGCATACAATTAAGTTTTCTCTGAAACTAGTCGGTAGAGTTGGCTAAAATTATCAATATTAGTTTTATGTTATGTAACGCTGGTTAATTTGGTCCGTTCTTATCACCTTTCTCAAATAATAGCAGCTTTAAATCGTGAAACAACCATGTTTGCATATTCTTATATTAGTTCTAGCATACAATTAAGTTTTCTCTGAAACTAGTCGGTAGAGTTGGCTAAAATTCTCAATATTAGTTTTATGTTATGTAACGCTGGTTAATTTGGTCCGTTCTTATCACCTTTCTAAAATAATAGCAACTTTAAATCGTGAAACGTGAAACAACAATGTTTGCATTTTCTTATATTAGTTCTAGCATACAATTAAGTTTTCTCTGAAACTAGTCGGTAGAGTGGGCTAAAATTATCAATATTAGTTTTATGTTATGTAACGCTGGTTAATTTGGTCCGTTCTTATCACTTTTCTAAAATAATAGCAACTTTAAATCGTGAAACGTGAAACAACAATGTTTGCATTTTCTTATATTAGTTCTAGCATACAATTAAGTTTTCTCTGAAACTAGTCGGTAGAGTTGGCTAAAATTATCAATATTAGTTTCATGTTATGTAAAGCTGGTTAATTTGGTCCGTTCTTATCACTTTTCTAAAATAATAGCAACTTTAAATCGTGAAACGTGAAACAACAATGTTTGCATTTTCTTATATTAGTTCTAGCATACAATTAAGTTTTCTCTGAAACTAGTCGGTAGAGTTGGCTAAAATTATCAATATTAGTTTCATGTTATGTAAAGCTGGTTAATTTGGTCCGTTCTTATCACTTTTCTAAAATAATAGCAACTTTAAATCGTGAAACGTGAAACAACAATATTTGCATTTTCTTATATTAGTTCTAGCATACAATTAAGTTTTCTCTGAAACTAGTCGGTAGAGTTGGGTAAAATTATCAATATTAGTTTTATGTTATGTAACGCTGGTTAATTTGGTCCGTTCTTATCACTTTTCTAAAATAATAGCAACTTTAAATCGTGAAACGTGAAACAACAATGTTTGCATTTTCTTATATTAGTTCTAGCATACAATTAAGTTTTCTCTGAAACTAGTCGGTAGAGTTGGCTAAAATTATCAATATTAGTTTCATGTTATGTAAAGCTGGTTAATTTGGTCCGTTCTTATCACTTTTCTAAAATAATAGCAACTTTAAATCGTGAAACGTGAAACAACAATGTTTGCATGTTCTTATATTAGTTCTAGCATACAATTAAGTTTTCTCTGAAACTAGTCGGTAGAGTTGGCTAAAATTATCAATATTAGTTTCATGTTATGTAAAGCTGGTTAATTTGGTCCGTTCTTATCACTTTTCTAAAATAATAGCAACTTTAAATCGTGAAACGTGAAACAACAATGTTTGCATTTTCTTATATTAGTTCTAGCATACAATTAAGTTTTCTCTGAAACTAGTCGGTAGAGTTGGCTAAAATTATCAATATTAGTTTCATGTTATGTAAAGCTGGTTAATTTGGTCCGTTCTTATCACTTTTCTAAAATAATAGCAACTTTAAATCGTGAAACGTGAAACAACAATGTTTGCATTTTCTTATATTAGTTCTAGCATACAATTAAGTTTTCTCTGAAACTAGTCGGTAGAGTTGGCTAAAATTATCAATATTAGTTTCATGTTATGTAAAGCTGGTTAATTTGGTCCGTTCTTATCACGTTTCTAAAATAATAGCAACTTTAAATCGTGAAACGTGAAACAACAATGTTTGCATTTTCTTATATTAGTTCTAGCATACAATTAAGTTTTCTCTGAAACTAGTCGGTAGAGTTGGCTAAAATTATCAATATTAGTTTTATGTTATGTAACGCTGGTTAATTTGGTCCGTTCTTATCACTTTTCTAAAATAATAGCAACTTTAAATCGTGAAACGCGAAAGAACAATGTTTGCATTTTCTTATATTAGTTCTAGCATACAATTAAGTTTTCTCTGAAACTAGTCGGTAGAGTTGGCTAAAATTATCAATATTAGTTTCATGTTATGTAAAGCTAGTTAATTTGGTCCGTTCTTATCACTTTTCTAAAATAATAGCAACTTTAAATCGTGAAACGTGAAACAACAATGTTTGCATTTTCTTATATTAGTTCTAGCATACAATTAAGTTTTCTCTGAAACTGGTCGGTAGAGTTGGCTAAAATTATCAATATTAGTTTCATGTTATGTAAAGCTGGTTAATTTGGTCCGTTCTTATCACTTTTCTAAAATAATAGCAACTTTAAATCGTGAAACGTGAAACAACAATGTTTGCATTTTCTTATATTAGTTCTAGCATACAATTAAGTTTTCTCTGAAACTAGTCGGTAGAGTTGGCTAAAATTATCAATATTAGTTTTATGTTATGTAACGCTGGTTAATTTGGTCCGTTCTTATCACTTTTCTAAAATAATAGCAACTTTAAATCGTGAAACGTGAAACAACAATGTTTGCATTTTCTTATATTAGTTCTAGCATACAATTAAGTTTTCTCTGAAACTAGTCGGTAGAGTTGGCTAAAATTATCAATATTAGTTTTATGTTATGTAACGCTGGTTAATTTGGTCCGTTCTTATCACTTTTCTAAAATAATAGCAACTTTAAATCGTGAAACGTGAAACAACAATATTTGCATTTTCTTATATTAGTTCTAGCATACAATTAAGTTTTCTCTGAAACTAGTCGGTAGAGTTGGCTAAAATTATCAATATTAGTTTCATGTTATGTAAAGCTGGTTAATTTGGTCCGTTCTTATCACTTTTCTAAAATAATAGCAACTTTAAATCGTGAAACGTGAAACAACAATATTTGCATTTTCTTATATTAGTTCTAGCATACAATTAAGTTTTCTCTGAAACTAGTCGGTAGAGTTGGCTAAAATTATCAATATTAGTTTTATGTTATTTACCGCTGGTTAATTTGGTCCGTTCTTATCACTTTTCTAAAATAATAGCAACTTTAAATCGTGAAACGTGAAACAACAATGTTTGCATTTTCTTATATTAGTTCTAGCATACAATTAAGTTTTCTCTGAAACTAGTCGGTAGAGTTGGCTAAAATTATCAATATTAGTTTCATGTTATGTAAAGCTGGTTAATTTGGTCCGTTCTTATCACTTTTCTAAAATAATAGCAACTTTAAATCGTGAAACGTGAAACAACAATGTTTGCATTTTCTTATATTAGTTCTAGCATACAATTAAGTTTTCTCTGAAACTAGTCGGTAGAGTTGGCTAAAATTATCAATATTAGTGTCATGTTATGTAAAGCTGGTTAATTTGGTCCGTTCTTATCACTTTTCTAAAATAATAGCAACTTTAAATCGTGAAACGTGAAACAACAATATTTGCATTTTCTTATATTAGTTCTAGCATACAATTAAGTTTTCTCTGAAACTAGTCGGTAGAGTTGGCTAAAATTATCAATATTAGTTTTATGTTATGTAACGCTGGTTAATTTGGTCCGTTCTTATCACTTTTCTAAAATAATAGCAACTTTAAATCGTGAAACGTGAAACAATAATGTTTGCATTTTCTTATATTAGTTCTAGCATACAATTAAGTTTTCTCTGAAACTAGTCGGTAGAGTTGGCTAAAATTATCAATATTATTTTCATGTTATGTAAAGCTGGTTAATTTGATCCGTTCTTATCACTTTTCTAAAATAATAGCAACTTTAAATCGTGAAACGTGAAACAACAATGTTTGCATTTTCTTATATTAGTTCTAGCATACAATTAAGTTTTCTCTGAAACTAGTCGGTAGAGTTGGCTAAAATTATCAATATTAGTTTCATGTTATGTAAAGCTGGTTAATTTGGTCCGTTCTTATCACTTTTGTAAAATAATAGCAACTTTAAATTATGAAACGTGAAACAACAATGTTTGCATTTTCTTATATTAGTTCTAGCATACAATTAAGTTTTCTCTGAAACTAGTCGGTAGAGTTGGGTAAAATTATCAATATTAGTTTTATGTTATGTAACGCTGGTTAATTTGGTCCGTTCTTATCACTTTTCTAAAATAATAGCAACTTTAAATCGTGAAACGTGAAACAACAATGTTTGCATTTTCTTATATCAGTTCTAGCATACAATTAAGTTTTCTCTGAAACTAGTCGGTAGAGTTGGCTAAAATTATCAATATTAGTTTCATGTTATGTAAAGCTGGTTAATTTGGTCCGTTCTTATCACTTTTCTAAAATAATAGCAACTTTAAATCGTGAAACGTGAAACAACAATGTTTGCATTTTCTTATATTAGTTCTAGAATACAATTAAGTTTTCTCTGAAACTAGTCGGTAGAGTTGGCTAAAATTATCAATATTAGTTTCATGTTATGTAAAGCTGGTTAATTTGGTCCGTTCTTATCACTTTTCTAAAATAATAGCAACTTTAAATCGTGAAACGTGAAACAACAATGTTTGCATTTTCTTATATTAGTTCTAGCATACAATTAAGTTTTCTCTGAAACTAGTCGGTAGAGTTGGCTAAAATTATCAATATTAGTTTCATGTTATGTAAAGCTGGTTTATTTGGTCCGTTCTTATCACTTTTCTAAAATAATAGCAACTTTAAATCGTGAAACGTGAAACAACAATGTTTGCATTTTCTTATATTAGTTCTAGCATACAATTAAGTTTTCTCTGAAACTGGTCGGTAGAGTTGGCTAAAATTATCAATATTAGTTTCATGTTATGTAAAGCTGGTTAATTTGGTCCGTTCTTATCACTTTTCTAAAATAATAGCAACTTTAAATCGTGAAACGTGAAACAACAATGTTTGCATTTTCTTATATTAGTTCTAGCATACAATTAAGTTTTCTCTGAAACTAGTCGGTAGAGTTGGCTAAAATTATCAATATTAGTTTTATGTTATGTAACGCTGGTTAATTTGGTCCGTTCTTATCACTTTTCTAAAATAATAGCAACTTTAAATCGTGAAACGTGAAACAACAATGTTTGCATTTTCTTATATTAGTTCTAGCATACAATTAAGTTTTCTCTGAAACTAGTCGGTAGAGTTGGCTAAAATTATCAATATTAGTTTCATGTTATGTAAAGCTGGTTAATTTGGTCCGTTCTTATCACTTTTCTAAAATAATAGCAACTTTAAATTGTGAAACGTGAAACAACAATGTTTGCATTTTCTTATATTAGTTCTAGCATACAATTAAGTTTTCTCTGAAACTAGTCGGTAGAGTTGGCTAAAATTATCAATATTAGTTTTATGTTATGTAACGCTGGTTAATTTGGTCCGTTCTTATCACTTTTCTAAAATAATAGCAACTTTAAATCGTGAAACGTGAAACAACAATGTTTGCATTTTCTTATATCAGTTCTAGCAAACAATTAAGTTTTCTCTGAAACTAGTCGGTAGAGTTGGCTAAAATTATCAATATTAGTTTCATGTTATGTAAAGCTGGTTAATTTGGTCCGTTCTTATCACTTTTCTAAAATAATAGCAACTTTAAATCATGAAACGTGAAACAACAATGTTTGCATTTTCTTATATTAGTTCTAGCATACAATTAAGTTTTCTCAGAAACTAGTCGGTAGAGTTGGCTAAAATTATCAATATTAGTTTCATGTTATGTAACGCTGGTTAATTTGGTCCGTTCTTATCACTTTTCTAAAATAATAGCAACTTTAAATCGTGAAACGTGAAACAACAATGTTTGCATTTTCTTATATTAGTTCTAGCATACAATTAAGTTTTCTCTGAAACTAGTCGGTAGAGTTGGGTAAAATTATCAATATTAGTTTTATGTTATGTAACGCTGGTTAATTTGGTCCGTTCTTATCACTTTTCTAAAATAATAGCAACTTTAAATCGTGAAACGTGAAACAACAATGTTTGTATTTTCTTATATTAGTTCTAGCATACAATTAAGTTTTCTCTGAAACTAGTCGGTAGAGTTGGGTAAAATTATCAATATTAGTTTCATGTTATGTAAAGCTGGTTAATTTGGTCCGTTCTTATCACTTTTCTAAAATAATAGCAACTTTAAATCTTGAAACGTGAAACAACAATGTTTGCATTTTCTTATATTAGTTCTAGCATACAATTAAGTTTTCTCTGAAAATAGTCGGTAGAGTTGGCTAAAATTATCAATATTAGTTTCATGTTATGTAACGCTGGTTAATATGGTCCGTTCTTATCACTTTTCTAAAATAATAGCAACTTTAAATCGTGAAACGTGAAACAACCATGTTTGCATTTTCTTATATTAGTTCTAGCATACAATTAAGTTTTCTCTGAAACTAGTCGGTAGAGTTGGCTAAAATTATCAATATTAGTTTCATGTTATGTAAAGCTGGTTAATTTGGTCCGTTCTTATCACTTTTCTAAAATAATAGCAACTTTAAATTGTGAAACGTGAAACAACAATGTTTGCATTTTCTTATATTAGTTCTAGCATACAATTAAGTTTTCTCTGAAACTAGTCGGTAGAGTTGGCTAAAATTATCAATATTAGTTTCATGTTATGTAAAGCTGGTTAATTTGGTCCGTTCTTATCACTTTTCTAAAATAATAGCAACTTTAAATCGTGAAACGTGAAACAACAATGTTTGCATTTTCTTATATTAGTTCTAGCATACAATTAAGTTTTCTCTGAAACTAGTAGGTAGAGTTGGCTAAAATTATCAATATTAGTTTTATGTTATGTAACGCTAGTTAATTTGGTCCGTTCTTATCACTTTTCTAAAATAATAGCAACTTTAAATCGTGAAACGTGAAACAACAATGTTTGCATTTTCTTATATTAGTTCTAGCATACAATTAAGTTTTCTCTGAAACTAGTCGGTAGAGTTGGCTAAAATTATCAATATTAGTTTCATGTTATGTAAAGCTGGTTAATTTGGTCCGTTCTTATCACTTTTCTAAAATAATAGCAACTTTAAATTGTGAAACGTGAAACAACAATGTTTGCATTTTCTTATATTAGTTCTAGCATACAATTAAGTTTTCTCTGAAACTAGTCGGTAGAGTTGGCTAAAATTATCAATATTAGTTTCATGTTATGTAAAGCTGGTTAATTTGGTCCGTTCTTATCACTTTTCTAAAATAATAGCAACTTTAAATCGTGAAACGTGAAACAACAATGTTTGCATTTTCTTATATTAGTTCTAGCATACAATTAAGTTTTCTCTGAAACTAGTAGGTAGAGTTGGCTAAAATTATCAATATTAGTTTTATGTTATGTAACGCTAGTTAATTTGGTCCGTTCTTATCACTTTTCTAAAATAATAGCAACTTTAAATCGTGAAACGTGAAACAAGAATGTTTGCATTTTCTTATATTAGTTCTAGCATACAATTAAGTTTTCTCTGAAACTAGTCGGTAGAGTTGGCTAAAATTATCAATATTAGTTTCATGTTATGTAACGCTGGTTAATTTGGTCCGTTCTTATCACTTTTCTAAAATAATAGCAACTTTAAATCGTGAAACGTGAAACAACAATGTTTGCATTTTCTTATATTAGTTCTAGCATACAATTAAGTTTTCTCTGAAACTAGTCGGTAGAGTTGGGTAAAATTATCAATATTAGTTTCATGTTATGTAACGCTGGTTAATTTGGTCCGTTCTTATCACTTTTCTAAAATAATAGCAACTTTAAATCGTGAAACGTGAAACAACAATGTTTGCATTTTCTTATATTAGTTCTAGCATACATTAAGTTTTCTCTGAAACTAGTCGGTAGAGTTGGCTAAAATTATCAATATTAGTTTCATGTTATCTAAAGCTGGTTAATTTGGTCCGTTCTTATCACTTTTCTAAAATAATAGCAACTTTAAATTGTGAAACGTGAAACAACAATGTTTGCATTTTCTTATATTAGTTCTAGCATACAATTAAGTTTTCTCTGAAACTAGTCGGTAGAGTTGGCTAAAATTATCAATATTAGTTTTATGTTATGTAACGCTGGTTAATTTGGTCCGTTCTTATCACATTTCTAAAATAATAGCAACTTTAAATCGTGAAACGTGAAACAACAATGTTTGCATTTTCTTATATGAGTTCTAGCATACAATTAAGTTTTCTCTGAAACTAGTCGGTAGAGTTGGCTAAAATTATCAATATTAATAATAGCAACTTTAAATCGTGAAACGTGAAACAACCATGTTTGCATTTTCTTATATTAGTTCTAGCATACAATTAAGTTTTCTCTGAAACTAGTCGGTAGAGTTGGCTAAAATTATCAATATTAGTTTCATGTTATGTAAAGCTGGTTAATTTGGTCCGTTCTTATCACTTTTCTAAAATAATAGCAACTTTAAATTGTGAAACGTGAAACAACAATGTTTGCATTTTCTTATATTAGTTCTAGCATACAATTAAGTTTTCTCTGAAACTAGTCGGTAGAGTTGGCTAAAATTATCAATATTAGTTTTATGTTATGTAACGCTGGTTAATTTGGTCCGTTCTTATCACTTTTCTAAAATAATAGCAACTTTAAATCGTGAAACGTGAAACAACAATGTTTGCATTTTCTTATATTAGTTCTAGAATACAATTAAGTTTTCTCTGAAACTAGTCGGTAGAGTTGGCTAAAATTATCAATATTAGTTTCATGTTATGTAAAGCTGGTTAATTTGGTCCGTTCTTATCACTTTTCTAAAATAATAGCAACTTTAAATCGTGAAACGTGAAACAACAATGTTTGCATTTTCTTATATTAGTTCTAGCATACAATTAAGTTTTCTCTGAAACTAGTCGGTAGAGTTGGCTAAAATTATCAATATTATTTTCATGTTATGTAAAGCTGGTTAATTTGGTCCGTTCTTATCACTTTTCTAAAATAATAGCAACTTTAAATCGTGAAACGTGAAACAACAATGTTTGCATTTTCTTATATTAGTTCTAGCATACAATTAAGTTTTCTCTGAAACTAGTCGGTAGAGTTGGCTAAAATTATCAATATTAGTTTCATGTTATGTAAAGCTGGTTTATTTGGTCCGTTCTTATCACTTTTCTAAAATAATAGCAACTTTAAATCGTGAAACGTGAAACAACAATGTTTGCATTTTCTTATATTAGTTCTAGCATACAATTAAGTTTTCTCTGAAACTAGTCGGCAGAGTTGGCTAAAATTATCAATATTAGTTTCATGTTATGTAAAGCTGGTTAATTTGGTCCGTTCTTATCACTTTTCTAAAATAATAGCAACTTTAAATCGTGAAACGTGAAACAACAATGTTTGCATTTTCTTATATTAGTTCTAGCATACAATTAAGTTTTCTCTGAAACTAGTCGGTAGAGTTGGCTAAAATTATCAATATTAGTTTTATGTTATGTAACGCTGGTTAATTTGGTCCGTTCTTATCACTTTTCTAAAATAATAGCAACTTTAAATCGTGAAACGTGAAACAACAATGTTTGCATTTTCTTATATTAGTTCTAGCATACAATTAAGTTTTCTCTGAAACTAGTCGGTAGAGTTGGCTAAAATTATCAATATTAGTTTCATGTTATGTAACGCTGGTTAATTTGGTCCGTTCTTATCACTTTTCTAAAATAATAGCAACTTTAAATCGTGAAACGTGAAACAACAATGTTTGCATTTTCTTATATTAGTTCTAGCATACAATTAAGTTTTCTCTGAAACTAGTCGGTAGAGTTGGCTAAAATTATCAATATTAGTTTTATGTTATGTAACGCTGGTTAATTTGGTCCGTTCTTATCACTTTTCTAAAATAATAGCAACTTTAAATCGTGAAACGTGAAACAACAATGTTTGCATTTTCTTATATTAGTTCTAGCATACAATTAAGTTTTCTCTGAAACTAGTCGGTAGAGTTGGCTAAAATTATCAATATTAGTTTCATGTTATGTAAAGCTAGTTAATTTGGTCCGTTCTTATCACTTTTCTAAAATAATAGCAACTTTAAATCGTGAAACGTGAAACAACAATGTTTGCATTTTCTTATATTAGTTCTAGCATACAATTAAGTTTTCTCTGAAACTGGTCGGTAGAGTTGGCTAAAATTATCAATATTAGTTTCATGTTATGTAAAGCTGGTTAATTTGGTCCGTTCTTATCACTTTTCTAAAATAATAGCAACTTTAAATCGTGAAACGTGAAACAACAATGTTTGCATTTTCTTATATTAGTTCTAGCATACAATTAAGTTTTCTCTGAAACTAGTCGGTAGAGTTGGCTAAAATTATCAATATTAGTTTTATGTTATGTAACGCTGGTTAATTTGGTCCGTTCTTATCACTTTTCTAAAATAATAGCAACTTTAAATCGTGAAACGTGAAACAACAATGTTTGCATTTTCTTATATTAGTTCTAGCATACAATTAAGTTTTCTCTGAAACTAGTCGGTAGAGTTGGCTAAAATTATCAATATTAGTTTTATGTTATGTAACGCTGGTTAATTTGGTCCGTTCTTATCACTTTTCTAAAATAATAGCAACTTTAAATCGTGAAACGTGAAACAACAATATTTGCATTTTCTTATATTAGTTCTAGCATACAATTAAGTTTTCTCTGAAACTAGTCGGTAGAGTTGGCTAAAATTATCAATATTAGTTTCATGTTATGTAAAGCTGGTTAATTTGGTCCGTTCTTATCACTTTTCTAAAATAATAGCAACTTTAAATCGTGAAACGTGAAACAACAATATTTGCATTTTCTTATATTAGTTCTAGCATACAATTAAGTTTTCTCTGAAACTAGTCGGTAGAGTTGGCTAAAATTATCAATATTAGTTTTATGTTATTTACCGCTGGTTAATTTGGTCCGTTCTTATCACTTTTCTAAAATAATAGCAACTTTAAATCGTGAAACGTGAAACAACAATGTTTGCATTTTCTTATATTAGTTCTAGCATACAATTAAGTTTTCTCTGAAACTAGTCGGTAGAGTTGGCTAAAATTATCAATATTAGTTTCATGTTATGTAAAGCTGGTTAATTTGGTCCGTTCTTATCACTTTTCTAAAATAATAGCAACTTTAAATCGTGAAACGTGAAACAACAATGTTTGCATTTTCTTATATTACTTCTAGCATACAATTAAGTTTTCTCTGAAACTAGTCGGTAGAGTTGGCTAAAATTATCAATATTAGTTTCATGTTATGTAAAGCTGGTTAATTTGGTCCGTTCTTATCACTTTTCTAAAATAATAGCAACTTTAAATCGTGAAACGTGAAACAACAATATTTGCATTTTCTTATATTAGTTCTAGCATACAATTAAGTTTTCTCTGAAACTAGTCGATAGAGTTGGGTAAAATTATCAATATTAGTTTTATGTTATGTAACGCTGGTTAATTTGGTCCGTTCTTATCACTTTTCTAAAATAATAGCAACTTTAAATCGTGAAACGTGAAACAATAATGTTTGCATTTTCTTATATTAGTTCTAGCATACAATTAAGTTTTCTCTGAAACTAGTCGGTAGAGTTGGCTAAAATTATCAATATTATTTTCATGTTATGTAAAGCTGGTTAATTTGATCCGTTCTTATCACTTTTCTAAAATAATAGCAACTTTAAATCGTGAAACGTGAAACAACAATGTTTGCATTTTCTTATATTAGTTCTAGCATACAATTAAGTTTTCTCTGAAACTAGTCGGTAGAGTTGGCTAAAATTATCAATATTAGTTTTATGTTATGTAACGCTGGTTAATTTGGTCCGTTCTTATCACTTTACTAAAATAATAGCAACTTTAAATCGTGAAACGTGAAACAACAATGTTTGCATTTTCTTATATTAGTTCTAGCGTACAATTAAGTTTTCTCTGAAACTAGTCGGTAGAGTTGGCTAAAATTATCAATATTAGTTTCATGTTATGTAACGCTGGTTAATTTGGTCCGTTCTTATCACTTTTCTAAAATAATAGCAACTTTAAATCGTGAAACGTGAAACAACAAGGTTTGCATTTTCTTATATTAGTTCTAGCATACAATTAAGTTTTCTCTGAAACTAGTCGGTAGAGTTGGGTAAAATTATCAATATTAGTTTTATGTTATGTAACGCTGGTTAATTTGGTCCGTTCTTATCACTTTTCTAAAATAATAGCAACTTTAAATCGTGAAACGTGAAACAACAATGTTTGCATTTTCTTATATTAGTTCTAGCATACAATTAAGTTTTCTCTGAAACTAGTCGGTAGAGTTGGCTAAAATTATCAATATTAGTTTCATGTTATGTAAAGCTGGTTAATTTGGTCCGTTCTTATCACTTTTCTAAAATAATAGCAACTTTAAATCTTGAAACGTGAAACAACAATGTTTGCATTTTCTTATATTAGTTCTAGCATACAATTAAGTTTTCTCTGAAACTAGTCGGTAGAGTTGGCTAAAATTATCAATATTAGTTTCATGTTATGTAAAGCTGGTTAATATGGTCCGTTCTTATCACTTTTCTAAAATAATAGCAACTTTAAATCGTGAAACGTGAAACAACCATGTTTGCATTTTCTTATATTAGTTCTAGCATACAATTAAGTTTTCTCTGAAACTAGTCGGTAGAGTTGGCTAAAATTATCAATATTAGTTTCATGTTATGTAAAGCTGGTTAATTTGGTCCGTTCTTATCACTTTTGTAAAATAATAGCAACTTTAAATTGTGAAACGTGAAACAACAATGTTTGCATTTTCTTATATTAGTTCTAGCATACAATTAAGTTTTCTCTGAAACTAGTCGGTAGAGTTGGGTAAAATTATCAATATTAGTTTTATGTTATGTAACGCTGGTTAATTTGGTCCGTTCTTATCACTTTTCTAAAATAATAGCAACTTTAAATCGTGAAACGTGAAACAACAATGTTTGCATTTTCTTATATCAGTTCTAGCATACAATTAAGTTTTCTCTGAAACTAGTCGGTAGAGTTGGCTAAAATTATCAATATTAGTTTCATGTTATGTAAAGCTGGTTAATTTGGTCCGTTCTTATCACTTTTCTAAAATAATAGCAACTTTAAATCGTGAAACGTGAAACAACAATGTTTGCATTTTCTTATATTAGTTCTAGAATACAATTAAGTTTTCTCTGAAACTAGTCGGTAGAGTTGGCTAAAATTATCAATATTAGTTTCATGTTATGTAAAGCTGGTTAATTTGGTCCGTTCTTATCACTTTTCTAAAATAATAGCAACTTTAAATCGTGAAACGTGAAACAACAAATGTTTGCATTTTCTTATATTAGTTCTAGCATACAATTAAGTTTTCTCTGAAACTAGTCGGCAGAGTTGGCTAAAATTATCAATATTATTTTCATGTTATGTAAAGCTGGTTAATTTGGTCCGTTCTTATCACTTTTCTAAAATAATAGCAACTTTAAATCGTGAAACGTGAAACAACAATGTTTGCATTTTCTTATATTAGTTCTAGCATACAATTAAGTTTTCTCTGAAACTAGTCGGTAGAGTTGGCTAAAATTATCAATATTAGTTTCATGTTATGTAAAGCTGGTTTATTTGGTCCGTTCTTATCACTTTTCTAAAATAATAGCAACTTTAAATCGTGAAACGTGAAACAACAATGTTTGCATTTTCTTATATTAGTTCTAGCATACAATTAAGTTTTCTCTGAAACTGGTCGGTAGAGTTGGCTAAAATTATCAATATTAGTTTCATGTTATGTAAAGCTGATAAACCTGGTCCGTTCTTATCACTTTTCTAAATCAATAGCAACTTTAAATCGTGAAACGTGAAACAACAATATTTGCATTTTCTTATATTAGTTCTAGCATACAATTAAGTTTTCTCTGAAACTAGTCGGTAGAGTTGGCTAAAATTATCAATATTAGTTTTATGTTATGTAACGCTGGTTAATTTGGTCCGTTCTTATCACTTTTCTAAAATAATAGCAACTTTAAATCGTGAAACGTGAAACAACAATGTTTGCATTTTCTTATATTAGTTCTAGCATACAATTAAGTTTTCTCTGAAACTAGTCGGTAGAGTTGGCTAAAATTATCAATATTAGTTTCATGTTATGTAACGCTGGTTAATTTGGTCCGTTCTTATCACTTTTCTAAAATAATAGCAACTTTAAATCGTGAAACGTGAAACAACAATGTTTGCATTTTCTTATATTAGTTCTAGCATACAATTAAGGTTTCTCTGAAACTAGTCGGTAGAGTTGGGTAAAATTATCAATATTAGTTTTATGTTATGTAACGCTGGTTAATTTGGTCCGTTCTTATCACTTTTCTAAAATAATAGCAACTTTAAATCGTGAAACGTGAAACAACAATGTTTGCATTTTCTTATATTAGTTCTAGCATACAATTAAGTTTTCTCTGAAACTAGTCGGTAGAGTTGGCTAAAATTATCAATATTAGTTTCATGTTATGTAAAGCTAGTTAATTTGGTCCGTTCTTATCACTTTTCTAAAATAATAGCAACTTTAAATTGTGAAACGTGAAACAACAATGTTTGCATTTTCTTATATTAGTTCTAGCATACAATTAAGTTTTCTCTGAAACTAGTCGGTAGAGTTGGCTAAAATTATCAATATTAGTTTTATGTTATGTAACGCTGGTTAATTTGGTCCGTTCTTATCACTTTTCTAAAATAATAGCAACTTTAAATCGTGAAACGTGAAACAACAATGTTTGCATTTTCTTATATCAGTTCTAGCAAACAATTAAGTTTTCTCTGAAACTAGTCGGTAGAGTTGGCTAAAATTATCAATATTAGTTTCATGTTATGTAAAGCTGGTTAATTTGGTCCGTTCTTATCACTTTTCTAAAATAATAGCAACTTTAAATCATGAAACGTGAAACAACAATGTTTGCATTTTCTTATATTAGTTCTAGCATACAATTAAGTTTTCTCAGAAACTAGTCGGTAGAGTTGGCTAAAATTATCAATATTAGTTTCATGTTATGTAACGCTGGTTAATTTGGTCCGTTCTTATCACTTTTCTAAAATAATAGCAACTTTAAATCGTGAAACGTGAAACAACAATGTTTGCATTTTCTTATATTAGTTCTAGCATACAATTAAGTTTTCTCTGAAACTAGTCGGTAGAGTTGGGTAAAATTATCAATATTAGTTTTATGTTATGTAACGCTGGTTAATTTGGTCCGTTCTTATCACTTTTCTAAAATAATAGCAACTTTAAATCGTGAAACGTGAAACAACAATGTTTGTATTTTCTTATATTACTTCTAGCATACAATTAAGTTTTCTCTGAAACTAGTCGGTAGAGTTGGCTAAAATTATCAATATTAGTTTCATGTTATGTAAAGCTGGTTAATTTGGTCCGTTCTTATCACTTTTCTAAAATAATAGCAACTTTAAATCTTGAAACGTGAAACAACAATGTTTGCATTTTCTTATATTAGTTCTAGCATACAATTAAGTTTTCTCTGAAACTAGTCGGTAGAGTTGGCTAAAATTATCAATATTAGTTTCATGTTATGTAACGCTGGTTAATATGGTCCGTTCTTATCACTTTTCTAAAATAATAGCAACTTTAAATCGTGAAACGTGAAACAACCATGTTTGCATTTTCTTATATTAGTTCTAGCATACAATTAAGTTTTCTCTGAAACTAGTCGGTAGAGTTGGCTAAAATTATCAATATTAGTTTCATGTTATGTAAAGCTGGTTAATTTGGTCCGTTCTTATCACTTTTCTAAAATAATAGCAACTTTAAATCGTGAAACGTGAAACAACAATGTTTGCATTTTCTTATATTAGTTCTAGCATACAATTAAGTTTTCTCTGAAACTAGTAGGTAGAGTTGGCTAAAATTATCAATATTAGTTTTATGTTATGTAACGCTAGTTAATTTGGTCCGTTGTTATCACTTTTCTAAAATAATAGCAACTTTAAATCGTGAAACGTGAAACAACAATGTTTGCATTTTCTTATATTAGTTCTAGCATACAATTAAGTTTTCTCTGAAACTAGTCGGTAGAGTTGGCTAAAATTATCAATATTAGTTTTATGTTATGTAACGCTGGTTAATTTGGTCCGTTCTTATCACTTTTCTAAAATAATAGCAACTTTAAATCGTGAAACGTGAAACAACAATGTTTGCATTTTCTTATATTAGTTCTAGCATACAATTAAGTTTTCTCTGAAACTAGTCGGTAGAGTTGGCTAAAATTATCAATATTAGTTTCATGTTATGTAAAGCTGGTTAATTTGGTCCGTTCTTATCACTTTTCTAAAATAATAGCAACTTTAAATCGTGAAACGTGAAACAACAATGTTTGCATTTTCTTATATTAGTTCTAGCATACAATTAAGTTTTCTCTGAAACTAGTCGGTAGAGTTGGCTAAAATTATCAATATTAGTTTCATGTTATGTAAAGCTGGTTAATTTGGTCCGTTCTTATCACTTTTCTAAAATAATAGCAACTTTAAATCGTGAAATGTGAAACAACAATGTTTGCATTTTCTTTTATTAGTTCTAGCATACAATTAAGTTTTCTCTGAAACTAGTCGGTAGAGTTGGCTAAAATTATCAATATTAGTTTCATGTTATGTAAAGCTGGTTAATTTGGTCCGTTCTTATCACTTTTCTAAAATAATAGCAACTTTAAATCGTGAAACGTGAAACAACAATATTTGCATTTTCTTATATTAGTTCTAGCATACAATTAAGTTTTCTCTGAAACTAGTCGATAGAGTTGGGTAAAATTATCAATATTAGTTTTATGTTATGTAACGCTGGTTAATTTGGTCCGTTCTTATCACTTTTCTAAAATAATAGCAACTTTAAATCGTGAAACGTGAAACAACAATGTTTGCATTTTCTTATATTAGTTCTAGCATACAATTAAGTTTTCTCTGAAACTAGTCGGTAGAGTTGGCTAAAATTATCAATATTAGTTTCATGTTATGTAAAGCTGGTTAATTTGGTCCGTTCTTATCACTTTTCTAAAAAGCAACTTTAAATCGTGAAACGTGAAACAACAATATTTGCATTTTCTTATATTAGTTCTAGCATACAATTAAGTTTTCTCTGAAACTAGTCGGTAGAGTTGGCTAAAATTATCAATATTATTTTCATGTTATGTAAAGCTGGTTAATTTGGTCCGTTCTTATCACTTTTCTAAAATAATAGCAACTTTAAATCGTGAAACGTGAAACAACAATGTTTGCATTTTCTTATATTAGTTCTAGCATACAATTAAGTTTTCTCTGAAACTAGTCGGTAGAGTTGGCTAAAATTATCAATATTAGTTTTATGTTATGTAACGCTGGTTAATTTGGTCCGTTCTTATCACTTTACTAAAATAATAGCAACTTTAAATCGTGAAACGTGAAACAACAATGTTTGCATTTTCTTATATTAGTTCTAGCATACAATTAAGTTTTCTCTGAAACTAGTCGGTAGAGTTGGCTAAAATTATCAATATTAGTTTCATGTTATGTAACGCTGGTTAATTTGGTCCGTTCTTATCACTTTTCTAAAATAATAGCAACTTTAAATCGTGAAACGTGAAACAACAATGTTTGCATTTTCTTATATTAGTTCTAGCATACAATTAAGTTTTCTCTGAAACTAGTCGGTAGAGTTGGGTAAAATTATCAATATTAGTTTCATGTTATGTAACGCTGGTTAATTTGGTCCGTTCTTATCACTTTTCTAAAATAATAGCAACTTTAAATCGTGAAACGTGAAACAACAATGTTTGCATTTTCTTATATTAGTTCTAGCATACATTAAGTTTTCTCTGAAACTAGTCGGTAGAGTTGGCTAAAATTATCAATATTAGTTTCATGTTATGTAAAGCTGGTTAATTTGGTCCGTTCTTATCACTTTTCTAAAATAATAGCAACTTTAAATTGTGAAACGTGAAACAACAATGTTTGCATTTTCTTATATTAGTTCTAGCATACAATTAAGTTTTCTCTGAAACTAGTCGGTAGAGTTGGCTAAAATTATCAATATTAGTTTTATGTTATGTAACGCTGGTTAATTTGGTCCGTTCTTATCACATTTCTAAAATAATAGCAACTTTAAATCGTGAAACGTGAAACAACAATGTTTGCATTTTCTTATATGAGTTCTAGCATACAATTAAGTTTTCTCTGAAACTAGTCGGTAGAGTTGGCTAAAATTATCAATATTAATAATAGCAACTTTAAATCGTGAAACGTGAAACAACCATGTTTGCATTTTCTTATATTAGTTCTAGCATACAATTAAGTTTTCTCTGAAACTAGTCGGTAGAGTTGGCTAAAATTATCAATATTAGTTTCATGTTATGTAAAGCTGGTTAATTTGGTCCGTTCTTATCACTTTTCTAAAATAATAGCAACTTTAAATTGTGAAACGTGAAACAACAATGTTTGCATTTTCTTATATTAGTTCTAGCATACAATTAAGTTTTCTCTGAAACTAGTCGGTAGAGTTGGCTAAAATTATCAATATTAGTTTTATGTTATGTAACGCTGGTTAATTTGGTCCGTTCTTATCACTTTTCTAAAATAATAGCAACTTTAAATCGTGAAACGTGAAACAACAATGTTTGCATTTTCTTATATTAGTTCTAGAATACAATTAAGTTTTCTCTGAAACTAGTCGGTAGAGTTGGCTAAAATTATCAATATTAGTTTCATGTTATGTAAAGCTGGTTAATTTGGTCCGTTCTTATCACTTTTCTAAAATAATAGCAACTTTAAATCGTGAAACGTGAAACAACAATGTTTGCATTTTCTTATATTAGTTCTAGCATACAATTAAGTTTTCTCTGAAACTAGTCGGTAGAGTTGGCTAAAATTATCAATATTATTTTCATGTTATGTAAAGCTGGTTAATTTGGTTCGTTCTTATCACTTTTCTAAAATAATAGCAACTTTAAATCGTGAAACGTGAAACAACAATGTTTGCATTTTCTTATATTAGTTCTAGCATACAATTAAGTTTTCTCTGAAACTAGTCGGTAGAGTTGGCTAAAATTATCAATATTAGTTTCATGTTATGTAAAGCTGGTTTATTTGGTCCGTTCTTATCACTTTTCTAAAATAATAGCAACTTTAAATCGTGAAACGTGAAACAACAATGTTTGCATTTTCTTATATTAGTTCTAGCATACAATTAAGTTTTCTCTGAAACTAGTCGGCAGAGTTGGCTAAAATTATCAATATTAGTTTCATGTTATGTAAAGCTGGTTAATTTGGTCCGTTCTTATCACTTTTCTAAAATAATAGCAACTTTAAATCGTGAAACGTGAAACAACAATGTTTGCATTTTCTTATATTAGTTCTAGCATACAATTAAGTTTTCTCTGAAACTAGTCGGTAGAGTTGGCTAAAATTATCAATATTAGTTTTATGTTATGTAACGCTGGTTAATTTGGTCCGTTCTTATCACTTTTCTAAAATAATAGCAACTTTAAATCGTGAAACGTGAAACAACAATGTTTGCATTTTCTTATATTAGTTCTAGCATACAATTAAGTTTTCTCTGAAACTAGTCGGTAGAGTTGGCTAAAATTATCAATATTAGTTTCATGTTATGTAAAGCTGGTTAATTTGGTCCGTTCTTATCACTTTTCTAAAATAATAGCAACTTTAAATTGTGAAACGTGAAACAACAATGTTTGCATTTTCTTATATTAGTTCTAGCATACAATTAAGTTTTCTCTGAAACTAGTCGGTAGAGTTGGCTAAAATTATCAATATTAGTTTTATGTTATGTAACGCTGGTTAATTTGGTCCGTTCTTATCACTTTTCTAAAATAATAGCAACTTTAAATCGTGAAACGTGAAACAACAATGTTTGCATTTTCTTATATCAGTTCTAGCATACAATTAAGTTTTCTCTGAAGCTAGTCGGTAGAGTTGGCTAAAATTATCAATATTAATAATAGCAACTTTAAATCGTGAAACGTGAAACAACCATGTTTGCATTTTCTTATATTAGTTCTAGCATACAATTAAGTTTTCTCTGAAACTAGTCGGTAGAGTTGGCTAAAATTATCAATATTAGTTTCATGTTATGTGAAGCTGGTTAATTTGGTCCGTTCTTATCACTTTTCTAAAATAATAGCAACTTTAAATTGTGAAACGTGAAACAACAATGTTTGCATTTTCTTATATTAGTTCTAGCATACAATTAAGTTTTCTCTGAAACTAGTCGGTAGAGTTGGCTAAAATTATCAATATTAGTTTTATGTTATGTAACGCTGGTTAATTTGGTCCGTTCTTATCACTTTTCTAAAATAATAGCAACTTTAAATCGTGAAACGTGAAACAACAATGTTTGCATTTTCTTATATCAGTTCTAGCATACAATTAAGTTTTCTCTGAAACTAGTCGGTAGAGTTGGCTAAAATTATCAATATTAGTTTCATGTTATGTAAAGCTGGTTAATTTGGTCCGTTCTTATCACTTTTCTAAAATAATAGCAACTTTAAATTGTAAAACGTGAAACAACAATGTTTGCATTTTCTTATATTAGTTCTAGCATACAATTAAGTTTTCTCTGAAACTAGTCGGTAGAGTTGGCTAAAATTATCAATATTAGTTTTATGTTATGTAACGCTGGTTAATTTGGTCCGTTCTTATCACTTTTCTAAAATAATAGCAACTTTAAATCGTGAAACGTGAAACAACAATGTTTGTATTTTCTTATATTAGTTCTAGCATACAATTAAGTTTTCTCTGAAACTAGTCGGTAGAGTTGGCTAAAATTATCAATATTAGTTTCATGTTATGTAAAGCTGGTTAATTTGGTCCGTTCTTATCACTTTTCTAAAATAATAGCAACTTTAAATCTTGAAACGTGAAACAACAATGTTTGCATTTTCTTATATTAGTTCTAGCATACAATTAAGTTTTCTCTGAAACTAGTCGGTAGAGTTGGCTAAAATTATCAATATTAGTTTCATGTTATGTAAAGCTGGTTAATTTGGTCCGTTCTTATCACTTTTCTAAAATAATAGCAACTTTAAATCGTGAAACGTGAAACAACAATGTTTGCATTTTCTTATATTAGTTCTAGCATACAATTAAGTTTTCTCTGAAACTAGTAGGTAGAGTTGGCTAAAATTATCAATATTAGTTTTATGTTATGTAACGCTAGTTAATTTGGTCCGTTCTTATCACTTTTCTAAAATAATAGCAACTTTAAATCGTGAAACGTGAAACAACAATGTTTGCATTTTCTTATATTAGTTCTAGCATACAATTAAGTTTTCTCTGAAACTAGTCGGTAGAGTTGGCTAAAATTATCAATATTAGTTTTATGTTATGTAACGCTGGTTAATTTGGTCCGTTCTTATCACTTTTCTAAAATAATAGCAACTTTAAATCGTGAAACGTGAAACAACAATGTTTGCATTTTCTTATATTAGTTCTAGCATACAATTAAGTTTTCTCTGAAACTAGTCGGTAGAGTTGGCTAAAATTATCAATATTAGTTTCATGTTATGTAAAGCTGGTTAATTTGGTCCGTTCTTATCACTTTTCTAAAATAATAGCAACTTTAAATCGTGAAACGTGAAACAACAATGTTTGCATTTTCTTATATTAGTTCTAGCATACAATTAAGTTTTCTCTGAAACTAGTCGGTAGAGTTGGCTAAAATTATCAATATTAGTTTCATGTTATGTAAAGCTGGTTAATTTGGTCCGTTCTTATCACTTTTCTAAAATAATAGCAACTTTAAATCGTGAAATGTGAAACAACAATGTTTGCATTTTCTTTTATTAGTTCTAGCATACAATTAAGTTTTCTCTGAAACTAGTCGGTAGAGTTGGCTAAAATTATCAATATTAGTTTCATGTTATGTAAAGCTGGTTAATTTGGTCCGTTCTTATCACTTTTCTAAAATAATAGCAACTTTAAATCGTGAAACGTGAAACAACAATATTTGCATTTTCTTATATTAGTTCTAGCATACAATTAAGTTTTCTCTGAAACTAGTCGATAGAGTTGGGTAAAATTATCAATATTAGTTTTATGTTATGTAACGCTGGTTAATTTGGTCCGTTCTTATCACTTTTCTAAAATAATAGCAACTTTAAATCGTGAAACGTGAAACAACAATGTTTGCATTTTCTTATATTAGTTCTAGCATACAATTAAGTTTTCTCTGAAACTAGTCGGTAGAGTTGGCTAAAATTATCAATATTAGTTTCATGTTATGTAAAGCTGGTTAATTTGGTCCGTTCTTATCACTTTTCTAAAAAGCAACTTTAAATCGTGAAACGTGAAACAACAATATTTGCATTTTCTTATATTAGTTCTAGCATACAATTAAGTTTTCTCTGAAACTAGTCGGTAGAGTTGGCTAAAATTATCAATATTATTTTCATGTTATGTAAAGCTGGTTAATTTGGTCCGTTCTTATCACTTTTCTAAAATAATAGCAACTTTAAATCGTGAAACGTGAAACAACAATGTTTGCATTTTCTTATATTAGTTCTAGCATACAATTAAGTTTTCTCTGAAACTAGTCGGTAGAGTTGGCTAAAATTATCAATATTAGTTTTATGTTATGTAACGCTGGTTAATTTGGTCCGTTCTTATCACTTTACTAAAATAATAGCAACTTTAAATCGTGAAACGTGAAACAACAATGTTTGCATTTTCTTATATTAGTTCTAGCATACAATTAAGTTTTCTCTGAAACTAGTCGGTAGAGTTGGCTAAAATTATCAATATTAGTTTCATGTTATGTAACGCTGGTTAATTTGGTCCGTTCTTATCACTTTTCTAAAATAATAGCAACTTTAAATCGTGAAACGTGAAACAACAATGTTTGCATTTTCTTATATTAGTTCTAGCATACAATTAAGTTTTCTCTGAAACTAGTCGGTAGAGTTGGGTAAAATTATCAATATTAGTTTCATGTTATGTAACGCTGGTTAATTTGGTCCGTTCTTATCACTTTTCTAAAATAATAGCAACTTTAAATCGTGAAACGTGAAACAACAATGTTTGCATTTTCTTATATTAGTTCTAGCATACATTAAGTTTTCTCTGAAACTAGTCGGTAGAGTTGGCTAAAATTATCAATATTAGTTTCATGTTATGTAAAGCTGGTTAATTTGGTCCGTTCTTATCACTTTTCTAAAATAATAGCAACTTTAAATTGTGAAACGTGAAACAACAATGTTTGCATTTTCTTATATTAGTTCTAGCATACAATTAAGTTTTCTCTGAAACTAGTCGGTAGAGTTGGCTAAAATTATCAATATTAGTTTTATGTTATGTAACGCTGGTTAATTTGGTCCGTTCTTATCACATTTCTAAAATAATAGCAACTTTAAATCGTGAAACGTGAAACAACAATGTTTGCATTTTCTTATATGAGTTCTAGCATACAATTAAGTTTTCTCTGAAACTAGTCGGTAGAGTTGGCTAAAATTATCAATATTAATAATAGCAACTTTAAATCGTGAAACGTGAAACAACCATGTTTGCATTTTCTTATATTAGTTCTAGCATACAATTAAGTTTTCTCTGAAACTAGTCGGTAGAGTTGGCTAAAATTATCAATATTAGTTTCATGTTATGTAAAGCTGGTTAATTTGGTCCGTTCTTATCACTTTTCTAAAATAATAGCAACTTTAAATTGTGAAACGTGAAACAACAATGTTTGCATTTTCTTATATTAGTTCTAGCATACAATTAAGTTTTCTCTGAAACTAGTCGGTAGAGTTGGCTAAAATTATCAATATTAGTTTTATGTTATGTAACGCTGGTTAATTTGGTCCGTTCTTATCACTTTTCTAAAATAATAGCAACTTTAAATCGTGAAACGTGAAACAACAATGTTTGCATTTTCTTATATTAGTTCTAGAATACAATTAAGTTTTCTCTGAAACTAGTCGGTAGAGTTGGCTAAAATTATCAATATTAGTTTCATGTTATGTAAAGCTGGTTAATTTGGTCCGTTCTTATCACTTTTCTAAAATAATAGCAACTTTAAATCGTGAAACGTGAAACAACAATGTTTGCATTTTCTTATATTAGTTCTAGCATACAATTAAGTTTTCTCTGAAACTAGTCGGTAGAGTTGGCTAAAATTATCAATATTATTTTCATGTTATGTAAAGCTGGTTAATTTGGTCCGTTCTTATCACTTTTCTAAAATAATAGCAACTTTAAATCGTGAAACGTGAAACAACAATGTTTGCATTTTCTTATATTAGTTCTAGCATACAATTAAGTTTTCTCTGAAACTAGTCGGTAGAGTTGGCTAAAATTATCAATATTAGTTTCATGTTATGTAAAGCTGGTTTATTTGGTCCGTTCTTATCACTTTTCTAAAATAATAGCAACTTTAAATCGTGAAACGTGAAACAACAATGTTTGCATTTTCTTATATTAGTTCTAGCATACAATTAAGTTTTCTCTGAAACTAGTCGGCAGAGTTGGCTAAAATTATCAATATTAGTTTCATGTTATGTAAAGCTGGTTAATTTGGTCCGTTCTTATCACTTTTCTAAAATAATAGCAACTTTAAATCGTGAAACGTGAAACAACAATGTTTGCATTTTCTTATATTAGTTCTAGCATACAATTAAGTTTTCTCTGAAACTAGTCGGTAGAGTTGGCTAAAATTATCAATATTAGTTTTATGTTATGTAACGCTGGTTAATTTGGTCCGTTCTTATCACTTTTCTAAAATAATAGCAACTTTAAATCGTGAAACGTGAAACAACAATGTTTGCATTTTCTTATATTAGTTCTAGCATACAATTAAGTTTTCTCTGAAACTAGTCGGTAGAGTTGGCTAAAATTATCAATATTAGTTTCATGTTATGTAAAGCTGGTTAATTTGGTCCGTTCTTATCACTTTTCTAAAATAATAGCAACTTTAAATTGTGAAACGTGAAACAACAATGTTTGCATTTTCTTATATTAGTTCTAGCATACAATTAAGTTTTCTCTGAAACTAGTCGGTAGAGTTGGCTAAAATTATCAATATTAGTTTTATGTTATGTAACGCTGGTTAATTTGGTCCGTTCTTATCACTTTTCTAAAATAATAGCAACTTTAAATCGTGAAACGTGAAACAACAATGTTTGCATTTTCTTATATCAGTTCTAGCATACAATTAAGTTTTCTCTGAAGCTAGTCGGTAGAGTTGGCTAAAATTATCAATATTAATAATAGCAACTTTAAATCGTGAAACGTGAAACAACCATGTTTGCATTTTCTTATATTAGTTCTAGCATACAATTAAGTTTTCTCTGAAACTAGTCGGTAGAGTTGGCTAAAATTATCAATATTAGTTTCATGTTATGTGAAGCTGGTTAATTTGGTCCGTTCTTATCACTTTTCTAAAATAATAGCAACTTTAAATTGTGAAACGTGAAACAACAATGTTTGCATTTTCTTATATTAGTTCTAGCATACAATTAAGTTTTCTCTGAAACTAGTCGGTAGAGTTGGCTAAAATTATCAATATTAGTTTTATGTTATGTAACGCTGGTTAATTTGGTCCGTTCTTATCACTTTTCTAAAATAATAGCAACTTTAAATCGTGAAACGTGAAACAACAATGTTTGCATTTTCTTATATCAGTTCTAGCATACAATTAAGTTTTCTCTGAAACTAGTCGGTAGAGTTGGCTAAAATTATCAATATTAGTTTCATGTTATGTAAAGCTGGTTAATTTGGTCCGTTCTTATCACTTTTCTAAAATAATAGCAACTTTAAATCATGAAACGTAAAAACAACAATGTTTGCATTTTCTTATATTAGTTCTAGCATACAATTAAGTTTTCTCTGAAACTAGTCGGTAGAGTTGGCTAAAATTATCAATATTAGTTTCATCTTATGTAACGCTGGTTAATTTGGTCCGTTCTTATCACTTTTCTAAAATAATAGCAACTTTAAATCGTGAAACGTGAAACAACAATGTTTGCATTTTCTTATATTAGTTCTAGCATACAATTAAGTTTTCTCTGAAACTAGTCGGTAGAGTTGGGTAAAATTATCAATATTAGTTTTATGTTATGTAACGCTGGTTAATTTGGTCCGTTCTTATCACTTTTCTAAAATAATAGCAACTTTAAATCGTGAAACGTGAAACAACAATGTTTGCATTTTCTTATATTAGTTCTAGCATACAATTAAGTTTTCTCTGAAACTAGTCGGTAGAGTTGGCTAAAATTATCAATATTAGTTTCATGTTATGTAACGCTGGTTAACATGGTCCGTTCTTATCACTTTTCTAAAATAATAGCAACTTTAAATCGTGAAACGTGAAACAACAATGTTTGCATTTTCTTATATTAGTTCTAGCATACAATTAAGTTTTCTCTGAAACTAGTCGGTAGAGTTGGCTAAAATTATCAATATTATTTTCATGTTATGTAAAGCTGGTTAATTTGGTCCGTTCTTATCACTTTTCTAAAATAATAGCAACTTTAAATCGTGAAACGTGAAACAACAATGTTTGCATTTTCTTATATTAGTTCTAGCATACAATTAAGTTTTCTCTGAAACTAGTCGGTAGAGTTGGCTAAAATTATCAATATTAGTTTCATGTTATGTAAAGCTGGTTTATTTGGTCCGTTCTTATCACTTTTCTAAAATAATAGCAACTTTAAATCGTGAAACGTGAAACAACAATGTTTGCATTTTCTTATATTAGTTCTAGCATACAATTAAGTTTTCTCTGAAACTAGTCGGCAGAGTTGGCTAAAATTATCAATATTAGTTTCATGTTATGTAAAGCTGGTTAATTTGGTCCGTTCTTATCACTTTTCTAAAATAATAGCAACTTTAAATCGTGAAACGTGAAACAACAATGTTTGCATTTTCTTATATTAGTTCTAGCATACAATTAAGTTTTCTCTGAAACTAGTCGGTAGAGTTGGCTAAAATTATCAATATTAGTTTTATGTTATGTAACGCTGGTTAATTTGGTCCGTTCTTATCACTTTTCTAAAATAATAGCAACTTTAAATCGTGAAACGTGAAACAACAATGTTTGCATTTTCTTATATTAGTTCTAGCATACAATTAAGTTTTCTCTGAAACTAGTCGGTAGAGTTGGCTAAAATTATCAATATTAGTTTCATGTTATGTAACGCTGGTTAATTTGGTCCGTTCTTATCACTTTTCTAAAATAATAGCAACTTTAAATCGTGAAACGTGAAACAACAATGTTTGCATTTTCTTATATTAGTTCTAGCATACAATTAAGTTTTCTCTGAAACTAGTCGGTAGAGTTGGCTAAAATTATCAATATTAGTTTTATGTTATGTAACGCTGGTTAATTTGGTCCGTTCTTATCACTTTTCTAAAATAATAGCAACTTTAAATCGTGAAACGTGAAACAACAATGTTTGCATTTTCTTATATTAGTTCTAGCATACAATTAAGTTTTCTCTGAAACTAGTCGGTAGAGTTGGCTAAAATTATCAATATTAGTTTCATGTTATGTAAAGCTGGTTAATTTGGTCCGTTCTTATCACTTTTCTAAAATAATAGCAACTTTAAATTGTGAAACGTGAAACAACAATGTTTGCATTTTCTTATATTAGTTCTAGCATACAATTAAGTTTTCTCTGAAACTAGTCGGTAGAGTTGGCTAAAATTATCAATATTAGTTTTATGTTATGTAACGCTGGTTAATTTGGTCCGTTCTTATCACTTTTCTAAAATAATAGCAACTTTAAATCGTGAAACGTGAAACAACAATGTTTGCATTTTCTTATATCAGTTCTAGCATACAATTAAGTTTTCTCTGAAACTAGTCGGTAGAGTTGGCTAAAATTATCAATATTAATAATAGCAACTTTAAATCGTGAAACGTGAAACAACCATGTTTGCATTTTCTTATATTAGTTCTAGCATACAATTAAGTTTTCTCTGAAACTAGTCGGTAGAGTTGGCTAAAATTATCAATATGTTATGTGAAGCTGGTTAATTTGGTCCGTTCTTATCACTTTTCTAAAATAATAGCAACTTTAAATTGTGAAACGTGAAACAACAATGTTTGCATTTTCTTATATTAGTTCTAGCATACAATTAAGTTTTCTCTGAAACTAGTCGGTAGAGTTGGCTAAAATTATCAATATTAGTTTTATGTTATGTAACGCTGGTTAATTTGGTCCGTTCTTATCACTTTTCTAAAATAATAGCAACTTTAAATCGTGAAACGTGAAACAACAATGTTTGCATTTTCTTATATCAGTTCTAGCATACAATTAAGTTTTCTCTGAAACTAGTCGGTAGAGTTGGCTAAAATTATCAATATTAGTTTCATGTTATGTAACGCTGGTTAATTTGGTCCGTTCTTATCACTTTTCTAAAATAATAGCAACTTTAAATCGTGAAACGTGAAACAACAATGTTTGCATTTTCTTATATTAGTTCTAGCATACAATTAAGTTTTCTCGGAAACTAGTCGGTAGAGTTGGGTAAAATTATCAATATTAGTTTTATGTTATGTAACGCTGGTTAATTTGGTCCGTTCTTATCACTTTTCTAAAATAATAGCAACTTTAAATCGTGAAACGTGAAACAACAATGTTTGCATTTTCTTATATTAGTTCTAGCATACAATTAAGTTTTCTCTGAAACTAGTCGGTAGAGTTGGCTAAAATTATCAATATTAGTTTCATGTTATGTAAAGCTGGTTAATTTGGTCCGTTCTTATCACTTTTCTAAAATAATAGCAACTTTAAATCTTGAAACGTGAAACAACAATGTTTGCATTTTCTTATATTAGTTCTAGCATACAATTAAGTTTTCTCTGAAAATAGTCGGTAGAGTTGGCTAAAATTATCAATATTAGTTTCATGTTATGTAACGCTGGTTAATATGGTCCGTTCTTATCACTTTTCTAAAATAATAGCAACTTTAAATCGTGAAACGTGAAACAACAATGTTTGCATTTTCTTATATTAGTTCTAGCATACAATTAAGTTTTCTCTGAAACTAGTCGGTAGAGTTGGCTAAAATTATCAATATTAGTTTCATGTTATGTAAAGCTGGTTAATTTGGTCCGTTCTTATCACTTTTCTAAAATAATAGCAACTTTAAATCATGAAACGTGAAACAACAATGTTTGCATTTTCTTATATTAGTTCTAGCATACAATTAAGTTTTCTCTGAAACTAGTCGGTAGAGTTGGCTAAAATTATCAATATTAGTTTCATGTTATGTAACGCTGGTTAATTTGGTCCGTTCTTATCACTTTTCTAAAATAATAGCAACTTTAAATCGTGAAACGTGAAACAACAATGTTTGCATTTTCTTATATTAGTTCTAGCATACAATTAAGTTTTCTCTGAAACTAGTCGGTAGAGTTGGGTAAAATTATCAATATTAGTTTTATGTTATGTAACGCTGGTTAATTTGGTCCGTTCTTATCACTTTTCTAAAATAATAGCAACTTTAAATCGTGAAACGTGAAACAACAATGTTTGCATTTTCTTATATTAGTTCTAGCATACAATTAAGTTTTCTCTGAAACTAGTCGGTAGAGTTGGCTAAAATTATCAATATTAGTTTTATGTTATGTAACGCTGGTTAATTTGGTCCGTTCTTATCACTTTTCTAAAATAATAGCAACTTTAAATCGTGAAACGTGAAACAACAATGTTTGCATTTTCTTATATCAGTTCTAGCATACAATCAAGTTTTCTCTGAAACTAGTCGGTAGAGTTGGCTAAAATTATCAATATTAATAATAGCAACTTTAAATCGTGAAACGTGAAACAACCATGTTTGCATTTTCTTATATTAGTTCTAGCATACAATTAAGTTTTCTCTGAAACTAGTCGGTAGAGTTGGCTAAAATTATCAATATTAGTTTCATGTTATGTGAAGCTGGTTAATTTGGTCCGTTCTTATCACTTTTCTAAAATAATAGCAACTTTAAATCGTGAAACGTGAAACAACAATGTTTGCATTTTCTTATATTAGTTCTAGCATACAATTAAGTTTTCTCTGAAACTAGTCGGTAGAGTTGGCTAAAATTATCAATATTAGTTTTATGTTATGTAACGCTGGTTAATTTGGTCCGTTCTTATCACTTTACTAAAATAATAGCAACTTTAAATCGTGAAACGTGAAACAACAATGTTTGCATTTTCTTATATCAGTTCTAGCATACAATTAAGTTTTCTCTGAAACTAGTCGGTAGAGTTGGCTAAAATTATCAATATTAATAATAGCAACTTTAAATCGTGAAACGTGAAACAACCATGTTTGCATTTTCTTATATTAGTTCTAGCATACAATTAAGTTTTCTCTGAAACTAGTCGGTAGAGTTGGCTAAAATTATCAATATTAGTTTCATGTTATGTGAAGCTGGTTAATTTGGTCCGTTCTTATCACTTTTCTAAAATAATAGCAACTTTAAATTGTGAAACGTGAAACAACAATGTTTGCATTTTCTTATATTAGTTCTAGCATACAATTAAGTTTTCTCTGAAACTAGTCGGTAGAGTTGGCTAAAATTATCAATATTAGTTTTATGTTATGTAACGCTGGTTAATTTGGTCCGTTCTTATCACTTTTCTAAAATAATAGCAACTTTAAATCGTGAAACGTGAAACAACAATGTTTGCATTTTCTTATATCAGTTCTAGCATACAATTAAGTTTTCTCTGAAACTAGTCGGTAGAGTTGGCTAAAATTATCAATATTAGTTTCATGTTATGTAAAGCTGGTTAATTTGGTCCGTTCTTATCACTTTTCTAAAATAATAGCAACTTTAAATCATGAAACGTGAAACAACAATGTTTGCATTTTCTTATATTAGTTCTAGCATACAATTAAGTTTTCTCTGAAACTAGTCGGTAGAGTTGGCTAAAATTATCAATATTAGTTTCATGTTATGTAACGCTGGTTAATTTGGTCCGTTCTTATCACTTTTCTAAAATAATAGCAACTTTAAATCATGAAACGTGAAACAACAATGTTTGCATTTTCTTATATTAGTTCTAGCATACAATTAAGTTTTCTCTGAAACTAGTCGGTAGAGTTGGCTAAAATTATCAATATTAGTTTCATGTTATGTAACGCTGGTTAATTTGGTCCGTTCTTATCACTTTTCTAAAATAATAGCAACTTTAAATCGTGAAACGTGAAACAACAATGTTTGCATTTTCTTATATTAGTTCTAGCATACAATTAAGTTTTCTCTGAAACTAGTCGGTAGAGTTGGCTAAAATTATCAATATTAGTTTTATGTTATGTAACGCTGGTTAATTTGGTCCGTTCTTATCACTTTTCTAAAATAATAGCAACTTTAAATCGTGAAACGTGAAACAACAATGTTTGCATTTTCTTATATTAGTTCTAGCATACAATTAAGTTTTCTCTGAAACTAGTCGGTAGAGTTGGCTAAAATTATCAATATTAGTTTTATGTTATGTAACGCTGGTTAATTTGGTCCGTTCTTATCACTTTTCTAAAATAATAGCAACTTTAAATCGTGAAACGTGAAACAACAATGTTTGCATTTTCTTATATCAGTTCTAGCATACAATTAAGTTTTCTCTGAAACTAGTCGGTAGAGTTGGCTAAAATTATCAATATTAATAATAGCAACTTTAAATCGTGAAACGTGAAACAACCATGTTTGCATTTTCTTATATTAGTTCTAGCATACAATTAAGTTTTCTCTGAAACTAGTCGGTAGAGTTGGCTAAAATTATCAGTATTAGTTTCATGTTATGTGAAGCTGGTTAATTTGGTCCGTTCTTATCACTTTTCTAAAATAATAGCAACTTTAAATTGTGAAACGTGAAACAACAATGTTTGCATTTTCTTATATTAGTTCTAGCATACAATTAAGTTTTCTCTGAAACTAGTCGGTAGAGTTGGCTAAAATTATCAATATTAGTTTTATGTTATGTAACGCTGGTTAATTTGGTCCGTTCTTATCACTTTTCTAAAATAATAGCAACTTTAAATCGTGAAACGTGAAACAACAATGTTTGCATTTTCTTATATCAGTTCTAGCATACAATTAAGTTTTCTCTGAAACTAGTCGGTAGAGTTGGCTAAAATTATCAATATTAGTTTCATGTTATGTAAAGCTGGTTAATTTGGTCCGTTCTTATCACTTTTCTAAAATAATAGCAACTTTAAATCATGAAACGTGAAACAACAATGTTTGCATTTTCTTATATTAGTTCTAGCATACAATTAAGTTTTCTCTGAAACTAGTCGGTAGAGTTGGCTAAAATTATCAATATTAGTTTCATGTTATGTAACGCTGGTTAATTTGGTCCGTTCTTATCACTTTTCTAAAATAATAGCAACTTTAAATCGTGAAACGTGAAACAACAATGTTTGCATTTTCTTATATTAGTTCTAGCATACAATTAAGTTTTCTCTGAAACTAGTCGGTAGAGTTGGGTAAAATTATCAATATTAGTTTTATGTTATGTAACGCTGGTTAATTTGGTCCGTTCTTATCACTTTTCTAAAATAATAGCAACTTTAAATCGTGAAACGTGAAACAACAATGTTTGCATTTTCTTATATTAGTTCTAGCATACAATTAAGTTTTCTCTGAAACTAGTCGGTAGAGTTGGCTAAAATTATCAATATTAGTTTCATGTTATGTAAAGCTGGTTAATTTGGTCCGTTCTTATCACTTTTCTAAAATAATAGCAACTTTAAATCTTGAAACGTGAAACAACAATGTTTGCATTTTCTTATATTAGTTCTAGCATACAATTAAGTTTTCTCTGAAAATAGTCGGTAGAGTTGGCTAAAATTATCAATATTAGTTTCATGTTATGTAACGCTGGTTAATATGGTCCGTTCTTATCACTTTTCTAAAATAATAGCAACTTTAAATCGTGAAACGTGAAACAACAATGTTTGCATTTTCTTATATTAGTTCTAGCATACAATTAAGTTTTCTCTGAAACTAGTCGGTAGAGTTGGCTAAAATTATCAATATTAGTTTCATGTTATGTAAAGCTGGTTAATTTGGTCCGTTCTTATCACTTTTCTAAAATAATAGCAACTTTAAATCGTGAAACGTGAAACAACAATGTTTGCATTTTCTTATATTAGTTCTAGCATACAATTAAGTTTTCTCTGAAACTAGTCGGTAGAGTTGGCTAAAATTATCAATATTAGTTTCATGTTATGTAAAGCTGGTTAATTTGGTCCGTTCTTATCACTTTTCTAAAATAATAGCAACTTTAAATCGTGAAACGTGAAACAACAATGTTTGCATTTTCTTATATTAGTTCTAGCATACAATTAAGTTTTCTCTGAAACTAGTCGGTAGAGTTGGCTAAAATTATCAATATTAGTTTCATGTTATGTAAAGCTGGTTAATTTGGTCCGTTCTTATCACTTTTCTAAAATAATAGCAACTTTAAATCATGAAACGTGAAACAACAATGTTTGCATTTTCTTATATTAGTTCTAGCATACAATTAAGTTTTCTCTGAAACTAGTCGGTAGAGTTGGCTAAAATTATCAATATTAGTTTCATGTTATGTAACGCTGGTTAATTTGGTCCGTTCTTATCACTTTTCTAAAATAATAGCAACTTTAAATCGTGAAACGTGAAACAACAATGTTTGCATTTTCTTATATTAGTTCTAGCATACAATTAAGTTTTCTCTGAAACTAGTCGGTAGAGTTGGGTAAAATTATCAATATTAGTTTTATGTTATGTAACGCTGGTTAATTTGGTCCGTTCTTATCACTTTTCTAAAATAATAGCAACTTTAAATCGTGAAACGTGAAACAACAATGTTTGCATTTTCTTATATTAGTTCTAGCATACAATTAAGTTTTCTCTGAAACTAGTCGGTAGAGTTGGCTAAAATTATCAATATTAGTTTCATGTTATGTAAAGCTGGTTAATTTGGTCCGTTCTTATCACTTTTCTAAAATAATAGCAACTTTAAATCTTGAAACGTGAAACAACAATGTTTGCATTTTCTTATATTAGTTCTAGCATACAATTAAGTTTTCTCTGAAAATAGTCGGTAGAGTTGGCTAAAATTATCAATATTAGTTTCATGTTATGTAACGCTGGTTAATATGGTCCGTTCTTATCACTTTTCTAAAATAATAGCAACTTTAAATCGTGAAACGTGAAACAACAATGTTTGCATTTTCTTATATTAGTTCTAGCATACAATTAAGTTTTCTCTGAAACTAGTCGGTAGAGTTGGCTAAAATTATCAATATTAGTTTCATGTTATGTAAAGCTGGTTAATTTGGTCCGTTCTTATCACTTTTCTAAAATAATAGCAACTTTAAATCATGAAACGTGAAACAACAATGTTTGCATTTTCTTATATTAGTTCTAGCATACAATTAAGTTTTCTCTGAAACTAGTCGGTAGAGTTGGCTAAAATTATCAATATTAGTTTCATGTTATGTAACGCTGGTTAATTTGGTCCGTTCTTATCACTTTTCTAAAATAATAGCAACTTTAAATCGTGAAACGTGAAACAACAATGTTTGCATTTTCTTATATTAGTTCTAGCATACAATTAAGTTTTCTCTGAAACTAGTCGGTAGAGTTGGGTAAAATTATCAATATTAGTTTTATGTTATGTAACGCTGGTTAATTTGGTCCGTTCTTATCACTTTTCTAAAATAATAGCAACTTTAAATCGTGAAACGTGAAACAACAATGTTTGCATTTTCTTATATTAGTTCTAGCATACAATTAAGTTTTCTCTGAAACTAGTCGGTAGAGTTGGCTAAAATTATCAATATTAGTTTTATGTTATGTAACGCTGGTTAATTTGGTCCGTTCTTATCACTTTTCTAAAATAATAGCAACTTTAAATCGTGAAACGTGAAACAACAATGTTTGCATTTTCTTATATCAGTTCTAGCATACAATTAAGTTTTCTCTGAAACTAGTCGGTAGAGTTGGCTAAAATTATCAATATTAATAATAGCAACTTTAAATCGTGAAACGTGAAACAACCATGTTTGCATTTTCTTATATTAGTTCTAGCATACAATTAAGTTTTCTCTGAAACTAGTCGGTAGAGTTGGCTAAAATTATCAATATTAGTTTCATGTTATGTGAAGCTGGTTAATTTGGTCCGTTCTTATCACTTTTCTAAAATAATAGCAACTTTAAATTGTGAAACGTGAAACAACAATGTTTGCATTTTCTTATATTAGTTCTAGCATACAATTAAGTTTTCTCTGAAACTAGTCGGTAGAGTTGGGTAAAATTATCAATATTAGTTTTATGTTATGTAACGCTGGTTAATTTGGTCCGTTCTTATCACTTTTCTAAAATAATAGCAACTTTAAATCGTGAAACGTGAAACAACAATGTTTGCATTTTCTTATATTAGTTCTAGCATACAATTAAGTTTTCTCTGAAACTAGTCGGTAGAGTTGGCTAAAATTATCAATATTAGTTTTATGTTATGTAACGCTGGTTAATTTGGTCCGTTCTTATCACTTTACTAAAATAATAGCAACTTTAAATCGTGAAACGTGAAACAACAATGTTTGCATTTTCTTATATCAGTTCTAGCATACAATTAAGTTTTCTCTGAAACTAGTCGGTAGAGTTGGCTAAAATTATCAATATTAATAATAGCAACTTTAAATCGTGAAACGTGAAACAACCATGTTTGCATTTTCTTATATTAGTTCTAGCATACAATTAAGTTTTCTCTGAAACTAGTCGGTAGAGTTGGCTAAAATTATCAATATTAGTTTCATGTTATGTGAAGCTGGTTAATTTGGTCCGTTCTTATCACTTTTCTAAAATAATAGCAACTTTAAATTGTGAAACGTGAAACAACAATGTTTGCATTTTCTTATATTAGTTCTAGCATACAATTAAGTTTTCTCTGAAACTAGTCGGTAGAGTTGGGTAAAATTATCAATATTAGTTTTATGTTATGTAACGCTGGTTAATTTGGTCCGTTCTTATCACTTTTCTAAAATAATAGCAACTTTAAATCGTGAAACGTGAAACAACAATGTTTGCATTTTCTTATATCAGTTCTAGCATACAATTAAGTTTTCTCTGAAACTAGTCGGTAGAGTTGGCTAAAATTATCAATATTAGTTTCATGTTATGTAAAGCTGGTTAATTTGGTCCGTTCTTATCACTTTTCTAAAATAATAGCAACTTTAAATCATGAAACGTGAAACAACAATGTTTGCATTTTCTTATATTAGTTCTAGCATACAATTAAGTTTTCTCTGAAACTAGTCGGTAGAGTTGGCTAAAATTATCAATATTAGTTTCATGTTATGTAACGCTGGTTAATTTGGTCCGTTCTTATCACTTTTCTAAAATAGTAGCAACTTTAAATCATGAAACGTGAAACAACAATGTTTGCATTTTCTTATATTAGTTCTAGCATACAATTAAGTTTTCTCTGAAACTAGTCGGTAGAGTTGGCTAAAATTATCAATATTAGTTTCATGTTATGTAACGCTGGTTAATTTGGTCCGTTCTTATCACTTTTCTAAAATAATAGCAACTTTAAATCGTGAAACGTGAAACAACAATGTTTGCATTTTCTTATATTAGTTCTAGCATACAATTAAGTTTTCTCTGAAACTAGTCGGTAGAGTTGGGTAAAATTATCAATATTAGTTTTATGTTATGTAACGCTGGTTAATTTGGTCCGTTCTTATCACTTTTCTAAAATAATAGCAACTTTAAATCGTGAAACGTGAAACAACAATGTTTGCATTTTCTTATATTAGTTCTAGCATACAATTAAGTTTTCTCTGAAACTAGTCGGTAGAGTTGGCTAAAATTATCAATATTAGTTTCATGTTATGTAACGCTGGTTAATTTGGTCCGTTCTTATCACTTTTCTAAAATAATAGCAACTTTAAATCGTGAAACGTGAAACAACAATGTTTGCATTTTCTTATATCAGTTCTAGCATACAATTAAGTTTTCTCTGAAACTAGTCGGTAGAGTTGGCTAAAATTATCAATATTAATAATAGCAACTTTAAATCGTGAAACGTGAAACAACCATGTTTGCATTTTCTTATATTAGTTCTAGCATACAATTAAGTTTTCTCTGAAACTAGTCGGTAGAGTTGGCTAAAATTATCAATATTAGTTTCATGTTATGTGAAGCTGGTTAATTTGGTCCGTTCTTATCACTTTTCTAAAATAATAGCAACTTTAAATTGTGAAACGTGAAACAACAATGTTTGCATTTTCTTATATTAGTTCTAGCATACAATTAAGTTTTCTCTGAAACTAGTCGGTAGAGTTGGCTAAAATTATCAATATTAGTTTTATGTTATGTAACGCTGGTTAATTTGGTCCGTTCTTATCACTTTTCTAAAATAATAGCAACTTTAAATCGTGAAACGTGAAACAACAATGTTTGCATTTTCTTATATCAGTTCTAGCATACAATTAAGTTTTCTCTGAAACTAGTCGGTAGAGTTGGCTAAAATTATCAATATTAGTTTCATGTTATGTAAAGCTGGTTAATTTGGTCCGTTCTTATCACTTTTCTAAAATAATAGCAACTTTAAATCATGAAACGTGAAACAACAATGTTTGCATTTTCTTATATTAGTTCTAGCATACAATTAAGTTTTCTCTGAAACTAGTCGGTAGAGTTGGCTAAAATTATCAATATTAGTTTCATGTTATGTAACGCTGGTTAATTTGGTCCGTTCTTATCACTTTTCTAAAATAATAGCAACTTTAAATCGTGAAACGTGAAACAACAATGTTTGCATTTTCTTATATTAGTTCTAGCATACAATTAAGTTTTCTCTGAAACTAGTCGGTAGAGTTGGGTAAAATTATCAATATTAGTTTTATGTTATGTAACGCTGGTTAATTTGGTCCGTTCTTATCACTTTTCTAAAATAATAGCAACTTTAAATCGTGAAACGTGAAACAACAATGTTTGCATTTTCTTATATTAGTTCTAGCATACAATTAAGTTTTCTCTGAAACTAGTCGGTAGAGTTGGCTAAAATTATCAATATTAGTTTCATGTTATGTAAAGCTGGTTAATTTGGTCCGTTCTTATCACTTTTCTAAAATAATAGCAACTTTAAATCTTGAAACGTGAAACAACAATGTTTGCATTTTCTTATATTAGTTCTAGCATACAATTAAGTTTTCTCTGAAAATAGTCGGTAGAGTTGGCTAAAATTATCAATATTAGTTTCATGTTATGTAACGCTGGTTAATATGGTCCGTTCTTATCACTTTTCTAAAATAATAGCAACTTTAAATCGTGAAACGTGAAACAACAATGTTTGCATTTTCTTATATTAGTTCTAGCATACAATTAAGTTTTCTCTGAAACTAGTCGGTAGAGTTGGCTAAAATTATCAATATTAGTTTCATGTTATGTAAAGCTGGTTAATTTGGTCCGTTCTTATCACTTTTCTAAAATAATAGCAACTTTAAATCGTGAAACGTGAAACAACAATGTTTGCATTTTCTTATATTAGTTCTAGCATACAATTAAGTTTTCTCTGAAACTAGTCGGTAGAGTTGGCTAAAATTATCAATATTAGTTTCATGTTATGTAAAGCTGGTTAATTTGGTCCGTTCTTATCACTTTTCTAAAATAATAGCAACTTTAAATCGTGAAACGTGAAACAACAATGTTTGCATTTTCTTATATTAGTTCTAGCATACAATTAAGTTTTCTCTGAAACTAGTCGGTAGAGTTGGCTAAAATTATCAATATTAGTTTCATGTTATGTAAAGCTGGTTAATTTGGTCCGTTCTTATCACTTTTCTAAAATAATAGCAACTTTAAATCTTGAAACGTGAAACAACAATGTTTGCATTTTCTTATATTAGTTCTAGCATACAATTAAGTTTTCTCTGAAAATAGTCGGTAGAGTTGGCTAAAATTATCAATATTAGTTTCATGTTATGTAACGCTGGTTAATATGGTCCGTTCTTATCACTTTTCTAAAATAATAGCAACTTTAAATCGTGAAACGTGAAACAACAATGTTTGCATTTTCTTATATTAGTTCTAGCATACAATTAAGTTTTCTCTGAAACTAGTCGGTAGAGTTGGCTAAAATTATCAATATTAGTTTCATGTTATGTAAAGCTGGTTAATTTGGTCCGTTCTTATCACTTTTCTAAAATAATAGCAACTTTAAATCATGAAACGTAAAAACAACAATGTTTGCATTTTCTTATATTAGTTCTAGCATACAATTAAGTTTTCTCTGAAACTAGTCGGTAGAGTTGGCTAAAATTATCAATATTAGTTTCATGTTATGTAACGCTGGTTAATTTGGTCCGTTCTTATCACTTTTCTAAAATAATAGCAACTTTAAATCGTGAAACGTGAAACAACAATGTTTGCATTTTCTTATATTAGTTCTAGCATACAATTAAGTTTTCTCTGAAACTAGTCGGTAGAGTTGGGTAAAATTATCAATATTAGTTTTATGTTATGTAACGCTGGTTAATTTGGTCCGTTCTTATCACTTTTCTAAAATAATAGCAACTTTAAATCGTGAAACGTGAAACAACAATGTTTGCATTTTCTTATATTAGTTCTAGCATACAATTAAGTTTTCTCTGAAACTAGTCGGTAGAGTTGGCTAAAATTATCAATATTAGTTTTATGTTATGTAACGCTGGTTAATTTGGTCCGTTCTTATCACTTTTCTAAAATAATAGCAACTTTAAATCGTGAAACGTGAAACAACAATGTTTGCATTTTCTTATATCAGTTCTAGCATACAATTAAGTTTTCTCTGAAACTAGTCGGTAGAGTTGGCTAAAATTATCAATATTAGTTTCATGTTATGGCTGGTTAATTTGGTCCGTTCTTATCACTTTTCTAAAATAATAGCAACTTTAAATCGTGAAACGTGAAACAACAATGTTTGCATTTTCTTATATTAGTTCTAGCATACAATTAAGTTTTCTCTGAAACTAGTCGGTAGAGTTGGCTAAAATTATCAATATTAGTTTTATGTTATGTAACGCTGGTTAATTTTGTCCGTTCTTATCACTTTTCTAAAATAATAGCAACTTTAAATCGTGAAACGTGAAACAACAATGTTTGCATTTTCTTATATTAGTTCTAGCATACAATTAAGTTTTCTCTGAAACTAGTCGGTAGAGTTTCCTAAAATTATCAATATTAGTTTCATGTTATGTAACGCTGGTTAATTTGGTCCGTTCTTATCACTTTTCTAAAATAATAGCAACTTTAAATCGTGAAACGTGAAACAACAATGTTTGCATTTTCTTATATTAGTTCTAGCATACAATTAAGTTTTCTCTGAAACTAGTCGGTAGAGTTGGCTAAAATTATCAATATTAGTTTTATGTTATGTAACCCTGGTTAATTTGGTCCGTTCTTATCACTTTTCTAAAATAATAGCAACTTTAAATCGTGAAACGTGAAACAACAATGTTTGCATTTTCTTATATTAGTTCTAGCATACAATTAAGTTTTCTCTGAAACTAGTCGGTAGAGTTGGCTAAAATTATCAATATTAGTTTCATGTTATGTAAAGCTGGTTAATTTGGTCCGTTCTTATCACTTTTCTAAAATAATAGCAACTTTAAATCTTGAAACGTGAAACAACAATGTTTGCATTTTCTTATATTAGTTCTAGCATACAATTAAGTTTTCTCTGAAACTAGTCGGTAGAGTTGGCTAAAATTATCAATATTAGTTTCATGTTATGTAACGCTGGTTAATATGGTCCGTTCTTATCACTTTTCTAAAATAATAGCAACTTTAAATCGTGAAACGTGAAACAACCATGTTTGCATTTTCTTATATTAGTTCTAGCATACAATTAAGTTTTCTCTGAAACTAGTCGGTAGAGTTGGCTAAAATTATCAATATTAGTTTCATGTTATGTAAAGCTGGTTAATTTGGTCCGTTCTTATCACTTTTCTAAAATAATAGCAACTTTAAATCATGAAACGTGAAACAACAATGTTTGCATTTTCTTATATCAGTTCTAGCATACAATTAAGTTTTCTCTGAAACTAGTCGGTAGAGTTGGCTAAAATTATCAATATTAGTTTTATGTTATGTAAAGCTGGTTAATTTGGTCCGTTCTTATCACTTTTCTAAAATAATAGCAACTTTAAATCGTGAAACGTGAAACAACAATGTTTGCATTTTCTTATATTAGTTCTAGCATACAATTAAGTTTTCTCTGAAACTAGTCGGTAGAGTTGGTTAAAATTATCAATATTAGTTTCATGTTATGTAAAGCTGGTTAATTTGGTCCGTTCTTATCACTTTTCTAAAATAATAGCAACTTTAAATCGTGAAACGTGAAACAACAATGTTTGCATTTTCTTATATTAGTTCTAGCATACAATTAAGTTTTCTCTGAAACTAGTCGGTAGAGTTGGCTAAAATTATCAATATTAGTTTCATGTTATGTAAAGCTGGTTAATTTGGTCCGTTCTTATCACATTTCTAAAATAATAGCAACTTTAAATCTTGAAACATGAAACAACAATGTTTGCATTTTCTTATATCAGTTCTAGCATACAATTAAGTTTTCTCTGAAACTAGTCGGTAGAGTTGGCTAAAATTATCAATATTAGTTTCATGTTATGTAAAGCTGGTTAATTTGGTCCGTTCTTATCACTTTTCTAAAATAATAGCAACTTTAAATCGTGAAACGTGAAACAACAATGTTTGCATTTTGTTATATTAGTTCTAGCATACAATTAAGTTTTCTCTGAAACTAGTCGGTAGAGTTGGCTAAAATTATCAATATTAGTTTTATGTTATGTAACGCTGGTTAATTTGGTCCGTTCTTATCACTTTTCTAAAATAATAGCAACTTTAAATCGTGAAACTTGAAACAACAATGTTTGCATTTTCTTATATTAGTTCTAGCATACAATTAAGTTTTCTCTGAAACTAGTCGGTAGAGTTGGCTAAAATTATCAATATTAGTTTCATGTTATGTAAAGCTGGTTAATTTGGTCCGTTCTTATCACTTTTCTAAAATAATAGCAACTTTAAATCGTGAAACGTGAAACAACAATGTTTGCATTTTCTTATATTAGTTCTAGCATACAATTAAGTTTTCTCTGAAACTAGTCGGTAGAGTTGGCTAAAATTATCAATATTAGTTTCATGTTATGTAAAGCTGGTTAATTTGGTCCGTTCTTATCACTTTTCTAAAATAATAGCAACTTTAAATCGTGAAACGTGAAACAACAATGTTTGCATTTTCTTATATTAGTTCTAGCATACAATTAAGTTTTCTTTGAAACTAGTCGGTAGAGTTGACTAAAATTATCAATATTAGTTTCATGTTATGTAAAGCTGGTTAATTTGGTCCGTTCTTATCACTTTTCTAAAATAATAGCAACTTTAAATCGTGAAACGTAAAACAACAATGTTTGCATTTTCTTATATTAGTTCTAGCATACAATTAAGTTTTCTCTGAAACTAGTCGGTAGAGTTGGGTAAAATTATCAATATTAGTTTCATGTTATGTAAAGCTGGTTAATTTGGTCCGTTCCTATCACTTTTCTAAAATAATAGCAACTTTAAATCGTGAAACGTGAAACAACAATGTTTGCATTTTCTTATATTAGTTCTAGCATACAATTAAGTTTTCTCTGAAACTAGTCGGTAGAGTTGGATAAAATTATCAATATTAGTTTTATTTTATGTAACGCTGGTTAATTTGGGTTGTGCTTATCACTTTTCTAAAATAATAGAAACTTTAAATCGTGAAACGTGAAACAACTTTGTTTGCATTTTCTTATATTAGTTCTAGCATACAATTAAGTTTTCTCTGAAACTAGTCGGTAGAGTTGGATAAAATTATCAATATTAGTTTTATTTTATGTAACGCTGGTTAATTTGGGTTGTTCTTATCACTTTTCTAAAATAATAGAAACTTTAAATCGTGAAACGTGAAACAACCATGTTTGCATTTTCTTATACTGCCTCTAGCATACCATTAAGTTTTCTCTGAAACTAGTCGGTATAGTTGGATAAAATTATCAATATTATCTATATTTTATGTAACGCTGGTTAATTTGGGTTGTTCTTATCACTTTTCTAAAATAATAGAAACTTGATATCGTGAAAATATGAAACAACCATGTTTGCATTTTCTTATATTAGTTCTAGCATACTATTAAGTTTTCTTTGAAACTAGTCGGTAGAGTTGGCAAAGTTATCAATATTAGCTTTATTTTATGTAACGCTGATTAATTTGGTCCGTTCTTATCACTTTTCGAAAATAATAGGAACTTTAAATCGCGAAACTTGAAACAACAACATGAATCAACCATGTTTACATTTTCTTATATTAGTTCTAGCATACCATTAAGGTTTTCTCTGAAACTAGTCGGTATAGTTTGATAAAATTATCAATATTAGTTTTATTTTATGTAAAACTAATTAATTTGTGTTGTTCTTATCACTTTTCTAAAATAATAGAAACTTTAAATCGTGAAACGTGAAACAACAATGTTTGCATTTTCTTATATTAGTTCTAGCATACAATTAAATTTTCTCTGAAACTAGTCGGTAGAGTTGGCTAAAATTATCAATATTAGCTTTATTTTATGTAAAACTGATTAATTTGTGTTGTTCTTATAACTTTTCTAAAATAATAGAAACTTTAAATCGTGAAACGTGAAACAACAATGTTTGCATTTTCTTATATTAGTTCTAGCATACAATTAAATGTTCTCTGAAACTAGTCGGTAGAGTTGGCTAAAATTATCAATATTAGCTTTATTTTATGTAACGCTGATTAATTTGGTCCGTTCTTATCACTTTTCGATAATAATAGGAACTTTAAATCGTGAAACTTAAAACAACAACATGAATCAACCATGTTTACATTTTCTTATATTAGTTCTAGCATACCATTAAGGTTTTCTCTGAAACTAGTCGGTATAGTTGGATAAAATTATCAATATTAGTTTTATTTTATGTAAAACTAATTAATTTGTGTTGTTCTTATCACTTTTCTAAAATAATAGAAACTTTAAATCGTGAAACGTGAAACAACAATGTTTGCATTTTCTTATATTAGTTCTAGCATACAATTAAGTTTTCTCTGAAACTAGTCGGTAGAGTTGGATAAAATTATCAATATTAGTTTTATTTCATGTAACGCTGGTTAATTTGGGTTGTTCTTTTCACTTTTCTAAAATAATAGAAACTTTAAATCGTGAAACGTGAAACAACCATGTTTGCATTTTCTTATACTGCCTCTAGCATACCATTAAGGTTTTCTCTGAAACTAGTCGGTAGAGTTGGATAAAATTATCAATATTAGTTATATTTTATGTAACGCTGGTTAATTTGGGTTGTACTTATCACTTTTCTAAAATAATAGAAACTTTAAATCGTGAAACGTGAAACAACCATGATTGCATTTTCTTATATTAGTTCTAGCATACAATTAACTTTTCTCTGAAAATAGTCGGTAGAGTTGGATAAAATTATCAATATTAGTTTTATTTTATGTAACGCTGGTTAATTTGGGTTGTGCTTATCACTTTTCTCAAATAATAGCAACTTTAAATCGTGAAACGTGAAACAACAATGTTTGCATTTTCTTATATTAGTTCTAGCATACAATTAAGTTTTCTCTGAAACTAGTCGGTAGAGTTGGCTAAAATTATCAATATTAGTTTCATGTTATGTAAAGCTGGTTAATTTGGTCCGTTCTTATCACTTTTCTAAAATAATAGCAACTTTAAATCGTGAAACGTGAAACAACCATGTTTGCATTTTCTTATATTAGTTCTAGCATACAATTAAGTTATATTAGTTCTACTTAATTAAGTTATATTAGAACTTATATTAGTTCTAGCATACAATTAAGTTTTCTCTGAAACTAGTCGGTAGAGTTGGCTAAAATTATCAATATTAGTTTTATGTTATGTAACGCTGGTTAATTTGGTCCGTTCTTATCACTTTTCTAAAATAATAGCAACTTTAAATCTTGAAACGTGAAACAACAATGTTTGCATTTTCTTATATTAGTTCTAGCATACAATTAAGTTTTCACTGAAACTAGTCGGTAGAGTTGGCTAAAATTATCAATATTAGTTTTATGTTATGTAACGCTGGTTAATTTGGTCCGTTCTTATCACTTTTCTAAAATAATAGCAACTTTAAATCGTGAAACGTGAAACAACAATGTTTGCATTTTCTTATATTAGTTCTAGCATACAGTTAAGTTTTCTCTGAAACTAGTCGGTAGAGTTGGCTAAAATTATCAATATTAGTTTCATGTTATGTAAAGCTGATTAATTTGGTCCGTTCTTATCACTTTTCTAAAATAATAGCAACTTTAAATCGTGAAACGTGAAACAACCATGTTTGCATTTTCTTATATTAGTTCTAGCATACAATTAAGTTTTCTCTGAAACTAGTCGGTAGAGTTGGCTAAAATTATCAATATTAGTTTCATGTTATGTAACGCTGATTAATTTGGTCCGTTCTTATCACTTTTCTAAAATAATAGCAACTTTAAATCGTGAAACGTGAAACAACCATGTTTGCATTTTCTTATATTAGTTCTAGCATACAATTAAGTTTTCTCTGAAACTAGTCGGTAGAGTTGGCTAAAATTATCAATATTAGTTTTATGTTATGTAACGCTGATAAACTTGGTCCGTTCTTATCACTTTTCTAAAATAATAGCAACTTTTAATCGTGAAACGTGAAACAACCATGTTTGCATTTTCTTATATTAGTTCTAGCATACAATTAAGTTTTCTCTGAAACTAGTCGGTAGAGTTGGCTAAAATTATCAATATTAGTTTCATGTTATGTAAAGCTGGTTAATTTGGTCCGTTCTTATCACTTTTCTAAAATAATAGCAACTTTAAATCGTGAAACGTGAAACAACCATGTTTGCATTTTATTATATTAGTTCTAGCATACAATTAAGTTTTCTCTGAAACTAGTCGGTAGAGTTGGCTAAAATTATCAATATTAGTTTCATGTTATGTAAAGCTGGTTAATTTGGTCCGTTCTTATCACTTTTCTAAAATAATAGCAACTTTAAATCGTGAAACGTGAAACAACAATGTTTGCATTTTCTTATATTAGTTCTAGCATACAATTAAGTTTTCTCTGAAACTAGTCGGTAGCGTTGGCTAAAATTATCAATATTAGTTTTATGTTATGTAAAGCTGATAAACTTGGTCCGTTCTTATCACTTTTCTAAAATAATAGCAACTTTAAATCGTGAAACGTGAAACAACAATGTTTGCATTTTCTTATATTAGTTCTAGCATACAATTAAGTTTTCTCTGAAACTAGTCGGTAGAGTTGCCTAAAATTATCAATATTAGTTTTACGTTATGTAACGCTGGTTAATTTGGTCCGTTCTTATCACTTTTCTAAAATAATAGCAACTTTAAATCGTGAAACGTGAAACAACAATGTTTGCATTTTCTTATATTAGTTCTAGCATACAATTAAGTTTTCTCTGAAACTAGTCGGTAGAGTAGGCTAAAATTATCAATATTAGTTTCATGTTATGCAAAGCTGGTTAATTTGGTCCGTTCTTATCACTTTTCTAAAATAATAGCAACTTTAAATCGTGAAACGTGAAACAACAATGTTTGCATTTTCTTATATTAATTCTAGCATACAATTAAGTTTTGTTTGAAACTATTCGGTAGAGTTGGCTAAAATTATCAATATTAGTTTCATGTTATGTAACGCTGGTTAATTTGGTCCGTTCTTATCACTTTTCTAAAATAATAGCAACTTTAAATCGTGAAACGTGAAACAACAATGTTTGCATTTTCTTATATTAGTTCTAGCATAATATTAAGTTTTCTCTGAAACTAGTCGGTAGAGTTGGCTAAAATTATCAATATTAGTTTCATGTTATGTAAAGCTGGTTAATTTGGTCCGTTCTTATCACTTTTCTAAAATAATAGCAACTTTAAATCGTGAAACGTGAAACAACAATGTTTGCATTTTCTTATATTAGTTCTAACATACAATTAAGTTTGCTCTGAAACTAGTCGGTAGAGTTGGCTAAAATTATCAATATTAGTTTTATGTTATGTAACGCTGGTTAATGTGGTCCGTTCTTATCACTTTTCTAAAATAATAGCAAATTTAAATCGTGAAACGTGAAACAACAATGTTTGCATTTTCTTATATTAGTTCTAGAATACAATTAAGTTTTCTCTGAAACTAGTCGGTAGAGTTGGCTAAAATTATCAATATTAGTTTCATGTTATGTAAAGCTGGTTAATTTGGTCCGTTCTTATCACTTTTCTAAAATAATAGCAACTTTAAATCTTGAAACGTGAAACAACAATGTTTGCATTTTCTTATATTAGTTCTAGCATACAATTAAGTTTTCTCTGAAACTAGTCGGTAGAGTTGGCTAAAATTATCAATATTAGTTTTATGTTATGTAAAGCTGGTTAATTTGGTCCGTTCTTATCACTTTTCTAAAATAATAGCAACTTTAAATCGTGAAACGTGAAACAACAATGTTTGCATTTTCTTATATTAGTTCTAGCATACAATTAAGTTTTCTCTTAAACTAGTCGGTAGAGTTGGCTAAAATTATCAATATTAGTTTTATGTTATGTAACGCTGGTTAATTTGGTCCGTTCTTATCACTTTTCTAAAATAATAGCAAATTTAAATCGTGAAACGTGAAACAACAATGTTTGCATTTTCTTATATTAGTTCTAGAATACAATTAAGTTTTCTCTGAAACTAGTCGGTAGAGTTGGCTAAAATTATCAATATTATTTTCATGTTATGTAAAGCTGGTTAATTTGGTCCGTTCTTATCACTTTTTTAAAATAATAGCAACTTTAAATCGTGAAACGTGAAACAACAATGTTTGCATTTTCTTATATTAGTTCTAGCATACAATTAAGTTTTCTCTGAAACTAGTCGGTAGAGTTGGCTAAAATTATCAATATTAGTTTCATGTTATGTAAAGCTGGTTAATTTGGTCCGTTCTTATCACTTTTCTAAAATAATAGCAACTTTAAATCGTGAAACGTGAAACAACAATGTTTGCATGTTCTTATATTAGTTCTAGCATACAATTAAGTTTTCTCTGAAACTAGTCGGTAGAGTTGGCTAAAATTATCAATATTAGTTTTATGTTATGTAACGCTGGTTAATTTGGTCCGTTCTTATCACTTTTCTAAAATAATAGCAAATTTAAATCGTGAAACGTGAAACAACAATGTTTGCATTTTCTTATATTAGTTCTAGAATACAATTAAGTTTTCTCTGAAACTAGTCGGTAGAGTTGGCTAAAATTATCAATATTATTTTCATGTTATGTAAAGCTGGTTAATTTGGTCCGTTCTTATCACTTTTCTAAAATAATAGCAACTTTAAATCGTGAAACGTGAAACAACCATGTTTGCATTTTATTATATTAGTTCTAGCATACAATTAAGTTTTCTCTGAAACTAGTCGGTAGAGTTGGCTAAAATTATCAATATTAGTTTCATGTTATGTAAAGCTGGTTAATTTGGTCCGTTCTTATCACTTTTCTAAAATAATAGCAACTTTAAATCGTGAAACGTGAAACAACAATGTTTGCATTTTCTTATATTAGTTCTAGCATACAATTAAGTTTTCTCTGAAACTAGTCGGTAGCGTTGGCTAAAATTATCAATATTAGTTTTATGTTATGTAAAGCTGATAAACTTGGTCCGTTCTTATCACTTTTCTAAAATAATAGCAACTTTAAATCGTGAAACGTGAAACAACAATGTTTGCATTTTCTTATATTAGTTCTAGCATACAATTAAGTTTTCTCTGAAACTAGTCGGTAGAGTTGCCTAAAATTATCAATATTAGTTTTACGTTATGTAACGCTGGTTAATTTGGTCCGTTCTTATCACTTTTCTAAAATAATAGCAACTTTAAATCGTGAAACGTGAAACAACAATGTTTGCATTTTCTTATATTAGTTCTAGCATACAATTAAGTTTTCTCTGAAACTAGTCGGTAGAGTAGGCTAAAATTATCAATATTAGTTTCATGTTATGCAAAGCTGGTTAATTTGGTCCGTTCTTATCACTTTTCTAAAATAATAGCAACTTTAAATCGTGAAACGTGAAACAACAATGTTTGCATTTTCTTATATTAATTCTAGCATACAATTAAGTTTTGTTTGAAACTATTCGGTAGAGTTGGCTAAAATTATCAATATTAGTTTCATGTTATGTAACGCTGGTTAATTTGGTCCGTTCTTATCACTTTTCTAAAATAATAGCAACTTTAAATCGTGAAACGTGAAACAACAATGTTTGCATTTTCTTATATTAGTTCTAGCATAATATTAAGTTTTCTCTGAAACTAGTCGGTAGAGTTGGCTAAAATTATCAATATTAGTTTCATGTTATGTAAAGCTGGTTAATTTGGTCCGTTCTTATCACTTTTCTAAAATAATAGCAACTTTAAATCGTGAAACGTGAAACAACAATGTTTGCATTTTCTTATATTAGTTCTAACATACAATTAAGTTTGCTCTGAAACTAGTCGGTAGAGTTGGCTAAAATTATCAATATTAGTTTTATGTTATGTAACGCTGGTTAATGTGGTCCGTTCTTATCACTTTTCTAAAATAATAGCAAATTTAAATCGTGAAACGTGAAACAACAATGTTTGCATTTTCTTATATTAGTTCTAGAATACAATTAAGTTTTCTCTGAAACTAGTCGGTAGAGTTGGCTAAAATTATCAATATTAGTTTCATGTTATGTAAAGCTGGTTAATTTGGTCCGTTCTTATCACTTTTCTAAAATAATAGCAACTTTAAATCTTGAAACGTGAAACAACAATGTTTGCATTTTCTTATATTAGTTCTAGCATACAATTAAGTTTTCTCTGAAACTAGTCGGTAGAGTTGGCTAAAATTATCAATATTAGTTTTATGTTATGTAAAGCTGGTTAATTTGGTCCGTTCTTATCACTTTTCTAAAATAATAGCAACTTTAAATCGTGAAACGTGAAACAACAATGTTTGCATTTTCTTATATTAGTTCTAGCATACAATTAAGTTTTCTCTTAAACTAGTCGGTAGAGTTGGCTAAAATTATCAATATTAGTTTTATGTTATGTAACGCTGGTTAATTTGGTCCGTTCTTATCACTTTTCTAAAATAATAGCAAATTTAAATCGTGAAACGTGAAACAACAATGTTTGCATTTTCTTATATTAGTTCTAGAATACAATTAAGTTTTCTCTGAAACTAGTCGGTAGAGTTGGCTAAAATTATCAATATTATTTTCATGTTATGTAAAGCTGGTTAATTTGGTCCGTTCTTATCACTTTTTTAAAATAATAGCAACTTTAAATCGTGAAACGTGAAACAACAATGTTTGCATTTTCTTATATTAGTTCTAGCATACAATTAAGTTTTCTCTGAAACTAGTCGGTAGAGTTGGCTAAAATTATCAATATTAGTTTCATGTTATGTAAAGCTGGTTAATTTGGTCCGTTCTTATCACTTTTCTAAAATAATAGCAACTTTAAATCGTGAAACGTGAAACAACAATGTTTGCATGTTCTTATATTAGTTCTAGCATACAATTAAGTTTTCTCTGAAACTAGTCGGTAGAGTTGGCTAAAATTATCAATATTAGTTTTATGTTATGTAACGCTGGTTAATTTGGTCCGTTCTTATCACTTTTCTAAAATAATAGCAAATTTAAATCGTGAAACGTGAAACAACAATGTTTGCATTTTCTTATATTAGTTCTAGAATACAATTAAGTTTTCTCTGAAACTAGTCGGTAGAGTTGGCTAAAATTATCAATATTATTTTCATGTTATGTAAAGCTGGTTAATTTGGTCCGTTCTTATCACTTTTTTAAAATAATAGCAACTTTAAATCGTGAAACGTGAAACAACAATGTTTGCATTTTCTTATATTAGTTCTAGCATACAATTAAGTTTTCTCTGAAACTAGTCGGTAGAGTTTGCTAAAATTATCAATATTAGTTTCATGTTATGTAAAGCTGGTTAATTTGGTCCGTTCTTATCACTTTTCTAAAATAATAGCAACTTTAAATCGTGAAACGTGAAACAACAATGTTTGCATTTTCTTATATTAGTTCTAGCATACAATTAAGTTTTCTCTGAAACTAGTCGGTAGAGTTGGCTAAAATTATCAATATTAGTTTCATGTTATGTAAAGCTGGTTAATTTGGTCCGTTCTTATCACTTTTCTAAAATAATAGCAACTTTAAATCGTGAAACGTGAAACAACAATGTTTGCATTTTCTTATATTAGTTGTAGCATACAATTAAGTTTTCTCTGAAACTAGTCGGTAGAGTTGGCTAAAATTATCAATATTAGTTTCATGTTATGTAAAGCTGGTTAATTTGGTCCGTTCTTATCACTTTTCTAAAATAATAGCGACTTTAAATCGTGAAACGTGAAACAACAATGTTTGCATTTTCTTATATTAGTTCTAGCATACAATTAAGTTTTCTCTGAAATTTGTCGTTAGAGTTGGCTAAAATTATCAATATTAGTTTTATGTTATGTAAAGCTGGTTAATTTGGTCCGTTCTTATCACTTTTCTAAAATAATAGCAACTTTAAATCGTGAAACGTGAAACAACAATGTTTGCATTTTCTTATGTTAGATCAAGCATACAATTAAGTTTTCTCTGAAACTAGTCGGTAGAGTTGGCTAAAATTATCAATATTAGTTTCATGTTATGTAAAGCTGGTTAATTTGGTCCGTTCTTATCACTTTTCTAAAATAATAGCAACTTTAAATCGTGAAACGTGAAACAACAATGTTTGCATTTTCTTATAATAGTTCTAGCATACAATTAAGTTTTCTCTGAAACTAGTCGGTAGAGGTGGCTAAAATTATCAATATTAGTTTCATGTTATGTAAAGCTGGTTAATTTGGTCCGTTCTTATCACTTTTCTAAAATAATAGCAACTTTAAATCTTGAAACGTGAAACAACAATGTTTGCATTTTCTTATATTAGTTCTAGCATACAATTAAGTTTTCTCTGAAACTAGTCGGTAGAGTCGGCTGATAAACTTGGTCCGTTCTTATCACTTTTCTAAAACAATAGCAACTTATATCTTGAAACGTGAAACAACAATGTTTGCATTTTCTTATATCAGTTCTAGCATACAATTAAGTTTTCTCTGAAACTGGTCGGTAGAGTTGGCTAAAATTATCAATATTAGTTTTATGTTATGTAAAGCTGGTTAATTTGGTCCGTTCTTATCACTTTTCTAAAATAATAGCAACTTTAAATCGTGAAACGTGAAACAACAATGTTTGCATTTTCTTATATTAGTTCTAGCATACAATTAAGTTTTCTCTGAAACTAGTCGGTAGAGTTGGCTAAAATTATCAATATTAGTTTCAAGTTATGTAAAGCTGGTTAATTTGGTCCGTTCTTATCACTTTTCTAAAATAATAGCAACTTTAAATCGTGAAACGTGAAACAACAATGTTTGCATTTTCTTATATTAGTTCTAACATACAATTAAGTTTGCTCTGAAACTAGTCGGTAAAGTTGGCTAAAATTATCAATATTAGTTTTATGTTATGTAACGCTGGTTAATTTGGTCCGTTCTTATCACTTTTCTAAAATAATAGCAACTTTAAATCGTGAAACGTGAAACAACAATGTTTGCATTTTCTTATATTAGTTCTAGCATACAATTAAGTTTTCTCTGAAACTGGTCGGTAGAGTTGGCTAAAATTATCAATATTAGTTTCTTGTTATGTAAAGCTGGTTAATTTGGTCCGTTCTTATCACTTTTCTAAAATAATAGCAACTTTAAATCGTGAAACGTGAAACAACAATGTTTGCATTTTCTTATATTAGTTCTAGCATACAATTAAGTTTTCTCTGAAACTAGTCGGTAGAGTTGGCTAAAATTATCAATATTAGTTTTATGTTATGTAAAGCTGATAAACTTGGTCCGTTCTTATCACTTTTCTATAATAATAGCAACTTTAAATCGTGAAACGTGAAACAACAATGTTTGCATTTTCTTATATTAGTTCTAGCATACAATTAAGTTTTCTCTGAAACTAGTCGGTAGAGTTGGCTAAAATTATCAATATTAGTTTTATGTTATGTAACGCTGGTTAACTTGGTCCGTTCTTATCACTTTTCTAAAATAATAGCAACTTTAAATCGTGAAACGTGAAACAACAATGTTTGCATTTTCTTATATTAGTTCTAACATACAATTAAGTTTTCTCTGAAACTAGTCGGTAGAGTTGGCTAAAATTATCAATATTAGTTTCATGTTATGTAAAGCTGGTTAATTTGGTTCGTTCTTATCACTTTTCTAAAATAATAGCAACTTTAAATCGTGAAACGTGAAACAACAATGTTTGCATTTTCTTATATTAGTTCTAGCATAATATTAAGTTTTCTCTGAAACTAGTCGGTAGAGTTGGCTAAAATTATCAATATTAGTTTCATGTTATGTAAAGCTGGTTAATTTGGTCCGTTCTTATCACTTTTCTAAAATAATAGCAACTTTAAATCGTGAAACGTGAAACAACAATGTTTGCATTTTCTTATATTAGTTCTAGCATACAATTAAGTTTTCTCTGAAACTAGTCGGTAGAGTAGGCTAAAATTATCAATATTAGTTTCATGTTATGCAAAGCTGGTTAATTTGGTCCGTTCTTATCACTTTTCTAAAATAATAGCAACTTTAAATCGTGAAACGTGAAACAACAATGTTTGCATTTTCTTATATTAATTCTAGCATACAATTAAGTTTTGTTTGAAACTAGTCGGTAGAGTTGGCTAAAATTATCAATATTAGTTTTATGTTATGTAAAGCTGATAAACTTGGTCCGTTCTTATCACTTTTCTATAATAATAGCAACTTTAAATCGTGAAACGTGAAACAACAATGTTTGCATTTTCTTATATTAGTTCTAGCATACAATTAAGTTTTCTCTGAAACTAGTCGGTAGAGTTGGCTAAAATTATCAATATTAGTTTTATGTTATGTAACGCTGGTTAACTTGGTCCGTTCTTATCACTTTTCTAAAATAATAGCAACTTTAAATCGTGAAACGTGAAACAACAATGTTTGCATTTTCTTATATTAGTTCTAACATACAATTAAGTTTTCTCTGAAACTAGTCGGTAGAGTTGGCTAAAATTATCAATATTAGTTTCATGTTATGTAAAGCTGGTTAATTTGGTTCGTTCTTATCACTTTTCTAAAATAATAGCAACTTTAAATCGTGAAACGTGAAACAACAATGTTTGCATTTTCTTATATTAGTTCTAGCATACAATTAAGTTTTCTCTGAAACTAGTCGGTAGAGTTGCCTAAAATTATCAATATTAGTTTTACGTTATGTAACGCTGGTTAATTTGGTCCGTTCTTATCACTTTTCTAAAATAATAGCAACTTTAAATCGTGAAACGTGAAACAACAATGTTTGCATTTTCTTATATTAGTTCTAGCATACAATTAAGTTTTCTCTGAAACTAGTCGGTAGAGTAGGCTAAAATTATCAATATTAGTTTCATGTTATGCAAAGCTGGTTAATTTGGTCCGTTCTTATCACTTTTCTAAAATAATAGCAACTTTAAATCGTGAAACGTGAAACAACAATGTTTGCATTTTCTTATATTAATTCTAGCATACAATTAAGTTTTGTTTGAAACTATTCGGTAGAGTTGGCTAAAATTATCAATATTAGTTTCATGTTATGTAACGCTGGTTAATTTGGTCCGTTCTTATCACTTTTCTAAAATAATAGCAACTTTAAATCGTGAAACGTGAAACAACAATGTTTGCATTTTCTTATATTAGTTCTAGCATAATATTAAGTTTTCTCTGAAACTAGTCGGTAGAGTTGGCTAAAATTATCAATATTAGTTTCATGTTATGTAAAGCTGGTTAATTTGGTCCGTTCTTATCACTTTTCTAAAATAATAGCAACTTTAAATCGTGAAACGTGAAACAACAATGTTTGCATTTTCTTATATTAGTTCTAACATACAATTAAGTTTGCTCTGAAACTAGTCGGTAGAGTTGGCTAAAATTATCAATATTAGTTTTATGTTATGTAACGCTGGTTAATGTGGTCCGTTCTTATCACTTTTCTAAAATAATAGCAAATTTAAATCGTGAAACGTGAAACAACAATGTTTGCATTTTCTTATATTAGTTCTAGAATACAATTAAGTTTTCTCTGAAACTAGTCGGTAGAGTTGGCTAAAATTATCAATATTAGTTTCATGTTATGTAAAGCTGGTTAATTTGGTCCGTTCTTATCACTTTTCTAAAATAATAGCAACTTTAAATCTTGAAACGTGAAACAACAATGTTTGCATTTTCTTATATTAGTTCTAGCATACAATTAAGTTTTCTCTGAAACTAGTCGGTAGAGTTGGCTAAAATTATCAATATTAGTTTTATGTTATGTAAAGCTGGTTAATTTGGTCCGTTCTTATCACTTTTCTAAAATAATAGCAACTTTAAATCGTGAAACGTGAAACAACAATGTTTGCATTTTCTTATATTAGTTCTAGCATACAATTAAGTTTTCTCTTAAACTAGTCGGTAGAGTTGGCTAAAATTATCAATATTAGTTTTATGTTATGTAACGCTGGTTAATTTGGTCCGTTCTTATCACTTTTCTAAAATAATAGCAAATTTAAATCGTGAAACGTGAAACAACAATGTTTGCATTTTCTTATATTAGTTCTAGAATACAATTAAGTTTTCTCTGAAACTAGTCGGTAGAGTTGGCTAAAATTATCAATATTATTTTCATGTTATGTAAAGCTGGTTAATTTGGTCCGTTCTTATCACTTTTTTAAAATAATAGCAACTTTAAATCGTGAAACGTGAAACAACAATGTTTGCATTTTCTTATATTAGTTCTAGCATACAATTAAGTTTTCTCTGAAACTAGTCGGTAGAGTTGGCTAAAATTATCAATATTAGTTTCATGTTATGTAAAGCTGGTTAATTTGGTCCGTTCTTATCACTTTTCTAAAATAATAGCAACTTTAAATCGTGAAACGTGAAACAACAATGTTTGCATGTTCTTATATTAGTTCTAGCATACAATTAAGTTTTCTCTGAAACTAGTCGGTAGAGTTGGCTAAAATTATCAATATTAGTTTTATGTTATGTAACGCTGGTTAATTTGGTCCGTTCTTATCACTTTTCTAAAATAATAGCAAATTTAAATCGTGAAACGTGAAACAACAATGTTTGCATTTTCTTATATTAGTTCTAGAATACAATTAAGTTTTCTCTGAAACTAGTCGGTAGAGTTGGCTAAAATTATCAATATTATTTTCATGTTATGTAAAGCTGGTTAATTTGGTCCGTTCTTATCACTTTTTTAAAATAATAGCAACTTTAAATCGTGAAACGTGAAACAACAATGTTTGCATTTTCTTATATTAGTTCTAGCATACAATTAAGTTTTCTCTGAAACTAGTCGGTAGAGTTTGCTAAAATTATCAATATTAGTTTCATGTTATGTAAAGCTGGTTAATTTGGTCCGTTCTTATCACTTTTCTAAAATAATAGCAACTTTAAATCGTGAAACGTGAAACAACAATGTTTGCATTTTCTTATATTAGTTCTAGCATACAATTAAGTTTTCTCTGAAACTAGTCGGTAGAGTTGGCTAAAATTATCAATATTAGTTTCATGTTATGTAAAGCTGGTTAATTTGGTCCGTTCTTATCACTTTTCTAAAATAATAGCAACTTTAAATCGTGAAACGTGAAACAACAATGTTTGCATTTTCTTATATTAGTTGTAGCATACAATTAAGTTTTCTCTGAAACTAGTCGGTAGAGTTGGCTAAAATTATCAATATTAGTTTCATGTTATGTAAAGCTGGTTAATTTGGTCCGTTCTTATCACTTTTCTAAAATAATAGCGACTTTAAATCGTGAAACGTGAAACAACAATGTTTGCATTTTCTTATATTAGTTCTAGCATACAATTAAGTTTTCTCTGAAATTTGTCGTTAGAGTTGGCTAAAATTATCAATATTAGTTTTATGTTATGTAAAGCTGGTTAATTTGGTCCGTTCTTATCACTTTTCTAAAATAATAGCAACTTTAAATCGTGAAACGTGAAACAACAATGTTTGCATTTTCTTATGTTAGATCAAGCATACAATTAAGTTTTCTCTGAAACTAGTCGGTAGAGTTGGCTAAAATTATCAATATTAGTTTCATGTTATGTAAAGCTGGTTAATTTGGTCCGTTCTTATCACTTTTCTAAAATAATAGCAACTTTAAATCGTGAAACGTGAAACAACAATGTTTGCATTTTCTTATAATAGTTCTAGCATACAATTAAGTTTTCTCTGAAACTAGTCGGTAGAGTTGGCTAAAATTATCAATATTAGTTTCATGTTATGTAAAGCTGGTTAATTTGGTCCGTTCTTATCACTTTTCTAAAATAATAGCAACTTTAAATCTTGAAACGTGAAACAACAATGTTTGCATTTTCTTATATTAGTTCTAGCATACAATTAAGTTTTCTCTGAAACTAGTCGGTAGAGTCGGCTGATAAACTTGGTCCGTTCTTATCACTTTTCTAAAACAATAGCAACTTATATCTTGAAACGTGAAACAACAATGTTTGCATTTTCTTATATCAGTTCTAGCATACAATTAAGTTTTCTCTGAAACTGGTCGGTAGAGTTGGCTAAAATTATCAATATTAGTTTTATGTTATGTAAAGCTGGTTAATTTGGTCCGTTCTTATCACTTTTCTAAAATAATAGCAACTTTAAATCGTGAAACGTGAAACAACAATGTTTGCATTTTCTTATATTAGTTCTAGCATACAATTAAGTTTTCTCTGAAACTAGTCGGTAGAGTTGGCTAAAATTATCAATATTAGTTTCAAGTTATGTAAAGCTGGTTAATTTGGTCCGTTCTTATCACTTTTCTAAAATAATAGCAACTTTAAATCGTGAAACGTGAAACAACAATGTTTGCATTTTCTTATATTAGTTCTAACATACAATTAAGTTTGCTCTGAAACTAGTCGGTAAAGTTGGCTAAAATTATCAATATTAGTTTTATGTTATGTAACGCTGGTTAATTTGGTCCGTTCTTATCACTTTTCTAAAATAATAGCAACTTTAAATCGTGAAACGTGAAACAACAATGTTTGCATTTTCTTATATTAGTTCTAGCATACAATTAAGTTTTCTCTGAAACTGGTCGGTAGAGTTGGCTAAAATTATCAATATTAGTTTCTTGTTATGTAAAGCTGGTTAATTTGGTCCGTTCTTATCACTTTTCTAAAATAATAGCAACTTTAAATCGTGAAACGTGAAACAACAATGTTTGCATTTTCTTATATTAGTTCTAGCATACAATTAAGTTTTCTCTGAAACTAGTCGGTAGAGTTGGCTAAAATTATCAATATTAGTTTTATGTTATGTAAAGCTGATAAACTTGGTCCGTTCTTATCACTTTTCTATAATAATAGCAACTTTAAATCGTGAAACGTGAAACAACAATGTTTGCATTTTCTTATATTAGTTCTAGCATACAATTAAGTTTTCTCTGAAACTAGTCGGTAGAGTTGGCTAAAATTATCAATATTAGTTTTATGTTATGTAACGCTGGTTAACTTGGTCCGTTCTTATCACTTTTCTAAAATAATAGCAACTTTAAATCGTGAAACGTGAAACAACAATGTTTGCATTTTCTTATATTAGTTCTAACATACAATTAAGTTTTCTCTGAAACTAGTCGGTAGAGTTGGCTAAAATTATCAATATTAGTTTCATGTTATGTAAAGCTGGTTAATTTGGTTCGTTCTTATCACTTTTCTAAAATAATAGCAACTTTAAATCGTGAAACGTGAAACAACAATGTTTGCATTTTCTTATATTAGTTCTAGCATACAATTAAGTTTTCTCTGAAACTAGTCGGTAGAGTTGGCTAAAATTATCAATATTAGTTTCATGTTATGTAAAGCTGGTTAATTTGGTCCGTTCTTATCACTTTTCTTAAATAATAGCAACTTTAAATCGTGAAACGTGAAACAACAATGTTTGCATTTTCTTATATTAGTTCTAGCATACAATTAAGTTTTCTCTGAAACTAGTCGGTAGAGTTGGCTAAAATTATCAATATTAGTTTCATGTTATGTAAAGCTGGTTAATTTGGTCCGTTCTTATCACTTTTCTAAAATAATAGCAACTTTAAATCGTGATACGTGAAACAACAATGTTTGCATTTTCTTATATTAGTTCTAGCATACAATTAAGTTTTCTCTGAAACTAGTCGGTAGAGTTGGCTAAAATTATCAATATTAGTTTTTAATTAATAACGCTGGTTAATTTGGTCCGTTCTTATCACTTTTCTAAAATAATAGCAACTTTAAATCGTGAAACGTGAAACAACAATGTTTGCATTTTCTTATATTAGTTATAGCATACAATTAAGTTTTCTCTGAAACTAGTCGGTAGAGTTGGCTAAAATTATCAATATTAGTTTCATGTTATGTAAAGCTGGTTAATTTGGTCCGTTCTTATCACTTTTCTAAAATAATAGCAACTTTAAATCGTGAAACGTGAAACAACAATGTTTGCATTTTCTTATATTAGTTCTAGCATACAATTAAGTTTTCTCTGAAACTAGTCGGTAGAGTTGGCTAAAATTATCAATATTAGTTTTATGTTATGTAAAGCTGATAAATTTGGTCCGTTCTTATCACTTTTCTAAAATAATAGCAACTTTAAATCGTGAAACGTGATACAACAATGTTTGCATTTTCTTATATTAGTTCTAGCATACAATTAAGTTTTCTCTGAAACTAGTCGGTAGAGTTGGCTAAAATTATCAATATTAGTTTTATGTTATGTAACGCTGGTTAATTTGGTCCGTTCGTATCACTTTTCTCAAATAATAGCAACTTTAAATCGTGAAACGTGAAACAACAATGTTTGCATTTTCTTATATTAGTTCTAGCATACAATTAAGTTTTCTCTGAAACTAGTCGGTAGAGTTGGCTAAAATTATCAATATTAGTTTCATGTTATGTAAAGCTGGTTAATTTGGTCCGTTCTTATCACTTTTCTAAAATAATAGCAACTTTAAATCGTGAAACGTGAAACAACAATGTTTGCATTTTCTTATATTAGTTCTAGCATACAATTAAGTTTTCTCTGAAACTGGTCGGTAGAGTTGGCTAAAATTATCAATATTAGTTTTATGTTATGTAAAGCTGGTTAATTTGGTCCGTTCTTATCACTTTTCTAAAATAATAGCAACTTTAAATCGTGAAACGTGAAACAACAATGTTTGCATTTTCTTATATTAGTTCTAGCATACAATTAAGTTTTCTCTGAAACTAGTCGGTAGAGTTGGCTAAAATTATCAATATTAGTTTCAAGTTATGTAAAGCTGGTTAATTTGGTCCGTTCTTATCACTTTTCTAAAATAATAGCAACTTTAAATCGTGAAACGTGAAACAACAATGTTTGCATTTTCTTATATTAGTTCTAACATACAATTAAGTTTGCTCTGAAACTAGTCGGTAAAGTTGGCTAAAATTATCAATATTAGTTTTATGTTATGTAACGCTGGTTAATTTGGTCCGTTCTTATCACTTTTCTAAAATAATAGCAACTTTAAATCGTGAAACGTGAAACAACAATGTTTGCATTTTCTTATATTAGTTCTAGCATACAATTAAGTTTTCTCTGAAACTAGTCGGTAGCGTTGGCTAAAATTATCAATATTAGTTTTATGTTATGTAAAGCTGATAAACTTGGTCCGTTCTTATCACTTTTCTAAAATAATAGCAACTTTAAATCGTGAAACGTGAAACAACAATGTTTGCATTTTCTTATATTAGTTCTAGCATACAATTAAGTTTTCTCTGAAACTAGTCGGTAGAGTTGCCTAAAATTATCAATATTAGTTTTACGTTATGTAACGCTGGTTAATTTGGTCCGTTCTTATCACTTTTCTAAAATAATAGCAACTTTAAATCGTGAAACGTGAAACAACAATGTTTGCATTTTCTTATATTAGTTCTAGCATACAATTAAGTTTTCTCTGAAACTAGTCGGTAGAGTAGGCTAAAATTATCAATATTAGTTTCATGTTATGCAAAGCTGGTTAATTTGGTCCGTTCTTATCACTTTTCTAAAATAATAGCAACTTTAAATCGTGAAACGTGAAACAACAATGTTTGCATTTTCTTATATTAATTCTAGCATACAATTAAGTTTTGTTTGAAACTATTCGGTAGAGTTGGCTAAAATTATCAATATTAGTTTCATGTTATGTAACGCTGGTTAATTTGGTCCGTTCTTATCACTTTTCTAAAATAATAGCAACTTTAAATCGTGAAACGTGAAACAACAATGTTTGCATTTTCTTATATTAGTTCTAGCATAATATTAAGTTTTCTCTGAAACTAGTCGGTAGAGTTGGCTAAAATTATCAATATTAGTTTCATGTTATGTAAAGCTGGTTAATTTGGTCCGTTCTTATCACTTTTCTAAAATAATAGCAACTTTAAATCGTGAAACGTGAAACAACAATGTTTGCATTTTCTTATATTAGTTCTAACATACAATTAAGTTTGCTCTGAAACTAGTCGGTAGAGTTGGCTAAAATTATCAATATTAGTTTTATGTTATGTAACGCTGGTTAATGTGGTCCGTTCTTATCACTTTTCTAAAATAATAGCAAATTTAAATCGTGAAACGTGAAACAACAATGTTTGCATTTTCTTATATTAGTTCTAGAATACAATTAAGTTTTCTCTGAAACTAGTCGGTAGAGTTGGCTAAAATTATCAATATTAGTTTCATGTTATGTAAAGCTGGTTAATTTGGTCCGTTCTTATCACTTTTCTAAAATAATAGCAACTTTAAATCTTGAAACGTGAAACAACAATGTTTGCATTTTCTTATATTAGTTCTAGCATACAATTAAGTTTTCTCTGAAACTAGTCGGTAGAGTTGGCTAAAATTATCAATATTAGTTTTATGTTATGTAAAGCTGGTTAATTTGGTCCGTTCTTATCACTTTTCTAAAATAATAGCAACTTTAAATCGTGAAACGTGAAACAACAATGTTTGCATTTTCTTATATTAGTTCTAGCATACAATTAAGTTTTCTCTTAAACTAGTCGGTAGAGTTGGCTAAAATTATCAATATTAGTTTTATGTTATGTAACGCTGGTTAATTTGGTCCGTTCTTATCACTTTTCTAAAATAATAGCAAATTTAAATCGTGAAACGTGAAACAACAATGTTTGCATTTTCTTATATTAGTTCTAGAATACAATTAAGTTTTCTCTGAAACTAGTCGGTAGAGTTGGCTAAAATTATCAATATTATTTTCATGTTATGTAAAGCTGGTTAATTTGGTCCGTTCTTATCACTTTTTTAAAATAATAGCAACTTTAAATCGTGAAACGTGAAACAACAATGTTTGCATTTTCTTATATTAGTTCTAGCATACAATTAAGTTTTCTCTGAAACTAGTCGGTAGAGTTGGCTAAAATTATCAATATTAGTTTCATGTTATGTAAAGCTGGTTAATTTGGTCCGTTCTTATCACTTTTCTAAAATAATAGCAACTTTAAATCGTGAAACGTGAAACAACAATGTTTGCATGTTCTTATATTAGTTCTAGCATACAATTAAGTTTTCTCTGAAACTAGTCGGTAGAGTTGGCTAAAATTATCAATATTAGTTTTATGTTATGTAACGCTGGTTAATTTGGTCCGTTCTTATCACTTTTCTAAAATAATAGCAAATTTAAATCGTGAAACGTGAAACAACAATGTTTGCATTTTCTTATATTAGTTCTAGAATACAATTAAGTTTTCTCTGAAACTAGTCGGTAGAGTTGGCTAAAATTATCAATATTATTTTCATGTTATGTAAAGCTGGTTAATTTGGTCCGTTCTTATCACTTTTTTAAAATAATAGCAACTTTAAATCGTGAAACGTGAAACAACAATGTTTGCATTTTCTTATATTAGTTCTAGCATACAATTAAGTTTTCTCTGAAACTAGTCGGTAGAGTTTGCTAAAATTATCAATATTAGTTTCATGTTATGTAAAGCTGGTTAATTTGGTCCGTTCTTATCACTTTTCTAAAATAATAGCAACTTTAAATCGTGAAACGTGAAACAACAATGTTTGCATTTTCTTATATTAGTTCTAGCATACAATTAAGTTTTCTCTGAAACTAGTCGGTAGAGTTGGCTAAAATTATCAATATTAGTTTCATGTTATGTAAAGCTGGTTAATTTGGTCCGTTCTTATCACTTTTCTAAAATAATAGCAACTTTAAATCGTGAAACGTGAAACAACAATGTTTGCATTTTCTTATATTAGTTGTAGCATACAATTAAGTTTTCTCTGAAACTAGTCGGTAGAGTTGGCTAAAATTATCAATATTAGTTTCATGTTATGTAAAGCTGGTTAATTTGGTCCGTTCTTATCACTTTTCTAAAATAATAGCGACTTTAAATCGTGAAACGTGAAACAACAATGTTTGCATTTTCTTATATTAGTTCTAGCATACAATTAAGTTTTCTCTGAAATTTGTCGTTAGAGTTGGCTAAAATTATCAATATTAGTTTTATGTTATGTAAAGCTGGTTAATTTGGTCCGTTCTTATCACTTTTCTAAAATAATAGCAACTTTAAATCGTGAAACGTGAAACAACAATGTTTGCATTTTCTTATGTTAGATCAAGCATACAATTAAGTTTTCTCTGAAACTAGTCGGTAGAGTTGGCTAAAATTATCAATATTAGTTTCATGTTATGTAAAGCTGGTTAATTTGGTCCGTTCTTATCACTTTTCTAAAATAATAGCAACTTTAAATCGTGAAACGTGAAACAACAATGTTTGCATTTTCTTATAATAGTTCTAGCATACAATTAAGTTTTCTCTGAAACTAGTCGGTAGAGTTGGCTAAAATTATCAATATTAGTTTCATGTTATGTAAAGCTGGTTAATTTGGTCCGTTCTTATCACTTTTCTAAAATAATAGCAACTTTAAATCTTGAAACGTGAAACAACAATGTTTGCATTTTCTTATATTAGTTCTAGCATACAATTAAGTTTTCTCTGAAACTAGTCGGTAGAGTCGGCTGATAAACTTGGTCCGTTCTTATCACTTTTCTAAAACAATAGCAACTTATATCTTGAAACGTGAAACAACAATGTTTGCATTTTCTTATATCAGTTCTAGCATACAATTAAGTTTTCTCTGAAACTGGTCGGTAGAGTTGGCTAAAATTATCAATATTAGTTTTATGTTATGTAAAGCTGGTTAATTTGGTCCGTTCTTATCACTTTTCTAAAATAATAGCAACTTTAAATCGTGAAACGTGAAACAACAATGTTTGCATTTTCTTATATTAGTTCTAGCATACAATTAAGTTTTCTCTGAAACTAGTCGGTAGAGTTGGCTAAAATTATCAATATTAGTTTCAAGTTATGTAAAGCTGGTTAATTTGGTCCGTTCTTATCACTTTTCTAAAATAATAGCAACTTTAAATCGTGAAACGTGAAACAACAATGTTTGCATTTTCTTATATTAGTTCTAACATACAATTAAGTTTGCTCTGAAACTAGTCGGTAAAGTTGGCTAAAATTATCAATATTAGTTTTATGTTATGTAACGCTGGTTAATTTGGTCCGTTCTTATCACTTTTCTAAAATAATAGCAACTTTAAATCGTGAAACGTGAAACAACAATGTTTGCATTTTCTTATATTAGTTCTAGCATACAATTAAGTTTTCTCTGAAACTGGTCGGTAGAGTTGGCTAAAATTATCAATATTAGTTTCTTGTTATGTAAAGCTGGTTAATTTGGTCCGTTCTTATCACTTTTCTAAAATAATAGCAACTTTAAATCGTGAAACGTGAAACAACAATGTTTGCATTTTCTTATATTAGTTCTAGCATACAATTAAGTTTTCTCTGAAACTAGTCGGTAGAGTTGGCTAAAATTATCAATATTAGTTTTATGTTATGTAAAGCTGATAAACTTGGTCCGTTCTTATCACTTTTCTATAATAATAGCAACTTTAAATCGTGAAACGTGAAACAACAATGTTTGCATTTTCTTATATTAGTTCTAGCATACAATTAAGTTTTCTCTGAAACTAGTCGGTAGAGTTGGCTAAAATTATCAATATTAGTTTTATGTTATGTAACGCTGGTTAACTTGGTCCGTTCTTATCACTTTTCTAAAATAATAGCAACTTTAAATCGTGAAACGTGAAACAACAATGTTTGCATTTTCTTATATTAGTTCTAACATACAATTAAGTTTTCTCTGAAACTAGTCGGTAGAGTTGGCTAAAATTATCAATATTAGTTTCATGTTATGTAAAGCTGGTTAATTTGGTTCGTTCTTATCACTTTTCTAAAATAATAGCAACTTTAAATCGTGAAACGTGAAACAACAATGTTTGCATTTTCTTATATTAGTTCTAGCATACAATTAAGTTTTCTCTGAAACTAGTCGGTAGAGTTGGCTAAAATTATCAATATTAGTTTCATGTTATGTAAAGCTGGTTAATTTGGTCCGTTCTTATCACTTTTCTTAAATAATAGCAACTTTAAATCGTGAAACGTGAAACAACAATGTTTGCATTTTCTTATATTAGTTCTAGCATACAATTAAGTTTTCTCTGAAACTAGTCGGTAGAGTTGGCTAAAATTATCAATATTAGTTTCATGTTATGTAAAGCTGGTTAATTTGGTCCGTTCTTATCACTTTTCTAAAATAATAGCAACTTTAAATCGTGATACGTGAAACAACAATGTTTGCATTTTCTTATATTAGTTCTAGCATACAATTAAGTTTTCTCTGAAACTAGTCGGTAGAGTTGGCTAAAATTATCAATATTAGTTTTTAATTAATAACGCTGGTTAATTTGGTCCGTTCTTATCACTTTTCTAAAATAATAGCAACTTTAAATCGTGAAACGTGAAACAACAATGTTTGCATTTTCTTATATTAGTTATAGCATACAATTAAGTTTTCTCTGAAACTAGTCGGTAGAGTTGGCTAAAATTATCAATATTAGTTTCATGTTATGTAAAGCTGGTTAATTTGGTCCGTTCTTATCACTTTTCTAAAATAATAGCAACTTTAAATCGTGAAACGTGAAACAACAATGTTTGCATTTTCTTATATTAGTTCTAGCATACAATTAAGTTTTCTCTGAAACTAGTCGGTAGAGTTGGCTAAAATTATCAATATTAGTTTTATGTTATGTAAAGCTGATAAATTTGGTCCGTTCTTATCACTTTTCTAAAATAATAGCAACTTTAAATCGTGAAACGTGATACAACAATGTTTGCATTTTCTTATATTAGTTCTAGCATACAATTAAGTTTTCTCTGAAACTAGTCGGTAGAGTTGGCTAAAATTATCAATATTAGTTTTATGTTATGTAACGCTGGTTAATTTGGTCCGTTCGTATCACTTTTCTCAAATAATAGCAACTTTAAATCGTGAAACGTGAAACAACAATGTTTGCATTTTCTTATATTAGTTCTAGCATACAATTAAGTTTTCTCTGAAACTAGTCGGTAGAGTTGGCTAAAATTATCAATATTAGTTTCATGTTATGTAAAGCTGGTTAATTTGGTCCGTTCTTATCACTTTTCTAAAATAATAGCAACTTTAAATCGTGAAACGTGAAACAACAATGTTTGCATTTTCTTATATTAGTTCTAGCATACAATTAAGTTTTCTCTGAAACTGGTCGGTAGAGTTGGCTAAAATTATCAATATTAGTTTCATGTTATGTAAAGCTGGTTAATTTGGTCCGTTCTTATCACTTTTCTAAAATAATAGCAACTTTAAATCGTGAAACGTGAAACAACAATGTTTGCATTTTCTTATATTAGTTCTAGCATACAATTAAGTTTTCTCTGAAACTAGTCGGTAGAGTTGGCTAAAATTATCAATATTAGTTTTATGTTATGTAAAGCTGATAAAGTTGGTCCGTTCTTATCACTTTTCTAAAATAATAGCAACTTTAAATCGTGAAACGTGATACAACAATGTTTGCATTTTCTTATATTAGTTCTAGCATACAATTAAGTTTTCTCTGAAACTAGTCGGTAGAGTTGGCTAAAATTATCAATATTAGTTTTATGTTATGTAACGCTGGTTAATTTGGTCCGTTCGTATCACTTTTCTCAAATAATAGCAACTTTAAATCGTGAAACGTGAAACAACAATGTTTGCATTTTCTTATATTAGTTCTAGCATACAATTAAGTTTTCTCTGAAACTAGTCGGTAGAGTTGGCTAAAATTATCAATATTAGTTTCATGTTATGTAAAGCTGGTTAATTTGGTCCGTTCTTATCACTTTTCTAAAATAATAGCAACTTTAAATCGTGAAACGTGAAACAACCATGTTTGCATTTTCTTATATTAGTTCTAGCATACAATTAAGTTATATTAGTTCTACTTAATTAAGTTATATTAGAACTTATATTAGTTCTAGCATACAATTAAGTTTTCTCTGAAACTAGTCGGTAGAGTTGGCTAAAATTATCAATATTAGTTTCATGTTATGTAAAGCTGGTTAATTTGGTCCGTTCTTATCACTTTTCTAAAATAATAGCAACTTTAAATCGTGAAACGTGAAACAACAATGTTTGCATTTTCTTATATTAGTTGTAGCATACAATTAAGTTTTCTCTGAAACTAGTCGTTAGAGTTGGCTAAAATTATCAATATTAGTTTTATGTTATGTAACGCTGGTTAACTTGGTCCGTTCTTATCACTTTTCTAAAATAATAGCAACTTTAAATCGTGAAACGTGAAACAACAATGTTTGCATTTTCTTATATTAGTTCTAACATACAATTAAGTTTTCTCTGAAACTAGTCGGTAGAGTTGGCTAAAATTATCAATATTAGTTTCATGTTATGTAAAGCTGGTTAATTTGGTTCGTTCTTATCACTTTTCTAAAATAATAGCAACTTTAAATCGTGAAACGTGAAACAACAATGTTTGCATTTTCTTATATTAGTTCTAGCATACAATTAAGTTTTCTCTGAAACTAGTCGGTAGAGTTGGCTAAAATTATCAATATTAGTTTCATGTTATGTAAAGCTGGTTAATTTGGTCCGTTCTTATCACTTTTCTTAAATAATAGCAACTTTAAATCGTGAAACGTGAAACAACAATGTTTGCATTTTCTTATATTAGTTCTAGCATACAATTAAGTTTTCTCTGAAACTAGTCGGTAGAGTTGGCTAAAATTATCAATATTAGTTTCATGTTATGTAAAGCTGGTTAATTTGGTCCGTTCTTATCACTTTTCTAAAATAATAGCAACTTTAAATCGTGAAACGTGAAACAACAATGTTTGCATTTTCTTATATTAGTTCTAGCATACAATTAAGTTTTCTCTGAAACTAGTCGGTAGAGTTGGCTAAAATTATCAATATTAGTTTTTAATTAATAACGCTGGTTAATTTGGTCCGTTCTTATCACTTTTCTAAAATAATAGCAACTTTAAATCGTGAAACGTGAAACAACAATGTTTGCATTTTCTTATATTAGTTATAGCATACAATTAAGTTTTCTCTGAAACTAGTCGGTAGAGTTGGCTAAAATTATCAATATTAGTTTCATGTTATGTAAAGCTGGTTAATTTGGTCCGTTCTTATCACTTTTCTAAAATAATAGCAACTTTAAATCGTGAAACGTGAAACAACAATGTTTGCATTTTCTTATATTAGTTCTAGCATACAATTAAGTTTTCTCTGAAACTAGTCGGTAGAGTTGGCTAAAATTATCAATATTAGTTTTATGTTATGTAAAGCTGATAAATTTGGTCCGTTCTTATCACTTTTCTAAAATAATAGCAACTTTAAATCGTGAAACGTGATACAACAATGTTTGCATTTTCTTATATTAGTTCTAGCATACAATTAAGTTTTCTCTGAAACTAGTCGGTAGAGTTGGCTAAAATTATCAATATTAGTTTTATGTTATGTAACGCTGGTTAATTTGGTCCGTTCGTATCACTTTTCTCAAATAATAGCAACTTTAAATCGTGAAACGTGAAACAACAATGTTTGCATTTTCTTATATTAGTTCTAGCATACAATTAAGTTTTCTCTGAAACTAGTCGGTAGAGTTGGCTAAAATTATCAATATTAGTTTCATGTTATGTAAAGCTGGTTAATTTGGTCCGTTCTTATCACTTTTCTAAAATAATAGCAACTTTAAATCGTGAAACGTGAAACAACAATGTTTGCATTTTCTTATATTAGTTCTAGCATACAATTAAGTTTTCTCTGAAACTGGTCGGTAGAGTTGGCTAAAATTATCAATATTAGTTTCATGTTATGTAAAGCTGGTTAATTTGGTCCGTTCTTATCACTTTTCTAAAATAATAGCAACTTTAAATCGTGAAACGTGAAACAACAATGTTTGCATTTTCTTATATTAGTTCTAGCATACAATTAAGTTTTCTCTGAAACTAGTCGGTAGAGTTGGCTAAAATTATCAATATTAGTTTTATGTTATGTAAAGCTGATAAAGTTGGTCCGTTCTTATCACTTTTCTACAATAAAAGCAACTTTAAATCGTGAAACGTGATACAACAATGTTTGCATTTTCTTATATTAGTTCTAGCATACAATTAAGTTTTCTCTGAAACTAGTCGGTAGAGTTGGCTAAAATTATCAATATTAGTTTTATGTTATGTAACGCTGGTTAATTTGGTCCGTTCGTATCACTTTTCTCAAATAATAGCAACTTTAAATCGTGAAACGTGAAACAACAATGTTTGCATTTTCTTATATTAGTTCTAGCATACAATTAAGTTTTCTCTGAAACTAGTCGGTAGAGTTGGCTAAAATTATCAATATTAGTTTCATGTTATGTAAAGCTGGTTAATTTGGTCCGTTCTTATCACTTTTCTAAAATAATAGCAACTTTAAATCGTGAAACGTGAAACAACCATGTTTGCATTTTCTTATATTAGTTCTAGCATACAATTAAGTTATATTAGTTCTACTTAATTAAGTTATATTAGAACTTATATTAGTTCTAGCATACAATTAAGTTTTCTCTGAAACTAGTCGGTAGAGTTGGCTAAAATTATCAATATTAGTTTTATGTTATGTAACGTTGGTTAATTTGGTCCGTTCTTATCGCTTTTCTAAAATAATAGCAACTTTAAATCTTGAAACGTGAAACAACAATGTTTGCATTTTCTTATATTAGTTCTAGCATACAATTAAGTTTTCTCTGAAACTAGTCGGTAGAGTTGGCTAAAATTATCAATATTAGTTTCATGTTATGTAAAGCTGGTTAATTTGGTCCGTTCTTATCACTTTTCTAAAATAATAGCAACTTTAAATCGTGAAACGTGAAACAACCATGTTTGCATTTTCTTATATTAGTTCTAGCATACAATTAAGTTATATTAGTTCTACTTAATTAAGTTATATTAGAACTTATATTAGTTCTAGCATACAATTAAGTTTTCTCTGAAACTAGTCGGTAGAGTTGGCTAAAATTATCAATATTAGTTTTATGTTATGTAACGCTGGTTAATTTGGTCCGTTCTTATCACTTTTCTAAAATAATAGCAACTTTAAATCTTGAAACGTGAAACAACAATGTTTGCATTTTCTTATATTAGTTCTAGCATACAATTAAGTTTTCACTGAAACTAGTCGGTAGAGTTGGCTAAAATTATCAATATTAGTTTTATGTTATGTAACGCTGGTTAATTTGGTCCGTTCTTATCACTTTTCTAAAATAATAGCAACTTTAAATCGTGAAACGTGAAACAACAATGTTTGCATTTTCTTATATTAGTTCTAGCATACAATTAAGTTTTCTCTGAAACTAGTCGGTAGAGTTGGCTAAAATTATCAATATTAGTTTTATGTTATGTAAAGCTGATAAAGTTGGTCCGTTCTTATCACTTTTCTAAAATAATAGCAACTTTAAATCGTGAAACGTGAAACAACCATGTTTGCATTTTCTTATATTAGTTCTAGCATACAATTAAGTTTTCTCTGAAACTAGTCGGTAGAGTTGGCTAAAATTATCAATATTAGTTTTATGTTATGTAACGCTTTGTTAATTTGGTCCGTTCGTATCACTTTTCTCAAATAATAGCAACTTTAAATCGTGAAACGTGAAACAACAATGTTTGCATTTTCTTATATTAGTTCTAGCATACAATTAAGTTTTCTCTGAAACTAGTCGGTAGAGTTGGCTAAAATTATCAATATTAGTTTCATGTGATGTAAAGCTGGTTAATTTGGTCCGTTCTTATCACTTTTCTTAAATAATAGCAACTTTAAATCGTGAAACGTGAAACAACAATGTTTGCATTTTCTTATATTAGTTCTAGCATACAATTAAGTTTTCACTGAAACTAGTCGGTAGAGTTGGCTAAAATTATCAATATTAGTTTTATGTTATGTAACGCTGGTTAATTTGGTCCGTTCTTATCACTTTTCTAAAATAATAGCAACTTTAAATCGTGAAACGTGAAACAACAATGTTTGCATTTTCTTATATTAGTTCTAGCATACAATTAAGTTTTCTCTGAAACTAGTCGGTAGAGTTGGCTAAAATTATCAATATTAGTTTTATGTTATGTAAAGCTGATAAAGTTGGTCCGTTCTTATCACTTTTCTAAAATAATAGCAACTTTAAATCGTGAAACGTGATACAACAATGTTTGCATTTTCTTATATTAGTTCTAGCATACAATTAAGTTTTCTCTGAAACTAGTCGGTAGAGTTGGCTAAAATTATCAATATTAGTTTTATGTTATGTAACGCTTTGTTAATTTGGTCCGTTCTTATCACTTTTCTCAAATAATAACAACTTTAAATCGTGAAACGTGAAACAACAATGTTTGCATTTTCTTATATTAGTTCTAGCATACAATTAAGTTTTCTCTGAAACTAGTCGGTAGAGTTGGCTAAAATTATCAATATTAGTTTCATGTTATGTAAAGCTGGTTAATTTGGTCCGTTCTTATCACTTTTCTAAAATAATAGCAACTTTAAATCGTGAAACGTGAAACAACCATGTTTGCATTTTCTTATATTAGTTCTAGCATACAATTAAGTTATATTAGTTCTACTTAATTAAGTTATATTAGAACTTATATTAGTTCTAGCATACAATTAAGTTTTCTCTGAAACTAGTCGGTAGAGTTGGCTAAAATTATCAATATTAGTTTTATGTTATGTAACGTTGGTTAATTTGGTCCGTTCTTATCGCTTTTCTAAAATAATAGCAACTTTAAATCTTGAAACGTGAAACAACAATGTTTGCATTTTCTTATATTAGTTCTAGCATACAATTAAGTTTTCTCTGAAACTAGTCGGTAGAGTTGGCTAAAATTATCAATATTAGTTTCATGTTATGTAAAGCTGGTTAATTTGGTCCGTTCTTATCACTTTTCTAAAATAATAGCAACTTTAAATCGTGAAACGTGAAACAACCATGTTTGCATTTTCTTATATTAGTTCTAGCATACAATTAAGTTATATTAGTTCTACTTAATTAAGTTATATTAGAACTTATATTAGTTCTAGCATACAATTAAGTTTTCTCTGAAACTAGTCGGTAGAGTTGGCTAAAATTATCAATATTAGTTTTATGTTATGTAACGCTGGTTAATTTGGTCCGTTCTTATCACTTTTCTAAAATAATAGCAACTTTAAATCTTGAAACGTGAAACAACAATGTTTGCATTTTCTTATATTAGTTCTAGCATACAATTAAGTTTTCACTGAAACTAGTCGGTAGAGTTGGCTAAAATTATCAATATTAGTTTTATGTTATGTAACGCTGGTTAATTTGGTCCGTTCTTATCACTTTTCTAAAATAATAGCAACTTTAAATCGTGAAACGTGAAACAACAATGTTTGCATTTTCTTATATTAGTTCTAGCATACAATTAAGTTTTCTCTGAAACTAGTCGGTAGAGTTGGCTAAAATTATCAATATTATTTTTATGTTATGTAAAGCTGATAAAGTTGGTCCGTTCTTATCACTTTTCTAAAATAATAGCAACTTTAAATCGTGAAACGTGAAACAACAATGTTTGCATTTTCTTATATTAGTTCTAGCATACAATTAAGTTTTCTCTGAAACTAGTCGGTAGAGTTGGCTAAAATTATCAATATTAGTTTTATGTTATGTAACGCTTTGTTAATTTGGTCCGTTCGTATCACTTTTCTCAAATAATAGCAACTTTAAATCGTGAAACGTGAAACAACAATGTTTGCATTTTCTTATATTAGTTCTAGCATACAATTAAGTTTTCTCTGAAACTAGTCGGTAGAGTTGGCTAAAATTATCAATATTAGTTTCATGTGATGTAAAGCTGGTTAATTTGGTCCGTTCTTATCACTTTTCTTAAATAATAGCAACTTTAAATCGTGAAACGTGAAACAACAATGTTTGCATTTTCTTATATTAGTTCTAGCATACAATTAAGTTTTCACTGAAACTAGTCGGTAGAGTTGGCTAAAATTATCAATATTAGTTTTATGTTATGTAACGCTGGTTAATTTGGTCCGTTCTTATCACTTTTCTAAAATAATAGCAACTTTAAATCGTGAAACGTGAAACAACAATGTTTGCATTTTCTTATATTAGTTCTAGCATACAATTAAGTTTTCTCTGAAACTAGTCGGTAGAGTTGGCTAAAATTATCAATATTAGTTTTATGTTATGTAAAGCTGATAAAGTTGGTCCGTTCTTATCACTTTTCTAAAATAATAGCAACTTTAAATCGTGAAACGTGATACAACAATGTTTGCATTTTCTTATATTAGTTCTAGCATACAATTAAGTTTTCTCTGAAACTAGTCGGTAGAGTTGGCTAAAATTATCAATATTAGTTTTATGTTATGTAACGCTTTGTTAATTTGGTCCGTTCTTATCACTTTTCTCAAATAATAACAACTTTAAATCGTGAAACGTGAAACAACAATGTTTGCATTTTCTTATATTAGTTCTAGCATACAATTAAGTTTTCTCTGAAACTAGTCGGTAGAGTTGGCTAAAATTATCAATATTAGTTTCATGTTATGTAAAGCTGGTTAATTTGGTCCGTTCTTATCACTTTTCTAAAATAATAGCAACTTTAAATCGTGAAACGTGAAACAACCATGTTTGCATTTTCTTATATTAGTTCTAGCATACAATTAAGTTATATTAGTTCTACTTAATTAAGATATATTAGAACTTATATTAGTTCTAGCATACAATTAAGTTTTCTCTGAAACTAGTCGGTAGAGTTGGCTAAAATTATCAATATTAGTTTTATGTTATGTAACGCTGGTTAATTTGGTCCGTTCTTATCACTTTTCTAAAATAATAGCAACTTTAAATCTTGAAACGTGAAACAACAATGTTTGCATTTTCTTATATTAGTTCTAGCATACAATTAAGTTTTCACTGAAACTAGTCGGTAGAGTTGGCTAAAATTATCAATATTAGTTTTATGTTATGTAACGCTGGTTAATTTGGTCCGTTCTTATCACTTTTCTAAAATAATAGCAACTTTAAATCGTGAAACGTGAAACAACAATGTTTGCATTTTCTTATATTAGTTCTAGCATACAATTAAGTTTTCTCTGAAACTAGTCGGTAGAGTTGGCTAAAATTATCAATATTAATTTCATGTTATGTAAAGCTGGTTAATTTGGTCCGTTCTTATCACTTTTCTAAAATAATAGCAACTTTAAATCGTGAAACGTGAAACAACAATGTTTGCATTTTCTTATATTAGTTCTAGCATACAATTAAGTTTTCTCTGAAACTAGTCGGTAGAGTTGGCTAAAATTATCAATATTAGTTTCATGTTATGTAAAGCTGGTTAATTTGGTCCGTTCTTATCACTTTTCTTAAATAATAGCTACTTTAAATCGTGAAACGTGAAACAACAATGTTTGCATTTTCTTATATTAGTTCTAGCATACAATTAAGTTTTCTCTGAAACTAGTCGGTAGAGTTGGCTAAAATTATCAATATTAGTTTTATGTTATGTAACGCTGGTTAATTTGGTCCGTTCGTATCACTTTTCTCAAATAATAGCAACTTTAAATCGTGAAACGTGAAACAACAATGTTTGCATTTTCTTATATTAGTTCTAGCATACAATTAAGTTTTCTCTGAAACTAGTCGGTAGAGTTGGCTAAAATTATCAATATTAGTTTCATGTTATGTAAAGCTGGTTAATTTGGTCCGTTCTTATCACTTTTCTTAAATAATAGCAACTTTAAATCGTGAAACGTGAAACAACAATGTTTGCATTTTCTTATATTAGTTCTAGCATACAATTAAGTTTTCTCTGAAACTAGTCGGTAGAGTAGGCTAAAATTATCAATATTAGTTTTATGTTATGTAACGCTGGTTAATTTGGTCCGTTCGTATCACTTTTCTCAAATAATAGCAACTTTAAATCGTGAAACGTGAAACAACAATGTTTGCATTTTCTTATATTAGTTCTAGCATACAATTAAGTTTTCTCTGAAACTAGTCGGTAGAGTTGGCTAAAATTATCAATATTAGTTTCATGTTATGTAAAGCTGGTTAATTTGGTCCGTTCTTATCACTTTTCTAAAATAATAGCAACTTTAAATCGTGAAACGTGAAACAACAATGTTTGCATTTTCTTATATTAGTTCTAGCATACAATTAAGTTTTCTCTGAAACTGGTCGGTAGAGTTGGCTAAAATTATCAATATTAGTTTTATGTTATGTAAAGCTGATAAAGTTGGTCCGTTCGTATCACTTTTCTCAAATAATAGCAACTTTAAATCGTGAAACGTGAAACAACAATGTTTGCATTTTCTTATATTAGTTCTAGCATACAATTAAGTTTTCTCTGAAACTAGTCGGTAGAGTTGGCTAAAATTATCAATATTAGTTTCATGTTATGTAAAGCTGGTTAATTTGGTCCGTTCTTATCACTTTTCTAAAATAATAGCAACTTTAAATCGTGAAACGTGAAACAACAATGTTTGCATTTTCTTATATTAGTTCTAGCATACAATTAAGTTTTCTCTGAAACTGGTCGGTAGAGTTGGCTAAAATTATCAATATTAGTTTCATGTTATGTAAAGCTGGTTAATTTGGTCCGTTCTTATCACTTTTCTAAAATAATAGCAACTTTAAATCGTGAAACGTGAAACAACAATGTTTGCATTTTCTTATATTAGTTCTAGCATACAATTAAGTTTTCTCTGAAACTAGTCGGTAGAGTTGGCTAAAATTATCAATATTAGTTTCATGTTATGTAAAGCTGGTTAATTTGGTCCGTTCTTATCACTTTTCTAAAATAATAGCAACTTTAAATCGTGAAACGTGAAACAACCATGTTTGCATTTTCTTATATTAGTTCTAGCATACAATTAAGTTATATTAGTTCTACTTAATTAAGTTATATTAGAACTTATATTAGTTCTAGCATACAATTAAGTTTTCTCTGAAACTAGTCGGTAGAGTTGGCTAAAATTATCAATATTAGTTTTATGTTATGTAACGCTGGTTAATTTGGTCCGTTCTTATCACTTTTCTAAAATAATAGCAACTTTAAATCTTGAAACGTGAAACAACAATGTTTGCATTTTCTTATATTAGTTCTAGCATACAATTAAGTTTTCACTGAAACTAGTCGGTAGAGTTGGCTAAAATTATCAATATTAGTTTTATGTTATGTAACGCTGGTTAATTTGGTCCGTTCTTATCACTTTTCTAAAATAATAGCAACTTTAAATCGTGAAACGTGAAACAACAATGTTTGCATTTTCTTATATTAGTTCTAGCATACAATTAAGTTTTCTCTGAAACTAGTCGGTAGAGTTGGCTAAAATTATCAATATTAGTTTTATGTTATGTAAAGCTGATAAAGTTGGTCCGTTCTTATCACTTTTCTAAAATAATAGCAACTTTAAATCGTGAAACGTGATACAACAATGTTTGCATTTTCTTATATTAGTTCTAGCATACAATTAAGTTTTCTCTGAAACTAGTCGGTAGAGTTGGCTAAAATTATCAATATTAGTTTTATGTTATGTAACGCTTTGTTAATTTGGTCCGTTCGTATCACTTTTCTCAAATAATAGCAACTTTAAATCGTGAAACGTGAAACAACAATGTTTGCATTTTCTTATATTAGTTCTAGCATACAATTAAGTTTTCTCTGAAACTAGTCGGTAGAGTTGGCTAAAATTATCAATATTAGTTTCATGTTATGTAAAGCTGGTTAATTTGGTCCGTTCTTATCACTTTTCTAAAATAATAGCAACTTTAAATCGTGAAACGTGAAACAACAATGTTTGCATTTGTTGAGGGTCCCACCTCAAACTTCTCCAATTTAAACATTATTTTTTTTATTTGTGTTGTTAACTATAAATTTATTTTGTTTTTACTTCTTATTACTTATACTTATTACTTATACTATAGAATACTTATACTTAACAACAATGTTTTTTCTTCAATTATTTTATTTTTTTTCTCCTTTAAATTAAAATTGGTGTACTATTTATACAAATAAAATATGCAAGTCATTGCAAGACAATTCTATTGCGAAAATAAATCTCACGGTAGAATTGTCCACTTGCACAAATTTATGAATTGGCTGTTAATTGATTTCCGTTCGCTAGTATGGGAAATCAATTAGCCAAAATTGCATATTGTATCTATATGTGTATATATTTTTTATACACATATATTTTTTCTTCAATTTTTTAATTGTTGACACCAATTAACAAAATTGCATTTTTTTTTATTTATTATTTATTTTAAAAAAAAAATCAAATTAATTACTACGGAAATGCATATATGTAATTGGAGTATTTTGGTTAACATATGCATTTTATATGTTATATATATATTACTTATTATTAATTTATTATTAATAATTTTTTATACATAGATATATTTAAATTTGTTAATTGTTGTCACGGGACACCAATTAACCAAATTGCATTTATTATTTCCTATGCATAAAAAAAAACGTAAAATATATAATAATAACAAAAAAAATAACTTAATAAAAAAAACGGCATTATAATTTGATAACCGTGTATCAAAATTATAATATGTGGGATATAAATTATATGGTATGGGAATTATTAACGTTATATGGTGAGATGAAGAATCTGTCATATAACATGCCTCCCCCCTTTGAAGAAGAAAGGTTGCATTGAAGATGGAAACTTTCGGGAAAGGAAAAGAAAATTTAGAATCAGCTTACAAACTAAATAATTGTGTTTAATCAATTAACTTATAAACACATGGTAAGTTCGATGTTGAAATGTTGAAATGTGGAAATGTTGATTTGGTGGCTTCTTCTTGTAAAGTACGGTTGATTTAATGTAACGGTAAAATTTTAAAGATGTATGATGACTTTTGTATCATGTGTATGTGATGAAATTTTGGACGACTGATTCTGATTTTATTAAACGTTGTAAAGGCATTGGGTTGATGGTGTATGGTAAACAAATCGTATTGAGGTTAACTGATGTTACATTTATATTGCTTAAAATTGGTGATGACATATTTTACATCCTTAATTACTAGATGAATTGATAAAATGTTGTGATTTTGTTTCTGGTGATCGAACGATAAATATTATAACATGTTGCACTGATAACTTTGAACACACAGATATGGTGGGTGTTACAAACATAATCGTCACAATGATTAAAATGGTGAAATCAATCTCGAGGATGATTCGCAAACAGGAAACATCGTAAATGGAATAAACTTAATATGATAATCGTTCACACCGTGAATATTACACAAACGATCTGGATGATGATTCTCAAACAGTAAACATCGTAAATCTTGAATAAACATATCATTTTAAAAACGTTCATTAAGCCGTTGATAATACTCAGCATGCCATATATATTGCAATACCACTACACATTACACTTTAAAGGTTGATGATTGTCTATTTGTTGTAGGTTGGTTGTTGTTCTTATATTTGCTGGTTATATTCTATTTGCCTTAAAACTATTAGATTTTCAAAAATTTGTTTTTTATAATTAACTTACTTCTACTATAAAGGTTATGGAAAAGGAAATCAAAAAATAAAAATAAATGGTAATTAACAAAATTCAAAAATTAAAATATCAAAATATTCATTACTTTATATTATATGCATATTTAAACAATAAAATATCATTATCCTACTATTAGTACTTTATTCCTATTGTATAGGGTTATAGGGGTATTCTATGGTTATATTCTATTTAAATCTACCAAAAAAAAAAAAAAATAATTAACACGAGATTAAAAATGTTACTTGAAAATTAAAATTAATGATAATTAAAGATAAAAAAAATACAATGTTAAATTAAATTAGACTTAAAATTAGAAATTAAATAAAATTTTTTTTCTTTTTAAATTATTATTATTATTAGCCGTTAACATTCTTAATTTGTCTGAACGTTAATATTGTTGCCATTATATCTTTATTGAAACGTGTATACCTGGTTTGGAGTTGGCGAATGTACCACCTCCTGGGTCGAAAACCAACCGCCATTGTTTTTCGCCGTCGGGTCCAGCTCTTTTAGGCACTACTAATAAGGGCGTGTTCCACGGACTTTTGCTCGTAACGATAATTTCATCCTTCAACATTTTTTCTACTTCCTCGTTGATGAAGTATTTATGAACCTCCGGGAGGCGATAATTTTTTTGGTTAATCGCCGGTTGTCCGGGCGTGATCGGTATGGAATGCGTTAAAACCTCCGTATGTGTTAACGTATCCCCCTCTAAATAAAATATATCTTCAAAATCGCGACATAACGATCTTATTGAATTGTATTCCTCTTGATTTAAATCGCCCTCCACGTTTAAATTTTCTAATATACTATTTATTCTGTCGTTGTGATTTTTTGCATGTGCGTAAAACACTCCCTTGCTCTCTCCTTTATGGGTCGTATTTGCATGGATCCTGTTCGACCCTATTATTGGTCCCCCGTTTTCGTGTAATATATCAAATTCCGTTAAATGTTTATATTTTAATTCAACTTCCGTAAATTCTACATCTCGCATTCGTGCATTTATTATGGCTACCCTTCCAATATAATTTTTAACTTCAACTATTGTATTTCCCACAAATGTTCCGGGTAATAGTTCCCTAGATTCTATTACCAATGTTGCTGAACTCATAGGAAAGTTAACTTCTCTGACTACCTGTGTACGAGCAGGTATCAACCAACTTCCCTTCGATCTACAAATGTTAGACCCGTCATGATTTATAATTGCGTCCACTTCAATATCTCCATCATTCTTTATTTTTTCTTTATTTATTGCTTCAATAGTATTTCTTTGCGTTAATTCTTTTGTATTCGTTACTACCTCTGAGTTTACATCTTTGCCATTATTTATAGTTTCTTCACATATCACTTCTATATATTTTTTGTCATTTGTTACTTCCGTATTGTTTTTTTCATTGACTTCTAGCTTTTCATGTATTACTTCTATATTCTCAAAATCATTATTATGGTCCCCCATATTTGGTTCTTCTAATTTAACTTCATTTAATTTCTTGGTTACACTTTTTCCTGAGTTTATTAATTTGACCTCTTTAAGCACTTCATAATCCCTTCCACGAAATAACTGTGTTGGTTTATCTTTCGATAAATTTCCCATTGAATGTAATGGTAATTCCAAATATTGTCCCTCTAGGCACAATGTCAGTTTCTGATTAAAGAAATCGATACTGGAACACCCGTCCAATAGGTCTCCTCCAAGTAATCCGTCGATTGGTAATGATTCTGAATCTCCTATTACATTAAACGTGAATGGAACCTTATGCGGCATTATCAAATTTCCTTGGACGGTGCCAAGAGTAACACCATTACCCCCGAAAATACCACCCAATTCAATTTGCCCAGCACTATTCCAATTTACATTCGTATTTAATGAACTCATTTTTATTAATGTTACTTCCGCGCCAGTATCTACTAGCAATCGTACATAATTATTCCTACAAATATCCAAAGGTAAATTCACGTAACTTCCCCGACTAAATAAATTTGCGAATTTACCGTCTGGAGAACATCTTTCTTTGGAAGTTTCTTTCCGTTTGTTATACAAAAAATGTTTACTAATAGCATCCGAATTATTAATAAAGAGTTTGCGATCCCCTTCATTAATGGGACCGGGGTTGTGGTGTGCCAACCCGGCCGATATTAGTTTTTTTGCTTATCGTACGTACGAAAATCCGCGCGTCTATCTCCACCTCTTGCAGTTTCTCTATGAACATTATTACTCGAACTGGGATTCCAATTCCTATATTCCGGGTAACCATTATTATTAAAACCCCGATAATTGTTATTACTTGAATGTCCGATATTATTCCGGTATTGATAATTAGAATTCATATTATTATTATAAGTATTATTATTATTATTAGACGTTACGTTACGGTTATTAATATTATTATTGTTATTGTTATAATTCTGTTGGCGTTGGTTTCCATTAGAACTATCATAATTATTACGACGTAGTCTGCAAGTGTTTTCAAGATGTCCGAAATCCTTGCATATATTGCAATATGGGGTGTTTTTCCTCAATCTGCATTCCCGAAACGAATGGTTTAATTTATTGCAGAAACCACATGTTATAGGCGTTTTTTCGAATCCCGAAGATTGTGTTTGCATACCAACAGGCAAAGTATTTGAAATTCGGTCGGCGGTGGAGTCCGTCCGATTACCCAACATAACTTGGCGAGCACCACACAATGGGTTTGAATGCTTCAATAGGTTATCGTATGCCATAACCTCTTCCTTTAACGCCTCCCAAGTTTGAGCCCTGCTGATTATTGCACATTGACGCAATGATGGATTTAATAACCCCGTCTTGAATACTCGTCTTAAAATAAAATCGATTTCTTCCAATAACGTGTCAATGTTTTTATTACCATACTGCACTTTCGCTAACCGACCAGCAGTAGTTCCTAGTTTTTTCAACCGCATTGCAAAGGAGATTACATCCTCATTCGGTAGTTGAAATGTGTCCCTTAACGCAGACATAACATCATCCAATGATCCAACGGGTGAATACCGTCCTCGGATGATCTTTAAAAAATCCTCTAAACTGTGAAATTCCGTGTCCGCCACCAAATCAAACGCCTCTCCTGATACTCGAGTTGTCAATAAATTGGTGAAAACCTGTTCCTCTTCGTCGTCAATACTGTCGCGAGCCAACTTACATGCATTAATGAATTCACTCACATTCGAATTACTTCCCCCGCATAACCTAGGCACCAACAAATTAATAATTCTACCGATTTTTTCGTAATCCATTGTATCAACTTGGCTTCCTGTCACAGAATTTGCCTTGCTATTCACTCCTGAACTGTTTCCCTCTTCGTCGAAATACGATAGTTCCAACGTGGTATCCAATTGATGTTTTTGTTCCACCTCCAACTGACTTCTTAAACCTCGGATGATATCCTTGTATTCCGTTATGCTATTCTCCAATTTAGCAATGCACTCCAGTTTCGGAGCACTAGGTATATCCGCTTCAACCGCTCTTAAACGATCCGCCAATTGGTTCAATTGAATCTCGTTTTTCCGCACTTCACCTATCAATTTCGATTCTTTTTCCTTACTGACACGAATCCGCTTATGTAAATCCTCAATAAAAACTTCTCTCTCCCTTGATAAATTTTCCGCCTCCAACTGTCCCTTTTTATATTCACCAATTGCCCTCGCGTAATTCGCAGCCCTTGCTCGTTGCTCTTTTAATAACGCTTGATTTTGCTCTAAACGACAATTATGAGCCGAATTAATTTTAACCAGTAATTCATCCGTTAACTCGGTACTATGTAACGGAAATTTTCCAGTCAGACTAGTCTTGAATTCCAGGAATTCCCTTCTACTCAAAATTTCCCGGAGATCTGACCATAAATTTTCGTTTAAAGCCCGTAAATTCGCCTCAGCCCTTAAAGTATCCTGTCTCAATTGACTGACCTGGTCTTTTAACTCAGCAATGGATGGTTCGGAAACGTGTGACATAAAAATTTTGCTAAAATGTGCGTAAAATTGATTTATTTTTTTTTTCTTCCAAAGGATTTTTATTGTACAATTCTTATTTTAAATTGTTCATTTGTTTGGGGCCTTTGTTTTGGTTGTTGTTGTATCTTAACGTTTGAATGTGATGCGGTGATCGGTTGCTTGGTAGCAGTCACCTGTATATCCCGCATTCTTTTCCTATCCTCCTCCTTATACTGGTTGACCATCTGCTTTAATTTCACCTGCAATCGCCAACGTTGCTGTGGATCTAAACATAAGGCGATTACTTGTTGTAATTGACCAATTTCCCGGCGGCGACGAACTCTAATACCACCACGATGTTTATATACCCTTGTGTTGACTTCTACTGACAAAGGCGATCGAGGCTTAATACGGTTACGGTATTGCTCGATGGTGAGGGGTTTCGGACCGGCATTAGGGTTTTCTTTAATGATATTTGCGAGTAGTTCTTGTAGACGTGAGGTACCTATACGTAATAAAAGATGAAAAGGGTTAACACTTGATGATGCATAACCACAATCTCACATCCAAGAGAAACAAAAAATGATTGAAAGATTGTATTCCCAAGGCTTATTGGAGCCTACATGAAATACGGTGTTTGTTTGCGTGATTTAATTGGTTAGGCTATTCTTGCCGATTTGCCAATTTAAATCACGATTAAAAATGCATTAGGTTAAAAATACTAAAATAACTTTATTATTAAAATTAAAATTATTAAAATTAAAGTTGAACTAAAAAAAAAATTTATTTATTATTGCATTGAAAAAAAAAAATGTATTAAAATTAATGTTCTAGGGAAAAAAAAAAATTTTATTTATTATATCTGAAAAAGAAAAAAAAAAATTATTATTATTACTTATTTTACTTACCTATCTTTGATCCCCCAGGGATCCTACCGGCTGCGCCAAATGTTGAGGGTCCCACCTCAAACTTCTCCAATTTAAACATTATTTTTTTTATTTGTGTTGTTAACTATAAATTTATTTTGTTTTTACTTCTTATTACTTATACTTATTACTTATACTATAGAATACTTATACTTAACAACAATGTTTTTTCTTCAATTATTTTATTTTTTTTCTCCTTTAAATTAAAATTGGTGTACTATTTATACAAATAAAATATGCAAGTCATTGCAAGACAATTCTATTGCGAAAATAAATCTCACGGTAGAATTGTCCACTTGCACAAATTTATGAATTGGCTGTTAATTGATTTCCGTTCGCTAGTATGGGAAATCAATTAGCCAAAATTGCATATTGTATCTATATGTGTATATATTTTTTATACACATATATTTTTTCTTCAATTTTTTAATTGTTGACACCAATTAACAAAATTGCATTTTTTTTTATTTATTATTTATTTTAAAAAAAAAATCAAATTAATTACTACGGAAATGCATATATGTAATTGGAGTATTTTGGTTAACATATGCATTTTATATGTTATATATATATTACTTATTATTAATTTATTATTAATAATTTTTTATACATAGATATATTTAAATTTGTTAATTGTTGTCACGGGACACCAATTAACCAAATTGCATTTATTATTTCCTATGCATAAAAAAAACGTAAAATATATAATAATAACAAAAAAAATAACTTAATAAAAAAAACGGCATTATAATTTGATAACCGTGTATCAAAATTATAATATGTGGGATATAAATTATATGGTATGGGAATTATTAACGTTATATGGTGAGATGAAGAATCTGTCATATAACACATTTTCTTATATTAGTTCTAGCATACAATTAAGTTTTCTCTGAAACTGGTCGGTAGAGTTGGCTAAAATTATCAATATTAGTTTCATGTTATGTAAAGCTGGTTAATTTGGTCCGTTCTTATCACTTTTCTAAAATAATAGCAACTTTAAATCGTGAAACGTGAAACAACAATGTTTGCATTTTCTTATATTAGTTCTAGCATACAATTAAGTTTTCTCTGAAACTAGTCGGTAGAGTTGGCTAAAATTATCAATATTAGTTTTATGTTATGTAAAGCTGATAAAGTTGGTCCGTTCTTATCACTTTTCTAAAATAATAGCAACTTTAAATCGTGAAACGTGATACAACAATGTTTGCATTTTCTTATATTAGTTCTAGCATACAATTAAGTTTTCTCTGAAACTAGTCGGTAGAGTTGGCTAAAATTATCAATATTAGTTTTATGTTATGTAACGCTGGTTAATTTGGTCCGTTCGTATCACTTTTCTCAAATAATAGCAACTTTAAATCGTGAAACGTGAAACAACAATGTTTGCATTTTCTTATATTAGTTCTAGCATACAATTAAGTTTTTTCTGAAACTAGTCGGTAGAGTTGGCTAAAATTATCAATATTAGTTTCATGTTATGTAAAGCTGGTTAATTTGGTCCGTTCTTATCACTTTTCTAAAATAATAGCAACTTTAAATCGTGAAACGTGAAACAACAATGTTTGCATTTTCTTATATTAGTTCTAGCATACAATTAAGTTATATTAGTTCTACTTAATTAAGTTATATTAGAACTTATATTAGTTCTAGCATACAATTAAGTTTTCTCTGAAACTAGTCGGTAGAGTTGGCTAAAATTATCAATATTAGTTTTATGTTATGTAACGCTGGTTAATTTGGTCCGTTCTTATCGCTTTTCTAAAATAATAGCAACTTTAAATCTTGAAACGTGAAACAACAATGTTTGCATTTTCTTATATTAGTTCTAGCATACAATTAAGTTTTCTCTGAAACTAGTCGGTAGAGTTGGCTAAAATTATCAATATTAGTTTCATGTTATGTAAAGCTGGTTAATTTGGTCCGTTCTTATCACTTTTCTAAAATAATAGCAACTTTAAATCGTGAAACGTGAAACAACCATGTTTGCATTTTCTTATATTAGTTCTAGCATACAATTAAGTTATATTAGTTCTACTTAATTAAGTTATATTAGAACTTATATTAGTTCTAGCATACAATTAAGTTTTCACTGAAACTAGTCGGTAGAGTTGGCTAAAATTATCAATATTAGTTTTATGTTATGTAACGCTGGTTAATTTGGTCCGTTCTTATCACTTTTCTAAAATAATAGCAACTTTAAATCGTGAAACGTGAAACAACAATGTTTGCATTTTCTTATATTAGTTCTAGCATACAATTAAGTTTTCTCTGAAACTAGTCGGTAGAGTTGGCTAAAATTATCAATATTAGTTTTATGTTATGTAAAGCTTATAAAGTTGGTCCGTTCTTATCACTTTTCTAAAATAATAGCAACTTTAAATCGTGAAACGTGATACAACAATGTTTGCATTTTCTTATATTAGTTCTAGCATACAATTAAGTTTTCTCTGAAACTAGTCGGTAGAGTTGGCTAAAATTATCAATATTAGTTTTATGTTATGTAACGCTTTGTTAATTTGGTCCGTTCGTATCACTTTTCTCAAATAATAGCAACTTTAAATCGTGAAACGTGAAACAACAATGTTTGCATTTTCTTATATTAGTTCTAGCATACAATTAAGTTTTCTCTGAAACTAGTCGGTAGAGTTGGCTAAAATTATCAATATTAGTTTCATGTTATGTAAAGCTGGTTAATTTGGTCCGTTCTTATCACTTTTCTTAAATAATAGCAACTTTAAATCGTGAAACGTGAAACAACAATGTTTGCATTTTCTTATATTAGTTCTAGCATACAATTAAGTTTTCACTGAAACTAGTCGGTAGAGTTGGCTAAAATTATCAATATTAGTTTTATGTTATGTAACGCTGGTTAATTTGGTCCGTTCTTATCACTTTTCTAAAATAATAGCAACTTTAAATCGTGAAACGTGAAACAACAATGTTTGCATTTTCTTATATTAGTTCTAGCATACAATTAAGTTTTCTCTGAAACTAGTCGGTAGAGTTGGCTAAAATTATCAATATTAGTTTTATAGTATGTAAAGCTGATAAAGTTGGTCCGTTCTTATCACTTTTCTAAAATAATAGCAACTTTAAATCGTGAAACGTGATACAACAATGTTTGCATTTTCTTATATTAGTTCTAGCATACAATTAAGTTTTCTCTGAAACTAGTCGGTAGAGTTGGCTAAAATTATCAATATTAGTTTTATGTTATGTAACGCTTTGTTAATTTGGTCCGTTCGTATCACTTTTCTCAAATAATAGCAACTTTAAATCGTGAAACGTGAAACAACAATGTTTGCATTTTCTTATATTAGTTCTAGCATACAATTAAGTTTTCTCTGAAACTAGTCGGTAGAGTTGGCTAAAATTATCAATATTAGTTTCATGTTATGTAAAGCTGGTTAATTTGGTCCGTTCTTATCACTTTTCTAAAATAATAGCAACTTTAAATCGTGAAACGTGAAACAACCATGTTTGCATTTTCTTATATTAGTTCTAGCATACAATTAAGTTATATTAGTTCTACTTAATTAAGTTATATTAGAACTTATATTAGTTCTAGCATACAATTAAGTTTTCTCTGAAACTAGTCGGTAGAGTTGGCTAAAATTATCAATATTAGTTTTATGTTATGTAACGCTGGTTAATTTGGTCCGTTCTTATCACTTTTCTAAAATAATAGCAACTTTAAATCTTGAAACGTGAAACAACAATGTTTGCATTTTCTTATATTATTTCTAGCATACAATTAAGTTTCAATGAAACTAGTCGGTAGAGTTGGCTAAAATTATCAATATTAGTTTTATGTTATGTAACGCTGGTTAATTTGGTCCGTTCTTATCACTTTTCTAAAATAATAGCAACTTTAAATCGTGAAACGTGAAACAACAATGTTTGCATTTTCTTATATTAGTTCTAGCATACAATTAAGTTTTCTCTGAAACTAGTCGGTAGAGTTGGCTAAAATTATCAATATTAGTTTCATGTTATGTAAAGCTGGTTAATTTGGTCCGTTCTTATCACTTTTCTAAAATAATAGCAACTTTAAATCGTGAAACGTGAAACAACAATGTTTGCATTTTCTTATATTAGTTCTAGCATACAATTAAGTTTTCTCTGAAACTAGTCGGTAGAGTTGGCTAAAATTATCAATATTAGTTTCATGTTATGTAAAGCTGGTTAATTTGGTCCGTTCTTATCACTTTTCTTAAATAATAGCAACTTTAAATCGTGAAACGTGAAACAACAATGTTTGCATTTTCTTATATTAGTTCTAGCATACAATTAAGTTTTCTCTGAAACTAGTCGGTAGAGTTGGCTAAAATTATCAATATTAGTTTCATGTTATGTAAAGCTGGTTAATTTGGTCCGTTCTTATCACTTTTCTAAAATAATAGCAACTTTAAATCGTGAAACGTGAAACAACAATGTTTGCATTTTCTTATATTAGTTCTAGCATACAATTAAGTTTTCTCTGAAACTAGTCGGTAGAGTTGGCTAAAATTATCAATATTAGTTTTTAATTAATAACGCTGGTTAATTTGGTCCGTTCTTATCACTTTTCTAAAATAATAGCAACTTTAAATCGTGAAACGTGAAACAACAATGTTTGCATTTTCTTATATTAGTTATAGCATACAATTAAGTTTTCTCTGAAACTAGTCGGTAGAGTTGGCTAAAATTATCAATATTAGTTTCATGTTATGTAAAGCTGGTTAATTTGGTCCGTTCTTATCACTTTTCTAAAATAATAGCAACTTTAAATCGTGAAACGTGAAACAACAATGTTTGCATTTTCTTATATTAGTTCTAGCATACAATTAAGTTTTCTCTGAAACTAGTCGGTAGAGTTGGCTAAAATTATCAATATTAGTTTCATGTTATGTAAAGCTGGTTAATTTGGTCCGTTCTTATCACTTTTCTAAAATAATAGCAACTTTAAATCGTGAAACGTGAAACAACAATGTTTGCATTTTCTTATATTAGTTCTAGCATACAATTAAGTTTTCTCTGAAACTGGTCGGTAGAGTTGGCTAAAATTATCAATATTAGTTTTATGTTATGTAACGCTGGTTAATTTGGTCCGTTCGTATCACTTTTCTCAAATAATAGCAACTTTAAATCGTGAAACGTGAAACAACAATGTTTGCATTTTCTTATATTAGTTCTAGCATACAATTAAGTTTTCTCTGAAACTAGTCGGAAGAGTTGGCTAAAATTATCAATATTAGTTTCATGTTATGTAAAGCTGGTTAATTTGGTCCGTTCTTATCACTTTTCTAAAATAATAGCAACTTTAAATCGTGAAACGTGAAACAACCATGTTTGCATTTTCTTATATTAGTTCTAGCATACAATTAAGTTATATTAGTTCTACTTAATTAAGTTATATTAGAACTTATATTAGTTCTAGCATACAATTAAGTTTTCTCTGAAACTAGTCGGTAGAGTTGGCTAAAATTATCAATATTAGTTTTATGTTATGTAACGCTTTGTTAATTTGGTCCGTTCGTATCACTTTTCTCAAATAATAGCAACTTTAAATCGTGAAACGTGAAACAACAATGTTTGCATTTTCTTATATTAGTTCTAGCATACAATTAAGTTTTCTCTGAAACTAGTCGGTAGAGTTGGCTAAAATTATCAATATTAGTTTCATGTTATGTAAAGCTGGTTAATTTGGTCCGTTCTTATCACTTTTCTAAAATAATAGCAACTTTAAATCGTGAAACGTGAAACAACCATGTTTGCATTTTCTTATATTAGTTCTAGCATACAATTAAGTTATATTAGTTCTACTTAATTAAGTTATATTAGAACTTATATTAGTTCTAGCATACAATTAAGTTTTCTCTGAAACTAGTCGGTAGAGTTGGATAAAATTATCAATATTAGTTTTATGTTATGTAACGCTGGTTAATTTGGTCCGTTCTTATTACTTTTCTAAAATAATAGCAACTTTAAATCTTGAAACGTGAAACAACAATGTTTGCATTTTCTTATATTAGTTCTAGCATACAATTAAGTTTTCACTGAAACTAGTCGGTAGAGTTGGCTAAAATTATCAATATTAGTTTTATGTTATGTAACGCTGGTTAATTTGGTCCTTTCTTATCACTTTTCTAAAATAATAGCAACTTTAAATCGTGAAACGTGAAACAACAATGTTTGCATTTTCTTATATTAGTTCTAGCATACAATTAAGTTTTCTCTGAAACTAGTCGGTAGAGTTGGCTAAAATTATCAATATTAGTTTCATGTTATGTAAAGCTGGTTAATTTGGTCCGTTCTTATCACTTTTCTAAAATAATAGCAACTTTAAATCGTGAAACGTGAAACAACCATGTTTGCATTTTCTTATATTAGTTCTAGCATACAATTAAGTTTTCTCTGAAACTAGTCGGTAGAGTTGGCTAAAATTATCAATATTAGTTTCATGTTATGTAAAGCTGGTTAATTTGGTCCGTTCTTATCACTTTTCTAAAATAATAGCAACTTTAAATCGTGAAACGTGAAACAACCATGTTTGCATTTTCTTATATTAGTTCTAGCATACAATTAAGTTTTCTCTGAAACTAGTCGGTAGAGTTGGCTAAAATTATCAATATTAGTTTTATGTTATGTAACGCTGGTTAATTTGGTCCGTTCTTATCACTTTTCTAAAATAATAGCAACTTTAAATCGTGAAACGTGAAACAACAATGTTTGCATTTTCTTATATTAGTTCTAGCATACAATTAAGTTTTCTCTGAAACTAGTCGGTAGAGTAGGCTAAAATTATCAATATTAGTTTCATGTTATGTATCGCTGGTTAATTTGGTCCGTTCTTATCACTTTTCTAAAATAATAGCAACTTTAAATCGTGAAACGTGAAACAACAATGTTTGCATTTTCTTATATTAGTTCTAGCATACAATTAAGTTTTGTTTGAAACTATTCGGTAGAGTTGGCTAAAATTATCAATATTAGTTTCATGTTATGTAACGCTGGTTAATTTGGTCCGTTCTTATCACTTTTCTAAAATAATAGCAACTTTAAATCGTGAAACGTGAAACAACAATGTTTGCATTTTCTTATATTAGTTCTAGCATACAATTAAGTTATATTAGTTCTACTTAATTAAGATATATTAGAACTTATATTAGTTCTAGCATACAATTAAGTTTTCTCTGAAACTAGTCGGTAGAGTTGGCTAAAATTATCAATATTAGTTTCATGTTATGTAAAGCTGGTTAATTTGGTCCGTTCTTATCACTTTTCTAAAATAATAGCAACTTTAAATCTTGAAACGTGATACAACAATGTTTGCATTTTCTTATATTAGTTCTAGCATACAATTAAGTTTTCTCTGAAACTAGTCGGTAGAGTTGGCTAAAATTATCAATATTAGTTTTATGTTATGTAACGCTGGTTAATTTGGTCCGTTCTTATCACTTTTCTAAAATAATAGCAACTTTAAATCGTGAAACGTGAAACAACAATGTTTGCATTTTCTTATATTAGTTCTAGCATACAATTAAATTTTCTCTGAAACTAGTCGGTAGAGTGGGCTAAAATTATCAATATTAGTTTCATGTTATGTAAAGCTGGTTAATTTGGTCCGGTCTTATCACTTTTCTAAAATAATAGCAACTTTAAATCGTGAAACGTGAAACAACAATGTTTGCATTTTCTTATATTAGTTCTAGCATACAATTAAGTTTTCTCTGAAACTAGTCGGTAGAGTTGGCTAAAATTATCAATATTAGTTTCATGTTATGTAAAGCTGGTTAATTTGGTCCGTTCTTATCACTTTCCTAAAATAATAGCAACTTTAAATCTTGAAACGTGAAACAACAATGTTTGCATTTTCTTATATTAGTTCTAGCATACAATTAAGTTTTCACTGAAACTAGTCGGTAGAGTTGGCTAAAATTATCAATATTAGTTTTATGTTATGTAACGCTGGTTAATTTGGTCCTTTCTTATCACTTTTCTAAAATAATAGCAACTTTAAATCGTGAAACGTGAAACAACAATGTTTGCATTTTCTTATATTAGTTCTAGCATACAATTAAGTTTTCTCTGAAACTAGTCGGTAGAGTTGGCTAAAATTATCAATATTAGTTTCATGTTATGTAAAGCCGGTTAATTTGGTCCGTTCTTATCACTTTTCTAAAATAATAGCAACTTTAAATCGTGAAACGTGAAACAACCATGTTTGCATTTTCTTATATTAGTTCTAGCATACAATTAAGTTTTCTCTGAAACTAGTCGGTAGAGTTGGCTAAAATTATCAATATTAGTTTCATGTTATGTAAAGCTGGTTAATTTGGTCCGTTCTTATCACTTTTCTAAAATAATAGCAACTTTAAATCGTGAAACGTGAAACAACCATGTTTGCATTTTCTTATATTAGTTCTAGCATACAATTAAGTTTTCTCTGAAACTAGTCGGTAGAGTTGGCTAAAATTATCAATATTAGTTTTATGTTATGTAACGCTGGTTAATTTGGTCCGTTCTTATCACTTTTCTAAAATAATAGCAACTTTAAATCGTGAAACGTGAAACAACAATGTTTGCATTTTCTTATATTAGTTCTAGCATACAATTAAGTTTTCTCTGAAACTAGTCGGTAGAGTAGGCTAAAATTATCAATATTAGTTTCATGTTATGTATCGCTGGTTAATTTGGTCCGTTCTTATCACTTTTCTAAAATAATAGCAACTTTAAATCGTGAAACGTGAAACAACAATGTTTGCATTTTCTTATATTAGTTCTAGCATACAATTAAGTTTTGTTTGAAACTATTCGGTAGAGTTGGCTAAAATTATCAATATTAGTTTCATGTTATGTAACGCTGGTTAATTTGGTCCGTTCTTATCACTTTTCTAAAATAATAGCAACTTTAAATCGTGAAACGTGAAACAACAATGTTTGCATTTTCTTATATTAGTTCTAGCATACAATTAAGTTATATTAGTTCTACTTAATTAAGATATATTAGAACTTATATTAGTTCTAGCATACAATTAAGTTTTCTCTGAAACTAGTCGGTAGAGTTGGCTAAAATTATCAATATTAGTTTCATGTTATGTAAAGCTGGTTAATTTGGTCCGTTCTTATCACTTTTCTAAAATAATAGCAACTTTAAATCTTGAAACGTGATACAACAATGTTTGCATTTTCTTATATTAGTTCTAGCATACAATTAAGTTTTCTCTGAAACTAGTCGGTAGAGTTGGCTAAAATTATCAATATTAGTTTTATGTTATGTAACGCTGGTTAATTTGGTCCGTTCTTATCACTTTTCTAAAATAATAGCAACTTTAAATCGTGAAACGTGAAACAACAATGTTTGCATTTTCTTATATTAGTTCTAGCATACAATTAAATTTTCTCTGAAACTAGTCGGTAGAGTGGGCTAAAATTATCAATATTAGTTTCATGTTATGTAAAGCTGGTTAATTTGGTCCGGTCTTATCACTTTTCTAAAATAATAGCAACTTTAAATCGTGAAACGTGAAACAACAATGTTTGCATTTTCTTATATTAGTTCTAGCATACAATTAAGTTTTCTCTGAAACTAGTCGGTAGAGTTGGCTAAAATTATCAATATTAGTTTTATGTTATGTAAAGCTGGTTAATTTGGTCCGTTCTTATCACTTTTCTAAAATAATAGCAACTTTAAATCGTGAAACGTGAAACAACAATGTTTGCATTTTCTTATATTAGTTCTAGCATACAATTAAGTTTTCCCTGAAACTAGTCGGTAGAGTTGGCTAAAATTATCAATATTAGTTTTATGTTATGTAACGCTGGTTAATTTGGTCCGTTCTTATCACTTTTCTAAAATAATAGCAACTTTAAATCGTGAAACGTGAAACAACAATGTTTGCATTTTCTTATATTAGTTCTAGCATACAATTAAGTTTTCTCTGAAACTAGTCGGTAGAGTTGGCTAAAATTATCAATATTAGTTTCATGTTATGTAAAGCTGGTTAATTTGGTCCGTTCTTATCACTTTTCTAAAACAATAGCAACTTATATCTTGAAACGTGAAACAACAATGTTTGCATTTTCTTATATCAGTTGTAGCATACAATTAAGTTTTCTCTGAAACTAGTCGGTAGAGTTGGCTAAAATTATCAATATTAGTTTTATGTTATGTAACGCTGGTTAATTTGGTCCGTTCTTATCACTTTTCTAAAATAATAGCAACTTTAAATCGTGAAACGTGAAACAACAATGTTTGCATTTTCTTATATTAGTTCTAACATACAATTAAGTTTGCTCTGAAACTAGTCGGTAGAGTTGGCTAAAATTATCAATATTATTTTCATGTTATGTAAAGCTGGTTAATTTGGTCCGTTCTTATCACTTTTCTAAAATAATAGCAACTTTAAATCGTGAAACGTGAAACAACAATGTTTGCATTTTCTTATATTAGTTCTAGCATACAATTAAGTTTTCTCTGAAACTAGTCGGTAGAGTTGGCTAAAATTATCAATATTAGTTTCATGTTATGTAAAGCTGGTTAATTTGGTCCGTTCTTATCACTTTTCTAAAATAATAGCAACTTTAAATCGTGAAACGTGAAACAACAATGTTTGCATTTTCTTATATTAGTTCTAGCATACAATTAAGTTTTCTCTGAAACTAGTCGGTATAGTTGGCTAAAATTATCAATATTAGTTTCATGTTATGTAAAGCTGGTTAATTTGGTCCGTTCTTATCACTTTTCTAAAATAATAGCAACTTTAAATCGTGAAACGTTAAACAACAATGTTTGCATTTTCTTATATTAGTTCTAGCATACAATTAAGTTTTCTCTGAAACTAGTCGGTAGAGTAGGCTAAAATTATCAATATTAGTTTCATGTTATGTAAAGCTGGTTAATTTGGTCCGTTCTTATCACTTTTCTAAAATAATAGCAACTTTAAATCGTGAAACGTGAAACAACAATGTTTGCATTTTCTTATATTAGTTCTAGCATACAATTAAGTTTTGTTTGAAACTATTCGGTAGAGTTGGCTAAAATTATCAATATTAGTTTTATGTTATGTAAAGCTGGTTAATTTGGTCCGTTCTTATCACTTTTCTAAAATAATAGCAACTTTAAATCGTGAAACGTGAAACAACAATGTTTGCATTTTCTTATATTAGTTCTAGCATACAATTAAGTTTTCCCTGAAACTAGTCGGTAGAGTTGGCTAAAATTATCAATATTAGTTTTATGTTATGTAACGCTGGTTAATTTGGTCCGTTCTTATCACTATTCTAAAATAATAGCAACTTTAAATCGTGAAACGTGAAACAACCATGTTTGCATTTTCTTATATTAGTTCTAGCATACAATTAAGTTTTCTCTGAAACTAGTCGGTAGAGTTGGCTAAAATTATCAATATTAGTTTCATGTTATGTAAATCTGGTTAATTTGGTCCGTTCTTATCACTTTTCTAAAACAATAGCAACTTATATCTTGAAACGTGAAACAACAATGTTTGCATTTTCTTATATCAGTTCTAGCATACAATTAAGTTTTCTCTGAAACTAGTCGGTAGAGTTGGCTAAAATTATCAATATTAGTTTTATGTTATGTAACGCTGGTTAATTTGGTCCGTTCTTATCACTTTTCTAAAATAACAGAAACTTTAAATCGTGAAACGTGAAACAACAATGTTTGCATTTTCTTATTTTAGTTCTAGCATACAATTAAGTTTTTTCTGAAACTAGTCGGTAGAGTTGGCTAAAATTATCAATATTAGTTTCATGTTATGTAAAGCTGGTTAATTTGGTCCGTTCTTATCACTTTTCTAAAATAATAGCAACTTTAAATCGTGAAACGTGAAACAACAATGTTTGCATTTTCTTATATTAGTTCTAGCATACAATTAAGTTTTCTCTGAAACTAGTCGGTAGAGTTGGCTAAAATTATCAATATTAGTTTCATGTTATGTAAAGCTGGTTAATTTGGTCCGTTCTTATCACTTTTCTAAAATAATAGCAACTTTAAATCGTGAAACGTGAAACAACAATGTTTGCATTTTCTTATATTAGTTCTAACATACAATTAAGTTTGCTCTGAAACTAGTCGGTAGAGTTGGCTAAAATTATCAATATTAGTTTTATGTTATGTAACGCTGGTTAATTTGGTCCGTTCTTATCACTTTTCTAAAATAATAGCAACTTTAAATCGTGAAACGTGAAACAACAATGTTTGCATTTTCTTATATTAGTTCTAGCATACAATTAAGTTTTCTCTGAAACTAGTCGGTAGAGTTGGCTAAAATTATCAATATTAGTTTCATGTTATGTAAAGCTGGTTAATTTGGTCCGTTCTTATCACTTTTCTAAAATAATAGCAACTTTAAATCGTGAAACGTGAAACAACAATGTTTGCATTTTCTTATATTAGTTCTAGCATACAATTAAGTTTTCTCTGAAACTAGTCGGTAGAGTTGGCTAAAATTATCAATATTAGTTTCATGTTATGTAAAGCTGGTTAATTTGGTCCGTTCTTATCACTTTTCTAAAATAATAGCAACTTTAAATCGTGAAACGTGAAACAACAATGTTTGTATTTTCTTATATTAGTTATAGCATACAATTAAGTTTTCTTTGAAACTAGTCGGCAGAGTTGGCTAAAATTATCAATATTAGCTTCATTTTATGTAACGATGGTTAATTTGGGTTGTTCTTATCACTTTTCTAAAATAATTGAAACTTTAAATCGTGAAACCTGAAACAACAATGTTTGCATTTTCTTATATTAGTTCTAGCATACAATTAAGTTTTCTCTGAAACTAGTCGGTAGAGTTGGCTAAAATTATCAATATTAGCTTTAATTTATGTAACGATGGTTAATTTGGGTTGTTCTTATCACTTTTCCAAAATAATAGAAACTTTAAATCGTGAAACGTGAAACAAACATGTTTGCATTTTCTTATATTAGTTCTAGCATACCATTAAGTTTTCTTTGAAACTAGTCGGTAGAGTTGGCTAAAATTATCAATATTAGCTTCATTTTATGTAACGATGGTTAATTTGGGTTGTTCTTATCACTTTTCTAAAATAATAGCAACTTTAAATCGTGAAACGTGAAACAACCATGTTTGCATTTTCTTATATTAGTTCTAGCATACAATTAAGTTTTCTCTGAAACTAGTCGGTAGAGTTGGATAAAATTATCAATATTAGTTATATTTTATGTAACGCTGGTTAATTTGGTCCGTTCCTATCACTTTTCTAAAATAATAGAAACTTTAAATCGTGAAACGTAAAACAACAGTGTTTGCGTTTTCTTATATTAGTTCTAGCATACCATTAAGTTTTCTTGGAAACTAGTCGGTATAGTCGGATAAAATTATCCAGATTTGTTATATTTTATGTAACGCTGGTGAATTTGGGCCGTTCTTATCACTTTTCTAAAATAATAGCAACTTTAAATCGTGAAACGTGAATCAACCATGTTTGCATTTTCTTATATTAGTTCTAGCATTCCATTAAGTTTTCTTTGAAACAAGTCGGTAGAGTTGGCTAAAATTATCAATATTAGTTACATTTTATATAACGCAGGTTAATTTGGGTTGTGCTTATCACTTTTCTAACATAATAAAAACTTTATATCGTGAAAATATGAAACAACCATGTTTGCATTTTCTTATATTAGTTCTAGCATACTATTAAGTTTTCTTTGAAACTAGTCGGTAGAGTTGGCAAAGTTATCAATATTAGCTGTATTTTATGTAACGCTGATTAATCTGGTCCGTTCTTATCACTTTGCGAAAATAACAGGAACTTTAAATCGTGAAACTTGAAACAACAACATGAATCAACCATGTTTGCATTTTCTTATATTAGTTCTAGCATACCATTAAGGTTTTCTCTGAAACTAGTCGGTATAGTTGGATAAAATTATCAATATTAGTTTTATTTTATGTAAAGCTGATTAATTTGTATTGTTCTTATCACTTTTCTAAATTAATAGAAACTTTAAATCGTGAAACTTGAAACAACAACATGAATCAACCATGTTTGCATTTTCTTATATTAGTTCTAGCATACAATTAAGTTTTCTCTGAAACTAGTCGGTAGAGTTGGCTAAAATTATCAATATTAGCTTTATTTTATGTAACGCTGATTAATTTGGTCCGTTCTTATCACTTTTCGAAAATAATAGGAACTTTAAATCGTGAAACTTGAAACAACAACATGAATCAACCATGTTTGCATTTTCTTATATTAGTTCTAGCATACAATTAAGTTTTCTCTGAAACTAGTCGGTAGAGTTGGATAAAATTATCAATATTAGTTATATTTTATGTAACGCTGGTTAATTTGGTCCGTTCTTATCACTTTTCTAATAGCAACTTTAAATCGTGAAACGTAAAACAACAGTGTTTGCGGTTTCTTATATTAGTTCTAGTATACCATTAAGTTATTTCTGAAACTAGTCGGTAGAGTTAGATAAAATTATCAATATTAGTTTTATTTTATGTAACGCTGGTTAATTTGGGCCGTTCTTATCACTTTTCTAAAATAATAGCAACTTTAAATAGTGAAACGTGAAACAACAATGTTTGCATTTTCTTATATTAGTTCTAGTATACCATTAAGTTATTTCTGAAAGTAGTCGGTAGAGTTAGATAAAATTATCAATATTAGTTTTATTTTATGTAACGCTGGTTAATTTGTGTTGTGCTTATCACTTTTCTAAAATAACAGAAACTTTAAATCGTGAAACGTGAAACAACAGTGTTTGCGTTTTCTTATATTAGTTCTAGCATACAATTAAGTTTTCATTGAAACTAGTCGGTAGAGTTGGCTAAAATTATCAATATTAGCTTTATTTTATGTAACGCTGATTAATTTGGTCCGTTCTTATCACTTTTCGAAAATAATAGGAACTTTAAATCGTGAAACGTGAAACAACAGTGTTTGCGTTTTCTTATATTAGTTCTAGCATACCATTAAGTTTTCTTTGAAACTAGTCGGTATAGTTGGATAAAATTATCAATATTAGATTTATATTTCATGTAAAGCTGGTTAATTTGGCCCGTTCTTATCACTTTTCTAAAATAATAGCAACTTTAAATCGTGAAACGAGAAATAACCATGTTTGCATTTCCTTATATTAGTTCTAGTATACCATTAAGTTATTTCTGAAACTAGTCGGTAAAGTTAGATAAAATTATCAATATTAGTTTTATTTTATGTAACGCTGGTTAATTTGGGCCGTTCTTATCACTTTTCTAAAATAATAGCAACTTTAAATAGTGAAACGTGAAACAACAATGTTTGCATTTTCTTATATTAGTTCTAGTATACCATTAAGTTATTTCTGAAAGTAGTCGGTAGAGTTAGATAAAATTATCAATATTAGTTTTATTTTATGTAACGCTGGTTAATTTGTGTTGTGCTTATCACTTTTCTAAAATAACAGAAACTTTAAATCGTGAAACGTGAAACAACCATGTTTGCATTTTCTTATATTAGTTCTAGCATACCATTAAGTTTTCTCTGAAACTAGTCGGTAGAGTTGGATAAAATTATCAAGATTTGATATATTTTATGTAACGCTGGTGAATTTGGGCCGTTCTTATCACTTTTCTAAAATAATAGCAACTTTAAATCGTGAAACGTGAATCAACCATGTTTGCATTTTCTTATATTAGTTCTAGCATTCCATTAAGTTTTCTTTGAAACAAGTCGGTAGAGTTGGCTAAAATTATCAATATTTTTTTTTTTTTTTTTTTTTTTTTTTTTAACGAAGGAGGGGGAAATCTTGCATAGACACACCAAAAGGTGCGTGTCAGATTCCTACTGACTAAAACCCCCTCCTTCGGCTTCGGTATATTCGAACCAGGCCACTCGGGCCCCTTTTCGTACCTCCGATTGACTCCTATCCAGTTTGCCACTCGGGTTTCCCCGATTGCTCCTCGAATATGGTGTCCCTCGTTATTTCAACCATCTCTCTGAAAGGCATCCGTCCAAGTTCACTCTCGGGGAGGAATGACCGTCCAGTTACCCTTCTCCTTATGCTCTCCAAAGCCGGACATTTACACACAAGGTGCTCGTGCGCCGTTTCCTCATCCTCCAAACAGAGTCTACACTCATCATCAGTAAGAATTCTCATCCTTACAAGATGATGTCTGAATCCTCCATGTCCAGATATGAGTGCCACCAACTTCCTAAGAGCCCCTCGCGTCATGCTCAGTACCTCTCGGTTGGTGTGTCCTACTTTCAATCCCAGCGTCAGCTTAGATTGTCTGAGTCCTCTTACCTCCTTCCATCTTTCCTGATGTTTGGAGGTAATCCATTTCTCGACAGTATGCCTCACCGTATCCCTGCTGATTGCGGTATACGGTTCCGGTCCAACGAATTTTTTAGACGTCCCCTCCTTTGCAAGAGTATCCGCCCTTTCGTTCCCGTCGATATCACTGTGCCCTCTAACCCAGACAAGTGTGACCCTATTATGAGCCGAACACCCGTTGAGCCTGTGAGCACACTCTAGCTCCAGGGCCGAGTCAAATGTGCCACCCTTCATACAATTGACCACCTCCCTGCAGTCGGTGGCAAAAAAGATTTCCTTCCCGCCAACCCTACTACATTGAATATAGTCCAGTGCATGAATTAGGCCCATCAGCTCGGCCTGGTATACTGAGGAATAGTTCCCCATGTTTATCTGGCAGTCCATGCCAAGTTCCACTGAGTGATACCCAGCCCCGTAACTGCCATGTCTCTTAGATCCATCCGTGAAGACTGTTATCGTTTCCGACCCCACTTCAGGGATTGATCCGTCCTCAAGGAGGGTTTTGTGATGCATATCCTGTACCACCGTCCTCCTAATCCCATCCATTGGCATAGCAAGTTCCCTGACCCCCTTAATAAGGCCCAGGACCCTCATATGCCCGTGGATGGTGCCTTCCTGATGCCACGTTTGGTTCTGCACCATTCTTATTGCCGTGCTTACCGCCGTCTTTACTATAAATAGATCCAGAGGCAGCATTCCCAGCAATGTTTCCATAGCCATGGTCGACGTGGTGCGAAAAGCCCCCGTAATACCAACACATGCTAGTCTTTGAAGTCGATCTAGTTGACATCTCACTGTACTTTGGGTGGTTTTGTTCCACCATACAATTGAGGCGTATGTCACTATCGGCCTCACCATCATTGTGTATATCCAGTACATCGATTTTGGCGAGATTCCCCACCATCGTCCACATACCCGTCTACACTGATGTAGTGTCCTCTTAGCCCTCTGTATCTTCTCCCTCACATGATACCCCCAGGTTAGTCTCCTATCCAGATGTACACCCAGATACTTGACACTGGTGGCCAGTTTGAGTTCCGACCCAAAGAGTCTCAGAGGTTCTATTTCCAGGCCCTTTGTTTTCCTTGAGAAAACAATTAAGTCTGTCTTACTTGCGTTTATGGAGAGGTCGTGTTCGTTACACCATCCCTCCGTCACCCGAAGAGCTTCTTCCATGACATCCCGGATGGTGTTCATGAACTTCCCCCGTACCATTATCGCTAAGTCGTCTGCATACCCTACTGTGTATACATTTATTTCCTCCAGTCTTTGAAGCAATGAGTCGACAGTGAGATTCCACAGTAGCGGAGACAATACCCCACCCTGTGGGCATCCCCTGTTTACCCTTCCCCTAAGTTTGGAGTGTCCTGAGTTTATATTTATTGCCCTTATTTCAAGCAGATTGTCAACCCAGTCCCTGACGACCCACCCTTTCAGAGCAGTTCTCAGTTTTCCGAACTGAACCCTGTCAAATGCACCTTCTATATCCATGAATACAGTCAGTGCTATTCCTCCAGTGTTCAGCTCGTGTTCCGCGACTCGCACCAACTGATGCAGTGCTGTCTCGGTTGACTTCCCAGTCTGATATGCATGCTGGTTACTATGTAGGGGATACATCCTCAACGTCGTTCTTTCCAGATGATCCGCTATCACCCCCTCCACTGCTTTCAATAGGAAGGATGACAAACTGATCGGTCTGAAAGACTTCGCCTCAGTGTAGTCCCCCCTTCCAGGCTTGGGCAAAAATACCACCTTGGTTTCCCGCCAAGTTACCGGAATATACCCCATCGCGAGACAGGTGACATATATTTCCCTGAGTCTCGGAACCAAGACCTCTTTACCCCATTGTAGCAGGGCGGGAAATATTCCATCAGGCCCCGGAGATTTGAAGGGCTCGAACCTCCCAATGGAACGTTCTACTCCCTCCAATGTCACAATCCCTTCAGCCGCACGTCTCCTCCTTCTCGTGGCCTTCCTCCTTTCAACCGGCCACGGTTGATTCGACGCCTGGCTTCCCGGAAAGTGTATCTCCATTAGGGTCCTGCTGCTTTCCTCTATTGTCTCCGACATTTTACCCGACCCATTGCGGATCAGTTCAACTCTAGAGACCGAGTCCTTGGTGACCATCTTCTGCAGCCTACTGACCTCAGAGATGCTCCCCATTTCCGAGCAGAAATCCCTCCACGATTGCCTTTTCTGACTACGCAGAGCTTTTTTCATGTCTCGTTTCTTTTCCCTGTAATCTTGCCATGACTGCTCCGTCCCACACCTCATAGCCCGATTAAAGGTTTTTCTGACCTCTCCCTTTAGCTTTTCCAGTTTCCCATTCCACCAAGGTGTTGGGTCCCTTTCTTCAACCAGAGTGAGAGGACATGCACTGTGGAATGCCTTTTTCACAGCCCGCTGTATGACAGTTAGCCGCGATTCAACACTCCTTGCCGTTTTCGGCCCCGAGCGCCCCAGTCCCCCCAGATCCCCCTTTAACACCCGCTGGTAAACCAACACATCGGTGTCTCTAGGGTTTCTGGTGGTCCTTGTTGGCACCCCTTGCCTCAGGCCATAGTCCAATTCGAAATAGATAGCTCTGTGATCAGACATGGTCGCCCGATCCATCACCCTCCATTTCGATTGTCTTCCCAACATCATGGCATTACAAAGCGTTATGTCCAGGACCTCCTTTCTGCCACTCACTACGAAAGTAGGCTCTGTACCCCGATTCATTATGCCAAGGTTGTTTCCAATCACAAATTCGAGCAACTGCTCTCCTCTGCGATTGTCATCTGTGCTCCCCCACACCACATTGTGTGCGTTGGCGTCACATCCTATTATCAGGCCCACGTTATTTACCCCGCAGTACCCTACAAGTTCCTCCACTGCCCTTCCGGGAGGTGGCTCAAGAGAGTCGTACGGCATGTATGCAGAGGCGATCACAAACGCGCCCGCCCCGACACCCACACGCACCACCACGAGGTCCCGCGTACATAGATGAGGCAGCATTACTGCTGCAATTCCATGCTTTACCATAATGCACGACCTGCTTTTTCCTGCACCATTGCAGTACAGTGTACCAATGCTTCCAGGTAGACCCCTTATTTTCCCCCTGAAAACCCAGGGCTCCTGGATCATTGTTATATCCAACCCCTCCTCCACCATACACCTAGACATCATTGCTGATGCCGCCTTGCTGTGGTGGAGGTTCAATTGGCATATTTTTATTTTTCGGTATGGGCCCACCTCCCGCCTCCCTGCTTCTGATGTCCCAGCCATAGCTGTTCCATCATCCACAGTTTCCCCGTACCGAAGTGCTGCCCTTAGGTTTGCCGTCCGTGATTTTGGCATAGGCAAAATCCAGTCCGCAGTTGAGCAACCTCCCTGCGTTCTGTATTGCCTCCGCCTCCATCCTCAGACACCAAACGTTCAGGATGACACCACCTTTCTTTCCATCGTCATACCTGCCCGAGTAAGCGACCCTCCATTTAGAAGTGTCACTCACGCGGGCATTCTGACGTCGGAGTCTGGCAAAAATGGTCTCACTGCTCCCCGGTTGCCCTGGGATCCGTAACACCATTTTTCTTACATCCTTCATGGTTGTAAGCCGATCTATTGTTAGGTTGATTCCCCCCAAGAGGTTCATCTTCCCAACAACTTCACAGAGCCATGCCTTGGATTTGTGGTTCACGCATTTAACTGCAATGATCCCTTCATCCAAGTGTACGTCGGTCACACCAATGTCTCCGGCGTCCGCCGGCAAGGCATCAAGTGCTTCCAGGAGGGCTACCCTGACAACCAACCTGGCCACCAACCTGGCCTCATCCATGACATCCCCGCCGTTGACACCAGTGATGCCCAAATGAAGATCGCTTCCAGTTACCCCCGCAAAAGGTAACTGGACGCTTCCTCCTATGGCCATGGTCCCCTTTGAGCGATTTCGGATTGACTTTGCTGTGCCTTGAAGGCCCTGCATCGTCTTTGCTGTGCCTTGAAGGCCCTGCATCAACTTTGCTGTGCCTTGATGGTCCTGCATCATGTTTCCGAAACCCCCCCTCCTTCCCTTTGGCTGCACCATTTGAAGAGTCGCCAGGCAAGCCCAACCCGCGTGTCTTCTGATTCGAAGACCCGCTAGGTGTGCTCACCTTGCACCTCTTCTCCTGTACAGCCTCTGGTGTGGAGTTTGCTGAAGTTGTCACTTCAGCCAGCTCGTTCCCGTCATCACTGACAGGTCCCAGCCGCTTCTTACGCTGAGCCTCCCTCCTCCTCTGCGTTCTGGTCCGCTTTCGCGTACCTTCAGCCGATTTGGTTGGTGGCTGCGTAATGTCCCGCAGCTCCGCCCGCCCACGCGGCCGCTGAGCTCGCTTTCGCGAACCCATGGCCGGTATGGTTGGTGGCTCCGTATCACGCACCCGCATCTCCCCGAAATTCCGTAATAGATTGCCCTCCCCAGAATCTATAGGGCATGCCTCCGTAGAGGGTGGATTCCCAGGCATAGCCTGGTTACCACCTGGGGTACTCAAACCTTTTCGTTGTACTTCCATTACGGTTGTTTTCGCATTAGTTACTTGGCTGCGTTCTAGGATGCATTGCCCGGTTGCCACCACGTGGAGGTGTAACTAACACTTGAGAATGACGAAATGAGAATCGCAAATACCCTAGAATGCTTTAACTCTTTCCGTCATCCCCCAAGCAACCAAAATTATCAATATTAGTTACATTTTATATAACGCAGGTTAATTTGGGTTGTGCTTATCACTTTCCTAACATAATAGAAACTTTATATCGTGAAAATATGAAACAACCATGTTTGCATTTTCTTATATTAGTTCTAGCATACAATTAAGTTTTCATTGAAACTAGTCGGTAGAGTTGGCTAAAATTATCAATATTAGCTTTATTTTATGTAAAGCTGATTAATTTGGTCCGTTCTTATCACTTTGCGAAAATAATAGGAACTTTAAATCGTGAAACTTGAAACAACAACATGAATCAACCATGTTTGCATTTTCTTATATTAGTTCTAGCATACCATTAAGGTTTTCTCTGAAACTAGTCGGTATAGTTGGATAAAATTATCAATATTAGTTATATTTTATGTAACGCTGGTTAATTTGGTCCGTTCTTATCACTTTTCTAATAGCAACTTTAAATCGTGAAACGTAAAACAACAGTGTTTGCGTTTTCTTATATTAGTTCTAGCATACCATTAAGTTTTATTTGAAACTAGTCGGTATAGTTAGATAAAATTATCAACATTTGTTATATTTTATGTAACGCTGGTGAATTTGGGCAGTTCTTATCACTTTTCTTAAATAATAGCAACTTTAAATCGTGAAACGTGAATCAACAATGTTTGCATTTTCTTATATTAGTTCTAGCATACTATTAAGTTTTCTCTGAAACTAGTCGGTAGAGTTGGATAAAATTATCAATATTAGTTTTATATTTCATGTAAAGCTGGTTAATTTGGCCCGTTCTTATCACTTTTCTAAAATAATAGCAACTTTAAATCGTGAAACGAGAAATAAACATGTTTGCATTTCCTTATATTAGTTCTAGTATACCATTAAGTTATTTCTGAAACTAGTCGGTAGAGTTAGATAAAATTATCAATATTAGTTTTATTTTATGTAACGCTGGTTAATTTGGGCCGTTCTTATCACTTTTCTAAAATAATAGCAACTTTAAATCGTGAAACGTGAAACAACAATGTTTGCATTTTCTTATATTAGTTCTAGTATACCATTAAGTTATTTCTGAAACTAGTCGGTAGAGTTAGATAAAATTATCAATATTAGTTTTATGTTATGTAACGCTGGTTAATTTGGGTTGTGCTTATCACTTTTCTAAAATAACAGAAACTTTAAATCGTGAAACTTGAAACAACCATGTTTGCATTTTCTTATATTAGTTCTAGCATACCATTAAGTTTTCTCTGAAACTAGTCGGTAGAGTTGGATAAAATTATCAATATTAGTTATATTTCATGTAAAGCTGGTAAATTTGGCCCGTTCTTATCACTTTTCTAAAGTAATAGCAACTTTAAATCGTGAAACGAGAAATAACCATGTTTGCATTTCCTTATATTAGTTCCAGCATACAATTAAGTTTTCTCTGAAACTAGTCGGTATAGTTGGATAAAATTATCAATATTAGTTTTATTTTATGTAACTCTGGTGAATTTGGTTCGTTCTTATCACTTTTCTAAAATAATAGCAACTTCAAATAGTGAAACGTAAACCAAGAATGTTTGCGTTTTCTTATACTGCCTCTAGCATACCATTAAGGTTTTCTCTGAAACTAGTCGGTATAGCTGGATAAAATTATCAATATTATCGATATTTCATGTAACGCTGGTTAATTTGGGTTGTTCTTATCACTTTTCTAAAATAATAGCAACTTTAAATCGTGAAACGTAAAACAACAATGTTTGCGTTTTCTTATTCTGCCTCTAGCATACTATTAAGGTTTTCTCTGCAACTGGTCTCTAGAGTTGGAGAAAATTATCAATAGTAGTTTTATTTTATGTAACGCTGGTTAATTTGGGGTGTTTTAATCATTTTTCTAAAATAATAGCAACTTTAAATCGTGAAACGTGAAACAACAATGTTTGCATTTTCTTATATTAGTTCTAGCATACTATTAAGTTTTCTCTGAAACTAGTCGGCAGAGTTGGATAAAATTATCAATATTAGTTATAATTTATGTAACGCTGGTTAATTTGGGCCGTTCTTATCACTTTTCTAAAATAATAGCAACTTTAAATCGTGAAACGTGAAACAACAATGTTTGCATTTTCTTATATTAGTACTAGTATACCATTAAGTTATTTCTGAAACTAGTCGGCAGAGTTGGATAAAATTATCAATATTAGTTATATTTCATGTAACGCTGGTTAATTTGGTCCGTTCTTATCACTTTTCTAAAATAATAGCAACTTTAAATCGTGAAACAAGAAATAACCATGTTTGCATTTTCGTATATTAGTTCTAGCATACAATTAAGTTTTCTCTGAAACTAGTCGGTATAGTTGGATAAAATTTTCAATATTATCTATATTTTATGTAACGCTGGTTAATTTGGGTTGTTCTTATCACTTTTCTAAAATAATAGAAACTTTAAATCGTGAAACGTGAATCAACCATGTTTGCATTTTCTTATATTAGTTCTAGCATACCATTAAGTTTTCTTTGAAACTAGTCGGTAGAGTTGGCTAAAATTATCAATATTAGTTTTATTTTATGTAACGCTAGTTAATTTGGGTTGTTCTTATCACTTTTCTAAAATAATAGAAACTTTAAATCGTGAAACGTGAAACAACCATGTTTGCATTTTCTTATATTAGTTCTAGCATACAATTAAGTTTTCTCTGAAACTAGTCGGTAGAGTTGGATAAAATTATCAATATTAGTTATATTTTATGTAACGCTGGTTAATTTGGTCCGTTCTTATCACTTTTCTAAAATAATAGAAACTTTAAATCGTGAAACGTGAATCAACTATGTTTGCATTTTCTTATACTGCCTCAAGCATACCGCCGGCGGTTATTCAGGGTCAGCAAGGTAATCACTGCTGCCCAAAACCCAATCCAACCAAATCATCACCAATGTATTTACAATATTCGTTATTGGAATAATTTATAAAAACATTACTTTGAATATTTTTTGATTTGTTTTGATTTGTTTGAGTGGTGTCTCTATATGGAGCAAATAATATATGTTTAATGTGTATATGTATTACCAACGTGAATGAAAAATATAAGTCGTCTACATAAAAATAACAAAAACAAAAAAAACATAAAATCTAAATGATGTTTTGATGACTATCGCACAGTCTTATATCAAATAAATAAAATAAATTTAAAAATGATTATTATCACTTTTCATTAAAATAATACAATCAAACGTTTTTAGGGTAATCAAAAAATGAACTGCTTCTTCCTATTTAATTTAACATTGTTAATTTAATATTTGCTAATACTTTCATTCTATTCACTCTTCTACAAGAGTTTTCATATAGTATGATTTGTCTATTTCTTTTAGGTAATCAATTAAATGTATGCTTGCCTGGTCGACTATATTTATAATATGGTATTACGCATATTGTTTTAAGTACATTGTATGTTTTGATTGTATACTTAAATGAGAATATACGAACATTAGTATTGTGGATGGTGTGTTTTGTTTTTTAGACTAGATAACTATATATGCATGGCTGTCTGACTGTTTATAAAATGATATATATATAAATCTTTACATAGCATAGCTTTTGTGTGTGATATTTTTCTCATAGGTAATCATTTTTATTTCTGCTTATTGCTATATTTATTTATTTATTCTATATATCATATATATTCATATAAACCAAAACCAACAATAGAGAAAGCCATGAAGTTGAATTTTTTTTAATACATACGCTCATATAGGGACCGCAATTTATAACCATATGATAAAAATACATGAAATAGGGATAAAACGGGTGATTTTCATGTGGTTATTTTCTTGTTTTTCTGTTTTTCCTTATAATTAATGAAAAATTAATTAATTTTTTTTTTAATTTATATATTTTAATTACATAATTCATCATATTCTAACATATTTTAATTACTACCAGCCCAAATTTGATATTAAAAACCATAGTTTATCCTACACACATTAAAAAAATAATAAAAACATTCAATTCGGTGGCATGTTGTCATCAGATTTGGACGGATCAGCTTCGAAATCCGGTCACAATTGTTAGCTTGTCAATGTTATAATGTTTTCCACGGTATCATGAGTTGTTTTTATTATTTAAAAGATAGTTGATTAATTAAAATATTTAAAATTAATTATTGAAATATTCACTATGTCTTGTTTTGTCAAAGTGAAGTGGATTTTTATCAGATTCTGGGTCGATAATAATAATGTTTGCATTGTGATTTATGTAATCTGCATTCGTGAAGGGGTTTTTACAAACCGCTGAATGGGTAGAAATTTGTCCGATGTCACGACGAAATTTAAAGTTAGTCACTTTATCATAAGATCTTGATTCTTTTGAAAGGAAAACGTGGGAACTGTCCAATTAATTTAAAGAAACAACAAGTTTCCAATATATATTAAAAAATGCGTCATATTCCCGGCACTCCAAAGGAAAATAAAAACAATTACATTGAAAAAAAACTATAGCGTAACTTTGTACTGACAATGACATATATCACCATTATAAAAATTGCACTTTACTTGAAATATAATATTGCTTTAGTTTTTTTGTTATTATTCGTAGTAAAAAACAAATAATATTAAAAAAAATTCATTAATTACAGAATATTTAATCACAAACACTTTTTTAGAAGATAAACAAACACTTTATTTTCATTCGGTTTTTAATTTATTACTTTTATTCACTATTTTAGTATGATTTTCACTATTTTGCATTAATTTTAATTATGAAATGAAATAATATTAATTGTTTTAATAATTTTTAATAGCACATAAATGTTTTAATTAATAAACAATATTAAAAACATTAAAAATAATTAAAAATCTACCAAATAAAACAATAATAAATCAACGCATTCATACAAAATACATGGGAAAGACTAAAAATAATACCAATTTGAAAAAAAAATATCCCTATATTAGCTTTTTATGCATTAGTAAGTTCATGGCTTTGTCTATTGTTGGTTTTGTTTAAACTCAAAGCATTATGGTATTATATTATACTATTTACTATCTATATAAATAAGGAATAGGCATATATGCGTGCAGTAGAAGATTAATTTGTATATTTTCGTTGCAAATTTCTTATTTTATATTTACATAGTATTTTCCCTTATTATTATAATTATATTTTGGGCTTTGTTCTATGCAGGCTATTTTGTTCATCAGTTATCCGTTTTGTGCTTTCCAATAGTAATATAAATATATAAATTATTTGTTTAGTGTTTTGGTTGTTTGGTGATTGTTTAAGGAATTATAAGAAATAAAATTAAATTAAATTAAGAATTAAAACATTATTTAAAAAAAAATTATTCCGATTTATTTGATCTCGTTGGACTGAGCAACGAACTCACGGTATTATATTCATCAAAAGAATTTCAAGACAAGCCGATATTCGAATTATTTACTTATTTAAAAGAAAATGATTTAACCGAAGCAATGTCGGCAACTAATAAATTATGCAATTTAATTCTAAGTATACCATATTCCACAGCATCTGTGGAACGTTGATTTTCCACATTAAAACGAATTAATACGTATTCCAGAAATACCATAAATCAAGAAAGATTGTCAGCATTATCGATATTATCCATAGAACGAGATTATATGTTGTTTCTTAAATCAAAACTGGATTTTTATGATGATGTAATTGAAGAATTTTGTAAAAAAAATAGAAGATTAGAACTAACTTACAAATAGTATATTAAATTTCATTCACTTTATTTTCAAATTTTTAGTTTTTTTATTTGATTTTGACTGTTTAAATTAATGAACTCAAATTTAAGTTTTATTTTTTTTCAAATTTCTATTATAATTAAAATATTTGGATTTATTGGAATGTTGCCATTGATTTATGAAATTAATTAATGTATTTAATTTATTTGGGTTTACATACTAATTTGAATGCATAAATATATGTTTGGTAAAATTTTGAATTTTTTTAAATCATTATTATTACATTTGAAAAATAATGCATGGAGTTTTAATGCATTAAGTTATAAAGTGTTTTGGTTATCAGTATACGTAAAATTTTTTGATGTACAATTGAATGCCCAGTTGGAAAACTCACCGACCGCCAATGCCATTAAGGTTTTCTCTGAAACTAGTCGGTAGAGTTGGATAAAATTATCAATATTAGTTATATTTTATGTAACTCTGATTAATTTGGGTTGTACTTATCACTTTTCTAAAATAATAGAAACTTTAAATCGTGAAACGTGAATCAACTATGTTTGCATTTTCTTATATTAGTTCTAGCATACAATTAAGTTTTCTCTGAAACTAGTCGGTAGAGTTGGATAAAATTATCAATATTAGTTTTATTTTATGTAACGCTGGTTAATTTGGGTTGTTCTTATCACTTTTCTAAAATAATAGAAACTTTAAATCGTGAAACGTGAAACAACCATGTTTGCATTTTCTTATACTGCCTCTAGCATACCATTAAGGTTTTCTCTGAAACTAGTCGGTAGAGTTGGATAAAATTATCAATATTAGTTATATTTTATGTAACGCTGGATAATTTGGGTTGTACTTATCACTTTTCTAAAATAATAGAAACTTTAAATCGTGAAACGTGAAACAACCATGATTGCATTTTCTTATATTAGTTCTAGCATACAATTAACTTTTCTCTGAAAATAGTCGGTAGAGTTGGATAAAATTATCAATATTAGTTTTATTTTATGTAACGCTGGTTAATTTGGGTTGTGCTTATCACTTTTCTAAAATAATAGAAACTTTAAATCGTGAAACGTGAATCAACTTTGTTTGCATTTTCTTATATTAGTTCTAGCATACCATTAAGGTTTTCTCTGAAACTAGTCGGTAGAGTTGGATAAAATTATCAATATTATCTATATTTTATGTAACGCTGGTTAATTTGGGTTGTTCTTATCACTTTTCTAAAATAATAGAAACTTTAAATCGTGAAACGTGAATCAACCATGTTTGCATTTTCTTATATTAGTTCTAGCATACCATTAAGTTTTCTTTGAAACTAGTCGGTAGAGTTGGCTAAAATTATCAATATTAGTTTTATTTTATGTAACGCTGGTTAATTTGGGTTGTTCTTATCACTTTTCTAAAATGATAGAAACTTTAAATCGTGAAACGTGAAACAACCATGTTTGCATTTTCTTATATTAGTTCTAGCATACAATTAAGTTTTCTATGAAACTAGTCGGTAGAGTTGGATAAAATTATCAATATTTTTTTTATTTTATGTAACGCTGGTTAATTTGGGTTGTTTTAATCATTTTTCTAAAATAATAGCAACTTGAAATCGTGAAACGTAAAACAACCATGTTTGCGTTGTCTCATACTGCCTCTAGCATACTATTAGGGTTTTCACTGCAACTTGTCGGTAGAGTTGGATAAAATTATCAATATTAGTTTTATTATATGTAACGCTGGTTAATTTGGATTGTTTTAATCACTTTTCTAAAATAATAGCAACTTCAAATCGTGAAACGTAAAATAACAATGTTTGCGTTTTCTTATACTGCCTCTAGCACACCATTAAGGTTTTCTCTGAAACTAGTCGGTAGGGTTGGATAAAATTATCAATATTAGTTATATTTTATGTAACTCTGATTAATTTGGGTTGTACTTATCACTTTTCTAAAATAATAGAAACTTTAAATCGTGAAACGTGAATCAACTATGTTTGCATTTTCTTATATTAGTTCTAGCATACAATTAAGTTTTCTCTGAAACTAGTCGGTAGAGTTGGATAAAATTATCAATATTAGTTTTATTTTATGTAACGCTGGTTAATTTGGGTTGTGCTTATCACTTTTCTAAAATAATAGAAACTTTAAATCGTGAAACGTGAAACAACTTTGTTTGCATTTTCTTATATTAGTTCTAGCATACAATTAAGTTTTCTCTGAAACTAGTCGGTAGAGTTGGATAAAATTATCAATATTAGTTTTATTTTATGTAACGCTGGTTAATTTGGGTTGTTCTTATCACTTTTCTAAAATAATAGAAACTTTAAATCGTGAAACGTGAAACAACCATGTTTGCATTTTCTTATACTGCCTCTAGCATACCATTAAGGTTTTCTCTGAAACTAGTCGGTAGAGTTGGATAAAATTATCAATATTAGTTATATTTTATGTAACGCTGTATAATTTGGGTTGTACTTATCACTTTTCTAAAATAATAGAAACTTTAAATCGTGAAACGTGAAACAACCATGATTGCATTTTCTTATATTAGTTCTAGCATACAATTAACTTTTCTCTGAAAATAGTCGGTAGAGTTGGATAAAATTATCAATATTAGTTTTATTTTATGTAACGCTGGTTAATTTGGGTTGTGCTTATCACTTTTCTAAAATAATTGAAACTTTAAATCGTGAAACGTGAATCAACTTTGTTTGCATTTTCTTATATTAGTTCTAGCATACCATTAAGGTTTTCTCTGAAACTAGTCGGTAGAGTTGGATAAAATTATCAATATTATCTATATTTTATGTAACGCTGGTTAATTTGGGTTGTTCTTATCACTTTTCTAAAATAATAGAAACTTTAAATCGTGAAACGTGAATCAACCATGTTTGCATTTTCTTATATTAGTTCTAGCATACCATTAAGTTTTCTTTGAAACTAGTCGGTAGAGTTGGCTAAAATTATCAATATTAGTTTTATTTTATGTAACGCTGGTTAATTTGGGTTGTTCTTATCACTTTTCTAAAATGATAGAAACTTTAAATCGTGAAACGTGAAACAACCATGTTTGCATTTTCTTATATTAGTTCTAGCATACAATTAAGTTTTCTATGAAACTAGTCGGTAGAGTTGGATAAAATTATCAATATTTTTTTTATTTTATGTAACGCTGGTTAATTTGGGTTGTTTTAATCATTTTTCTAAAATAATAGCAACTTGAAATCGTGAAACGTAAAACAACCATGTTTGCGTTGTCTCATACTGCCTCTAGCATACTATTAAGGTTTTCTCTGCAACTAGTCGGTAGAGTTGGATAAAATTATCAATATTAGTTTTATTATATGTAACGCTGGTTAATTTGGATTGTTTTAATCACTTTTCTAAAATAATAGCAACTTCAAATCGTGAAACGTAAAATAACAATGTTTGCGTTTTCTTATACTGCCTCTAGCACACCATTAAGGTTTTCTCTGAAACTAGTCGGTAGGGTTGGATAAAATTATCAATATTAGTTATATTTTATGTAACTCTGATTAATTTGGGTTGTACTTATCACTTTTCTAAAATAATAGAAACTTTAAATCGTGAAACGTGAATCAACTATGTTTGCATTTTCTTATATTAGTTCTAGCATACAATTAAGTTTTCTCTGAAACTAGTCGGTAGAGTTGGATAAAATTATCAATATTAGTTTTATTTTATGTAACGCTGGTTAATTTGGGTTGTGCTTATCACTTTTCTAAAATAATAGAAACTTTAAATCGTGAAACGTGAAACAACAATGTTTGCATTTTCTTATATTAGTTCTAGCATACAATTAAGTTTTCTCTGAAACTAGTCGGTAGAGTTGGATAAAATTATCAATATTAGTTTTATTTTATGTAACGCTGGTTAATTTGGGTTGTTCTTATCACTTTTCTAAAATAATAGAAACTTTAAATCGTGAAACGTGAAACAACCATGTTTGCATTTTCTTATACTGCCTCTAGCATACCATTAAGTTTTCTCTGAAACTAGTCGGTATAGTTGGATAAAATTATCAATATTATCTATATTTTATGTAACGCTGGTTAATTTGGGTTGTTCTTATCACTTTTCTAAAATAATAGAAACTTGATATCGTGAAAATATGAAACAACCATGTTTGCATTTTCTTATATTAGTTCTAGCATACTATTAAGTTTTCTTTGAAACTAGTCGGTAGAGTTGGCAAAGTTATCAATATTAGCTTTATTTTATGTAACGCTGATTAATTTGGTCCGTTCTTATCACTTTTCGAAAATAATAGGAACTTTAAATCGCGAAACTTGAAACAACAATGTTTGCATTTTCTTATATTAGTTCTAGTATACCATTAAGTTATTTCTGAAACTAGTCGGTAGAGTTGGATAAAATTATCAATATTAGTTATATTTCATGTAACGCTGGTTAATTTGGTCCGTTCTTATCACTTTTCTAAAATAATAGGAACTTTAAATCGTGAAACTTGAAACAACAACATGAATCAACCTTGTTTGCATTTTCTTATATTAGTTCTAGCATACAATTAAGTTTTCTCTGAAACTAGTCGGTAGAGTTGGATAAAATTATCAATATTAGTTATATTTTAGGTAACGCTGGTTAATTTGGTCCGTTCTTATCACTTTTCTAATAGCAACTTTAAATCGTGAAACGTAAAATAACAGTGTTTGCTTTTTATTATATTAGTTCTAGCATACCATTAAGTTTTCTCTGAAACTAGTCGGTATAGTTAGATAAAATTATCAACATTTGTTATATTTTATGTAACGCTGGTGAATTTGGGTTGTTCTTATCACTTTCCTAAAATAATAGAAACTTTAAATCGTGAAACGTGAAACAACTATGTTTGCATTTTCTTATATTATTTCTAGCATACAATTAAGTGTTCTCTGAAACTAGTTGGTAGAGTTGGATAAAATTATCAATATTTTTTTTATTTTATGTAACGCTGGTTAATTTGGGTTGTTTAAATCATTTTTCTAAAATAATAGAAACTTTAAATCGTGAAACGTGAATCAACTATGTTTGCATTTTCTTATACTGCCTCAAGCATACCGCCGGCGGTTATTCAGGGTCAGCAAGGTAATCACTGCTGCCCAAAACCCAATCCAACCAAATCATCACCAATGTATTTACAATATTCGTTATTGGAATAATTTATAAAAACATTACTTTGAATATTTTTTGATTTGTTTTGATTTGTTTGAGTGGTGTCTCTATATGGAGCAAATAATATATGTTTAATGTGTATATGTATTACCAACGTGAATGAAAAATATAAGTCGTCTACATAAAAATAACAAAAACAAAAAAAACATAAAATCTAAATGATGTTTTGATGACTATCGCACAGTCTTATATCAAATAAATAAAATAAATTTAAAAATGATTATTATCACTTTTCATTAAAATAATACAATCAAACGTTTTTAGGGTAATCAAAAAATGAACTGCTTCTTCCTATTTAATTTAACATTGTTAATTTAATATTTGCTAATACTTTCATTCTATTCACTCTTCTACAAGAGTTTTCATATAGTATGATTTGTCTATTTCTTTTAGGTAATCAATTAAATGTATGCTTGCCTGGTCGACTATATTTATAATATGGTATGACGCATATTGTTTTAAGTACATTGTATGTTTTGATTGTATACTTAAATGAGAATATACGAACATTAGTATTGTGGATGGTGTGTTTTGTTTTTTAGACTAGATAACTATATATGCATGGCTGTCTGACTGTTTATAAAATGATATATATATAAATCTTTACATAGCATAGCTTTTGTGTGTGATATTTTTCTCATAGGTAATCATTTTTATTTCTGCTTATTGCTATATTTATTTATTTATTCTATATATCATATATATTCATATAAACCAAAACCAACAATAGAGAAAGCCATGAAGTTGAATTTTTTTTAATACATACAAACGCTCATATAGGGACCGCAATTTATAACCATATGATAAAAATACATGAAATAGGGATAAAACGGGTGATTTTCATGTGGTTATTTTCTTGTTTTTCTGTTTTTCCTTATAATTAATGAAAAATTAATTAATTTTTTTTTTAATTTATATATTTTAATTACATAATTCATCATATTCTAACATATTTTAATTACTACCAGCCCAAATTTGATATTAAAAACCATAGTTTATCCTACACACATTAAAAAAATAATAAAAACATTCAATTCGGTGGCATGTTGTCATCAGATTTGGACGGATCAGCTTCGAAATCCGGTCACAATTGTTAGCTTGTCAATGTTATAATGTTTTCCACGGTATCATGAGTTGTTTTTATTATTTAAAAGATAGTTGATTAATTAAAATATTTAAAATTAATTATTCAAATATTCACTATGTCTTGTTTTGTCAAAGTGAAGTGGATTTTTATCAGATTCTGGGTCGATAATAATAATGTTTGCATTGTGATTTATGTAATCTGCATTCGTGAAGGGGTTTTTACAAACCGCTGAATGGGTAGAAATTTGTCCGATGTCACGACGAAATTTAAAGTTAGTCACTTTATCATAAGATCTTGATTCTTTTGAAAGGAAAACGTGGGAACTGTCCAATTAATTTAAAGAAACAACAAGTTTCCAATATATATTAAAAAATGCGTCATATTCCCGGCACTCCAAAGGAAAATAAAAACAATTACATTGAAAAAAAACTATAGCGTAACTTTGTACTGACAATGACATATATCACCATTATAAAAATTGCACTTTACTTGAAATATAATATTGCTTTAGTTTTTTTGTTATTATTCGTAGTAAAAAACAAATAATATTAAAAAAAATTCATTAATTACAGAATATTTAATCACAAACACTTTTTTAGAAGATAAACAAACACTTTATTTTCATTCGGTTTTTAATTTATTACTTTTATTCACTATTTTAGTATGATTTTCACTATTTTGCATTAATTTTAATTATGAAATGAAATAATATTAATTGTTTTAATAATTTTTAATAGCACATAAATGTTTTAATTAATAAACAATATTAAAAACATTAAATATAATTAAAAATCTACCAAATAAAACAATAATAAATCAACGCATTCATACAAAATACATGGGAAAGACTAAAAATAATACCAATTTGAAAAAAAAATATCCCTATATTAGCTTTTTATGCATTAGTAAGTTCATGGCTTTGTCTATTGTTGGTTTTGTTTAAACTCAAAGCATTATGGTATTATATTATACTATTTACTATCTATATAAATAAGGAATAGGCATATATGCGTGCAGTAGAAGATTAATTTGTATATTTTCGTTGCAAATTTCTTATTTTATATTTACATAGTATTTTCCCTTATTATTATAATTATATTTTGGGCTTTGTTCTATGCAGGCTATTTTGTTCATCAGTTATCCGTTTTGTGCTTTCCAATAGTAATATAAATATATAAATTATTTGTTTAGTGTTTTGGTTGTTTGGTGATTGTTTAAGGAATTATAAGAAATAAAATTAAATTAAATTAAGAATTAAAACATTATTTAAAAAAAAATTATTCCGATTTATTTGATCTCGTTGGACTGAGCAACGAACTCACGGTATTATATTCATCAAAAGAATTTCAAGACAAGCCGATATTCGAATTATTTACTTATTTAAAAGAAAATGATTTAACCGAAGCAATGTCGGCAACTAATAAATTATGCAATTTAATTCTAAGTATACCATATTCCACAGCATCTGTGGAACGTTGATTTTCCACATTAAAACGAATTAATACGTATTCCAGAAATACCATAAATCAAGAAAGATTGTCAGCATTATCGATATTATCCATAGAACGAGATTATATGTTGTTTCTTAAATCAAAACTGGATTTTTATGATGATGTAATTGAAGAATTTTGTAAAAAAAATAGAAGATTAGAACTAACTTACAAATAGTATATTAAATTTCATTCACTTTATTTTCAAATTTTTAGTTTTTTTATTTGATTTTGACTGTTTAAATTAATGAACTCAAATTTAAGTTTTATTTTTTTTCAAATTTCTATTATAATTAAAATATTTGGATTTATTGGAATGTTGCCATTGATTTATGAAATTAATTAATGTATTTAATTTATTTGGGTTTACATACTAATTTGAATGCATAAATATATGTTTGGTAAAATTTTGAATTTTTTTAAATCATTATTATTACATTTGAAAAATAATGCATGGAGTTTTAATGCATTAAGTTATAAAGTGTTTTGGTTATCAGTATACGTAAAATTTTTTGATGTACAATTGAATGCCCAGTTGGAAAACTCACCGACCGCCAATGCCATTAAGGTTTTCTCTGAAACTAGTCGGTAGAGTTGGATAAAATTATCAATATTAGTTATATTTTATGTAACACTGATTAATTTGGGTTGTACTTATCACTTTTCTAAAATAATAGAAACTTTAAATCGTGAAACGTGAATCAACTATGTTTGCATTTTCTTATATTAGTTCTAGCATACAATTAAGTTTTCTCTGAAACTAGTCGGTAGAGTTGGATAAAATTATCAATATTAGTTTTATTTTATGTAACGCTGGTTAATTTGGGTTGTTCTTATCACTTTTCTAAAATAATAGAAACTTTAAATCGTGAAACGTGAAACAACCATGTTTGCATTTTCTTATACTGCCTCTAGCATACCATTAAGGTTTTCTCTGAAACTAGTCGGTAGAGTTGGATAAAATTATTAATATTAGTTATATTTTATGTAACGCTGGATAATTTGGGTTGTACTTATCACTTTTCTAAAATAATAGAAACTTTAAATCGTGAAACGTGAAACAACCATGATTGCATTTTCTTATATTAGTTCTAGCATACAATTAACTTTTCTCTGAAAATAGTCGGTAGAGTTGGATAAAATTATCAATATTAGTTTTATTTTATGTAACGCTGGTTAATTTGGGTTGTGCTTATCACTTTTCTAAAATAATAGAAACTTTAAATCGTGAAACGTGAATCAACTTTGTTTGCATTTTCTTATATTAGTTCTAGCATACCATTAAGGTTTTCTCTGAAACTAGTCGGTAGAGTTGGATAAAATTATCAATATTATCTATATTTTATGTAACGCTGGTTAATTTGGGTTGTTCTTATCACTTTTCTAAAATAATAGAAACTTTAAATCGTGAAACGTGAATCAACCATGTTTGCATTTTCTTATATTAGTTCTAGCATACCATTAAGTTTTCTTTGAAACTAGTCGGTAGAGTTGGCTAAAATTATCAATATTAGTTTTATTTTATGTAACGCTGGTTAATTTGGGTTGTTCTTATCACTTTTCTAAAATGATAGAAACTTTAAATCGTGAAACGTGAAACAACCATGTTTGCATTTTCTTATATTAGTTCTAGCATACAATTAAGTTTTCTATGAAACTAGTCGGTAGAGTTGGATAAAATTATCAATATTTTTTTTATTTTATGTAACGCTGGTTAATTTGGGTTGTTTTAATCATTTTTCTAAAATAATAGCAACTTGAAATCGTGAAACGTAAAACAACCATGTTTGCGTTGTCTCATACTGCCTCTAGCATACTATTAGGGTTTTCACTGCAACTAGTCGGTAGAGTTGGATAAAATTATCAATATTAGTTTTATTATATGTAACGCTGGTTAATTTGGATTGTTTTAATCACTTTTCTAAAATAATAGCAACTTCAAATCGTGAAACGTAAAATAACAATGTTTGCGTTTTCTTATACTGCCTCTAGCACACCATTAAGGTTTTCTCTGAAACTAGTCGGTAGGGTTGGATAAAATTATCAATATTAGTTATATTTTATGTAACTCTGATTAATTTGGGTTGTACTTATCACTTTTCTAAAATAATAGAAACTTTAAATCGTGAAACGTGAATCAACTATGTTTGCATTTTCTTATATTAGTTCTAGCATACAATTAAGTTTTCTCTGAAACTAGTCGGTAGAGTTGGATAAAATTATCAATATTAGTTTTATTTTATGTAACGCTGGTTAATTTGGGTTGTGCTTATCACTTTTCTAAAATAATAGAAACTTTAAATCGTGAAACGTGAAACAACTTTGTTTGCATTTTCTTATATTAGTTCTAGCATACAATTAAGTTTTCTCTGAAACTAGTCGGTAGAGTTGGATAAAATTATCAATATTAGTTTTATTTTATGTAACGCTGGTTAATTTGGGTTGTTCTTATCACTTTTCTAAAATAATAGAAACTTTAAATCGTGAAACGTGAAACAACCATGTTTGCATTTTCTTATACTGCCTCTAGCATACCATTAAGTTTTCTCTGAAACTAGTCGGTATAGTTGGATAAAATTATCAATATTATCTATATTTTATGTAACGCTGGTTAATTTGGGTTGCTCTTATCACTTTTCTAAAATAATAGAAACTTGATATCGTGAAAATATGAAACAACCATGTTTGCATTTTCTTATATTAGTTCTAGCATACTATTAAGTTTTCTTTGAAACTAGTCGGTAGAGTTGGCAAAGTTATCAATATTAGCTTTATTTTATGTAACGCTGATTAATTTGGTCCGTTCTTATCACTTTTCGAAAATAATAGGAACTTTAAATCGCGAAACTTGAAACAACAACATGAATCAACCATGTTTGCATTTTCTTATATTAGTTCTAGCATACCATTAAGGTTTTCTCTGAAACTAGTCGGTATAGTTGGATAAAATTATCAATATTAGTTTTATTTTATGTAAAACTAATTAATTTGTGTTGTTCTTATCACTTTTCTAAAATAATAGAAACTTTAAATCGTGAAACGTGAAACAACAATGTTTGCATTTTCTTATATTAGTTCTAGCATACAATTAAATGATCTCTGAAACTAGTCGGTAGAGTTGGCTAAAATTATCAATATTAGCTTTATTTTATGTAACGCTGATTAATTTGGTCCGTTCTTATCACTTTTCGATAATAATAGGAACTTTAAATCGTGAAACGTGAATCAACCATGTTTGCATTTTCTTATATTAGTTCTAGCATACCATTAAGTTTTCTTTGAAACTAGTCGGTAGAGTTGGCTAAAATTATCAATATTAGTTTTATTTTATGTAACGCTGGTTAATTTGGGTTGTTCTTATCACTTTTCTAAAATAATAGAAACTTTAAATCGTGAAACGTGAAACAACCATGTTTGCATTTTCTTATATTAGTTCTAGCATACCATTAAGTTTTCTTTGAAACTAGTCGGTAGAGTTGGATAAAATTATCAATATTAGTTTAATTATATGTAACGCTGGTTAATTTGGATTGTTTTAATCACTTTTCTAAAATAATAGCAACTTCAAATCGTGAAACGTAAAATAACAATGTTTGCGTTTTCTTATACTGCCTCTAGCACACCATTAAGGTTTTCTCTGAAACTAGTCGGTAGAGTTGGATAAAATTATCAATATTAGTTATATTTTATGTAACTCTGATTAATTTGGGTTGTACTTATCACTTTTCTAAAATAATAGAAACTTTAAATCGTGAAACGTGAATCAACTTTGTTTGCATTTTCTTATATTAGTTCTAGCATACAATTAAGTTTTCTCTGAAACTAGTCGGTAGAGTTGGATAAAATTATCAATATTAGTTTTATTTTATGTAACGCTGGTTAATTTGGGTTGTTCTTATCACTTTTCTAAAATAATAGAAACTTTAAATCGTGAAACGTGAAAGAACAATGTTTGCATTTTCTTATATTAGTTCTAGCATACCATTAAGGTTTTCTCTGAAACTAGTCGGTAGAGTTGGATAAAATTATCAATATTAGTTATATTTTATGTAAGGCTGGTTAATTTGGGTTGTACTTATCACTTTTCTAAAATAATAGAAACTTTAAATCGTGAAACGTGAAAGAACAATGTTTGCATTTTCTTATATTAGTTCTAGCATACCATTAAGGTTTTCTCTGAAACTAGTCGGTAGAGTTGGATAAAATTATCAATATTAGTTATATTTTATGTAAGGCTGGTTAATTTGGGTTGTACTTATCACTTTTCTAAAATAATAGAAACTTTAAATCGTGAAACGTGAAAAACCATGTTTGCATTTTCTTATATTAGTTCTAGCCTACAATTAAATTTTCTCTGAAACTAGTCGGTAGAGTTGGATAAAATTATCAATATTAGTTTTATTTTATGTAACGCTGGTTAATTTGGGTTGTTCTTATCACTTTTCTAAAATAATAGAAACTTTAAATCGTGAAACGTGAAACAACCATGTTTGCATTTTCTTATACTGCCTCTAGCATACCATTAAGTTTTCTCTGAAACTAGTCGGTATAGTTGGATAAAATTATCAATATTATCTATATTTTATGTAACGCTGGTTAATTTGGGTTGTTCTTATCACTTTTCTAAAATAATAGAAACTTGATATCGTGAAAATATGAAACAACCATGTTTGCATTTTCTTATATTAGTTCTAGCATACTATTAAGTTTTCTTTGAAACTAGTCGGTAGAGTTGGCAAAGTTATCAATATTAGCTTTATTTTATGTAACGCTGATTAATTTGGTCCGTTCTTATCACTTTTCGAAAATAATAGGAACTTTAAATCGCGAAACTTGAAACAACAACATGAATCAACCATGTTTGCATTTTCTTATATTAGTTCTAGCATACCATTAAGGTTTTCTCTGAAACTAGTCGGTATAGTTGGATAAAATTATCAATATTAGTTTTATTTTATGTAAAACTAATTAATTTGTGTTGTTCTTATCACTGTTCTAAAATAATAGAAACTTTAAATCGTGAAACGTGAAACAACAATGTTTGCATTTTCTTATATTAGTTCTAGCATACAATTAAATTTTCTCTGAAACTAGTCGGTAGAGTTGGCTAAAATTATCAATATTAGCTTTATTTTATGTAACGCTGATTAATTTGGTCCGTTCTTATCACTTTTCGATAATAATAGGAACTTTAAATCGTGAAACTTGAAACAACAACATGAATCAACCATGTTTGCATTTTCTTATATTAGTTCTAGCATACCATTAAGGTTTTCTCTGAAACTAGTCGGTATAGTTGGATAAAATTATCAATATTAGTTTTATTTTATGTAAAACTGATTAATTTGTGTTGTTCTTATCACTTTTCTAAAATAATAGAAACTTTAAATCGTGAAACGTGAAACAACAATGTTTGCATTTTCTTATATTAGTTCTAGCATACCATTAAGTTTTCTTTGAAACTAGTCGGTAGAGTTGGCTAAAATTATCAATATTAGTTTTATTTTATGTAACGCTGGTTAATTTGGGTTGTTCTTATCACTTTTCTAAAATAATAGAAACTTTAAATCGTGAAACGTGAAACAACCATGTTTGCATTTTCTTATATTAGTTCTAGCATACAATTAAGTTTTCTCTGAAACTAGTCGGTAGAGTTGGATAAAATTATCAATATTAGTTATATTTTATGTAACGCTGGTTAATTTGGTCCGTTCTTATCACTTTTCTAAAATAATAGGAACTTTAAATCGTGAAACTTGAAACAACAACATGAATCAACCATGTTTGCATTTTCTTATATTAGTTCTAGCATACAATTAAGTTTTCTCTGAAACTAGTCGGTAGAGTTGGATAAAATTATCAATATTAGTTATATTTTATGTAACACTGGTTAATTTGGTCCGTTCTTATCACTTTTCTAATAGCAACTTTAAATCGTGAAACGTAAAATAACAGTGTTTGCGTTTTATTATATTAGTTCTACCATACCATTAAGTTTTCTCTGAAACTAGTCGGTATAGTTAGATAAAATTATCAACATTTGTTATATTTTATGTAACGCTGGTGAATTTGGGTTGTTCTTATCACTTTTCTAAAATAATAGAAACTTTAAATCGTGAAACGTGAAACAACTATGTTTGCATTTTCTTATATTATTTCTAGCATACAATTAAGTGTTCTCTGAAACTAGTTGGTAGAGTTGGATAAAATTATCAATATTTTTTTTATTTTATGTAACGCTGGTTAATTTGGGTTGTTTTAATCATTTTTCTAAAATAATAGCAACTTGAAATCGTGAAAAGTAAAACAACCATGTTTGCGTTTTCTCATACTGCCTCTAGCATACTATTAAGGTTTTCTCTGCAACTAGTCGGTAGAGTTGGATAAAATTATCAATATTAGTTTTATTATATGTAACGCTGGTTAATTTGGATTGTTTTAATCACTTTTCTAAAATAATAGCAACTTCAAATCGTGAAACGTAAAACAACAATGTTTGCGTTTTATTATATTAGTTCTAGCATACCATTAAGTTTTCTCTGAAACTAGTCGGTATAGTTAGATAAAATTATCAACATTTGTTATATTTTATGTAACGCTGGTGAATTTGGGTTGTTCTTATCACTTTTCTAAAATAATAGAAACTTTAAATCGTGAAACGTGAAACAACTATGTTTGCATTTTCTTATATTATTTCTAGCATACAATTAAGTGTTCTCTGAAACTAGTTGGTAGAGTTGGATAAAATTATCAATATTTTTTTTATTTTATGTAACGCTGGTTAATTTGGGTTGTTTTAATCATTTTTCTAAAATAATAGCAACTTGAAATCGTGAAAAGTAAAACAACCATGTTTGCGTTTTCTCATACTGCCTCTAGCATACTATTAAGGTTTTCTCTGCAACTAGTCGGTAGAGTTGGATAAAATTATCAATATTAGTTTTATTATATGTAACGCTGGTTAATTTGGATTGTTTTAATCACTTTTCTAAAATAATAGAAACTTTAAATCGTGAAACGTGAAACAACAATGTTTGCGTTTTCTTATACTGCCCCTAGCATACCATTAAGGTTTTCTCTGAAACTAGTCGGTAGAGTTGGATAAAATTAACGATATTAGTTATATTTTATGTAACGCTGATTAATTTGGGTTGTACTTATCACTTTTCTAAAATAATAGAAACTTTAAATCGTGAAACGTGAAACAACTATGTTTGCATTTTCTTATACTGCCTCAAGCATACCGCCGGCGGTTATTCAGGGTCAGCAAGGTAATCACTGCTGCCCAAAACCCAATCCAACCAAATCATCACCGATGTATTTACAATATTCGTTATTGGAATAATTTATAAAAACATTACTTTGAATATTTTTTGATTTGTTTTGATTTGTTTGAGTGGTGTCTCTATATGGAGCAAATAATATATGTTTAATGTGTATATGTATTACCAACGTGAATGAAAAATATAAGTCGTCTACATAAAAATAACAAAAACAAAAAAAACATAAAATCTAAATGATGTTTTGATGACTATCGCACAGTCTTATATCAAATAAATAAAATAAATTTAAAAATGATTATTATCACTTTTCATTAAAATAATACAATCAAACGTTTTTAGGGTAATCAAAAAATGAACTGCTTCTTCCTATTTAATTTAACATTGTTAATTTAATATTTGCTAATACTTTCATTCTATTCACTCTTCTACAAGAGTTTTCATATAGTATGATTTGTCTATTTCTTTTAGGTAATCAATTAAATGTATGCTTGCCTGGTCGACTATATTTATAATATGGTATTACGCATATTGTTTTAAGTACATTGTATGTTTTGATTGTATACTTAAATGAGAATATACGAACATTAGTATTGTGGATGGTGTGTTTTGTTTTTTAGACTAGATAACTATATATGCATGGCTGTCTGACTGTTTATAAAATGATATATATATAAATCTTTACATAGCATAGCTTTTGTGTGTGATATTTTTCTCATAGGTAATCATTTTTATTTCTGCTTATTGCTATATTTATTTATTTATTCTATATATCATATATATTCATATAAACCAAAACCAACAATAGAGAAAGCCATGAAGTTGAATTTTTTTTAATACATACAAACGCTCATATAGGGACCGCAATTTATAACCATATGATAAAAATACATGAAATAGGGATAAAACGGGTGATTTTCATGTGGTTATTTTCTTGTTTTTCTGTTTTTCCTTATAATTAATGAAAAATTAATTAATTTTTTTTTTAATTTATATATTTTAATTACATAATTCATCATATTCTAACATATTTTAATTACTACCAGCCCAAATTTGATATTAAAAACCATAGTTTATCCTACACACATTAAAAAAATAATAAAAACATTCAATTCGGTGGCATGTTGTCATCAGATTTGGACGGATCAGCTTCGAAATCCGGTCACAATTGTTAGCTTGTCAATGTTATAATGTTTTCCACGGTATCATGAGTTGTTTTTATTATTTAAAAGATAGTTGATTAATTAAAATATTTAAAATTAATTATTGAAATATTCACTATGTCTTGTTTTGTCAAAGTGAAGTGGATTTTTATCAGATTCTGGGTCGATAATAATAATGTTTGCATTGTGATTTATGTAATCTGCATTCGTGAAGGGGTTTTTACAAACCGCTGAATGGGTAGAAATTTGTCCGATGTCACGACGAAATTTAAAGTTAGTCACTTTATCATAAGATCTTGATTCTTTTGAAAGGAAAACGTGGGAACTGTCCAATTAATTTAAAGAAACAACAAGTTTCCAATATATATTAAAAAATTCGTCATATTCCCGGCACTCCAAAGGAAAATAAAAACAATTACATTGAAAAAAAACTATAGCGTAACTTTGTACTGACAATGACATATATCACCATTATAAAAATTGCACTTTACTTGAAATATAATATTGCTTTAGTTTTTTTGTTATTATTCGTAGTAAAAAACAAATAATATTAAAAAAAATTCATTAATTACAGAATATTTAATCACAAACACTTTTTTAGAAGATAAACAAACACTTTATTTTCATTCGGTTTTTAATTTATTTTTTTTTTTTTTTTTTTTTTTTTTTTAACGAAGGAGGGGGAAATCTTGCATAGACACACCAAAAGGTGCGTGTCAGATTCCTACTGACTAAAACCCCCTCCTTCGGCTTCGGTATATTCGAACCAGGCCACTCGGGCCCCTTTTCGTACCTCCGATTGACTCCTATCCAGTTTGCCACTCGGGTTTCCCCGATTGCTCCTCGAATATGGTGTCCCTCGTTATTTCAAGCATCTCTCTGAAAGGCATCAGTCCAAGTTCACTCTCGGGGAAGAATGACCGTCCAGTTACCTTTCTCCTTATGCTCTCCAAAGCCGGACATTTACACACAAGGTGCTCAGCCGTTTCCTCATCCTCCAAACAGAGTCTACACTCATCATCAGTAAGAATTCCCATCCTTACAAGATGATGTCTGAATCCTCCATGTCCAGATATGAGTGCCACCAACTTCCTAAGAGCCCCTCGCGTCATGCTCAGTACCTCTCGGTTGGTGTGTCCTACTTTCAATCCCAGCGTCAGCTTAGATTGTCTGAGTCCTCTTACCTCCTTCCATCTTTCCTGATGTTTGGAGGTAATCCATTTCTCGACAGTATGCCTCACCGTATCCCTGCTGATTGCGGTATACGGTTCCGGTCCAACGAATTTTTTAGACGTCCCCTCCTTTGCAAGAGTATCCGCCCTTTCGTTCCCGTCGATATCACTGTGCCCTCTAACCCAGACAAGTGTGACCCTATTATGAACCGAACACCCGTTGAGCCTGTGAGCACACTCTAGCTCCAGGGCCGAGTCAAATGTGCCACCCTTCATACAATTGACCACCTCCCTGCAGTCGGTGGCAAAAAAGATTTCTTTCCCGCCAACCCTACTACATTGAATATAGTCCAGTGCATGAATTAGGCCCATCAGCTCGGCCTGGTATACTGAGGAATAGTTCCCCATGTTTATCTGGCAGTCCAAGCCAAGTTCCACTGAGTGATACCCAGCCCCGTAACTGCCATGTCTCTTAGATCCATCCGTGAAGACTGTTATCGTTTCCGACCCCACTTCAGGGAGTGATCCGTCCTCAAGGAGGGTTCTGTGATGCATTTCCTGTACCACCGTCCTCCTAATCCCATCCATTGGCATAGCAAGTTCCCTGACCCCCTTAATAAGGCCCAGGACCCTCATATGCCCGTGGATGGTGCCTTCCTGATGCCACGTTTTGTTCTGCACCATTCTTATTGCCGTGCTTACCGCCGTCTTTACTATAAATAGATCCAGAGGCAGCATTCCCAGCAATGTTTCCATAGCCATGGTCGGCGTGGTGCGAAAAGCCCCCGTAATACCAACACATGCTAGTCTTTGAAGTCGATCTAGTTGACATCTCACTGTACTTTGGGTGGTTTTGTTCCACCATACAATTGAGGCGTATGTCACTATCGGCCTCACCATCATTGTGTATATCCAGTACATCGATTTTGGCGAGATTCCCCACCATCGTCCACATACCCGTCTACACTGATGTAGTGCCCTCTTAGCCCTCTGTATCTTCTCCCTCACATGATACCCCCAGGTTAGTCTCCTATCCAGATGTACACCCAGATACTTGACACTGGTGGCCAGTTTGAGTTCCGACCCAAAGAGTCTCAGAGGTTCTATTTCCAGGCCCTTTGTTTTCCTTGAGAAAACAATTAAGTCTGTCTTACTTGCGTTTATGGAGAGGTCATGTTCCTTACACCATCCCTCCGTCGCCCGAAGAGCTTCTTCCATGACATCCCGGATGGTATTCATGAACTTCCCCCGTACCATTATCGCTAAGTCGTCTGCATACCCTACTGTGTATACATTTATTTCCTCCAGTCTTTGAAGTAATGAGTCGACAGTGAGATTCCACAGTAGCGGAGACAATACCCCACCCTGTGGGCATCCCCTGTTTACCCTTCCCCTAAGTTTGGAGTGTCCTGAGTTTATATTTATTGCCCTTTTTTCAAGCAGATTGTCAACCCAGTCCCTGACGACCCGACTGACCCTCCGCCCTTTCAGAGCAGTTCTCAGTTTTCCGAACTGAACCCTGTCAAATGCACCTTCTATATCCATGAATACAGTCAGTGCTATTCCTCCAGTGTTCAGCTCGTGTTCCGCGACTCGCACCAACTGATGTAGTGCTGTCTCGGTTGACTTCCCAGTCTGATATGCATGCTGGTTACTATGTAGGGGATACATCCTCAACGTCGTTCTTTCCAGATGATCCGCTATCACCCTCTCCATTGCTTTCAATAGGAAGGATGACAAACTGATCGGTCTGAAAGACTTCGCCTCAGTGTAGTCCCCCCTTCCAGGCTTGGGCAAAAATACCACCTTGGTTTCCCGCCAAGTTACCGGAATATACCCCATCGCGAGACAGGTGACATATATTTCCCTGAGTCTCGGAACCAAGACCTCTTTACCCCATTGTAGCAGGGCGGGAAATATTCCATCAGGCCCCGGAGATTTGAAGGGCTCGAACCTCCCAATGGAACGTTCTACTCCCTCCAATGTCACAATCCCTTCAGCCGCACGTCTCCTCCTTCTCGTGGCCCTCCTCCTTTCAACCGGCCACGGTTGATTCGACGCCTGGCTTCCCGGAAAGTGTATCTCCATTAGGGTCCTGCTGCTTTCCTCTATTGTCTCCGACATTTTACCCGACCCATTGCGGATCAGTTCAACTCTAGAGACCGAGTCCTTGGTGACCATCTTCTGCAGCCTACTGACCTCAGAGATGCTCCCCATTTCCGAGCAGAAATCCCTCCACGATTGCCTTTTCTGACTACGCAGAGCTTTTTTCATGTCTCGTTTCTTTTCCCTGTAATCTTGCCATGACTGCTCCGTCCCACACCTCATAGCCCGATTAAAGGTTTTTCTGACCTCTCCCTTTAGCTTTTCCAGTTTCCCATTCCACCAAGGTGTTGGGTCCCTTTCTTCAACCAGAGTGAGAGGACATGCACTGTGGAATGCCTTTTTCACAGCCCGCTGTATGACAGTTAGCCGCGATTCAACACTCCTTGCCGTTTTCGGCCCCGAGCGCCCCAGTCCCCCCAGATCCCCCTTTAACACCCGCTGGTAAACCAACACATCGGTGTCTCTAGGGTTTCTGGTGGTCCTTGTTGGCACCCCTTGCCTCAGGCCATAGTCCAATTCGAAATAGATAGCTCTGTGATCAGACATGGTCGCCCGATCCATCACCCTCCATTTCGATTGTCTTCCCAACATCATGGCATTACAAAGCGTTATGTCCAGGACCTCCTTTCTGCCACTCACTACGAAAGTAGGCTCTGTACCCCGATTCATTATGCCAAGGTTGTTTCCAATCACAAATTCGAGCAACTGCTCTCCTCTGCGATTGTCATCTGTGCTCCCCCACACCACATTGTGTGCGTTGGCGTCACATCCTATTATCAGGCCCACGTTATTTACCCCGCAGTACCCTACAAGTTCCTCCACTGCCCTTCCGGGAGGTGGCTCAAGAGAGTCGTACGGCATGTATGCAGAGGCGATCACAAACGCGCCCGCCCCCACACCCACACGCACCACCACGAGGTCCGGCGTACATAGATGAGGCAGCATTACTGCTGCAATTCCATGCTTTACCATAATGCACGACCTGCTTTTTCCTGCACCATTGCAGTACAGTGTACCAATGCTTCCAGGTAGACCCCTTATTTTCCCCCTGAAAACCCAGGGCTCCTGGATCATTGTTATATCCAACCCCTCCTCCACCATACACCTAGACATCATTGCTGATGCCGCCTTGCTGTGGTGGAGGTTCAATTGGCATATTTTTATTTTTCGGTATGGGCCCACCTCCCGCCTCCCTGCTTCTGATGTCCCAGCCATAGCTGTTCCATCATCCACAGTTTCCCCGTACCGAAGTGCTGCCCTTAGGTTTGCCGTCCGTGATTTTGGCATAGGCATTTTTAATTTATTACTTTTATTCACTATTTTACTATGATTTTCACTATTTTGCATTAATTTTAATTATGAAATGAAATAATATTAATTGTTTTAATAATTTTTAATAGCACATAAATGTTTTAATTAATAAACAATATTAAAAACATTAAAAATAATTAAAAATCTACCAAATAAAACAATAATAAATCAACGCATTCATACAAAATACATGGGAAAGACTAAAAATAATACCAATTTGAAAAAAAAATATCCCTATATTAGCTTTTTATGCATTAGTAAGTTCATGGCTTTGTCTATTGTTGGTTTTGTTTAAACTCAAAGCATTATGGTATTATATTATACTATTTACTATCTATATAAATAAGGAATAGGCATATATGCGTGCAGTAGAAGATTAATTTGTATATTTTCGTTGCAAATTTCTTATTTTATATTTACATAGTATTTTCCCTTATTATTATAATTATATTTTGGGCTTTGTTCTATGCAGTCTATTTTGTTCATCAGTTATCCGTTTTGTGCTTTCCAATAGTAATATAAATATATAAATTATTTGTTTAGTGTTTTGGTTGTTTGGTGATTGTTTAAGGAATTATAAGAAATAAAATTAAATTAAATTAAGAATTAAAACATTATTTAAAAAAAAATTATTCCGATTTATTTGATCTCGTTGGACTGAGCAACGAACTCACGGTATTATATTCATCAAAAGAATTTCAAGACAAGCCGATATTCGAATTATTTACTTATTTAAAAGAAAATGATTTAACCGAAGCAATGTCGGCAACTAATAAATTATGCAATTTAATTCTAAGTATACCATATTCCACAGCATCTGTGGAACGTTGATTTTCCACATTAAAACGAATTAATACGTATTCCAGAAATACCATAAATCAAGAAAGATTGTCAGCATTATCGATATTATCCATAGAACGAGATTATATGTTGTTTCTTAAATCAAAACCGGATTTTTATGATGATGTAATTGAAGAATTTTGTAAAAAAAATAGAAGATTAGAACTAACTTACAAATAGTATATTAAATTTCATTCACTTTATTTTCAAATTTTTAGTTTTTTTATTTGATTTTGACTGTTTAAATTAATGAACTCAAATTTAAGTTTTATTTTTTTTCAAATTTCTATTATAATTAAAATATTTGGATTTATTGGAATGTTGCCATTGATTTATGAAATTAATTAATGTATTTAATTTATTTGGGTTTACATACTAATTTGAATGCATAAATATATGTTTGGTAAAATTTTGAATTTTTTTAAATCATTATTATTACATTTGAAAAATAATGCATGGAGTTTTAATGCATTAAGTTATAAAGTGTTTTGGTTATCAGTATACGTAAAATTTTTTGATGTACAATTGAATGCCCAGTTGGAAAACTCACCGACCGCCAATGCCATTAAGGTTTTCTCTGAAACTAGTCGGTAGAGTTGGATAAAATTATCAATATTAGTTATATTTTATGTAACTCTGATTAATTTGGGTTGTACTTATCACTTTTCTAAAATAATAGAAACTTTAAATCGTGAAACGTGAATCAACTATGTTTGCATTTTCTTATATTAGTTCTAGCATACAATTAAGTTTTCTCTGAAACTAGTCGGTAGAGTTGGATAAAATTATCAATATTAGTTTTATTTTATGTAACGCTGGTTAATTTGGGTTGTACTTATCACTTTTCTAAAATAATAGAAACTTTAAATCGTGAAACGTGAAACAACCATGTTTGCATTTTCTTATACTGCCTCTAGCATACCATTAAGGTTTTCTCTGAAACTAGTCGGTAGAGTTGGATAAAATTATCAATATTAGTTATATTTTATGTAACGCTGGTTAATTTGGGTTGTACTTATCACTTTTCTAAAATAATAGAAACTTTAAATCGTGAAACGTGAATCAACCATGTTTGCATTTTCTTATATTAGTTCTAGCATACCATTAAGTTTTCTTTGAAACTAGTCGGTAGAGTTGGCTAAAATTATCAATATTAGTTTTATTTTATGTAACGCTGGTTAATTTGGGTTGTTCTTATCACTTTTCTAAAATGATAGAAACTTTAAATCGTGAAACGTGAAACAACCATGTTTGCATTTTCTTATATTAGTTCTAGCATACAATTAAGTTTTCTATGAAACTAGTCGGTAGAGTTGGATAAAATTATCAATATTAGTTTTATTTTATGTAACGCTGGTTAATTTGGGTTGTTTTAATCATTTTTCTAAAATAATAGCAACTTGAAATCGTGAAACGTAAAACAACCATGTTTGCGTTGTCTCATACTGCCTCTAGCATACTATTAAGGTTTTCTCTGCAACTAGTCGGTAGAGTTGGATAAAATTATCAATATTAGTTTTATTATATGTAACGCTGGTTAATTTGGATTGTTTTAATCACTTTTCTAAAATAATAGAAACTTTAAATCGTGAAACGTGAATCAACTATGTTTGCATTTTCTTATATTAGTTCTAGCATACAATTAAGTTTTCTCTGAAACTAGTCGGTAGAGTTGGATAAAATTATCAATATTAGTTTTATTTTATGTAACGCTGGTTAATTTGGGTTGTTCTTATCACTTTTCTAAAATAATAGAAACTTTAAATCGTGAAACGTGAAACAACCATGTTTGCATTTTCTTATACTGCCTCTAGCATACCATTAAGGTTTTCTCTGAAACTAGTCGGTAGAGTTGGATAAAATTATCAATATTAGTTATATTTTATGTAACGCTGGTTAATTTGGGTTGTACTTATCACTTTTCTAAAATAATAGAAACTTTAAATCGTGAAACGTGAATCAACCATGTTTGCATTTTCTTATATTAGTTCTAGCATACCATTAAGTTTTCTTTGAAACTAGTCGGTAGAGTTGGCTAAAATTATCAATATTAGTTTTATTTTATGTAACGCTGGTTAATTTGGGTTGTTCTTATCACTTTTCTAAAATGATAGAAACTTTAAATCGTGAAACGTGAAACAACCATGTTTGCATTTTCTTATATTAGTTCTAGCATACAATTAAGTTTTCTATGAAACTAGTCGGTAGAGTTGGATAAAATTATCAATATTAGTTTTATTTTATGTAACGCTGGTTAATTTGGGTTGTTTTAATCATTTTTCTAAAATAATAGCAACTTGAAATCGTGAAACGTAAAACAACCATGTTTGCGTTGTCTCATACTGCCTCTAGCATACTATTAAGGTTTTCTCTGCAACTAGTCGGTAGAGTTGGATAAAATTATCAATATTAGTTTTATTATATGTAACGCTGGTTAATTTGGATTGTTTTAATCACTTTTCTAAAATAATAGAAACTTTAAATCGTGAAACGTGAATCAACTATGTTTGCATTTTCTTATATTAGTTCTAGCATACAATTAAGTTTTCTCTGAAACTAGTCGGTAGAGTTGGATAAAATTATCAATATTAGTTTTATTTTATGTAACGCTGGTTAATTTGGATTGTTTTAATCACTTTTCTAAAATAATAGAAACTTTAAATCGTGAAACGTGAATCAACTATGTTTGCATTTTCTTATATTAGTTCTAGCATACAATTAAGTTTTCTCTGAAACTAGTCGGTAGAGTTGGATAAAATTATCAATATTAGTTTTATTTTATGTAACGCTGGTTAATTTGGGTTGTGCTTATCACTTTTCTAAAATAATAGAAACTTTAAATCGTGAAACGTGAAACAACCATGATTGCATTTTCTTATATTAGTTCTAGCATACAATTAACTTTTCTCTGAAAATAGTCGGTAGAGTTGGATAAAATTATCAATATTAGTTTTATTTTATGTAACGCTGGTTAATTTGGGTTGTGCTTATCACTTTTCTAAAATAATAGAAACTTTAAATCGTGAAACGTGAATCAACTTTGTTTGCATTTTCTTATATTAGTTCTAGCATACCATTAAGGTTTTCTCTGAAACTAGTCGGTAGAGTTGGATAAAATTATCAATATTATCTATATTTTATGTAACGCTGGTTAATTTGGGTTGTTCTTATCACTTTTCTAAAATAATAGAAACTTTAAATCGTGAAACGTGAATCAACCATGTTTGCATTTTCTTATATTAGTTCTAGCATACCATTAAGTTTTCTTTGAAACTAGTCGGTAGAGTTGGCTAAAATTATCAATATTAGTTTTATTTTATGTAACGCTGGTTAATTTGGGTTGTTCTTATCACTTTTCTAAAATGATAGAAACTTTAAATCGTGAAACGTGAAACAACCATGTTTGCATTTTCTTATATTAGTTCTAGCATACAATTAAGTTTTCTATGAAACTAGTCGGTAGAGTTGGATAAAATTATCAATATTTTTTTTATGTTATGTAACGCTGGTTAATTTGGGTTGTTTTAATCATTTTTCTAAAATAATAGCAACTTGAAATCGTGAAACGTAAAACAACCATGTTTGCGTTGTCTCATACTGCCTCTAGCATACTATTAAGGTTTTCTCTGCAACTAGTCGGTAGAGTTGGATAAAATTATCAATATTAGTTTTATTATATGTAACGCTGGTTAATTTGGATTGTTTTAATCACTTTTCTAAAATAATAGAAACTTTAAATCGTGAAACGTGAATCAACTATGTTTGCATTTTCTTATATTAGTTCTAGCATACAATTAAGTTTTCTCTGAAACTAGTCGGTAGAGTTGGATAAAATTATCAATATTAGTTTTATTTTATGTAACGCTGGTTAATTTGGGTTGTGCTTATCACTTTTCTAAAATAATAGAAACTTTAAATCGTGAAACGTGAAACAACTTTGTTTGCATTTTCTTATATTAGTTCTAGCATACAATTAAGTTTTCTCTGAAACTAGTCGGTAGAGTTGGATAAAATTATCAATATTAGTTTTATTTTATGTAACGCTGGTTAATTTGGGTTGTTCTTATCACTTTTCTAAAATAATAGAAACTTTAAATCGTGAAACGTGAAACAACCATGTTTGCATTTTCTTATACTGCCTCTAGCATACAATTAAGTTTTCTCTGAAACTAGTCGGTAGAGTTGGATAAAATTATCAATATTAGTTTTATTTTATGTAACGCTGGTTAATTTGGGTTGTACTTATCACTTTTCTAAAATAATAGAAACTTTAAATCGTGAAACGTGAAACAACCATGTTTGCATTTTCTTATACTGCCTCTAGCATACCATTAAGGTTTTCTCTGAAACTAGTCGGTAGAGTTGGATAAAATTATCAATATTAGTTATATTTTATGTAACGCTGGTTAATTTGGGTTGTACTTATCACTTTTCTAAAATAATAGAAACTTTAAATCGTGAAACGTGAATCAACCATGTTTGCATTTTCTTATATTAGTTCTAGCATACCATTAAGTTTTCTTTGAAACTAGTCGGTAGAGTTGGCTAAAATTATCAATATTAGTTTTATTTTATGTAACGCTGGTTAATTTGGGTTGTTCTTATCACTTTTCTAAAATGATAGAAACTTTAAATCGTGAAACGTGAAACAACCATGTTTGCATTTTCTTATATTAGTTCTAGCATACAATTAAGTTTTCTATGAAACTAGTCGGTAGAGTTGGATAAAATTATCAATATTAGTTTTATTTTATGTAACGCTGGTTAATTTGGGTTGTTTTAATCATTTTTCTAAAATAATAGCAACTTGAAATCGTGAAACGTAAAACAACCATGTTTGCGTTGTCTCATACTGCCTCTAGCATACTATTAAGGTTTTCTCTGCAACTAGTCGGTAGAGTTGGATAAAATTATCAATATTAGTTTTATTATATGTAACGCTGGTTAATTTGGATTGTTTTAATCACTTTTCTAAAATAATAGAAACTTTAAATCGTGAAACGTGAATCAACTATGTTTGCATTTTCTTATATTAGTTCTAGCATACAATTAAGTTTTCTCTGAAACTAGTCGGTAGAGTTGGATAAAATTATCAATATTAGTTTTATTTTATGTAACGCTGGTTAATTTGGGTTGTTCTTATCACTTTTCTAAAATAATAGAAACTTTAAATCGTGAAACGTGAAACAACCATGTTTGCATTTTCTTATACTGCCTCTAGCATACCATTAAGGTTTTCTCTGAAACTAGTCGGTAGAGTTGGATAAAATTATCAATATTAGTTATATTTTATGTAACGCTGGTTAATTTGGGTTGTACTTATCACTTTTCTAAAATAATAGAAACTTTAAATCGTGAAACGTGAATCAACCATGTTTGCATTTTCTTATATTAGTTCTAGCATACCATTAAGTTTTCTTTGAAACTAGTCGGTAGAGTTGGCTAAAATTATCAATATTAGTTTTATTTTATGTAACGCTGGTTAATTTGGGTTGTTCTTATCACTTTTCTAAAATGATAGAAACTTTAAATCGTGAAACGTGAAACAACCATGTTTGCATTTTCTTATATTAGTTCTAGCATACAATTAAGTTTTCTATGAAACTAGTCGGTAGAGTTGGATAAAATTATCAATATTAGTTTTATTTTATGTAACGCTGGTTAATTTGGGTTGTTTTAATCATTTTTCTAAAATAATAGCAACTTGAAATCGTGAAACGTAAAACAACCATGTTTGCGTTGTCTCATACTGCCTCTAGCATACTATTAAGGTTTTCTCTGCAACTAGTCGGTAGAGTTGGATAAAATTATCAATATTAGTTTTATTATATGTAACGCTGGTTAATTTGGATTGTTTTAATCACTTTTCTAAAATAATAGAAACTTTAAATCGTGAAACGTGAATCAACTATGTTTGCATTTTCTTATATTAGTTCTAGCATACAATTAAGTTTTCTCTGAAACTAGTCGGTAGAGTTGGATAAAATTATCAATATTAGTTTTATTTTATGTAACGCTGGTTAATTTGGATTGTTTTAATCACTTTTCTAAAATAATAGAAACTTTAAATCGTGAAACGTGAATCAACTATGTTTGCATTTTCTTATATTAGTTCTAGCATACAATTAAGTTTTCTCTGAAACTAGTCGGTAGAGTTGGATAAAATTATCAATATTAGTTTTATTTTATGTAACGCTGGTTAATTTGGGTTGTGCTTATCACTTTTCTAAAATAATAGAAACTTTAAATCGTGAAACGTGAAACAACCATGATTGCATTTTCTTATATTAGTTCTAGCATACAATTAACTTTTCTCTGAAAATAGTCGGTAGAGTTGGATAAAATTATCAATATTAGTTTTATTTTATGTAACGCTGGTTAATTTGGGTTGTGCTTATCACTTTTCTAAAATAATAGAAACTTTAAATCGTGAAACGTGAATCAACTTTGTTTGCATTTTCTTATATTAGTTCTAGCATACCATTAAGGTTTTCTCTGAAACTAGTCGGTAGAGTTGGATAAAATTATCAATATTATCTATATTTTATGTAACGCTGGTTAATTTGGGTTGTTCTTATCACTTTTCTAAAATAATAGAAACTTTAAATCGTGAAACGTGAATCAACCATGTTTGCATTTTCTTATATTAGTTCTAGCATACCATTAAGTTTTCTTTGAAACTAGTCGGTAGAGTTGGCTAAAATTATCAATATTAGTTTTATTTTATGTAACGCTGGTTAATTTGGGTTGTTCTTATCACTTTTCTAAAATGATAGAAACTTTAAATCGTGAAACGTGAAACAACCATGTTTGCATTTTCTTATATTAGTTCTAGCATACAATTAAGTTTTCTATGAAACTAGTCGGTAGAGTTGGATAAAATTATCAATATTTTTTTTATGTTATGTAACGCTGGTTAATTTGGGTTGTTTTAATCATTTTTCTAAAATAATAGCAACTTGAAATCGTGAAACGTAAAACAACCATGTTTGCGTTGTCTCATACTGCCTCTAGCATACTATTAAGGTTTTCTCTGCAACTAGTCGGTAGAGTTGGATAAAATTATCAATATTAGTTTTATTATATGTAACGCTGGTTAATTTGGATTGTTTTAATCACTTTTCTAAAATAATAGAAACTTTAAATCGTGAAACGTGAATCAACTATGTTTGCATTTTCTTATATTAGTTCTAGCATACAATTAAGTTTTCTCTGAAACTAGTCGGTAGAGTTGGATAAAATTATCAATATTAGTTTTATTTTATGTAACGCTGGTTAATTTGGGTTGTGCTTATCACTTTTCTAAAATAATAGAAACTTTAAATCGTGAAACGTGAAACAACTTTGTTTGCATTTTCTTATATTAGTTCTAGCATACAATTAAGTTTTCTCTGAAACTAGTCGGTAGAGTTGGATAAAATTATCAATATTAGTTTTATTTTATGTAACGCTGGTTAATTTGGGTTGTTCTTATCACTTTTCTAAAATAATAGAAACTTTAAATCGTGAAACGTGAAACAACCATGTTTGCATTTTCTTATACTGCCTCTAGCATACCATTAAGTTTTCTCTGAAACTAGTCGGTATAGTTGGATAAAATTATCAATATTATCTATATTTTATGTAACGCTGGTTAATTTGGGTTGTTCTTATCACTTTTCTAAAATAATAGAAACTTGATATCGTGAAAATATGAAACAACCATGTTTGCATTTTCTTATATTAGTTCTAGCATACTATTAAGTTTTCTTTGAAACTAGTCGGTAGAGTTGGCAAAGTTATCAATATTAGCTTTATTTTATGTAACGCTGATTAATTTGGTCCGTTCTTATCACTTTTCGAAAATAATAGGAACTTTAAATCGCGAAACTTGAAACAACAACATGAATCAACCATGTTTACATTTTCTTATATTAGTTCTAGCATACCATTAAGGTTTTCTCTGAAACTAGTCGGTATAGTTGGATAAAATTATCAATATTAGTTTTATTTTATGTAAAACTAATTAATTTGTGTTGTTCTTATCACTTTTCTAAAATAATAGAAACTTTAAATCGTGAAACGTGAAACAACAATGTTTGCATTTTCTTATATTAGTTCTAGCATACAATTAAATTTTCTCTGAAACTAGTCGGTAGAGTTGGCTAAAATTATCAATATTAGCTTTATTTTATGTAAAACTGATTAATTTGTGTTGTTCTTATAACTTTTCTAAAATAATAGAAACTTTAAATCGTGAAACGTGAAACAACAATGTTTGCATTTTCTTATATTAGTTCTAGCATACAATTAAATGTTCTCTGAAACTAGTCGGTAGAGTTGGCTAAAATTATCAATATTAGCTTTATTTTATGTAACGCTGATTAATTTGGTCCGTTCTTATCACTTTTCGATAATAATAGGAACTTTAAATCGTGAAACTTAAAACAACAACATGAATCAACCATGTTTGCATTTTCTTATATTAGTTCTAGCATACCATTAAGGTTTTCTCTGAAACTAGTCGGTATAGTTGGATAAAATTATCAATATTAGTTATATTTTATGTAACGCTGGTTAATTTGGGCCGTTCTTATCACTTTTCTAAAATAATAGCAACTTTAACCCTAGGATGCATAACCAAAAATTCTACACTTTTGCATAAACCGGGTATATTTATACCCAGAGATAAAATTTCAACTAACTTCCTTAATTCTTAAGATAATTAGACCGGACTAGTTACGTTTTCTGGCTATTTCTTATATCTTTCAAGCACCGCACATTTGGTAATCCTATTCCAAACCGTTTTTAAGATATTCCCAAATAACCCATTGTTGAAACACAAAAATATGTCAGCCAAGAGGTTTTTCATAGATATCACTTTAAACCATACGCTTAGAACTTCCAAATGATAATAAATCGTTTGGTAATAAAATTTTACAATGATTCAAGTATCTGAACATAATTGGCCATCGTCTGGTTCTTGAGCATTACCTTAAAAAAGTATTCAGATCCATTTTTTTAATACAAAAAGAAATAAAATAAAATTTAAATGCAAATTGACCATTAAAAATGTTCTATATTTTTATTTAATCGTGAATAACTTCGAAAGTATTAGAAATATCACATGGAATTGTATGTCAAACGAAAGCTAAATAATGTAGCAAGTTTTTAAGCAAGTTGGACGGACATTTATAAAAGGTGTCTTTTCGAGATATGGTACCCTAAACTTTAGAGAACAAAAAATAAGATTTATTTTTTACACACATTTCTTTAAATATCTAGAGAACCGATTGTCCGATCTACATGATTTTTAATGTAATTTATAGACGATTTAATGCTAATGCTAATAGTGTATCTGATCTTTCAATTACAATAACCAGTTGTGGTGATAAGTGCTCCAGAGTCGCGAAAAACATGAAAATCTCCAAAAATCGGTATGTTTTTCGCTAAATTCCTCTACGAAGCCAAATGGAACAAAATTTTTGAGAATGTTTTCGACTCCAAATGAGCCACAGGACCTAAAAACTGCATATTGTTGTCGATCCCCGGCAAACCCTGTATAATACAATTATTTTTAATCATGGGCATAATTATACCTAGAATATGCAAATCCGCGATGTCTTTCCAAAACAAGAATGGCTATGATTCTGAACACTTTGTTTGTAAGTCCATTACAGAATTTTAGATAGAATTGAATATTCGAAGATGTCACCAAAGGACATAGGCAAAAGTAAAAAAATAAAGTTTTTACAGCACTTTTAAAATCTAATGGGTATTAAAATACCCATATATGCATCCTAGGGTTAAATCGTGAAACGTGAAACAACAATGTTTGCATTTTCTTATATTAGTTCTAGTATACCATTAAGTTATTTCTGAAACTAGTCGGCAGAGTTGGATAAAATTATCAATATTAGTTATATTTCATGTAACGCTGGTTAATTTGGTCCGTTCTTATCACTTTTCTAAAATAATAGCAACTTTAAATCGTGAAACGAGAAATAACCATGTTTGCATTTTCGTATATTAGTTCTAGCATACAATTAAGTTTTCTCTGAAACTAGTCGGTATAGTTGGATAAAATTATCAATATTATCTATATTTTATGTAACGCTGGTTAATTTGGGTTGTTCTTATCACTTTTCTAAAATAATAGAAACTTTAAATCGTGAAACGTGAATCAACCATGTTTGCATTTTCTTATATTAGTTCTAGCATACCATTAAGTTTTCTTTGAAACTAGTCGGTAGAGTTGGCTAAAATTATCAATATTAGTTTTATTTTATGTAACGCTGGTTAATTTGGGTTGTTCTTATCACTTTTCTAAAATAATAGAAACTTTAAATCGTGAAACGTGAAACAACCATGTTTGCATTTTCTTATATTAGTTCTAGCATACCATTAAGTTTTCTTTGAAACTAGTCGGTAGAGTTGGATAAAATTATCAATATTAGTTTAATTATATGTAACGCTGGTTAATTTGGATTGTTTTAATCACTTTTCTAAAATAATAGCAACTTCAAATCGTGAAACGTAAAATAACAATGTTTGCGTTTTCTTATACTGCCTCTAGCACACCATTAAGGTTTTCTCTGAAACTAGTCGGTAGAGTTGGATAAAATTATCAATATTAGTTTTATTTTATGTAACGCTGGTTAATTTGGATTGTTTTAATCACTTTTCTAAAATAATAGAAACTTTAAATCGTGAAACGTGAATCAACTATGTTTGCATTTTCTTATATTAGTTCTAGCATACAATTAAGTTTTCTCTGAAACTAGTCGGTAGAGTTGGATAAAATTATCAATATTAGTTTTATTTTATGTAACGCTGGTTAATTTGGGTTGTGCTTATCACTTTTCTAAAATAATAGAAACTTTAAATCGTGAAACGTGAATCAACTTTGTTTGCATTTTCTTATATTAGTTCTAGCATACAATTAAGTTTTCTCTGAAACTAGTCGGTAGAGTTGGATAAAATTATCAATATTAGTTTTATTTTATGTAACGCTGGTTAATTTGGGTTGTTCTTATCACTTTTCTAAAATAATAGAAACTTTAAATCGTGAAACGTGAAAGAACAATGTTTGCATTTTCTTATATTAGTTCTAGCATACCATTAAGGTTTTCTCTGAAACTAGTCGGTAGAGTTGGATAAAATTATCAATATTAGTTATATTTTATGTAAGGCTGGTTAATTTGGGTTGTACTTATCACTTTTCTAAAATAATAGAAACTTTAAATCGTGAAACGTGAAAAACCATGTTTGCATTTTCTTATATTAGTTCTAGCCTACAATTAAATTTTCTCTGAAACTAGTCGGTAGAGTTGGATAAAATTATCAATATTAGTTTTATTTTATGTAACGCTGGTTAATTTGGGTTGTTCTTATCACTTTTCTAAAATAATAGAAACTTTAAATCGTGAAACGTGAAACAACCATGTTTGCATTTTCTTATACTGCCTCTAGCATACCATTAAGTTTTCTCTGAAACTAGTCGGTATAGTTGGATAAAATTATCAATATTATCTATATTTTATGTAACGCTGGTTAATTTGGGTTGTTCTTATCACTTTTCTAAAATAATAGAAACTTGATATCGTGAAAATATGAAACAACCATGTTTGCATTTTCTTATATTAGTTCTAGCATACTATTAAGTTTTCTTTGAAACTAGTCGGTAGAGTTGGCAAAGTTATCAATATTAGCTTTATTTTATGTAACGCTGATTAATTTGGTCCGTTCTTATCACTTTTCGAAAATAATAGGAACTTTAAATCGCGAAACTTGAAACAACAACATGAATCAACCATGTTTGCATTTTCTTATATTAGTTCTAGCATACCATTAAGGTTTTCTCTGAAACTAGTCGGTATAGTTGGATAAAATTATCAATATTAGTTTTATTTTATGTAAAACTAATTAATTTGTGTTGTTCTTATCACTTTTCTAAAATAATAGAAACTTTAAATCGTGAAACGTGAAACAACAATGTTTGCATTTTCTTATATTAGTTCTAGCATACAATTAAATTTTCTCTGAAACTAGTCGGTAGAGTTGGCTAAAATTATCAATATTAGCTTTATTTTATGTAACGCTGATTAATTTGGTCCGTTCTTATCACTTTTCGATAATAATAGGAACTTTAAATCGTGAAACTTGAAACAACAACATGAATCAACCATGTTTGCATTTTCTTATATTAGTTCTAGCATACCATTAAGGTTTTCTCTGAAACTAGTCGGTATAGTTGGATAAAATTATCAATATTAGTTTTATTTTATGTAAAACTGATTAATTTGTGTTGTTCTTATCACTTTTCTAAAATAATAGAAACTTTAAATCGTGAAACGTGAAACAACAATGTTTGCATTTTCTTATATTAGTTCTAGCATACAATTAAATTTTCTCTGAAACTAGTCGGTAGAGTTGGCTAAAATTATCAATATTAGTTTTATTTTATGTAACGCTGGTTAATTTGGGTTGTTCTTATCACTTTTCTAAAATAATAGAAACTTTAAATCGTGAAACGTGAAACAACCATGTTTGCATTTTCTTATATTAGTTCTAGCATACAATTAAGTTTTCTCTGAAACTAGTCGGTAGAGTTGGATAAAATTATCAATATTAGTTATATTTTATGTAACGCTGGTTAATTTGGTCCGTTCTTATCACTTTTCTAAAATAATAGAAACTTTAAATCGTGAAACGTGAATCAACCATGTTTGCATTTTCTTATATTAGTTCTAGCATACCATTAAGTTTTCTTTGAAACTAGTCGGTAGAGTTGGCTAAAATTATCAATATTAGTTTTATTTTATGTAACGCTGGTTAATTTGGGTTGTTCTTATCACTTTTCTAAAATAATAGAAACTTTAAATCGTGAAACGTGAAACAACCATGTTTGCATTTTCTTATATTAGTTCTAGCATACCATTAAGTTTTCTTTGAAACTAGTCGGTAGAGTTGGCTAAAATTATCAATATTAGTTTTATTTTATGTAACGCTGGTTAATTTGGGTTGTTCTTATCACTTTTCTAAAATAATAGAAACTTTAAATCGTGAAACGTAAATCAACCATGATTGCATTTTCTTATTTTAGTTCTAGCATTCCATTAAGTTTTCTTTGAAACAAGTCGGTGGAGTTGGCTAAAATTATCAATATTAGTTACATGTTATATCACGCAGGTTAATTTGGGTTGTGCTTATCACTTTTCTAACATAATAGAAACTTTATATCGTGAAAATATGAAACAACAATGTTTGCATTTTCTTATATTAGTTCTAGCATACTATTAAGTTTTCTTTGAAACTAGTCGGTAGAGTTGGCAAAGTTATCAATATTAGCTTTATTTTATGTAACGCTGATTAATTTGGTCCGTTCTTATCACTTTTCGAAAATAATAGGAACTTTAAATCGCGAAACTTGAAACAACAACATGAATCAACCATGTTTGCATTTTCTTATATTAGTTCTAGCATACCATTAAGGTTTTCTCTGAAACTAGTCGGTATAGTTGGATAAAATTATCAATATTAGTTTTATTTTATGTAAAACTAATTAATTTGTGTTGTTCTTATCACTTTTCTAAAATAATAGAAACTTTAAATCGTGAAACGTGAAACAACAATGTTTGCATTTTCTTATATTAGTTCTAGCATACAATTAAATTTTCTCTGAAACTAGTCGGTAGAGTTGGCTAAAATTATCAATATTAGCTTTATTTTATGTAACGCTGATTAATTTGGTCCGTTCTTATCACTTTTCGATAATAATAGGAACTTTAAATCGTGAAACTTGAAACAACAACATGAATCAACCATGTTTGCATTTTCTTATATTAGTTCTAGCATACCATTAAGGTTTTCTCTGAAACTAGTCGGTATAGTTGGATAAAATTATCAATATTAGTTTTATTTTATGTAAAACTGATTAATTTGTGTTGTTCTTATCACTTTTCTAAAATAATAGAAACTTTAAATCGTGAAACGTGAAACAACAATGTTTGCATTTTCTTATATTAGTTCTAGCATACAATTAAATTTTCTCTGAAACTAGTCGGTAGAGTTGGCTAAAATTATCAATATTAGTTTTATTTTATGTAACGCTGGTTAATTTGGGTTGTTCTTATCACTTTTCTAAAATAATAGAAACTTTAAATCGTGAAACGTGAAACAACCATGTTTGCATTTTCTTATATTAGTTCTAGCATACAATTAAATTTTCTCTGAAACTAGTCGGTAGAGTTGGCTAAAATTATCAATATTAGTTTTATTTTATGTAACGCTGGTTAATTTGGGTTGTTCTTATCACTTTTCTAAAATAATAGAAACTTTAAATCGTGAAACGTGAATCAACCATGTTTGCATTTTCTTATATTAGTTCTAGCATACCATTAAGTTTTCTTTGAAACTAGTCGGTAGAGTTGGATAAAATTATCAATATTAGTTTTATTTTATGTAACGCTGGTTAATTTGGGTTGTTCTTATCACTTTTCTAAAATGATTATTAATTTTTCGCTATACAACCAACAATTTGGTTTTAGCGTCCAACAACAGCCTTCTGTTATTAGTTACTTAATTTGTGGCTTTTACGGTGTCGGTAATTAGCCGTACGACCAACCGCAAGCGGAATATACAACTCTGTGTTAAAATTCAGATTCGAAAAATAACCGAAAACACAAAACATATTTTATGCATTCAGTAGGATTCGAACCCACGACCCCAAAATTTCGTTAGAATTTTTAGATTGGCATTTTTTTTAACATTTACACCAAAGAGTTCTAAAATGATAGAAACTTTAAATCGTGAAACGTGAAACAACCATGTTTGCATTTTCTTATATTAGTTCTAGCATACAATTATGTTTTCTCTGAAACTAGTCGGTAGAGTTGGATAAAATTATCAATATTAGTTACATTTTATATCACGCAGGTTAATTTGGGTTGTGCTTATCACTTTTCTAACATAATAGAAACTTTATATCGTGAAAATATGAAACAACCATGTTTGCATTTTCTTATATTAGTTCTAGCATACTATTAAGTTTTCTTTGAAACTAGTCGGTAGAGTTGGCAAAGTTATCAATATTAGCTTTATTTTATGTAACGCTGATTAATTTGGTCCGTTCTTATCACTTTTCGAAAATAATAGGAACTTTAAATCGTGAAACTTGAAACAACAACATGAATCAACCATGTTTGCATTTTCTTATATTAGTTCTAGCATACCATTAAGGTTTTCTCTGAAACTAGTCGGTATAGTTGGATAAAATTATCAATATTAGTTTTATTTTATGTAAAACTGATTAATTTGTGTTGTTCTTATCACTTTTCTAAAATAATAGAAACTTTAAATCGTGAAACGTGAAACAACAATGTTTGCATTTTCTTATATTAGTTCTAGCATACAATTAAGTTTTCTCTGAAACTAGTCGGTAGAGTTGGCTAAAATTATCAATATTAGCTTTATTTTATGTAACGCTGATTAATTTGGTCCGTTCTTATCACTTTTCGATAATAATAGGAACTTTGAATCGTGAAACTTGAAACAACAACATGAATCAACCATGTTTGCATTTTCTTATATTAGTTCTAGCATACCATTAAGGTTTTCTCTGAAACTAGTCGGTATAGTTGGATAAAATTATCAATATTAGTTTTATTTTATGTAAAACTGATTAATTAGTGTTGTTCTTATCACTTTTCTAAAATAATAGAAACTTTAAATCGTGAAACGTGAAACAACAATGTTTGCATTTTCTTATATTAGTTCTAGCATACAATTAAGTTTTCTCTGAAACTAGTCGGTAGAGTTGGATAAAATTATCAATATTAGTTATATTTTATGTAACGCTGGTTAATTTGGTCCGTTCTTATCACTTTTCTAATATCAACTTTAAATCGTGAAACGTAAAACAACAGTGTTTGCGTTTTCTTATATTAGTTCTAGCATACCATTAAGTTTTCTTTGAAACTAGTCGGTATAGTTAGATAAAATTATCAACATTTGTATAATTTATGTAACGCTGGTGAATTTGGGTTGTTCTTATCACTTTTCTAAAATAATAGAAACTTTAAATCGTGAAACGTGAAACAACTATGTTTGCATTTTCTTATATTATTTCTAGCATACAATTAAGTGTTCTCTGAAACTAGTTGGTAGAGTTGGATAAAATTATCAATATTTTTTTTATTTTATGTAACGCTGGTTAATTTGGGTTGTTTTAATCATTTTTCTAAAATAATAGCAACTTGAAATCGTGAAACGTAAAACAACCATGTTTGCGTTTTCTCATACTGCCTCTAGCATACTATTAAGGTTTTCTCTGCAACTAGTCGGTAGAGTTGGATAAAATTATCAATATTAGTTTTATTATATGTAACGCTGGTTAATTTGGATTGTTTTAATCAATTTTCTAAAATAATAGCAACTTCAAATCGTGAAACGTAAAATAACAATGTTTGCGTTTTCTTATACTGCCTATAGCACACCATTAAGGTTTTCTCTGAAACTAGTCGGTAGAGTTGGATAAAATTAACGATATTAGTTATATTTTATGTAACGCTGATTAATTTGTGTTGTTCTTATCACTTTTCTAAAATAATAGAAACTTTAAATCGTGAAACGTGAAACAACAATGTTTGCATTTTCTTATATTAGTTCTAGCATACAATTAAGTTTTCTCTGAAACTAGTCGGTAGAGTTGGCTAAAATTATCAATATTAGTTATATTTTATGTAACTCTGATTAATTTGGGTTGTACTTATCACTTTTCTAAAATAATAGAAACTTTAAATCGTGAAACGTGAATCAACTATGTTTGCATTTTCTTATATTAGTTCTAGCATACAATTAAGTTTTCTCTGAAACTAGTCGGTATAGTTGGATAAAATTATCAATATTAGTTTTATTTTATGTAACGCTGGTTAATTTGGGTTGTTCTTATCACTTTTCTAAAATAATAGAAACTTTAAATCGTGAAACGTGAAACAACCATGTTTGCATTTTCTTATACTGCCTCTAGCATACCATTAAGGTTTTCTCTGAAACTAGTCGGTAGAGTTGGATAAAATTATCAATATTAGTTATATTTTATGTAACGCTGGTTAATTTGGGTTGTACTTATCACTTTTCTAAAATAATAGAAACTTTAAATCGTGAAACGTGAATCAACTATGTTTGCATTTTCTTATATTAGTTCTAGCATACCATTAAGGTTTTCTCTGAAACTAGTCGGTAGAGTTGGATAAAATTATCAATATTAGTTTTATTTTATGTAAAACTGATTAATTTGTGTTGTTCTTATCACTTTTCTAAAATAATAGAAACTTTAAATCGTGAAACGTGAAACAACAATGTTTGCATTTTCTTATATTAGTTCTAGCATACAATTAAGTTTTCTCTGAAACTAGTCGGTAGAGTTGGCTAAAATTATCAATATTAGCTTTATTTTATGTAACGCTGATTAATTTGGTCCGTTCTTATCACTTTTCGATAATAATAGGAACTTTAAATCGTGAAACTTGAAACAACAACATGAATCAACCATGTTTGCATTTTCTTATATTAGTTCTAGCATACCATTAAGGTTTTCTCTGAAACTAGTCGGTATAGTTGGATAAAATTATCAATATTAGTTTTATTTTATGTAAAACTGATTAATTAGTGTTGTTCTTATCACTTTTCTAAAATAATAGAAACTTTAAATCGTGAAACGTGAAACAACAATGTTTGCATTTTCTTATATTAGTTCTAGCATACAATTAAGTTTTCTCTGAAACTAGTCGGTAGAGTTGGATAAAATTATCAATATTAGTTATATTTTATGTAACGCTGGTTAATTTGGTCCGTTCTTATCACTTTTCTAACAGCAACTTTAAATCGTGAAACGTAAAACAACAGTGTTTGCGTTTTCTTATATTAGTTCTAGCATACCATTAAGTTTTCTTTGAAACTAGTCGGTATAGTTGGATAAAATTATCAACATTTGTTTAAATACAATTAAGTGTTCTCTGAAACTAGTTGGTAGAGTTGGATAAAATTATGAATATTTTTTTTATTTTATGTAACGCTGGTTAATTTGGGTTGTTTTAATCATTTTTCTAAAATAATAGCAACTTGAAATCGTCAAACATAAAACAACCATGTTTGCGTTTTCTCATACTGCCTCTAGCATACTATTAAGGTTTTCTCTGCAACTAGTCGGTAGAGTTGGATAAAATTATCAATATTAGTTTTATTATATGTAACGCTGATTAATTTGTGTTGTTCTTATCACTTTTCTAAAATAATAGAAACTTTAAATCGTGAAACAAGAAACAACAATGTTTGCATTTTCTTATATTAGTTCTAGCATACAATTAAGTTTTCTCTGAAACTAGTCGGTAGAGTTGGCTAAAATTATCAATATTAGTTATATTTTATGTAACTCTGATTAATTTGGGTTGTACTTATCACTTTTCTAAAATAATAGAAACTTTAAATCGTGAAACGTGAATCAACTATGTTTGCATTTTCTTATATTAGTTCTAGCATACAATTAAGTTTTCTCTGAAACTAGTCGGTATAGTTGGATAAAATTATCAATATTAGTTTTATTTTATGTAACGCTGGTTAATTTGGGTTGTTCTTATCACTTTTCTAAAATAATAGAAACTGTAAATCGTGAAACGTGAAACAACCATGTTTGCATTTTCTTATACTGCCTCTAGCATACCATTAAGGTTTTCTCTGAAACTAGTCGGTAGAGTTGGATAAAATTATCAATATTTGTTATATTTTATGTAACGCTGGTTAATTTGGGTTGTACTTATCACTTTTCTAAAATAATAGAAACTTTAAATCGTGAAACGTGAAACAACCATGTTTGCATTTTCTTATATTAGTTCTAGCATACAATTAACTTTTCTCTGAAACTAGTCGGTAGAGTTGGATAAAATTATCAATATTAGTTTTATTTTATGTAACGCTGGTTAATTTGGGTTGTGCTTATCACTTCTAAAATAATAGAAACTTTAAATCGTGAAACGTGAATCAACTTTGTTTGCATTTTCTTATATTAGTTCTAGCATACAATTAAGTTTTCTCTGAAACTAGTCGGTAGAGTTGGATAAAATTATCAATATTAGTTTTATTTTATGTAACGCTGGTTAATTTGGGTTGTTCTTATCACTTTTCTAAAATAATAGAAACTTTAAATCGTGAAACGTGAAAGAACAATGTTTGCATTTTCTTATATTAGTTCTAGCATACCATTAAGGTTTTCTCTGAAACTAGTCGGTAGAGTTGGATAAAATTATCAATATTAGTTATATTTTATGTAAGGCTGGTTAATTTGGGTTGTACTTATCACTTTTCTAAAATAATAGAAACTTTAAATCGTGAAACGTGAAAAACCATGTTTGCATTTTCTTATATTAGTTCTAGCCTACAATTAAATTTTCTCTGAAACTAGTCGGTAGAGTTGGCTAAAATTATCAATATTAGTTTTATTTTATGTAACGCTGGTTAATTTGGGTTGTTCTTATCACTTTTCTAAAATAATAGAAACTTTAAATCGTGAAACGTGAAACAACCATGTTTGCATTTTCGTATACTGCCTCTAGCATACCATTAAGTTTTCTCTGAAACTAGTCGGCAGAGTTGGATAAAATTATCAATATTAGTTATATTTCATGTAACGCTGGTTAATTTGACCCGTTCTTATCACTTTTCTAAAATAATAGCAATTTTAAATCGTGGAACGAGAAATAACCATGTTTGCATTTTCGTATATTAGTTCTAGCATACCAATAAGTTTTCTCTGAAACTAGTCGGCAGAGTTGGATAAAATTATCAATATTAGTTTTATTTTATGTAACGCTGGTTAATTTGGGTTGTTCTTATCACTTTTCTAAAATAATAGAAACTTTAAATCGTGAAACGTGGATCAACAATGTTTGCATTTTCTTATATTAGTTCTAGCATACAATTAAGTTTTTCTCTGAAACTAGTCGGTAGAGTTGGTTAAAATTATAAATATTAGTTTAATTTTATGAAACGCTGGTTAATTTGGTCCGTTTTTATCAGTTTTCTAAAATAATAGCAACTTTAAATCGTGAAACGTGAAACAACTATGTTTGCATCTTCTTATATTAGTTCTAGCATACCATTAAGGTTTTCTCTGAAACTAGTCGGTAGAGTTGGCTAAAATTATCAATATTAGTTATATTTTAGGTAACGCTAGTTAATTTGGGTTGTACTTATGACTTTTCTAAAATAATAGCAAATTCAAATCGTGAAACGTAAAACAACAAAGTTTGCGTTTTCTTATACTGCCTCTAGCATACCATTAAGGTTTTCTCTGAAACTAGTCGGTAGAGTATGATAAAATTATCAATATTAGTTATATTTTATGTAACGCTGATAAATTTGGGTTGTACTTATCACTTTTCTAAAATAATAGAAACTTTAAATCGTGAAACGTGAAAAACCATGTTTGCATTTTCTTATATTAGTTCTAGCCTACAATTAAATTTTCTCTGAAACTAGTCGGTAGAGTTGGATAAAATTATCAATATTAGTTTTATTTTATGTAACGCTGGTTAATTTGGGTTGTTCTTATCACTTTTCTAAAATAATAGAAACTTTAAATCGTGAAACGTGAAACAACCATGTTTGCATTTTCTTATACTGCCTCTAGCATACCATTAAGTTTTCTCTGAAACTAGTCGGTATAGTTGGATAAAATTATCAATATTATCTATATTTTATGTAACGCTGGTTAATTTGGGTTGTTCTTATCACTTTTCTAAAATAATAGAAACTTTAAATCGTGATACGTGAATCAACCATGTTTGCATTTTCTTATATTAGTTCTAGCATACCATTAAGTTTTCTTTGAAACTAGTCGGTAGAGTTGGCTAAAATTATCAATATTAGTTTTATTTTATGTAACGCTGGTTAATTTGGGTTGTTCTTATCACTTTTCTAAAATGATTATTAATTTTTCGCTATACAACCAACAATTTGGTTTTAGCGTCCAACAACAGCCTTCTGTTATTAGTTACTTAATTTGTGGCTTTTACGGTGTCGGTAATTAGCGTACGACCAACCGCAAGCGGAATATACAACTCTGTGTTAAAATTCAGATTCGAAAAATAACCGAAAACACAAAACATATTTTATGCATTCAGTAGGATTCGAACCCACGACCCCAAAATTTCGTTAGAATTTTTAGATTGGCATTTTTTTTAACATTTACACCAAAGAGTTCTAAAATGATAGAAACTTTAAATCGTGAAACGTGAAACAACCATGTTTGCATTTTCTTATATTAGTTCTAGCATACAATTATGTTTTCTATGAAACTAGTCGGTAGAGTTGGATAAAATTATCAATATTAGTTACATTTTATATCACGCAGGTTAATTTGGGTTGTGCTTATCACTTTTCTAAAATAATAGAAACTTTAAATCGTGAAACGTGAAAGAACAATGTTTGCATTTTCTTATATTAGTTCTAGCATACCATTAAGGTTTTCTCTGAAACTAGTCGGTAGAGTTGGATAAAATTATCAATATTAGTTATATTTTATGTAAGGCTGGTTAATTTGGGTTGTACTTATCACTTTTCTAAAATAATAGAAACTTTAAATCGTGAAACGTGAAAAACCATGTTTGCATTTTCTTATATTAGTTCTAGCCTACAATTAAATTTTCTCTGAAACTAGTCGGTAGAGTTGGCTAAAATTATCAATATTAGCTTTATTTTATGTAACGCTGATTAATTTGGTCCGTTCTTATCACTTTTCGATAATAATAGGAACTTTAAATCGTGAAACTTGAAACAACAACATGAATCAACCATGTTTGCATTTTCTTATATTAGTTCTAGCATACCATTAAGGTTTTCTCTGAAACTAGTCGGTATAGTTGGATAAAATTATCAATATTAGTTTTATTTTATGTAAAACTGATTAATTAGTGTTGTTCTTATCACTTTTCTAAAATAATATAAACTTTAAATCGTGAAACGTGAAACAACAATGTTTGCATTTTCTTATATTAGTTCTAGCATACAATTAAGTTTTCTCTGAAACTAGTCGGTAGAGTTGGATAAAATTATCAATATTAGTTATATTTTATGTAACGCTGGTTAATTTGGTCCGTTCTTATCACTTTTCTAATATCAACTTTAAATCGTGAAACGTAAAACAACAGTGTTTGCGTTTTCTTATATTAGTTCTAGCATACCATTAAGTTTTCTTTGAAACTAGTCGGTATAGTTAGATAAAATTATCAACATTTGTATATTTTATGTAACGCTGGTGAATTTGGGTTGTTCTTATCACTTTTCTAAAATAATAGAAACTTTAAATCGTGAAACGTGAAACAACTATGTTTGCATTTTCTTATATTATTTCTAGCATACAATTAAGTGTTCTCTGAAACTAGTTGGTAGAGTTGGATAAAATTATCAATATTAGTTATATTTTTTTTATTTTATGTAACGCTGGTTAATTTGGGTTGTTTTAATCATTTTTCTAAAATAATAGCAACTTGAAATCGTGAAACGTAAAACAACCATGTTTGCATTTTCTTATATTAGTTCTAGCATACAATTAAGTTTTCTCTGAAACTAGTCGGTAGAGTTGGATAAAATTATCAATATTAGTTTTATTTTATGTAACGCTGGTTAATTTGGGTTGTTCTTATCACTTTTCTAAAATAATAGAAACTTTAAATCGTGAAACGTGAAACAACCATGTTTGCATTTTCGTATACTGCCTCTAGCATACCATTAAGGTTTTCTCTGAAACTAGTCGGTAGAGTTGGATAAAATTATCAATATTTGTTATATTTTATGTAACGCTGGTTAATTTGGGTTGTACCTATCACTTTTCTAAAATAATAGAAACTTTAAATCGTGAAACGTGAAACAACCATGATTGCATTTTCTTATATTAGTTCTAGCATACAATTAACTTTTCTCTGAAACTAGTCGGTAGAGTTGGATAAAATTATCAATATTAGTTTTATTTTATGTAACGCTGGTTAATTTGGGTTGTGCTTATCACTTTTCTAAAATAATAGAAACTTTAAATCGTGAAACGTGAATCAACTTTGTTTGCATTTTCTTATATTAGTTCTAGCATACAATTAAGTTTTCTCTGAAACTAGTCGGTAGAGTTGGATAAAATTATCAATATTAGTTTTATTTTATGTAACGCTGGTTAATTTGGGTTGTTCTTATCACTTTTCTAAAATAATAGAAACTTTAAATCGTGAAACGTGAAAGAACAATGTTTGCATTTTCTTATATTAGTTCTAGCATACCATTAAGGTTTTCTCTGAAACTAGTCGGTAGAGTTGGATAAAATTATCAATATTAGTTATATTTTATGTAAGGATGGTTAATTTGGGTTGTACTTATCAATTTTCTAAAATAATAGAAACTTTAAATCGTGAAACGTGAAAAACCATGTTTGCATTTTCTTATATTAGTTCTAGCCTACAATTAAATTTTCTCTGAAACTAGTCGGTAGAGTTGGATAAAATTATCAATATTAGTTTTATTTTATGTAACGCTGGTTAATTTGGGTTGTTCTTATCACTTTTCTAAAATAATAGAAACTTTAAATCGTGAAACGTGAAACAACCATGTTTGCATTTTCTTATACTGCCTCTAGCATACCATTAAGTTTTCTCTGAAACTAGTCGGTATAGTTGGATAAAATTATCAATATTATCTATATTTTATGTAACGCTGGTTAATTTGGGTTGTTCTTATCACTTTTCTAAAATAATAGAAACTTTAAATCGTGAAACGTGAATCAACCATGTTTGCATTTTCTTATATTAGTTCTAGCATACCATTAAGTTTTCTTTGAAACTAGTCGGTAGAGTTGGCTAAAATTATCAATATTAGTTTTATTTTATGTAACGCTGGTTAATTTGGGTTGTTCTTATCACTTTTCTAAAATGATTATTAATTTTTCGCTATACAACCAACAATTTGGTTTTAGCGTCCAACAACAGCCTTCTGTTATTAGTTACTTAATTTGTGGCTTTTACGGTGTCGGTAATTAGCCGTACGACCAACCGCAAGCGGAATATACAACTCTGTGTTAAAATTCAGATTCGAAAAATAACCGAAAACACAAAACATATTTTATGCATTCAGTAGGATTCGAACCCACGACCCCAAAATTTCGTTAGAATTTTTAGATTGGCATTTTTTTTAACATTTACACCAAAGAGTTCTAAAATGATAGAAACTTTAAATCGTGAAACGTGAAACAACCATGTTTGCATTTTCTTATATTAGTTCTAGCATACAATTATGTTTTCTCTGAAACTAGTCGGTAGAGTTGGATAAAATTATCAATATTAGTTACATTTTATATCACGTAGGTTAATTTGGGTTGTGCTTATCACTTTTCTAACATAATAGAAACTTTATATCGTGAAAATATGAAACAACCATGTTTGCATTTTCTTATATTAGTTCTAGCATACTATTAAGTTTTCTTTGAAACTAGTCGGTAGAGTTGGCAAAGTTATCAATATTAGCTTTATTTTATGTAACGCTGATTAATTTGGTCCGTTCTTATCACTTTTCGAAAATAATAGGAACTTTAAATCGTGAAACTTGAAACAACAACATGAATCAACCATGTTTGCATTTTCTTATATTAGTTCTAGCATACCATTAAGGTTTTCTCTGAAACTAGTCGGTATAGTTGGATAAAATTATCAATATTAGTTTTATTTTATGTAAAACTGATTAATTTGTGTTGTTCTTATCACTTTTCTAAAATAATAGAAACTTTAAATCGTGAAACGTGAAACAACAATGTTTGCATTTTCTTATATTAGTTCTAGCATACAATTAAGTTTTCTCTGAAACTAGTCGGTAGAGTTTGCTAAAATTATCAATATTAGATTTATTTTATGTAACGCTGATTAATTTGGTCCGTTCTTATCACTTTTCGATAATAATAGGAACTTTGAATCGTGAAACTTGAAACAACAACATGAATCAACCATGTTTGCATTTTCTTATATTAGTTCTAGCATACCATTAAGGTTTTCTCTGAAACTAGTCGGTATAGTTGGATAAAATTATCAATATTAGTTTTATTTTATGTAAAACTGATTAATTAGTGTTGTTCTTATCACTTTTCTAAAATAATAGAAACTTTAAATCGTGAAACGTGAAACAACAATGTTTGCATTTTCTTATATTAGTTCTAGCATACAATTAAGTTTTCTCTGAAACTAGTCGGTAGAGTTGGATAAAATTATCAATATTAGTTATATTTTATGTAACGCTGGTTAATTTGGTCCGTTCTTATCACTTTTCTAATATCAACTTTAAATCGTGAAACGTAAAACAACAGTGTTTGCGTTTTCTTATATTAGTTCTAGCATACCATTAAGTTTTCTTTGAAACTAGTCGGTATAGTTAGATAAAATTATCAACATTTGTATAATTTATGTAACGCTGGTGAATTTGGGTTGTTCTTATCACTTTTCTAAAATAATAGAAACTTTAAATCGTGAAACGTGAAACAACTATGTTTGCATTTTCTTATATTATTTCTAGCATACAATTAAGTGTTCTCTGAAACTAGTTGGTAGAGTTGGATAAAATTATCAATATTTTTTTTATTTTATGTAACGCTGGTTAATTTGGGTTGTTTTAATCATTTTTCTAAAATAATAGCAACTTGAAATCGTGAAACGTAAAACAACCATGTTTGCGTTTTCTCATACTGCCTCTAGCATACTATTAAGGTTTTCTCTGCAACTAGTCGGTAGAGTTGGATAAAATTATCAATATTAGTTTTATTATATGTAACGCTGGTTAATTTGGATTGTTTTAATCAATTTTCTAAAATAATAGCAACTTCAAATCGTGAAACGTAAAATAACAATGTTTGCGTTTTCTTATACTGCCTATAGCACACCATTAAGGTTTTCTCTGAAACTAGTCGGTAGAGTTGGATAAAATTAACGATATTAGTTATATTTTATGTAACGCTGATTAATTTGTGTTGTTCTTATCACTTTTCTAAAATAATAGAAACTTTAAATCGTGAAACGTGAAACAACAATGTTTGCATTTTCTTATATTAGTTCTAGCATACAATTAAGTTTTCTCTGAAACTAGTCGGTAGAGTTGGCTAAAATTATCAATATTAGTTATATTTTATGTAACTCTGATTAATTTGGGTTGTACTTATCACTTTTCTAAAATAATAGAAACTTTAAATCGTGAAACGTGAATCAACTATGTTTGCATTTTCTTATATTAGTTCTAGCATACAATTAAGTTTTCTCTGAAACTAGTCGGTATAGTTGGATAAAATTATCAATATTAGTTTTATTTTATGTAACGCTGGTTAATTTGGGTTGTTCTTATCACTTTTCTAAAATAATAGAAACTTTAAATCGTGAAACGTGAAACAACCATGTTTGCATTTTCTTATACTGCCTCTAGCATACCATTAAGGTTTTCTCTGAAACTAGTCGGTAGAGTTGGATAAAATTATCAATATTAGTTATATTTTATGTAACGCTGGTTAATTTGGGTTGTACTTATCACTTTTCTAAAATAATAGAAACTTTAAATCGTGAAACGTGAATCAACTATGTTTGCATTTTCTTATATTAGTTCTAGCATACCATTAAGGTTTTCTCTGAAACTAGTCGGTATAGTTGGATAAAATTATCAATATTAGTTTTATTTTATGTAAAACTGATTAATTTGTGTTGTTCTTATCACTTTTCTAAAATAATAGAAACTTTAAATCGTGAAACGTGAAACAACAATGTTTGCATTTTCTTATATTAGTTCTAGCATACAATTAAGTTTTCTCTGAAACTAGTCGGTAGAGTTGGCTAAAATTATCAATATTAGCTTTATTTTATGTAACGCTGATTAATTTGGTCCGTTCTTATCACTTTTCGATAATAATAGGAACTGTAAATCGTGAAACTTGAAACAACAACATGAATCAACCATGTTTGCATTTTCTTATATTAGTTCTAGCATACCATTAAGGTTTTCTCTGAAACTAGTCGGTATAGTTGGATAAAATTATCAATATTAGTTTTATTTTATGTAAAACTGATTAATTAGTGTTGTTCTTATCACTTTTCTAAAATAATAGAAACTTTAAATCGTGAAACGTGAAACAACCATGTTTGCATTTTCTTATACTGCCTCTAGCATACCATTAAGTTTTCTCTGAAACTAGTCGGTATAGTTGGATAAAATTATCAATATTATCTATATTTTATGTAACGCTGGTTAATTTGGGTTGTTCTTATCACTTTTCTAAAATAATAGAAACTTTAAATCGTGAAACGTGAATCAACCATGTTTGCATTTTCTTATATTAGTTCTAGCATACCATTAAGTTTTCTTTGAAACTAGTCGGTAGAGTTGGCTAAAATTATCAATATTAGTTTTATTTTATGTAACGCTGGTTAATTTGGGTTGTTCTTATCACTTTTCTAAAATGATTATTAATTTTTCGCTATACAACCAACAATTTGGTTTTAGCGTCCAACAACAGCCTTCTGTTATTAGTTACTTAATTTGTGGCTTTTACGGTGTCGGTAATTAGCCGTACGACCAACCGCAAGCGGAATATACAACTCTGTGTTAAAATTCAGATTCGAAAAATAACCGAAAACACAAAACATATTTTATGCATTCAGTAGGATTCGAACCCACGACCCCAAAATTTCGTTAGAATTTTTAGATTGGCATTTTTTTTAACATTTACACCAAAGAGTTCTAAAATGATAGAAACTTTAAATCGTGAAACGTGAAACAACCATGTTTGCATTTTCTTATATTAGTTCTAGCATACAATTATGTTTTCTCTGAAACTAGTCGGTAGAGTTGGATAAAATTATCAATATTAGTTACATTTTATATCACGTAGGTTAATTTGGGTTGTGCTTATCACTTTTCTAACATAATAGAAACTTTATATCGTGAAAATATGAAACAACCATGTTTGCATTTTCTTATATTAGTTCTAGCATACTATTAAGTTTTCTTTGAAACTAGTCGGTAGAGTTGGCAAAGTTATCAATATTAGCTTTATTTTATGTAACGCTGATTAATTTGGTCCGTTCTTATCACTTTTCGAAAATAATAGGAACTTTAAATCGTGAAACTTGAAACAACAACATGAATCAACCATGTTTGCATTTTCTTATATTAGTTCTAGCATACCATTAAGGTTTTCTCTGAAACTAGTCGGTAGAGTATGATAAAATTATCAATATTAGTTTTATTTTATGTAAAACTGATTAATTTGTGTTGTTCTTATCACTTTTCTAAAATAATAGAAACTTTAAATCGTGAAACGTGAAACAACAATGTTTGCATTTTCTTATATTAGTTCTAGCATACAATTAAGTTTTCTCTGAAACTAGTCGGTAGAGTTGGCTAAAATTATCAATATTAGATTTATTTTATGTAACGCTGATTAATTTGGTCCGTTCTTATCACTTTTCGATAATAATAGGAACTTTGAATCGTGAAACTTGAAACAACAACATGAATCAACCATGTTTGCATTTTCTTATATTAGTTCTAGCATACCATTAAGGTTTTCTCTGAAACTAGTCGGTATAGTTGGATAAAATTATCAATATTAGTTTTATTTTATGTAAAACTGATTAATTAGTGTTGTTCTTATCACTTTTCTAAAATAATAGAAACTTTAAATCGTGAAACGTGAAACAACAATGTTTGCATTTTCTTATATTAGTTCTAGCATACAATTAAGTTTTCTCTGAAACTAGTCGGTAGAGTTGGATAAAATTATCAATATTAGTTATATTTTATGTAACGCTGGTTAATTTGGTCCGTTCTTATCACTTTTCTAATATCAACTTTAAATCGTGAAACGTAAAACAACAGTGTTTGCGTTTTCTTATATTAGTTCTAGCATACCATTAAGTTTTCTTTGAAACTAGTCGGTATAGTTAGATAAAATTATCAACATTTGTATAATTTATGTAACGCTGGTGAATTTGGGTTGTTCTTATCACTTTTCTAAAATAATAGAAACTTTAAATCGTGAAACGTGAAACAACTATGTTTGCATTTTCTTATATTATTTCTAGCATACAATTAAGTGTTCTCTGAAACTAGTTGGTAGAGTTGGATAAAATTATCAATATTTTTTTTATTTTATGTAACGCTGGTTAATTTGGGTTGTTTTAATCATTTTTCTAAAATAATAGCAACTTGAAATCGTGAAACGTAAAACAACCATGTTTGCGTTTTCTCATACTGCCTCTAGCATACTATTAAGGTTTTCTCTGCAACTAGTCGGTAGAGTTGGATAAAATTATCAATATTAGTTTTATTATATGTAACGCTGGTTAATTTGGATTGTTTTAATCAATTTTCTAAAATAATAGCAACTTCAAATCGTGAAACGTAAAATAACAATGTTTGCGTTTTCTTATACTGCCTATAGCACACCATTAAGGTTTTCTCTGAAACTAGTCGGTAGAGTTGGATAAAATTAACGATATTAGTTATATTTTATGTAACGCTGATTAATTTGTGTTGTTCTTATCACTTTTCTAAAATAATAGAAACTTTAAATCGTGAAACGTGAAACAACAATGTTTGCATTTTCTTATATTAGTTCTAGCATACAATTAAGTTTTCTCTGAAACTAGTCGGTAGAGTTGGCTAAAATTATCAATATTAGTTATATTTTATGTAACTCTGATTAATTTGGGTTGTACTTATCACTTTTCTAAAATAATAGAAACTTTAAATCGTGAAACGTGAATCAACTATGTTTGCATTTTCTTATATTAGTTCTAGCATACAATTAAGTTTTCTCTGAAACTAGTCGGTATAGTTGGATAAAATTATCAATATTAGTTTTATTTTATGTAACGCTGGTTAATTTGGGTTGTTCTTATCACTTTTCTAAAATAATAGAAACTTTAAATCGTGAAACGTGAAACAACCATGTTTGCATTTTCTTATACTGCCTCTAGCATACCATTAAGGTTTTCTCTGAAACTAGTCGGTAGAGTTGGATAAAATTATCAATATTAGTTATATTTTATGTAACGCTGGTTAATTTGGGTTGTACTTATCACTTTTCTAAAATAATAGAAACTTTAAATCGTGAAACGTGAATCAACTATGTTTGCATTTTCTTATATTAGTTCTAGCATACCATTAAGGTTTTCTCTGAAACTAGTCGGTATAGTTGGATAAAATTATCAATATTAGTTTTATTTTATGTAAAACTGATTAATTTGTGTTGTTCTTATCACTTTTCTAAAATAATAGAAACTTTAAATCGTGAAACGTGAAACAACAATGTTTGCATTTTCTTATATTAGTTCTAGCATACAATTAAGTTTTCTCTGAAACTAGTCGGTAGAGTTGGCTAAAATTATCAATATTAGCTTTATTTTATGTAACGCTGATTAATTTGGTCCGTTCTTATCACTTTTCGATAATAATAGGAACTTTAAATCGTGAAACTTGAAACAACAACATGAATCAACCATGTTTGCATTTTCTTATATTAGTTCTAGCATACCATTAAGGTTTTCTCTGAAACTAGTCGGTATAGTTGGATAAAATTATCAATATTAGTTTTATTTTATGTAAAACTGATTAATTAGTGTTGTTCTTATCACTTTTCTAAAATAATAGAAACTTTAAATCGTGAAACGTGAAACAACAATGTTTGCATTTTCTTATATTAGTTCTAGCATACAATTAAGTTTTCTCTGAAACTAGTCGGTAGAGTTGGATAAAATTATCAATATTAGTTATATTTTATGTAACGCTGGTTAATTTGGTCCGTTCTTATCACTTTTCTAACAGCAACTTTAAATCGTGAAACGTAAAACAACAGTGTTTGCGTTTTCTTATATTAGTTCTAGCATACCATTAAGTTTTCTTTGAAACTAGTCGGTATAGTTGGATAAAATTATCAACATTTGTTTAAATACAATTAAGTGTTCTCTGAAACTAGTTGGTAGAGTTGGATAAAATTATGAATATTTTTTTTATTTTATGTAACGCTGGTTAATTTGGGTTGTTTTAATCATTTTTCTAAAATAATAGCAACTTGAAATCGTCAAACATAAAACAACCATGTTTGCGTTTTCTCATACTGCCTCTAGCATACTATTAAGGTTTTCTCTGCAACTAGTCGGTAGAGTTGGATAAAATTATCAATATTAGTTTTATTATATGTAACGCTGATTAATTTGTGTTGTTCTTATCACTTTTCTAAAATAATAGAAACTTTAAATCGTGAAACAAGAAACAACAATGTTTGCATTTTCTTATATTAGTTCTAGCATACAATTAAGTTTTCTCTGAAACTAGTCGGTAGAGTTGGCTAAAATTATCAATATTAGTTATATTTTATGTAACTCTGATTAATTTGGGTTGTACTTATCACTTTTCTAAAATAATAGAAACTTTAAATCGTGAAACGTGAATCAACTATGTTTGCATTTTCTTATATTAGTTCTAGCATACAATTAAGTTTTCTCTGAAACTAGTCGGTATAGTTGGATAAAATTATCAATATTAGTTTTATTTTATGTAACGCTGGTTAATTTGGGTTGTTCTTATCACTTTTCTAAAATAATAGAAACTGTAAATCGTGAAACGTGAAACAACCATGTTTGCATTTTCTTATACTGCCTCTAGCATACCATTAAGGTTTTCTCTGAAACTAGTCGGTAGAGTTGGATAAAATTATCAATATTTGTTATATTTTATGTAACGCTGGTTAATTTGGGTTGTACTTATCACTTTTCTAAAATAATAGAAACTTTAAATCGTGAAACGTGAAACAACCATGTTTGCATTTTCTTATATTAGTTCTAGCATACAATTAACTTTTCTCTGAAACTAGTCGGTAGAGTTGGATAAAATTATCAATATTAGTTTTATTTTATGTAACGCTGGTTAATTTGGGTTGTGCTTATCACTTCTAAAATAATAGAAACTTTAAATCGTGAAACGTGAATCAACTTTGTTTGCATTTTCTTATATTAGTTCTAGCATACAATTAAGTTTTCTCTGAAACTAGTCGGTAGAGTTGGATAAAATTATCAATATTAGTTTTATTTTATGTAACGCTGGTTAATTTGGGTTGTTCTTATCACTTTTCTAAAATAATAGAAACTTTAAATCGTGAAACGTGAAAGAACAATGTTTGCATTTTCTTATATTAGTTCTAGCATACCATTAAGGTTTTCTCTGAAACTAGTCGGTAGAGTTGGATAAAATTATCAATATTAGTTATATTTTATGTAAGGCTGGTTAATTTGGGTTGTACTTATCACTTTTCTAAAATAATAGAAACTTTAAATCGTGAAACGTGAAAAACCATGTTTGCATTTTCTTATATTAGTTCTAGCCTACAATTAAATTTTCTCTGAAACTAGTCGGTAGAGTTGGCTAAAATTATCAATATTAGTTTTATTTTATGTAACGCTGGTTAATTTGGGTTGTTCTTATCACTTTTCTAAAATAATAGAAACTTTAAATCGTGAAACGTGAAACAACCATGTTTGCATTTTCGTATACTGCCTCTAGCATACCATTAAGTTTTCTCTGAAACTAGTCGGCAGAGTTGGATAAAATTATCAATATTAGTTATATTTCATGTAACGCTGGTTAATTTGACCCGTTCTTATCACTTTTCTAAAATAATAGCAACTTTAAATCGTGGAACGAGAAATAACCATGTTTGCATTTTCGTATATTAGTTCTAGCATACCAATAAGTTTTCTCTGAAACTAGTCGGCAGAGTTGGATAAAATTATCAATATTAGTTTTATTTTATGTAACGCTGGTTAATTTGGGTTGTTCTTATCACTTTTCTAAAATAATAGAAACTTTAAATCGTGAAACGTGGATCAACAATGTTTGCATTTTCTTATATTAGTTCTAGCATACAATTAAGTTTTTCTCTGAAACTAGTCGGTAGAGTTGGTTAAAATTATAAATATTAGTTTAATTTTATGAAACGCTGGTTAATTTGGTCCGTTTTTATCAGTTTTCTAAAATAATAGCAACTTTAAATCGTGAAACGTGAAACAACTATGTTTGCATCTTCTTATATTAGTTCTAGCATACCATTAAGGTTTTCTCTGAAACTAGTCGGTAGAGTTGGCTAAAATTATCAATATTAGTTATATTTTAGGTAACGCTAGTTAATTTGGGTTGTACTTATGACTTTTCTAAAATAATAGCAAATTCAAATCGTGAAACGTAAAACAACAAAGTTTGCGTTTTCTTATACTGCCTCTAGCATACCATTAAGGTTTTCTCTGAAACTAGTCGGTAGAGTATGATAAAATTATCAATATTAGTTATATTTTATGTAACGCTGATAAATTTGGGTTGTACTTATCACTTTTCTAAAATAATAGAAACTTTAAATCGTGAAACCTGAATCAACTATGTTTGCATTTTCTTATATTAGTTCTAGCATACAATTAAGTTTTCTCTGAAACTAGTCGGTAGAGTTGGATAAAATTATCAATATTAGTTTTATTTTATGTAACGCTGGTTAATTTGGGTTGTTCTTATCACTTTTCTAAAATAATAGAAACTTTAAATCGTGAAACGTGAAACAACCATGTTTGCATTTTCTTATACTGCCTCTAGCATACCATTAAGGTTTTCTCTGAAACTAGTCGGTAGAGTTGGATAAAATTATCAATATTAGTTTTATTTTATGTAACGCTGGTTAATTTGGGTTGTGCTTATCACTTTTCTAAAATAATAGAAACTTTAAATCGTGAAACGTGAATCAACTTTGTTTGCATTTTCTTATATTAGTTCTAGCATACCATTAAGGTTTTCTCTGAAACTAGTCGGTATAGTTGGGTAAAATTATCAATATTATCTATATTTTATGTAACGCTGGTTAATTTGGGTTGTTCTTATCACTTTTCTAAAATAATAGAAACTTTAAATCGTGAAACGTGAATCAACCATGTTTGCATTTTCTTATATTAGTTCTAGCATACCATTAAGTTTTCTTTGAAACTAGTCGGTAGAGTTGGCTAAAATTATCAATATTAGTTTTATTTTATGTAACGCTGGTTAATTTGGGTTGTTCTTATCACTTTTCTAAAATGATTATTAATTTTTCGCTATACAACCAACAATTTGGTTTTAGCGTCCAACAACAGCCTTCTGTTATTAGTTACTTAATTTGTGGCTTTTACGGTGTCGGTAATTAGCCGTACGACCAACCGCAAGCGGAATATACAACTCTGTGTTAAAATTCAGATTCGAAAAATAACCGAAAACACAAAACATATTTTATGCATTCAGTAGGATTCGAACCCACGACCCCAAAATTTCGTTAGAATTTTTAGGTTGTCATTTTTTTTAACATTTACACCAAAGAATTCTAATTTAATCATGGTTGCTTGGGGGATGACGGAAAGAGTTAAAGCATTCTAGGGTATTTGCGATTCTCATTTCGTCATTCTCAAGTGTTAGTTACACCTCCACGTGGTGGCAACCGGGCAATGCATCCTAGAACGCAGCCAAGTAACTAATGAGAAAACAACCGTAATGGAAGCACAACGCAAAGGTTTGTGTACCCCAGGTGGTAACCAGGCTATGCCTGGGAATCCACCCTCTACGGAGGCATGCCCTATGGATTATGGGGAGGGCAATCTATTACGGAATTTCGGGGAGATGCGGGTGCATGATACGGAGCCACCAACCATACCGGCCATGGGTTCGCGAAAGCGGGCTCAGCGGCCGCGTGGGCGGGCGGAGCTGCGGGGCATTACGCAGCCACTCAGCGTAAGAAGCGACTGGGACCTGTCATTGATGACGGGAACGAGCTGGCTGAAGTGACAACTTCAGCAAACTCCCCACCAGAGGTTGTACCGGAGAAGAAGTGCAAGGTGAGCACACCTAGCGGGTCATCGAATCAGAAGACACGCGGGTTGGGCTTGCCTGGCAACTCTTCAAATGGTGCAGCCAAAGGGAAGGAGGGGGGGTTTCGGAAACATGATGCAGGGCCATCAAGGCACAGCAAAGTTGATGCAGGGCCTTCAAGGCACAGCAAAGACGATGCAGGGCCTTCAAGGCACAGCAAAGTCAATCCGAAATACCGAAAAATAAAAATATGCCAATTGAACCTCCACCACAGCAAGGCGGCATCAGCAATGATGTCTAGGTGTATGGTGGAGGAGGGGTTGGATATAACAATGATCCAGGAGCCCTGGGTTTTCAGGGGGAAAATAAGGGGTCTACCTGGAAGCATTGGTACACTGTACTTCAATGGTGCAGGAAAAATCAGGTCGTGCATTATGGTAAAGCATGGAATTGCAGCAGTAATGCTGCCTCATCTATGTACGCCGGACCTCGTGGTGGTGCGTGTGGGTGTGGGGGCGGGCGCGTTTGTGATCGCCTCTGCATACATGCCGTACGACTCTCTTGAGCCACCTCCCGGAAGGGCAGTGGAGGAACTTGTAGAGTACTGCGGGGTCAATAACGTGGGCCTGATAATAGGATGTGACGCCAACGCACACAATGTGGTGTGGGGGAGCACAGATGACAATCGCAGAGGAGAGCAGTTGCTCGAATTTGTGATTGGAAACAACCTTGGCATAATGAATCGGGGTACAGAGCCTACTTTCGTAGTGAGTGGCAGAAAGGAGGTCCTGGACATAACGCTTTGTAATGCCATGATGTTGGGAAGACAATCGAAATGGAGGGTGATGGATCGGGCGACCATGTCTGATCACAGAGCTATCTATTTCGAATTGGACTATGGCCTGAGGCAAGGGGTGCCAACAAGGACCATCAGAAACCCTAGAGACACCGACGTGTTGGTTTACCAGCGGGTGTTAAAGGGGGATCTGGGGGGACTGGGGCGCTCGGGGCCGAAAACGGCAAGGAGTGTAGAATCGCGGCTAACTGTCATACAGCGGGCTGTGAAAAAGGCATTCCACAGTGCATGTCCTCTCACTCTGGTTGAAGAAAGGGACCCAACACCTTGGTGGAATGGGAAACTGGAAAAGCTAAAGGGAGAGGTCAGAAAAACCTTTAATCGGGCCATGAGGTGTGGGACGGAGCAGTCATGGCAAGATTACAGGGAAAAGAAACGAGACATGAAAAAAGCTCTGCGTAGTCAGAAAAGGCAATCGTGGAGGGATTTCTGCTCGGAAATGGGGAGCATCTCTGAGGTCAGTAGGCTGCAGAAGATGGTCACCAAGGACTCGGTCTCTAGAGTTGAACTGATCCGCAATGGGTCGGGTAAAATGTCGGAGACAATAGAGGAAAGCAGCAGGACCCTAATGGAGATACACTTTCCGGGAAGCCAGGCGTCGAATCAACCGTGGCCGGTTGAAAGGAGGAAGGCCACGAGAAGGAGGAGACGTGCGGCTGAAGGGATTGTGACATTGGAGGGAGTAGAACGTTCCATTGGGAGGTTCGAGCCCTTCAAATCTCCGGGGCCTGATGGAATATTTCCCGCCCTGCTACAATGGGGTAAAGAGGTCTTGGTTCCGAGACTCAGGGAAATATATGTCACCTGTCTCGCGATGGGGTATATTCCGGTAACTTGGCGAGAAACCAAGGTGGTATTTTTGCCCAAGCCTGGAAGGGGGGACTACACTGAGGCGAAGTCTTTCAGACCGATCAGTTTGTCATCCTTCCTATTGAAAGCAGTGGAGGGGGTGATAGCGGATCATCTGGAAAGAACGACTTTGAGGATGTATCCCCTACATAGTAACCAGCATGCATATCAGACTGGGAAGTCAACCGAGACAGCACTGCATCAGTTGGTGCGAGTCGCGGAACACGAGCTGAACACTGGAGGAATAGCACTGACTGTATTCATGGATATAGAAGGTGCATTTGACAGGGTTCAGTTCGGAAAACTGAGAACTGCTCTGAAAGGGTGGGTCGTCAGGGACTGGGTTGACAATCTGCTTGAAATAAGGGCAATAAATATAAACTCAGGACACTCCAAACTTAGGGGAAGGGTAAACAGGGGATGCCCACAGGGTGGGGTATTGTCTCCGCTACTGTGGAATCTCACTGTCGACTCATTGCTTCAAAGACTGGAGGAAATAAATGTATACACAGTAGGGTATGCAGACGACTTAGCGATAATGGTACGGGGGAAGTTCATGAACACCATCCGGGATGTCATGGAAGAAGCTCTTCGGGTGACGGAGGGATGGTGTAAGGAACACGACCTCTCCATAAACGCAAGTAAGACAGACTTAATTGTTTTCTCAAGGAAAACAAAGGGCCTGGAAATAGAACCTCTGAGACTCTTTGGGTCGGAACTCAAACTGGCCACCAGTGTCAAGTATCTGGGTGTACATCTGGATAGGAGACTAACCTGGGGGTATCATGTGAGGGAGAAGATACAGAGGGCTAAGAGGGCACTACATCAGTGTAGACGGGTATGTGGACGATGGTGGGGAATCTCGCCAAAATCGATGTACTGGATATACACAATGATGGTGAGGCCGATAGTGACATACGCCTCAATTGTATGGTGGAACAAAACCACCCAAAGTACAGTGAGATGTCAACTAGATCGACTTCAAAGACTAGCATGTGTTGGTATTACGGGGGCTTTTCGCACCACGTCGACCATGGCTATGGAAACATTGCTGGGAATGCTGCCTCTGGATCTATTTATAGTAAAGACGGCGGTAAGCACGGCAATAAGAATGGTGCAGAACAAAACGTGGCATCAGGAAGGCACCATCCACGGGCATATGAGGGTCCTGGGCCTTATTAAGGGGGTCAGGGAACTTGCTATGCCAATGGATGGGATTAGGAGGACGGTGGTACAGGATATGCATCACAAAACCCTCCTTGAGGACGGATCAATCCCTGAAGTGGGGTCGGAAACGATAACAGTCTTCACGGATGGATCTAAGAGACATGGCAGTTACGGGGCTGGGTATCACTCAGTGGAACTTGGCTTGGACTGCCAGATAAACATGGGGAACTATTCCTCAGTATACCAGGCCGAGCTGATGGGCCTAATTCATGCACTGGACTATATTCAATGTAGTAGGGTTGGCGGGAAGGAAATCTTTTTTGCCACCGACTGCAGGGAGGTGGTCAATTGTATGAAGGGTGGCACATTTGACTCGGCCCTGGAGCTAGAGTGTGCTCACAGGCTCAACGGGTGTTCGGCTCATAATAGGGTCACACTTGTCTGGGTTAGAGGGCACAGTGATATCGACGGGAACGAAAGGGCGGATACTCTTGCAAAGGAGGGGACGTCTAAAAAATTCGTTGGACCGGAACCGTATACCGCAATCAGCAGGGATACGGTGAGGCATACTGTCGAGAAATGGATTACCTCCAAACATCAGGAAAGATGGAAGGAGGTAAGAGGACTCAGACAATCTAAGCTGACGCTGGGATTGAAAGTAGGACACACCAACCGAGAGGTACTGAGCATGACGCGAGGGGCTCTTAGGAAGTTGGTGGCACTCATATCTGGACATGGAGGATTCAGACATCATCTTGTAAGGATGGGAATTCTTACTGATGATGAGTGTAGACTCTGTTTGGAGGATGAGGAAACGGCTGAGCACCTTGTGTGTAAATGTCCGGCTTTGGAGAGCATAAGGAGAAGGGTAACTGGACGGTCATTCCTCCCCGAGAGTGAACTTGGACGGATGCCTTTCAGAGAGATGGTTGAAATAACGAGGGACACCATATTCGAGGAGCAATCGGGGAAACCCGAGTGGCAAACTGGATAGGAGTCAATCGGAGGTACGAAAAGGGGCCCGAGTGGCCTGGTTCGAATATACCGAAGCCGAAGGAGGGGGGTTTAGTCAGTAGGAATCTGACACGCACCTTTTGGTGTGTCTATGCAAGATTTCCCCCTCCTTCGTTAAAAAAAAAAAAAAAAAAAAAAAAAAAAGAGTTCTAAAATGATAGCAACTTTAAATCGTGAAACGTGAAACAACCATGTTTGCATTTTCTTATATTAGTTCTAGCATACAATTAAGTTTTCTCTGAAACTAGTCGGTAGAGTTGGATAAAATTATCAATATTAGTTATATTTTATGTAACGCTGGTTAATTTGGTCCGTTCTTATCACTTTTCTAATATCAACTTTAAATCGTGAAACGTAAAACAACAGTGTTTGCGTTTTCTTATATTAGTTCTAGCATACCATTAAGTTTTCTTTGAAACTAGTCGGTATAGTTAGATAAAATTATCAACATTTGTTATATTTTATGTAACGCTGGTGAATTTGGGTTGTTCTTATCACTTTTCTAAAATAATTGAAACTTTAAATCGTGAAACGTGAAACAACTATGTTTGCATTTTCTTATATTATTTCTAGCATACAATTAAGTGTTCTCTGAAACTAGTTGGTAGAGTTGGATAAAATTATCAATATTTTTTTTATTTTATGTAACGCTGGTTAATTTGGGTTGTTTTAATCATTTTTCTAAAATAATAGCAACTTGAAATCGTGAAACGTAAAACAACCATGTTTGCGTTTTCTCATACTGCCTCTAGCATACTATTAAGGTTTTCTCTGCAACTAGTCGGTAGAGTTGGATAAAATTATCAATATTAGTTTTATTTTATGTAACGCTGGTTAATTTGGGTTGTTCTTATCACTTTTCTAAAATAATAGAAACTTTAAATCGTGAAACGTGAAACAACCATGTTTGCATTTTCTTATACTGCCTCTAGCATACCATTAAGGTTTTCTCTGAAACTAGTCGGTAGAGTTGGATAAAATTATCAATATTAGTTATATTTTATGTAACGCTGGTTAATTTGGGTTGTACTTATCACTTTTCTAAAATAATAGCAACTTTAAATCGTGAAACGTGAAACAACCATGTTTGCATTTTCTTATATTAGTTCTAGCATACAATTAACTTTTCTCTGAAACTAGTCGGTAGAGTTGGATAAAATTATCAATATTAGTTTTATTTTATGTAACGCTGGTTAATTTGGGTTGTGCTTATCACTTTTCTAAAATAATAGAAACTTTAAATCGTGAAACGTGAATCAACTTTGTTTGCATTTTCTTATATTAGTTCTAGCATACAATTAAGTTTTCTCTGAAACTAGTCGGTAGAGTTGGATAAAATTATCAATATTAGTTTTATTTTATGTAACGCTGGTTAATATGGGTTGTTCTTATCACTTTTCTAAAATAATAGAAACTTTAAATCGTGAAACGTGAAAGAACAATGTTTGCATTTTCTTATATTAGTTCTAGCATACCATTAAGGTTTTCTCTGAAACTAGTCGGTAGAGTTGGATAAAATTATCAATATTAGTTATATTTTATGTAAGGCTGGTTAATTTGGGTTGTACTTATCACTTTTCTAAAATAATAGAAACTTTAAATCGTGAAACGTGAAAAACCATGTTTGCATTTTCTTATATTAGTTCTAGCCTACAATTAAATTTTCTCTGAAACTAGTCGGTAGAGTTGGATAAAATTATCAATATTAGTTTTATTTTATGTAACGCTGGTTAATTTGGGTTGTTCTTATCACTTTTCTAAAATAATAGAAACTTTAAATCGTGAAACAACCATGTTTGCATTTTCTTATACTGCCTCTAGCATACCATTAAGTTTTCTCTGAAACTAGTCGGTAGAGTTGACTAAAATTATCAATATTAGTTTTATTTTATGTAACGCTGGTTAATTTGGGTTGTTCTTATCACTTTTCTAAAATAATAGAAACTTTAAATCGTGAAACGTGAAACAACCATGTTTGCATTTTCTTATATTTTTTCTAGCATACAATTAAGTTTTCTCTGAAACTAGTCGGTAGAGTTGGATAAAATTATCAATATTAGTTACATTTTATATCACGCAGGTTAATTTGGGTTGTGCTTATCACTTTTCTAACATAATAGAAACTATATATCGTGAAAATATGAAACAACCATGTTTGCATTTTCTTATATTAGTTCTAGCATACAATTAAGTTTTCTTTGAAACTAGTCGGTAGAGTTGGCAAAGTTATCAATATTAGCTTTATTTTATGTAACGCTGATTAATTTGGTCCGTTCTTATCACTTTTCGAAAATAATAGGAACTTTAAATCGTGAAACTTGAAACAACAACATGAATCAACCATGTTTGCATTTTCTTATATTAGTTCTAGCATACCATTAAGGTTTTCTCTGAAACTAGTCGGTATAGTTGGATAAAATTATCAATATTAGTTTTATTTTATGTAAAACTGATTAATTTGTGTTGTTCTTATCACTTTTCTAAAATAATAGAAACTTTAAATCGTGAAATGTGAAACAACAATGTTTGCATTTTCTTATATTAGTTCTAGCATACAATTAAGTTTTCTCTGAAACTAGTCGGTAGAGTTGGCTAAAATTATCAATATTAGCTTTATTTTATGTAACGCTGATTAATTTGGTCCGTTCTTATCACTTTTCGAAAATATTAGGAACTTTAAATCGTGAAACTTGAAACAACAACATGAATCAACCATGTTTGCATTTTCTTATATTAGTTCTAGCATACCATTAAGGTTTTCTCTGAAACTAGTCGGTATAGTTGGATAAAATTATCAATATTAGTTTTATTTTATGTAAAACTGATTAATTAGTGTTGTTCTTATCACTTTTCTAAAATAATAGAAACTTTAAATCGTGAAACGTGAAACAACAATGTTTGCATTTTCTTATATTAGTTCTAGCATACCATTAAGTTTTCTTTGAAACTAGTCGGTATAGTTAGATAAAATTATCAACATTTGTTTAAATACAATTAAGTGTTCTCTGAAACTAGTTGGTAGAGTTGGATAAAATTATCAATATTTTTTTTATTTTATGTAACGCTTGTTAATTTGGGTTGTTTTAATCATTTTTCTAAAATAATAGCAACTTGAAATCGTGAAACGTAAAACAACCATGTTTGCGTTTTCTCATACTGCCTCTAGCATACTATTAAGGTTTTCTCTGCAACTAGTCGGTAGAGTTGGATAAAATTATCAATATTAGTTTTATTATATGTAACGCTGGTTAATTTGGATTGTTTTAATCACTTTTCTAAAATAATAGCAACTTCAAATTGTGAAACGTAAAATAACAATGTTTGCGTTTTCTTATACTGCCTCTAGCATAACATCAAGTTTTCCCTGAAACTAGTCGGCAGAGTTGGATAAAATTATCAATATTAGTTATATTTCATGTAACGCTGGTTAATTTGACCCGTTCTTATCACTTTTCTAAAATAATAGCAACTTTAAATCGTGGAACGAGAAATAACCATGTTTGCATTTTCGTATATTAGTTCTAGCATACCAATAAGTTTTCTCTGAAACTAGTCGGCAGAGTTGGATAAAATTATCAATATTATCTATATTTTATGTAACGCTGGTTAATTTGGGTTGTTCTTATCACTTTTCTAAAATAATAGAAACTTTAAATCGTGAAACGTGGATCAACAATGTTTGCATTTTCTTATATTAGTTCTAGCATACAATTAAGTTTTCTCTGAAACTAGTCGGTAGAGTTGGATAAAATTATAAATATTAGTTTAATTTTATGAAACGCTGGTTAATTTGGTCCGTTTTTATCAGTTTTCTAAAATAATAGCAACTTTAAATCGTGAAACGTGAAACAACTATGTTTGCATCTTCTTATATTAGTTCTAGCATATCATTAAGGTTTTCTCTGAAACTAGTCGGTAGAGTTGGCTAAAATTATCAATATTAGTTATATTTTAGGTAACGCTGGTTAATTTGGGTTGTACTTATGACTTTTCTAAAATAATAGCAAATTCAAATCGTGAAACGTAAAACAACAAAGTTTGCGTTTTCTTATACTGCCTCTAGCATACCATTAAGGTTTTCTCTGAAACTAGTCGGTAGAGTATGATAAAATTATCAATATTAGTTATATTTTATGTAACGCTGATAAATTTGGGTTGTACTTATCACTTTTCTAAAATAATAGAAACTTTAAATCGTGAAACGTGAATCAACTATGTTTGCATTTTTTTTTTTTTTTTTTTTGTTTTATTATTATACTCCTAGCATCTTAGGCCATATGGAGTTTTCTTTTTCTGTTCTGTTTGCATTTTCTTATATTAGTTCTAGCATACAATTAAGTTTTCTCTGAAACTAGTCGGTAGAGTTGGATAAAATTATCAATATTAGTTTTATTTTATGTAACGCTGGTTAATTTGGGTTGTTCTTATCACTTTTCTAAAATAATAGAAACTTTAAATCGTGAAACGTGAAACAACAATATTTGCATTTTCTTATACTGCCTCTAGCATACCATTAAGGTTTTCTCTGAAACTAGTCGGTAGAGTTGGATAAAATTATCAATATTAGTTATATTTTATGTAAGGCTGGTTAATTTGGGTTGTACTTATCACTTTTCTAAAATAATAGAAACTTTAAATCGTGAAACATAAAACAACAATGTTTTAATTTTCTTATATTAGTTCAAGCCTACAATTAAGTTGCTCTGAAACTAGTCGGTAGATTTGGATAAAATTATCAATATTAGTTTTATTTTATGTAACGCTGGTTAATTTGGGTTGTTCTTATCACTTGAATCTATTATTAACTTAATCATACTATTAAGTTTTCTTTGAAACTAGTCGGTAGAGTTGGATAAAATTATCAATATTAGTTATATTTTATGTAACGCTGGTTAATTTGGGTTGTACTTATCACTTTTCTAAAATAATAGAAACTTTAAATCGTGAAACGTGAAACAACCATGTTTGCATTTTCTTATATTAGTTCTAGCATACAATTAAGTTTTCTCTGAAACTAGTCGGTAGAGTTGGTTAAAATTATCAATATTAGTTTTATTTTATATAACGCTGGTTAATTTGGGTTGCTCTTATCACTTTTCTAAAATAATAGAAACTTTAAATCGTGAAACGTGAAACAACCATGTTTCCATTTTCTTATACTGCCTCTAGCATACAATTAAGTTTTCTCTGAAACTAGTCGGTAGAGTTGGATAAAATTATCAATATTAGTTTTATTTTATGTAACGCTGGTTAATTTGGGTTGTACTTATCACTTTTCTAAAATAATAGAAACTTTAAATCGTGAAACGTGAAAAACCATGTTTGCATTTTCTTATATTAGTTCTAGCCTACAATTAAATTTTCTCTGAAACTAGTCGGTAGAGTTGGATAAAATTATCAATATTAGTTTTATTTTATGTAACGCTGGTTAATTTGGGTTGTTCTTATCACTTTTCTAATATCAACTTTAAATCGTGAAACGTAAAACAACAGTGTTTGCGTTTTCTTATATTAGTTCTAGCATACCATTAAGTTTTCTTTGAAACTAGTCGGTATAGTTAGATAAAATTATCAACATTTGTTATATTTTATGTAACGCTGGTGAATTTGGGTTGTTCTTATCACTTTTCTAAAATAATTGAAACTTTAAATCGTGAAACGTGAAACAACTATGTTTGCATTTTCTTATATTATTTCTAGCATACAATTAAGTGTTCTCTGAAACTAGTTGGTAGAGTTGGATAAAATTATCAATATTTTTTTTATTTTATGTAACGCTGGTTAATTTGGGTTGTTTTAATCATTTTTCTAAAATAATAGCAACTTGAAATCGTGAAACGTAAAACAACCATGTTTGCGTTTTCTCATACTGCCTCTAGCATACTATTAAGGTTTTCTCTGCAACTAGTCGGTAGAGTTGGATAAAATTATCAATATTAGTTTTATTTTATGTAACGCTGGTTAATTTGGGTTGTTCTTATCACTTTTCTAAAATAATAGAAACTTTAAATCGTGAAACGTGAAACAACCATGTTTGCATTTTCTTATACTGCCTCTAGCATACCATTAAGGTTTTCTCTGAAACTAGTCGGTAGAGTTGGATAAAATTATCAATATTAGTTATATTTTATGTAACGCTGGTTAATTTGGGTTGTACTTATCACTTTTCTAAAATAATAGCAACTTTAAATCGTGAAACGTGAAACAACCATGTTTGCATTTTCTTATATTAGTTCTAGCATACAATTAACTTTTCTCTGAAACTAGTCGGTAGAGTTGGATAAAATTATCAATATTAGTTTTATTTTATGTAACGCTGGTTAATTTGGGTTGTGCTTATCACTTTTCTAAAATAATAGAAACTTTAAATCGTGAAACGTGAATCAACTTTGTTTGCATTTTCTTATATTAGTTCTAGCATACAATTAAGTTTTCTCTGAAACTAGTCGGTAGAGTTGGATAAAATTATCAATATTAGTTTTATTTTATGTAACGCTGGTTAATATGAGTTGTTCTTATCACTTTTCTAAAATAATAGAAACTTTAAATCGTGAAACGTGAAAGAACAATGTTTGCATTTTCTTATATTAGTTCTAGCATACCATTAAGGTTTTCTCTGAAACTAGTCGGTAGAGTTGGATAAAATTATCAATATTAGTTATATTTTATGTAAGGCTGGTTAATTTGGGTTGTACTTATCACTTTTCTAAAATAATAGAAACTTTAAATCGTGAAACGTGAAAAACCATGTTTGCATTTTCTTATATTAGTTCTAGCCTACAATTAAATTTTCTCTGAAACTAGTCGGTAGAGTTGGATAAAATTATCAATATTAGTTTTATTTTATGTAACGCTGGTTAATTTGGGTTGTTCTTATCACTTTTCTAAAATAATAGAAACTTTAAATCGTGAAACAACCATGTTTGCATTTTCTTATACTGCCTCTAGCATACCATTAAGTTTTCTCTGAAACTAGTCGGTAGAGTTGACTAAAATTATCAATATTAGTTTTATTTTATGTAACGCTGGTTAATTTGGGTTGTTCTTATCACTTTTCTAAAATAATAGAAACTTTAAATCGTGAAACGTGAAACAACCATGTTTGCATTTTCTTATATTAGTTCTAGCATACAATTAAGTTTTCTCTGAAACTAGTCGGTAGAGTTGGATAAAATTATCAATATTAGTTACATTTTATATCACGCAGGTTAATTTGGGTTGTGCTTATCACTTTTCTAACATAATAGAAACTATATATCGTGAAAATATGAAACAACCATGTTTGCATTTTCTTATATTAGTTCTAGCATACAATTAAGTTTTCTTTGAAACTAGTCGGTAGAGTTGGCAAAGTTATCAATATTAGCTTTATTTTATGTAACGCTGATTAATTTGGTCCGTTCTTATCACTTTTCGAAGATAATAGGAACTTTAAATCGTGAAACTTGAAACAACAACATGAATCAACCATGTTTGCATTTTCTTATATTAGTTCTAGCATACCATTAAGGTTTTCTCTGAAACTAGTCGGTATAGTTGGATAAAATTATCAATATTAGTTTTATTTTATGTAAAACTGATTAATTAGTGTTGTTCTTATCACTTTTCTAAAATAATAGAAACTTTAAATCGTGAAACGTGAAACAACAATGTTTGCATTTTCTTATATTAGTTCTAGCATACCATTAAGTTTTCTTTGAAACTAGTCGGTATAGTTAGATAAAATTATCAACATTTGTTTAAATACAATTAAGTGTTCTCTGAAACTAGTTGGTAGAGTTGGATAAAATTATCAATATTTTTTTTATTTTATGTAACGCTTGTTAATTTGGGTTGTTTTAATCATTTTTCTAAAATAATAGCAACTTGAAATCGTGAAACGTAAAACAACCATGTTTGCGTTTTCTCATACTGCCTCTAGCATACTATTAAGGTTTTCTCTGCAACTAGTCGGTAGAGTTGGATAAAATTATCAATATTAGTTTTATTATATGTAACGCTGGTTAATTTGGATTGTTTTAATCACTTTTCTAAAATAATAGCAACTTCAAATCGTGAAACGTAAAATAACAATGTTTGCGTTTTCTTATACTGCCTCTAGCATAACATCAAGTTTTCCCTGAAACTAGTCGGCAGAGTTGGATAAAATTATCAATATTAGTTATATTTCATGTAACGCTGGTTAATTTGACCCGTTCTTATCACTTTTCTAAAATAATAGCAACTTTAAATCGTGGAACGAGAAATAACCATGTTTGCATTTTCGTATATTAGTTCTAGCATACCAATAAGTTTTCTCTGAAACTAGTCGGCAGAGTTGGATAAAATTATCAATATTATCTATATTTTATGTAACGCTGGTTAATTTGGGTTGTTCTTATCACTTTTCTAAAATAATAGAAACTTTAAATCGTGAAACGTGGATCAACAATGTTTGCATTTTCTTATATTAGTTCTAGCATACAATTAAGTTTTCTCTGAAACTAGTCGGTAGAGTTGGATAAAATTATAAATATTAGTTTAATTTTATGAAACGCTGGTTAATTTGGTCCGTTTTTATCAGTTTTCTAAAATAATAGCAACTTTAAATCGTGAAACGTGAAACAACTATGTTTGCATCTTCTTATATTAGTTCTAGCATATCATTAAGGTTTTCTCTGAAACTAGTCGGTAGAGTTGGCTAAAATTATCAATATTAGTTATATTTTAGGTAACGCTGGTTAATTTGGGTTGTACTTATGACTTTTCTAAAATAATAGCAAATTCAAATCGTGAAACGTAAAACAACAAAGTTTGCGTTTTCTTATACTGCCTCTAGCATACCATTAAGGTTTTCTCTGAAACTAGTCGGTAGAGTATGATAAAATTATCAATATTAGTTATATTTTATGTAACGCTGATAAATTTGGGTTGTACTTATCACTTTTCTAAAATAATAGAAACTTTAAATCGTGAAACGTGAATCAACTATGTTTGCATTTTCTTATATTAGTTCTAGCATACAATTAAGTTTTCTCTGAAACTAGTCGGTAGAGTTGGATAAAATTATCAATATTAGTTTTATTTTATGTAACGCTGGTTAATTTGGGTTGTTCTTATCACTTTTCTAAAATAATAGAAACTTTAAATCGTGAAACGTGAAACAACAATATTTGCATTTTCTTATACTGCCTCTAGCATACCATTAAGGTTTTCTCTGAAACTAGTCGGTAGAGTTGGATAAAATTATCAATATTAGTTATATTTTATGTAAGGCTGGTTAATTTGGGTTGTACTTATCACTTTTCTAAAATAATAGAAACTTTAAATCGTGAAACATAAAACAACAATGTTTTAATTTTCTTATATTAGTTCAAGCCTACAATTAAGTTGCTCTGAAACTAGTCGGTAGATTTGGATAAAATTATCAATATTAGTTTTATTTTATGTAACGCTGGTTAATTTGGGTTGTTCTTATCACTTGAATCTATTATTAACTTAATCATACTATTAAGTTTTCTTTGAAACTAGTCGGTAGAGTTGGATAAAATTATCAATATTAGTTATATTTTATGTAACGCTGGTTAATTTGGGTTGTACTTATCACTTTTCTAAAATAATAGAAACTTTAAATCGTGAAACGTGAAACAACCATGTTTGCATTTTCTTATATTAGTTCTAGCATACAATTAAGTTTTCTCTGAAACTAGTCGGTAGAGTTGGTTAAAATTATCAATATTAGTTTTATTTTATATAACGCTGGTTAATTTGGGTTGCTCTTATCACTTTTCTAAAATAATAGAAACTTTAAATCGTGAAACGTGAAACAACCATGTTTCCATTTTCTTATACTGCCTCTAGCATACAATTAAGTTTTCTCTGAAACTAGTCGGTAGAGTTGGATAAAATTATCAATATTAGTTTTATTTTATGTAACGCTGGTTAATTTGGGTTGTACTTATCACTTTTCTAAAATAATAGAAACTTTAAATCGTGAAACGTGAAAAACCATGTTTGCATTTTCTTATATTAGTTCTAGCCTACAATTAAATTTTCTCTGAAACTAGTCGGTAGAGTTGGATAAAATTATCAATATTAGTTTTATTTTATGTAACGCTGGTTAATTTGGGTTGTTCTTATCACTTTTCTAAAATAATAGAAACTTTAAATCGTGAAAAAGTGAAACAACCATGTTTGCATTTTCGTATATTAGTTCTAGCATACCATTAAGTTTTCTCTGAAACTAGTCGGCAGAGTTGGATAAAATTATCAATATTAGTTATATTTCTTGTAACGCTGGTTAATTTGGCCCGTTCTTATCACTTTTCTAAAATAATAGCAACTTTAAATCGTGGAACGAGAAACAACCATGTTTGCATTTTCGTATATTAGTTCTAGCATACCAATAAGTTTTCTCTGAAACTAGTCGGCAGAGTTGGATAAAATTATTAATATTATCTATATTTTATGTAACGCTGGTTAATTTGGGTTGTTCTTATCACTTTTCTAAAATAATAGAAACTTTAAATCGTGAAACGTGGATCAACAATGTTTGCATTTTCTTATATTAGTTCTAGCATACAATTAAGTTTTCTCTGAAACTAGTCGGTAGAGTTGGTTAAAATTATAAATATTAGTTTAATTTTATGAAACGCTGGTTAATTTGGTCCGTTTTTATCAGTTTTCTAAAATAATAGCAACTTTAAATCGTGAAACGTGAAACAACAATGTTTGCATTTTCTTATATTAGTTCTAGCATACCAGTAAGGTTTTCTCTGAAACTAGTCGGTAGAGTTGGCTAAAATTATCAATATTAGTTATATTTTATGTAACGCTGGTTAATTTGGGTTGTACTTATGACTTTTCTAAAATAATAGCAAATTCAAATCGTGAAACGTAAAACAACAAAGTTTGCGTTTTCTTATACTGCCTCTAGCATACCATTAAGGTTTTCTCTGAAACTAGTCGGTAGAGTATGATAAAATTATGAATATTAGTTATATATTATGTAACGCTGATAAATTTGGGTTGTACTTATCACTTTTCTAAAATAATAGAAACTTTAAATCGTGAAACGTGAAACAACCATGTTTGCATTTTCTTATATTAGTTCTAGCATACAATTAAGTTTTCTCTGAAACTAGTCGGTAGAGTTGGATAAAATTATCAATATTAGTTTTATTTTATGTAACGGTGGTTAATTTGGGTTGCTCTTATCACTTTTCTAAAATAATAGAAACTTTAAATCGTGAAACGTGAAACAACCATGTTTCCATTTTCTTATACTGCCTCTAGCATACAATTAAGTTTTCTCTGAAACTAGTCGGTAGAGTTGGATAAAATTATCAATATTAGTTTTATTTTATGTAACGCTGGTTAATTTGGGTTGTTCTTATCACTTTTCTAAAATAATAGAAACTTTAAATCGTGAAACGTGAAAGAACAATGTTTGCATTTTCTTATATTAGTTCTAGCATACCATTAAGGTTTTCTCTGAAACTAGTCGGTAGAGTTGGATAAAATTATCAATATTAGTTATATTTTATGTAAGGCTGTTTAATTTGGGTTGTACTTATCACTTTTCTAAAATAATAGAAACTTTAAATCGTGAAACGTGAAAAACCATGTTTGCATTTTCTTATATTAGTTCTAGCCTACAATTAAATTTTCTCTGAAACTAGTCGGTAGAGTTGGATAAAATTATCAATATTAGTTTTATTTTATGTAACGCTGGTTAATTTGGGTTGTTCTTATCACTTTTCTAAAATAATAGAAACTTTAAATCGTGAAACAACCATGTTTGCATTTTCTTATATTAGTTCTAGCATTCAATTAAGTTTTCTCTGAAACTAGTCGGTAGAGTTGACTAAAATTATCAATATTAGTTTTATTTTATGTAACGCTGGTTAATTTGGGTTGTTCTTATCACTTTTCTAAAATAATAGAAACTTTAAATCGTGAAACGTGAAACAACCATGTTTGCATTTTCTTATATTAGTTCTAGCATACAATTAAGTTTTCTCTGAAACTAGTCGGTAGAGTTGGATAAAATTATCAATATTAGTTACATTTTATATCACGCAGGTTAATTTGGGTTGTGCTTATCACTTTTCTAACATAATAGAAACTATATATCGTGAAAATATGAAACAACCATGTTTGCATTTTCTTATATTAGTTCTAGCATACAATTAAGTTTTCTTTGAAACTAGTCGGTAGAGTTGGCAAAGTTATCAATATTAGCTTTATTTTATGTAACGCTGATTAATTTGGTCCGTTCTTATCACTTTTCGAAAATAATAGGAACTTTAAATCGTGAAACTTGAAACAACAACATGAATCAACCATGTTTGCATTTTCTTATATTAGTTCTAGCATACCATTAAGGTTTTCTCTGAAACTAGTCGGTATAGTTGGATAAAATTATCAATATTAGTTTTATTTTATGTAAAACTGATTAATTTGTGTTGTTCTTATCACTTTTCTAACATAATAGAAACTTTAAATCGTGAAACGTGAAACAACAATGTTTGCATTTTATTATATTAGTTCTAGCATACAATTAAGTTTTATCTGAAACTAGTCGGTAGAGTTGGCTAAAATTATCAATATTAGCTTTATTTTATGTAACGCTGATTAATTTGGTCCGTTCTTATCACTTTTCGAAAATATTAGGAACTTTAAATCGTGAAACTTGAAACAACAACATGAATCAACCATGTTTGCATTTTCTTATATTAGTTCTAGCATACCATTAAGGTTTTCTCTGAAACTAGTCTGTATAGTTGGATAAAATTATCAATATTAGTTTTATTTTATGTAAAACTGATTAATTAGTGTTGTTCTTATCACTTTTCTAAAATAATAGAAACTTTAAATCGTGAAACGTGAAACAACAATGTTTGCATTTTCTTATATTAGTTCTAGCATACAATTAAGTTTTCTCTGAAACTAGTCGGTAGAGTTGGATAAAGTTATCAATATTAGTTATATTTTATGTAACGCTGGTTAATTTGGTCCGTTCTTATCACTTTTCTAATAGCAACTTTAAATCGTGAAACGTAAAACAACAGTGTTTGCGTTTTCTTATATTAGTTCTAGCATACCATTAAGTTTTCTTTGAAACTAGTCGGTAATTTTAAATGTTGATAATTTTATCAAATGTTGATAAAATTATCAACATTTGTTTAAATACAATTAAGTGTTCTCTGAAACTAGTTGGTAGAGTTGGATAAAATTATCAATATTTTTTTTATTTTATGTAACGCTTGTTAATTTGGGTTGTTTTAATCATTTTTCTAAAATAATAGCAACTTTAAATCGTGAAACGTAAAACAACCATGTTTGCGTTTTCTCATACTGCCTCTAGCATACTATTAAGGTTTTCTCTGCAACTAGTCGGTAGAGTTGGATAAAATTATCAATATTAGTTTTATTATATGTAACGCTGGTTAATTTGGATTGTTTTAATCACTTTTCTAAAATAATAGCAACTTCAAATCGTGAAACGTAAAATAACAATGTTTGCGTTTTCTTATACTGCCTCTAGCATAACATCAAGTTTTCGCTGAAACTAGTCGGCAGAGTTGGATAAAATTATCAATATTAGTTATATTTCATGTAACGCTGGTTAATTTGACCCGTTCTTATCACTTTTCTAAAATAATAGCAACTTTAAATCGTGGAACGAGAAATAACCATGTTTGCATTTTCGTATATTAGTTCTAGCATACCAATAAGTTTTCTCTGAAACTAGTCGGCAGAGTTGGATAAAATTATCAATATTATCTATATTTTATGTAACGCTGGTTAATTTGGGTTGTTCTTATCACTTTTCTAAAATAATAGAAACTTTAAATCGTGAAACGTGGATCAACAATGTTTGCATTTTCTTATATTAGTTCTAGCATACAACTAAGTTTTCTCTGAAACTAGTCGGTAGAGTTGGATAAAATTATAAATATTAGTTTAATTTTATGAAACGCTGGTTAATTTGGTCCGTTTTTATCAGTTTTCTAAAATAATAGCAACTTTAAATCGTGAAACGTGAAACAACTATGTTTGCATCTTCTTATATTAGTTCTAGCATATCATTAAGGTTTTCTCTGAAACTAGTCGGTAGAGTTGGCTAAAATTATCAATATTAGTTATATTTTAGGTAACGCTGGTTAATTTGGGTTGTACTTATGACTTTTCTAAAATAATAGCAAATTCAAATCGTGAAACGTAAAACAACAAAGTTTGCGTTTTCTTATACTGCCTCTAGCATACCATTAAGGTTTTCTCTGAAACTAGTCGGTAGAGTATGATAAAATTATCAATATTAGTTATATTTTATGTAACGCTGATAAATTTGGGTTGTACTTATCACTTTTCTAAAATAATAGAAACTTTAAATCGTGAAACGTGAATCAACTATGTTTGCATTTTCTTATATTAGTTCTAGCATACAATTAAGTTTTCTCTGAAACTAGTCGGTAGAGTTGGATAAAATTATCAATATTAGTTTTATTTTATGTAACGCTGGTTAATTTGGGTTGTTCTTATCACTTTTCTAAAATAATAGAAACTTTAAATCGTGAAACATAAAACAACAATGTTTTAATTTTCTTATATTAGTTCAAGCCTACAATTAAGTTGCTCTGAAACTAGTCGGTAGATTTGGATAAAATTATCAATATTAGTTTTATTTTATGTAACGCTGGTTAATTTGGGTTGTTCTTATCACTTGAATCTATTATTAACTTAATCATTCTATTAAGTTTTCTTTGAAACTAGTCGGTAGAGTTGGATAAAATTATCAATATTAGTTATATTTTATGTAACGCTGGTTAATTTGGGTTGTACTTATCACTTTTCTAAAATAATAGAAACTTTAAATCGTGAAACGTGAAACAACCATGTTTGCATTTTCTTATATTAGTTCTAGCATACAATTAAGTTTTCTCTGAAACTAGTCGGTAGAGTTGGTTAAAATTATCAATATTAGTTTTATTTTATATAACGCTGGTTAATTTGGGTTGCTCTTATCACTTTTCTAAAATAATAGAAACTTTAAATCGTGAAACGTGAAACAACCATGTTTCCATTTTCTTATACTGCCTCTAGCATACAATTAAGTTTTCTCTGAAACTAGTCGGTAGAGTTGGATAAAATTATCAATCTTAGTTTTATTTTATGTAACGCTGGTTAATTTGGGTTGTACTTATCACTTTTCTAAAATAATAGAAACTTTAAATCGTGAAACGTGAAAAACCATGTTTGCATTTTCTTATATTAGTTCTAGCCTACAATTAAATTTTCTCTGAAACTAGTCGGTAGAGTTGGATAAAATTATCAATATTAGTTTTATTTTATGTAACGCTGGTTAATTTGGGTTGTTCTTATCACTTTTCTAAAATAATAGAAACTTTAAATCGTGAAACGTGAAACAACCATGTTTGCATTTTCTTATACTGCCTCTAGCATACCATTAAGTTTTCTCTGAAACTAGTCGGCAGAGTTGGATAAAATTATCAATATTAGTTATATTTCTTGTAACGCTGGTTAATTTGGCCCGTTCTTATCACTTTTCTAAAATAATAGCAACTTTAAATCGTGGAATGAGAAATAACCATGTTTGCATTTTCGTATATTAGTTCTAGCATACCAATAAGTTTTCTCTGAAACTAGTCGGCAGAGTTGGATAAAATTATCAATATTATCTATATTTTATGTAACGCTGGTTAATTTGGGTTGTTCTTATCACTTTTCTAAAATAATAGAAACTTTAAATCGTGAAACGTGGATCAACAATGTTTGCATTTTCTTATATTAGTTCTAGCATACAATTAAGTTTTCTCTGAAACTAGTCGGTAGAGTTGGTTAAAATTATAAATATTAGTTTAATTTTATGAAACGCTGGTTAATTTGGTCCGTTTTTATCAGTTTTCTAAAATAATAGCAACTTTAAATCGTGAAACGTGAAACAACAATGTTTGCATTTTCTTATATTAGTTCTAGCATACCAGTAAAGTTTTCTCTGAAACTAGTCGGTAGAGTTGGCTAAAATTATCAATATTAGTTATATTTTATGTAACGCTGGTTAATTTGGGTTGTACTTATGACTTTTCTAAAATAATAGCAAATTCAAATCGTGAAACGTAAAACAACAAAGTTTGCGTTTTCTTATACTGCCTCTAGCATACCATTAAGGTTTTCTCTGAAACTAGTCGGTAGAGTATGATAAAATTATCAATATTAGTTATATATTATGTAACGCTGATAAATTTGGGTTGTACTTATCACTTTTCTAAAATAATAGAAACTTTAAATCGTGAAACGTGAATCAACTATGTTTGCATTTTCTTATATTAGTTCTAGCATACAATTAAGTTTTCTCTGAAACTAGTCGGTAGAGTTGGCTAAAATTATCAATATTAGTTTTATTTTATGTAACGCTGGTTAATTTGGGTTGTTCTTATCACTTTTCTAAAATAATAGAAACTTTAAATCGTGAAACGTGAAACAACAATGTTTGCATTTCCTTATATTAGTTCTAGCATACCATTAAGTTTTCTCTGAAACTAGTCGGTAGAGTTGGATAAAATTATCAATCTTAGTTTTATTTTATGTAACGCTGGTTAATTTGGGTTGTACTTATCACTTTTCTAAAATAATAGAAACTTTAAATCGTGAAACGTGAAACAACCATGTTTGCATTTTCTTATATTAGTTCTAGCATACAATTAAGTTTTCTCTGAAACTAGTCGGTAGAGTTGGATAAAATTATCAATATTAGTTTTATTTTATGTAACGGTGGTTAATTTGGGTTGCTCTTATCACTTTTCTAAAATAATAGAAACTTTAAATCGTGAAACGTGAAACAACCATGTTTCCATTTTCTTATACTGCCTCTAGCATACAATTAAGTTTTCTCTGAAACTAGTCGGTAGAGTTGGATAAAATTATCAATCTTAGTTTTATTTTATGTAACGCTGGTTAATTTGGGTTGTGCTTATCACTTTTCTAAAATAATAGAAACTGTAAATCGTGAAACGTGAAACAACCATGTTTGCATTTTCTTATATTAGTTCTAGCATTCAATTAAGTTTTCTCTGAAACTAGTCGGTAGAGTTGGATAAAATTATCAATATTAGTTTTATGTTATGTAACGCTGGTTAATTTGGTCCGTTCTTATCACTTTTCTAAAATAATAGCAACTTTAAATCGTGAAACGTGAAACAACAATGTTTGCATTTTCTTATATTAGTTCTAGCATACAATTAAGTTTTCTCTGAAACTAGTCGGTAGAGTTCTATAAAATTATCAATCTTAGTTTTAGTTTATGTAACGCTGGTTAATTTGGGTTGTGCTTATCACTTTTCTAAAATAATAGAAACTGTAAATCATGAAACGTGAAACAACCATGTTTCCATTTTCTTATACTGCCTCTAGCATACAATTAAGTTTTCTCTGAAACTAGTCGGTAGAGTTGGATAAAATTATCAATCTTAGTTTTATTTTATGTAACGCTGGTTAATTTGGGTTGTGCTTATCACTTTTCTAAAATAATAGAAACTGTAAATCGTGAAACGTGAAACAACCATGTTTGCATTTTCTTATATTAGTTCTAGCATACAACTAAGTTTTCTCTGAAACTAGTCGGTAGAGTTATCAAAGTTATCAATATTAGTTTTATTTTATGTAACGCTGATTAATTTGGTCCGTTCTTATCACTTTTCGAAAATAATAGGAACTTTAAATCGTGAAACTTGAAACAACAACATGAATCAACCTTGTTTGCATTTTCTTATATTAGTTCTAGCATACCATTAAGGTTTTCTCTGAAACTAGTCGGTATAGTTGGATAAAATTATCAATATTAGTTTTATTTTATGTAAAACTGATTAATTTGTGTTGTTCTTATCACTTTTCTAAAATAATAGAAACTTTAAATCGTGAAACGTGAAACAACAATGTTTGCATTTTCTTATATTAGTTCTAGCATACAATTAAGTTTTATCTGAAACTAGTCGGTAGAGTTGGCTAAAATTATCAATATTAGCTTTATTTTATGTAACGCTGATTAATTTGGTCCGTTCTTATCACTTTTCGAAAATATTAGGAACTTTAAATCGTGAAACTTGAAACAACAACATGAATCAACCATGTTTGCATTTTCTTATATTAGTTCTAGCATACCATTAAGGTTTTCTCTGAAACTAGTCGGTATAGTTGGATAAAATTATCAATATTAGTTTTATTTTATGTAAAACTGATTAATTAGTGTTGTTCTTATCACTTTTCTAAAATAATAGAAACTTTAAATCGTGAAACGTGAAACAACAATGTTTGCATTTTCTTATATTAGTTCTAGCATACAATTAAGTTTTCTCTGAAACTAGTCGGTAGAGTTGGATAAAGTTATCAATATTAGTTATATTTTATGTAACGCTGGTTAATTTGGTCCGTTCTTATCACTTTTCTAATAGCAACTTTAAATCGTGAAACGTAAAACAACAGTGTTTGCGTTTTCTTATATTAGTTCTAGCATACCATTAAGTTTTCTTTGAAACTAGTCGGTAATTTTAAATGTTGATAATTTTATCAAATGTTGATAAAATTATCAACATTTGTTTAAATACAATTAAGTGTTCTCTGAAACTAGTTGGTAGAGTTGGATAAAATTATCAATATTTTTTTTATTTTATGTAACGCTTGTTAATTTGGGTTGTTTTAATCATTTTTCTAAAATAATAGCAACTTTAAATCGTGAAACGTAAAACAACCATGTTTGCGTTTTCTCATACTGCCTCTAGCATACTATTAAGGTTTTCTCTGCAACTAGTCGGTAGAGTTGGATAAAATTATCAATATTAGTTTTATTATATGTAACGCTGGTTAATTTGGATTGTTTTAATCACTTTTCTAAAATAATAGCAACTTCAAATCGTGAAACGTAAAATAACAATGTTTGCGTTTTCTTATACTGCCTCTAGCATAACATCAAGTTTTCCCTGAAACTAGTCGGCAGAGTTGGATAAAATTATCAATATTAGTTATATTTCATGTAACGCTGGTTAATTTGACCCGTTCTTATCACTTTTCTAAAATAATAGCAACTTTAAATCGTGGAACGAGAAATAACCATGTTTGCATTTTCGTATATTAGTTCTAGCATACCAATAAGTTTTCTCTGAAACTAGTCGGCAGAGTTGGATAAAATTATCAATATTATCTATATTTTATGTAACGCTGGTTAATTTGGGTTGTTCTTATCACTTTTCTAAAATAATAGAAACTTTAAATCGTGAAACGTGGATCAACAATGTTTGCATTTTCTTATATTAGTTCTAGCATACAATTAAGTTTTCTCTGAAACTAGTCTCTAGAGTTGGATAAAATTATAAATATTAGTTTAATTTTATGAAACGCTGGTTAATTTGGTCCGTTTTTATCAGTTTTCTAAAATAATAGCAACTTTAAATCGTGAAACGTGAAACAACTATGTTTGCATCTTCTTATATTAGTTCTAGCATATCATTAAGGTTTTCTCTGAAACTAGTCGGTAGAGTTGGCTAAAATTATCAATATTAGTTATATTTTAGGTAACGCTGGTTAATTTGGGTTGTACTTATGACTTTTCTAAAATAATAGCAAATTCAAATCGTGAAACGTAAAACAACAAAGTTTGCGTTTTCTTATACTGCCTCTAGCATACCATTAAGGTTTTCTCTGAAACTAGTCGGTAGAGTATGATAAAATTATCAATATTAGTTATATTTTATGTAACGCTGATAAATTTGGGTTGTACTTATCACTTTTCTAAAATAATAGAAACTTTAAATCGTGAAACGTGAATCAACTATGTTTGCATTTTCTTATATTAGTTCTAGCATACAATTAAGTTTTCTCTGAAACTAGTCGGTAGAGTTGGATAAAATTATCAATATTAGTTTTATTTTATGTAGCGCTGGTTAATTTGGGTTGTTCTTATCACTTTTCTAAAATAATAGAAACTTTAAATCGTGAAACGTGAAACAACAATATTTGCATTTTCTTATACTGCCTCTAGCATACCATTAAGGTTTTCTCTGAAACTAGTCGGTAGAGTTGGATAAAATTATCAATATTAGTTATATTTTATGTAAGGCTGGTTAATTTGGGTTGTACTTATCACTTTTCTAAAATAATAGAAACTTTAAATCGTGAAACATAAAACAACAATGTTTTAATTTTCTTATATTAGTTCAAGCCTACAATTAAGTTGCTCTGAAACTAGTCGGTAGATTTGGATAAAATTATCAATATTAGTTTTATTTTATGTAACGCTGGTTAATTTGGGTTGTTCTTATCACTTGAATCTATTATTAACTTAATCATACTATTAAGTTTTCTTTGAAACTAGTCGGTAGAGTTGGATAAAATTATCAATATTAGTTATATTTTATGTAACGCTGGTTAATTTGGGTTGTACTTATCACTTTTCTAAAATAATAGAAACTTTAAATCGTGAAACGTGAAACAACCATGTTTGCATTTTCTTATATTAGTTCTAGCATACAATTAAGTTTTCTCTGAAACTAGTCGGTAGAGTTGGTTAAAATTATCAATATTAGTTTTATTTTATATAACGCTGGTTAATTTGGGTTGCTCTTATCACTTTTCTAAAATAATAGAAACTTTAAATCGTGAAACGTGAAACAACCATGTTTCCATTTTCTTATACTGCCTCTAGCATACAATTAAGTTTTCTCTGAAACTAGTCGGTAGAGTTGGATAAAATTATCAATCTTAGTTTTATTTTATGTAACGCTGGTTAATTTGGGTTGTACTTATCACTTTTCTAAAATAATAGAAACTTTAAATCGTGAAACGTGAAAAACCATGTTTGCATTTTCTTATATTAGTTCTAGCCTACAATTAAATTTTCTCTGAAACTAGTCGGTAGAGTTGGATAAAATTATCAATATTAGTTTTATTTTATGTAACGCTGGTTAATTTGGGTTGTTCTTATCACTTTTCTAAAATAATAGAAACTTTAAATCGTGAAACGTGAAACAACCATGTTTGCATTTTCGTATATTAGTTCTAGCATACCATTAAGTTTTCTCTGAAACTAGTCGGCAGAGTTGGATAAAATTATAAATATTAGTTTAATTTTATGAAACGCTGGTTAATTTGGCCCGTTCTTATCACTTTTCTAAAATAATAGCAACTTTAAATCGTGGAACGAGAAATAACCATGTTTGCATTTTCGTATATTAGTTCTAGCATACCAATAAGTTTTCTCTGAAACTAGTCGGCAGAGTTGGATAAAATTATCAATATTATCTATATTTTATGTAACGCTGGTTAATTTGGGTTGTTCTTATCACTTTTCTAAAATAATAGAAACTTTAAATCGTGAAACGTGGATCAACAATGTTTGCATTTTCTTATATTAGTTCTAGCATACAATTAAGTTTTCTCTGAAACTAGTCGGTAGAGTTGGTTAAAATTATAAATATTAGTTTAATTTTATGAAACGCTGGTTAATTTGGTCCGTTTTTATCAGTTTTCTAAAATAATAGCAACTTTAAATCGTGAAACGTGAAACAACAATGTTTGCATTTTCTTATATTAGTTCTAGCATACCAGTAAAGTTTTCTCTGAAACTAGTCGGTAGAGTTGGCTAAAATTATCAATATTAGTTATATTTTATGTAACGCTGGTTAATTTGGGTTGTACTTATGACTTTTCTAAAATAATAGCAAATTCAAATCGTGAAACGTAAAACAACAAAGTTTGCGTTTTCTTATACTGCCTCTAGCATACCATTAAGGTTTTCTCTGAAACTAGTCGGTAGAGTATGATAAAATTATCAATATTAGTTATATATTATGTAACGCTGATAAATTTGGGTTGTACTTATCACTTTTCTAAAATAATAGAAACTTTAAATCGTGAAACGTGAATCAACTATGTTTGCATTTTCTTATATTAGTTCTAGCATACAATTAAGTTTTCTCTGAAACTAGTCGGTAGAGTTGGCTAAAATTATCAATATTAGTTTTATTTTATTTAACGCTGGTTAATTTGGGTTGTTCTTATCACTTTTCTAAAATAATAGAAACTTTAAATCGTGAAACGTGAAACAACAATGTTTGCATTTCCTTATATTAGTTCTAGCATACCATTAAGTTTTCTCTGAAACTAGTCGGTAGAGTTGGATAAAATTATCAATCTTAGTTTTATTTTATGTAACGCTGGTTAATTTGGGTTGTACTTATCACTTTTCTAAAATAATAGAAACTTTAAATCGTGAAACGTGAAACAACCATGTTTGCATTTTCTTATATTAGTTCTAGCATACAATTAAGTTTTCTCTGAAACTAGTCGGTAGAGTTGGATAAAATTATCAATATTAGTTTTATTTTATGTAACGGTGGTTAATTTGGGTTGCTCTTATCACTTTTCTAAAATAATAGAAACTTTAAATCGTGAAACGTGAAACAACCATGTTTCCATTTTCTTATACTGCCTCTAGCATACAATTAAGTTTTCTCTGAAACTAGTCGGTAGAGTTGGATAAAATTATCAATCTTAGTTTTATTTTATGTAACGCTGGTTAATTTGGGTTGTGCTTATCACTTTTCTAAAATAATAGAAACTGTAAATCGTGAAACGTGAAACAACCATGTTTGCATTTTCTTATATTAGTTCTAGCATTCAATTAAGTTTTCTCTGAAACTAGTCGGTAGAGTTGGATAAAATTATCAATATTAGTTTTATGTTATGTAACGCTGGTTAATTTGGTCCGTTCTTATCACTTTTCTAAAATAATAGCAACTTTAAATCGTGAAACGTGAAACAACAATGTTTGCATTTTCTTATATTAGTTCTAGCATACAATTAAGTTTTCTCTGAAACTAGTCGGTAGAGTTGGATAAAATTATCAATCTTAGTTTTAGTTTATGTAACGCTGGTTAATTTGGGTTGTGCTTATCACTTTTCTAAAATAATAGAAACTGTAAATCATGAAACGTGAAACAACCATGTTTCCATTTTCTTATACTGCCTCTAGCATACAATTAAGTTTTCTCTGAAACTAGTCGGTAGAGTTGGATAAAATTATCAATCTTAGTTTTATTTTATGTAACGCTGGTTAATTTGGGTTGTGCTTATCACTTTTCTAAAATAATAGAAACTGTAAATCGTGAAACGTGAAACAACCATGTTTGCATTTTCTTATATTAGTTCTAGCATACAATTAAGTTTTCTCTGAAACTAGTCGGTAGAGTTGGATAAAATTATCAATATTAGTTTTATTTTATGTAACGCTGGTTAATTTGGGTTGTGCTTATCACTTTTCTAAAATAATAGAAACTGTAAATCGTGAAACGTGAAACAACCATGTTTGCATTTTCTTATATTAGTTCTAGCATACAATTAAGTTTTCTCTGAAACTAGTCGGTAGAGTTGGATAAAATTATCAATATTAGTTTTATTTTATGTAACGCTGGTTAATTTGGGTTGTTCTTATCACTTTTCTAAAATAATAGAAACTTTAAATCGTGAAACGTGAAACAACAATATTTGCATTTTCTTATACTGCCTCTAGCATACCATTAAGGTTTTCTCTGAAACTAGTCGGTAGAGTTGGATAAAATTATCAATATTAGTTATATTTTATGTAAGGCTGGTTAATTTGGGTTGTACTTATCACTTTTCTAAAATAATAGAAACTTTAAATCGTGAAACATAAAACAACAATGTTTTAATTTTCTTATATTAGTTCAAGCCTACAATTAAGTTGCTCTGAAACTAGTCGGTAGATTTGGATAAAATTATCAATATTAGTTTTATTTTATGTAACGCTGGTTAATTTGGGTTGTTCTTATCACTTGAATCTATTATTAACTTAATCATACTATTAAGTTTTCTTTGAAACTAGTCGGTAGAGTTGGATAAAATTATCAATATTAGTTATATTTTATGTAACGCTGGTTAATTTGGGTTGTACTTATCACTTTTCTAAAATAATAGAAACTTTAAATCGTGAAACGTGAAACAACCATGTTTGCATTTTCTTATATTAGTTCTAGCATACAATTAAGTTTTCTCTGAAACTAGTCGGTAGAGTTGGTTAAAATTATCAATATTAGTTTTATTTTATATAACGCTGGTTAATTTGGGTTGCTCTTATCACTTTTCTAAAATAATAGAAACTTTAAATCGTGAAACGTGAAACAACCATGTTTCCATTTTCTTATACTGCCTCTAGCATACAATTAAGTTTTCTCTGAAACTAGTCGGTAGAGTTGGATAAAATTATCAATCTTAGTTTTATTTTATGTAACGCTGGTTAATTTGGGTTGTACTTATCACTTTTCTAAAATAATAGAAACTTTAAATCGTGAAACGTGAAAAACCATGTTTGCATTTTCTTATATTAGTTCTAGCCTACAATTAAATTTTCTCTGAAACTAGTCGGTAGAGTTGGATAAAATTATCAATATTAGTTTTATTTTATGTAACGCTGGTTAATTTGGGTTGTTCTTATCACTTTTCTAAAATAATAGAAACTTTAAATCGTGAAAAAGTGAAACAACCATGTTTGCATTTTCGTATATTAGTTCTAGCATACCATTAAGTTTTCTCTGAAACTAGTCGGCAGAGTTGGATAAAATTATCAATATTAGTTATATTTCTTGTAACGCTGGTTAATTTGTGTTGTTCTTATCACTTTTCTAAAATAATAGCAACTTTAAATCGTGGAACGAGAAATAACCATGTTTGCATTTTCGTATATTAGTTCTAGCATACCAATAAGTTTTCTCTGAAACTAGTCGGCAGAGTTGGATAAAATTATTAATATTATCTATATTTTATGTAACGCTGGTTAATTTGGGTTGTTCTTATCACTTTTCTAAAATAATAGAAACTTTAAATCGTGAAACGTGGATCAACAATGTTTGCATTTTCTTATATTAGTTCTAGCATACAATTAAGTTTTCTCTGAAACTAGTCGGTAGAGTTGGTTAAAATTATAAATATTAGTTTAATTTTATGAAACGCTGGTTAATTTGGTCCGTTTTTATCAGTTTTCTAAAATAATAGCAACTTTAAATCGTGAAACGTGAAACAACAATGTTTGCATTTTCTTATATTAGTTCTAGCATACCAGTAAGGTTTTCTCTGAAACTAGTCGGTAGAGTTGGCTAAAATTATCAATATTAGTTATATTTTATGTAACGCTGGTTAATTTGGGTTGTACTTATGACTTTTCTAAAATAATAGCAAATTCAAATCGTGAAACGTAAAACAACAAAGTTTGCGTTTTCTTATACTGCCTCTAGCATACCATTAAGGTTTTCTCTGAAACTAGTCGGTAGAGTATGATAAAATTATCAATATTAGTTATATATTATGTAACGCTGATAAATTTGGGTTGTACTTATCACTTTTCTAAAATAATAGAAACTTTAAATCGTGAAACGTGAAACAACCATGTTTGCATTTTCTTATATTAGTTCTAGCATACAATTAAGTTTTCTCTGAAACTAGTCGGTAGAGTTGGATAAAATTATCAATATTAGTTTTATTTTATGTAACGGTGGTTAATTTGGGTTGCTCTTATCACTTTTCTAAAATAATAGAAACTTTAAATCGTGAAACGTGAAACAACCATGTTTCCATTTTCTTATACTGCCTCTAGCATACAATTAAGTTTTCTCTGAAACTAGTCGGTAGAGTTGGATAAAATTATCAATATTAGTTTAATTTTTGTAACGCTGGTTAATTTGGGTTGTTCTTATCACTTTTCTAAAATAATAGAAACTTTAAATCGTGAAACGTGAAAGAACAATGTTTGCATTTTCTTATATTAGTTCTAGCATACAATTAAGGTTTTCTCTGAAACTAGTCGGTAGAGTTGGATAAAATTATCAATATTAGTTATATTTTATGTAAGGCTGGTTAATTTGGGTTGTACTTATCACTTTTCTAAAATAATAGAAACTTTAAATCGTGAAACGTGAAAAACCATGTTTGCATTTTCTTATATTAGTTCTAGTCTACAATTAAATTTTCTCTGAAACTAGTCGGTAGAGTTGGATAAAATTATCAATATTAGTTTTATTTTATGTAACGCTGGTTAATTTGGGTTGTTCTTATCACTTTTCTAAAATAATAGAAACTTTAAATCGTGAAACAACCATGTTTGCATTTTCTTATACTGCCTCTAGCATACCATTAAGTTTTCTCTGAAACTAGTCGGTAGAGTTGACTAAAATTATCAATATTAGTTTTATTTTATGTAACGCTGGTTAATTTGGGTTGTTCTTATCACTTTTCTAAAATAATAGAAACTTTAAATCGTGAAACGTGAAACAACCATGTTTGCATTTTCTTATATTAGTTCTAGCATACAATTAAGTTTTCTCTGAAACTAGTCGGTAGAGTTGGATAAAATTATCAATATTAGTTACATTTTATATCACGCTGGTTAATTTGGGGTGTGCTTATCACTTTTCTAACATAATAGAAACTATATATCGTGAAAATATGAAACAACCATGTTTGCATTTTCTTATATTAGTTCTAGCATACAATTAAGTTTTCTTTGAAACTAGTCGGTAGAGTTGGCAAAGTTATCAATATTAGCTTTATTTTATGTAACGCTGATTAATTTGGTCCGTTCTTATCACTTTTCGAAAATAATAGGAACTTTAAATCGTGAAACTTGAAACAACAACATGAATCAACCATGTTTGCATTTTCTTATATTAGTTCTAGCATACCATTAAGGTTTTCTCTGAAACTAGTCGGTATAGTTGGATAAAATTATCAATATTAGTTTTATTTTATGTAAAACTGATTAATTTGTGTTGTTCTTATCACTTTTCTAAAATAATAGAAACTTTAAATCGTGAAACGTGAAACAACAATGTTTGCATTTTCTTATATTAGTTCTAGCATACAATTAAGTTTTATCTGAAACTAGTCGGTAGAGTTGGCTAAAATTATCAATATTAGCTTTATTTTATGTAACGCTGATTAATTTGGTCCGTTCTTATCACTTTTCGAAAATATTAGGAACTTTAAATCGTGAAACTTGAAACAACAACATGAATCAACCATGTTTGCATTTTCTTATATTAGTTCTAGCATACCATTAAGGTTTTCTCTGAAACTAGTCGGTATAGTTGGATAAAATTATCAATATTAGTTTTATTTTATGTAAAACTGATTAATTAGTGTTGTTCTTATCACTTTTTTAAAATAATAGAAACTTTAAATCGTGAAACGTGAAACAACAATGTTTGCATTTTCTTATATTAGTTCTAGCATACAATTAAGTTTTCTCTGAAACTAGTCGGTAGAGTTGGATAAAGTTATCAATATTAGTTATATTTTATGTAACGCTGGTTAATTTGGTCCGTTCTTATCACTTTTCTAATAGCAACTTTAAATCGTGAAACGTAAAACAACAGTGTTTGCGTTTTCTTATATTAGTTCTAGCATACCATTAAGTTTTCTTTGAAACTAGTCGGTATAGTTAGATAAAATTATCAACATTTGTTTAAATACAATTAAGTGTTCTCTGAAACTAGTTGGTAGAGTTGGATAAAATTATCAATATTTTTTTTATTTTATGTAACGCTTGTTAATTTGGGTTGTTTTAATCATTTTTCTAAAATAATAGCAACTTTAAATCGTGAAACGTAAAACAACCATGTTTGCGTTTTCTCATACTGCCTCTAGCATACTATTAAGGTTTTCTCTGCAACTAGTCGGTAGAGTTGGATAAAATTATCAATATTAGTTTTATTATATGTAACGCTGGTTAATTTGGATTGTTTTAATCACTTTTCTAAAATAATCGCAACTTCAAATCGTGAAACGTAAAATAACAATGTTAGCGTTTTCTTATACTGCCTCTAGCATAACATCAAGTTTTCCCTGAAACTAGTCGGCAGAGTTGGATAAAATTATCAATATTAGTTATATTTCATGTAACGCTGGTTAATTTGACCCGTTCTTATCACTTTTCTAAAATAATAGCAACTTTAAATCGTGGAACGAGAAATAACCATGTTTGCATTTTCGTATATTAGTTCTAGCATACCAATAAGTTTTCTCTGAAACTAGTCGGCAGAGTTGGATAAAATTATCAATATTATCTATATTTTATGTAACGCTGGTTAATTTGGGTTGTTCTTATCACTTTTCTAAAATAATAGAAACTTTAAATCGTGAAACGTGGATCAACAATGTTTGCATTTTCTTATATTAGTTCTAGCATACAATTAAGTTTTCTCTGAAACTAGTCGGTAGAGTTGGATAAAATTATAAATATTAGTTTAATTTTATGAAACGCTGGTTAATTTGGTCCGTTTTTATCAGTTTTCTAAAATAATAGCAACTTTAAATCGTGAAACGTGAAACAACTATGTTTGCATCTTCTTATATTAGTTCTAGCATATCATTAAGGTTTTCTCTGAAACTAGTCGGTAGAGTTGGCTAAAATTATCAATATTAGTTATATTTTAGGTAACGCTGGTTAATTTGGGTTGTACTTATGACTTTTCTAAAATAATAGCAAATTCAAATCGTGAAACGTAAAACAACAAAGTTTGCGTTTTCTTATACTGCCTCTAGCATACCATTAAGGTTTTCTCTGAAACTAGTCGGTAGAGTATGATAAAATTATCAATATTAGTTATATTTTATGTAACGCTGATAAATTTGGGTTGTACTTATCACTTTTCTAAAATAATAGAAACTTTAAATCGTGAAACGTGAATCAACTATGTTTGCATTTTCTTATATTAGTTCTAGCATACAATTAAGTTTTCTCTGAAACTAGTCGGTAGAGTTGGATAAAATTATCAATATTAGTTTTATTTTATGTAACGCTGGTTAATTTGGGTTGTTCTTATCACTTTTCTAAAATAATAGAAACTTTAAATCGTGAAACGTGAAACAACAATATTTGCATTTTCTTATACTGCCTCTAGCATACCATTAAGGTTTTCTCTGAAACTACTCGGTAGAGTTGGATAAAATTATCAATATTAGTTATATTTTATGTAAGGCTGGTTAATTTGGGTTGTACTTATCACTTTTCTAAAATAATAGAAACTTTAAATCGTGAAACATAAAACAACAATGTTTTAATTTTCTTATATTAGTTCAAGCCTACAATTAAGTTGCTCTGAAACTAGTCGGTAGATTTGGATAAAATTATCAATATTAGTTTTATTTTATGTAACGCTGGTTAATTTGGGTTGTTCTTATCACTTGAATCTATTATTAACTTAATCATACTATTAAGTTTTCTTTGAAACTAGTCGGTAGAGTTGGATAAAATTATCAATATTAGTTATATTTTATGTAACGCTGGTTAATTTGGGTTGTACTTATCACTTTTCTAAAATAATAGAAACTTTAAATCGTGAAACGTGAAACAACAATGTTTGCATTTTCTTATATTAGTTCTAGCATACAATTAAGTTTTCTCTGAAACTAGTCGGTAGAGTTGGTTAAAATTATCAATATTAGTTTTATTTTATATAACGCTGGTTAATTTGGGTTGCTCTTATCACTTTTCTAAAATAATAGAAACTTTAAATCGTGAAACGTGAAACAACCATGTTTCCATTTTCTTATACTGCCTCTAGCATACAATTAAGTTTTCTCTGAAACTAGTCGGTAGAGTTGGATAAAATTATCAATCTTAGTTTTATTTTATGTAACGCTGGTTAATTTGGGTTGTACTTATCACTTTTCTAAAATAATAGAAACTTTAAATCGTGAAACGTGAAAAACCATGTTTGCATTTTCTTATATTAGTTCTAGCCTACAATTAAATTTTCTCTGAAACTAGTCGGTAGAGTTGGATAAAATTATCAATATTAGTTTTATTTTATGTAACGCTGGTTAATTTGGGTTGTTCTTATCACTTTTCTAAAATAATAGAAACTTTAAATCGTGAAACGTGAAACAACCATGTTTGCATTTTCGTATATTAGTTCTAGCATACCAATAAGTTTTCTCTGAAACTAGTCGGCAGAGTTGGATAAAATTATCAATATTATCTATATTTTATGTAACGCTGGTTAATTTGGGTTGTTCTTATCACTTTTCTAAAATAATAGAAACTTTAAATCGTGAAACGTGGATCAACAATGTTTGCATTTTCTTATATTAGTTCTAGCATACAATTAAGTTTTCTCTGAAACTAGTCGGTAGAGTTGGTTAAAATTATAAATATTAGTTCAATTTTATGAAACGCTGGTTAATTTGGTCCGTTTTTATCAGTTTTCTAAAATAATAGCAACTTTAAATCGTGAAACGTGAAACAACAATGTTTGCATTTTCTTATATTAGTTCTAGCATACCAGTAAAGTTTTCTCTGAAACTAGTCGGTAGAGTTGGCTAAAATTATCAATATTAGTTATATTTTATGTAACGCTGGTTAATTTGGGTTGTACTTATGACTTTTCTAAAATAATAGCAAATTCAAATCGTGAAACGTAAAACAACAAAGTTTGCGTTTTCTTATACTGCCTCTAGCATACCATTAAGGTTTTCTCTGAAACTAGTCGGTAGAGTATGATAAAATTATCAATATTAGTTATATATTATGTAACGCTGATAAATTTGGGTTGTACTTATCACTTTTCTAAAATAATAGAAACTTTAAATCGTGAAACGTGAATCAACTATGTTTGCATTTTCTTATATTAGTTCTAGCATACAATTAAGTTTTCTCTGAAACTAGTCGGTAGAGTTGGCTAAAATTATCAATATTAGTTTTATTTTATGTAACGCTGGTTAATTTGGGTTGTTCTTATCACTTTTCTAAAATAATAGAAACTTTAAATCGTGAAACGTGAAACAACAATGTTTGCATTTCCTTATATTAGTTCTAGCATACCATTAAGTTTTCTCTGAAACTAGTCGGTAGAGTTGGATAAAATTATCAATCTTAGTTTTATTTTATGTAACGCTGGTTAATTTGGGTTGTACTTATCACTTTTCTAAAATAATAGAAACTTTAAATCGTGAAACGTGAAACAACCATGTTTGCATTTTCTTATATTAGTTCTAGCATACAATTAAGTTTTCTCTGAAACTAGTCGGTAGAGTTGGATAAAATTATCAATATTAGTTTTATTTTATGTAACGGTGGTTAATTTGGGTTGCTCTTATCACTTTTCTAAAATAATAGAAACTTTAAATCGTGAAACGTGAAACAACCATGTTTCCATTTTCTTATACTGCCTCTAGCATACAATTAAGTTTTCTCTGAAACTAGTCGGTAGAGTTGGATAAAATTATCAATCTTAGTTTTATTTTATGTAACGCTGGTTAATTTGGGTTGTGCTTATCACTTTTCTAAAATAATAGAAACTGTAAATCGTGAAACGTGAAACAACCATGTTTGCATTTTCTTATATTAGTTCTAGCATTCAATTAAGTTTTCTCTGAAACTAGTCGGTAGAGTTGGATAAAATTATCAATATTAGTTTTATGTTATGTAACGCTGGTTAATTTGGTCCGTTCTTATCACTTTTCTAAAATAATAGCAACTTTAAATCGTGAAACGTGAAACAACAATGTTTGCATTTTCTTATATTAGTTCTAGCATACAATTAAGTTTTCTCTGAAACTAGTCGGTAGAGTTGGATAAAATTATCAATCTTAGTTTTAGTTTATGTAACGCTGGTTAATTTGGGTTGTGCTTATCACTTTTCTAAAATAATAGAAACTGTAAATCATGAAACGTGAAACAACCATGTTTCCATTTTCTTATACTGCCTCTAGCATACAATTAAGTTTTCTCTGAAACTAGTCGGTAGAGTTGGATAAAATTATCAATCTTAGTTTTATTTTATGTAACGCTGGTTAATTTGGGTTGTGCTTATCACTTTTCTAAAATAATAGAAACTGTAAATCGTGAAACGTGAAACAACCATGTTTGCATTTTCTTATATTAGTTCTAGCATTCAATTAAGTTTTCTCTGAAACTAGTCGGTAGAGTTGGATAAAATTATCAATATTAGTTTTATTTTATGTAACGCTGGTTAATTTGGGTTGCTCTTATCACTTTTCTAAAATAATAGAAACTGTAAATCGTGAAACGTGAAACAACCATGTTTGCATTTCCTTATATTAGTTCTAGCATACCATTAAGTTTTCTCTGAAACTAGTCGGTATAGTTGGATAAAATTATCAATATTATCTATATTTTATGTAACGCTGGTTAATTTGGGTTGTTCTTATCACTGATAGTTCTTATCACTGATAGAAACTTTAAATCGTGAAACGTGAAACAACCATTTTTGCATTTTCTTATACTGCCTCTAGCATACCATTAAGGTTTTCTCTGAAACTAGTCGGTAGAGTTGGATAAAATTATCAATATTAGTTATATTTTATGTAACGCTGGTTAATTTGGGTTGTACTTATCACTTTTCTAAAATAATAGAAACTTTAAATCGTGAAACGTGAAACAACCATGTTTGCATTTTCTTATATTAGTTCTAGCATTCAATTAAGTTTTCTCTGAAACTAGTCGGTAGAGTTGGATAAAATTATCAATATTAGTTTTATTTTATGTAACGCTGGTTAATTTGGGTTGCTCTTATCACTTTTCTAAAATAATAGAAACTGTAAATCGTGAAACGTGAAACAACCATGTTTGCATTTTCTTATATTAGTTCTAGCATACCAGTAAGGTTTTCTTTGAAACTAGTCGGTAGAGTTAGATAAAATTATCAATATTAGTTATATTTTATGTAACGCTGGTTAATTTGGGTTGTTCTTATCACTTTTCTAAAATAATAGAAACTTTAAATCGTAAAACGTGAAACAACTATGTTTGCATTTTCTTATATTAGTTCTAGCATACAATTAAGTTTTCTCTGAAACTAGTCGGTAGAGTTGGATAAAATTATAAATATTAGTTTTATTTTATGTAACGCTGGTTAATTTGGGTTGTTGCTATCACTTTTCTAAAATAATAGAAACTTTAAATCGTGAAACGTGAAACAACCATGTTTGCATTTTCTTATACTGCCTCTAGCATACCATTAAGGTTTTCTCTGAAACTAGTCCGTAGAGTTGGATAAAATTATCAATATTAGTTATATTTTATGTAACGCTGGTTAATTTGGGTTGTACTTATCACTTTTCTAAAATAATAGAAACTGTAAATCGTGAAACGTGAAACAACCATCTTTGCATTTCCTTATATTAGTTCTAGCATACCATTAAGTTTTCTGTGAAACTAGTCGGTATAGTTGGATAAAATTATCAATATTATCTATATTTTATGTAACGCTGGTTAATTTGGGTTGTTCTTATCACTTTTCTAAAATAATAGAAACTTTAAATCGTGAAACGTGAAACAACCATTTTTGCATTTTCTTATACTGCCTCTAGCATACCATTATGGTTTTCTCTGAAACTAGTCGGTAGAGTTGGATAAAATTATCAATATTAGTTATATTTTATGTAACGCTGGTTAATTTGGGTTGTACTTATAATTTTTCTAAAATAATAGAAACTTTAAATCGTGAAACGTGAAACAACCATGTTTGCATTTTCTTATATTAGTTCTAGCATTCAATTAAGTTTTCTCTGAAACTAGTCGGTAGAGTTGGATAAAATTATCAATATTAGTTTTATTTTATGTAACGCTGGTTAATTTGGGTTGCTCTTATCACTTTTCTAAAATAATAGAAACTGTAAATCGTGAAACGTGAAACAACATTGTTTGCATTTTCTTATATTAGTTCTAGCATACCAGTAAGGTTTTCTTTGAAACTAGTCGGTAGAGTTAGATAAAATTATCAATATTAGTTATATTTTATGTAACGCTGGTTAATTTGGGTTGTACTTATCACTTTTCTAAAATAATAGAAACTTTAAATCGTGAAACGTGAAACAACCATGTTTGCATTTTCTTATATTAGTTCTAGCATTCAATTAAGTTTTCTCTGAAACTAGTCGGTAGAGTTGGATAAAATTATCAATATTAGTTTTATTTTATGTAACGCTGGTTAATTTGGGTTGCTCTTATCACTTTTCTAAAATAATAGAAACTGTAAATCGTGAAACGTGAAACAACCATGTTTGCATTTTCTTATATTAGTTCTAGCATACCAGTAAGGTTTTCTTTGAAACTAGTCGGTAGAGTTAGATAAAATTATCAATATTAGTTATATTTTATGTAACGCTGGTTAATTTGGGTTGTTCTTATCACTTTTCTAAAATAATAGAAACTTTAAATCGTAAAACGTGAAACAACTATGTTTGCATTTTCTTATATTAGTTCTAGCATACAATTAAGTTTTCTCTGAAACTAGTCGGTAGAGTTGGATAAAATTATAAATATTAGTTTTATTTTATGTAAGGCTGGTTAATTTGGGTTGTTCTTATCACTTTTCTAAAATAATAGAAACTTTAAATCGTGAAACGTGGATCAACAATGTTTGCATTTTCTTATATTAGTTCTAGCATACAATTAAGTTTTCTCTGAAACTATTCGGTAGAGTTGGTTAAAATTATAAATATTAGTTTAATTTTATGAAACGCTGGTTAATTTGGTCCGTTTTTATCAGTTTTCTAAAATAATAGCAACTTTAAATCGTGAAACGTGAAACAACTATGTTTGCATCTTCTTATATTAGTTCTAGCATACTAGTAAAGTTTTCTCTGAAACTAGTCGGTAGAGTTGGCTAAAATTATCAATATTAGTTATATTTTATGTAACGCTGGTTAATTTGGGTTGTACTTATGACTTTTCTAAAATAATAGCAAATTCAAATCGTGAAACGTAAAACAACAAAGTTTGCGTTTTCTTATACTGCCTCTAGCATACCATTAAGGTTTTCTCTGAAACTAGTCGGTAGAGTATGATAAAATTATCAATATTAGTTATATTTTATGTAACGCTGATAAATTTGGGTTGTACTTATCACTTTTCTAAAATAATAGAAACTTTAAATCGTGAAACGTGAATCAACTATGTTTGCATTTTCTTATATTAGTTCTAGCATACCAGTAAGGTTTTCTTTGAAACTAGTCGGTAGAGTTAGATAAAATTATCAATATTAGTTATATTTTATGTAACGCTGGTTAATTTGGGTTGTACTTATCACTTTTCTAAAATAATAGCAACTTTAAATCGTGGAACGAGAAATAACCATGTTTGCATTTTCGTATATTAGTTCTAGCATACCAATAAGTTTTCTCTGAAACTAGTCGGCAGAGTTGGATAAAATTATCAATATTATCTATATTTTATGTAACGCTGGTTAATTTGGGTTGTTCTTATCACTTTTCTAAAATAATAGAAACTTTAAATCGTGAAACGTGGATCAACAATGTTTGCATTTTCTTATATTAGTTCTAGCATACAATTAAGTTTTCTCTGAAACTAGTCGGTAGAGTTGGTTAAAATTATAAATATTAGTTTAATTTTATGAAACGCTGGTTAATTTGGTCCGTTTTTATCAGTTTTCTAAAATAATAGCAACTTTAAATCGTGAAACGTGAAACAACTATGTTTGCATCTTCTTATATTAGTTCTAGCATACCAGTAAGGTTTTCTCTGAAACTAGTCGGTAGAGTTGGCTAAAATTATCAATATTAGTTATATTTTATGTAACGCTGGTTAATTTGGGTTGTACTTATGACTTTTCTAAAATAATAGCAAATTCAAATCGTGAAACGTAAAACAACAAAGTTTGCGTTTTCTTATACTGCCTCTAGCATACCATTAAGGTTTTCTCTGAAACTAGTCGGTAGAGTATGATAAAATTATCAATATTAGTTATATTTTATGTAACGCTGATAAATTTGGGTTGTACTTATCACTTTTCTAAAATAATAGAAACTTTAAATCGTGAAACGTGAATCAACTATGTTTGCATTTTCTTATATTAGTTCTAGCATACAATTAAGTTTTCTCTGAAACTAGTCGGTAGAGTTGGATAAAATTATCAATATTAGTTTTATTTTATGTAACGCTGGTTAATTTGGGTTGTTCTTATCACTTTTCTAAAATAATAGAAACTTTAAATCGTGAAACGTGAAACAACAATATTTGCATTTTCTTATACTGCCTCTAGCATACCATTAAGGTTTTCTCTGAAACTAGTCGGTAGAGTTGGATAAAATTATCAATATTAGTTATATTTTATGTAAGGCTCGTTAATTTGGGTTGTACTTATCACTTTTCTAAAATAATAGAAACTTTAAATCGTGAAACATAAAACAACAATGTTTTAATTTTCTTATATTAGTTCAAGCCTACAATTAAGTTGCTCTGAAACTAGTCGGTAGATTTGGATAAAATTATCAATATTAGTTTTATTTTATGTAACGCTGGTTAATTTGGGTTGTTCTTATCACTTGAATCTATTATTAACTTAATCATACTATTAAGTTTTCTTTGAAACTAGTCGGTAGAGTTGGATAAAATTATCAATATTAGTTATATTTTATGTAACGCTGGTTAATTTGGGTTGTACTTATCACTTTTCTAAAATAATAGAAACTTTAAATCGTGAAACGTGAAACAACCATGTTTGCATTTTCTTATATTAGTTCTAGCATACAATTAAGTTTTCTCTGAAACTAGTCGGTAGAGTTGGTTAAAATTATCAATATTAGTTTTATTTTATGTAACGCTGGTTAATTTGGGTTGCTCTTATCACTTTTCTAAAATAATAGAAACTTTAAATCGTGAAACGTGAAACAACCATGTTTCCATTTTCTTATACTGCCTCTAGCATACAATTAAGTTTTCTCTGAAACTAGTCGGTAGAGTTGGATAAAATTATCAATCTTAGTTTTATTTTATGTAACGCTGGTTAATTTGGGTTGTACTTATCACTTTTCTAAAATAATAGAAACTTTAAATCGTGAAACGTGAAAAACCATGTTTGCATTTTCTTATATTAGTTCTAGCCTACAATTAAATTTTCTCTGAAACTAGTCGGTAGAGTTGGATAAAATTATCAATATTAGTTTTATTTTATGTAACGCTGGTTAATTTGGGTTGTTCTTATCACTTTTCTAAAATAATAGAAACTTTAAATCGTGAAACGTGAAACAACCATTTTTGCATTTTCGTATATTAGTTCTAGCATACCATTAAGTTTTCTCTGAAACTAGTCGGCAGAGTTGGATAAAATTATCAATATTAGTTATATTTCTTGTAACGCTGGTTAATTTGGCCCGTTCTTATCACTTTTCTAAAATAATAGCAACTTTAAATCGTGGAACGAGAAATAACCATGTTTGCATTTTCGTATATTAGTTCTAGCATACCAATAAGTTTTCTCTGAAACTAGTCGGCAGAGTTGGATAAAATTATCAATATTATCTATATTTTATGTAACGCTGGTTAATTTGGGTTGTTCTTATCACTTTTCTAAAATAATAGAAACTTTAAATCGTGAAACGTGGATCAACAATGTTTGCATTTTCTTATATTAGTTCTAGCATACAATTAAGTTTTCTCTGAAACTAGTCGGTAGAGTTGGTTAAAATTATAAATATTAGTTTAATTTTATGAAACGCTGGTTAATTTGGTCCGTTTTTATCAGTTTTCTAAAATAATAGCAACTTTAAATCGTGAAACGTGAAACAACAATGTTTGCATTTTCTTATATTAGTTCTAGCATACCAGTAAGGTTTTCTCTGAAACTAGTCGGTAGAGTTGGCTAAAATTATCAATATTAGTTATATTTTATGTAACGCTGGTTAATTTGGGTTGTACTTATGACTTTTCTAAAATAATAGCAAATTCAAATCGTGAAACGTAAAACAACAAAGTTTGCGTTTTCTTATACTGCCTCTAGCATACCATTAAGGTTTTCTCTGAAACTAGTCGGTAGAGTATGATAAAATTATCAATATTAGTTATATATTATGTAACGCTGGTTAATTTGGGTTGTGCTTATCACTTTTCTAAAATAATAGAAACTGTAAATCGTGAAACGTGAAACAACCATGTTTGCATTTTCTTATATTAGTTCTAGCATTCAATTAAGTTTTCTCTGAAACTAGTCGGTAGAGTTGGATAAAATTATCAATATTAGTTTTATGTTATGTAACGCTGGTTAATTTGGTCCGTTCTTATCACTTTTCTAAAATAATAGCAACTTTAAATCGTGAAACGTGAAACAACAATGTTTGCATTTTCTTATATTAGTTCTAGCATACAATTAAGTTTTCTCTGAAACTAGTCGGTAGAGTTGGATAAAATTATCAATCTTAGTTTTAGTTTATGTAACGCTGGTTAATTTGGGTTGTGCTTATCACTTTTCTAAAATAATAGAAACTGTAAATCATGAAACGTGAAACAACCATGTTTCCATTTTCTTATACTGCCTCTAGCATACAATTAAGTTTTCTCTGAAACTAGTCGGTAGAGTTGGATAAAATTATCAATCTTAGTTTTATTTTATGTAACGCTGGTTAATTTGGGTTGTGCTTATCACTTTTCTAAAATAATAGAAACTGTAAATCGTGAAACGTGAAACAACCATGTTTGCATTTTCTTATATTAGTTCTAGCATACAATTAAGTTTTCTCTGAAACTAGTCGGTAGAGTTGGATAAAATTATCAATATTAGTTTTATTTTATGTAACGCTGGTTAATTTGGGTTGTTCTTATCACTTTTCTAAAATAATAGAAACTTTAAATCGTGAAACGTAAAACAACAATATTTGCATTTTCTTATACTGCCTCTAGCATACCATTAAGGTTTTCTCTGAAACTAGTCGGTAGAGTTGGATAAAATTATCAATATTAGTTATATTTTATGTAAGGCTGGTTAATTTGGGTTGTACTTATCACTTTTCTAAAATAATAGAAACTTTAAATCGTGAAACGTGAATCAACTATGTTTGCATTTTCTTATATTAGTTCTAGCATACAATTAAGTTTTCTCTGAAACTAGTCGGTAGAGTTGGATAAAATTATCAATATTAGTTTTATTTTATGTAACGCTGGTTAATTTGGGTTGTTCTTATCACTTTTCTAAAATAATAGAAACTTTAAATCGTGAAACGTGAAACAACAATATTTGCATTTTCTTATACTGCCTCTAGCATACCATTAAGGTTTTCTCTGAAACTAGTCGGTAGAGTTGGATAAAATTATCAATATTAGTTATATTTTATGTAAGGCTGGTTAATTTGGGTTGTACTTATCACTTTTCTAAAATAATAGAAACTTTAAATCGTGAAACATAAAACAACAATGTTTTAATTTTCTTATATTAGTTCAAGCCTACAATTAAGTTGCTCTGAAACTAGTCGGTAGATTTGGATAAAATTATAAATATTAGTTTTATTTTATGTAACGCTGGTTAATTTGGGTTGTTCTTATCACTTGAATCTATTATTAACTTAATCATACTATTAAGTTTTCTTTGAAACTAGTCGGTAGAGTTGGATAAAATTATCAATATTAGTTATATTTTATGTAACGCTGGTTAATTTGGGTTGTACTTATCACTTTTCTAAAATAATAGAAACTTTAAATCGTGAAACGTGAAACAACCATGTTTGCATTTTCTTATATTAGTTCTAGCATACAATTAAGTTTTCTCTGAAACTAGTCGGTAGAGTTGGTTAAAATTATCAATATTAGTTTTATTTTATATAACGCTGGTTAATTTGGGTTGCTCTTATCACTTTTCTAAAATAATAGAAACTTTAAATCGTGAAACGTGAAACAACCATGTTTCCATTTTCTTATACTGCCTCTAGCATACAATTAAGTTTTCTCTGAAACTAGTCGGTAGAGTTGGATAAAATTATCAATCTTAGTTTTATTTTATGTAACGCTGGTTAATTTGGGTTGTACTTATCACTTTTCTAAAATAATAGAAACTTTAAATCGTGAAACGTGAAAAACCATGTTTGCATTTTCTTATATTAGTTCTAGCCTACAATTAAATTTTCTCTGAAACTAGTCGGTAGAGTTGGATAAAATTATCAATATTAGTTTTATTTTATGTAACGCTGGTTAATTTGGGTTGTTCTTATCACTTTTCTAAAATAATAGAAACTTTAAATCGTGAAAAAGTGAAACAACCATGTTTGCATTTTCTTATATTAGTTCTAGCATACAATTAAGTTTTCTCTGAAACTAGTCGGTAGAGTTGGTTAAAATTATAAATATTAGTTTAATTTTATGTAACGCTGGTTAATTTGGTCCGTTTTTATCAGTTTTCTAAAATAATAGCAACTTTAAATCGTGAAACGTGAAACAACAATGTTTGCATTTTCTTATATTAGTTCTAGCATACCAGTAAGGTTTTCTCTGAAACTAGTCGGTAGAGTTGGCTAAAATTATCAATATTAGTTATATTTTATGTAACGCTGGTTAATTTGGGTTGTACTTATGACTTTTCTAAAATAATAGCAAATTCAAATCGTGAAACGTAAAACAACAAAGTTTGCGTTTTCTTATACTGCCTCTAGCATACCATTAAGGTTTTCTCTGAAACTAGTCGGTAGAGTATGATAAAATTATCAATATTAGTTATATATTATGTAACGCTGGTTAATTTGGGTTGTACTTATCACTTTTCTAAAATAATAGAAACTTTAAATCGTGAAACGTGAAACAACCATGTTTGCATTTTCTTATATTAGTTCTAGCATACAATTAAGTTTTCTCTGAAACTAGTCGGTAGAGTTGGATAAAATTATCAATATTAGTTTTATTTTATGTAACGGTGGTTAATTTGGGTTGCTCTTATCACTTTTCTAAAATAATAGAAACTTTAAATCGTGAAACGTGAAACAACCATGTTTCCATTTTCTTATACTGCCTCTAGCATACAATTAAGTTTTCTCTGAAACTAGTCGGTAGAGTTGGATAAAATTATCAATATTAGTTTAATTTTTGTAACGCTGGTTAATTTGGGTTGTTCTTATCACTTTTCTAAAATAATAGAAACTTTAAATCGTGAAACGTGAAACAACAATGTTTGCATTTTCTTATATTAGTTCTAGCATACCATTAAGGTTTTCTCTGAAACTAGTCGGTAGAGTTGGATAAAATTATCAATATTAGTTATATTTTATGTAAGGCTGGTTAATTTGGGTTGTACTTATCACTTTTCTAAAATAATAGAAACTTTAAATCGTGAAACGTGAAAAACCATGTTTGCATTTTCTTATATTAGTTCTAGCCTACAATTAAATTTTCTCTGAAACTAGTCGGTAGAGTTGGATAAAATTATCAATATTAGTTTTATTTTATGTAACGCTGGTTAATTTGGGTTGTTCTTATCACTTTTCTAAAATAATAGAAACTTTAAATCGTGAAACAACCATGTTTGCATTTTCTTATACTGCCTCTAGCATACCATTAAGTTTTCTCTGAAACTAGTCGGTAGAGTTGACTAAAATTATCAATATTAGTTTTATTTTATGTAACGCTGGTTAATTTGGGTTGTTCTTATCACTTTTCTAAAATAATAGAAACTTTAAATCGTGAAACGTGAAACAACCATGTTTGCATTTTCTTATATTAGTTCTAGCATACAATTAAGTTTTCTCTGAAACTAGTCGGTAGAGTTGGATAAAATTATCAATATTAGTTACATTTTATATCACGCAGGTTAATTTGGGTTGTGCTTATCACTTTTCTAACATAATAGAAACTATATATCGTGAAAATATGAAACAACCATGTTTGCATTTTCTTATATTAGTTCTAGCATACAATTAAGTTTTCTTTGAAACTAGTCGGTAGAGTTGGCAAAGTTATCAATATTAGCTTTATTTTATGTAACGCTGATTAATTTGGTCCGTTCTTATCACTTTTCGAAAATAATAGGAACTTTAAATCGTGAAACTTGAAACAACAACATGAATCAACCATGTTTGCATTTTCTTATATTAGTTCTAGCATACCATTAAGGTTTTCTCTGAAACTAGTCGGTATAGTTGGATAAAATTATCAATATTAGTTTTATTTTATGTAAAACTGATTAATTTGTGTTGTTCTTATCACTTTTCTAAAATAATAGAAACTTTAAATCGTGAAACGTGAAACAACAATGTTTGCATTTTCTTATATTAGTTCTAGCATACAATTAAGTTTTATCTGAAACTAGTCGGTAGAGTTGGCTAAAATTATCAATATTAGCTTTATTTTATGTAACGCTGATTAATTTGGTCCGTTCTTATCACTTTTCGAAAATATTAGGAACTTTAAATCGTGAAACTTGAAACAACAACATGAATCAACCATGTTTGCATTTTCTTATATTAGTTCTAGCATACCATTAAGGTTTTCTCTGAAACTAGTCGGTATAGTTGGATAAAATTATCAATATTAGTTTTATTTTATGTAAAACTGATTAATTAGTGTTGTTCTTATCACTTTTTTAAAATAATAGAAACTTTAAATCGTGAAACGTGAAACAACAATGTTTGCATTTTCTTATATTAGTTCTAGCATACAATTAAGTTTTCTCTGAAACTAGTCGGTAGAGTTGGATAAAGTTATCAATATTAGTTATATTTTATGTAACGCTGGTTAATTTGGTCCGTTCTTATCACTTTTCTAATAGCAACTTTAAATCGTGAAACGTAAAACAACAGTGTTTGCGTTTTCTTATATTAGTTCTAGCATACCATTAAGTTTTCTTTGAAACTAGTCGGTATAGTTAGATAAAATTATCAACATTTGTTTAAATACAATTAAGTGTTCTCTGAAACTAGTTGGTAGAGTTGGATAAAATTATCAATATTTTTTTTATTTTATGTAACGCTTGTTAATTTGGGTTGTTTTAATCATTTTTCTAAAATAATAGCAACTTTAAATCGTGAAACGTAAAACAACCATGTTTGCGTTTTCTCATACTGCCTCTAGCATACTATTAAGGTTTTCTCTGCAACTAGTCGGTAGAGTTGGATAAAATTATCAATATTAGTTTTATTATGTGTAACGCTGGTTAATTTGGATTGTTTTAATCACTTTTCTAAAATAATAGCAACTTCAAATCGTGAAACGTAAAATAACAATGTTTGCGTTTTCTTATACTGCCTCTAGCATAACATCAAGGTTTTCTCTGAAACTAGTCGGTAGAGTTGGATAAAATTATCAATATTAGTTATATTTTATGTATGGCTGGTTAATTTGGGTTGTACTTATCACTTTTCTAAAATAATAGAAACTTTAAATCGTGAAACATAAAACAACAATGTTTTAATTTTCTTATATTAGTTCAAGCCTACAATTAAGTTGCTCTGAAACTAGTCGGTAGATTTGGATAAAATTATCAATATTAGTTTTATTTTATGTAACGCTGGTTAATTTGGGTTGTTCTTATCACTTGAATCTATTATTAACTTAATCATACTATTAAGTTTTCTTTGAAACTAGTCGGTAGAGTTGGATAAAATTATCAATATTAGTTATATTTTATGTAACGCTGGTTAATTTGGGTTGTACTTATCACTTTTCTAAAATAATAGAAACTTTAAATCGTGAAACGTGAAACAACCATGTTTGCATTTTCTTATATTAGTTCTAGCATACAATTAAGTTTTCTCTGAAACTAGTCGGTAGAGTTGGTTAAAATTATCAATATTAGTTTTATTTTATATAACGCTGGTTAATTTGGGTTGCTCTTATCACTTTTCTAAAATAATAGAAACTTTAAATCGTGAAACGTGAAACAACCATGTTTCCATTTTCTTATACTGCCTCTAGCATACAATTAAGTTTTCTCTGAAACTAGTCGGTAGAGTTGGATAAAATTATCAATCTTAGTTTTATTTTATGTAACGCTGGTTAATTTGGGTTGTACTTATCACTTTTCTAAAATAATAGAAACTTTAAATCGTGAAACGTGAAAAACCATGTTTGCATTTTCTTATATTAGTTCTAGCCTACAATTAAATTTTCTCTGAAACTAGTCGGTAGAGTTGGATAAAATTATCAATATTAGTTTTATTTTATGTAACGCTGGTTAATTTGGGTTGTTCTTATCACTTTTCTAAAATAATAGAAACTTTAAATCGTGAAAAAGTGAAACAACCATGTTTGCATTTTCGTATATTAGTTCTAGCATACCATTAAGTTTTCTCTGAAACTAGTCGGCAGAGTTGGATAAAATTATCAATATTAGTTATATTTCTTGTAACGCTGGTTAATTTGGCCCGTTCTTATCACTTTTCTAAAATAATAGCAACTTTAAATCGTGGAACGAGAAATAACCATGTTTGCATTTTCGTATATTAGTTCTAGCATACCAATAAGTTTTCTCTGAAACTAGTCGGCAGAGTTGGATAAAATTATCAATATTATCTATATTTTATGTAACGCTGGTTAATTTGGGTTGTTCTTATCACTTTTCTAAAATAATAGAAACTTTAAATCGTGAAACGTGGATCAACAATGTTTGCATTTTCTTATATTAGTTCTAGCATACAATTAAGTTTTCTCTGAAACTAGTCGGTAGAGTTGGTTAAAATTATAAATATTAGTTTAATTTTATGAAACGCTGGTTAATTTGGTCCGTTTTTATCAGTTTTCTAAAATAATAGCAACTTTAAATCGTGAAACGTGAAACAACAATGTTTGCATTTTCTTATATTAGTTCTAGCATACCAGTAAAGTTTTCTCTGAAACTAGTCGGTAGAGTTGGCTAAAATTATCAATATTAGTTATATTTTATGTAACGCTGGTTAATTTGGGTTGTACTTATGACTTTTCTAAAATAATAGCAAATTCAAATCGTGAAACGTAAAACAACAAAGTTTGCGTTTTCTTATACTGCCTCTAGCATACCATTAAGGTTTTCTCTGAAACTAGTCGGTAGAGTATGATAAAATTATCAATATTAGTTATATATTATGTAACGCTGATAAATTTGGGTTGTACTTATCACTTTTCTAAAATAATAGAAACTTTAAATCGTGAAACGTGAATCAACTATGTTTGCATTTTCTTATATTAGTTCTAGCATACAATTAAGTTTTCTCTGAAACTAGTCGGTAGAGTTGGCTAAAATTATCAATATTAGTTTTATTTTATGTAACGCTGGTTAATTTGGGTTGTTCTTATCACTTTTCTAAAATAATAGAAACTTTAAATCGTGAAACGTGAAACAACAATGTTTGCATTTCCTTATATTAGTTCTAGCATACCATTAAGTTTTCTCTGAAACTAGTCGGTAGAGTTGGATAAAATTATCAATCTTAGTTTTATTTTATGTAACGCTGGTTAATTTGGGTTGTACTTATCACTTTTCTAAAATAATAGAAACTTTAAATCGTGAAACGTGAAACAACCATGTTTGCATTTTCTTATATTAGTTCTAGCATACAATTACGTTTTCTCTGAAACTAGTCGGTAGAGTTGGATAAAATTATCAATATTAGTTTTATTTTATGTAACGGTGGTTAATTTGGGTTGCTCTTATCACTTTTCTAAAATAATAGAAACTTTAAATCGTGAAACGTGAAACAACCATGTTTCCATTTTCTTATACTGCCTCTAGCATACAATTAAGTTTTCTCTGAAACTAGTCGGTAGAGTTGGATAAAATTATCAATCTTAGTTTTATTTTATGTAACGCTGGTTAATTTGGGTTGTGCTTATCACTTTTCTAAAATAATAGAAACTGTAAATCGTGAAACGTGAAACAACCATGTTTGCATTTTCTTATATTAGTTCTAGCATTCAATTAAGTTTTCTCTGAAACTAGTCGGTAGAGTTGGATAAAATTATCAATATTAGTTTTATGTTATGTAACGCTGGTTAATTTGGTCCGTTCTTATCACTTTTCTAAAATAATAGCAACTTTAAATCGTGAAACGTGAAACAACCATGTTTGCATTTTCTTATATTAGTTCTAGCATTCAATTAAGTTTTCTCTGAAACTAGTCGGTAGAGTTGGATAAAATTATCAATATTAGTTTTATTTTATGTAACGCTGGTTAATTTGGGTTGCTCTTATCACTTTTCTAAAATAATAGAAACTGTAAATCGTGAAACGTGAAACAACCATGTTTGCATTTCCTTATATTAGTTCTAGCATACCATTAAGTTTTCTCTGAAACTAGTCGGTATAGTTGGATAAAATTATCAATATTATCTATATTTTATGTAACGCTGGTTAATTTGGGTTGTTCTTATCACTGATAGTTCTTATCACTGATAGAAACTTTAAATCGTGAAACGTGAAACAACCATTTTTGCATTTTCTTATACTGCCTCTAGCATACCATTAAGGTTTTCTCTGAAACTAGTCGGTAGAGTTGGATAAAATTATCAATATTAGTTATATTTTATGTAACGCTGGTTAATTTGGGTTGTACTTATCACTTTTCTAAAATAATAGAAACTTTAAATCGTGAAACGTGAAACAACCATGTTTGCATTTTCTTATATTAGTTCTAGCATTCAATTAAGTTTTCTCTGAAACTAGTCGGTAGAGTTGGATAAAATTATCAATATTAGTTTTATTTTATGTAACGCTGGTTAATTTGGGTTGCTCTTATCACTTTTCTAAAATAATAGAAACTGTAAATCGTGAAACGTGAAACAACCATGTTTGCATTTTCTTATATTAGTTCTAGCATACCAGTAAGGTTTTCTTTGAAACTAGTCGGTAGAGTTAGATAAAATTATCAATATTAGTTATATTTTATGTAACGCTGGTTAATTTGGGTTGTTCTTATCACTTTTCTAAAATAATAGAAACTTTAAATCGTAAAACGTGAAACAACTATGTTTGCATTTTCTTATATTAGTTCTAGCATACAATTAAGTTTTCTCTGAAACTAGTCGGTAGAGTTGGATAAAATTATAAATATTAGTTTTATTTTATGTAACGCTGGTTAATTTGGGTTGTTCCTATCACTTTTCTAAAATAATAGAAACTTTAAATCGTGAAACGTGAAACAACCATGTTTGCATTTTCTTATACTGCCTCTAGCATACCATTAAGATTTTCTCTGAAACTAGTCCGTAGAGTTGGATAAAATTATCAATATTAGTTATATTTTATGTAACGCTGGTTAATTTGGGTTGTACTTATCACTTTTCTAAAATAATAGAAACTGTAAATCGTGAAACGTGAAACAACCATGTTTGCATTTCCTTATATTAGTTCTAGCATACCATTAAGTTTTCTGTGAAACTAGTCGGTATAGTTGGATAAAATTATCAATATTATCTATATTTTATGTAACGCTGGTTAATTTGGGTTGTTCTTATCACTTTTCTAAAATAATAGAAACTTTAAATCGTGAAACGTGAAACAACCATTTTTGCATTTTCTTATACTGCCTCTAGCATACCATTATGGTTTTCTCTGAAACTAGTCGGCAGAGTTGAATAAAATTATCAATATTAGTTATATTTTATGTAACGCTGGTTAATTTGGGTTGTACTTATAACTTTTCTAAAATAATAGAAACTTTAAATCGTGAAACGTGAAACAACCATGTTTGCATTTTCTTATATTAGTTCTAGCATTCAATTAAGTTTTCTCTGAAACTAGTCGGTAGAGTTGGATAAAATTATCAATATTAGTTTTATTTTATGTAACGCTGGTTAATTTGGGTTGCTCTTATCACTTTTCTAAAATAATAGAAACTGTAAATCGTGAAACGTGAAACAACCATGTTTGCATTTTCTTATATTAGTTCTTTGAAACTAGTCGGTAGAGTTAGATAAAATTATCAATATTAGTTATATTTTATGTAACGCTGGTTAATTTGGGTTGTTCTTATCACTTTTCTAAAATAATAGAAACTTTAAATCGTAAAACGTGAAACAACTATGTTTGCATTTTCTTATATTAGTTCTAGCATACAATTAAGTTTTCTCTGAAACTAGTCGGTAGAGTTGGATAAAATTATAAATATTAGTTTTATTTTATGTAACGCTGGTTAATTTGGGTTGTTCTTATCACTTTTCTAAAATAATAGAAACTTTAAATCGTGAAACGTGGATCAACAATGTTTGCATTTTCTTATATTAGTTCTAGCATACAATTAAGTTTTCTCTGAAACTAGTCGGTAGAGTTGGTTAAAATTATAAATATTAGTTTAATTTTATGAAACGCTGGTTAATTTGGTCCGTTTTTATCAGTTTTCTAAAATAATAGCAACTTTAAATCGTGAAACGTGAAACAACTATGTTTGCATCTTCTTATATTAGTTCTAGCATACCAGTAAAGTTTTCTCTGAAACTAGTCGGTAGAGTTGGCTAAAATTATCAATATTAGTTATATTTTATGTAACGCTGGTTAATTTGGGTTGTACTTATGACTTTTCTAAAATAATAGCAAATTCAAATCGTGAAACGTAAAACAACAAAGTTTGCGTTTTCTTATACTGCCTCTAGCATACCATTAAGGTTTTCTCTGAAACTAGTCGGTAGAGTATGATAAAATTATCAATATTAGTTATATTTTATGTAACGCTGATAAATTTGGGTTGTACTTATCACTTTTCTAAAATAATAGAAACTTTAAATCGTGAAACGTGAATCAACTATGTTTGCATTTTCTTATATTAGTTCTAGCATACCAGTAAGGTTTTCTTTGAAACTAGTCGGTAGAGTTAGATAAAATTATCAATATTAGTTATATTTTATGTAACGCTGGTTAATTTGGGTTGTTCTTATCACTTTTCTAAAATAATAGCAACTTTAAATCGTGGAACGAGAAATAACCATGTTTGCATTTTCGTATATTAGTTCTAGCATACCAATAAGTTTTCTCTGAAACTAGTCGGCAGAGTTGGATAAAATTATCAATATTATCTATATTTTATGTAACGCTGGTTAATTTGGGTTGTTCTTATCACTTTTCTAAAATAATAGAAACTTTAAATCGTGAAACGTGGATCAACAATGTTTGCATTTTCTTATATTAGTTCTAGCATACAATTAAGTTTTCTCTGAAACTAGTCGGTAGAGTTGGTTAAAATTATAAATATTAGTTTAATTTTATGAAACGCTGGTTAATTTGGTCCGTTTTTATCAGTTTTCTAAAATAATAGCAACTTTAAATCGTGAAACGTGAAACAACTATGTTTGCATCTTCTTATATTAGTTCTAGCATACCAGTAAGGTTTTCTCTGAAACTAGTCGGTAGAGTTGGCTAAAATTATCAATATTAGTTATATTTTATGTAACGCTGGTTAATTTGGGTTGTACTTATGACTTTTCTAAAATAATAGCAAATTCAAATCGTGAAACGTAAAACAACAAAGTTTGCGTTTTCTTATACTGCCTCTAGCATACCATTAAGGTTTTCTCTGAAACTAGTCGGTAGAGTATGATAAAATTATCAATATTAGTTATATTTTATGTAACGCTGATAAATTTGGGTTGTACTTATCACTTTTCTAAAATAATAGAAACTTTAAATCGTGAAACGTGAATCAACTATGTTTGCATTTTCTTATATTAGTTCTAGCATACAATTAAGTTTTCTCTGAAACTAGTCGGTAGAGTTGGATAAAATTATCAATATTAGTTTTATTTTATGTAACGCTGGTTAATTTGGGTTGTTCTTATCACTTTTCTAAAATAATAGAAACTTTAAATCGTGAAACGTGAAACAACAATATTTGCATTTTCTTATACTGCCTCTAGCATACCATTAAGGTTTTCTCTGAAACTAGTCGGTAGAGTTGGATAAAATTATCAATATTAGTTATATTTTATGTAAGGCTGGTTAATTTGGGTTGTACTTATCACTTTTCTAAAATAATAGAAACTTTAAATCGTGAAACATAAAACAACAATGTTTTAATTTTCTTATATTAGTTCAAGCCTACAATTAAGTTGCTCTGAAACTAGTCGGTAGATTTGGATAAAATTATCAATATTAGTTTTATTTTATGTAACGCTGGTTAATTTGGGTTGTTCTTATCACTTGAATCTATTATTAACTTAATCATACTATTAAGTTTTCTTTGAAACTAGTCGGTAGAGTTGGATAAAATTATCAATATTAGTTATATTTTATGTAACGCTGGTTAATTTGGGTTGTACTTATCACTTTTCTAAAATAATAGAAACTTTAAATCGTGAAACGTGAAACAACCATGTTTGCATTTTCTTATATTAGTTCTAGCATACAATTAAGTTTTCTCTGAAACTAGTCGGTAGAGTTGGTTAAAATTATCAATATTAGTTTTATTTTATGTAACGCTGGTTAATTTGGGTTGCTCTTATCACTTTTCTAAAATAATAGAAACTTTAAATCGTGAAACGTGAAACAACCATGTTTCCATTTTCTTATACTGCCTCTAGCATACAATTAAGTTTTCTCTGAAACTAGTCGGTAGAGTTGGATAAAATTATCAATCTTAGTTTTATTTTATGTAACGCTGGTTAATTTGGGTTGTACTTATCACTTTTCTAAAATAATAGAAACTTTAAATCGTGAAACGTGAAAAACCATGTTTGCATTTTCTTATATTAGTTCTAGCCTACAATTAAATTTTCTCTGAAACTAGTCGGTAGAGTTGGATAAAATTATCAATATTAGTTTTATTTTATGTAACGCTGGTTAATTTGGGTTGTTCTTATCACTTTTCTAAAATAATAGAAACTTTAAATCGTGAAACGTGAAACAACCATTTTTGCATTTTCGTATATTAGTTCTAGCATACCATTAAGTTTTCTCTGAAACTAGTCGGCAGAGTTGGATAAAATTATCAATATTAGTTATATTTCTTGTAACGCTGGTTAATTTGGCCCGTTCTTATCACTTTTCTAAAATAATAGCAACTTTAAATCGTGGAACGAGAAATAACCATGTTTGCATTTTCGTATATTAGTTCTAGCATACCAATAAGTTTTCTCTGAAACTAGTCGGCAGAGTTGGATAAAATTATCAATATTATCTATATTTTATGTAACGCTGGTTAATTTGGGTTGTTCTTATCACTTTTCTAAAATAATAGAAACTTTAAATCGTGAAACGTGGATCAACAATGTTTGCATTTTCTTATATTAGTTCTAGCATACAATTAAGTTTTCTCTGAAACTAGTCGGTAGAGTTGGTTAAAATTATAAATATTAGTTTAATTTTATGAAACGCTGGTTAATTTGGTCCGTTTTTATCAGTTTTCTAAAATAATAGCAACTTTAAATCGTGAAACGTGAAACAACAATGTTTGCATTTTCTTATATTAGTTCTAGCATACCAGTAAGGTTTTCTCTGAAACTAGTCGGTAGAGTTGGCTAAAATTATCAATATTAGTTATATTTTATGTAACGCTGGTTAATTTGGGTTGTACTTATGACTTTTCTAAAATAATAGCAAATTCAAATCGTGAAACGTAAAACAACAAAGTTTGCGTTTTCTTATACTGCCTCTAGCATACCATTAAGGTTTTCTCTGAAACTAGTCGGTAGAGTATGATAAAATTATCAATATTAGTTATATATTATGTAACGCTGATAAATTTGGGTTGTACTTATCACTTTTCTAAAATAATAGAAACTTTAAATCGTGAAACGTGAATCAACTATGTTTGCATTTTCTTATATTAGTTCTAGCATACAATTAAGTTTTCTCTGAAACTAGTCGGTAGAGTTGGCTAAAATTATCAATATTAGTTTTATTTTATGTAACGCTGGTTAATTTGGGTTGTTCTTATCACTTTTCTAAAATAATAGAAACTTTAAATCGTGAAACGTGAAACAACAATGTTTGCATTTCCTTATATTAGTTCTAGCATACCATTAAGTTTTCTCTGAAACTAGTCGGTAGAGTTGGATAAAATTATCAATCTTAGTTTTATTTTATGTAACGCTGGTTAATTTGGGTTGTACTTATCACTTTTCTAAAATAATAGAAACTTTAAATCGTGAAACGTGAAACAACCATGTTTGCATTTTCTTATATTAGTTCTAGCATACAATTAAGTTTTCTCTGAAACTAGTCGGTAGAGTTGGATAAAATTATCAATATTAGTTTTATTTTATGTAACGGTGGTTAATTTGGGTTGCTCTTATCACTTTTCTAAAATAATAGAAACTTTAAATCGTGAAACGTGAAACAACCATGTTTCCATTTTCTTATACTGCCTCTAGCATACAATTAAGTTTTCTCTGAAACTAGTCGGTAGAGTTGGATAAAATTATCAATCTTAGTTTTATTTTGTGTAACGCTGGTTAATTTGGGTTGTGCTTATCACTTTTCTAAAATAATAGAAACTGTAAATCGTGAAACGTGAAACAACCATGTTTGCATTTTCTTATATTAGTTCTAGCATTCAATTAAGTTTTCTCTGAAACTAGTCGGTAGAGTTGGATAAAATTATCAATATTAGTTTTATTTTATGTAACGCTGGTTAATTTGGGTTGCTCTTATCACTTTTCTAAAATAATAGAAACTGTAAATCGTGAAACGTGAAACAACCATGTTTGCATTTCCTTATATTAGTTCTAGCATACCATTAAGTTTTCTCTGAAACTAGTCGGTATGGTTGGATAAAATTATCAATATTATCTATATTTTATGTAACGCTGGTTAATTTGGGTTGTTCTTATCACTGATAGTTCTTATCACTGATAGAAACTTTAAATCGTGAAACGTGAAACAACCATTTTTGCATTTTCTTATACTGCCTCTAGCATACCATTAAGGTTTTCTCTGAAACTAGTCGGTAGAGTTGGATAAAATTATCAATATTAGTTATATTTTATGTAACGCTGGTTAATTTGGGTTGTACTTATCACTTTTCTAAAATAATAGAAACTTTAAATCGTGAAACGTGAAACAACCATGTTTGCATTTTCTTATATTAGTTCTAGCATTCAATTAAGTTTTCTCTGAAACTAGTCGGTAGAGTTGGATAAAATTATCAATATTAGTTTTATTTTATGTAACGCTGGTTAATTTGGGTTGCTCTTATCACTTTTCTAAAATAATAGAAACTGTAAATCGTGAAACGTGAAACAACCATGTTTGCATTTTCTTATATTAGTTCTAGCATACCAGCAAGGTTTTCTTTGAAACTAGTCGGTAGAGTTAGATAAAATTATCAATATTAGTTATATTTTATGTAACGCTGGTTAATTTGGGTTGTTCTTATCACTTTTCTAAAATAATAGAAACTTTAAATCGTAAAACGTGAAACAACTATGTTTGCATTTTCTTATATTAGTTCTAGCATACAATTAAGTTTTCTCTGAAACTAGTCGGTAGAGTTGGATAAAATTATAAATATTAGTTTTATTTTATGTAACGCTGGTTAATTTGGGTTGTTCCTATCACTTTTCTAAAATAATAGAAACTTTAAATCGTGAAACGTGAAACAACCATGTTTGCATTTTCTTATACTGCCTCTAGCATACCATTAAGGTTTTCTCTGAAACTAGTCCGTAGAGTTGGATAAAATTATCAATATTAGTTATATTTTATGTAACGCTGGTTAATTTGGGTTGTACTTATCACTTTTCTAAAATAATAGAAACTGTAAATCGTGAAACGTGAAACAACCATGTTTGCATTTCCTTATATTAGTTCTAGCATACCATTAAGTTTTCTGTGAAACTAGTCGGTATAGTTGGATAAAATTATCAATATTATCTATATTTTATGTAACGCTGGTTAATTTGGGTTGTTCTTATCACTTTTCTAAAATAATAGAAACTTTAAATCGTGAAACGTGAAACAACCATTTTTGCATTTTCTTATACTGCCTCTAGCATACCATTAAGGTTTTCTCTGAAACTAGTCGGCAGAGTTGAATAAAATTATCAATATTAGTTATATTTTATGTAACGCTGGTTAATTTGGGTTGTACTTATCACTTTTCTAAAATAATAGAAACTTTAAATCGTGAAACGTGAAACAACCATGTTTGCATTTTCTTATATTAGTTCTAGCATTCAATTAAGTTTTCTCTGAAACTAGTCGGTAGAGTTGGATAAAATTATCAATATTAGTTTTATTTTATGTAACGCTGGTTAATTTGGGTTGCTCTTATCACTTTTCTAAAATAATAGAAACTGTAAATCGTGAAACGTGAAACAACCATGTTTGCATTTTCTTATATTAGTTCTAGCATACCAGTAAGGTTTTCTTTGAAACTAGTCGGTAGAGTTAGATAAAATTATCAATATTAGTTATATTTTATGTAACGCTGGTTAATTTGGCTTGTACTTATCACTTTTCTAAAATAATAGAAACTTTAAATCGTGAAACGTGAAACAACCATGTTTGCATTTTCTTATATTAGTTCTAGCATTCAATTAAGTTTTCTCTGAAACTAGTCGGTAGAGTTGGATAAAATTATCAATATTAGTTTTATTTTATGTAACGCTGGTTAATTTGGGTTGCTCTTATCACTTTTCTAAAATAATAGAAACTGTAAATCGTGAAACGTGAAACAACCATGTTTGCATTTTCTTATATTAGTTCTAGCATACCAGTAAGGTTTTCTTTGAAACTAGTCGGTAGAGTTAGATAAAATTATCAATATTAGTTATATTTTATGTAACGCTGGTTAATTTGGGTTGTACTTATCACTTTTCTAAAATAATAGAAACTTTAAATCGTAAAACGTGAAACAACTATGTTTGCATTTTCTTATATTAGTTCTAGCATACAATTAAGTTTTCTCTGAAACTAGTCGGTAGAGTTGGATAAAATTATAAATATTAGTTTTATTTTATGTAACGCTGGTTAATTTGGGTTGTTCTTATCACTTTTCTAAAATAATAGAAACTTTAAATCGTGAAACGTGAAACAACCATTTTTGCATTTTCTTATACTGCCTCTAGCATACCATTAAGGTTTTCTCTGAAACTAGTCGGTAGAGTTGGATAAAATTATCAATATTAGTTATATTTTATGTAACGCTGGTTAATTTGGGTTGTACTTATCACTTTTCTAAAATAATAGAAACTTTAAATCGTGAAACGTGAAACAACCATGTTTGCATTTTCTTATATTAGTTCTAGCATTCAATTAAGTTTTCTCTGAAACTAGTCGGTAGAGTTGGATAAAATTATCAATATTAGTTATATTTTATGTAACGCTGGATAATTTGGGTTGTACTTATCACTTTTCTAAAATAATAGAAACTTTAAATCGTGAAACGTGAAACAACCATGATTGCATTTTCTTATATTAGTTCTAGCATACAATTAACTTTTCTCTGAAAATAGTCGGTAGAGTTGGATAAAATTATCAATATTAGTTATATTTTATGTAACGCTGGTTAATTTGGGTTGTGCTTATCACTTTTCTAAAATAATAGAAACTTTAAATCGTGAAACGTGAATCAACTTTGTTTGCATTTTCTTATATTAGTTCTAGCATACCATTAAGGTTTTCTCTGAAACTAGTCGGTAGAGTTGGATAAAATTATCAATATTATCTATATTTTATGTAACGCTGGTTAATTTGGGTTGTTCTTATCACTTTTCTAAAATAATAGAAACTTTAAATCGTGAAACGTGAATCAACCATGTTTGCATTTTCTTATATTAGTTCTAGCATACAATTAAGTTTTCTCTGAAACTAGTCGGTAGAGTTGGTTAAAATTATAAATATTAGTTTAATTTTATGAAACGCTGGTTAATTTGGTCCGTTTTTATCAGTTTTCTAAAATAATAGCAACTTTAAATCGTGAAACGTGAAACAACTATGTTTGCATCTTCTTATATTAGTTCTAGCATACCAGTAAGGTTTTCTCTGAAACTAGTCGGTAGAGTTGGCTAAAATTATCAATATTACTTATATTTTATGTAACGCTGGTTAATTTGGGTTGTACTTATGACTTTTCTAAAATAATAGCAAATTCAAATCGTGAAACGTAAAACAACAAAGTTTGCGTTTTCTTATACTGCCTCTAGCATACCATTAAGGTTTTCTCTGAAACTAGTCGGTAGAGTATGATAAAATTATCAATATTAGTTATATATTATGTAACGCTGATAAATTTGGGTTGTACTTATCACTTTTCTAAAATAATAGAAACTTTAAATCGTGAAACGTGAATCAACTATGTTTGCATTTTCTTATATTAGTTCTAGCATACAATTAAGTTTTCTCTGAAACTAGTCGGTAGAGTTGGCTAAAATTATCAATATTAGTTTTATTTTATGTAACGCTGGTTAATTTGGGTTGTTCTTATCACTTTTCTAAAATAATAGAAACTTTAAATCGTGAAACGAGAAACAACAATGTTTGCATTTCCTTATATTAGTTCTAGCATACCATTAAGTTTTCTCTGAAACTAGTCGGTAGAGTTGGATAAAATTATCAATCTTAGTTTTATTTTATGTAACGCTGGTTAATTTGGGTTGTACTTATCACTTTTCTAAAATAATAGAAACTTTAAATCGTGAAACGTGAAACAACCATGTTTGCATTTTCTTATATTAGTTCTAGCATACAATTAAGTTTTCTCTGAAACTAGTCGGTAGAGTTGGATAAAATTATCAATATTAGTTTCATTTTATGTAACGCTGGTTAATTTGGGTTGCTCTTATCACTTTTCTAAAATAATAGAAACTTTAAATCGTGAAACGTGAAACAACCATGTTTCCATTTTCTTATACTGCCTCTAGCATACAATTAAGTTTTCTCTGAAACTAGTCGGTAGAGTTGGATAAAATTATCAATCTTAGTTTTATTTTATGTAACGCTGGTTAATTTGGGTTGTGCTTATCACTTTTCTAAAATAATAGAAACTGTAAATCGTGAAACGTGAAACAACCATGTTTGCATTTTCTTATATTAGTTCTAGCATTCAATTAAGTTTTCTCTGAAACTAGTCGGTAGAGTTGGATAAAATTATCAATATTAGTTTTATGTTATGTAACGCTGGTTAATTTGGTCCGTTCTTATCACTTTTCTAAAATAATAGCAACTTTAAATCGTGAAACGTGAAACAACAATGTTTGCATTTTCTTATATTAGTTCTAGCATACAATTAAGTTTTCTCTGAAACTAGTCGGTAGAGTTGGATAAAATTATCAATCTTAGATTTATTTTATGTAACGCTGGTTAATTTGGGTTGTGCTTATCACTTTTCTAAAATAATAGAAACTGTAAATCGTGAAACGTGAAACAACCATGTTTCCATTTTCTTATACTGCCTCTAGCATACAATTAAGTTTTCTCTGAAACTAGACGGTAGAGTTGGATAAAATTATCAATCTTAGTTTTATTTTATGTAACGCTGGTTAATTTGGGTTGTGCTTATCACTTTTCTAAAATAATAGAAACTGTAAATCGTGAAACGTGAAACAACCATGTTTGCATTTTCTTATATTAGTTCTAGCATTCAATTAAGTTTTCTCTGAAACAAGTCGGTAGAGTTGGATAAAATTATCAATATTAGTTTTATTTTATGTAACGCTGGTTAATTTGGGTTGCTCTTATCACTTTTCTAAAATAATAGAAACTGTAAATCGTGAAACGTGAAACAACCATGTTTGCATTTCCTTATATTAGTTCTAGCATACCATTAAGTTTTCTCTGAAACTAGTCGGTATAGTTGGATAAAATTATCAATATTATCTATATTTTATGTAACGCTGGTTAATTTGGGTTGTTCTTATCACTGATAGAAACTTTAAATCGTGAAACGTGAAACAACCATTTTTGCATTTTCTTATACTGCCTCTAGCATACCATTAAGGTTTTCTCTGAAACTAGTCGGCAGAGTTGGATAAAATTATCAATATTAGTTATATTTTATGTAACGCTGGTTAATTTGGGTTGTACTTATCACTTTTCTAAAATAATAGAAACTTTAAATCGTGAAACGTGAAACAACCATGTTTGCATTTTCTTATATTAGTTCTAGCATTCAATTAAGTTTTCTCTGAAACTAGTCGGTAGAGTTGGATAAAATTATCAATATTAGTCTTATTTTATGTAACGCTGGTTAATTTGGGTTGCTCTTATCACTTTTCTAAAATAATAGAAACTGTAAATCGTGAAACGTGAAACAACCATGTTTGCATTTTCTTATATTAGTTCTAGCATACCAGTAAGGTTTTCTTTGAAACTAGTCGGTAGAGTTAGATAAAATTATCAATATTAGTTATATTTTATGTAACGCTGGTTAATTTGGGTTGTTCTTATCACTTTTCTAAAATAATAGAAACTTTAAATCGTAAAACGTGAAACAACTATGTTTGCATTTTCTTATATTAGTTCTAGCATACAATTAAGTTTTCTCTGAAACTAGTCGGTAGAGTTGGATAAAATTATAAATATTAGTTTTATTTTATGTAACGCTGGTCAATTTGGGTTGTTCCTATCACTTTTCTAAAATAATAGAAACTTTAAATCGTGAAACGAGAAACAACAATGTTTGCATTTCCTTATATTAGTTCTAGCATACCATTAAGTTTTCTCTGAAACTAGTCGGTAGAGTTGGATAAAATTATCAATCTTAGTTTTATTTTATGTAACGCTGGTTAATTTGGGTTGTACTTATCACTTTTCTAAAATAATAGAAACTTTAAATCGTGAAACGTGAAACAACCATGTTTGCATTTTCTTATATTAGTTCTAGCATACAATTAAGTTTTCTCTGAAACTAGTCGGTAGAGTTGGCTAAAATTATCAATATTAGTTTTATTTTATGTAACGCTGGTTAATTTGGGTTGTTCTTATCACTTTTCTAAAATAATAGAAAATTTAAATCGTGAAACGAGAAACAACAATGTTTGCATTTCCTTATATTAGTTCTAGCATACCATTAAGTTTTCTCTGAAACTAGTCGGTAGAGTTGGATAAAATTATCAATCTTAGTTTTATTTTATGTAACGCTGGTTAATTTGGGTTGTACTTATCAATTTTCTAAAATAATAGAAACTTTAAATCGTGAAACGTGAAACAACCATGTTTGCATTTTCTTATATTAGTTCTAGCATACAATTAAGTTTTCTCTGAAACTAGTCGGTAGAGTTGGATAAAATTATCAATATTAGTTTCATTTTATGTAACGCTGGTTAATTTGGGTTGCTCTTATCACTTTTCTAAAATAATAGAAACTTTAAATCGTGAAACGTGAAACAACCATGTTTCCATTTTCTATACTGCCTCTAGCATACAATTAAGTTTTCTCTGAAACTAGTCGGTAGAGTTGGATAAAATTATCAATCTTAGTTTTATTTTATGTAACGCTGGTTAATTTGGGTTGTACTTATCACTTTTCTAAAATAATAGAAACTGTAAATCGTGAAACGTGAAACAACCATGTTTGCATTTTCTTATATTAGTTCTAGCATTCAATTAAGTTTTCTCTGAAACTAGTCGGTAGAGTTGGATAAAATTATCAATATTAGTTTTATGTTATGTAACGCTGGTTAATTTGGTCCGTTCTTATCACTTTTCTAAAATAATAGCAACTTTAAATCGTGAAACGTGAAACAACAATGTTTGCATTTTCTTATATTAGTTCTAGCATACAATTAAGTTTTCTCTGAAACTAGTCGGTTGAGTTGGATAAAATTATCAATCTTAGTTTTATTTTATGTAACGCTGGTTAATTTGGGTTGTGCTTATCACTTTTCTAAAATAATAGAAACTGTAAATCGTGAAACGTGAAACAACCATGTTTCCATTTTCTTATACCGCCTCTAGCATACAATTAAGTTTTCTCTGAAACTAGACGGTAGAGTTGGATAAAATTATCAATCTTAGTTTTATTTTATGTAACGCTGGTTAATTTGGGTTGTGCTTATCACTTTTCTAAAATAATAGAAACTGTAAATCGTGAAACGTGAAACAACCATGTTTGCATTTTCTTATATTAGTTCTAGCATTCAATTAAGTTTTCTCTGAAACAAGTCGGTAGAGTTGGATAAAATTATCAATATTAGTTTTATTTTATGTAACGCTGGTTAATTTGGGTTGCTCTTATCACTTTTCTAAAATAATAGAAACTGTAAATCGTGAAACGTGAAACAACCATGTTTGCATTTCCTTATATTAGTTCTAGCATACCATTAAGTTTTCTCTGAAACTAGTCGGTAGAGTTGGATAAAATTATCAATATTATCTATATTTTATGTAACGCTGGTTAATTTGGGTTGTTCTTATCACTGATAGTTCTTATCACTGATAGAAACTTTAAATCGTGAAACGTGAAACAACCATTTTTGCATTTTCTTATACTGCCTCTAGCATACCATTAAGGTTTTCTCTGAAACTAGTCGGTAGAGTTGGATAAAATTATCAATATTAGTTATATTTTATGTAACGCTGGTTAATTTGGGTTGTACTTATCACTTTTCTAAAATAATAGAAACTTTAAATCGTGAAACGTGAAACAACCATGTTTGCATTTTCTTATATTAGTTCTAGCATTCAATTAAGTTTTCTCTGAAACTAGTCGGTAGAGTTGGATAAAATTATAAATATTAGTTTTATTTTATGTAACGCTGGTCAATTTGGGTTGTTCTTATCACTTTTCTAAAATAATAGAAACTTTAAATCGTAAAACGTGAAACAACTATGTTTGCATTTTCTTATATTAGTTCTAGCATACAATTAAGTTTTCTCTGAAACTAGTCGGTAGAGTTGGATAAAATTATAAATATTAGTTTTATTTTATGTAACGCTGGTCAATTTGGGTTGTTCCTATCACTTTTCTAAAATAATAGAAACTTTAAATCGTGAAACGTGAAACAACCATGTTTGCATTTTCTTATACTGCCTCTAGCATACCATTAAGGTTTTCTCTGAAACTAGTCGGTAGAGTTGGATAAAATTATCAATATTAGTTATATTTTATGTAACGCTGGTTAATTTGGGTTGTACTTATCACTTTTCTAAAATAATAGAAACTGTAAATCGTGAAACGTGAAACAACCATGTTTGCATTTCCTTATATTAGTTCTAGCATACCATTAAGTTTTCTGTGAAACTAGTCGGTATAGTTGGATAAAATTATCAATATTATCTATATTTTATGTAACGCTGGTTAATTTGGGTTGTTCTTATCACTTTTCTAAAATAATAGAAACTTTAAATCGTGAAACGTGAAACAACCATTTTTGCATTTTCTTATACTGCCTCTAGCATACCATTAAGGTTTTCTCTGAAACTAGTCGGCAGAGTTGAATAAAATTATCAATATTAGTTATATTTTATGTAACGCTGGTTAATTTGGGTTGTACTTATCACTTTTCTAAAATAATAGAAACTTTAAATCGTGAAACGTGAAACAACCATGTTTGCATTTTCTTATATTAGTTCTAGCATTCAATTAAGTTTTCTCTGAAACTAGTCGGTAGAGTTGGATAAAATTATCAATATTAGTTTTATTTTATGTAACGCTGGTTAATTTGGGTTGCTCTTATCACTTTTCTAAAATAATAGAAACTGTAAATCGTGAAACGTGAAACAACCATGTTTGCATTTTCTTATATTAGTTTTAGCATACAATTAAGTTTTCTCTGAAACTAGTCGGTAGAGTTGGATAAAATTATAAATATTAGTTTTATTTTATGTAACGCTGGTTAATTTGGGTTGTTCTTATCACTTTTCTAAAATAATAGAAACTTTAAATCGTAAAACGTGAAACAACTATGTTTGCATTTTCTTATATTAGTTCTAGCATACAATTAAGTTTTCTCTGAAACTGGTCGGTAGAGTTGGATAAAATTATCAATATTAGTTTTATTTTATGTAACGCTGGTTAATTTGGGTTGTTCTTATCACTTTTCTAAAATAATAGAAACTTTAAATCGTGAAACGTGAAACAACCATTTTTGCATTTTCTTATACTGCCTCTAGCATACCATTAAGGTTTTCTCTGAAACTAGTCGGCAGAGTTGAATAAAATTATCAATATTAGTTATATTTTATGTAACGCTGGTTAATTTGGGTTGTACTTATCACTTTTCTAAAATAATAGAAACTTTAAATCGTGAAACGTGAAACAACCATGTTTGCATTTTCTTATATTAGTTCTAGCATTCAATTAAGTTTTCTCTGAAACTAGTCGGTAGAGTTGGATAAAATTATCAATATTAGTTTTATTTTATGTAACGCTGGTTAATTTGGGTTGCTCTTATCACTTTTCTAAAATAATAGAAACTGTAAATCGTGAAACGTGAAACAACCATGTTTGCATTTTCTTATATTAGTTTTAGCATACAATTAAGTTTTCTCTGAAACTAGTCGGTAGAGTTGGATAAAATTATAAATATTAGTTTTATTTTATGTAACGCTGGTTAATTTGGGTTGTTCTTATCACTTTTCTAAAATAATAGAAACTTTAAATCGTAAAACGTGAAACAACTATGTTTGCATTTTCTTATATTAGTTCTAGCATACCAGTAAGTTTTCTCTGAAACTAGTCGGTAGAGTTGGATAAAATTATAAATATTAGTTTTATTTTATGTAACGCTGGTTAATTTGGGTTGTTCCTATCACTTTTCTAAAATAATAGAAACTTTAAATCGTGAAACGTGAAACAACCATGTTTGCATTTCCTTATATTAGTTCTAGCATACCATTAAGTTTTCTGTGAAACTAGTCGGTATAGTTGGATAAAATTATCAATATTATCTATATTTTATGTAACGCTGGTTAATTTGGGTTGTTCTTATCACTTTTCTAAAATAATAGAAACTTTAAATCGTGAAACGTGAAACAACCATTTTTGCATTTTCTTATACTGCCTCTAGCATACCATTAAGGTTTTCTCTGAAACTAGTCGGCAGAGTTGGATAAAATTATCAATATTAGTTATATTTTATGTAACGCTGGTTAATTTGGGTTGTACTTATCACTTTTCTAAAATAATAGAAACTTTAAATCGTGAAACGTGAAACAACCATGTTTGCATTTTCTTATATTAGTTCTAGCATTCAATTAAGTTTTCTCTGAAACTAGTCGGTAGAGTTGGATAAAATTATCAATATTAGTTTTATTTTATGTAACGCTAGTTAATTTGGGTTGCTCGTATCACTTTTCTAAAATAATAGAAACTGTAAATCGTGAAACGTGAAACAACCATGTTTGCATTTTCTTATATTAGTTCTAGCATACCAGTAAGGTTTTCTTTGAAACTAGTCGGTAGAGTTAGATAAAATTATCAATATTAGTTATATTTTATGTAACGCTGGTTAATTTGGGTTGTTCTTATCACTTTTCTAAAATAATAGAAACTTTAAATCATAAAACGTGAAACAACTATGTTTGCATTTTCTTATATTAGTTCTAGCATACAATTAAGTTTTCTCTGAAACTAGTCGGTAGAGTTGGATACAATTATAAATATTAGTTTTATTTTATGTAACGCTGGTTAATTTGGGTTGTTCCTATCACTTTTCTAAAATAATAGAAACTTTAAATCGTGAAACGTGAAACAACCATGTTTGCATTTTATTATACTGCCTCTAGCATACCATTAAGGTTTTCTCTGAAACTAGTCGGTAGAGTTGGATAAAATTATCAATATTAGTTATATTTTATGTAACGCTGGTTAATTTGGGTTGTACTTATCACTTTTCTAAAATAATAGAAACTGTAAATCGTGAAACGTGAAACAACCATGTTTGCATTTCCTTATATTAGTTCTAGCATACCATTAAGTTTTCTGTGAAACTAGTCGGTATAGTTGGATAAAATTATCAATATTATCTATATTTTATGTAACGCTGGTTAATTTGGGTTGTTCTTATCACTTTTCTAAAATAATAGAAACTTTAAATCGTGAAACGTGAAACAACCATTTTTGCATTTTCTTATACTGCATCTAGCATACCATTAAGGTTTTCTCTGAAACTAGTCGGCAGAGTTGGATAAAATTATCAATATTAGTTATATTTTATGTAACGCTGGTTAATTTGGGTTGTACTTATCACTTTTCTAAAATAATAGAAACTTTAAATCGTGAAACGTGAAACAACCATGTTTGCATTTTCTTATATTAGTTCTAACATTCAATTAAGTTTTCTCTGAAACTAGTCGGTAGAGTTGGATAAAATTATCAATATTAGTTTTATTTTATGTAACGCTGGTTAATTTGGGTTGCTCTTATCACTTTTCTAAAATAATAGAAACGGTAAATCGTGAAACGTGAAACAACCATGTTTGCATTTTCTTATATTAGTTCTAGCATACCAGTAAGGTTTTCTTTGAAACTAGTCGGTAGAGTTAGATAAAATTATCAATATTATCTATATTTTATGTAACGCTGGTTAATTTGGGTTGTTCTTATCACTTTTCTAAAATAATAGAAACTTTAAATCGTGAAACGTGAAACAACTATGTTTGCATTTTCTTATATTAGTTCTAGCATACAATTATGTTTTCTCTGAAACTAGTCAGTAGAGTTGAATAAAATTATAAATATTAGTTTTATTTTATGTAACGCTGGTTAATTTGGGTTGTTCCTATCACTTTTCTAAAATAATAGCAACTTTAAATCGTGAAACGTGAAACAACCATGTTTGCATTTTCTTATACTGCCTATAGCATACCATTAAGGTTTTCTCTGAAACTAGTCGGTACAGATGGATAAAATTATCAATATTAGTTATATTTTATGTAACGCTGGTTAATTTGGGTTGTACTTATCACTTTTCTAAAATAATAGCAACTTCAAATCGTGAAACGTAAAACAACCATTTTTGCATTTTCTTATACTGCCTCTAGCATACCATTAAGGTTTTCTCTGAAACTAGTCGGCAGAGTTGGATAAAATTATCAATATTAGTTATATTTTATGTAACGCTGGTTAATTTGGGTTGTACTTATCACTTTTCTAAAATAATAGAAACTTTAAATCGTGAAACGTGAAACAACCATGTTTGCATTTTCTTATATTAGTTCTAGCATTCAATTAAGTTTTCTCTGAAACTAGTCGGTAGAGTTGGATAAAATTATCAATATTAGTTTTATTTTATGTAACGCTGGTTAATTTGGGTTGCTCTTATCACTTTTCTAAAATAATAGAAACTGTAAATCGTGAAACGTGAAACAACCATGTTTGCATTTTCTTATATTAGTTCTGGCATACCAGTAAGGTTTTCTTTGAAACTAGTCGGTAGAGTTAGATAAAATTATCAATATTAGTTATATTTTATGTAACGCTGGTTAATTTGGGTTGTTCTTATCACTTTTCTAAAATAATAGAAACTTTAAATCGTAAAACGTGAAACAACTATGTTTGCATTTTCTTATATTAGTTCTAGCATACAATTAAGTTTTCTCTGAAACTAGTCGGTAGAGTTGGATAAAATTATAAATATTAGTTTTATTTTATGTAACGCTGGTCAATTTGGGTTGTTCCTATCACTTTTCTAAAATAATAGCAACTTTAAATAGTGAAACGTGAAACAACCATGTTTGCATTTTCTTATACTGCCTCTAGCATACCATTAAGGTTTTCTCTGAAACTAGTCGGTAGAGTTCGATAAAATTATCAATATTAGTTATATTTTATGTAACGCTGGTTAATTTGGGTTGTACTTATCACTTTTCTAAAATAATAGAAACTGTAAATCGTGAAACGTGAAACAACCATGTTTGCATTTCCTTATATTAGTTCTAGCATACCATTAGGTTTTCTGTGAAACTAGTCGGTATAGTTGGATAAAATTATCAATATTATCTATATTTTATGTAACGCTGGTTAATTTGGGTTGTTCTTATCACTTTTCTAAAATAATAGAAACTTTAAATCGTGAAACGTGAAACAACCATGTTTGCATTTTCGTATACTGCCTCTAGCATACCATTAAGGTTTTCTCTGAAACTAGTCGGCAGAGTTGAATAAAATTATCAATATTAGTTATATTTTATGTAACGCTGGTTAATTTGGGTTGTACTTATCACTTTTCTAAAATAATAGAAACTTTAAATCGTGAAACGTGAAACAACCATGTTTGCATTTTCTTATATTAGTTCTAGCATTCAATTAAGTTTTCTCTGAAACTAGTCGGTAGAGTTGGATAAAATTATCAATATTAGTTTTATTTTATGTAACGCTGGTTAATTTGGGTTGCTCTTATCACTTTTCTAAAATAATAGAAACTGTAAATCGTGAAACGTGAAACAACCATGTTTGCATTTTCTTATATTAGTTTTAGCATACAATTAAGTTTTCTCTGAAACTAGTCGGTAGAGTTGGATAAAATTATAAATATTAGTTTTATTTTATGTAACGCTGGTTAATTTGGGTTGTTCTTATCACTTTTCTAAAATAATAGAAACTTTAAATCGTGAAACGTGAAACAACCATGTTTGCATTTCCTTATATTAGTTCTAGCATACAATTAAGTTTTCTCTGAAACTAGTCGGTAGAGTTGGATAAAATTATCAATATTAGTTTTATTTTATGTAACGCTGGTTAATTTGGGTTGCTCTTATCACTTTTCTAAAATAATAGAAACTGTAAATCGTGAAACGTGAAACAACCATGTTTGCATTTTCTTATACTGCCTCTAGCATACCATTAAGGTTTTCTCTGAAACTAGTCGGTAGAGTTGGATAAAATTATCAATATTAGTTATATTTTATGTAACGCTGGTTAATTTGGGTTGTACTTATCACTTTTCTAAAATAATAGAAACTTTAAATCGTAAAACGTGAAACAACTATGTTTGCATTTTCTTATATTAGTTCTAGCATACAATTAAGTTTTCTCTGAAACTAGTCGGTAGAGTTGGATACAATTATAAATATTAGTTTTATTTTATGTAACGCTGGTTAATTTGGGTTGTTCCTATCACTTTTCTAAAATAATAGAAACTTTAAATCGTGAAACGTGAAACAACCATGTTTGCATTTTATTATACTGCCTCTAGCATACCATTAAGGTTTTCTCTGAAACTAGTCGGTAGAGTTGGATAAAATTATCAATATTAGTTATATTTTATGTAACGCTGGTTAATTTGGGTTGTACTTATCACTTTTCTAAAATAATAGAAACTGTAAATCGTGAAACGTGAAACAACCATGTTTGCATTTCCTTATATTAGTTCTAGCATACCATTAAGTTTTCTGTGAAACTAGTCGGTATAGTTGGATAAAATTATCAATATTATCTATATTTTATGTAACGCTGGTTAATTTGGGTTGTTCTTATCACTTTTCTAAAATAATAGAAACTTTAAATCGTGAAACGTGAAACAACCATTTTTGCATTTTCTTATACTGCCTCTAGCATACCATTAAGGTTTTCTCTGAAACTAGTCGGCAGAGTTGGATAAAATTATCAATATTAGTTATATTTTATGTAACGCTGGTTAATTTGGGTTGTACTTATCACTTTTCTAAAATAATAGAAACTTTAAATCGTGAAACGTGAAACAACCATGTTTGCATTTTCTTATATTAGTTCTAGCATTCAATTAAGTTTTCTCTGAAACTAGTCGGTAGAGTTGGATAAAATTATCAATATTAGTTTTATTTTATGTAACGCTGGTTAATTTGGGTTGCTCTTATCACTTTTCTAAAATAATAGAAACGGTAAATCGTGAAACGTGAAACAACCATGTTTGCATTTTCTTATATTAGTTCTAGCATACCAGTAAGGTTTTCTTTGAAACTAGTCGGTAGAGTTAGATAAAATTATCAATATTATCTATATTTTATGTAACGCTGGTTAATTTGGGTTGTTCTTATCACTTTTCTAAAATAATAGAAACTTTAAATCGTGAAACGTGAAACAACTATGTTTGCATTTTCTTATATTAGTTCTAGCATACAATTAAGTTTTCTCTGAAACTAGTCAGTAGAGTTGAATAAAATTATAAATATTAGTTTTATTTTATGTAACGCTGGTTAATTTGGGTTGTTCCTATCACTTTTCTAAAATAATAGCAACTTTAAATCGTGAAACGTGAAACAACCATGTTTGCATTTTCTTATACTGCCTATAGCATACCATTAAGGTTTTCTCTGAAACTAGTCGGTACAGTTGGATAAAATTATCAATATTAGTTATATTTTATGTAACGCTGGTTAATTTGGGTTGTACTTATCACTTTTCTAAAATAATAGCAACTTCAAATCGTGAAACGTAAAACAACAATGTTTGGGTTTTCTTATATTAGTTCTAGCATACAATTAAGTTTTCTCTGAAACTGGTCGGTAGAGTTGGATAAAATTATCAATATTAGTTTTATTTTATGTAACGCTGGATAATTTGGGTTGTACTTATCACTTTTCTAAAATAATAGAAACTTTAAATCGTGAAACGTGAAACAACAATGTTTGCATTTTCTTATATTAGTTCTAGCATACAATTAAGTTTTCTCTGAAACTAGTCGGTAGAGTTGGCTAAAATTATCAATATTAGTTTCATGTTATGTAACGCTGGTTAATTTGGTCCGTTCTTATCACTTTTCTAAAATAATAGCAACTTTAAATCGTGAAACGTGAAACAACAATGTTTGCATTTTCTTATACTGCCTCTAGCATACCGTTAAGTTTTCTCTGAAACTAGTCGGTAGAGTTGGCTAAAATTATCAATATTAGTTTCATGTTATGTAACGCTGGTTAATTTGGTCCGTTCTTATCACTTTTCTAAAATAATAGCAACTTTAAATCGTGAAACGTAAAACAACAATGTTTGGGTTTTCTTATATTAGTTCTAGCATACAATTAAGTTTTCTCTGAAACTGGTCGGTAGAGTTGGATAAAATTATCAATATTAGTTTTATTTTATGTAACGCTGGTTAATTTGGGTTGTTCTTATCACTTTTCTAAAATAATAGAAACTTTAAATCGTGAAACGTGAAACAACAATGTTTGCATTTCCTTATATTAGTTCTAGCATACCATTAAGTTTTCTCTGAAACTAGTCGGTAGAGTTGGATAAAATTATCAATCTTAGTTTTATTTTATGTAACGCTGGTTAATTTGGGTTGTACTTATCACTTTTCTAAAATAATAGAAACTTTAAATCGTGAAACGTGAAACAACCATGTTTGCATTTTCTTATATTAGTTCTAGCATACCATTAAGTTTTCTGTGAAACTAGTCGGTATTGTTGGATAAAATTATCAATATTATCTATATTTTATGTAACGCTGGTTAATTTGGGTTGTTCTTATCACTTTTCTAAAATAATAGAAACTTTAAATCGTGAAACGTGAAACAACCATTTTTGCATTTTCTTATACTGCCTCTAGCATACCATTAAGGTTTTCTCTGAAACTAGTCGGCAGAGTTGGATAAAATTATCAATATTAGTTATATTTTATGTAACGCTGGTTAATTTGGGTTGTACTTATCACTTTTCTAAAATAATAGAAACTTTAAATCGTAAAACGTGAAACAACAATGTTTGCATTTTCTTATATTAGTTCTAGCATACAATTAAGTTTTCTCTGAAACTAGTCGGTAGAGTTGGATAAAATTATAAATATTAGTTTTATTTTATGTAACGCTGGGTAATTTGGGTTGTACTTATCACTTTTCTAAAATAATAGCAACTTCAAATCGTGAAACGTAAAACAACAATGTTTGGGTTTTCTTATATTAGTTCTAGCATACAATTAAGTTTTCTCTGAAACTGGTCGGTAGAGTTGGATAAAATTATCAATATTAGTTTTATTTTATGTAACGCTGGATAATTTGGGTTGTACTTATCACTTTTCTAAAATAATAGCAACTTTAAATCTTGAAACGTGAAACAACAATGTTTGCATTTTCTTATACTGCCTCTAGCATACCATTAAGTTTTCTCTGAAACTAGTCGGTAGAGTTGGCTAAAATTATCAATATTAGTTTCATGTTATGTAACGCTGGTTAATTTGGTCCGTTCTTATCACTTTTCTAAAATAATAGCAACTTTAAATCGTGAAACGTAAAACAACAATGTTTGGGTTTTCTTATATTAGTTCTAGCATACAATTAAGTTTTCTCTGAAACTGGTCGGTAGAGTTGGATAAAATTATCAATATTAGTTTTATTTTATGTAACGCTGGTTAATTTGGTCCGTTCTTATCACTTTTCTAAAATAATAGCAACTTTAAATCGTGAAACGTAAAACAACAATGTTTGGGTTTTCTTATATTAGTTCTAGCATACAATTAAGTTTTCTCTGAAACTGGTCGGTAGAGTTGGATAAAATTATCAATATTAGTTTTATTTTATGTAACGCTGGTTAATTTGGGTTGTTCTTATCACTTTTCTAAAATAATAGAAACTTTAAATCGTGAAACGTGAAACAACAATGTTTGCATTTCCTTATATTAGTTCTAGCATACCATTAAGTTTTCTCTGAAACTAGTCGGTAGAGTTGGATAAAATTATCAATATTAGTTTTATTTTATGTAACGCTGGTTAATTTGGGTTGTACTTATCACTTTTCTAAAATAATAGAAACTTTAAATCGTGAAACGTGAAACAACCATGTTTGCATTTTCTTATATTAGTTCTAGCATTCAATTAAGTTTTCTCTGAAACTAGTCGGTAGAGTTGGATAAAATTATCAATATTAGTTTTATTTTATGTAACGCTGGTTAATTTGGGTTGCTCGTATCACTTTTCTAAAATAATAGAAACTGTAAATCGTGAAACGTGAAACAACCATGTTTGCATTTTCTTATATTAGTTCTAGCATACCAGTAAGGTTTTCTTTGAAACTAGTCGGTAGAGTTAGATAAAATTATCAATATTAGTTATATTTTATGTAACGCTGGTTAATTTGGGTTGTTCTTATCACTTTTCTAAAATAATAGAAACTTTAAATCGTAAAACGTGAAACAACTATGTTTGCATTTTCTTATATTAGTTCTAGCATACAATTAAGTTTTCTCTGAAACTAGTCGGTAGAGTTGGATACAATTATAAATATTAGTTTTATTTTATGTAACGCTGGTTAATTTGGGTTGTTCCTATCACTTTTCTAAAATAATAGAAACTTTAAATCGTGAAACGTGAAACAACCATGTTTGCATTTTATTATACTGCCTCTAGCATACCATTAAGGTTTTCTCTGAAACTAGTCGGTAGAGTTGGATAAAATTATCAATATTAGTTATATTTTATGTTACGCTGGTTAATTTGGGTTGTACTTATCACTTTTCTAAAATAATAGAAACTGTAAATCGTGAAACGTGAAACAACCATGTTTGCATTTCCTTATATTAGTTCTAGCATACCATTAAGTTTTCTGTGAAACTAGTCGGTATAGTTGGATAAAATTATCAATATTATCTATATTTTATGTAACGCTGGTTAATTTGGGTTGTTCTTATCACTTTTCTAAAATAATAGAAACTTTAAATCGTGAAACGTGAAACAACCATTTTTGCATTTTCTTATACTGCCTCTAGCATACCATTAAGGTTTTCTCTGAAACTAGTCGGTATAGTTGGATAAAATTATCAATATTAGTTATATTTTATGTAACGCTGGTTAATTTGGGTTGTACTTATCACTTTTCTAAAATAATAGAAACTTTAAATCGTGAAACAACCATGTTTGCATTTTCTTATATTAGTTCTAGCATTCAATTAAGTTTTCTCTGAAACTAGTCGGTAGAGTTGGATAAAATTATCAATATTAGTTTTATTTTATGTAACGCTGGTTAATTTGGGTTGTTCTTATCACTTTTCTAAAATAATAGAAACTTTAAATCGTGAAACGTGAAACAACTATGTTTGCATTTTCTTATATTAGTTCTAGCATACAATTAAGTTTTCTCTGAAACTAGTCAGTAGAGTTGAATAAAATTATAAATATTAGTTTTATTTTATGTAACGCTGGTTAATTTGGGTTGTTCCTATCACTTTTCTAAAATAATAGAAACTTTAAATCGTGAAACGTGAAACAACCATGTTTGCATTTTCTTATACTGCCTATAGCATACCATTAAGGTTTTCTCTGAAACTAGTCGGTACAGTTGGATAAAATTATCAATATTAGTTATATTTTATGTAACGCTGGTTAATTTGGGTTGTACTTATCACTTTTCTAAAATAATAGCAACTTCAAATCGTGAAACGTAAAACAACAATGTTTGGGTTTTCTTATATTAGTTCTAGCATACAATTAAGTTTTCTCTGAAACTAGTCGGTAGAGTTGGATAAAATTATCAATATTAGTTTTATTTTATGTAACGCTGGATAATTTGGGTTGTACTTATCAATTTTCTAAAATAATAGAAACTTTAAATCGTGAAACGTGAAACAACAATGTTTGCATTTTCTTATATTAGTTCTAGCATACAATTAAGTTTTCTCTGAAACTAGTCGGTAGAGTTGGCTAAAATTATCAATATTAGTTTCATGTTATGTAACGCTGGTTAATTTGGTCCGTTCTTATCACTTTTCTAAAATAATAGCAACTTTAAATCTTGAAACGTGAAACAACAATGTTTGCATTTTCTTATACTGCCTCTAGCATACCATTAAGTTTTCTCTGAAACTAGTCGGTAGAGTTGGCTAAAATTATCAATATTAGTTTCATGTTATGTAACGCTGGTTAATTTGGTCCGTTCTTATCAACTTTTCTAAAATAATAGCAACTTTAAATCGTGAAACGTAAAACAACAATGTTTGGGTTTTCTTATATTAGTTCTAGCATACAATTAAGTTTTCTCTGAAACTGGTCGGTAGAGTTGGATAAAATTATCAATATTAGTTTTATTTTATGTAACGCTGGATAATTTGGGTTGTACTTATCACTTTTCTAAAATAATAGAAACTTTAAATCGTGAAACGTGAAACAACAATGTTTGCATTTTCTTATATTAGTTCTAGCATACAATTAAGTTTTCTCTGAAACTAGTCGGTAGAGTTGGATAAAATTATCAATATTAGTTATATTTTATGTAACGCTGGTTAATTTGGGTTGTACTTATCACTTTTCTAAAATAATAGAAACTTTAAATCGTGAAACGTGAAACAACAATGTTTGCATTTTCTTATATTAGTTCTAGCATACAATTAAGTTTTCTCTGAAACTAGTCGGTAGAGTTGGCTAAAATTATCAATATTAGTTTTATGTTATGTAACGCTGGTTAATTTGGGTTGTACTTATCACTTTTCTAAAATAATAGAAACTTTAAATCGTGAAACGTGAAACAACAATGTTTGCATTTTCTTATATTAGTTCTAGCATACAATTAAGTTTTCTCTGAAACTAGTCGGTAGAGTTGGCTAAAATTATCAATATTAGTTTCATGTTATGTAAAGCTGGTTAATTTGGTCCGTTCTTATCACTTTTTTAAATTATAGCAACTTTAAATCGTGAAACGTGAAACAACCATGTTTGCATTTTCTTATACTGCCTCTAGCATACCATTAAGTTTTCTCTGAAACTAGTCGGTAGAGTTGGATAAAATTATCAATATTAGTTATACTTTATGTAACGCTGGTTAATTTGGGTTGTACTTATCACTTTTCTAAAATAATAGAAACTTTAAATCGTGAAACGTGAAACAACAATGTTTGCATTTTCTTATATTAGTTCTAGCATACAATTAAGTTTTCTCTGAAACTAGTCGGTAGAGTTGGCTAAAATTATCAATATTAGTTTTATGTTATGTAACGCTGGTTAATTTGGTCCGTTCTTATCACTTTTCTAAAATAATAGCAACTTTAAATCGTGAAACGTGAAACAACAATGTTTGCATTTTCTTATATTAGTTCTAGCATACAGATAAGTTTTCTCTGAAACTAGTCGGTAGAGTTGGCTAAAATTATCAATATTAGTTTCATGTTATGTAAAGCTGGTTAATTTGCTCCGTTCTTATCACTTTTCTAAAATAATAGCAACTTTAAATCGTGAAACGTGAAACAACAATGTTTGCATTTTCTTATATTAGTTCTAGCATACAATTAAGTTTTCTCTGAAACTAGTCGGTAGAGTTGGCTAAAATTATCAATATTAGTTTCATGTTATGTAAAGCTGGTTAATTTGGTCCGTTCTTATCACTTTTCTAAAATAATAGCAACTTTAAATCGTGAAACGTGAAACAACCATGTTTGCATTTTCTTATATTAGTTCTAGCATACAATTAAGTTTTCTCTGAAACTAGTCGGTAGAGTTGGCTAAAATTATCAATATTAGTTTTTTGTTATGTAACGCTGGTTAATTTGGTCCGTTCTTATCACTTTTCTAAAATAATAGCAACTTTAAATCGTGAAACGTGAAACAACAATGTTTGCATTTTCTGATATTAGTTCTAGCATACAATTAAGTTTTCTCTGAAACTAGTCGGTAGAGTTGGCTAAAATTATCAATATTAGTTTTATGTTATGTAACGCTGGTTAATTTGGTCCGTTCTTATCACTTTTCTAAAATAATAGCAACTTTAAATCGTGAAACGTGAAACAACAATGTTTGCATTTTCTTATATTAGTTCTAGCATACAATTAAGTTTTCTCTGAAACTAGTCGGTAGAGTTGGCTAAAATTATCAATATTAGTTTCATGTTATGTAACGCTGGTTAATTTGGTCCGTTCTTATCACTTTTCTAAAATAATAGCAACTTTAAATCGTGAAACGTGAAACAACAATGTTTGCATTTTCTGATATCAGTTCTAGCATACAATTAAGTTTTCTCTGAAACTAGTCGGTAGAGTTGGCTAAAATTATCAATATTAGTTTCATGTTATGTAAAGCTGGTTAATTTGGTCCGTTCTTATCACTTTTGTAAATTAATAGCAACTTTAAATCGTGAAACGTGAAACAACCATGTTTGCATTTTCTGATATTAGTTCTAGCATACAATTAAGTTTTCTCTGAAACTAGTCGGTAGAGTTGGCTAAAATTATCAATATTAGTTATATGTTATATAACGCTGGTTAATTTGGTCCGTTCTTATCACTTTTCTAAAATAATAGCAACTTTAAATCGTGAAACGTGAAACAACAATGTTTGCATTTTCTTATATTAGTTCTAGCATACAATTAAGTTTTCTCTGAAACTAGTCGGTAGAGTTGGCTAAAATTATCAATATTAGTTTTTTGTTATGTAACGCTGGTTAATTTGGTCCGTTCTTATCACTTTTCTAAAATAATAGCAACTTTAAATCGTGAAACGTGAAACAACCATGTTTGCATTTTCCGATATTAGTTCTAGCATACAATTAAGTTTTCTCTGAAACTAGTCGGTAGAGTTGGCTAAAATTATCAATATTAGTTTCATGTTATGTAAAGCTGGTTAATTTGGTCCGTTGTTATCACTTTTCTAAAATAATAGAAACTTTAAATCGTGAAACGTGAAACAACCATGTTTGCATTTTCTTATACAGCCTGTAGCATACCATTAAGGTTTTCTCTGAAACTAGTCGGTAGAGTTGGATAAAATTATCAATATTAGTTATATTTTATGTAACGCTGGTTAATTTGGGTTGTACTTACCACTTTTCTAAAATAATAGAAACTTTAAATCGTGAAACGTGAAACAACCATGTTTGCATTTTCTTATATTAGTTCTAGCATACAATTAAGTTTTCTCTGAAACTAGTCGGTAGAGTTGGCTAAAATTATCAATATTAGTTTTATTTTATGTACCGCTGGTTAATTTAAGTTGTTCTTATCACTTTTCTAAAATAATAGCAACTTTAAATCGTGAAACGTGAAACAACAATGTTTGCCTTTTCTTATATTAGTTCTAGCTTACCATTAAGTTTTCTTTGAAACTACCCGTTAGAGTTGGCTAAAATTATCGATATTAGTTTTATTTTATGTAACGCTGGATAATCTGGGTTGTTCTTATCACCTTTCTAAAATGATAGAAACTTTAAATCGTGAAACGTGAAACAACCATGTTTGCATTTTCTTATATTAGTTCTAGCATACCAGTAAGGTTTTCTTTGAAACTAGTCGGTAGAGTTAGATAAAATTATCAATATTATCTATATTTTATGTAACGCTGGTTAATTTGGGTTGTTCTTATCACTTTTCTAAAATAATAGAAACTTTAAATCGTGAAACGTGAAACAACTATGTTTGCATTATCTTATATTAGTTCTAGCATACAATTAAGTTTTCTCTGAAACTAGTCAGTAGAGTTGAATAAAATTATAAATATTAGTTTTATTTTATGTAACGCTGGTTAATTTGGGTTGTTCCTATCACTTTTCTAAAATAATAGAAACTTTAAATCGTGAAACGTGAAACAACCATGTTTGCATTTTCTTATACTGCCTATAGCATACCATTAAGGTTTTCTCTGAAACTAGTCGGTAGAGTTGGATAAAATTATCAATATTAGTTATATTTTATGTAACGCTGGTTAATTTGGGTTGTACTTATCACTTTTCTAAAATAATAGCAACTTCAAATCGTGAAACGTAAAACAACAATGTTTGGGTTTTCTTATATTAGTTCTAGCATACAATTAAGTTTTCTCTGAAACTGGTCGGTAGAGTTGGATAAAATTATCAATATTAGTTTTATTTTATGTAACGCTGGATAATTTGGGTTGTACTTATCACTTTTCTAAAATAATAGAAACTTTAAATCGTGAAACGTGAAACAACAATGTTTGCATTTTCTTATATTAGTTCTAGCATACAATTAAGTTTTCTCTGAAACTAGTCGGTAGAGTTGGCTAAAATTATCAATATTAGTTTCATGTTATGTAACGCTGGTTAATTTGGTCCGTTCTTATCACTTTTCTAAAATAATAGCAACTTCAAATCGTGAAACGTAAAACAACAATGTTTGGGTTTTCTTATATTAGTTCTAGCATACAATTAAGTTTTCTCTGAAACTGGTCGGTAGAGTTGGATAAAATTATCAATATTAGTTTTATTTTATGTAACGCTGGATAATTTGGGTTGTACTTATCACTTTTCTAAAATAATAGAAACTTTAAATCGTGAAACGTGAAACAACAATGTTTGCATTTTCTTATATTAGTTCTAGCATACCATTAAGTTTTCTCTGAAACTAGTCGGTAGAGTTGGCTAAAATTATCAATATTAGTTTTATGTTATGTAACGCTGGTTAATTTGGTCCGTTCTTATCACTTTTCTAAAATAATAGCAACTTTAAATCGTGAAACGTGAAACAACAATGTTTGCATTTTCTTATATTAGTTCTAGCATACAATTAAGTTTTCTCTGAAACTAGTCGGTAGAGTTGGCTAAAATTATCAATATTAGTTTTATGTTATGTAAAGCTGATAAATTTGGTCCGTTCTTATCATTTTTCTAAAATAATAGCAACTTTAAATCGTGAAACGTGAAACAACAATGTTTGCATTTTCTTATATTAGTTCTAGCATACAATTAAGTTTTCTCTGAAACTAGTCGGTAGAGTTGAATAAAATTATCAATATTAGTTTCATGTTATGTAAAGCTGGATAATTTGGTCCGTTCTTATCACTTTTCTAAAATAATAGAAACCTTAAATCGTGAAACGTGAAACAACCATGTTTGCATTTTCTTATACTGCCTCTAGCATACCATTAAGTTTTCTCTGAAACTAGTCGGTAGAGTTGGATAAAATTATCAATATTAGTTATATTTTATGTAACGCTGGTTAATTTGGGTTGTACTTATCACTTTTCTAAAATAATAGAAACTTTAAATCGTGAAACGTGAAACAACCATGTTTGCATTTTCTGATATTAGTTCTAGCATACAATTAAGTTTTCTCTGAAACTAGTCGGTAGAGTTGGCTAAAATTATCAATATCAGTTTCATGTTATGTGAAGCTGGTTAATTTGGTCCGTTCTTATCACTTTTCTAAAATAATAGCAACTTTAAATCGTGAAACGTGAAACAACCATGTTTGCATTTTCTTATGCTGCCTCTAGCATACCATTAAGTTTTCTCTGAAACTAGTCGGTAGAGTTGGATAAAATTATCAATATTAGTTATATTTTATGTAACGCTGGTTAATTTGGGCTGTACTTATCACTTTTCTAAAATAATAGAAACTTTAAATCGTGAAACGTGAAACAACAATGTTTGCATTTTCTTATATTAGTTCTAGCATACAATTAAGTTTTCTCTGAAACTAGTCGGTAGAGTTGGCTAAAATTATCAATATTATTTTTATGTTATGTAACGCTGATTAATTTGGTCCGTTCTTTTCACTTTTCTAAAATAATAGCAACTTTAAATCTTGAAACGTGAAACAACAATGTTTGCATTTTCTTATATTAGTTCTAGCATACAATTAAGTTTTCTCTGAAACTAGTCGGTAGAGTTGGCTAAAATTATCAATATTAGTTTTTTGTTATGTAACGCTGGTTAATTTGGTCCGTTCTTATCACTTTTCTAAAATAATAGCAACTTTAAATCGTGAAACGTGAAACAACCATGTTTGCATTTTCTGATATTAGTTCTAGCATACAATTAAGTTTTCTCTGAAACTAGTCGGTAGAGTTGGCTAAAATTATCAATATTAGTTTTATGTTATGTAACGCTGGTTAATTTGGTCCGTTCTTATCACTTTTCTAAAATAATAGCAACTTTAAATCGTGAAACGTGAAACAACAATGTTTGCATTTTCTGATATCAGTTCTAGCATACAATTAAGTTTTCTCTGAAACTAGTCGGTAGAGTTGGCTAAAATTATCAATATTAGTTTCATGTTATGTAAAGCTGGTTAATTTGGTCCGTTCTTATCACTTTTCTAAAATAATAGCAACTTTAAATCGTGAAACGTGAAACAACCATGTTTGCATTTTCTGATATTAGTTCTAGCATACAATTAAGTTTTCTCTGAAACTAGTCGGTAGAGTTGGCTAAAATTATCAATATTAGTTTTATGTTATGTAACGCTGGTTAATTTGGTCCGTTCTTATCACTTTTCTAAAATAATAGCAACTTTAAATCGTGAAACGTGAAACAACAATGTTTGCATTTTCTTATATTAGTTCTAGCATACAATTAAGTTTTGTCTGAAACTACTCGGTAGAGTTGGCTAAAATTATCAATATTAGTTTTTTGTTATGTAACGCTGGTTAATTTGGTCCGTTGTTATCACTTTTCTAAAATAATAGAAACTTTAAATCGTGAAACGTGAAACAACCATGTTTGCATTTTCTTATACAGCCTGTAGCATACCATTAAGGTTTTCTCTGAAACTAGTCGGTAGAGTTGGATAAAATTATCAATATTAGTTATATTTTATGTAACGCTGGTTAATTTGGGTTGTACTTACCACTTTTCTAAAATAATAGAAACTTTAAATCGTCAAACGTGAAACAACCATGTTTGCATTTTCTTATATTAGTTCTAGCATACAATTAAGTATTCTCTGAAACTAGTCGGTAGAGTTGGCTAAAATTATCAATATTAGTTTTATTTTATGTACCGCTGGTTAATTTAAGTTGTTCTTATCACTTTTCTAAAATAATAGCAACTTTAAATCGTGAAACGTGAAACAACAATGTTTGCATTTTCTTATATTAGTTCTAGCTTACCATTAAGTTTTCTTTGAAACTACCCGTTAGAGTTGGCTAAAATTATCGATATTAGTTTTATTTTATGTAACGCTGGTTAATTTGGGTTGTTCTTATCACCTTTCTAAAATGATAGAAACTTTAAATCGTGAAACGTGAATCAACCATGTTTGCATTTTCTTATATTAGTTCTAGCATACCATTAAGTTTTCTTTGAAACTAGCCGGTAGAGTTGGCTAAAATTATCAATATTAGCTTTATTTTATGTAACGCTGGTTAATTTGGGTTGTTCTTATCACTTTTCTAAAATAATAGAAACTTTAAATTGTGAAACGTGAAACAACAATGTTTGCATTTTCTTATATTAGTTCTAGCATACAATTAAGTTTTCTCTGAAACTAGTCGGTAGAGTTGGATAAAATTATCAATATTATCTATATTTTATGTAACTCTGGTTAATTTGGGTTGTTCTTATCACTTTTCTAAAATAATAGCAACTTAAAATCGTGAAACGTAAAACAACAATGTTTGCGTTTTCTTATACTGCATCTAGCATACTATTAAGGTTTTCTCTGCAACTAGTCGGTAGAGTTGGATAAAATTATCAATATTAGTTATATTTTATGTAACGCTGATTAATTTGGGTTATACTTATCACTTTTCTAAAATAATAGCAACTTTAAATCGTGAAACCTGAAACAACTATGTTTGCATTTTCTCATATTGGTTCTAGAATACAAATAAGTTTTCCCTGAAACTAGTCGGTAGAGTTGAATAAAATTATAAATATTAGTTATATTTTATGTAACGCTGATTAATTTGGGTTATACTTATCACTTTTCTAAAATAATAGAAACTTTAAATCGTGAAACGTGAAACAACTATGTTTGCATTTTCTCATATTGGTTCTAGCATACAAATAAGTTTTCCCTGAAACTAGTCGGTAGAGTTGAATAAAATTATAAATATTAGTTTTATTTTATGTAACGCTGGTTAATTTGGGTTGTTCTTATCACTTTTCTAAAATAATAGAAACTTTAAATCGTGAAACGTGAAACAACAATGTTTGCATTTTCTTATATTAGTTCTAGCATACAATTAAGTTTTCTCTGCAACTAGTCGGTAGAGTTGGCTAAAATTATCAATATTAGTTTTATTTTATGTAACGCTGGTTAATTTAAGTTGTTCTTATCACTTTTCTAAAATAATAGCAACTTTAAATCGTAAAACGTAAAACAACAAGGTTTGCGTTTTCTTATACTGCCTCTAGCATACCATTAAATTTTGTCTGAAAATAGTCGGTAGAGTTGGCTAAAATTATCAATATTTGTTTTATTTAATGTAACGCTGGTTAATTTTGTCCGTTCTTATCACTTTTCTAAAATAATAGCAACTTTAAATCGTGAAACGTGAAACAACAATGTTTGCATTTTCTTATATTAGTTCTAGCATACAATTAAGTTTTCTCTGAAACTAGTCGGTAGAGTTGGCTAAAATTATCAATATTAGTTTTATTTTATGTAACGCTGATTAATTTGGGTTTTTCTTATCACTTTTCTAAAATAATAGAAACTTCAAATCGTGAAAAGTGAAACAACCATGTTTGCATTTTCTATATTAGTTCTGTTAAGAGGGTAATATCAGCATGGACAAATCCCATTTAAAAAATTCGTGCCTTCGATTTTTAGAAAAAATTTTAAAAGAAACTCACACAACTATCCACTTATGCATATACAAAACAAATACAAGTTCTACCACTATATTTATATGAATGATTTCATATATCACATATGTGAGATACAGTGGTGAATCCTAGTAGTTAGATTGAGTCGTTCTGTTTAATCAGTTTTAATTAACACATCAATCTATATATCAGGGGGTGTAGAATGATTTATGATACCATATATAGCAAATTTTCAGTACAAATTAATAAAATTATTTATTATCATAATCATAATTAAAGATAGTAATAGCAATAATAGCAAAATCAAAAAATGTATTTCCCGAAATGTAAAAAAATTAAAGTAAATTGACCATATGTATTGAATATATCAGGAATGATACTATATTATTCCTTATATATGAAATCGGCTCTTCTACATTTTGTTATAAATTGCTGCGTTACCTCATCATGAAACGTCTCTTTCGATTGAAGTTGTTTCATTAAACGTTTTTCTATTGCCATTAATGATAAACCATGCAATCGATCTTGTAACATGGAATTTCTGCTATAACTCTTAATCCTTTTTAATACGGAAAATGTGCGTTCGACTTGCACTGTAGTTGATGGAAGAGTAAGAATGAGTTCTGCTAATTTATGTACTTCTGAAAATTCTTGTTGCATTTTGTGGTTTATAAAAATTTTATTTATTTCAACAACGCTTTTGTTTTGGAAAATTTCGGAATTGTACAACACGGTTAATTCATTTTGCAATTTACATTGATCAAATTTCATCATCCCTTATGAAGTATATAAAGAATTTATTACATTAGTTGGAAATGATTTACTATATGTAATGAAATTAAAACAATTTAATAATTATACAAATAATAACTCCGATAAGCTTTCAAATCGCACATCGATTTGCGTAACTATAGTGTCAATAATTTCATTATAGATTTGCTTATAATATAATTGGAAATCGCCAATATTCCGCTTCTTTTTTGGCGGTCCGCATTCAGATACAACCTCCGAATAAATTTCCTCAATTTTGCTTCTTAGTTCCAAAATATTTTCTTTCGTTCTTTGTACCTCACGAATACAAACGCTTATATTGAAACTTTGGCTTTGCTTTATGGAAAACAATACATCAGTAAAACTGAATACTTTTGCTATAGTATTTAAAAGAAAAGCAGTTTCGAAAGACTCCAAGAATAGCAGAATTCCTCTTGCAGGTTTTGTCGTGTCAACCTCCCATGTCTCTGGTGAATCTATGATGGATTGGAATAGAACCTGTAGATCATCCTTGTAAAGATTAACAGTATTTACAACTCTAGATGTAAAATTCCATCTAGTGGATGATATCGTTGGAATTGCATCTAGAGCGTTAGTTCTCTTTGAAGAATGCGCGAAAAATGCTGAAATTCCGGATAACGTTGTGAAAAATATTTTGACCTCTTTAATAAATTCTAGAGATCTTGATAGTACAAGGTTCAGAACATGTGCAGTGCAGTGTATAAATTTAACAGCTGGATATTGCCGTCTTACCAAAGCCTGAACTCCACCTCGATCTCCAGACATAACTGCTGCATCTCTTTATGAATTGCATTCAGCATTACATTACCGATACTATGAATCAAATCGTTTTGAATCGCCGATGAAGTTCCTCGAAAAATGGTTGCGTCTTTCAAATGGTTTTGCAAGGGTTCGTGAATCTGTGATATAAAATGTAACATCTCTACACAATTTCCACGATTTACAGATTCTTCACTTTCATCCTGTCCTCTAAAAGCTAGTTCCTGTGTCCCCAAAAATGTAGCAACATCTATCAAAATTTTTAAAATATGTCGGTTCTTTTTAACAATTTCATTGTGTCTGATCATCGAGATATGAGCGTGTTGATCCAACATTAAATCCAATCGTATAAAGCCAAATGTTTTAAATGCCAAAGCATTTGCAATGTGATTTTTTGACTTCTCGTGTTTGGATATACCTGAACTTAAATGATTAAGATCATCGAATCCTTCAAAGTTCCAAACGCAACGGTCTGCATGTTTAAAAAATAAAATACATGGCCAGCAAAATAGCTTATTTTTCACGGAACTGCCAGTAAGCCATTCAGTTGTTTTGTAATTGCTGGTATTAAAACGTTTGTCGTTTGGAAGAGCACAACGTCGTTAAATCAGGAAGTTCTGGCATTGGCCTTCCTTCACGCAAAATTGCATTCTTGTCCTCAATTCTGCGTGAACAAAAAGATTGCTTCTTCAAGCTACTTATCACGCAATTGTCTAGAAGTGTTTCCTCCATATTTATGATATTCTTTTATTTATAAATAATGCCTTTGATTTTAGGGCAGAATTGAAAATAATGGAATAATAATAATAATAAACAAATGAAAATAAAATTAAAAATCAAATTGTTTTGAAAAAAACACTTGGAATATTTGATAATCAGTGGATTGTATGGTGGAATAATAATAATAATTAACAAATGAAAATAAAATTGAAAATCAAATTGTTTTGAAAAAAACACTTGGAATATTTGAAAATCAGTGATTGTATGGTGGAATAATAATAATAATAAACAAATGAAAATAAAATTGAAAATCAAATTGTTTTGAAAAAAACACTTGGAATATTTGAAAATCAGTGGATTGTATGGTGGAATAATAATACTAATAAACAAATGAAAATGAAATTGTTTTGAAAAAAACACTTGGAATATTTGAAAATCAGTACAACAATTATTAATAATAAAATTGTTAATATAAACGCGAAATTAAATAAATTTATAAGAAAATAATGAATGCAAAGAAAAAGATAAATGAATATTTGAGACGAATTTCAATCAAATGAACAATATGATCATTTAAATTAAAACAAAATCATCTCATATATACACAAGCATTCATACTTGATGTGATGAGTAGGTATGAAATTTGACTCAACTGTGTTCTGTGATAAAACAGAACCTAGTTGAGTTAAAATTTCGTATATGGAAACAAAATTTCCCTTTAAATTTTATGGTGGTATATAATAGTTTATTGTTGTAATACTTTATACGCTTGCCGTATACATAAATAATTTATTTACCGAACCCAAAGCGAACAGTGTGAGTTAAGTTTGTGTAATGTAGAAGAAAAAAATATTGGTCTATTGCTGCTGTTTTTTTATATGAATATATGAATACATGAATATACACATATATGATTTATTTTTAAGTATAAATGGATTTAGATTCGCATATATTTTGTTCGTATGTTCGTTTAACATACAGAACACAGTGAATGAGTGAGTTCATCCAAAAATCAGAATGTTTGACTATCGTTTTTTAGATATGTAACAATATCGCATTTTATTTGCACCGAAAAGAATTTTATTTATAGTTAATTTAGAAATAAATTTCAAAAAAAATACAAAATATAAGTGCTTAATTTGAAGTCGTTCGGCGAACACTAAAAACAGCCGGAACATTCGTTACCGGTGAGATATGTGATATATAAAAAAAATGTGCTTTTTCTGAAATTTATTTTGCCTGGATAAAAAAACCGAAATTTCATAATACATACCAATTGCTGTTAAATAATTCCATTTTTTATTAGTTTGTAAATTAACTGAATATTTTATTATTATGAAATTAAATCATAAAAATTAAATAAAAGGTAAATAAAATGAAAAATGAAGTTTGGACGACGGCAATAGAAGAAAAAATATCAATCGTCCAACATTATGACCAAAATATGAAAGTTATGACCAGATATGAATGGTCATAACTTTCATATTTTGGTCATAATTTTTTTCAGTTTTTTTTCGTTTTCATAAAATTTGCTGGATACCATGCTAATATATAGTTACCAACATACGAACTAAATATGTAAACGCGTATATGTTAGTATGTATTAACCGTTGTAAAATATGTATTAACCTTTGTATAATATGTATATGAAGAGTTAATTAGTTGAATAAAGGCAATCGCTCAGTGAACTTAAATTATTAACATCAACAGGTTATGGGTCCAGTTAACGTGGCAAAAAAAATTAATCAATTAAAATAATTAAAGTTGAAAAAAAAAAACAATTAAAAAATAAAGAGGTTAAAAAGAACCACGTTAAAAATTAAAAACAAGTTTAAAAATCTAAAAATTATAAAAAAAAATTAAAATTAAAAAGTCAAAAAATTAAAAAAGTTAAAATCATTAAAAAAATTAAAAAGTCAAAAAGGAAGAAGGTTAGAAATTAAAAACAATTAAAAAAATATATAGAAAATAATAAAAATAAAGATATTAAAAAGTTTTAAAAACAACCAAAGTTATTAAAAACCAAATTAAAATAATTAAAAAACATAAAATCGAAAAAAAAAAATTTAATTAAAAAAATCTGCAACGTTGGCATATTTTGGTAAAAACAAAGTATAATTAAAAAAAATATTACTCCAAAAATTGCTATATATTAAAAACGTCATACAATGATTTGGGAACAATTGATAAACTGGTTGACGCCACCAATTATCAATTTTGGAAGTTTCAGGTAAATATTTTATTTAAAGCTAGTGTTTGTATAATACAGTTATACAAAAGAGGGCTGATAATTTAACGGCTGTTCAAATGGCTGCATGGACAAAAGTAGATGCCGTTGCACAAAAAATAATAATGCACACAATAGATAAAAAACCGCTAGTTCATATTATGTCATGCACAACCGCAAACGAAATGTTCGAGAAATTAAAAAATATATATGAAAGAGAAAACCAACAACAAAAATGTCAATTGCTACAAGAATTTCATAGTATTACATTCGATAAAAATTCTGATATCGCAACGCACATTTCAAAACTAGAATCGTTGGTGTACAGATTAAAAATGATAGAAACCGAAATCAGAGATGATATGTTAATTGCAAAAATTTTGACAACACTACCTGAAAAAATATTCACATTTTACATCGGCATGGGAATCAACCTCAAAAGAAAATAAACCGATAGATAATTTAACGGCGCGATTACTTTCTGAAGAGGCACGAGGTGTTAGTGAAAATGAAAGTTCACCGGTGGCACTTAAAACGAATGATCGAAATTGCTACAACTGCAATTTGCCTGGACATATTTCTAGGTACTGCAGAATGATTAAAAATAACAATAAAAATGAAAATAAAAAATGTCATAAATGTAATAAATGGGGACATTTGATGAAATTTTGTAAGAATAAACGGCGTACATAATAATGTACGGAGTGTATCTTGTAAAATTTGTAAGAAAGACAATCATGACGAATCTCAATGTTATTTTCGAAATAAGATGTTGAACCAAACACATGTATCGTTTCAGGTGCAACAGCACATATGTCAAAATCAGAAATAGATTTGATAATAAAAAAACACATGGGAGTTGGTTGAAAAATCAAAAATAGATAATCACAAACCATTGGGTTCGAGATGGATATTTAAAATCAAAGACAACGGAAAATTTAAAGCGCGTTTAGTAATCAAGGGTTGTCAACAAGAATACGGAATAAACTATGAAGAAACGTTTAGTCCGGTTGTAAGTGTGACGTCCATCAGAATTCTTTTGGCATTAGCGGCTATTCGGAATAACAAGATTATATTATTTGATATTAAGGCTGCATGCTGGATTAATGATAGGGTAAATGAAATAAAACAAGTATTGCATGAATTACAGGAGGAATTTGAAATCAAGATAGAAAAACAACCAAAGTCATTTTTGGGGATGGAAATAGATAAGACAGGCAAATCGTTACGTGTTACTCAAGCTGGTTATGCAGAAAGGGTACTTAAATTATACAATATGGAAAATTCAAAAAGTGTAAAAACACCAATGGTGATGGGTGTAATGAATCAACAAAGTAGTTCGAGTGTGGAAAATTATCCATATAGAGAGGCGGTGGGCAGCTTATTATATCTGTCTACTAGGACGCGGCCGGATTTGTCATACGCGGTTAACCAGATAAGCACATGTGTTAATAGTCCAACGGAAGAGGACGTTTGTGCAATTAAGCGGATATTTAGATACTTGAATGGTACAAGGAAGGATGGTATAACATATGAAGCCGAAGGTTCTGATCACATTATTACGGCATATTGCGATTCCGACTATGGAGGCGATCCAAGCACAAGGAAAAGTACAACAGGATATATAATAACGTACAGGGGTGGTATTATTAGTTGGTGCTCTAGAAAACAGCCAACGTTGGCGCTTTCCAGTACGGAGGCAGAATACATTGCTGCATCAGAATGCTGTAAAGAATTGCTACATATCAAATCTCTGTTAGAGGAATTAATCGATAAAAATGTAGAAATTGTATTGAATATCGATAATCAAAGCGCAATATGTTTGATAAAAAATGGAGTTACCAATAAAAGATCAAAGCATATTGACATCAGATATCATTTTATACATGTTATAGTAAGCGACAAGGTGATAAAATTGAACTATTGTCCATCAGAGGAACAGATTGCCGATGTACTGACAAAGCCGCTGGGAACAGAAAAATTTATTAAATTTAAGAATGATATAATTAAATAATTATAGTTTAATAGTTTATAGATAATTTTTTATTTTAAAGAATATTTTATTTGTTTTTGAATTGTTTTTGAAATAACTTGTATATTAAAAAAAAATAGTATGTAATTTTATAATTATATTAATAATATAAGTATAGAATTAAGGGGAAGTGTTAAGAGGGCAATATATAGTTACCAACCTACGAACTAAATATGTAAACGCGTATATGTTAGTATGTATTAACCGTTGTATAATATGTATATGAAGAGTTAGTTTAGTTGAATAAAGGCAATCGCTCAGTGAACTTAAATTATTAATATCAACACAATCATACACATAAAAATCCCTCATTATGACCCTGGATGCCTCCGGATATTGCACATCATATTTTTTGGCCAATTGTTGCAATGTTTTAATTGCCAAATACGGTGCCTTCATGGTCCCATACGTTACTGTTGTTAACCTATAATCGCATATAGGCTCACGTACAGAATTGCGCCATACGATGCTTTGGTAATCCAATTGATCCTCTCGTATTCTTATACATTTTCGCCTATACATTTTCTCTATGTCTGCGGTAAACGCAAATTTATACTTTCTACATCTAAGAATTATATTGGTCATGTCCTGTTGGATTGATGGACCGGTTAACATGCTTTCGTTAAATGCCTTTCCATTTCTTGTCGCCCTTGACCCATCGAATACTACGCTCAACTTGGTAGTAGTACTTAACTTTATTACCCCATGATGTGGAAAATAATTTATTTACACCAGCCTGAAACGATTTTACCGCTACTTTCTCCATATGCCCCAACCGTAGGTTTTCGTTCATAAATTTCTTGTATTCTTGTGCATATATCGGCTGCTTTGCAAATTTCTTTTCCATTTGGATCAACGTAGCAACGGCCATATCCCTGGAACTACCAATGTCAGGTACCTGATTTTCCGTTTTAAATGGTAATGCCACAACAAACTTCTTCTCGTTCTTATCATACGCGTATGTTGTCTCAAAAATATCCTCACATTTTTGCTCCTCTTTTGTAAATGCCCTGGTTTCACTGACATCATCGATTTCCCATAACTTTCTAATATCGTTTTCGATATTGCCTTGGTTGGTTATTACATGTATACATTTTCTTTCTGATGATACATCACTTGTACACCCTGAAATAATCCACCCAAACTCCGTTTCCTGTGCTATTTGCAATGTTGGACCACCTTTTATTAAGCCGCCGAATAATATTTGACTTACTCCATCCGCACCCAGTATCATATCCACAGGACTGCTTATTTTAAATGTCGGATCCGCCAACACCAGCCCCCTTATGTGATTGAACTTTCGCTGTTTATATTTTTAGCCGGTAAAACTTTGGTTAATGTTTTTAAAATAATTGGTTGTAATTCCAACACAAACTTGGACTTGAACGTCGGTTGAAGTTGGATGTTAACCTTCTTGTTTGCCTCTAGCTGGTTACCTCCAACCCCTACAAGTATTGCCGTATTCCTACTTGTTTGCAATTTTAGCTTCTCTACCGCCTTTTGAGTTATTATGGATACCATATACCATCTTTATCCGTTGTGCTACATCCCTTTTGTTAAATTCAGCACACCCAAATATGCTGTGCCCATCGTTACAAATAGAACACCTAACATCCGTTGATATACTAGCATTCCAACTAACCTTTTCTAATCTACCCTCGCCATATCTTGATTTGTTTTCAATCGCCTCCAATGTTATAAACCTGTTTTCTAAAAATAATAATAATCCTTCAAACGTTGGTATTTCCATCGGATTATTCAAATTCGTTTCATACAACATATGTGTTTCTTTATCAAGTTTCTTACTGACCAAATGATGTAATATGTGTGTTGGGGACCTACCATCCGTATTTATGTTTAAATTACAAATTGCCTGAACGCATTCCTTCGTGGTATCATGCAATTGTTTTATCGACTTTGAATTCCCGTATTTTAGCACCGATAGATTTAATATATTATCCAAATACGTTGCTAACAATAATCGTGTATTATTGCATCTGCTTGATAATATGTCCCATGCTACGATGTAATTTTCGTCCATAATGCAAAGATGTTTAACAATCTTTGCCGCCTCTCGATAATTCGATAATATTTTAAATACACACTTTTGCTCGAAGGACCATTCATCCGGCTCGAAGGACCAATGAATAATTTGCCAAACTACCAGGGAATCTGTAGATTCCTTCCTGATAGATAAGTTAAATTACTTTTATTACAGTTATTATAATTTTTACAGTTTAAATTGATTCTTTTGAATCTTTACTTTAAACCTAATTAATTATAATTTTTACAGTTTAAAGTGATTCTGTTGAATCTTTACTTTAAACCTAATTAATTAATAACTTAACACTTTGAACGTATACTTTGAAAACATTGTCTTTATTAATAAACTCCAGGTATTTATACAAAAATTCTTACTTACTAAACAATATAATTTATATACAAAATTTAATAAATTAAATATTAATTGCAAATTAATCAATTATATCAATAATTGACCGGATAAGTAAATAATGTATATATAGGTAATATAATGTATGTATAAAATAATGCATACCAAAATATATGCAAAATGCACAAAATATATATAAGTGTATATAAATTAAGTAAATCATTTTAAATAAATCAAATATTAGTTGCTAATTAATCAATTATATCAATAATTGACCTGAAAAGTATATAATATATAAAAGTATAAATATAAAAGATGCATCTCATTTAAAAATGTGCAGAATGCACACTGTAAACAAAAAAAAGATGACAATTTAAAAAAAACTGTGTTTATGCATAAAAAATGACTTTTTATTACTTATTTAAATAAAATGAAAAGTAGTTCTTCCTTATAAATGTAAAAAAAAACATAAATATAAAAAATATGAACATAAAAAATTCAAAAACATGTCAAAACCGTATATAAACATATTATAATATACATTATTATGATATAGTTTATTATAAACATAAAAATAAAATAAAAAAAAAACCAAATATTTCTTTTCAATTTAAATTATTACTCTTTATTAATTGATTTGTATTTCTCAGCTTCATGTACTTTTTTTAAAATAGATTCATTAGATTTATAGTGTTCGGAAAATTCTTTACAAGTTTTATTGATGTTACACTGTATTGTTATTATTGCCAGATTTCTTATTTAAGAGACTCTTTTAATTCTATTATTTCTACAAGTATTTCGTCAAAAATTTAAAACGAAAAATAATTACCTAAAAAAGATGACAAAGATGACATATTTTTAAAAAAGATGACAAATAGATGACGGTTTTTTTAAAGATGACAGAGAGCTGAAATAGATGATCGTCATCCGTAAAAGATGACACATGGCTGGCTTAACTGTAAATGCAAAAGAACTCCTGGGGGCACATTCCCTAACGATGTGAGATTGTGGGAATGTGATGTGAGAAGTAAGTTCTCACAAGTCATTTTTTCACTCACATAGGTAAATATTGGTATTCCGTTTCCGTAACCAAATGTGAGATTTGTGTTCTAAAAACATCTTGTGAGAAAATATTTTAACAAACAAAAAATTGATGTAAATAAATTAGAAAAAATTGAACAAAAAGATTAATATGTTTTTATTTTTTGTTTAATTTTTTGATTAATTTTGTATTATTTTATAATAAATATTCGTTTATATAAATTAAAAAAATATTTTGTTTTATTACCAAATCTACTGGGTAATTTTTTTACCCATTGTCCTTTTCTATAATTATAAATAAAAAAATTGTTTAAAACCATTATTTATTTTATAAAAAAAAATCTGATTTTTTGCGTAATACTTCCTTTTCCATTTTGATTTCCTTTTCCTTCGCTTGGCTTCTTTTTAAAATAAACTCCGGGAATACTAAGCTAAACTAAAAAAATTTTTAAATTGAAATGAATTCACAAATTAAAGTATTATAATAAATTAAACCGAAACTTACATAAAACGAAATAAAAATACCACAATTAATTAAGTATTAAGATTTTTTTTTGAGTATTGTATTTTTTTTAATATAAATTTGTATATTTTATTGTATTCGCGATTTTTTTTGTTGTTCCAAAATAAAGAAGTAAATTAAATTCATTAAATTTAATTAATTAAAAAAATTTAAATATAATTATAATAATTTATTTTTATTATAATTTTTATAGAGCTTTGGCGTGAACTGTCAAATTTTGTTTTATTTTGTTTTTTTTTTTTTTATTACATTGGAGGGCTCATATTAAATATATTAAATTTGTTTAGTATTTTTATGTCATACTATTTTTTAGTGTTTATATATTTTGTTATTCAGTTTTGTATTAATAATTTTTCGTGTGTTTAAATAATTATATGTAAAAAGTGTTGTTTAATTAGTTATTACATTATTATATTATTTTATATTATATAATTAAAGTTGTGATAAGTTAAAAATGCCATCAAATTGTTGTGCATTTGGTTGTTCTGCTAGGGGTGGACGAGATAATGTGCGGTTTTTTCGAATTCCAGCATTACATCTACACACATCAAGCCTACAAGCAATTGCAAGGGAAAGACGTTTAGGCTGGCTAAATGCAATAAATAGAAAAGACATTAAAATCGAGTCTATAAAATATCAAAGAACTTGTTCCAGACATTTTGTGTCTCCGGATTGGATACCCAGCGTCAATATGGGATTTCGCTCAACGAAAAATAACAAATCGGTTGCAGATACCGCGAGATACGAGCGATCAAAGAAACGTGCCATTTCAATCCTCAATAAAAAAGAAGTGAAACATATTGAAAGTGATTGTAATGAAATGATAATGGAAGATCAAGTATTGGAAAATGATCCTGAACAAAATGATCAAGAGACGGAGCTGTTAAATATAGTTAACGGTGCTGTGAACCGCGAAACCCAAAGGTTAACAGACATAATTAATGTTCAAAACCAAAAAATTAAGATGTACGAGGCCGAGAAAAATAAGAGTGATCAAGTACAAAAAAGGTAACAATTCGTTACCGGGAAAGCGTTTGTTTGGGCGATTCATTTTTATTTTATTTAATTTAATTTTTTTTTGTTTTTATTTGAACATTTAATATAGGTTGAAAGATGGATTGCAACGGCAAAATAAAATGGTCGCACAATTCAGATTTCAACTTAAAGTAAAGGAGATTAGTATGGAATCCCTTAAATTGAGCCCTACTAAATTAAAATATTTTACAGGGTTGTCAGACTTTTTAGTTCTCAGAAATTTGTTTGATTTTGTTAAAGAATACTTAACTGATAGTCTTCTGAAACAAATAAATGTTTTTGATGCGTTTCTATTAACCCTAATAAAACTGAGGTTAAATCTACCGTTTGCGTATTTAGGTTATAAATACGGTACCACTTCACGCACAATTTCAAAAATTTTCCATCATACATTCTGTCAACTAAGTACCCGGAAATTCTCATTTTAATTTTTTACGTTGAGAATATTTCAAACATTTTGTTTTCCCAGGTTGTAACAACTGTCAGCAACTATTCTGTCAATTGTTATTGCTGTGGAATGGGGGGAATCTCGCACCCACCAAAATGTCTATGTGCGAGATTCCCCAACCCTGTCAGTGAAAGGTAATCTCGCACAAGTGCGAATTTACCCCACTATAGGGTAATTTCGCACCAGTGCGAAATTACTCACAATGGGGGGTATAAAGTGTAATCTCGCACAAATTTAAATATTTTAAGTGCGAGAAGCTAATACCTTATTATCTTATTATGGGTTTCGGTTTGATTTTAGATGAGCGAGTACTATTATTAGTGTGCGAGTTGGAATTTAGGTGTGCGAGTTTGAATTTAGGTGTGCGAGTATGATTTTAAGTGTGCGAGTTTGAATTTAGGTGTGCGAGTATGATTTTTTTGTGTGCGAGTAGTAGAATAAGACCGTGCGAGTATGATTTTAAGTGTGCGAGTTTGAATTTAGGTGTGCGAGTTTGAATTTAAGTGTGCGAGTAGTAGGATAAGACCGTGCGAGTATGATTTTAAGTGTGCGAGTTTGAATTTAGATGTGCGAGTATAATATTTTGTGTGCGAGTAGTAGGAAATGACAGCGCGAGTATGATTTTAAGTGTGCGAGTTTGAATTTAGGTGTGCGAGTATAATATGTTGTGTGCGAGTAGTAGGAAATGACCGTGCGAGTATGATTTTAAGTGTGTGAGTTTGAATTTAGGTGTGCGAGTAGTAGGATAAGACCGTGCGAGTATGATTTTAAGTGTGCGAGTTTGAATTTAGGTGTGCGAGTACAATATTTTGTGTGCGAGTAGTAGGAAATGACAGTGCGAGTATGATTTTAAGTGTGCGAGTTTGAATTTAGGTGTGCGAGTAGTAGGATAAGACCGTGCGAGTATGATTTTAAGTGTGCGAGTTTGAATTTAGGTGTGCGAGTTTGAATTTAGGTGTGCGAGTAGTAGGAAATGACCGTGCGAGTATGACTTTAAGTGTGCGAGTTTGAATTTAGGTGTGCGAGTATAAATTCAAACTCGCACACCTAAATTCAAACTCGCACATTTAAAATCATACTCGCACTGTCTTATCCTACTACTCGCACACCTAAATTCAAACTCGCACACCTAAATTCAAACTCGCACACTTAAAATCATACTCGCACGGTCTTATCCTACTACTCGCACACCTAAATTCAAACTCGCACACTTAAAATCATACTCGCACTGTCATTTCCTACTACTCGCACACAAAATATTATACTCGCACACCTAAATTCAAACTCGCACACTTAAAATCATACTCGCACGGTCTTATCCTACTACTCGCACACCTAAATTCAAACTCGTACACTTAAAATCATACTCGCACTCTCTTATCCTACTACTCGCACACAAAATATTATACTCGCACACCTAAATTCAAACTCGCACACCTAAATTCAAACTCGCACACTTAAAATCATACTCGCACTCTCTTATCTACTACTCGCACACAAAATATTATACTCGCACACCTAAATTCAAACTCGCACACCTAAATTCAAACTCGCACACTTAAAATCATACTCGCACTCTCTTATCCTACTACTCGCACACAAAATATTATACTCGCACACCTAAATTCAAACTCGCACACTTAAAATCATACTCGCACTCTCTTATCCTACTACTCGCACACAAAATATTATACTCGCACACCTAAATTCAAACTCGCACACCTAAATTCAAACTCGCACACTTAAAATCATACTCGCACGGTCTTATCCTACTACTCGCACACCTAAATTCAAACTCGCACACCTAAATTCAAACTCGTACACTTAAAATCATACTCGCACTCTCTTATCCTACTACTCGCACACAAAATATTATACTCGCACACCTAAATTCAAACTCGCACACCTAAATTCAAACTCGCACACTTAAAATCATACTCGCACTCTCTTATCCTACTACTCGCACACAAAATATTATACTCGCACACCTAAATTCAAACTCGCACACTTAAAATCATACTCGCACTCTCTTATCCTACTACTCGCACACAAAATATTATACTCGCACACCTAAATTCAAACTCGCACACCTAAATTCAAACTCGCACACTTAAAATCATACTCGCACTCTCTTATCCTACTACTCGCACACAAAATATTATACTCGCACACCTAAATTCAAACTCGCACACTTAAAATCATACTCGCACTCTCTTATCCTACTACTCGCACACAAAATATTATACTCGCACACCTAAATTCAAACTCGCACACCTAAATTCAAACTCGCACACTTAAAATCATACTCGCACTGTCATTTCCTACTACTCGCACACAACATATTATACTCGCACACCTAAATTCAAACTCGCACACCTAAATTCAAACTCGCACACTTAAAATCATACTCGCACTCTCTTATCCTACTACTCGCACACAAAATATTATACTCGCACACCTAAATTCAAACTCGCACACTTAAAATCATACTCGCACTGTCATTTCCTACTACTCGCACACAAAATATGATACTCGCACACCTAAATTCAAACTCGCACACTTAAAATCATACTCGCACGGTCTTATCCTACTACTCGCACACCTAAATTCAAACTCGCACACCTAAATTCCAACTCGCACACTAATAATAGTACTCGCTCATCTAAAATCAAACCGAAACCCATAATAAGATAATAAGGTATTAGCTTCTCGCACTTAAAATATTTAAATTTGTGCGAGATTACCCTTTATACCCCCCATTGTGAGTAATTTCGCACTTGTGCGAAATTACCCTATAGTGGGGTAAATTCGCACAAGTGCGATATTCCCTAACACCTTGCTGTGTGTCATTTAGTTTGTTTACGGCGTCGTTAGGAACAAGTCAACCTTTTGTGTGCGTTGCGATTTTCACTATGAATAAAAATATCGAACAAAGAGTTTGTGTGAAATTTTGTGGTTTCAAACGAAATTTCTTGTGCCAAAACGTTGGAAATGTTGAAAAAAACATTTGGTGATTCAACCATGTCGAAAACTCAAGTTTACGATTGGTATAAATCGTTCAAAGAGGGGCGAGAAGAAGTGAACGATTTGCCACGTTCAGGACGGCCTTCGACCTCTTCTTATTTTGGTTGATGTTTTGGGTATGCGGAAAGTCGCAGCGCGATTGGTGCCAAAAGATCTGAATTTTCTTCAACAAGTGAATCGCAGTAAAGTGACTGAAGACATGCTTGAACGCGTAAATTCCGATCCAACGTTCATCGAACGCATCATAACTGGTGACGAGACTTTTTCCTGTTTCCGAAACTCAAATTACCAATTCGTGGAACCCGTTTTGAGAGCATTGAAGACATAAAAACTAATTCGCAACGAGAACTGAAGGCCATCCCGGAATATAGCTTTAAAAAGTGTTTCGATGATTGGATTGTTCGTTGGAAGAAGTGTATTGCCTCAGAAGGGGCCTATTGTGATGGGGATATAATAAATTTAGATGATTGATAAGTTGTTTGTGTTTAATTTCAAATTTCCGGGTACTTATTTGACAGAATGTAATATTGTTGTTCTTAATGGAAGAATTGGAGGTTTGGTTAGATGGCCTGACAGAAATACATTGGACAATAATACATTACCATTTTTTAAAAATGTGCTTGGAAATTCATTTACATCCATAATTGACTGTTTTGAAATATTTATTGAAAATCCAGGTAAGCAATGCTAACAAACATACCAGCTATTTCCAAAAGGAGTAATTATGATGTTTGTAATTATCAAGCTATATCGAATTTTTGATTTTACATTTATACTTTATGTTGCAGGTAATCCAGAGGCGCGGGCTAACGTGTATTCATCGTATAAGCACCACAGCACCATCAAATATTTAATTGCTATTTCAGGCTCCGGAGCAATAATATTTGTTTCTAAAGGATACGGTGGCAGATGCAGCGATAAAACGCTTGTTGAAACATCTGGATTTCTGGATAATATACAACCAGGGGACACTATTTTGGCGGATAAAGGATTTTTAATACAGACAGCAGTAATGGAAAAAGGTGCCAAAGTATTAATGCCTTTATTTCGAAAAGGAAACGAGCAGTTTGATATCGCGGACGTACAAAAAAACCGAAATTTATCCAACATTAGAATACATGTTGAACGGGCCATTGGTTCACTGCGACAAAAATTTTTAATTCTATCAGAACGTCAACCCATTACCGCTACATTAAAGCACAATGGAAATGTATTATGACCATATTTTGCGTGTATGTTGTGCGCTTTATAATTTAAACCCCAGCATAATTAAGGAATAATAATAAAAGATCTGATTAAAGAAAAATCTAATGAATTATGTATTTTATAACGTATGTATTTTATAATTCAATAACAAAATAAAAACAAAATAAAATAAAATACAAAAAAATATAAATACGTAAAAAAATTTTAGATTTCGAAAATTCAAGTTATTTTATAAATATTATTATTTATCAATTGCTCAAATAATAAATTAAGAAGCTACAAAGCCTCAATAAGGTACAATATTCTTGCCATTTTAAAATGATATACTCCTTTTTTCATTTCATTCACATACTTTTATACTATCATGTTTGTATAATAATTACAAAATAATTCTGGAAGTACTATGTTGAAAAAATAGTGATCAGTTTTTACCATTTCTGTATCAACAAATTTTTTCACAAATTGTTCTTTTATGATGATTTTCAATTTTGGTGAAAATATCACAACATACCCAAATTTAGCGCTTAATACGAAACATTGTAGTTGAACCTGCCAATAGTATTTGTGGTTTTTATTCATTTCATATCCATCTTTAGTCATGATCACTGGGCAATCAGATTTTCCGAAGAACTTATCTACATCACCGTCCTTTAAACAAAAAGGACACTTCACCTCTACAGGATATTTACCGCAACAACCGCATGTCCACAAACCATCAGGCGATGCAGCATAATATGATTTTTTAGAATCTATAACTATTCCACATTTATCAATCCGAAGGTGCATGTGTAGCTTTTTCTCGTGTGATAACAAATACTTTAATGCATTGGTTTCATGTCTACAACCATACGCGACCGCGGGTACAGCAAGTTCTGTAGAAATATTGCAAATTTTTTTTAATAAGCTCATCGATACTGAAGTTAAACTTGTTCGTGCTGCATGTTTAAAAATAGATGCAGTTATTCTGCCCAAGCGAATTTTTTTCCAAAAAGGCGATTTTGATTGATTTCTGGTTTGACTTTCTATGAGATCAATTGTGGTTTTAGAAAGTGAAAAATCTATTCCAATAGCAATGATCGATAGATCCGACAAAGTCAGGTCACTGAATTTTGGGTCAAATAATCTGGCCATGTAAATATAGATAAGCACATCTATTTCGAAATCCGAATTAGCATTCGGCTTTATATTGAATTGTTTAAAATTTGTAGTGGCTACCACATCACACTGTTCTTCTTGCAATTTTGATAAAAAATTCACTAATTCTTTTTCTGTGGAGTCAGAAACTTCATGAGAAATGTTAGTATGTGAAGATGTAGCATTCCACTTAATTTGCTCGCACTGTTTTTGCAAATTATTTTTAATTGAAGGCACTTTCCAGTACACTTTAACATCAGTAACAGATAGCTATGGGATTTAAAGAACAGTAACATTTATTGCATTATACGTAACATAATAAACATTAATTAAAAAATGTAAGTCCGATTGATCTCATATTTGCAAATCATCTTAAAAAATTTGATTTCAAATCTTAAAAATGAAAAACTATTTTATACTTACTTTTCCATGAACAATGATAAAATTTCCTTCCTGTCGTAATGCCATTGTTTGAACCCATCCGCCTTCTTAAAATGTATCTGAATTTAAACTTTTTGTGGCTCTATTAGACCGGCAATATATTAAATAATTAATAATTTTAAAATTATCCACATTGTTTGGCAAAAAATCATCATTATATTTCATGTTATACGGGTCGTTATTGCTATATTTGTTGAATTTATGTATATAATTTAGCTTCTGTTCTGGTGGGAGTTTTTTCGCATAATCGGAAAGATCCATTTTTATAATACAACTTTTAAAAAATTATTAATTATTGAATTATTTGTTATTGAATTATTTTTTTTTTCTTGCAATTAATTATATTTGTTATTGAATTATTTTTTTTTTATTGCAATTTTTTTTTAGAGCCCTCCAATCTTGAATACATAACCTACAAGTATTCAGCTGTCAAAAAGTATATACCTCTATTATCATTACTATAATTTTTTTTATTACCGACCAAACAAATAAAGAAATAAAAATCGACTTGTTTTGATATTTTTTTTATTTACAAAAACAAAAATTTTATATATCGAAAACATTTTAACCAATGAAAATTCGTCAGTCTTCAAAAAATAGAAAGGAAATTGGTTCAACGCCTGTTATGTCATTCCTTTCCGCACCTCATCACTTTGCGTATATTTTTCAAGACTTTCGAAACAGGACAGTCCTCGTGTAGCAGCACAAATAGACTCTGTAGACTCGGTATAAATTAGGCGAACGTGAAACATTAGTCCAGTTTATGTGTAGATTAAATACTATGTCTAGACGATGTAATAATTATACCCTGTAAAGCCTCGATTTCTATGAAAATATTTTATTATCACAAATATGATATATGTGATATATATAAAAAATGTGCTTTTTCTGAAATTTAATTTGCCTGGATAAAAAAACCGAAATTTAATAATATATACCAATTGCTGTTAAATAATTCCATTTTTTATTAGTTTGTAAATTAACTGGATATTTTATTATTATGAAATTAAATCATAAAAATTAAATAAAATGTAAATAAAATGAAAAATGAAGTAATTATAGTTATTATAGTAATTATTATTATGTGTGCTTCTACACGATGAAACGTTTTGACAGTTGTTTTTGTTGGTAGATTTGATATATTGTAATATTAAAAATAAACAAAATTTTGTTTGTTTGTTTTATAAATTTGACCAAATAAGAACAATAAAATAATTAAAATGATAAAAATTAAAAAAAATCATGGTTTTCAAAATGCTAATAACATTATCTTTAAAAAATGCTTGTTGAAATAATGAAGCTAAATGCAAAGAACAAAATTTAACAATTTCTTTTATTTGCTAACTTCATTCCTATAATTATTATACCTCTGAAGCATGGTATAAAGAAAGAAGGTATGCTCGATATTTGTTGATGTTCGCCATTTTTCACTTTTCTGACGTCACTCTGAGTTTTTGTTTTATTGTGCTTATGTTTATTATGGTTTATTATTCATTGAAAAAATAAACAGAAAATAGTGGTGTTGTTTTGATTATATGTTTGTTATTAATAATAAATTAATTAATCGTTTAATAATTATTAAAATAATTTTATTAAAACAATCTGATATAAACACAATTAAGAGCAAGAATGTATTTTAGAATTAAGTATTTAAGTAAAATGTTACAAGAAGAAAAAATCAAAAACAGAAAAATAATAAAAACAATAACATAGTAACATATAAATTTCCCATTTGCAGATTATTAATCATTTTTAAAATATTGATTAAAATATTTAATTCGAATTTACATGAAATATAAAAGATAAAATTCCTATTTCTATATCGCACATTAAAATTTTTTCACTCAGAGTGACGTCATACAAAATTGAATATCAGTTGTCAAGCATACCTATGGTCTTTATACCATGCCTGTGAAGTATAATTATTAGTGATGGGTCGGATCTTTAGTAACGAGGATCAATACTCGTTATAATAATAAATCACGAGTATCGCGGATCTGATTTTTACGGATTCGGATCTTATGAATCTTATTTTTTTTGTATTGCATATAACTCTTTCGATACCCAATATATTACGATATTCAGTTCAGTCAGATACAACAATGTTTGTTGAATAATGAATGAATGAATGAATGAGAATTGGGAAAATACCAAATTTGAGCTTGAGGTGAATTTTTTGTGTATATGTATATCGTTTCTTTTTTTGGATGCGCTTTCGTTTGTTTTGTTTTTTGTTACCTCATCTCTTTCATATAATATATACATAGGATCCGTAGATCCGTAGTACCGAGTATGGGATCCGGATCTGTTTAGAATCCGATTCTTTGGATCGAATCCAAATCTACAAGATATTCGGATTCGATATAACGAATATACCAAAAAATTGGATTCGCTCATCACTAATAATTATTACACTGAATGATAATGACTGATTTTTGGGTCTACACGATATAATAATCACACAATATAATAATCAAGGTGGATTTCCTTATGCGAGGAAATCCCCGTGGGTGCGGGAGTATTTTTCATTTTCGCTCACAGACGATTTCCATTTACGGGTAAAATTTTTATTTGCTATGTATGTAACATATATGTGTTATTTGAGCAATCGGGGAGACCTGAGTGGCAAATTGAGTAGGTGTCAATCGGAGGTACGAAAAGGGACCCAAGAATGGTCTGATTCGAATATACCGCAGCCGGAGGAGGGGTTTCAGTCAGTAAGAATCTGACACGCGTCTTCGGACGTGTCTATGCAAGATTTCCCCTCCTTCGTTAAAAAAAAATATGTGTTATTTATATTTGATTTATTACATTAGACTATATTTTTACATTATATTTGTTTATTTTTTGTTTTTTTTTATACGAAAACAAATTTTTTTTTAAATTCAATTGAATGATTGAATGTATGTGTTAAAAAATCTCAAAATGCCCGAGAGCCCGGGGAAAAGGTTAAAGTTAATTTAACTCGCGGGTAAATTTCCCCGGGAGGGAATATATCTCTAGGGGAAAAAATTTTATATAGGAATCGCCATTTTTTCTCCAACAGCTCGCATAAGGAAATCCACCTTCATTGGATGATTATTACACCGTGTAGACATAGTAATAGACATGTCGTTTATACGGTATTACAGTATCCACAGTTTGTGCAGATAAGTTGATTGACGTTTAAGCGCTGTTGTTTCTGGGGCTATGATATCTTTTATGTCGTGTTCGGTATCTCGATCTATAGATTTAGCAGATCATATTCAGATTTAAAATTAATCTGAAAGATAAAGAACGCACTTTCAAATTTTTCAGATCAATATTTGTCAAATTTAGTTTTTTTTTTAATTAATTTATATTTTATTTGTATCACACTTTTATTTTTTATTTTAAATTTATATTATTTTATTGATATTTATATTATTTTCTTTTATTTTATAACCAACAAAACAGAAAACACTAAAAAAACAACAAAGATAGATATCTATTTGACATTTTATAAAATTTATTCGTTTTTGAGTTAATGATATTGAGTGCAATCTGGAAAATTTGAAAAAATTACAAATTACTCAGATCAGTCTGACTGGAGATAACGATCTTTTGTGCCAATCGAAAACCACATTAATAAATAGCTTATTAAGTGCTGGCCATACACCTCACGACCGACCGATTTTCGTGCAAATTTGTCGTGATGTAGGTCACACGGTCATAAAATAGTCGTCCGACGATTTTCACAGCTGCTATATATTTATATATATATATGAGGTTAAATACGAACGATTTTTTTTTTCGTCCGATAAAAAATTAATTATGGAACGATTCGATATTCTATTGGCGAACACGATTTCGTACATTTGGACGACAAATGAGAAATATTAAAGTTTTTAATTCTTAATGGCGATTGAAATTAATTAATAATATTTAAAATCATATATTATATTAATATTTATTATATTAATTCGTTTTCGTATGAATCATTTATGTTTATTACGAGAAATTGAAGAAAATCATTTTCAAAAATCGGTCGGTCGTGAGGTGTATGGCGCTTTATGTATAGTTTAAGTATAGTTTAAAAGTTGTTATTTTTAAATACATAAAATGCCACAAAAAATGCAGAAAATTTATGATGTATAAAATAATTTAAAGAATTTTTTTATCGCACTACCAATTTTTAAACGCAGCAAAAATACAAATTGTATTAAATATATAAACAAATAAATATAATGGACGGAAATACGCGCATTTTCGGCTGACTTTTTTATTATACTTAAAATGATGATAAAATAAAATTTGAGGAGATTGAGGGATTGAGGAGAGGGTGATGGGATGGGATTGGGGAGAGGGTGTGGATTGAACATTTCAGGGAAATGAATGGATGGATAGAGATTTTGGATTGGAGGAGGTAGCATGAGTGGTTGGCAAATTGGGTAAAAATAAGGCAACGGGGCAGGATGGGATGCCGGGAGAGTATTTGAGGACGTTGGGGGAATCAGCAATGAAGTAGATGGTGAAAGGGATAAATGAATTGTGGAACGAAAAGGAGGATTTGCCGGAGAGGTTTAAGAGGGCGGTAGTGTACCCGTTGTTTAAAGGGGGGGATAGGAAGAGTGTAGAAAACTATAGAGGTATAGTGTTTCTGGATTCAATGGAGAAGGTGTTGGCAGGTGTGTTGAATGGGAGAATGGTGGAATGGTTGGAGGGAGAAAGGATATTAAGTGAAAGTCAGGTGGGTTTTAGAAGGGGGTATTCGGCAATGGAACATATAAGCAGTTTAAAGGGGATTGTGGAATTGAAGATGAAGGCAAAGGGGCGAGGGTGTATGGGTTTTTTGTTGATTTGAAAGCGGCGTTCGATAGTGTTGACAGATGGTTATTGTGGTGTAAGTTGTATGGTAGTGGGGTCTCTAGTAAAATGGTGAGGATGATAAGGAAAATGTATGAGGATGTGGAGGCGTGTGTATGGGGAATTGGTGGGAATTCGGGATATTTTAAGTGTGAAGGAGGTGTGAGGCAGGGGTGTGCATTGAGCCCAACATTGTTTAATATATTTATGAATGATTTGTATGAGGAAATCGGAGGTGGATTAAGGATTGCGGGAGGAGACATAAGAATTTTGGCGTATGCTGACGATGTTGTGTGCTTGGCAGAAAATGTGAGTACAATGCAGGGAATGATGGAGAGATTGAATAGTTATTGTAAGAGATGGAAATTAGAGGTAAATTTAAGCAAGTCAAAAATGATGGTGTTTAGGAATGGAGGTAGAGTAAGGCAGGATGAAGTGTGGAAAATGGATGGAAAGATAGTGGAGGTGGTCGGGAGATATAAGTACTTAGGGGTGGAAATTACGGATGGAGGGTCATGGAGTACGCATTTAAAAAATAAGGTGTTGGAGGCAAAAGCCTCCATGTGATGCGAAAAGGGTGTGATGCAGGTGTGGGGTGGTATGATGAAAAGGACGCATTTGGGAATAGAAGCGAAGTTAAGAGTGTTGGATGGGGTTATAAGGAGTGTTTTAGGATATGGGTGCCAGGTATGGGGAGTGAAGAGATGTGAGGAGGTTGATAGGTTCGAGGGGTACGTGTTGAAAAGAATGATGTGGTTGAATAGGTCGGTTAGGGAATGTGTGATTTATTTGGAATTGGGGAGGGTGCCATTGTGGGTGCATTGTTTCAGGCTGCACGTGAGATTTGTAGTTCGCATGTTGGATAAGGGAGACTCAAGGTTGGTGAGAAATATTTTATGGGAAATGGTGGAAAAGAATGTGGGTTGGATAACGGAATGGAAGAAGTGGGCGGAGGTAGTGGAAATGCAATGGAATTGGGAGTCAAGGGATGTGGAGTATTGTACAGTAAGGGCGGAGGTGTTGGTCAGGAAGGTAGAGGATAAGTGTGTAAAGGAGTTGACAAGCGAGGGAAGGAGACACAAGGAAGATTGGGTGTATCCGGGGCTAAAATGGGGAGAAGGTGTGCAGGGATATTTTAAGGGAAATTTAAGATTTGAAGAGATAAGAGTGATAATGAGAGTGAAGGGAGATGCGATGGGATTGAATGCCAGATGTTGTAAGTTCGTATATTTGTTTTGGTTTAGATTGGTTAGGATAGTTGTGATAGGTGATTGAAACAATATTTGTGATTTGAAAAACTAACATTTATTCCAATTTTAATTTAAACAAAAACTTTATTAACTCCGAACATATAAAATACAGTTTTCACTTTCTTAAATACTATATATTTTTGAAGCTCAAAGATTAACTTGCCGCTTTGCAGGGTAGGGGCTGACACAAGTTAATCCTTTCGCTTATAATTCATTACTCTGCTGTTAATTAATTTTTTAAAACCAAAATAATAGTCATTTTTTATTTATTAATACTTAAAAAAAAACGAATATAAAATATGCATTTAAAGCAAATATGCATGTATATCGCAAAACATATATTTATGGATATACATGCATATAAGGTAAAAATGCTGATTTTCATATCTATTCTATATTTTAATATTTTATATTTAATAATGTTTTAAAATTTAATAATTTAATAATGTAACATAATATATGCACAAACGCTAAAAATGCATATATTGCGATATTCATGAGAATATGCCAACAAATTTTAATTAAAGTAGAAATATATGTGAACTGTATGGGAAAATAGCAAATTGTATCATTTTTAACATTCTTTTGCTATTTTCCCACATCCATTACACAACACAGAGGATGGGGGAGTTAGCAAATATGGGTGTGCTCAATGTGAAATATGGGGGTTAAGCCTCGATTTCTATGAAAATATTTTATTTATCACAAATATGATATTTGTGATATATAAAAAAATGTGCTTTTTCTGAAATTTATTTTGCCTGGATAAAAAAACCGAAATTAAATAATATATACCAATTGCTGTTAAATAATTCCATTTTTTATTAGTTTGTAAATTAACTGGATATTTTATTATTATGAAATTAAATCATAAAAATTAAATAAAATGTAAATAAAATGAAAAATGAATATTGGACGACGGTCAGCCGACGGCAATAGAAGAAAAAATATCAATGTCCGCCGTCAGCCGTCGACATGTCCGCCGTCCAATATTCATAAAAAGCACCTACATTGAAATGCATGTATTTTCAATTTGACATTTGCCGTCGTCTGCCGTCGGCATTTCATAAAAAGCATTACTTTAATGAGACGGGTTGGCATTTTATAGGGGAGTGTCTGGTGTTGGGAGGAGTGAGGATGAAATGGATCGGGTAAGAAGTTTGTTAAGGGATGAGGTGAAGAAGTTGTTGGAGGGGGAGTGGATGAAAGAAAATGGTGAGGTGTTTGGGTGGAAGGGTGTTGCGGGCGTGTTATTGGAGATGGAGAGATATAGGGAAGGTTTGGTTAAGGAGTATAATGGATAGGTGATGGATATAATAAAAAAAACATGTAAACGAGACTCGGGGCTACGGTCGATTGACCAGGCCGCTTGGTCGAGGTCGTTTATTTTCTTTTTTTTTTCTGTTTATTTTTTGATTTTTGTTAGGTTAGGTTAGTATTTTTGATTGTATGTTTGAAAATGTAAATGTAATAGAAATGTAATGTTATATAAAAAAAAAGAAATAAATGAATTAGATTATTAAAAAAAAAAAAAAATAAATAAATAAAATTTTGTCAAATTAATACGATTAATACCGAGTCTACACCGATAGCAAAATACTACGTAGAATACTTTAAAACTATGATACTGTCGGTGTGCACACCTACTTAAAAAGTACGTAGTATAAATTTGCTACGTAGTATATTATTCTACGTAGTAAATAAGCATTCTATTTGCGGTGTAAACCAATAGAATTAAAAGAGACTAGAAAAATATTGGTAAAATAAAACTCGACCACGCATTAAATAATAAATTTACCAAATGCACTTATGCACTACTAGGTGTCGTGTCGGCATGAACCATTTTAAGCGCAAATACAAAATTTAATTTCAAATATTTTAATTTTATTACGAACATAATTTTTGCCATTTTACTATTTTTTGATCTGAAACAATGGAATAAATAAATACGAGTATAGTGAGTGTAATAATTTACTTTACCAAAGTTTATTTCAATATTTATTATAATATATAATAATAAAAAATGCATAAAAATGGCACTTTCCAGTACACTTTAACATCAGTAACAGATAGCTATGGGATTTAAAGAACAGTAACATTTATTGCATTATACGTAACATAATAAACATTAATTAAAAAATGTAAGTCCGATTGATCTCATATTTGCAAATCATCTTAAAAAATTTGATTTCAAATCTTAAAAATGAAAAACTATTTTATACTTACTTTTCCATGAACAATGATAAAATTTCCTTCCTGTCGTCCTGCCATTGTTTGAACCCATCCGCCTTCTTAAAATGTATCTGAATTTAAACTTTTTGTGGCTCTATTAGACCGGCAATATATTAAATAATTAATAATTTTAAAATTATCCACATTGTTTGGCAAAAAATCATCATTATATTTCATGTTATACGGGTCGTTATTGCTATATTTGTTGAATTTATGTATATAATTTAGCTTCTGTTCTGGTGGGAGTTTTTTCGCATAATCGGAAAGATCCATTTTTATAATACAACTTTTAAAAAATTATTAATTATTGAATTATTTGTTATTGAATTATTTTTTTTTTCTTGCAATTAATTATATTTGTTATTGAATTATTTTTTTTTTATTGCAATTTTTTTTTAGAGCCCTCCAATCTTGAATACATAACCTACAAGTATTCAGCTGTCAAAAAGTATATACCTCTATTATCATTACTATAATTTTTTTTATTACCGACCAAACAAATAAAGAAATAAAAATCGACTTGTTTTGATATTTTTTTTATTTACAAAAACAAAAATTTTATATATCGAAAACATTTTAACCAATGAAAATTCGTCAGTCTTCAAAAAATAGAAAGGAAATTGGTTCAACGCCTGTTATGTCATTCCTTTCCGCACCTCATCACTTTGCGTATATTTTTCAAGACTTTCGAAACAGGACAGTCCTCGTGTAGCAGCACAAATAGACTCTGTAGACTCGGTATAAATTAGGCGAACGTGAAACATTAGTCCAGTTTATGTGTAGATTAAATACTATGTCTAGACGATGTAATAATTATACCCTGTAAAGCCTCGATTTCTATGAAAATATTTTATTATCACAAATATGATATATGTGATATATATAAAAAATGTGCTTTTTCTGAAATTTAATTTGCCTGGATAAAAAAACCGAAATTTAATAATATAATACCAATTGCTGTTAAATAATTCCATTTTTTATTAGTTTGTAAATTAACTGGATATTTTATTATTATGAAATTAAATCATAAAAATTAAATAAAATGTAAATAAAATGAAAAATGAAGTAATTATAGTTATTATAGTAATTATTATTATGTGTGCTTCTACACGATGAAACGTTTTGACAGTTGTTTTTGTTGGTAGATTTGATATATTGTAATATTAAAAATAAACAAAATTTTGTTTGTTTGTTTTATAAATTTGACCAAATAAGAACAATAAAATAATTAAAATGATAAAAATTAAAAAAAATCATGGTTTTCAAAATGCTAATAACATTATCTTTAAAAAAATGCTTGTTGAAATAATGAAGCTAAATGCAAAGAACAAAATTTAACAATTTCTTTTATTTGCTAACTTCATTCCTATAATTATTATACCTCTGAAGCATGGTATAAAGAAAGAAGGTATGCTCGATATTTGTTGATGTTCGCCATTTTTCACTTTTCTGACGTCACTCTGAGTTTTTGTTTTATTGTGCTTATGTTTATTATGGTTTATTATTCATTGAAAAAATAAACAGAAAATAGTGGTGTTGTTTTGATTATATGTTTGTTATTAATAATAAATTAATTAATCGTTTAATAATTATTAAAATAATTTTATTAAAACAATCTGATATAAACACAATTAAGAGCAAGAATGTATTTTAGAATTAAGTATTTAAGTAAAATGTTACAAGAAGAAAAAATCAAAAACAGAAAAATAATAAAAACAATAACATAGTAACATATAAATTTCCCATTTGCAGATTATTAATCATTTTTAAAATATTGATTAAAATATTTAATTCGAATTTACATGAAATATAAAAGATAAAATTCCTATTTCTATATCGCACATTAAAATTTTTTCACTCAGAGTGACGTCATACAAAATTGAATATCAGTTGTCAAGCATACCTATGGTCTTTATACCATGCCTGTGAAGTATAATTATTAGTGATGGGTCGGATCTTTAGTAACGAGGATCAATACTCGTTATAATAATAAATCACGAGTATCGCGGATCTGATTTTTACGGATTCGGATCTTATGAATCTTATTTTTTTTGTATTGCATATAACTCTTTCGATACCCAATATATTACGATATTCAGTTCAGTCAGATACAACAATGTTTGTTGAATAATGAATGAATGAATGAATGAGAATTGGGAAAATACCAAATTTGAGCTTGAGGTGAATTTTTTGTGTATATGTATATCGTTTCTTTTTTTGGATGCGCTTTCGTTTGTTTTGTTTTTTGTTACCTCATCTCTTTCATATAATATATACATAGGATCCGTAGATCCGTAGTACCGAGTATGGGATCCGGATCTGTTTAGAATCCGATTCTTTGGATCGAATCCAAATCTACAAGATATTCGGATTCGATATAACGAATATACCAAAAAATTGGATTCGCTCATCACTAATAATTATTACACTGAATGATAATGACTGATTTTTGGGTCTACACGATATAATAATCACACAATATAATAATCAAGGTGGATTTCCTTATGCGAGGAAATCCCCGTGGGTGCGGGAGTATTTTTCATTTTCGCTCACAGACGATTTCCATTTACGGGTAAAATTTTTATTTGCTATGTATGTATATGTGTTATTTGAGCAATCGGGGAGACCTGAGTGGCAAATTGAGTAGGTGTCAATCGGAGGTACGAAAAGGGACCCAAGAATGGTCTGATTCGAATATACCGCAGCCGGAGGAGGGGTTTCAGTCAGTAAGAATCTGACACGCGTCTTCGGACGTGTCTATGCAAGATTTCCCCTCCTTCGTTAAAAAAAAATATGTGTTATTTATATTTGATTTATTACATTAGACTATATTTTTACATTATATTTGTTTATTTTTTGTTTTTTTTTATACGAAAACAAATTTTTTTTTAAATTCAATTGAATGATTGAATGTATGTGTTAAAAAATCTCAAAATGCCCGAGAGCCCGGGGAAAAAGTTAAAGTTAATTTAACTCGCGGGTAAATTTCCCGGGAGGGAATATATCTCTGGGGGAAAAAATTTTATATAGGAATCGCCATTTTTTCTCCCACAGCTCGCATAAGGAAATCCACCTTCATTGGATGATTATTACACCGTGTAGACATAGTAATAGACATGTCGTTTATACGGTATTACAGTATCCACAGTTTGTGCAGATAAGTTGATTGGCGCTTAAGTAATGCTTTTCATGAAATGCCGACGGCAGACGACGGCAAATGTCAAATTGAAAATACATGCATTTCAATGGCGGTGCTTTTTATGAATATTGGACGGCGGACTGACGGCGGACATTGATATTTTTTCTTCTATTGCCGTCGGCTGACCGTCGTCCAAACTTCATTTTTCATTTTATTTACATTTTATTTAATTTTTATGATTTAATTTCATAATAATAAAATATCCAGTTAATTTACAAACTAATAAAAAATGGAATTATTTAACAGCAATTGGTATTTATTATTAAATTTCGGTTTTTTTATCCAGGCAAAATAAATTTCAGAAAAAGCACATTTTTTTTTATATCACAAATATCATATTTGTGATAAATAAAATATTTTCATAGAAATCGAGGCTTTAAACGTCAATCTTTTATGTCGTGTTCGGTATCTCGATCTATAGATTTAGCAGATCATATTCAGATTTAAAATTAATCTGAAAGATAAAGAACGCACTTTCAAATTTTTCAGATCAATATTTGTCAAATTTAGTTTTTTTTTTAATTAATTTATATTTTATTTGTATCACACTTTTATTTTTTATTTTAAATTTATATTATTTTATTGATATTTATATTATTTTCTTTTATTTTATAACCAACAAAACAGAAAACACTAAAAAAACAACAAAGATAGATATCTATTTGACATTTTATAAAATTTATTCGTTTTTGAGTTAATGATATTGAGTGCAATCTGGAAAATTTGAAAAAATTACAAATTACTCAGATCAGTCTGACTGGAGATAACGATCTTTTGTGCCAATCGAAAACCACATTAATAAATAGCTTATTAAGTGCTGGCCATACACCTCACGACCGACCGATTTTCGTGCAAATTTGTCGTGATGTAGGTCACACGGTCATAAAATAGTCGTCCGACGATTTTCACAGCTGCTATATATTTATATATATATATGAGGTTAAATACGAACGATTTTTTTTTTCGTCCGATAAAAAATTAATTATGGAACGATTCGGTATTCTATTGGCGAACACGATTTCGTACATTTGGACGACAAATGAGAAATATTAAAGTTTTTAATTCTTAATGGCGATTGAAATTAATTAATAATATTTAAAATCATATATTATATTAATATTTATTATATTAATTCGTTTTCGTATGAATCATTTATGTTTATTACGAGAAATTGAAGAAAATCATTTTCAAAAATCGGTCGGTCGTGAGGTGTATGGCGCTTTATGTATAGTTTAAGTATAGTTTAAAAGTTGTTATTTTTAAATACATAAAATGCCACAAAAAATGCAGAAAATTTATGATGTATAAAATAATTTAAAGAATTTTTTTATCGCACTACCAATTTTTAAACGCTGCAAAAATACAAATTGTATTAAATATATAAACAAATAAATATAATAGACGGAAATACGCGCATTTTCGGCTGACTTTTTTATTATACTTAAAATGATGATAAAATAAAATTTGAGGAGATTGAGGGATTGAGGAGAGGGTGATGGGATGGGATTGGGGAGAGGGTGTGGATTGAACATTTCAGGGAAATGAATGGATGGATAGAGATTTTGGATTGGAGGAGGTAGCATGAGTGGTTGGCAAATTGGGTAAAAATAAGGCAACGGGGCAGGATGGGATGCCGGGAGAGTATTTGAGGACGTTGGGGGAATCAGCAATGAAGTAGATGGTGAAAGGGATAAATGAATTGTGGAACGAAAAGGAGGATTTGCCGGAGAGGTTTAAGAGGGCGGTAGTGTACCCGTTGTTTAAAGGGGGGGATAGGAAGAGTGTAGAAAACTATAGAGGTATAGTGTTTCTGGATTCAATGGAGAAGGTGTTGGCAGGTGTGTTGAATGGGAGAATGGTGGAATGGTTGGAGGGAGAAAGGATATTAAGTGAAAGTCAGGTGGGTTTTAGAAGGGGGTATTCGGCAATGGAACATATAAGCAGTTTAAAGGGGATTGTGGAATTGAAGATGAAGGCAAAGGGGCGAGGGTGTATGGGTTTTTTGTTGATTTGAAAGCGGCGTTCGATAGTGTTGACAGATGGTTATTGTGGTGTAAGTTGTATGGTAGTGGGGTCTCTAGTAAAATGGTGAGGATGATAAGGAAAATGTATGAGGATGTGGAGGCGTGTGTATGGGGAATTGGTGGGAATTCGGGATATTTTAAGTGTGAAGGAGGTGTGAGGCAGGGGTGTGCATTGAGCCCAACATTGTTTAATATATTTATGAATGATTTGTATGAGGAAATCGGAGGTGGATTAAGGATTGCGGGAGGAGACATAAGAATTTTGGCGTATGCTGACGATGTTGTGTGCTTGGCAGAAAATGTGAGTACAATGCAGGGAATGATGGAGAGATTGAATAGTTATTGTAAGAGATGGAAATTAGAGGTAAATTTAAGCAAGTCAAAAATGATGGTGTTTAGGAATGGAGGTAGAGTAAGGAAGGATGAAGTGTGGAAAATGGATGGAAAGATAGTGGAGGTGGTCGGGAGATATAAGTACTTAGGGGTGGAAATTACGGATGGAGGGTCATGGAGTACGCATTTAAAAAATAAGGTGTTGGAGGCAAAAGCCTCCATGTGATGCGAAAAGGGTGTGATGCAGGTGTGGGGTGGTATGATGAAAAGGACGGATTTGGGAATAGAAGCGAAGTTAAGAGTGTTGGATGGGGTGATAAGGAGTGTTTTAGAATATGGGTGCCAGGTATGGAGAGTGAAGAGATGTGAGGAGGTTGATAGGTTCGAGAGGTATGTGTTGAAAAGAATGATGTGGTTGAATAGGTCGGTTAGGGAATGTGTGATTTATATGGAATTGGGGAGGGTGCCATTGTGGGTGCATTGTTTCAGGCTGCACGTGAGATTTGTAGTTCGCATGTTGGATAAGGGAGACTCAAGGTTGGTGAGAAATATTTTATGGGAAATGGTGGAAAAGAATATGGGTTGGATAACGGAATGGAAGAAGTGGGCGGAGGTAGTGGAAATGCAATGGAATTGGGAGTCAAGGGATGTGGAGTATTGGACAGTAAGGGCGGAGGTGTTGGTCAGGAAGGTAGAGGATAAGTGTGTAAAGGAGTTGACAAGCGAGGGAAGGAGACACAAGGAAGATTGGGTGTATCGGGGGCTAAAATGGGGAGAAGGTGTGCAGGGATATTTTAAGGGAAATTTAAGATTTCAAATCTTAAGAGATAAGAGTGATAATGAGAGTGAAGGGAGATGCGATGGGATTGAATGCCAGATGTTGTAAGTTCGTATATTTGTTTTGGTTTAGATTGGTTAGGATAGTTGTGATAGGTGATTGAAACAATATTTGTGATTTGAAAAACTAACATTTATTCCAATTTTAATTTAAACAAAAACTTTATTAACTCCGAACATATAAAATACAATTTTCACTTTCTTAAATACTATATATTTTTGAAGCTCAAAGATTAACTTGCCGCTTTGCAGGGTAGGGGCTGACACAAGTTAATCCTTTCGCTTATAATTCATTACTCTGCTGTTAATTAATTTTTTAAAACCAAAATAATAGTCATTTTTTATTTATTAATACTTAAAAAAAAACGAATATAAAATATGCATTTAAAGCAAATATGCATGCATATCGCAAAACATATATTTATGGATATACATGCATATAAGGTAAAAATGCTGATTTTCATATCTATTCTATATTTTAATATTTTATATTTAATAATGTTTTAACATTTAATAATTTAATAATGTAACATAATATATGCACAAACGCTAAAAATGCATATATTGCGATATTCATGAGAATATGCCAACAAATTTTAATTAAAGTAGAAATATATGTGAACTGTATGGGAAAATAGCAAATTGTATCATTTTTAACATTCTTTTGCTATTTTCCCACATCCATTACACAACACAGAGGATGGGGGAGTGAGCAAATATGGGTGTGCTCAATGTGAAATATGGGGGTTAAGCCTCGATTTCTATGAAAATATTTTATTTATCACAAATATGATATTTGTGATATATAAAAAAATGTGCTTTTTCTGAAATTTATTTTGCCTGGATAAAAAAACCGAAATTAAATAATATATACCAATTGCTGTTAAATAATTCCATTTTTTATTAGTTTGTAAATTAACTGGATATTTTATTATTATGAAATTAAATCATAAAAATTAAATAAAATGTAAATAAAATGAAAAATGAATATTGGACGACGGTCAGCCGACGGCAATAGAAGAAAAAATATCAATGTCCGCCGTCAGCCGTCGACATGTCCGCCGTCCAATATTCATAAAAAGCACCTACATTGAAATGCATGTATTTTCAATTTGACATTTGCCGTCGTCTGCCGTCGGCATTTCATAAAAAGCATTACTTTAATGAGACGGGTTGGCATTTTATAGGGGAGTGTCTGGTGTTGGGAGGAGTGAGGATGAAATGGATCGGGTAAGAAGTTTGTTAAGGGATGAGGTGAAGAAGTTGTTGGAGGGGGAGTGGATGAAAGAAAATGGTGAGGTGTTTGGGTGGAAGGGTGTTGCGGGCGTGTTATTGGAGATGGAGAGATATAGGGAAGGTTTGGTTAAGGAGTATAATGGATAGGTGATGGAGATAATAAAAAAAACATGTAAACGAGACTCGGGGCTACGATCGATTGACCAGGCCGCTTGGTCGAGGTCGTTTATTTTCTTTTTTTTTTCTGCTTATTTTTTGATTTTTGTTAGGTTAGGTTAGTATTTTTGATTGTATGTTTGAAAATGTAAATGTAATAGAAATGTAATGTTATATAAAAAAAAAAGAAATAAATGAATTAGATTATTAAAAAAAAAAAAAAATAAATAAATAAAATTTTGTCAAATGAATACGATTAATACCGAGTCTACACCGATAGCAAAATACTACGTAGAATACTTTAAAACTATGATACTGTCGGTGTGCACACCTACTTAAAAAGTACGTAGTATAAATTTGCTACGTAGTATATTATTCTACGTAGTAAATAAGCATTCTATTTGCGGTGTAAACCAATAGAATTAAAGCCTCGATTTCTATGAAAATATTTTATTTATCACAAATATGATATTTGTGATATAAAAAAAAATGTGCTTTTTCTGAAATTAATTTTGCCTGGATAAAAAAACCGAAATTTAATAATAAATACCAATTGCTGTTAAATAATTCCATTTTTTATTAGTTTGTAAATTAACTGGATATTTTATTATTATGAAATTAAATCATAAAAATTAAATAAAATGTAAATAAAATGAAAAATGAAGTTTGGACGACGGTCAGCCGACGTCAATAGAAGAAAAAATATCAATGTCCGCCGTCAGTCCGCCGTCCAATATTCATAAAAAGCACCGCCATTGAAATGCATGTATTTTCAATTTGACATTTGCCGTCGTCTGCCGTCGGCATTTCATGAAAAGCATTACTTAAAAGAGACTAGAAAAATATTGGTAAAATAAAACTCGACCACGCATTAAATAATAAATTTACCAAATGCACTTATGCACTACTAGGTGTCGTGTCGGCATGAACCATTTTAAGCGCAAATACAAAATTTAATTTCAAATATTTTAATTTTATTACGAACATAATTTTTGCCATTTTACTATTTTTTGATCTGAAACAATGGAATAAATAAATACGAGTATAGTGAGTGTAATAATTTACTTTACCAAAGTTTATTTCAATATTTATTATAATATATAATAATAAAAAATGCATAAAAATGCATAATAATAAAAAAATACAAAATTAATATTAAAAATATCACAAAATACAAAATTGTGCATTATAAAACAATTGAACCAGCATAAAAATGGTGTTATTTTTAATATTAATTTTGTATATTTTTATTATTAACGATAAACGCGATAAACAAAGTGAGAATAATTATAATTAAGCAACAACAATCTCGCACAGGGCGATGGTGCTCCTACAAAATAGATAGGGCAATTTGTGTTAACACAATTGCCAAGTGGAGGTATTTTCGAACATGTGTCATATAACCCAAGTAACGCAAGTGCAATAAAAAAACGTATTTGTGTGACTTGTGCGTTTATGTTCGCACAAGAGGAATAAACGAAAACGCCAAATAATATATAGTAGGTGTTCACACCGCATAGTAGTATTTAATAAAGTAGGACGGTGTAAACAGCTAGTAAATATACTACGCAGTATAATTTGATATCGGTGTAATCTTGGTTTAACAAAAGAAAAATACCAAACAACAAATTTTAAAAGTACATAGGCATGTACATATACATAGTACATAGTTTGTTTGTGTACTTTTCTGGTAAAAAATTTATTGGTAAAAACTTGAAAAAACTTTATTACCCCCACTCCCAAAAATTAAAAAAGTAAAAAAACACTTTTTGGGTAAAAAGTTTATTTACAATACAAAAACAAAACAAAATTATAAAAAAATAAAAAAAAACATATAATAAAGTTTTTGATCACAAAAAATGTTTCGGTCTATTTTGGGTAAAAACTTTCTGCAGGGGAAATGTAATTTTTTTACAAGAAAAAATTAAAAAAACACTTTTGAATAAAAACTTTATAAAGTTTTATAAAATTTTTGCGTTTAAGCCTCGATTTCTATGAATATATTTCTATGAATACATATATGATATATGTGATATATAAAAAAAAGTGCTTTTTCTGAAATTTATTTTGCCTGGATAAAAAAACCGATATTTAATAATACATACCAATTGCTGTTAAATAATTCCATTTTTTATTAGTTTGTAAATTAACTGGATATTTTATTATTATGAAATTAAATCATAAAAATTAAATAAAATGTAAAGCCTCGATTTCTATGAAAATATTTTATTTATCACAAATATGATATTTGTGATATAAAAAAAAATGTGCTTTTTCAGAAATTTATTTTGCCTGGATAAAAAAACCGAAATTTAATAATAAATACCAATTGCTGTTAAATAATTCCATTTTTTATTAGTTTGTAAATTAACTGGATATTTTATTATTATGAAATTAAATCATAAAAATTAAATAAAATGTAAATAAAATGAAAAATGAAGTTTGGACGACGGTCAGCCGACGGCAATAGAAGAAAAAAAAACAATGTCCGCCGTCCAATATTCATAAAAAGCACCTACATTGAAATGCATGTATTTTCAATTTGACATTTGCCGTCGTCTGCCGTCGGCATTTCATAAAAAGCATTACTTTATGCAAAAGACAAAACCAACGTGTAAACCATACATTATTCTTAACTTTATTGAGTGTGTTTATACGGCAAACTAATTTAGTCGACTAACTTTGTCATACCTTTTTAGTATAGTAATGCTTTTCATGAAATGCCGACGGCAGACGACGGCAAATGTCAAATTGAAAATACATGCATTTTAATGGCGGTGCTTTTTTTGAATATTGGACGGCGGACTGACGGCGGACATTGATATTTTTTCTTCTATTGCCGTCGGCTGACCGTTGTCCAAACTTCATTTTTCATTTTATTTACATTTTATTTAATTTTTATGATTTAATTTCATAATAATAAAATATCCAGTTAATTTACAAACTAATAAAAAATGGAATTATTTAACAGCAATTGGTATTTATTATTAAATTTCGGTTTTTTTATCCAGGCAAAATAAATTTCAGAAAAAGCACATTTTTTTATATATCACATATATCATATTTGTGATAAATAAAATATTTTCATAGAAATCGAGGCTTATACAATTTAGACGATATTTTCCGTGCGTTCAGAGCAACACAGCGTTGTAATGTGATGTGATGTGATGTGATGTGTTGTGTATGTCAAATGTTATAAAAGTGCACATTACAACACATAGGTGTATTGAACGCTAAAAGTTACTACGATATATTAGTTTATAAAAACCGCAAAAATAAAAACATAAAAAAAATATTTACGTTAAAAAATATTTACAGTTAAATTTGCAAATGGATAAGAAAATTATTATTGCCACTGTTGCTCAAAAACCTCCAATTTTGAGGATGTTTGAATACGATCAGGTATAAAAATGTAATTCAATTTTCCCATACAATCATTTAAAACGTTTACCGAATTACATAGATACCAATGTGGAAATTCCTTTTACCAGAGGACGACTATGATAACAGTAGTAATTTAAGTGTTTTAAGTATGATTGCTGTTATAGCAAAACCGGGCAGGATTAAATTTTATGTGGAAGACATTGTTCAAAACTATAACAGAGTAGAGTTCCAACAGAATTTTCGACTCTCTTATACTGCATTTGAGCATATTTTAGGAAAATTAGGTGTATATTTTAATGATATTCATCCACAAATGCATCCAAGAAATTTCCATTATTTTATGGTTTTTATTATAAATTTTATTATATTTTATTTTGTTTTTATTTTTTATATTTTATTTTTTTTTATTATACACACAACGAACACTACAGTATAAGACCGTAGTACAAAAATGTGCACATCGATAGCATCAAATCGGTACAAATGAACGACAAAGTGTGTTGGGGAAAGTACTACAAACAATCGAAGTGAACGATCAAGTGTGTAAAAATGTCACATTTTGTAACTTTGTGCGTTGCCCTGAACGCACGGACTAAAAACGTATTGAAATTATACGGGTTGTTATGTTTTGTTGTTGTTTTGCATACTTTTATGTGTTTTGATCACGATTTTTAATTTTTTTTTATTTTGATTGCAACTACTATTCAATTTAATTCTATAATCATTATAAAGATTAATTAAACATTAAAAGTAATATTAAATAATAATTTTTAAAAATGGAACAATATCAACAAAATGATATTATAAAAAAAGTTAATTTTCATTTATTAAAAAGACAACGAAAACGAAACACCTATTTATGTACAATATAAACAACATTGAAAAAATAAAATAGATTAAATTAGTGCATACCTTTTTTGTTGGACTAATTTTGTCAGACAAAATTGTTTTGTCACCAAATATACGGTGCATTTTTTGCGACTTTTTGGGGCCGGACCCTTTTAGTTCATACCGTATAAACACGAACTTAATACAAAAAATTATACAGAATGTTATTACAATAGATATATAAAAGAGAATAGATAAATAATTAAGAAGCAAAAACACGACTTTTTTTTTTTATTAAAGTAATTCTTTTTAGCCTCGATTTCTATGAATATATTTCTATGAATACATATGTGATATATGTGATATATAAAAAAAATGTGCTTTTTCTGAAATTTATTTTGCCTGGTTAAAAAAACCGAAATTTAATAATACATACCAATTACTGTTAAATAATTCCATTTTTTATTAGTTTGTAAATTAACTGGATATTTTATTATTATGAAATTAAATCATAAAAATTAAATAAAATGTAAATAAAATGAAAAACGAAGTTTGGACGACGGTCAGCCGACGGCAATAGAAGAAAAAATATCAATGTCCGCCGTCAGTCGTCGACATGTCCGCCGTCCAATATTCATAAAAAGCACCTACATTGAAATGCATGTATTTTCAATTTGACGTTTGCCGTCGTCTGCCGTCGGCATTTCAAAAAAGTAATGCTTTATTTAACAGCAATTGGTATGTATTATTAAATTTCGGTTTTTTTATCCAGGCAAAATAAATTTCAGAAAAAGCACATTTTTTTTATATATCACATATATCATATTTGTGATATATAAAATATTTTCATAGAAATCGAGGCTTAAGCATCGGAGTCGCATACAACAGAAACAGAAACAGAACCAAAATTCAATACATATTTGACATTTGATTCTGTTGGTGTTTCTGCTACAGAAATTTCAAAAACAGAATGAACAACAGAAAAATATCATTCTTGTTCATTTTTTAGTTCATTTTGAACACCAACAGAAAGAATGTTTGAAACATTCTTTCTGTTGTATAGAACAACATAAAGTTTTTTTAATTGTTAAACAAAGTAATATTTTGTAAAAATTGTAAAAAATTTGTATTGTATTGTATGAATATTGAATAGGTGTTTACATTTCAGTCTTGCGGTATCATGATCTTGCTCATGATTGCCAAAACTCAAATGTAAACAACGAAATCACATGATTTTTTGGTTTCATGAGCCAACTCATATGATTTTTTTCATGCAGGTATTTCATGAGATTTGACTGTCAAAAAACAAAACAGAATTTTTTTTTATCAAACACAAGAAAAAAAAGTTTTCTAATTTCTAAATTTCTAATATTTATATTGCATCTTTCGTAGAGGCAACTACAATTAATTTATTAATTTGCTTTATTAGTTGAATAAAATAAAATAAAAACAAATTTTGAAGATTCGCATGAGCGTTCGAATGGACACAACAAAAGAATCATGTGAGTGCAATCGTCAAAAATTGTTGGTTTCATGAGCGTAAAGATTCAAATGTAAACATCGTGTTAAATAAATATTGAATATAGTTCAAAAAGTAGGCAAATACAATATAATCAACCAAATTAATTTTTTTTTTAAATATTTTATTCTGTTTCGGTGTATATACACAATTACACATATAACAGAAACAACAGAATTTTTCTTTTTTCTGTTTCTGTTACGTTTCTGTTGTATGCGACTCGCCTAAATTGACGGCGTAAACAAAGCCGAAATAGCACATAAACGCGCTGATTTTCGGGGGTTGTGCGATGATTTCCGTCGCAATGCGGCCCCTTACAGAAAAACCAGTGCATTAGGATTATTTTTTATTTTGCCCCTCATACTATGCCTAGACGGTGTAATAATTATATCCTGTAATTATTATAGTATGTAATTATTAGCCTTCATTCACACTTAATGTTTTTCTTTTCGTTGTATGTTGTTTTTCTAAATTGTTGTTGCTTTGTTAATAAATATTCATTCACCTACAGTATAAAAGAGCTCTCTCTTCTTTTAGAAAAACAATTGTTTTTCTATAGAAATACAACAGAAATATATAATTTTTTAATATTTTTCGTTGTTTTTCTATTTTTTTCTCTCAATTTTTTTTTTAAGACTCACTTTATTTTTTTTTGTTGTTGTATTTTAATGTTATTTACAAAATTAGTGAAATTGAGGGTCACAAATGCAATCACATGTACGCCATTCAAAAACTTATACAAATGCAAAAAATAGAAAAACAACGAAAAGAAAAACATTAAGTGTGAATTAAGACTTATACCGTGTAGATTCAAACATTAGCTAAAATGAGGCATTATTATTCAGGCCGTTTTCCAAACCAAAAATTTCGATAGTTACTAATGTAGTTGCTAATGTTTAGATACTAAATGAAAAGTTTTGAAAATTTCATTTAGCATTCATTTGTTTACAATTGTTGTTGTTAAAAAATTATTTAATATGATATTATAAAAAGAAATTTTATTTCATGCTATCTATTAAATGTTCAAAAGAAAAAACAATATTTTTTTATAAAAAATGATGATAATGTAAAAAAACGACATTAGTATCATAAAGTTACTACATTAGCAACTACGCTTATAATGCTAATGCTAAATGCTTGATTCCCCTACATTTATGACGAAAATGAAGCATTTAGCATCCTAAAATTTCGTTTGGAATACGGCCTCAGTATTTTTACATCTACGCTGTATAATAACACAATATAATAATCATTGGATGATTATTACACCGTCTAGACATAGTATCATAAATTGTTTTTTTTTTATTTTTAATATTTATGATTTATTAAATAAAAAATTCCCCAGCTTCGTAGTGAATGTGTTGTTTTGTTAATAGCTAATTTTTATTATTATTATTAATATTGTTTTTTATTTAAAATATTGAGTGCTATTAATAAATCTAATATCAATTAATATTTACTAAAACTAAAATAAAATAAAATATTGTTGATTCTTTTAAAAAGGTGTTTATTAAATTTTTTGCAACGTATGTTTGTAACATTGTAACATATTACTTTTTTATTATCTAAGAATAACAAAAAATAAAAAAAATCGACAAAAATCGAAGAACAAACAATATAATATTACAGCTACAGGTACAGATAAAATTAGCCGTACTTTTTTTCAATTTTAGTTTTTTTTTAATTTTCTTTTCGATTTTTGTTTTTTTTCGTATTTAGTTATATATTGGAAAATGGTACGCCTTTGTTCGGTTTCACAATGTGTATCGAATATACCTTCGTTTTTAAAAAAAAATCGGGCAGTTCCTACGTTCTCTTTTCCAAAAAACGAAGAACTTTTGAAAAGGTGGACTAGTTTAATGGATCGTGACAATTGGTCACCTTCTCCACATTCAACGGTTTGTAAAAACCACTTCACGAACGCAGATTTCATAAATCCCAATTCAAAAAAATTATTATTGCGATGTAATGCAATACCCTCCATATTTGAAGAATTGCCTACCTGTTTACAAACAAAATCTCGTAAACGGCAAAATCTTGATGTGAGAAAGGAAAGTCGTTTGGCTGCAATTGAAGAAAAAAATAAAAGGCTTCTAGAATCAGATCTTTTAGTTACGTTTGACGATTTAAAAAATAATTTTCAAACCAAATTAAAAGAACATTTAGATTTGTATTCAAATTTCATATCTAATGATAGAATTGTCTTTTATTTATTGAAACCTTCATCTGACGAAATCACATTTTCTGTACGAGTATCGATTAATTCCGATTTAAAAATTAACGTTATATTATACAATGAAGACATTGAAAAACTAGCATGGGTGTTGCCTAATGGTAATAAAATTAAGTATTGGTCTCAAATTCAAAAAGTATTAAGTCGATACAAATTCGAAAAATTTTATTAAACCCGGATAGCGGATGAAAATTCGTATTAATTTGAAAAAGCAAAAACTATAATTAACAATATTTAATTAATGCTATAATCTTGCTAATTCCAACTTATGTATAAGAACAACGAAAACGAAAAGTACAACGAAACGAAATTTGTTTCAGCACATGCATATATATGTATGGATCAATTTCAAAATCCAACATGCATATATATGTATGGATCAATTTCCAAACTTCGACGAAAACGAAAAATTTTTCGTAGAAATAAACCAATGCCTCCATTTTTGTCCACCATTTCGCTCAACGATTTTTTATTTTTGGTTATGTTTATGGAAAAATTATGTAAATAAGAAAAATAACAGCAAATATTCTAGTAATTTAAAATCATTTAAAAATAATTCATAAAATATTTAATTTTTTTCAATTTATCAAACGAAATTTATTCAATTATTTTATAGAATAGTGTTTGTTTATAACGAAAACTGAAACTAAAAAAAAATCCGGTCTCCTAATTTTCGTAATCAACAGAAACGAAATTTTTTTACTTTTCGTTTTCCTTGTTGTTTTGTTTTTTTTTGTTCTTAATTACCTTAGCTTTAATCAGCAAACCTCCGGCAAAGTCTTCGTAAATACATTTGCCTTTTGTCCTTCGGTCTATATACCCTTCTTTACATAATTCCGTAATGAAGTGATATCCACATGTTTAAGACGTTTAGGTTCCCATTTGTCCAACAAATGTATACTTGGTTGATTATCTTCATGTATGATTACCGGAGCATCACAACCTATATCGATTTCTTTAACAACATTTTTTGTTTCTTGGTTGCCCAACATACAGCATTACCATAAAATATAATCAAATATCCACTATAATCGATTTTCGTTTTTCATCACTTACCCAATCCGCATCGGCACAACATTCCAATTAATTCCATATCACCATTATCATTGTAAATCAACTCCATATTTAATATACCTTTACTAAAGTTAATAGTCTTTAACCCATTCCAATTTATCATTTTCGCTGTATTTTGCAAACCGCTATAATAATTCACCCACGCTCTAATCAGGTCTTGTCGTCACCGTAACATACATCAGTAAACTCTGACTGACTCGCATATAATCATTACAACTCCTTATAAAAGGTGGTATTATTCTCTTTTCTTTCTAATGTTTTTAAATATAACAAAAATAATAATACTTAAATCATTAATAATATCACTTCACGTGACTACTATTATTAAATATAATGATTTAATTTCATAAACGAGAAACTAAATGCTAATAAATTATTCCTTACTTTATGATTACACAATGCGCGATTCATATTTCTTGGGCTTCTTAATGAGCCTACCCAATCTGATTCTGACGCCATATTCGCATGATTCGATATAACTACAGGAATTACGCCCTGATTCCCGATTCTGTTCCAACTCCGCAGTATCGTTTGCATTTATGTTTTCATCACCAGCCTCAAGTGTGACCCGAAAATGTATATAATTTCGCTGTAAATGTATATAATATCTGCGATACCGCCCGCAATTATCGGTTTCAACCATCACCGATCTTGGATTTTGTGTCCCTGTAGCGGACATCCAATCGCTGTGACCTTTTTGCATCCGCACCCATTCACGAACTTACAGTGGCCTGAATGGCATCGATATTTTATCCGTGTACACCTTTTGTTGAAATTGTTACCGAGGCAGTTCCTTAGCCCCGACCCTGGGGCTTTTGTACCCTGGGTTACAATTTGGCGGTCGAATCCATCAAGCCCACATTTACGCTGTTTTTCGCCGTCTGCGCATTTCATTCTGCAAAACCGTTTGAACGCGCATACTGTTGGCTAATGTCGGCTGGAATGTGGGTGATCAAATTGCCACACGTTTGCGAATTCCCTGAATCCCCCGGACGTATACTGTGACCCCTCATCTGATTCCAACCTTTATACTGAAAATCGCTTGTAATAATTAGGTGCAGGAATTAATAATGCGGATTTTTGAGCTTCAAAATGGCATTTATTTGTATAACAAAATGTAAACGTTTGCCAATGGTGGTTTGGTCGACATTCAACGCCATTGCAAGTTCATGTTGCGTTCTACACGAATTTTCATCCAATAACGCTTGCAATTCTTCGTCTTCAAATTTTTTTGGCTGACCTGGCCGTTCTTTGACTTCCAAGTCAAAATCACCATTTCGGAAGCGTACAAACCATCGTTCACAAGTTGCTTGAGCTGGAGCATGTCCACCATAAGCTTCAACCAACAAACGTTAACTTTCAGCAGCGGTCTTCAAATTAAAGAAAGTTATTAAACGTTTATTAAACGTAAAACAACTTTTTCAGGCATGTGTTTCGACATATTCGAAGCAAAAAAAAGCTTTGTTGTTTACACTTCAATGAAATGACATATACTGAAATTTATAGCCTAATGACAGACAAAAAAAAAGAAAATGGCCGCGGTGTGTTGCGATACACTCAGCGCTAGTTGCGCCATCTGTTATCTAAATCCGCATTTTTAATTCCTACACGTAATACTTTAGTTGACGATGCCGTCTGCAACTCTTGGAAATCCATGAATCCGGAATAGTGGTCGCATATTATAAAATATTTGCCTTTAAATTGAAGTAAATCGATACCATTTGAAAAGGATAATCCGGCACTTCTCGAAAATGAAATGACTTTATATTCGAGTCAAGGGTGTGACTTTGTATTTGCTTTCTGAGCACTTTGGTAAATTACACATCGCTCGACAAAATCACAAACGTCCCTTGTTTCGTCCCTTTCTGGTGCCAATGATCCTGTAATACCCGTATGGACTTTAAGATTACTTGTGAGGCTATTATCCTAAATAAAATCACACAGGCGTGGGTATTTTTCCAAATACGGTTTACAAGCGACGGGTAAAATATTTTATGTCCGAATGATTTTTTATATGTGAGTGAATAAAACTATTTTATCAATTATTACATGTAAAAATAAAATGTTAGCACAACGAAATTAAAAATAAAGCAAAATATTCTTTGAATGTATTAGTCGTGTTTATTATGATATCGTGAAAATAATTTCACGACACACAATTATTTTTTTTGCTGATTTTAAAATTAAATTTTTTAAACAATATTATCCTTTTAAAAGGTGTTTTAAAATGGTTTTTATTTACATCAATCCCCCTATCACACCTATTGACTCTTTAAAAGTTACATATTTTTTTATCCTATCCGGCAATTGTAACCTGTTTTGTGATCTAGTGCCATCCCATATCTTTTACCTTCGTTAGCAATTTCAATTCTTCATCCTCATTGAGGAATTTTTTTAAATGTTCTAGTGTTGCTTCAGTAAATGCAAATAATTCCAATTTGATATTCCTCCCGGTCACTTTCCACCTGCACCTCATTTTCTGGTACACAATCCCTACTGACCGTGTCTGTACATGCATTTTAACACCATTTACGATAGGTGAGTATTGTACGACCTCCCATGACAGTATTTGAAATTTTAATAGCTGCCGCTTCCCTGCATTTCGGCGGATAATTCTGCTCAGAACTTGTACGTGCATGACTTGCGTAAGCTATTAACCTATCATTTTGTCCTAAACTGCATTTAAATTATAATATCCGAGCACTGGGGCGGTGGTTAATGCACCCTTAATATTTTCGAATGGCGAGACCCGTTCGGCCTCCCAATGCAACGCCACGTCATTCACCAACACTTGACGCTTGACAGTGATGTTACACCACTGGTGTATTTCCAAAAGAAAATGTTTATTGCTTTACATCACATACAATTGTTAACAAGAAACTAAACTCATTTTTTCCTTTAATAATGACATCTTATTTATACAAATTGAAAACTAAACATATATTCACACGTTAAATATATTTAATAAACTAATTAACGATGGATTTTATAGTAAACGATTTATTATATAATTTGTATGTTTTCTATTGGAATGGTGGACTGCGACTGACTCGAGTTATATGCACTACGTTTATATATCGTTTTGAAACTGTTTATCAATGTCAAATCAATATAAATCGCGGTTTATATATCGTTTTGACTCAATCTAAATTGAATACTGAATCTGAAGGTAATTTTTTTGAAGGAAATAATAATTTTTAATCAGTGACACAAAAACCACAAAAAACACATAAAAAGTGAAACTTAACCTATGAAAAATATAAACAAAAATATTTCGATCGAGCTATGCCCCTATTTTCAATCCAAAACAGTAATTTTTTGGTTATGGATTGAACCCCTTATGGATCCGATACACTTCTAAATTGGCATTTATTTAACCGATTCAATAGATTAAATAGAAAAATAAAGAGACCCAAATTTTGTTTTGTTGCCGCAATTTCATTTTTAGGGGGTGAAATCCAAGAAGGCGGCGAAAATGAAAATTCGCTATTCCTCTTCTTCAATTATGTACCAAAGTCCCCGAAATTTGAACAAATGTCATCTTTGGACTAATCCGAACATTTTATAGAAGAAACACTTTTTTTATAAATGTCAAAATAACGATTTTATTTAAGGTGGCCTCTACCCCTGCATGCATACATTCAATATCGAAATTAATATATAATTTCTACATTTTTAGTCCGATTTCGATGAGATTGAAAAATTTTATTGTGTTCATAAATGTGAAGAATACCATTTTCAATTTTTTTTTTGAAAAATGAGTTTTTGAGGTTTTCAAGATGGCGTCGAAAATGAAATTTGCTAATAACTTTCTCAGTATTCATCAGATTTACATCAAATTTGGTTAGTAATTTTATTGAACTTTAACTCACACTCTATAAAAAACATATTTATAAAAAACGTAATTGCCATTCCTAGGGAATTCGTGGATACTTGTTTTTAACTTGTGTAATCGTACGATGATTCTGTTTACCACATCCTATCCAAAATCAAACTGCATTTTTTTATATTCAAATGATACCTCTTCAATGTCTGCTATGCATATTTTCCCCTTGATGTCGTATTTATCGTTGTTATATAATTCGTTATCCTTCACTGCAACCTGTTGCCAATCTTTAAATTTCTATTGAAATCCAAGTACATATTTAATTGTAAATTGAGTTAAAAAGTCCGTCGTGTCATATTTAAGTATCTCCTCAAAGACCCGTTCACAATTCTGGTTCTTCAATATTAACAGGTGTTTCCAGTATATTCATAGACTGAAACACTAATGCCCATATGCACGGAAAAACGCTTAAACGACCGGTAACTAAGAGCCCATTTACTGTAAATGGACTTTTTAAAAAAATTGCTGTGCTCGAAAAAAATTAGTAACTCTTTTATGAAGATGTAAATTTACAATCATTATCGTACAAAATATATGAAACGCCACGCCTACAATAATTTTTCTATTTATATAAATTTGATTGTTTATTTTTATTTCATTTATTTAATAAAATTAATTTTTTATTTGATATATTTTATTTTGAAAACTTTTATTTGTTCATAGTTACTTGGTTACAAAATATTAAATGCGTAGTTAAGTCTTAAATGAGTGAAAAAGTCCCATTTAACGTAAAAGTAGATTTTAAGCTAAAAATCGTTTCGTGCATAGCAATTTTGGTTAAAAGTACTTTTAAGTAAAATTTTTTCCATAGAAGAGCGTTTAATTTTTTCGTGCATACGGCTATAACAGTAATGAATTAATCATATTCAGCGGATTCACTTGGATTTTTAATAACTAACACAATATGCAAACTATAAAATCAGCGTTTTACAATATCCCTGTTTATATCTGTTGGATAAACAAAATACACTGCAATGAACTACTTTTAAAGCATCGGAGTCGCATACAACAGAAACGTAACAGAAACAGAAACAGAAAAAAGAAAAAATCTGTTTCTGTTTCTGTTATATGTGTTTTTGAAGTGGAAGACCAAAAACGGCCAGGGCAGCGAAAAAAATTTGAAGACGAAAAATTACAGGCATTGTTGGAGGAAAATTCGTATCGAGATTCGTATCAAATTAAAATTCGCAACAAGAGCTTGCATTAATGAGTTGAATGTAGATGCCTCTACCATTTCTAGACGTTTGCATTCAATGGGAAAGATCAGAAAGTTAGGAAAATGGGTCCCACATCAACTCAAAAATTAAAAATTAATTAGCCGTACGACCAACCGCAAGCGGAAAATACAACCCTGTGTTAAAATTCAGGTTCGAAAAATAACCGGAAACACAAAACATATTTTATGTCTTCAGTAGGATTCGAACCGATGACCCCAAAATTTCGTTAGAATTTTATATTGGCATTTTTATCATTTACACCACAGAGTTATTTCAAATCGATCACTTATGGTTCTATAATTTGTAATATGATAATTATTTGTAATTATTAGTTGAATTTTTAATTTATCTCAAAGTTTCTTTATTCACTTGTTTTCAATCGGTATTTCAAATATACCGGGATGTAATTGTTTTATCTCCAAGACATGTACATCTTTACAAACTAAATTAAACGTTTTGGATATTCATCCGGAAATGCTCCTTAAAAATTGAATCTGGATATTGTGGAACAATTTCTTCAGCATAATTTTTTATTTTTTTAACTTTATTTTCATTATCATTTTCACTATAATCACTACTACTGCTGTGCATTACTAATTACATCGCAATATTTAATGCTTGAACTATGGTAAGATCCATTTATTCCACGATTTTCAATTAAATAAAAATAAATCTCAAATTAAAGCATTATATTTACATACCTATATAAATGATATATACATCAACTTACCAAATCAATTATTTTTTTTTTTTTTTTAATTCGGTTTTATTTCTTTTTTCATTCAAAATATACAAAACATACCTAACCTAATGATAATAAATATACTACAATAAAACTACAATACACAAAGAAACAAAAAAAAAAAAAACTTAAAACAAAACCGCTCCACCGGCATGGTCATTTGACCGTCGCCGTCGAGCCCAGTTCCTTACCCCTACCCATTATACTCCCTTACCCATTCCTTTCTATAACGTTCCAAATCCATTATAAATCTTCCTACCAATTTCCACTCGCACCTCTTTCCACCCACCAAAACCCCTCTCCCCGATAACACCTCCTTAACCTCCTCCTTCGTTAACTCCGGTACCCTCAACCATTTCTTCCTAACCTCCCTCAGCATCGGGCAGACCCCTATAAAGTGCCACACCGTCTCCAATTCCTTCCTATTGCATATCGGACACCTCCAACTTTCTTCTGTCCACCATCCTCTCGCATTTAATCCCATACAATCCCCCCTCGCCCGCAATATTGCCCTCATGCACCAAATTTCCATCCAAATAAAGTTGCCTTCCAATACCCCATTCCAACTCCGAATATATCCTATCACTCCGCCCCTTCTTTCCTTCACTTACAATCTCCCTCCAACACTGCTCCTCCACCCCTTTTACCAAAACCTCTGCCTTCCAATACCTCACATCCCTTGACTCCCAATTTCATTCAATTTCCAGTTCCGCAGCTTTCTTCTTCCATACCTCAATCCATCCCACTGTTCTGTTCACCATCTCCTGTAGCCCAAAATAAAATACCCACAGCGGCTGCCTACCAAATTCTAGATATACGACACAATCCCTTGTCCCCCGATTCAACCCCATTATCCTTTTCAATATATTTTTTTGTAACCTCTCTACAACCTCATATTCGTTTACCCCCCAAACCTGACATCCATAGCCCACCATCGCCCTAAAAACACCATCTATCAATCTCAATTTCGCCTCCACGCTTACAGCCTGTCTCATCATTACCCCACTCCAAATTTGTGCCAATCCCGCCTTAGCTTCCAGTACCCTTCTCTCCAAATGCACCCTCCATGTACCACCAGTCGTCAGCCGAACCCCCAGATATTTGTATTCCTTTACCACCTCCACTGCCTCCCCATTAAAACTCCAGCGCTCATCCCCCCTCAACCTACCACCATTTCTAAATACCATCATATTAGATTTCCTTAAATTCACATTTAATTTCCACTCCCTACAGTATTCCTCTAACCTTCGCATCATACCCTGCATTCCCCACACACTGTCCGCCACACACACAATATCATCCGCGTACATCAACACCCTCACATTTTCCCCCGCGATCCATACTCCCCCACCAATCACCTCATTCAAATCATTTAAAAATAGGGAGAACAGCGTCGGACTCAGCACGCATCCCTGTTTTACCCCCGTGTCACACCCAAAAAATGCCGAACAACAGTTCCTTCCCCATATACACGCCCTATTCTCCGCATATAACCTCCTCACCATGTTCACCATTTTCGTCGACAATCCCCACCTATACAATTTTCCCCACATCAAACATCTATCTACGCTATCAAATGCCGCCGTTAAATCTACAAAAAACCCGTATATTCTTACCCCCTTTATCCTCAACTTCACATCCAACAACCCCCTTAAACTGCACACGTTATCCACTGCTGAGTACCCCCTTCTAAAACCTACTTGACTCTCGCTCATTATTCGTCCTTCCTCCATCCATTCCACTATCCGCTCGTTCAATAACCCTGCCACCACTTTTCCGATTGCATTCTGGCAAGCTATTGCCCTATAATTTTCCATCTGCCTGCCATCTCCTCCCCCAAATAAGGGAAATATCAACGCTTTTCCAAACCTGTCCGGCAACGCCTCCTTTCCATTCCATATATCATTTACTGCTTCCCTTATCCAATTCTTCCCGCTCCTACCCAGATGCTTGAAAAACTCCCCCAGGTATTCCATCCTCACCCACCGCCTTATTTGGCCTTAGCTTATTCAAAATCCAATCCCCGTTATCGAAATCCCTATCCAATCTCTCGTCCACTCTTATTTCCTCCACATATATTGCCCTCTCACATCCCAACCCCTGGTTCAAATGCTACTAAAATACGCCACCCATTCCTCATTGCCAAATCAATTATTATTAAATTATTTAGTACAAAAATTTGTAATTATTTATTGACACTTGTATTAAATAAAAATAAATGATATAAACACCACCTTATAGTCTTTACAAAATGTTTATTTATTTTTCCAAATTATTCTATTAATTTAAAAAATAAAGCATTCAATTTTATTAAAAAAAATGTTTAATCAGTACTTTGAATGCTCAGATAAAGTATAGATATATCTAGATACACTCTGATGAAGCACAGATATATCTGTATCTGCTCTGTATCCATACTATATCGATCAAACAATGTCTAGATCATAAAAAATAACAGAGCCCTTGATAATCTTCTTCCGAACAAAATCAGAAGAAAATAGTTCAAACACGTTTTGGATTTATTGGCTTTCGGGTGTTTGTTTTATATAATTAACAGGGGTAGGATGAGGTACGGGGTGTAAGGTACTCACATTCAGTTTTTGTACGTGATAAAGACAAATTGGTTCATAAAACGCTGGGTAACGTTGTTACTTGATGGATAATGGAAAGGAAGTATAATCCTTTTAATAGAGGTATTAAAAAAATTAATTAATTACATTTTTAAGTGTGAAAGCGAAGAAATATGAATACATAAATACGATAAAATTATTTGAAATATAGTATACATTTTGGCGTTTTTGTTAACCCATTTCTGTACCTTGCAACCTGTACTCATTTTGATCGATTAGTAGGTGAAATATGTTTTTAGAATTATTAAAAAGATTAAAAGACTTTCCCCGCTTACCCGGAATATTCGCGTATGCTGTGGTTGTGGTACCATATTTACGGGGTATAACGGGGTGATATAAAAGAAGTAAGAGAGGAGAGGAACGGCAAATAGTTATTAACAGTGAGGATTTTCTTTTTTTTTTATTAACATGTATGGGTTTTCACATTGTTGTAAGTTCGTATATTTGTTTTGGTTTGGTTAGGATAGTTGGGATAGGTGATTGAAAAAAAACATTTATGATTTGAAAAACTAACATTTATTCCAATTTTTTTTTTTAAACAAAAACTTTATTAACTCCGAACATATAAAATACAATTTTCACTTTCTTAAGTACTATATATTTTGAAGCTCAAAGATTAACTTGCCGCTTTGCAGGGTAGGGGCTGACACAAGTTAATCCTTTCGCTTATAATTCATTACTCTCCTGTTAATTAATTTTTCTAAAAATCAAAATAATAGTTTTTTAATAATTTAATAATAATTTTTTATTTATTAATACTTAAAAAAAATACGAATATAAAATATGCATTTAAAGCAAATATGCATGCATATCGCAAAACATATATTTATGCTGATTTTGATATCTATTCTATCATATCTATTCTATCATATAAAAATGCTGATTTTCATATCTATTCTATATTTTAATATTTTTTATTTAATAATGTATTAAATTATTTAATAATTTAATAATGTAACATAATATATGCACATACGCTAAAAATGCATATATTTAAAGCAAATATGCATGCATATCGCAAAACATATATTTATGCTGATTTTGATATCTATTCTATCATATCTATTCTATCATATAAAAATGCTGATTTTCATATCTATTCTATATTTTAATATTTTTTATTTAATAATGTATTAAATTATTTAATAATTTAATAATGTAACATAATATATGCACATACGCTAAAAATGCATATATTGCGATATTCATGAGAATATCCCAACAAATTTCATGTGAACTGTATGGGAAAGTAGCAAATTGTATCATTTTTAACATTCTTTTGCTATTTTCCCACATCCGTTACACAACATTCCTCCGCCCTTTAAAGAAAAAAAAATGGCTAAACATCGTTTAGACATTTTTTTGTAAAAATGAAACGAATGATATATATATATATATATATATATTTTTTTTTTTTTTATCCCTAGATCCAAACAAAAAAATAAAATTAATAAATATTGAAAAAAAAACTTTTAAGTTAAGATAAATTATTTCCGCGTCTTTCGTATGTAGGTAAAAGAAAATATTATCGGTATTTATTAATTTTATATATATTATTTATTATACTAATATTATTTATCTATTGTAGTTACATCTAATTATAACCGACTCTTTTATACGTGAACATGTTTGATATCACGTTTTGGACTATCGATGGTTGTCTGCATAGAATCGCCGGTTGTAGGATGATTCTCGATTTTCAAATCAATCTTAGCTTTGTTAGCAGAACTGGTTGCGCCTTTCCGCATGATGATATAAACTACGATAATGATTAATACCAACGTGACACTTCCGAACGTATACCCCTGAATTTGTGTAATGTTCAGCATACTTTTCCTGAACCCGCGTTCTTCCCGCTCGTGTGTAATTTGTCCCATTAAATCTTCGATTGGTTGTTTCCCTTCGGCAAGAAGCTTGTTGAAATAGCGATGATCTGTTAACATCAGCCTGATGTATAAAATGGGTGCAGTTATCGGCGTAGTTAAGCATTTGATCGTAATCATCCAATGTGAATTTGGTAATGATCCTCCATGTATTTTTATAAAATATAACCGAATTATGTTGTTCAAATAAAACATGAGTGTCGTCAATGGAGCTGATATTATATGGTGCATTATTTTGTACGGCGTTTGATGCTGCCGACGATAATGTCGTTAGAAGAATCAGTAAAAATTGTCTGTTATCCATTTTTGTATACTTAATTTACACTAAAAGATAGGGTTTTTTTTTTTTAATCCTTTTTTTTTTTTTAATTGTCACTTTTATTAATATAGTAATCTTATTATTGTCTTATTAACGTCTTATTTCGAATTGGTTTGGAAAACAACACTTTCACGTAATTTACACTTTTGGGTTTTTTCTTTTTTATAGTTTATATATTTAGTCTCTTGTTCAAATCACTAATTGCACTTCAAATCTGTAATGTTCATTTGGTTTATTATTTATTAAAGTTTATAATGTTGGTTTTCATTTCAATGTTTTGTTATAATTGTTGTTATAATTGTTTTGTTATAATTGGTGTTGTTATAATGTTTGTGTTATTTGTGTTTTTTTTTTTTTTTTTATATATATGTACACTTTAAAATGCACGTAAGAATTGGTTAACTAAATTTTAATAGTAATAGATAAATAAAAAAAAATGTATACTAATAACCTAACACTATGTAGTATGTACTAAGGATATATATAAATATATTTGTTTTTTTTTTTACAATTTGGGTTAACCCAAATTTCCTTATTTATTTTTTTTTTAAAACATATATTTACTTCTATATACTTAAATTATAAAAAAAAATTCTATTTTGTTTATTTTTCTTTTTTGTATAAATTCTTAAATTTTGTATCTTAATTTTAATAAAACTTTTAAAATAATTTTAATTAATTATTCTGACATTAATACGTTTATTCCACGCATATTTTCAAACGGTTGTTGTGGACTCGTTTTTGTCCCCTTCCCATGGTTATGGTGGTATTGACCGGATTATTCACAGCCACCACCGAATATGGACCCAACCAAACACGGGAGAATTTGTTTTCCTTGGTAGGATTCCGTAGAAATACCTTATCGCCCACATGGAAACGAACCGCTTTGGTGTATTGGTCGTAATGCCTTTTTGACGCCTCCTTTGATTGGATTAAGTTGCGCCTGGCGATTTCGTGGGTTTTCTGTAATTTGTATTTCAATGAATAGTAATAATCCTCAAAATTGTATACTGGCTCGGGTGCACGTCTTAAAATGCAGGGTAGTTCCGCCGAAAACCCGAAAAGACAATCAGAAGGAGTCAATTTGATTGACGTGTGATAACTATTATTATGTACATGAACCGCCTGCCGTAACCATCGATCCCAAGTTTGGGGACTTTCATCCACGAAGGATCGTAAATATTCCACCAACGGTCTGTGACCCCTTTCGAGTGTCCCATTAGACTGTGGGTGATAGGCAGTGGTCTGTAATTTCTTGATGTTTAATAAATTGCAAACACGTTGAAATAGTTTGCTTGTAAAATTCGTCCCCTGATCCGTTATTAGTTTTTTCGGGATGCGATATCTTGTAATGATTTCGTTATAGAAACATTCCGCCACGGTTTCGGCCTCAGCGTCTGGTAACGCGTAACAATCGAAGTATCTCGTTAGATCGTCAATAAAGGTCAAGATATACTTGTTATTGGAGGCGGTGATGGGCAATGGACCAACGATGTCGAGATAAACCTTATCGAATGGCTTGGTTGGCGTATCGGTTAACACCATAGGCATTTTTGTTGAATTTGAAATTTTGTTCCCCTGGCATTTTTTACATTTTTTCACATACGTCTCGATATCGTCATACATGTTAGTCCAATGATATTGTCTTTTGATTCGCTTGTAAGTTTTTTGAATACCCTGATGTCCTCCCAAGGCGGAATTATGGAACCCCTCGATAACCTGCCGAATTTCAGTGGGATCGGTTAATGTCATGACGGAGGAGAAACCGTCCAACAAATTTTCCACGTCCATTTGATTAATGTCATTTTCGGCTGTCAATGGGTCCCCCGGGTTACACGGGTTTATTGAATTTGTGTCAATTTTATTTTGATTACCATCCCCATTATTAATGTCAACGGGTTTAATTGGTTCCAGTTTTTGCCCGGACCTGGTTTGTACCATATGTACCGGTGTTTCCGCGTTTTCCGTATTACTTACTACATTGTTGTCAGGTATTCTACTGAGAGCATCCGCATTAGTGTTATACTTGCCCGGTTTGTATTCGATGTCATAATCATACTCAGAAAGTTTGTGGTGAAAACGAATCAATCTGGATGTAGGATCTTTGACATTGAAAATCCCCTTTAAGGGACGGTGATCCGTGATGATGGTAAATTTTCTTCCAAGGAGATAACATCGGAAATTTTTGGTGGCCCATACCATTGCTAGTAATTCCCTTTCAATGGTGGAATAATTTCTTTCCGCGTCATTTAAAGAACGACTCGCAAATGCTATGGGTTTGTCACTCCCAATTTTTCCCTGTGACAAGACGGCCCCCAATGCGGTTTGACTAGCATCGGTAGATAGAATAAATGGCCGTGTAAAATCGGGGTATGCCAATATAGGTGGTGTGATAAGTGCATTTTTCAATAATTGAAAAGCATTTTCGCTTTCTGGTGACCAAATGAATTTTACCCCTTTTTTCATTAATTTGTTAAGTGGACCCGCGATATTTGAGAAATCCCGTATAAATTTTCGATAATAATTCATGAACCCTAAAAATGATTGCAACTGTTTCGTAGTTGTTGGTGCAGGATAATCCGTTACACATGAAATCTTTCCCGGGTCAGGCAGTGCGCCCTCCTCCGTGCAATGATGACCCAAATATACCACCTCGCGTCGTAAGAACCTACATTTTTCCGTGTTTAATTTTAAATTATGTCGTCTTAAACGTTCGAATATATGTATTAATTTGTTATTATGATCTTCTAGGTTTTTTCCATACACCACGACATCATCAATATATACAAAACAATGGATTCCCTGTAAACCCATCAATACGTGATTCATAATGCGTTGGAATGTGGCGGGTGCGCCCGTCAATCCAAACGGCATGCGTTTGAATTCGTAATGACCGAACATGGTGCTGAACGCGGTTTTTGGGGCGTCGGTTGGTTCCATCAGCACTTGATGGTAACCACTCGCCAAGTCCAAGGTGGTAAAATACCGTGAATGCCCCAATTGGTCCAGAATATCCTCAATTCTGGGCAACGGGAATGCATCCTTGACGGTGATTTGATTTAGTTTACGGAAATCGAAAACAAGGCGCCAACGCTTCTTGCCATCTGGACCAGGTTTCTTTGGCACGACCAATAGAGGCGTGTTCCAGGGGCTTTTGCTATATTGGATAATGTCGTCGGCCAGCATTTCCTGAATTTCGGTGTGAATGAATTGTTTGTGTATATCCGGCAGACGGTAGTTTTTCTGGTTGATTGCCGGATGATTTGAAAGAATGGGAACCGAGTGTGTTAAAACATCCGTATGACTCAACCTGTCACCATCCAAATGGAAAATGTCGCCATAAGCAGTGCATAAGTCGAGAATTGACCCCCTTTCCTCCGAATTTAAATTTTGATCCAGATCCAATACCGCTTCCAATTTACGACATCTCGCTGTCCGCCGTTGTTCCGATTGAATATTACGTATATTGTACGAATTAGTCCCAGAGTTCAATATTTCATAGTTACTCAATTTATCGAACGTGGGTGTAATTTCCCCAATCGTCATGTCCCCTTCCAGCGTGTTAATGACCGATACGTATGCCCTATGATTAACAACCTTGGTTATGGTATTCCCGATGTACACACCTCTCAGTATTTCCTGGGATTTAACGATAATTTCACCCGATTGGATGGGACAATGCACCCCGATAACAGTTTGTGTTCGCCCAGGCAATTCGTTGGCCAAGTTCACTGAATTAACCATTACCCGCTGGTGGTCGGACTGAAATGGAAATTCCCCCATCACATAACCCCGCTTATCACATATCGTTAAAGTTTTGGAAATTGAGTCAATTATAGACCGTCCCCACAAAATGTCCCGTCCAATTATTCCATCAACCGGTAAACTAGACGCCCCATCAATTACATGCCATTTAGCTGTTATTGGCTTTGTCATAATTATTTTGCCATGAGTGGACCCCAAAGTTATACCTCGTCCCCCATAAATTCCACCCAGATTAATTCGATCGTGCGAATCGATTGGAACCTCCGGTCGTAAACACTCCCGGTTTAATAAACTTATATCCGCACCCGTATCGACGAGTAGTGTTACTTTCTTGCGTTTAGCTATGTCCAATGGTATGCCCACGAAGACATCGTCCCCCAAACTGTTATATTTACTATTGATATTTAAAGACGTATGCCCCCTAACCCGGCCATGTTTTCGAACCGAGTTAGTTGACGGTTTACTGACTTCCCCGTACTTAAAAACTAGGTATAAAAACAAAATGCTTAACTTACTGCTAATAAATATTGATAGAAAGAATATAAATGACTTGAAAAAGTCGAAACTGACATTGTGGTGGGAAGGCAACTTCCAGTTTTTAATAATTGATAAAAATAATATTCCTCGTTTTCTTAATTCTAGATATATGGTATTATATAGGAAAGATATGATTAGCTTTCCCGATTGGATACTTGTAATTAATATATGCTGTTTTCTTAAATCTAAATAACCCTTGTTGTGTAAATCTATTCCTACGTAATTATCCGCAAAAGAACCGTTAATGCAATGACCATTTGTCCTGGCTGACCGCTTAGGTCGTGTACTATATGGTTTACGCTTTGTCAATGTTTGCCCGAAATGCGCGATATTCTTCCCCACCGCTAGAAGGGAACACGCCAATTTCTTTAGGACCTTTGACGAAAGTGCTTGCCAATATATAATTATACATACCAGATAGTGCAACATCCCCACTAGGGATGATTCATTTGCCTGTTTTTTGACAGGAGTAGATTTATGATGGCATTTTAATATTTTATAAGTAACTGTCTTATGTCTAGGTTTTTCTATTAAAATTGTAGAGGTTTGCATATTTGGGTGTGGTAAAAACTCTTGCGGTTTATTTGACGTAGGTATAGTATCTACTTGCCCTGAGTCGCAGCCCGGGTTGGTTGGCTGGACTCGTTCTCGTTTCCCGACGCCGATGTCTGGCGTTGCAAATATCGTTTCTTGGTAAAACATCGATCCTCATCATGACCCAAACGACCACACCAGTTGCATTTAATGTTAGAATAGCTAGGCCCGTTAATGTTTCCGTTTTGCCCATTATTATTCCGGGCATATGCGACAAAATGTTCCTTTGGGCACACTCCCCTGGTATGGCCATAACACCGACAACCATTACAATAGGGAGCTGACCGGCGTTGTCTACAATCAGCGTATGAGTGACCCATTTGATTGCAAAAACCGCATTTTCTGGGTCCATCAAAGACCATATTGTTGGATCGGGGCACAAAGGTCTGTGCCGGTGGGATATAATATTGTCCATTACTTGGTTGCATGACCTGGTAAGTTAACTGACGATCCGGTACAACGGTATTTTGACCCATATGTGGTTGAACTGCCGGCAAATAATTGGCCTGCGCAAGTTGATAATTGTTGGGATACATACCACCCATTGGATACGGTTGAACCAATTGCGGCTGACTGGGTGCAGTTGGTGGAAGATTTGGCGGTCGTCTCAATAGGGCTTCAACGGATATAGCAGATTCTAGTAAGGTGTTCAACTTAGTTTCCCGACTTCCCAGTACAAATTGTTTAAGGGATGGGTCTAACAATCCCGTTTTGAAAACTCGAACCTGAATATCTTCCATTTCAGATTCCAAAGCCATTAATCCAGCGGCCGGGTATCGTGCCGCAGCGATCTCGCGAGCCCTATTAAGTAACAATATTAGCCCATTCGCAAACATTGTCAAATCCTCCGTGGGAAGTTGGCGTTCTTGTCGTAACTCATTCAGAATGTCGTCTACCGTACGCGCAGGGAGATATGTCGAAGTTATAGCCGCGATAAACGCATCCAACGTTACGATGTTTCTTCCTCGAATCAACTCGAATGCACCGCGGGTTAAACGCGTGGTTAACATTTTAACAAGTATAACATCATCCTCCCTTTCCACACACGTACCGGCCAGTGAACAAGCATTTATAAATTCGCGCACCTGGGATGCCAAATTAGGATTGGGGTCTCCGGAGAACTGTGGTACCAAGGTAGCCACCAATCGGCTGGTTGTTTCAAACGACATTGTTGCCAATCGATGTGACGCGCCAGGCGATGTCGGACTTAAATTAGCAGAAAACATGAGCGACGTACGCGAATCGGAGATGGTGGTTTTGGAACCCAATGACTTTGGTAATAATTTGGAAAACCGTGCTCTTAATTTATTAGAGGTTCCCCCGTGTCCGGAATTATTTATACCACGCAACGATTCCAATTCGCCCTGCAAACTATCGATTACCTTATTTTGATCTGCAATGGTGACAGACAATTCGTCGAGTTGTTTCAGAAAACCCGTCTTCGTTGGAGAGGTGGAATCGCCACGTGAATCGTGCGTGTCGTTTAAATTAACCGTAACATCCAATGTCAATTTACGTATTATATCGTCCTTGTTTCGCAACTCGCCGTGTAATCGTGCGTTTCTGGCCCTTGCGTCTGTTAAACCGCTTTCCAAAGTATTAATTTGTTGTTCTAACACCCCAGATTCTTCCTCGGCCCTGGTTTGATTGCCTTTGTACAACCCAATGGATTTTTCTAAATGTTGGATCCTCTCCTTGTACTCCTGGAGGTTTTTTGAATTTTCCTGCTGATCTAATTGGATGAGTTCAACCAATTTGGCCAAAATAAAATCTGTAGTTTCCAATCGATGCAATTTTCCCCAACGTAACGTGACCTCAGATTTAAATAAGTCGTACCGTTCCCTACCGAGAAGTCGTCTTACATCTGTTAATAAGTTGTCATTTAATAGTTTAATGGAGAGCTCTTGTTTTTTATTATATCCTTCCATAAATTATTCGAACCAGAACGGGTTAGTAAATAGCAAAGAAACAATTTCGAATATTAGTATAAATTATTGGTGCCACGGAAAAATGATCTTGGTTATGATCATTTGCATTGTTTTCAAAATTAAATTTAGGCCAAATTTGGAATAATCAAAAAAAAAACATAATTCCATATGCCCATAATTTTATTTAAATGAAAAAAAAAAAATAAACAAAATAGTTAGTATATTGGAAAATTACGTTCTTAATAAAATAGACATATACGCACATAAAATCGCATCATCATATATTATTTTATTTTAATTAAAATATATATTTTATTTTTTTTAAATATGATAATTTAATACTTATGTACCTATATGTATAGGTATATATAATATATATATATATATTTTTATTTATTTTTTTTTTTTTTTATATAGACAATATTTCTTTGTTAAAAACTATATGTATATATATATATATATATTTTTTTTTTTAAAAATAGAACAATAGAACTAACTAACAATAAGTAAAAACAAATTTCCCTTTTTTTTATATATAAAAATTATGTTGTTAAAATAAAAAGCATTTTTTTTTTTTTTTTTTTTTATTTTATATAAAAATTATTTTATTATTAAAAATTCAATTTTTTTTTTTTTTTTTTTAATTTTTTCGTCATAAAAATAATTAAATGAACAAAATTAAAGGAACCAAAATTAGATATTTATTATTATTTTTTTTTTTTTTAAATGATATATACATTGTTTTATCATATACAGAAATTTTGTTTTATTTTTCTCTAAATCTTACACCTAGACTATTTGTATCATATTATTAATATCTATTAACTTACATTTTTTTTTTTTATATGTTATTACATACTAGCATTACAATATTTTTTTTTTTTTCCGTTTATTTTTTTTTTTTTATATATATGTTTAATATTTATATTATATATATAAAAAGAAATAACCACATTACTACACAATTTAACATAACATTTGATTTTATATTATTTATGTATTATATATACATATAGTTTGTTTTTTATTTTTGGTATTAATATTCCATATATATTTTATTATTTCACAAATTTTATCATTTTTATTAACTTGATTTTTATTTGTGTTTTAATACATTTTACTTTTCACTTTTAACAAAAAACTAACAATCACTTATAATAACCATCCCAAACCAATCCTACCGGCTGCGCCAATGTTGTAAGTTCGTATATTTGTTTTGGTTTGGTTAGGATAGTTGGGATAGGTGATTGAAAAAAAACATTTATGATTTGAAAAACTAACATTTATTCCAATTTTTTTTTTAAACAAAAACTTTATTAACTCCGAACATATAAAATACAATTTTCACTTTCTTAAGTACTATATATTTTGAAGCTCAAAGATTAACTTGCCGCTTTGCAGGGTAGGGGCTGACACAAGTTAATCCTTTCGCTTATAATTCATTACTCTCCTGTTAATTAATTTTTCTAAAAATCAAAATAATAGTTTTTTAATAATTTAATAATAATTTTTTATTTATTAATACTTAAAAAAAATACGAATATAAAATATGCATTTAAAGCAAATATGCATGCATATCGCAAAACATATATTTATGCTGATTTTGATATCTATTCTATCATATCTATTCTATCATATAAAAATGCTGATTTTCATATCTATTCTATATTTTAATATTTTTTATTTAATAATGTATTAAATTATTTAATAATTTAATAATGTAACATAATATATGCACATACGCTAAAAATGCATATATTTAAAGCAAATATGCATGCATATCGCAAAACATATATTTATGCTGATTTTGATATCTATTCTATCATATCTATTCTATCATATAAAAATGCTGATTTTCATATCTATTCTATATTTTAATATTTTTTATTTAATAATGTATTAAATTATTTAATAATTTAATAATGTAACATAATATATGCACATACGCTAAAAATGCATATATTGCGATATTCATGAGAATATCCCAACAAATTTCATGTGAACTGTATGGGAAAGTAGCAAATTGTATCATTTTTAACATTCTTTTGCTATTTTCCCACATCCGTTACACAACAACATTCAATAGCGTGTGTGTTTTTTTTTTTGTGTAATTGGTATAAAAGTGGTATAACAAAAAATGTATTATTTTTGTTATTATTATTATTAAATTATATTAAAAATTATTGTACCATAATAATAATGTAAAAACTTAATTGAATTATAACTTTATTATAAATATAAAGCGTTAATTGTTAAATTTATTATAAAGCGCGTCGTTTTAAGGTTTTAAGTGAATTATACATACTATTATCAGAACCAAGAACAAATTCAATTGAAGCATTCCAAATAGTGAAAATATAATAATATTTATTAATTATTTTTTAATTTATTAAAATATATTAATTATATTATTTTGTTTTTAAATTATGTTGTTTGTATTATGTTGTTTAAAGTATTTTGTTTCTTTTTATAATAACGAGCTGTACACAATTTGAAATCAAAATTCGGTTTGTTTATTTTTTTATACCACATTATACAACAATAAAATATTTTATACCAAATTATACAACAACAAAATACATTCATAAAAAATTTATACCTTTTACGCTCAACTTAAAATTTTTATACTATCTACGCTCAACTTCTTCGTCTTTTGCAGAATGACTGCTGAAATCATTCCTCTTTGCATTTTGTATACATATACGCAAAAATAATCTATTTGCCGTTCCTCTCCTCTCTTACTTCTTTTGGTGATATATATCATATTTTCTGGCGAGGCTTAAGCCTCGATTTCTATGAATATATTTCTATGAATACATATATGATATATGTGATATATAAAAAAAAAGTGCTTTTTCTGAAATTTATTTTGCCTGGATAAAAAAACCGATATTTAATAATACATACCAATTGCTGTTAAATAATTCCATTTTTTATTAGTTAGTAAATTAACTGGATATTTTATTATTATGAAATTAAATCATAAAAATTAAATAAAATGTAAATAAAATGAAAAATGAAGTTTGGACGACGGTCAGCCGACGGCAATAGAAGAAAAAAAAACAATGTCCGCCGTCCAATATTCATAAAAAGCACCTACATTGAAATGCATGTATTTTCAATTTGACATTTGCCGTCGTCTGCCGTCGGCATTTCATAAAAAGCATTACTTTATGCAAAAGACAAAACCAACGTGTAAACCATACATTATTCTTAACTTTATTGAGTGTGTTTATACGGCAAACTAATTTAGTCGACTAACTTTGTCATACCTTTTTAGTATACAATTTAGACGATATACTAAAAACGTATTGAAATTATACGGGTTGTTATGTTTTGTTGTTGTTTTGCATACTTTTATGTGTTTTGATCACTATTTTTAATTTTTTTTTATTTTGATTGCAACTACTATTCAATTTAATTCTATAATCATTATAAAGATTAATTAAACATTAAAAGTAATATTAAATAATAATTTTTAAAAATGGAACAATATCAACAAAATGATATTATAAAAAAAGTTAATTTTCATTTATTAAAAAGACAACGAAAACGAAACACCTATTTATGTACAATATAAACAACATTGAAAAAATAAAATAGATTAAATTAGTGCATACCTTTTTTGTTGGACTAATTTTGTCAGACAAAATTGTTTTGTCACCAAATATACGGTGCATTTTTTGCGACTTTTTGGGGCCGGACCCTTTTAGTTCATACCGTATAAACACGAACTTAATACAAAAAATTATACAGAATGTTATTACAATAGATATATAAAAGAGAATAGATAAATAATTAAGAAGCAAAAACACGACCTTTTTTTTTTATTAAAGTAATTCTTTTTAGCCTCGATTTCTATGAATATATTTCTATGAATACATATGTGATATATGTGATATATAAAAAAAATGTGCTTTTTCTGAAATTTATTTTGCCTGGTTAAAAAAACCGAAATTTAATAATACATACCAATTACTGTTAAATAATTCCATTTTTTATTAGTTTGTAAATTAACTGGATATTTTATTATTATGAAATTAAATCATAAAAATTAAATAAAATGTAAATAAAATGAAAAACGAAGTTTGGACGACGGTCAGCCGACGGCAATAGAAGAAAAAATATCAATGTCCGCCGTCAGTCGTCGACATGTCCGCCGTCCAATATTCATAAAAAGCACCTACATTGAAATGCATGTATTTTCAATTTGACATTTGCCGTCGTCTGCCGTCGGCATTTCAAAAAAGTAATGCTTTATTTAACAGCAATTGGTATGTATTATTAAATTTCGGTTTTTTTATCCAGGCAAAATAAATTTCAGAAAAAGCACATTTTTTTTATATATCACATATATCATATTTGTGATATATAAAATATTTTCATAGAAATCGAGGCTTAAGCATCGGAGTCGCATACAACAGAAACAGAAACAGAACCAAAATTCAATACATATTTGACATTTGATTCTGTTGGTGTTTCTGCTACAGAAATTTCAGAAACAGAATGAACAACAGAAAAATATCATTCTTGTTCATTTTTTAGTTCATTTTGAACACCAACAGAAAGAATGTTTGAAACATTCTTTCTGTTGTATAGAACAACATAAAGTTTTTTTAATTGTTAAACAAAGTAATATTTTGTAAAAATTGTAAAAAATTTGTATTGTATTGTATGAATATTGAATAGAATTAAATAAATATTGAATATAGTTCAAAAAGTAGGCAAATACAATATAATCAACCAAATTAATTTTTTATTCTGTTGCTATTCTGTTTTGGTGTGTATACACATATAACAGAAACAGAAACAGAATTTTCCTTTTTTCTGTTTCTGTTACGTTCCTGTTGTATGCGACTCCGTTGCTTTATTTAACGCAAATATTTTCAAAAACGACACTATTGTATTTCTGAAGGTGCATTAAAGCTACGGCAATTAAGACGAAAACGAAACTGATAACGAAACGAAAATTTTTTCAGTTTTCTGTGATGTGTGGCAATTAAGAAATTTTTCGGTGAGCATAATTTTTTTTTATGTGTTCTTCGATTTTTATTTTTATTTAATGTTATGTGTTATCTGTAGACAAAAAGAAAAACATATTAAAAAAAAAAACTATACAACAACAAAACAGCACAACAAAACTAATCAACAAACAAAATCAAATGAATATTTGATAAAAAAAAATCATTTGAGAACGATACGAGCAACGAAGTTTAAGAGAAACGAAAAATTATAGAATCAAAACTAAAATTTTAAATAGTCGTCAACGAAAAATATTTACATTTCGTTTTCGTTTCTTTGGTTGCCAACCCGTGTGGTTTATATGAAATCTATATTTGACAACGAAAATTTTTGAGATATTTAATTTTCGTTTTCGTTTTCAGTTTTCTTAATTGCCGTAGCTTTAAACAACTCGTGTACTTGCCGAATATCCTCTCATCGCCATACATCGCGATGTGTGTATACCGTGTACTCGTATGCTCGCACGATCATTTCAATTTACCCGTGCTTGATGGAATATGTTCGCGAGTTACGCGATTTTTTCGTATTCGCAATGCCACTCGTGAACCTATTTACACTAATCGCGAGTGAGTATATATATATGTATACATAATTTAAACTGTATTAGTAAGTGCTTTTAGAAAATGTTATTTCAGTTTTTTTTTCATTTAGATTTATTTTGTTGGTTTTGTTTAATAATTAAATTAATATAATTTTTTTTCTAAACACAAAACACATATCTAAACAAAAATCTAACCAAACAAAAATGAAAAACAAATAAAATCATTATTTAAAGTTACACACACACATATAATCCGTTCAACGAACAAATATTCGGACAAGTATGCACAGAAAGTATTTTGAAGAATATTCGTCGTGTGTAAACGAGTAAGCGAATATTTGAGTACGAATAAAAATGGAGGATATTCGGCAAGTACACGAGTTGTTTAAATGCACCTTGAGAAGTACAATATTGGCTCATTCATTTACTTTCTCGGTTTAAATGAATTGCATTCATTTTCTCAATCGGTTTACACCGGTTTAAACATTTTTACTGTTTCACATTACATTTCTACTGTTTCGGTTTAAATCAGATCAACCAGAAAATTTTTCTAATTGATTTGGTAGATTTTAAATATTTTCAATGTATGTGTTTATTTTTCCATTCATTTTTGCTAACCTCTCTTTTATATTTTTCATTTATTATTATTAAAACTTTTATTTCTCATATAAGTGATATTTTATTATTACAAAAACATTAATTATTATAAACATATAAAATTGTGTAATATGGAATCCCTATACTTAGAATTGATAACAATACGTCTTTATCCAAATAATGCATACTTTTTAAATTTAATTTATATTTATTCTATTTTCTTAAATTTAATGTTTATTTGTTAATTTATATTTATTAGTAAAAAAAATAGAAAAAGGAAGTTATATGTATATTATTTACACCAATACTAATTACATCTGATCGTTTTACTCAATTGCATTCATTTATTGTATATAAATTCTGACATTAACTCGTGTCGTCACATCTACCGAATTAATCGGTTTAACCAATAAATGAATGAGGCATATGGCTTCTTCTTATCATATTCTTTGCGAAATTTGGCGAACCAAGATATAAATAAAAAAAATCAACATATAATAATAATAATAATAAAAGTTTTTCAATTATTCAAAATTTAGTTCTTATTTACCAAGTTACCTAAGCATAATAATATAATTAATTTATTTGTTTATATAATTCAAAAATATTTTCAAATTGAAAAATAGGAAAATAAAAAATTTTCGTCCAAAAATAATTCAATAATTCGGCGAAATAATATTGGTACTAAAAAAATGAGGTTTGTTGTTGTATTTTACTAAAAATTTTTATATTTTTTCATAATGCGTTGGCGTCAGTAAATTATATGTAAAATTCTCTTTGCCGTTTATCTATACTCTTTTATATATCTATTGTTATTACATAAATTTATGACGGATAAAGTTTAATACCCTCTTGCAAAAATAACGCTTCTACAACTCTACGTAGAATTGTAGAAAATGTTAATGATCTTTTAATAACAATAAAACTATTCCGATATACATTAAATAATAAATTAAATGTGAAAATTATAATAATTAAATTCAGCTTTGTCTTGATTCGGTTTTAGCAACATTCAACAACGACCTTTTTTATACGACTAATTTTTCTTATATATTTAAACCGGCGAATTCTTATTACGCCAAAATTGCGTGAGCCGAATTTTTACGTAAAGCGGATATCACACGACAGAATATATATTCTATTATTTATGCTAAAACGAAAAAGAGAAACCATTTATGTGTGAAATATACAGAACTATATATGAATGTAAAATTTACAATAAAAAGTTCTTTTTTTATTATATATTATTTATTTTTCTTACCATCTGCAATAAAAATGAGCAGGCAATTTTGAAAATAAAAATTTTGTATTGATAAAATTTGTTCTTAAAATGTAAGTGCTATAATTTAGAAATGATTTTCTAAATTTCAGAATTTATATTCTTAAGTGCAACAATTATTTCATCAGACATCCTCCTCATTTTTATTTATATCCATTCCGCTCTTACTTGTAAAAAATCCTAATCCTATATTAAAATTTAACAAAAAGTTCCGTTGATCCAAATATTGTATATAAGCTTTATTTTGCCATTGCCCTCGTACTCCCTGATGAAATGGGGTCTTATTTCTATGTTCTTTGTTCTTCTATTGTGCTCCGGATTTTTAGCAATTTCTATGCAGCTATGGTTGTCCTCATATATGGTTATAGGGGAAATATTTGTTACCTTTAAATCCGAAAGCAACTTATCTAACCAAATTGCCTCACATATCCCAGTACTAAGTGCCATGTATTCCCCTTCTGCGGACGATAACGCAGGTGTTGCCTGTTTTTGTGTTCCCCACGATACGGTTGAAACATATATTTTAAAAATGTATCCCGTTGTCGATTTGCAATCCTCGTCACCTCCCCAATTTGCATCCGCATAACCACATAATACGTTACTTTCATCACTTTTGTACACCAATCGCAATTCCAAAGTACCACTTATATATCGAAGCTTTCTTTTTAAATATGCCAACATTTGACTGTTTGGTTCGTGTTGAACCGTGCTTCAAAAACTTATTGCCGAACTCAAATCCGGTTTTGTACACAGCATTGCATACATTAGACACCCTATTAAATTTCTGTACGGTTCTTTAAAATCCTTATCAGGTTCCTTTATTATTTTAAATTTTGCGTAGTGGCGTATCAATTTGGTTACAATCCGTCATTCCAAAACATTTAAATATTTCCTGTAGGTAGCTTTTCTGATTTAAATGTTTTGTTTGCCACGTCGGTTTCAATATCGATTCCCAAAAAATATTTTGATTCACCAAAATCTTCCATTTGGAATTCATGCATCAACAACAGTTTTAATCTTTCCATCTCCCTTTAATTTGTACTTCCCAGAACAATGTCGTCAACGAAAATTAATAATACGATGATGTCCTTATGGACCACCACCCCCCCCCCCCCCCCCTTCGTATATAAACAATAATCCGCCACACTTCTTGTAAAACCAATTTTTAACATATAATTATTGAATATTTCAATCCATACTCTTGGCGATTGTTTTAATCCGTATAAATCCCTGTTTAATTTACACACCATACCTGCTTGATGCGTGAATCCACTTGGTTGTTCAATATATACATCCTCTGTTATTTTACCATTTAAAAATGCTGTTTTCACGTCCAATTGGATGAATTTGTAACCATGCATGTTTCCGAAAGCCAACACAGCCCGAAATGTGGTCAGCCTTGCTACCGGTGCACGTAATTGAACGGCAAGAAATCCCCTGCCACCAATCCAGCTTTATATTTGTTTATGTTTCCAAACCCTTTTTCTTGTCCTTTTTTAATTTTAAAAATCCATTTACATGGGATTATTTTCTGATTTTTAGGTGTTTGCATTAATGTCCATGTTTGGTTTGTTTCCAGTGACCTTTACTCAGCTTCGATTGCTTCCCACCGTTCCTTCGTAACATGTCGATCAAAAATGTCATCGTATTTTTCGGGCGATTCATAAATAAATCCCATACCACTTAATGCCATGTGCGTTTCGTAATCGGTCATCCACTTAGGAGGTTTACTTATTCTTTTAATACATGTGTTAGGTTCCATTTTGTCTTTATCGTGAACCCCTTCCACGTTTTCCGTGGTAGAAGTATTCGTCACCCGTATCTATTCATCGCCTTTGCATTCACCCCCTCCAGTTCCCTTAAAGGAACCATTTCGATAGAATATTCAAGTTTTTTAATTCCATCATCAAATATGATGTCACGTCCAACCATGACCTTACATTTTTCCGGATCCCATACACGATAACCATTTCGTACATATCCTATATGTATACATTTCTTGGTATTTTCATCAAATTTTGTTTCGGTACATGAAGATACGCTATTGAACCAAAGATTTTTAAATCCGTAACCGTTGGCCTCTTCGTATACCATGCATCTGCCGGAGTTGTATTTATTTATGCTGATGTTTGCCGTCTATTTATTAAATAAACCGATGTTAACACCTGCAGTTTCCAAAATTGTCCTATTCATCCTCTCAGCAACACCGTTTTGTTGCGGAGTATATGGAACCGTATGCGTCATTTCTATTCCTCTTTTTTACAAAATGCCCGCATATCTGTTGATACATATTCCGTTCCATTATCACATCTTAACTTTTTTATTTTTGACGTGAAATGATTTGATACCTCATATTCCTTGAAACATCCTATGACATCCGACTTTTTTTCCAACAAGTATACCATAGTGAAATGTGTATAGTCGTCCACAAACGTCAAAAAATACTTGCTTCCATTCCATGCAGTCGGTGATATGGGTCCACATACATCGCTGTGTATTACATCTAGCGGTGCCGTTGTTGGTGGCCGACGATGATTCTGTGGAAGTTTTGTTTGCTTTGACTTTACGCAAACATCACATATTTGTTTTGAATCTTCCACCACATCTTGTATACCATCAACCATTCCACTACGTTTCATGTTCATTAATTTGTCCATGGGAATATGTCCTATACGTTCGATCCACATATTCTTATTTTCCATACCACGTGATGCCAACGCAGTTCCACACACGTGTATAAATTCCAGACTATACATTTTATTGCACATATCAGCCGCAGCTGTCACATCACTTCCTTTTAAAATCCCCACCTTATTATTGTAAAATACTATTTTAAATCCGACCTGTTCCAGTTTTCTCACCTATAGTAAATTAAATTCCTGTTCTTTTTTATATAGAACATCTCTAATTTTACACTTGTTTTGTTCACCATTTACCACGCTAATATTTCCACGCATCGTTGACCGTAAATGTTGCCCAGACTTGGGAATCTGTATTTTAATTGATGGATTAACCTCACATACTTCTTCAAGCACATTTAAATTGTTGACCATGTGTTCTGTTGCCCCTGAATCCAAAAACCAAAAAATTTTTCCATCACCAACCGATGACATTTTCCCTTTTGATTCGTGATCGGCCAAAAACGTTATTTCGTTTTCGGGTGTGCAACCTCTTGCCTGATGTTTTTGGTTGTACGTTTTTTTAACTCCACATTCCGATCTTTTGTGTCCCGTTTTGTTACAATTATAGCATTTATATTTGAAGTTTCCAGCCGATTTAAATGCCGTTGACTGTATTTCGTTTACTTTATTACCATTGTAAATCGTTTCCTTATTTCCTTTTGGTTCCTCGTCAAGCAATCTGCTCCTGACGAATTCCGTCTTTAATTTATCTTCCGCCACGCTCTAGAGCCGTAACAACATTGTTGAATTTTTTCGGCAGAGACCGAAATAGATGGCAAATTTCATCTATTTCGTCGATTGTTCCCCCGCATTCCTTCAATTCTCTTATCAATATATCGAATTTCAAGAAATGGTCATCTAACCTATCATTTTCATTAGTTTCAATGACAACAGTTGCTTTCTCACCGTTATTTGAGTTGATATGCTTTTCCGTTCGAAAATGCCTTCCAGTGTATTCCACATTCTTGTTTATCTTTTACCAGTTCAAGATGTGTGTCACCAATTTTTGAAATCAAAATTAATTTACTGCGTTTAAGTTTTTTTTCTATGTCTGCTATTTCTTCCAATGATGCGCCCCCCGGGATTTGAAAATCATCATCATTTCTTTGATGCAGACACGGTAACAAATTCGATTCATCCAGCAACATCTTCACTCTGAACTTCCAATTATTATAGTTCTTCCCATCAAACATGGGTATTTTTTATTTTTCCGCGTCCATGTTTTTTAGGTGAACCTTGTTCAAATGGGCGTGCACTTTTTTATTTAAAAATGTTTACCAAGTTTTTTTTTTTTTATTTATATATATTTATTAGTTTTTACTTTCGTTGATTAACCAATAGAATTAAAAGAGACCAGAAAGATCTTGGGAGAAAAATTGATAAGCCACCATAAAAATGTATAGATGTATTAATTTGATAAATATCTCTCAAATTTTCCTAAAATGGAGATCGATAATGCCAAATAAATCTCATAATTTTTTTTTAATAAATAAAAAAAAATTACAAAAACAAAAAAAAACGTAAACAAACAAAGTTATTGTGAAAAAGAAATTAAAATTAAATTTCAATATTATATTGTTCGTTAAAATTGAAATTATAATTCACATTAAATTTAATTAAATTATATTAAAATATATAGAAAATGTGCATAAAATTGTATTGAAAATAGTAATATTTAATTATAAATATTTTTTTCACAACATGGTAAATAGGGACACCTAGTGAGTTTTGGTTGAACTCCCGTACCCCCCCCCCCCCCCCCCCGAGCGCCGTCTAGTGTTTTTGGTTGAACTCCCGTACCCCCCCGAGCGCCATGTAATGTTTTTTGGTTACATTTTGTATATGTACACGAATGCATAAGTAGTTAAGTTGGCCTAAATTGTATACACATTTTCTATGGAGAATTCAAGACACTGCTGTTCTAGTCTCTTTTAATTCTATTGATTAGCCACGTTCTGAGCTGCGTCACTATCGGGTCACTTTTCAATAGAATCGCACCTCTGCTACCATGTAGAAAATGTTAATGATGTTTTTTTTTTATTATCAATAAAACTATTCCGCTATAAATTAAATATGAAAATTATAATAATTAAATTCAGAGCCGCGATTCTATTGAAAAGTGACTCGATAGTGACATGACTATTTCGTCATATTTTGAGAATTTTTAATTTCGAATTAAAGAAAGGGGAACAAATTGAGTAAAAAAATAGTCACTAAAATAAAAATGTGTGAGTCGTCAGTGACTTCATAAGTATTTTTTTTTAATAAAATCATCATATACGCATAAATTTTAATACTAATAAATTATAATATTGATTTTTTTTCTATAATTTTCCAAAAACAGTCATTATTTTTTGTTTATTGATAATAATAATAATTAATATAATTCAAAAAAAAAGGTCACTTTTTCATACAGAATACCAGTGACTTATTCGAATGAACTCACAATAATTTTCACTCCTTCGAACTCACTCACTAAAAATAGTCACTTTTCAATAGAATCGCAGTTCAGCTTTGTCTTTTTTTTTTTGTTTTTATTCGTTACTACAGCAGAATCGATTTAGCGCCCTTAAAACCTCGGAATTCTATTGTCGTGAGCCCGTAACGAAATCACTTAATCAGGTGATGGACCTGTGATGCGTTGAATCCACTTAAGTGATTTTGGGTGGTCAAACTTTAATTATATGTGGATTAATTTATGAAATTTTGAAAATAACAGCAAACATATGAGAGAAAAAAAACTTAAACTGAAAAACAGTAAGAAAAAATAACTCATGTGTTTTCAAACAATTGTCCAAGTTGCACTTTAGATTGTTTTCATTAAAAATTTTTGTTTCACTAATTCTTGGACAATTGTATATGTGCTTGTACTGAATTTAAATTTGAATTTAATCCACATATATTACAAAAATCGAAGGTGAACCCGGTTCGCGATAACTTGCTATTTATATTTATGGGCATTTTCTATATTTATTGAATATCGGCGAGGCCTGATATTCAAATATAGAATATCCCCAAAAATATTTATATACAGGGTGCCAACCCGAAACAGACAGGTTCTACACCTCATTTCAAACCAAAAAATGTACAGCGACCCCATTTCTATCTCACTTGGTTTTCGAGCTAGCCCGAAAAAACGATTTTGTTGAAGTTCAAGGTAGTACGTAAACGTTATTTACCATATCTCAGCAACCACTTATCGGAATCTAATAACTATAACCTTTTTGGAAAAGTATTTTAACTATCTTTAACTCTTTCTGATAAGATAAATATCGGCGACAACCCGTTTTCATGCTATAGCTGATCATACACAAGAAATTTTCACGGTTTTAAACATTTATGCTATTTTGCAAGCCTAGAACTCTATGACTGTTGTTATGTTTATCAGCTGTCGGTTATTTGAAAAACGTCTTTGATGTTTTAGCTTTAATTTGATGTATCAACTTTTAAAATATGTCAACGCGTTCTAGAGATATAAAGAAAATAGCATTGTAATATGACGAAAATAATGCAAATTTTTCAAAGCTTTAAAACATATTTATTACACAAGCGAGATAGACAGGGTCGCCATACATTTTTTGATTGCAAATGAGGTGTAGAACCTGCCTGTTTTGGGTTGGCACCCTGTACTGGGACACCCTGTATATAAAAAAATAAAAAAAAAAACCGGAAAAACAAATTTTTAAATTTTATTTATTAAATTGAAAGCAATTTTACTTGTTGTCTCCTTCGATTCATATCGTGATTTGGTTTTAGCAACATTCAACAACGACCTTTTTTATACGACTACTTTTTCTTATATATTTAAACCGGCGAATTCTTATTACGCCAAAATTGCGTGAGACGAATTCATTTCGAATTTTTACGTAAGACGAATAGAGTTCGTCTTGCCTGATGGTGAACATTGCCAGATACAATATATTCAATATGAACTTTTCATTTGAATTTCAACAAGAAGCGTTGTGAAAAGCCTTCAATATCACTTGAGCAGGCATTCAAAATACCTGAATTTAATATATGGGGGTTCCTATGCGTATAAGACGAAGCGAAATAAAATAGAGAGAAAAACATGGTATATTTTCATAAATTTATGATTCAAAAATATTTATATTTTTATTTAATCTCGGAAAATGTATATTAAAACCATTAAAATGATGTTAAAAGACCTTTATTCATTTTGAATGATCTTTTTAAATGTGCAATAACAATTTTTGGTGCTCTTTGACTCTGTATAAAAAATATGAACCCAACATGGAATATTAAATTAAGCACAATTCACTCGTGGTTACTTGATGCCGTGACTTTTACATTTAAGAATAGAGAACATCAAAAGGACGCCGATTGTCAAAGTATTCTCAATTTATTAAAATTTTTTTATAATAGATAAAAAAAAATGAATATAAAAATTTAACAAATTGAGAATACTTTGACAATCGGAGGACCTTTTGACCATCTATTTATCTACGGAAATCTACTGCTCAATAGAAATAATAATTAAATATTTCTATATTGGTCGCTGTTTTTGTGCCAACGATTCTTCTACCTACAATTACTTCTATTGCAGTGATTTTTTACAGGTTAAATAAAAAACACAATTTTTTTATAATTTTAAATTTCTTTTTATTTAATTTCGTTTCAAAAATAACATTATATATAAAAAAAATAAAATAATTCTGCTAATTAAATAAACAACACAGAAATTTGGTACACAAAACAAAAAATAATGAAAAATGCCTTATCTTTTTTATAGGTGAAGTGTATGCCCCTATTAATTGTTTTTTCTTGTGAACTGCTTATTGGTTTTTAATTATTTAAGCATCAGAAACGAAAGCACCGAAAGCATGAAAACATTCTGTCGAAAGGAGCGGAAGATTTTTTTTATTAACCCCATTTTTTTTTTAAATATTTAAAATTTGATTTATTAGTAAATATATTTCATCTGGTTAATGAAGAATTACGTAAAAATTAAACAAAAAAAAATCAAAACAATTAAAGAGTTATTAGAATTAACAAATATAATTATAAAAAAAAAAACAAAATAATAATAAATGATAGTTTGTTGTATCACAATTTATCACAATAATTAAAACTAAAACAACCACAAATCTATCAAAAAACGAATGAAAAATAGAATCATTTCTATTCACATTCGAAACCGAAATGAAATAGAAAATCATCGCACGTTCGTTTCGGCAGTATAGGGCCGAACATACTGTCGAAAACGACGAAACGAAAACATCGAAAGCATGAAAACATACTGTCGAAAACGACGGAATATTTTTTTGATTTAACCTCATTTTTTTTTAAATAGTTAAGATAATAAGATTTTCTTGAATTGATTTGTTAGTAAATATATTTCATATGGGTTATGTGTTAATGAAGAAATAAACAAATAAAAATAAAATAATTAAAACAAGATTCAGATAAATAATGACAATTTCAATCGCTAACTTTTTTTGTTTATAAGGTTCCTAAAAAATTAATACAATGATCACGATAACATAAATTAAAAAATAAATAGTAATAATAAATAATTTACAAAATAATTTTACAAAAAAAACTGTCGCCAATTTTATATTTTTATTTAATTTGTTTATTTTTCTATTTAATTTTACACACTCACATAAAAAAAATACAGAAATTATACTAAATGCATCAACACAAATGTAAAAAAACGAATGAAAAATTGAATCATTTCTATTTACCTTCGAAACCGAAAAGAAATAGAAAAACATCGCACGCTCGTTTCGGTAGTATATTCGTTTACATTAGAATGCATGCATTCTATTTGAATTCGTTTCGTCGTTTTCGACAGTATGTTCGATACTTATGTTATGTTCGTTTACATAAAAATATATGCATTCTATTTGAATTCGTTTCGTCGTATTCGACAGTATGTTCGATACTCTAATTTTTTTTTCAATTATTTTAATTATTTTAATTTATTTGAATTTGCGAACTTGACTGCCAGTGGGTTTTTTTTTAATATTTCTGGTATAAAATTGTTTATGCACGCGTGTACGTACATTACAACCCTCACACTTTCGCACATCATATAAAAACTTGTTAATACATATTTACCATAGAGCGTTAAACTCGCTTTAAAGGTGGATTTCCTTATGCGAGGAAATCCCCGCGGGTGCGGGAGTATTTTTCATTTTCGCTCACAGACGATTTCCATTTACGGGTAAAATTTTTATTTGCTATGGGCGTTTTCGTTTATTCCACTTGTGTTAACACAAACGCACAAGTGACACAAATACGTTTTTTTATTGCATTTGTGTTACTTGGGTTATATGACACATGTTCGAAAATACCTCCACTTAGCACTTGTGTTGACACAAATTGCCCTATCTATTTTGTAGGAGCACCATCGCCCTGTGTGAGATTGTTGTTGCTTTATCGTCACTATAACATTTTCACATATAAAGCGCCATTTGTAAACAAAATTAAACACAAGACTATTTTATAATATTCGAACACAGATCTAGCACATGTAAATGTGATATCGCGCTCGCATGTTTGAGAGCGCACAAGTCCATGACACAAGAGGAATAAACGAAAATGCCCTATGTATGTATATGTGTTATTTATATTTGATTTATTTATATTAGACTATATTTTTACATTATATTTATTTATTTTTTGTTTTTTTTTATACGAAAACAAATTTTTTTTTTTTAAATTCAATTGAATGATTGAATGTATGTGTTAAAAAATCTCAAAATGCCCGCGAGCCCGGGGAAAAAGTTAAAGTTAATTTAACTCGCGGGTAAATTTCCCCGGGAGGGAAAATATCTCTCGGGAAAAAATTTTATATAGGAATCGCCATTTTTTCTCCCACAGCTCGCATAAGGAAATCCACCTTAATACTCACATTCAACGTATGTGTATAAAATATCCTATACGTATACACAACTACTATCGTAGATGCCATTTTATCTTATTCATCGCAAACATTTTTGCAAAATTCACTCGTTGTTACTAGATGTCGTAACCAATTTTAAGAATAGAGAACGCCAAAAGGTCTCCGATTGTCAAATCATTCTCAATTTATTAAATTTTTTTTGTCATTTTTTTTTAAATTAATATAAATACAAAAAAATCAATAAATTGATAATACTTTGACAATCGAAGACCTTTCGACGTTCTATTTACATCTACTTCTCAATAGAAAAAATAATAAAATATTTCTATACTTGGTCGCTGTTTTTTTTCTAACGATTCTTCTACCTACTATTACTTCTATTTTTATATGTATATACACACCAAAACAGAACAGTAACAGAATAAAATATAAAAAAAAAAAATTTTGTTCATTAGATTTTATTTTGCCTATATTCAATATTCTTTTAATTCTATCAATACATTTGGCATTGAATTACTTTTACAAAATATAACCGCATTTCAACAATTAAAAAAAATTTCTGGTTTTCTATACAACAGAAAAAATGTTTAAAACATTCTACACAATTGTATTGCGTAAAACTGTTTAATACATAGAAATAATATAGTAGAACTAGAAGCGAAATTAGGTTATGTTTTCATATAAATGGTTTGGTTAAACATCAATGGCGGATTTCGACCATTTGTCTAAATTTTTGGGGAATTTTTCATAATTTTTTAAGGAAATTAACCTAATTTTTTAATTTACATCGATTTTAAGCTTTAAATAAAGCTTAATTTTATTGTTTTAAGCTTTATATTAACTTTATATGATTTTTTACATACAATTTTAATTAATTTAGCGATGTCGATGTATAAAGCTTTTAAAAATATCGATGGAATTTTTTTGACAAAAATCCTAAATGGACACCATTGATGTTTAACCAAGAATCCTAACCTAATTTCGCTTCTAGTTCTACTATATTATTTCTATGATTTAATATATGTAATATGATCAGCTGAGAATATAGGCCATTATGTGCATATTAAACACATATAATAGATTATAATAAGTAAATAATAGTTTTTTCATATAACAAAATGGAAAATTATTTGATTTTTTATAATAGGAAAAATGGCTAAAAAAATGGCTAGACTAGTTGTAGTCATAACATGGCTAAATTTGCAACACTGGTCATGCATGTCATACCTCATTTAATCATATTTTAAGGTATATTAATTGTGGTAGTTGATTAGCATAAGATGATAACACTATGTAAATCAACATATTTGGTTGATATAATATTTAGTAATGATATAGTCTAATAATAAGAATGTAATTTAAATAAGATTTAGTGTTTTAAGTTTTATATTAACTTTATATGAATTTTTACATACAATTTTAATTAATTTATCGATGTCGATGTATAAAGCTTTTAAAAATAACGATGGAATTTTTTTGACAAAAATCCTAAATGGACACCATTGATGTTTAACCAAGAATCCTAACCTAATTTCGCTTCTAGTTCTACTATATTATTTCTATATTATTTCTAATCTAGTAATACATTTTTTAGAAAAAAATTTCATTGTATCTTGACAATGGCTACGTTTAGACGCGCAATAAGCTCGAGCTTAATCTGGCGAATCATAGCTTGAGTGTACATTTTTATGCGGATGAAAAAATTGTAGCTCAAGCTTAGCTAGCATTTATACGGTAATTTCGATAGCTCGAGCTATGTTATTATTTTTTTTTAACGTTATATCCACGTATTAAAAAATTAGATGTGTTTAAATTACAAAAATGAAATAAAAAAAGAATTAAATAATTATATTATTATGTAAAACACATGTAATAAAACTCATATAAAATTAGTTTTTTCTTACTACAAATTTACTTACTTTTCGCTTTATAATAATAATTAAATTAAATTTAATTATAATAAAAATGAATAATTTTCTAATTCTAGAATAAATTATTTTATAAAAACAAATAAAAAAACAACAAATTGACATTTATAGCTCGAGCTTATTACTAGATCGAGCTACGCATCGGAGCATATAAAATATTTAAGCTCGAGCTTATGACGCGTCTAAACGTACTAAGTATAAGATAATTTATAATTTTATATGTTAATTTTTGTAATCATTTTTATTTTTAATATAACTTATAATTTTTATTGTTCGGGTTAAATTTGAAATATAATAATACAATTTTTGATATATTGTAATTATTTGTATATCATTCATGTGGTATCGATTCCAGTTATTTAATTTAATGTAATTTAACTTATGCGTTATTGATCAACTTTAAGTCCTTTAACTAATGAAAACATTTACACACAAATGAAATTCGTCATATGGTAATTGCAATTTGTATATATATATAAATATATCTTATATCTAATAACAATAAAAATAATATGCGCCGTTGATTGATATATCTTATAGTTAATTTATGCAATATTCAAGCACAACATTATACCGTTATTTATATATAATTGGTATATTAAGTGAAAGGGTTATTAAAATGCTGATTGTGCAGCAATATGTTATTGTATGGAGTTGACTTCGGTACACATAATATATACAACGTATAAAACATATTATATATGTTAATATGTAATCGAGTTAATGAATTACGACGGTATGTTTTACAGGCATTGCACCAAAGAATTGGAATAGCATATATTAAGTGTATACGACATAGAATAGCAAAATTATGATGTCCATATATGATAAGGTGTTAGCAATTGTTTGAAATACCAATTTTCTGAAATCAAAAAAATTTCACCTTCCACTTAGTCAACTAGGAAAACGTGGGATTATTTATTTATGGTCAACTAAGGAAACGTGGCAAAATAAGGCGTTGTCATAAAAGACAAGTTTTTGGTTGTTAATTTAAAAGAAGAAATTTCTTTTTTGATGTGAAGACGATGTTTGGTTTTTGTGTTAAGAAAACAATAGTAGTTTTAAAATGTTTTTTAAAGGGAATAAACCCCGTATCATCTAATAATGTAAAAATATGTTACAATATTACCTTAATTTTAAGTAGTAATTGATAAGCAATAATTTTAAGTGGTAATTGAAAAGCAATAAATAAATATGAATATTAATTGATTATAGAGATAATTATATGGTTGGTTTACTTGCTGTTTATAATAAAAATCTTACATCCGTCGATACGTTAGCGCCATTTTGGACAGTCCTTTATGTTTTCCGCAAGGCATTATACCATTGGTCATCTATGAGTACCTTATGGTACATTTCCTGTACCATAACTCTCTTAATCCCATCCATTGACATGTCCAGTTCCCTTACTCCCTTGACAAGAGTCAGGATCCTTCTGTGCCCATAAATGGTGCCTTTATGGTACCAAGTTTCGTTTTGCAGCATTATTCTTGCCGTGTTTACCGCCGTCTTTATAATGAATATGTCCAGAGGCAGTAGTCCCAGCAATGTTTCCATGGCCATGGTCGGCGTGGTGCGAAAAGCACCCGTAATACCCACACATGCCACTCTTTGTAATCGATCCAGCCTACACCTCACTGGTTTTTGGGTGGCCTTGTTCCACCATACAATTGAAGCATATGCCACCATCGGTCTTACCAGCATTGTGTATATCCAGTACATCAAATTTGGCGAGATCCCCCACCATCGTCCGCATGCTCTTCTACACTGATGTAATGCCTTTTTCGCCCTCTGGATCTTCTCCTCCACATGATGCCCCCAGCCCAGTCTCCTATCTAGATGGACACCCAGATATTTGACCACCGTGGACAGTTTAAGATCAGTTCCAAAAAGGCTTAAAGGTTTCAATTCCAGACCCATTGTCTTCCTTGAGAACAAAATTAAGTATGTCTTCCTTGCGTTAATGGACAGGTCGTGTCGTGTACACCATCTCTCCGTCACCCGAAGAGCTTCTCCCATGACCTCCCCAATGGTGTCCATGAATTTTCCCCGTACCATTATCGCTAAGTCGTCTGCATACCCTACAGTGTGCATGTTTATTTCCTCCAGACATTCGAGTAATGAGTCGACAGTGAGATTCCACAGTAATTGAGATAATACCCCACCCTGCGGTCATCCCCGGTTTACCCTTCCCCTAAGTTTGGAGTATCCTGATTTTATATTTATTGCCCTACAGTTAATGCAATTCCTCCAGTATTCAGTTCGCGTTCCGCCGCGCCCACCAATTGATGCGGCGCTGTCTCGGTTGATTTCCCAGTCTGATAAGCATACTGGTTCCTATGTATAGGATATGTCCTCAGCGATGTCCTTCCCAGATGATCTGCTATCACCCCCTCCATTGTTTTCAACAGGAAGGATGGCAGACTAATCGGCCTGAATGACTTCGCCTCGGTATAGTCCCCCCTTCCCGGCTTGGGCAAAAACACCACTTTGGTTTCCCGCCACGCCACCGGAATATACCCCGTCGAAAGACAGGTGACATATATTTCCCGAAGCCTTGGAATCAAAAGCCCGTTACCCCACTGTAGTAGGCCGGAAATATTCCATCAGGTCCTGGGGATTTGAAGGGTTCAAACCGCCCAATAGAACGTTCCACCCCCTCCAATGTCACAATTCCTTCAGCCACACCTCGTCTCCTTCTCGTGGCCCTCCGGGTTTCGGTGGGCCACGATTGATCTGAAACATAGCTTCCAGGAAAGTGAACCCCCATTAAGATCCTGTTACTCTCCTCTAAAGTCTCCGCCACATTTTTTACCCCACAGTATTCTACCAGTTTCTCCACGGCCATCCCAGGCGGTGGATCTACAGAGTCGTACGGCAGGTATGCCGAGGCAGCCACAAACGCTCCTGCCCCTCCCCCACACGCACTACCACGAGGTCCGGCGTGCATAACTGGGGCAACATTACCGCCGCCAGCCCATGCCCTACAAGAATGCATGATCTGCTTTTACCTGGACCGTTAAAGTACAGTGAACCAATGCTTCTCGGAAAACCCCTTATCTCTCCCCTGAGCACCCAGGGCTCCTGAATCATTGCTATGCAGGTTCAATTGACATATTTTTATTTTTCGGTACGGGCCCCCCTCCCGCCTCACTGTGTCTGACCCCATAGCCATTGCTATGTTATCATCCACAATTTCCCCATACCGAAGTGCTTTCCCTAGGCTTGCCACCCGAAATTTTAGCATAAGCTAAATCAAGTCCGCAGTTGAGTAACCCCCTTGCGTCCCTAATCACCTCTGTCTCATCCTCGGACACGAAAATGTCAGGATCGCCCCACCTTGTTTTCCGTCGTCATACCTGCCTGCGTGAATTACCCTCCATTTCGAAGTGTCCTTCACACAGTCATTCTGACGACGTAGTCTGGCAAAAATGGTTTCATTACTCCCAGGTTGGCCCGGGATCCTTAATACCATTTTTCGGTACTACTATAGTATGCGATCTGAGCGGGGAAATTTTTTTTCATATATTTTTTGGGTGCCGGTGTAGTATATGATCTGGCAGGGGAAATTTATCTGAGATAACTTTTATTTTTTGTGAATTTTATGAGGAAAAAGGAATTTTCCTTTTAAAAATTATTTCTAATCGAACGCTAAAACTAATAAATAATTAAATAAAATATATTTTTAAAAGGAAAATTCCTTTTTTCTCATAAAATTCACAAAAAACAAAAGTTATATCAGATCAATTTCCCCTGTCAGATCATATACTACACCGGCCCGGCACCATTTTTTGTTTTTAATGGTTTTGCTTTTTGCAAGTAAATTAGATACAAAAAATGTTTTTTTTTATATTTCATACCGCATTTTGTTGTGTGTTATATATTTTTAGATCTTTTTCTCCAAAATAGTTGGTGATTTTTTCATTTTTTTAAGGCAATGGTTTTTTGCAATTTAGTATGCGATCTGGTATTATATTTGTATGGAAAATCATTTTTGACCATCATATATGACTTCACCAATTTAGATAGGATTATCAACCGTATCTACCATTGGTCATTTTGTATTAATATTGACGAGTGCCATGCAAAGCGTCCTATACGAATTGAACCAGGTTAAAACGCTCTGTAACAACGATATTGATATTGTAAAAAAACATTGCCTTAAAAAAGTATATTTTATGAAAAAAAAATGAAAAAATGATTTTCCATACAAATATAATGGTACCGCTGTAGTATATGATCTGGCAGGGGAAATTTATCTGAGATAACTTTTGTTTTTTGTGAATTTTATGAGGAAAAAGGAATTTTCCTTGAATGCTTTAACTCTTTCCATCAACCTCTAGCAACCTGCCAGAGGGGTTAGACGAATGTTGGATAAAACCAAAGAATCCTATGTTGTAAGCAGCTAAGGTAGGTCAGCAGAACATTAAAGGAGTAAATCATAAAGAAAATAATAAAGGTGGGTGTTTGTTTCAAAGAGGAGTGATGTCATAAGCAATGAGAGGAGGTGTATTAGATATTTGGGGCATCATTTGGTGCAAAAATGTCATAGCAAAATTAAATGCTATAAATGTAAAAGAGATCCTCAATTTTTTTGCATGATGATGGATATAAAAAGTCGACAGTAGGTGGTCATGAAGGGAGGTCGTTAGGGGTGAACGCATTGAAGACGGACGGTGGAGGGTCGCTGGCATTGATTCCAACTGCGTTGTTTAAGGTTAACGGAATAAATGGTGAAATTCATTTATTACGAGATTTGGTGGATCAGGGATCACAAGGGTCATTTATAACAGAAAATACGCCTCAATTATTGATTTTGTCGCGATCGAAAGTATATGCAAAGGTGTTGGGTTTAGGTGATGGGAATGAGGTGTGTAAACAGAAGATGTGGGTCCAAGTTATAAATCAGATTATTCGGAGAATGTCGTTATATTTGTGATGAGAAAGCTGACCCAAATAATACCAAATTCTTTAATTATGAAAAAAAAAACGGTCCGTATTTGGATGAACAATTAAAACGATTCTGGGAAATTGAACAATTACCGAAGGCAAAAACATGGACAACGGAAGAGGAAGAGTGCGAACGGCTGTATGAAAAAGTGTTCAATGAACGATGACGGGAAGATATATTGTTAAATTACCTTTTAAGGGTAATGGAGTGGCGAATCTTGGAGAGTCACGGAAAATGGCTATAGCGTCGTTTTTTCATTTGGAGAAACGATTTATTATATAAGGGAACCAAAACCACAATATGTAGCATTTATGTGTGAATATGAAAAACAAGGACACATGAGGCGAGTAAAACGAGGGTAGAATGTGGTGTGATATAATTATTTACCGCATCATGATGTGTCGAAGTCAGATTCGTCGACGATAAAATTATGAGTGATGTTCAACGCAGCTCGGGCAACGGGTAATGGAAAGGCATTAAATAGTACGTTCATGGTGGGTCCCAAGATACAGGAGGATTTGCTTTGCATACTTATGTGGGGTAGAAAATATAAGATTGAGATGGTGGCAGATATAAATAAAATGTACCGTCAAATATTGGTTCAGCCCGATGATGCAAATTGTCAAAGAATCGCGTGGCGACAGCATTCAACACAGCCAATAAAGGAGTATCAACAACGGCAACATACGGGCCATCGTGTGCGCCGCAATTGGTAGTCAGAACGTTACAACAACCGGCAATTTATGAGGCAAAGCATTATACGTTGGCCTCAAAAAAGACATTACAAGATTTTTATGCCGACGACATAATGACGGGGGCTGATGCAATTGATGAGGCCATAAAAACGGGGTGGTTTGCATCTTAGGAAGTGGGTGAGCAATAGTCAGAGGTTGTTAAATACAATAAATCCCGAGGACTGAGAGGTGGGTTATCCTTTGGATGTTGAATCAAGTAAAATTATAAAATCATTGGGAGTGGAATGGAATCCATCAAGAAATAATTGGTGGGCAAGACGGTGTTCCAACAAAAAGCATGTGTTATCGGATTGCTCAGTTATTCGATCCGCTAGGTTTTTCATCGCCAATAATAATTACTACAAAAGTACTGATGCAACGGAATTGGCTAATGAAAATAGGATAGGTGTTGGGATGGATAAGCGGTCATCCAAATAATTGGCAGGTGTTTGTTGCAAATTAGATTCGACATCAAGGGGATTGAATACAAGGCAGTTAAAAACATATTTGCTATGGTGGAATGGGCCGTTATTTTTATTCCGTAGGAAAATTGACGTGAAGCACAACATAAAATATAATACGGAGTTGGATAGGAAAAATGTTGTGAAGGCGCATGTAGCGAGCGAGCATACAAAATAAGCGAAAAAAAAATATCGGTTTACATTTGATTTTCCAAAGTTGATATCCATTAAGCACATAAGGGTTAACGTGGGAGGAAGGGGTTACAATAAAAATGTAGCCAAATGGATTCCAGTGGGGGTCCACTAACATCATATTAGTGATAACTCCACTGGTTTTGAAGATATTGGCTGGATAGCGTTAGCTGGGATACCGTGTATAGATTCGCATAGAAGCTGATAAATAATCAGCTTATTTCATCGCTTTATACTATATACTTTATATATTATTGTTTCGGATTTATTTCATGATGATTTTATTATTATTATTAGAACGTAGAATTGAATTGAAATATAGAACATGTTAATTTATGTGTTAATATAAAAATCTTACAATATTAATGCATTTAATTAGCCTCCTGAAAATTGTTTCCGTTCCGAAAACATCCACCGCACGCCCTTGATAATTATTTACATTTATTATAATTAACAAAAAAAAAATATGCAAAAAAAATCACCACTTATTTCGGCTCATTTTTCGTAGAAAAATAAAAAAATTTGTTGGCCGGCTCTGATTTATAAAAAAAAAACGAGAAAAAAATATTATTTTAGGCTAAATTGTACTTTACGGGCGAAGACACGAAATTTAATTTTAGGGTGGGAAAATCAAGGGGAATACCCCCCCGACAAAATTTTGTTCTAGCGTTTTTGGGGGAGGCGCCCCGTTTGTCCAGGAGGGGGGGGGGCAAAGTTCGTATGAAATTTTTTGTTTTTTCATTTCTAAAAGGAAAATTGATACTGAAAGGGGTAAGGGGAAATCCCCCCCCCCCTGAAAATTTTGTTCAGCACTAAGGCCTCCCCCTAATACGAGGGACAGGGGGTGTTTAAAAATTTACAAATTTCCTTTTTTGGGCTCAAATTTAGCGAAATAAATAGCTTCTGTCTGCAGCGCCTTCGGCGCCCTAAAGATTATTACTCCCTTTCTGTTATCCACCGAGCAAACCCCATCCGCAGTTTTTTTTGACAAATTTGCTTAAGGAATGCAATCTGATAGGAAATATATAGCTTCTGTCTGCAGCGCCTTCGGCGCCCTTAAGATTATTACTCCCTTTCTGTTATCCACCGAGCAAACCCCATCCGCAGTATTTTTTTTGACAAATATGCTTAAGGAATGCAATCTGATAGGAAATAAATAGCTTCTGTCTGCAGCGCCTTCGGCGCCCTTAAGATTATTACTCCCTTTCTGTTATCCACCGAGCAAACCCCATCCGCAGTATTTTTTTTGACAAATTTCCTTAAGGAATGCAATCTGATAGGAAATAAATAGCTTCTGTCTGCAGCGCCTTCGGCGCCCTTAAGATTATTACTCCCTTTCTGTTATCCACCGAGCAAACCCCATCCGCAGTTTTTTTTTTTGACAAATTTGCCTTAGGAATGCAATCTGATAGGAAATATATAGCTTCTGTCTGCAGCTTTTCCATCGAGTGAAAAATTAAGTCCCCCCCTGCCCCACGTATAGGGGGGGGAGCCTAAGTCCCGAACAAAAGTTTCATGAGGGGTAGTCCTTTACCCCTTCCGATAAAAATTTCCCCCCTAGAAGGGAAAACAAAAAATTTCTCATACAAACTTTGACCCCCCCCCCCCCTCCTGGGTGAACGGGGCGCCTCCCCCAAAAACGCTAGAACAAAAGTTTGTCGGGGGAGCCCCCCCTTCAAGTTCGGGGGCTAAATTGCACTTTACGGGCTTTGCCCGTAAAGTACATTTCAGCCATTTTATTTTATCACTCAAAATATAAAAATACCATGAAAAAAAAGATCAAACCAAAATAACACTTTTAATTCACTTTATTTTGCAATATTTACACTTTTATCACTTTTTTTCTATTGCTAAATTGAAAATTAATTATATTTATATATTTACTTACCTTCAATAAATCGAAATAATACTTATTTCTATTTAATTTTAATCATTAATTTTTTTTTTCTCCCATAAACGCATAAACATTCGCAATAAATTGACCTACTAACAAATGTCAAAATTTCTACTGGCTTGTATTATCAGGCTTGTTCATAAACTCTACGATTTAAGCTATTCACCCCAAAACGCGTTCATTTACTCTTTTCGATTGATACTTTTCATACAAAAATGGCCGATATTTCTTCTACAATTTGCACAGAAAATTTTACCGATTGAATTGCATAAAATATATTTTTTTCGATGCATGTGTAATATATAACCAAACAAACCAGACAAAATTTACACATACACATGTAATATATGTATATACACAAAAAATATATTTTTTGTTGAATAAAACAGCGTTCAGTTACTATCAATTTTTTAAGACATTTATAAAAAACCGTATAATGCGTAAAATGTGTAAATGAACAAGGCAATCAAGTCAGCAATGCCGACAGTCAAAATTTGTAAATTGCCAATTGAGGAAATTAATGATGAGATTAAGGGGTTGGCAAAAATTACGCGTGATGTGGGAGAAAATAATAATATAGGCACCGTGGCGGGTATCCAAAATATACCGATTAGTGCAGCAGCAGGTGTAGTGAACAATAGGAAAAGAAAGGTTAATCCAGTCGGAAAAGAGCAGCTTGCACGAATTGTAAATCGCTCAAAGATAGGAAGACCGAATATTTGGTTAACAACATTAACAATATGCATGATGTTAGCTAAAGCGGTGTGCAGACGGTTTGAACAAAACAAAATTTGTTCTATTTACATTACTTTTCATTGGTTAAAAAAAACCAAAAATTTATTGTGCACACGGTCGAGATGTTTTGTGACTTGTCATTTAATTTTTCTTCTTTAAAAAAAAAATTCTGGTTTTAAATATTTTCATTTTTGTTGTTGTTGTATTATTTTTGTAAATTTATTTTAATTTAATTATTTATAATTATTTATACAATTTAAAAAGAAAAAAAGAAAAAACAAAAAACAAAAATATAATTTTTTCAATATTTATATTTATTATGATATCTTGATAATAAATGTCAAATAAAAAAATAAAAAACGTTTTAGAAAAACTTTAAAATTTTGAAGATTTTCTAAAACATTTAATAATGGCTACCATTGACCAATGAAAATGAATGTAAATAAAACAAATTTTGTTTTGTTCAAACCGTCTGCATACCGCTTAATTGTGTGGCGTAAGAGACAAATCAATCGTTTTCGATTACTCCGTTTGCACATAAACGATGAATATATTTCTAGGAGGTACGACAGATCAACATCATAAATGATAACTGAAAAATTATAATATATTTTGAGCTAGAGACGTATTGGCTTCAATTTAAGGGAATACAAAATTGAATCAGGAAGTTAAATAACAGCTGCGAAACACGTAATTTCGAGCAAAATAAGATAATGTCTAAGTCTATAGTTTAATTATTATATGGTACAAATATATGATGCCAATCGAATAATACATCAAACAGTTTATCGAAGAATATCAAAAAGGGGTTTGTTGAACATTGTGGGAAACAGTGGGAATAAATTGTTTAGGGTTGTCGATCAGGAATTTGAAACGCAGTAAAAAGAACAGAGTGTAAAATTAAAAGAAAATGATGATCATAGAGTGTGTCAGTAGAGAATCAATTTGCGCAGATTGCGAAATATATGAATGTCAATGGAAAGGAGAACAATAAAATATTAAATGAACAGGAGGAAAGAATCGCATTAAATGAACCAGCCATTGACACATTTATGGCAATAATGGACATTCAAACATTCCAAACAAAAATTTGTGAGATGTGGATAGGCACAAATCATGGGAAGGTAAGTCCCCTGGTAATAACGCCAAAACAGTTAAGCGGGCAATCGAGCGTCAATCAAAGGAGAATTTCGTGAACATTAATTATTAGTGGATATGACGACCAACAAAATTTCATGATACTGTATCATCTGATGGTCAGAAAAAGCAAAAGCAAAAGAAAAGCCGTTACGGATAATGCAATCATTTTTAAAGTATATATACCATTGCAGATGAACGACAGGTTTCAATTGTATAACATCATTGGAGGCCCACATATTACAGGAAGCAATTGATCGTCATTGAATCGGAGGCAGAGTACATTGCAGCGACGTGGGATCGGACTGAATATTATTTGATTGGATTCGACCAATTAAATAAATGCCACGCATTGGCCAAGACGTATTTTTGCCGTTCTTCGGTGGTTGTGCACACGATCACATCAGATGTAAAAAAATGTTAGATATCGATGCTTAAGGTGGACAATGAAATGCCATCCAGTTTTAAAATCCGACTAGTATGAAACCGTACTGGAGAAAACTGTCAAAAGCTAATCAGTGAGGAATATTCATTGTTCCTTCCGAACATTAACATTTGTAGCTAGATTGGGGCAGAAAAAAATCATGATCAACGATGAGCGAACTAAAGATATAATAAGATTAGAGGAGACCATGCGGAAACAACACGAAATGATAAATATGATTTATATATTTTTTTTGTGTATAATATTTTTTATATAATTATTGTAGTTAGAGATTAGGTTTTCTCGGATTCATTTTTCTCGAGAAAATCGAGAAATTTTACTGATTTCATTAATATAAGTTTAACATTTCATTTTACTGATGAACTTTTTCAGGTTTCAGGTTTTTTCAGGATCGTTACCAAATCAACCACAATCAAAATACGTTTGACATCGTTATATTTAACCCTAGCAGACAAAACTACCAGAAATAAAAAAGTTATAAAAATAAAATATCGAAGTTTAAATTATTTAAGTTACAAATAAGTTAAACCTTAATCGAGTTCAAATAATCTTTCAATGTGCAAAGCGTATCACCGCATTATCTAATAATCGAGTACGTCTTTTCGATATCAAATTACCTGACATAGAAAAATTTCTTTCATTTTGCTTAGATGTTGGTCTAATCAATAACAACGATTTTTTAAGACTTTTTAAATTTGGAAACATTTCTCCTTTGATTTAATACAGACTTATTTCTTTTGTTAACGTATCAATTTTACTGATATGTGAAACAGGTTTTTCCGAGACAAACATTTGAATGGATTTTTCCAACTTTTCTTTTAATGTAGAGGTAACTGTTGAGGCATTGTTCTCAAGAACGGATTGAGATTGCACATCTAAAATATTTTGGTCTTCATTAATTTTATTAGTGTTGTTGACCAATCTTTCCATATAGCATTTTGCTATTTTTGTTCTGTCGCCGTTTTAAAAAATTCTTCGGAATTACTGCTACGACTGCTTAAGCTTGATGGATCATTTAAAAATTTTATTAATGACACCAAAAATACGTTTCTCCGTTTAGAAATTTGAATTTTTAGTTCTGTAAGTAATTTATTAGATACAGCAGTTTTATTTTCCATAAGAGATTGAAATAAAAACATTAGAATGCCTTCACTCGTTAGCAAATTTGTGTCTAACCTAGAAAGTGCAGTAACTACAATTTCTACAGACTTCAATACGTCTAAAATCGTTTTTGCCGCAATTGAATTTTCTTTTAGCCATAAATCGGTTAAATTCAAATCAGCTAGTGCTTTTGTAATGGAGTTAATTAAATTTAAAAACCTTTTAATCATTATTAGCATGCTGTTCCAACGGCTTTTACAATCTGATATTAGATGCACTTCATGTTTCTCAACTTCCGCATCGTATTTTTGGAATATGAAATTTTTAACCGGTGAATTTTTGAAAATCAATACAATTTTTTTAATTCCGTATAGAAATTAGCATCACATAAAATGTATACTGCGAATTATATTCTTTATTTAATATTTATTTCAAAAAAACATTAAATTCTAATGCATACAAATTTTATCCAATAATTTCGGAACAGTCACTAACAATAATACAAAATATATGTTATACATTAAGTATGATCGTTTCATTATTCATAATATTAAAATTTAAAAAATAAAAACATCAAATTTCGGTTGCAATCACCGATTTTTACAATAAAAATGTAATTTAAATTTGGGACTTTTTACATTATTATCAATTAACACATGAATTAACACGGTATAGCGTGTGATCTGGTAGAAGAAATGGAAAGTATCTATTTATCTTTTTTTTTATTTTTGCTTCGAATTGTAAATCTAGTATAAAATTCTCTTTTGAAAATTATTTTAATAAAAAAAAAGTTTTCTTCGCTCATATGAGAACATCAATGTATTCATTTTTTCCAGTTTTGTTGTTTTTATCATTGCATTTATCATCATTTTTGATGGTAAATTATTGGTATGATTTTTTTCAGGAAAAAGTAGGTTTTTGGCAGAATTTTCTTCAATAATTTTTTATCATTTCATGTACCATAAGTTTTGATGGTAAATTATTGGTATGATTTGTTTTTCAGGAAAAATACGTTTTCAAGACGAATTTTTTTCGTGTTTTTTTAGCAATAGATCTGTTATCAGTTTTGATGGTAAATTATTGGTATGATTTTTTTTCAGGAAAAAGTAGTTTTTTTGGAAGAATTTTCTTCAATAATTTTTTATCATTTCATGTACCATAAGTTTTGATGGTAAATTATTGGTATGATTTTCTTCAGGAAAAAGTAGTTTTTTTGGAAGAATTTTCTTCAATAATTTTTTATCATTTCATGTGTGATGGTAAATTATTGGTATAATTTTTTTTCATGAAAAATACGTTTTCAAGACGAACTTTTTTCGTGTTTTTTTAGCAATAGATCTGTTATCAGTTTTGATGGTAAATTATTGGTATGATTTTTTTTCAGGAAAAAGTAGTTTTTTTGGAAGAATTTTCTTCGATAATTTTTTATCATTTCATGTACCATGGTAACCATGGTTTTGATGGTAAATTATTGGTATGATTTTTTTTCATGAAAAATACTTTCAAGACGAATTTTTTTCGTGTTTTTTTTTAGCAATAGATTTGTTATCAGTTTTGATGGTATATCATCGTTTGAATTTTTTATCATTAAAAACTTGGTTTTTTTGATGAATTTTCTCATCAATATATTTACTATAAGTTTTTCACAGTAAATCATTGTTTGGGTTTTTTATCATTAAAAAATTGGTTTTTTTTGATCAATTTTCTCATCAAAATATTTACTATAAGTTAAGTTATAAGTTTACGAGTAAATTGCATAACCTTACACTTGGCAATGTTTAAAAATATATAATTATCGGAACACCAATCATAAAAAGCAATAAGATGTGATTTAAGAAGAACAGATTTACAAATTTTCACGTCATCTGCATATATTTCACATTTGGAATGCTTAAACCCAGTCGGCAAATCATTAATGAAAAGCACAAATAAAATGGATCTCAAATGACTACCCCGTGGTACACCAGAACAAGCATTAATTGGTCAGGATAAAATTTCATTAAAAAGCACTTCACAAGGAAAATTATTCAAGTACAAACGAACCCAATTAATGAAAACAACACAAACTGCAATTTTCTTCAATTTGAATAGAAGTAAATTGATTCAAAAATTTTAGGAATCACTGATAATTTTGCAATAGGCCGATAGTTTTTTACATCACCCCTGCCATCGTTCTTACAGAGTGGAATTATAATGGAATTTTTCACAATATCGGAAAGCGACCCTCTACTAACGATTTATTAAAAAGAATAGTAATGGGCAAAGACAAATATTCAGCGGCACCAATTAAAATTGCAAACGGAACACCATCCGGGCCATATGAGTACTAATTTTTATTATTATAACCCACTATAGAGTCTAAAACTTCATCACGATTAATAGAGAAATTAATTGTGGACAAATGGCCAAATAAGGGAATGTCATGGGCATCAACATTAACAGAAGAAATAGGAGAGTTAATATGAGAAGTTTCAAAGAAGTCAGCAAATAAATTGGAAATGGTCACAGAATCGGAACCAACCACACCACCGTATCCAATATGCGATGACGAACCACTGGTGGAAAGTTTAACATTAATAAATTTCCACAAATCGCGAGGATTTCTGGTTAAACCGGATTCCACAAATAAAAATTTGTGATCGATCTTTTAAATTTTAAAAAAGACTCTTAAATTGATCTCAAATAAGTTGATAATTATAGAACTCACAAAAACATTTGATTAAAATATTATAAAATAAAATAACGGCAACATCCATAGTACATCCATGCAGACAATTCCAATCATTTGCAGCAAGACCATTATTTATGCCAATAAAATCCATGTGTTTGAAATCAAATTCATAAAATGTATCCGCATCATACCAGGATGTTTGTCATTGGTAAAATTTATATTTAAAATTAAAGTCGGTTGATGAAAATCCTCCGTCACAATAAAATTTGGGGTTCTAACAATATAAAAATCCAATGTGTCAGGAACAAAAATCAAATCAAGTAGTATATTATTATGGTTCTTAGTGCTATGAACTATTGCAGGCCAAACGATGAAATATCATCAAGGAATGATACCTCCAGATCACCATTAACATTAAGCGGAATCATAGAATCATTATCAATTGAACGAATCCACTCAATTCGAGGTAAATTAAAATCAACAACAGCAATCACCTCATCGTTTGCATTACAAAAATCTGCCTGAACATATTCAATGAATGAAATCAAAGATTGATATAGAATACCATCAGCAGATACACAAATACATTCCAAGATCGAAGCGAGATGGAAACGTTCAATGATATTGGATGGCAACAAAGATGCAACCGCAATCACAACACCACCACCACGCCTAGATAACGCAGTATTATGATAGCGATCACGTCTGTAAACATTATAGGACGAATCGAAAAGTTCCGCATTTGCAATTCCATCAGATAACCATGTTTCAGACAAAACATATACATCCGTAGCATAAGAAGTGGAATGTAACAACATTCCATCTGTTTTGGTTCTTAAACCACGTACATTTTGATCAAATATTTTAAGTGTGTCTATTTCTGCCTTATTTTCTGGTTTATTCTGAGACTGCGAATACGAAAATTTTTATTTCGGAATTCATGAACTATAATATTATTGATGTTCCAGTTTTTAACATCAACTAGCGAGAAATTCTCTAGCATAATCTCTAATTGTAGTAGTATCTAATTTTCAATTAAAGGCTAATACGCTGATAAAACGAAATTATATTTCCATAAGAAATTAATATAACATTCCGTCGCGAAATGCAAACGAAATTTTTTTCATTTCCATTTCGTAAGTGGTACCCTTTGAAACGAAAAAATATTACAAAATAAAGCTATTCGAATGTAGGTGGATACACTTTTGGAAACTTATTTTATAAAATTCCATACCGACATAAATGTACAGTTATTTCGGTCCGAAATTTTTTTATTTTTTTGTATTTGCTGTTGAGTTTTCTTTTTGATATTTTGATATTTTTGGCTTGTTCATTTACACATTTTACGCATTATACGGTTTTTTATAAATTTCTTAAAAAATTGATAGTAACTGAACGCTGTTTTATTCAACAAAAAATATATTTTTTGTGTATATACATATATTACATGTGTATGTGTAAATTTTGTATGGTTTGTTTGGTTAAAAATTTAATTTATGCAATTCAATCGGTAAAATTTTCTGTGCAAATTGTAGAAGAAATATCGGCCATTTTTGAAAAGTATCAATCGAAAAGAGTAAATGAGTAAATGAGAAAAATGAGTTTATGAACAAGCCTTTTGTTATGTGATTTTATGTCATTTGAGTTATAATACAAATAATAATTAAATAATAAATAAAAATTTAATTCATAGTTTATTTTTATACGTTGGGAACGTATGGTCTATGTTTACCCGTACTAACCTCCAGGCCCTCCACGACGCGTTTTGAGGTGAATAGCTTAAATCGTAGAGTTTATGAACAAGCCTTTTGTTATGTGATTTTATGTCATTTGAGTGATAATACAAATAATAATTAAATAATAAATAAAAATTTAATTCATAGTTTATTTTTATACGTTGGGAACGTATGGTCTATGTTTACCCGTACTAACCTCCAGGCCCTCCACGAAATACCTAAAGTACATTATCGATTCATAAATTACCAATAACTCGCGATAAAAAATTTAATATTTCGCCTCGGCCGGTAAAAGCTTTCGCGAATAAAATGCCAACAGCTACCAAGTGTTATTTATGAATTGTTGTAAAACACCCCCTACTGATGCATCGGTGATGATGCTATACGGAACCTTTTCCACTGGATGTACCAACAAGGCATGTGTTCAAATTGATTCTTTTGCCTTAATAAACGCCTGGTTACATTCCCCCAGATCCTCCTAGATATTCTCCTAGACATAAAACTTCTCTGTCCATCTGTGCATTAAAAAAATTAATTTTTGTCTATACAACCAACAATCTGATTTTAGCTTCCAACAACAGACTTCTGTTGTTAATTTCTTAATTTGTGCCTTTTACGGTGTCGGTAATTAGTCGTACGACCAATCGCAAGCGGAAAATACAAATCTGTATTAAAATTCGAAAAATAAGATTCGAAAAATTACCGAAAACACAAAACATATTATATGCATTCAATAGGATTCGAACCCACGACCCCATATTTAGTTAGAATTTTAGGTTGGCATTTTTAATATCTACAACACGGAGTTGTTTAACATTTGTGCATTACCAAGTACAATTAAAATATCACGACTCGGCACTTTATTGTAAACACGATTGAGCTTTTCGTAAATCATATGCTTCGTGTCCGCATTTTTGTTTTCCGTTGGGGTATGAAGGTTAATAAAGGTTACATTGCAAAATATTCCCCTTATCCGTGGTGTACAAAATCTATTATCTATGGGGTTGAAATAATTCACCGATTATTTCGCTTTACCCGTTGCAATAGATCCGATGCCGAATAAACCCTGTTTCATAGTTTCATAAATTCAACTTTATTTCCGATACAATTCTGGATCACAATTATTCCATTTAATATTACTTAACTTACTTTAGTGGTTTTTACAATTCAATCTATTTTTTAACTGAACACACTCAAGCGCGACTGCTTCTGGAGTTCTAATAACTCTACTTGTGTGTGTTTATGTAGAGGAGAGGTAATTATGAATTTGAGGAGAGTGTATGCGATTTCCTGCTGTTTACAATTTAGCGAGTTTATTTTAATAATTTCTTTATTTTTCGCCTTATAACACAAAATATTTTTATTTTAATTAAATGTCATATAAATTTTTTTCGTTTATCACAATTAAAAATTATTTGTATTTGATGTGATCCACGTAACTCTTTAAAACCGACTGATCGAATAATTTAATAATTTTAATTCATTTTATATCTGAATATAATAAAAACATTAATTTCTAAATAAAATCCATTCATTCTAGATATTACAATAAAGCGCCGAATTAGCACACGAAGTGTTTTTTTGGTTATACATTATTTATTATAAATTAAATTAAAACGTTATACTTACGATAACTTCCAAAAACTGCGCCCATTTTAGTTATTATAATAGCAGAATAAGCAAAGTGGATGTCATAATTTGGTTATTTTGCTATAAAATAAACTTATTATACACCAAAAATTACTTTTAACTAAATTTATAATTTAGTAATAACTAAAAAATAACAGAAAAATAACTAACAAATAACTAAAAAAAAACTAAAAAAATACTAAAATATAACTAAAAAACAAACAACAAAGCTTTACAAAAAATGAAAAAATTTAACAATTTAATTTCTTTTCATTATTTTTTTTTTTTTTTGCGTCCCGTTTTTTTTGTGGTATTTGGTTTTTTTTTATTTTATCACTTACATTTTATTTCTATCAATTATATTATTTTGTTTTATTTATTATACCATCATACTTACGAAGTTAATGTCGCGTAAGAGATTCGAACTCGGGTCCATTTGCATAGTCACCATTGGCTTTATACATTCGGCTACACCGCTCCATATAATAATTTTGTCAAAGTACGGTATATAAATAATAGTATACGGTTTATTGAAAATTAAATTAATTCAATATTTAAAAAAGAAACAATTCTTGTACATGTTCAAGAAATAAATATTATTATTAAAATATAACACCAAATCAAACCGCAAACTCCTTAAATAATAACATATGCACAATGAACAATAAAAACTATTATTTGCTTATAAATTAGAAAAGAACATGCGAGTTACTAAAAACGCACAATAAATATATTATTACTATTATTTTTCCTAAAAAAAATGTGCTCCATCAACAGATAATAAATTTATATTTTAGTTACGCTTATGTTATATTATATAAATACTAATAAATAAACGTATGCATTTACCAAAAAAAAATTTATTTAAATGGATTTATTTTACCTCTATAATAGATTAAAAAATAACTTTAAGTTTGATATCTATAATTTGGTTAAAAATTCGTTTATATTTTAATTTAAATGCGTCCAATTCATAACTTTAAAATAAATAACCAAATCATAACCACAATAGTTTATAATTAGGTAACTGTAAATGTTCTGTTTGACCAAATAAAAAATCAATAAACTATGTTTATTATTTCATATTTCTAACTGTTTTTTGTTTATTATTACTTTAAAGTCATTCGGTGTTCCTTGGGCGGTATACTATTAATTATAATAATATGTACAATCGTATATAAATTTAATATACCCATGGTGTACCCATGTGAATGACATAAAAGAGAGGTAATTATGAATTTGAACATTGTCTGGTAAAGAGTGAGTGTATTTTTGTGGGGAATGCGATGTTTTTAAATGTAAAGTGTATATGATTTGTAGTGTGCAGGACACAGATCCTATTTGATGCCCAGATATTTGACACAAGTGGACATTTTAAGATCCGACCCAAATAGCCTTAGAGGTTTTATTTCCAGATCTCATGTCTTCAAGAGAATACAATAAGTTCCGCCTTCCTTCGTTTAATCGATAGGTCATGTTGTTTGCACTACTGTTATGTCACTCGAAGAGCCTCTCTCATGACATCCGCGATGGTGCCCACGAACCTTCGCCGTACAATTATCGCCAAGTCATCTGCATACCCTATGTTATATACATTGATTTCCTCCAAACATTCGATTAATGAGTCAACAGTGAGATTCTTCCAAAGTAGTGGGGACACCCCTCCAGCCACCCCTGTTGGAGCCCTCTATATACCCTTCCATCAGGATCCGGTTACTACCTTCGATTTTCTCCGTCATTTTTACGCCCATCACGGGTCAGTCCAATTCTGGAAACCGAGTCTCTTTGATTTGTATTCCGTACTTGATAAGATATTGTTTGCAGCCCATGGCGTTTCCTGGACCACTGTTATATCCAGTTGAACATTCTTTAAGCATTCGAGAAGAGTTTTCAAATCGTCCAACGGTATAGGGATTTGTTTGACAAAGAGAAGGATTAGACGAAGGGCGAGTGGGGTTGTGTAGTAGGAGGTAAAAAGGTTAATAAACGGGGAATAAGTATGATCAGGGTGTTTGATATGAATGTATTGAAAATGAAAACGATACTGGAAGATGTTGTTGCAATACCGGTGTATTTGAATCAAGATGAGTGGGATACGGATGCGAGAAGGATCGGAGATATAATTCAATCAATGAGAAATGTGAAATGTGAAATGGTTGGTCTTGGGTGACTTTAATTGCAGGATAGGGGTAGAACAAGGGATGCTAATAAGTAAAGTAAAACGCCGATCTTGCTAAAAAGGTTTGCGATGAATAAGATAAAATGGCGTCTGCGATAATAGTTGGGTATACGTATAGGCTATTTTATACGCACACGTAGTAGGTGAGAATGAAAGCGATTTTAACTCTCTATGATATATAACACTTCGTTCAATAATGTGTGTGACTGACACATAGATGGCGTCCCTAGAACTAAATCAATATTTTTTTTCGCATTTGGCAACCTTTTTAGGCTTACTGTCAACATCATATGTTAATCAGATCATTTGTTTACAAGTTACAGTGCTATAAGTGACGCTATTTTTGTGTTTAAAAAAAAAATGAATTCAAAGCAATTCCGTGTGCTGATTTATCATTGTTTTTTAATGAAAAAAAATACTGTTCAATGCCAGGAATGGCTTGAAAAACATTACTCGGACTCTGCTCCATCAAAAAGAAGCATTTGTTATTGGTATGCCGAATTCAAACGTGGTCGTACAGACACCGATGACATTCCATCTACTGGAAGGCCAAATGACGCTGTTATTCCGGAAAACGTTGAAAAAACACTGAAAATCATTATGTCCAACCGTAAAGTGAAAGTGAGGGAGATTGCTGACATTCTGGAGATATCAGCAGGCAGTGTACAAACCATAATACACGAACATTTGGGTATGAAAAAGGTGTGTTCCAAATGGGTGCCGCGTTTGCTCACACCGGAGCAAAAACAACAACGAACCGATGATTCAAAGAGCTGTTTGGACATGTTTACGCGCAATAAGTCGGAGTTTTTGCGACGGTACATCACAATGGATGAAACATGGATCCACCATTTCACTCCAGAGTCAAATCGGCAGTCTGCTGAGTGGCATGCAGCCGGCGAAAGCCGCCCAAAGCGACCAAAGACGCAGCAGTTGGCTGGCAAGGTTATGGCGTCTGTATTTTGGGATGCGCATGGAATCATATTCATCGACTATCTCCAGAAGGGGCAGACCATCAACAGCGACTATTATATAGCGTTATTGGAGCGTTTGAAAGTCGAAATCGCAAAGAAACGGCCTCATATGGCGAAGAAAAAAGTGTTGTTCCACCAAGACAATGCACCGTGTCACAAATCAATGAAAACGATGGCAAAATTGAACGAATTGGGCTTTGAATTGCTTCCCCATCCACCGTATTCTCCAGATTTAGCCCCCAGCGACTACTGGCTCTTCGCAGACCTCAAAAGGATGCTCCGTGGTAAGAGATTTGGCTCAAATGATGAAGTAATCGCCGAAACTAACGCCTATTTTGAAGGCAAAGAAAAATCGTTTTACAAAGGCGGTATCGAAAGATTGGAAAAGCGTTGGAATGTTTGTATCTCCCTAAAAGGGGACTATCTTGATGAATAAAAACGAATTTTGGCAAAAAAATGTGTTTTAATTAATTAGTCACACACATTATTGAACGAAGTGTTATACATTTACAAGTTTTTATATGATATGCGAAAGTGTGAGAGGTTGCAATGTATATACGTATACGCGTGTATAAACAATTTTATATTTAAAAAAAAACCCGCGTTCAGCCAAGTGCGCAAATTTAATATCAATAATTAAAATAATTGAAAAAAATGAATAAATAAGTAATTAAAAAATAAATAAATGAATAATTAAAAATAAATAAATGGTTAACAAGAAAAAACAATTAAAAAGGGCATACACATCACCACATATAAAAACGGTAAGGCATTTTTCATTATTTTTTTGATTAGATTTTTGATTTGATTTGATTCATTATTTATTTTTTTCTGTGTTGTTTAATTAACAGAAAAATTGTAGTGATTCCTGAAAACTGCTGAAATCACTGCATATTTTTTATTTGTTGTTATATTAATTTTTTTTATATATTATGTTATTTTTGAAAAGAAATTAAATGAAAAGAAATTTAAAATTATAAAAAATTTATGTTTTTTATTTACTCTGTAAAAAACCACTGAATACCCCACAATATGTAAATGTATGTGTGAATATTGCGCCCGCTCACTAACACACACACTGATTTTTCTCTATTTTATTTTTCTTCGTCTTATACGGATATGTTAAATTCCGTTATTAAAAACTATCATGTAAAAAAAACTATCATGACCGACACGCCGAGTTTAAAATTCATATATAAAAATATTAAACCGTCGAGTAATAAAAAATATTAATGATGTGATATATGTATTATATCATTAATATATTCAATATTAAATCGTTGAAGGCATAATTGCAACTAAATTGAATAAAAGAATTTCTATTGTCGCGATCCGGTAAAATAAAAACAATTAAAATAATAACAATTAAAATATAATATTACCTTCTAATAAACTATACTATAAAATATAAATAAATTATAGGTATATAGTTATTATAAAATAAAACAAAGTATATACATCAACTTGATGGCAAAGTTGTTAAAGTGTACGTATGACCACTGATGAGGATCCGAAACGTACTTCGTTCGTCTCCACCTACGAACCATCTAATTCTTACTTGTTCAATTTAAATTTTCAAATAATCCCCACTTAAAAACTAAAAACCATGACAATCACTCACTTAATTAATAAGATGTAGAGTTACCTTAACTTTGAATCTATGCTAAATGCTAGCTAATTAATGGTATACTCATATACATATTAAGAGTAATTGCAAAACCACTAAAAAACTATCATGACCGATACGCTGAGTTTAAAATTCATACATAAAAAAGTATGTATTTTAGAATGTGAATTTATCGAAATTTGAAATATAATAAATAAATTTGAAATGCATTTATTATCATAGAATGTTAAATAAACAAAATAAATAAAAAATAAGTGTGGACAGTTCGAGCCAACGATTTAGCTAGGGCTAACTAACTTCAAAACCAAAAACATAAGGGATAATGAATAATCAATAATGAATTATCCAATATTCATTCATATTTGAATCCGTTATTTGAATAAATAAATTATTATCAATACACAATATTTTTTAGCTTACGTTTCGTGCACGTTGTAAATGGATCATTGTAAATTAAATTTTTTATTTGTGTGCGTGTGATAAAAAAAGTTGTTAAAAAAAATGTTAAAAAAATGTTGTTGTTGTTAGTTAAAAAGTGTAATAAAATATTTGTTCTCTCAATATTTATTGAAATTTGAGAAAATATAAAAATTTATAACGAAAATATTAAACCAAATATATAAATCGGTTGTAAATTTCAATTTACAACCACCTATGCAACCATACCCATTGTATTTTTTTACGCTTTCACAGCAAAACAACATCAAAATACAAGTAAAAATTTACAACGATCCATTTACAACGTGCACGAAACGTAAGCTTAATTTATATAATAAAATATATAAATACAGGGTGTCCCAGTACAGGGTGCCAACCCGAAACAGGCAGGTTCTACACCTCATTTCCAATCAAAAAATGTATAGCGACCCCATGTCTATCTGCCTTGGTTTTCGAGCTAGTCCGAAAAAACGATTTCGTTGAAGTTCAAGGTAGTACGTAGATGTTATTTACCATATCTCAGCAACCACTTATCGGAATCCAATAATTATAACCTTGTTGGAAAGGTATTTTAACTATCTATATCTGTATCTAAGAACACAAACATCGGCGACAACCCGTTTTCATGCTATAGCTGGTCAAACACAAGAAATTTCAACGGCCTCAAATATTTTTGTTATTTTGCAAGCCGAGAACTATAGAACTTTTATGTTTATCAGCTGTCGGTTTTTAAAAAAACTTATACAGATATAGATAGTTAAAATACCTTTCCAACAAGGTTATAATTATTGGATTCCGATAAGTGGTTGCTGAGATATGGTAAATAACATCTACGTACTACCTTGAACTTCAACGAAATCGTTTTTTCGGGCTAGCTCGAAAACCAAGGCAGATAGACATGAGGTGTAGAACCTGCCTGTTTCGGGTTGGCACCCTGTACTGGGACACCCTGTATAATAAAAAAAAATATAATAAACAAATTGAACGAAAGATTAAATTTTTTTTATATTTTCTTTTAATAATATTAATAACAATTGTCATATAAGCGAAAGAGAACTAAAAGCAATTTTAGAATGTTATGTTCTTTGTTAAGAATATTTACAAGCAGAAAGTTGAGATCGCAATTTCACAACAAATATTTATTTAATATTTTTTAAATATTTAATATTTAACAAATATTTTATTTAATTTATTAATTTGCTTTATTAGTTGAATAAAATAAAACAAAAACAAATTTTGAGCGTTCGAATGGACACAACAAAAGAGTGCAATCGTCAAAAATGGTTGGTTTCATGAGCGTAAAGATTCAAATGTAAACATCGTGTTATTGGTTGTGATAATATAATGTATTCAAATAGCAATGAATATTTGATAATTCATTATTGATAATTCATTTTCCCTTATGTTATTGGTTTTGAATTCGGATTATTTTCTAACATGTTTGATTTAAACATATATGTTTAAAACAATTGTGAGAAAGCGATACAAGATTTATTTAAATGGTATAGGTAATTGTATGAAAGAAATGGAGATATACATAGACATAGAGTCATAGAGTCATATCCAACTTGTATGAGCCTTTATGGTTGTAATTTGTTTTGTGTGTGTTGTTTTAAGAATGCAGCCCTACTATCGCTGCTTAACTAACAAAATGATATCGAGTATGTAGGTCATAGAGACATATCCAACTTGTATATGCCCTTATTTGTGTTTGTGTTGTTGCTGTGTTTTATTTACAACAATTCTTTTTTTTAACTATGCATGGAAATTAAGTTTTTTTATCAACCTGAATAATTTACGTTAATATGACAAAAATTAGTAACATTTAAAGATTCAAGATCCAAACCAAATTGGACCACGTGCTTATTGACAGTCGTCACGCGGACGACATACAGCAGGTATGGAGCTGTGGGGAGCCAAACGAGGATTATGATCAAAATCTTGTAAGAACTTTGTTCAGTTATCGTGTTAGTGCTACACGCCAAAAAGTCATTGCGAGTGGATTCAATTTGGAAAATCTCAAAAGCGACCAAGTACAGTACAAGGATAAATTGGTGAAGGTGAAGGGGATTTAACCTCTTCTTTGTAAGGATACCGACGGCGAGATTGTGGCGGATGAAGAAAGGGTCATCGCGAAATGGGCTGAATAAAGGATCTACTTACAGCAAGCAGTGCAAGGTGTAGAAATGAGGTAAACAAGCTTCCATACCGACACCACAACCACTAATTTCGGAACCATCATATGAGGAAACCAGAAAAGCTTTTCTGAAGCTCAAAAATGGAATGGCCGCAGGATCTGAAGGCGTACCTGGTGAACTCTTAAAATATGTTGGGGATGTATTGCGGAATGTTATACACGAGCTAATTGTGCATGTTTAAAACTACGAAGTTATACCAGGTGAGTGGAAGCGTGCTGTAATTGAATCAATATACAAGAAGGAGACAGGGTGGAGTGTCCCAACTATCGGGGGACTTTGTTGCTGAATCCAACATGAAAATTACTCTCTTATGTGTTGCATGGTTGGTTTGGATTGGGATCAATACGGTAGGCACTGACTGGTCGCTGACCCAGTGTTGCAACGGTTGAGTTCCTGATCAAGTGCTTACTTTACCTCCACGTGGTAACCAACGGTAACTGAATGATACAAATCCGTATCATTCAGGCTAAAATTGTAAGTGCGAATCCCATGCGGTTGGTCGTACGGCTAATTACCTACACCGTAAAAACAACAAATTATGAAACTAACAACAGTGCCTCGGACAGGACAGGAAAAACGGCAACGTCTCAGACAATGGAACAAGGACAATGATTTAAAACTGGCATCATGGAATGTGAGAACAATACTGCGCGCGGGCGGTTTAAAAACTTTGACTGATTGCTTAAAGAAAGCTAAACTGGACATAACAGCGGTCCAGGAAACACGGTGGCCTGGAAAGAATAACTTATGCAGTAAAGAATACAAATTCTACTATAGCGGTAGAAATAAAACAGGGTTATTCGGCACCGGGTTTATTGTAATGGGTAAAGCGAAAGAATCGGTCATCGGTTTCAACCCCATTGATGAAAGATTTTGTACATTACGAATAAAGGGAAAATTTTTTAATGTAACCTTTATCAACGTTCACGTCCCAACAGAAAACAAAGATACAGACACGAAGGATATGTTTTACGAAAAGCTCAATCGTATTTACAATCAGGCTCCTAGTCGTGACATTAAAATCGTGCTTGGCGATTTTTATGCACAGGTGGGTAGGGAAATTGTATATCGACCGGCAATTGGTCAACATAGCCTTCATACACGATTACGTAATTGCATGAAAATGGAGGCAGAGGAGACGGTAAAGTTGAAACCTGGCGTGGTCAGAAATGGTTGTTTCGATGACGAATGTAAAAGGGCTCATGAAGAAAAGAACCAAGCGCGTTTAAAATATCTTCAGCGCGCCACACGAACTGCCATGGATGACTACAAAACCAAAAGATCCATTGAACGCAAATTATTCCGAAACAAGAAAATGCGTCATGAGCAGGATATTTTGCGGGATATAGACACGCTGTCTAGCATGAATGACAGTAAAAATTTGTACAGGAGAATAAGATCTGTAACTCGCGGATTTATACAACAACCCCTTCTTTGTAAGGATACCAACGGTGAAATTTTGGCGGATGAAGAAAGAGCCATCGCGAGATGGGCTGAGTATTTTAAAGATCTACTTTGGAACGTTTGGAACTATGAGGTTATACCACAGGAGTGGAAGCTTGCTGTAAGTGTGCCAATACACAAGAAGGGAGACAGGATGGAGTGTTCCAACTATTGGGGAATATCTTTGCTGAATGCAACATATAAGGTACTCGCTTATGTGTTGCATAAGCGCCTATTACCATATGCGGAGGTACAAATAAGAGGGATCAAATCGGATGCATTTGAAACCATTGACGGAGTACGGCAAGGGGACCCTTTGGCTACATTGTTTTTCAATGTTATATTGGAAAAATGTATAAGGAGGACGACCATTAACACCAGCAGCACTATTTTTACGTCATCTGTTCAATTACTCGGCTATGCCGATGACATTGACGTGGTGGGTAGAAGTATGGGTGCCGTTAAAGAAGCGTTCTTACTGTTGGAACGTGAAGCTTCGGAAATGGTATTAAGGGTAAACGAGGAGAAAACCAAGTATATGATCGCACCAACGAACAGTAGGTTTTTGGCACAACATCAAAGCGTATCAATTTGTCAGAACAAATATGAAACGGCGGACAGGTTTAGCTACCTTGGAAGCAGCATAAACAGCGAAAACGATATACCGGAGGAAGTTCAATCCCGGATTGCTTCGGGAAACAAGACCTTTTACGGTTTGCGAAAGATGTTCTTCTCGAAGACATTGAGTAAAACATTGAAACTAAAGCTATATCAAACACTGATTCGACCAATTGTGACCTACGGTTTTGAAACGTGGTGAATGACACAGGCCACCGAACGGTGACTTGGAGGGTTCGAAAAGAAAATACTATGCATCATCTTTGGACCGACAAAAGAAAGGGGATGGTGGCGTAGGTGGTTCGATTTCGAGCTATATAAATTATATACCGAACCCGACATCATTCGGTTCATTAAGATTGGTCGCCTGAGGTGGTTTGGTCACGTGGTGCGAATGGATGGCGATCATATACCGCCAAAAATGCTGGACAGTAAGCCGGGCGGATCTAGGAGTGTAGGAAGACCGCGGGGTAGGTGGAAAGACGAAGTAGAAGTGGACCTTCGGGCCCTCGGCGTTTCCGGCTGGCGGACGTTGGCGGTAAATAGGTCCGGTTGGAGGAGGCTGTTAATGGACGCCAAAACCAATTGTAGGTTGTAGGCGCGCAGAAGTAAGTGTGTGTTGCATAAGCCTTTTATCATATATCGGAGTAAGTGATTGGTGAATGGATTCCTTATTGTTTGATCAACAACTGAACAAGTGTCGTCATACGACAGATAATGGAAAAATATAGGAAGTTGGAAAAATGTAGCCATCACCTGTTTGTTGATTTTATCAGAAAAAATGATATAACTGATGTAGTTCAATCCCGGATTGCTTCATGAAACAAGGGCTATTACGGTTTACGAAAGATGTTCTTCTCGGGCACATTGAGAAAACATTGAAAGTAAGGTTATATCAAACACCTATTTGAGCAATTCTCACCTACGGATCTTAAAGGCGGTACATTACACATGCCAACGAACTTGGGGGTACGAAAAGAAAATCCTGTGTCTCATGTTTGGGCCGACAAAGAAAAGGAACGGTGGTGTATGCGATATGATCTTGAATTATATATAGAATGTAAGACGGATCCGACGTTCGGTTTATCAAGGCTTGAAATCTTTTGGTCATGTGGTGCGTATGGATGGCGATCGTATACGGTCAAAAATGTTGGGCGGCAACCTGGGTAGATCAAGGAGCATTGGAAGGCCGCGGGGATGGAGTTAAAGAGAATCATGGCATTCCCTTCGGTTGAGGATATTTCGTCCGCAAACATTCTTGATTATACATCCGCGACTACATTTCGCTGCCCTTAACTCGTCTGATATCGCCGCAAAATTGTTCGATGTAATTTAATTGGCGAGTTTGTCGAGCATTTTTTTCCCTATTAGAACATATGGTCGTAATCAGTGGTTTGTGATCTATGAATATTAATATTATAAATATTGTATTTGGAATTGGGGAGGGTGCCAATGTGGGTGTATTGCTTCAGGCTGCACGTTAGGTGGGTAATTGGAATGTTGGGTAAAGGCGAGACGCGGTTGGTGAGGAAGATTTTATGGGAAATGGTGGAAAAAAATGTGGGATGGATAAGTGAGTGGAAAAAGAAAGTGGGGGAATTAGAAATGGAATGGAATTGGGAGTCAAGAGATATGGAGTATTGGAGGTTAAGAGCGGAGGTGTTAGTAAGGCGGGTGGAAGATGAGTGTGTAAAGGCGTTGAGAATTTAGGGAAGGAGACATAAGAACGAGGATTGGGTGTATCCGGAGTTACAATGGGGGCAGGAATATTTTAGGAGTAATTTGAAGTTTGAGGAGATGAGAATGATAATGCGGGTGAGGGGAGATGTAATGGGATTAAATGCAAAAGGATGGGGTAGTGAAGAAAAGTGGAGGTGCACGATGTGTAATATGGGTGTAAGGGAAACGGGGTGGCATTTTGTAGGGGAGTGTCCGGTTTTAGGAGGGGTGAGGTGGAAATGGTTGGGAGTAAGGATATTGTCAAGGAATGGAGTGAAGGAGTTGTTATCCGGAAAGGGGATAGGAGAAAATGGAGAGGTGTGGCGGTGGAAATTGGTGGCAGGGTTTTTGTTGGAAATGGAGAGGTACAGGGAGAGTTTGGTACGGGAGTATAACGGGTAGGGCAAGGCGGGAAAGGAAGAAAAAAAAACAGAGGGTGATGGGTAGAGGATATGTGGAAGGTACTCGGGGCTACGATCGGGTGATCAGGCCCTTACCTTTATTTGTTTATTTGATTTTGATTTATGTTATTGTGTGTATGTTTTGGGTTATTTTTTGTAATTTTTATTTTGGATTGTAATTAATTGGAAAAAAATAAATGAATTTATAAAAAAAAAAAAAAAAAAATATTATAAATGATCATCCTTTAACGGGGTATCGAAAATGTTTGAAAGCTAGGTATATCGCCAACAACTCTATATCAAAGTTTGAATACCTGTTTACAGTTTGCGATAATTTCCGTGAGAAGAATGAAATCGGTTCCCAGTGATCACGGTTCAATTAATGTAAAACGGCATCAATTGCTATTTGTGATGCGTTGGCCGTGATCCTATAAGTAATATTGGGCATAAGAAATTTTAGCAACGTAGCAGGGACTAGTTCCTCCTTAGCCTGTGTGAACAACCGATTCGGATCGGATGCATCGGACAATGTCAAATGTTTATTAGCTTTTAACATCCAAGTCGTCTGTGCCAAATGAGTGAGCTTTGCGAGTAATTCTGGTTCAAAACTTTAAATCTTTGAATGGTGTTAATAGATGTCGGCACGGGCATATTAATTATGGTTGCAGCGCGTTCCGGAGATGGCAATATTCCGTCCTGGGGAACCGGAGGAAATCCAAGTGTGATGTTCACTTGAACACGTTCAGCCTTATGTCATTCGAATATCGTTTCCCTCGTTATCTCAAGCATCTGTTTAAAGGGAATCCGTCCCATCTCACTCTCGGGGAAGAGTGAACGTGCGGTTACCCTCTTATTTATGCTCTCCAAAACCTACCATTTGTACATAATGTGCATAGTCGTTTCTTCATCCTCCAGACAGAGTCTACACAAATCATCTATAAGAATTTTCATCCCCACAATATGAGGCCTAAGTCTCCATATCCAGAAGCGATGGCCACCAATTTTCTGAGTTCCCCGCGTCATGGCAACAAAATCCCGATTGGTGTTTCCCACCCATCCTTTATATCTATCCTCCCACCTGTATTTCTCCCTATCTTCAGCTCAACCGGCATACGGTCAAACCATATATTCTCTCCCACCTTGACTTCCCACACCATATCGACTAACGCTCTGCTCCCCAACACCAATCCTATTACAGAACACCCTCTTTCACTTACGAACGTAAACTCCCTCCCCCATTTTATCACTTGCACATCCATTCATCCCCTAGCACGCCTTTCCAGCCAATTCTCTCCTCACATATTCAACACCCTACCCTTCGACACCCTATTAAAACCAACACGCACGTCCATACCTGATTCCTTACCATACATAATCCTCTGCTCTTCCCCTTTTCTACTATTAAAATCACCTATTATTATATAGTTACTCCCTTTCACTACCCGAATTACCCGCTCTAGACGTCTTAAATCCACTCCCCATTCACTGCCCCTCAAATAAACCGATACTACCACCAACTCACCCCACATTGCAGAAATTTTAACGATAACACTTCATTCCATCTGCACCACGTTCATATCAAATTTAGAATCCCTTCGTACTCCTATAACAAACCCTCCACACGGCCTTCCTCTGATTTCCTTTCTCTTCGCCCATTCTCACATTAAACCATATCCCTCAAATAACCCTTCATACTCCCGTACATCCGCCTCCTCCACAAAAGTTTCTATCATAAACACATCAATTCCCTCAATTATGCTCAAATTATCCCTATTACCACATACTATACATATGTCTCACCCCATATATAATTGTTGTACCTATAAAAATATAAACCGAAAATCACTGCCACCTGCAGATTTTTATAATTTTAGGAAAAAGTATTTGATTTGCAAAAGTTATAGCATTGAAATACACCAAAGACAGCATTGAATTCTATCGTAAATTAAGTTAACATTCTTTCAATATTTTACAATACGTTTATATGTATTGAAGGTATTAATAAATTTACTTCGAAGCCATCTATTTAAAATATTTATTTTATAAAGGTTTAAACATTTAACTAAAATATAATAAAAATAGTAGAAGCTAGAGTAAAAGCATTTCAATGAAGATTTTTCAAAAATCCCATTCAATTTCTGTATAGGCACACATATTTGTTCTACGTCGGTACACCATGCTATTACCAACAAAACCCCTTAAACGCCTTACGTTATACCCCCTAATCCTTAATTGTGCATCATTTTTTCTCGACTTACTATTATTTTTGGTATTTGTGTTTGTGTTATAAAGTATTGACAAATATTAAATGCAATAATTCAATAATACAAATTATACGCAAATTAGTGCAACTTGGACATTTGTTTGAAAACATATGAGTGATTTTTTCTTACTTCGTTTTAGGTGGCGTTTACACTTTCATTGTTTTTATGAATTCATCCGAAATCTGAATGAAAATTGAACAAAAAATGAATGATAAATGAATATTGAATTCAATTTCACCGCTGCGTTAAAAATGAATGAAAATAGAATTTGTTCTATTTTTCGTTCATCTAATCTGAATTTTTATGAAAATATATGAAATTTGGCATTTAATTGAATGTGTTAATGTACGTTTTTTCAGGAATGCGTACGCATTGTGCGGCGCAAATGTCAAATATAAAATGTATGTAGTTAAATGGAGGTGTTTTTTAACAAAAGAAAAAATGCGGTGAATAATTTTGCGTCGCACAATGCGGTGGACTTTGAAATTCTATCTTCTAAATTGCGTACGCAAAATTTATTATTTCATATAAAATTGTAAACAAAGCAAGAAAAGTGAAAAAAAAATGAAATACAATTGATTTTACTCATCGTGAAAGGAAATTATGTTATAATTATATAAAACAAATCATAAATTAACCTTTTTTAAATTGACTTTTGTTTATAAATATCATATATAAATTATAAACAAAAGATAAAAACAACAAAAACAAAACATAAACAATACTAAAAAAATATCTTGAAAAAACACCTTTGCGTCGCTTAAAAATTTATTTTGCGTCGCACAGTGCGTACGCATTCCTGAAAAACCGTACCTTTATGAATGGAAAAAGTAAAGTGTAAAATTTTGATGAACGCGTTTTCAATTTTCATTCATCAAAAACATGAAAGTGTAAACGCCAGCTTAGTGAAGTTTTTTTTATCTCATATGTTTGCTTTATTCTATAAAAATTTCATAAATTATTCCACATATTATATTATAATAACTTTACCACCCAAAAGCACTTAAGTGTATTCAATGTATCTAAGGTTCATCACCTGATTAAGTGATTCCGTTACGGGCTTACGGCAATAGAATTCCGAGGTTTTACGGGCGCTAAACCGATTCTGCCGTAGTAACGAAAAAAAAAAAAATTATTAGACCCTATGCTATATCCACAATATATGTCTCGCTCGGAAGTCACCTTGGCGTGGTGCGAAAGCTTAGGTTGCAATAAACCTATACTGATAGGGACACCCATGTCAGAAAGGCCTCGGGAAGCAATGGACAAAGAACTTCCAGCTTCCCAGACAGCGGACGCCCTCTGGGAGTATTAGCCTTACCATAGCAAGCTGTTATGGCTGACCACCCAATCCTCAGGTCAAATAGTATATGGACCAACAAAACAAAAAGTCGGAGAAAGTGATGAGTATCTTAACGCATCAAACGAAACAACGATACTTTACCAAGACCACTACATCCAAGACACGGCGTCTGATATTTCAGTTACCGAAGTGCTTGGAATTGATTCTGAGGGCTCTCAGTCAACGATTGAATGTTGAATCAGAAGTGACGTCAAGCGTACAAAGTCCTAGTGCGGAGCGCTCTCATATCTTCGCCGCCAATTCATATTTTTAAATGCGTTATAATAATATTCGAGGAGTACAATAGAGTGGGAGTACATGGGGTGGGAGTACACGGGGCGGTATACATACCCTTAAACCTCGGAACAAGGTTTTAGTTTAATTTTAAATTATTTCTAATATATATATATATATATACATTGTACACCAACACCAATCTAAAAGAAAAAGATAAAGTTTTTATGTTCGTTTGGGGAGCAAAAATCTGACAACTGAAAATCCAATCGAAAATCACATAATATTATATATACCTACAGAAAGAAAAATTATTTCGAATGCTTAAAATTATTTGATTATTATTTTTTTTGTTATATACGCGTAAGAAATACAACCAAATTGTGTAATGTTGAATTTTTTTCATCGATGTTCTAAAACGGTGTGGTGAAGTCCCATACAATTTGTTATTGTAACAATATTGTAATAAAAACAAGTTCTGAGCGACTTCACCACACCGTTCTAGAACATATATGAAATTAAAGTCACCATATGAAAAAAGGTAAATACATTTGAATATACAATGCATTTTTATACATATATTGTTTGGTATCTGAAATGATACATCCATGGGACGTTCTGAAAATATCTAATATAAATCCGCGTACAGAAAGAAATATTTTATCTGTTAAAGTGTTCATCTGGATTACGTTGATATATCGCCAATAGCTTCTCACAACACAATGTGTCCAATAAACAAGTTTTCGTGAAATAGTATTTTTTATACGCAGTTCATCATGTGAAATGTGTCCAAAATATTTTCTATTGATAATGTAATGATCTCAACAATATCATATACCTTTGCTCGATGAACGTTTATCGCTACACCATGTAATGTATTCTTATCATTTCAATGTATTTATAGTTGATTTTGGTATTCTAATTTCTATCATCAGATTTATACCTGTACCACCACGTTTAAATTCACCTACCCATAAAACACATGCTTTCATATGATGTCAATAATCATGAACTATCCAAAATTATGATTAATCGCATATTTTTATTAGTTTCAGCAACAACTCAACTCAACGAAAAAATAATGAATTGAAATGTGACTGATTGAATTGCTACAGTAAACATCTAATTGATCGTCTTGAAAATTGCCAATATACATTTCAACTTTTTGTTGTTTCCGCGATGAGAACCTACAAATCGATATCGTTCCGTAACTTAACGGGCCCCCCTCGTATAACGTATCGTGAATCATCTATGGCATACAATGATACAATAATAGCAATGGTATATACTATGGTAGGATATACTATATATACAGTACCTCAACTTATGTAGTATGGTATGGTCGTTTAAGTAGTGCTTTTTATGAAATGCCGACGGCAGACGACGGCAAATGTCAAATTGAAAATACATGCATTTCAATGTAGGTACTTTTTATGAATATTTGACGGGGGGCATGTCGACGGCTGACGGCGGACATTGATATTTTTTCTTCTATTGCCGTCGGCTGACGTCGTCCAAACTTCATTTTTCATTTTATTTACATTTTATTTAATTTTTATGATTTAATTTCATAATAATAAAATATCCAGTTAATTTACAAACTAATAAAAAATGGAATTATTTAACAGCAATTGGTATGTATTATTAAATTTCGTATGTATTATCCAGGCAAAATAAATTTCAGAAAAGGCACAATTTTTTTATATATCACATATGTGATATATATCATATATTCATAGAAATCGAGGCTTTAGAGACCTATTTAGAGAGTAGTATGGTCGTTTAAAGAGCTATTTAGAGAAAACATTATAGTGAGCGACGAGGCAATCCACAAATATCTAAAGAAATTGGGATATAAGGGCCGCGGGAAAGTAAAAAAATAACTACTTACTCAGCGACCATACAAATTACGTTTACGCTCGCTAGAAAATACAAATTATATTATTTATTATTGGAGTATCTGCGGTTTGTATCTGAAGGGCGTCAATGGTCTTAGAATCCCTTCGTACTCCTATAACAAACCCTCCACACGGCCTTCCTCTGATTTCCTTTCTCTTCGCCCATTCTCACATTAAACCATATCCCTCAAATAACCCTTCATACTCCCGTACATCCGCCTCCTCCACAAAAGTTTCTATCATAAACACATCAATTCCCTCAATTATGCTCAAATTATCCCTATTACCACATACTATACATATGTCTCACCCCATATATAATTGTTGTACCTATAAAAATATAAACCGAAAATCACTGCCACCTGCAGATTTTTATAATTTTAGGAAAAAGTATTTGATTTGCAAAAGTTATAGCATTGAAATACACCAAAGACAGCATTGAATTCTATCGTAAATTAAGTTAACATTCTTTCAATATTTTACAATACGTTTATATGTATTGAAGGTATTAATAAATTTACTTCGAAGCCATCTATTTAAAATATTTATTTTATAAAGGTTTAAACATTTAACTAAAATATAATAAAAATAGTAGAAGCTAGAGTAAAAGCATTTCAATGAAGATTTTTCAAAAATCCCATTCAATTTCTGTATAGGCACACATATTTGTTCTACGTCGGTACACCATGCTATTACCAACAAAACCCCTTAAACGCCTTACGTTATACCCCCTAATCCTTAATTGTGCATCATTTTTTCTCGACTTACTATTATTTTTGGTATTTGTGTTTGTGTTATAAAGTATTGACAAATATTAAATGCAATAATTCAATAATACAAATTATACGCAAATTAGTGCAACTTGGACATTTGTTTGAAAACATATGAGTGATTTTTTCTTACTTCGTTTTAGGTGGCGTTTACACTTTCATTGTTTTTATGAATTCATCCGAAATCTGAATGAAAATTGAACAAAAAATGAATGATAAATGAATATTGAATTCAATTTCACCGCTGCGTTAAAAATGAATGAAAATAGAATTTGTTCTATTTTTCGTTCATCTAATCTGAATTTTTATGAAAATATATGAAATTTGGCATTTAATTGAATGTGTTAATGTACGTTTTTTCAGGAATGCGTACGCATTGTGCGGCGCAAATGTCAAATATAAAATGTATGTAGTTAAATGGAGGTGTTTTTTAACAAAAGAAAAAATGCGGTGAATAATTTTGCGTCGCACAATGCGGTGGACTTTGAAATTCTATCTTCTAAATTGCGTACGCAAAATTTATTATTTCATATAAAATTGTAAACAAAGCAAGAAAAGTGAAAAAAAAATGAAATACAATTGATTTTACTCATCGTGAAAGGAAATTATGTTATAATTATATAAAACAAATCATAAATTAACCTTTTTTAAATTGACTTTTGTTTATAAATATCATATATAAATTATAAACAAAAGATAAAAACAACAAAAACAAAACATAAACAATACTAAAAAAATATCTTGAAAAAACACCTTTGCGTCGCTTAAAAATTTATTTTGCGTCGCACAGTGCGTACGCATTCCTGAAAAACCGTACCTTTATGAATGGAAAAAGTAAAGTGTAAAATTTTGATGAACGCGTTTTCAATTTTCATTCATCAAAAACATGAAAGTGTAAACGCCAGCTTAGTGAAGTTTTTTTTATCTCATATGTTTGCTTTATTCTATAAAAATTTCATAAATTATTCCACATATTATATTATAATAACTTTACCACCCAAAAGCACTTAAGTGTATTCAATGTATCTAAGGTTCATCACCTGATTAAGTGATTCCGTTACGGGCTTACGGCAATAGAATTCCGAGGTTTTACGGGCGCTAAACCGATTCTGCCGTAGTAACGAACAAAAAAAAATTATTAGACCCTATGCTATATCCACAATATATGTCTCGCTCGGAAGTCACCTTGGCGTGGTGCGAAAGCTTAGGTTGCAATAAACCTATACTGATAGGGACACCCATGTCAGAAAGGCCTCGGGAAGCAATGGACAAAGAACTTCCAGCTTCCCAGACAGTGGACGCCCTCTGGGAGTATTAGCCTTACCATAGCAAGCTGTTATGGCTGACCACCCAATCCTCAGGTCAAATAGTATATGGACCAACAAAACAAAAAGTCGGAGAAAGTGATGAGTATCTTAACGCATCAAACGAAACAACGATACTTTACCAAGACCACTACATCCAAGACACGGCGTCTGATATTTCAGTTACCGAAGTGCTTGGAATTGATTCTGGGGGCTCTCAGTCAACGATTGAATGTTGAATCAGAAGTGACGTCAAGCGTACAAAGTCCTAGTGCGGAGCGCTCTCATATCTTCGCCGCCAATTCATATTTTTAAATGCGTTATAATAATATTCGAGGAGTACAATAGAGTGGGAGTACATGGGGTGGGAGTACACGGGGCGGTATACATACCCTTAAACCTCGGAACAAGGTTTTAGTTTAATTTTAAATTATTTCTAATATATATATATATATATACATTGTACACCAACACCAATCTAAAAGAAAAAGATAAAGTTTTTATGTTCGTTTGGGGAGCAAAAATCTGACAACTGAAAATCCAATCGAAAATCACATAATATTATATATACCTACAGAAAGAAAAATTATTTCGAATGCTTAAAATTATTTGATTATTATTTTTTTTGTTATATACGCGTAAGAAATACAACCAAATTGTGTAATGTTGAATTTTTTTCATCGATGTTCTAAAACGGTGTGGTGAAGTCCCATACAATTTGTTATTGTAACAATATTGTAATAAAAACAAGTTCTGAGCGACTTCACCACACCGTTCTAGAACATATATGAAATTAAAGTCACCATATGAAAAAAGGTAAATACATTTGAATATACAATGCATTTTTATACATATATTGTTTGGTATCTGAAATGATACATCCATGGGACGTTCTGAAAATATCTAATATAAATCCGTGTACAGAAAGAAATATTTTATCTGTTAAAGTGTTCATCTGGATTACGTTGATATATCGCCAATAGCTTCTCACAACACAATGTGTCCAATAAACAAGTTTTCGTGAAATAGTATTTTTTATACGCAGTTCATCATGTGAAATGTGTCCAAAATATTTTCTATTGATAATGTAATGATCTCAACAATATCATATACCTTTGCTCGATGAACGTTTATCGCTACACCATGTAATGTATTCTTATCATTTCAATGTATTTATAGTTGATTTTGGTATTCTAATTTCTATCATCAGATTTATACCTGTACCACCACGTTTAAATTCACCTACCCATAAAACACATGCTTTCATATGATGTCAATAATCATGAACTATCCAAAATTATGATTAATCGCATATTTTTATTAGTTTCAGCAACAACTCAACTCAACGAAAAAATAATGAATTGAAATGTGACTGATTGAATTGCTACAGTAAACATCTAATTGATCGTCTTGAAAATTGCCAATATACATTTCAACTTTTTGTTGTTTCCGCGATGAGAACCTACAAATCGATATCGTTCCGTAACTTAACGGGCCCCCCTCGTATAACGTATCGTGAATCATCTATGGCATACAATGATACAATAATAGCAATGGTATATACTATGGTAGGATATACTATATATACAGTACCTCAACTTATGTAGTATGGTATGGTCGTTTAAGTAGTGCTTTTTATGAAATGCCGACGGCAGACGACGGCAAATGTCAAATTGAAAATACATGCATTTCAATGTAGGTACTTTTTATGAATATTTGACGGGGGGCATGTCGACGGCTGACGGCGGACATTGATATTTTTTCTTCTATTGCCGTCGGCTGACGTCGTCCAAACTTCATTTTTCATTTTATTTACATTTTATTTAATTTTTATGATTTAATTTCATAATAATAAAATATCCAGTTAATTTACAAACTAATAAAAAATGGAATTATTTAACAGCAATTGGTATGTATTATTAAATTTCGTATGTATTATCCAGGCAAAATAAATTTCAGAAAAGGCACAATTTTTTTATATATCACATATGTGATATATATCATATATTCATAGAAATCGAGGCTTTAGAGACCTATTTAGAGAGTAGTATGGTCGTTTAAAGAGCTATTTAGAAAAAACATTATAGTGAGCGACGAGGCAATCCACAAATATCTAAAGAAATTGGGATATAAGGGCCGCGGGAAAGTAAAAAAATAACTACTTACTCAGCGACCATACAAATTACGTTTACGCTCGCTAGAAAATACAAATTATATTATTTATTATTGGAGTATCTGCGGTTTGTATCTGAAGGGCGTCAATGGTCTTAGAATCCCTTCGTACTCCTATAACAAACCCTCCACACGGCCTTCCTCTGATTTCCTTTCTCTTCGCCCATTCTCACATTAAACCATATCCCTCAAAGAACCCTTCATACTCCCGTACATCCGCCTCCTCCACAAAAGTTTCTATCATAAACACATCAATTCCCTCAATTATGCTCAAATTATCCCTATTACCACATACTATACATATGTCTCACCCCATATATAATTGTTGTACCTATAAAAATATAAACCGAAAATCACTGCCACCTGCAGATTTTTATAATTTTAGGAAAAAGTATTTGATTTGCAAAAGTTATAGCATTGAAATACACCAAAGACAGCATTGAATTCTATCGTAAATTAAGTTAACATTCTTTCAATATTTTACAATACGTTTATATGTATTGAAGGTATTAATAAATTTACTTCGAAGCCATCTATTTAAAATATTTATTTTATAAAGGTTTAAACATTTAACTAAAATATAATAAAAATAGTAGAAGCTAGAGTAAAAGCATTTCAATGAAGATTTTTCAAAAATCCCATTCAATTTCTGTATAGGCACACATATTTGTTCTACGTCGGTACACCATGCTATTACCAACAAAACCCCTTAAACGCCTTACGTTATACCCCCTAATCCTTAATTGTGCATCATTTTTTCTCGACTTACTATTATTTTTGGTATTTGTGTTTGTGTTATAAAGTATTGACAAATATTAAATGCAATAATTCAATAATACAAATTATACGCAAATTAGTGCAACTTGGACATTTGTTTGAAAACATATGAGTGATTTTTTCTTACTTCGTTTTAGGTGGCGTTTACACTTTCATTGTTTTTATGAATTCATCCGAAATCTGAATGAAAATTGAACAAAAAATGAATGATAAATGAATATTGAATTCAATTTCACCGCTGCGTTAAAAATGAATGAAAATAGAATTTGTTCTATTTTTCGTTCATCTAATCTGAATTTTTATGAAAATATATGAAATTTGGCATTTAATTGAATGTGTTAATGTACGTTTTTTCAGGAATGCGTACGCATTGTGCGGTGCAAATGTCAAATATAAAATGTATGTAGTTAAATGGAGGTGTTTTTTAACAAAAGAAAAAATGCGGTGAATAATTTTGCGTCGCACAATGCGGTGGACTTTGAAATTCTATCTTCTAAATTGCGTACGCAAAATTTATTATTTCATATAAAATTGTAAACAAAGCAAGAAAAGTGAAAAAAAAATGAAATACAATTGATTTTACTCATCGTGAAAGGAAATTATGTTATAATTATATAAAACAAATCATAAATTAACCTTTTTTAAATTGACTTTTGTTTATAAATATCATATATAAATTATAAACAAAAGATAAAAACAACAAAAACAAAACATAAACAATACTAAAAAAATATCTTGAAAAAACACCTTTGCGTCGCTTAAAAATTTATTTTGCGTCGCACAGTGCGTACGCATTCCTGAAAAACCGTACCTTTATGAATGGAAAAAGTAAAGTGTAAAATTTTGATGAACGCGTTTTCAATTTTCATTCATCAAAAACATGAAAGTGTAAACGCCAGCTTAGTGAAGTTTTTTTTATCTCATATGTTTGCTTTATTCTATAAAAATTTCATAAATTATTCCACATATTATATTATAATAACTTTACCACCCAAAAGCACTTAAGTGTATTCAATGTATCTAAGGTTCATCACCTGATTAAGTGATTCCGTTACGGGCTTACGGCAATAGAATTCCGAGGTTTTACGGGCGCTAAACCGATTCTGCCGTAGTAACGAACAAAAAAAAATTATTAGACCCTATGCTATATCCACAATATATGTCTCGCTCGGAAGTCACCTTGGCGTGGTGCGAAAGCTTAGGTTGCAATAAACCTATACTGATAGGGACACCCATGTCAGAAAGGCCTCGGGAAGCAATGGACAAAGAACTTCCAGCTTCCCAGACAGTGGACGCCCTCTGGGAGTATTAGCCTTACCATAGCAAGCTGTTATGGCTGACCACCCAATCCTCAGGTCAAATAGTATATGGACCAACAAAACAAAAAGTCGGAGAAAGTGATGAGTATCTTAACGCATCAAACGAAACAACGATACTTTACCAAGACCACTACATCCAAGACACGGCGTCTGATATTTCAGTTACCGATGTGCTTGGAATTGATTCTGGGGGCTCTCAGTCAACGATTGAATGTTGAATCAGAAGTGACGTCAAGCGTACAAAGTCCTAGTGCGGAGCGCTCTCATATCTTCGCCGCCAATTCATATTTTTAAATGCGTTATAATAATATTCGAGGAGTACAATAGAGTGGGAGTACATGGGGTGGGAGTACACGGGGCGGTATACATACCCTTAAACCTCGGAACAAGGTTTTAGTTTAATTTTAAATTATTTCTAATATATATATATATATATACATTGTACACCAACACCAATCTAAAAGAAAAAGATAAAGTTTTTATGTTCGTTTGGGGAGCAAAAATCTGACAACTGAAAATCCAATCGAAAATCACATAATATTATATATACCTACAGAAAGAAAAATTATTTCGAATGCTTAAAATTATTTGATTATTATTTTTTTTGTTATATACGCGTAAGAAATACAACCAAATTGTGTAATGTTGAATTTTTTTCATCGATGTTCTAAAACGGTGTGGTGAAGTCCCATACAATTTGTTATTGTAACAATATTGTAATAAAAACAAGTTCTGAGCGACTTCACCACACCGTTCTAGAACATATATGAAATTAAAGTCACCATATGAAAAAAGGTAAATACATTTGAATATACAATGCATTTTTATACATATATTGTTTGGTATCTGAAATGATACATCCATGGGACGTTCTGAAAATATCTAATATAAATCCGTGTACAGAAAGAAATATTTTATCTGTTAAAGTGTTCATCTGGATTACGTTGATATATCGCCAATAGCTTCTCACAACACAATGTGTCCAATAAACAAGTTTTCGTGAAATAGTATTTTTTATACGCAGTTCATCATGTGAAATGTGTCCAAAATATTTTCTATTGATAATGTAATGATCTCAACAATATCATATACCTTTGCTCGATGAACGTTTATCGCTACACCATGTAATGTATTCTTATCATTTCAATGTATTTATAGTTGATTTTGGTATTCTAATTTCTATCATCAGATTTATACCTGTACCACCACGTTTAAATTCACCTACCCATAAAACACATGCTTTCATATGATGTCAATAATCATGAACTATCCAAAATTATGATTAATCGCATATTTTTATTAGTTTCAGCAACAACTCAACTCAACGAAAAAATAATGAATTGAAACGTGACTGATTGAATTGCTACAGTAAACATCTAATTGATCGTCTTGAAAATTGCCAATATACATTTCAACTTTTTGTTGTTTCCGCGATGAGAACCTACAAATCGATATCGTTCCGTAACTTAACGGGCCCCCCTCGTATAACGTATCGTGAATCATCTATGGCATACAATGATACAATAATAGCAATGGTATATACTATGGTAGGATATACTATATATACAGTACCTCAACTTATGTAGTATGGTATGGTCGTTTAAGTAGTGCTTTTTATGAAATGCCGACGGCAGACGACGGCAAATGTCAAATTGAAAATACATGCATTTCAATGTAGGTACTTTTTATGAATATTTGACGGGGGGCATGTCGACGGCTGACGGCGGACATTGATATTTTTTCTTCTATTGCCGTCGGCTGACGTCGTCCAAACTTCATTTTTCATTTTATTTACATTTTATTTAATTTTTATGATTTAATTTCATAATAATAAAATATCCAGTTAATTTACAAACTAATAAAAAATGGAATTATTTAACAGCAATTGGTATGTATTATTAAATTTCGTATGTATTATCCAGGCAAAATAAATTTCAGAAAAGGCACAATTTTTTTATATATCACATATGTGATATATATCATATATTCATAGAAATCGAGGCTTTAGAGACCTATTTAGAGAGTAGTATGGTCGTTTAAAGAGCTATTTAGAAAAAACATTATAGTGAGCGACGAGGCAATCCACAAATATCTAAAGAAATTGGGATATAAGGGCCGCGGGAAAGTAAAAAAATAACTACTTACTCAGCGACCATACAAATTACGTTTACGCTCGCTAGAAAATACAAATTATATTATTTATTATTGGAGTATCTGCGGTTTGTATCTGAAGGGCGTCAATGGTCTTAGAATCCCTTCGTACTCCTATAACAAACCCTCCACACGGCCTTCCTCTGATTTCCTTTCTCTTCGCCCATTCTCACATTAAACCATATCCCTCAAATAACCCTTCATACTCCCGTACATCCGCCTCCTCCACAAAAGTTTCTATCATAAACACATCAATTCCCTCAATTATGCTCAAATTATCCCTATTACCACATACTATACATATGTCTCACCCCATATATAATTGTTGTACCTATAAAAATATAAACCGAAAATCACTGCCACCTGCAGATTTTTATAATTTTAGGAAAAAGTATTTGATTTGCAAAAGTTATAGCATTGAAATACACCAAAGACAGCATTGAATTCTATCGTAAATTAAGTTAACATTCTTTCAATATTTTACAATACGTTTATATGTATTGAAGGTATTAATAAATTTACTTCGAAGCCATCTATTTAAAATATTTATTTTATAAAGGTTTAAACATTTAACTAAAATATAATAAAAATAGTAGAAGCTAGAGTAAAAGCATTTCAATGAAGATTTTTCAAAAATCCCATTCAATTTCTGTATAGGCACACATATTTGTTCTACGTCGGTACACCATGCTATTACCAACAAAACCCCTTAAACGCCTTACGTTATACCCCCTAATCCTTAATTGTGCATCATTTTTTCTCGACTTACTATTATTTTTGGTATTTGTGTTTGTGTTATAAAGTATTGACAAATATTAAATGCAATAATTCAATAATACAAATTATACGCAAATTAGTGCAACTTGGACATTTGTTTGAAAACATATGAGTGATTTTTTCTTACTTCGTTTTAGGTGGCGTTTACACTTTCATTGTTTTTATGAATTCATCCGAAATCTGAATGAAAATTGAACAAAAAATGAATGATAAATGAATATTGAATTCAATTTCACCGCTGCGTTAAAAATGAATGAAAATAGAATTTGTTCTATTTTTCGTTCATCTAATCTGAATTTTTATGAAAATATATGAAATTTGGCATTTAATTGAATGTGTTAATGTACGTTTTTTCAGGAATGCGTACGCATTGTGCGGCGCAAATGTCAAATATAAAATGTATGTAGTTAAATGGAGGTGTTTTTTAACAAAAGAAAAAATGCGGTGAATAATTTTGCGTCGCACAATGCGGTGGACTTTGAAATTCTATCTTCTAAATTGCGTACGCAAAATTTATTATTTCATATAAAATTGTAAACAAAGCAAGAAAAGTGAAAAAAAAATGAAATACAATTGATTTTACTCATCGTGAAAGGAAATTATGTTATAATTATATAAAACAAATCATAAATTAACCTTTTTTAAATTGACTTTTGTTTATAAATATCATATATAAATTATAAACAAAAGATAAAAACAACAAAAACAAAACATAAACAATACTAAAAAAATATCTTGAAAAAACACCTTTGCGTCGCTTAAAAATTTATTTTGCGTCGCACAGTGCGTACGCATTCCTGAAAAACCGTACCTTTATGAATGGAAAAAGTAAAGTGTAAAATTTTGATGAACGCGTTTTCAATTTTCATTCATCAAAAACATGAAAGTGTAAACGCCAGCTTAGTGAAGTTTTTTTTATCTCATATGTTTGCTTTATTCTATAAAAATTTCATAAATTATTCCACATATTATATTATAATAACTTTACCACCCAAAAGCACTTAAGTGTATTCAATGTATCTAAGGTTCATCACCTGATTAAGTGATTCCGTTACGGGCTTACGGCAATAGAATTCCGAGGTTTTACGGGCGCTAAACCGATTCTGCCGTAGTAACGAACAAAAAAAAATTATTAGACCCTATGCTATATCCACAATATATGTCTCGCTCGGAAGTCACCTTGGCGTGGTGCGAAAGCTTAGGTTGCAATAAACCTATACTGATAGGGACACCCATGTCAGAAAGGCCTCGGGAAGCAATGGACAAAGAACTTCCAGCTTCCCAGACAGTGGACGCCCTCTGGGAGTATTAGCCTTACCATAGCAAGCTGTTATGGCTGACCACCCAATCCTCAGGTCAAATAGTATATGGACCAACAAAACAAAAAGTCGGAGAAAGTGATGAGTATCTTAACGCATCAAACGAAACAACGATACTTTACCAAGACCACTACATCCAAGACACGGCGTCTGATATTTCAGTTACCGAAGTGCTTGGAATTGATTCTGGGGGCTCTCAGTCAACGATTGAATGTTGAATCAGAAGTGACGTCAAGCGTACAAAGTCCTAGTGCGGAGCGCTCTCATATCTTCGCCGCCAATTCATATTTTTAAATGCGTTATAATAATATTCGAGGAGTACAATAGAGTGGGAGTACATGGGGTGGGAGTACACGGGGCGGTATACATACCCTTAAACCTCGGAACAAGGTTTTAGTTTAATTTTAAATTATTTCTAATATATATATATATATATACATTGTACACCAACACCAATCTAAAAGAAAAAGATAAAGTTTTTATGTTCGTTTGGGGAGCAAAAATCTGACAACTGAAAATCCAATCGAAAATCACATAATATTATATATACCTACAGAAAGAAAAATTATTTCGAATGCTTAAAATTATTTGATTATTATTTTTTTTGTTATATACGCGTAAGAAATACAACCAAATTGTGTAATGTTGAATTTTTTTCATCGATGTTCTAAAACGGTGTGGTGAAGTCCCATACAATTTGTTATTGTAACAATATTGTAATAAAAACAAGTTCTGAGCGACTTCACCACACCGTTCTAGAACATATATGAAATTAAAGTCACCATATGAAAAAAGGTAAATACATTTGAATATACAATGCATTTTTATACATATATTGTTTGGTATCTGAAATGATACATCCATGGGACGTTCTGAAAATATCTAATATAAATCCGTGTACAGAAAGAAATATTTTATCTGTTAAAGTGTTCATCTGGATTACGTTGATATATCGCCAATAGCTTCTCACAACACAATGTGTCCAATAAACAAGTTTTCGTGAAATAGTATTTTTTATACGCAGTTCATCATGTGAAATGTGTCCAAAATATTTTCTATTGATAATGTAATGATCTCAACAATATCATATACCTTTGCTCGATGAACGTTTATCGCTACACCATGTAATGTATTCTTATCATTTCAATGTATTTATAGTTGATTTTGGTATTCTAATTTCTATCATCAGATTTATACCTGTACCACCACGTTTAAATTCACCTACCCATAAAACACATGCTTTCATATGATGTCAATAATCATGAACTATCCAAAATTATGATTAATCGCATATTTTTATTAGTTTCAGCAACAACTCAACTCAACGAAAAAATAATGAATTGAAATGTGACTGATTGAATTGCTACAGTAAACATCTAATTGATCGTCTTGAAAATTGCCAATATACATTTCAACTTTTTGTTGTTTCCGCGATGAGAACCTACAAATCGATATCGTTCCGTAACTTAACGGGCCCCCCTCGTATAACGTATCGTGAATCATCTATGGCATACAATGATACAATAATAGCAATGGTATATACTATGGTAGGATATACTATATATACAGTACCTCAACTTATGTAGTATGGTATGGTCGTTTAAGTAGTGCTTTTTATGAAATGCCGACGGCAGACGACGGCAAATGTCAAATTGAAAATACATGCATTTCAATGTAGGTACTTTTTATGAATATTTGACGGCGGGCATGTCGACGGCTGACGGCGGACATTGATATTTTTTCTTCTATTGCCGTCGGCTGACGTCGTCCAAACTTCATTTTTCATTTTATTTACATTTTATTTAATTTTTATGATTTAATTTCATAATAATAAAATATCCAGTTAATTTACAAACTAATAAAAAATGGAATTATTTAACAGCAATTGGTATGTATTATTAAATTTCGTATGTATTATCCAGGCAAAATAAATTTCAGAAAAGGCACAATTTTTTTATATATCACATATATCACATATGTGATATATATCATATATTCATAGAAATCGAGGCTTTAGAGACCTATTTAGAGAGTAGTATGGTCGTTTAAAGAGCTATTTAGAGAAAACATTATAGTGAGCGACGAGGCAATCCACAAATATCTAAAGAAATTGGGATATAAGGGCCGCGGGAAAGTAAAAAAATAACTACTTACTCAGCGACCATACAAATTACGTTTACGCTCGCTAGAAAATACAAATTATATTATTTATTATTGGAGTATCTGCGGTTTGTATCTGAAGGGCGTCAATGGTCTTAGAAAAAATCAATGGAAGCATGAGAGGCGCGACATGTGAAATCTACAATAAAATTTGGATGTTCACTTATAATTTGGGTTGTATGATAACAGAAGGGGTAGGAATCACGCGGAAAATTGAAGGACGCATGACCGCTACAGCTTATATAAATATTTTTGAAATGAAATTTTTTGGGACATGCAAAAATGGGAGCAAAACCGTTAAAAATGCTGTTTTCCAAAAAGACAATGACCCGTAGCACACGGCTAAAATATCAAAGTAATGGTTCGAAAACCAAGTTACTTGATTGAACGCCACAGTATCCAGACCTAAACCCGATCGAACACCTTTGGGATGAGTTAAAACGTGGTTTGGGACCATATAATATCGATTGTCGAAACATGAATGAGTTATGGCAACGTATAAAAGATCAATGGGGTGCAATAACTTTGAAGAAATGTAAAACCCGCATAGAACGCATTCCACGACATATTCAAGTCGTTATAAAATCCAAGGGTGGCTATATAAAAAATTAAAATATCGAAAAGCTGCTAAAAAATTGAAGTCAACTAATTGATCAAATGCATACTATGCGTAAAAACACAAAATTCGCATGAAGTATAAATTAATTACTTTTTTTTATATTTCTGAAAATTAGTCTATCAATTAATAAAACCGAAAAAAATGAAAACAACCGAAAATGAAATTGTGTCTACTTTTAATTGTCTAAGCAAAAATTAAAATATAACATTTGTTCAAAAAGTTGAGTTGAGATTTGTTCAAACTGTATATATAATGTTGAAAAAAAATACAGATGAAAAATTATAGGCTCTTTTGATTTTTCGGTACGTATATCTATAGTATACAATATAATTATTTATTAAGAGTTATTTATACAAATTATGTTATGAGCTTTTGATATTTAATCCTAAATATATGTAAAATGGACAACAGTTTATTTCTATTATTTGTGGAACAAAATCTATGAAAGGTACATAAATTGTTTTAATTTTTAAGATTTTTCTATATATATTATAGAAATATTTTCTGAAAAATTTTCGCCAAAACTTTGTGTATTTTCCGATTTTACGGGTTAACGATTTTAATGAAATTTTCGAAATATCATTTTTTTTCTTTTTTTGTTTGTTTATTTTCGAATCATTGCATTGAATGGAATTAAAATGATTAAAGGTTGTTATTATAAAAAAAATGAAACCAAATATATTTTTGTGATTTACAAAATTAAAAAAATGTAATTGTTTGACTTTAATAGTGAATATGATTCACAAAATGTATAAACAAATATTTTTTTTTCAAAACAAAACAAAAAAAAATCAAAAAATCTTTTATTTTATTTTTTATTTTGAAAAAGTTTATCAAAAACACAACCACAATATTTATTTTTTTTATGAAAAACATGTACCTAATTTTTATTTTTGTTAATAAAATTAATTAATTATTAATATTGTTGCAATTAAAGTTTATAGGATATGACAAATATATCTAAACTAAATATTGCAAGAAGTAGCGGAGTTTTCTATATGTGGATGCAAATAGCTTTTAAATCTGCAGTTTTAAAATAGGAAATTATGGATAAAAAAAAAATATTAATTATTGAAACTTTGCTACGACATTAGCAAAGACATTAATTGATATTATTATATAAAAATATTATTAAATATATGTTTAATTATTCCCACACCGATTCAATTAGATCACCAAAAATTGACGAAGCTTCATAAAAACCGGTTTGGCCTCTTAAGCACGCACTTTGTAGTATATAATAATATAATTATAATGATCGTGGAAACAAAATTCAAAGATACTTTTTTATCACTTTGCTCCACAAAATGGCATCTTTATTGTGAAAAATCAAATCAAAATGATTTGGATTGCTTCCGATCGTCTGTGTTAACTTTTTCTGGAGAAACTGCCTAACCGATTTGGCTGAAATTTTCAACGTAAGCTATTTTTATGTAGAAGTGGTTAATTGCAAAGATGGCGTATGTCACTCGCTCGAATGTAAGTTTTCGGAATTTTTTGTTTCTCATCTATATCAATGAGTTTTGAAGAGGTTATAAGAGATATCTCGTTCTGTTTCTAACCAATTGACTAGAAATTTAAGATCCGGAGGTTTGATGAAAAATGAAAAAACTTTTATATCGGGGAAATTTTTCTAAATCCATCCCATCCAGACGCTGAACAAATGCAAAGATTTTATGGGAAATGGTGACGTGTGTCATTTTGTTGGCGAATGTCCGAATTTGGCGAGGATGAGGGTGAAGTGGTTTGGTTGAATGTGCTATCGAGAGCCATTGTTCTAAATCTAGTTCATGTAATTTTGATTTTGTTTTTTTTTCTTTTGGATTTTGGGGTTTTATTGTTTAATTTTTTTTTTGTTTTTTGTTTTGGTAATAGAATGAGTAAATATAAATATAAATGTAAATGAAAAATGTATGTAATATGTAATGTAAAAATGTAAATGTAAATAAAAAATTTTATTGATTGGTCCCCTTACGGCGTTCTTGGGAATCAATTTGAATATATTATTGTGGCATATTAAAATTTTATGAGGAGTTGATTGGTGAAAATTTTGAACTCTAACCCCCTGGCCACATACGTAAACGTGCTTCCTGTTACAGGTGTTAGCCTGGCAGCGTTTTTTATTTATATACATATATTTTTTTATTTTTTTTTGTGTTTATTTTTTATTCACCTATAATATGAATACGATATTCATTCAAATATTGTGTATACACATTTTCATTCAGTATGTATTAAATATACTGACGTCTGGATGGATTTTTTATTTTAGTAATGAAAACATACTGTTTCAGTTAAGTTAACATAGATTGTAAATATTTCGTGATTTTTTTATTAAATAAATATTGAAATTATTTTTTTTATACATTATTTATTGTTTATTTTCATAAAATTAAAAATCAAAAGTGTTTGTTGACCATATAATATAAAAAAATATACAAATAAGAAATGTTATCTGTTAAAAAATATATGAATTTGTTTTCTCCATATCAGAGATTTTCGTTAGGAATTTAATGAATTTTCCTTATTAAAAATAAACTGTAAGATTTTTGTAAATTATTATACTATATTTATTGCAATGAAATCAACGGCAAGTTAAAAAATATTTTTTTTAAAATTAAAAAATATTTTTTTTAAAATTAAAAAATATAAATAAAGACAAAACAATTCCTTGTGAAACACAATTAATATAAAAAATGTTTCTTTATAATTATAATTTCAAAAATCACATTACCATATTTAAATAAATATACAAAGTTAAACCATATTTATTTTTAAAATTTAACCTTGACTAACTCGAATAGGTAAGTGTTTTTTAAACGTACAATTATTTATTAAATATTTATTGATATGGAAATATTTTTAACATTTGATACTCGAATTAAAATATAAATTAATTATAATGTATATATATTTTCTTTTCTATCGGAAATAATTCCTATATAGATATAGTATGTATAATTGTATATATATATTTATTTTTAACATTTTTACCATTATTTTTTGCTCGAAACAAATCTTTTAAATAAAACACCTTAGTCAAATTAATCTAGTAACCAAGAGTGAATTTATCTTAATTTAATATTTTATGTGGGGTTCATATTTTTTATTCAGAGTCATACGGGGATTATCTTTCTACCTACTATTACTTCTATTCATACTTCATATAACCTATAAACAAAAGAAAATATAAACAAAAATTATAAGAAAATTAACATTAAATAAATAGTAACTATCCGATCTATTAATCTATTAAGAAGTATCTAATGCCTAACTACTAAACAATAACAAAGTTTCTGATTATAAACAAAAAATAATATATATTATCATGTGTAATAATGAATAAATATAATACCCTATATTTTATGTAAATAAATATATAAATAATAATAATAATATTGCTACCAATATCCCTACAAACCTAACCGACAAAGTATTATTCAAATCCGTTTATGATAGGTGACCTTATTTTGAACGTATTTATACATTTTCTGACTTTAATATGTCTATGAATGGCTTATTCAATGCGCCACCAATATTCCGCCACCAATTATGCCGTGTATACCTATAATTTAGACACTCCATGATGAAGTACTCTATGGATTCAATTTTATTTAGATTGCAAATCGTACACATGTCTGTTGTACTGAACCTGTGTCATTCACCGGAAATCGTTATTCCATGTCTGGGATATTTGCCACCCTTACTTGAGTAATTTTGCTATTGAGAATTCAATTTCCCATATTAATTGTTTCGCAGGTTCGTTGACACTTACATTCAAATCCCTATACCAGCTATTATTCGATGACACCTCCAATAAACCCCTGTTCCTTTCGTTATATTTTATTTTATGATACCGTAAAATTGACAGTAAGTGCCGTGTAGAGTTTGTTGTACTTTGAGCGTTCTATACATTTATGGTCGCCCCACTAAAAATAATTTTTTTAAACATATACCCAATTTAGCCTATTAGTCCTTTCGTTGTTGGTATTTCCGCTCATTATCCTTTTAGAACACATCTTGGTATACCTACTCTCTCTCTCTGTCTCTTTGATTAAGAATCTTGCACTTGCACGCAATCACCTAAATGACCCTTTAATTATAAATATTTCAAATATTATTATAAGGCATTAATATTATTAATAAAATAACTAATCAATTTGAATAAAACTTGAAACAGCATTTTTAATAATAATTAAAAAATAAATCCTATCATTTTCTTATCGATCATTTGTACTTATTATACAAGTACGTATACGTATAAAATATTTTATTAACATTATTATATAGTAGGGCACAGTGAGGCGGGTTCGACCGATTTTTTTCTAACGGCCCTAGAAGGCACAATTTTTTTTATTGTTTTAGGCAAATACCCGGAAATGCTTCGGGTGTGGTTGGTGTGGTTGATCATTTATAATCATTTGCATACATTTCAATACATTTGAACCGTTTACCGACATATAACGTCCTCTACGTCGAGTTTAACTCGAACATTAAAATATAAAAATACAAAAAAGCAAAGGACCTTTTGGATTGGCCGAACCTGCCCCACTCAACCCTATCTCGAATTATCTCCTACAGAAACAACACTATTTTAACAACATTGCGATAAAATATTATTATAATGTGTGAATAACAAAATTAAATTGATTATAAAATCTATCCATGAAACAAACTCAATTTTATTAATAAGTGATTAGCATGTATAACAATTATACGTCGCTCTAAATCTATATCTATTATATATTCATATACAGCTATACACAGAATTACAACGAACGTACACTTAAAAACAATATGTATTTTTGCCGATATGTGCATATTTATTAATTTTTTTCATATTACATTTTTTACATAATGAATATTAATTAATTTTTTAAATAATCATAATGTCCGCTATGTTTGTTGGGTTTTGTTTGATTTTCCGTATTATAAAGCTTTCATTCTTGGCCGTTAAAATTCTCTTTCTTACTCTGCCAGGTGTATTTATTAAAGTGCCTTCATATTTATATTTATCAACTATGGTTTGGATTGTGGAATGGCTTCTACCAGTTATTTTTCCAGTTTCACGTAACGATTTACCTTCACATATTAATTTAATTATCCCTTTTCTTTCAGCTAATGTCGTTTCAATCGTATGACGTCCCATTTTGTTATTGGCACTATATTATTATTATTTTAAAACGTCTTTGTTAGCTGCCTTAAACGCAATTCTCAAAACAAAACATACAATATACGCCGTACAAATTATGTCGATTACCCAAATTAAACTGAGAACATACAAATTATGTCGATTACCCAAATTCATCTGAGTATTGCATCATCCTAACTTTATAAATAAAGTAGTGTACGTTCAATTCTGTGTTATTATTTTATGTATTGAATTACGTTTTTGATTTTTTTTGTTGTTGTTGTAATCGAATTTTTTAATTATTAACATAATTATTTAAAAAATTGATTAATGTTCATTTTGTAAAAAATGTAATTTGAAAAAAATTAATAAATATATATCGGCAAAAATACATATTTTTGTTAAGTGTACGTTCAATTTTGTGTATGGCTGTAAATCATTTTATTTCATATAAAGTGATAAGAAATAATCTATATGGAAAAAATTGTATACACATAATAATTTTCGAATGCCATAAGCATTTCATCATCATTGTTAAATGTATCACTGTTTGTTTAATGTGTCTTATAAAAGGGTGATGTAGTCAGTGAATGACCCGATAAATAGTTTGATAATTTTATTATTTTCATAAATATTTGATTATTCCTGATTTAATTTAATTTTATTTAATTTTAACTTTATTATCATTCATTGATTACCTGTATATCAGAATAATTCTAACGTCAAATAAAGTCTTTATTCTAATCAAAATTTTCTTAATATACAAGAATAAAAACTTTGCAATCGAAATCTGATTGTAACAAATACTATGAAATCATATTTTGGGGTTTTATCAAATTTTGGGGTTTAGGGATGTAGCAAAATAAAAACACAACACAACAATTATGTACGCTTATTAGTGCGTTTTAGTAATTTAATCTATAATATTTTAGTTAATTATGCAATTTATTTTATATGTACACTAATTTAATTTATGTATATTTATTTGTACCACTATTCATATATTTAATTTAATTATTTATTTAATTTAATTATTTATTTAATTTATCATAACTCCCGCACGTCTGTGTTATATACTATTTGAGAGGAGTATGTTTATGTAACTGGTTGGCCACTTAACGGTAAGTTTGTTTTTGAAAAATGTATGTGAAGGCCGGTTCAAGTAGCAAACAAACAAAGCAAAGAGTTTATGAATGTTTGTAGTGATTTTGGTCTCACTGTTTTAAATGGGCGTACGGAGGGATATTTAAACGGAGAGTTTACATTTGTGTATACTGTGGGTTGTTCTGTTAATGACATATGTTATGTTAGTCAAGATGTTATCAGTTATGTGAAGAATTTTGAAGTGGTAGGAAAGGTTTGGTCGGATCATATGCCTATTGTAATAAGTATAAATTTGGGTGTTAAGAAAACCGATGTCAAAATAATGAAAATGCTACCTAAACTAAATTATAAAGGCGATTATAAAGACATATATCAACAAGTATTGCAAGAAAAAGTCGTAGAATTTTTAAAATGCAACACTTTGGAATTATCTGTGGAGGTGTTGCTGAATATGATACAAAGCAGTGTACCACAAACACTTAAAAGAAATAATAGTTATTTTAAAGAGGTGTGGTTTGATGTGGCATGCTATAATGCTAGGGTGAAATCATTTAAATATTTAAGGCAATGAATGCAAAAGAACGATCATAGTACAAGGGTGTTGTATTTACAATATAATGAAAGATACAAAAATATACGTAAGAATAAGAAAAATGAATATTACGTAAACCTGGAAAGAAGAATTAATACAGTTAATAGCAGCAAAGAGTGGTGGTCACTAGTGAACGAAATCAAAAACAGACAATTTAAAACTGGACAAATTTAAAATATATTTTGGAAATCTACTACATCCCCCATTATTATCGTCATCTATACTATATAGTGAACCATTAATTAACCATGAGTATTTGGATGGAGATATTACAATATTCGAAATTGAGGCAGTGCTGCAAAATGTTAAAATGAATAAGGCACCGGGTGAAGATAGAATAGCGTACGAATTTTTTCTAAATGCACCAAAATTTTAAGAATCTTTTGGCTAAATTGTATACTAATATGTTATGTGGGGAAAAACAAAATGCTGCGGTTTTCAAAACAATTATTTTTCCTTTATATAAATCGGGTAATCCAAATGAAGTGCAGAATCATAGAGGAATTTCGTTTATGAATTGTACAATAAAAATATTGATGGGAGTTTTACAAAAAAGACTATGGGTATGAGTGGAGGAAAATGATATACTGGTGGAATGCCAACCGGGGTTTCGGAAGGGGTATTCTACCATAGATAATATATATAATTTATTCAGCATAGTTAGTCTAAAGCAAAACGATAAAAACCAGGGTTATCAATGATGGAACATCTGAAAGAAAAGGAAATAACGATAAAATTTCATATCAATAACATTTGGAATAAAATGTTTGCTAATACTGTGATTATGCTTTCGGCAAAATTTAAGGTGTTTAAGGCTGCGATACGGTTGATATATAGCTATGCGGCGCAGGTATGGGGTTTCTCGTGTTTTTATGAAGTCGATAAAATCCAAAGATATTTTATCAAAAGAATTGTTGCACTGCCACAATTTATACCTAATTATATAATTAATTTAGAAAATGGACTCCAGGATATGCATCTGTGTACGTTAAAATTACAAATGAAATATATTATGAAGACTATTTTTATATATGATAATAAACGGTTACCACATTTATTATCAAAAACGGTAATGGAGAAAAAAGTTTTCTGGTTTAGGAATTGGGAGGAAATTTGTACATCTATAGAGGTCAATTTAAATGATTTTAATGTAAACGTGAATCAAGCTACATAGAGTGAGAGCATAAATAAAGTGTTGGAACAACTTCAGAGCAAGCAATTAAAGAATAATTTAAATGATGCAGCAAAGAGCTCACATGGAATTTATAAAGAATTGAACCATTTTTGTGGATATCAATATTTCAATGATGGCTTCAAAAGACAAAATATTTCTTGGATATTCAAAATTAGAGACGGTTTAGTGGGTTTGAATTCAAATGTATACCGCCAAAATAATGCAAAAGAATGCGCGTTGTGCAACCTAGGAAATGGAAGATGTGGTACATTTTCTTGGAACATGTCCAATATTAAAAGAATTTAGAATTAAGTACTTTAATAAGAGAAGTCTCAGCAAAAACGAAGTTATCACAATATTAAATGGAAATAATAATACAAATGGGGAAGCATTATATAAATTTGTAAACGATTCATTCTGGTACAGGAAATGGTGGCAATGGTGGAGGAATATAATGGTAGTTAAAAGAAATACGTATTGTTGGTATTTATAGATTTAAGATTATTTAGTTAAAATATATTTATTTTACTGTCTCTCACCGACAGACGACAATTTAATTGTCATAGTTGTAATGTTTGGTTAATTTTCAATGTTTCTTTTGAATTAAAATTTTTTTTGAATTTTGTACTTATATATAGAATTTGTTGAAAATAAAGCGAACAATTTATTATTATTATTATTATATTATTAGTCTCCAGGACCGCCACAATATATACATTTTTTACTTCATTATACGTAATATAACATATGTTAATCTAAAACAATTGAAATAATCAATGATTTATTGTTGAGCCTTAAAAACTTACATGAATTTTTAATTAATTTATCTATCATAATCTGACATATTTTATTTTAACTATCTAATCGATGAAAGGTGATAACAATTAATACACATATGAACTTTAATTACGATAATTTACTACCATCTATATATTGTACATTGATATACATTTTTTTATGATTTGATTTGCTAATGATCATGCACCAATTTTGCTAATAAAATGTAGATTCGTTCCCAAACTGTTATGTCGTGGAACCCCCAAATTTGCCAATCCCCGATCATTGCCAACCATGAATATTTTTAAACAACAACTTTTCAAATTATAATATCTAATACTAAACGAAAAAAAGTATTTCAGATGTTATTAAATTACTCAAAACTTCAATAAAACAATTCATCAATTAATAAAAGGGCAAAACATGAACTAAAATAAATGAAAAAAACTTTAATGTAAAGAGTGTGTCGGTTTCTTTGATTGCATGATTCCCTTAAAATAGTTCGTTCGTTATGATTGATAACTAAACTCGCTTTCTGGTGCAGCATCAAGTTTGTTACGATATTTGGTTTTTGTTGCAACATATTTTGAAAACCCAGCTTCACAGAAATAAGTGATTGCAAACGGCAATAGAATTCGAATAACTGGTTTTGATAAATTAGGATATTCATGGAATACATCTGACCAAAACGTTGCAAATAAGACTGTTCTAAATTTGGCTTTTAATTGTGTATCCGAACTCAATTTAATGAAATTTTCACAATCAATGAAATTAAATTCTTTTGGTTTCTCTTTTATTTTGAAAGGATTTTGTACCCAGTAATTATCTTGAACTTTATAGATTTAAAAATTAATTATTAGTGATTGTTGTAAACTGCTTTAAACAGATGTATTTTTTACCATCACGGATTTCCATATCGAAATCCACTTCAGATTTTTCGAGAAAATCCCCAAAAATTGTATTTTCCTTGAAAAGGCAATCAGTTTATTTTTTAACTTGTTTTCCTTGTTGAGCCAAACATAATTCGTTAAATTTTCCAAATATATCAGCAAGGTATGCAAGCGTAGATTTTCCATGGTTTAGCACAAAATGAGCTCAATTTATGTTCAACTGACTAATTTTTGTGAAGTTTCACAAAGTTTATGTATTCAGTAGCCTTATTTATAAATTTTTAATTTAATTTGGTGATCGATTGTAAACTTTCCGAGGAAAATCTGAATATATTAAACATCATTCTTATTTTTGAAATAAAATACTCTAACCACATCTTTAGTACTTTATATGCATATCAAATATGATGTTTAAGTACAATTTTTAAAAGTATATATAGCTAATAAATATGACTAATATAATATGCTTGGATATCAGATATTTATATAGCACATAGATTATGCTTATAGTTCATTAAACTTATATGATACATTTTTGGAAACTCTTTGTAAATTTTCCATATTCATTATATATCATATATGATATATATGTAAATTTTAGGGTCCTCGGTTCGATTCGTTTATGTCTGAAGACATAAAATATTAAAATAAAAATTTGTGTTTTCAGTTATTTTCGAATCTGAATTTTAACACAGATTTGTAAAAAGCCACAAATTAAGAAACTAATAGATGGATGTTGTTGGACGCTAAAACCGATTGTTGATTGAAGTTGGTATGCCATATATTTTGTTGATCTTATAATTTATTCATGTTAACCCAAAACTATATAAACTAATAATAAAAACCTATATAAAACTATACTATATAAAATAATAAAAAATAAAATATTAAATAAAATAATTATTTATTATCACAAAATTGTTGAAAAAGATTTTATCAATATATTTACTATATGATGTATACACAATCGTCAGATTGTATACCACCTTCAAAGTGACGACAAAAGTGATTAACATTTTTCATTTTGTAAATTGTAATATTATAATAATAAAAAAAAAAAGAACAATATATACATATATTTTTGTTTACAACAAATTTTCCGTAAATATTTCAGTTTATTTTATTTAGTTTTGTATTTTTGGCTTTAATTCAATTGTATCACAATCTCTCAACTCAAAGTCGGCGCTTGATATATCTATGATTTTTTTTTATTTTCATGTAAATGTGCGTGTATTATTTTGAGTTTTTGTGTTTTTTTTGTGTTATTTATTTATTTGCCGTTCCAATAACAAATGACACAGATTTAGATGTAATTTATTATTACAAATGATCACAAAATTTTATTGTATCATATTTTTTTATATAAGAACGAACAACCCAAATATGAAGAGATAAAATATTCGTATATTTATTTTTGAATCTCCTTTATTTATTGTTATATTATTTAATTATCTATACATTCTGTCAAATAAGTACCCGGAAATTCTCATTTTAAATTTTATGTTGGCATTTTTATCAATTACACCACATAGGCAAATTATAATTTTATATTATAATAACTAATATAGTACATTTTTAATTTTTATGAAATGTAAATAAAACCTGTCTGTCTAGTGAATATTTTGTAATCTTCATCATCATCATCATAAAGTAGATATTTATACAAATAGGTATTTATATATAGATATATACAGTGCGGTCTCGATAATCTGGCCGACGGTTAATATTTAAAGTTAGGTTCGAAACACGCCCGCGCAATTATTTTTATTTTTAAACAAAATGAAACACATTTTATAATCCTCGTATTGCATTCGATTATATAAATTGGGTTCATCCCCGAAATACTTGACCACTCGAAATTATTATCATACACCCTCAATATATTCTATATTCCCTGTCAGGTTCCTAGACCAATTGAATGATGGATATGGAAACAAATTCCTCAGGCAAATAGAAATAATTTACCAATGGACTCGAGATTTATAATATAGTTTCATATATTATTGCGTGGGTCTGTGGTGTAAATGATAAAAATGCCAACCTAAAATTCTTACAAAATTTTGTGGTCATGGGTTCGAATCCTACTGAATGCATAAAATATGTTTTATGTTTTCGGTTATTTTTCGAATCTGAATTTTAACACAGAGTTGCATATTTTCCCTTGCGATTGGTCGTACGGTTAATTACCGATACCGTAAAAGCCACAAATTATGAACTAATAACAGAAAAAGTTGTTGGCTGTTGTTGGAAGCTTGTATATGTAGACTTTGTTAATCTTTCGATGCGTCCGACACAATATACCAAAGATATTCATTAATTTGATCCCAATGGATAAATCGTTCGTTACATGGTTCATAAATTTCCGGCCATGAATTTGAACTCGTGACAACCACCAAGTCGTATTGTATTACAAAATATATTTAATCAGTGTCCAGGTTACACGGTATGGTTAAAGTTTTGGTGTCCCCGGATGAGCATAAAGGTTGGATTATCGTTCTATAACTGTTCAGTTTTTACATTTATCTTATCTTTATGCATAATTATTTAGTAAATGATTATTATATGCTATAACATAATAAAAAAAATAAATTTTTCGCTATACAACCAACAGTCTGGTTTTAGCGTCCAACAACAGCTTTTCTGTTGTTAGTTTCTTAATTTGTGGCTTTTACGGTGTCGGTAATTAGCCATATGACCAACACCAAGCGGAATATACAACTCTGTATTAAAATTGAGATTCGAAAAATAACCGAAAAAACAAAACATTTTTTATGCATTCAGTAGGATTCGAACCCATGACCCAAAAATTTCGTTAGAATTTCAGGTTGGTATTTTTAACATTTCCACCACAAAGTTATGGTGATTTAACATAATAAAATACATAATTATACCTTTCGATTTTTTATATGTGACGAAAGGGCATGTATATAAAAACGGAATATATTTATTATATTGATCTACGTAAATATTCATATATTTAGGTTGTTATTTATACATATATCGTATAGATTTTTTTATAGATATTAATGCGGTCTAAATACAATTTATTAAACAACATTTTGAAAACAAGTTATATATCTTGTTCACATCGTGCGAATTATATACTTCGCGACGTACAAAATTCGTTATAATGATCGATGTGAACGCATAGCGACGCGAATGATGTACTTCTCCTTTGTAGTGTGTAGTAAATCATTCGCGTCGACGATGTGAACGCTTTAGGTCGAATTAACCTCAAATTATATGATATAAAAAATTAGTGTTTGTTGGTTTTATACTAGTTTTTTTTTGTTTCAATAAAATATAATTTATTATTAAAGATTTATTAAAATTTTTGCATCCTTTTTCTCCTATTTTTATTCCTAATGTTCTGTTGGTATGATTGGTAAATTAACATTCAATTTTACAATCATTCATAATTAATCACATATAAACAATTAAGCCTCGATTTCTATGAAAATATTTTATTTATCACAAATATGATATTTGTGATATAAAAAAAAATGTGCTTTTTCTGAAATTTATTTTGCCTGGATAAAAAAACCGAAATTTAATAATAAATACCAATTGCTGTTATATAATTCCATTTTTTATTAGTTTGTAAATTAACTGGATATTTTATTATTATGAAATTAAATCATAAAAATTAAATAAAATGAAAAATGAAGTTTGGACGACGGTCAGCCGACGGCAATAGAAGAAAAAATATCAATGTCCGCCGTCAGTCCGCCGTCCAATATTCATAAAAAGCACCGCCATTGAAATGCATGTATTTTCAATTTGACATTTGCCGTCGTCTGCCGTCGGCATTTCATGAAAAGCATTACTTTACTGGCAACGTATATGGGCCCAATTAGCTCGACAAATCCCATATAAACGGGATATTTAGCTCGAAAGAATACACTAGCGTAGCTGTTGGCTCGTTGACTCGAGCTATCCACACTTATTTTTTATTTATTTTGTTTATTTACCATTTTATCATTTTTTTTTGGTTCGGAATTAATTATATGTGGATAAATTTATGAATTTTTTAAAATCAAAGCAAACATATGAGAGAAAAAAAACTTAAACTGTAAAGCAGTAAGAAAAAATAACTCATATGTTTTCAAACAATTGCCCAAGTTGCACTTTAGGTTGGTTTCATTAAAAATTTTTGTTTCACTAAATCTTGGACAATTGTATATGTGCTTGTACTGCATTTAAATTTGAATTTGATCCACATATATAACAAAAATCGAAGGTGAACCCGGTTCGCGATAACTTGCTATTATATTTTCTGGAATAACATTTATAAAGCTTACTGGGGGCCGTGTTATGACGATCATTGTGAAACTTGAAGTCCTTTGGTTAAGGAGTTAAGGCCAAATTAACATTTTTTGAATAGGAATACATTACTTTTACTTTATTTGAATACATTACTGGATTAAGGAGCGAAAAATTAATACCTTTTGTCCCCGGATATTTTTTTGTTGGTGGCTAAATTAAATATTAAAATACAAATTAAAAATAAATTATTACATACAGAATATTTTTTTAATGGTACCCTATAGCAATAAAATAATTAACAATAGTTAACAATAATTTAAAATTAACAATGGTAACAATAACTAATTGTAAGTCAATCTTTTAAAATGGATTGGTCGAGGTGGTCCCGTAGTTTTCGCTCCGCGATCACCTGATTTAACCTGTATGGACTATTACCTGTGGGGAAAAGTAAAAGAATTAGGATATTTTGAAAGGCCAAATACTGTTAATGATATGAAACGAAGGACAATATCAATTTTTCATAACATTAGAGAAAATGAGTTAGAAGAATGCCATAACAATTTTAAAAAAAGATTACGAAAGTATTTAGCACAGCAGGGCGGTCAATTTGAACATTTGCCAGATTGAACCAATTGAACACATATTATTCATACAATTTAATCTGTAAATGTTATTATTTTATGGTGCGTTCGTTTTCTCTGATCAGATTAATCTGATTGCTTAAAATGATTTTTTTTCGTTCTTTTGCTAAATTTCAGATCAAATAGATTAATTTTTTGCGTTCTTTTTCTTCGCACAGATTGATTTATTTGATTTGTAAATTTTTAGAAATCATTTAGATTAATCTAACATATTACCAACTTAAAAATATTATTATCAACTTAAAATTTCTTGACATCGAGGGAGCCTTCGATAACACAGCGTTCGATGGTATCTGTCGAGCCGCTGCAGTAAGGGGGGTTGACGATGTCACTTGTAGATGGGTTAAGGCCATGCTAAGGAATAGGATTGTGAAAATGACTCTAGCGGAAGAAAATCTCAGCATAACAACAGCCAAAGGATGCCCACAGGGGGGGGGGTACTTTCTCCACTATTGTGGTCCATGGTTGTGAACGAACTGCTGATAAAACTTAATGATAACGGGTTCTATGTGCAGGGTTACGCAGATGATGTGGTAATACTCATCTGCGGCAAATTTGAAGAAACAGTTTCGGACAGACTACACACGGCTCTGAACTTAGTGGCGGAGTGGTGCCTATCGACGGGACTAAATATAAATCCTAAGAAAAGCACTATTGTGCCCTTCACTAAGAGGGGGAGCAGTAGGTTCAAATGTCCCATGCTTTTTGGAGAAAAGATAGAATTTTCGACAGAAGCGAAATACCTGGGGGTGATGGTAGATGCTAAACTAAACTGGAACTCCCATATAATAAAGGCCACAGATAAGGCAAGAATCTCCCTATACACTTGCAAAAGCTTAATAGGTAGATCATGGGGTCTTACCCCCAATATGGCACTATGGTTATACAAGGTTATAACAAGACCAATTTTGACCTATGCTTCATCAGTGTGGAGCAAAAAAGCCCAACAAAGAGGGGCGCAGGTCAAACTAAACAAAATTCAGCGTCTGGCATGTTTGGGGGTTACGGGAGCAATGCGCACCACGCCCACAGCAGCGCTAGAAGCGATTTTAAATCATCCCCCATTGCATTTGTTCATTAAGAACGAAGCAAGGAAGATAGTACATGCAACGATGGTTACCGAAGGAATAACTAGGGTGCCACCAATGGCTAGTCGATGAAATCAGTAGTGATGTAATTCTCGGAATGTTACTGGTAGAGGCCACTCCTAGGGTATATGACTTCGACAAGAACTTTTCGGTTGTGTTTCCCAATAGAGAAGATTGGACGGAGAACAAGATTAAATTCGCTGTAAACTCCCTAAAATTTTATACGGATGGATCTAAGACCAACCTAAGTACGGGCTCCGGAGTATATGGGGCGAATCCAAGATTGGAACTTGGGGCCACTCTGGATTGCTATAGCACGGTATTCCAGGCGGAAATCTATGCTATAGAGCTTTGCATCAGATGGATTAAGGATAAGGGTTATAAAGGGCAGCGTATCTATATCTTTTCTGATAGCAAAGCGGCACTTATGGCGGTGAACTCCCGAGAGGTAGAGTCGAAGCTTGTGCTGGATTGTCTAGGGGTACTGAGAGATGTGGCAAGGATAAATAAAGTCACAATGATGTGGATACCTGGACATAGTGGAATAGAGGGTAATGAGAGGGCAGATGCCATCGCAAGAAAGTGCTCTGCTCACTCGGGCACTCAACCTAGACCATTTTGTGGTTTAGCTAAAGCAACTGTTAGAGCAAGAATGAAGGAACTACTGCTGCGGGAGTCCCAGAAGCACTGGAATGACACCGATGGCTGCAGACATTCTAAGCTCTTTATTCCTGCATATTCAAAAGGACTGACGGAACAAATTCTCGGCCTAAATAGGAATAATACTAGAGTAGTGGTCGGATATTTAACCGGCCACTATAATCTAAGAGCTCATCTATACAGGATGAAAGTCGTAAGCTGCGATACGTGTAGGCTTTGCCACACGGAAGAGGAAACTGCGGAACACATTCTTTGTGAATGTGAAGCTTTAGCAGGGATCAGACTCAGGATCATTGGGTCATCATTTCCATTACCTGAGGAAGTTATGTCCATATCAATTAAAAAGTTGACCAGTTTCGTAAGAAGGGCCAATGAATGTATGAATATGGGATAGAGTAGGGCAATAACACAATGACCCCAGGGGGTCAAGTGTTTAGGGGATTGACGACCCAGTCCAATATATTTAATTCTAATTCTAAAAAACTTAAAAATAAAAAACCAATATTTTGATAATTTTAAAAGAATAAAATAATAAGGAGTTCGAGATAAATATGGGTTAAAAAATGAAATTATTGTGAGCTGTAATAATAACATTAATAATAAAATAAAAATTAATAATAAAAAATAATAAAAATTAATAATAAAAAATAATAAAAATTAATAACAATACATTAACAATGAGATAGCACGTTTTTTATCGTGGTTCATTATTAATTTTTTTTTTCACTATTACTATTTAATTTTATACTATTTAATTTTATACAAATTAATTAGTAATTAGAAATTATTTAATTGTTTGAATTCACTATTTATTATTATTAAATGTTATCACAAACATAAACAAACACGTTATAATCACGTTAGCCAATATAAAAATATTAAAAAATTTAATTTAATACATTTGATATATTTAAGCAAAAAGATTAATCTGTTCGTTCTTTTTCTATATAGATTGATTTTGATCTGAATACAGATTGCTTATTCTACAGATCAAGAAAACGAACTCAACATTAGTATTTGTAATATTAAAAGTTTATTAAAACTGAAAGTTACGTTTTGTTGAAATTATTATATTTTATTAATAATATTGTTAAAATAAATCTTTAATTATTATTAAAAACATGTACTGTTTTAATAATCAACGGATGATTGACTTCTTGTTAGTTGTTTTTAACATTTTTAATGTTAAATTATTGTTAATTATTGTTATTGTTAATATATTGGTATTGTTGAACTTCTACGTGCGCACACCTACGTAGTCGTACGTCTGCGTTTTTTCCATTGTGTTTACTCTATTAGATTTCAAATTTCGATAAATTCACGTTCTAAAATATAAAGTTTTTTAATAATGATATTTACGGCGTTTTCAGTCATATATATGTATTAATCGGAGTAACTCTAATTAATACAATATTATTATTTATTTTATTATTTTTTTCATTCTTTATTTATTAATTAAATTTAAGAAATATTCCAAAAAAAACAACGTTTCGGCATTTTATTTATGCCATCTTCAGGTTGACCTTATGTCAATTAATTAATTTCATAAAATTTATGATATACATGTAATAGAACAAATACAAAAATTATTGATTAGTTATTTACTGCCTAATACATTATAAATCTAATCTTAATATACATATATAGAATCCAATTATACAAACACTTACTAATAATAAGCACAATTATAAATCATTTAATTTTTGTTATATAGGTTTTACAGTCCAAATACAACCTTTTACAAATCAAATTCAACTTTTTACAAATCAAATTCAACTTTTTACAAATCAAATTCAACCAATTTTTTAATTAGTTTTGCAGTATTTTTTAATACATATTTTCATTTATTATCATTTATTTTGTATAAAAAAAAGGTTTTAAATTTTTACAATAAACAAAAAAGTATTTTAAATAGTATTTATATTATTCAAAATTATATATATTCAATGATGGAGCATTCAATAATGTGTCTTGATGATCCCAATGATAGAATATTCTGATAGATAGGATCGAAAATAAATTAATTATAGTACAAAAAATATTTTTTTTGAACAAAATTTTCCAAATAATTGTTTTTAATTATTCATAGCTTTTCTTTAAACATTAAGAACCTACATTAAGACTAATATATTAATTTTTTCAAAAGATAAAGTCGATTTTCTAAAAAATGTCGGGTAATTTTTTCTATACTGTAGGATAAATCTCTTAAAAAAATTAACCAATTTACTAATTTGTCTCTATAAAAAACATGAATTAATTGAGTTTTCAAATGAGACATGAAAATAAAAATTAATTTGGAAAATTGAAACTTCCCGGAAAATTTTGTTCAAGAAACAACACTATAATTAATTCATTTGCGATCATATCTATCAGAATATCCTATCTTTGGGATTATCAGGACACATTATTTAATGCTCCGTCATCGAATATATATATTTTTGAATAATATATATACAATTTTGAATAATATATATATAATTTTGAATTATATCTATAGTAAATCGTATAAATGGACCGTTGAATAACGTCAACTAAATTATTGTTTCCTGGTTCCGACATTAGATTAGTTGAACAAAATTTCGTTTCAGAAAACAAAATGTTTCCAAAAAGAAAGCAAAATGCGACATTAAATCCTTTTCACTAGCTATTTGGTGTTTTTCATTTTAATTGACACGTTTTATTTTAGTCCGTTGTTAATGCACTGGATTAAAACTAACCTTTCAGTTCAAAGATACTCTTCCGTTTGTTGTAAAAACTTTGTTTGTTTAAAAAATTGTTTGTATTTTTTTTTATTTCGTAGTATTGATTAAAATTAAGTTAAATCCTTTTTTATACAAAATTAATGATAATAAATGAAAATATGCATTAAAATATACTGCAAAACTAATTATAAAATTGGTTGAATTTGATTTGTAAAAAGTTGAATTTGATTTGTATAAGGTTGAATTTGAATTGTAAAGAGTTGAATTTGATTTGTAAAAAGTTGAATTTGATTTGTAAAAAGTTGAATTTGATTTGTATAAAGTTGAATTTGATTTGTAAAAAGTTTAATTTGATTTGTAAACGGTTGAATTTGATTTGTAAAAAGTTGAATTTGATTTGTAAAAAGTTGAATTTGATTTGTAAAAGGTTGTATTTGGACTGTAAAACCTATATATTAAAAAGCACATCACTATATTAAAAATTATTTTTTATAACAACCAATGTTTTAAAATTGGTGCCTCCGTTATTGTCAATTGCTAGATGCAACTAGAACCTAAATGTTCAATTTATTTTTATATTTTATATATATTAAATGTTCAATAATGTGTGTTTATTATAGCCTTCGCTTTTTACCGGTGTTTAATACTATATCTGTTATTTTGTTTTCGTTTTTTTATTAATTAAATTAAATTAAATTATAATATTAAATTAAATTAAATTAAAATGACTAATTTAAATATATATAAATAATATATATTTATATACTATTTTTGCTTTCTTATAAGTTATCCCACAACATTGGAACTCTCTGAATATGTTGAAAAACCATTAAAAAATTTTGAATAGCGTTAAAATTGTCACAAATTAGAAATAAATGTATAAATTAAAATGTTTTATTTATCTTTTTTAAAAATTTGCAATATTATACAGGGTATCCCAGTACAGGGTACCAACCCGAAACAGGCAGGTTCTACACCTCGTTCCCAACCAAAAAATGTATGGCAATATTGCATTAAATAAATTGTTTTCTTTGTTTTAAAACAAAAATTGATGTCTTTTAATGGTCAAATATTTGTTTTTGACGATATGGATGCCATTTTGATCGTCGAATATTATTTTTGACGATGTATTTTTTTGTGAGAGTGGACTTTTTGCCAATGATTTTATTTTTTTTTTTAATATTTTTTTTATGCTGCACGACGTTTTTAGTCTTTCAATATTCTTCTATATCTTTTATTTCTATTAGACGCACCATTTTATTATTGTAAAATGTTAAAATAAACATTTACATCTGATTTATAAAGCGCCATTTTTGGTATTTTACATGGAATTACTATAATAAAATCGTACTCCTCGATCGAATTTTAAAAATGCGCATCTTTGATTATATTCAGGGTATCAATCTTTCTCTCTTATATCTATTCATAGGAGACCATCGTAATATTTTGTTTGTATATACTTTCTGACAGCTCATTTTTTTTTAACAGCTTATCGAGTTGGAGGGCATGTATTTTAAAATTGTTTGTTGATTTTCTAATGTTTTTTTTTATTCATAATATTTATTATCATTATTAATTATTTTATTTCAATATATTTAATTAAAATTGTATTTGCGTTTTTTAGTAAAATAAATTAAAATAGAATAACGCTAATGAAATTTGAATATCATTCATTTTTGATAATATAATACTTAATATATAGCATAATTGTTGACCAAAAATGTTTAGTATTTAGTATTTTTATTATGATTAAAATTATATGTTAATACTGTTTAATAACTTCTAGAAATGGAACTTTCCTCATATGGTATATTCTTACCTCTAGTATATGACATGAATATACAAAAAGAGAAATTTCAGTACCTGTTACAATATGTCTAGAACAAATAGGTATATATTTTAAGGTCTCAATTTTTAAATATTTTCTATTAATAGCATTCAGCCAACATATACGTCTTTCCTTTTCAAATGCTTGCAATCTGGGAACCTTTAAATACAACGCAAGGAACCTAAAAAACCGCACATTATCTCGTCCACCTCTTGAAACACAACCAAATGCACTTCAAGTTGATGGCTTTTTTCAAATAATGTACACTAATATTGTGTTCGGTATCTCGATCTATAGATTTAGCAGATCATATTCAGATTTAAAATTAATCTGAAAGATAAAGAACGCATTTCAGTCTTTTCAGATCAATATTTGTCAAATTTAGTTTTTTTTTTAATTAATTTATATTTTATTTGTATCACACTTTTATTTTATATTTATATTATTTTATTTATATTTATATTATTTTCTTTTATTTTATAGCCAACAAAACTGAAAACACTAAAAAAAATACTACAAAAAAAAACAACAAAGATATCTCTCTATTTGTCATTTTATAAAATTTATTCGTTTTTGAGTTAATAATATCGAATGCAATCTGAAAAATCTGAAAAAATTCCAGATTACTTAGATCAGTCTGACTGGAGATAACGAACGCATTTAGATTAGTCTGATCAATCTAAAAATAAGATAACGAACGATAAATCTGAATTTAGAGCAGCCTGATTGCTCAGATCGTAGATACCGAATACAACATAAATACTCCAAATAATTGTATAAGTCAATTTATAACTTTAGAACGATAATCACTAATACTTTTTAAATTCATATCGGGTATCGGCCATGATAGTTTTTTTAAATGATTGCAATCCACTTTTAATATGATGTATATATATATATATGAGTGTGATAAAATATGTATGGAAAAAATGTTGAATTAAATATATTAGTTTTATACCAAGTTTACACCGATATCAAATTATACTGCGTAGTATATTTACTAGCTGTTTACCCCGTCCGACTTTATTAAATACTACTATACGGTGTGAACACCTACTAAATATTATTATTATATTATTGTTTATTATTATTCATTTTTGGTTATTTTTTTAACACAATGCACATTGTTTTTTTAGTCAGAATTCTTTTTAAAATCATATTTTTAATTTTAACAAGATTTATGGTCATCATTCTTCTTCCATTTGAACAACATTTAAAAATTGTACAGCAGTCATTTTTATAAAATATAAACTGTAAATGCAAAAGAACTCTTGTTTACATTCAAAAATTAAATTTTTTAAATGTTTTAAATGCTTATCGCAAATGCCAAAGAAAATCGATATTATTTGGGTTTACACCGCAAATAGAATACTTTTTTGCTACGTAGAATAATATACTACGTAGAAAATTATCGTAGCAAATTTATACTACGTACTTTTTAAATAGGTGTGCACACCGACAGTATCATAGTTTTAAAGTATTCTACGTAGTATTTTGCTTTCGGTGTACACTCGGTATTAATTTATAAATAATGTTAAAACGATCAAAACACATACTTTCCGTGTGATTTTAAAATATATTTTATATTTATTTAATATATATATATTAAGGTGCATTTAAACAACTCGTGTACTTGCCGAATATCCTCCATTTTTATTCGTACTCAAATATTCGCTTACGCGTTTACACACGACAAATATTCTTCAAAATACTTTCTGTGCATACTGGTCCGAATATTTGTTCATTGAACGGATTATATGTGTGTGTGTATAGCTATTAAATCAAATGTTTAAAAAACTCACAATTTTCGAAACGCAACAATTAATATTTATTATTTAATATTTATTAATATTTATTTATTATTAACAACAATTATTATAACCACTTAATCAATAAACAAAACCAACAAAACAAATCTTAATGAAAAAAAAACTGAAATAACATTTTCTAAAAGCACCTACTAATACTAAAGCACCTACTAATAGTTTAAATTATGTATACATATGTTATATATACTCACTCGCGATTAGTGTAAATAGGTTCACGAGTGGCATTGCGAATACGAAAAAATCGCGTAACTCGCGAACATTTTCCATCAAGCACGGGTAAATTGAAATGATCGTGCGAGCATACGAGTACACGGTATACACACATCGCGATGTATGGCGATGAGAGGATATTCGGCAAGTACACGAGTTGTTTAAATGCACCTTTACATATATATAAAGGTACATTTTCAGTCTCGTCTTATAAGCCTCGGCTTCGTCTTTTTTTTAAATCAACTAATAAAAATCGATTATTTGCTCAGAGAGTCTTATAAGCCGTGATCAGGATTGTCTGTGATAACATATGGCGTAATTAGCGTTGTGTGCATCGGACCACACCGCGCCCATATTATTTTTTTTTGTCTGTCTTTACTCTATAAATTTCAGTATATGTCAATTCATTGAAGTGTAAACAACAAAGCTTTTTTTTGCTTCGAATATGTCGAAGCACATGCCTCAAAAAGTTGTTTTGCAGGGAAGTTTAATAACTTTCTTTAATTTGAAGAAAACCGCTGCTGAGAGTTATCGATTGTTGGTAGAAGCTTACGGTGAACATGCTCCAACTCAAAAAACTTGTGAACGGTGGTTTGCACGCTTCAGAAGTGGTGATTTTGAAGTGGAAGACAAAGAACGGCCAGGTCAGCCAAATAAAATTGAAGACGAGCAATTGCGGGCATTGTTGGATGAAAATTCGTTTGGAACGCAACAAGAGTTTGCATTAAAACATTGTTTTTTGGGTCGAATTGTCACTGGCGATGAAAAGTGGGTGTATTACTACACCCCTAAAAGTAAAGCATCATATGTTAATCCCGGGCAACCATCAACTTCACAATCAAAACGCGATATTCATTGCCAGAAGCTTATGCTGTGGATTTGGTGGGATCAGAAGGGTGTCGTGTATTATGAGCTGTTAAAACCAAATGAAACGGTTACATCTGTTCGCTATCGACAACTGGGCGAATTGGCAAAGAAATTGAACGAAAAACGGCCATTGATAGCTCGAAAACACCACAAAGTTTTAATGCACGATGACAATGTCAGACCACATCGTGCAGACATGGTTAAGGAAAAAATAAAGAGGCTCGGTTGGGATGATCTTGATCACCCCCCGTACTATCCAGACCTTACTCCTTCTGATTACCATTTGTTCAGATCAATGCAGGTCAGCCTGACAGATGTACGATTTCGAAATGCTGATGAAGTGCGAAAATGGGTCGATGAATGGATTGGGACAAAAGATGAGGAGTTCTTCAAACGAGGAATAAACAAACTTCCTAAAAGATGGGAGGAAGTATAGCTAACTATGGGCAATATATTGGTTAATGTACTCAATCATTTTGTTATGCAAATAAATGCCATTTTCAAGCCAAAAAATCGACATTAGTATTGCAGGGTCCCAATATTATGCATTGGCTTTGTCTTAAAAAATGTCTCGGGTTCATTTTGTTTAGTCTTTAGATTTTATCGATTATTTTATACATAAACTCAACAAACCTCACATTGTAGTGATTGTCATTTTATTTTGTATTATGATTCACTTTGTATTATGTAAATAAAACAAAATTTTCCAAAAATTAAATACAAAATTTATAAAATGCGGTCCACATTCCGTTCATATGTAATGCCTATATATATAATGCATTTATGATAAATATATTATTAAATAACTCTTGCATATTGAATTGATTAAATTTAATTTAAATTCAATGATTATTATAATATAATTAGTTATATAAAAAGAAAAAGAATACTTTAATTTAAATTTTCAATTTATGTAAACAAATTATGTCAAAAAGGTCAAGTTATTATTATGTCATATATCAGCATATGTTTATAGCATTTATAGCAAACAAGCAGCTGAGTTCAATAAACGTGTATTAAAATACACGCTATAAATAATAATACTAATAAATAGCATGTAAAAATAGAAATATTAATGGATTGGAATGTGTATTATTACGTTACAGGTTTTTTAAAGATATTTTGATTATAAATTTACGTATTACGTAAAATGATATTTATGTATATGCAAAACTAAACTTAGAATCAATAATGTAATATAGTTTTTGCCACCTGTATTACAAAATAATTACACAATAATCTATATATACATATATGAACAAATATCACATTGTTTTATGTATAAAAATGGAAATAAAATAAAACTATCTAATATACCCATCACCATCATACCTTAGAAGTTCACCAAAAGTATAAATAATTTTTTGATACCTCATAAATTTAATTTTAAATACATATAATTACATCGAACGCTTATATAATTTTTGCTTTTTTGTTAAATATATATGAGGTAGATCAATATAACATTATAAGCACGTATTTATTGGTATATAATACGTTTTTATAATAATGTGATTAGTTCGTTTTTTACGTACTTATGTAAAAATCAATGAATATTTTTTTAGTGAGCAATTGGTATAATATAGTAAAAAATATTGATTTTCTTTTTTTAAAATGCGCGATTTTTAGCATTCAAATTTATTTCACCATTCATTTTTAAATTTTTTCCTTAACAATAAAAATTTTCGGAATCGAAAAATGAATACATCCAAACGACGTTGATTGATATCAAAATATTATATCAGAACGTTCGAGGTCTTAGAACTAAGACTCGACAAACTTATCTTCATTCCATTATAAATTCCTCCGAGGTGGATATTTATGCGCTAACCGAAACTTGGCTATGTAATAGTATTTTAGACTCTTCATTGTTGTTTAATTGTTTAATTCAGTATATCATATATTTAGACGTGAACGCCATCAAAATCCCGTATCTACAAAAAGAGGAGATGGTGTTCTTATTGCCGTTAAATCATCTTTGCCTTCAACACATGTTGATTTATCACACTTGGCACACAATTTAGATCGTTTGTGTGTCTGTATTCGTTTAAATGATAAACGATTATATATGTTTTGTTGTTATATCCCAGCTGCTGACATCTCGTTGTATGATACAATGATTGAGGGTATTCAGTATGTTTTGAATGAAATTTGTGACGCAAATGATGAAATTATGGTACTCGGTGACTTTAATTTACCTCGTGTTGATTGGATTATGTCGGATGGTGCTGATTGTTTGGTTCCGTTAAATGCTGGTGCTGATTTAGATGCATCATTTTTAGCCAATATTTGGTACTGGTACAACGTGTGATCTGGTAGGGGAAATTTATCTGGGATAACTTTTGTTTTTTGTGAATTTTATAAGGAAAAAGGAATTTTCCTTTTAAAAATATATTTTATTTAATTATTTATTAGTTTTAGCATTCGATTAGAAATAATTTTTAAAAGGAAAATTCCTGTTTCCTCATAAAATTCACAAAATTATACAACAATTAATTATGTTGTTTCAATTAAAAATATAATTTATACATTAACTCAGTCGAGGTTGATATAAGGTACAATGCTGCTAATTTTTGGAAGTTTATTAAAAATAAAAGATCTGTCAGCGGTTATCCTTCATCTATTCGTTATAATGACGTTGAGGGTACTGATGATATTTCAATGGCTAACGTGTTCGCTGAATTCTTTGAAACATCTTTTGATAACACTGTTTTTCCCAGTGATTATGGTGCTGGGCAATTTGCATCTTTTGATTATCTTTCTGGGATAAATTTTTCCATTGATTATTCTGATGCTTATGCATCTATTACTTCTTGCACAAGCAAATCCACTTGTGGGCCTGATTGTGTTCCATCCATGGTTTTGAAAAAATGCATTGATTTTATTACTTCGCTACTTACAATCCTGTTTAATAAGTCAATTGAACTTTCTTCTTTTTTTTTTCTTTTAATCTTTTTCAAGGTGCAAGTCGGACGAGGCAAGATCCGTAGAATATGTTTCTCAATTAACGGTATCACCAGGTTTTAACAGCTCATATACGAACGCCAACCTCCCCCCCCCCCCCCAAACTCAGATCATTGTCTTAACACCAACACGTGATATGTCAGTTGGCGGTCGATGGGCCAGCCAGGTAATACCCCTGGTTTTTTGCGCTTTAGATTTTTAAATAAAGCCGCTTTTCATCTCAAAATCAATCACTAAGCAATTCCTAATAAAAATTTAATACAAAATAATGTGTCACACTAATATTTTCAAATTCATTCCCAAGAATGCTATTGGATTTGTATAGGGGCTCCTGGATTGGATGGGATTCCGAGGAATGTAATTATTTGCATTTGGTGTACCGATATATGTAAAATTTCAAGCCAATTGGTTAGAAACCATGGTATAAAGACCATAGGTATGCTTGACCTTGACAGCTGCTATTCAATTTTGTATAACGTCACTCTGAGTGAAAAAATTTTAATATGCGATATAGAAATATGAATTTTATCTTTTATATTTCATATAAATTCGAATTAAATATTTTAATCAATATTTTAAAAATGATTAATAATCTGCAAATGGGAAATTTATATGTTACTATGTAATTGTTTTTATTATTTTTCTGTCTTTGATTTTTTCTTCTTGTAACATTTTACTTAAATACTTAATTCTAAAATATATTTTTGCTCTTAATTGTGTTTAGATCAAATTGTCTTAATAAAATTATTTTAATAATTATTAAACGATTAAGTAATTTATTATTAATAACAAACATATAATCAAAACAACACCACTATTTTTTGTTTATTTTTTCAATGAAAAATAAACCATAATTAACATAAGCACAATAAAACAAAAACTCAAAGTGACCTCAGAAAAATGAAAAATGGCGAACATCAACAAATATCGAGCATACCTCTTTCATTCTTTATACCATGGTTGGTATTCATAAACAGAATGAGATATTTTTTTTTTTAATGAAGGACTATGAAATCTTGCATAGACGCGCCCGAAGACGCGTGCCAGATTCTTACTGACTAAAACCCCTCCTCCGGCTGCGGTATATTCGAATCAGACCATTCTTGGGCCGCTTTTCGTACCTCCGATTGACACCTACTCAGTTTGCCACTCAGGTCTCCTCAATTGCTCATCGAATATATTGCCCCTCGTTATCTCAAGCATCTCCTTGAAGGGTATCCTTCCCCGGTCACTCTCTGCGAGGTACCGGTGCCCGGTCACCCCCATCCGTATGCTCACCAAAGCCGGATATATTTTTATTTTTCGGCCTCCCCTCCCATGGTTTTCCAATGTAAATACGCTTGCGGATTGAGTGTGTTAGACAGCTCCCAGCAGTTTTCAGAATCCGTGGAGCATGCCTCCGAATAGGATGGGTTCCGAGACTCAGTCTGGTTACCACCTGGGGTAATTAAACCTTTCGGTTCTTCAATCATTACTTGTTTTTTTCGCATTAGTTACTTAGCTGCATTCTAGGATGCATTGCCCGGTTGCCACCACGTGGAGGTGTAACTAATGCTCGAGGATGACGGACTGAGAATCGCAATACCCTAGAATGCAATACCCCAAATCGCAATACTTTAACTCTTTCCATCATCCTCTAGCAACCTAAATGAACGAGATATAAATAATCAAAACTTGGATTTGGATGGAAGTTCCTGGATCAGAAAAAATTTCCAGCGATGTTGCTTTTTGCATTTGTTACCAAACTACTATATACAAAATTTCAAGCAAATATGTTCAAAGCCTTGTGAGATATACTATGAACACAGAGTTCATACGATGTACCATATACGAGAAACAAAAAAATCGGAAAATTTGCAAGGGAGGAGATTACATACCCCATCTTTCAAACTTATCCGGGTCTACATAAAAAAAAGCTTATTTTGAAAATGTTCCCAATACTTTCACTATAATGTAAATACGTGATTGGTGCACATGCTGAAAGTACGCATCAACATGCGATCCGTCCTTAAATAACAAAAAAAATTTCTTTATTACTCTACGCTACTATATGTTGTTTATTATATATTTTGGTGTTTTTATGGACCCACAGATGATAAACTCAAAAAAAACCAATCCTTGTATTTTATAAATATTTGACTATATTAAATAATATATAGCTATTTATAGCTTTTATATCAAAGTTTATAATTAACAATTCAATAAAAATTGAATATACCTCATTTAATTAACAATCATAATGGTCATTCATTGCCATATATGCATCAATATTTAAACAACACTCATTTAATTAACAATCATAATCTTCATTCATTGCCATATATGCATCAATATTTAAACAAACTCACTCAGTTGTATAAGAAGGGGTCTATAATAAATTTTAATTCGAAATTAGTTTCCATTAGGTTTTGATTTTTTATTTATATCTCTATTTCTGATGGTATTAGGCGTTTGCATATTAGAGGTAGACTTACGAGAAAGACAGATATCTATCGTTGACATTTAATTAAAAAAAGGATAAAATTTCTAATTTGTCACTTAAAGAATTTTTTTACCATTGATAGGTTTTAGCAATACCGATTGTGGATGATAAAATATACAGAATTTTTCCCAAGAATTAGCGGTTTTAATTAATGTACATCTAAACATTTATCAACCTTTATCATATTAATTTTTCATTCACAATAGTTTATTTAGATGTAATTATTTGTTTCCACTATATATTTTTTTTCGTTTATTGTTATAAAATATATTCTTGAAAAATAATGTAAATTATTCTATTTTATTTACATATATCTGTTATATAGAGTTTTAGTATAATAAATGGTAATACAAATGTAACCTAATATGAATATATACACGATTTAAAGTATTTTTATATTGAAAATAATTATAGCATGATGTGTATAAATAAATATTTCGGATTACACATTATTTATTCTGTTGCCTGCAGTATATATTCATTGAACATTATCAACTATATATAATAGACAGTCGTATCCCAAGTAATGAATTTAATTTACAAAAATAATCGTCGAAATCCATTTCTGTCCAAAATGCATTTACTATGTATCCTACATAAATTATTTACATTTTTTTTTGTGTTTTAATTGCATTCATAACACAAAATGTTGTAAACATGCTTATGATATTTCTCCTGAATGCGGAGAAAATCAAAAATTGGCATATGGCTATTAAAATGGTCACCATTTTTTTAAACATACACCTTGTGTGTAATTTGAAACGAATAAGCAAATGTTTCTATTTAAACATGTTTACAACTTTGTTTTTTGTTATAAATACGGCCGTTAATTATTTTAGTTTTTGACTTATGTTTAATACATATAGGATAACACGCTATCTGTAATCATTTATAATCTGTACTATTTCAATATCTTTCAACCCATTAAAAAATTTCGAATGTTTTGCATTCCATATCCAAAATCGTTATTCCATATCCAAAATCGTCTTTAAGATAAATAATAATAATCGCACAATTTATTATCATCAAAACATATCATATCCCAAAACGTCCTCATATCAATATAATACTCACTTATATCCATATAACGATTTATGAATAACACCAATATATATTTTATATATTTTTGCCGTATGTTTATTCTGTATATACATACATTATTTTATATGCATTATTCTATGTTATGCAATTATTGTTAAACAATGCATTACAATAAACAACAATATAATTTAAAAAATATTATAGAATATTATCATATGAATTAGTATTTATATAATAGATGTAATCGACTCAAATTATGCAAAAATTATAATACAAAACACATTTATATACCTAATTTATTGTTAAATATATAATTCAATATCTAACATATGTACTATTATATTAAACATCTTATAACACCAACAAAATATAATTTGTTTATTTCTGAAAAACAAGAAATGCATTATTTTTAATTGATTCATTGATTGATCGTGAAAAAACCAAAACTAAAACCAACAAAACGCGATCGATCTGCTTACGTTTTAAAATTAAACGAATTGTTGATATTTGCAAGCTTTTCTGGCGATGCAAATCATTTTTACACATAATATAAATCTAAAAATAATAATTTTTCGCTTAACAACCACCAATCGGTTTACGTTTAGCTTTTCACTCCAAATTTACAAGTAGTAACTCCAAATTTACAAGTCGTAGCGCTTAACTTTGTATGGTGGACTTTAAGGGAATTTTATGGCCCATAAAAGTTATTTAAAAAAAAAATGTTTACCCCGCAAAATTTTGAGAAAAATCAATTTTTCTGAAAAAGTTGACTGCAAAATATGATATTTTTTCACTTTCAGGATAAATAACTCTAAACGAGAGCTAGATATGAAAAATGTACACCGAGCAAATGTACCCCGAGCAAAAGTTATTCATTTACCTATACGTAGAGTATCTATTTTTTATTCTAGCTTGAACGGTTTGGAAATTATGAGTTAATTAGTGAACTCATACTTTTCAGTGAACACCATTTTTTCAACACCCTGTAAATCGGAAGGGGTTGTGGTTAGGTCCCCCTTCCCAGAACGATTTTTTGCTCGAAATAGTCCCAGGAACACATGGTATTCGGCTATGTGCGGTTGCACTGGGACACCCTGTATATACAAAAATAACTTAAAAAATTCAGTCGATGTATTTGTTTTGTTATCTTGTTAACCAAATGCATACTAAAAAAATAATGAAAATAAATTACACTTTAAAAATAAAATTATTTTATTTATTGTTTATACGCATAACAAGTATTTTGCTAATATATTAGGTTGTCGAAAAAGTACTGATAATTTTTATAAATAGATGTCATTATAATTGAATATTTCAAGTAGTACTAATCTGATCAGTTAATACTAACATATGTTCGAAAGATGACATTTCGTAGATAAAAAAAAAAAAAAATTAAATTTGTTTAGTCATTTAAAAGTTGTAGTGCATTAAAGATGAGCGAAATTAGTGAAAAAATTCGATACATTTTACAATTTTATTATGAAAAAGGTGAAAATGCAACGCAGGCACATGAACAAATTTGTGCAGTTCACGGTGAAGGAACTTTATCAAAATTAACAGCCTATAGATGGTTTGCTCGATTTCGTTCCGGTAATTTTGATGTCAAAGATGCACCTCGTTCTGGTAGACCAATCACTGAAAAAGTCGATGAAATCATATCAAAAATTGAAGAAAATCGACACGTAAGCAGTCATGATATCGCTAAAGAACTAAACATCCATCACCAAACAGTTTTAAACCATTTGACAAAGGCTGGATACAAGAAAAAGCTCGATGTTTGGGTACCACATGAATTAACACAAAACAATTTAATGAACCGAATTTCCATTTGCGAAACGCTGTTTAAAAGGAACGAAATCGAGTCATTTTTAAAGCGAATGATTACAGGTGATGAAAAATGGATCACATACGATAATAATGTACGAAAAAAATCGTGGTCCCAGAAAGGTAATGCTGTCTGTTTGGTTGGATTGGAAAGGAATCGTTCATTATGAATTACTAGCACCCGGTCAAACCATTGATACCGATCTCTATTGTCAACAATTAACAAGATTGAAGCACGAGATTAAAAAAAAACGTCCAGAATTAATCAATCGAAAGGGTGTTGTGTTCCATCATGACAACGCCAGACCACACACATCTTTGATGACTCGGCGGAAACTGAGAGAGTTTGGCTGGGAACTTTCAATGCATCCACCATATAGTCCGGACCTTGCACCTTCAGATTATCATTTGTTCCGGTCTCTGCAGAACTCCCTTAATGGTTTAAAGTTTAAAAATAAATTCCGCAGAGGACTGCAAAATGCACTTGGATCAGTTTTTTGCCCAGAAAACACAGAAGTTCTACAGTGATGGGATAATGTCTTTACCAGAAAAATGGCAAAGGGTCATCGATCAAAACGGCGCATATTTGGTTTAATAAAGTTCATTTGAAATATATAAAAAAATCGTTTGAATTTTGTAAAAAAAATTATCAATACTTTTTAGACAACCTAATATTATGTAATAATCAATGCATTAAGATATATATTGTATAAATAAACGTAATTAATAATGGGTATCTATGCGGTCTATGCATATGTAAGTAATTAAGAGCTCTAATCAATCCGAATATACTTATCAATGTATAGAATATACTTATCAATGTCTTATAAGAAATCGAAATGTTTATTGATTTTCATATTCTATATAAGAATCTAAATCAATATTTTACCTTATAAAAGAAACGTTTGCTATCTAATATCTAGTATATGCGCTACGAGGTCAAGAACCAAATATAATCAATATGATATTACATCATATAGACGTACTGTTGCTAACTTGAGTAAAATAAAATACATATAAACGGTGCTCAAAATGTGACGCTTAGAAGTTTTAACTTAATAATTTCGAACATGTTGACATCTCTACAAAAAATTTGTTTGTGTATTTGAAGTATACAAATGTTGTTGTTAAGCAATGTTACCGGATTTTTTATGGCCATAACTGGACTCTTTTCTATAGTGGGTTTTTTTTAAGTCGTGAAGTCTTGATTAGCCAAGAACAATTCCAGTATTTAATAACTGCATTTGTGCAGAAATGTTCGAAAGTCATCGAAAATTATGACTCGGCAATCAATGCTTGCAATTTGAATGAATGCACATAATGCAGGAAAAATTGTAAGAAACCGTTCTTTCAAATAAAAAAATATGTTTTTAAATATTGCAATTGGCTTTATTTTATTTTATGAGAAAAAGACATTAAACCCTTTACAATAAATTTTATTGATAAAATACATCAGAATTTGTCAAGAATATAGTAGCTTAAGTATAAATATAGAGAATCGGAATAATTTCCAAAAGAGTTTTTCATATAATTCAGTATGGGAAACATCGATAAGCTCTAAATGTGTAAATGATAAAAATTCCAACCTAAAATTCTAACGAAATTTAGGGGTCGTGGGTTCGAATCCTATTGAAGACATAATAGTCCTGCTGAAGACATAAGACAACAGAGTTGCATATTTTCCCTTGTGGTTGGTCGTACGGCTAATTACCGAAACCGTAAAAGCCACAAATTATGAAACTAACAACAGAAAGCTGTTGGACGCTAAAACCGATTATTGGATGCAATGCGATAATTTTTTTTTCTTATCGTCGATAAGCACGAATTGTGTTAGTGAATTTTTTGTACAGATACAAATTAATTTCATTCTCCTATTTCGTTTTTCAGTTTTTCTTTTTTGTAAAAATGGCTTCCACTTGATTATAAGTTTGATATAAAATTATTAAAAAAATAATATGAATATAAAATACAAATCATTTCATGATACAACAATATCATATATAATATTTTCGTGCAAAATTTAAATTAAAATATATTTATATAAAAAAATTCATACTACCGTAAAAAATAAAAATTTAGTAAAAAACCCACCAAAAAAATGCATGAAATAAATAATTAAATAAAGATCTTATTTATTAATAAATAATAAATAAACAACAAAATGACCAACATAAAATTAAAACCGAAATTACCCGAAATTTTGGGAAAATTTATTATGTGTTTAGAATAAATTTATTGTGATCATAAATTTCGAAATGGAATAGGGTCTTAATTTGACAATAATAACAAGTACGTTGCAATTTAATATTTTCTTACATATTTGTTGACAGTCCTCCAAAGTATCTGTCATACGAATTTTTTTTAAATGCGTAAGTGAGATGATGTTAGTGTAATTTTAATTTCGTTGCCATCTATTTCTTTATACATCTATTTCACGAATATGTACAGGTCAATTAAATTATAAAACAAAAATAAAAAACAAACTGGTTGGAAATCTTAATATAAAAAATTTAGATATAGAAATAACAAAAGAAAATCGCTGCTAAATCGACAACAACTATATAAGGGCCAAGGAGGTTTAATTTATCAGCAATTAATTCGTCATAAAAGATTTGTGTTTTTGAGTTCCTCATTTCAATGATTTTTCCTTGCAATTTTTCGCTTTCGGATCATTTTTTAACTTCGTTTTATTAATGCCCACAATGAATGTCAACATCATTATAATTCTATTGTACTTAAATCGGGGCTGTTTAGTTCTGTTTAATCTTATTCAGAATAACAATACGAAATACTCCTAAATGACTTAATGTAGCGAATTTTAAGTATCTGAATAAAATAAAATATCTGGATAAGATTGACTGGATAAGATTCACTGTAATGCCTGGTATATATGTTGCCTTAGTATTATGCGTAGTAATTGTCGTAAGAAAAGACATTTTCTCTGGTTCACAGGTTGACTTAATTTTTATTTTTTATTTTTTATTGCAACAATTGTAACTAACTTCAATGTGAACATTTTACAAATTCAATAAAAGGTAAAAAATAATAATAAATAAAAAAATGATAAACAAAAGTAAAATAAAAAGATATTTATAACGTTAAATAATTTGTAATTCTCCACAATATCAAAACAGTATTATTTATTAAATAAACAGCAACAAATTCATAAAGCTTTGAATGTTGAATTATATTAAATTAACTTGGACACATGCGCAAAATAGTATTTTTTTATTTCAATTCTTACGCTTATTACAAAAATATTCAATATTTTCAATTATTGAAATAAAATTTTTTGTTTAGTAAAAATGATAAAAATACATGACAACCTATGAACGAATGCATGTGTTACCTATGATTTAACTCTTATGCTTACGACTAACACTATTACTAATCCAACATATAGACCAGCCATAATACTGTATTATATATTTAATTTACTAAAACAAAACAATAAATCGTTTAGATTTTCAATAACATTAGTGTAAGTTTCCACCTCGTTGTTTTTTTTCAAATGCGTTGTATTTTTATATATGTGTGAGTGAGATGTATTGCGACTCTCATTTTGATATTGTTATTGTTTGTTATTAAAAAAATATAATATTAAAATAAACAGAGAAGAAATAAATTTTTATTCTCATAAATTCGCCTACTTTCTTCTCAAAAATGAAATTTACAACCAAAATATTAAACCAAATATATAAATCGGTTGTAAAATTTCATTTACAATCACCTATACAATCATAACCGTTGTGTTTTTTTATACTGTCTGTGAAGGCAAAACAACAACAAAATACATGTGAATTTTTACAACCAATTTTTACAACGAGGTGGAAACGAACACTTAGGTTAATAAAATAAAATACACATACCAAAATCACAACTACCAAAATAAATAAATATTACTTGTATTGGATAATATTTTGTAAATATATAATTATATCAAATCTATACCAGACCGCTTGCATTTATAGATTATTTTATATTCTGTATTATGTATTTTTTATATTATTTTTCAATTTCATTATAATTTAGATATAACTTTTATACATATTATATTTAAAAAATTGCCTGTTGCTTCAATTTATATATGCGATACTCATACTATTAAAAAAAAAGTTTACATACCTATTATTAGTGCATTTACTTTAGGCGTTTGTTTAACATAACAAATAGTATTATTGTGTAATTTTTTAAAAGCGAGTTTTTGTTTTTTAATATTGCATAAATATACCGCTTACACACCGTCGTACCAAATTAGTTTTTACCAAAGCGCCAACTTTCAACAGAACCTGTTGATACTATTTTGTGAGATAAATTCATAAAGAGTTAAAAATTTCCCAAAAAAAAATTCAAGTAAGAATATTGTGTTATAAAGCGAATGCTACTTTAATTTTAAATGGATTAAATATACACAGGGATAAAATTAGGCAGCACAGATTTGCTTAAAAGCGCAATATGGATCCGCATTATAAAGCATTCAGGAAATTTTTAACTACTATAATCATGATGATTTCCGATCAAACTGTATACAATTGTATACAAACTGTTTTAACTGTATACAATTCTTCAACTATACATCGGACAATTTATTCCTATACAAATTATTCACAATAAAAAAGGTTAATATAAAATTACATGCATTACTTATGTTAAAAGTGAATACTATACGCCATCGCCATATACAATTAAAAGCAAAAGTATACATGCTAACATAAATCAATTTATTTATATTTTTATTATTAAATAAATATGTTGGTTCACTTTATTGCATATACATATTTTAATTGACGATATCTATCTATAAAAAAAGTTATAAATAAATTCTTTTTTATGATATTTATAGAGATGTATCTTGTGATTATGTTATAAAAGCAAATCACATAGAAAAGTATAATCAATATAATGAAAATAAATATTCAAAAACAAAAACCTTTATTCGTAAAATCGTAACGTAAAGAAAAAATAACACAAAGGCATATAGCAAAATTGTGTCAGTCATTACATATTATAATATTATATGTTATTATATATCATATGGTTTATATACAGACAGTAGAAGCACTGATAATTAATTACTTTTAGTTTTTGTTCAAAACGCATAAGTAATAAATAATGTTTATTTCATTATTTGTCCATAACAAAAAAACAACAGATAAAAAATTATTAATATTTTTTTTCTACATATACAAACTTTTCTATGCAACTAAAAATATACTATTCCAAAAATTATTATTTCGGACACTTGCTATTTTATTCGTACGCTCGATTTTGAGTTGCTGAAAAATGACTTGAGAATTAGTAGGATAAAAAATTATTGTTTAAAGCTTTTTCTCGGGCACTCAATATCGAGCATACGGATAAAATATCCGATGTCCGAAAAAATAACGGTTAGAGTAGTATATATTTTATCAATATTATGAACTCATTACCACATTATTTAAAAAGTTTTAAGTTCATTAATCTCCAGGTAGATTCACTGCATGTAACAATAGCAAAAAACGCTGCCAGGCTAACACTTGTAACAGGATACACAACCTGGTGATCCGGAAGGCTGAAGGGGCTTAAATTTATCACCAATCCAACTCCTCTCTAAATGTTAATATAAAATAATGTTCCACACTGATATATTCAAACTCATTCCCCAGAGCACCATTGGATAAGTATGGGTGGGAGCTCTTGGATGAGATGGGATTAGAAACACTTTTCGGGAATGAAATGTTTTGCATTTGGTACAAAGTCAGTACAAGCAAAATTTGAAGCCTATTGGTTAGAAACATAACGAGATATCCAATTCTACACATGGATTCGTATGTGAGCCTCTGGATTAGATGGTATTAGAAACATTTATTAGAAACAAAAAGAGATGTAATTTTTAGCATTTGGTACCAAACTCTTATATCAAATGTCATTAAGATATACGAGGAACCAAAATGTCGGAAAATTTGCAAGCGAGAGGATCGAATGGAGCTTTGACATACCCCATCTTCGAACTTAACCAGTTTAGGTAACAGGCTTATGTTGTAAATTTCAATCAAATCGGTAGAGTGGTTTATGCTGATAAACTTAAGGAAAAAAATTGGAAAATTTTTATTTCCAATTTGAAGAAATGGAGAAAAGTGTTAAAAAGAGGTACCTTAGAATTTTTTTCGGGAAAACTAAAACAATAATGCCTTTATGCGAACCTTTACTATATGCATTTATAAAAATTTTTTCGGCATTTTTAATAAATAAAAATGTGAAAACTGTTTCAAATTCACACGACGTTCTTTTAAACCTCTTAAAATCAACTGACAAAAGTAAAGATCATATCAAGCATCAAAAGGATGTGATTATATAGCGAAGTAAAATCGTCGAATCATTCATAAATATAGAAGTAAAATATTATAGAAATGCGAACGATAAGGCATGTCGGCGTTCAAGCAAAATGATACCAATTGGAACAGTATTTTTTTTTGAGTCGTAATAATGTTAAAATTATAATGAATATCAATGTTAAAATTTAACAACACATAATCTTTTGAAAGTATTCTTCTTGTAATTGTCTTTTTATGTTCACCTTAAATTAATTTTTGTACGTACAAAAATTGTATATACTATTAAGTAAATATATTAAGTAATATTTTGTCATTCATCCATCATATAGCAATGTAATAACTATAATTGTGTTTTGAATTTCAAATATAAATATGTATGTTCAATTCAATATAATATAATAACCATAATATTTCAACATATTTAACGGTTCGTTTTTCAATATATATAATATTGCAATTGTGTCTGGTATTTGTATAGGGCAGAGGTTCCCAATCTATTTTGGGCGTGGAACCCCCAAATTTGTTGCCAATGATCGAGGAACCCTGAAAATTGTCAAACAACGACTTTTCAAAATTTAATATCTGACATTAAATGAAACAAGTATTACTTTCAAGTATTTTAAATTATAAAATTATAAATCATATAACTCTGTGGTGTAAATGCTAAAAATGCGAACCTAAAAATTCTAACGAAATTTTGGGGTCGTGGGTTCGAATCCTAATGAAAGCATAAAATATGTTTTGTGTTTTCGGTTATTTTTCGAATCGGAATTTTAACACAGAGTTGTATTTTCCGCTTGCGGTTGGTCGTACGGATGATTACCGAAACCTTAAAAGCCACAAATTAAGAAACGAACAACAGAAGGCTGTTGTTGGACGCTAAAACCAGATTGTTGTATGGCGAAAAATTAATGTAATTAATTAATTTTAAATTTTATTAAATTAAACAAAACCTAAAAAACGATTCATCATACAAATAATTAATAAAAGTAATTGGTAACTAAACTCGCATTCTGGTGCGGCATCAAGTTTGTTAAGATATTTGGATCTGGAGGTTTGATGCAAAATGGACAAAATTTTATTTCGGGGATTTTTATTCTCTACAAAACTGCATCATTAAATTTGTTTCCTAATCCCATCCCATCCATTCCCATAAATTCCGTTGGGATTTACTCGGAAATGGTTGTAGTTAGCCCAAAAATTTCTTCTCCCATGGATGCTTCATTTTTATTCTCTACAAAACGGCATCATTAAATTTTTCCTGATCCCATTCCATCCATTCCCATAAATTCCGTTGGGATTTAGAAGAAATGGTTATAGTTAGGTCAAAAATTTATTCTACAAGGTATGCTCTACAAAATTGCATCATTAAATTTTTTCTAATCCCATCCCACCGAGCTCCCATACAAATCCAAACGTGTTTTTGGGAATGAATTTGAACATCATTTTATGTAAAAATCTTATGAGGAGTTGAATGATGATAAATTACAACCCCCCTTACCACCTGGCCAACAATGCGTGCTGCTTGTTACAGGTGTTTACCAATAGGGAAGATTGGACGGGGAATTAGATTGGGTTCACAGAAAACTCCCTAAAATTCTATACGGATGGATCTAAGACCAACCATTTTCTGGCTCCAGAGTATATGGGGCTAATCTAAGAATGGAACTTGGGTTCACTCTGGATTGCTATAGCACCGTATTCCAGGCGGAAATCCATGCTATAGAACTTTGCATCAGATGCATCAAGGATAGGGGGTATAAAAACCAGCGGATCTATACCTTATCAGGTAGCAAATCCCACTTATGGCCGTGAAATCCCTAGAGATAAAGTCGAAGCTCGTGCTCGACTGTCTAGGGATACTGAACGAAGTCACACTAATGTGGATACCTGGACATAGTGGAATAGAGGGTAACGAGAGGGCAGATACAATCGCTAGAAAGAGCTCTGCTGACCCGGGAACTCAACCTAGACCATTCTGTGATTTAGCTAAGGCAACTATTTGAGCAACGATGAAGAAAATACTGCAACGAGAGTCACAGAAATACTGGAATGACTCCGATGGCTGCAGGCATTCTAAGCTCTTTATTAATGAAAACACAAAACAACTGATGGAGCAAATTATCCTCAAAAATAAGACAAATACTTGATTGGTGGTTTTATATTTGACCGTTCACTATAATCTAAGGGCTCATCTATACGGGATGAAAATCGTTAGCTGCGATACGTGTAGGCCGTGCCACACGGAAAAAGAAGAAACAGCGGAGCACATTCTCTGTGAATGTGAAGCTTTAGTAGTGAGAATACTTAGGATAATTGGTTCATCATTTCCATTGCCTGAGGAGGTTATGTCCATACCCATCAATAAGTTGACCAGGTTTTTGGGCAGGGCCAATGAATGGATGAATATGGGATAAGTTAGGGCAGTAACACAATGACCCCTTGGGGATAGACGACCCAGCCCAGTACTATAATTCTAAATTCTATAGGTGTTTGACTATAGAAGTGCGTGCGTATATGGTATATGGTATATGATGGTGTATGTTAGAATTTGATTTGATACATGTTTTATGGACAAAATTATTTAAAATGGAAAGGCGCACTGAATTGTTTACGCATTTGTTGTTTTTAATCGACTGTGAACAAACGCAGGACCAATTTCAAAAGGAGTTTTTTCGTGTTTAAATATTCACGCACAATCGTCAATACACGGCCTTCCGGAGGCTTTAAGGTCTCAGCAATCTAACGCAATTTCAATTTACGATCGGCCAAAAACCATTTTGTGAATTTTTTTAATGCTTTCTAGAACAAATGCTGAATTTGGCTGACACCTCTCTAATATTTGTCTCAATGGAGAAAAGTTGTAATAACACTTTTCAAGACATTCAAGCAGTTGTTATGCTTGAACAGTATTTTTTCCTAATAAAAATCAATGCCGCTGAGCATTCGCAATTCAGATTTTTCCATTATTTTTAAAATTATAATAGTACCTTCACTAAAATCACTGTAATTCGTTAACTAAACGTCAGATTGCTATAAAATTTTGGAACCAATAGTTTGAAGGTTGGTAAAAATCATATGGATTTGACAATTGTGGGGTCATCTTAATGTCAAACCTACGAACTTATTGAGTGAGGTGTTCTAGTAAAATTTTTCAATTAAAATTTAGCCTTAAAACGGACCATTTAATTCAATAAATTTTCTCCTTTATTTTACAGATTAATATTATTATTATAATAATAATAACATCTATAAAAATAATAATCTGCGGATGAACATCCATAGAAAATAGAATTAGCAAGTGTTTGACTAAATAAACTATAAAACGTATATATAAATATAAGGTTTGATATAAAACATAACAAAACTAAAAACAACCAAAAGAGATAAGAAATTATAAAAATTTATAATAATATAATTCAAATGTTTCCATATATAGTATATCAGTCAATTGTTATATTTTATTTATTGTTTTTTTCCTAATGTATACATAAAATACATACATATATACATATAAATAAATATACATATATACATAATTAATATATATACATAAAAATAAATACATTACACATACACAGAATAATAAAAGAATATAATCAACTGATAAGAGAAAAAATATTCAAATAAAAACAAATTAACAACCTAAAAATAATTGTAATAGTAAAGTACAATTTTTTTGTTTGTGGAATTTGGTTAATAAAAAAAAAATTACTAAAAGATTATTAAATTTAATTATATACAATATATATACACCGAATACACCGAAGAAAAAAAATGATTAACGAAAATAATGGAAATTTTACTATAAACAAAAATATTCATCAATTGGAAGGATTATCCACAATCGTATTATCATCTTCATCATCATCATCAACGATTATCACGAAAATCGTGAAACCGGAAAATTTTACAGATGATATACGATCTATGAGGTGTACAAAAAATAATGAACTAATACCAGCAGCAGACGAGCAATTACAGAATGATAATCAACAATTGCTTACACAACATAATACGACTGAAAATATGTTACAAAATATAAGGTATGAAATATTTTCGAGTATATTAAAATTAAAATATAGATTGCTTATACATATTTTATTTTTTTTTTTAATTTGGTGTTTTTTCTTTTTTAATTCAAAATATACAAAATATGTTGTATAAAATAAAAAATATAAAATATAAACAAAATAAAATATGTTTATATTTTATATTCAAGAAAGATTGCGTTGGTGTGACATACCAGATGATTCCGATCATCCATATTTAAGTGTGAGATATCATTTTAAATATACATTAAATATATGAATATGGGGTCAGAATATAATGTTATTTACAAAATTATTATCATTTTCTTATATGAATGAAAATATACGCACGAATATATATAATTAATAATATATAAACTTTCGATAAGTCTATCAAAACCACATATATTAATATAAAAAAAGATTTATATCTTCTTTTCTACTACGCTTTTTTGAGGACAATACACCAAAAACATTAAATATATCTTTTTTCCATTGAATGCTACAATGGTGTGTTGAATTTTTATTCTTTTTTACTACAACAAAACGACACCGTCACCACAACGTTGTACAAAATATAATGGTATTCTACAAAATGAATATTTATGGTGTAGATACGATTTTGAGGTTGCTTGTTTGCAATTTCTTAATATTGAGTATTTGCGTATATTATCAATTATTGGTCTCTGTCGAATACAAAAATATATATTCTCTTTCGCATTTGTGCTGCGAGTATTTTTATATATATTGAGAAAATACACCAAATGTAAAAATGTAATCTTTTCATATCACACTACAATAGAAATATATCGTAAAACTTCATACACTTTTATATTTTTAAATTGTGTAGCCTACACTAAAAAGCGTAGTAGAAAAGAAGCTATTATATTGTCCGTGGTCAGTTATTTATGTTTATATTTTCACTTGTCATAATGAATATGAATATATGCAATGCATGATTTCCGCGTAGACGTATGTATTTTTATATTTACTTTATGATACATTCGGTAATATTTATAAATAAAATAAACAAAAAAACGATGCTAGTACAACTTCGACAATGGTAAGCACTTACACGGTTTTAAATGGGGGCAAACGGTAATGGACTCAATATGGATAAGATTTTCATCCAAATACAGGATTTTTTCGGTTTTCCGTGCTTGATATAAATACATAAAGAAAGAACGGTTCCAAACAATTCTAGATCCTTAAAAATCAGCAGTCAATTCATATTTATGCTATATTATTCATGTGATAGTCTTTTATGATGGTTTTCATATACAAAAGAAATATTCAAACTGATAATTTAATTATAAGAATCATGGTTATATATTTATTACTCTTATTTTATTTATTTTGTTTGTTTCTGTTTGCAAAATAAATTAAAATTGTAAATTTGTTGGGTTCATTTCATATATAAATTGTAATATGTTAAAAGCTAAGGATATACGATATACAGATATACCTTAAACAGTTCATTCTTTAGGCAATACAAACAAATACTAAAACAAAATATTGTATAATAATGATACAAAATAAAAACACAATAAATACATATATCGATTAAAAATTATAATACAAAAGATGACGCATTAATTGCATTTTATATAAAATATCAAATAATAAAAATATAAAAAAAAAATTAATTTTTCGCTATACAACTAAGAATCTGATTTTAGCGTCCAACAACAGCCTTCTGTTGTTAGTTTCTTAATTTGTGTCTTTTACGGTGCCGGTAATTAGCCGTACGACCAACCGCAAGGGAAAAATACAACTCTGTGTTAAAATTCAGATTCGAAAAATAACCGAAAACACAAAACATATTTTATGCATTCAGTAGGATTCGAACCCACGACCCCAAAATTTCGTTAGAATTTTTGGTTGGCATTTTTATCACTTACACCACAGAGTATAATATTTTGATTTTTTTTTTGATTTCGATTTTTGCTGCTATAAAAAAATGTGGTTTTCCAATGCAAAAATCAAAATTTCGATTTTCCCCTTAAAAACGGAGCGTGGGGGGCTTGGAGTATTTGGGCCCCACGACCCCAAAATTTCGTTAGAATTTTAGGTTGGCATTTTTATCACTTACACCACAGAGTATAATATTTTGATTTTTTTTTTGATTTCGATTTTTGCTGCTATAAAAAAATGTGGTTTTCCAATGCAAAAATCAAAATTTCGATTTTCCCCTTAAAAACGGAGCGTGGGGGGCTTGGAGTATTTGGGCACCCCCCCCCCCCCCTTAATTTTCAACGTAGAACACCTTTCTAATACAGCACAACACATGTTTTCATAGAGATTTAGTGAGTTTTCGCACATTTTCCAATAGATGGACAATCCCCATTTGTGGAAAAATTCCCCATGGTACCCCATGGTACCCCCACATATTACATGTTTTTTTAACTACTCGTCATGCTCTTTAAAATAAGCGAAAAAAAATATAGGTTTATATTTGATTTTCCAAAGTTGATATCCATTAAGCACATAAGGGTTAACGTGGGGAGGAGGGGATTAACATAAAAATGTAGCCAAATGGAATCCAGTGGGGTCCACTAACATCATATTAGTGATAACTATACTGGTTTCGAAGATACTGGCTGGATAGCGTTAGCTGGGACACACTGTATATGAATTTGTTTGTGAATTTATTCTATACATGCGTGCAATAATAAGAAATTTTATTGTCCTTGGAAGAGGAAATCCATTTAGGGACCATGTGTCCGACTCCCGTCCCTGGGACGTCCTACCGACTAAAACCCCTTACTCAGGATTAGAGTCGAAAATACCTCCTCACCGCACGGCGAACATAAAAATCAATTTTCAAATTTCGTATATGAGCTTTGGATATTTTGGAGTGCTAATGAATGTTTTTCTCAATTTTTGGAAAACTCAAGTATTTGAGGTTATATTTAGGATGGGGTTCATAATGAAATTTATTCATAACTTTTTCAGTAGGTGGAACACATCCGTACTTCCTCTTGTATGTTGGCACAATTACAGCAAGCTTCCACTCATTTGGGTTTACTTCGTAGTGCAAACATGCACAATTAGCTCGTGTATAACATTCTGCCATACATCCCAACCATATTTTAAGAGTTCACAAGGTACGCGTTCAGATCCTGCGGCCTTTCCATTGTTGATCTTCGTAATGGCTTCTCTGATTTCCTCATATGTTGGTTCCGAAGTTAGTGGTTGTGCTGTTTGGTACGGAAGCTCGTTTATCTCATTTCTACCACTTGGGTTGCTTGCTGTAAGTTGATCTTTAAATACTCAGCCCATCTCGGAATAGCCCTTTCTTTACCGGTCACATGTCCGATGGTATCCTTACGAAGACGGAGCTTTTGTATAAATCCGCTATTTACAGATCTTATTCTCCTGTACAAATTTTTACTGTCATTCATGCTGTGCAGCCTGCCAATATTGCGCAAAATATCCTACTTATGTCGCGTTTTCTTATTTCGGAATAATTTGCGTTCAATTGATCTTTAGGTACCGAAGTCATCCAAGGAACCTCGTGTGGCGCGCTGAATATAGTTTAAACGCACTGGGTTCTTTTCTTCGTGAGCCATTTTACATTCATACTAACCACACCTTAGGTTTCCACTATACCGTCTCCGCTGCCGCCGTTTTCATACAATTACGTAATTGATTCCACATATCATTACACGTGTTTTGTTGTTGATCCACATCTGTTCGAACAATTAACTATTCAAATTTATCCTCGTACTATTGTTTTACTTGGTCGTTTTTGAGATTTTCCAAATTGAATCCACTCGCAATGTCTTTTTGGCGTGTAGCACTAACGCGATAACTGAACAAACTCTTACACATGAACGTTTATAAATGTTAAATTGAAAAACGTTCCCTTTATTCGTAATGTACAAAATCTTTCATCTATGGGGTTGAGACCAAAGACCGATTCTTTCACTTTATCCATTACAATGAAACCGGTTCCGAATAACCCAGTTTTATTTCTACCGCTGTAGTTGAATGTATATTCCTTGCTGGATAAGCCGTTCTTTCCAGGCCACAGTTTTTTATGGACCGCTGTGATGTCACGTTTAGCTTTCTTTAAGCAATCGGTCAAAGTTTTAAACCGCCCGGTGCGCAGTATGGTACTCACGTTCCATGATGCCAGTTTTAAATCATTGTCCTTATTCCAAACCAACAACAGACTGTGTGTCGGACTGCCTGTCAGTAGGATGATTACAATTGATGACCGCTATTACCGCAAGATTTTGATATTGACTTACACAATGAATGTCTTTTAATAGAATAGTGCAAGATTTGTGGTGCAATGGCGACACCCAAAAGAAAAGCAAACCTATGGGGTTCCAAGGCATAGCAATTTGGAGGGATAAAAAAAAAGGTCTCGCAATAGGAATGGGGGGAGGGGGCGGGGCATAAGGCATAGGATAAAAACAGTAGATGAACTTGAGGCAGCAGTTGATTTAACTTTAAAAGCTATACAGCAATGGGCTGAAAACGAGTTCAGACCAGATGAGGCCCTCCAATTTGAAATCATTTGTTACGTTTGCCGTTAAGGTTAGGTCTAATACTAATGGCTAATGGCGTTTATAACCCATAAGGGGAGAATGTTGGGTATTGCTACACATATTCTGTTGTGCGCGTTAGCATCACAACCTACTATCAAATTTTTGGTGCCGGTACAACGTGTGATCTGGTAGGGGAAATTTATCTGAGATAACTTTTTTTTGTGAATTTTAAGAGGGAAAAGGAATTTTCCTAAGTTTCCGGCTCTTGGCTTGCACGCCCCTCTTACATATACCGACTTATAGTTTTTTTATATTCAGACTATATATAATTCCCGAATTTTTCCAGCGCAGCTGTCGCCCATGACCTGGGGTTCACTAATTGCTACTGATCCCCATCAGTCAATAATCTCCTAGGATTAGCTGTTGTTCCCTAAGGTTAGATCCCACCCGAGCAGACATTACGACTAAAACTAAAAATAGAAAAAAAAATAGACATTATTTATAATTGCAATTCAAAATATGCCAATTTAGAAAACCCACCCACTGATACCAAAATGAATCGACAATCTATAAAATGTTTTTTATTTATTCATAAGTAATCGAAATAATATATATTTGTTATAATTTTAATTATATTTATTTTATTTATTTAAATTTCACGGGAATCATTCCAGCAAAAAATAATCAAAATTATTTGTATTTACTTTATGTTTATTTCATTTCGTAATTTTTTTGATTTTAGATCAGAAAGCAATCGAATGCAAATTGCAATTAATGTATTATTTAGAATATTAGTACCAGTATTGAATGGGGTGGCTAGAGGATGGCGACATGGATTACGCGGCATTAACATTTTGCGATCGCTTAAACATTTACGAAGCAGTAGACAAATGCTGACACATTTATTAGCGTATGCAGCCAATAGTATATCATTGAGTTTGTCAACAGTTCAAGGTATAATAATAAATGTAAACATCATTTTCAATGTTTACTTCAAAAATATCATTCCTTTAGAAATATATTAATAATTTTAATAATTCAAATAATTTCTCAATTGAATAGTTCGACGAATAAATCCATTATTGAAAATAATTAAATTTAAAAAGAATACCGGAGTAGTACCTAATAATAATGAAAGTATAACCACCGATGGTAATAAAAATGTAAATTTTAATATAACAATACCAAGATTAAATTTACAAACATACGACGAACATTTCCTATATGATACTCCAGAAAAAAGTGTTGTGTTAAATGTATTGGCTGAACCACCAACAGGTACTCCGATCCGTGCAGATGTAATATTCATTCATGGATTACATGGTAAGTTAATGATTTGTTTGTTATTTGATTTGTTAAAACAATTTTTATATATATATATATATATTGATTTATTATATGAATATAATAGGATCTTTACTGAATACATGGAAACAAGGTGTATGGAATAGAGATGGACGTCGTGTAAATTTTGAACGTCCACCAAAACCACCGATACGATCGCCGAAACGTCCACGTCATTCACGGACAACATCATTTGATCCACCACATCAATCAAAACGTAAACGTTTTAATGAAAACGACGCAAATAAATCATCAGATTTAATACAAACCGATTATTTTATGAGTGATCCCCGCAGTTTTACAAAAAAACTCGAATGGAGATTACGTAAAAGTAAATCATTATCAATTGATTATAATTCAGATAAATTATTAGATATTAAATCACAGGCAGCAGTAAATGACAATAGTGGAACTAATATTGATAATGTGCATCAATGTAATGATTTGTTACATGAAGTTAATGATATAAAATTCATTGATGATGTTGAATATAGTTTTCCAATTTATCGATTATGTTTAAATGATATTGAAAATGAATTAAAAAGTTCCCCAACTGATGAAAATGCTAGTAGTTGTAGTAGTATGCCAACAAAAACCACCTCAACAACAACAACAACAATAACAGATGAAAATCCGCATTTTAATAATGCATTAGAAAATATAATATATTCAAAATGTTGGCCTGGTGATTGGTTACCAATCGATTGTCCTGGTGTACGTGTATTAGCATTAAATTATACAACGGATCCGTACTTATGGCGTCCAATATGGGTAAAAAAACGTAATCGAACATCGTTAACGGAACGGTCACGTGAAATGGCTGAATTATTAATGGAAAAATCAGTTGGCGTTGGACATCCTATCATTTGGGTGGGACATTCAAAAGGCGGTATTTTTATCAAACAAATGCTGGTTGATGCTTTTGAAAATGGTAAAACATCAACGGAACCCTTATGGCGGTCATCTCGAGGAATTTTATTCTATTCAGTACCACATCGTGGATCTCCATTGGCGGATTTTAACTTACCGTTACTTAGGCAATCAATTGAATTAACCGAAATTAAAAAAAGTATTTACAATTTTATTTCAAATCCCGATCAATGATAAATGTAAATTTTGATATTTACAGATTCACCGGCATTAATTGAATTACATCGACGTTTTGTATCATTATATATGAGTGGAAATTTAAAAATTCAAATATTTAGCTTTATCGAAACGGCTCTAACATTCATGTCCGTTTTATACTTACGTATTGTTGGAATAGATTCAGCTGGTATGTATCAAATGTCAAATGTGAAAAAAAATAATTTATCCATTTTTTTTTCTTTACAAAATTAAAAATAAATCTAATTGTTTTTTTTTCTTTATTTAAATTTCTTATGTATAACGAAAAGATCCCGGAATTGGAGAAGTTTGTGGTGTACATTTAGATCATCGTGAAATTTGTAAACCGCGTAATCGAAATTGTATACTCTATACAGCATTAACAAAAATGATAAATAAAGTTAGTTAAAGTTGTTTTTAACAATAAAAAAAAAGGCACACGGAAAAATATAAATATTTTATTGGAATTTGATTTTTTTTAAAACATTTTATACGTTTTAATAAAGATGTAAAAATTTTCTAAAATGGTAATAGATACATAAAAAAAAGTGTTATTCCCTCACGTGGTTTTACTGTGTTTTAATTATTATTAATTGATATATAATCTTTATTCATATTAAGGAAATTCCAACAATTATATTATAAAATGATATACATTTAAAAAAAATATATTATATTAAGTATTCTTTTATTTGGTATAAGATATAAATAATATAGATGACAATTTTTTATTAAATTAAATATGATATTAAAAATTTGCCATTAAAACATTCTTATTAGATTTATATGTCAAAAAAAAATTTTAGTTAGTTAGAAATAATTTAGCAAAAGCTATTTTTGCACTTTTGATTTTCGAACAAAAAGAATTTTTAATTAATATTTTTATTTAATTAGTAATATACAGTTTATTTAATATTATGTTGTCGAAAAAGTATTGATAATTTTTATAAATAAATGTCATTATAATTGAATATTTCAAGTAGTACTAATCTGATCAGGTAACACTAACATATGTTCGAAAGATGACATTTCGTAGATAAAAAAAAAAAATTAAATTTGTTTAGTCATTTAAAGATGAGCGAAATTAGTGAAAAAATTCGATACATTTTACAATTTTATTATGAAAAAAATGAAAATGCAACGCAGGCACATGAACAAATTTGTGCAGTTTACGGTGAAGGAACTTTATCAAAATTAACAGCCTATAGATGGTTTGCTCGATTTCGTTCCGGTAATTTTGATGTCAAAGATGCACCTCGTTCTGGTCGACCAATCACTGAAAAAGTCGATGAAATCATATCAAAAATTGAAGAAAATCGACACGTAAGCAGTCATGATATCGCTAAAGAACTAAACATCCATCACCAAACAGTTTTAAGCCATTTGACAAAGGCTGGATACAAGAAAAAGCTGGATGTTTGGGTACCACATGAATTAACACAAAACAATTTAATGAACCGAATTTCCATTTGCGAAACGCTGTTTAAAAGGAACGAAATCGAGTCATTTTTAAAGCGAATGATTACAGGTGATGAAAAATGGATCACATACGATAATAATGTACGAAAAAGATCGTGGTCCAAGAAGGGTGAAGCTCCTAAAACAGTAGCAAAACCTGGATTAACACCAAGAAAGGTAATGCTGTCTGTTTGGTGGGATTGGAAAGGAATCGTTCATTATGAATTACTAGCACCCGGTCAAACGATTGATTCCGATCTCTATTGTCAACAATTAACAAGATTGAAGCACGAGATTAAAAAAAAACGTCCAGAATTAATCAATCGAAAGGGTGCTGTGTTCCATCATGACAACGCCAGACCACACACATCTTTGATGACTCGGCAGAAACTGAGAGAGTTTGGCTGGGAAATTTTAATGCATCCACCATATAGCCCGGACCTTGCACCTTCAGATCATTTGTTCTGGTCTCTGCAGAACTCTCTTAATGGTTTAAAATTAAATTCCGCAGAGGACTGCAAAATGCACTTGGATCAGTTTTTTGCCCAGAAAACACAGAAGTTCTACAGTGATGGGATAATGTCTTTACCAGAAAAATGGCAAAGGGTCATCGATCAAAACGGCGCATATTTGGTTTAATAAAGTTCATTTGAAATATATAAAAAAATCGTTTGAATTTTGTAAAAAAAATTATCAATACTTTTTAGACAACCCAATATTTATAGTAGTATAATAAAGAGATATTTAAAATTATTAATATATGATTTCAGAGTGATGACCAAAATTCGTTAATGCTGATTTCATAACAATTCGGTTAATTATAAATAATTGATAAAAATCGGTTTTTGTTGAAGTAATTGAATAAGAGCATAAAAGCGATACCATGCACGTGTTTATATTTATAGATAGATACAAATGATACAATTGATTTTTATAAATGTCTTTAAAGTGCATATAAATTTAATAACCATATGGAAAGAAATGTCCAAATTGTAATAATTAAAATATTTATGAATAATAAGGTGCGATCTATGGTGTAAATGATAAAAATGCCAACCTAAAATGCTAACGAAATTTTGGGGTCGTGGGTTCGAATCCTACTGAAGACATGTTTGGTTTGGAATATGTTTGGTGTTTTCGGTTATTATTCGAATCTGAATTTTAACACCGTTGCATTTTTCCCTTGGGGTTGGTCGTACGGCTAATTACCGACATCGTAAAAACGGCGAATTAAGAAACTAACAACAGAAGAATGTTGTTGGACGCTAAAGCATTGTTTTTTAACAAAATCGGCGACGGAAAATACCACCGGAACGGAAACATTTCCGTCGCTGTCAAAAATGAACGGATATATTTTAATACAATTGTTATTTAAGAAAAATTTAATTCGCCACCGAAATTATTTTCGTCCGACTGAAAAAACAACAGAAAATTTATTGAAATTTTTCATTATTTTACGTTCCGTCGATCGATTTCGGTGACGGAAAATTGCAAAAGTGACCTTTGCATATATTTAAAAGAAAATATTTATTAAAAATAAATTGTTTGGATACTTACAAAAACAATAACAAACATTTGATGTGGTTATGTAGAATTATTTTATATTTCAATAAAAAAAAATCACTGAAAATTTTCAGAAAATATTTCTTAAAAAACACTTTTTCGGCGCCGGAAAATTTTTCTCCCCAAAATAAATTCCGTTCCGGTGGTATTTTCCGTCGCCGATTTTGTTAAAAAACAATGCTTTAAGCCGAATTGTTGGTAATGCGAAAAATTAATTTTATTATTATGAATACTATGATTAAAATCAAATTAAAATATTTATTACCAAATAAAAAAAACTAATCATTTCTCATTACAAACAATTAACGTTAATAATATTTAATTAAGTTTATTTGAAGTTTTATCAAATTTGTGTTATTATATTATTCTATTAAAATATTTAAAAAAAAAAACATTATAATTCTTGTAATACCAAAAAGTTGTGATAAAATAATTACACTAAATATAAAATTATAATATGTTACATAAAAATAAAACAAAAAAAAATAAAAAAAAAAGAAAAAATGAATAAAATATGATAAAAGAATATAATTAGTAGGCTTGTTCATAAACTCTACGATTTAAGCTATTAACCTCAAAACGCGTTCATTTACTCTTTTTGATTGATACTTTTCATACAAAAATGGCCGATATTTCTTCTACAATTTGTACAGAAAATTTTACCGATTGAATTGCATAAAATATATTTTTTTCGATGTATGTGTAATATATAACCAAACAAATCATACAAAATTTACACATACACATGTAATATATGTATATACACAAAAAATATATTTTTATTGAATAAAACAGCGTTCAGTTACTATCAATTTTTTAAGAAATTTATAAAAACCGTATAATGCGTAAAATGTGTAAATGAACAAGGCAATAGAGTACATCCACACGCCACGAAGCCGATTACTACGTATTCCTGGGACTATTTCCAGCAAAAAATGGTTCTGGAAGGAGGGGGGGGGGTCTAACTTCAACCGCTACCGAGTTACAGGGTGTTAAAAAATGTAGGGTGTTCCTTGAAAAACACGTGTTCACTTATTAACTCATAATTTGCAAAGCGTTCGTTAGAATAAAAATTAAATACTCGATTTATAGGTAAAATAAATACCTTTGCTCGGGATACAATTTTTGGAATGGGCGGAATCCCGCACCTATAAAAATGTCTATGAGCGAGGTTCCCCAACCCTGTCAGTGGAAGGTAATCTCGCACAAGTGCGAATTTACCCCACTATAAGGTAAGTTCCACACATTTAACATTACTCACATTTGGGGATCTCGCACAAATTAAAAGATTTTAATTGCGAGCAGCTAATATTGTATTCTATAAAATGGGTTTCAGGTTGATTTTAAATAGATGTGCGAGTTTTTTAGCGTTTTTTTTTTAAGTGTGCGAGTTTGAATTTAGAGGCTTGTTCATAAACTCTACGATTTAAGCTATTCACCTCAAAACGCGTTCATTTACTCTTTTCGATTGATACTTTTCATACAAAAATGGCCGATATTTCTTCTACAATTTGCACAGAAAATTTTACCGATTGAATTGCATAAAATATATTTTTTTCGATGTATGTGTAATATTTAACCAAAGAAACCATACAAAATTTACACATACACATGTAATATATGTATATACACAAAAAATATATTTTTATTGAATAAAACAGCGTTCAGTTACTATCAATTTTTTAAGAAATTTATAAATAACCGTATAATGCGTAAAATGTGTAAATGAACAAGTCATAGGTGTGCGAGAATGATTTTTTTTTTATTTTTAATTAAAAAGAAAAAAGTCAACCATTTTTTCAATTATTTGAAGCATAAAAATGCTATGTGCATCTTTAAGTATGACGGTTTTCGTTTATTGCTTCTAGTGCTAGCATTGAGCTGCCAATACGTATACGATAATTGTAATTTAAAAAAACGTATTAACTAATTGACAACACAAATCACACATTTTAATTTTAGTGACTTTTTTTTCATTCAATTCCCCTATCATTAATTCGACATTAAAAATTCACAAAAAATGCAAAAAAAGTCAGCTAACTATTGAGCCACTTTTCAATAGAATCGCGGTTCTGGTGGGCCGTCAAAACATTCAGTTCGAGCTAGAGAAACATATCTCTTTCCATTGTTACGGGGGAATTAGTTTGAACGCCGTCCAATGAATTCTACTTTTTATTATACGTCGTACCAATAGAATTAAAAGATACTAGAACGACCGTGAGAGCCAAATTGATAAGCCTATATAAAAATATATAGATGTATTAATTTGATAAATATCTCTCAAATTTTCCTAAAATGGCGATCGAAAATGCTAAATAAATCTCATAATTTTTTTTTAATAAAAAAAAAAATACAAAAACAAAAGTTATTGTGACAAACAAAGTTATTGTGAAAAAGAAATTAAAATTAAACTTCAATATTATATTGTTCGTTAAAATTGAAATTATAAATCAAATTAAATTTAATTAAATTATGTTAAAATATATAGAAACTGTGCACAAAATTGTATTGAAAATAGTAATATTTAATTATAAATATTTTTTTTTCACAACATTGTAAATAGGGACATCTAGTGAGTTTTGGTTGAACTACCGTACCCTTACGAGCGCCATCTAGTGTTTTTGGTTACATTTTGTATATGTACACGAATGCATTAGTAGTTATGTTGACCTAAATTGTATATAAATTTTCTATGGAAAGATTCGGAGACGATCTTTCTAGTCTCTTTTAATTCTATTGTCGTACCGTTGTTGAGTTTAACTCTACTACAATTGGTGAGTTTATGTGTATTTGAAACGGGCTAAAAATAACGATTCTATTGAGACAAAGCAAGTACATAGACCACATTTTTCTCAATTTGATACTTAACAAAAAAATGATAAAATTACTTGGTTTTTTTTATTTCGTACACATTTCATCTTTTTTTTTTACGCACTTAAACGCAAAACATCACTTGTCGTAAACAAAAACATAACCGCACTACTAAAAAAGAAAAAAATCAAATTTGGAAAATCACATTAAATAAAAAACAAATTCCAATCACTTCACTGCTCACAATTTTTTAATTTTATTCGTTTTTCTATAAAAAAAATACATTAGCATAACGTTGCGGCTAATTTAGCCGTATCTTTTCGGGATACGTCTAAATGCTAAACCCCTCCCTTATTAATGTCCAAAACGTAGCCGCTAAACTGTCCATACTAGGCATAAATACGAATTTAAATTATTTAGAGGGGGATATGATTTCGCCCAATGTTGTCCGATATTGCTTCACAAAAATTCCGATTTTGAAGTGTCCCAATATGTCAACACTGTGGGTGGGTACGATTTTTTGTGTGCGATCAGGGGGCTTATGACCGTGCGAGTAAGATTTTAAGTGCGCGATTTTGTATTTGAGTGTGCGAGTAGTAGAATATGACCGTACGAGTATGATTTTAAGTGCGCTAATTTGAATTTGGGTGTGCGAGTATGGTTTTAAGTGTGCGAGGTTGAATTTGGGTATGCGAGTATGGTTTTTAGTGTGCGAGTAGTAGGATATGGCCGTACGAATCATATTCATCTTTATTGTTATTGTTATACATTTTAAATTAGGATTGTTATTACGAATTAAATTGCCGAATTTTAATATTTTATCTATATTTTTGTATTTCAAAACAATTTGAAACAAAAAAAAATATCAAAAATTATATCGCCAACAGCGTACACCAAAATGATTACTAGTATTAGACATAGGGTAATTATTACACCATCTAGATCAGGTATAAATAAAATATAAACAAAAATCTAAAAGTCAAATTTTTGGAGCCGATATATTTATTACAAACAATATAGTACTATAATAGAATTAAAAGAGACTAGAAAAATATTGGGAACATAAAACTCGACCACGCATTAAATAATAAATTTACCAAATGCACTTATGCACTACTAGGTGTTGTGTCGGCATGAACGATTTTAAGCGCAAATACAAAATTTATTTTCAAATATTTAAATTTTATTACGAACATAATTTTTGCCATTTTACTATTTTTTGATCTGAAACAATGGAATAAATAAATACGAGTATAGTGAGTGTAATAATTTACTTTACCAAAGTTTATTTCAATATTTATTATAATATATAATAATAAAAAATGCATAAAAATGCATAATAATAAAAAAATACAAAATTAATATTAAAAATAACACAAAATACAAAATTGTGCATTATAAAACAATTGAACCAGCATAAAAATGGTGTTATTTTTCTTTTTCACACGGTGTTTGAAGTATATTCCTTTTATTATGCATTTCGTGCAGCTAAAACATCCGGCATGTCCTTTGACTCCTAAAATAAATGATCTAGCCGGAGCATCACAAATAAATGAACGTAACCTAACAAAATACTGTACGTTGTTACATATGAATCCATTAGACAACTCCTTCATTTCTTCGATAAAATTTGCAAGGAAGACGTTAGAACATTTTGGTTTTTTATACCCGTGGTATATATCAATTAAAAATACTTCTTGAGACGGATATACGCTTAAAAGAATTTGCCATAGTTGGAGCTTTTTGCCAATGGAACTCCATCGATTCCAATGTCAATGTAAATTTCTGGTTGAATAAAAGGATTATTAATAATGAAATTTTTTAAATTATGTTTAATTCCAATGTGATAATAAAATCCACATCACATTGGAATAATTTTTTTTTCTGTGTTAGTTTTCTTTAATGTCCTTATATCTATTGGAAGATTTGGATGATATTTTTTTAGAACTCTTAACAATGCATTAGCTGCGCTATTACATATTTTATTTTCAATGGCCCACTCTGAAATATCACTTGATATGCTATTAATTTCAAAATTGTCTAGCTGAGTTGCAATATCTGATATTTCAGAATATGTATCAGATTCCTTTTAGATCATCATTATCAACACCTAGACCATGCGGTGTCGTTACTGCATCCACTGTTGTTGATACCGTAACTTTTGCTGTTTGTTCATTTGTCTTGCGAATTTTTTTTAGCACGGTCACAAATGTTTTTAATCTCCTTTCCCACTTCATAATAACCCTTTTTATTCATTTCAAAAATTACTATTTCTGGTTTAAATAGAGCACATTAATTTTTTTTAATTTTATTTACTGCTATTTCTATATTATGATTATATATACCAATAATCATAAACATTTTAAAACTCAACAATTATCCTACACATCTCATTAAAAAACTAATACATTCTGAAAAACATAAACACACAAACATATCAAATACACAATCACATAACAACATTCAGGACATTAACAGGGCACCCACACCATACATCAGCATGACATATATTAGTGTTGTATCTGAAAAAATTGCTAATGTAATAAAAACGTATAACACTAATGTAAAAATTGCTTATAAAAACAATAATTGCCTACACAATATTTTCTCAAAATTAAAGGATCCAATTTCGTTTCAAAAGAAATCAAATGTAATATACAAAATCCCCTGTAAAGGTAGTGGTGAACCAGGAACTAGTTGTGAACTATGTTACGTGGGACAAACTAGACAATATATTGAAAAACGGATAAAGAATCATTGGTATGACCTAAGGACTGAATATGATCCCACAAAGGCAAAAACGGCATTGGTGGATCATTTCCACATGTTGGGTCATTACCCTGATTTTGGATCCACTACAATTTTGGCAACACAAATGAACTACCAAAAAAGATTAACGATGGAAGCATTACACATTTACACGGAAAACACATACAATATTAAACAAGACACCGACAACTTATCACCTATTTTTTGTGCTGTGATAGATGAAAATTTGCAAATTATCAAGAATCAAAATAAAACATCAAATAATATAGAATATAATAATAAATCAAAAAAAGAAATAACAAATGCCATAATTAATAATAATAACCAATTTATCAACAATAGCCAGCTAATCAATTCAAATATAACATTAAAAAGAACACATAATACTTCACACACCCAACCGTTAGAGAAAAAAAGACGAATCATTTCAAGGGCAAATGCAATTAAACGAACAGGTACAGAGGCAAATGTATTTTTGCCCGTTTTAAAAAAACGACGACTTGATTAGAATTTCAAACATTATATATATGTCAGTTATATTTTATCATTAACAATAAGTGTAACTCGTTTGTTCATTGTAAAAGTTTTTAATATTTTGATCAAGTTGATCATATATTTTGTAAGTTGTATTTGTTATTATTTGAATTAATTTGTTTATATTTATATATTTTTGTGTTACATTAATATTTATATTTTTTTGTTATTGTATAATTTTTGTAAAGAAAACCTGATGATGGTATAATATATATACCGAAACGTTGTTTTGTTTTTGTTTTTGTAAATACATGTATTGTTAATATATGACAAAATCAAATAAAACATTATTATATCAATGAAACTACTTGTATGGTATTTTTAATTATTTGTAATTACTAATAACCAAATGAATATTGTCATTGATATATATTATTGACCGCTGAGCCGTAAAAAAGTAAAAAACACCCTATTTATATATACCGGTCAAAAAAAGAAATTATTTTCTTTCAAATCATATCTAATAATTATAATATAATAATATAAAAAAAATATTAATGCGAATTTTTATTTTATAATTTTGTTTCAATAAAAATTACTTACTTTTATTAAATACCTGCATCCACTTACTGTATAACGTTGCGACTGTATGTTCTCGATGTTATTATGTTATACTATATGATTGTATGCCAGTCGGACATAGTATTTGATGTGCAAACGAAAGAAAACTGCTGTCACCATATTGATACATCTAGCATCTCACTTTATCTGTACGTGCAAACAAAAAAATTGCATTTTCATCGAAAAAAATGGAATCAAAATTGTAACAATTTGGATTCACAAAATTGAACCAGAATGATGCTAGAGGGTTTATTGCACTTCTGTTACTTGGGTTATATGACACATGTTCGAAAATACCTCCACTTAGCGCTTGTGTTGACACAAATTGCCCTATCTATTTTGTAGGAGCGCCATCGCCCTGTGTGAGATTGTTGTTGCTTTATCGTCACTATAGCATCTTTACATGTAAAGCGCCATTTGTAAACAAAATTAATACAAGACTATTTTATAATATTCGAACACAGAGCTAGCACATGTAAATGTTATATCGCGCTCGCATTTTTGAGAGCGCACTAGTGCATGACACAAGAAGAATAAACGAAAATGCCCAATAAAATCGACAATAAAACATATATTTAACAATCTTCGTCAAATTTACAGAAAATGAGAAAAATATGTTATACAATTTTCTGGGAAAATAATTAGGTAATGAATTCTTTTTAATTGATTTCATCATCTTGCGTCAGAATTATTAAATATTATTAATAGAAAAGGTTGGGAACAGACAAGATTGGGAATTAACAAGGTTGGGAATTACAATACCACTTTACATTATAATAGACGCCATTTTTGAGGGTGATGTCACGAATGCAACTATTTCTTTGTTTACGTTTTTATTTGATATAAAATTACATTTGTTTTCGTTGGGTGAATTAAATTTGAATTTGAATTAAATAATAATAATTAATAAATTAATAATTTCTAAAAAAAAATTATTTATTCAACATTAAAAAAGTGTGATTTAATAAATAAAACAATAAAACTATGGACCAAAAATGAATTTATAATGTTTATTTGATTATTTATGTGATCATCATTTTTTAAAATATTTTCCATTGTTTTTTTTATTGTTACGCTTAGCTAATCTACCAATTCGCAACATTTGTGAAACGTTCATAGGTTTCATAGCTTTACAGTGGGAATAGCTAAAGTGTCATTAACAACTTAATTAACAAATTGATAAACAAAATCTTAGAATTATTCTTCGGAAATGCATGGTAAGAAATGTGTTGATCATTTTCAAACTTTATCGCACTTTTCTTCTTGCAAAATGTTACGGCACAATAAAGACTGTAAATTCTAATTTTTGTCCATAGTGTAAAAGTTCGCCCGTAAATATGACGAAGGCCAATCAAACCCGCGATAAATAGCGGTTCAATTAGACCCAAAATTAAAGAGAACTTTAATTGAATAAATAATACTGATACCACGATAAACAGTGGATCAAAATAATTATTATTTATTCGGGAAGAAGCACAAATAAAAACACCGAAATACTTAATGTTTTAACTGTTTAATAACAACTCAATTTTATTTATACGTTTCCAAACCTTTTATACTTAAAATTATCCCTAAACCCAATAATATTATATAAAAAATGTTATATATAAAAAATATTATATAAAAATATTATATATTAAAAATATTATATAAATCAACAATTTTTATATTAATCGAAAATTATATAAGTCGACAAAATTTATATTAATTTAAAATTACCTAAGTCAACAAAATTATATTAGTATAGACGTATCTCATATGTATATACTTATATATAAATTAAATATAAATCAATACAAAATGTATATGCATCAAAATTGCATATACAAGAATATTTTATATGAATATACTTGTATATAAAATATATGAATTTATACAAAATAATTTCCGTTCGCACGAAAATTGCCCATTTTCATATTTTGTATAATTATTATGTTCTTTAACGGAAATCAATTTCTGCTTATGAACACATAGTTTTATTGTTTTATTTATTAAATCACACTTTTTTAATGTTTATTAAACATCATTTTTTTTTTAGAAATTATTAATTTATTAATTATTATTATTTCATTGAAATTAAAATTTAATTCACCCAACGAAAACAAATGTAAAGTTATATCGAATAAAAACGTAAACAAAAAAATATTTGCGTTCATGACGTTTCAATTTACATACACAAACAAAATTTAATATGTATATGAAGCGAAATTCCCAACCTGATCTATTAATAAATCTTGATATTAGTAATATATTTTACTTGCTTTATCCTTACCCTATTAAAGAAATTATTATATATTTATCCATTTAATTATTTCTATATTAATTATTATTAGACTATAAAAAATAAACTGAATTATTTATAAAATAATTCATTTTTTAAATATTGAATAAAAATTATTTGGTATAATAATAGTGATAGGCAAAATCACTTCAATTTTCAATGATATATTCTTTTACTGGTAAAACTATAATTTAATTATAATTTAAAGTAAAAAAATAAACCATTTACTATTATTTACGTGTTTTTATCTTTGGCTTTTTAATATATATATCCAATGAATTGATTGGTTTTGGTTCCATTTACATTGCACGTTCAAATATTAATTAATTAGTTGTTAGCCAATTAATTCATAACAATCCAATACATGTATATTTAAAATTCCACACAGTTCATCGACAAGAATTCTTAATATGAATAAATTCCAATTCGAACGTTTAGAAAATTTGAAAGTAAAATTTTATCAAATAATTGGAGAATTCGAACTTAAGAAAAATATCGTAATTTTAGATAAAGAATTACATATATTAGAGGAGAACATGTCGTCATGCATTGACGAAGTAACTGCCGCTGCCTACGTTTTAGTTGCTATACGGCGTTATTCAAACATGTTAACGCATAATCGTTCAAACGAAATGTCCGTATAAATGAAATATTGTGTAATACTGTCTCGGTTACACATATATTACCTTGTGTTCAAACTGTTTATTCACTGGATACATTTGAAAATAATTGTGCATTAAACATTGGCAATCTTGATATAATAGAAAATGCTTATATTACTGTAAATAATAATAATAATTTTGTATTTGATGAAAAGAACCCCCCATTAAATAATTTGGTATTAAGCAAATCGCCTGTAGTTTCACATTCGGAATTAAAGAATTCGAGAGACAAAATCGATTTTTATATTGTACGGAAAGCATAACGATGTAGAATATGGTTGCGTGTTTACCTTAAAACGAAAGGGCAAAACCTTCCGCAGCGAATGCAAAAAATGTCGTGAAATAGTTGATAAAAAACATAAAAGGGAATTAATTACTCCAATTCGTACTGAAGACAGATCTGCAGCATTATTATTACTTGACAGCGGACAAATAAAAGAATTTAGGAAAGACAAGCATAGTGATGCATTCAAAGTAGAATTTTTACCAACCGCTTATTGTCGTTCACAAAAGAATATATCTGTGCAATATAAGAGTCGTTATGAGGATACATCTAACAATAAGCAAATATATGACAGTCATGCTCAATTTTTAAATGATAATAAAAATGTTGAGATAGCGACAGAAAATTTTGCAGATGGCTTTAAAACATTTGAAACTGCTAAAGAAGCCTTAAAAAAAGCAGCAAACGCACTAACTCCTAGACTAAGCCAATTGTTACATCGTTATGCTTTCCGTACAATATAAAAATCGATTTTGTTGGTTGCTTGGGGGATGACGGAAAGAGTTAAAGCATTCTAGGGTATGCGATTCTCATTTCGTCATTCTCAAGTGTTAGTTACACCTCCACGTGGTGGCAACCGGGCAATGCATCCTAGAACGCAGCCAAGTAACTAATGCGAAAACAACCGTAATGGAAGTACAACGAAAAGGTTTGAGTACCCCAGGTGGTAACCAGGCTATGCCTGGGAATCCACCCTCTACGGAGGCATGCCCTATAGATTCTGGGGAGGGCAATCTATTACGGAATTTCGGGGAGATGCGGGTGCGTGACACGGAGCCACCAACCATACCGGCCATGGGTTCGCGAAAGCGAGCTCAGCGGCCTCGTGGGCGGGCGGAGCTGCGGGACATTACGCAGCCACCAACCAAATCGGCCGAAGGTACGCGAAAGCGGACCAGAACGCAGAGGAGGAAGGAGGCTCAGCGTAAGAAGCGGCTCGGACCTGTCAGTGATGACGGGAACGAGCTGGCTGAAGTGACAACTTCAGCAAACTCCACACCGGAGGCTGTACAGGAGAAGAGGTGCAAGGTGAGCACACCTAGCGGGTCTTCGAATCAGAAGACACGCGGGTTGGGCTTGCCTGGCGACTCTTCAAATGGTGCAGCCAAAGGGAAGGAAGGGGGGTTTCGGAAACATGATGCAGGGCCATCAAGGCACAGCAAAGTTGATGCAGGGCCTTCAAGGCACAGCAAAGACGATGCAGGGCCTTCAAGGCACAGCAAAGTCAATCCGAAATCGCTCAAAGGGGACCATGGCCATAGGAGGAAGCGTCCAGTTACCTTTGCGGGGGTAACTGGAAGCGATCTTCATTTGGGCGTCACTGGTGTCAACGGCGGGGGTGTCATGGATGAGGCCAGGTTGGTTGCCTTCAGGGTAGCCCTCCTGGAAGCACTTGATGCCTTGCCGGCGGACGCCGGAGACATTGGTGTGACCGACGTACACTTGGATGAAGCGATCATTGCAGTTAAATGCGTGAACCACAAATCCAAGGCATGGCTCTGTGAAGTTGTTGGGAAGATGAACCTCTTGGGGGGAATCAACTTAACAATAGATCGGCTTACAACCGTGAAGGATGTAAGAAAAATGGTGTTACGGATCCCAGGGCAACCGGGGAGCAGTGAGACCATTTTTGCCAGACTCCGACGTCAGAATGCCTGCGTGAGTGACACTTCTAAATGGAGGGTCGCTTACTCGGGCAGGTATGACGACGGAAAGAAAGGTGGTGTCATCCTGACCGTTTGGTGTCCGAGGGTGGAGGCGGAGGCAATACAGAACGCAGGGAGGTTGCTCAACTGCGGACTGGATTTTGCCTATGCCAAAATCACGGACGGCAAACCTAAGGGCAGCACTTCGGTACGGGGAAACTGTGGATGATGGAACAGCTATGGCTGGGACATCAGAAGCAGGGAGGCGGGAGGTGGGCCCATACCGAAAAATAAAAATATGCCAATTGAACCTCCACCACAGCAAGGCGGCATCAGCAATGATGTCTAGGTGTATGGTGGAGGAGGGGTTGGATATAACAATGATCCAGGAGCCCTGGGTTTTCAGGGGGAAAATAAGGGGTCTACCTGGAAGCATTGGTACACTGTACTGCAATGGTGCAGGAAAAAGCAGGTCGTGCATTATGGTAAAGCATGGAATTGCAGCAGTAATGCTGCCTCATCTATGTACGCCGGACCTCGTGGTGGTGCGTGTGGGTGTGGGGGCGGGCGCGTTTGTGATCGCCTCTGCATACATGCCGTACGACTCTCTTGAGCCACCTCCCGGAAGGGCAGTGGAGGAACTTGTAGGGTAATGCGGGGTAAATAACGTGGGCCTGATAATAGGATGTGACGCCAACGCACACAATGTGGTGTGGGGGAGCACAGATGACAATCGCAGAGGAGAGCAGTTGCTCGAATTTGTGATTGGAAACAACCTTGGCATAATGAATCGGGGTACAGAGCCTACTTTCGTAGTGAGTGGCAGAAAGGAGGTCCTGGACATAACGCTTTGTAATGCCATGATGTTGGGAAGACAATCGAAATGGAGGGTGATGGATCGGGCGACCATGTCTGATCACAGAGCTATCTATTTCGAATTGGACTATGGCCTGAGGCAAGGGGTGCCAACAAGGACCACCAGAAACCCTAGAGACACCGATGTGTTGGTTTACCAGCGGGTGTTAAAGGGGGATCTGGGGGGACTGGGGCGCTCGGGGCCGAAAACGGCAAGGAGTGTTGAATCGCGGCTAACTGTCATACAGCGGGCTGTGAAAAAGGCATTCCACAGTGCATGTCCTACAGCGGATATATACAATGATATACACAATGATGGTGAGGACATTGTCCTCTCACTCTGGTTGAAGAAAGGGACCCAACACCTTGGTGGAATGGGAAACTGGAAAAGCTAAAGGGAGAGGTCAGAAAAACCTTTAATCGGGCTATGAGGTGTGGGACGGAGCAGTCATGGCAAGATTACAGGGAAAAGAAACGAGACATGAAAAAAGCTCTGCGTAGTCACAAAAGGCAATCGTGGAGGGATTTCTGCTCGGAAATGGGGAGCATCTCTGAGGTCAGTAGGCTGCAGAAGATGGTCACCAAGGACTCGGTCTCTAGAGTTGAACTGATCCGCAATGGGTCGGGTAAAATGTCGGAGACAATAGAGGAACGCAGCAGGACCCTAATGGAGATACACTTTCCGGGAAGCCAGACGTCGAATCAACCGTGGCCGGTTGAAAGGAGGAGGGCCACGAGAAGGAGGAGACGTGCGGCTGAAGGGATTGTGACATTGGAGGGAGTAGAACGTTCCATTGGGAGGTTCGAGCCCTTCAAATCTCCGGGGCCTGATGGAATATTTCCCGCCCTGCTACAATGGGGTAAAGAGGTCTTAGTTCCGAGACTCAGGGAAATATATGTCACCTGTCTCGCGATGGGGTATATTCCGGTAACTTGGCGGGAAACCAAGGTGGTATTTTTGCCCAAGCCTGGAAGGGGGGACTACACTGAGGCGAAGTCTTTCAGACCGATCAGTTTGTCATCCTTCCTATTGAAAGCAATGGAGAGGGTGATAGCGGATCATCTGGAAAGAACGACGTTGTGGATGTATCCCCTACATAGTAACCAGCATGCATATCAGACTGGGAAGTCAACCGAGACAGCACTACATCAGTTGGTGCGAGTCGCGGAACACGAGCTGAACACTGGAGGAATAGCACTGACTGTATTCATGGATATAGAAGGTGCATTTGACAGGGTTCAGTTCGAAAAACTGAGAACTGCTCTGAAAGGGCGGAGGGTCAGTCGGGTCGTCAGGGACTGGGTTGACAATCTGCTTGAAAAAAGGGCAATAAATATAAACTCAGGACACTCCAAACTTAGGGGAAGGGTAAACAGGGGATGCCCACAGGGTGGGGTATTGTCTCCGCTACTGTGGAATCTCACTGTCGACTCATTACTTCAAAGACTGGAGGAAATAAATGTATACACAGTAGGGTATGCAGACGACTTAGCGATAATGGTACGGGGGAAGTTCATGAATACCATCCGGGATGTCATGGAAGAAGCTCTTCGGGTGACGGAGGGATGGTGTATGGAACATGACCTCTCCATAAACGCAAGTAAGACAGACTTAATTGTTTTCTCAAGGAAAACAAAGGGCCTGGAAATAGAACCTCTGAGACTCTTTGGGTCGGAACTCAAACTGGCCACCAGTGTCAAGTATCTGGGTGTACATCTGGATAGGAGACTAACCTGGGGGTATCATGTGAGGGAGAAGATACAGAGGGCTAAGAGGGCACTACATCAGTGTAGACGGGTATGTGGACGATGGTGGGGAATCTCGCCAAAATCGATGTACTGGATATACACAATGATGGTGAGGCCGATAGTGACATACGCCTCAATTGTATGGTGGAACAAAACCACCCAAAGTACAGTGAGATGTCAACTAGATCGACTTCAAAGACTAGCATGTGTTGGTATTACGGGGGCTTTTCGCACCACGCCGACCATGGCTATGGAAACATTGCTGGGAATGCTGCCTCTGGATCTATTTATAGTAAAGACGGCGGTAAGCACGGCAATAAGAATGGTGGAAGGCACCATCCACGGGCATATGAGGGTCCTGGGCCTTATTAAGGGGGTCAGGGAACTTGCTATGCCAATGGATGGGATTAGGAGGACGGTGGTACAGGAAATGCATCACAGAACCCTCCTTGAGGACGGATCACTCCCTGAAGTGGGGTCGGAAACGATAACAGTCTTCATGGATGGATCTAAGAGACATGGCAGTTAAGGGGCTGGGTATCACTCAGTGGAACTTGGCTTGGACTGCCAGATAAACATGGGGAACTATTCCTCAGTATACCAGGCCGAGCTGATGGGCCTAATTCATGCACTGGACTATATTCAATGTAGTAGGGTTGGCGGGAAAGAAATCTTTTTTGCCACCGACTGCAGGGAGGTGGTCAATTGTATGAAGGGTGGCACATTTGACTCGGCCCTGGAGCTAGAGTGTGCTCACAGGCTCAACGGGTGTTCGGCTCATAATAGGGTCACACTTGTCTGGGTTAGAGGGCACAGTGATATCGACGGGAACGAAAGGGCGGATACTCTTGCAAAGGAGGGGACGTCTAAAAAATTCGTTGGACCGGAACCGTATACCGCAATCAGCAGGGATACGGTGAGGCATACTGTCGAGAAATGGATTACCTCCAAACATCAGGAAAGATGGAAGGAGGTAAGAGGACTCAGACAATCTAAGCTGACGCTGGGATTGAAAGTAGGACACACCAACCGAGAGGTACTGAGCATGACGCGAGGGGCTCTTAGGAAGTTGGTGGCACTCATATCTGGACATGGAGGATTCAGACATCATCTTGTAAGGATGGGAATTCTTACTGATGATGAGTGTAGACTCTGTTTGGAGGATGAGGAAACGGCTGAGCACCTTGTGTGTAAATGTCCGGCTTTGGAGAGCATAAGGAGAAAGGTAACTGGACGGTCATTCTTCCCCGAGAGTGAACTTGGACGGATGCCTTTCAGAGAGATGCTTGAAATAACGAGGGACACCATATTCGAGGAGCAATCGGGGAAACCCGAGTGGCAAACTGGATAGGAGTCAATCGGAGGTACGAAAAGGGGCCCGAGTGGCCTGGTTCGAATATACCGAAGCCGAAGGAGGGGGTTTTAGTCAGTAGGAATCTGACACGCACCTTTTGGTGTGTCTATGCAAGATTTCCCCCTCCTTCGTTAAAAAAAAAAAAAAAAAAAAAAAAAAAGCCAATTGTTGATAAGCGCGAAGGCAAAAAGGATAAAGAATCGACTATTATTACAAAGACATTCAGCAGAAAATGATTATTTTTTTATAGTTGAAAACGAAACAAGTGGTACAATAGTTCTTGGTTCTAAATTTCTTATAGAATTATTATTTAAAAGTGAAAAGGTGTTGTCAGATGGAACTTTTAAAATGGTTCCAAGAGATTACATAATCAATGTAAGCTTTATGCTTTAGGCATATTAGAAAAATATAGAATCAACAATAAAATCACAACACCAAAATGGAGCGAATTTATAATGGACCATGAAAAAGCATTCGAAAATGCTATTATGGAAACATATCCGAACACATGTGTTTCATTTTGCTAATTTCATTTGAATAAAACTATTGTAAAATGTTTGGCAGACCATAAACTGTCGGGCTTTATTAGAAATTGCAATGCTGATGATAAATTGTGATTTTATGCACTAAAAATTAAAACAAGTCCTGGTGATCCGCTTCTACCAGCTAACGAAATAATTCAGGCCTATGATTCGTTAACGTGCAATATTATTTGTTTTATTGAAACAACGTTCAGTGATGATTATCAAATTAATAAATTCAAAGAATTTTTTGCAACGGTCAAGAGAAGATATTTTTCGAAAGAAGACAAAATAAAACAAATTTGTAAATATAATAAAACCATAAGAACAACAAACTTAATTGAATCAAATCATAGTGTATTCAATAAATCAAATTTGTTGTCCCAAAACTCCACGGTTGAAAATGTAATCCCAGGATTGAAGCAAAACAACTTGCGCTTCCGTGCGATAGTTATGGATTATTATAAAAGAGGTTTATTTTCATTACCAAAAAAATTACAAAATATCAACGCAGGGAAGAAGCCATTCAAAAAGCCAGCATCGATTTTGAGTCGAAGAACTTAACGGTAGAAATATTTTTAGGTTTTTGTTAAGCCGAAAAATATTATTACCTCATCCAAGAAGCAACAGCACGTTTGGAAAACGTTCCATCTAAATCTCTTCAAAATGAGGATACATCAGAAGATTATATTACGGCTGAATAATTTACTAAGCAATTTTTAGATTCCTTCCTGATAGATAAGTTAAATTACTGGTATTAGAGTTATTTGAGTTTTTACAGTTTAAAGTGGTTCTTTTGAATCTTTACTTTAAGCCTAATTAATAACTTAACACTTTGAACGTATACTTTGAAAACATTGTCTTTATTAATAAACTCCAGGTATTTATACAAAAATCTTACTTCTAATTTCTAAACAATATAATTTATATAAAAAAATTTAATAAATTAAATATTAATTGTAAATTAATCAATTATATCAATAATTGACCGGATAAGTACATAATGTATAATGTATATATAAGTAATATAATGTATATATATGTAATATTTATATATACAGGGTGAGTTTTTTAACGTGAGACAATTGAATATCTCGGAAACTACGCGTTTTTAAGAAATGTTTAAGAATGTTTCAGACAAAAGTTGTTCAGTGGCTAGGGGGACATAACATGGTTGTGTGTTTTGACCTTGAGTCAAGGTCACATAGGAGATATGACTCAAAACATACCTTTTTTAAATGGCAACCCCTATATATCGACACGGATTCTTATTCTATGTCATAAAATAAGACCATTCTGTATCCGAACATTTTTTGATTAAACCCCAAATTTGGTCGTAAACTTGATTTGAATGCACAACGGCTATTTTCAACGATGAAACACCCACCAAACGAATACGAAAAATTTGCCTTAAATACTATGGGAAAGATTGGATAAATCCTACATAGAAAAAAAAAACAAAATTAATAATCAATAACTTTTAACAAATTTTTTCCTACATTGTTTTTATAATTTATCATTTTTTTTTTATAACTACAAAAAAAAACAAAAACAAAAGAACAAAAAAATAAAAAAAACAAGCAACGAAAAAAAAAAAAAAAAAACAGTTAATGATCGAATAGGAATTTATCTTTTTTTTTTTATTATGCATTATTATTTTATTTTTATTATGCATTTTTTTTTATTATTTAACATTTTTAAAATATTACACTACTTAAACCTACTTAATTTTTATAAATACAAAAAAAAAAAATAAAAACAAAAAAAAACGAAAAGGAGTTAGAGGTTTTTCGTTGGTTTGGACTGGGATCAATAGGGTAGACATTGATGGCTGTCTTAGACCTGTCAGTGTTGCAACTGTTGAGTTCCTGATCAAGTGCTTACATTACCTCCACGTGGAAACCAACGATAACTGAAACATTCATAATGAATGTATCAGGCTAAAATTGTAAGTGCAAAAAACACCCCAAATCCAAGGTGTCATGCGACCCGTGCGGAGGGATTAGTTGGCAGTCTGGGATAACTGACTGTCTTGTACGGAGCCTCTCAGATACCGGGTGACCTCTGAGAGTATATAGCCTTGCGACAATAACGAGCACTGTTGTCGTCGACCTTATAACCTCGAGTATCTACCCTGGCCCCGGACGCCGTATATGAAATTACAAAACAAAGCAAAACAAAACAAAAACCACACAAATGGTTGACGACCTGGCTATTGAATTGGATTTCGACTTTGTCACAATGAATGCGGACAAGACCATGGCAACCGACGACGAAGCCATGATTCTTTCGGATGGAGATAACGTACCATCGGAAACCGTGATGGAGGCAAGCGGGAAGACGGCGGAAGCTTCAGCCGCAAAACATACCACGAAGTACCGCGAATACTACTTCACTGGGGCATCCAAAAGGAGGATTTCCAAATTAGTGAAATCGGGCATCAGACGCTCCCCTGCAGCAAAGGGGTCACCTATAAGGATGTGGTAACACAAACAAAGGTGGCTATCCTACACGAAAATCACCCTGAAGAGAGTCTCAGCGATAATGAAATCGGTAGGATTAGGAGGGCGGTGCTGAATGCGCTGGACACCGTACCAAGCAAGAGACCGGCTATCCAATTTGTTACAACGGTGAAAAAAGAAGGGTAGATATCGCTTACCTGTAACAATAAAGCTCCAATGGATTGGATTGTAGAGTTAGGTAAAAGTAAGCCCTGGAAAGGAATTAATGCTGTGGTTGTGCTTGGAGATCTAATCCCAAGGCAATACACATGCATTGCTTACGTCAACCCTGAGGATAAACTGGCGAAGCATCAATTTTTGGAACGCTTTAATAAGCAAAACCCAGATATTGATGCTAAAACTTGGAAAGTCCTCAGGGTTGAGGAAGACAAAGGGGGTAGACAGACTTACGCCTTTACTGCGGGCGAAAAATCCCGCAAGAGCATCAGAAAGAACAGATGCAGACTCTTTCTCGGACTATCCCAAATAGAGGTTAGGATCAAAGATGCAAAAGCTCATGATCCCAACACTAGGAACACTAGAAGGGAGGTCCGGAAAAGTCAGGTTGCACTAGGGAGAGAGGAAAGGAAAGTACCTGATGCAAAAAGAACAGCTCGGGAGTCGCCTCCGGGAAGGTAGGAGGATGAATGAGGTAGTAGAGACGGGGAAACAACAAACCGCATACTACCACAGTCGAAGAAAAATGCTGGAAGGCGGTGGAGGAGACTTAGATCCATCCGTAGTCTTACAGCATCTGGAGGAGCAAAAGGAAATTTAAATGGCTCCCTTCAGGTGCATCCAAGCAAACCTACAACATGCTGGGCAGCTTCTGCTGTCGTGATGCGTAGGTTTGCGAAAGATCACCTGGATGTAGCCTTTATACAGGAGCTGTATCTAGTTAGGCACAGTATAAAGGCACTGACACGTGAGTTATTATATGATTCGTCCAATTTGGGCAAGCCTAGGGTCTACTATTTAGAAGAGGAATTAATTATTTACCACTTACTAAATTTTGCAGCAAAGACCGGGCCACAGCTGTAGTAGAGGTGAAAGCGGCAAGTGGAGCAGAGAAGATGAAGATAGTATTCTCATCTATCTATCTCCCGTATGAAGCAGAACAACCAACAACATCGTTGATGGAAGAGATGGTTGAATACTGCAGACATAAAAATTTACACCTCATAGTGGGAAGTGATGCCAATGCTCACCACACGCTTTGGGGCAGCACAAACATAAACAAAAGGGGTGAGTACCTACTTGAATTTCTTTTGGGTAATGGGATGGAAATAATAAACATGGGATCAATACCCACATTTAGTAATTGTCTTAGGGAAGAAGTAATAGACCTCACCTTAAGTACGCCATACATTAGTAATAAGATTTATCGCACGAAACTTCTCTGTCGGATCACAAGCACATTAGATTCGATATTGAGGCTAGTAGCGGAAAGCAAGAGACAAGCTAGGAGCATAGATGACCTTGAGTTGATCGATGAGTGCCTCCATACGGATTGTAATACAGGCGTACCGGGAATAGTGTCCAGAAAGGAAGCGCGAAAGCAATCGTAATGTTCCCTGGTGGAATGAGAAGCTGACTGGCTTCGTCAGGAAACCAGGAAAAACTTCAATAGGGCCAAATCCAAAACTGGGTGGTCTATATATAAAAACAGCCTGTTAGAATACAACAACGAAATCAAAAAGGGAAAAAAGAAATCTTGGGATACATTCTGTCAGGGAATCAATGATATACCTGCAGGGGCCCGGATACATAGAATTCTCTCAAGGGAGCATAAAAACAGAATAGGTTTAATGCAAAAACCAGATGGTAAGATGCGAAAGAAACACTGGATCTACTGGCCCAAACGCATTTTCCCCAATCAATCACAATATCATCAGGAGATGATAGGTACATGAAAGTTCCTTTAAGAAGACCAGCACCCCTGGACTGGAAAAGGGCAGACAATATGTTCACAAATGATAAGATCTGCTGGGCTGTCGGAACATTTGGATCATATAAAGCTCCAGGCGAAGACGGAATTTTCCCGGCAATGTTAAAAAACGGCATAGAACATATAGCGCCAAAACTAAGAAGTATCTTTCAATGTAGTTATGCACGGGGATACATCCCTGAGGCATGGAGAACGACTAGTGTAATATTTATACCTAAGGCGGGCAGAAGAGCAGATTCTCTGCCCAAATCATATCGCCCAATAAGCCTAACATCATTTGTACAAAAAACAATGGAAAAACTGGTAGATAGGCAAATAAGAGACAATGTGCTGATAGAATAGAAAAAACTTTCGAGGATAGAGAAATGGCCATAGGTTGTTTTCTTGACATAGGGGGAGCCTTCGACAACACGGCGTTCGATGGGATCTGTCGAGCCGCCGCTGTAATGGGGGTGGACGAAACCACATGTAGTTGGGTGAAGGCCATGCTGAGAAGTAGGGTTGTGAAAATGACTCTGGCAGAAGAGAATCTTAGCATAACGACAGCCAAGGATTGCCCACAAGGAGGGGTCCTGTCCCCGCTATTGTGTGAATGAACTGCTCATACGTCTGAATGATGGCGGATTCTATGTGCAGGGATACGCAGATGATGTGGTAATACTCATCTGCGGCAAATTTTGAGAAAATAGTGTCGGACAGACTTCAGACGGCTTTGAACTTAGCGGCTTAAAAGCACTATTGTGCCCTTCACTAACAAGGAAAGACTCCCGGGTGTGAGAAGCCGATTTGGCTGAATTTTGGATATGTTGTAGTACTCGAAAAATAAAGAGACCCCTATTTTTTTTTAGCTGCTAAATTTCACTTTTAGGGGGTGAAATCCAAGATGGCGGCAAAAATGAAAATTCGCCATAACTTCTACAATTATGCACCAAATTCACTGAAATTTGAACAAACATCAATTTTGGACTAATCCGCATATTTCATAGAAGAAACTTTTTTTTTAAATGTCAAAACGGTGATTTCATTCAAGATGGCCACTACCCCTGCATGCATCCATTTAATATCGAATTTAATGTATAACTTCTACAATTTTATTCCGATTACGATGAGCTTCGGATATTTTGTAGTGCTCATGAAAATGAAAAATGCAATTTCTCATTTTTTTGAAAAAATGACTATTTGAGGTTAAATTTAAGATGGCGTCGAAAATGAAATTTGATCGTAACTTTCTCAACTTTCATCGGATTTACTTCAAATTTGGTTTGTAACTTTATTGAACTTTGACTCACATATCCCAAAAATAATTTTTTGGAAAAGACAAGATGGCGGCTTCATTCAATATGGCGGAAAAATCGAAAATTCATCATAACTTCCCAAATTTTCACCGGATTTTCTTCAAATTTGGTTTGTAATTTTATTGAACTTTGACTCACATATCCCAAAAATAATTTTTTGGAAAAAGACAAGATGGCGGCTTCATTCAATATGGCGGAAAAATCGAAAATTCATCATAACTTCCCAAATTTTCACCGGATTTTCTTCAAATTTGGTTTGTAATTTTATTGAACTTTGACTCACATATCCCAAAACAATTCATTGGTTATGTACCTGGCAGCCACGAATGGAAAGTCTATTACATTTCATTCTACGAATACTGCAATTTCATCTGTGTTTGTTCTTCATCAAAGTATCAACCTTCACCTTCATCCGTTTGTTGAATTAATATTCTGTTATGTAGAGACTGTCGGGATTATTGAAATCACCCATATATTTTTTTTACACAATTTAATATGCTAACTAAAAACAATAATGTTTTACTATAACTTACTAGGATTTCTTAAATATGGATATTATATTATGGGGTAGCGTTGTTATGGTACTCGCAAATTATTATTTAATTTGCTAAAATTTAAACAAAAATTCAAATCAATAATAATATGGTGTGATTTTTAAATGTTAAATATTGATCTTTTACGCGAAAACTAGTATTTAATTTACTAAAATTTAAACAAAAACAACAAATCAATAATAATAAGGTGTGATTTTTAAATGTTAAATATTGATCTTTTACGCGATAACTAGTATTTAATTTACTAAAATTTAAACAAAAACAACAAATCAATAATAATAAGGTGTGATTTATTATTACTTTTAGAAACCAATGCAATACGATTAGTATAAATACAGCAAATGTTTTAAAAAAAATAACAGTTCATTTTGATATTTAGGAAAAGATATTGAAATCCAAAGTAAATTGTTTGTCAAAGTAAAGTGTGTGTAGAAAAAAGTTAAATAAGTTTTGTAAGAAAGTAAGTATGCAGTTGAATCCAATGAACGTGATTCAACTTTTATTAACCGTATTTCAAGTAATGGACATCCCCACAACACCAACAACTAATAATGAGCGTGAGTTAGCAAAAGGGATGGAAGACACATTAATTGATGCAATGGATAATTTTTTACCCATTGAATATATACAAGAGGTAGGTTTAGATTTCCAGGAGCAATATAAAGATTGAGAATATATTCCAGTTAGTGATGATACCTGGATTCCCTCTGATTCTGGTAAACGGAAATGTACGAGAGACGATGATGAAGAGGTAACATTGGAATATAAAAGAAACGCTGTACGGTTTTGGAAAGGATGCGGTAGAGCCACATTTCGTTCACTGCAAGCTGTGCAGAACCGTTATAGAAGGGTCCCTGGTATCACACAATTATACCGATGGCAGGAACAACTGGACCAAAATGGAACATATGTAGAAAAAATTACAGATATCGGAGAATATGTTTTAAAACGGTTGGAAATGCATGCAGGTAGAACATTAGCCACATTAGGAATAAAAAGAGTACAGTGTGTTGTAAAATCACTGTCGGCTACAACTCATAGTTATACTGTACAACCAATAATTTCGGCAGATGGTAAATTATTACCTGTACTATTTTTAGTTTTAAAGGAACAATCAGGCGGTTTCGGTCCTATTGTCCAAAGAAATTTATTCCACGCTGCTAATGTTCATGTCTGTGGTGCCCACTTAATAAAATAAGTATGGCCCTGTATAATGAAATAAATGCATAATGAAATGAAATGAATTATTATTATTATTATCATTATCATTATCATTATATTATATATATGATTATATTAGAAAATTATGATATGATCAGTTAGTCGTTTATCAGCTTCTCATGAAGCTAAATCGTTTTACCACAGTGCATTGAAATATAAACACCTATATATATACAGATATAGATATATATATATATATGGCTACTTAGTGTTGCAACTGTGAATATAATTGTCGTTATAATTTTATATTGATCATTGATAAAAACTTATGAAATAAAGAATTATATATTTTGTAATTATAAGTTTGTTGTGGTGTTAATAATTTAACTACTTGCTACGGCTTAAAGTGTTGTGCGCATTGGTGAAATAATTCCACCAGCATATGGGACAACAATTGGTGACCCCGACTATGAAACACATATAAAACGGCGACTTTAACATTAATCCATCAACTTTTGGTAATTTTAAATAAACAAAGGAAATCACAACTTGGAGGTTTTTGCTGATTATGATCAACAGAATTGTTTAACTACCAAGATATTCGCAATTCATTGATTTCCATCATTTCATACAACTGGATTCAATTACGTCATCCAGAGCACGGTATAACCAGCATAGGATATATTTATGGTTATAAAACACGAGCGGATTTCTGATAATATTTTTATTATATTTCATGGGAGTGGTAACAAAATTTTCCATAAAAAAAAAAAGAAAAAAAAAAAACGATTTTATTTTTTCCGTCATATGGTTCTGGAAATATCGAAATAATTTAACAATTAAGTAACAGTTCAATATAATTCAATGAATTTTCCTTTTGTTTTGCAATTATTTAACATTTATATTATGTTTTATTTTATTATATAGTTTAGATTTATATAACAAAGGAGTGCAGTAAAACATTAAAGTATTCATATATATATACTATATATATATAAATTATAAAGAATCTATATCGGTAAAATTAAATAAAAAAAAAAAAATTATTTTTTTATATTTGTCAAGTAAGTAGTATAGTATAATGATATAATATTAATAATCTATTCATTATGCATTATAATATAATATAGTAATTACAGTGACGATTATACATACACGGTAGATAATTATATACACATTTAATTTAATTTTTTAATTTATTTATTAGACATATATATTTATATATTACATATACGTACGTCGTACATTCATATCAATTCGTGAGACTTGTTTAAAAATTACTTTTGTGGTTCACCTAAAAATCCGCATAAAATGAGTGATGGTGATGGTGAAGAAACTAAAGACGATGTTGCGCAGGCAAATCCGACCGCCATTGAGGCGATCCGTGTAAAATTGCCACAATTTTGGGTTGATAATCCAGAGGTTTGGTTCATTCAAGCCGAAGCACAATTCAAAATTCACAGTATCACTTCCGATACAACAAAATACTGGCTCCTGGTTTCCGCGCTTCCTTCAGATGCATGTTCTTCGGTGTTGGACATATTAAAATGTCCACCAATCACCCATAAATTCGATACTTTAAGAACGGCGTTAACCTCGCGCCATACCATGTCGGAAGAGAAAAGATTAGAAGGTCTATTCGACAAGGCCGAGTTGGGCGACAGAAGACCATCTGACGTTTTCAGATCTATGAAATCGTTGGCTGGTGAAAATATAAACGATAATATTTTAAAATCGCTTTGGTTACGCAGGCTTCCAAAAATCGTCAATATCTCTCTCATTCCATCAAAACATATCGAAACAAACGAATTAATTGGTTTGGCCGATAAAATATTTGAGGCATCACATGAACCCGGCGTATACGCAACAACAAGTCGTAAAATACATAACAATTCCGAAGTAGATAATCCCGAACAAAATATACAGAACAGGTTAAATAAAATCGAATCCATGCTCCAGACATTAAAATTTACTAGGGGTAGGTCGCAATTTCGTGATAATCGTTTTCGTCAAAACTCACGAGCTAACACTCCGCACCGTTCCAACAGTGCATCGCGATCACACGGAAAATTTCAACAGCCAGCGAATTCAAGAGAAAAGAAAGTGGGTTGTTGGTATCATGCACGTTTTGGAGTTAAGGCCCTCAAATGTATCGCTCCGTGCCAGTACGTACAGAACGCCAACAACGCTAATAATCACAATTCCCCAAACTAACAAAACCAACTGTTGTTGCGGTAAACAGTTGGAACATTTTTAATCGCCGCTTATTTGTTAAAGATACCAATAATGGCCTGAATTTTCTTATCGATACCGGAGCGGATGTATCCGTGCTACCACATGTTCTTTTTGGGCAATCTTTACCAAGGCCTGATTCAAAATATACTATTTCTGCTGCTAATGGCAGCACCATCAACACTTACGGCACAAAATTATTGGAAGTCAATTTGGGATTAAGACGAACATTCCGTCATCCATTTTTATTGGCATCTGTTGACAGGCCGATCATTGGTGCAGATTTTCTTGCACATTTCAATTTATTGGTGGATCTCCGCAACCATCGTCTCATTGATGCGGGCACACAAATATCAATAAACGCGTCCATTGCTGAGGTTCTTACACCTACTCCAATTCATTATTCCATAGGAACAGAATACGGTAATATTTTACGGGCGTTTCCGTCATTGACATCTTCCCTCAATTATAATACACCAGTCAATCACAATATTGTTCACAGAATAGTAACGCAGGGTAACCTACCATTTACTAGGCCCAGGCGGCTGGATATTATTCGGTACAAGGCTGCGAAGACCGAATTCGATCATATGAACGAATTAGGTATTTCCAGGCCATCTAACACTTCGTTCAATAATGTGTGTGACTGACACATAGATGGCGTCCCTAGAACTAAATCAATATTTTTTTTCGCATTTGGCAACCTTTTTAGGCTTACTGTCAACATCATATGTTAATCAGATCATTTGTTTACAAGTTACAGTGCTATAAGTGACGCTATTTTTGTGTTTTAAAAAAAAATGAATTCAAAGCAATTCCGTGTGCTGATTTATCATTGTTTTTTAATGAAAAAAAATACTGTTCAATGCCAGGAATGGCTTGAAAAACATTACTCGGACTCTGCTCCATCAAAAAGAAGCATTTGTTATTGGTATGCCGAATTCAAACGTGGTCGTACAGACACCGATGACATTCCATCTACTGGAAGGCCAAATGACGCTGTTATTCCGGAAAACGTTGAAAAAACACTGAAAATCATTATGTCCAACCGTAAAGTGAAAGTGAGGGAGATTGCTGACATTCTGAAGATATCAGCAGGCAGTGTACAAACCATAATACACGAACATTTGGGTATGAAAAAGGTGTGTTCCAAATGGGTGCCGCGTTTGCTCACACCGGAGCAAAAACAACAACGAACCGATGATTCAAAGAGCTGTTTGGACATGTTTACGCGCAATAAGTCGGAGTTTTTGCGACGGTACATCACAATGGATGAAACATGGATCCACCATTTCACTCCAGAGTCAAATCGGCAGTCTGCTGAGTGGCATGCAGCCGGCGAAAGCCGCCCAAAGCGACCAAAGACGCAGCAGTTGGCTGGCAAGGTTATGGCGTCTGTATTTTGGGATGCGCATGGAATAATATTCATCGACTATCTCCAGAAGGGGCAGACCATCAACAGCGACTATTATATAGCGTTATTGGAGCGTTTGAAAGTCGAAATCGCAAAGAAACGGCCTCATATGGCGAAGAAAAAAGTGTTGTTCCACCAAGACAATGCACCGTGTTACAAATCAATGAAAACGATGGCAAAATTGAACGAATTGGGCTTTGAATTGCTTCCCCATCCACCGTATTCTCCAGATTTAGCCCCCGGCGACTACTGGCTCTTCGCAGACCTCAAAAGGATGCTCCGTGGTAAGAGATTTGGCTCAAATGATGAAGTAATCGCCGAAACTAACGCCTATTTTGAAGGCAAAGAAAAATCGTTTTACAAAGGCGGTATCGAAAGATTGGAAAAGCGTTGGAATGATTGTATCTCCCTAAAAGGGGACTATCTTGATGAATAAAAACGAATTTTGGCAAAAAAATGTGTTTTAATTAATTAGTCACACACATTATTGAACGAAGTGTTAATTCATCGGTTTCCTCACCGTTACACATGGTACCTAAGAAAGATTCGGGCGATTGGCGGCCATGTGGTGATTATAGAAGACTCAACATCGTGACGGTTCCCGATCGTTACCCCATCCCGCACATTCATGATTTTTCAATGAATTTATTTGGATGCAGAATTTTTTCAAAAATAGATCTTGTCAGGGCTTACCATCTCGTACCGGTAGCACCCGAGGATGTTTACAAGACTGCCATCACTACACCCTTTGGCCTCTTCGAGTTTACCCGAATGCCATTTGGTTTACGCAATGCAAGCCAAACCTTTCAACGCTTTATAAACGAAGTTACACTTGGACTTGATTTCATTTTTGTCTACATTGATGATATATTGGTGGCAAGCAAGAATATTGAAGAACACAAAACACATTTGAAAATTTTATTCAAGCGTCTTACTGAATACAGCATTAAATTAAATCCGTCAAAGTGTGTGTTCGGGGTGGGCGAACTAGATTTTCTGGGGTATCGTATAAACAAGGATGGCATATTGCCAACGTTAAGTAGAGTGGAGGCAATTGAAAACATGCCTAATCCAACATCAATCAAAACGCTTCAAAAATTTATCGGCATGGTAAATTACTATCATAGATGCATTCCAGGACTAGCAAAATTGCTTGGTCCACTACATTTACATGTAGCAAACATGTCAAAAATGAAAAAGTCTACACCATTTTCTTGGCCAGTCGAATGCAATGATGTATTCCAACGGGTCAAAAATGCATTGGCAAGGGCGACATTATTAAATTTTCCCATTAATAACACTATGTACAGTATTACAACAGACGCATCTAATACTGCAATTGGTGCTGTATTACAGCAACTCAACAATGGTCATTGGGAACCACTCGGATTTTTCTCCAAAAAGCTATCGCCAACCGAATCAAAATATTCTACTTTCGATAGAGAATTGCTGTCTATATATCTTTCTATAAAACAGTTTCGGTATTTCATTGAGGGGCGATCGTTCATAATATACACTGACCATAAGCCTTTAACAACCGCAATTAACTCAAGGGGCGAAAAAAGTCCCCGCCAAATCCGACATCTTGAATATATAGCTCAATTCAGTGGCGATATAAGATATATTAAGGGTTGTGACAATGTCGTGGCCGACATTTTGTCCAGAATGGACATTCACAACATTTCAACAACAAATAACGTTGACATAAATCTTATAGTTAAGGCTCAGGCATCCGACGAGGAATTGGTCGAGCTCATGGCCAATGCACAAAATAAGCACACAGGAAAATTTAAATTACGGCTAATTAAATTACAAGATATGGAGATATACTGTGAAACGTCAACAGATATCAACAGACCATTCGTTCCGGCCAGTATACGAAGATCAATTTTTGAATTGCTTCATGGAATATCCCATCCAGGGGTAAAGGCAAGTAAGAAATTGATTGCAAAACGATATTTCTGGCCAAATCTAAATAAGGACATCACACATTGGTGCAAACTGTGCCATAGGTGTCAGGCATCAAAAGTGATTCGGCATACGAAAGTGGCACACGGTACTTTCGAATTACCGGCGTGTAGGTTTGAGCACATACATATGGATTTAGTTGGTCCGCTACCCCCATCAAACGGTTTTACACACCTTTTAACTATCGTTGACAGGTTTACTCGCTGGCCTGAGGCATATCCGATCAGCGATACAACAGCAAAAACGGTGGCAAAGGTTTTTATTGAAAACTATGTCAGTAGATTCGGTGTACCATTGAGGATTACGACCGACCGGGGTAGCCAGTTTGAATCTAGCTTGTTTTCAGAATTTACAAAATTACTAGGTACATGCCACATTAAAACCACCGCATACCATCCACAAGCAAACGGACTTGTAGAGCGGTTACATAGACATATGAAGGAAGCGTTGCGTGCCAGGGGTAACTCGATCAATTGGAGCAGTGAAATACCTCTAGTATTACTGGGAATACGTTCCTGCGTAAAAGAAGATATAAAGTGCACACCAGCGGAATTAGTATATGGTGAAAATTTAAAGTTGCCAGGTCAATTTTTCATTCCGAAAAATTCGGATCAAACCAAAAATGTTAATGAATTTGTTCAAAAATTACAAGAAGCAATGGAAAAAATTATTCCAAGTGACAGCCGAAAAGTGAATCAAAAGCAATTATTCATACCACACAGCATGGATGAATGCGACTTTGTATATGTACGTGTTGATAGGGTAAAAACAAGTCTCACGAATCCATATGAAGGTCCATATAGAGTCATTCGAAAATTTAGAAAGTACTTCGTCATTAATATCAAACATAAAAATGTATCTGTATCCATTGAACGGTTAAAACCAGCCCATGGTATTCAATCCGTACAATGTAAAAATATATTACAGACACAACGCAAACACGTAACGTTTGGTAGAACCAAAACGTTTTATATTTAACACAGTAGGGTGGAATTCATTATTCTTCCTACTTATTAAGAATTGTTTCCATTATTCTTATCAACATTTTTTTTTGTTATTATTAATTTTTCTTTTTATTATTTTTTTTTTTTTTACAACAAATATATTTGTATTTATTTTAATTTTTTTTTTTTTTTGCTATATACTTTTATTTGGGGGTGGGTAGTGTGGTGCCCACTTAATAAAATAAGTATGGCCCTGTATAATGAAATAAATGCATAATGAAATGAAATGAATTATTATTATTATTATCATTATCATTATCATTATATTATATATATGATTATATTAGAAAATTATGATATGATCAGTTAGTCGTTTATCAGCTTCTCATGAAGCTAAATCGTTTTACCACAGTGCATTGAAATATAAACACCTATATATATACAGATATAGATATATATATATATATGGCTACTTAGTGTTGCAACTGTGAATATAATTGTCGTTATAATTTTATATTGATCATTGATAAAAACTTATGAAATAAAGAATTATATATTTTGTAATTATAAGTTTGTTGTGGTGTTAATAATTTAACTACTTGCTACGGCTTAAAGTGTTGTGCGCATTGGTGAAATAATTCCACCAGCATATGGGACAACATGTCACAGCTTCTACATCTGGCAAGCTCACATCAGGTAAAAATTAATTCATTAAAATAAATTGATCAAAGTATATTGTTATAAAACGCTTTAATTCCATTTTTTTTTTAATTCCAGAGCACTTCAAAATTTTTTTGAAAGACGTGTTTTTCCCACATACGGGTGAAAAAAGCCTACTGCTTATTGATTCTTGGAGCGGCCATTGTAAAAAAGTAGTTGAAGACAACACCCCAACTGGAAAAGAAATTGAAACTATGATCATTCCGAAAGGAACTACAGGTGATATACAACCACTCGATGTATACGGTTTTAGAATCTGGAAGAATTATGTGCGCCACTTCTCCGAGATAGTTTTTTTAAATGACCAAGGAATTGATTTAAACATACGTAATAATATAATAAAGTTGCAGTCGCTGGTACATAATCAATTGTCCGCACCAAGATATAAAAATCTTTTTCAATATTCTTGGTTTAAAAGTAGATATATAAACCACAGACCAGCAGAATTCGAAAATCCAGTAGAAGTTGCATTCACTAAATCTACTATAGCAATGTGTGAAATTGAAGGATGCTCAAATGTAGCAGTAGTGACATGTTCATGGTGCAATAAAACCATATGTTTAGAACATTTTTTTGAAGATTATCATTATCACCCATAAATTAAATAATTATTAATGTTTTTCTTTGACAAAAAATAAATAACATGTGTTCAAGTGAATTATATTTTTTTTTAAATTCGATAGGAGAAAATCCGATTAAAATTTGGGAAATTATGATGAATTTTCGATTTTTCCACCATATTGAATGAAACCGCCATCTTGTCTTATTCCAAAAAATTATTTTTGGGACATGTGAGTCAAAGTTCAATAAAATTACAAACCAAATTTGAAGAAAATCCGGTGAAAATTTGGGAAGTTATGATGAATTTTCGATTTTTCCGCCATCTTAAATTTAACCTCAAATAGTCATTTTTTCAAAAAAATGAGAAATTGCATTTTTCATTTTCATGAGCACTACAAAATATCCGAAGCTCATCGTAATCGGACTAAAATTGTAGAAGTTATACATTAAATTCGATATTAAATGGATGCATGCAGGGGTAGTGGCCATCTTGAATGAAATCACCGTTTTGACATTTAAAAAAAAAGTTTCTTCTATGAAATATGCGGATTAGTCCAAAATTGATGATTGTTCAAATTTCAGTGAATTTGGTGCATAATTGTAGAAGTTATGGCGAATTTTCATTTTTGCCGCCATCTTGGATTTCACCCCCTAAAAGTGAAATTTAGCAGCTAAAAAAAAATATGGGTCTCTTTATTTTTCGAGTACTACAACATATCCAAAATTCAGCCAAATCGGCTTCTCACACCCGGGAGTCATTCCTTGTAAGAGGGGGAACAGCGCGTTCAAATGTTCCACTCTGTTTGGGGAGACGATAGGGTTTTCGATAGAAGCGAAATACCTGGGAGTAATGGTAGATGCAAAACTAAACTGGAACTCCCAATTAACCAATGCCATAGAAAAGGCAAGAATCTCCGTATGGACGTGCAAAAGCATAATAGGAAGAACATGGGGGATTACCCTCAATATGGCGCTCTGGTTATACAAGGTTATAACAAGACCAATTTTGACCTATGCATCATCAGTGTGGAGAAAAAGACCAAACAAAGAACGGCACAGGTCAAATTAAACAAAATTCAGAGATTGGTGTGTTTGGGGGTTACGGGAGCAATGCGCACCATGCCTACTACAGCGCTAGAGGCGATTCTAAATCTTCCCCACTGCATCTGTTCATTAAGAACGAGGCAAGAAAGATGGTGCCGGCAACTATGATTACCGCAGGAATAGTGGGGGCGACTAAGGAACACCAGTGGCTAGTTGATGAAATCAGAAATGATGTAATTTTCGGCATGCTGCTGGGAGAAGACATTCCTAGAGTGTATGACTTCGAAAAATACTTCTCAGTTGTGTTTCCCAATAAGGAAGATTGGATGGAGAATAAGATTAGGTTCACAGAAAATGCCCTAAAACTCTATAAGGATGGATCTAAGACCAACCTATGTTCTGGATCCGGGTTATATGGGGCTAATCCAGGAATGGAACTTGGGGCCAATCTGAATTGCTATAGCACCGTATTCCATGCGGAAATCCATGCTATAGAACTTTGCATCAGATGGATCAAGGATAGGGGATATAAAAACCAGCGGATCTATATCTTATCGGATAGCAAAGCGGCACTCATGGCCGTCAAATCCCGAGAGATAAGGTCGAAGCTCGTTCTCGACTGTCTGGGGATACTGAAAGAGGTGTCAAAGGTAAATAAAGTCACACTATTGTGGATACCAGGACATAGTGGAATAGAGGGTAACGAGAGGGCAGAAATAGCTCTGCTGACTCGGGCACCAAACCTAGACCATTCTGTGGTTTAGCCAAGGCAACTATTAAAGCAAGGATGAAGGAAATACTGCTACGGGGGTCACAGAAATACTGGAATGACCCCGATGGCTGCAGGCATTCTAAGCTCTTTATTAATGCATTCACAAAACAACTGATGGAACAAATTATCCTCAAAAATAAGACAAACACTAGATTGATGGTTGGATATTTGACCGGTCACTATAATCTAAGAGCCCATCTATACAGGATCAAAATCGTTAGCTGCGATACGTGTAGGCTGTGCCACACGGAAGAAGAAACTGCGGAGCACATTCTCTGTTAATGTGAGGCTTTAGCAGGGAGAATTATCACTGGTTCATTATTTCCATTGCCTGGGGACATTATATCTAGAGATGGTACGAAATTTAAGGAACATCGATTTTGTCACTGTCGTTTTAAAAGAACAGACACAGCCTGTTCATTAAAACAAAAAAGAGCAGCGACTGCTCTTTGGTTCTATTTTACATTAAATTTACACAACTATATACAAAACAGAACAGACCATTTCTAAAATGAATTGAGTGAGTGAATTTCACTTATTCGTTGAATTCTGTTTTATTTGCATCTGTTCTGTATATTGCAAAGGTGTGTAGGTTTTATGTTTATTGGTTGGACTGCAAATGTATATTATGTGTAGGAATTAATAATGCGGATTTTTTGGCTTGAAAATAGCATTTATTTGTGTAACATTAACGTGTAAATTAATGATTGAGTACATTAACCAATATATTGCCCATCGTTAGCTATGACTTCCTCCCATCTTTTAGGAAGTTTGTTGATTCCTCGTTTGAAGAAGTCCTCATCTTTCGAAGCAATCCATTCATCGACCCATTTTTGCACATCTTCAGCATTTCGAAAGCGTACATCTGCCAGGCTGACTTGCATTGATCGGAACAAATGGTAATCAGAAGGAGCAAGGTCTAGGAGTACGGGGGATGATCAAGATGATCCCAACCAAGCCCCTTTATTTTTTCTTTAATGATGTTTGGCCGATGCGGTCTGGCATTATCATCATGAAAAAAAACTTTGTGGTGTTTTCGAGCTATCAATGGTCGATTTTCGTTCAATTTCTTTGCCAGTTCGCCCAGCTGTCGTCTGTAGCGTTCAGCTGTAACCGTTTCATTCGGTTTTAACAGCTCGTAATATACCACACCCTTCTGATCCCACCAAATAAACAGCATAAGCTTCTGGCAATGAATATCGCGTTTTGATTGTGAAGTTGATGGTTGGCCGGGATCAACATATGATGCTTTACGTTTAGGGTTATCGTAATACACCCACTTTTCATCGCCAGTGACAATTAGACTCAATAAACTATGTTTTTTGTGCTTTGCAAGATGTTTTTTGCATGTTTCGATTCGTGATTTGAGTTGATTTTCATTCAGTTGATGTGGTACCCATTTTCCAGGTTTTCGAATTTTTCCCATTGCATGTAAACCTGGCCGTTCTTTGTCTTCCAAGTCAAAATCACCATTTCGGAAGCGTACAAACCATCGTTCACAAGTTGCTTGAGCTGGAGCATGTCCACCATAAGCTTCAACCAACAAAGGATAACTTTCAGCAGCGGTTTTCTTCAAATGAAAGAATGTAACTAAACTTCCCCGCACAACCACTGTTCCAGCCACGAAATTCGACATGTTTGATGCAATAAAAACTTTGTTGTTTACACTTCAACGAAATGACACATACTGCAATTTATAGCCTAATGACAGACAAAAAAAAAAGAAAATGGCCGCGGTGTGTTGCGATACACTCAACGGTAGTTGCGCGATCTGTTTGTGGCGGTCCTGCACGTATGGTCGAAACCAAAAAAAAAATGACGACCCAGCGTTCACCCCCCACAAAAGTTAACGAGGGCGCCGGTCCCTCCTCGCGACAACCCCCTGCCGATGGTATGCCCGAATTTTATAGTTCGCCCCCCGAGTTCAATAAACCTGAGTCACCACCGGGAAAAGAATCGCAACAGAGCCGCAACAGAGCTGGATGCGGGCCGCACCGCGGCCCCCGTCAAGCATATAGAATTCTGGGAGTTCGATCCCGCGGGGTGGTTCAGGATGCTTGAATCGCTCTCCGGTGGCGTGCCTACGTTGTCCGACTGTCGACGGTCGGAATACGTGGTCGCCGCCCTTCCATCATCAGTGACCCGGAGGTGCACTGATATTTTATCCCATTTACCGGTCAACAACAAATACCAATTCCTCAAGGACAACATCATACGACGATTGGAGGAGTCCCAACAATCGCGGCTGGAGAAGTTGATGTCAGGAATGTCAATGGGCGATGAATCTCCTTCTCAATGGTTGCGAACTATACAGCGCAATGAGGGCGCTGATTTCCCCAATCGGCGCATTGTCCATATGTGGATGAGAGCCCTTCCCTCCCAGGTCCAAGCCATTTTGGCGGTCCAGGACCCCAACGATCTGGACAATCTTACTGCTTCCGCAGATAAGATAATGGAAGTCTGGCCGCGGGCGTCAATAGCGGCACATTCCAATTCCCCGTCCAGGTCCAGTCAGGATTATTCCCCAGGGTATCAACAACCCCCGTCTTCACAATCGTCTCACTCCCGTTTAGAAACGGAGATGCACCAAATGAAACAACAAATGGCCACATTAGTACAACAATTTGAGCGTCTTACCACACAAGATTCCCGACGCCCTCGCTCCAATTCCCGCAATCGAGCCCCCAATAACTTCCGCAACCGGTCCAGGTCTAGGAACAACAACAACAACAACAAGTCCGCCATTTGTTTTTACCACCGGAAATTCGGTGCGGCCGCTAACAGGTGCATCACGCCGTGTGGTTTCACAAACCCACAACCGCCAAAAAACCAATAAACCAGTATGAGCTTGCTTGCGGCAGCTCATACATCTGTTTTGCCACCCAAACTGCAAGACAGATGTAATATTGACAATTCTTTACAAATTACGGCTGCGAACAAATCCACTATCCGCACGTTCGGATCACGCAAGCTTGAAATCAGTCTCGGATTACGAAGGTTGTTCACATGGCATTTTGTTATCGCCGACGTTGACAAACCCATAATCGGGGCTGACTTTTTAAACAAGTTTGGATTGATCGTAGACCTTAGGCAGAAGCGCATCGTAGACTCACTTACGACGGTTCAATCACCACAGGCACAGGTCATCGTGGGGCCATCGTCCTCACTGGCCGTTCTCGATAACCACAATAAAGCGCTTCACACACTTCTCACGTCGTACTTGGACATCACATGTCCTAAACAGTACACAGCAAAAAGTAATCATGCGGTAACCCACCACATAATTACCAACGGACCACCCGTTTCAGCCAAACCACGCCGTTTGGCACCCGATAAACACCTTGCTGCAAAAAAGGAATTCGATTTCCTAATGCAGCAGGGCATATGTCGCCCGTCAAGCAGTCCATGGTCTTCGCCACTTCATATGGTCCTCAAGAAAAACGGCGAATGGAGACCCTGCGGCGACTACCGATCCCTCAACGCGCAAACAGTGCCGGATAGGTATCCTATTCCGCACATACAAGACTTCGCGCAGCAGCTGGATGGCTGCACCGTGTTCTCGACGATCGATCTTGAACGCGCCAAATCCCTGTAAATGACGAAGACATTCCGAAGACGGCAATATGTACCCCATTTGGACTCTTCGAATTCACCCGAATGACCTTCGGTTTGCGAAACGCCGCGCAAACTTCCCAGTGGTTCATTCATCAAGTGTTACGTGAATTCCCATTTTGTTTCGTCTACATCGACGATCTCCTCATTGCTTCCAAAAACGAAGCTGAACATATGGAACATTTGCGACAAGTTTTAGAAGAAATTAAGGCAATATGACCTCGTCATCAACAAAAATAAGTGCCATTTTGTATCGCCGGAGGTTACATTCCTTGGACACACCGTGTCATTATTTAAAAAAAATAATTAATTCCTATATTTTTTATAGAAATATATTTATATTTGGATCACGTTTTAATGTTTGCCATTTTTCTACCGGTATTTACTTATTATTCATAAAATCAACTTCACGGTTATATGCATATCTGTAAATATATTTAATGTTTATTTTAATATTTTAATTTTTAAACAAAATAAAATGATCAGCTTATTTCCCTATATTAATTTCATCGTTGTATGAATATCCATTGTGACATCGTGGCGAAGCATGCACACTTCATTTTACGTGTTGATTATTTAATAAGAAAAGACTTATTAATTATATTATTATTGTAATATCACATGAGTGAACAATATACAAAATGATTAAAGAAAGTATTTTTTAATGGGCGTTCGATACCAAAGCAACTTGAATGAAGAAGTCATTTTGAAATTAAAAAAAAAATTTCTTGAAACACTTGTGTTATAGTTCTTGAGAAATAAAGGAACAAACAAAATTTCAAGCAAATTGGATAAAAATACTTGAAACAATTGGTTTTATCCGCCATCTTGGATATTTTCAAACAAAAAATATCAACATTTGTGAGTTTTAGTTCAATAAAGCTACAAACCAAATTTCAAGCAAATTGGATAAAGATTGTTATAGTTATGGGAAAAAATTTCCTTTTTCCGCCATTTTGAATTCATCATGTGAACCCATGTTTTCAAAAAATTTGAAAAAAGTTATTAATTGCGTTCATTAGCAATTCAAAATAACCCAATTTAATTGAAATCATATAAAAAATGTATAACTTTAACATTGATTTTAATGCCTTTTAATGCATACAAGGGTTGCGGCCATTTTGATTTTAATAACGTTGAATAACGTTTCTAATGTTATTCCAAATCAAAAGTCGCTTTGCCAATAAAATTCAAATAAAATTCAAAACTTCCGCTTCTGCACAAACAAAAATTGATTTATTTTCCTTTTTTGAAAATCTTCATCACACATAAACACAATCAAATTCCAATCCATTCATAAACACAATACATAATCAAATTCCAATTCCAAATAACTTGAATACTTCAACAAAACGAAAACCAAATAATTAATACTCGAACCTTTCAAACGAAAATATTGAAATTTGAAAAAATAAATAATTTAATTTTCTTATCAATTCTCCTTGAAAAACAAAATAATTACATTTTCTTTTTAGAAAATTTCAAAACATAAAACATAAACCACTTTTTTATTCAAACATTCACCACAAATTAAAAAAAAAAGATCAGTTAAACATTCCAAATTTTTTTTTATTAATAGAAAAGCACATTGCATTTACATTATATACATTTACCTATGAACACTGTATAAAAAGCGTAACTGAAAAACCATATATGGATAAGACAAAACTTTTGAGAATTTAAAATTGATATCAGAAAAACGCATTGGCAAAATGACGTCATATAATTTAATATATTTTTAACGCAAGTACAATGACATTCGTTTATAATTTATATGAGCGCCGAAGAGCACTGACAATTAAAAATATATATAAAAATATAAGCATTTACATTCAGTAAGTATCTTATTATTTTAGTTTGTGAATAAAAAATTGTTATGTCAATGCTTTACTCTTAATTAAATACAATATATACTATATTGTAATACATTTTTTAATACCTTTAAATGCAAAAAAAATTGTAAGCTTATCGCTCTGTTGTCTCCCCTATTTTCGGAAACTGGTCGATCGATTTGGCTGAAATTTTCACCAAAAACTTTTGTTATGATAGAGTTAGTTGCATTTGGGGTATGTTAGACCATCCCTTCTACCAAATTTCAACTTTTTTTCTTCGTGAATGTCAATGAGTTTTGAAGAAATTAGAAATTTTTGATATAGGGATTTGTAATTGGGTGAGGGATTGACCCTATATAAATGCTTTCCGTTCTAGGAGTTGATCAGCGGTGTTTTTTTTTATAAAAATGTAAATAAAAAAATGTTTTCGCTTGGTTTTCACACAATGTGTTTATATTAAAAATATATATACTCTATAGAAATAAATATATCTTTTATGTTATACATATAAAAATGTACAGTAAAAATTTATTTGTATGGAGTATAAGAGTTTTTTTAAATGTCCATTGTGGTTCACGTTTTTTGTTGCTTCCGCTACCCCCACTACTAATACTATTAATTAATTGTTCATTCCAATTTAAATATAATTCGGCAATATTTTGTACATACATATTCATTGCATCATTTTATGATAGATTTTTAATTGATTCCACACATTCCATGTATTGTCTTACATTGTAATATATTCTAAAAAGTATTCTAAAAAAATTTGAAAAAAACTAATTTAATTTAATGTAATTTAATTATATAAAAAATGTAATTAATTAAATTACAGAAATATGTTTTATTGCTTACTTTAATTTTTTATTTATCACATTATCACAAAATTATAAATTGTTTATATACAGGGTGAGTTTTTTAACGTGAGACAATGGAATATCTCGGAAACTACGCGTTTTTTAGAAAAATGTTTCAGATAAAAGTTGTTCAGTAGCTAGGGGGACATAAGATGGTTGTATGTTTTGACCTTGAGTCAAGGTCACATAGGGGATATGACGTAAAACATACTTTTTTTAAATGGAAACCCCTATTTATCGATACGGATTCTTATTCTACATCAAAAAATAAGACCATTTTGTATCCGAACATTTTTTGATTAAACCCCAAATTTGGTCGTAAACTTGATTTGAATTTAGTCAAAAAAAAATGTATTTAAATAATTAATTAAAATCATTAAATTAATTTTTATTTTTACTAATGTAGTTTTCTACTGGCACAAAATATCAATCTTTTTTTGATCTATTGTAGATCAATTTTCATTTTCGATTAGGTTAAAAAATCTATCTATTTTTTGATCTTGATCAATTTTATGAAATCCCGATTTTATGAAAGTTTTACCCCTACACTTTTTATCTATAATAGTTGTCAGTTTAGTATTTATTTTTGTTTTGATTTCTTTTATTGCTCAAATTTTTTTGATTTCTCTTTTTCATGTTCGATTGAAAGGCAAAAATCTGAAATGTCAGATCAGATTTAATAAAAGTCAAACGAAAACCACATAAGTTCAAATCAAGTTTACGACCAAATTTGGGGTTTAATCAATAAATGTTCGGATACAAAATGGTCTTATTTTTTGACATAGAATAAGAATCCGTGTCCATATATAGGGGTTGCCATTTAAAAAAGTATGTTTTACGTCATATCTCCTATGTGACCTTGACTCAAGGTCAAAACACACAACCATCTTATGTCCCCCTAGCCACTGAACAACTTTTGTCTGAAACATTTTTCTTAAAAACGCGTAGTTTCCGAGATATTCCATTGTCTCACGTTAAAAAACTCACCCTGTATAAACAAAAAAATAAATAATTTTTTTTTATAATCCATCTTGTTTGTATATTTTGACAATATTGTGATACCACTCTCTTTTCATAAAAAAATAACGCAATGTGTATCCATCTATACATATTTATACACAACATTACAAAACATTTTTTATAAAATCACTAAATTTGTTTGATTTTTATTAAAAAAAATTAAATATAATTATGTTAATATGATTTTTATTTTAATATTAAATTAATACCATCAAAAATTAAACATTTAAAAAAAAAAATTCAAATTTGAAAATCTGAAACGCATGTGCGTTTTTTGATTGCGTTATATTGATATCAATTATTTTTAATACATATTTTCAAAAGTTTTGTCTTATCCATATATGGTTTTTCAGTTACGCTTTTTTTCCAGTGTTCATACATTTACCTACTATTTCATCTATTCAGTTATCCAAATATTCATATTCAAAAAAAACAAAAAAACTAAAATATTGCCTATTTATTGCAAAAAGTATTAAAATTTAATTTGATTTTCTTTTATCAAATTTTCACCATTTAATACAAAAAATTGCTTTTATTTTCTTTATATTTTTCATATAAAAAATGTATACATTCTGTCAAATAAGTACCCGGAAATTTGAAATTAAACAGAAACAACTTATCAATCATCTAAATTTATTATATCCCCTTCGAAATAGGCCCCTTCTGAGGCAATACACTTCTTCCAACGAACAATCCAATCATCGAAACACCTTTTAAAGCTATATTCCGGGATGGCCTTCAGTTCTCGTTGCGAATTAGTTTTGATGTCTTCAATGCTCTCAAAACGGGTTCCACGAAGTGGTAATTTGAGTTTCGGAAACAGGAAAAAGTCACACGGGGCCATATCTGGAGAGTACGGTGGTTGTCCGATGATATTTGTTGAATTTTTGTTCAAAAACTTGTTCACAATGCTCGCTTTGTGCGCTGGTGCATTATCGTGGCGCAAAATCCAACTGTTGTTCCGCCACAAATCTGGTCTTTTGCGACGAACATTCTCTCTCAAACGCCTCATAACGCCAAGATAATATTCTTTATTGACGGTTTGGCCCACCGGTAAGAATTCCGAATGAATAACACCACGAATATCGAAGAACACGGTCAGCATCACGTTGATTTTCGCTTCGCTTTGGCGCGGTTTTTTCGGTTTCGGCTCATTTTTGGCGCGCCATTCCAACGATTGTTGACTTGTTTGCATGTCGTACTCGAAAACCCATGTCTCGTCACCAGTTATGATGCGTTCGATGAACGTTGGATCGGAATTTACGCGTTCAAGCATGTCTTCAGCCACCTTACTGCGATTCACTTTTTGAAGAAAATTTAGCTCTTTTGGCACCAATCGCGCTGCGACTTTCCGCATACCCAAAACATCAACCAAAATATGAAGAGCGGTCTCATGAGACATGTTCATTTCTTGGGCTATCTCTCGCAAATTATAATGACGATTTTCGAGCACCATTTCCTTTATTTTGTCGAGGTTTTCTTCAGTTGAAGAGGTCCTGAACGTGGCAAATCGTTCACTTCTTCTCGCCCCTCTTTGAACGATTTATACCAATCGTAAACTTGAGTTTTCGACATGGTTGAATCACCAAATGTTTTTTTCAACATTTCCAACGTTTTGGCACAAGAAATTTCGTTTGAAACACAAAATTTCACACAAACTCCTTGTTCGATATTTTTATCCAAAGTGAAAATCGCAACGCACACAAAAGGTTGACTTGTTCCTAACGACGCCGTAAACAAACTAAATGACACACAGCAATAACAATTGACAGAATAGTTGCTGACAGTTGTGCCAACCTGGGAAAAAAAATGTTTGAAATACTCTAAGTGGGAAAATTTAAAATGAGAATTTCCGGGTACTTATTTGACAGAATGTATATAAAATTTCATTTTCGCATTCACTATTTTAGATCGCACTAATTTGGATTACTATCCCCAGTTCTAATATTTTGTAGGCTTCCTAATATGATTATATATACTAAATAATAACATAATAATATTTATATTTAATTAATTATTTCAATATTTTACATCTTAAATTTCTTTTAATTCAATGTGGGCTTCTTATATTTGTGATCTGAATGCACTTCAGGAAGACAGTTCAGCAATTGACCATGCTACCATTACCATGTATCTTGAGAAAGTAACAATATTCCTTTTCACTGCATCCTTAGCAAGGAAGCCGATCTTATATAGATCTCCTAATTATTATGCATTTTACATTCTCATGCTGATATTTAAAATGTTTCAATCATCAGTAAAAGATAAAATTAAATTTTTTATAATTCTAATATTGACTTGAAATCTTTCATAGTAAAAATATTTTAGTAAATTGCGCAGAATACGACGGCTTTGAATATATGACTTCGATCGATTTTCGAACAAACTCGTACACTATCTAAATATAACATTATCAAATATATTAATATAATAAACGTATAGAATTATTTTGATTGGTTTTATTGGCGCATGCATGAGTGTGTTAAATTTAAAATTATAACATTTCATATATATATGTATATAGAAATTAATTCATATATAATATATGAGTCTGGAATTTTTATCTTAAAAATATTGTATAATTATTTATTTGTCACAACACCTTGATATCTTAAGATATAAATATTAAACGTATCGATGATAATTACTATTAAGAAAATCATGATATTTAAAGAAACAAACAAATAAAAAATCAATTGTTATAGTGTATTGTGTATTGCGAACCTTTATAGAAATACGCAATATTTTGTATATATAGTACAAATAGGGAAGAAAATGAAATCAATAATTTTACTATTGATTGTGATATTTACTGTAAATATCACTTTTGGAAAAACCATTGACATCGCCATTTATCCGAGAATTGAAGAAGGTATATATTATTAAAGTTAAAGCTATTGATTTATAAATTTTAAATAAACAATCTGATTCAATGTAATTGCATATACAACGACAACCCAAAAAAACCAATTCTGGCACACATAACAGGATGTAATATACATACAACTGATAGCCTTGGTGAACCACAACCATTAATTTTAATTCCTGAAACAGAAGAATTTTTAATACCACCGGAACGTGATGGAAACATATGGTTAAATGTAGGCGATGAAATTGAATTATTTTGCACGGATGGTTTTGATCAATACAGTGAATTTTCCGAATACGATAATATTTATATAACTTGCGGTCAAAATAATAAATTTACAGCATTCGGTAACGATTATGAATTTAGAGAATTTAATTGTACGCGTTATCCGTATCATACAGCGCGTGCAACTGGTAATACCTGTAATTATGGTATGGCCATTGAAATTGAAATTGGTTTCATTGTAAGCGAAGATAGATTTTTACATTTAATGGATATCTGCCATGATGATATCGTCGAAAGTAGTCTTTATACAAAACATGAATTGACGCAGGCCAATTATGGCTATCAACATGGATTTCCACGTCCCAGTTTTATAACGGGTGGTTTTTTCGGTGGTAAAAACGTTGATCAATTGTATACACAAGTACGTCAACGTGAAACATTTGAGAATATTTTGGGTATCGAGGTAGCCGATAAACTATTTGATTTATCACGTGATATTTATTTGGCTCGCGGACATTTAGCGGCTAAAGTTGATTTTATTTATGGGGCCCAACAACGTGGTACATTCTATTTTGTAAATGTTGCACCGCAATGGCAAATATTTAATGGTGGCAATTGGGAACGTATTGAAAGTGGTGTACGCGGATATGTTGCCGATAGAGGTATTTCGGTTGAAGTGTATACCGGGACATATGATGTATTACAATTACAAGATTATAATGGAAATTATCAAAGTATGTATTTATATTTTGATATAAATGGTAACGGACAAATACCCGTACCAAAATTGTATTACAAATTGATATTGGAACGTAGCACAGGACGTGGTATTGTTTTAATCGGTGTTAATAATCCACATGCAACGCTGCAAGAAATTCAACGTGATTATATTGTTTGTCGTAATTTAAGTCATTTGGTTACATGGATAAATTGGGAAAAGGATAATCCATTACGTGGATTTTCCTATGCATGTGATGTAAATGAATTTGCATCGGTTGTTGGTCATTTACCTACGGATGTACAAGCTACTGGATTACTTTTTTAATATATATAAAAATATAATTTATTTGAAATTATTGTTTTATTGATCGTTTTATTGACTAATGTATAATTTACCCAAACAAAACAACAACAGAAATTACTATTTAGGTGCGTTAACCTTTATAATGGTCATTAGCCATCTGTATATGTCTTTTATAATTTGTTTGTTTTCTCTGATCTTCATCTCAACACAATGAGTTAATAAGCTTAAAAATATATATAATACAAAAAAAAATTAATACGTTATGCCGCAAATCGCAAAAAGCAAATCAATTTCTTTATTTTTAATTTGTTTACAGACGCTATTATATACACGTAAAAAGTATCGTAAATACACGTCAGCTTATTTATATAAAGGTAAATATATATATATATATAACTAACTACAAATAAATTTTGTTCAAATTACACAAGATAAATGTAATTATTTGGGTTTTTATTTTATTTCATAAAATCATAAAATATTGGAATAACTATAACACTTTCTGATTTATCATACATTGCATTAAAGGATTATTCTTTTTAATTGTAAAAAAAAATAATGGCGAATTACAGTGTGTTTGTTATTCAGAATTATGTGCTTTAAATTGATAAGATTTAGAATATCAATCATATAACTAAAATTATGATTTATAGATAAAAAAGTGGTGGTTGGTCTACAATGACAAACACTTATGCAATGACAATCGAAGATAAACGCGGGAGTTAAATTAATAAATTTATCATCGAAATCTACTATATTCAAAAACATTTACTATATAAAATAATTTGTCACACTAATATATTGAAATAGAAAAGTTTCCTTATACATGTTTATTGAACATGATTTTATAGTTAAGCATTTTAAAGAGTTCGATAATCGCTTGATGATAAGTTCAACCGCTATCTGATAAATTCAACCCGGATAGTTACTGCGTAAGTACTGGCCGCTAGGTTTTTTTATATTTATTAGTCTAAAACCACATGAAAAGTGGAGAAAGGGTAACAAAAATCAATGTAAAAATCCTTTAAATATTATTAAATCCGATCAGTCACTTTATTGTACCGCCGTGCTTAAGTTTAAAAAAACAGAATTTTAGATGTTATCTCGAAAATATAGAAATAAAAATGTAAATTCAAATAATATATAATAAAAACAGAAACAGGTGCAAATCAAAATGTATTAAATTTTATATTTTTTTCACTTAAATTTTAATTTTCAATATAGTGTTTCGTGTCCGAATTACAAAAATATAGAGTTTTTAAATAATGAAAATACTCCTGTTAGTTGGACTAAAATGCTTTTTATTATTAATTAATAATGGACATGGATTTGTGAGAAATTCATTTGCAGGTATAGTCTTGTATATATATGACACAAGAACACAAACATTTAAGTTAGAAATGAATGTAATAATTTTTTTCTCCAGATAAATGTGTGTTTAATATAAATGATTTGGGACAACCGTCACCATTACTCATTGAACCGGGAACAGTGAATACAATACGAGCTGTTGATGTTAAAGGAACATTCGCATTTTCAGCTGGGCAATCAATTTTATTTGCATGTCCAGGTACATATAATTATATAAAAATTAAGGGAACCGCTGTTGGCGAAGTGATTGGTAATTGCATTGAAGGTCAATCATTTTTTCTAAATAATACAAAATATCACATCTATCAAATTGAATGTCAACAGGTATTATTTTTTTTTACAATTACATTAAGAAAAAAAACATATTTGTTGGGATATGTATATATTAAAATTTGAATAATTAAAAAAATATAAATTATAGTGGCCAGAACATAAAAATCGTGCCAATGGACTATGCACAGGAGGTAATACCTTAATAGAAACTGGTTTTCAAATTTCAACTGGATTCATAGCGACACATTATGCATGTCACAACACAACCGAACACAATACATTATATACAAAGTTTATCTTAGGACGTGATGCTAACGGAGCACAATCAGGTGTCAAAAGACCAACATGGCATCAAGGTAGTTTTTTCAGGTAAACAAAAAGATTGGTAATACTACAGAGTACCGGCGAACGAACCAAACTCAATTTTGAGTATGCACATTGTATCCTGACCAACTTTTCTTTTGGACTTAGCGGCGGACTCTTCGTCTTTGGCCTGGGGAAGGGGTCAAAGTTTGTATGGGAAAATTTTAAATTTCTGCTCTATTGGGGAAGTGGTTAAGGGCCATGGGAATCTAAAATATTGTTCGGGACTTAGCCGGCCTCGCCTCTCCTTTGGATATGGGAGGGGAAACAAAATTTGGAAAATCTCAAAATCCAAAAAAGTTCCGCCCAGGGAATTTTTTGTTTTAGTACCTGAAGTGGTAGAAGGGGTCGGTACAAACATTTTTTGTTCTGGACCTAGGCAGCGCCTGACCTCGTTTGTTCAGGGGAGACTTCAAAGTTTGTATGGGGAAGTTTTTTCATGTTTCCCCTCCGGAAGGATAATTATTAGGGGAAATAGTTAAAGTCTATCCCTACACAAAGTTTTGCTCAGGACTTAGTCATTTCAACTTCCTTCCAACTTCCTATGGCTTAGGCCATCCTTCCAACTTCCTATGGCTATAGGCTAAAATGGATCTAAGAACTTAAAAAAATTTCAAAAATAGCATTGTTAAAAGGATTATATTTTTTTGTTTGGGAAAAAATGGATCTAAGCACTTAAAAAAAAAAAAAAATTCTCCATACAAACTTTGAAGCCCCCCTGGTGAAACGAGGTCAGGCAGTGCTTAGGTCTAGAACAAAAAATGTTTGTACTGACCCCCTCTACCACTTCAGGTACTAAAACAAACAAATCCCTGGGCGAAAATTTTTTGGATTTCGAGATTTTCCAAATTTTGTTTCCCCTCCCCTGGCCAAAGGGAAGGCATGGCCAACTAAGTCCTGAACAAAAGTTTAGATTCCCATGGCCCTTAACAACTTCCCCACTAAATTTCCCCTCTAAAGGGGAAATTTAAAATTTACCCATACAAACTTTGACGCCTTCCCCGGGCCAAAGGGGAAGAGTCCGCCGCTAAGTCCAGAACAAAAGTTGGTCAGGATAAGACCCTCTACAAATGTGCATACTCATAATTGAGTTTGGTTCATTCGCCGGTACTCTGTAGTTCAGCCAAAAGATTTTATATGAATTTCTATGATTTTTATTAATAAAAATGGTAATATATCGTATTTCATACAAGTGGTTTAAATGTTGAAAATCTTTATAAACGTGCAACACAACGTATAACATTTGGTGCATTGTTAAGTTCAACGGCACTAGCTCAACAATATATTCATTTAACAAATGATTATTTTTTATCAAAAGGACATTTAGTGGCAAAAGCGGATTATTTATATGGTACACATCAAATGACAACCTTTTGGTATTCGAATGCTGCACCGCAATGGCAAACTTTTAACGGTAACAATTGGAATTCATTGGAAAATGATATTCGAAAATTTGCGGCACAAATAGAACAGGATTTAGAAGTATACACTGGTACATATGTAAGTTATATATATATGTGTGTATAGATGAAAATGAGACATTTTGAGTGAGGTGAAATTTGATACAATTTCTCATATTTTATTCAATTGTAAAATTCTATAAACATTTAGGGATATGCCTCATTACCAGATGTTAATGGAAATGATATTAATTTACATTTAACAGTAATTGAAAAAATGCCAGCACCAAAACTGTTTTGGAAAATAATATATAATTCTTTTACTGAAGAGGGTACAGCTTTTATTGGTTTAAATAATCCATATGATTTGGTATTATCGGAAGACGATATACGATGTACTGATATTTGTCATCAGGTATGTAAAAAATTGAGCTGTATAGATACCCTATAAAGGTATCATCCATTCTATTATGGATTTTAAATCGTAATTACTCGATGACTCGTTTTTTTTTTTAATTCCTTAATTTTTTATTTTTTTGTCGACATAAAAAAATTAATTATGAATATATATCAATAGATAAAGTGGTTAACATGGAAGCAGTACGATATAAAAAGAGGTTATTCATATTGTTGTGAAGTAAATGAATTTAGAAGTCGATTTCCAAATATACCATATTTTCCTGTAAGCAGTATTTTAAAATGATTTAAATTATGTTAGATTCGCAATTGTAAAATTTATACGAAAGAGATTTTAATTGTACATTAAAATGTTCAAAATGTTGTGGTACTAATGTTTTATTTTTATGATTTCCATTTCAGATTTTTTCAGATCTTTTAAAGATATTTTTTTTCAAATTAAAGTATAACCAATTTCTTTATATATACGTCCATAAATAGATATGAATGAATTGTAATGTAATTTTGAAAGAAAAAATATAGAGATTTAGAGCAAAATGCCTATTGCATTGCAAATGCAAAATGCAAATGCAAACAAAGTGCCTATGTGGTGTAAATGATAAAAATGCCAACCTAACATTCTAACGAAATTTTGGGGTCGTGTTTTCAGTTATTTTTCGAAAATGAAGTTTAACACACAGTTGCATTTTCCCATGCGGTTGGTCGTACGGCTAATCAGAGACACCGTAAAAACCACAAATTAAGAAACTAACAACAGAAGACTCTTGTTACGCTAAAACCGAATTGTTGGTTGTATGGCGAAAATTTATTTATTTTTTTATTTTTAAATGCTAAAAGTTTCACAAATTAGTTAAAAACGCTAGCAGGCTATGTTATTCAGAGTTTGCACTTGTATCAACCGCCTTCAAGTACTCCGAAATTATGAATCATAATCCCATACAAAAAGGCTGATTTGAGATTATAAGCATGCTGACTGGGAAAATCTACACATTTATTTTAAAAATTTCAATTGGACTTTATGCCTAAATGGTCGTGTTGATTTTTCAAAATCCATATTTGTAATGTAATCTTGTTAGGCAAGAGAATAAATTCCCTGTGAGGTAGTAAACGAAGTCGCATAAAAAAGGAGTTCGTTAATTAGGAAAACTACGGTAGCTAAACTCAGGATAAAACATTGTAAAATAAAGCAAAAAAAAATTGTTAAAAATGTTGTTAATTTTTTTGTTAATTTAACAACAAATATAACAAAACCAACTAAATTTTGACGAATTTAACAAATGCTTTTGTAAAGCAAGTGAATTCATTACAAAAGCATTTGTTATTTTTTTTTTGTTAATTGTACAATATTTTTTGACAAGTTTATTTCTCTAAATAAAAAGATTTACTGTAATTATGTATTTACATTGTATGATTGTATGTATTTATTTTGTAGCGTATAAAATTATTTTTGAAAATTTGAATCCTTTGCTCAATGCAGAGATATAATTCGCACATATGTATTAATGCATTAAAATATTCATTGTTGTTTAGGAATGTGAACGCAACTTGAGAAATAAAAATCTGGTTTTGCCATGAATGTATGTGTTTATTACGCGTATGTTAAGAGGCCAAACCGGTTTTTATGAAATCATCAATTTTTAGTGATCTAATTGAATCGGTGTGGGAATAATTAAACGTATATTTAATAATGTTTTTATATAATAATATCAATTAATGTCTTTTGTAATGTCGCAGCAAAGTTTCAATAAATAATATTTTGATTTTTATCCATAATTTCCTATTTTAAAACACTACTGCAGATTTAAAAGCTTGTGCCTATTTGCATCCAAATATAGAAAACTCAGCTACTTCATACATGAAACTGATTAAAAATATTTAGTTTAGAAAAATGTGGGTTCGATGAAAAAGAAACACTTTAACAAAACAATTTATTTAACTTTAATTAAAATTCAACCATCCACTATCACTGTCAATTTACAATTCATCAAAAATTAATATAATTCTATTCTAAAAAATATTATAACTACAAACTACTATATATAATTGATCCAATATAATTCATACAGTACAATAATACTGTTCTTTTATCGGTTTAGTGCAAATGCGGACAGGGTGTCCCACATATATTTGTCATATCCTATAAACTTTAATTGCAACAATATTAATAATTAATTAATTTTATTAACAAAAATAAAAATTGGGTACATGTTTTTCATAAACAAAATAAATATTGTGGTAGTGTTTTTGATAAACTTTTTCAAAATAAGAAATAAAATAAAATATGCCATATTGATTTTTTTTGTTTTGTTTGGAAAAAAATATTTGTTTATACAATTTGTGAATCATATTGTGCTGCTACACGAGGCCTGTCCTGTTTCGAAAGTCTTGAAAAATATATGCAAAGTGATGAGGTGCGGAAAGGAATGACATAACAGGCGTAGAACCAATTTGCATTCTATTTTTTGAAGACTGACGAATTTGCTTAAAAGAAGTAAGAGAGGAAAGGAACGGCAAATAGTTATTAACAGTGAGGATTTTCTTTTTTTTTTATTAACATGTATAGGTTTTCACATTCAATAGTGTGTGTGTTTTTTTTTTGTGTAATTGGTATAAAAGTGGTATAACAAAAAATGTATTATTTTTGTTATTATTATTATTAAATTATATTAAAAATTATTGTACGATAATAATAATGTAAAAACTTAATTGAATTATAACTTTATTATAAATATAAAGCGTTAATTGTTAAATTTATTATAAAGCGCGTCGTTTTAAGGTTTTAAGTGAATTATACATACTATTATCAGAACCAAGAACAAATTCAATTGAAGCATTCCAAATAGTGAAAATATAATAATATTTATTAATTATTTTTTAATTTATTAAAATATATTAATTATATTATTTTGTTTTTAAATTATGTTGTTTGTATTATGTTGTTTAAAGTATTTTGTTTGTTTTTATATTAACGAGCTGTACACAATTTGAAATCAAAATTCGGTTTGTTTATTTTTTTATACCACATTATACAACAATAAAATATTTTATACCAAATTATACAACAACAAAATACATTCATAAAAAATTTATACCTTCTACGCTCAACTTAAAATTTTTATACTATCTACGCTCAACTTCTTCGTCTTTTGCAGAATGACTGCTGAAATCATTCCTCTTTGCATTTTGTATACATATACGCAAAAATAATCTATTTGCCGTTCCTCTCCTCTCTTACTTCTTTTATTTGCATTGGTTAAAATGTTTTCGACAAAAAATAATAATAATAATACATTATTATAATTATATTTAAATTTTTTTAATTAATTAAATTTAATAAATTTAATTTACTTCTTTATTTTGGAACCACAAAAAAAAACGCGAATACAATAAAATATACAAATTTATATTAAAAAAAAAAATCAAAAAAAAATCTTGTAAAAAAGTCGTCGTGTAGCAGTTTTCAAGATTTTTCGAAACAATCCAGGGGTGGCATTATGGGAGTCAATACCATCGTCTATCGCCTATCGTCTAAAATTACGATACTCAATTATTTTGATATTATGGTAGTAGATTTTGTGGGTATCGATATTATTTGTATATCGTCTCCGTGGATATTGTTGTGGCAAATGATTTTCGTATAGAAAAACAAAAAGTTTATTATTTCTATGAGAATGAGATTGAAAGTATAATTTTTATGAGAATTGCTTTTGTACTTTTTATGAATATTAAAATTGAATAAATGAACAAAAACAAAAGAAAGCAATACAAACGACAATCGTAACGATAGCTACTACCCTATCGTCAAAAATTATCGTCTTAAACCGACGATACCGTCTGCCATAATTGCAATAATGAAAAAATCGTATGTTTGACGACAATCGTCTATCGTAATCGAATGCGATAATTTCACCTCTGGCTTCGAAAAAGTCCACGTGTATCGGCACAAATATACTCTATAAAGTTATGTTTTCTCTGAACCAAGCAGACTGTTGCGCAAGTATAAAATATATGAAAATCAATGGAAGTGTTTTCTTTCAAAACAAGTCGACAAGTTTCTGCCTATTTGCGCAAAAGTATGCAACATTTTTAAGTTCAAACTTAAAAAATATACAGAATGTGCGGAAATTGACATCGAAACACAAAATTAAAACCCATATACATGCATGGAGCTTTGAAAAATTAACCATATTGACACTATTTCTCATTGGTTCTAACGCGCGGTTCTCATTGTACATAAAAATAGAAAACATACATGTACATAAAAATAGAAATTTTTTGGTGTTCTCATTATCCATAAAATATATAAGAAATGAAGTCAAAATTGACGGTCATTTAGAGTTGACCCTTTAGCCAAAATTATATAAGTAAAAAATATATTAATATATTTTTATATTATTTTTATTCCGCGTCGTGTGTAATTATAAAATATTGGCTTTTATTGGAAATATTTGTGTAAATAATCAAATCTAATAAATCTAATACCGATTTATAAATAATTAAATCTAATTTCGAATTAAAAAGAATTATAAATTACAAAATTGAATAAGTATAAGTAATGATGTATAGCAAACATATTTACTCAAAAAAAAAAATAAAGAGAAAATATTTCCGATATCTTGCTTTTCCATGCAAAAAGTTAAAAGTTAACAAACTTTCTTATTTTTATTTTTATGTAAATCAATGAGCACCGCACCATATAAATAACATTGATTTAACTTTTCTTATTTTTTCTTCACCTTAAGCATGCCCATTTACTGAATAACAAAGACACATATTGGTGCATATTTTGCCAGCAGCATTTTCAGTTCGTTTAAACGGCACATGAGTAAACAACATTTTGAATTAACTTCATGGCAAGATGTTTCAGTGAATCCCAATTCAAGTTGCTTTCTTAATACTAAATCGACTGTAAATTGCAAAAGCGAATTTTTAACGGAGAATTGTGATCGTTTAAATAATCCCGAAGAAAGTACACGAGATACTACTGTGTACAAATATCAGTAAGACATTATTTATAACTGTTGAAATCTTTATTTATTCTTCTAAATCTAAATCATTACCCTCAAAATGATCCCCGTTGGATGCAATGCAACTTTTCCAACGCTTTTTCCAATTTCCAAAACATAGTTTATACTCGTCTTCCGGAATGCCCATCAGTTCCCTCTTCGATTCGGCTTTTATCTCTTCGATCGGGTCAAAACGGTGTCCTGTAGCGGTTCCTTAAGCTTAGCGAAAAGCCAGAAATCACGATCCAAGTCGCATCTCCAGTTATGATGCTTCTCATTTTGTCTTGATAGTCGAAAGCATTGTTTCACACTCTGCAACACAACGCGGTTTTTCCATGAAATTGAGCATTTTTGCCACCAATCGCGACTTTTCTGCGGCACAAAACATCTTTTAAAATGGTGTTAACTGACCCATTTTGAAATTCCAACAATATCAGCAAGCTCTCTAGTAGTCAATCGACGATTTTGCATCACCAATTCTTTGATTTTGTTGGCGTGCGGCTCATCAGTAGAGGTTCTTAGTCGTCTTTGATGGGGTTCGTCTTCACGACATTCTTTGAACAATTCGTGCCAATCGAAAACACTTGTTCTGGACATCGACTTCTCACCAAAGGCCTTCTGCACCATTCTGAACGTTTCGACGACCGATATTTCATTCCGCGAACAAAATTTAATGCTACTTCTTTGTTGAGTAATTTCAGATATTAGTCAAGTTTATGTGTAGATTAAATTGAAACGGACGAAAATAATCGTTTTTTTAACACGCAATTTATGTGTACACAAATTTGGTTTGGTTCAAATAAATCGCTATTTATGTGTATGTTTAGTCCTATAATATATTTATATTATAAATTTAATATTTTATTATAATATAAAAATTATAATAATTTTATCATAATTGTATATAATTATTATTATTTTGTAATTCAAATTTTTTACTTTTACTACTTTACTATCTATTTTTATTTTATTAAATGAGTGCGGTTATGTTTTCGTCTAAAAAATCGATCTTTTGCGTTTATGTGCATTATAAAAAAGATTAAATGTGTACGGACTAAAAAAAACCAACTTATTTAAAAGTTTTTTTTGATCCGTTTCAAATTGAGACAAAGGCCTTATGTGCTTGTTTTGTTTCAATAAAATCGTTTTTTTTTATCCGTTTCAAATACACATAAACGCCAATATTATCAAAAAATATACAAATCGAATAAAGAACTTTTCTTTGTTCACACCTACACACGTAACTACTACAGCAATGAAGCAATTGACGTAAAATTTGCCAAAAAATTCAATAACAGTACTACGAACGTAAAAATAAAAGCATTTGTCCAAATAGATAAACCAGGGAAGTTTAAATTGAAAAATCTTACTCATATTTGTACACTGTAGTAATTCTGAAACAACAATTAAAAACTCGAATATAAATATCTCAACCTTTGCGGAAAATTTAGACGAATTATTAAACCTAGTAAGAAAATCAGCATTACAATTCAGTTTATCATTACATGAATGCCCAAATTTTTACTATATCTACGCGGTGTAATAATCATCCTATGATTATTATATTGTGTAATTATTATACCGTGTAGACGCAAAAATCAGTCATTATTTTTTTTATATAAATATTTTTTTATATAAATTCATTTATTTTTTTCCAATTAATTACAATCCAAAATAAAAATTACAAAAAATAACCCAAAACATACACACAATAACATAAATCAAAATCAAATAAACAAATAAAGGTAAGGGCCTGATCAACCGATCGTAGCCCCGAGTACCTTCCACATATCCTCTACCCATCACCCTCTGTTTTTTTTTTAAAATCAGTCATTATTATTCAGCGTAATAATTATACTTCAGAGGTATAATAATTATAGGAATGAAGTTAGCAAATAAAAGAAATTGTTAAATTTTGTTAGATTATTTCAACAAGCATTTTTTTAAGATAATCTTATTAACATTTTGAAAACCATGTTTTTTTTAATTTTTATTATTTTAATTATTTTATGTTGTTATTTGGTCAAATTAATGAAACAAACAAACAAAATTTAATTTATTTTTAATATTAATTTTTACAATATACCAAATCTACCAACAAAAACAACTGTCAAAACGTTTCATCGTGTAGAAGCACACACAATATAATAATTACTCACTACAATAATTATAGGGTATAATTATTACACCGTCTAGACATAGTATTTGCGGAGTCAGATGTGAATACAATTCAAGAAAATATAGTTAAATATTTTTTATTTTTTTATTAACCTTATATTCTAAACAAAGAAATATAAAAATCCCAATACAAAAAAATAAACCCATTTTACACAATTCAAAAAAAAACAAAAATACTAAATTATAATTTCCCTAAATGAACCCGATTTAGGGGCCCCTCATACAATCAACACAATTATTATTATTTCACCAGATATTCCACGTGTGTCTCCATTTCCAATACCACACCAGCGAAAACTTTCCATTCATACACTCCTTATAATTTCCCCTCATCTTTCCAGACGATAGTTCCTTCACTCCTTCCCTAGTTAAATTCCTTACCCTTAATCATTTCTCCCTAACCTCCCCTAGAACCGGACACTCCTCGACAAAATTCCACCCTGTTTCCTTTACTCTCCTATCACACAACGTATATAACCACCTTTCATCACAACCCAATCCTTTTGCATTGAGCCCCATCACATCTCCCCCCACCCTCATTATCACTTTCTCCTCAAACTTCAAATTCCCCTTAAAATATATCTGCATTCCCACCCCCCATTGCAACTCCGAATACACCCAATCCTCCTTCTGTCTCCTTTCCTCCTTTACCATCGCTTTCACACAATTTTCTTCTACCTTTCTTACCAAGACCTTCGCTCTCAATCTCCAATAATCGATATCCCTTGACTCCGAATCCCATTCGATTTCACATTCCACCACCCTCTTCTTCCACTCTTGTATCCATTGTATCCATTGTATCCATAGTCTTTTTCACCATTTCCAATAAAACCTTTCTCGCCAATCTTGATTCACCTTTCCCTAACATTCCAATAATGTATCTCACGTAACTAGATTATAGAGTAAAAGTCTTACCTGATATCGTATACGTATACCAATTCAAGTCAAAAAGAGATTTTTTAAATAAGACCCAAATGTGGCCCCTCCCCTTGAGTCTTATTTTGTAAACAAACAAACGTAAAATAATTTTCCAACGGTAAAAAAATTCTTAGAAAAAATTGAAAACACCAGTGGCGGTGGTCATTCAAAATGAGATTGGTTTGTGTGTAGTTTTCGATTTTTATCCAAGTAGCAATTGTTTTATCTGGATCCTTCGCCCTAACAATAACCCTCGGGTGGTGAGGAAATCTGTTTATAAAATAGTGATTTCAATAGTATTTGACATACCCTTAGTGATTAACTATTTTTATTAGTTATTTGGGATTTGTAACAATTATTTTGGAATAACTTCGGATGGAATCGGAACCACTTTATAAAGAAAAACGAAATATTCTTCGGTAGTCATTTAATCCAAATACGTTTTTATTGCACCGCCACTGGTTGCAACCGATCACACATATTTATCTAAACACAAATATTATAAAAAATGTCTTCACTATGCAAATCATTGATCCCACCCACATCATTCATTCAGCACATATCTCTTAAATCTGTCTACCTCCTCATACCTTTTCACTCCCATACCTGACACCCTTAGCTCACAATACTCCGAATTTCCCCATCCAGCACCATTAACTTCTGCTCCACCCCCATACTTGTCTTTGTTAGTATACCCCACATACCTGACTCACACCCGCCTTTGCCTCTAGCACTTTATTCTTCAGGTGACTACTCCACGATCCACCATCTCCATCCCCAGGTATTTGTATCGTCCTACCACCTCCACTTTCCTTCCATCCATTTGCCACACTTCATCATTCCTTTCTCTTCCCCCATTCGTAAATACTATCATTTTCGACTTATCCATGTTGTTCCTGAGATTCCACTTTTTAAAATACGTATCCAACCTGTTTATCATTTTTGCATAGTCCACACATTGTCCGCCACACATACCATAGCGTCCGCGCAAGCCACAATCTTCACGTTCTCTCACACACCATTCTAATAGTCTCCCCCCCCCCCCTCTCATTTATGACATCATCCCTTAATCTCCTTTCCAGTCCGGAATACCTTTCCATATCCTCATTTTCCCCATATAACATGCTTGGTTCGCACCCTATCCTACAATTAAAATCCGCCCTAATCAACCATTGGCACCCTCTCATTGACTGCACCACTTCCCCAATCCTACTCACATCTTTCTCCCAATCTTCCTGCATCTATACTGGTACATTATACTAATATACTGGTATTATTATTATTATTATCTTTTATTTGCAGTTTTTGGAGAAAAAATCCTATTAGACTGCTCCACCTCTCTCACTCCCCTTTATTCCTTATCCCATACATACACTTCCCCATTTATTATTAGGTGTAGGAATTAATAATGCGGATTTTTTGGCTTGAAAATGGCATTTATTTGTATAACAAAATGTAAACGTTTGCCAATGGTTGTTTGGTCGACATTCAACACCATTGCAAGTTCATGTTGCGTTCTACACGAATTTTCATCCAATAACGCTTGCAATTCTTCGTCTTCAAATTTTTTTGGCTGACCTGGGCGTTCTTTGTCTTCCAAGTCAAAATCACCATTTCGGAAGCGTACAAACCATCGTTCACAAGTTGCTTGAGCTGGAGCATGTCCACCATAAGCTTCAACCAACAAACGATAGCTTTCAGCAGCGGTTTTCTTCACATTAAAGAAAGTTATTAAAGTTCCCCGCAAAACAACTTTTTCAGGCATGTGTTTCGACATATTCGAAGCAAAAAAAAGCTTTGAAATGACATATACTGAAATGTATAGCCTAATGACAGACAAAAAAAAAGCTGCGGTGTGTTGCGAAACATTCAACGCTAGTTGCGCCAACTGTTATCTAAATCCGCATTATTAATTCCTACACCTAATAGCCGCGTTCCATTCAATTACCTGGAGTAGATAAGAGTAGGTAAGAGTAGGTAAGAGTAGAAAAGAGTAGATGTTTTCTACTCCGAACTACTCTTTGCTATACTACGGAGTAGTTCGGCGTAGAAAAGAGTAGATGCTTTCTACTCTTATCTACTCCTGGTAATTGAATGGAACGCAACTATTATAATTTTGTTGTACCCCATCCTCACCACCCATCCTTTTGCCTTCTCACTATGGTATATTTTCTTAATTTCCCCCTAATTACCGCTCCCCCCTTGTGTAATCATTTTCTTTATACATTTTTTTCCCCTAAATTTATACTGATACCTCATAATCTCCACCTTATTCACAAAATTTCCTCCCACTTCCGCCAATACCAATACTATTATCTCCGCACGCCTTTCCTTGACTCCCTTACCGCCTTTCTTATTTTTTCTATTCCCCACACCACTATAATTGTTTTTTCTTCTTATTACCATCACTCAATCTATATTTTTATTTTCCTTATTTATGTTTTATTTTTAAATTTTATCTTTAAAATTCTCCCAGTGTGCTAACCGTTAATTTTATTTATTTTTAATTTCATTTATTAATTCACACTATTAGCCTACATTCACAGCAAATGTTTTTCTTTTCGTTGTTTTTCTATTTTTTGCATTTGTATAAGTTTTTAAATGGTGTATATGTGATTGCATTTGTGACCCTCAATTTCACTAATTTTGTAAATAACATTAAAATACAACAACAACAAAAATAAAGTGAGTGTTAAAAAAAAAAATTGAGAGAAAAAAAATAGAAAAACAACGAAAAATATTAAAAAATTATATATTTCTGTTGTATTTCTATAGAAAAACAATTGTATTTCTAAAAGAAGCGAGACGTCTATTATACTGTATGTGAATTAATATTTATTAGCAAATTTATTTATTAGTTTAAAAGGGTGGAGGATAGGATACAAGAATATCAGGGTGATGAAGGAAGGTTGGATGATTTGAGGAATATTTGTATGGAGCTAGCTGAGGATATGGGTTGGAATGTAACGAGAAGGAAAAGAAACTGGAAGCAGGAATGGTATGATTGGACGTGTGAAAAAAGGAAGGAGGAAGCGATGAAAAGACTTAGAAGGTGGAAAAAATATCGATGTAATGAGGAGAGGGTGGCATATGTAAAGTGTAGAAATGAATATAAGTTGTGGTGTGAAAGGAAAAGAACGGATTATGAGAGTGAAATGATAAGGAGGGTGAATGAATGTGGAAATGGAAGTGAATTTTGGCGGCTGGTAGGGGCATTTAAGAAAAGGGAAAGTGGTGGTGCAGGTGAGATTGAAGAGAAGGATTGGGTTGAATATTTCAGGAGTCAATTTAGTAAGCGGATTGGAAACGGATGGTTTGATTTTGTAGAGCCAAATGTGAAAGATGAATGGAGGGATAGGGATTTTGGATTGGATGAAGTTGCATGGGCTATGGGAAAGTTGGGTATAAAACAGGCAGCGGGGGAGGATGGTATGCCGGGAGAGTATTTGAGATCGGTGGGTGATGGTGCACGGAGGTGGATGGTTAAGGGAATAAACGACATATGGAATGAAAAGATGCAAGTGCCAGAGGGGTTTAAAAGTGCGGTGGTGTATCCATTATATAAAAAGGGGGGTAGACAAGATGTGAGGAATTATAGGGGGATAGTCTTTTTAAATGCAGTGGAGAAGGTGATGGCAGCGGTGGTAAATGGTAGACTGGTGGATTGGATAGAGAAAGGATATTCGGCTATAGAGCATATAGCTAGTTTAAAGGGAATAGTGGAAGTGAAGATGAAGGTGAAGGGGACACGGTTATATGATTTTTTTGTAGATCTGAAGGCGGCTTTTGATAGTGTAGACAGAGGGTTGTTGTGGTGTAAATTGTATAGTTGTGGAGTGACAAGTAAGATGGTGAGAATGGTAAAAAAGATGTATGAGGATAATGAGGCATGTGTATGGGGACTTAAAGGGAATTCTGGGTATTTTAGTTATGGGGTAGGGGTGAGACAAGGGTGTGTGTTAAGTCCAATGTTGTTTGCGTTGTTTATGAATGAGCTGTATGATGAAATTGGTGGAGGATTATGACACGATATAGTGTGTTTGGCAGATAGTGTGAAAAGTATGCAAGGAATGATAGATAGAATGGATAAATGGTGTAAAAGGTGAAAATTGGAGATAAATTTATATAAGTGATGGTATAATGGGGGAAGATTGGGGGAATGGGGGAAGATTAAGGAAAGATGAAGTGTGGCAAATGGACGGAAAGAAAGTGGAGGTGGTGGGTAAATATAAATACCTAGGAGTGGAAATGACCGATGGAGGTTCGTGGAGGAGTCATCTGGGAAATAAACCGTTGGAAACAAAGGCGGCACGTTGCAGGTATGGGGTGGGGTGATAACAAGGACAAAAGTTGGGGTGGATGCGAAGTTAAAAGTAATGGATGGGGTAATCAGGAGTGTTTTAAGTTATGGGTGTCAGGTATGGAGAGTGAAGAGGTATGTGGAGGTGGATAGGTGTGAGAGGTATGTTTTGAAGAGAATGTTGTGGCTGTATAAGACGTGCAGGGAGCGTTTGCTGTTCATAGAATTGGGAAGGGTGCCGATGTGGGTATATTGTTTTAGGGTGCATGTGAAGTTTATAATAGGACTGTTGGGGAAGGAGGTGACGAGATTAGCGAGAAATATTTTATGGGAAATGGTGGATAACAATGTTATATGGATAAGGGAATGGAAATATAAAGCGGAGGAATGTGAAATAGAATAGAATTGGGAGTCAAGGGATGTAGAGTATTGGAGATAAAAAGGGGAGGTTTTGGTCAGAAAGGTAGAGGAAAAGTGTATAAAAGATTTGATAACGGAGGGTAGGAGGCAGAAGGGAGAATGGGTGTACCCGGAATTGCAATGGGGTGTAGGAAGGCAGGAATATTTGAATGGGAATTTATAGTTTGTAGAGATGAGAGTTATAATGCGGGCGAGGGGAGATGTTTTCCATTGAATTCGAGCAATGTATATCATTATTTCATGTTAAGCATTATGACGTCATAATAATGAAAAAACAACACCAATTAATAGGTTTTTTTAATTACATTACTTCAAAGACTCAATTTTATTTTATTTATTTCTTTATTATATTTACTTTTTATTATTCACTTTGAAAATTTGTATTTATCCACGAAAAATTTATTAAACTTTACCGTGGTTATTTACGAACGACCTCCTGTATTTTTATAAAAAAAATATCACAAAAAAAATTTTACAATCAAAAACAAATTTTTTTTTTGTGTAACAAAAATATTTTTATTTACTTTTTAATAAACTTTCCAAGACACATAATTAAAAATCACTAATCGTAATCTTTATTAATTTTTACATTTAATTAGGTAAATCACAATACAAAACATTTCGTAATAAATTCACTAAAAGAAAAATAAGATCACCAATGTATGGAAAAATTTCAATTCTTATTATTGTAAAAAATATCACAGTAAATAATTGCACAACGCATTTAATAATTTAATTTTTTTAATTAAAATGCAAAAATATATTTAGTTTTAATTAAAACTGATTTTTTTCACCTTTATTTACTAAAATAAATTTTTTTTTTATCAAAAATTAATTCACGTAATATTATGATTATTCCCCCAAAAATCATACAAAAATCTAACAAAAAAAATGAATTTGACATTCTGGGTTTTGGAAAATTGGAAAATATGCGGAGAAAACAATGGAAAACACCCAGAATGTCAAATTTTTTACAAAAATCCTTATCCCATTGATTTTCGTATATGTATATGGGATTTGCGTTTCCATATATTATACTTCCATGGGGCTGGGGGACAAGATGAGTAGCAGAAATGGGAAGGAGGGTAGATGTCGACACTCGGGTCAACGGTCGAATGACCATGCCTTTAAATCGAGGTCATTTAGTTTTAAGTTGGTTTTGGGTTTTTATTTGTTTTTTGTTATTGGTTAATCGGTAGAATAAGGTAATGAAATGTAAATTATATAAAAAAAAAAATTTATTAGCAAAACAACAACAATTTAGAAAAACCATCGGCGTTCGCCATCTGTTTATATACACAACACAACTGATATTCAACAAAAAGAATTAAATAAATATGATTTTTGTTCAATATTAAATTAATACGATCAAAATTTTAACATTTAAAAAAAAAAATCAAATTTGAAAATTTTGAAATCCGCGTGCGTTGATGTTTTGAATGCGTTTTTTTGCTACCAATTTTCATAATTTTCATACATATTTTAAAAGTTTTGTCTTATCCATATAAAGGTTTCGTGTAACGGAAATGTGTATAGAGGGTTCATAGTATTTGCTACATTTTTGCATTCATCCGGTGTTATTGCGTTTAACGTTTCAATGATTTTTCATTTCAATCCATCAATCCGTCAATTGTAACTTGCGGATTCTTTTTTAAATTACGTTTTATTAATGCCCACAATGACTCTATTGTTCTTAAATAAGAACTTGAAATGTCCATTTCAAAAATTGGACTTCATAAGCTTGCTACCAATTTTTCCTTGCTTTAGTGGTTTGTTGGTGGAGCAACATCTTACTGAAATGTGTATTCGCTGTTTGAACATAATTTAATAGTCGATAGATAAAGTTGGTCATTTAATATGTAAATGTATTTTTGGGAGTTAACCGCACTTTCAATGAAATGTAAGTGCCCGACGCCTTTTACCAACATACAATCTATCCCCAGTGGGATATTCAGTAGATATTATGACTTATTTCTTTGCATATGTATGAAATATACAAAGTGTCTATATGCATATGTGTACCTCCATTAATGTACCATATATATGTTATTAAATTTAAAAATTAAAATTATATAAACTGATTAAATTATAATTATATTCTTATAATCTTATATCATAAGTATTATTGTCTGCCGGCAAATCCCGAACAATATAACGTTAAAGCGATTTATTGGTGTAGTGTTCAGCAGATGTTTAGCCATCCTGTTTGGATGGTTTACAAGTCTATGTTGATACTTGCTACTGTAGTTCCTTATCACATCCCTTACCGATTGCATTTGTAGAACCGATTGTATAACTTCATTGGTAACAAACCATGGGACACGTAAAATTAATATTAATACAATTGACTGGAAACAATAACACAGGATGAATGCCAAAATGTAGTAAATACTATATGTCTGGTTAAAGTAATATACTTTCGGACTAATCAATATCGGATTACAAAATGGGATAAATTTTTGCATTGCCATACAACTTCCTTGCCGGGAAAACTATCTTATATTTAATTTAATTTAAATGTGAAAAATCGTGAACATTATATGCGAAATAATATATAATAATTTGATATTTTAATTATTGTAATATTATAATATAAATATTGAAATTATGTAAAAAAATACATTATATATATACACGATGTATACATATTTATAAAACTACAATATATTTTCAACTTTTGAAATGCAACACTTTTAAATATTCGCATACATATACGAACAAATGCACCAACAAATAATACAAATTATACTATATGCATAAAAACAATTACTTTAAAAATTTTAAGAACATTGTGTGCATGTGTAATCATACAAGTACCTAAAAAATGTATTTATATACATATAATATAATATATTAGTCTCGATCTTAAATTAAAAAAAAACATACAAGAATTTTAAATAAATCTAATATTATATTGAGAATAAAAATAATATAATAGTACATAATTTTGTGTTCGGCATATCTATCGTTAATTATTAGTGTTTGTATATTGTGAATCTTGTAAAATAAGTAAAAACAATTCAAAAAAAAATATATTTGAATACAAAAAATTATATGGGGTCTTATTTCTAGAAAAATAAATTGCATGATTAATATTGTTATCTACGTGCACAGTCCTTATGTGACATATTTAAAAATATTTGAAATGATTGCATTTGTATAATAAAAAATAAGAAGAAATTGTTATTGGAAAATTTTTTAAATTATGAATTACTTTCAAAATACAAACATTAAAAGTAATGTACAACGTGAAATTGGCCATCAGCGTCGACAATCCGCTGCAATGACAAATTCAACAACAACATCAAAAACGATTACCGATGTTGATGAAGATGATTGTGATGGCGATGGTGATACAACCGATACGGAAGATGATAGTGGTATAGCCGAAGAATGTGATATAAAATCACCAATCCATTTAAATATCCGAGATTCGATTAATGTACAGGGTAGTGCATTAAATAATTTTTTTAGCTATTGGTAAGTGATTTTTAGAGTTGCATATATATATAGATAATCAAATATTTACAAATTAATAACAATCGGTGTCTATATTTCAAATATACTATTGTCATTCGTATGTTTTACAAATTTATTTAATACCTACACTCTTATTTATATACGTTCATAAATAATTTATATTCTGTATATGTATATATATAATTTGTATGTTGAATGAAAAATAATAATAAAAACAAATTTTTATTTCACCATTAAATGTGTGTGTGTTTACAAACTGAGAAATAAATTGGCAATGTTTCAATACGTAAATAAATTTGGTTAAGCTAAAAAAAACCATATGAAAATAAAATTAAAAATACCTTTAAAAAGGGCTGCTATAGGCAAACATCTATAAATGGGTGAACATTTTTGCGAACGGTGCGAACGGGGTTAAATTTATCAACACCTAATTCCTCATTGAACTTTTCTATAAACCACTGAAAATTGATAAAATAATGGAATAAACAAAATTTGAAAACTGTAAAAATTAATAAATAACCTACTTACGCGTACGTAAATTTTTTTAAGTGCCTATATAAGCAATAACATACAGTATACAAATCTACAATATTAACTAACTATAAGTATATCTTGAATATAACCTAATGTGAACAAACAGTTCTTTTTTTTATCTTTATAATAATAGAAATAAGATAAAAAAACAACAAACTTTTGGGTCTTAAACCCATAATTATTTTTTATTTTACCCCCTACACGAAAATCACTTTATCATAACATTATTAGCAGTGATTTAGAAGTAGTATTTCAGTTGAGTAATTTGAAGTGGTAAAGAGTTCTGGCGCTTAAAATAAAGTAATGTTTATATGGATAAACTATAAGTTAACTCATTAAATAATTTATTTGATTTAAATTGATTACAAAAAATAACACACTATACATTTTTGAATTTTTTTGATCGATCACAAATGCATTATTAAAATATCTGTGATATCAATATACCTATAGTAGATGTATAAAGAAATAGATAGAAAACGAAATCAAAAAAATTCGAATGAGAGTGGCTTTGGAGTACTTTCAAAATATTTTGAGAATTGTCATTTATCAATTGTCATACATGTATGTTATTGTCATTATATTGTCACCCTTTGCAAATTAAGGCCATATTCAATTTCGAAATTTAGAGTGCTAATTACTAAACAGTAAATACTAAATTTTATTTTATATTATTATGATAATATGTATATATTTGTTATATTGTATTATTTGTTATATTTATTATTTTGTTATTTGTTATATTTTTTAATTTCATCCATTAGGTAATTATTTAATTTTTTATTTCATGCTTTTTTTAATATGTTTTTACTTCAATTTATTTTTTTTTAATTTAGTTATGTGCATTTATTTTATTGTGTTTTAATATACTTTAATTTTCAACCAAAATATATTATGATTAGATCACAGATAATGTTGATGAATTTGTTTTATATCAAACACAAACAAATTTCAAAATGGAATAGTAACTTAATATCAATTTTCACCATTTATAAAAAATGAAAAACCTAATAAAAGAATTTAAAAAAAATGAAAACACTAAGAAAGGAATAAAAAACAATGAAAATCCTAATTACGGAATAAAAAAAAGGAAAAATGTTATTAAGGAATTTGGGTATTTATCATTTCGATTAAACAAAAAATAAATATTATTTACGACTACCAAATTTGTGCATTAATATGTTATAAATTGACTATATTTATTATATTTAAATTCCGATATTTTATATAAGCTGTCAAATTACTTATCATTATTTTTGTGTATATAATATAATATGTATACCAAAACCATCTATTTAGTTGGTGGCAAACCAAAATATTTTGGTAGAAATTTCCCCTTAAATTTCTCTGTATAATTTACCAAGAACAAGATGTAAAGATATTTGAAAATTTCCGCTGAAATTATACTGGTATATAAAATATGCATAGCAGTTGAATATGCTATTTTTGCATTTTTTTGCGATTATATAAGCCTCTCTTATATTTGTGTACGTTCATTTTTTATAAAAATTTTCATGTCATAAAAGAGACACTTGCTATCTAGTACTATTATATCTATTGGTAAAACCAATATAATATATATTATTTATATGATAGACACACGCCTATTTTTAACTTTCCTTTCATATATTGCGAAGTTCTTGTGATTTTACCGGATGGGATAATTATTTATCATAAGTTTTATGTCATGTATATGGAGTATATATTGAACCATTTTAATAATCTATATATTAATTATAGACGTCGAACTACACCACATGGTGTAGTATTAACATGGTGGTGTAGTATTAACCATAACATTTTAATATAACCGATTTTGATATATTTATATTACATTATAATGATTTGTAAATTGATACCGTTTTTGTTTATATCTATTAAGTTCATATATATACGTATATAAACATTTGTAAATTCCATCAATGACATTTAAAAATAATTTGTTCTCTTTTCTGTTTTTTTTTTACTTTACTACCTATTTAAGAATAAGTTCGTTCTGTATACAGCATTTTTTCTTGTTTTGTTAAATACTATTTTAGATTCTTTAATTATATTTATTTGTTAAATCGAGACATTTCATGAAATCTTAAATTAAATTATTTATTGTACTTCATTCAACCTTCGCAATTAAAACAATAATTGATGAATTAAATGAATTTCCGTAAAAGCGGGTTTAAAACCAATAAAAATTATTCTCATATGTTATCGTTATTATTTGATGGTATTCACTTATAAGAAGTAAATCTCTATTCTTTAATACCTTTGCATATATTTGGAAAAATTTCATAGTTAGCAGCTATTTTTATTATTAAATTTAATATTTTCCGAACTCTATATATAGCTATATACGGTGTGGCCAAGATAAGTCTATAACCATATCTTCAAAACCAGAGGAGTTATAAAAAAATGATGTTAGAGGACCCCCCTTAGACTCAACTTAGCTAAATTTACTGGTTTACTCGGATTAACCCCTTACGCCTAAGGAGATCTTAAAGTCATTTTATTGATAACGTTTGGAAGATATTGGATATTGAACACACTTATACAGTGTATAGTAGGCTTGGGTCGGTCGCGAACGACCTGTACATTTCGAACGAATCAGGCGTGTGACTCAAAAGACTCGAGTCAGTTATTTAAAATTATACCGGTCATGTGATACCGAGTCACCAAGTTGTTTCGCTTTACTTTACATTTGTATATACCATTATATACTATACGATCATAGATAGGCGTCAATGTACAATTGTACACTTTTAATACTGTCGCAGTTTTGCAATATTATATATATAGAGAAAAAATATAAATAAAGTATAAGTTAATAATCATCATAGTCATGATCATGAAATCATTTATGTCTTTTACTATTGTATATTTGTTTTGTTTATATTAACCAGCATTATTTCTCTTTCATGCTGTTGGTATTTTTCTTTTATTGTTTATAGCCTTTATTTGTATTTTTGTATTTCTGTTTTTTTGTGTTTTTTTTTGTATATAGAATAGTAATATATGCGTATTAGTTTATCAATATTATATGATTATATTATAGACAAAACGTATATATTATTTTATTTTCATGCGTTTCGTTCGTTCGTTTGGTATGACCCGTATGTTTGGTATGACTCGTGTGTTTGGTATGAGACGTCCGTTTGGTATGTTCAGCATATCTCGTTTGTTTGGTAGATTTGCGTTGTCTGTGTCTTTTGGTTATATTGGCCGTATGTTGGATGATATTCTTGCTTTTGAAATTGTGTATTTTTTTGTATATAATCATATAATAATATATAATATTATTATAAATTAATCAAATAAAAAAGTGTATTTTTATAGCTATACCTTCTATATTCTTTTATTTTGTTATATTTCTCTTAGTGTTTCTAGGTATATATATAAATATATATATCGCTTACAACCAACGATTGGTTTTAGCGTTCAACAACAGCCTTCTGTTGGTAGTTTCATAATTTGTTGTTTTTACGGTATAGGTAATATTAATTTCATCATACATTTCGACCGATTAAATCAAAAGACTCAAACATACCACACGAACGAGTCTTTTTTATGAGTCCTTAAAGGACATCAAACGAGATGACCTGAGTCAGTGAAATGAACGGTTTTGCCCAACACTAGTGTATAGTGTATATACATTTTAATCAGATTTCTATAATATTCCGGAATAACAAAATTTTAAAATAGTTTATAAATTTAAAAATTATATAGCGAATTAATTTGAAATCATAAGAATTTCAAAATGCTTAAATATTTGTGCAAATATAATCTATTACATAATTATGTGGTATTTGATGTAATATGTTTTTTAATGCGCATACATAATAATACAATAAATTTTATAACGAATATATTTATTTATAGACTTACAATAGCAGAAAAATTCTAAGAAAGTTTACATTTTAAAACATATTAATCAATAGTAGTTTAATTTTAACACTTTAAGTATACAATTTTGCAAATCATAGAAAAAAAACATAATTATATACAACGAACGACTACGCAATTAATATATATGAATATGACACATAGATAAAGAAAAATATATTTATAAAAACATTTTCAAAATTTTAAGTAAATATCTTGAAAACTTATTGAGATATAAGATAAACAAGAAGTCGGAAAATTTGCAAGGGAGAAGTGACATACCGCGGATGAAATCGGCAAAATCTTTATTTGATTTTTCACGATAAAAACTTCCAATTCTTGAAGAAAAGTGATTAAAAGGTACCAGAGAATTTTTTTCCAAAACGAAAACAACTATGCACATACTACGCACGGGTTTAATTTAAAGCAGGAAGATTATAAAAAAATGTTATTGATCTTAAATATAATATCTAATCTGTAATCTAGATTTATTTTTCATAAAAATGGTGGTGAGTTTTTTGTATTCTATCGAAATTTTTTTAAAACTACATTTTTGTTACTTTAATATTTAATTATATTAACATGAACTGTATACTTAAATGTATATCACTTAAAATTAAAAATTTATGAGATTAAAGATAGATATAAGGCTGGAAGATTCTGCACACGACTAAACTATTTATTTTTTGACTTCGAAGAGTAAATCTATTGATGGGCCATGTGTCGGACTCCCGTTCTCGTTCCTAGGACTTCCTACCGGCTGAAACCTGTACCTCAGGGTTCGATTTGTCTAAACCATTTCGCAGTGATCCATTGAGATCTATTGTGCGCCTCTTTCCTTTTATTCTTTTCTTCACAGGTCACCAATCACTAAATTCATGATCGCTTTTATCCCAAGGTTCTTAAATCCCCTTTCACTAAGAAAATCTTTTCCCACATAAAAACTTCTTTGTTTTACAAAGTTGGACATTTTACGAGTATGTGTTTCATAGTCTCACGCTAAGCAGATTATCATTGCTCAATTTTAACCAATCAAATAGTTTTGAGATGGTAGTTGCCGATTGTCCCGTAAGAACCCAACCGACACAAACAAAATTTCCACAATTGGGTCGGATGTACACATCCGGGCATCTCCAAGTCCTCATACGCACAGAACAAAGACGGGAAAATGGAAAAAATCGCTAATTTGGATTAAAATGAAGTTAAATATGAACGGTTGAATTTAATACAATTGATTTATCATATATGTTTCGTGTTATTGCCGAATGTTTTTATAATAAATTAATTTATAATATATGTCGATGTTGTTGCGTTTAATGCTCATCTATTATATGTTCTCAACAACATGGTTTTGTCCGTGGTAGATCGAAAACAACAAATTTGTTGGATTTTGTGTCGTTTTGTTTTGATTATTTTAATTTCAGAGCACAGGTTGGCTGTGCCTTTATTGATTTCAGTAATATTAAATATTTATTGATTTCAGTAATATTAAATAAGCTTTTAAGGATATAATTTGGTGAACAATTTGTTTCGTGGACCGAATCCTATTTAACGGATCGTTTCTCCTGTGTACGGTTAAATGATGTTCAGTCTTGGTATTATATCTGGTGTACCTCAGGGAAGCCATTTGGGACATATTTTATTTATTTTATTTATTAATGACTCGTCGATTGGCCTTATGTTTTTAAATTCTCGGAATGTAAGATATTTGCGGATGATGTAAAAATGTATAGGTCAATTCGTTCTATAGAGGATTCGGAGCTTTTACAAGTGGATCTAATGGCATTTAAAAATGAGTATGTTAAAAATCCTTTAAATAATGACAAGGGCATATCCTTTAAATAATGACAAATGTAATAAACCTTTACAAAGAAAAATATTATTCTTAATTTCGCTTACCACTTTGATGGTATTGTTTTCGATGTAGTTGGCAATAAATTCATTATATTATTAATAAGGTTAATTTGACAATGATGATTTGCCGGGAATCGCGTGAATTAATTGACCCATATTGTATTCATTTTGTATGCTATTCTTTGGTTCGTTCCATTTTGAACTATGCATTGGTGCCCGTTTTATTATAATGAAATTTCTAGTATCGAATCAATTCAAAAAAGGTTTCTTAGATTTGAGCTAAGACGCCTTCCTTGGGATGATCCAACCAGACTGCCTAAATACAATCAAAGGCTTGCTTAACTAAATGTGCCCTCATTCGAAAAACATTGTAAATTTATCGGGGTGTCTTTCATATGTAATTTATTGAGAATTAATATTGATTGCATGGCAATTATCAATAGATTACAATTTATTTTAAATGATAGACACCTTCGATCGGGGTTATTCTCTCACTTAAATTGTTATCATACCAATTATGGTCCCTTCAACCCTTTACTTAGGATTTACAATTCCTACAGTAGTTTATTATTGGACAATATTGTTAAAAATGATAATTTTAAATTACATTTTTAGTTATGTTAATTGTAAAAAACTTTGAATATTTTAATTACAATTCTTGTAACATTACAATTCGATGTACATTCGATTTTAAAGATTGTTGAAATAAATAAATAAATAACTAAAAATATTAAAGGCCCTTTAAGAAATACTTATTTGAAAAAAAAATTTGTAAATGTTTTAAGGTTCACAACAAATAAATAATAGTTATAGTAGTATCGGCCGCTAATATTATTTTTATTTTTTATATAATAAATTTAACATAAACAAAAACATACAAAAAAAATTTACATTTTATAAAAATAATAATTACTAATATTTAGTAGTAATATTATAATAATAATCATTTTTTATCAATTTTCCCAATTCATTAATAATATCAATGGCTCTGTGGTGTAAATGTTAAAAATGCCAACCTAAAATTTTAACGAAATTTTTGGTTCGTGGGTTCAAATCCTACTGAATGCATAAAATATGTTTTGTGTTTTCCGTTATTTTTCGAATCTGAATTTTAACACAGAGTTGTATTTTCCGCTTGCGGTTGGTCGTACGGCTAATTACGGACACCATAAAAGGCACAAATTAAGAAACTAACAACAGAAGGCTGTTTTTGGATGCTAAAACCAGATTATTGGTTGTATAGCGAAAAATTTATTTTTATTTATTTTATATAATATCACTAAAAGCATATTATCCATTATTTTAAGTATTTTATTGCTAATTTATTTAATTATTTAATTAATTATATTATATTATTTTCTCCATCAATTTAGGATTTTAAATTATATATTAACTTTTTTTGGTTTATTTTTATGATTTTTATTTAATCAATTGTTTGTTTTTACTCATCAAACTTGGCTTATAAGAATTTACTACTCTAGCCACTATATTATGGAATTATTTAACTAACAATAAAACCATTTTATGAAATGTATAGGATTAAAAAATTATTGTTTACAGTTCTTTCTTATGGCATCTCAAAATCGAGCATATGGATAAAATAGCAAGTGCCATTATTGTAGTGATTAGAGTACTATAAGCAAATCGCTCCGGCCTTACAAGTCAAGGTATTTTTGGTTAGGTTGGCCTTATAAAACCTTAAACTTATAGAATAACAAAACCAAATTAAATTTTTTTAAGATTTTCCCCACTATATTTGTAAGATTAATATTAAGTGACGTTTTTTAAGCCTTTTTGAATACGCATTTCTTATATTAGCCTTTTATAAAACTTACATATTAAGATCTTAATTATAGAATAGAAACGAAACCAAAAATTATATTTGAATTTTTCGGAAAAATAATAAGACTAAATTAGTAGAAACACCGGGAAAAAATTATTTAGCTGAATTATTCATTTTGTATTCAAATTGGTGCGTCAATTGTACAATCCTTTTTATTCCATATAGAAATTACTTTTAATTTTTTCTTATTTTAATTCATTGAATAGCAGCTTTTTTTAATAAGAAAATGTGATGATTCTGTGATATATGAAAAATGAAATAAAAAAAATATATATATATGCAAATACATATATAAATAAAATAAAAACATCAAGTATAGCATCATCATCACCGTAAAGTAAAAGCGGATTTAGTGGAAATTTTGAGAAGTTTTTTTGTTTCTACAAAACAGGTTCAGTGTTTGATTCGAAAAGCCATTGTATAGATTATAATACATAATATATAGATAATTAATATAATTATTTTAATTATTATACACAAATGTTTGATATGTAATAAATTAATTTTGTTTGTGTATTTTAAATTTTATAAGTGACAATTACAATACTTTTTTATTTATTTCTTTTTATTTTTGGTTTTAACGAAATATAAAATGTGTATTCAATTAATAATTGTTTTGATTGGTATTAATAAATCTTTATTTAATATGAAGTGACATTTTTCTATATTGAACAAAAAAACAAATGTCTGGTAGGAATGTGAACGAAAAAGTGAACGAAAATTATTAATTTGGTTTATGCATTCAAAATATACGGAAATGCAAATATATTATTTATTTTTAAATGTTTTATTTCAAAAATTTTCAATTTTTTTTCGCCGTTTTTGATATATGTAAAAAATTAATTTCTATCTTCTCCTATATGTATTTATATTATAAATATAGACCAAAAAGACAGTCTTTTTTGTTTTGTATATTAAAATGATGATAAAAAGAGCGTCATAATTTTTGCGTAGGCGTTAATTTTTTATTTGTTCATTAAAATTATTTATTTCTCACATTAAAATGACAAAATATTTAAATTTATGTAAAAGTAATTTAATAAGGGGGCAAAATAATAAAGTATATATAAACTTAAACAATTGTAAATTTGTAATGCAATTAAGGCAATTAATTTAAGAATATTCAATTTAAGAATAATTAATTTAAGAATATTCTATACACATATTGATTTGCAATAATAATTGCAATAGTAATAATTGAATATGGTGGATATATATTTTTTTTTATTGGGATGAGGAAATCCTTTGTCAAGATGACCGAGAGTGGATATAAATTAATCACTAATAATCCTTCATAGCACTTTACTATAAAGTAATTAATTTGTCACAATAATATATTTAACTCTAAAATCGCCATATACCCCGTTGGATATGTATGGGAAGGTATGGTATCATATAAAATTTTCGAAACAATACTTTTCCAATTTGGCTTCTAACCTCCAAAATATCCAAAATTTCGAGTAAATACAGAAATAGTTACCTCTGGTTTAAAGCATTTGTATATGAGGGTGGATACGAAAGCATATCGGTGTATTTTTGGATAATTATCGGTCAGAAATTCTAAATCCGGGTGCATTTCCGTATTTCCACGACTTTTTTTCTATACCGTTCCATAGGAATCAAAATATATAATAATTAATTAGAAATTTTATTGGACTGTTTTATGCGATATAGAAAATTAGATATTCATTTTTATTTCTAACCATTTGAATATATATCATTGGATTCAATTGGATATACTACGTATATATAAATGTATAATAAAAATATAAATCGAAATTCAAACAATTATTGTTTAAACTTGTGTTACTTGTGGTATATATAGATATTATATCGAACGAACACAAATATTTCTTTATGAATTCATTCTATAAATTAAATCAAAATACGTATCGTTTTTTGGATATATATATATATCGTTTTTTTTATTTAGGGTAGAGCGGGGTAGTTTTGGCCGTCCATCTTTTAACGAATATATTCGTGATATTTCAATTTTGTCTATTAACAACTAGTATATGTGTGCAAAAACAATACTTATTAAAATTTGGCAGTTGTAGAGGTAATAGGATATAATCAAAGGCATGGTTTTATATTTTATAGATATGTATTATAACTTTGAATCATTTTTTTCTACTATAAATTTGTGAATTTTTATTTGTTTTTTCTTGGTGGTTGTTAAAGTGTTGCTATTTAATTTATAAAATTAGTGATTCTTAATTTAATTCCAATTTGTTTCCATTTCTTTTTAATTAAAATGTGAGTTGGGCACGTTCGGCCAAATTAGTGTGCGACAGTACATGGGAAAAAGTACTCGAATTAAGTCAAATATGCAAACTCCTAATATACGTCAACTAAATCAAGAAAATGATAACCAATTCAAAGTAATAAGAAGCACAAAAGGAAAGGTTATTAGCCCCATGTCACAGGAATATCGACTAAAACAGAAAAAAATAACAAATCGGTTATCTGCAGACACGTGAACTAGCCGATATCAAAGATTATCCGAAACGATAGATGGTGATACTGAAAACAATGTGGCCACAAGTAGAAAACTAAAAATACTCAAAATTAGGAAAACAGATTTTCACTGCTATCAATTGCCAATGAACAAATCATTTAAGGCGGTTAAAAACAATTTACATCATGCTACAGACATAAATGATTTAAAACCCGAGTTAGAGGTATTGGGGCACGAAGTATTATATATAAACAATATAATGAAACGGGGTACAACCATCGCAATGCCACTCTTCAGGATAGAATTAAAAACCCAAGACAAAGATATTTATAATATTAAATATCTCATGCATACTAGGATTATAATAGAACCTCCAAGACAAAAACGTGAATTTGTACAATGCCCGAATTGCCAAAGATACGGTCACTCCAACGGGTAAAACGAACTGGTGATCATCACATCAATGACTGTACCCGTACAACAAAGGATGATAATGTAAAATGCACATTGTGCAAAGGTAATCATCCAGTAAATTACAGGGAATGCAAGGTATATCTGGATATACGTGAAATGAAGTTCAAAACCCTACGACCAACAGGTGATAACACCAATAATGCAAATGCACAGTCAACATAATATATGATACATTTCACCCTTCTCACTCAAGACATTCTAAATTGATATAATGTCTGGGACTCTAAAGCTGTCTAGCTGTCTTGACCTACAAATGCAATCTGTACGAGATGTGATAATAAACTACAGTAGCAAGTATCAACATAGAATTGTAAACCATCCAAACAGGTTGGCTAGAAATCTGCTGAACGCAACACCAATAAATTGCCTTAGGCGTTAAAATGTCTTGGATAGGCCGAGCAGACAATAAAAATAGCAAACAAATAATAATCCTATTATAAGAATATAACTCTGTGGTGTAAATGTTAAAAATGCCAACCCAAAATTCTAACGAAATTTTGGGGTCGTGGGTTCGAATCCTACTGAATGCATAAAATATGTTTTGTGTTTTCGGTTATTTTTCGAATCTGAATTTTAACACAGAGTTGTATTTTCCGCTTGCCAACCGTACGGCTAATTACCGACACCGTAAAAGGCACAAATTTAGAAACTAACAACAGAAGGCTGTTGTTGGACGCTAAAACCAGATTGTTGGTTGTATAGCGAAAAATTAATTTTTAATTTTTATAAGAATATAATTAGGCATTCGCTCGTGACGTCATTTTCAATAAATGAACATAACCTCCATTGATTGGTGGTTTGTTTACATTTTTTTTTAGTTAAAAAACTTCTTGTGAGATCCGAAGATATGGTAATTTTATTCATTATTAAAACTAGATAAAAATTTACGATTTGAACATATTTTATTTGATAAAAACAGAAAAGCTGTACTGAAACATTAGCTCAATGGCCCATACCAAAAGGTAAAGTTGTACGAATGAAAAAAATTAAGGACATAACATTTAATAAATATGGGGATGTTAATAATAAGGAAAACATTATATGTTCAAATAAAATTCCATCATTAAATTATAATGAAATTTTTCAAATGTTGGAAAACATTAATAAAAAAACCGAAATGCCGCCCGCTCTTTTGAGCCTTAAAAAAATAAACAAAAGCAATGCAATATCAGCTGTATTTGAAGAAAGGGCGGTCAGACTTTTTTTGGTACATATTTTTAAAGAAGAATACAGACAAACAAATTTGGATGAATTGAGAAATATGGCACAACGCATTTATGTTGTTTATAATGATGATGATATTGGATATATCGAGAAGATGTCCCGTGACCAACAAAATTCCAGTTATTGGCAAAAATTTAGAACCGGGCGTGTTACAGCATCAACATTTAAAGAGGCGTGTTGTACTAATATAAATAAACCATCAAAGTCATTAATAAAAAAAATTTGTTGGCCAGAAAAAGTTAAGTTTTTTTCAAAATATACCATTTATGGATGTAAACACGAAAAATTCGCTTATAAAAAGTTTTGTGAAAAATTTCGGCAAACACATATTAATGTTATATCTAATAAATCTGGGCTTATTGTGAATAAGAATTATCCATTTTTTGGAGCAAGTCCAGATGGAATGATAAAGTGTGATTGCTGTGGAAGCGCCTGTATTGAAATAAAATGTCCATATTGTCTGAAGGATGCAGATGTTTTATCTCCTTTATTTAGTTTAAGCAATCCATATTTAATAAAAATTGAAGATGGCTACAAATTAAATGAAAAACACCATTATTACTACCAAATTCAAATGCAGATATTCATTACGCGTGCTATTCACTGTTTTTTTGTAATATGGAGTGAAGTACAAATGATTTGCATATTAATCAAACCGAATTTAGAATTTTGGGATCTTCATAAACAAGAGGCTATGTTGTTTGTCAGAAATGTGATTTTACCAGAGCTACTGGGGTGTTATTACCAAATACAATAATTAGTTATTTTATTATTTATTAGTTTATTATTTTTATTTACAATTTCTGACGAATTTAATTATAATTTTGTTGTGATATGAAATCAATCTTATTTATATTTATTATTTAATTAAGGCAATAAAAATGAATTGAATTACATTAATTTTACTACTTCTTTAATTTTAAATAATATTAAATTTTTATATAAATGATTATTATCAAAGGACGACCAAACTTTTCCTTTTCATATTACCTCAATATTGATGGACAATGGACATATATTTATTAATGAACAGCAGACGTGCATAACTTTATCTATTACCGGAACTTCTTCATGCAAATTTTTAGTTACCATTGATAAAGGAATTGTACTGCCTAAAATCTTATATTTTTCTTTCAACAATCCAATTACACGTTCAACGTGTATTCTCACACTTGCAAGTTCCCTGGTTTTTTCTACTTGTATAGGATGTAGCTGATTACGATTAACAACGAACGCCGGTATTTGTAGGTCCACTCCACGGATATTAAATTGAGTTTTATTCTTGAACCCCTTATCCGCGATAACTACATCGCCCGATTTAAATTGGTTTAAAATACCACAATCTTCTGTGATAAAATTATCACTAGCGCGGCCACCATATGCATCTGATATAAAAGTTATTACACCTTGTGGTGCTATGGCTATTAAAAATTTGATTGTTGTATGATGCTTATACTGGGACCAAACTTCACTGGCTGCTTTGGGATTGGATGGTTTTTCTATAAATATTTCTGTGCAATCAATAATTGAAGTGACGCGATTGCCAAAACTTTTCCAGAAAATAGCAGGCATATTTTTTTTTAATATGTCTCTATCTGGTGAGATGATTAAATGTTTTAATCTATAATACAAAACATCAACACAATGCACAAAAATTCTTGAAGCGGTTGAATTACTTATGTTAAATCTATATGACAAATCGACGAAGGGGAATCCTAGTCGGAGTTTCATTAATGTTAACAACAACATTTCATTTTTTTGTAAGGCACTAGATGGTTTGCAATCTAAATATGTTTCCACAATTCCAAATAATATTTCAAAATGTGTATAAGTTGGTAAACCAGTGTAATACCTGGTTTTTGTATCGTCGTTTTTAAATGTTGAAATACTAAATGTTGCCTCAGCTACTTTATTTTTTAAATTCTCAATCACGTAGATATTTTGAGATAAAACATCCCCCATTTGACTTATTTGTTGCATTGATAAGTCTGTCTGTGTTTCTTGTTCGATATTATTCGATACTTCGGTATTTATGCTAGCAGCAGCATTTTGTGTTATATCATCACTGTGGGGGACATCCGGCATGTAGTTTTGGACTTTTAAATTGTTATTATTTGATAACTGAAAATATATTATTTACGTTACGTATAACATATAGGTTTAAAAAATTAGCCTTACTTTATCGTCTGTAACATGTCTTTTAAGGTATCGTTCCGTTCTTTCAACAATATGTCTTGGTGTTGGCCCATGTAAATGCAGTGTTGGTGCCCAATTTGGATGCGATTCATCAAACAGGTTTGCAGCTTTTCCTTGAAGTAATTACATTAAACTTTATAATTAGTATGGAATTCACTATAAAATGTATTACAAATTAGTAATTACCGAAGACAAAGTGCGTCGAACATATTCGTTTATGGTAGATGTTATGTACATCTAAATCACTTCTATTGATTGCTTCTATCCACTTTTGTAGTCTTCGACGTCGCAAATCACAAATATCAGAACTGAAACAATCACTACATATACATAATATAAAAGAATTTTGAATGTAAAAAGGTCAATCTTGATTCTTAAGTATCATGTATATTTACAAATAAATAATATGCTCACGGCTCACCTGATTTTAGGAAATCTGTAAAAATGTATTTGCTGCTTACTTTTATTAGTATAGTTTTTACAATTAACTACAACACACTTCGTCGGCATTATTTAACAGTAATTTCTGAATAAATATTATATTAATTTATTTTTAATTTAATTATTTTATTACCACTACACAAAATACAACACACTAAACAAACCAATAATGTATTGGAATTCTTAAAAATACAAAATATAAACAAACCACCAATCGATTGAGGTTATGTAAAAACAAATGTCATGAAAATGCTCTATTATAATTTTATCAGTTTATATAATTTTTAAGTTTAATAACATAGATATGGCACATTAATGGAGATACACATATGCATAGACACTTTGTATATTTCATACATATGCAAAAAATAAGTCATAATATCTACTGAATATCCCCCTGGGGATAGATTGTTTGTATTATTTATAAGGAAAACAAAAAAATATATCTCATTCAAAGAAGGAAATAAACCAATAAAATATTTTATTAACGATAAAATTAACGATAAATAATTCGTGAATCATTTCTGCCCTCCGTTTGACGGATGGGTCTTGCCCGATCTTTTACAATTCCAATCGTTTTTTAGTATGCTATCTATTGAGACAGCAACTTGAAACTCTTTGACTTTTCCTAACATTTGATCGCGTATAATTTACCCCCAAAATATTGGACGTTTATACGTTTCAAGCATAATTATTACAACAACAATAATTTTACAATACTGCGGTTTGAAACATGTGGTATGGCCCATATACAGGGTGTCCCAGTACAGGGTGCCAACCCGAAACGGGCAGGTTCTACACCTTATTTCCAATCAAAAAATGTATTGCGACCCCATGTCTATCTGCCTTGGTTTTCGAGCTAGCCCGAAAAAACGATTTCGTTGAAGTTCAAGGTAGTACGTAGATGTTATTTACTATGAACACTGTATAAAAAGTGTAACTGAAAAACCATATATGGATAAGACAAAACTTTTGAAAATATGTATTAAAAATAATTGATATCAATATAACGCAATCAAAAAACGCACATGCGTTTCAGATTTTCAAATTTGAATTTTTTTTTTAGTTTTTTTTTTTAAATGTTTAATTTTTGATGGTATTAATTTAATATTAAAATAAAAATCATATTAACATAATTATATTTAATTTTTTTTAATAAAAATCAAACAAATTTAGTGATTTTATAAAAAATGTTTTGAAATGTTGTGTATAAATATGTATAGATGGATACACATTGCGTTATTTTTTTATAAAAGAGAGTGGTATCACAATATTGTCAAAATATACAAACAAGATGGATTATAAAAAAAAATTATTTATTTTTTTGTTTATATATAGACAATTTATAATTTTGTGATAATGTGATAAATAAAAAATTAAAGTAAGCAATAAAACATATTTCTGTAATTTAATTAATTACATTTTTTATATAATTAAATTAAATTAAATTAAATTAGTTTGTTTCAAATTTTTTTAGAATACTTTTTAGAATATATTACAATGTAAGACAATACATGGAATGTGTGGAATGAATTAAAAATCTATCATAAAATGATGCAATGAATGTGTATGTACAAAATATTGCCGAATTATATCTAAATTGGAATGAACAATTAATTAATAGCATTAGTAGTGGGGGTAGCGGAAGCAACAAAAAACGTGAACCACAATGGACATTTAAAAAAACTCTTATACTCCATACAAATAAATTTTTACTGTACATTTTTATATGTATAAAAGATATATTTATTTCTATATAGTATATATATTTTTAATATAAACACATTGTGTGAAAACCAAGCGAAAACTTTTTTTTTATTTACATTTTTATAAAAAAAAACACCGCTGATCAACTCCTAGAACGGAAAGCATTTATATAGGGTCAATTCCTCACCCAATTACAAATCCCTATATCAAAAATTTCTAATTTCTTCGAAACTCATTGACATTCACGAAGAAAAAAAGTTGGAATTTGGTAGAAGGGATGGTCTAACATACCCCAAATGCAACTAACTCTATCATAACAAAAGTTTTTGGTGAAAATTTCAGCCAAATCGATCGACCAGTTTCCGAAAATAGGGGAAACAACAGAGCGATAAGCTTACATTTTTTTTTGCATTTAAAGGTATAAAAAAATGTATTACAATATAGTATATATTGTATTTAATTAAGAGTAAAGCATTGACATACAAATTTTTTATTCACAAACTAAAATAATAAGATACTTACTGAATGTAAATACTTATATTTTTATATATATTTTTAATTGTCAGTGCTCTTCGGCGCTCATATAAATTATAAACGAATGTCATTGTACTTGCGTTAAAAATATATTAAATTATATGACGTCATTTTGCCAATGCGTTTTTTTGATATCAATTTTAAATTTTCAAAAGTTTTGTCTTATCCATATATGGTTTTTCAGTTACACTTTTTATACAGTGTTCATATTATTTACCATATGTCAGCAACCACTTATCGGAATCCAATAATTATAACCTTGTTGGAAAGGTATTTTAACTATCTTTAACTGTTTCTAATAACACAAACATCGGCGACAACCCGTTTTCATGCTATAGCTGGTCAAACACAAGAAATTTCAACGGCCTCAAATAATTCTGTTATTTTGCAAGCCGAGAACTATAGAACTTTTATGTTTATCAGCTGTCGGTTTTTAGAAAAATTTCTTTGATATTTTAGCTTTAATTTGATGTACAAACTTTTAAAATATGTCAACTCGTCTTAGAGATATGACGAAAATAATATTGAAATATGACGAAAATAATGCCAATTTTTCAAAAATTTAAAACACATTTATTACATTGCAAAGTTCAATGTTCTGTTGTTATCGCGTTATCTAGGTAACATAACTTCAAGGGATTGCAATTAATTTAATGGTTACTTAGAAATAAAAACAGTTAAATCTATTACCGTCATAAATTCATTCAATTTTTTGCTTTTTGTGCTACATCTCTTCTGCATTTGTATGTTACATTGTTTTACGTTTAATATTCATTAGAAAATTAAGTTTGTTTTATAAAGAATAATTCGGAAATTTGAAACGGTAAAAAACAGTAAAACATAAATTTGAAAAGCAGCCATCCAAATTGGTGTAAGTAAAAACTATGCTTGGCGTGCAATGAAGCTGCTGGTTTACATCCTTATCATTTGCAAAAAATTCAAGCACTTAAAGAAATAAACTACGAATAACTTTTTATGATTGGGTGATTCGTTGTTATGAACAAGATCCCAGGATATTAAATCAAATTTTATATACGGATGAAGCAATGTTCACACGTGGAGGGATATTTAATACTAAAAATAATCATCATTGTTAAAGGAAAACCGGCATTCAGTTCGGCAACACGCATTTCAGGAACGAATAGCAGTCAATGTATGGGCAGGAAAGATTGGAAATCAATTAATTGGTCCATAGTTTCTACCTTGGCGACTGGATTCAGATTCATATTTAGTTTTTTTGCGAAATAGGTTATTCGATTTACTCGATGATGTTAATTTAACTGATTTGCGTTCATTAATTTTCAACATGACGGTGCACCGCACATTTTGCACGAAGTGTAAGAGAACACTTAAATGACGCATTCGGTCAAAAATGGATTGGAAGAAATGACCCATTAAATTGCCACCACGGTCGCCAGACCTCACACTATTAGATTTTTATCTATGGGGAGTTTGTAAAGACATGGTTTATAAAACACCAGTTCATACCAGGGAAGATTTAATGAATGGCATTAATAATGCGTTTGAAGTTTTAAAAATAATCCGAATCAATTTCGATCGGCTACTAGGGCAGTATCAAAACGGTGTCGAATATGTCGATCACATAATGGACCCCATTTTGAACAATTTTGTAGTAAAAATTTAAATTTAATTTAATAAATGTGTTTTAAATTTTTGAAAAATTGGCATTATTTTCGTCATATTTCAATATTATTTTCGTCATATCTCTAAGACGAGTTGACATATTTTAAAAGTTTGTACATCAAATTAAAGCTAAAATATCAAAGAAATTTTTCTAAAAACCGACAGCTGATAAACATAAAAGTTCTATAGTTCTCGGCTTGCAAAATAACAGAATTATTTGAGGCCGTTGAAATTTCTTGTGTTTGACCAGCTATAGCATGAAAACGGGTTGTCGCCGATGTTTGTGTTATTAGAAACAGTTAAAGATAGTTAAAATACCTTTCCAACAAGGTTATAATTATTGGATTCCGATAAGTGGTTGCTGACATATGGTAAATAACATCTACGTACTACCTTGAACTTCAACGAAATCGTTTTTTCGGGCTAGCTCGAAAACCAAGGCAGATAGACATGGGGTCGCCATACATTTTTTGATTGGAAATAAGGTGTAGAACCTGCCTGTTTCGGGTTGGCACCCTGTACTGGGACACCCTGTATATTTTATATGCAAATGTTCAACATTAAATTTTGAAATATGAAATATCATGACAACTGAAAATATTAATACAATTTTTCTTAAAATTAGTTTCTGTTGGTTTCATTCCATTTATACCTGCCTTTCATTTTCTCATAGTATCTTCTATACACGTATCTGAAAATTTAATGTTTAATGTCTAAGTTTAATGTAATTTAATATAATTCAATGTAAGTACTTGCAATTTTTGTTTGTGCATGTTTTAGATACAGCGATTTTTACGCAAGTAAAAAATGCGTATTTTTATAATAAAGTAAAAAATATTTTATCAAATTTCATGAACTTTCATGATTCTATTTATGATAGGGATTCTATTTATGATATGGTGTTTTATTGTTTCATTGAAGATCCAACACATGTATTCGAAAACCAGAGCGGTCCGAATACACTGGCTTTTTTTTCATGCACATGCATACTTTGTTTTCAAGGATGCGAGAAGTCACGCCGTAAAACCCGTTTCTTTTGCGTAAAATGTTCAGAAGCTGTACGCCAACAACATGCCAAAGTAAATTATATTTGCTTTACGTGTACGTCAGAATAAGTTGATTAGGTTATACGGTATTATTTTTTTATGAATCATGTATTATTTTTTTTTTTAATTATGTATTAATTATTTAGTAATATTTAATTATGTTTTATAATAATTTCTATTGTTTGTTGAAATAAATACAGTTCTTTCCTTGCTTGCATATTTTTTGATTTATGTTTCCATAAGTGATTAAACATATGACAAAGCACCTGAAATTCTTGGGCTGTTTGATACAAAAACATTTGGATACAAAACTCTCAAATGCTTGTATGGAAATACATAGGGGTCGGACCAGACTCCATGTGCCAAGCCGAAAGTATTAAAATATGTGCTAAACGGAGGGTTAAGGTACTTTCGTTAAGCAATTAAAAAAATGTGGATTTAGGGCCGTAGAAAAAAAAATCGGCCGAACCTATCCCACTCTACCCTATGTATGTAGAAATTATATTTTTATATTTTGCTTTTTTATTTTCTTGAATACGCGTTATAAACATTTAATTTCAATTGTAATTTTGTTTTTTTTATAAAATAATTTATTGAATTCCTTTCCGTGATCACATTCTATCTATTTTTTAATTGAATGGTTAATCGATTTCGGCATTATATAGAATTAATTAATAAGTTTACATTTTTTAAATTGCCCTAGAAATTTGTTTGAAATCAAATGAATATGAATATTTTCGTTGTGAAAAATTTTATATTTGATTTCATAATTTTTCGTTGCTCCATAATTTCGTTGTTCTTGTTATATCAATTTTATTTAAATTATTGTTTTTTAATTATAATTGTTTGATTTATTGATGATATTATTATATTAGAAAATCATATACAAATTTAAATGGTGTAAAATGTAAATTGAATAAACAAATGAAATTTTTTTTCACAAAAAATACAAACAAATTTCAATCACTCATTCACCGATAAATTTCTTAATTACCAAACACCACCGAAAACAGAAAAAAAAATTCGTTTCGTTTGCGTTTTCGTTTTCGTCTTAATGGCCAAGGCATTTCTTTACAAGAAATTAAAGAAAACTGGAATTGGGATGTTTCTACTTCAACAATTAAAACACGCTTACGAGAATCAGGATTAAAAAATTATTTAGCTAAGAAAAAACCATTGATCATCAAATTAAACAAAAGTGAAGAAATGCATTTGCAAAAAAGTATGGTAACATGTCTGTAGAGTTCTGGAGAGAGGTAATATGATTAAATGAAAGCAAATTCCAGTTCTTCAATCAAAATAGAAGGAAATATGTATGGCGACGGGCTGGACAAGGCGTGGAAGAACGGTTTTTACAACACACAGTAAAACATGGTGGAGGATCAATAATGGTATGGGTATGCTTCAGTTGGAATGGGTTAGGTAAATTAGGTAAAATCGATAGCAAAATGAACGGTATACGAAGATATATTAACCAATAATCTTAAGGAATCTGCTGAAAAATCGCATTCAGCGAATTCATTTTTCAACAAGACAACGATCCTAAGCATACAAGCCGTGTTGCTTAAAAATTATTTCGAAGAGAATAAGGTTGGGTTATTGGAATGGCCGGCACAATCACCGGCTATAAATCCCATAGAACATTTATGGAACATTTTGGATAGAAATGTGAAGCTTTGCCATCGTAAAAAATATGCATATTTTATTCGGAATTGCATAATCAATGGGTAAAAAATTCAGCCACAAATGTTAAATAATCTAGTTGAAAGCATGCCAGACTACAAGCATTTCTTGAAAATAAAGGAGCATTATAGTGTATAGCATTATATTTTCATTAATATTATTAATAATATCTAAACGTATACTTTATTTTTACCGTTTACCAACATGCAATGAATACAATTAATTTATTTATTATTAAGAATAACTGAAAATATTTTTTATTTTTTGTCAACAATTAGTTAAATATTGATCATTAAATATTGATCATTACATTTTGGTATACATTTTGTTTAATGTTATAATTGAAATAATAAAGTTTATGAATGAAATATTTATTAAAATACGCAAAAAAAGAATGTATATATAGCAACCCTCCATCATTAATTAATAACACACAATAATACACATTCATTTTTATGTATTATATATTATATATGTTAGGAAACGTGTAGGCAGACAAAAAATATTCTTTTAAGAAATTTGAGATTGTACATCAGTATTATTGGGTTAATGAACAGATTGATTTTTTTTCAATCATTTCGATTTAGTACATTGTCAGAGCCACGTTTCTGTTGAAAAGTGACTTCTTTTAATGAGGGACTTCGAAGGAGTCATAATTATTGTGAGTCCATTCGAACAGGTCTGGTGTTCTGTGTTCTTGTGATGTTCCTCTGGTGTTCTGTTGGAAAAATTAACTTTTTTTTAATACTCTTTATTATTATTAATATCGGTAAACGAACAAGAATAATTTTTTTTTTTTTCAAAACACTAGAATTTTCCAAACAACATATCTTTTATAGACAAAAGACAGAAAAAAATATCTTATACGAAATCTCTAAATAAAAGATTTTTTAAATATCAAAATAAAAGGAATTTTACCGCAGAATAAGAAAGCTTTGTTAAAATTTGTTTTTGATAGTAACATTTTTTTTGCGATATTTTTTTTTATAAAAATTACAGGAGAGTGTTCGTAAACTAACCATATAAATTTTAACACATTTTTTTTTGCATATATTCAAATTTTCAAAGTAAATGTAATAAAGAAATAAATAAACTAAAATTGATTTTTGGAAGTAAAGTAATTGAAAAAAAAGACTCACAATTGGTGTTATTTTATCCATATTTTTATTAAAATAATAAATATTTATGTTAAATGAATGTTATTTGAACGAAAATTGTAATATAATGTATTTTATGTAAATGTTTTACATTATGATGTCAGAATGCTTAACATGAAATAGTGAATTTACTGCAGTCCGAATGCCATCCTGTGTTAAATTTAAACCAACACATTTCAAACAATTTCACAAGGCCACAAACACCATTAAAAACACCAGAATTATAGCATCTTTTCGGGGCAATTGTTGATTGTCCTTGTATTTTAAATGTCTTCGCGCTGATATTTTTTACTTTGGTAATTATCATACCAATTATGGGCATTTTAACCCACTTGATTTTTTAATCAGGATATATAATTCTTGTGATGGTTTTTGGTTAGATAATAATGTTAAGAGTGTAACTTTTAAATATAATTTTTATAAAAATAATTGATATGTATCTAATTTTTTTTCCTGTTTTATTTTTGTAGATTTTTAAAAAAATTTTATTTTTTAGCTCACGGACAACTATCACATTTTTATTGTTGTGACTTTTTTTATACTCAATTTGTTTCCGTTTCTTTAATTCGAAATTAATAATACCAAAGGATGCCAAAAAAATCCGGTCACTATCGAGTAATTTTTCAACAGATCGGCAATACCTTTTATTAAAATCGCCAAATGGTTGGTTCTTGGTTTTCATGGAATTATTCAAGAAATTGGTATTAAAGTTGAAAATTTTCGAGAAAACTTTAGTATTGGTTTTTATATACACATTTAAAACATTTCAATATCTTTTTAACCGTAAAATTTTCATCAAATTATTGGGCAATTTTTATATCCAAGAATATGTCGAATTTCCAATAAAATAGTTCTTATACGTTATATTATTGCAAACTACTCATGGAAATAATTTCATTTAAAAAATATTTGGGTTTATAAGACACAGATATTTTATCGCATATGTCCGTATAAAATAAATAAATAAATAATACTTTGATATGATGTGAATGGAAAATCGTTTATAGCTAAATTTTATGTTATTCTACAAATGTTTTAATGATGTTTACATTTACAATATTAAATACTGATAGTGATAGATATATTATTTATATAAATGAATGCGTATTTAACTTGTGAAAACTATGAAAAATAAAAGTCGTTGATTATAGGAAATAAATGCACATAAATGTACATTAGGGAAAAGTGCATATGAAAAGCTATACATAAATATATATGAGAGGAAAATTATAAATATAGAAATATTCTTGTTATTTATTCATATACATGCATTATTGCATTTACATTTTCCAAATTGTGGTATTTTTTCTCAAACATAAAATTTTTATCAGTAGCATTAAAAACCAAATTTATTCATGTATATATACATATATACCGAATTTAAACATAAGAATATGAAAATCTATTATTAGATTTAATTATATGTTAAATCAAATGTATATGTTATATACATATGTAAAGTACAAAAAAATGTTTAGTATAATTGTATGCGTAAATTAGAATGTGGTAAAAATAAAAACATTTCGGGGAGCATTAGAATTTTGAGATTTTTCAAAAAAATTTCAATAATTTCAACCGATAAACAAACAGGTGATACAAAAGAAAATATATAAAGTAATTAAAATAAGTGTTAACAAGCGATATATTATATATGTATTGATGTATTTTTGTAGAAAACACGATGTTTAATTTTTTTAAACGATCAAAATCACGAAATGGTTCTTCTCAAAATAGTTCCAACAACACAATAAATGATATAAAAAAAGAAAAATCAAATAATGTTACCTCCACTACTGCTGCTACTACAACTAACTCGGATAATTTAATTAATGTGGAAAATAGAAAATCACAACAGTATGAAAATGTTTCAAATGGTGAACGTACGTCGTCGTCGTCGTCGTCGTCGTTGTTTTCGTTGCCGTCACAATCTTCAACGAAATCCGGATTTTTTGATATCATGGCCAAGGGCAGAAATCGTCGTCATTTTGGGAAAGCAAAACAACAGCATTCACAACAACAACCTCAACAACAAATTCGACAAAAATCATTAAACAATAGTAATAATAATAATAATAGTTGCAATAGTACAAATAGTACTAATATTAATAATATTAATAATAATAATAATAATAATAATAATAATAATAATAATAATAATAATAATAATAATAATAATAATAATAATAATAATAATAATAATAATAATAATAATAATAATAATAATAATAATAATAATAATAATCATAATAATAATAATAATAATAATAATAATATTAATAATAATAATAATCATAATAATAATAATAATAAAGTTACTATAATACCATTGCGTGACAATGAAAAACTGGCAAATAATCATAATTTAAAGTTAAATGAACCATCGTCAAAAATTAAAATTTGTAATTTAGATGAAAACAATACTTTTAATAATAATGCTGCAAAAACAAAATGTAACGATAGAACATTAACGATATCTTCGTGTATTGCTGCTATTGTGGAAGATGATGTTGATGATGATGAAGATAAAAATGTGGAAGCTGATGATATTATATTAGTATCACCAAATGATGATACCTCGATTACGTTTAATGCAGATGATTTTGTTGTTGACTCTGCATCCAAAAATAACTTATTATTCGAATGCGATACGAAAACGTCGACGGCGGAGGCAACGAAGACGACGACGACGACCACGACGATCAAAACTAATAAAATAAATAAAATGATTATTTTAAAAGATAGAGAATATATTTCTTCTAATTCATCTGTATTTGCATTACCACCAGCACATTTTAAAACGGGGATAGCAAATGACGTACAGCATCATCAAAAAGACGATAAAAATAGCGAACAAAATAAACAGTTTCGATATAACTACGATGAATCGTCGTCGTCCACCGCTGATCATTTTCATAATGAAATCAAAATCGATGAACAACATAACCATTTATTATCATCACCGATAATAGAACTATTTGAATCCAGTAGTGAAGAAGATTTAAATCAAAAATTCGATGCAATGGGGCAACAACCAGCAAAACAATCACAAAAACAACAACAAACATATCAACAAAATGATAAATACAAAAATATAACAATTAATAAAATACCATCAACAATTAATCAATTATTTACTATACCTGAAGATCAAGATATATTCTATGAAGCATCCGATAATATAAATAGTAGTAGTCATAATAATAATAATAGTAATAAAAGCGATAATAATAATAATAATAATATTGAAATAACTGAAATAAGTACCACATTTGATAAAGAATACAATAATTTTCCTTTAATGCTAAGTGAAAAGTTTGTAGATTTTGAAGAAAGTGTTAATAATATTAATGATAATCAAAGTGGTAATGATAATAATTGTGACAATGGTGATGATAGTGTTGCAACAGACGAAGATTCAATTTATGATAATGTTATAATCAGTAATATTGATGACGACGATGATATAACGAATAATTTTAGTGGTTCACAAAAAATTATTAATCATAAAATTAATTTAAATAATAATGATAATATTAGTAGTTGTAGTATTGAACATGTATCATCACTTGATGATTCAGGAATAGGTTTAGATAATATTTATACAGACGATAGTTATCCAATAGTTATATTAAACGATGAGGATGATTATGATAATCAAAGATATAATGATAATAATCATCATAATTTTAAATCAGAAATAAATTCACCACCATTGATAACGATTAATACAACATTTAATAATAATGTATTATCATCAAGTGGTTGTGATGACAATAATAATATTGCATTTAAAAATAATAATAATAATACATATTATAATGAATATAATTCAACAAATTCCTATCGTCGTCCATTATTCGACGTTGATATGATGAATACGGTTGAAATTCCTATTACGATTACGACGACGACGACTGTGCCAGATGATGATACTGAAGCATGTCAAAATAATATGAGAAAAAATTGTAATGATTTTTCAACTAAAATAAATTCAATATCAAATGGCATCGTTGAAGTAGATAATCAAAAATTAATAAATATTGAGCGTAAAAAAAAGAAAAAATCTGTGTATTTTGAAGATCAAATAATTTTACCAGATATTATTGAATCAACAGGAAATAATTCATATAATAATACTACTACTACTACTTCTACTGCTACAATTGGTACAGATCCAATAACTATTTGTTCGAATTCATCAATTCATATAGCCAGGGAACAGCAGGCGGCCAACTCTACCTCCACAAATAAAATGGGATTAGCAGAAAATATTTGTGATCAACATAAAAATAAATTACATGGTATATTAATAAAGAGGAACAACATTGATGATAAATTTGATACAGAAAAGTAAGAAATTAACTTTATTTATCAGATTTTATTAAATTTATATATGTTATATAGATAATTTTTTATTTTTGTTACTATAAAAAAAAGGTGTTGATTTACAATTTGCGTAATCATTTTTTATTTTATTTCGTATTTGAAATATGAACATTTTTTGAGTAAACTCATTGCGAATATGTGTTTTAAAATACAGAAATTGTCTTGTTATATTTTTTTAGAAACATCTTATTTCGAATTTTATAAACTGTTTTTTTTTTATAGTTTCAATAGTTTTATGTTTTTAAGTTTTTATTTAACAAAATCGCATTATTATAATTTGTTTTTTAATTTTGTCAAATTCAAAAATATTCACAAGGTTGAATCAATTTTTTTGTTATATATTAGTTCAGTTTATTTAAAAATATTTTGTATTAGTTGTAAAATATTGTGGATTAATGAATGAATTGTGTTGTATGTGCATTAAAAATATGGGTGTATGTGTGTATTTAATTTGATTGATTTAGATGATATCTACATATACATAAAAATTTCTTTCATTATCAGGTAAATTTGTTTACCTTTTTAACAATATATGAAAAGGAAAAATTGTTTATAAATAATATACCAACACAACACACATAAAATTAGTACGAAATAATCCTAGATTATATAATAAATCACTAATGCAATCGAATTTTTTTGATCTGTAGGGGAAAATCCAGATTTTTACTTTTCAATGGAACAAAATTAAAGATTGATTTTTTTTGTCTTGATTTTATATTTATAAATAATCAATAAAATATATTTTTATTTATAAGGGCCCGAGCAGAATTAAAATACGTAGACGTACTATTTTTTTATTTTATTATTATTATTTTATTTTTTTTATTTTTTTTATTTCGATTTTTTTTATTTCAACGATTAATTTTATTTCATTTTTTTTCTTGTTTATTTTTATTTATTTTGAAATTCAATGAACAGTAGATAAAATATTTGTCAAAATGCGCCGTCAAAAGAAGATAAAATTTGGTCAACTTCGGCGTACGTGTACGCAGGCGTGCGTCTACGTTTTTATTGAGTTCATTCTTATTTAATTTGCAGTGTTTAACTTCGGCGTACGCAGGCGTACGTCTACGTATTTTAATTCTGCTCGGGACCTTACAAGAAACATATACAAAGCATTCTTGATATAAAAAAAATTTTGTTTCAGAATATTACATTAATTGGGGTTAGTAAATATAGGGGTAAATTCAACTTTATAGTTGGATTTACCCCTATATTTGGATTTATATCCAGATTTTTATTTTTTGATCTAGATCAAAAAAAAAATTGATTTTTTCCTTCAATGGAACACAAATATTGCTCTCAGATCAATTTTTTTTGATCTCAGATCATTTTTTTTTGATCTAGATCAATTTTTTCTCTTCAATGGAAAACGACATAATCAAGAAATTATTTATCATATTTAGTATACATAGAAAAAAGAAAACAAATAAAACTATATATGCATTAAATATTTGTATGGCGAAATATAAATAAACAAACAATAAACAACTCTGTGGTGTAAATGTCAAAAATGCCAACCTAAAAATTCTAACGAAATTTTGGGGTCGTGGGTTCGAATCCTACTGAATGCATAAAATATGTTTTGTGTTTTCGGTTATTTTTCGAATCTGAATTTTAACACAGAGTTGTATATTCCGCTTGCGGTTGGTCGTACGGCTAATTACCGACACCGTAAAATCCACAAATTAAGTAACTAATAACAGAAGGCTGTTGTTGGACGCTAAAACCAGATTGTTGGTTGTATAGCGAAAAATTTTTATGGCGAAATATTATAAAATTACAGTAAAATATGATATATAGCCAGTAACAATTCTTAAGTCTTTTATAGAAATTATTTTTTGTTAAAACGGGAAATTTTATATGGGAGCTGTAAAAATCATATTGAAGTTATACAAACAGAAAACATTTCAAGGAACTAATTAAAGTATTGTTTGCAAAATGACCCCGGTTCGATGTCTTAAAAACGAACAATACTGCAAATCAAAAATACGAATTTAACCTCGTTTATTTGCCACCGAATTAAGATCAATGGTTAATATTCAATCGATGTCGGTATGTTCTGATTTGAAAAGTATATCATTTGAAAATATAATTCCTCACAAAAATATATAAAATACGCACATTTTTTTTTTGTTTTCAACATAAATATACAATTGTGAAATGAAATTCGATTTTTAAATATTATATTCAATTATATTAAAATGGTTATTTCATATTTTATTTCTTTAAAAATATTCAAATCCATTTAAACGATTGTCAACATCCATTAATGGAGGGGTCAAAGTTTTTTTTTTAGAAAATCCCGATGCAACTTCAGCCGTACTTCAGCCGTAACCATATACTATACGATTTATTATAGGTAGAGAAAAGAAGTAAGAGATGAGAGGAACGGCAAATAGATTATTTTTGCGTATATGTATACAAAATGCAAAGAGGAATGATTTCAGCAGTCATTCTGCAAAAGACGAAGAAGTTGAGCGTAGATAGTATAAAAATTTTAAGTTGAGCGTAGAAGGTATAAATTTTTTATGAATGTATTTTGTTGTTGTATAATTTGGTATAAAATATTTTATTGTTGTATAATGTGGTATAAAAAAATAAACAAACCGAATTTTGATTTCAAATTGTGTACAGCTCGTTAATATAAAAACAAACAAAATACTTTAAACAACATAATACAAACAACATAATTTAAAAACAAAATAATAAAAATAATAAAAAATAATTAATGCATATATTTTCGATCGCGGCAACATCAATAATTGAGCCGCATTTTCTGTTATAAATGAGCCTTGTGATCCCTGATCCACCAATGCTCGTAATAAATGAATTTCATTATTTACTCTTTAACCTTAACCAACGCAGTTGGAATCAATGCCGTCGACCCTCCGCCGTCCGTCTTCAACGCGTTCACCCCAAACGACTTTCCTTCATGACCACCTACTGCCGACTTTTTGTATCCATCATCATGCAATAAAACATGATGATCTCTTTTACACTTATAGCATTTAATTTTGCTTTGACATCTTTGCACCAAATGATGCCCCAAACATCTAATACACCTCCTCTCATTGCTTATGAGATCACTCCTCTTTGAAATATTCATACCAATAAATCTCCTGCAATTATAAACGTTGTGTGGTTCTCCACAATACAAACACCCACCTTTAATACCTTCTTTATGATTTACTCCTTTAATGCCCTGATGACCTACCTTAGCCGCTTCCAACACTTCCAATGACTGAAACCTCCCCTCCAAAAATTTCAAAAAATCATCGAGTTTTTGAGGCTCCTTTGATGATTTTAGCGATAATTCATATTGTTTTTGTCCTTCAATATCCAATTTCTCAAGCATTATAAAAATTATGATTGGATCCCATGATCCGGTGTCCACGCCAAGATTTCCCAACGACATTAAACCTTCTTTGGTTCTATCCAACATTTGTCTAACTCCTCTGGCACTCTCATGAATAATTTTCTGTTGGCCCAGCAGCATCCGCACTTGATTATTAATCAGCAATCGCTTATTGTTGTATCTCGACTTCAACAATTCCCATGCCGTAACATAATTCTCATCCGTTATGGACATGTGACGGATTATACCCTCAGCCTCACCGCCGATACTTGTCCTCAAAAAATGCATCTTTTCGACATTACTGATTGATGCGTTTTTATTTACAATTTCTTGAAACAAATCATGAAACGTTGTCCAATCGTTGTAATTTCCACTAAATTTTGGTATACTAATTTGAGGTAATCTCAATTCTTTTATTGCTGTTGATGCCCTGGGTATATGCAACTCATTTAACCGTTCCTGTAAATCTATCATAATCTCCTGATATTCTTCCGCCAAATCTTCGATCCCTAAATCCTTTGTGTTGCCCATCACTATTAATTCATCATGAGTTTTCATAATCGACTCCCACTGCGACTCCAATCGTTTTATCTTATACTGGTAATACGCCTTACCCTGTACCGTTTCATTCTCCCGTCTTGTAGCATCGAACGCCCGCCTTAAAATATCTTCCGTTTTCGAAAATAATCTTTGAAACTGTAACATCCTTCCTTCCATCTCACCTGTATTAATTTTGTCAACCACCGACTTCGCCTCTACTTTACTGGGTCCAGCACTCGTATCTTCAAGCCTGCCCAAATATTCCTCTAACTTTGCCTCTACTTCTTCTCGTAACGTCTTCATTTTATCATACTCTTCATTAATAAAATATGGTAATGATTTATCCACCTGATTATCATTCCGTATTTCGTCGTCAATCCGATCAATTTCTGCCCATATACTCCGTACACTTTTCAACTTTGCCGCAACAGACTCTGCTGTTCTTTTACTGCCCTCCTTCCGTGCATTTTCCAGCACCTCCATCAACCCATCTCTATAACTCTTTAATTCATTCATTTGAATTGTTTCACGTCCCATTATGACCTCACCCAATCTGCTATAATTATAACACAACACTAATAAACTGTAACTTCGACTAATTCAATTCACTTTTTCGAAGGACCATGTAATAATTCGCTTTTACGATGAAGTTTGATCCAACCACGATAAACAATGGTTCAACCAAACCCAAATATAAAAGAGATTATTTAGAATAAAATTATATTCCTGACCCACGATAATCAGTAGTTCAGATTGAATATTATTTTATTCGGAAATTAAACTTAAATTAAATTAAATTACAACCGCACTTGTTTGTTTAACCATTTATTTTCAACTCCATTATAATAATAATTTCCAACCCCTTTTATATCTAAATTTATGATTAGCCCAACAAAATATTACAATATAAAACATTATGTTATATAAAAATATTATATAAAACATTTATATAAAAAATATTATATAAATAAAAACTACATAAATCAACAAAAATTATATTAATTAAATCATATAAGTCGACAAAAATGTATTTTGTATCTACTTATATAAATATATATATAAATAACATATAAATCAATACAATATTTATATGTATCAAAAATGCACATACAACAATTATTTTATATATATAAATACAAAAAAAAATGAATTTTTACAATTTGATTTATTTTCGCACGAAAATTGCATATTTTCATATTTGCATCAATATTTATGTTTTTTGACGGAAATTGATTTCCGTTTATAAACAAATATTATTATATTTTCACTATTGAAGCATTCCATTCAATTGAATTTGTTCTTGGTTCTGATAATAGTATGTATAATTCACTTAAAACCTTAAAACGACGCGCTTTATAATAAATTTAACAATTAACGCTTTATATTTATAATAAAGTTATAATTCAATTAAGTTTTTACATTATTATTATCGTACAATAATTTTTAATATAATTTAAATTTAGTAATAATAATAACAAAAATAATACATTTTTTGTTATACCACTTTTATACCAATTACACAAAAAAAAACACACACACTATTGAATGTGAAAACCTATACATGTTAATAAAAAAAAAAAGAAAATCCTCACTGTTAATAACTATTTGCCATTCCTCTCCTCTCTTACTTCTTTTAGGTAGAGTACAATTATTTTCTATAACAAAATAAAAATCAAATTGAGAAATTTAAATTAAAGGTTTAAGCGTGTTTTCCACACTTTACGCCAAATTTGTAGTTAAAACTTGCACTAAAAGGCAATCTATAGTAATGCCTGTTTTTTAATGTGACATACTCTCAGATAAATCAGATGTATAATTTAACAGATTGTTTAAAACATTAAAATTATAAAATATTTGTTTATAAAATATATACATTTGTTATAATAGGGATGCGGTAAATTTTAAATGGAATTAAAAACCGCGAATAGTTTCAATTCAATCCTAAAAAAAATCTAAAAATGTTAAACTCAGTAAAAATGTTAAACTCAGTCGAAAATGAAAATTCTCCATAAACTCGTTCTACAATTCTGGGCCAAATTCACTGAAATTTGAACAAAATTCTATTTTGGACTAATTCGCACATTTCGTAGAAGATGCATTTTCATCCATTTTTTGCAAATGGCTAAATTGTGATTTCATTCAAGATGGCCACTACCCCTGCATGCATCCATTCAATATCGAATTTAACTTCTACATTTTAGTCCTTTTTGTTGTTAAGGAGAGTTAGGAGAGAGTTAGGATTTTTAGTTAAGGAGAGACGTAGCTGTGGGTAGGGAAATTAATTTATAGAAATAGTTTCTATTTTTTATATTTTTTGCATGCACATTGTGTTGTGATTGGTTGAATTTTGTTTGTACTTTTTTTTTTTTTTTAAATTATTTACCTCTGTTTTATTGTATTGCTTATTATTTATCCCAACTACTAATAATCATTGATTAGTTTTCAAAATCACCGAAATACAACATCATAACAAAAAACAAGCAAACGATGAAAAAACATCCAACAGAAAAAAAAACAATTAATAAATATAATAAATAAATAATTCAAGTTCACCCAAAATACAAAAATACAATTTTCATGAAAAAACAAAAACGAAAAATGCTCTGTGTAAACATAAAACGAGATTGTGCATGCAAATTTGCATGCAAAATAAGATCTGTGTAAACTTAACCTATGAAAATAATTTTAAAAAGTATGCAAATGCAAATGACTTTTTTTTTATAATGTACTTTAAATATATTCGTACCGTGACGTGCAATCAGGATGTGCGAGTCGTGCGGCGCACATCCTAGCTAAATAGTTACATTAATATACAATATTCAATTCAAATACAAATATCGAAAAATAAGAATGCGTATTTTCAAAATTACAATAAACCATATGAATGCAAAAAATATTTTTAAGTATGTTCAACTTTAAAAAACGAACACAACATATATTTTCCATATAAACCATCAAAAAAATTAAATGAATACTATATTTCATGTTCTATATGAGTTCATATTTCTCACATATATTTTAATCCATGAAAACATATTTAAATGACACTATTCGCTATATTTTACCGCACCAAATTGTGCTTTCCTCATATAAAGGTTTGCGTTTTGGTTCGATTGTATATGTGATATGGTGCGCAAGCAACTTGGTAGAACCGAACCGAGATATACCAAAACCAACAATAGACAAAGTAACATATTGTATGGAAAATTATTAAGTTACGAGGTGGATAAAATTGGATATGCTTACTAGCCAAAATGCTTTATTATATTAACGTATCTTAAATTAGAATACATGAGGAAATACATATTATATATAAGTTGACAGCATTGTCAATTAATAAATGACAATCATAGTTGCCAACATATAAAAGAATAAATGATATGTTCTATATTAACAACAAAGAATAAATGAAATGTTCTATATTAACAACATCCGCCCTAGAACATATGCTTCTTAAAACTAATTAATTTCTAATTAAACCCATTTTACTGGAACAATACATCTGCTTATTTCCGAACACTGGTTTGGTTAAAATGTCCGCAATCATCTCGTTCGTGTTGACATATTTATTTCAATTTCACGTTGTTGTATTTTCTGGCTTACAAAATGATGCCTGACATCTATATGTTTTGATCTAGCATGATAACCTTCGGTTAATGCCAAATTGATTGCACTCTTATTGTCACATGCTATCTCAATAACCACTTTTTCATCCGGCCAAAACTCCAACATGAATTGTCGCAACCATCGACTTTCTTGGACCGCAGCTGATAACGACATATATTCAGCCTCGGTAGTCGACAATGCAACCGTTGGCTGCCTTTTAGAGTTCCACGCAACGGCACCACCGTTTAACATAAACACGTATCCGGTATTCGATTTTCTTCCATCCATATCATTCGCCCAATCAGCGTCGCAAAAACCTACTAACCCATCCACAGCCTCCTTCCTAAACGATAGCCTGTAATCCATGGTCCCCTTTAAATAACGAAAAATTCTTTTTACCGCCGACCAATGTGCCCTTCCCGGGTTTGCATTACATCTGCTGACACTGTTTACAGCATAGGCTACATCCGGCCTGGTACCACCTGACACATATAATATTGTACCCACAGCCTCTTGATATGGAACATTCTCCATTTCCATTGATTCCGACGAACACTTAGGTGACATTTCCACCGTCAACCTTGTATTTGGATCTGATGGGGATGAAACAGAACAACACGCCTCACCGATATCCTTGATTTTAAATTCATTTTTCAGTTTGTGTCTTAAAACGTCACATAATTCATCATTATTGGTGAAGATCAACAAATCATCCACATACACCGATACAAATAATATTTTCGGCCCAATAATTAATGAATAAACACACGGATCTAGTTTCGACTGTTTTAAACCAATTTGTATCAAAAACGCACTTAGCTTCTTGTTCCATTGCCGACTTGCCTATTTTAATCCATATAATGCCTTTTTTAAACGACACACCCTATTATCCCTAGCAAATTCAGTAGGTTGCATCATATAAATATCTTCTTCTAGATTTCCCTGCAAAAATGCAGTAACGGCATCCATCTCGTAAATTTCCAAATCGTATTTTGCAGCAAGCGATATCAAATACCGCAATGATGCGTACCGTACAACTGGTGAGTACGTTTCTTCATAATCAATTCCTTTCTTCTGCGCACAACCTTTGATCACCAAACGCGCCTTACATATATCTTTCTACCATACCATCGGCATTCATTTTGGTATTAAAAACCCATTTGTTGTTTAAGGCCTTCCGCCCTTGTGGCAATTCTGTTAATTCCCACGTATCGTTTTCCATTAGCGCTGTATATTCCTCTATCATCGCCGTTTTCCACAATTCACCATCTGCACGACCCAAAGCATCTTCCACTGTGACCGGATCGGATTCTACCGACACGCCTTGCGTCGAATGTAAAACATAGTCATCCATATTGAATATATTAATGATATAATACATATATCACATCATTAATATTTTTATTACTCGACCGTTTAATATTTTTATATATGAATTTTAAACTCGGCGTTTCGGTCATGATAGTTTTCAGTGGTTTTGCAATTACTCTTAATATGATGTATGATGTAATTGCAAAACCACTGAAAACTATCATGACCGAAACGCCGAGTTTAAAATTCATATGTAGTCATCCATGTTTATCTCACCTTTTTCCGTTGCGATCTTCTTGGTGCGATTTCACCGATATGACTATTTCCGCCAACATTTACCGTATTATCATCTAAATTCCCTTCATCCTCCGGTTCCATTACGTCTGAAGAACCTATATTACATTTTTCATTGTCAATTACAATTCCGCAATCCTCTTTGATATCATCAGCACTACTTACATGTTCGTTTGTTCCCTTATTATTCTCTCCCAAAACAATATTTTCATGTTCAATAAAAACAACATCACGGCTTTTAATTAATTTATTTGTTTCACACTCGATCAATCTATACCCTTTTGAATCTTCACAATATCCAACAAATATGCATTCTAATGATTTTGAATCCCATTTCTTTCTTTTTTCCTTCGGCACGTGTGCCATGGCCTTACACCCAAATATTCGTATATTACTTAAATCCGGAACTTTTCCCGTATAAACCTCCTCTGGCGTTTTATTCATAATAGCCCTTGTTGGCAATCGATTAATTAAATATACTGAAGTATTCACCGCCTCTGCCCAAAAACTTTTATTCAGTTTCGCATCAAATAACATAGTTCTCGCCCTTTCCACTATACTCCTGTTCTTTCTTTCGGCAACACCATTTTGTTCTGGCGTATATGTTATTGTTGTCTGATGACGAATACCCGCTGTTTGCAAGTAATCTAAAAACATACCATTAATATATTCAATCCCATTATCGGAACGTAAAACTTTTATTTTTCCTCCAATTTCATTTTCGACCAACGCCTTAAAATTTATAAAATTGTCCATAAATTCATTTTTGTTCTTAAGAAAGTACACAAACGTCCTTCGGGAATAATCATCAATGAACGTTAGAAAATATTTTGCACCCCCAAGGGATTCATTCTCCATTGGTCCACATAGATCCGAATGTATTAAATCCAATAGATTTATTGAGGAACTGGTAGCATTTTTAAACGGCAATCGTGTGTGCTTACCCTGTAGACAAGGAATACATTTCCCGAATTCAGTTATGCCTTCAAAATTTATTCCACTAACCAAACCCGAATTCATTCTTCCCAAATCAACCGCATTAATGTGACCCATTCTCCTATGCCACGTTTTAAACTACGCCAATCCAACTGTTATTGCCACGTTATTTAATTTGTACACACTATTCATTAATGCCGCTGTCGCCATTAAATTGTTTTCATTATTATATATTTGACAACCATCTTTATCAAATTTCACTATATTACCTTTTGAAATTATACAACTTACCGATAATAAATTTGTGGTTAGTTCCGGTACACACAAAACATCATTTACAATGATTTCAGATTTATTACCATCAATTTCTAGCATTAATTTCATTTTTCCTGAGCATTTTATCTTTAGTTTAGTGTTATTTGACACCATAATTTCATGAATAACTGGAACTTTATCCATTAACCAATCTTCATTGGGAGTCATGTGCATCGAGGCACCGAAATCCACATACCAATCATTCATACCAAAATCACCCGTTAAAAATACAGTATTGAATGCACCCATATTTTGGTTGGCCTGCACACTTTGATTTCCACGCTGATTACCCTGTTGATAGTTATGATGCTGGTTATAATTTTTATTATTTCGGTGTCGATTTTTATTTTTACACATATTCGCTTTATGTCCATACTGATTGCATTCATAACACCTCACACTCACAATATTCTTCTGTGGAAATTTTATTTGTGTTCTACCATGCGACGCATATAATGCCGCGTCACCTTTATTTTTACCGTTTTTATTTACATCTTGTAATAATTTTGATTTTTTTAAATCACCTGTAATTTTCACGTCTGCTCCTTCTATTCCCATTATAAATGGTCCATAATTTACAGGCAAACCTGCAAGCATAATTTACAGGCGAACCTGCAAGTTGTTATCAACGTTCTTAACAATCCAACTTTCCTTGACAATCCCGTATCCGCATATACAGCCGTCAATCTATCCCAAACATCCTTGGCTGAAGTTGCTTGTTGTAAATGTATGTAGTTATAAAAAACTTTTACTTTTAATTTATAATATCAATCACTCATTCTGAGCCCATAACCTGTTGTATGGAAAATTATTAAGTTACGACGTGGATAAAATTGGATATGTTTACTAGCCAAAATGCTTTATTATATTAACGTATCTTAAATTAGAATATATGAGGAAATACATATTATATATTAGGTTGTCGAAAAAGTATTGATAATTTTTATAAATAGATGTCATTATAATTGAATATTTCAAGTAGTACTAATCTGATCAGGTAACACTAACATATGTTCGAAAGATGACATTTCGTAGATAAAAAAAAAATTAAATTTGTTTAGTCGTTTAAAAGTTGTAGTGCATTAAAGATGAGCGAAATTAGTGAAAAAATTCGCCTATAGATGGTTTGCTCGATTTCGTTCCGGTAATTTTGATGTCAAAGATGCACCTCGTTCTGGTCGACCAATCACTGAAAAAGTCAATGAAATCATATCAAAAATTGAAGAAAATCGACACGTAAGCAGTCATGATATCGCTAAAGAACTAAACATCCATCACCAAACAGTTTTAAACCATTTGACAAAGGCTGGATACAAGAAAAAGCTCGATGTTTGGGTACCACATGAATTAACACAAAACAATTTAATAAACCGAATTTCCATTTGCGAAACGCTGTTTAAAAGGAACGAAATCGAGTCATTTTTAAAGCGAATGATTACAGGTGATGAAAAATGGATCACATACGATAATAATGTACGAAAAAGATCGTGGTCCAAGAAGGGTGAAGCTCCTAAAACAGTAGCAAAACCTGGATTAACACCAAGAAAGGTAATGCTGTCTGTTTGGTGGGATTGGAAAGGAATCGCTCATTATGAATTACTAGCACCCGGTCAAACCATTGATTCCGATCTCTATTGTCAACAATTAACAAGATTGAAGCACGAGATTAAAAAAAACTTCCAGAATTAATCAATCGAAAGGGTGTTGTGTTCCATCATGACAACGCCAGACCACACACATCTTTGATGACTCGGCAGAAACTGAGAGAGTTTGGCTGGGAAATTTTAATGCATCCACCATATAGCCCGGACCTTGCACCTTCAGATCATTTGTTCTGGTCTCTGCAGAACTCCCTTAATGGTTTAAAATTAAATGCCGCAGAGGACTGCAAAATGCACTTGGATCAGTTTTTTGCCCAGAAAACACAGAAGTTCTACAGTGATGGGATAATGTCTTTACCAGAAAAATGGCAAAGGGTCATCGATCAAAACGGCGCATATTTGGTTTAATAAAGTTCATTTGAAATATATAAAAAAATCGTTTGAATTTTGTAAAAAAATTATCAATACTTTTTAGACAACCTAATATATATGTGTATAACTATGATGCCAACATATAAAAGAATAAATGATATGTTCTATATTAACAACAAAGAATAAATGATATGTTCTATATTAACAACACAAAGTCATGAATGAAAATAAAGTGTTTGTTTATCTTCTAAAAAAGTGTTCGTGATTAAATTTTCTGTAATTAATGAATGTTTTTTATAATTTCATTTCTTTGTGACTCCGAATAATAACAAAAAAAAATAAAACAATATTATATTACAAGTAAAGTTCAATTTTTATAATGGTGATATCTGTCATTGTCAGTGCAATATTTACATAAGGTTTACGCTGCTATAGTTTTTTTCAATGTCATCTTTTTTATTTTCTTTTGGATTGCCGGCAAGATGCATTATTTTTTAATATATATTGGAAACTTGTTGGTTCTTTAAATTAATTGGACAGTTCCCACGTTTTCCTTTCAAAAGAATTAACATCTCATGATTAAGTAGCTAAGTTTAAATTTCATCGTGACATCGGACAAATTTCTACCCATTTAACGGTTTGTAAAACCCCTTCCTGAATACAGATTACATAAATCGCAATGCCAATATTATTATTATAGACCCAGAATCTGATATAAATCCACTTCACTTTGAAAAAACAAAACACTGAATATTGCAATAATAAATTTTAAATATTTTAATTAATCAACTATCTTTTAAATGATAAAAACCACTCAGAATACCGTGGAAAACATTATAACATTGACAAGCTAGCAAATGTGACAGGGTGGCGAGGCTGATTGGTCCAAATCTGATGACTACATGCCACCAAATTGAATTTTTTTATTATTATTTTTTTAATGTGTGTAGGAAAAACTATGGTTTTTAATATCAAATTGAAGGGATAGGAATTAAAATCTGTTACAATACGATCAATTATGTAATTAAAATATATAAATTAAAATAAGATAATTAATTTTTCATTAATTAAGAGAAAAACCCCGAAAAACAAGAAAATAACCACATGAAAATCACCCGCTTTGTACCTATTTCATGTATTTTTATCATATGGTTATAAAATTCGGTCCCTATATGAGCGTTTGTATGTATTAAAAAAAATTCAGCTTCATGGCTTTCTCTATTGTTGGTTTTGGTAGAACCGAACCGAGGTATACTTAAAAAACAACAAATATTTGTGTATAATGGTATATGAATGGTATATAATCAGTTATTTAATGTTATATGTGAATTTTGTTCGATTGTATATGTGATTTAATGTGCGATTAAGTTAGTAGCACTAATATATGATATAAGATATGTATAGAAACAAATCTCTCTTCAGATCTTCATAACTCTTTCAGATGAGGTAATCCATCATTTCGTTAAGAAAACTCGAATGATAGAATTAATTTTTAAATAAAGGATATTTAGTTACTTTCTACCGCACATCCACCTTAATCCTTTATCGCACGTCCCTGATTTCGTACGTTTATTTAACACATTATATAGATTTCAATTATATAGATTTCAACAAAAAGATGAAAAATAAATCATAATTAGTTTTATCATTTACAAAATGATGTGACAAATACAAACCAGGTTTTTAATACAATAAATCGATGGTTCTTAAAAACAATGCGAATTCCATAAAATTCTTTTTCGCTTAAAAAATATATATATTCTAAATATATATATATATATATGATTCATATTTGCATTATCGTTTTTTTTCTGTTCAATTCAATGTTTAAGAAAAAAGAACATCTCACCTCTTAATTATAATCATTTTAAAAACTTTTTCGTGTATTCATTTTGTTTGTCATACGTAAATTTATAACTAAAAGAAAACAAACAAAAGTTTATTATAATTACATTTAATTTTTTTTTCGCGTTTTGATATTTTAGAATTTTTGACAAACAAAAATACAATTTACGTTTTATTTTTCTTTAATATTATTATTTTTTAATACAATCATCGAAAATTCTATAAATAAAAAAAAATTCTACAATTTTGGAAGGTCGCATGAGCACAAATCAGTATAGATTTAACAAAAAAAAACATATCTTACAAATACATAAAAAGAAATATATTTTTAGCCAACAAAAAAATACAATATTTTCTTTATAGCACAAAAATATAAATTATTTATAAAAGAAAATATAAATAAATAAAAAAGAACCAAATTTTCGTCGAAATATATTTTTCAAGATTATGAAAAATCTTTCCTGATAAAATTGCTACCCAGTACTATACAGATAGAAGAGATTTTACAATCAATTTTGATTTATATTTACAATATGAAAACAAGAGTATACGAAATATTATGTATGTATAAATAAATATAATATAAAAACAAAACCACTGTACATCATCATTTCCTTCCTTTATAATTTTCCATACGGATTCAATCATAGATATTTTATTAAAATAAACCTGCTCGGCAAACATCTGTAAGAAGAATACACGTACTGGTGGCCATGGTAGTAGGTGGGACTTAAATTTATAACAAATCAACACCTCATAAAATTTTAATATAAAATGGTGTGTCACAATAATATATTCAAATTCATTCCCAAGAACACCATTGGATTTGTATGTGAGCTCCTGGATGGGTTGGAATCAGGAAAAATTTGTAATTTTTTGCATTTGGTACAAAACCAATTATATCCAAAATTTCAAGCAAATAGGTTAAAAAATCATTGAGATATTTGAAAAACAAAAATGTCAGAAAATTTGGAAAAAATTTGGTGGGGTATGTAATCTTCGAACTTAACCAGCTCTACATAAAAAAGGGCTTAAGACAACTGAGCGAGAGAGCGAGCGACATTTTTATTTTATTTTTCACAATAAAAAATTCCAATTCGTTGAGAAAAGTTATAAATGCCTTAGAATTTGTTTTTCCAAAACGATAACAATAATACAATAATGCACATACTACAAAGTCGATGCTTAAGAAATGTGTTTAAAGAAAATTGTTTTTTTTAATCAAATAGACAGACATATTTTTTAATGGTGTTTAAAAATTTTTTTTTTAAAAAAAAATCTATGAAAAACCAAATTTAAAAAAAAACCGTTTGTGTGCTCACGTATCAAGTAGAATGTTTTATTTTTTTTTTGCTTGAAACATTTTGTTTATTAATTTAATTTAATTTTTTATTTACTTACATATTTTGTTATATAGACAAATAAGAAAACCTACAGAGACTTTATGGTATACATATTTATATTTTCTTTATTTTTATAGATATTTTCAATTTGAACAAAAAATAATATTTAAAATAAATAGCATATTATATATTTTACAATATTTTTTTTATATTTATTCGGATTGTATTTATGATCAATATATGAGTCTGTGGAGGAGGAAAACCAATTATATAGTATACATATAGCGAAAAAGCAATGAATTAATTTTCGTATTGTTTATTTTTGAAAATATTTTCAGAACAAAAGTATATTTAAAATTTTTAATGCTTAAAGAAAATATTATATTTTGTATATAAAAGAAAAAAAAACGATAAATATTTTCAATTTTATATAACATGTCTATATCGATTATCAAAAATATGGTAACTATAATAATAATAATTATAATAATCTGGGTGTGTACAATAAAAAACTTTCAATATTATGATATCGATTATTTACCTAAATTATTTATATGAATGCCAAATTGTTTATCATGTAATTATACATATGTTCCATATACAATTAAAGTTCCGTGATACGATAAAAATAGGAATATATCACGTATGTTAATATTTGTATTATGCAAGTATATTTATAAGTAAGAGCAATTTTGTTATTCGTTTTCAAAAAAAAATGTAAGGTACCTTATCACTTTTCTCCACGAATGGGAACTTCTTATCGTTGAATATCAAAAAAAAATGTTTCCGAATTGTGCCGCTCGGTTGTGTTAACTTTTTCTGGAGAAACATTCGACCGATTTGACTGATATTTTCAAAATAAGCTTTTTTATGTTGAGCTGATTAAGTTGGGGCATTGAGTTTATATATATATAGAGGTTCCAAAAACATGAAACATTTTCATCCATAAAATAAAATAATTTTGTACCGTGTAGAAGCTCAATTTATTTTTAAAAGTGTTAAAATATAAAATTTGAAATACTTAGAGCTTTTGTGACAGTGTATCTTTCGTTAATAAAATATGATAACGAAAGATACACTGTGGTCTAAATAATAAATAATGTGAATAAACAATTTATAAATATGATAACGAAAGATACACTGTGGTCTTTCGTTATCATATTTTTATAATTTCGAATCTATAACAAAAAAAACAGGTTTCTTATATACAGATTCGATATTCACAAATAAAAATTATATTACTATTGTGTGATGCTTATGGTTATTTTTCGAATCTGAACTTTTAACACAGAGTTGTATATTCCGCTTGCGGTTGGTCGTACGGCTAATTCCCGACACCGTAAAAGCCGCAAATTAAGTAACTAATAACAGAAGGCTGTTGTTGGACGCTAAAACCAGATTGTTGGTTGTATAGCGAAAAAAAAAATTTATTTTTTTTTATATAAAAATATCTTTTTGTATAAAAAATATGACAAGAAAGGATATTTTACCAAATAAAATATCATAATTCAAATAATATATAATTCTTTAGTTCGTTATTGTTATTGTTGTATTTGTTGTTACATTTTTTGTATCAATTTTATAATATAAATTTATTCACATCTTTTTGTCACCGCCGATCATGCTTTGTATATAAATTTGTAAATGATTCAGATACTTTTTAATAGATTATAATTTGAGATTTTTTCTTTTGATAGTTTTTGGGTTTAATAATCAAAAGCAAAAAATGTACGCAATAATCCTTTTTTGTTAACAATGATGTTGTTTTTTGTGTTTACCTCATAATGATAAACATACCTCATAATGATAAAATCTATAATCTATTGACGAAGATGGAAAATTGTTTACATTAATTAAGAGAAAAATGATCTGCACTAAATTTTCGCAAAAATTAATTTTTTTAATTTTCTATATTTTATTCAATTTTTATATTTAATAGAAGAATAGCCCATTTTCCAATAAAATTCGTTTTAAAACCTATCATATAAATTTAAAATCTTAAAAAAATTTTTATATTATTGTTGTGCTGAAGAAAAAACCACAACACAGAAATAAGAAATAATATATTTTGTTGATTGTGATATTAAAATATGGAAATATTTTCGCATGTTAAAAATATGGTAAAATAAGGTAAAATTTATAATGTATATCATGGTATAAAGACTATAGGTGTGCTTGACAGCTGATATGCAATTTTGTATGACGTCACTCTGGGTGAAAAAAATTTTTTTTCAATGAGTAATAAACCATAATAAACATAAGCACAATAAAAGAAAAACCCAGAGTGACGTCAGAAAAGGGAAAAATGGCGAACGTCAACAAATATCGAGATTTACACATAATTTGTAAATATATGGTGACTCTTAATTTATATTTTGAATAAAACCTTTTTTTATCTTCTTTTCTTTTAAGCCTCGATTTCTATGAAAATATTTTATTTATCACAAATATAATATTTGTGATATATAAAAAAATGTGCTTTTTCTGAAATTTATTTTGCCGGGATAAAAAAACCGAAATTTAATAATTGCTGTTAAATAATTCCATTTTTTATTAGTTTGTAAATTAACTGGATATTTTATTATTATGAAATTAAATCAAAAAAATTAAATAAAATGTAAATAAAATGAATAATGAAGTTTGGACGACGGTCAGCCGACGTCAATAGAAGAAAAAATATCAATGTCCGCCGTCAGTCCGCCGTCCAATATTCATAAAAAGCACCTACATTGAAATGCATGTATTTTCAATTTGACATTTGCCGTCGTCTGCCGTCGGCATTTCATAAAAAGCTTTACTTTACTCCTCGTTTGTGCATATACACAATGTGAATCAAAACAACAAAACAAAACAAAACAACAATAAGAATTATATATTATTTGGTGAAATATCCTTTCTTGTCATATTTTTTATACAAAAAGATATTTTTATATATTGTATTGAAAATATCAAAATACATAAAATCAGAAGCATCACACAATAGTAATATAATTTTTATTTGTGAACATCGAATCTGTATATAAGAAACCTGTTTTTTTTTGTTATAGATTCCTTATACCAAATGTTATATATACGATATCACGATATATATATTACAAATATTTACAAAAGACCACAGTGTATCTTTCGTTATCATATTTTATTAACGAAAGATACACTGTCACAAAAGCTCTAAGTATTTCAAATTTTATATTTTAACACTTTTAAAAATAAATTGAGCTTCTACACGGTACAAAATTATTTTATTTTATGGATGAAAATGTTTCATGTGTTTGGAACCTCTATATATATATAAACTCAATGGTTGGGGTTGTAACCTTCTCTTTCCCACCCGTCCATTGCAAATTTTCCGAAATTTTTGTTATAAGAGATATGTCCAAAAGGTTATAAGAGATATGTCGTTCTGTTTCGAACGAATTCACGAGGAATTTTGGATTGTGAGGTGTGATGAAAAATGGAAAAGCTTTTAAATCCTTGAATTTTTGCTAAATCATCCCATCCAACAGCTCCCTTACAAATTCAAGGGATTCGTTAAAAAAACTTGCCGCTGAACAAACGCTTTCAGATACGTCAAAATGATGTTCTACAAAATTGAAGATCTCGAAAAATTACTATACGACAGAATTACCTGACATGAAAATTCTGTAAAATAATAAATAAAAAACCTATTGTTGTACCACATCCAATCAATTATTATATAAATATTCACGATACAATAATTCTTTGTATGTATGACTTAAAACAATAGTTTTGTAAACATTTAGATCTATATCCCAGATATATATTTTTGATCTATATCCCAGATCTATATCCATTACGTCACGGTAGGTTTTTAAATTGATTTCATTTTACTTTGAAAATTACGTTTCTTTTAACGGTTACTATTTCATCGTATAATAAATCAAAACTGTATGCCCAAAAATAGCCACCAATTTTACCTTTAATTTAAGCCATTAACCTTTGAAATCGATTCATAATTGTGGTCACCGGCATAGATTCAATGAAAATTTCAAAAATCCAGATGTCCAATATATGGCAAAAAATATGAGGTACAAAAATTGAAAAACAAAAACATTGCATAATATACCAAGAATTTCAATGGTATACTAAAAAAATCGTCGTATCACTGTTTCTAAACAATTGACTTGAAATTTTTCATAAACTGGTTTTGTACCAAATGCAAAAAATTACATTCCCGGAAATGTTTTCGGACCCATTCCATCCAGTTACTCCCATACACATCCAATGGTGTTCTAGGGAATGATTTTTCAATATATTAGTGGGCAAACCTTTAGGAGGAGTTGATTAGGGATAAATGCATGGTATAAAGAATGATAGAGGTATGCTCAATAATTTTTGATGTTCGCCATTTTTCATTTTTCTGACGTCACTCTGAGTTTTTGTTTTATTGTGCTTATGTTTATTATGGTTTATTATTCATTGAAAAAATAAACAAAAAATAGTCATGTTGTTTTGATTATATGTTTGTTATTAATAATAAATTAATTAATCGTTTAATAATTATTAAAATAATTTTATTAAGACAATTTGATCTAAACACAATTAAGAGCAAGAATGTATTTTAGAATTAAGCTTTGCGTTCTCTGAAAAATATTGCAAAGCAAACACGTAAACGTCAATATAAAATGCATTGATTTAAATGATCGTGCGTTCTCTGAATATGTGTTTGCGTTTCATCTAGAGTTTCATCTGCATTTTGTAGTTAAATCTTCTAAATTGCAGATGAAAGTGTAGATGAAACGTCAAATTAATAATATTGTTGTTGTAAAATATTATTTCATTTTATTAATATTGAATATTTTAATTGAAACGAAAATAATTATACAATAATACAAATAATATTTAAATAATTTTGTTTTTTGTTATTATAAATTAATTTAATATATATGTATATTAATAATATATATTTTGGTGAGGTGTTTATAATACTGTATAAATATATACTTATATTTATTATTTTAATATTATTTTCAATTATTAATAAAAATAAAAAAAACTAATACACAAACAAAACATAAACAACAAAAGTTTTTTTTTGTATTTTATCGTTTGAAGTTTACCTCTTTCATGTGAAAAATTTTTAGAGAACGCACACAGTTTACTACTTTACGTGTTTGCTTTACAATATTTTTCAGAGAACGCAAAGCTTTAAGTATTTAAATAAAATGTTACAAGAAGAAAAAACAGAAAAATAATAAAAACTTAGTAACATATAGTAACATATAAATTTCCCATTTGCCGATTATTAATCATTTTTAAAATATTGATTAAAATATTTAATTCGAATTTATATGAATATAAAAGATAAAATTCATATTTCTATATCTCAAATGTTGTCACTCAGAGTGACGTCATACAAAATTGTATATCAGCTTTCAAGCATACCTATTGTTTTTATACCATGGGATAAATGTAAGCCCCTTTATCCACCTGGTTACCAGTACCGTATCTGATATTTAAAAACAAAATCGTTTAACCCGTTCATTTGAATCATATAAAAATAAAAGTGGTCGAAAATCTAATTATAGTGATCGTGATAAACGCAATTGTGAAAAAATATGAGAAATTAATAATATCCCTAATAATTGTTCAGCCCAAAGCAAAGTTCCTTTTAATTGTTTTGCAAAAGACAAAACGATTAAAATCAACGAGGACTAAACCACTATGGGTTCAGTGTCAATGGGATAGTATTATATTTAGTGATGAATGTAAATTTGACGATAATCCGATAATCGAGTAATTCAATGATTGAATGGTGATTCCGATAATCGAGTAATTCAAACAAAAAATTAAGTATTCCGATGTTTAAAATGCACTGTGAAATTTTCAGACGGTATCATGGTGCTGGGTTGTAAATTGGTAAAAGGCGTCGGGAATTTTCATTTCATTTCATTGAACTTCCAAAAATCCATTCATATATTAAATGACTTTTCCCTTAGGCTATTAAATTGCCATCGATTATTAAATTGTATTCAAACGGCGAATATACACATTTCAAAAAGATGTTGCTTCATCACAAACCCATAAAGCAACTAAGAACTGGTTGAAAGAAATCAATTTTTAGAAATGGGCATCTTCAAGTCATGAAGATGACATTACCTGATATTAGACAAAGGGGACATTACCCGATATTTGTGGCGTATAATATAAGTCTGAACTTATATTCGTCAAATTTTGTTTTGTTAAACTGTATCATTATGAAATAAATTCCGTAAATAATTGAATTTCAAACGTTTTTTTACTTCTGTATCCGGAATTATGAAACTAAAACCATCATTTTATGAAATAAAATTAGTGGAAATAAAAAATTTATTTTTAAAGTCCTTTCTTGGCACCTCAAAATCGAGCATAAGGATAAAATAGCAGTTGTCCGAAATAATAACGTTTGGAGTAGTATATAGCACTGATTGTGAGTAGTATTACGAGTAGGAATTAAAAATGCGGATTTAGATAACAGATGGCGCAACTGGCGTTGAGTGTATCGCAACACACTGCGGCCATTTTCTCTTTTTTTGTCTGTTATTAGGGTATAAATTTCAGTATATGTCATTTCATTGAAGTAAACAACAAAGCTTTTTTTTGCTACGAATATGTCGAAACACATGCTTGAAAAAGTTGTTTTGGGGGGAAGTTTAATAACTTTGTTTAATTTGAAGAAAACCGCTGCTGAAAGTTATCGTTTGTTGGTTGAAGCTTATGTTGGACATGCTCCAGCTCAAGCAACTTGTGAACGATGGTTTGTACGCTTCCGAAATGGTGATTTTGACTTGGAAGACAAAGAATGGCCAGGTCAGCCAAAATATTTGAAGACGAAGAATTGCAAGCGGTATTGGATGAAAATTTGTGTATAACGCAACATGAACTTGCAATGGCGTTAAATGTCGACCAAACAACCATTGGCAAACGTTTACGTCTTGTTATACAAATAAATGCCACTTTCAAGCCAAAAAATCCGAATTATTAATTCCTACACCTAATATATACCATATAAATATACATAAAATAATTTATTTATAATAAAACAAACAGAAAAAAAAACTATGTACGAAAAATGTTGTATAAGGAAAATTAATCACAAATCTCCATAACCAATATATTTCCATTTATTAATGATTAATTTTTGTTTTTTTTTCTTTTCGTAATGTCATATATATAGGAAAGACTTAATTAATCAAGAGGCACGATATACTGCACAACTTGAACAAGCCGAAAAACAAGCACTAGATTCACGTGTTAAAGTCAATGAATTAACGAATAAAATCGCTGATATAGAAAGAAATTTATCGGTTAAAACATGGAACGTCGATCGTAAGTAATTAATATTTATGTACCTTTATGTATATTCTATTCTTATATAGATATATATAGACTTAATAATTTATAGCTCATATACGCAGTTGTTCAATTCTCTTCTAGGTTTATAAAACGTAGAATTTATGCGTTAATTATCTAAAAATATATAAATAATAAACATAAAAAAAACACAACATGAAATCTTTTTCACTTTTTTCCGTATATTTATTTATAAATATAAAAAAAATTAAATAGATTATATTTAGAGGAATAAAAAAAATCTATTTTTAAAAATAACAATTTTTTAAACGATTCATGCATTCATTCAATTTCGTTTGTTAATATTTATGGTTAAGTGGACGTGCTTAATCATATATTGAGTTATCATCAACTATATAAATACAATACAAAATAAACAATTACGTTTGTTATTTAGTAATTTCTATCTAGAGATTGTATTATTCATCCTACATAGTATCTCTGATAGTACGTATATATATTATACAATGGTTTCATTTATATTTTTCTATATAGGACTTCAAGCCGAAATTCAAGCTATAAACAAAGAAGGAGAATGTGTACGAAAAAAATTAAAATTACAAGAAGACGAAATGGAAGCATTACGTACAAAATTATCGGAAACAGAATATGAATTAAATAGAAAATATGGTACAAAATTGTGGTTTTTCTTTTTGTTAATTATTATTTTGTTATTTGTTTTTTATAAATATTTATTTATTTTAATTTTTGTATAATAAAAAAAAGATGATTTAGAATTACGTTATAGTGAATTACAACATAAGTTTGCCCAAGTACAAACATTAGCCAGTAAATTACAAGTTCAATTGGCCGAAGCACAATCGGCTGCCGCTGATGCACAACAGGAAAAAGAAAAATTATTTAATGATAGTTTAGCGGAAAAACGGATATTACAAAAAACAATTGATACAATAAATGAAGAACGACAACAATTGGAATTGAAATGGCAAAAAGAATTTGAACATTTACGAACGGTAAACTCAGGTATTTATTTTATTTTTTTTTTTTGTAAATAAATATTTGTATCAATTTTAAATTGTGTTAAAACCGATATGTTTTCCATATATGTTGTAGATCGTGAAGAACATCTATTACAAGATTGTGAATGGAAATTACGGTCAACGGCACGTGAATGTAAAGAAAAAATTGTTGCAGCTGAAAATGCAAAATTGGAAGCATTAGAAAAATGTGAAAAAATTGAAAATGATTCACAACGACACTTGAGTGATTTAAAACATTTAAAATCGTGTGAAGCCGAAGTAGCCCAATTACGTGGTTTAACTAATGATCAACGTGAATCGATAATGTCAATGACAAATCGGATGGATGAGTTAAAATATGAATTAGAAGACGCAAATCGTAAGGTGACCGAATCAATAGAATCTGTTCGAAAAATTAAAGTTTATTGTATGCAGTAAGTAAAAATAAAATAAATAAAACATATATGTTATAATATACCTGCTATAATAATCATGAAAATTACATTAAAAATGATTTTAGGGAAATTAGTGAAAAAGATCGTCAAATGGTGATTAAAATTGAAGAGGCACGCTATCAAGTGGCTGTCATGTGGGAACATCGATTATTGTAAGTTATTTTTAATTACTTCTTTATACTACATAGACATTTTTATTAAAACGTTTGTGTTCATTATAAATATGTAGAGAAGAAATGGCTAGATTAAAAATTGAATTAGAATCATGTTATGCTGAAGATCGTGCTGAAGCCCTGAAGGAAGCAGAAGTGGAACATTTAAAAGAATTAAATAGAATTACAAATTCATTTAAAGGAAACGAAGAGGATTTAACGGCTGAGGTAAGACAAATATAGTTTTTGCAGATGAAAAATAGTACCGTTAAACCGATGGTTAAGACCCAGGAAAAAATTGAATGTAAAATGTCTTGTAAAATGTCTCTATATATAAAACGGATTTTGGTAAACGAGAGTATTTATTGATTACAGTCTTGATGTGTACTTTTAAAATGTTTATGCTTTACGATAAAATATATGATTTTTATTTAATATACCATTTGTATCAATATATAATATACGCATAGATAAAACAATTAAGAGATATGATATTTGAAAGAAATTCAAAATTAGAAACAGCTACAGTAAAAGCCGATACACAAATTATGCAAATACGAATGATATTAGACAAATCAGAACGTGATCATCAAAGAGAATTAAATCTTGAATTAGCTAGGCGAGATGAATCAATGGGTATATATATAATAAAGGAATTTGAAAATATTGATTTCAATTTTAACGAACCCATATTTTTTTATTTATTTATATATATATATAGAATCGTTACGTCAAGAGTATAATGAGGAAAAAGAAGAAATGGAAGAAAAATTCCGTGAAAGAATTGAACATGTCAAAGAGGAATTCTCCAACGAATTAATGCATAACAAAGAAGATTTAATGGCAAAACATAAAAAGCAAATGGGTAAGAAAATTCATGTAATAAATTATAATTTATACATTTATTTAATTAATAATAATTAAACAAAAATATTATCAAAAAATAGAAGCACAATGGGAAAAATTAACAGCCGAAAAAGAAGAAATTATACAGGATTTAAAAAGAGGTCATAAAAGGCAAATAATTGATTCTGAAACAAAAATAAGGTATGATTTATTTCTTGTTTGTTTAATTGTTTTTATAGGTAATGCCTAATAATTATATAATAATATTTATGTTTTACTCATTTAATTTTTAAAAATCATTTATATGATTCCTTTTGATATTGAATTTGACAGAGATTATTAGTAGTTGTACATATATATATGTATATGTATATCAGGTGAGTCATTAAACCTGAGACAGTGGATTAACTCGAACACGATGCGTAACCCATTAAGAAAATTTATATAGACAAAAGTTGTTCAGTCGGTTGGAGAACATATGGGTGTGTGTTTTGACCATTAATCAAGCTCACATAGGAGATATGGCCAAGAATATAATCGCTTTAAATGGAACCCCCGATTTATCTATACGAATTCTTAATCTACGTAAAACAAATAAGACCATTTTTTATCTGAACATTTTTTCTATTAAACGCAAACTTTGCCTTAAAGTTTCATTTCAAATTTCTCCAATGAAACAAAAATTTTATGTCTATAAGCATGGTTCAGTATTGGATTTAGTTATAAGTTTAGTTTAGTGATAGTAAACACAATAAAAAGACCGTGGTTTATAGTTGGGTATAAACAAAATCAATATAAAATATGAAGATAATTATCAGCAAACTTCGTGATGGTTCATTTTGTAGTTTCAAATTTTGATAAATCGTATTTAAAAAAAATAAAAATATGCCTTCTACCGAAAAAAAATATATATTTTATATAAAAATATTCAATGTATTTTGTTGTTGTAATTTAATGTCAAAAAAATACAAATTTTAGATTTCTGAATACTAGCCCTGGAGCATGTATTTAAAGATATATGTCGTGTTCCATATCTCGATCTATAGAGTAAGCAGTTTATATTTAGATTTAAAATTAATCGGAAAGATATGGAACGATTTTTAGATTTTTCCGATCAATATATGTCAAACGTATGATTCCTCTTCCATTTCTACCCGACAAACCAATCTAATATCTATAGTATAATGCAATGTTAGTTTACGTTCACACCTGATGTTTTTCTCTTTTATACATGTGCATAAGTTTTGAAAGGGCGTACATGTGATTGTGATTGTATTTGTGACCCTCCCTTTTACCAATTTTGTAAATAAAACAACAACAAAAATCAAGTGAGCATTTAAAAAAAATGAGAGAAAATAATAGAAAAACAACCAAAAACATTAAAATATTCAATCGAAAAGCAATCGTTTTCCTAAAAGAAGAGAATGGTCTTTATTGTACGTCAATTAGTTTTTATTAGAAAAACAACAACAATTTAGAAAAACATTAGGTGTGACATGTGAATGTAGGCTTATTGTTAAATATTAATTTCAATGTATTTAATATTAATATATTATATTATGTGTAGGAATTAATAATGCGGATTTTTTGGCTTGAAAATAGCATTTATTTGTATAACAAAATGAATGAGTACATTAACCAATATACATTCTGTCAAATAAGTACCCGGAAATCTGAAATTAAACACAAACAACTTATCAATCATCTAAATTTATTATATCCCCTTCAAAATAGGCCCCTCCTGAGGCCACACACTTCTTCCAACGAACAATCCAATCATCGAAACACTTTTTAAAGCTATATTCCGGGATGGCCTTCAGTTCTCGTTGCGAATTAGTTTTGATGTCTTCAATGCTCTCAAAACGGGTTCCACGAAGTGGTAATTTGAGTTTCGGAAACAGGAAAAAGTCACACGGGGCCATATCTGGAGAGTACGGTGGTTGTTCGATGATATTTGTTGAATTTTTGTTCAAAAACTCGTTCACAATGATCGCTTTGTGCGCTGGTGCATTATCGTGGTGCAAAATCCAACTGTTGTTCCGCCACAAATCTGGTCTTTTGCGACGAACATTCTCTCTCAAACGCCTCATAACGCCAAGATAATATTCTTTATTTACGGTTTGGCCCACCGGTAAGAATTCCGAATGAACAACACCACGAATATTGAAGAATACGGTCAGCATCACCTTGACTTTCGATTTGCTTTGGCGCGGTTTTTTCGGTTTCGGCTCATTTTTGGCGCGCCATTCCAACGATTGTTGACTTGTTTGCATGTCGTACTCGAAAACCCATGTCTCGTCACCAGTTATGATGCGTTTGATGAACGTTGGATCGGAATTTACGCGTTCAAGCATGTCTTCAGCCACCTTACGGCGATTCACTTTTTGAAGAAAATTCAGATCTTTTGGCACCAATCGCGCTGCGACTTTCGCCTTCCCAAAACATCAAACAAAATATGACGAGCGGTCTCATGAGACATGTGCATCGAGCACCATTTCCTTTATTTTGTCGACGTTTTCTTCAGTTGAAGAGGTCGAAGGCCGTCCTGAACGTGGCAAATCGTTCACTTCTTCTCGCCCCTCTTTGGACGATTTATACCAATCGTAAACTTGAGTTTTCGACATGGGTGAATCACCAAATGTTTTTTTCAACATTTCCAACGTTTTGGCACAAGAAATTTCGTTTGGAACACAAAATTTCACGCAAACTCTTTGTTCGATATTTTTATCCAAAGTGAAAATCGCAACGCACACAAAAGGTTGACTTGTTCCTAACGACGCTGTAAACAAACTAAATGACAAACAGCAATAACAATTGACAGAATAGTTGCTGACAGTTGTGCCAACCTGGGAAAAAAAAAATGTTTGAAATATTCTCAGCGGGAAAATGTAAAATGACAACTCCGGGTACTTATTTGACAGAATGTATTGTCCATCGTTAGCTATGACTTCCTCCCATCTTTTAGGAAGTTTGTTGATTCCTCGTTTGAAGAAGTCCTCATTTTTCGAGGCAATCCATTCATCGACCCATTTTTGCACATCTTCAGCATTTCGAAAGCGTACATCTGTCAGCCTGACCTGCATTGATCGGAACAAATGGTAATCAGAAGGAGCAAGATCTGGAGAGTACGGGGAGTGATCAAGATGATCCCAACCGAGCCTCTTAATTATTTTCTTAACCATGTCTGCATGATGTGGTCTGACATTGTCATCGTGCATTAAAACTTTGTGGTGTTTTTGAGCTATCAATGGCCGTTTTTCGTTCAATTTCTTTGCCAATTCGCCCTTGTCGTCGATAGCGAACAGATGTAACCGTTTCATTTGGTTTTAACAGCTCATAATACACGACACCCTTCTGATCCCACCAAATGCACGTTGATGGTTGGCCGGGATCAACATATGATGCTTTACGTTTAGGGTTGTCGTAATACACCCACTTTTCATCGCCAGTGACAATTCGACTCAAAAAAGTTAGTTTTTTGTGCTCGGCAAGATGCTTATGACATGCATCCATTCGTGCTTTGAGTTGATTTTCATTCAGTTGATGTGGTACCCATTTTCCTAGCTTTCTGATTAACTCTGATTCTGATTACTCTAATGCAAACTCTTGTTGCGTTCGCCACGAATTTTCATCCAACAATGCGTGCAATTCTTCGTCTTCAAATTTTTTTGGCTGACCTGGACGTTCTTTATCTTCCATTTCAAAATCACCACTTCTGAAGTGCGCAAACTACCGTTCACAAGTTTTTTGAGTTGGAGCATGTCCAACATAAGCTTCTACCAACAACCGATAACTATCAGCAGCGGTTTTCTTCAAATTAAAGAAAGTTATGAAACTTCCCCCGCAAAACAACTTTTTCAGGCATGTGTTTCGACATATTCGAAGCAAAAAAAAACTTTGTTGTTTACACTTCAACGAAATGACATATACTGAAATTTATAGAGTAATAACAGACAAAAAAAAGAATATGGCCGCGGTGTGCTCCGATGCACACAACGCTAGTTGCGCCATCTGTTATCTAAATCCGAATTTTTAATTCCTACATGATATTCTGTCGACTGATATCCGCTTTAAATTAGAAAAAAAGTATATTTTACATTGTACCGTGACTAAAGGTCAAAACAAACAACCATCGTTTGTCCCTACCCTACGTACTGGACAACTTTTACCTAAATAGTTTTTTTCAAAAACGCTTCGATTTCGATCTCAGGTTAAATGACTCAAGCGGTATGGGTATATATATTTTGGAAACCAAATAATTAAAAATTATAAGTTTTTTTGTTTTATTAATATTTAGATCCTTCAGTATTTTTGTTTGTTATCAATTTCATTATGTCATCATAGTCTTATATATTGTTTTTATTTTTTTTTCTTATTTTGGTTGTTATATTTATACATAATACACTCATATACACAAACATTTATCACAATTCAGTCAACCAGATATGGCTGTAGTACCATCAAATGTTCATGATATTGTGCTGTTTTTGAAAGGGGCCATTCCCATACTCCCAGCATTATTAACTGTGTACATATTTCATTCATTACCTATTACCATTTTATGTGTATTATTAACATATACAATTTGTGCCTATCTATATTTTAAATAATTTTCTATAAATCCAAATTTCCTATATTTATCTACAATAATTTCGTTTTTTTAGTTTAGTTTGGTTTTTAAAAAAAATATTTTTAACAAAATAACAATTATATTTACATTTTAAATAATTTTGCTTATATATATTATTTCTGACTAAATGTACATTAATTGAAGATTTTATTCTTGATTCTAATTCTAAATTCAAATCAATTTAATATAAAAATCTTCGTTATATGTGTAAATATGTAATTACCGGGTTTTTAGTCGAAGAAAAAACGTTATTACCGATGTACATATTGTTAAAAATGTTTTATTCAAAGTATCGTCTATTTGATTCTACACATCGTACACATCTTTCGAACCATTTTTAAATTAGATTGTATAAATTGGGCTCTAAGTCCCCTAAACACTTAACCCCTCGAGGTCATTGTGCTACACTCACAATCTATTCTAAAGGGTGATTTTTTAAAAGCTATAGGAAATTTTTCAAAAAAAAAACACATAATATTCAGAAAAATGCATGAAATTTTTATTTGAATCGATAGGACGGTCCATATAATTTAATGTTTAAAGAATATTTCATGCAAATGTTGACCTTGACTGCGCCTCAAATGGTCCATCCGCTTAGTCCAATTTTGGCATACCCTTTCCAACATTTCGGCCGGTATCACGAATAAATGCTTCAATGTTGTCTTCCAATGCGTCAATTGAAGCGGGCTTGTATGTATAGACATGAGATTTAACATAGCCCCACAAAAAATAGTCTAAAAGCGTTAAATCGCGCGATCTAGGCGGCCAATTGACCGGTCCCGAACGTGAAATAAAATGTTCACCGAACTCGACTCTCAATAAGTCCATTGTTGCGCGTTCTGTGTGGCATGTGGCACCGTCTTGTTGAAACCACATGTCATGCAAGTCAAGCTCTTGAATTTTGGGCAAAAAAAAGTTGGATATCATCTCACGGTAGCGCTCACCATTCACAGTTACGTTACGATTCGCATCATCTTTGAAGAAGTACGGTCCAATGATGCCACCAGCCCATAAACCGCACCAAACTGTGACTTTTTCTGGATGCATTGCAATGCTTCTGGCTGATATTCACTCCAAAATCGACAATTCTGCTTATTTAAGTACCCATTGAGCCAAAAATGAGCTTCGTCGCTGAACACAATTTTTCGGTAAAAAAGTAAAAAAGGTAAAGGATCTTTGGCCAACTTTCCAAGAGCCCATTCACCAAAAATTTTACGTTGCGGTAGGTCGGTCGGTTTCAATTCTTGCACCAGCAGTATTTTTAAAGGCATCACACCTAAATCCTTCCGCAAAATTTTACACGTTGTTGAGTAACAGAGGCCCATTTGCTGCGAATGGCGACGAATCGAAAACTGATGATCATCATTAACACTGGCCGATACAGCTGCGATATTTTCTTCAGTTCGCGCTCTACGTAAGCGTGTTGGTGGTTTAATGTCCAACAATGTAAATTTGGTGCGAAATTTAGTTACAATAGCCCGAATAGCCAGTGTTGCCAAAAAGATAATAGGTAAAAAATCACCCTTTATATTCATCCTCAGATTACAAATTCTTCAGGCAATGTAAATAATTTGACAACGGTTTCGAGGTTTAACATATACTTTACTGTGCCTGTGGAACTTTTGTCACATTCATTTAATTGAGTATGTGTGTGTAGACTTCGTTAAACTTTGGATGTTCGACATAATATACCAAAGATAATCATTAATTTCATAATGAATAAATGGTGGCTTAGTTGATGAATTCAAATCAGGAAAAGCACAGAAAAAATTTCCGGAAATGAATTTGCTCGCGACCACCCGAAATTGGGTTGACGCTTTACCATAACCGCACAACCAGGTCCGTTTATGAACACCATCCAAATAAAATTGTTCGTCATTTGAGCGAAATCATTCGAAACCAAAGTTTTAACAGTTTACGAACGCCACTCTGGTCCCACTAAACACATAGCATTGTCTTACGACCAAAGCGATTTGGTTTAGCGGTCGATGGGCCAGGTTTGCCATGTCATAACCCTGCTTTTTTGCGTTTGGGATTTTCAAAATATATCCACTTTTCATGTCCGGTACCGATTCGATGAAGAAATGACTCCCTTTCATGTCGTTGAAGTTTCACAAGCGACTTTACGCTTTTCCATTTGCATTTCATTAAATTCATGTAGCACCCATTTGGCTATCTTCTGAATCTTTCCCATTGCTTTTAAACTGGTGCTAATACATTCTTGAGACACATTTAACACTTCTGGCAATTTGGGTTGGGTTTGGTTGGGCCTTAATCCAATAACGCCTGCAGTTCCGCGTTTTCAATTTTTTGTGTCTACCAGAACGTTCATTGTCTTTCAAATCGTAATTGCTATTTTTAATGTATCGAAACTATGTCTCCCGTGTTTTTATTGATGGAGCATGTTCAGCATAAATTTCTTCTAACAGACGGTGATTTTCACTAGACTTTTTTTTACGACCCCAAAATTTCGTTAGAATTTTAGGTTGGCATTTTTATTATTTACACCACAGAGTCATACAATAAAATATATATCTTACAATAAATCATACGTCTATAAAAATAATAAAAATGCCAACCTAAAATTCTAACGAAATTTTGGGGAAGCATTGATCGTCTGTCAACTAAATAACGATAGACGAATATCGTCCTTTTTTGTCAGAATCGTGGTCGCCGATATTGTCGATGTCGGTATTTTTGACATATCGTCTTGTATTTTGTTTAGTTTGATTGTTTGTTGTATACATTTTTTTAAAAAAATCAATTTGAATAAACAAAATTAAAAAAGTGTAAATCGTAAAATAGTAATTCTTATACTTATTAGAAGATATAATAAAGTAACAATTTTACTTAAATTTTTCCATCGAAAATAATTAAACAAATTATTTATTAATTTTATTCTTATTATATATAAATTTTATTATTTTTAATCGCTAAAATAATTACAATTTTAAAAATATTGAATATTTTGTTTATTTGTTCAACAATTTATTCATAAATAATAAAAATTGTCATAACGATACCTCAAAGGCAGTCGTCGAAAATCATCGTCAAACTAGACGACTATCGACGACCATGATTTTATTTCTCAACATTATCGACAATCGACAATCGCTATCGTCGATCATGATTCGCCCCCAGATAACTTCCCAAACTTAAATGATGGTCTTTCTTAATTCTTTCTTGCAGCAGTTGTTTTAAAATGTTTCCAAAAGTTTTCATTGAGTTTAAAATCATCGAGTAATCGTGATGTGAGTTCCAATTAGTTCATATAGAAATCATCATTAACTGTATATTTGAGTTTAATACATATTATATAAACTATAAAATATGATATATTATATTATTAATCTTATAGAATTTGCTTAAACATTTCTTTAAAAAAAATGCTATCGCAGTCAGTGTTACGGATTTTAGTCTATATTATACATCTATGGTTTTGTTCTATACATATAATACGTTTATCCTTATACATATAGTCAATATAGTCATCATCTTTACTATATTTATTTATCTAACAATATATATAAATTATTTTAATCCTATATATTATATAAAACTAAACAATTTTTGTAACACAATTATGCAAAACCATAATAATTAATTAATTACTATATATAACCCATATGTATATACGAAAAAAAAAATCCAAATCCAAATATAGAGACTTAGAAATTATGCATCAACGTGATATTAAAGATATACAAACATCACATGATGTGGAACGATCAAGTTTAGAACAAAGAGATTCACAAAATTCACAAGAAATTGAAACATTACATAAGAAATGTCGATGCTTAACAAAATTGTAAGTGTTGTAATTTGTTTCTGTTCTGTTATGTTTTTCATTGAACATTTTCAATGAACGCTTATATACAAAATAAATATTGTTTTATTAAACTATATACTTTTTGTATTATAGATTTGAAGAGATGCGTATGCGATATGAACGACGAGATCCAAGACCTGAAGATGTACGTGAAATACAAGAATTACGGAATCGTGTAGAAGAACAAGATCATGATTTACGGAAAGTAACTGAACAATTGCGTGAATTACAAATTTATCAACAACAATCACAAAATGGCATTGTCGTAGCCGCGGTGAATCGTAAACAACCAAATAATAAAATGAAAAAGGCAATAAATTGTGAAATAATTTATGAAGAAGAAAATGAAGAACGTGATTCACCATCACCACCACTGCCACCACCATCTACATACATATCATCATCATCATCTACATCACCAACTGATAATGGAGTTACAATCCATGTTAACGGTAACGCAGATGTTAATGGAACAAAAAAAGTGGATGAAAGTACCGATGAAGAAGACAATGAAGGAGATGATGAAGGCGATGATGAAGATGATGATGAGGAAGAAGAAGTTGAAGATGAAGAAGAAGAAAAAAAATCTAATTAAGTCTCTATATCTTTTAATTGTTTTTTTTCTGTACATAATGCATACAATTTGCAATGAAATTTCGATCAATATATATATATATATATATATAAAATACCTATATAAATTTAAGGCTGCTAATTAATTTTTTTAATTGTGTCCTTATTTCCTTTTTGTTTTTTTTTTGTTTTGTATAAATTTGAATTATTTATTGAATAAAAGAATAGTAAATAACAAAAAATTAGAAAGGATTTTACGATTTATGATCAATAATATTTTTATATTTATGGTTCAAGTAAATGTTCAAATGCGTAAAACAAAGTGGATTATTCTAAAAAATTGCGATGCCAAATTTCGTTAGACAAAAATAATATTTTATTTATTTGTTTATTTATGGTATAGTAGAATTAAGAGACTAGAATGCTCTCCGAAGTTTTCCATAGAAAGTTTATATAAAATTTACAGCCAACATCACTATCAATGCATTCGTGTGCATATACAAAATTTAATTTAAATTAACAAAAAATCCCTAGATGTCTTTGGCAGGTGTACTGGGTTCAACAAAAATTCACTAGATGTCCCTATTTACAGTGTTGTGAAAAAAAAATTTATAATCAAATATTACTATTTTCAATACAATTTTATGCACATTTTCTAAATATTTTAATTTAATTTATAATTTCAATTTTAACGAACAATATAATATTGAAATTTAATTTTAATTTCTTTTTCACAATAACAAAGTTTATGTTATTTTTGTTTTTGTAATTTTTTTATGTTATTTGATTAAAAAAAATGATGACATTCATTTGGCATTTTCGATCGCCATTTTAAGAAAATTTGGAGAGTACAATATACCAACACATCTTATACATTTTTATGGTGGTTTATCGAATTTGGCTCTCAGGATTGTTGTAGTGTCTCTGAATTCTACTTTATTTATGCTTTATAAATATCTCAACAGCTTGCACAATATAATTAAGAGGAACTAGAAGAATATTAAGAGCATACAATCATCGTGTAGCATAAAAAAGAAAAAAAAATCTCATTTTATAAATTTTAATAAAAAAGTGCACTCATTGTCAAAAAGTACACTCTCACAAGAAAAGTACATTGTCAAAAAACTATTTTACGATTAAAATGACATCAATTTTTGTTTTAAAATAAAAAAAAAAAAATTATATAATTAAATTATTATTATTTTTTAATCAATTTATTAAAATAATACTTTTTCAAACGATATCATCGCAATTTTTTTACCGCATTTTTCGTTCAATCTGTTTTACCAATGTTTTACCACACGATATATACTTTATCATCATAAATCATAAATCAGCATATAATTAGCATAAATAATTTGATGCTATTATTTTATGATGCCGAGATTTTTACTTAAATTTTTATATGAAAAAAACCAGAGAGTGCTGTTCTAGATTTTTTATTTCTGTTGCTTGCACTCGCTTTGAGATTATAGAATACAATTTTGTGATTGTTTATAGACCATTTTCCAAAAAAAATAATGACAGAAAACATAACCTATTTTTCAATCCGTGGGCCAAACATTGGATTTTTTTTTGTTACTTAAATACATATTTCTTTACAAAAATTAAAATTTTTTTGTTAAATTGTGTTTTTTAATGTTTAATTATTAATAAACAATACTAAAGTAATTGTGATTATGATTATTTAAAAACGGATTTAGATACATACCAGGTAAATATGCAAGTATATTATATAATTACATATAGATGGTTACAAAAAACATAAATGGTTTCCTAATATCTCTGATATTGTTGTTTTTCTTGAAAATTATGACTTTAAATACTGGGACAGCCAAGAAAATTACATTTTCAAGATATGCGGACAACTGGAAGACATTGAAAAACAATATATAAATAAAATTCATATATTTCAAGAAGATCCGTATTTGATGAACAGTTACTTTCGCAAATGTTTCTAGTGTAGAAGTTTACAATTATTTGATAAATAACAAATCACATTACACATCATGTGAGTTTAAGGCATTTAAATCATTGGAAGCATACCGAGTCTATGATGGTGGATGGGTAAATTTTTTTTGTGGTAGATATACATCCAATGTATATTGTTTTGAGATAAGTAATTTTTAGAAATACATGATAGAGTAATCATGAAATTGAAGTGCTCATTTAATAATTATAGTATATGTCTTAATAATACACAGGTTCTGCATTCCCAATCGCTGAATTTTAAACCATTTCAAGCTTGCATTCAATCAAAACTATTTACATATAAAAATAAAGCATTTATTTATTTATTTGGCCCACGGATTGAAATTTTTATTTTTATTTTTAATTTTGACAGATTATTAAAATGCTCTATTTCATTATAAGTTTATTTTATTTTTTGTTTATTTATTTATTTGTTTATTTTATTAAAAGTGAATTAAAAAACACACACCAATCAGACAACATTTGGAGAGGTTTTTTGAAAAGAAAAACTACGATGAAATTATCATCGATTACAAGAAATGAATTCAACAAAACCAGGAGTTAAGAAAATATAGTGAAGTCGTAAAGTTGAAAATAAAAATAATAATTAAAATAAAAAGAAATATAAAGTATGAATAAAGTATAATCATTGAGTTTATATATATATATAGGTTCCAAACACATGAAACATTTTCATCCATAAAATAAAATAATTTTGTACCGTGTAGAAGCTCAATTTATTTTTAAAAGTGTTAAAATATAAAATTTGAAATACTTCAAGCTTTTGTGACAGTGTATCTTTCGTTAATAAAATATGATAACGAAAGATACACTGTGGTTTTTCGTTATCATATTTTTAAATATTTATAATATATATATCGTGATATCGTATATATAACATTTGGTATAAGGAATCTATAACAAAAAAAAACAGGTTTCTAATATACAGATTCGATATTCACAAATAAAAATTATATTACTATTGTGTGATGCTTATGATTTTATGTGTTTTGATATTTTCACTACAATATATAAAAATATCTTTTTGTATAAAAAATATGACAAGAAAGGATATTTCACCAAATAATATATAATTCTTATTGTTGTTTTGTTTTGTTTTGTTGTTTTGATTCACATTGTGTATATGCACAAACGAGGAGCAAAAGAAAAGAAGATAAAAAAAGGTTTTATTCAAAACATAAATTAAGAGTCACCATATATTTACAAATTATGTGTAAATCGTTTTTTAATATACATTAGCCGCGTTCCATTCAATTACCAGGAGTGGGTAAGAGTAGGTAAGAGCAGTAGCGAGGGATGGAAATGTCTGCTGGATAGACAATTTAAAAAATCAAAAATAAAGAAAGTCCGTATATGTTTACGTTCTGTGATGTTGAAATTTTGGTTATTCATATACTTATGAACAGTAACAAACACGTTCGAATCAAAACGTTAAGTCAAAAATTATGTTTGCTAAAATCGTATTCAACTAAAATTTAAATTCTAACGAAAAGAAAATTATAAGTAAATACAAAAACATAAATATTATACCGAGTAGGCTTGGGTCGGTCGCGAACGACCTGTACATTTCGAACGAATCAGGCGTGTGACTCAAAAGACTCGAGTCAGTTATTTAATATTATACCGGTCATGTGATACCGAGTCACCAAGTTGTTTCGCTTTACTTTACATTTGTATATACCATTATATACTATACGATCATAGGTAGGCGTCAATGTACACTTTTAATACTGTCGCAGTTTTGCAATATTATATATATAGAGAAAAATTATAAATAAAGTATAAGTTAATAATCATCATAGTCATGATCATCAAATCATTTATGTCTTTTACTATTGTATATTTGTTTTGTTTATATTAACCAGCATTATTTCTCTTTCATGCTGTTGGTATTTTTCTTTTATTGTTTATAGCCTTTATTTGTATTTTTGTATTTCTGTTTTTTTGTGTTTTTTTTTGTATATAGAATAGTAATATATGCGTATTAGTTTATCAATATTATATGATTATATTATAGACAAAACGTATATATTATTTTATTTTCATGCGTTTCGTTCGTTCGTTTGGTATGACCCGTATGTTTGGTATGACTCGTGTGTTTGGTATGAGACGTCCGTTTGGTATGTTCAGCATATCTCGTTTGTTTGGTAGATTTGCGTTGTCTGTGTCTTTTGGTTATATTGGCCGTATGTTGGATGATATTCTTGCTTTTGAAATTGTGTATTTTTTTGTATATAATCATATAATAATATATAATATTATTATAAATTAATCAAATAAAAAAGTGTATTTTTATAGCTATACCTTCTATATTCTTTTATTTTGTTATATTTCTCTTAGTGTTTCTAGGTATATATATAAATATATATATCGCTTACAACCAACGATTGGTTTTAGCGTTCAACAACAGCCTTCTGTTGGTAGTTTCATAATTTGTTGTTTTTACGGTATAGGTAATATTAATTTCATCATACATTTCGACCGATTAAATCAAAAGACTCAAACATACCACACGAACGAGTCTTTTTTATGAGTCCTTAAAGGACATCAAACGAGATGACCTGAGTCAGTGAAATGAACGGTTTTGCCCAACACTAATACCGAGGTATATATAAATATAAATATATTATATATCAACAACCGTCATTCTATATGATTCTTTATTATATATTATATTTGCTTGTATTGTACAAACAATGTAAATATTAAAATATAACATATATGCATATATATACCAAAATCAAAGCATTAGAGAAACCAGTTTAAACAACATACATGCCTGCTTATCATCATCATTACCTAAAATTATTATATAAAAGGATAAAAGACAATTCAAAATTTGTCTTTTTTGGAGTATTTTGAATTCTTTTAACTGTATATTAATATATAAGAAATTCGTTCTATATGTGTATCGGTTGACGAATGCATGAATATAGCAATAGAAATATATACACTTTATAAAAAGACATTTCAAAATTTGTCTTTTTTTGAGAAAGTATAGATAAATTAATACGTAAAATATCATCTATCGGTTGATGAATACATGCATAGAAATAGAAATATATATTTGTTATACGATTGGAAAATTGCTCTAAAAAAGACATTTTAAAATTTGTCTTATTTTGAGTAATATGCGAAATATTCATATGAGAAATTCATATATATATGGTTATGGTTCAATATGTGTTGAATCGTTGAATACAGTTGAATGGATAATAAATTCGTTTATACCAAAAACAAATATAAACACTTTTTAATTTTTATTTTTTATATATTCTATCTACTATTGCTACTATCTAGGCATATTCTATACATTTTTGTATTCAATATTTGTTCATAGAATTTGCAAAGATATATCCTTTATCTAAGATTTCCTTTGAATAATGGGTAGACAATGTCTTTTTTGTCTGTATGACTCGGCGTCGCTGGGTAAGAGTAGAAAAGAGTAGAGATTTTCTACTCCGAACTACTCTTTGCTATATTACGGAGTAGTTCGGCGTAGAAAAGAGTAGATGTTTACTACTCTTATTTACTCCTACCTACTCCTGGTAATTGAATGGAACGCGGCTATTATGGTATAAAGACTATAGGTATGCTCGATATTTGTTGATGTTCGCCATTTTTCCCTTTTCTGACGTCACTCTGGGTTTTTCTTTTATTGTGCTTATGTTTATTATGGTTTATTACTCATTGAAAAAAATTTTGAAAAATTGAAAATGTTTCATGTGTTTGGAACCTCTATATATATATAAACTCAATGGTATAATATATATAAACGTAATAATAAAATAAAAGTTTTAGTCAAAAAGTTAAGTAACGTAATAAAATATAATATAATATAATTAAAAGTGGATAAAGTGCATCATAGGAAAAACTACAACATTTTCAACAACTTTAGTCCGCTTATAATACTAATATTCAACCGAATTCAACACATCCAACATTCAGCACAACCATCATCACCATCATCATCATCATCGCACCGCATATAAATGGGCCTTTTCGTTTATTCCTCTTGTGACATGCACTTGTGCGCTCTCAAACATACGAGCGCGATATAACATTTACATGTGCTAGCTCTGTGTTCGAATATTATAAAATAGTCTTGTGTTTAATTTTGTTTACAAATGGCGTTTTATATGTGAAAATGTTATAGTGACGATAAAGCAACAACAATCTCACACAGGGCGATGGTGCTCCTACAAAATAGATAGGGCAATTTGTGTCAACACAAGTGCTAAGTAGAGGTATTTTCGAACATGTGTCATATAACACAAGTAACACAAGTGCAATAAAAAAACGTATTTGTGTCACTTGTGCGTTTGTGTTAACACAAGTGGAATAAACGAAAATGCCCAATATAAAAAATCAAATAATTTATTTTAAGTTCATATAAGTTTAAATCCAATACAGTTTTAGTGAATCGTTAATTCACTGTTTACAATTGTGTTCATCTATTCCTCCTGTAAAAATAATTCAGAGTTTATTATGTCTGCTAGGAAACCCTATCGGAACTGACAAAGGCATTTCAAATTTTTGCTGCTTTTACAAATCTGATTTAACCAATTCTATGAATAATATTACAATATTTGTTTATACATATTTTAATTTATTTTGTAATATAATAATAAAAAAAGATAAATTTTTCGTTATACAACCAACAATCTGGTTTTAGTGTCCAACAACAGCCTTCTGTTGTTAGTTTCTTAATTAGTGCCTTTTACGGTGTCGGTAATTAGCCGTACGACCAACCGCAAGCGGAAAATACAACTCTGCGTCAAAATTCAGATTCCAAAAATAACTGAAAACACAAAACATATTTATGTCTTCAGTAGGATTCGAACCCACGACCCCAAAATTTCCTTAGAATTTTAGGTTGGCATTTTTAACCTTTAAAACAAAAGAGTTATAATATATGTTGAGATCGGTATCTACGATCTGATCAATCAGACTGCTCTAAATTCAGATTTATCTCCAGTCAGACTGATCTGAATAATCTGTAATTTTTTCAGATTTTTCGGATTGCACTCAATATCATTTAATCAAAAACGAATAAGCCTACATTCACAGCTAATGTCTTTCTTTTCGTTGTAATGATGTTTTTCTAAATTGTTGTTGTTTTGCTAATAAATATTAATTCACATACAGTATAAAAGACCTGTCTCTTCTTTTAGAAATACAATTGTTTTTCTATAGAAATACAACAGAAATATATAATTTTTTAATATTTTTCGTTGTTTTTCTAATTTTTTTCTTTCAATTTTTTTTTAAACACTCAGCCTACATTCACAGCTATGTTTTTCTTTTCGTTGTTTTTCTATTTTTTGCATTTGTATTTTTAAATGGCTTAAGGTACGTTTTTTCAGGAATGCGTACGCACTGTGCGGCGCAAAATAAATTTTTAAGCGACGCAAAGGTGTTTTTTCAAGATTTTTTTTCTAGTATTGTTTGTTTTGTTTTTGTTGTTTTTATCTTTTGTTTATAATTTATATATGATATTTATAAACAAAAGTCAATTTAAAAAAGGTTAATTTATGATTTGTTTTATATAATTATAACATAATTTCCTTTCACGATGAGTAAAATCAATTGTATTTCATTTTTTTTTCACTTTTCTTGCCTTGTTTACAATTTTATATGAAATAATAAATTTTGCGTACGCAATTTAGAAGATAGAATTTCAAAGTCCACCGCATTGTGCGACGCAAAATTGTTCACCGCATTTTTTCTTTTGTTAAAAAACACCTCCATTTAATTACATACATTTTATATTTGACATTTGCGTCGCACAGTGCGTACGCATTCCTGAAAAAACGTACCTTTACATGAGATTGTATTTGCGACCGTCAGGTCTACTAATTTTGTAAATAACATTAAAATACAACAACAACAAAAATCAAGTGAGTGTTTAAAAAAAATTGACAGAAAAAAATTAGAAAGGCTAAATTTTGTGTAGGCTAAATTTTACACGATGTTTACATTTGAATCTTTACGCTCATGAAACCAACAATTTTTGACGATTGCACTCACATGATTCTTTTTTTGTGTCCATTCGAACGCTCATGCGAATCTTCAAAATTTGTTTTTTTTTTATTTTATTCAACTAATAAAGCAAATTAATAAATTAATTGTAGTTGCCTCTACGAAAGATGCAATATAAATATTAGAAATTTAGAAACTAGAAAACTTTTTTTTCTTGTGTTTGATAAAAAAAAATTCTGTTTTGTTTTTTGACAGTCAAATCTCATGAAATACCTGCATGAAAAAAATCATATGAGTTGGCTCATGATACCAAAAAATCGTGTGATTTCGTTGTTTACATTTGAGTTTTGGCAATCATGAGCAAGATCATGATACCGCAAGACTCAAATGTAAACACCGTGTTATAAAATGACAAATAGAGAGATATCTTTTGGCTTGTTCATAAAATCTACGATTTAAGCTATTCACCTCAAAACGCGTTCATTTACTCTTTTCGATTGATACTTTTCATACAAAAATGGCCGATATTTCTTCTACAATTTACACAGAAAATTTTACCGATTGAATTGCATAAAATATATTTTTTTCGATGTATGTGTAATATATAACCAAACAAACCATACAAAATTTACACATACACATGTAATATATGTATATACACAAAAAATATATTTTTATTGAATATTGGCTCGTTCATAAACTCTACGATTTAAGCTATTCACCTCAAAACGCGTTCATTTACTCTTTTCGATTGATACTTTTCATACAAAAATGGCCGATATTTCTTCTACAATTTACACAGAAAATTTTACCGATTGAATTGCATAAATTATATTTTTTTCGATGTATGTGTAATATATAACCAAACAAACCATACAAAATTTACACATACACATGTAATATATGTATATACACAAAAAATATATTTTTATTGAATAAAACAGCGTTCAGTTACTATCAATTTTTCAAGAAATTTATAAAAAACCGTAAAATGCGTAAAATATGTAAATGAACGAGCCATAAAACAGCGTTCAGTTACTATCAATTTTTTAAGAAATTTATAAAAAACCGTATAATGCGTAAAATATGTAAATGAACAAGCTATTTGTTGTTTTTGTGTAGTTTTTTTTAGTGTTTTCAGTTTTGTTGGTTATAAAATAAAAGAAAATAATATAAATATCAATAAAATAATATAAACATAAAATAAAAATGTGATACAAATAAAATATAAATTAATTAAAAAAAAAAACTAAATTTGACAAATATTGATCTGAAAAATCTGAAAAATCTGAAAGTGCGTTCTTTATCTTTCAGATTAATTTTAAATCTGAATATGATATGCTAAATCTATCGTATCAAATCTATTACATTACAACTCATGGTATAAAGACTATAGGTATGCTCGATATTTGTTGATGTTCGCCATTTTTCCCTTTTCTGACGTCACTCTGGATTTTTTGTTTCATTGCGCTTATGTTTATTATGGTTTATTACTCATTGAAAAACGTCAAAATGACGTCATTCAGGGTTGTATATCAGCTGTCAAGCATACCTATAGTCTTTATACCATGATTACAACTCTATTGTCGTGTTCGGATCGAGATACCGAACACGACAATAGAGTTGTAATGTAATAATACAGATTTTAAATTAAAAAAAATACAAAAAAGTTTGAAACAAACGAAATAGTATTTTAATCTGAAAGGGTAGTTTTAAGCAATTCGTGTATTATTAACGGCGTAAAAAAAACCTTAAGAACGAAAATGAAAAAATACCACATATCAAGTGGAAAGGTTTTAATGTCGAATCATACAAAAAACAACGAATTACATGGGCCAATTATTTTGCAACAAATACTTATCAAATGTTAGAATCTAGTACTATCTATCGAATAGTAATAGAGATAATGAATATTTCAAACTCCACATTGGAAATCTATATTTTATGTGGAGTCCTAGTCGAATTTGTTGTTGAATTACAAACCGGAGCAATACAAATTATCGGGCATCACTGGGTAACCTACGTATTCACAAAGCAATTCAAGTTAGCTATATGCTAATGTATTAGGTGTAGGAATTAATAATGCGGATTTAGATAACAGATGGCGCAACTAGCGTTGAGTGTATCGCAACACACCGCGGCCATTTTGTTTTTTTTGTCTGTCATTAGGCTATAAATTGGAGTATATGTCATTTCATTAAAGTGTAAACAACAAAGCTTTTTTTTGCTTCGAATATGTCGAAACACATACCTGAAACAGTTGTTTTGGCGGGGAAGTTTAATACCTTTCTTTAATTTGAAGAAAACCGCTGCTGAAAGTTATCGTTTAAGTTATCGTTTAGGTTGAAGCTTATGGTGGACATGCTCCAGCTCAAGCAACTTGTGAACGATGGTTTGTACGCTTCCCAAATGTTGATTTTGACTTGGAAGAACGGCCAGGTCAGCCAAAAAAAATTGAAGACGAAGAATTGCAAGCGTTATTGGATGAAAATTCGTGTAGAACACAACATGAACTTGCCATGGCGTTGAATGTCGACCAAACAACCATTGGCAAACGTTTACATTTTGTTATACAAATAAATGCCATCTTCAAGCCAAAAAATCCGCATTATTAATTCCTACACTTCATATATGAATCGTTCCCCTTTATGTTCACATCGTCATATTTGACAATGCTAAATTAATTGAAAAAGAATTGTTCTAAATCAAAATTTTGTACAAAGTCATTATATTAGTCAAAACAGAAAAATATTTAGTTTACGTTTTTCGACGACCTATTAAAATGATTGCAATAGTTATTATGGCTTCGTTATCACATATTATTGCAACATGAAATTAAAATTAATTGTGGAATGAAAAAAAATCACACTACCTTTATTATCCTATTTTTTTATTTCAAATCGCGCCCGCCATAGCCATTGGCAATTTCATGATCATATGTCCACGTAATAATTATTACAATCCATAGAAGTAATTGTATCAATGGACGGTTGAATAATGTCAACCAAATTATTGTTTCTTGGTTCCGGCATTAGATTATTTGAACAAAATTTCGTTTCAAAAAAAAAAAAACAGTTTTTCTATATTTGATTGGCAAATGTAATTAGTTGTGTTTTGGTTGATTCGACATTAAATCATTTCCACTTGCTATTTGGTGTTTTTTATTTTAATTGATAAGGTTTATTTTAATCCATTGTTAATGCAGTCAGCAGTGTCTTATTCAGTTTAAAATACTTTTCTGTTTGTTGTAAACATTTTTTTGTTTAAAACATATTTTGTATTTTTTTTAATTTCGAATTATTGATTGAGGTTACTATCTCTTATAGTACTTGACTTACTTTATAAATTATTGATTATCTCCGTATTTCATTTATATTGTACCTACTATATTTTAATAACATTTCCTTAATGCTTCCATCAAGTCTAAAATAGTTGTATGTGACAAAAAAATATTTTTGAACATTAAAACAATTGTATAGTAAGCGCTACATTTTGTTTACTTAAATTTAATATATTCCTAAAAAATTAAAAATTACAAATCATCCAAAAATGGCAAATTTAAATGCTAATAATAATATTAAAACATATTTAACGTTGAATAATGGTGTAAAATGTCCTATATTAGGAATTGGAACATGGAATGTATAAATTGAAATAATATTTTATTTTTTTTTATTATATTTTAAACCTTAAAGCAAACAAAAAAAAACCTCTATATATAATAGGCAAAATCTACCGATGTATATGAAGCGATAAAATTAGCTATTGATTGTGGTTATCGTCATATCGATACAGCAAACGTGTATGAAAATGAAAAAGATATTGGACGTGCAATAAATGAAAAAATCAATGCAGGCATTGTGAATCGAGAAAATTTATTTGTAGTTAGTAAATTATGGAATACTTTTCATTCACCAAATTCTGTACAAATGGCACTTGAACGAACATTGGAAAATTTACAATTATCATATTTGGATTTATTTTTAATACATTGGCCAATGGGATTTATAGAAAGTGATGATCCAACTGAATTTTTTCCACGTGATAAACAACAATCTATAATATTTTCGGATATAGATTTTGTTGATACATGGCACGCAATGGAAAAACTATTAACACTTGGTTTGGTTAAATCTATCGGTGTATCGAATTTCAATCGAAGTCAAATCAAACGACTGATAGCACATTGTAAAATTAAACCAGTCATTAATCAAATTGAATGTCACCCATATTTAACACAATTGGAATTATGTAAATATTGTAAACAAATGGAAATAGAAATTATTGCTTACAGCCCCTTAGGATCACCGGGACGTCCAAATGCATTTACCGGTGAACCGATATTGCTAAGCAATCAAAAATTAATATCAATTGCAAAGCGTTTAAATCGAACCCCAGCTCAAATCCTAATACGTTTTCAAATTGAACGAAATAATGGTGTAATTCCAAAATCGACATCACCACATAGAATACAGCAAAATTTTAATGTTTTTAATTTTCATCTATCAAAATCCGACATGGATATATTATATAGTATAAATTTTAATCGAAGATATGTCGAAATGTTATCGTAAGTTGTAAATTTATAACTACGAATGGTGTACACATTCACATGATGATAGACTAAAACCTAGACTTGTATGTAAGTTTTTTTTTGTTTCGCTTGTGTCTTCTATATTTAAGTTTTCCATTTAGATATATATGGAAGAAATGATTTTCCATACACATTGGTTTTAGTTTGGTTGTGTGTTTGGTTTTGTGTAGGGAGGATACTTTTTTTATTAATATTAATATATTTTTCAGATGTGTAACACACAAAGAATATCCATTTGTCGAAGATTAATAGCAATAATTGATTCACGTATTTTTTTGGTTGTTATAAATTGTAAGTTTGAATTGAGAAAAAATGATTATAACATTTTCTTTTGTAACATTCATTGTCGTTTTTTTCTTTGTTCTATGCCGAAGTAAATATATATCTTATATTTATTTATAAATATTGAACATCATTGCAGATTAATAAATTTTCCAAATTCAAAGTTACATTAACCGAAATAAACACTCGTTAATCGTTTATTAACCACAATTATGATTATAACAAATTACATAATTATATAACGGAATGTACAAATGAGATGTTTTTTGTTTTACATGAATGTATAATCAAAAAAAAATGAACTTGAAATTTATAAGTATTGATAACTAATTCTATATACATCTGTAAGTTGTTGGTACGTATCATCGTATCATATTTTGAAATAAATAATATTGATAACATTTGAACTAAATTTATTGATTATTTTTTAATATTCATTGATGATAACTTTAAGTGGTAATATGTATAAAAAATTACCATTTTCGAGTAAATAAATTATAAAATATGTTATATAGCGTATGGCATATAAGTAGTATATAATTTTGATTAGTATATTTGATAACAAAAAAACTGTAATCTGTAATTTTTCTATACAAAAATAATATCAGAGCAATTATGATGTTCAATTATCATTGAATCAATGAATATACTATATATAATATTCATCATCAGATAATTTTAAAATAAAACAAGTACATGTTATATCTTTTAACAAATGATATGAATATATTTCTCATAAAACAAATAAATTATTTTATATTCATATATTATACAATATATTTTATCAGTGTTTTGCTAATTGATTATATGTTTTTTTATGATAAATGAAAAGTGAACTCACAGCTCATTTGTGAGAAAAACTAAATAATGAAGCGACTTTCCATTCATATTTAAAACAAAAAAAATTGAACTGCAGATTAGTTATTAAGGTATTTCCACATTTCCCTTAAAAATTATTACCACAAATACATTTCTGTATTTAAAGAAAAATACAATTTCAATTTGCACAGTTTTTATTTTATTTCAAGCGTTTTCTATTATAATGAACAATAAATTTAATAGCATTTCAAGCAGGAAATTTTTTTTTCTTAAAACATTTTACATCTTATTCATTTAATATTCATCGTTTTCAAAAGGATGATCTTTATGGCCAGCAGCTCTGTAAATTCCAAAAGACAAAAAAAAGTATTTATTAATATTTTTCATAAAGTATATATAACTATTAAGCAGAACACATGCGAATTATGAAAAAACAAATTTCCATGCATGATTATTTTACCGTACCAAAAATTTTAATGAAGTTTAAAACAAAAAAAAAATAGCAATATATTATTTTTGTATGAATTTAAATTTTGAAGAAAAAAAAACAGTTTAACATAAAAATAAATAATTTGACTAATCTTTTGAATATCTTTTATAAGCCTAAGATTTAGAATAAAATTCAAAAGTTAAGTCAAATTATATCTATTCGTATTTCAATTATTCGAATCATCAAATCGAAAAAAATGGGTTAAAGTAAAATAAAACTAAAAACAATTATATGAAAACAAAATTAAAATAAAATAAATCAAATTTTCATACAAATTGTTAATAAGAAAATAAAAGAAAAATCCCCATCTACTTATTATTATTATTATAATTAATATTCATCATGAAATGGATGGTCAGGATGAGTTTCAGTACTGAAATTATATTAATATATTTAAATATATATTTAATATTAAATTATTATAAATGTACATCAACCCATTAAATTGTTATTATACTTATGTATTTCATATAGAGTTACAATAATAAAGTACTTTCCCCTTTAAAATATAAATAAAAAAAAAACTTACCCAGTCATTGGTACCAAACGTCCATTACATTCAAAGGAATCAATTTCGGCAATATCCTCTTTAGTTAATTCAAAATCAAAAACTTCAAAATTTGATTGAATACGATCCTTAGTTATCGATTTGGGTATAACAATATTTTTACGTTCAATTTGATAGCGGATCAATATCTGAGCTGATGTTTTATTATATTTTTTACCCAATGCAGTAATCTAAAATAAAAGACAAATTTTTTTAATCAATACATACGTTGCAAATAAAAACCTTTGAACACCCAATTAATACATACTTTTGGTTCATCCATTAAATTTGGCTCACCAGCTTTAGCCCATGGACGATTTGGTGAACCCAATGGACTGTATGCTGTTATTTCAACATCATTTTTACGGCAATATTCAATTAATTTCTTTTGTGTTAAATATGGATGGCATTCAATTTGATTCATTACCGGTTTAATACGACAATTATTTAATAAACGCTCGGTTTGACGTTTATTAAAATTGGAGACACCAATGCTTTTCACCAAACCATCATCAACAAGTTTTTCCATTTCTTTCCAAGTGTCAACAAAATCTACGGTTGAAAATAATATTTGTTCTTTATCGTCTTTTGGAAACAGGTCACCATCTTCTTTGTACGCAAATGGCCAATGCACCAAATACAAATCAACATATGATGTTTTTAAATCTTTTAATGTTTTTTCACAGGCACCACGTACCAAATCTGGACGATGCATTGTATTCCATAATTTACTTGTAAGAAATAGATCCTCACTTGAAAATGTAAAAAACGGGTAATCTTTAGTCTTCTCTGTCTCAATTGATATATTATTAGTTATTATATATATTTACCGTTTAACAACACCTTCTTTAATTTTAGCGGCAACACCTGCACCAACTTCATCTTCATTGCCGTACACTAAAGCACCATCAATATGACGATAGCCAACATCAATGGCAGCTTTAACAGCTTGTGTTACATCTCCAGGTGCGGACTTTTATTTGAACAATATTTAATTAAAAATTATAAAAATTAATTTTTTTATAAAAGCCAAAAAAATACAAAGCGATGAAAGTACTTAGCCCATAAAAATTAAAATAAAAAAAACACGTTCATGATATTGTTTAGTAACGCAAAAATGATTCAAGATTAATATGATTGCGACCTTAAAATCATAAAATATAAACAAATTAATATAAATAAAAGCAGCAAGTTTAAGTTATTATAATTTGATTTAACAAACATTTACGTCACAAACTATATATTTTAATTATATTAAGTATGAATTATATCTTCTTAAGGTTAAGTAATTGTATAAAGAATTAGGATCAACATAAAGTATAATACTTAAATTAAACCCAAATTGTTTATTATATGTATAATAGTATTGTCATAAATCATGAATTTCTAATTTCTATATATAAATTGAATTGCGAATTTTCCATTATAAATTCGTTAAAAAGTGTAATTCGGTATAATTTTACATAAATTCGTATTTCTAAACGTATATTTTTGTGTCGAATTGTGTTATTTCTCTTCGTTTTAATAGTTGCGTTCCATTCAATTACCAGGAGTAGGTAAGGGTAGAAAAGAATAGATTTTTATACGCCGAACTAATCCGTACTATAGCAAAGATTAGTTCGGAGTAGAAAAAATCTTCTACTCTTACCTACTCCTGTTAATTGAATGGAACGCAACTATTATAAGGATATAGGGTAACATCGCACGAATGCGAAATTAGTAACAATTGGCGGTATAAGGTGCAAACTCGCGTAAATTAAAACATTTTAAGTGTGAGAAAACTTGTGCATTATTATGTAATATATGTATTTAAGTTTGATTGTACATTGTAATAAATGCATTTGTATTTAAGTCAAAAAATCATACTCTCACACCTAAATTCAAACTCGAACACTCACAATAACACTCGAACATCTGAAATCAAATTTAAACCCATACTATTGGGACCTTGCATTGATAATGTCGATTTAGATAACATATGGCGTAATTAGCGTTGTGTGCATCGGACCACACCGCACCCATATTCTTTTTTTTGTCTGTCATTACTCTATAAATTTCAGTATATGTCATTTCATTGAAGTGTAAACAACAAAGTTTTTTTTTGCTTCGAATATGTCGAAACACATGCCTGAAAAAGTTGTTTTGGGGGGAAGTTTAATAACTTTCTTTAATTTGAAGGAAACCGCTGCTGATAGTTATCGATTGTTTGTAGAAGCTTACGGTGAACATGCTCCAACTCAAAAAACTTGTGAACGTTGGTTTACACGCTTCAGAAGTGGTAATTTTGAAGTGGAAGATAAAGAACGGCCAGGTTAGCCAAAAAAATTTGAAGACCAAGAATTGCACGCATTGTTGGATGAAAATTCGTGTCGAACGCAACAAGAGCTTGCGTTAGAGTTGAATGTAGATGCCTCTACCATTTGTAGACGTTTGCATTCAATGGGAAAGATCAGAAAGCTAGGAAAATGGGTCGCACATCAACTGAATGAAAATCAACTCAAAGCACGAAACGATGCATGCCATAAACATCTTGCCGAGCGCAAAAAACATAGTTTTTGAGTCGAATTGTCACTGGCGATGTATTACGACAACCCTAAACGTAAAGCATCATATGTTGATCCTGCCCAACCATCAACTTCACAATAAAAACGCGATATTCATTGCCAGAAGCTTATGCTGTGCATTTGGTGGGATCAGAAGGGTGTCGTGTATTATGAGCTGTTAAAACCGAATGAAACGGTTACATCTGTTCGCTATCGACAACTGGGCGAATTGGCAAAGAAATTTAATGAAAAACGGCCATTGATAGCTCGAAAACACCACAAAGTTTTAATGCACGATGACAATGTCAGACCACATCGTGCAAACATCGTCAAGGAAAAAATTAAGAGGCTCGGTTGGTATCATCTTGATCACCCCCGTACTCTCCAGACCTTGCTCCTGCTGATTACCATTTGTTCAGATCAATACAGGTCAGGCTGACAGATGTACGCTTTCAAAATGCTGAAGAAGTGTGAAAATGGGTCGATGAATGGATTGGGACAAAAGATGAGGAGTTCTTCAAACGAGGAATCAACAAACTTCCTAAAAGATAGGATGAAGTCATAGCTAACGATGGGCAATATATTGGTTAATGTACTCTATCAAAAAATCGACATTATTAATCCAGGGTCTCAATACATAACAAGGTACAAGCTTTCTCGCACTTTTAAATTTTTGCGAGATTAAACTTTAACTCCCAATTGTGAGTAACTTCGCACTAGTACGAAATTGCCCTATAGAGTGGGGTAAATTAGCACCTGTGCGAGATTATCTTTCACTGACAGTGTTGAGGAATCTCGCACATATATATTTTCAGGGGTGCGAGATTCCCCCCATCCATTCATTTATAGCCACAATGGTGATCGTAATATGCATAACAAAATAGTCTCAGAGAACAAAATATGAATTCTGTGTTGAGGAATCTCGCACATATATATTTTCATGGGTGCGAGATTCCCCCCATTCATTCATTTATAGCCACAATTGTGATCGTAATATGCATAACAAAATAGTCTCAGAGAACAAAATATGAATTCTAAATCGAATAGAATATTTTTATTTTTAAAATTAAATATTGTATAAAAATGTTATCGGTTAATAAATGATAATAATAAAATTAAATCATTTAAAAATAAAATATACAAATATAAAAACCTCTTTATGCGATATAAATTGATACAAAAATTAAAAAGACATATACAACTACATAATCAATTCGATGATAATTAAAAAAAATGTACGTAGTAAAAAAAAAAGCTGATAAAAAAATTATTTTTTATTAGTTATATGATTAAACCAAATATAGATATGTATAGATACGTATACGCATACGGTATACATATTGTTCAAAATATATTAAAAAAAACATTTGAATGACATTCAATGTCATTTGGGGTTGGTAAAAACTAAGGATATAATAACGCATAATTTCTTATTTATAGAATTACATAAAGGAAAAAGTTGGAGGTGAACGCTGGAGTATTAGGAATGAGTGGGAGAATGTATGGCATTTTATAGAGGGTTGCGCGATTTTGAGGGAGAAATAGTTAGGGATGTTGGAGGTAATGAAGGGGGAGGGCAAGGGCAGAAGGGTTTAGAGATGATTGGAGAGATGTGAGTGGAAAAGGTTAGGGGGATTTTTAATAGAAATGGAAGTGTACAGAAGGCAGTGGGTAATACAGTACAATGGGTAGTGGACAAGGAGAGGAGGTTATTGTATATTGTATTATGTTTATGTATATATATATATTGTAATTTGGTTGAAAAGTAAATAAAAAATAAAGGGAAAATACTAAATGTTTGAATTTGATATTTTTCTACAAATATAAAAGGTATTTTTAGTAAAAAAAAAACCATTGCTATAAGCAAAGGAAGATAAAATAAACAATCGCAAAATGAATATTTTATATTCATCGATCCATGTTAATATAAATATAAATAATGATTATAATTAAATTCATTAAATTGCCCATTTGATGGTATAATAAGACAGAGAATATTGAATTGTATGACAATTTTATGATCGATATCGTATATTTATTTTATTTTTGATTCACAAGTAGGATAGATTTTATGATATTATTCGTAATCCGTGAATGATGATAACATATATCTAAATCCGATATAGACTAGATATAATCGAAGAACCTAACAAAAAATATTAATGGATAGATCTATTTATAAGTATTGTTATTTTCTTTATTATTCTACCAATAAGTTATAAACGCGTGGAAGTCAAAATAACACCGGATAAATGCAAAAATTTTAGTAAAGAGAGTGTATAGGCTGTCATAAAGGCCAAAGGTGATGTTACCCAACATTAAACTAATAAAAAAAATTAATTTTTCCCTTTACAACATACAATTCTGTTGTTAGTTTCTTAATTTGTGGCTTTTACGGTGTCGATATTTAGCCGTACGACCAACCGGAAGGGGAAAATGCAACTCTGTGTTAAAATTCAGATTCGAAAAAAAACCGAAAACACAAAACATATTTTGTGTCTTCAGTAGGTTACCTAATATTAATGGCGTATAATATAAGTATCCGAACTTATAATGGACACATTTTTTTGTTAAACTGTATCATTTTGAAATAAATTCCATAACTAATTGAATTTAAGTTTTTTTTACTTTTGTCTCCACAATTATTTAATTAAAATCATCATTTTATGAAATAAAATTAGTAGGATTAAAAAACTATTGTTTAAAGTCCTTTTTCGGCAACTCAAAATCGAGTATACGGATAAAATAGCAGGTGTACGAAATAACAATATTTAGAGTAGTATATAAAAAAATCATTGGAATGATATTCAATGTCATTTTAGGTGGGTAAAAACTAATGTATAATAACGCATATTTTCTTATTCATAGAATTACATAAAGGGAAATTTGAAGGTATACGCTGTGTAATAGGAATGAGTGGGGAGTGTATGTCATGATATATAGGGGGGTTGCCAGATGCTGAGAGAGATGAGGAAGAATTGGTTGGAGTGTCGGAGTTAACGAAGGAGGAGGTTAAGGAGTTCAAGGGCAGAAGGGTTTTGGTTAGTGGAGATAGATGTGAGTGGGTTAGGAAGATTTTTAATGGAAATGGAAGGGTATAGGAAGGGGTGCGTAATGCGGTACAATGGGTAGTAGAAAAGGAGAGGATGTTATTGTGTATTAAATTATATTATACTCTATATATATATACTCTATATGTATAATTTGAATGAAAAAAAAGAAATAAAACTGAATCAAATAAACAAAAAAGGGAAAATACTAAATAAATATTTGAATTTGATATTTTTCTACAAATATAAAAGGTATTTTTAGTAAAAAAAAACTCATTGCCATAAACAAAGGAAGATAAAATAATCAATTGCAAAATGAATATTTTATATTCATCGATCCATCTTAATATAAATATAAATAATGATTATAATTAAATTTATTAAATTGCCCATTTTATGGTATAATAAGACAGAGAATATTGAATTGTATGACAATTTTATGATCGATATCGTATATTTATTTTATTTTTGATTTACAAATAGTATAGATTTTATGATGTTATTCCGTTTAATCCATGAATGATAATAGCATATATCTAAATCCGATATTGACTAGACACAATCGTAAAACCTAAAAAAAATATTAATGGATAGATCTATTTATAAAAATTGTTATTTTTTTATTATTCTATCAATAAATGTCAAATGCGTTTTATTAATACCGAGTATACACCGATAGCAAAATACAACGTAGAATACTTTAAAACTATGATACTGTCGGTGTGCACACCTATTTAAAAAGTACGTATAGTATAAATTTGCTACGATAATTTGCTACGTAGTATATTATTCTACGTAGCAAAAAAGTATTCTATTTGCGGTGTAAACCCAAATAATATCGATTTTCTTTGGCATTTGCGATAAGCATTTAAAACATTCAAAAAATTTAATTTTTGAATGTAAACAAGAGTACTTTTGCATTTACAGTTTATATTTTATAAAAATGACCGCTGTACAATTTTTAAATTTTGTTCAAATGGAAGAAGAATGAAGCATCGTAAATCTTGTTAAAATTAAAAATATGATTTTAAATAGAATTCCGACTAAAAAAACAATGTGCATTGCGTTAAAAAAATAACCACAAATTAATAATTATAAACAATAATATAATAATAATATATAGTAGGTGTTCACTTTCACACTGCATATTAGTATATAATAAAGTAGGACGGTGTAAACAGCTGGTAAATATACTACGCAGTATAATTTGATATCGGTGTAAACTTGGTATAATATACTACATAGTATATTAATGTTGTGTTCGGTATCTCGATCTATAGATTAAGCAGATCATATTCAGATTTAAAATTAATCTGAAAGATAAAGAACGCATTTCAGATTTTTCAGATCAATATTTGTCAAATTTAGTTTTATTTTTTTAATTAATTTATATGTTATTTGTATCACACTTTTATTTTATATTTATATTATTTTATTTATATTTATATTATTTTCTCGATTATTTTCTTTTATTTTATAACCAACAAAATTGAAAACACTAAAAAAAACCACAACAAAAACAACAAAGATAGAGAGATATTTGTCATTTTATAAAATTTATTCGTTTTTGAGTTAATAATATTGAATGCAATCTGAAAAATCTGAAAAAATTCCAGATTACTGGAGATAACGAACGCATTTAGATTATTCTTATCTGATCAATCTAAAAATAAGATAACGAACGATAAATCTGAATTTAGAGCAGTCTGATTGATCGGATCGTAGATACCGAACACAACATATATCAAGACGGTTATAAAAGTGAATGTTTTCAAGCCAAGTTTATTTAAACTATTATTGATTATTGAATCAGTCTACTACTGCGTTTTGGATGAAATAGTAGATGTATAAAGAAATAGATGGGCAATGAAATTAAAATTACGTGGGCATCATCTCACTCACAAATTCAAATAAATATAAATGACAGGCATTTTGGAGGACTATCAACAAATTTTAAGAAATTCCATTTCAAAATTTAGAGTGCTAATATGACTGAACACTAAATAGTAAATCTTTTTTCGTATTTTGATAGTCAATTATTTGCAGATTATTTGGTATATTTTTGAATTTAATAAATAAGAAAATTATTTAATTATTTATTTCATTGTATATTTTTATTGTGATTTTAATTCAAATTTTATTATTTAGTGTAGTTTTAATTTGTGTATATACATTTATTTTATTTTCTTTTAATATATTTTAATTTTACTACTACTTAATTTAAATATAATATTATTGAATCACAGATTATGTTTGTGTTGTGTGATTTGTGAAATAATGTGAATATATTTTTTATATACTTTCATATCAAACAGCAACAAATTTCAAAATGAAATAAGGCCTTAACATCAATTTTCGACATTAAAAAAAATTAAATTAAATTAATTTGCTTCTGTACGCAAAATTTACTAACAAATAAGCCATCCTCAACCGATATTGCCCGTACTGAATTATTTTAAAAACTCTCTTGGAAACCATTCAGATTTTTCAGATTGCATTCATATTTATACTTCTATTTATGAAATTGATAAATTTCGAATTTGTGCTGTAACTAATTACATTTAACGGGTGTTTAACGCAACAACCACGAAATATAAAAAAATGTCTATTATATTCGGACAATTAAATTGATATTAAAAATACACGTGAAACATTATAATAGCTATATTTAATATATAAATGGAATAGAAAAGTTATGTGAATTTTTTCTTGACCACTTATTTGATATTGTTGTTTACTATATATATATATATATATACATTAAAAATATTAATATATATACTTCAATTTTTATCAGTTTATATTTGATAAGAATATTCAAAATTATATATATAATATTTTTGAAAATTATTATATAATTGATAATACAACACATAAAAAATATATTTATTAGAGGTTGATAATTATTTTGGTTTTTTTTCGCAAATACGTTTTTATATATTACTTTAATACAGTAAAAAATTATGTTTAAATTTATTAAAATGTCAAGTTACAGTCAAGTACTAGTCGAGTGATAAAAAAAATTATTGTAATATTTATTTATGAATATGAATCTGAATATTTGGATGTTTTGGAAATGTTTCTTCAATTTTTATATCAATCCACATGTTGAAGCAACAAAACATATTTAATTTTTTATGTTATCTGCGTATGATAGATAACGACCGATGATAAATAATGACCGTATATATTATAGATATAGAAAAATGTGAGATGATTTATTTGTATTGATGAAATGTAATGTGTTAATTATAATTTAATGGTGTTAACTATATTTAGTTTGCAGTATAAAATAAATGATTTTTATTTTCAATGATTTCATTATTGGTAAGAAATTTATCGGCCTATGGATAAGTCGAATCACAATTTTACTTCCTCATTATATATGTATATTTGAATTTGACTGAATTCAATAATAGCTTTAATAAACTTCGCTTAAAAACATCCAATGTCTTGATATAATATATAGTATATTTTAATGCAATGTTTATAATTTATTGGTAAAAAAAAATAACAATGTTTATAAATATATCTCATTAAAATTTTTTTAGATTTTACGATTATATCTAGTCTATATCGGATTTACATATATGTTATTATCATTCATGGATTAAACGGAATTACATTATAAAATCTATACTATTTGTAAATCAAAAAAAAAATAAAAATACGATATCTATCATAAAATTTATTATTCTCTTGTCGCACCAGTCTTATTATTCATCAAAATTTAATGAAATTAATTATTAATATTTATAATAAAATCGATCAAAAATATTCATTTTGCAATTGATTACTTTATCTTCTTTTGTTTCCGGCAATGGGATTTTTTAAAAACACCTTGTATATTTGTAGAACAATATAACGTTCAAATATTTATTTAGATTTTCCCTTTATTTTTTTATTTAATTCAATTTTATTTTTTTTTCGTATTCGTTCCTCTGTATTTCTTTTAAACATTAACCATATATTATGGTATCGGGGCCATTTCCAAGGATGGTGTGCAAGAAATTATTTTATAGATTGTCGAGGTGCAGTAGAATACAAGTGTTGTGTTCGGTATCTCGATCTATAGATTTAGCAGATCATATTCAGATTTAAAATTAATCTGAAAGATAAAGAACGCGTTTCAGATTTTTCAGATCAATATTTGTCAAATTTAGTGTTTTTTTAATTAATTTATATTTTATTTGTATCACACTTTTATTTTATATTTATATTATTTTATACAGACAGACGTATATCATACGACAGAATATATATTCTTAATTTTTGTGCTTAAATTTTAATATAGGATTTTTTACAAGTACAAGGAGGATGTCTGATGAAATAATTGTTGCACTTAAGAATATAAATTCTGAAATTTAGAAAATCATTTCTAAATTATTGCACTTACATTTTAAGAACAAATTTTATCAATACAAATTTTTTATTTTGAAAATTCCTTGCTCATTTTTATTGCAGATGGTAAGAAAAATAAATAATATTTAATAAAAAAAGAACCTTTTCTTGTAATTTTTACATTCATATATAGTTCTGTATATTTCACACATAAATGGTTTCTCTTTTTCGTTTTAGCGTTTTAGCATAAATATTAGAATATATATTCTGTCGTCTGATATCCGCTTAAGTATAGTATATATTTAACGGAAAAGGGGTTTAATACATGAGCGAATACATTTTATGTATACTCCTTATAGGTTTAATTCTCATTATACTTTATGTAAAAATTGTATAATATTTGCTGATAATACATATGTTATTATAGACTATTTAATGCTATATTATAATAATACAACACAGCAAAATCTTCGCAGACACAAATATATGTAACTATAATAATCCAATATAACTATAGATGTCCATGAATTATATTATGGTTCAAACTGTATAGAACTCTATAGAAACAAAAATTTTTTTTAAATATATCATATAAGCCTTGTTTAAGCAGTTTTAAGTAGTTACAAATTACAATACATATATAATGAATCCACACTTGAATTAAAATACTATGCAAAAAAAATTTGAATATTCCTGGTTTCCGTATAATTTGAATATAATTTTCATTTTTTTTTTTTTTTTTCATTAAAAGTATGATGACGCGAATTTTTATAAAATGGACCTAATTTAATATACACACAAATAAATCAACTAATTTATATAAATAATAGCAATTCAACATAGCAACGCATGAAGATCAATTTAAAAAATTCAAATTGACATAACACAAAAAATGAAAAAAAAAATAATACCGTTTAAAATTAATTAATATAAATTACTATTAAAATGCATGAGCGGTTATTATATTAAATAATGATGTTTGCGAATTAATATAGGCAAATAAATAATAAATATAAACTTTTAAAAATATAATAAATGAATTCTATTCTTTTATCGAATGCGGTTCACGTAAATATTATTATAAAATATATAATAAATAAAAAAAACGGCGTTAGCGGTAGTAGCAGCAATATGTATAGTAGGTAGAAAAAAAATACGTGGTTTATGAAAAACGATACGTGAGGAAAAAAATCGAATAGAAATAAAAAAAAAATCAATTACTCACCAACCAAGTTCCAAGACCAATTATAGGAATTGTTTTTCCATTATTTAAGACAACATTTGGAATTTTCGGCATTTTATCAGTATTATTTTATAAAATTCGCACTTTATTTAAAACAAAAAAGTTTAATAATTTTATCACACAAAAGAAAAGTAGGTTTGAAATACACTTGCTGTGAAACACTGCTTAAATGCGAAGCGAACGCAATGAAATAAAGAAATGCAAATGACTGACTACGATTGTTTTTCGACAACCGGTTAAATACTATACAGATTATTAAATTTTTATTTTATGATGATATACTTTTTACTTTTTATAAATATTCTCCTACCCGTTAATAAAATACCCAAATTGTATTTGTAAATGTATTAAATTAAAAATTTATTACAAAATTACACATACGCCGCAACGAAACAAAACAAACAAAAATTTTCACAAACTATGGAATTTTACCGATATATACAACAAAAAATACACACAAAATCGAACAAACAATAAATAGAAGTAGTATAGAATTATAGGAAGAAAAGAAGCACTGATTTTTGAGAGAGAAACACAACCTAAAACTAAATCAATAATGATGATGACGATGTTGATGATGATGATATGAAATAATCATTTCATATAATTTTAATTTAAAATAAAAAACCCAGCAAGCACGAAATGTGGTGCAATAATTATACATTTTATAGATATATAGACAATAGATTTATAACGAAGGTTTTCGTTTATTGCTCCTGGTGCTAGCACTGGTGCGCTGTCAAAATATTATGCGCTATATGACACCTTATTGGGTGTCATGGGGTGTTAACTCTGCGTTCGATTTTTACTTGGCTTGGTGCTTTTTAAATGCATTTCTCTTGTTTTTCTGTTTGTAATAAATTGTTCAATAAAATGAAATAAAACAACCAAAACAAAGCAACAAAATATTTAGTTTATTTTTGATTATATCTATTTATATCAAAACTTTCTATGTTATATTTTTATCAATAAATATTAAAAACTACAAAACAAATTTTCAATAAAATTTTTTATTTAAACAATTAAGAAATTGTAAAGTAATGCTTTTTATGAAATGCCGACGGCAGACGACGGCAAATGTCAAATTGAAAATACATGCATTTCAATGTAGGTGCTTTTTATGAATATTGGACGGCGGACATGTCGACGGCTGACGGCGGACATTGATATTTTTTCTTCTATTGCCGTCGGCTGACCGTCGTCCAAACTTCATTTTTCATTTTATTTACATTTTATTTAATTTTTATGATTTCATTTCATAATAATAAAATATCCAGTTAATTTACAAACTAATAAAAAATGGAATTATTTAACAGCAATTGGTATGTATTATTAAATTTCGGTTTTTTTATCCAGGCAAAATAAATTTCAGAAAAAGCACATTTTTTTTATATATCACATATATCACATATACAACTCTGTGGTGTAAATGTTAAAAATGCCAACCTAAAAATTCTAACGAAATTTTGGGGTCGTGGGTTCGAATCCTACTGAATGCATAAAATATGTTTTGTGTTTTCGGTTATTTTTCGAATCTGAATTTTAACCATGGAAGTATAATGTATGGAAGAGCAATTGGAGGGGAAACACGGTAGAATTCTTTAAATAGTGTTTGTGGCCTTGTGAAATTGCTTCAAATGTGTTGGTTTATATTTAACACAGGAAGGTGTTCGTTAATTGCTACAGCAATGTAAATCATTATTTCATATTAAGATTATGACGTCATAATATTGAAAAAACAACACCAATTAATAGGTTTTTTTAATTACATTACTTCAAAAACTCAATTTTATTTTATTCATTTCTTTATTACATTTACTTTTTATTATTCACTTTGAAAATTTGTATTTATCCACGAAAAATTTATAAACTTTACCGTGGTTATTTACGAACGACCTCCTGTATTTTTATAAAAAAAAATATCACAAAAAAAATTTTACAATCAAAAACAAATTTTTTTTTTGTATAAAAAAAATATTTTTATTTACTTTTTAATAAACTTTCCAAAACACATAATTAAAAATCACTACATAATCGTAATCTTTATTAATTTTTACATTTAATTAAGTAAATCACAATACAAAACATTTCGTAATATATTCACTAAAAGAAAAATAAGATCACCAATGTATGGAAAAATTTTAATTCTAATTATTGTAAAAAATATCACAGTAAATAATTGCACAACGCATTTAATAATTTAATTTTTTTAATTAAAATGCAACAATATATTTAGTTTTAATTAAAACTGATTTTTTTCACCTTTATTTATTAAAATAATTTTTTTTTTTATCAAAAATTAATTCACTTTTTTATTATGATTATCCCCCCCCCCCCCCAAAACCATACAAACATCTAAAAAAAAAAAATGAATTTGACATTCTGGGTGTCGCAATGGAAAAAAATTGGAAAATATGCGGAGAAAACAATGGAAAACACCCAGAATGTCAAATTTTTTACAAAAATCCTTATCCCATTGATTTTCGTATATGTATACGGGATTTACTTTTCCATATATTATACTTCCATGTATATTATACTTCCATGCAAAATTGTGCATTATAAAACAATTGAACAGCATAAAAATTGTGTTATTTTTAATATTTATTTTTTTTTTTTATTATTATGCATTTTTTATTATTATATATTATAATAGTTATATATATATATTATATATTATAATAAGAGTTTTATTTTCCCAATATTTTTCTAGTCTCTTTTAATTCTATTAATATAATACCATAAAACTACATTACCCAAAACAAAAACAAAACCGTGCTCCGACGACCGACATAGTCACTTGACATTCGCCGTCCATCCCAGTTCCTGTCCGCTTCCCATTATACTCCATTACAATAGATATAAGAGTTACTAGATTGCCAGTCTCATTTTATTTTCATTGAAAATTTGAAAAATAAAATACGAACATTACATTATTGATATATATATAAAACAATTAAATAAAACAGCTGGTGGTGATTTTGAAGCGCCAAGTTTTGTATTTTTTTAATTCAAAATTATAATTTTTATTTTGTATTTTTCAAAATTATAAAATATATAATAAAATAAATATGATTAATTTGATAAATTACGTAATGAACTTTGAAAGTGAAATTCTAAACATTTTAATTTTATTTTTCAATAATATATAAAAAATAAATATAAATCAAAAATAAAAACCAAAAATGGTGTAATATATTATATATATATTAATTAATTTTTTATATATATTATTATTTATAAGATTTATTTTAATAAATGGAAATACTAATTATTTTAATATATTAAAAAAAAACACACTTTTTCACAAACCAAAATTTATAAAATGTAAACAATTAATAATATTTCCAAGAATTATATATAAACAAATCGGTCCGATCAATAGATATCAAATTAAAGCTAAAACATCAAAGAAGTTTTTCTAAAAACCGACAGCTGATAAACATAAAAGTTCTACAGTTCTAGGCTTGCAAAATAACAAAAATATTTGAGGCCGTTGAAATTTCTTGTGTTTGACCAGCTATAGCATGAAAACGGGTTGTCGCCGATGTTTGTGTAATTAGAAAGAGTTAAAGATAGTTAATATACCTTTCTAACAAGGTTATAATTATTGGATTCCGATAAGTGGTTGCTGAGATATGGTAAGTAAAATCTACGTACTACCTCGAACTTCAACGAAATCGTTTTTTCGGGCTAGCTCGAAAACCAAGGGAGATAGACATGAGGTCGCCATACATTTTTTGCCTGTTTCGGGTTGGCACCCTGTACTGGGACACCCTGTATATATGTAGTAATATAATTATAAAGAACTCTACACTTAGATAATTAAAATTAATTAAAGTAATAGTATTTCAAATTTAAATTAAACAAAGTATTTTTGAAATCAATGAAAAACAGATATAAAAAGGCGGAATTTTGTACGAATAGTTTAGTAAAAATTAAATTTTTATAATAAATGTATTAAAATTATAAATACAAAGTATTTATTATTCCTATATGGGGGCTCAACCAAAAAAACAAATAAATTAAAAAAAGTATAAGTGATTAAAAAAGTATATGTGAAGTGAATATTGTGCGTGTATATTGTGAGTTGTATATTGTGTAAATAAAAATGGATAAAATTCAACCAGAAGAAATAAATAATATGAGTATTTTAGAATTGAAAACGGTATTAGAGCAGATAGGTGAGAATACAGTGGGTACAAAACCAGTATTAAAAGAATGTATTGTACGTTATTTACAAAATGAAATGAATAATATATCAAACAAAGAACCGATTTTGGATAACAATAATAAATCGGAAAAGGCAAAATTTATGGTAACATTTCGAGATTTGGAAAACATGATAGACATTTATAAAGGACAAGATTCAATCAAAATTGAGAATTGGATAGAAGAATTGGTACCGGTGTAGTATATGATCTGGCAGGGGAAATTTATCTGAGATAACTTTTGTTTCTTGTGAATTTTATGAGGAAAAAGGAATTTTCCTTTTAAAAATTATTTCTAATCGAATGCTAAATAAATTAAATAAAATATATTTTTAAAAGGAAAATTCCTTTTTCCTTTTAAAATTCACAAAAAACAAAAGTTATCCCAGATAAATTTCCCCTCCCAGATCATATACTACACCGGCACCGAAGAATTAGAAGACATCGCAATGAATATGGCAGATTGGTCGGAAATGGAATTAATGATTTATGCAAGGAGAATGTTGGGCGGAGAAGCATTAAAATTTATACGGATGCAAAAGAATATAAAAACATGGAAAGAAATGAAAGGTATTTTAATAAATGAATTTATCGAAGGTAGAAGTGAGGACAGAGCTAAAGCAAGAGAAGATATTATAAAAATTCAAGAAGAAAATAGAAAAACTTATAATAAAAATAAAAAGAAATCAATACAATATGAAGTTGGTGATATTGTAGCAATTGGGAGGACACAATTTGGAAGTGGATTAAAAATTAAGCAACAATTTTTTGGTCCATATGAAATTATTGCAGTAAATAAAAATGATAGATATGAAGTCAAGAAAATTGGGGAACATGATGGTCCAGGAAAAACATCAACAAGTATAGATAAAATGAAGAAATGGAGCGATATATAAATCATCAGGGACTGATGACGTCAGGATGGACGAGTGTAGTAATATAATTATAAAGAACTCTACACTTAGATAATTAAAATTAATTAAAGTAATAGTATTTCAAATTTAAATTAAACAAAGTATTTTTGAAATCAACGAAAAACAGATATAAAAAGGCGGAATTTTGTACGAATAGTTTAGTAATAATTATATATTTATAATAAATGTATTAAAATTATAAATACAAAGTATTTATTATTCCTGTGAAAATCGTCGGACGACTATTTTATGACCGTGTGACCTACATTACGACAAATTTGCACGAAAATCGGTCGGTCGTGAGGTGTATGGCCAGCACTTTAAGCTATTCACCTCAAAACGCATTCATTTACTCTTTTCGATTGATACTTTTCATACAAAAATGGCCGATATTTCTTCTACAATTTTTAATATTAATTCTGTATTTTTTTATTATTATGCATTTTTATGCATTTTTTATTATTATATATTATAATAAATATTGAAATAAACTTTGGTAAAGTAAATTATTACACTCACTATACTCGTATTTATTTATTCCATTGTTTCAGATCAAAAAATAGTAAAATGACAAAAATTATGTTCGTAATAAAATTAAAATATTTGAAATTAAATTTTGTATTTGCGCTTAAAATGGTTCATGCCGACACGACACCCAGTAGTGCATAATAGTGCATTTGGTAAATTTATTATTTAATGCGTGGTCGAGTTTTATTTTCCCAATAAGGCATGTTAAGTTTTCGGTTGAATTCGTCGTAAATATATTTTGACATTTACTTGTGGACAACCGAATAAAATAAATTTTTTTTATTGTGTGCATTGTGTATGAAATGTAAATAAAACAAAATAATAATAAATCGGTCCCGTAAATTGATAAATAAATAAATAAATAAATAATAATAATAATAATAATAATAACAATAATATTAATAATATTAATAATAATAATAATTATTATTATATAATATTAAATAAATAGCATATGGTTTTATTATGCCTGCATTTTGTGGAGTGTATAAATGTTCATCACGTTCAAATCGTGATTTGAACCTTAAATTTTTTGCTATACCTGTAGTTCGTTCTGGTTCGGGTGTTATTTTAAAAAAGTTGTCGACCACACGAAGGAAGCAATGGATCGCTGCTTTAAAAAGGAAAGACTTAACCGAAAAGAAATTAAAACATTTAAGGGTTTGCTCGAAACATTTTGTATCAGGTAAATATTTTTTGTGTTTTTTGTGTTATTTCATCAAAATGAGTTAACATTTTTGTCATTTTAGGAAAAAGTGCCTTAATAACGGATGCAAAAAGCGTTGACTGGGTACCATCTATCAACATGGGATACACTAACAAATCAAATTCTTCTGATCCTGTTCGAAATTTGCTGAGATCACAACGAAGAGAAATTAGGAACAAGATAAAGGAAGGGGTCGCATTGAACACTAGCGATAATGTTTTGGAACCAATAGAATTAACCGTAGAATGTAAATATGAAAATGAACAAGTAATGCGAATATCTACACGGGATTGTGCAACCCAAACCGATTTAAAATTAAAAGATGTGCATATTTTAGAAGAAACAGCAGAAAATTACCTAAGTCATAGTTTTAATAATATTTCTTGTTTTGAAGGCAATGATAATAAAACATGTTTCTTCACTGGTAAGTATTTTTTTATTACTATTACAATTAATTGTCTGTATGACAAAAATTAAAAATCATTAACAAATATCATTGTAGGATTATCCGAATTCAATGTATTGAAAGTGCTGTCCGAGAAATTACAACCAAAACCCTTTTCATACATTTTATATGCTTCCAAACTTTTATAATTTTCGAATACATTATGTGTGTATGTACTATCTTTCAATATCAAATATGATACTATATCATAAAAAAAAATTTTGTTTGGAAGTGGATCCAAACATCGGCTCCATTCATTTGTAAATGGATCTAAACCTCCACAATATAAATTAATTTTTTTTAAATATTCACACTGAAAAATAAACAAAATAAAAGCACAATTAACAAACACGAACAAAGACAAAATATTTATATTATTTTTATATTTTTTACGTACCATATTAATTCCTTGTTCACAAAGACAATTCTTTGAATACAATATAAAAATGAAAACTTAAAATATATATATAAACTTAAAATATAATTATAATAAATAACAATAATAATAAAATAATAAAAACAAAATTACAAATGTAAACGATATTAATTATTAATATAATATTTATTTAATTATCACAAATGTTGAATAACTTTAACTGCTTTAGCATAAATACACTAGACCATATATAATTTCTATAATTTGTACATACAATAATAATTATTGTTGTCCACAAGTAAATGTCAAAATTTTGAATTTAAAAAATTCGAATTCGCCTTAACATGCCTTATATTTTTCTAGTCTCTTTTAATTCTATCATTTAAGCTACGGCAATTAAGAAAACTGAAAACGAAAACAAAAATTAAATATCTCAAAAATTTTCGTTGTCAAATATAGATTTCATATAAACCACACGGGTTGGCAACCAAAGAAACGAAAACGAAATGTAAATATTTTTCGTTGACGACTATTTAAAATTTTAGTTTTGATTCTATAATTTTTCGTTTCTCTTAAACTTCGTTGCTCGTATCGTTCTCAAATGATTTTTTTTTATCAAATATTCATTTGATTTTGAAAAAATTATGCTCACCGAAAAATTTCTTAATTGCCACACATCACAGAAAACCATGGAAGTATAATATATGGAAAAGTAAATCCCGTATACATATACGAAAATCAATGGGATAAGGATTTTTGTAAAAAATTTGACATTCTGGGTGTTTTCCATTGTTTTCTCCGCATATTTTCCAATTTTTTTCCATTGCGACACCCAGAATGTCAAATTCATTTTTTTTTTTTTAGATTTTTGTATGATTTTGGGGGGGGGATAATCATAATAAAAAAGTGAATTAATTTTTGATAAAAAAAAAAATTATTTTAATAAATAAAGATGAAAAAAATCAGTTTTAATTAAAACTAAATATATTTTTGCATTTTAATTAAAAAAATTAAATTATTAAATGCGTTGTGCAATTATTTACTGTGATATATTTTACAATAATTAGAATTAAAATTTTTCCATACATTGGTGATCTTATTTTTCTTTTAGTGAATATATTACGAAATGTTTTGTATTATGATTTACCTAATTAAATGTAAAAATTAATAAAGATTACGATTATGTAGTGATTTTTAATTATGTGTTTTGGAAAGTTTATTAAAAAGTAAATAAAAATATTTTTTTTATACAAAAAAAAAAGTTTGGTTTTGATTGTAAAATTTTTTTTGTGATATTTTTTTTTATAAAAATACAGGAGGTCGTTCGTAAATAACCACGGTAAAGTTTATAAATTTTTCGTGGATAAATACAAATTTTCAAAGTGAATAATAAAAAGTAAATGTAATAAAGAAATGAATAAAATAAAATTGAGTTTTTGAAGTAATGTAATTAAAAAAACCTATTAATTGGTGTTGTTTTTTCAATATTATGACGTCATAATCTTAATATGAAATAATGATTTACATTGCTGTAGCAATTAACTAACGCCTTCCTGTGTTAAATATAAACCAACACATTTGAAGCAATTTCACAAGGCCACAAACACTATTTAAAGAATTCTACCGTGTTTCCCCTCCAATTGCTCTTCCATACTTTATACTTCCATGATATATACTCACTTGCGATTAGTGTAAAGCATGGAACACGAGTTGTTTAAATGCACCTTTATACATGCATCGAAAAAAATATATTTTATGCAATTCCTTACGTTCACAATCAAAAGAACTTCACTTTTCAAGACAAGAATATCAATTTCACTTTTCAACATCAAAAAAAAGCTTTCACAATCAAAAGTAATTTTCAATATTTTTTTTTAAACTAACCTCACAATATCTATAATAAATTAAAATTTTTTAATTTAATTTTGTAATTTTGTTTTATGTAAATAAAGTAATAATAATGTGTTGATAATATTGAAATTTTAATAATTATAATTTGTGTTTTTATAATTTGGTATAAAATAATAATATACATAGGAAGAAAAATTATAAAATGGTTTTAATACAATTTATAAAAAATAACAAATATGAACAAAAACAAAGAAAAAAATGAACAAAAATTAAATTTAAACGATTTTAACAGCCAATGAGCTAACACCGCAGTCAAGAATATATAAAAAGAATATCAAAGTTAAAAGTTAGTTAACTTTTTCATGTTGAAAAGTGATATTCTTAAAAAAAATTTTATTGTGAAAGCTTATATACATTTCCATATATTTAACTTTGATATGTTAAATTGAAAAGTGAAGTTCTTTTGATTGTGAACGTAAGGTCAATCGGTAAAATTTTCTGTGCAAGTTGTGGAAGAAAAATCGCCTATTTTTGTATGAAAAGTATCAATCGAAAAGAGTAAATGAATGCGTTTTGAGGTGAAGTGAATAGCTTAAATCGTAGAGTTTATGAACAAGGCATTAGTGTTGGCAGTTTGGTGGGGTATAAAATAAAAGAAAATAATATAAATATAAATAAAATAATATATATATAAAATAAAAGTGTGAAACAAATAAAATATAAATTAATTAAAAAAAAAACTAGATTTGACAAATATTGATCTGAAATGCGTTCTTTATCTTTCAGATTAATTTTAAATCTGAATATGATCTGCTAAATCTATAGATCGAGATACCGAACACAACAATAGTATAAGTTCCAATAATGTTCCAATCATATGTTTATAAATTTTAATTTTAATTTTTTTTTCTTTCACACAGAAAATCAAAAAATATACAGAAATACAAACAAAAAGAAAAACTTAATTAAATAATTTAATTAAAGTAAATTGCATTCTTTTAAAATGAAAAATCATATATAATCAAATTCCAAAAAACTATTTATAAATTGTAAATGTTTTTTTTTGTAATTAACTTAATAAAAAACTTAAGTGTGATAAAAACTACGAAAAAATCTAAACCAAAAATTAGTTGCAAAAATATATAATAATTATAAACGCAACACAAGTGCAAACAACAATCAACAAAAATGTCCACATTTGAGGAAAAATTCTTTGGTGACAAAAGGGAAAACTATTGCAGTTCGGATGAGGAGAACGATGATGATGAATTTGATGATGCATGTGAACATTTAGATGATGAAGATGATAACAATTTAAAGAAAAATTCAACAACTCAATCTTCGGTACCCTATATATCCGAAGTCGATACATGGTCTGGCAATTCAACGAATACGGGACCTAAAGGTGTTATTAAAGATTGGCAACGTTTTAAACAATTGGAAGCCGAAAAAAATATTGAAAAAGAACGTGAACGTTTAATGTTAATGAAAAAGCTACGTATAGCCGATCCAAATGAGGAGAAAAAATCATCAAATGAAGAAAATCTAAATCCAATAACGTCTACGGCGGCCGTAGTTGGTGGCGATGATTTTGATAGGGAATTCGATGAACTGTTAAATGATGAATTTCTGGTTGAATATCAACGTAAACGTATGGTCGAAATGATTCAATTGTGTTCAAAACAAAAACTATTTGGTAAAATGTATGCATTAACAAGTGGTGCGGACTTTTTGAATGCCATTGATAAAGAAGATAAATTAATCACTGTCATAATACATATTTGCGAAGATCTGCCTGTGTGCACTATCATGAATAATTGCCTTAGTAAACTGGCACAGGAATATCCAAAAATAAAATTTTGTAAAATGATAGCCTCTGTGGCGGGATTAAGTAAACAATTTAAGTTAATTGGTATGCCAACATTATTGGTCTACAAAAATGGTATTTTAATTGGTAATTTTGTTCAAGTATCACGTCAATTGGGTGGTGATGATTTTTATCCATCTGATGTTGAAAGTTTTTTAATTGAACATGGACTGATACCAGATAAAAACCAAGCGCCAAGTTTAATTCGATCTGGTAATAGTTGTAAAACAACTGAGCATGGCGTTGATGATGAGGATGATTGACAAATAAATCAAAAACACCAACTACAACTTAAAACTTATTCTAATTATTACTTATATTTATTATATTTTATTATATCATATGAATTATTATAATAATAATATTATTTATCTTTTCAAAACAAAAAAATGAGTTTTTCATGCATTTTTCACATATTGCTTTTCGATTTGTTCCAATAACAATTCAATGCGTCCTTTCATAATCGGTTGACCCTTTCTCGTTTTCTTCGATAATAACTTTAATTTTCTTAACTTATCTTTTTTGATTTCCAAAATTTGTTTTTCTTTTGTCGCTTTTCTTTGATTGATTTCATTTAATTTTTCAATACGTTTTTGTTCTTTATTTATATTTAATTTATTTAAATCTTGTTGATTACGTTTATATTTTCCAAATGATTTTTTTTTATTAAAAGCACCAGCAGAATCGCGACGATTTTTCATTTTATTGTTACCATTACATTTTTTCTTTTTATTATTAGTTTTATTGTCGGGTTTCATTTTTCTGTTTTAATTAGTTTTAAATAATTTTACTAAATTAAATTCACATGTAAACAAATGTAAAACTAGAACAAAACAACATGTGCACAATTTTCCCTATTTTTATATTTTTACAACAACAAAATACGTTGCAACTTTGCATGCAATATGAATATACGGCCTTGTTCATTAAAGTAATGCTTTTTATGAAATGGCGACGGCAGACGACGGCAAAGCCTCGATTTCTATGAAAATATTTTATATATCAAAATATGATATATAAAAAAAATGTGCTTTTTCTGAAATTTATTTTGCCTGGATAAAAAAACCGAAATTTAATAATTGCTGTTAAATAATTTCATTTTTTATTAGTTTGTAAATTAACTGGATATTTTATTATTATGAAATTGAATCATAAAAATTAAATAAAATGAAAAATATGAAGTTTGTACGACGGTCAGCCGACGGCAATAGAAGAAAAATATCAATGTCCGCCGTCAGTCCGCCGTCCAATATTCATAAAAAGCACCGCCATTGAAATGCATGTATTTTCAATTTGACATTTGCCGTCGTCTGCCGTCGGCATTTCATGAAAAGCATTACTTTATTTTTTTGAAAAGTCGCAAAAAAAAATCTAGCTGCTTTTGTGTTTTATTTGGAGCCGTTTTGCCTTCCCCCCTCCCCCCCCCCACCCCCGCCATTTCACAGATTTCCCTTGACGGCGGCTTTCTAGCGACTTTTTGCTTGTCAAACAGCGACTTTCGTCAAATGCTCGTTGGCAACACTGCGTAGTACAGTAGTACATAACGAATACGGACGAATCGAACGCACGATTGACCGAATCGTCATTACAAAAAAAAATCGAAAAAAATGTGGTGATGAAAAAATTAGTTATTGTATAAATTATATTTTATTCTATTAATTATATTTTAATAATTAAGTTTTAATTAGCTATATAATTACAATTATTGTTTAAATTAAATAAAATTTAAGAAAAAGTAATACTATAAATTAATAACAAAATGTATAAAATGCAACCGATTTTAGCAAATGTAGAATTAGAATCACCAACGTGTATGTATGGCATGAAAAGTATTTATGCAAATTTTAATTGCCGCAATACTGATATTGGTAATGATATGATGACCACCATCGTTCCCGGTGTAAGTGAAAAACATTCATCTAAACCAAAACCTCTGGATATTTTACAACAAATTGATAAATATTTAAAGGTGTTATTTCCAAACAAATAAACAATGTTATATTTTGATTTATCCTTTATTTACTGTTTTTAAAATAAATGAACACATCGTCATCGTCCATCCACAGTATTATAAGAAACTATAAATTTTATCATTGTTCTCTAATAATTGTATTTAGTGTAAAGAAGGAGACGATTTAAATATCATTGCCGAACGTCAACAAAATATATTAATGCAATTAAAGTGCTTAGAAGACAAATTAATAGCAATGCGATTAGAGTTAGGTGTATGTACAAAAGGTACAATCTCTCAATCTCAATCGTCGTCTTCAAATAATCAAAGACAAAATACCAAAGTGATGTCAAATAACAATGGGGCCAAGGAAGCAATAAACGTAAGCATAACTAATGTATTTGAAATTCATATATAATTTGATTATATATTTATATTGTAAACTTTTTTTAATTAAGCAATCGTGTTTGCAAGAAATCGTTATCAATGCAAATCCATGCAATATACCATATAGTTTATTGGCATTTAAAAACATTTGGAAACAACAGATAAATGTAAACGTTAATTTTTATACACACTCGACCATTGTTGAACTCTCAATGGAAGCTAAAATATTTGCGGAACAATTAACGATTAACGTGAATAATCAAAGCAATAATAATGCGTTACCAACAATGAACGTTTCATTAATTTGGAAAAATGTTGAATGCTTCGAAATGTTATGTCCCATGACAGGTTTTCTACCAATATGGGGTGAATGTAATTTACTAAGATATTTATCCCGTATTGGACCGTCAGCATTTTTCTATGAAATGCAATCGCAGTGTAATGAAACCGATATTCTATTCGATGTATGCTATGAATTATTGATTGTATTTAAAAATGTTAAAGAACGTCAAAAACTATTGGGTATATTAAGTGGTAAACTTGGTAAACAATTGTTTTACGGTGGCGATTCATGGAATGTTAGTGATATTGCTATTAGCAGTACCATTAAACAAATCTCATCTATTATGCTTAAGGATTGTTCACCAAATATATTCAAGTGGTTAGATAAATGCGAGACATTATTTTACAATTGAAACCAATAAATAAGTAAAAATGCATATATAATAAATAAATTTCAAATTAACTTAAAAATTTAAAGTTTAATTTTATGAAATTAATTCATTTTCCTACATTTTATTTTTATTTTCTTGTGTATATTTTTCAATGTAAACTTTTAAGAACCACTGAGCGTTTTCGTGTATTGCTCCTAGTGCTAGCACTGGTGCGCTGTCAAAATATTTTGCGCTATATGACACCTTAAGCCTCGATTTCTATGAAAATATTTTATATATCACAAATATGATATATGTGATATATAAAAAAATGTGCTTTTTCTGAAATTTATTTTGCCTGGATAAAAAAACCGAAATTTAATAATATATACCAATTGCTGTTAAATAATTCCATTTTTTATTAGTTTGTAAATTAACTGCATATTTTATTGTTATGAAATTAAATCATAAAAATTAAATAAAATGTAAATAAAATGAAAAATGAAGTTTGGCAAGTAATGCTTTTTATGAAATGCCGACGGCAGACGACGGCAAATGTCAAATTGAAAATACATGCATTTCAATGTAGGTGCTTTTTATGAATATTGGACGGCGGACCGTGATATTTTTCTTCTATTGCCGTCGGCTGACCGTCGTCCAAACTTCATTTTTCATTTTATTTACATTTTATTTAATTTTTATGATTTAATTTCATAATAATAAAATATCCAGTTAATTACAAATTAATAAAAATTAACAGCAATTGGTATATATTATTAAATTTCGGTTTTTTTATCCAGGCAAAATAAATTTCAGAAAAAGCACATTTTTTTTATATATCACAAATATCATATTTGTGATAAATAAAATATTTTCATAGAAATCGAGGCTTAAAAAATATCAATGTCCGCCGTCAGCCGTCGACATGTCCGCCGTCCAATATTCATAAAAAGCACCTACATTGAAATGCATGTATTTTCAATTTGACATTTGCCGTCGTCTGCCGTCGGCATTTCATAAAAAGCATTACTTAAATGCATCAACACAAATGTAAAAAAACGAATGAAAAATAGAATCATTTCTATTTACCTTCGAAACCGAAAAGAAATAGAAAAACATCGCACGCTCGTTTCGGTAGTATATTCGTTTACATTAAGTAATGCTTTTCATGAAATGCCGACGGCAGACGACGGCAAATGTCAAATTGAAAATACATGCATTTCAATGGCGGTGCTTTTTATGAATATTGGACGGCGGACTGACGGCGGACATTGATATTTTTTCTTCTATTGCCGTCGGCTGACCGTCGTCCAAACTTCATTTTTCATTTTATTTACATTTTATTTAATTTTTATGATTTAATTTCATAATAATAAAATATCCAGTTAATTTACAAACTAATAAAAAATGGAATTATTTAACAGCAATTGGTATTTATTATTAAATTTCGGTTTTTTTATCCAGGCAAAATAAATTTCAGAAAAAGCACATTTTTTTTTATATCACAAATATCATATTTGTGATAAATAAAATATTTTCATAGAAATCGAGGCTTTAGAATGCATGCATTCTATTTGAATTCGTTTCGTCGTTTTCGACAGTATATGTTCGATACTATAGTATAAATAATGATGTATAGCAAATATATTTACTCAAAAAAAAAATAAAGAGAAAATATTTCTGATATCTTTCTCTTCCATGCAAAAAGTTAAAAGTTAACAAACTTTTCTTATTTTTATTTTTATGTAAATCAATGAGAACCGCACCATATAAATAACATTGATTTAGGGGCCAAACAGAATGATGCGTGCAATCACGTGCTGTTGCGTGCGTAAAATTCAACTACACGGTAATAAACGAAACAGTACAGAATAAAACGCACGCGATGCAGCGTATCGAAAAATTTGCCAAATTTTAACTTTTTGTTGCGATCAGCCGCGGTTTTGAGGTTATGTTTATTGTTTATATCGGTTTGTTATCGTGAATATTTTTATTAAAACACAAAAAATTCATAAAAAAATTTTTATAATAGTTAAATATATATATATAACATAAAAAAATTATTAACTATTTTAATATGGAATTCGGAATAATGAAAATTGATGATGAACAATTAATAAATGCAATTCAAGAAAAACGAAAAACGCTTTCATTGTGTGCAGTTGATTTTTACACGCATAAACGCACGCAACAGCATGCGATTGAACGTATAGACCATTTTCCAAAAAAAATAATGACAGAAAACATAACCTATTTTTCAATCCGTGGGCCAAACATTGCATTTTTTTTTGTTATTTAAATATATATTTCTTTACAAAATTTAAAATTTTTTTGTTAAATTGTGTTTTTTAATGTTTAATTATTAATAAACAATAGTAAAGTAATTGTGATTATGATTATTTAAAAAGAGATTTAGATACACACCAGGTAAATATGCAAGTATATTATATAATTACATATAAATGGTTACAAAAAACATAAACGGTTTCCTAATATCTCTGATATTGTTGTTTTTCTTGAAAATTATGACTTTAAATACTGGGACAGCCAAGAAAATTACATTTTCAAGATATGCGGAACAACTGGAAGACATTGAAAAACAACAATATATAAATAAAATTCATATATTTCAAGAAGATCCGTATTTGATGAACAGTTACTTTCCCAAATTTTTCTAGTGTAGAAATTTACAATTATTTGGTAAATAACAAATTACATTACACATCAAGTGAATTTGAGGCATTTAAATCATTGGAAGCATACCGATTCTATGATGGAGAAGGGTAAAATATTTGGGTGGTAGATATGCATCCAATGTATATTGTTTTGGGAAAAGTAATTTTTAGAAATGCATGATAGAGTAATCATGAAATTGAAGTGCTGATTTAATAAATATAGTATATGTCTTAATAATACACAGATTCTGCATTCCCAATCGCTGAATTTTAAACCATTTCAAGCTTGCATTCATTTGCCACCATCCCTATCTTCTTCCATTGAACAATTAACAACACAAAACTTAACCGGCATTTTATCACTATTATTATTTTTATACGTTTAATATAAGATAATTAATATTTAAAGTATATAAAAATATATTTTTTTATCAATTAAACTATGTGAATATTATCAAAATAATTCTGAAAATAATTAATTAATTGTTTTGTAAAATATTTGAAATAATCAAAACTATTTACATATAAAAATAAAGTATTTATTTATTTGTTTGGCCCACGGATTGAAATTTTTATTTTTATTTTTAATTTTGACAGATAAGTAAAATGCTCTATTGTGTTTTGCGCCTTAACTTTTCTTATTTTTTCTATTTTTATGTATATGTACAATGAGAACCCTGGTTTATATCTATTATTCATTGGTCAACAATCAACCAACATAAAAAGAGTAAAAGACCCTTTTTAAAAAAAATAAGTCGTCACACTCCATATCAAAAAAACCGGGATTAGAAAAGGATTCTAGAGGATTTTGTTGTAACATTTAGTATAAATATGCCTAAGAATCCTGATATAGAAAAGAACAATCCATGTTTAAAGGTAAATATTTTTTCTTTTTTTATTTGCAATTGCGTAGTTTAGTATCAATTGCCTTATTTGTAATTTGAAATCAACAAAATAAATAAAAAAAAACAAATTATAGGAATATAATTTATCAAGTCGATGTCTACAAGAACACAATTATATTGGAAGTGAATGTGAAGTATATTTTAAAAACTATAATAATTGTAAAACATTTTGGGTAAGTTAAAAAAATATAGGTTATAATATCAAAAAAATTCAAATTAAATCCTTTTTGTTGACCGGGGTCTATATTTTCATTCATTGTTAAGAATTCACTTGATAATTCATGCACTATCTTTGGTAATCCATATCCAACCCCGAAACAATCAATTAATTGCTAATTGCCAATTAATATCAAATAATAAATTAATTTATAGGGAAAAGTACGGTCATATCGCCGTTCAAAAGGTATTGAACCGCATTTACCTGATATCATCGATAGACCCCAAATAAAAGCAGAATATATAAAGAAAGGATTTTTGTGAATTCAAAAACATCATAAACAAAAAAAAATATTAATATCTTGGATTTCCAATTTGCACGCATGTAATAATTTTTATTATATTTATAAATTTATAACAACAAAACCAAACCTAAAAAAGAAAATGATACAATTTTATAATATGGATAAAAAGAGAGTAGAGATAATTTAGTAAAATTAAAAATGTTATTATAAATATATACTAAAATTCAATGTTAAATGGATAATATTTATGTTTTAAACATAATTTAAATGGTACCATACGTTCATTACGATTTAATTTATACATTTCTTCCACTTCCATTGCATTTAATTCAAAATCAAATATATTAATATTCTCTTCTATTCGTACTTTATTCGATGATTTTGGAATTGGTACAGTACCAAGTTGAAACTGAAATAAATATATATAGAGAAGATGATCATGGACCGAACCAAACATATAACTAAATGAAATAAAAACAAACACTTACCAAATATCGTAAAATAATTTGTGCTGTAGTTTTACCATATTTTTCGGCAATTCGTTTAACATTTTCATTTGTTAATGCCGGTTGTGGTCCATCTGGTACATTTTTTGCTAAATGCGGACGCCCCAATGGACTATAGGCAGTTATGATAATATTGAATTTACGACAAAATTCAATTAATTTACGTTGCGATAAATTTGGGGAACATTCTACTTGATTTGTTACCGGGTGTATTTCACTTTCATTTCCACATACACGTTGAATTTGTTCACTATTAAAATTCGATACACCTAAACTATGAACTAAACCATTTTTTTGCAATTGTTCCATGGCTTTCCATGTATCCAAATAATCAATATCACTAGATTTTACCATACCATCCATATCGAGTGGATATAATTTCTCATGAACACCTGTTATTTCATTGTCATCGTATGCGTACGCCATTGGCATATGCATTAAATATAGATCAATGTAGGTTAAATTTAAATTTTCTAATGATTTTTGACATGCCCGTTCAACTAAATGTGGCGCATGAAATGTATTCCATAACTGAAATTATAATAAAATATATCTTTTAACTTATATATAGGTAATTCCGTGAAGTTATTGCTTCCGTAGGTAATCTACTGTATGGTAGGTTTTCAAAAAAATTCCAAAAAACTCCAGAATTAACCCGTTCTTTTAAGACGTATACTGTTGCATTAATTGACTATAAAACAAACAAATAATAAAAAGAAAAAGAACAGATTCTAGGAGGATAAAGAACGACAGATTAGCTCAGGGGAGGACAAAGGAGGAACCCAAGGTAGCCAAAGATGAAGTCTGGTCAGCTTATTTATGGGAATATATAGAGGGAATAAACGAAACAAATCCTCAAAACATTAAATAGAACCATGATATGATACCTTAGTTACAATAAAAATATCTTCACGTTTAATGACACCTTCGGCAATTTTAGCATTTACAGCTTTACCAACATCTCGTTCATTACCATAAAAAAATGCCGTATCAATATGACGATAACCGGCATCAATAGCATCTTTCACAGCTTGTTCACCTTCGTTTTCCTTAGACTGTGTGTGGGTTTGAATATATAAAACAAAAATAAGATGTATTAGCATTTGCATGTGTGTGATTATACAATCGTAATCGTAAATCAGTTTTCTAATCCTATATATCGCATACCAAATATGTACCGAGTCCAAGAGCAGGCATAAATTTACCATTATTTAATGCAATCATTGGTGCCCTTTGGACAGGAGCGGTGGGGCTTAATGTTGATGTCGTCATTGCCATTATCGTTGCTAAATGTGCAAATGTCTTTATAATGAATGAAATTGAGAAAATGGATTAATATAATTATTATTATTATTATTAGTATTATTCAATTCAAGTATAGGAAAATAAAGTATAGTAATTAAGAAATTAATTACAACAAATAATATGTTGACTAAAAAATAACGATATATAATGCCCATTTATTTGTGCCAACAATAAATAATAAACCAAAGTGAAATCTAGTTTATTTTTATTTTATATATATTAAAAAATAATAATATATTATATATACAAGATACAATAATAAAACACTCTGTCTAGTAGATGACAAAAAAAACTGAAAAACCAAACTAAATGTAAAAAGAATTTACTACGATTTTATGCTGCTGTGTACCAAAGAATACAATACACAATCTCTAAATATAACATTGCGGTCTTCATTTATAAGATTTATTGTTATTTATTTACCGAATATATTTATTTTTAAAAGAACTCGCTGTCCGAATCTGACCGTAACTCGTGTATTTTAATATTCTCGTAACTGCTGAAGTATATATTTATTTTAAAAATAAATGAATTTATTCATCATATGGTGGCATATACGATCGGGTTCACAAAAATCAGAAATTCTCTTTATACTACACACAAATTGTTATTGTTGAATTTCGCTTTATCCTTTAAGTGTATATTTTATTAAAAAAACCGACAAATTTCAACTATCCTGTACTTTTATTTATTTATTTCAAATTAATACGCAATTGAGCCGAAGCTCCTTACAAATTTTCCGTACAAAGGTAATGGTTCGAATGCAAATTTTCCATAATACGTCCAATCAAACTACAAGAACAAAATAAGAAAAAAATTTCAAAAATACAAAAATAAAATAAAATAATCTAGAAAGCAAACTATAATGAAGATACAGAAGGAAATGGATAAGAAGAAAAAGAATAGAAAAGAAAGGGAGATCGTGCCAGTAACAGGCACAACATGATACGTTACAAATAACCACACATCACTTTAAAACGACTAGTATTATTAGCATATTTTGCCAGAATAGGCAAAGAGTTCCAAAGACCGACACCGTACACAAATAAGGATAAGGAAGAGTGACGGGAAAAATGGCGCGGGATAATAAGGTTCCGTGTCCTGCCCGAGAGCCCAAACCGAATAAAACTCGTTAAACAAAAATATTAAAATGGATTTATAAAAAAAACAAATAATTCTTTTATTATAATTGTTTTACATTTCATATTTCTAAAGTTTAAAATCAAATTTGATTATTCATTTAATTATTTACACGGATAATTTAACAACAAATTTGTACAATTTGTTATAAGGGGGTTTTTATTTTTAATTTTGGTTTTATCAATTAAAAACCAAAAACAGTCTAATTGAAATTTACAAGTAAGTTTGCGTATGGCGTGCGATATCAATAAAAAAATTATAATTATTTATTCGTACTATCTATTTTTTGTTTTCTAAATTACCTAATTTTAAAATTTTAAACTAAATCCTGGTCCCATATTTATTTGTCGTGATTCTTTTATGATTGCAGCCGCTTGTGCAGCTGCCCTTAATGCATTCGAACTATTCGTTTTCGGATGATTTAATATAAACCCATGGTTATTTTCACTTTCAAGTAGTAATTTAAATTGTGCACCGCCACTCGGCGGTTTCGGTGATGATGCCATCGCTTTTTTTGCACCCAATTCACTTTTGGCTGGCCACGTCGGAAACATTGACGGATCCACTGGTAATGGAAATTCCTTAAAGTACGGATGTTTTAATGCATTTTCAGCTGTTAAACGCTGTTTTGGATCGTACGTTAACAGACCCTGTATTAACGCTATACCTTGTTCGGTAGTTTGATTGAATTTTTTACGTAGATTCGATACGGGATATTCTGTAAATGTTATTTTTTGTACAGCAGGTAATTGATTATAGCCAGGCCATATATTTTCATTTGGTGTACCCAATTCCTAGAATGAGAAAACATTAACGTACTTGTATTTCGATGATCGCTATTTTGAAAATTTATTATTGTGGGATGTGAGACGTGTTAAACCACATACTAGACTAGAGTAATATATACAGACCTTAAATATACGATTCAATTGATCGATATCCGATTTTCCCGTAAATATAGCACCCATTGATAATAATTCGCCAAATATACAACCAACTGACCACATATCAATGGGCGTTGAATACTCTTTACAGCATAATAGAAGTTCGGGTGCCCGATAGTATAATGTGACCACAACGGATGTGTATTTTTTTAACGGTGATCCATATTCTCGTGCAAGACCAAAATCACCAACCTATTTCACAAACGGTGTTAACAAAAAACAAATTGATTTTAATATAAAATACAAATATTATTAAATAGTTTGGCTGAAGTACAGTTTCGCGGACCTTGAGCTAGGACATTGGGGATACCTGCAATCGAAAGCCTATGTTGCACAGACAAAATAACCGTTATAATTTCTGAAGATAGGGGGGGTCAAAGTTTGGTTATTTTATTAGAAAATCCTGATTTGTGACGCAACCCGACGGGCGATTTTCAAAAGTAGATATTCAAAATAAAGGTATTTTTATTATCTTTCATTTAAAACAACCCCGGAATAAATCGGAAGTATATAGGGGTCAGGGGGTGGGAAAATGTGGTTTTTACATTTTTGGAGGTGGAACCGATCTGTAAAGGGTTAAATGAATTTTCCCAGCGGCAAATTAAAGCTAAATGTAAGATTCAACCAACCCTGTTGTTCATTAACCCATATATGGCAAACACAGTGACTCGTTTCCGTCAGGTTGCGTCATAAATCAGGATTTTCTTAAAAAATAACCAACCGCCAAAAATTATAACGGTTATTTTGTCTGTGCAACATAGGCTTTCGATTGCAGGTATCCCCAATGTCCTAGCTCAAGGTCCGCTAAACTGTATATTCGCCACTAGTTTTTTCTTCTTTTAAACAAAACATACCTTTAAAATGCCTTTATGTGATAATAATAGATTTGATGTTTTTAAATCACGATGTAATATCCAATTATCGTGCAAATGTGCAACAGCCCGTAACAATTGTTGTAATAAGCATTTGACTTCGCCCGGCAAAAATGATTGCTTACGATGTTTCATTATTTCCATAAGACTTTTTAAGTCGTGTTCAACATAATCCATAACGATAAATATTCGATCAAAATCGCTGCCAACTACAATTTCACGTACAGTTACAATATTTGGATGTTGTCCTTTTAGCAACGTATTAATTTCACGTAACGATGTAATTGGAAACCCATCTTTTTCTTTTTCCATTTTTAAACGTTTTAGGGCGACAATTTCTTCGGTACGTTTATCACGTGCTCGATACACAACACCATACGTACCCTCATCGATCCGATTCAAACGTTGAAATTCTTCAACGGAACGACAACCTTGTATACCTGGATAATAATCGGGTAATACCACTTCTTCTTCTTCTTCTTCTTCGTCTTCCACATCCATTGGATGTTCCGGTGTTTTAACAATATCTATCATTGTATTCATTGTATAATAATTTGATGATTTATTTTTATCATTTGGTTGATCGGGATTTTTATCTTTTTCAAAATCGGATGTTGGTGTATTGGAACGACGACGACGATTGCGATTTTTATGTACGCGACGCGGTGAACGTGAATGGAGTGAACGCGAACGTGACCGTGATTGTGATGATCCAGATTGAGAAATGGATTTTGATCTAGAGGCCGTATGATTATGATGATGGTGAGATGAACCGGTATGACTTCTGGTATGACTACGTCGCTTTTTTCTCTCAGATTTCGATAAATTACCCGGTACCGATAACGGGCTATCTGGTAATTCACCATCGGATTGTTCTAATTGGTCTTCAGACTCGTCGGTGTCACTGTTTGTATCTGAATTCGATGCCGTATCATCGTTTTCGTCCTCATCATTTGCACTATTTTTTTGATGATGATCTTCATGTTCATGGTCGCCTTCGTCGTCGTCGTCGTCTTCTTCTTCTTCTTCTGTATTATCCGAAACTGTAATTGTTTCTTTTGCATGTCGCTTCTTTTTTTTATGTTTTATACGTTTTCCATCACCATAATCTTCATCGTCATCGTCGTCATCATTTTCATCGGTATCATCGTACGTTGTGAGGAGGGCTTTATGTTTTTTTTTCTTTTTTTCCTGTAATGAATGATGATGATGCTTCCTTTCGTCACGTAATCGACGTTGTTCACGACGAGCCTCCAATTCTTCGCGTGCTTTTTCCGTTCGCCGAGCTCTTTCACGTTCGGCATCCAGCAATCGTGTACGCCTTGCTATTTGTTCTGGATCTTCAACTATACGTGATAGTTCTTCTTTGTATGTTGTAATATATTTACTATTAGCTGTTGTTGAATGAGTTTGATACGTTTCTGGACTATCAACCAATTCTATTACATTTTTTTTATCTCGTTTTTGTTCATTATTACGATATTGAGGCTGTTGTACTTGTTGTTGTTGTTCCTGCTGCTGTTGCTGGTGATGATGTTGTCGATGATAAAATTCACTGGTTCGATCTTTTTCCCGCCGGTTATTTTCATATTGTTCATATCGTATGGATTCAGATCTATATTCAATATGTTCATCAACGATCATCGTATGACGTTCATTATTTGAATCAATTGTATTATCAACACCACCACCTCCATTTCCACTTGACTTATGCCCTCCATCAACATTTTTATTGCGTTTACTTAATAAACGATTGCGTAAATCTTGCATAGCACGTTCCGCCTCTGATTTCGTATCAATATTATCAGTTTTACGACGATCATATTCTTTATGGCGTGATTTATCACTTCGATCGTGTTCACGTGTTTGTTGTTGAGATGATTTTTGACGATGACGATGATTATTTGATTCAGTTTGTAGTTGTATTTGTTGTTGTTGTTCTCTATTAATAATATTCGTTGCACTTCTATAAAAATCATTTCGATCTCTTCCATGTTGCACATCATATCGATCATTTGTTCGGTGATTATTACTACTACTACTACTACTATTATTATTATTATTATTACTACTACTGATTGTTACCATTCCACTATTTGATGATGATAAATGACCCGATGAACGGCCAGTGTGTGAATGTCTTACAGTCCGATGATCATAGCTACTTGATCGTTCATCAATACGTTCACGATGATCACGATCTTTATGTCGATGGTCTCTGGAATGTTTTTTATCTCGTGTGGAACGTTTCTCTTTGTATCGTTCACTTCGATTCTGTTTAATTGCCTGTGGTGGTTTTATATCCAACGAATCATTTGTATCTTCGTCAAAACTGTGAAAGGAACACGAATATAAATTTAAATCTTAAGGAATTTTACTTTTTTGGTTTTATATAACAAATATTAAGTCCGGTGGTTATGTACGTAATGCAATTTAGTAGATTTTACATTAGTCGAAATATTATAATATATAACTATTTTACTAGAACACAAAGTTGTTTTGAGCAAAAAAAATGATAATGAACAGAATTTCTTACGACATGGTGGAATATAAAGAAAATTATGATGTGCATTTGTTAAATACTATATATGCTGTTGCAAATTGAAAATGATTTAACTATTTGTTAATCGATAATTTTAAACTAAACACAAATGTGTTTATTTTTATAACTTGTCCATTTCGATCCAGGAAGGGTAATTGTGAAGATGGATAAATGGTGAAAAAAAAACAAAAATCGGAATTCATTATTCGATTTTTTATACGAAATGACATTTTCCATAATGTATATGCATAATATGAAAAGAAAAATGTTAATTTATAAAATCAATACTACACAAGGCTGGTTCACACATGAGGAACAAAACCGGGGTCTAGTGAAAATTAAAAAAAAAACCTTGAGATCATTCACAAATCAGGGGATTTTGTGCGATTGTTTTTTTGTATGTGGTTGTTTTGTTACCGGTGATTTATCAACAAACACAATTTTATTTATATAAAAATATTAATAATTTGAATGTGTTAGTGAGGTGACGTGTAAACAGTTAAAGGTATTTAACTTTTTGTAGAGTACGGGGTAAGTTTGTTGTTGTATTTTACATGTAAAAATAAAAACTCGCACCGTCACCCCTCATGTGTGAACCAACCTTCCGTTACACACTACATAATAATTGGCTTAATATTTGAAATATGTTATTATTTTGATTTGTTTTTGTTTTAATAATTTTTTGTGGGCAATTGCAATAATAGGCAATATTTAATATTTTTTCGTTATCGTTTATAAAAAAAAAACAAATTGATAATAATGAAATTGCAACTAGAAAATTAGTTAGGAATTAATCAAATTATAGATCAATAATTGCGTAGATTTTAATTTTGAATATCAATTAAAACAAACGTATCCTAAACATAATATATCTGCATCATTTATTGTGTGGTGGTATATCCGTTAAAAATCTCCGTTAAAGAGAAAATCATGAATTCTATTCGGGTGCTATAATACAATAAATATACCGAAATAATTTGGATTCAAAGTGTTTCTTTATTTGTTATACGAGTAATTCCCCGTGCAAACAAAAAAATCAAAGCCACGAAATTGATGTAAACACTAAAAAAAAATACAGTATATAATACATTGGATGTCCTGCATAATATCTGTAAAATATCCATTATCTTTTTTTTTTTAATTAAAAATAATTAAATATTATTTGATGATAATGTAACTTTACATAATTAACATACTTACGTGCACCAGAAGGGCACTAATATATACGTTACTGTGTAAAGCCTGTGCGTAATCATCAATCTCACCGATGATCACCATCATCTTCTTCATCATCACCATCACAATAATCATAGTTATCAAATTGTTGCTTTTCCATTATTATCAATATGTGATGTCAATACTCAAAAAAAAACAATAGGAACTCTAAAATATGAATGTTTTTAATTAAATATTTTGTAAATCATAAAAAAAATATTGCCTGTACCATTTACAATGTATGTTATTACAAACCCGTCGTCGTTGTCATTAAACAAATCATAATGCATAAAAAAAATCTTCGTAATCGTTTGAATCATAAAAATAATAAAATTAATATTTTTAAGAGATGCTTTTTAAAAAAAATAATAGATCAAACGTAGAAATTAAATATAAATATATAAATTTAATAAAAATTTACACACCCACACACACACACCTAAACCTAAATGATGGGATTCCATTCATTTAGCAAACGGTGGCGGCGGCGTGTTCCTGTGTTCTTTATATTATATTATTATTATTTTTATGCTTTCTATTATATAAATATTTTTTTTTGGTTTATATAGAGATGCATTGTTGATAAAAAAACATCTAAGCCTCACACCAAAAATACTAAGAATTTCTTAAATTTCCTTGGGTAAGACATTGATGTTTGTGCATATTTTATTTATCGATTATTTCTTTGAATGAACGCTTTTTATTATTGTCATAGTTTATATATTGCCTATGCAATGTTAAAAATGAAATTAATAAAATATATATAAATTGCTGTGAACAATTTCAAAATCAAATAAAAATACAATACCTTTCTGAATCCCCACGATCTTGTTGGCGTTGGCCATGGCCACCACCACCATATGGACTGGCCAATTGACCATCTTCACTTTGCTCATCATCACCACCACCGCTATGATGTGCCATTTGTTGATGATATGATGACATGATTAATTTCTTCTTGAAATCGTTTCTTTGACGTGCTTATACTTTTTTTGTTGTAAAAACTGTCTTTGTTTTTTTTAACCAATCATCGATATGGTATTTCGTGATCAAATATAGAGTTGCACTATTGTAGATAATTAATTGCGCTAATTCTTGTTTTTTTAACTAAAATGTGATATATTAAATACTTTTCTTTAATTTCCACAAAATCACGCGTGCTTTATTCAATCGTGAAAAGAAATATTAAAAAAAATACAATATTGGAATTTGGAAGAACGTTTAAAATAAAAAAAAAAAAATTATATTTCAACAAGATATAAAAAAAAATAAAATGCCATCTTAGATCTTATTAGTTGTTGTTTTATTACCATTTTTCTACGTATATAAAATTTAACATGTGTCATCCAATGTGTTTCTGCACTATTCCGGCAGTTAACGCTGACAGCATATATTTTTATTTATTTTTAAGCTACCCTCTAAGCACAGTGATACACATTTGAATCAAAAATGAAATCTGTTACATTTTTTAAATAAAAAAATTAATTTTCAAAAATTTTTTTAGCAAGAAATTAATTTACTAATACTATGTCTACACGGTGTAATAATCATCCTATGATTATTATATTGTGTAATTATTATACATACGGTGTAGACGCAAAAATCAATCATTATTATTCAATGTAATAATTATACTTCAGAGGTATAATAATCACAGGAATGAAGTAAGCAAATAAATAAAATTGTTAAATTTTGTTCTTTGCATTTAACTTCATTATTTCATCAATCATTTTTTTTAAGATAATGTTATTAACATTTTGAAAATCAGGTTTTTTTTTTAATTTTTATCATTTTAATTATTTTATTGTTCTTATTTGGTAAAATTTATAAAACAAACAAACAAAATTTTATTCATTTTTAATATTATTTTTTGCAATATATCAAATCTACCAACAAAAACAACTGTCAAAACGTTTCATCGTGTAGAAGCACACACAATAATAATTACTCACTATAATAATTACAGGGTATAATTATTACATCGTCTAGACATAGTATTAAATCTATTATAGAAATAGAATTAAAAGAGACTAGAATGATCGTGAGAGGAAAAATGATAAGCCTCCATAAAAATGTATAGATGTATTGATTTGATAAATATCTCTCAAATTTTCCTAAAATGGCGTTCGAAAATGCCAAATAAATCGCATAATTTTTTTTTAATAAAAAAAAAAATTACAAAAACGAAAAAAAACGTAAACAAACAAAGTTATTGTGAAAAAGAAATTAAAATTAAATTTCAATATTATACTGTTCGTTAAAATTGAAATTATAAATCACATTAAAATTAATTAAATTATATTAAAATATATAGAAAATGTGCATAAAATTGTATTTAAAATAGTAATATTTAATTATAAATATTTTTTTCACAACATGGTAAATAGGGACACCTAGTGAGTTTTGGTTGAACTCCGGTACCACTACCCCCAGCGCCTCTAGTTTTTTTTTGGTTGAACTCCAGTTCCTCCCGAGCGCCTCTAGTGTTTTTTTCTTACATTTTGTATATGTACACGAATGCATAAGTAGTAATGCTGGCCTAAATTGTATATGCATTTTCTATGGAGAATTCAAGCCACTGCTGTTCTAGTCTCTTTTAATTCTATTATTATAGAAACAGAAAAATTTTTCTTGAGCGTTACTTGACTGTTTTTTTAAGGTCCCGAGCAGAATTAAAATACGTAGACGTACGCCTGCGTACGCCGAAGTTAAACACTGCAAATTAAATAAGAATGAACACAATAAAAACGTAGACGCACGCCTGCGTACACGTACGCCGAAGTTGACCAAATTTTATCTTCTACGTACGGGCGGCGCATTTTGACAAATATTTTATCTACTGTTCATTGAATTTCAAAATAAATAAAAATAAACAAGAAAAAAAATGAAATAAAATTAATCGTTGAAATAAAAAAAATCGAAATAAAAAAAATAGTTTAAAAATCAATTTATATTTATCTGTTTACGCGAGGTTCTCATTGTACATAAAAATATACATAAAAATAGAAATTTTTTGGTGTTCTCATTATCCATAGAATACATAAGAAATTAAGTCAAAATTGACGGTCATTGAGAGTTGAAATTTTAGCCAAAATTATATTAGTAAAAAATATATTAATATATTTTTATATAATTTTTATTCCGTGTCGTGTGTAATTATAAAATATTTGTTTTTATTGGAAATATTTCTGTAAATAATCTCTAATTAAATCTAATATCGAATTATAAATAATTATAAATTACAAAATTGAATAAGTATAAGTAATGATGTATAGCAAATATATTTACTCAAAAACAAAAATAAAGAGAAAATATTTCTGATATCTTTCTCTTCCATGCAAAAAGTTAAAAGTTAACAAACTTTTCTTATTTTTATTTTTATGTAAATCAATGAGAACCGCACCATATAAATAACATTGATTTAACTTTTCTTATTTTTCCTATTTTTATGTATATGTACAATGAGAACCCTGGGTTATATTTATATTTATTTAGTTTGTATTGTCAAAAAACGCAAACCAGACAATCTATTGTGTTCACTATTTTAAATTCTGCGTACGCGTACGCAGGCGTACGTCTACGTATTTTAATTCTGCTCGGGACCTAATAGAAATAAAAGAGAGTAGAACAGCACTCTCTGGAATTCTTCATATAAAAATAGAGTAGATGTATAAATATGTAGATAGACGATGAAATAAATAAGTCAAGCGCATTATCTCCTCCACACATTCATAGAACTCTAAACATTAAGAACCGCGAAGGACGGTCAACAAATTTGGAGTAAAAAAAAAAGAAAAAGTTGTTGTTGCTTTTTACTCATATTTCATAATTATTGATCAATTTCGCTGCTTTTACAAAAACAAAATAAAGAACTATTTGTCATTTCTTTTCAAAACATTAAAAAAAAAAAGTAATAATAAATAATAATAATATATGAAAATTTTTTATATTGAAATATTTTTGATTGTTTATGTTTCTATTGTTTATTTATAACGTGAATTGTGAATAAATAATAATAATAATAATAATAATAATAATAATAATAATAATAATAATAATAATAATAATAATAATAATAATAATAATATAAAAATATTATATATTTTATCAACATAACTGTGGTGGTTTTGTGTGATTTGAAATTTTCATAATTAGTAAACCGTGTTTTTTGATAAAAATTATTGGTATACATTTGTATTGTGAATTTGTGATAATTTCAATTTTGGATATTATATAAAAGAAAAAAAAAATAATTGAATTTCAAATTGAAAAATATTAAAAATATGGGAAAGCATTGCCAAGTAATAGGTTGCGACACATCAGCCCAGAAAATAAAAGCAACCGGAATTAAGGTTTCATCAATGCTAATTGCTAACCGCAAGGCTTAACTGTAAGTATAATATTATGTATTGAATGTTTTAATAATATAATGCCTGTATTATATTAATAATATTTTTATTTTATTCGATTGTAGATTATCATTCACAAATTAAAACATTTATTGTTTTATATACATCGACTCGATGGCAAAGTTGTTATAAAGTACGTATGACCACTGATGAGGATCCGAAACGTACTTGTTTCGTTTCCACCTACGAACCATCAAATCATTTTCCCAATCCCAATCAAAATCCAAATAATCATAGAATTTTTTTAACTCACTAACATAACCGATCTCATTTTTTGATTATATAATGTTTATGGTTTTTTACATTTGCATTTCATTCTTTGGTCTTCATTCATGTGTACTTATTCCAGGTATATTCCTTTTATATAGTCCAGCAAACACTACAATACCAGCAATGCGAACTAAATATTGATTTTTTAATATTCGAAATGTTATTATTTGTACTTATAATTTTTTTGTCAATATGTAAAGTTGGTAAAGTATAGTTTTTTGTATTATTTTTTTACATATATAATTTCTAATCAATATATTATTATCCCGTTTTTAGTACTAGTAATTACCCAGGTAAACCTACATTGAGGATTGGAAAATGCTTGCGGTGATAAATTGTACCGTTGTTCAACTGCCATTGTATTTTTTAATTTTTATTAAAAATAAATAAAATGTTATCAATATTTGTAATTTTGTATATTTTTTTTTTGTATTAATATTATATAAGGAATTGTATTAAAAAACGATATTATTAAAAAAATGAAAATTTTGCAATAATATTAGAAATTGTGTTCATTTTATTTTTACATATTCAAAAAATTGATTTTTTACGGTTTTTTTGTTGGTTTTTGGTGTTAAAAAATGTCTCTACACATTTAATACATTCTAAATATTTAGTATATTTAAATGTGTGATAGAAGGGTACAAGTAATCAAAAAAATGAATTCACTAGAAATATAATGCAATCAGCAATTAATCAATTTCATTGAATTAATGATGGTTTATCTATAATATTATTTAATATATTTTAATCATTTTTATTTATGTGTTTTTTATTTTCTTCCTTTAAATATTTAATATAAAAATTGGACATCAAAACTAATTATATTAAACAAGTTATAATTACAAAATAATAAAATTATATGATTATTTAAAATAATAGCATAAAATTGTTATTGTTTTTAAATTAATGGATAACACACTGATATAGATTAAGAAAATATATATCAATATTAAAGAATAATTTTTGTACATTTAATTAATTTTTTAATAAAATCCTGCAATAAAATAAAACGTTTTAATTTAACGTTTTAATAACATAAAATGTTTACATGTTATATCACAATTAATTTATTTTCAAATTCAAAAATGTTCGCTAAAAAATATTTCGCCCAAATATTCGCTGAAATATAAATAAACATAAAAAATGAAAAGGAAAATTTAATTAAAAAAAAAAAAAACAAATTTATATCTATACACAAAATTTACTAACACATGCTTAACTATTGCTTATCGATAATGCGCTTACTGAATTATATGGAAAACTCTCTTTGAAGTTGTTCTATATCTTTATAGTTCTACTATACGACTTGGTGGTGCCGTTGATAAAGCATCCAACCCAATTGCGGGTGGTCACGAGTTCAAATCCTAGCCGGAAAATTTTTTCTGTGCTTTTTATGATTTGAATTCATGAACTAAGTCACCATTTATTCATTGGGATCAAATTAATGAATATCTTTGGTATATTGTGTCGGACGCAGCCAAAGATTTACAAAGTCTACTACACACACATACTCGCAATTATATATGAAAGTATATAACAAATACTCATCATCATTATTAAAATTACATTAATAATTATAATATTAATGATTTCTAATTCCGGTAAAAGCCAAAGGCCCTAGCAGCCATAGTGCTTATTAAAAAAACTAATGTTGGCATTTTACATACATCATTAGTTGTTAAATAATAATAATAATAATAATATAGTTCTACTAAAAATAGAAATAAAAGTGTCGAGTGCATAAACAAAAATTGTATGCTGATTTATGATTTATGATGATAAAGTAGATATCGGGTGGTAAAACAGATCGAACGAAAAATGCGGTAAAATAAATTTAACGATGATATCGTTTGAAAAAGTATTAAGGCTTGTGGCTTGTTATAAACTCTACGATTTAAGCTATTCACCTCAAAACGCGTTCATTTACTCTTTTCGATTGATACTTTTCATACAAAAATGGCCGATATTTCTTCTACAATTTACACAGAAAATTTTACCGATTGAATTGCATAAATTATATTTTTTTCGATGTATGTGTAATATATATAACCAAACAAACCATACAAAATTTACACATACACATGTAATATATGTATATACACAAAAAATATATTTTTATTGAATAAGTCTTAATTATCACACTTAATGTTTTTCTTTTCGTTGTTTTTCTATTTTTTGCATTTGTATAAGTTTTTGAATGGCGTACATGTGATTGTATTTGTGACCCTCAATTTCACTAATTTTGTAAATAACATTAAAATACAACAACAAAAAAAAATAAAGTGAGTCTTAAAAAAAAAATTGAGAGAAAAAAATAGAAAAACAACGAAAAATATTAAAAAATTATATATTTCTGTTGTATTTCTATAGAGCATTTTACTTATCTGTCAAAATTAAAAATAAAAATAAAAATTTCAATCCGTGGGCCAAACAAATAAATAAATGCTTTATTTTTATATGTAAATAGTTTTGATTGTTTCAAATATTTTACAAAACAATTAATTAATTATTTTCAGAATTCTTTTGATAATGTTCACATATTTTAATTGATAAAAAAATATATTTTTATACTTTAAATATTAATTATCTTATATTAAACGTATAAAAATAATAATAGTGATAAAATGCCGGTTAAGTTTTGTGTTGTTAATTGTTCAATGGAAGAAGATAGGGATGGTGGCAAATGAATGCAAGCTTGAAATGGTTTAAAATTCAGCGATTCGGAATGCAGAACCTGTGTATTATTAAGACATATACTATAATTATTAAATGAGCATTTCAATTTCATGATTAGTAATCATTTAAGGCATTTAAGGCATTTAATTCATTGATTACCCTATCATGTATTTCTAAAAATTACTTTTCCCAAAACAATATACATTGGATGTATATCTACCACACAAATATTTTACCCATCCACCATCATAGAATCGGTATATGCTTCCAATGATTTAAATGCCTTAAATTCACTTGATGTGTAATGTGATTTGTTATTTATCAAATAATTGTAAATTTCTACACTAGAAACATTTGCGAAAGTTACTGTTCATCAAATACGGATCTTCTTGAAATATATGAATTTTATTTATATATTGTTTTTCAACGTCTTCCAGTTGTTCCGCATATCTTGAAAATGTAATTTTCTTGGCTGTCCCAGTATTTAAAGTCATAATTTTCAAGAAAAACAACCATATCAGAGATATTAGGAAACCATTTATGTTTTTTGTAACCATTTATATGTAATTATATAATATACTTACATATTTACCTGGTATGTATCTAAATCCCTTTTTAAATAATGATAATCACAATTACTTTACTATTGTTTATTAATAATTAAACATTAAAAAACACAATTTAACAAAAAAATTTTAATTTTTGTAAAGAAATATGTATTTAAATAACAAAAAAAAATCCAATGTTTGGCCCACGGATTGAAAAATAGGTTATGTTTTCTGTCATTATTTTTTTTGGAAAATGGTCTATAGAAAAACAATTGTTTTTCTAAAAGAAGAGAGAGCTCTTTTATACTGTAGGTGAATGAATATTTATTAACAAAGCAACAACAATTTAGAAAAACAACATACAACGAAAAGAAAAACATTAAGTGTGAATGAAGGCTAAAACAGCGTTCAGTTACTATCAATTTTTTAAGAAATTTATAAAAAACCGTAAAATGCGTAAAATGTGTAAATGAACAAGCCAGTATATTTTTATTTTTATGTACAATGAGAACCGCGCGTTATAATTTTCGGTCCCTATATGAGCGTTTGTATGTATTAAAAACTTCATGGCTTTCTCTATTGTTGGTTTTGACGAAACGTAAGCTAATTTACAAAATTGGTAAAAGTAATTGTCACAAATGCAATCACATGTACGGCATTTAAAAACTTATGGTACGTTTCGTGCACGTTGTAAATGGATCGTTGTAAATTTTTACTTGTATTTTGTTGTTGTTTTGCTTTCACAGATAGTGTAAAAAAATATAACGGGTATGGTTGCATAGGTGGTTATACCGGGTGTCCCAGATCCCGACCACAATACGCCGGTTTTAAGTACTGTGGCTCAATTGGAATTGAAAACATTCTCAAAAATATTGTTCGATTCGACTTCGTTACAGCGTTCTACAAAAAAAAAAACAATGTTTCGAGATTCATATTATCAATATAAGATTTTCCATACAAAGCAACTAGATACAAAGAACTACTTCTACTACTAAATTTATAATTACCTTTAAATCCCTCAATAAGTACATATAATAAATTTATTTTAGGTGGTTTCCCATATTTAATTTTTTCAAACAATTAGAATTTTGCCTTATCTTTTTATTTTTATTCATTTTTATTTATCTTTTTATAAATTAAAAATAATATATTTATTTAAAATTATAAGTATACTATATATAAACATGATAATTTTGAGGGATTTTTTTAGTTCCGCGTCATATTACTCAGAAAAATTTATTTTAAATAAATTGTTTTTTCCACAGATATTTTAGAAAAATTATTTCTGATAAACATTTTCATATATATGAATCAATATAAATATTGGATTTATTGATATCGAAATAATAATATTAGTATATATTTAAAATAAAAAAAAACAATTGATTTGATTAAATAAGATAAAAGTAATCAATTCTAAAACTGTATATATTATGTATAAAAAGAAATTATTAAATTAATCGAAGAATGATTAATTATTATTACGTATTTTTAATTTTAATGGTTTTGGACTTAATAATAATGGTGTTGTTGTTGTGATTATTGGTGATTGATTCTCTTTTCCGGCATAATAGATTTTTGGTGTAGTTGTAATACGTACGGGTGTCTTTGGGGTCTTTGGTGTTTTCGGTGTCTTTGGCGTTCCAATTAATTTACCATTTATTATTTTATGTGGTGTTAATTCATTATCATTTTCATTTTCACTTATATTTTCCATACTATTATTATTATTATTATTATTATTATTATTATTGATGCCAATTTGTAATTGTTTTATTTTCTGTAAAATATTTAAAAAAAATACTATTAATGAATCAAAAAAATAAAATTTATGTGGATGGTTTCGAATTAATCATATTAAGTATTAAGAAAAAAAATAAATAGAACGATATTTAAGTTAAATCGTTAAATCATATCTTTTTTTGCATAGGTTGATATAGGAAACTTTTCATGAATCTTTGGCAGGCCATAACTCAAAAACTATTTGATGAATCTATTCGAAACCGATTATCATGAATCTTGAATATTTGGCAGGGCATAACTCAAAAACTATAACATGAATCTATTTGAAATTCGGATATTTTAAATCTACTCCCCATGACGACTATATCCCCAAATTTTCATCGTGATCGGTTAATGGTAAAAATAGAATGTTTTTGCACAGGCTTAACCATCATTTTGTTAAGTAAAATTAATATAATTAAAAAGTTTTTGTTTAAATAAGTACTCTGTTTTGCATCTCAATATCGAACATATACGGATAAAATAGCAGGTGTCCGATATTACAGTGGGTAGGGTAGTATAGGAATATTTTCATGAATCTTTCATAAATCTTTGCCAGGCCAGAACTCAAACTATTTGACGAATCTATTTGAAGCTTGGATATATTTAAACTACTATACTATATCATATCAGTATATCTATAACTTTATATATTTAAGTTTCAAATTAAAATATATTTGCTTACATTTTTTACATTTGATTTTTTAAATAGCGATCCATTTATATTTTTATTCAAATGGGCTACTTCCGTAGTATTATTGCTGCGATCATTAGTTGCTACTTTCATTGATTTATTAAATTGTTCTATTTTTTGAATTTTTTCTTCTAATATTCGAATCTAGGAGATGAAAAAAAATCAAATTAACACTTAGATTTGATTTTTATTATTTTATATTTTATTATTTTTAGGCAAACCTTTTCTTTTAATTCAACATTTTCGGAAGCATGGCCATTTTCTAATTCAACCATTTCTTGTAAAAATTCTATTTGTTTTGATTTTTCCGTTAATTTTTCTTTTAATAATAAATTTTCATGTAAAATTTTATTTTCTTCATTATTAGATTTTAATTTTAATTGATTACCACTTAATACACCCAATAATAATTGTTCCTCATTTTCTACTGGTGTTCCTACTACTACTTCTACTGATTTTGTAGGTTGTAATGGTAATGATGGTGGTGGTGGAGGTGGTGGTGATAATGATCTAGAATCATTTTCCAATTGATTTATTATATTTTCAATTAATAAATTCGATTCAATTTGATTACATTCACCATCATCATCATTATTATTAATTGTACTATCTGAAAAGATTTCCATTGTTCTTTTACTATTTTCTAATATATTAATATTTTCTTTATTACTATCATTACATTTATTATTATTATTATTATCGTCATTGGATAAATGCTCATTATTATTCACAATTAAATGGTGTGGTTCAATCAGCGGTATTAAAGATAATTCTGTGGTTGATGATGTTGTTGTTGTTGTTGGATAATATGATGATGGCGAATGACGACCATCATTTATTGGTATGCTATTGTAATTGTAATGTACTTCGTATTTCTCTAATTCTTCACATTTACATGTTAACGTTAGTAATTCTAATTTAACATTTTTATTTTCATTTTGTAATTCGATAATATGTTTATCTTTTTGATCGAGTTCAAGGCGCGCCAATTCAATGCCAGTGGCAAATTCATCCAATAATGATTTCATATCTTTTATGTAGGTTTCACGTGCTTCATATTTTAATTTCATATCATTGTATAAATCAAAGTATTTACCAATATTTTCTTCAAGTTTTGTATTCAATAAGATTCCAATTTTATTTACGGTTTCCAGTGTTTCCTCTTCGGATGACATTAACTTTTCAAATACAGATTCTTTTACTTGGACCTCACGTTCCAATGCTTTCGATGATGTACGTAAGGCCATCAATGCCAATCGATATTGTTCAATGTCATCTTGGGCATACTTCAATTCATCCATTAATTTATGCAGTTGATTTTCTAAATCGAATTTGGATTTTGTAATAATATCGATTTCATTTTTTAACAATTCAACATCACTGTCGGATTTCTTGAGGCGATCCATTAATATGTTAACCGTTGACCGAGTATTATTCAATGTCAATTGGTAATTATATTTTTCCGTCATAATACGTGTGTATTCATTACGGGCTTCGCGTAATTCATTTTCAAAATCTTCTCGTGTTCGCAAATACATAAGATGCTCTTGTTTTAATTTCATTTCAATATCTTGATATTTATCGTCCCGTTCACGAAGTAATTCATTGGCCGAGTTCAATAGGGTACGTAAATCTTGTTTTTCGAATTCCGTTTGCATTATTTCATTTTCGGCAATTTTCTGACATTTATCCAATTCAATTTTCCACAATTGTTTTTCACAATCAATTGTTTGCTGTATGGTTTGTTCTAATCCCTTGTACTTTTCCTCCCATTGTTTATCGGCTAAACGAATTTTTTCATCGGTTAACTCATGGATTCGTTTTATCTCTTCGCGTTTTTCACTTTCACATTTGGTCATTGTATCAATGTGATCTTTTAATTGTTTCGATTTGTCCATTATACATACTGATTCAATTTCTTTAATTTTCATTTCATTTAATTCACGTTCATTTTGCCGTTCTTGTTCATAATTTTGTTTTAGTATTTCCAATTCATGGGTTGTCCGGCATTTATTACAACTGGTTAAATTTCGTTCACCGTCCAGCGTAATTTGAATGGCATTCATTTGATTCTCCTTAAGGGACAGTTCATTAATGTATTGTGATCGTTCATTTTTTAACATTTCCAATTCTTGATAAACGCCACGGGATTCATTTATGTATAAAATCAAATCGTCTTCGGCACGTTTTTTCATTGTATCTAATGTTTTATACAATTGCATATTTTCATTAATTAAATGCGTTAAATCGAGATCACGTTTAATTAATTTTTCATTTTCGTTCTTTAGCGTGATCTTCAATGTTTCCAAATCGTTATCAGATACATCCAATTCGATTTTTAAATTTTGTATGTTTTCGTTCAATTGTGCCGTTTTGTGAAAAAGTTTTGATTCCAAATCGGCAATCATTTTCATTAGTAAATCCATTTCATTTTCATGATTTTTTAATATTAATTTAATCTCCCCCTCTAATTCATCAATTTTCTCAATAGATTTTTCCGATATATTTGTTAGCAATTCATTGGCTTGATCGTGTTCTTTACATTCTCGTTTTAATTCGCATATTTGACTCGTTTGGATTTTAATAATTTGTAGACTTTCATTATTTAAATGATGTAATTTATGTAATTTTTGTTTGAATTCTTCAATTTGTTGTTCTTGTTCTTCTAACACTTCCGTTTTATTTTTTATTTCAACGTATGCCGCATCAATTGTTTCCTGATGTTGTTTTTTTATTAATTGTTGTTGTTGTTCATTATTATTGTTGGACGGTACACCAAACAATTCTTTGGCCGATAATTTCTTATCTTTTGGTGTCGATGATATGGATGATCCATCATTCGTATTATGTTTATTGAAACGTAAACGTTTTGGAAGGGATGGCTGTATTATTTTATTTTTTTTATAAATTATAAGAAATGATTAATTAATAATTACATTATTTATTCTTATATATATAATAGTCCAAAAAGTATTAATTAGCTAGAGTACAAAGGTACAATGGGATATTAAATATTTTAACAAGTGAAATGAATCCTAATTCCATAATCAAATAAAAAGTGGCTTCTTTATAATATTGCATGTAAAAAATTTAAATAAATATATACTTACAGTTCTAAATAATCTATCTAATGTACTGGTTTTCGTTTTAACCATTATCGGTGTCGGTTGTTCAATGGTACAACTTTTCGTGGTTGAATCAGAATTTGTACAATAATCTGGATTTGATATTGAACTTTCAATTTTTATCGGCGTTGATTTTTTCAAATCTTTTTCTTTACAATGATCTTTGAAGAAATTTTTAATAGCATCTTTACGTTCATTCATTCTATCACGATATGGTGAATCGGTAACTATAATATAAAAAAAAATAAAAATAAAATGTAAACATAGTAATATAATATAACATAATATTATTGTTGTGTTTAAACCTATTAATAATTACAACAAAGTCATTTATTCCGTGTATATGTTTAGTGGTATAATAAAAGAGCAGCAGATGGGATTAATTTTTCCTTAAGTGTGTATTTATAAGTGGTATTCTAAAATATAAAATATAAGGGCATGTGCGATATATACTATATTAAGGAAATGACCAACGTAAATAATAAATATAATACTATATATATATATATTTTAATTAATATTCTATTTTCTTTTTATTATTTATATATAATAAATCTATAGTTTATTTATAGTGTATAGTAATCCTTTCTTGGCTGTATTTTCCCTCTATTATGTCTAATTTTTTTGTCAATAAAAATATACCTTATTTTATATAGATATAAAATTTTTGTGTGGTTTGTTTTCGTATATACTCGCTAACTTATCATTAATCATTATACGGAAAAAGTGTGACCGCAAAATAAAATATGTTCCATAAATATGTATCTATACATTCACAAATAATATTGTATGACTGCACACCATATAATAATAATAATAATGAGCTCCCACTGATGTTTTAGGTATTGCAAAAATAATATATATCTTAATTTTATGTGCTTTGTTAATTTTAATAAAAGGTGTTTTAAGTTTTGAAATTCGTACACACTTTTTATTAGAGAAAATTTAAAAAAAAGAAATATAATCGTATAATACAATATATAAAATACGCTGCCAAGCTATAATCTGTAACAAAATGCACGTACTGGTGGAGAGGGTGGTAAAGCGGACTGAAATTAACACCAATCAGGACTTCAAAAAATTTTAATATAAAATGATGTGCCATAATAATATATTCAATTTCTCCTGGATGGGATGAGATTAGAAAAAAATATCCAGGAATGAAATTTTTGTGCATTTGGTACCAAACCAGTACATGCAAAATTCCATGTCAATTGGTTAGAAACAGAACGAAATATCTCTTATTATATCGTGGATTTGTTTGGGAGCTGCTGGATGCCATGCGGCCTCTTGGTCTTTACATATCGCACGTTTGAATTTATATGCAATCAAACGGTTTTCTTAATCATTTGTTATTTTTCGCGTTGTAATATTATAATTTTATTATACAATTCACGTTGTAATATTATTTTATTAATTATAGATTATATTACATATTGTTCAATGTTCAATACCCGGTTTTGCATAGGCAGTTGTAGCAATATTAGGTAATTTGTAGACCTAATAGAAAATTTTGGGAAAAGATTAAAAGTACTGCTACATATTTGATGCGCAAAAATTTTGACAAAAACTGCGAAAAAATTCTCGATAAAAAATTGAAAATTCTCGATAAATAGAAAAAGAAAAATTTATGAAGGCAGGATTACTTGGATGGAAATTTGGTGTATAGGGAAAAGAGGACGATATTGTGGGCGAGGGGGGATTGCATAGGATTGAATACGAGAGGATGGGACCGGAGGAAAATTGTAAGTGTACGCTATGTAATAGGAATGAGTTGGAGAGCGTGCGTGTCACTTTATAGGGTTTGCCCGATGCTGAGGGTGAGAAAGAAATGGTGTCGGAGTTAAAGAATTAAGAGGTTAAGGAGTTATTATTAGGGAAAGTTTTGAGGAGTGGAAAGAGGTGCATGAGGGAAAAATGGTAGGGAGATTTATAATGGAAATGGAACGGTATAGAAGGGAATGTGTAATGGAAATAGATATAAGAGTTACTAGATTAATACTCTCTTTAAATTGATAGTATGAACATCTGAAAATTTATTTCACTCATTTTCTTAAAATAAATCAGCTGGTGGTGATCGGACCGATTTGTTTATATATAATTCTTGGAAATATGATTAATTGTTTACATTTTATAAATTTTGGTTTGTGAAAAAGTGTGTTTTTTTTTGTTTTTTTTTTAATATATTAAAATAATTATTATTTCCATTTATTAAAATAAATCTTATAAATAATAATATATATAAAAAATAAATTAATATATATATATATAATATACACCATTTTTGTTATATATTTTTTTGATTTATATTTATTTTTTATATATAATATTATTGAAAAATAAAATTAAAATGTTTAGAATTTCACTTTCAAAGTTCATTACGTAATTTATCAAATTAATCATATTTATTTTATTATATATTTTATAATTTTGAAAAATACAAAATACATAATTTAAATTTAAAAAATTCAAAACTTGGCGCTTCAAAAGCTTATTATTATATATTATAATAAATATTGAAATAAACTTTGGTAAAGTAAATTATTACACTCACTATACTCGTATTTATTTATTCCATTGTTTCAGATCAAAAAATAGTAAAATAGCAAAAATTATGTTCGTAATAAAATTAAAATATTTGAAATTAAATTTTGTATTTGCGCTTGAACCATTATGCCGACACGACACCTAGTAGTGTATAAGTGCATTTGGTAAATTTATTATTTAATGAATGGTCGAGTTTTTTTATATAGAAGAATAGGGAGAGTGCTGTTCTAGTCTCTTTTAATTCTATTATTATATTGCACTGTTATAATTTTATTATTTTAATTGTTATATTTTGAATTTTGAATTAAAAACAAAAAGAATAAAACTGGTAAAAAAAATTACTATTTTGTTAAATTAAATTTATGTATTGATATATAATTCGGTATTGATTCGAATGCATTTCAATCTCCAGATCAAACAATGACACAGATACATTGTGTATAATTTTTGAATAGACATTACTTTTTTTAAACACCATAATTTTTAAATAGGAAACTATATACTTTTCTGGATGAAATTCTGTTCTAATTTTCAAAAGTTTCAAAACTCTGTATAATTTTTTTAGGCCATTTTTTTTTATTTTCTATTGGAGGAGATTTTCTATAGAAAATTATTTATCCTAATGAAATTCTGTAAAAGATCCCCAATATCAGTTATATTAGCCGGTCTTTACCTGTCACCCTATATGGAAATTTTATATTCCCGGAATAACTTAAAGTTAGTAGCAAGCAATGCCATTATGTGATTGAAACATAATTACCGCTCCTTTTTTCAGGAATGATTTTTAGGTGCCTGATTAATACCAAGCAAAGTAACTGGCAATATAAAGATGAGTGCCAGGAATAGAATTAAAAGAGACTAGAATGATCGTGAGAGAAAAAATAATAAGCCTCCATACAAATGTATAGATGTATTAATTTGATAAATATCTCTCAAATTTTCCAAAAATGGCGATCGAAAATGCCAAATAAATCTCATAATTTTTTTTTAATAAAAAAAAAAAAATTACAAAAACAAAAAAAAAACGTAAACAAACAAAGTTATTGTGAAAAAGAAATTAAAATTAAATTTCAATATTATATTGTTCGTTAAAATTAAAATTATGAATCACATTAAATTTAATTAAATTATATTAAAATATATAGAAAATGTGCATAAAATTGTATTTAAAATTGTAATATTTAATTATAAATATTTTTTTCACAACATGGTAAATAGGGACACCTAGTGAGTTTTGGTTGATCCCGTACGCTATCCGTACGCCCAGCCCCAGCGCCTCTAGTGTTTTTTAGTTACATTTTGTATATGTACACGAACGCATAAGTAGTAATGCTGGCCTAAATTGTATATACATTTTCTATGGAGAATTCAAGCCACTGCTGTTCTAGTCTCTTTTAATTCTATTGTGCCAGGTAAGGACCTGGTTTTAAAATTTAAACTATTTAAAAATAAGGATAGAGAACGGGAGAGAAATTTGCTAAGTTGAATTTTAATTGAAATTTGATAATATTTATTCTAGCGACTCATCTCATTATCAAAAAATAACAACTAAAAAATATTATTTCATTGTTTTTGTGTCTTTTTACTTTTCTTTATATTTTTAAACCATACAACTTTTTTTTTAATATTGTCTATTTCTAAGTTTTAGTTATCGTTTTTATGTTTTTTTTTTATTAAGTTCTGTATTTTGTAAGAATTTTGCGGGTTCGCATTTTTATCAATTACACCACATAGTCACATCGGTAATGGTGTCGGAGTTAACGAATTAAGAGGTTAAGGAGGTATTATTGGGGAAAGTTTTGAGGTGCGTGAGTGAAAAATGGTAGGGAGAAAATTGGTAAAATAAATTATAACAATTGTTTCGTTTACTATTTTTTATTTTAATTTAAATGATTACTAATTTAAAAAAATAAAATATTGATTTCGTTTATTTATTTCATTTTGATGAAATGCATATTTTTAAACTGTATATAGAAAATATTTTGATAATTAATAAAAAGGATAAACTTACAATTAGTAGAATTTAATCCATCTAAAACAAAGGCATGTTTGTTCTCAAACAAGCGATCCATAAATGTTGACCCAATAATTATGCATAATACAATTATTCCACAATCTAATTACCTATTAAATTTGGGAATGCCTTTGTCGAACAACTTTACATGGAATAATAATATAATAATTTCAGCTAAAAAGGCGGCTAGTCGCATTGGATTTTTAATAAGATCGAAAGAATTTCTGAAAATTTAGCACTAGATTATAGGTCTTTTATAAGACCACTTCTATGTTGAGAGGAGCAATGTGAAGTTAGCTTTATAAACAAAGGCATACATAATCATAAATAGATTTGCTCAAATAAAGTTAGTTCGGTACCGGTGTAGTATATGATCTGGCAGGGGAAATTTATCTGAGATAACTTTTGTTTTTTGTGAATTTTAAAAGGAAAAAGGAATTTTCCTTTTAAAAATATATTTTATTTAATTATTTATTAGTTTTAGCATTCGATTAGAAATAATTTTTAAAAGGAAAATTCCTTTTTCCTTTTAAAATTCACAAAAAACAAAAGTTATCTCAGATAAATTTCCCCTCCCAGATCATATACTACACCAGCACCGTTAGTTCATTATAGATACTCATGGAAAGTGTATGTACGAATTGTCATGATAACATAAAAACGTTTTTCATATTTATAAAGTTTATTAATGTAATTTAATAATTAAATTAATTATTATTAATTAAATGATAAAAGGTTATGGGCCCAGATACCCTGATAATACCACGTACAAAATAAAGAAATAAAATTAATAAAATAATATAGGATTGCCGAAATATTGTTGGATATTTTTTTTTTGTGTGGTGCCAAAAAAAACACGTGTAATTTAAACAAAAACAAAAGATACGTGTAATTTAATATATAAAAAAAAAAAAAAAATATAAAAATAAAATGTCCAGTCATAAATTTAATATTATTCCATTTAATGAAACCAATTTTCACAATTGGAAATTTCGTGTGAAAATGATATTGGTTGAAAATCAAGTTGGGAAATACATCGAGCAAGAACCAGAAGATAATAATGAAAGCATACTTGGTGATAGGAAAGCCCAATCTATCATAGTACAATGCGTTGGAGATGAACAACTTGAATTAGTGATGGATGTAAATACGGCAAAGGGTATGTGGGATATGTTATGTGGGTTATATGAAAAACGGGGACTAGTGGGTCAACTATCTTTGCGAAAAAAATTGTTAAACATGAAGCTACAAGAAGGTGGTAATTTCGATGATCACGTAAAATCATTCGAAGAAACAGTCAGGCAATTAAAAGACACGGGGGTAGAAACCGATGAAAGGGACACAATTTGTAACTTATTAAACAGTTTACCTGAATCATTCTCCACCATAATAGCAGTTTTAGAAAATCTCAAAGAGGAGGATTTAACAATGGATACAGTAATGGCAAAATTGCGGGAAGAGGTAAAGGCGACGTAAGCATAAGGTTGAAAAAAGCAAAATTGATAATGTTCAATCAACGGGTAATAATAATAATGTTGCGTTCGCGGTAAATAAAAGACCATTCAACGGAAAATGTAATTATTGTGGGGTAATGGGCCACAAATTTATACAATGTTTTAAAAGGTTATCAGCAGCTAAAAACGGCACAACAAGTAAATTCAACAACTACCACAATTCAAATTGGAAAGGTAAGAATAAATATGTTCATGATAAAAAAGATCACTATAGTAATGTAACCGAGAAGGTGCCTGAAGTGGGTGATATATGTTTCTCGACTGACTATGATGATAATGGCGTTAATGGGGTTGATGAAAATCGATTAATAATGTACGTTGATTCCGGGTGTACCAATCATATAAAAGTGATGTGTGGTTTGTTGTCTATATGAAGTTTAATGAGGAAGTTGATATCGCCGCAGCTGGTGTAGGACAAAAATTGAAGGCTGTTGGTATTGGTAATATTAAGGCCGAAACGAACGTAGATGGAAAGATAGTTAACATTACAATTAAAAACGTTTTTTATGTTCCGGGTTTGCGGAGTAATCTATTAAGTGTCAAAAGAATCGATCAAATGGGTATGAAGTTAATTATTCAAAATTCTACAGTTAAAATATTGGATGAAAATTCGCAATGTATTGCTTTGTGCAAAATGGTTAATTTATACGAAGTCGAATTTAAAGTAAAAAGAATGGGATGTTATACAACGGTGGTAGATAATAAGACTACTCCATATTATAGCAATTATAGCTAAAGGAAATTCTCTATAATTTTCTAAAGTATATATATATTCTGAATAATTTTCTTAAGGGAATTCAGAAGAATCTATATAGGATAGGATACCTATATATATTTTACCCCGAAAATTTTTTTTTATAACTGTTAGCAATGTAAAATAAAACCGCATTTGTTATACAGGGTGTCCCAGTACAGGGTGCCAACCCGAAACAGGGAGGTTCTACACCTCATTTCCAATCAAAAAATGTATGGCGACCCCATGTCTATCTGCCTTGGTTTTCGAGCTAGCCCGAAAAAACGATTTCGTTGAAGTTCAAGGTAGTACGTAGATGTTATTTACCATATCTCAGCAACCACTTATCGGAATCCAATAATTATAACCTTGTTGGAAAGGTATTTTAACTATCTATAACTCTTTCTCATAACATAAACCTCGGCGACAACCCGTTTTCATGCTATAGCTGGTCAAACACAGGAAATTTCAACGGCCTCAAATATTTTTGTTATTTTGCAAGCCGAGAACTATAGAACATTTATGTTTATCAGCTGTCGGTTTTTAGAAAAACTTCTTTGATGTTTTAGCTTTAATTTGATGTATAAACTTTTAAAATATGTCAACTCGTCTTAGAGATATGACGAAAATAATATTGAAATATGACGAAAATAATGCAAATTTTTCAAAAATTTAAAACACATTTTACATTGCAAAGTTCAATGTTCTGTTGTTATCGCGTTATCTAGGTAACATAACTTCAAGGGATTGCAATTAATTTAATGGTAACTTAGAAATAAAAACAGTTAAATCTATTACCGTCATAAATTCATTCACTTCTTTTGTTTCTTATGCTACATCTCTTTGGCATTTGTATGTTACATTGTTTTACGTTTAATATTCATTAGAAAATTAAGTTTGTTTTATAAAGAATAATTCGGAAGTTTGAAACGGTAAAAAACAGTCGAAATTGGTGTAAGTAAAAACTATGCTTGGCGCGCAATGAAGGCTGCTGGTTTACATCCTTATCATTTGCAAAAAATTCAAGCACTTAAAGAAATAAACTACGTCCCCCGAATAATTTTTTGTGATTGGGTGATTCGTTGTTTTGAACAAGATCCCAGGATATTAAATCAAATTTTATATACGGATGAAGCAATGTTCACACGTGAAGGGATATTTAATACTAAAAATAATCATCATTGGTTAAAGGAAAACCGGCATTCAGTTCGGCAATACGCATTTTGATTGGAAATCAATTAATTGGTCCATATTTTCTACCTGGGCGACTGGATTCAGATTCATATTTAGTTTTTTTGCAAAATAGGTTATTCGATTTACTCGATGATGTTAATTTAGCTGATTTGCGATTCATTCATTTTCAACGTGACGGTGCACCCCCACATTTTGCTCGAAGTGTAAGAGAACACTTAAATGACACATTCGGTCAAAGATGGATTGGAAGAAATGCCCCCATTAAATGGCCACCAAGGTCGCCAGACCTCACACCATTAGATTTTTATCTATGGGGGGTTTGTAAAGACATGGTATATAAAACACCAATTCATACCAGGGAAGATTTAATGAATGGCATTAATAATGCGTTTGACGTTTTAAAAATAATCCGAATCAAATTCGATCGGCTACTAGGGTAGTATTAAAACGGTGTCGAATATGTCAATCACATAATGGACCCCATTTTGAACAATTTTTGTAGTAAAAATTTAAATTTAATTTAATAAATAAGTTTTAAATTTTTGAAAAATTTGCATTATTTTCGTCATATTTCAATATTATTTTCGTCATATCTCTAAGACGAGTTGACATATTTTAAAAGTTTATACATCAAATTAAAGCTAAAACATCAAAGAAGTTTTTCTAAAAACCGACAGCTGATAAACATAAATGTTCTATAGTTCTCGGCTTGCAAAATAACAAAAATATTTGAGGCCGTTGAAATTTCTTGTGTTTGACCAGCTATAGCATGAAAACGGGTTGTCGCCGATATTTGTGTTATTAGAAACAGTTGTAGATAGTTAAAATACCTTTCCAACAAGGTTATAATTATTGGATTCCGATAAGTGGTTGCTGAGATATGGTAAATAACATCTACGTACTACCTTGAACTTCAACGAAATCGTTTTTTCGGGCTAGCTCGAAAACCAAGGCAGATAGACATGGGGTCGCCATACATTTTTTGATTGGAAATGAGGTGTAGAACCTGCCTGTTTCGGGTTGGCACCCTGTACTGGGACACCCTGTATAAAAGGAATAGACGACCACGTATTTGAATGGTGGACCAATCAGTTTTACGATTTATACATCATACTCAGAAGACAATATGATGCCTTTTGATGCCTAATATCTAAAATTTATTATTTTTATTATCTAATTGTAAGTGATGGAGTAAATGAAAAAAATTGGTAAAATGACGTAATAAAATTGACTAATAATACTCGCATCTTTCTATAAACTTTTCTTTATAATTCGTTATTATAAAATATATAAATAAACGATCATACAATAATATAGAAGTATAAATATATAGATTTATTTTTAAGAGAGTTTTCTATGGCCATTTTCGTTTATTCCTCTTGTGTCATGAACTTGTGCGCTCCCAAACATGCGAGCGCCATATAACATTTACATGTGCTAGCTCTGTGTTCGAATATTGTAAAATAATCTTGTGTTTAATTTTGTTTACAAATGGCGTTTTATATGTGAAAATGTTATAGTGACGATAAAGCAACAACAATCTCACACAGGGCGATGGTGCTCCTACAAAATAGATAGGGCAATTTGTGTCAACACAAGTGCTAAGTAGAGGTATTTTCGAACATGTGTCATATAACACAAGTAACACAAGTGCAATAAAAAAACGTATTTGTGTCACTTGTGCGTTTGTGTTAACACAAGTGGAATAAACGAAAATGCCCTATATTACTCAGCGATCGCATCATCGAATCATCGATATGCATTTGTTGAGGATATGTTAGTAAATTTTGTGTACATATGCAAATTAATTTTATTCTTTTATTTGGGCTTTTATTTTTTGTTGTTGTTTTCAATGAAATATTTGTGTCAAAATGTTTTGACACTAATCCAAAGTACCTTCTACCGGATTTTTTTTTAATGCGTGAGTGAGGTAATGGAATCGTTTTTTATGAATTCGTTGTTCATCTATTTCTTTATATATCTAATCATACAATATATGATTTAAAGTTAAACAATACATTTATTTATTAAAAACAATTTTTTTAAACTTGAATTTCACTTCATGTCACACACACATACGAATCATCATGTGATGTGATTTATTTCAATTATACGAATAATTTAAAAATTTTAAATCGCATAAAATAAAAAATTAAATTCCCACGTTTTCAACCATATATTTATTATAACGTGTGTGTTGTATTTTGTATTGTATAATTGCAGCATCATGTATACATACCTTTACTTTTCAGATATATAATCTCGTTTATATTTTGTTCAATTGTACCACATTTTACATATTATTTATATTATAATTTATAAAGAAAATAATAAATATTACTTTTGTGTGAATTGTATAATACATACGTTTTTGAATGACTCCCTTTTTTTATATATCCTTTATATATATGACCCTTTAATAACATATATAATAGGTCTGGTATTAGCAGGATACAAATAAAATATATTTTGTATGGTATCTACCATGGGCTATTATAGCAAATTGTTAGCCATGTTTCCAAAAGGACAATATATTCTGAGCGGCATACATCTAATTAGCTGATTTATATAAAAAACATCTGGTCATTCACCGAACTAAATCTTATGGAAAATCGACTTTTCCAAATTTCCTATTTTTTTAATTACAGCCCGGGTTTTTTTTAAACTTTCGTCTTCTTCACATAACAGGAATATTCAATAAATTCTTAATATTTCATAGAAGACCATTTCAAATTCGCTCTATTGGTTTAAAATATATAGCCCATTTTCCATTTGAGTTAAGTAAAAATTCAAAGAATTTTACGATACTGTAAAAGGGTAAAAGTGAACGACAAAATGGAACAACCGAAAATGGAACAACCGAAAAAGCGCGATTTTCAAATTTTCTTCTATGAAATATGATAAATTGAATGAACTTTCAAATTATTCAAAGTAAATGAAAATTGGAGAAAACTATGACTGTAATTCAAAAAATTCAAAATGTGGAAAATTTTGTTTAAAAAAATTTTTTTTGTAGAATAATTAATTTGCTTTTACGCATCTGATTTTCTAAATATCATATTCTTTTGGTAATATGCAAAAAAAAAATGTTCAGCTCCGCCACTGGTACCTACATTTTTAATCAGAACATTTGAGGTATCCTTTTATGCTTACTATTCATATATAATTGTAGTAATTGTAGTAAGTACCACTGAGGTTGTCCACCGGTTGGAGAACCCTACACATACACTCACTATTAAATTTTGACAAAACGACTTGGTGGTGCCGAGGGTAAAAAACAACACAATTGCGGGTTATCACGAGTTCAAATTCTTGCCGGAAAATTTTTTATGTGCTTTTTCTGATTTGAATTCATAAACTAAGTCACCATTTATTCATTGGGATCAAATTAATGAATATCTTTGGTATATTGTGTCGGACGCATCCAAAAATTAACAAAGTATACAAAAATGCGCAATTATACATGAAAGTATATAACAAATGCTCATCATTATTATTAAAATTACATTAATAATTATTATTAATGATTTGTAATTCCGGTAAAAGCCAAAGGCTCTGGCGGCCATAATGCTTATTAAAATCTAATGTTGGCATTTTACATACAGCAGTTGTTAAATAATAATAATTTTGACAAAAATAAAATTAGTGTAATGCTTTTTATTCTTGGGGCCAAGCCATAACGGACATCAGAGCCCAACAACAGAATAATGAAATACAAGTAAACCAATGGAGGTGGCCTTTAAGAACGTCGGTGCACGTCCGTAAAAAAAATCAGTGAAAGTACGACTGTAATTAGAAGAACTAATATTTTCAATTTATTTTTTTATTTTATTTTACTGATCATAAAATAAACCTCGGCGCGCCGTAAATCGGCGCCGATCATAAAAACCACTTTACGGTGATATTCTGTGTGACGGTATCCATTGCAGCGCGGCCCAAGTGTTAAAAACCAGTCTTAACTCTATATATATACTATGTCTACACGGTGTAATAATCATCCTATGATTATTATATTGTGTAATTATTATACCGTGTAGACGCAAAAATCAGTCATTATTATTCAGTCTAATAATTATACTTCAGAGGTATAATAATTATAGGAATGAAGTTGGCAAATAAAAGAAATTGTTAAATTTTGTTCTTTGCATTTAACTTCATTATTTCAACAATCATTTTTTTTAAGATAATGTTATTAACATTTTGAAAACCATGTTTTTTTTTTAAATTTTTATCATTTTAATTATTTTATTGTTCTTATTTGGTAAAATTTATAAAACAAACAAACAAAATTTTATTCATTTTTAATATTATTTTTTGCAATATATCAAATCTACCAACAAAAACAACTGTCAAAACGTTTCATCGTGTAGAAGCACACACAATAATAATTACTCACTATAATAATTACAGGGTATAATTATTACATCGTCTAGACATAGTAATATGCATATGGGAAACAATTTAAGGATTTGTATATTTTAATCCTGCTGCGAATACACGAAACAGTTTCTCTGTTATCTTCGGATCCTTTGATATGAATATGACACGTTCGCAGAGAGTTTTAAATTTTTCCTATTAACTATATGAAATAAGGCAACGTTTTATCCGGACGCAATAAAATTAAAGCGCAATGTTTTTCCCACCCCATACCTTTTAAAAGCCTATGATTATTATTTCTTCTAAAATATCCTCAAATATATGTATATTGGACAAAAGGATATAAGTTGTATAAATTATAAATATCATTAAACCCGGCCGGTTTTTTTTCCTTTCCCATACCCATTTGATATACCAACATTTTGAATTGTATAACATTTATAAATGAATATAAGATAGATAATGAAACTCGGTCCCCAATTTATGTTTTATTTTTTTCTTTGACAATAATTCTCTATAACTATACTGTGTGTGTACTTGATTAAAGAATAATAATAGAATAGGAAGAAAAATGTATATATGATTCAAAGATATAATTCAAAAGGGAAATCAACTTTTTTTTAAAAAAATGTTCTTTGTATTTGTACTATTGCATGTAATTTTTATATATGTAATATCGTAATATGTATAATACGCACATTGAAAATATTATAATACTGGTAAATTTAATAAATTTCTACCTTTCTATTTATATTTACCAAAAGAAAAAAAACGAATTCTTCAACTTCAATTGTATATAAGTAGTAAACTATTATAAGAGTTAGGTAATGCTTTTTGATTTTCAATATATGTTTTTTTTTAACTGAATTACATTATTATATATGATTTTGAAAGGGGAACCAAAATTATTTACATTACATATATAATATAGACTAACATAATTGTATCAATTCTTACGTACTAAAATTAACGTGGTTAAATATAAATTTATCCACGGTGAAATACCTACGAAGAAAAATATTGAAGATATTTGGTATTCAGAGCACAATTTAAAATAATCTATTACTATAATAGCGCTTTTGTTTACTTTTTTTTATAAGGAAAAAAAAACAATCATTTATATTGGGCTACACAGAATAAAAATAAAACGAACACAAAAATTTTTTTTTTCTTTTTCTTTCCACATATAAATATCGACTGTCTTTTTTTAATGTGTTCGGTATTTTCGCTAAATTTAGTTTCGTTTTATTGAGCAACTGGAAAATTGTAATAGTCTGTACTGTATAAGACCGAGTTTACATTATCATTTCAACTCGAGTTGGAATGCGCGTTGAAATGCACGATGAATTTACATTGTATTGCCCACTCGTGCAATTTTCTGAATGTGTGTGTTCTAATATTGTTTATTTACATTTGTTTATACATTTGGAATATTGAATATTATTTTATATCATAACCTTTCATTTATTATTTGGATCATATTATCATATTATTCTAATTATTCTAAACTTTTATATATTATATTATTCTAAATCATATTATTCTAAACTTTTATATATTAAAAAAAATTATTAATAAATTAACTATATTGTTTTATATATTATTATTATATAGTTATTATGGAAATAATATACCAACACATACGAAACAAATGTATAAAAAAATAAAAAAATCAACAACCAATGAGCGAGTGAGTTGCACGAAAAAAGTAGAATGTTATGTGAAACTAATCCCCTTTCTCTTTTCATTCCCCTTGCCTATACATTTTTAAAGTTGCACGCAAGTTGCATGCATGGGCAATACAATGTAAACTCTGACTAAAATAAATCAAATGAAAATATCGTGCATTGATATAGATATAGAATAATAATATCTCCATAGAAACCTAAGCGTGGATAATTTACTTCGCATCGAAAAGGTGATGTTAATTTATTCATTATCGTAGATAATTTATGGGCTCTGAATACGAAAAGCGTGGTTAAACGAAATATCTCCGTAGATATTTAACCACGCTGAGGCCTGAATAAACCCAAATATATAATATAATTTATATAATATAGAGTAGTAGTTGCTTAAACACTAAAGGAAAATGTATCTAATACTTTTAATTATAAAAAATGCTTAGGAATCACTTTTCAAATATTGAATTTATAACTCACTCCATTCGTCTAATTAATTTTTTTAAAAAAATCCCATTGACGGCAATTCCAGCCGACGGATTAGATCTTTGATCAATGAGGCTTTGTATGGTGTGTAGTTGATAAAACCCCAACCTAAAAATTCTTACAAAATGCTGGGGTTGCGGGTTTGAAAACTATATACAGAAGAGGTAAAATATATATTTTGTGTTTTTCGGTTATTTTCGAATCTGAAGTTTCACACAGAGTTACATATTTTCTAATGCGGTTGGTCGTACGGTTAATAAACATTCTTTAATTTTATTTTCTTTAGGATTAATAATCTATCAACGTGTGTGTTGCTTTTCTTATATTATTTGGACACTACCGTTTATTTTATGAATCTATAAAAATAAAAATGAATTACAAAAAATTGTGTACGTTATTTTTCCCCAATTTTGAATTGTATGTATAATGTTATATAAATATTATATTTATATTGAGTATCGAGATAAGAAAGAAGGGCAAAGCAACCTTTCTTATTATATTTGATAGGTACAATATATATTTGTATCACAAAAATTATCATGTAAACAGGGGATTCAATGATATTTAAATATATATTATTATAGCAATCATCGATGTGTATCAAAAAATGTAAATATGTACATTATTGCTGAATTTGATTTAAGGTATTCTGTGTACACACGCACTGGACAAAATACACTGAATTTTTACGCTGTGTAAAGAAATCCTAGTGTGGTGCATTAGTAAAACAAACACAAAATACACAAAGTGAGAGCAAAATAATGTGTGTTTGGTTTTATTTACTGTTTTAATTGCGATTTTTCCATTTTATACATCGCATTGTATTTTTTAATTAATTTTTTTACGTTTGGCTATTTTTGTTTGACAAAAATTTGTGTTTTATAAATTTCAATTTATTTTTTTTTAATTAATTCATTTAAATTATTTATTAATTTATTGATTGGATTTAAAAATATCGTAGTATTAAATCAAAATTCTTCAAATCAAATAACAACAATAACTGCCAAAAAACATACGAAAAATAAAAAAAGGTTCGTCGCTTAAGTCTTTACACCATCTATTTTGGCTGTGTAAAATAAATGCACAGAATCGCTACACAGAATATTGGTGTATGTAAATCAAACATATACACCATTTATATCCTGTGGAAGTGTGTGTAAATCAAACACATTTTCACACTACTCGATGCGAGAGTATACACAGAACGGTTAAATCAAATTCAGCAATTGTATCGCACCCAAAAAAACAATCAAAATATATGATGATACATATAAAGAAAGGGGTGAATGTTTCCTTTATAATCAAATAATACTTGTATATCTACATACATAAGATTCATTTATTTCATATTGAATATAAATAGTTATATAACTTTGTTTCTAACATTTCCGGTAAAGTAACTATTCATGAATTCAATGTATCCTTTGGTTTTGAACTAATTCTCGAATAATAAGCTATACGTTTTGGACCCAAGTATTAAGATTCTCAAACAGTAAATCATCATTCATTTGATTTAAAATCTCGGGAATAAACAAACCCCGGAGATTTGTCATACAAACCCCTGTGAAACAAACCCCGGATACATATCTCGGGGATCATATTGGATTTTCAATTCCCGATTTGGGATTCAATATATGGGTAAAATATTTGTATATGTGATCGTTTCCGAAAAATTTTCGTAGCACACTATACTGTAATAGGTATAGTAATATTATTGAATCACACACTGATTATGCGATAGCCACCTTAAACGGTTCCGGTTTAGGATGAAAATGTTTTTGTGAACGTAGTGACTTTAGATCGTTAACATTCAATTTGTGCTACGAGCTATAAGTGTAACCAACATATTTGTTTCGTTTGTTGCTTTTTGCTTCTGTTGTTTTCTGCTTCTGAACTATGAAGACGTCCAAAATTGGGTCGATTCTTGTCAAAATCTCGTCTCGTCAAAAGATGAGAAACATTATTTTGATGGTATTAATGAATTGCAAAAAAATTTTTAAAAGTTATACTTAACGATGGTAATTATATTCTTAACGATGGTAATTATAAAAAATGTATACCGGTATTACCGAAATTTACATTACAATACATGTAATGTAAAATGTAAGTACAATACAAGTACAATACATGTAAACCAATCGATAATTGTATTGTATTATATATTGTAAACGAAAAACTAATTTTTAGTTTTTATTTGACCTAATATTATATTATTTATAATATATATATATATATATAGATTTTTAACTTCAAATTCAAATTCAGGATTTTAAAAATATATACAAAAAAGGTCATAACCAGGAAATGATTGTTAATATAGTTTAAGGGTCTGTGAGAACTATATCACTCTTGGTGATTGCAGCAATAACTATTTCCTGGATATGAAAATTTCATCAGCTGTTTCTGAACAATATTTCCATTAAATTAGTGGTTATGTTATTTTTTTTATTAATTGAATTCGTTATACAGATAAACCTCCTAATTGAACCCCTGGAACACAATTAATACTGTAAGAAAGGTTCATCATAAACATTTGTATACGTTTACCTCTGTAATCGAACCACCTCGAAATTGGGCCAATGGACCACTTATTACCCTTAATTCTGGATTTTCTCACCCCCTAATTGAACCAAATTTGTATTGTTGTTGTTGTTGATGTGCCAGCAAACATATTTGTTTTGCACATAATTTTAGGGTTTGCTTTTTTTTTAATAAAATATCGTTTATATATTACAGGAATAAGGAACATAAGTACCAAATTTAAAAAGAAATATGTAGCCTCATTTTGCAAAAAAAACCATCACCTCGATAATAGGACCACCTCCCGAATCGGACCACTTTTCCTCGGCCAGGTGGTCCAATTATGAGGTTTATCTGTATTAATTATAACGGAAATAGGATATTGGATAGTGTGATGCTTGGTAACATTTTTTCAACTATGTATTATACTAAATTACATAACGTTTAAAACGTTACCGTGCATTCAGAGCAACACATCGTTGTAATGTGATGTGATGTGATGTAATGCAATTTGTAGTGTATGTCACATGATATTAACCTTTTTTATTTTTACTACGAACTACGAACACTTTGGTATAAGAGCGTAGTATAAAAATGTGCACATCGGTACAAATGAACGACAAATTGTGTTGGGGAAAGTAAAATAATTGTTACATTAATAATTAAATAATTATTTACAGCGAATAATTGAATAAATACAAAATTTCATTCTACCGCAAAAAAAAACACAAAGTTACAGGTTATGTGTTACAATACTACGGCACCGCGTGAACACGTAAATATGAGCGTATTTCATAATTCGCTTCAACAACCGTACGCTTGCACGCGAACAAAATATTTGTGTGATGCTCTGAACGCTCGGCTTAATTTGATTTTTAAAATTCTTAATTTGAGTTGGAAAATACTGAATTTAAAAAGTTAAAAACCTATTTCATTAAACGAATTTAATTATACTTTATATACTATTTATAGATAAAATAAATCAACATATTTTACCTGTTATTTCGTTAAATCTTTTTAATTTTGCCTTCGGAAAGGACATATTCTAATAATATACATACACAAAAAACAATCGGCTTGGATTAAGAAAATTAATTAAAAATTTAACAAAACACACACAATAATTAATAAAATGATACAAAACAATCAAAAATAATAATTAGATTAAAAAATTCTTAAAATTAATAAATTCTAAAAACATCCTATCGCACTTATCAAATAACATATTTTTATAATTAAATTAACAATAAAATACATTAATAAATATAAAAATTAATTTAAAAAAGAATAAAAATATAAAAAAACGCGCGCGATTTTATAATAAAACAAAAATAAAAAAAAACTTTAAACGAACCGATACGCAAGAAAACTTAAACAGGAATAAAAACATACAATTTATTTTAAGGATTTAAGAAGGAAAAGAATAAGAGACCCCTAAACATCTATGCGTGTATTTTTTTTTCTATATTATAACCGTTACAAATAATTAAGTCTATATATTATATATATCACACATATATAAAGTGCGTATGATTAAAACCGAATCAAATGTAAATGTATTATATAGAAGAATATATAATTGTAATACTCTACTATAGACATAGGATATTTAGAAAATATTAAGACTCTCAATAAAAAAAGGGACATTAAAATACATCACTATACTTGTTAAATTAATGAGTTAATTTATATGACGCAGACATGGGGATTGAATTATTCAATCGATGATTATTATCGCACAGATTGATTGTTCTTTTAGGATCCCATAATATCAGTTTGTAAATATCCCTATAATTTCAATAAATAATTTACTAAACATGTATTTACTTGAATTCATCGATGGTCTATCGGCCATATACAATTTTCTCTAATCTCTATATAGAGTAAGACCAAAATGGACAAACAAATTGTTCCTTTTTTCAACCTCTCTGATGTTATTCATATAGGGCCTAATCATAAGTATAGGTCATGAGCCATTGTTTCGTAGAGATTTTGAATTGATCCTGGGCCCGGTTCCTGAATTATGCAGCTAGAAGTTTTCTTTGACGAAAGGCGACTTTTTCAAAAATATTCGAATATACAATGAAATATACTTCGTTCGTATTTTTGACGAGCGGCCAATAATGCTCAACACCAATTTTTGTGATTGCGACACTTTAAAGAATCTGGTTGAACTAGAAAAAAAGAAAACAACAAGTGCTTTGGGAAACCCGAATTAAGATTTGTGTTTCCTTGCAAGCAAATGTACAGTGATGGGAATTTGGTTTAATTTAGTTTTTTATAAATTGTCAAATCAGGTTCATTCAAGCCAACTGCAATTAAACGGTTATTTTGAGTGAAGTAGTAGCAAGACCTGCACAATTTACCGTCAGGAGGAACTTCTGAGCTTTTGTTCCATTTACGCTTCCGCGCATTCAACCTCTGGTTAATGTTATTAACAGGGATTAAAGACATGTTAGCGGGATAAAACTTAATGTTCTTTGACATTTTTTGGTCATCCAAACCGATACAATTCATAGACATCTTATTCTTAGTACCGAAAAGTGAAAAATCAGAAAAATATATTTAATATGTTTAGAGACTGAAGAAATCAAATTGTAAACCATTAATTATTAAAGAAACTTGAGAAGCATGTTATTTTTATATAAAAATAGCTTTATATTAAATGTTAAATGTTATTTTTATAATTAAACTTTATTTTTATACACAAATGGCTTTATATTGTATTATATGGATTATATACAAACGATGCACTCATAATAATAAACAAAATATAATATAAAGAAATAAAAAAAACCGCATTCTTTTAAAATTTCATATATTTAATATACAGCTTAATATTTACTTCAATATTTATTTTAAAATCATTGATTTAAAGCAAAATAAACTAAAAAAAACCTAACCGTAAGCCACGTAAATCAATTTTATTGGGTTTATTGGGTATAAGTAAACAGCTCTATTAACTCTTAGTGATGTTTCACTAAATATTATCATGATTTAGAAGCTGTACATTCGTATAAGTTACAAGTTTAGTTTCAATGTATATTAGTACATTTTTGAATACTTGAATTTTTGTCTAGGGGAAATTCTAGCCCCTAAAACTAAGGAATCGTGCCTAGGATCCATTAAAAATCTTTTTTGAAACAATGGCTCATGGCCTCTATATTTAATTAGATCCTATTTGGATAACATCAGAGAAGTTGAAAAAAGGGACCATTCACTCTTTATGTCAATGTAATATATCGAAGTGAAAATCTGAACTAAAACGTGTTTTATTGAATGCTCACCACACGCATAGTATTTAAACTTTTGTAATATACTTTTAACAAAAAAAAATTGATATGTGATTATTAAATACCTTTATACAATAAAACATGTTATAAGAATTTTAATGTATACGAAATAAACCAGCTGAACGTTTATTCTTAAACTTATAAAGTAATTTCAATTGGGGTTTAACAATTTTTTTATTATAATTTTTCTGAATAATTTTACTAGTGTATATATAGTATATATAGTATATATATCTGTATATATATATATATAGTAATATAGTTATGTATGTACCATCATAACTTGGTACTTTTATAAAATAAAGACAGTGATAGAATTCTTTTCTTTTCTTTTTTTTTATGTTGTAATTCATATTTCTTTTGCGTTATAAATTCAATATATGTAAAATAGCTATAAAAAAAGTATAGAACACATATAGATTTAAACTTTATTTATAGTCAGCTGTTCTTAATTTTTTCTGCAATTTATTTTTTCCCTTTTATTATATAACGACAATTCATATTAATGTTGTGTTCGGTATCTACGATCTGATCAATCAGACTGCTCTAAATTCAGATTAATCGTTCGTTATCTTATTTTCAGATTGATCAGATTGATCGTTATCTCCAGTCAGACTGATCTACGTAATCTGGAATTTTTTCAGATTTTTCAGATTGCATTCAATATTATTAACTCAAAAACGAATAAATTTTATAAAATGACAAATAAAGAGATATCTTTGTTGTTTTTTTGTAGTTTTTTTTAGTGTTTTCAGTTTTGTTGGCTATAAAATAAAAGAAAATAATATAAATATAAATAAAATAATATAAATATAAAATAAAAGTGTGATACAAATAAAATATAAATTAATTAAAAAAAACTAAATTTGACAAATATTGATCTGAAAAATCTTAAATGCGTTCTTTATCTTTCAGATTAATTTTAAATCTGAATATGATCTGCTAAATCTATAGATCGAGATACCGAACACAACATAAATATATATAGCAGTTAAACCGCTGCTCTTGTTCTTGCGTTGTTGTTCTTGTTGTTAAAAAAATTCAAAAATATTATGTGTATTTAAGATTATTATTATTAATATATGCGCGTGATAAGAAAATATCTATATATAATTTAAGCAGTCGCCTCAAATTGAACTGATAATAAAAAACCATAAAGCCTCGATTTCTATGAAAATATTTTATTTATCACAAATATGATATTTGTGATATAAAAAAAATGTGCTTTTTCTGAAATTTATTTTGCCTGGATAAAAAAGCCGAAATTTAATAATCAATGGCGGTGCTTTTTATGAATATTGGACGGCGGACTGACGGCGGACTTTGATATTTTTTCTTCTATTGCCGTCGGCTGACCGTTGTCCAATATTCATTTTTCATTTTATTTACATTTTATTTAATTTTTATGATTTAATTTCATAATAATAAAATATCCAGTTAGTTTACAAACTAATAAAAAATGGAATTATTTAGCAGCAATTGGTATATATTATTAAATTTCGGTTTTTTTATCCAGGCAAAATAAATTTCAGAAAAAGCACATTTTTTTTATATATCACATATACCATATTTTGATACATAAAATATTTTCATAGAAATCGAGGCTTTAATATGACATCTATATATATACCATTATACATATATGACTATACCATTAATTCGTTAAGTAATGCTTTTTATGAAATGCCGACGGCAGACGACGGCAAATGTCAAATTGAAAATACATGCATTTCAATGTAGGTGCTTTTTATGAATATTGGACGGCGGACATGTCGACGGCTGACGTCGGACATTGATATTTTTTCTTCTATTGCCGTCGGCTGACCGTCGTCCAAACTTCATTTTTCATTTTATTTACATTTTATTTAATTTTTATGATTTAATTCCATAATAATAAAATATCCAGTTAATTTACAAACTAATAAAAAATGGAATTATTTAACAGGCAATTGGTATGTATTATTAAATTTCGGTTTTTTTATCCAGGCAAAATAAATTTGAGTTACCTAATTAAATGTAAAAATTAATAAAGATTACGATTATGTATTGATTTTTAATTATGTGTTTTGGAAAGTTTATTAAAAAGTAAATAAAAATTTTTTTTTGTGATATTTTTTTTTATAAAAATACAGGCGGTCGTTCGTAAATAACCACGGTAAAGTTTATAAATTTTTCGTGGATAAATACAAATTTTCAAAGTGAATAATAAAAAGTAAATGTAATAAAGAAATAAATAAAATAAAATTGAGTCTTTGAAGTAATGTAATTAAAAAAACCTATTAATTGGTGTTGTTTTTTCAATATTATGATGTCATAATGCTTAACATGAAATAATGATTTACATTGCTGTAGCAATTAACGAACACCTTCCTGTGTTAAATATAAACCAACACATTTGAAACAATTTCACAAGGCCACAAACACTATTTAAAAAATTCTACCGTGTTTCCTTCCAATTGCTCTTCCATACATTATACTTCCATGAGCCAAACTGTATTTAGGCTGGATTCCATTTCGAAATTTAGAGTGCTAATGACTAAATATTAGACATTAAAAAAGGGGAAGTAAGCATTTAGTATTAGTATTTTGCATAGTAGACTACATTAGTATTTAGTCATTAGCATTCTAAATTTTGAAATGGAATTCAGCCTTAGATTTAAAATTAACCTGAAAGATATGGAACGATTTTTAAATTTTCCAGATCAATATATGTAAAATGTTCGATTCCCCTTCCATTTCAATTGACAAACAAATCTAATATCTATAAAATGCAATGTTATTATTATAGATTAATTTCAATTTATTTAGTATTAATATAATAATAATACTCACTTTAAATTATTAATATAATAATAATATATACTTACACTACAAAATTAATTCATTTTAATTTGGTAACGTTGAAAAAATAGAATTAAAAGAGACTAGAATGATCGTGAGAGAAAAAATGATAAGCCACCATACAAATGTATAGATGTATTAATTTGATAAATATCTTTCAAATTTTCCTAAAATGGCGATCGAAAATGCCAAATAAATCTCATAATTTTATTTTAATAAAAAAAAAAATTACAAAAACAAAAAAAAAACGTAAACAAACAAAGTTATTGTGAAAAAGAAATTGAAATTAAATTTCAATATTATATTGTTCGTTAAAATTGAAATTATAAATCACATTAAATTTAATTAAATTATATTAAAATATATAGAAAATGTGCATAAAATTGTATTGAAAATAGTAATATTTAATTATAAATATTTTTTTCACAACATGGTAAATAGGGACACCTAGTGAGTTTTGGTTGAACTCCAGTTCCTAACCCGAGCGCCTCTAGTGTTTTTTGGTTACATTTTGTATATGTACACGAATGTATAAGTAGTAATGCTGGCCTAAATTGTATATACATTTTCTATGGAGAATTCAAGCCACTGCTGTTCTAGTCTCTTTTAATTCTATTGTTGAAAAGCAATCTAAGAAATCTGAAAAATTTACAGTATAAAAAAATCAGAGAGATCCATGGAAGTATAATATTATATATGGACGCAAATCCCGTATGCATATACAAAAAACAATGGGACAAGGATTTTTGTAAAAAATTTTGACATACTGGTTGTTTCCACTCATTTTACCCTATATTTTCCATTTTTTTTCCATGGACAACCAAAGAGTCAAATTCATTTTTTTTAGATTTTTGGAGATAATAGTCCAGTTTATGTGTAGATCAAATTGAAACGGACGAAAATAATCGTTTTTTTAATACGCAATTTATGTGTACACAAATTGTTGTTTGGTTCAAATTAATCGCTATTTAATAGCCGCGTTCCATTCAATTACCAGGAGTAGGTAAAAGTAGGTAAGAGTAGAAAGCATCTACTCATTTCTACTCCGAACTACTCTTTGCTATATTACGGAGTAGTATCTAGTACTATTATACCTATTGATTAAACAGATTGTAGATATGGAACACAACAATGTATATATATATGAAAAAAAGTGTTTCATTTTTTTCATCATTTTTTGATGGGTGCTTATTTATTTTGTATTCACTGGTATTGGGGGCTAAGGCGGGACAGGCACAAATATGAAGTGGGGTAATGATAAGGCAAGTCGTATGCGTGGAGGCCAAATTGATGGTGTTTTGAGGGCGATGGTGGGCTATGGGTGTCAGGTGTGGGGGTAAATGAAATGTTGTGTTTGTGGAGAGAGTGCAGAAGAATATATTGAAGAGGATATTTGGGTTGAATTGGTGGATACGGGATTGCATTGTATATATAGAGTATGGTGGAAGCCACTGTGAATGTTTTATTTTGGGTTGCACTTGAGGTACGTTATGGGGATATTAGGAAGAGAAGATTGGTTAACGAGTAGGATTTTGTGAGAAATGGTTTAAAGAAAAGTGGAATTGATTGAGATATGGAAGTAGATGGAGGTCGAATTGGAAATTGATTGGAATTGGGAGTCAAAATACGTCGGTCAAGGCTTTTTTATAATGGGCTGGAGGAACAATGTTGGATGGAGATAGTAAAAGAGGGGAAAGGGTGGAGTGATAGGAGATATTCAGAGTTGGAATGGGGTATTGGCAGGCAGGATTTCTTGGGTGGAAATTTGGTGCATGAGGAATTGAAGGTAAAATTGAGGGTGATATTGCCGACGAGGGGAGATTGTATAGCTTTGAGTTCGAGAAGATGGGATTCGGAGGAAAATTGGAGTTGTAGGTTATGAAATAGGAATGAGTGGGAGAGTGCAGGGCAAGGGCATTTTATTGGCGTTTGTTTGATGTTGGGGGAGGTAAGGTAGAAATGCTTGTTGGGTGTCTTAGTTAACGAATTGGGTTAAGGAGTTATTATCAGGGAATTGGGTTTTGAGAAGTGGAAAGAGGTGTGAGTGAAAAATAGTACGGAGATTTATAATCGAAATGAACCGATATAGATGGAAGTGGGTAATTGTAACGTTTTTGTTGTTGTTGATATTGGATGAAATACCCTGTATTTATTATGAAGTATTTTATACGTTTATATTTGTTGTTAAATATTAGTATATTAGTTTAAAATTATATATTATAGTAATAGTTGTAAGTAACGTTTTTTTTGTACGGGTAATTTATAATGATGAATTTGAAAAAAAAATGCTGAAAGAAAAAAGAAGTAAAAAGTCAGCCGTAGTAAACGGAGCTATAAAAAAAACAAGAAAAATTAAGATAAGGTGATGAAGAGTGAAAAAAAAGTTAATATAAATAAAAAAGAAAGTAAAAAAAAAAAATTAAACTAAAGTGAAATCATTAGTTGCGTTCCATTCAATTACCAGGAGTAGGTAGGAGTAGATAAGAGTAGAAAGCATCTACTCTTTTCTACGCCGAACTACTCCGTAATATAGCAAAGAGTAGTTCGGAGTAGAAAACATCTACTCTTACCTACTCTTACCTACTACTGGTAAATGAATGGAACGCGGCTATTAAACCAAGAATATATATTAGGCGCACGAATTAATAATGCGGATTTTTTGGCTTGAAAATGGCATTTATTTGTATAACAAAATGTAAACAAAACAAAAGAAAATGGTTGCGGTGTGTTGCGATACACTCAACGCTAGTTGCGCCATCTGTTATCTATCTAAATCCGAATTAATTTAATTCCTACACGTATAAATAAAATAAATAAAAACAAACCTTACATATATATATATATCATGCTATAAAGACTATAGGTATGCTTGACAGCTGATATACAATTTTGTATGACGTCACTCTGAGTGAAAAAAATTTTTTTCAATGAGTAATAAACCATAATAAACATAAGCACAATAAAACAAAAACCCAGAGTGACGTCAGAAAAGGGAAAAATGGCGATCATCAACAAATATCGAGCATACCTATAGTCTTTATACCATGTATATATATATATAAGAAAAAAATTTAATTAAAATCAGTAGTATCATCAGTAAAATTAATTGGCAGTGGAACAGATAAAGTATAAAATCCTAGCATCGTTTTTATCATCACAATCATCATCAACATCTTCATCAGCTTCAAGATCACTAAGCAATCACACCATATAGCAGTATACAAAAAAAAAATTATAAGTATAAATTTTTATAAAAAAAAAAAAAATTGTTTTTTGAAAATTTTTATTATTAAAATTAAGTAGTTTTTTTGTAAAGGTATAGAAGATTTTTTTATTAAATATTAAAAAAAATAAATAGTAGAAACATTTTTTATATAATGGAGTACAATGAGCGGCGGAAAGGGACTGGATTAGACGGCGACGGTCAAACGACCACGTGGAAGAGCGGTTTTGTTTTTGTTTTATTATATTGTAGCTTTATTATATTATATTGAATTGTTTTTTTTCTCTTATTTAAATTGTTATATTTATTATAAAAAAAAGAAAAGAAATAAAACGGAAAAAAAATTAAAAAAAGAATATACAATTGGCGTAATTATTTGAAATGAACCCGCGTTTATTTTCAATTATATCTGAAATTGATAAAATCGATTATTTTGAAAATGATTCATAACTTTTTAACATTTAAAGCTGCCTAATGAAATCGAATAGTCGATTTTCTGGAGTACAGTTCACCATATCCACGGATTCCACAACGAAAACCACGGATTCCACATATTTAACGAAAATGTCCACACTTTTATCGAGAGGGAAGAAAATTAATACATGAAAATATATTAAAAAGGGGCATTGAATCAATGTGAAAACGCTAATATAGACCTTCATAGAAAATATTAATTCTTGTGAGGTTCCAACGTGTTAGAGGGTGGTTTAATTTATCATCAATCAAATTCTGATAAAATTTTACTATAAAACAATATTGACAGCAAGAAACTTTACAGTCAGAAAATAGATTTAATTAATTACCCATCTCAATTAATTAACAATTTTCAGATAGGTATACATTACATTTTGTAATTTTCAATCAAACCTCCATATACAAAATTTCCGATTACGGTTACAGAATGCTGATAACACATTAAATTATTTTGAGGATATGGTATATGTAAAACTAATTCTATTATAACGACAATTCTTCTCGAAAACAATTAAACTTTAAACAAATTAATAATATATTAATGTGTTAAATTTTAAAAGACAAAATAAAAATGTACTTTTTTCTGGTCAATCAATATGTTATTGACCTACATCGACCGGCAAGGTATCTTCCAAATTGCCGTTTTTTACTTATTATTATTTATAAGCATATATAAATATATATATATATGTAATAATACAACAAGTTTTTTGTTTCTTCATTGTGTGTCGAAAAAATAAAAATGTTAAAAATATTTCAGTTTATCAATATTTAAGAAGGTGTTTATTTTCGTTTCTTTGTTGTTGATTTCTCAATTCGGGTTTCTTAATTCGGCAAAAAAATTTTATATAAATTGACAATAATAAACATTTTGGGGAAAAACATTTATATATATTTTTCTTTTATAATATAAAAATATTTATTATTTGATTGGGTTTTAGAACAACAAAGAATAAAATAAAACCATATATGAGTAAAACGTTTTGTTATAACGTATTGTAACGTTTTGAGTATTTTTATTGTATTACAAAAAAAATCCATATCCCCATTAATTATAAAACATGCATAGATAATTTTAACTGTTTTTAACTTAATTTTATATTATTTGATTGTATCTTCAAAAAAATTATAATTTATTATTATTGAGATGCAAGCGATATATAGAGAATTTTGTGATTTTTTATTATAATCGCATAATTCTATAATATTTTATTTATATATCGTTATATTAAAATTGCAGTCGGGAAATGATTTGCAAATAATTATATGTATATATTTAATAATGAGATAGATCAGGTGATAAACACGTTTTTTTATGTATGTTTCTTTTATATATAAAACAATTTTTTAAATTTTACAATAAACTTATAATTGGTGAATTTTACATTCAGATAATTTATTATTATTCATCACATTAATCATTATATATATAATTTCTCTATACAACATATCGCGCCGATAATCAATAAATTAATTTCTAAAAATATATAAAACCGTATTTCTTCACAATATTTTTAATAATATTATTCATAAAAACAATATACAATATACCAGCGGAGTCTTGTGAAAAATGTCATACTTATGACAAAATACAGAATATTCCGCAAGGTATAAATATATAGCTTATAAAAAATGTGCGTGTTTATTACATTTACTGGAAAATCGATTGTTCAATATTTTGGGTCGCGGTCCTGATTTTTTTTTTCAATTTCGATTTTCTAAGCATAATTTGAAAATTCAATTAAATATGTTATACTATAAAGTTTCACATCTAAATCTTTTGATCAAAATTGAGAAAAAAACCTGCGACTAAGCTCGAAAAACCTGCGACATATTTGCTAGCGGCTGTAGTTTGGTTACAGCTGCAGCCGCTAGCGCTAGATGCTGCTTTTCGTTGCTTCTGAACATTTTTTAAAGTTTAACCAAAGGCAGAGGTGAAATAATGAATTCTGCTGTATAAAATCATTTGGATTTGTTGGAGATATGATATATACGTATTGCTGAAGTTTATTAAAAATACAGATACAAATTAACAGAATAACGTTTTGCTTTCATATGTTATAATTTAACATAAATGATTCAATTATAATGGTATGCATTCTTCCTAATTCTTCTATTTTATTTTCCTTCTATGATCTGTCATTTTACATATAAAATTTCTAAAAGTTAGTGTACATTCACATGCATTGTAAATTCTGTTGTAAATCTCCTTGTAAAAAATATTATTGTAATTTGTTGTTGTTTAATTTTCACAGATAAAATAAAAATGTAAAAATAAAATAAATATAAAAAATACAACACAATTTACAACGGAGGTATTAAATCAATGAAATATCTCTGTTGTAAATTGGTTTGAGATTTTTTTCAAAGTTTGCTATATTCAAATTTAAAATAATAAAAAATTTGAATCGCAAAAATAAAAAAAAATGTAAACTTCCTGCTCACAGATACAATCGAAACCTATTAATACATAAAAACAATATAGTCAGATTTACAACAGAATTTATAATGCATGTGAATTTACACTTAACCTAGAACATTCTTAAAAAAATCGTATTCTGCCTACAATCTACTTCTCTTTTGATATATTATATAGAAGTGAGAAAATTTTTCACTTTTATTATCGAAAAACGTTAGTATTTATGTACATATATATTTAATATTGTATAATCGCATAAATAGCCGAACTAGTAGCAAAGTCTTCACTTTTGAGTATATCGATAAGTGCAGAATAACAAAAATAGAAGCTCTTCTATTTCGTGTGTCTTCTATTTAATATAGAAGAATAGAAGAAATTACAGAACAGACACCAATGTACATTTCTGCTGAATGCTGAGAAATATAATCTGCGTAGAGATATACATTATATTGAAAATACCAATTGGTGTGTTATTAACCTCCCCGTTTCTGTAGAGAAACATTTTAATAAATGGAATTATGTATTTAATATGCAATTGCATTGCGCGGTGAGTGTAGGAGTACTTGTGTAAGAAATAGGAGAAATATACTGTGAGAACCGTGAGCTGTAATTTGGTTTTAATTTTCATGGCATCATGGCGGTTAAAAAGTTAAAAATTTATAGCTGATACGGCTCATTGCTTGCAACGTTTACGTGGAGCTACTGCTCGCTCGTTAAATACAAAATTTTGCCCCCTCCTGCTGATCAAAGCAGCCCGCTCTATTCCATGGGTCATAGTACAAAAAATAGAAAATTCAGAAAATCGCTTTTTAGCGAAAATTTTAGTACTTGGAAAACCCAGATTTTTTAGGTAATTATACATGTGCCTTTCGGAATATCTTTACATTTTGGAGATATCGGTCAAATGTTTCACGAGACGCCCCTGCAATATACATTTTTATTTAAAAAAGGAAATTACTCAAATAGTTTATTGAAAAGTCACAAAGGTTATTGAAAAGTATAAATCTGGACTCCAACCGAACCAAAGATGTGTATCTTAATATATCAAATAAAACAACGGTACTTTGCCGTTCCATTCAAGACACGGCGTCTGACATTTCAGATACCGAAATTGATTCTTAGGGCTCTCATTCAACGATTGCTGAGCATGTTGAATCAAGTCAAGCCTAAAAGGCCCAAGCCTGGCAGTCTCATATCTTCGATACCAATTCAAAATTTAATTTTTTTTCAGGGGGTACAATCGATCCAATGGGTCGCAGTACACGGAGCGGTTTACGCAACTACTCCAACCCACAGGGAGGGGTTTAGTCGGTATGACGTCAACTTAGTTGGCAGGAGTCCGACACTCCGTCCGTAAATGGATTTCCCCTCCCCTCAAAAAAAAAAAGGTATATTGTAAGCATATAATAATTTAATTGTATATCAGAATGGGGTTATAAATTAAATATAAGCATATTTTACAAAATTTGTTCAGCATGTACAATGCGTTCAAACATTTCAATTCAATCCAAGAGAAAAAACGTTAACTTAATAATACAATTTTATTTATATAATCATTAGAATTAGAACATTAGAATCAATTTGTATTTTATTTTAATATAATACACCACGTACACCAACAACTTCACAAAAAATTTTCAATGATTTGTAATCGAATGCCACAAATAAAAAATTGTATTCACTTGGCCCCCCACCAAGAAGAGGTTTCGGTATGAAAAAAAAACAATTTTTACACCTAATTTTTCTCACTTTTCTCGACGCTCCCAACTTCCCCTAGCCCAAAAACGGTGGAAAAAATGCCATCCGGCGGATGTATGGATGGTTGTCACGCTCATTTCTTCACTAGAATGTGTGTCTCCATAAAAAGCAGGCTGAGTTCGTAAATGGCCCTATCGGGCCACAAGGATCCTATAAAAATCAAGTTTTTCCATTTTATATTTTACGCAACATTTAAAAGATTATATATCATTACAACATTATGCAACATTATATGGTTGGTTCTGTAGAGAGAGGAAGACAACGACTGTCCTGTTAGCGTTCCACTAGGGAAGTCGACTAAAGGTGGTTAAGTGTGAGCATCGTGAAGATGGGAAAAGGGGGAAGCCCCGCCTAATTTATCTAGTTTTAAGTGTTTTCGAGGTACATTCAATATTTACCATGTCACTTTTTAATAATATTCTATATATATATGTATATAATTATATGTAAATAAGAAAGGGGAAGACCATAGTAATTATTGGAAAAACAATATAATTATATCACCTATATACGTCGATAATATATTAATGATGCATAAGAAATTATCATTATGTATTAAAAAAGAAATAACGGTTTTACTATTTTTATGCGGTTAAAAATTTTATTTCTGAGAAATTCCCCTATATACAAAATTATTTTGGTGTTTTTTTCTTTTTCGACTATAAACGCCAACTTGGGGTATGAACATGCAAATAGTAGAGGAGTCTACTGATGGGGGAAAAAATTTTAATTTACATTCGTAAAATTTGTTGTATGGAATTGTGAATTTTGATGGAATAACAGCATAACCATGCAGAGGAATACAGAATTTGAGAGATTTTGTAGATTACTTACTTCTTACTTACTTACTTACTTCAGCGCGCCTACAACCTACAATTGGTTTTGTCGTCCATTAATAGCCTTCTCCAACCGGACCTATTTACCGCCAACGTCCGCCATCCGGAAACGCCGATGGCCCGAAGGTCCCCTTCTACTTCATCTTTCCACCTACGCCGCGGTCTTCCCACACTCCTAGATCCGCCCGGCTGGCTGTCCAGCATTTTTGACGGTATACGATCGCCATCCATTCGTACCACATGACCAAACCACCTCAGGCGACCAATCTTAATGAACCGAAAGATGTCGGGTTCGGTATATAATTTATATAGCTCGAAATCGAACCGCCTACGCCACCATCCCCTTTCCTTTGTCGGTCCAAAGATGAGGCGTAGTATTTTCTTTTCAAACCCTCCAAGTCGTCGTTCGGTGGCTTGTGTCATGCACCACGTTTCAGAACCGTAGGTCACAATTGGTCGAATCAGTGTTTGATATAGCTTTAGTTTCAATGTTTTACTCAATGTCTTCGAGAAGAACATCTTTCGCAAACCGTAAAAGGCCTTGTTTCCCGAAGCAATCCGGGATTGAACTTCCTCCGCTATATCGTTTTCGCTGTTTATGCTGCTTCCAAGGTAGCTAAACCTGTCCACCGTTTCAAATTTGTTCTGACCAATATACGCTTTGATGTTGTGCCAAAAACCTACTGTTCGTTGGTGCGATCATATACTTGGTTTTCTCCTCGTTTACCCTTAATCCCATTTCCTTTTCGTTTTTCGTTTTTTCGTTCCAACAGTAAGAACGCTTTTTTAATTGCACCCATACTTCTACCCACTACGTCAATGTCATCGGCATAGCCGAGTAATTGAACAGATGACGTAAAAATAGTGCTGCTGGTGTTAATGGTCGTCCTTCTTATACATTTTTCCAATAAAACATTGAAAAACAATGTACCCTTGCCGTACTCCGTCAATGGCATCCGATTTGATCCCCCTTATTTGTACCTGAGATGTAACTTGCGTCAGTGTTAGTTTTGACATGGCTATCAATTTTTGTGGGAATCCAATTTCCTCCATCGTGCGTCATAATTTTTCCCTAATAACACTGTCGTATGAGGCCTTGAAATCAACAAATAGGTGGTGTGTTATTACGTTGAACTCGCTACACTTTTCCATTATCTGTCGTATGACGAACAGTTGATCGGTTGTTGAGCGATCATTACGGAATCCACATTGGTATTCACCAATGACTTCTTCCGCATATGATTAAAGGCGCTTATGCAACACATACGCGAGTACCTTATATGTTGCATTCAGCAAAGATATTCCCCGATAGTTGGAACACTCCATCCTGTCTTCCTTCTTGTGTATTGGCACAATTACAGCAAGCTTCCACTCCTGTGGTATAACCTCGTAGTTCCAAACATGCACAATTAGCTCGTGTATACTATTCCACAATACATCCCAACCACATTTTAAGAGTTAACCCGGTACGCCGTCAGATCCAGCCGCCTTTCCATTCTTGAGTTTCAGAATGGCTTCTCTGGTTTCCTCATATGTTGGTTCCGAATTCAGTGGTTGTGCTGTTTGGTACGGAAGTTCGTTTTTTGCATTTCTACCAATTGGGTTGCTTGCTGTAAGTAGATCTTTAAAATACTCCGCCCATCTCGCGATGGCTCTTTCTTCATCCGCCAAAATTTCACCGCTGGTATCCTTACAAAGAAGAGGTTGTTGTATAAATCCGATAGTTACAGATCTTATTCTCCTGTACAAATTTTTACTGTCATTCATGCTGGACAGCGTGTCTATATCCCGCAAAATATCCTGCTCATGACGCATTTTCTTGTTTCGGAATAATTTGCGTTCAATGGATCTTTTGGTTCTGTAGTCATCCATGGCAGTTCGTGTGGCGCGCTGAAGATATTTTAAACGCGCTTGGTTCTTTTCTTCATGAGCTGTTTTACATTCGTCATCGAACCAACCATTTCTGAACACGCCAGGTTTCATCTTTACCGTCTCCGCTACCGCCATTTTCATGCAATTACGTAATCGATTCCACATATCATTACACGTGTTTTGCTGTTGATCCACATCTGTTCGAACAATTAACTCCACCAATTTATCTTCGTACTGTTGTTTTACTTGGTCATTTTTGAGATTTTCCAAATTGAATCCTCTCGCAATGACTTTTTGGCGGTTTGCACTAACACAATATCTGAACAAAGCTCTTACGAGTAATGATCCGAATCAATATGTTAGGTCCCCTACAGTTCCTTACATCCAGTATCTCGGACGCATGACGACATGGACGACTGTCAATGAGTACGTGGGTTTGTTGTTTTTGTATCGGGCGAACACCATGTTCCTTTGTGTATGTTCTTATGTGGGAAACGTGTGCTAGCTACTATCATATTGTTTGATATTGTGAAATTTTACTGGATAAGATGTTCTTTCCAGGCCACCGTGTTTCCTGGACCGCTGTTATGTCCAGTTTAGCTTTCTTTAAGCAATCAGTCAAAGTTTTTAAACCGCCCGCAGTATTGTTCTCACGTTCCATGATGCCAGTTTTAAATCATTGTCCTTGTTCCATTACCTGAGTCGTTGCCGTTTTTCCTGTCCTGTCCGAGGCACTATTATTAGTTTCATAATTTGTTGTTTTTACGGTGTCGGTAATTAGCCGTACGACCAACCGCATGGGATTCACACTTACAATTTTACCCTGAATGATACGGATTGTATCATTCAGTTACCGTTGGTTACCACGTGGAGGTAAAGTAAGCACTTGTTCAGGAACTCAACAGTTGGAACACTGGGTCAGCGACCAGTCAGTGCCTCCCTATTGATCCCAATACAAACCAACAATTTTGTATATATATATAGCTATACTATATGGTAACAAACTGATATCGATCAGGGTATTATATTTAATTATATATATTTTTGAAATGTATAATAAATTTGACATTTTATCTATTAATTGACTATGAATATTCTGATCCTTATATTATTACAATACAACAACATCAATAATATGTAAAATGACCTTTTGAACGGCGCGGGAAACCCCAGATTTATCAATTTATATCTATAAAACATCTGCATGTAATGTTATAAAATTGATATACATTGTTTTAAATTAAATGCAATTATAAATAAGTGTGTATATATGCGGTATTTATTTCAAATTAATTCAAAAAATCCATATATAAATTTATATATGAATGTCTCAATAGATAGTAGGAAACATTGGTGGTTCCCCGTTTAATAAAAATAAATATAAACATTTAAATCGAATCTATGCACGTATATGATATGAATATGTTATTTTATTTCACTACCATGATATAGGAAAAGGGCAAAAAAAAAATCAAAACACAAAACTTATGCTAAAAATATTCACATTATTTCTAAAAACATAATTGATTATACAGCCGTGTTCAAAATGAACCAATTTAATTATTATAATTAAATAATATACCATGATACCATAAAATCAAATAAATTTGTATTAGTTTATGTCATTGTTTTTATAAAACAGTATATACAAATAATGTAATTATAATGTAATTACAAATAATGCAACGATTCTACACACTTAAAATTCAAGCACTTAAATGGTTAACATTGGATAATGTGTATATCACGTGAGCAAATATTGACTAAATTAAACAAAATTAGTACTAATAATGGTTCTGGACCAGATGGGGTGCATAAATTGTTTCTAAGGAAATATGCGGAATCCTTGGTTGATCCATTGTACCTTATTTACTTACACGCGCCTATACCCTACAATTGGTTTTGGCATCCATCAACAGTCTGCTCCAACCAGGCCTGTCACCGCCAACGTCCGCCAGTCGGAAACTTCCAGTCCCCAAACCTACCCCGCGGTCTTCCAATGCTCCTTGATCCGCCTGGCTTGCTGACCACATTTTTAACGGTATACGATCGCCATCCATACGCATCACATGACCAAACCACTTCAAGCGACGTCTTCGAGAAGAGAAGAGCATCTTTTGCAAACCGTAAAAGGCCTTGTTTCCTGAAGCAATCCGGGATTGAACTTCCTCCGCTATATGATTTTCACTGTTTATCCTGCTTCCAAGGCAGCTAAACCTGTCCGCCGTTTCATATTTATTCCGTCCAATTGATACCCTTGGATGTTGTCCCATAAACCTACTATTCGTTGGTGCGATCATACACTTGGTTTTCTCCTCATTTACCTTTAATATATATATATATTTTATTTACCATTTCCGAAGCTTTAAGGTTGATCCTGATGTTGAGAGTTGATGATGATGAGATTTTCAATTTAACGTTGGAAAGTGGCAGATTTTCGGAAGAGTGAAAGAAATCTTAAATAACACCGATTCATAAGTCCGTCCATGTTCGGTGACATTAATAACTTGTTTGAGTCAATCGTTTGCGATATTCTCGATTACAAGGGGGCGCTCTACAGGGCGCTCCACGGTAAGTAATTTGCTGGACTTTGTTGATTACTCGATCAGTGAAATTGAATCTGAAAGACAAGTTATTGTGGTGTATATGAAAAGGCTTTTGATAGGGTTTGTCATGATATCCTTATTGATAAGCTTGAGAGAGTTGGTATTCATTCATCAATGCATAACTGGGGTGGAATTATGTAAGGCGATATGTAATGCATTGCAATGACTTGGTGTTAAAAATGCTTCAGTCATAAATTAGTCATAAAATATTGGTCATAGTAAAAGAGCTATGACCATTTGGAATAATTTCTTTTTTAGTCATTTAATATTTGTAGAAATATGCTTAAATGAAATATTTAAATCTTTATGATTAATAATAATAAAACATAAAACAAAATTAATTCAAAACAAAATCAATACAAATTCTTTATATTTATTTTGTTTTTTATATAACGATTATTATTATTGATTTTTGACTACTTATTATTATAAATTTTTCTCGGCGAATAATATATAATTTGACTCAATTTTGTGATTTATATTCCAATTGAGCAAATATAAAAGTCGTACTTCCACTATCGCCTTACGTAATACAAAATTCAAATGACCGAAATTGCTTCGACTTTTTGTTATGACCAACTCGATAATCGCCTATGGCCTTACATAATTCTACCCCTGTTTAACTTTCTATCTGGTGGGTAGAAAGCAATTTGTATGCACTTCTGGTTGTAATTCGAACGTTTTTATAGAGTGGGATCACGTGTTCCTCAGGGAAGTCACTTTCGCCCTATTTTATTTAATTGGTGCACTAGTGACATAGCGTTGGAAATAAAGTCGTTCCAGTGCCTTTTGCATGCGGACGGCTTAAAAATCTTCAGAACCATCTCATCAACTGATGATGCATCAATGTTGCAGGATACCATGGTCCGTGTTTCATCCTGTTGCGGTCGAAATGGTATGATGCTCAATTTGAAGAATTATTTCGTTATGTCAATCACAGAAAGGTTAATGCAATTGGTTACGACTATGTCATGTTCGGAAATCCTCTTGCAAATGTCGATGAAATGATTTTGGCCGTTGGGCGTTAGATTTGACATGTGTATTACATTTGGTTCACACATTGATTATATTACATGCAAGACCTATTCGCTGATTGTATTTATGCGGTATTGTGTGAAGTTTTCGGACCCATATGTATTGAACGAGGCATATTGTGCATTGGTAAGTGCTGGTTTAGAATATGCATCTGTGATATGGAAACCATACTATGATGTTCATTATGATGCAATCGAATCGGCGCAGAAAAAATTAATTAGATATTATCTTCGTAAGTTGGGGACGTCCGAAGATGACTTTTCCCGTATTTGTATAATTCTCAACTTAACGATCTACCGACATTAAGACATAGCCGAGAAAGTGGATGTGGCAAATGTAGTTGATGCATACCGAATTTGTTGTCTAACAAGGAAACATACTTTGTTGCAACCCAAGCTTTAGTATATATTTGTTAGTATACATACAAAACTACAACTCATCCTCATCCGAAACCTTAATTTTGCTGAAAAGTGGGGTTTTGAATGTCGTAATTATTGTCCAGGTAAAACTGTTTGCTATATATTGTAATAAATTTTATTGAAAATTGTTCCCTTATATGTATTAAACAACTTTGTTGAAAGTGGAACTCAATAACACCAAAGACCATAAAGGCCAAAAGTGAAGGCACCCAATATTAGTGGCGTATAATATAAGTGTCTATAATATAAGTATTTCCCTTATAATAATTTATATATTCCCTAATAATATATGTTATATATTCCCCTCTAATTTAGTAATTTATATTCTTATCAACATCAAATATATTCAATTTTAAATGGTATTTTTGTGTGGTGCGTGTGTGATTTTTTCATAATTGTTTGATTAACAATTACACAAATAATGAATGGAGAAATTTAATTATTCGTATTTATAAATTGGAATAAAAGTTTGAATAATTTATGAAATGATGCTTATATCTAAAAATCTTGGTCATACTACAGAGTACCGTCGAACTTATCAAAATTAATTTTGAGTATGCACATTTGTAAAGGGTCTTAGCCTGACCAACTTTTGTTCTGGACTTAGTGGCGGACTCCCCTTTGGCCCGGGCAAGGGGGCAAAATTTGTATGGGAAAATTCTAAATTTCCCCTCCAGAGGGGAATTTTAGAGGGAAGTTGTTAAGGGTGATGGGAATCTAAACTTTTGTTCGGGACATGGTCGCCCCCCCCCCCCCTTCTCTTTGGCCAGGGGAAGGAAACAAAATTTGGAAAATCTCAAAATCCAAAAAACTTCCGCACAGGGAATTTTTTATTTTAGTACCTGAAGTGGTAGAGGGGGTCCATACAAACATTTTTTGTTCCGGACCCAGGCACCGCTTTAAGCCTCGATTTCTATGAATATATTTCTATGAATACATATGTGATATATGTGATATATAAAAAAAATGTGCTTTTTCTGAAATTTATTTTGCCTGGATAAAAAAACCGAAATTTAATAATACATACCAATTGCTGTTAAATAATTCCATTTTTTATTAGTTTGTAAATTAACTGGATATTTTATTATTATGAAATTAAATCATAAAAATTAAATAAAATGTAAATAAAATGAAAAATGAAGTTTGGACGACGGTCAGTTTGAACGACGGCAATAGAAGAAAAAATATCAATGTCCGCGGTCAGCCGTCGACATGTCCGCCATTCAATATTCATAAAAAGCACCTACATTGAAATGCATGTATTTTCAATTTGACATTTGCCGTCGTCTGCCGTCGGCATTTCATAAAAAGCATTACTTTAGAGAACAAAGCTCTCTCATATTTCTATTGTGGTATAGCAGTGGTGCGTTCTTTTTCTCAACAATGTTAACAATTGTTATTATATCAATAAATAATGTATAAATGATAGTGTAAAAAATTGTTAAGGAATTATTATTTTGGAATGAAAAATGTTAGATAATGTAAATCTGTAAAAAAATAATAAATTCTGAAGAAAATATAATTTATAATTCTGTAGTATTATTATTATTATTGTAAGAGTAAAATATTTAATTGTTCCGATCACTTTATGTGACCAATTATAGTTCCTGGCAATGCTTCTGCCACTAATAATGCCACTATAAAGTGCCCGCCAATATCAAATACCATTGAGGTTTGCCTGGTACTGTGCCAGCTGCTTAAATTGGTAATATAAAATTCCATGGGATTTTAGTACCAATCTGTTGCTCCCGGTACTGTACCAGTCACTAAAAATGGTAATATACAGTACCAATGATACAGTTCCAGGGACTGTACCAGGCAATACCAAAATCACTATTGAGTTACAATAATTATATGTTACCAACAATTGTATACCGCCACTGTATCCGCCAATAAATTGCCCCGGTCAAAGGGTAACAGTCCACCACTAAGTCCAGAACAAAAGTTCCAAATTCGCCGGTACTCTGTAGTTCAGTCGAAATCTTTAATGTAATTATAGTAATTATAATAATATATTATATATTAAAATATATAGGTTTTACAGTCCAAATACAACCTTTTACAAATCAAATTCAACCTTTTACAAATCAAATTCAACTTTTTACAAATCAAATTCAACCAATTTTATAATTAGTTTTGCAGTATTTTTTAATACAGATTTTAATTTATTATCATTAATTTTGTATAAAAAAAGGTTTTAAATTTTTACAATAATCAAAAATGTATTTTAAACAGTATTTATATTATTCAAAATTATATAAATTCAATGATGGACACATTATTTAATGCTCCGTCATTGAATATATATATTTTTGAATAATATATATACAATTTTGAATAAAATATATATAATTTGGAATAATATAAATAGTTAATCGTATAAATGGAGGTACAAATTTTGTTTGTTTAAAACACTTTTTTGTATTTTTTTTATTTTGTAGTATTGAATAAAATTAAGTAAAACCTTTTTTTTTATACAAAATTAATGATAATCAATTAAAATATGTATTAAAAATTACTGCAAAACTAATTATAAAATTGGTTGAATTTGATTTGTAAAAGGTTGAATTTGATTTGTAAAAAGTTGAATTTGATTTGTAAAAGGTTGAATTTGATTTGTAAAAAGTTGAATATGAAATGTAAAAGGTTGAATTTGATTTGTAAAAAGTTGAATTTGATTTGGAAAAATTTGAATTTGATTTGTAAAAGGTTGTATTTGGACTGTAAAACCTATATTATATATAAAAATCAAAAAGATCGTTTTCCCAAAAATGAATCATGTATTCTGTGAAAGATTAATTTTCCTTTAAATTACAGAATTGATTTCACAATAACGCTCCTCACCACTCACCGGACGACAAGGTTAACCAAATCAAATCATTTTATAATCCATAGATCAATAAATAATACTAAAAAATTGTATTTGTTTTGCAAAAATTTCATTCATATAAAGAATTAATTACAATAATTAAACATATTCACAAAAAAAATGAACTAATTAGATGTTTACCTATGCTTTAAAAATTAAATTATATTATAATATTTATTTACTTAAGCAAATATTTTTTTATATTAATAATTTATGTATAGGAACTATAAAATTTCAGGGTTTCGCGATATTTTGTTTATTATAACATATAATAATATAATGATATTGAAAAATCTATGTTTATTTTGTCATGTTATTTAAAAATTAATAATATTTCTATTATTATTATTATTATTATTATTATTAAAATTCGGTATGTGTTGTGATACCTGAATATTACTTAAATTTATGATATTTTTACAAATACTATTATTATTATAATTATTATTATTGTTTTTATTACTGAATATATCTGTTAAATCTGGTAATGATATTGATTCATTTGATTTACCATTGATAATTATCGATGCATTCATTTTAAATTTATTCATTTTGATATTTTTTTTTGGTAAATACTTTTCATTATTATTTTGGCAATCTTCATCATCAATAGATTTACTTACATTATTTATATCACTATTCGGTTTCACTTTTGATGACTTACATGCATTTTTATTATTCTGATGTTTGCCTACCGTTGCTGATGAGGATGATCTATTCCAATGCTTATCACTTTGAAGTAAATTTATTGAACCATTTGTACCTGTATATAATATCTTATTTGATGTTGAAGGTGATGCTGATGATGATGATGTTTGTATTGAATTCATTAAATGCTCTGATTGCAAAAATAAATCTTTATCGAGATAAATTTCACCATTATTACCAATGTATTGAATGGTTCCGAAATTATTTTCATATATTTGCACTTTTGAACAATTACCCAATATCTCAATGATACCATAATTATTTTTTAAATTAATCACATTATTGTTGCCAATAATTTGTACATAACAATTATTATTTGCAATAGAAACTCTTTTACGATTTGCATCGTATCTTTTTGATTCCATTTCCTGAATTGTTTTCATTTTTTCTGTTGTTTTTGCGTTTTTAATTATTGTCGATGATGTTTTATTATTTGTATTAAAAGGTATTCCCATAATTTGATATATATAAATAAATATAATATAATTATATTACGTGTATAAAAGATCAATTTATTTCACGAGTAATAAAGGTGTTAATGTTTTTTTTAATTTCTTTACTACACCATATATATGAATATTTTAAAACATTTAAATATAAATTAGCAAATAATTATTATAGTAAAATTAACACATATACTAAAATATATATAGAATATAGGTATATATTAAGATTAAAAATTAAACACCAAACATATACACCGTATATGATTTCCTCTATATAATCTATATTTATTCTATAAATGCTATAAATGCGGACGCGATCTTTCTATTTAAATGAGTTTAACTTAACTGAATAACAAATGTATTCAATTATATACATATTTATATTAAAAAATAAATAAATATATTATAATCCGTCGTTTGTCGGTTATTTCCCTAACCAATGTGTCTGTATTACAATTAATATATATATATACTCATTTATTAACAAATATTTATTTATTTTGGAGTTAATTGTTTGTTTGCACATACACATTAATAATAAAAAATACCAAAAATAATAAATATCACAATATCATTTGTGTGTGCGAAAAATATGATATCAGAATAATCAATCTTGAATATATAAATAATACAAATTTACAGGGTGTTCGCTTGAACCGTACTCAAACCCCAATATCACATAATCCTGAGACTATTTCCAACAACAAATTTTCAGTGATGGGTTGGGAGGAAAGGATAACAAACTTCAACTCCTACCCAGATACGGCAGGGTGTTGAAAAAAATTCAAAGATGCGAGTAAAAATAAAGACGAGTATAAATTCATTATGTGCTTTTTCTGATTTGATTTCAGTCACCATTTAAGCCTCGATTTCTATGAAAATATTTTATTTATCACAAATATGATATTTGTGATATAAAAAAAAATGTGCTTTTTCTGAAATTTATTTTGCCTGGATAAAAAAACCGAAATTTAATAATAAATACCAATTGCTGTTAAATAATTCCATTTTTTATTAGTTTGTAAATTAACTGGATATTTTATTATTATGAAATTAAATCATAAAAATTAAATAAAATGTAAATAAAATGAAAAATGAAGTTTGGACGACGGTCAGCCGACGGCAATAGAAGAAAAAATATCAAAGTCCGCCGTCAGTCCGCCGTCCAATATTCATAAAAAGCACCGCCATTGAAATGCATGTATTTTCAATTTGACATTTGCCGTCGTCTGCCGTCGGCATTTCATGAAAAGCATTACTTTAATCAAATTAATGAATAGATATAGGCTGGATTCCATTTCGAAATTTAGAGTGCTAATGACTAAATATTAGACCATGGTATAAAGGCCGTTTTCCAAACCAAAATTTCGATAGTTACTAATTTAGTTGCTAATGTTTAGATGCTAAATGAAAAGTTTTGAAAGTTTCATTTAGCATTCATTTGTTTACAATTGTTGTTGTTAAAAAATTACTTAATTTGATATTATAAAAACAAATTTTATTTTAGATCACAGTAGTAATGCTATCTATTAAATGTTCAAAAGAAAAAACAATATTTTTTTATAAAAAATGATGATAATGTAAAAAAACGACATTAGTATCGTAAAGTTACTACATTAGCAACGATGGTTATAATGCTATTGCTAAATGCTTGATTCCCCTCCATTTATGTCAAATATTTAGTAATTAGCATCCCAAATTTTCGTATGGAAAACGGCCAAAGACTATAGGTATGCTCGATATTTGTTGATGTTCGCCATTTTTCCCTTTTCTGACTTCACTCTGGGTTTTTGTTTTATTGTGTTTATGTTTATTATGGTTTATTACTCATTGAAAAATTTTTTTTCACTCAGAGTGACGTCATACAAAATTGTATATCAGCTGTCAAGCATACCTATAGTCTTTATACCATGATATTAGACATTAAAGCGCTGGCCGATTTTTGAAAATGATTTTCTTCAATTTCTCGTAATATAAACATAACATAAATGATTCATACGAAAACGAATTAATATAATAAATATTAATATAATATATGATTTTAAATATTATTAATTAATTTTAATCGCCATTATGAATTAAAAACTTTAATATAATATTTCTCCTTTGCGTCCCTTAAAAATTTATTTTGCGCCGCACGCACAGTGCGTACGCATTCCTCAAAAAACGTACCTTAAAGCATCGGAGTCGCATACAACAGAAACAGAAACAGAACCAGAATTCAATAGAGTGAACTGTCAAAATTTTTTTTTTCTTTTTTTTGCAAATTTGTTTTTGGAGGGCATACGATAATAAATAAATGTAAAATATATTTTAAAATCACACGAAAAGTATGTGTTTTGATCGTTTTAATATTATTTGTTTGATATTGATTATTAATTAAACCAAACTAATTAATTAAATTTGGAAATATAGTGATTACTGCATATATAAATGATATTATACATATATTAATGGTATATAATACATATATTTTATCATGAAAATAGGATATTGTATAGATCAAATTAATAATTTGTAAAAAACTTATATATTTAATTCAACATTTTTTCCATATATATTTTATCAATAATGATTTTTTCGACCGTTCTACTTGTATTACTCCTCTTTCTGCTGTGTGATTAACAGGTCTTAATCCATGAAACCGTTTTGATGCTTGATTGTAGTTATCATTATAACTCCATTTATTTGGTGAAAGATGCAAAAAGTCCATCGAAATGTTAAACCGTTGAAAAAATTTCAATGTATTTATTGTTCTGAAATCCTCAAACGGTTTTCCTATAAAGTCTTCAATTGCTTCTGGTTTTAAATGAATACGTTTAGTTGCATCTCTAGATGCGTCTTCGGCTCACCGTGTTTGTCGTTATAGACATTTTCCTTTTCTTCATTAATACTAATGGAATATTTTCATCGAAAAATGATAATCCAATGTTTTCATCTGCTAAATACCACAAATGATTACTCATTTTATTGATTGCTATTCGTGAAATGTTTTCATTAACGTTTCGATACTTATACATATTTTGAAAAAAGCAGTAATCTTGGTTTATAAATATTAATTAATTCGTTTACTGTTATTAATTTAATTAAAACTATTAATACAAGGTGAATAAAATATCAGCAAAAATAGTGTTTTGTTAAATCAAATGATTCACATTAATTAAACAAATTATGTCATAAACATGATCTCGAGCTGCACAATAACAGGTATTCATACCTCTAACGGTATTTTTTAAGACGTTATTACATTTTGGGATTTACGTTTCCCAAAGTATTTTAAATATTGCATGAATATTGCTGTTTCTGTTAAGTTAAGTAATGCTTTTTATGAAATGCCGACGGCAGACGACGGCAAATGTCAAATTGAAAATACATGCATTTCAATGTAGGTGCTTTTTATGAATATTGGACGGCGGACATGTCGACGGCTGACGGCGGACATTGATATTTTTTCTTCTATTGCCGTCGTCCAAACTGACCGTCGTCCAAACTTCATTTTTCATTTTATTTACATTTTATTTAATTTTTATGATTTAATTTCATAATAATAAAATATCCAGTTAATTTACAAACTAATAAAAAATGGAATTATTTAACAGCAATTGGTATATATTATTAAATTTCGGTTTTTTTATCCAGGCAAAATAACTTTCAGAAAAAGCACATTTTTTTTATATATCACAAATATCATATTTGTGATAAATAAAATATTTTCATAGAAATCGAGGCTTAAATGAACGCGTTTTGTGGTGAATAGCTTAAATCGTAGAGTTTAAGTAATGCTTTTCATGAAATGCCGACGGCAGACGACGGCAAATGTCAAATTGAAAATACATGCATTTCAATGGCGGTGCTTTTTATGATTATTGGACGGCGGACTGACGGCGGACATTGATATTTTTTCTTCTATTGCCGTCGGCTGACCGTCGTCCAAACTTCATTTTTCATTTTATTTACATTTTATTTAATTTTTATGATTTAATTTCATAATAATAAAATATCCAGTTAATTTACAAACTAATAAAAAATGGAATTATTTAACAGCAATTGGTATTTATTATTAAATTTCGGTTTTTTTATCCAGGCAAAATAAATTTCAGAAAAAGCACATTTTTTTTTATATCACAAATATCATATTTGTGATAAATAAAATATTTTCATAGAAATCGAGGCTTTATGAACAAGCCTATATATTATTAAATTTCGGTTTTTTTATCCAGGCAAAACAAATTTCAGAAAAAGCACATTTTTTTTATATATCACATATATCATATTTTGATATATAAAATATTTTCATAGAAATCGAGGCTTTAGGGCCCGAGCAGAATTAAAATACGTAGACGTACGCCTGCGTACGCGTACGCAGAATTTAAAATAGTGAACACAATAGATTGTCTGTTTTGCGTTTTTTGACAATACAAACTAAATAAATATAAATATAAACAGATAAATATAAATTGATTTTTAAACTATTTTTTTTATTTCGATTTTTTTTATTTCAACGATTAATTTTATTTCATTTTTTTTCTTGTTTATTTTTATTTATTTTGAAATTCAATGAACAGTAGATAAAATATTTTTCAAAATGCGCCGCCTGTACGTAGAAGATAAAATTTGGTCAACTTCGGCGTACGTGTACGCAGGCGTGCGTCTACGTTTTTATTGTGTTCATTCTTATTTAATTTGCAGTGTTTAACTTCGGCGTACGCAGGCGTACGTCTACGTATTTTAATTCTGCTCGGGCCCTTACACAAAATAATAATCATAGGATGATTATTAGACCGTGTAGACATAGTATTAAGTAATGCTTTTCATGAAATGCCGACGGCAGACGACGGCAAATGTCAAATTGAAAATACATGCATTTCAATTGCGGTGCTTTTTATGAATATTGGACGGCGGACTGACGGCGGACATTGATATTTTTTCTTCTATTGCCGTCGGCTGACCGTCGTCCAAACTTCATTTTTCATTTTATTTACATTTTATTTAATTTTTATGATTTAATTTCATAATAATAAAATATCCAGTTAATTTACAAACTAATAAAAAATGGAATTATTTAACAGCAATTGGTATTTATTATTAAATTTCGGTTTTTTTATCCAGGCAAAATAAATTTCAGAAAAAGCACATTTTTTTTTATATCACAAATATCATATTTGTGATAAATAAAATATTTTCATAGAAATCGAGGCTTTAGTGTACATATAAGAATTTCGTATAGTTAGTAAAACCCTCATTAGAGGGCGTACGATGCATTTGTGCCAGTTTGTTAAACCCTTATTAGATGGCGTTAGCGCCATTTATACAATGTTCATGCACATATTTGCTATTAATAATTCACTTTATAATTTTAAATTAAATTAAACAATTAAACTAATTAAATAACTGAAAATAAATATTATTTTGTTATTTTTTATTATTGTTTTGAAAAAATTGAATAAAATATTTGTTTATTTTTTGTAACAGCGAACTCTATTAATCAAAATTTAAACAATGAATACTCAATGGGTTAGTGAAAGTGGCCATTTTGGATTTTGTATGCAAGGGACACGACTGCAGCGCCACTAGCGTTCTAGCCTATTATTTCTATACCCAATGGATAATTAATTCGAAATATATTGAGAACCACTGACACTTGCAAAATATTTTTACCATGAAATGTCATTTGATGTGATAAAAAATAATTTTTATTAGTTGAGTTTATGTGCCTAAAAAAATGTTATGTCGGACCCAAAAAATCGACTGAAATTGTCCGACATAACGCACATAAATAAAGTTTTTTAACTTTTCTGTCGACTAAAGAAAACCAGAAAAAAAGATGGTTTTTTCAAGTCCGGACTTATTAAGTCCGTTTTTTTACGCACATAAATGCAAACAACCACTTTTGTGACTAAAACATAACCTCATTCACATTCTGATATAGAATTTATATTATTAAATCCAAAATTAATAAATTAAATTATTAATTAAAAATTTTATCTTGACATTAAATGAATAAATGTATTTAAAAAATAATGATAAACGACCAACACTAAAAAAACGCGATAAACACAAAACAACAATAAAAATGAAGGTTATGCTTTCGTCGAAAAAAATTTAGCACATAAATAACATACAATTTAGTCCATAAAATAATTTTGGGCACATAAATTACATACAAAAAAAATCGGCATATATTGTCCGGACACAATAAGTCCGCACATAAACTCAAATATTGATAACAAAATCATTAACCAAAATTCCGAGTATAGAAAATAAATTAATTTCAATTAAATATTTTTCATTTTAAGGTAATAAGGTAATAAAATCAATAAATTTAATCCTGTAATTAATCTATAATGTAAAATAATTTCTTTTTCTATCTATCATAATTTAATATTATTGAATTATTTTCCATTATTATACTTATTATGTAACTTTTATTATTTATTTGTTATTCTTTGGTTATTTATAATAACAACAACAATGACAACAACAATACATTGTTAGAATTCCAATCATTGGATGCCAAAATAACCAAAATAATTCTTTTTCTTGTACAATTACAGATAAATCTCATAAAAAAAATGGGAGGTCATGGACATGATCATGGGCATCATCATGCACCATACACAGTACCGAAAGCTGAAATATATAAAGTAGAAAATGCACCAGAATTAGTTGAAGTTCAAAAAGCATTAGCTAGACGTGGATTAAAAGATCCATGGTTACGGTAAGTTGGAATTATCTTTATAATGTTCTAGTCCTAACGAGGGTTCTAATATAGTACGAAAATAAAAACACTACTAAATTGGCAATTTGGTGTCTTAAGAATTACTTTGCGAATTAATTTTGTTGTGGAGTGTATCTCTGTGGGTGGGTGGGATAATCCGTTATTATAAATGATAAAATTAAATAGTTTACCACAAATAGCTTACGTTTGCAAATATTTATATGAAAATGTAGGACATGATGGTTAGGTTAGGACCGTGCCTCCGTACCTATAGTTACATATTTAATACAATTAATCAATTTTTTTTTATAATTTATGATATATATGAAAAAACAAAAATTAGAAATGAAGTATGGAGACATGATCCGAAATTATTTGGCACCCATGTACAACGAGCATCAAAATTCTTTTTACGTGGATTACCATTAGGTTTTGCTGCATTTGTGGCAACAGTTGGATTTGAGTATATGTATGGGGTTTATGATGATCATGGTCATGGTGGGCACGGTTCAGCTCATGGAAGCCACGGTGATCATAAAGAACATTAACCAAAGGATTTTTGTATACATTTAATTTAACCTTTTTCCTCTCTAAAAAACAAATAGATAGGATTTTTTTTTGCTGTGTGTAGTGGGGAGGGCAATTAAGAAAAAAATAGTATAATATATAAAAATACAAAAATATTCAAACATTTTATTTTTATTTACTTATTTATTATAATCATCGTACACCATGGAATTAGAAAAAAAATGTATTTATGTGGTTGGTCTGTGTTTGGCCTCTTCATAACATGAACGTAAATATATATACGTTTTTTTTGCTGGATTATAATATTCATGACCTTTGGACCAATCATATCCGACGGCATATGCAAATATTTGACCGGTCGCGTTAAAACAGCATTTTGTTATCGATTGACCCATCGCTTCGGATGCCTTCAATTTGGTACGTGCATCCTTATCCCAAAAACTAAATGTGCCATCAGAACCAACTGTAGCTAATGTACCATGAATTGGATGAAATGCTATAGAATTAACAGCATAAATATCTTGATAACCATTGGCGGTATTCGAACGATGGCATTTAAAGGTAAAATTATCCTTTGGATTACCGGGATTTATGTATTGTATGGCAACACGTCCCTCAATGCTACCCAATGCATACCCAGTTGGTGCTTTCTTTTTATCACGAAATATGGCCACCGTCCGATGTTGATATTTTAATGGACTATCTTGACGTTTATATTCGGTTGGTTTATTTTCCAATGAATAAATGATTATATTTCTTCCGGCTGTGCCAACAATTGCCATGGGATAATCAACATCAGCACAGTAACAACGTTCGGGTAGGTTTATAGTAAGCATTGGTGCTTGCGAACGAGTATCCCAAAACTAATGAGCAGAAAAGATAATTATTAAGAAGTGATAATTAATAATACATAAACATTTTTGGCTGAAGTATAGTTTAGCGGAAAATGAGCTAGGACGTGAATCGAAAATGGAATCGAAAACTTATGTTGCGCAGACCGGGAATATACAGTTTTGCAGACCTTGAGCAAGGACATTGGGGATACCGCTAATCGAAAGCTTATGTTGCACATACCAAATAACCGTTATAATTTTTTGGCGGTCATCCCCCCCCCCCCCCCCTTTTTCCGGAGATAGGGGGAGCGGTAAAGTTTGTGACGCAATCTGATGGGCGATTTTCAAAATAAAGGTATTTTGTTTTTCATTTAAAACAACAAATCATTATCTTTTATTTAAAACAACCCCGGAATAAATCGGAGGTATATAGGGGTCAGGGGTTGGGAAAATGTGTTTTTTACGTTTTTGCAGGTGGAACCGGTCTGTAAATGGTTAACTGAATTTTCCAAGCGGCAAATTATAGCTAAAAGTATAACCAGCCCACTTGTTTATTAAACCATATATGGCACAACGCGAGTCGTCTGTCATCAAACAGGTATTTGGCTATAATACAAGCAGTCTCCACCACCCAAGAGTAATGCTGTTTTTTGGTGCGTTTTTTAAAATGTTATCTCACATAGCTCTATTGCATGGGTATTGAAAGACCTTTTTCTATTTATTCTGGTGTATCATCATGAGAATTGAATAGTTGTGGTTGGGGATTTAACGGGTTATACAACCTGGCAGCTGCTTTTGGTTTGGTATTGGTTTGATTTTTTATAGTGCAACATTGTAATTCGTACTTTTTTAAAAGGAAAATTTCTAGTAGTGCATATTTTCAAACGCTGACATTAATTTATATTTAAAATGAATATCGAACAAATAGCACGTTATTGAAAACTCATGCACTACGTCTATGTGAGATGACATATAAAAAAAACTCCATTTATTCGCATACCACCTGGGTGATGGGGAAACTGCTTTTTTTATTATAATTTCATGTTTCATACGAAACGACAGACGCTCTATGCTACATATGTGTTAATAAACAAAAGGGCTGGTTAGGTGATGCGTTTACCCTTAATTTCCTGCTTGGAAAATTCAGTTAACCCTTTACAGACCGGTTCCACCTTCAACAATGTAAAAAACCGCATTTTCCCACCCCCTGACCCCTATATACTTCCGATTTATTCCGGGGTTGTTTTATGAAAGTTAATGAAAATACCTTTATTTTGAATATCTACTTTTGAAAACCGCCCATCAGATTGCCTCACAAATCAGGTTTTTCTATAAAAATAAACCAAACTTTGACCCGCCCCCTACCTTCGGAAGGGGGGGGGGTTGACCGCCAAAAATGATAACGGTTATTTTTTCTGTGCAACATAAGCTTTCGATTGACGGTATCCCCAATGTTCAAGGATATTTCTGCTAAACTATATAATCACCCCATTTTTTATACCTTTAATGTTTTATCCCATGAACCAGTCATTAAACATGAATAACTAGCACTTTTTACCCAATGTGCACTGGATACAGCATGATCATGTTGTGCCACTTGTATCACTTGATCCGAACCTAAATCCCAACATTTTACTTGTTTATCACAGGAGGCAATAAATACTTTTGAACCATCCTAATAATAAAAACAAAAATAATAACAATATTATCAGTCTTTTAATTCAACGGTTTATTATATTGTAACAACAAAAAAAAAATTGTTATTATAACACTTACATCCGCCCAACATACATCCAATACAGGGCCATTCATGGTTTTCATTGATTTTGGTACAGTTTTACCCGATTGTTCAACTTCCCAACAACGTACCTAAAAAGAAATCGTTATCAAATCATTTTTCATCATTGAATTTCACAATAATAAAAACAACAACCACACAAAAAAAAAACACTTACACTACTATCCCAACTTCCTGCTATAATATAATTTTGTTGTACCGATGCCGGACTAAATTCTAAAGCAGATACAGAATCATCGGGTGGTGAAGATACTTCAAAATCTTTCATTGGATTAAGAGCTGTAGTCGATTGATCTCCAAATGTTGTGGCATTACTTAAATTTGATGCTCCAAACATTATTAATCAATTTCTATACTTATTATTATGCATAAAATGCAGTGAGAATTTATTATATAGTAATTTAAATTAATCACAAAATTTATAATTTTTATAATTAATGCTTTGTCTTTTTTATAAGAATTGAATTATTTTATTATTTTAAATTGTTTATTTTTCAAAATCAAAGGAATTATCTGATATTTATTTCGCATTAAATTTTTTTTTAATGGTTTTTATCCACGGTCCGCGCTGCGCGAATGTTTTTTTGCGGTTATGTTGTGATTATGAAGTATTATCTCAATCAAGTGTTATGAAGTTGGTTACTACACTCCCATGTTTAAAACCTTTTGAACCTTGTCTTTTTTGAAATATTCTTTAATTTGCATATGCCATATGCAAATAAAGAAAATACGTAAATTAAACTGGTTATTTCCGGCTGTGATTAAAAAGCTCTTCTTATTATTCTGGCATTCTGCTGAAATTATAATTTTTTTCAATAAAAATTTTATTTTAGTTATTTTATTATTATTTATTTATTATTGTTTTGTTCTTCTTTTAGTTCTTCTCTTGCCATCGATGAATTTGTTTGTGTTTTGTTTTCATAAAATTGTTCTAATTTTTTTTTATTTGCGTTTGCGTTTGTGAATTATGTGAGATTGTGTGCCGTGGGTGCGCGTGTGTTTGTTTGTACGATACTGTATATTATTTATAATTATCCGCTTAAAATAATTGTTTGTGTTTTTTTTTGTATTAATTGATTAATTACCAACGTAATTCCTAAAGATTATTTTGTGGGTAATTCAATAATAACAACACGATTGTATATACATTTTTATAATAGATTTATAGATTTGTTGTGTGCTTTGTGTGTGTGGGTGCATTTTTTTTATTGACGTGTTGAGATTATCTTATCCATATAGTGATATAAAATATATAATAATAAGACCTTAAAATTTAATAATGATGCAGTTTAAAAAAAAATATGTTGATTACTATATTGTAAAAATAATAAAGAAATCCGTAACATAAATACAAAGAATAAGATATAAAAAAGATATAAATAAACATATATATTATAAACAAAGAAAAATGAAACTCAGAATTTACCTGATGAACAAGAAAACTAAGTGTATTGAAACTGCTGCTGCTGATGCTGATGATGCAAGTAAACGAGCAGTAGTAGTATATCAAAAAAGGAATATGTACGATAGGGAAAATCAAGAAATTGATGATGATTTTGCTGTAGATAAAAATCAAGAATGCTATTATAATAATAAATGTAAAATTAGCAAAATTATCCAATTCATTTTTGTTATAACAATTGCAATACATTTTTCAAAATGTTCTGTCGATGCGTTTACACCACACCATCAAAATTATAATAAACATCATAGTATTTATGAACACCGAGGAGATAATAATGATTCAATTCACAGTAAGTTTTTTTTGCACTATAAATATATATATATGCATTTTTTTAAAAACATATATGCATATATTTAGAAATCTATATATTTATAATATACGCAAAAATAAAAGTCTCTCATGGATTTACATTGCAAGCAAATCTACGCAAATAAATAAGATTATAAATGTTGAATATATTTATGTTAAAAATATCTTTATTATTATCATATTTTAGTTGAATTAAATAAAAAAGACTCACATTTTCTTTATTTATTATTAATGTTAAATGCAATAAAGTTTTAAAAATAAAGTCTATGAAATATGAAAAAATATTAATCATTATGGCAATTATTTATTAAAATAGGAGTAGAACAGACGAATAGAACCCTTCTTTGTATATATATCTGCTATTCTGCTTATGATGATGTCTGTTTGCATTGTCTGTCGGTAGTAAATCTAAATAGTAATCACTTCTCGATATTATATTTTTTTTTATATTTTCTTGTGTTGTTGTTTTTCGTTCATCAACATCAAGTTCATTGCTGTATACAAAACAAAATTATACCATTCCATAACCATACGCTAAATATATATATATATATAACTATATATGTGACTATGTGTATATAAACACATACTATCTTTTTTTGTGCTCTATATGGAGTACTCCATAATAAAAATATATAAAAAGGTGTACGATATTTTATGATGTGTTCTGTTGTAGTTTGCTTATGAAAAAAACAAATTTGGTGTATAAATTTTATTTTAATATCAATACATATCAAAATACCGCATGAGAATATTATACAATAGGAACAGATACATACGCGAAACGAAACGAACGCGAACGACATAAAATAATAATACGCAAAATCTGAAAGAAGAACGAAAAAAAATTAATTTATTATCTATACTCACACACCCATACCCAAACAAAAAAAAAATCAACGACACCATCAAGTATTCATGGTGTCGAAAACAATAGAATATTGTATACTCAACACCACCCCGATTTGTTTTGTTGTAGAAAAAAACATAAGAAACATACAACACTGTTGTAGAACACCATGAAAAAAACAGAAAATTGACGATTTTGGTGTGGAGTACTCCATATAGAGCACAAAAAAAGATAGTAACAATAATAATAATAATAAAAATATAATATAATAACAACAACCGGTATATTTATGAATGTATGCATGTAACATAATGAAAAATTGAATTATCGTTTGTGTGTAATAAAAGACCGCCGCCGGAGACAGCCGGAGACCGGTAAAAAAATGATATGAAAAAAATGGTTTGTAATAATTCTTGTTTTTTTTTCTTTTTTATGTATAATAAAAAAAATTTGTATAATTTATTGGGTAATGAGTTCTTTAGTAACACTGCTGTTCCACGGAGACCAGTAATTGCATAATAAATACAAATATTTGATATGGGTTCCGATTAGGGCAATCTAGCCATATATATTATCTAGAACATTTATTTGGAATAAATTTTTCTATTTCTTATTTGGACGTTTACCGGTCTATTGTTTCTTGTAAAAATAAATCTGAGACCCAATTTTTTTTGAATTCTTGGTGGGAAACAAAGTGTTGCCCAGCCAAGGCGCGTCCCATCGATGAAAACAAAGGTAGTCGGAAGGAGCAAAGTCTGGTGAATACGTCGGATGGGGTTGCAGCTCCCAGCCAAGTGTGTTGATTGTATCCTGTGTAGTAAATCACTTTAATTTAATATTAAAACACTTTGGTTTAAAATATTTTATTATCGAATAATAGTAAACTATTATTCTATAATAATTAAATAATAGTAAACATATAAAGATTTCGTTATAAATACATATTTTATTATCAATTAACAACTTATTTATTTTAAATATAAATAAATGTTTAAAACAAATAAATGAATAATTATTTTATATTAATAATTTAGTGTCGTCCCTACACCTGAACCGGTTTTGCATTATGTGCTGATGTATTGTCATGGAGCAAAATTACCTAACTGTCGTCTGGCTTATTCTGGTCGTTTTTCGATCAATGCATGGTTCAAATTGATCATTTGTTGTCGATAGCCATCAGTATTAAGGGTTTCACCGGTTTTAGGAGCACGTGGTACACCACACCTTTTTTAGCCCCCCAACATGGTCTTCTTGCCGAAACGATTAGCCTTTGCAGTAGATGCTGTGATTTGATTTTCTTTTGTGTGTTTTGTCCGGGGCTTAGCAGCGGAACCCTCCCCTTCAACCAGGGGAAGGGGCAAAGTTTGTATCCTACTCATTATCATCCGACCCGGATGATGCAAAATCATCTGCTACTTGCCACCGTTTCATTAAATCAGCGGATGTTGACGTTAATATGGGTTCCTCACCACAACCAATTTTCCTTACGATATAGCGGTCTCCTCTTTTAATTTTTGTTATTTCATAGGGACCAAAGTACTTTGGAGCAAGTTTTAAACCTGAACCAAACCAAACCAAACTGAACCAAACCAAACCAAACTGAACCAAACTAACTCACCAAGCTCATATGTACTTGTCGTCGTTCTCTTCCGATTATAATACTTTTGATTTTCGAGTTATATTTTATAAATTTGTTCCTTTGCAATTGCAGCGGTGCGCAAGATATTACGCGTATTATCAAATTCGATTATTAATTCTTCCTCAATTACTTTAATGATGTTATGGTCTTCTGGATTCTCAATACGAATACCAAACATTATTTCGAACGGTACGTTTTCGATAAACTTCTTGAAATCGTAGAATTAACCGTGCGCTGTAAATGTTGATGGTTCTTCAATTGACAACTTTATCAATTAATTAATTTTTCGCTATACAACCAACAATCTGGTTTTAGCGTTCAACAACAGCCTTCAGTTGTTAGCTTCTTAATTTGGGGCTTTTACGGTGTCGGTAATTAGCCGTACGACCAACCGCAAGCGGAAAATACAACTCTGTGTTAAAATTCTGATTACAGGGATGATTATACCATTCACACGTTCTATCTTCCCGTTACCTCTGGGTACAACAGTTGTCGTCATTACATGAAGTATTTTTTGTGTTTCACAAAAGTCTTTAAATAATTTATATGTAAATGCCGATCCTTTATCGGATATAATGCGTTTTGAATTTCCAAAAACTGTTCGTTGTTGGTCCAACTTGGTGATAACTTCCTCAGCCGAAGTTGTCTAACAGGGGCCCTATCACAATAATCGACATCGAATAAAAGTTCGACGTTGAATATTTTTTAGATCGACGTTGAAAATTTTTTCGACACATAATTTGATGTCGTATAATAAACGTCGTCGTCTTGTGCTTATGTAAAATTTATGTTTGCTTTGTATATACATTTATGTTTATTCAATATTTTCATTTTGTGTGAAGCAAATGGTGAATTTTTTGTGTTTTTTTTAGTATTTTTTTAAACGAATTAAATCACACAATTTTTAGAATGTTACACATACACTTTTTCTGATAGATCTAACGGATTAGATTTATCTCTCAATGATTTGCATTGAATGGCCATATTAACTATATCATCAACATCACCCTCATCTTCATTTAACACAAAAAAACAATGGTATTCATTATTTTTGTATTTTTTATCAACTAAACTTTTACACAACAAAAATTATTTAATTTAAAATAGATCATTGTGATAGGGCCCCAGGATAACTCCAAACAAATTTGGAAAATGCACCCACAATCACAAATAGATAATTATACATTCTAGATCTCGATCGAAGTGGTCCCAAATTAATTGATAAAATCTTTGGACTTGCTTTGCATTTTCCGGCGTTGGATAATATTGGATAGCCGTTGTATTTTCCTTTGATGATCTTATACAACCATCCTCTATGATATGCCCTAAAAAATTAATATTGCCTTGTAGAAACTCGCATTTTTTGAAGTTCATTATTAACCCATTTTGTTGAGCGCCTTCCATAACAATTTTTAATTTCTTCATATTTTCATCAGGTAACAGGTAACGAACTGTGGGTATAATTATATCATCTAGATATAGTAATAATACACCGTCGCATATTAGATTTTCAAACATAATATTGATAAACCTTTGATGGCTGATGGCGAATTACAAAGACCAAATGGCACTTTCAAAAATTCGAACTGACCATCAGGTGTTACGAAGGAGTTATATTTTATTGAATCAGCTGTAACGTCGATATGGAAAAAGCCATTATTCAAATCGAGCTTAGAAAAGATTACCGCATTATATAAACTTTCCAACATGTCTTCCAATAGCGGCAATGAGTATCTATTTTTTAATATTTTTTTATTTAATTTCCGGTAGTCCACGTGGTGTTCCATCTTTTTTCTTCAACAACACAATCGGGCTGGCAAAATCGGAGTTACTTGGTCGTATAATTTTGTTAGTTAGCCATATTCACTTACCTGTTCATTTACAATTTTTCTTTCAACGGGTGCTAAACTACTTGGGGTTTGATATACTAGTACTTACTAGCTCTAGCTCCTCTAGCACTATATTCATTTGTATGATTGAAATTGGTGGTGCAATAGGATTATAATTAGTTTCTTAACTTCCCTTTCCAAATCTTTATTATTGATGTTCAATAAATGATCTATAGTTTCGGATTCGTGATCATAAATTTTAGCATCTATGGGGTTGATGTTATTTTCCTCCATTTCAAATATTACTATGGACGTCTACAATATAACAAGAAATATTAAAATTGTTATTCTGAATTCTTACCACTGTTGAACGCACTATTTGGAGCGGATTTTTTAAATTATCGTAAACCGATCGTTTTACCAACGTTACGTCGCTTTCCATGTCTATAAGCGCAACGACTTGTGTTGCGTATAAGTATACTGAAATGTTATGACCAAAATGAAGCATGGATGGTTTACTTATGCAGTTGATTGAAGCACGGGTATTTTGTATGTTTAGATTTCGTTTCGTACAGTTTTTAGCGTAATGTTCAAATGCATTGCAGCTAAAACGCTCACCCCTGTCTTTGTGAGGACAGTAATTATTGGAGTGGCTTAATGCCCCAAAATTACTACATCTTACAGCACGTATTACTGACCACGGTGAACATAAAATAGTCGTCCGACGATTTTCACAGCTGCTACTATATATTTATATATCTATAGATATATAGGCCGTATTCCAAACGAAAATTTCGATAGTTGCTAATGTAGTTGCTACGGTTTAGTTGCTAAATGAAAAAATTCGAAATGATGATAATGTAAAAAAACGACATTAGTATCATAAAGTTACTACATTAGCAACTACGCTTATAATGCAAATGCTAAATGCTTGATTCTCCTCCATTTATGACCAAAATGAAGCATTTAAGATTAAATTGGTGCCAGGAATTTTTAGAATTATCATACACAAATAAAATTAAGATTGATAAACAAACCCCAACTAGCAAAATTTTCCTTATTAGCACTTTTTCTTCCAGTCAATGACAAATTATTTCTCAATAAACACTTATTATTTTAATAAAATAAAAAGAATCATTTAAATTACATTATTTAAGAAATATATAATTAATAACATAATTTAAATAATAAATTATGTACTAACCTCTCGAATCAGAGAAAAATAACGAATTAAAAAAAATGAAAAAAAATTATTTTTATGTGAGAATTATCACTCTTATAATTTATTTAAGAAAAAAAAATTGAATAATTCAAATCAATAAATAATCACTACGTTTATATATCGTTATCAATCGGGTTATATAAACGCCGATTTAGAAGTGTATCAGATCCAAAAGGATCGATTTAAAGTGATTTGACATTTAGTGTATTGAATCCAAAGTAGTTTCAAAACGATATATAAACCTAGTGAATGTGTTTTTATTATTAAAACAACAAATTTGTTGCAAAATTCGTCAATAATGTACAAAAATATAGTACCAATAATCATTATTTTTTCATTTTATTGCAAAAAATTAAGAAAAATCATGTTTTCAAAAGGTTTGCGCGAAATGATTTAGGGTCCTTACACAATGAAAACTTTTCTACAAAACTTTAAAAAAAAAAGTTAAAAGCATAGAAATCAATGCAACCCTTCACAACGAAAAACTTTTCATTTTTATATGAAAAGAGTTAACTATCTTTTAACTTTTTTGTAACATTATTTTAATGAAGTAGGTTCCGAATGAAATATTTACTTGTCTGGTATGACGTTAGTTGCATACATCGAAATACAAAATTTTTATTTTCATTGTGCATTGTACAAATTGGCTATCTTTCGGATTGCGTATACGTATTCCAAAAACGTTTCATTGTTACTTTTCTTCTTTATGCTTAACATGGTGTGAATTTCGATACTGGACTTTTCTAAACGAAATTCATTTTTCAATATTTCGATTAATAATTCATTTGTATTTACGCCATTAACCGACTCTACAGCCAATGTAGCCGCTTCGTTTAACAGCATTCTCATGTAAACGTACCTTTGTACGCTGGTCCACCCAAATCATTCCGCGAATCATCTGCTTTCAAACTCATCTATCCATTCCGGTTGTCTTCGCCATTGAACTTTTCAAATGCATCTTCACCGTCTCGTAACGAAAATTATTCACCGTGGGCCATATTTGTATTTGGTCTTACCTGATCTTGTTGGGTATGTATATTTTTCAATGAAATAGTTCAATCTTGTTCCAACCGAATTAGTACTCTCGCCAAATACTTTGCCGAAATTTCGTGCAACATTGATCGCTTTAATCTTGATATCAAATCGTTTTTTAATTTATAGTAAATTGGTTCACCTCTTTCTCGTAAAATTTCTTGAAGGTCTTTCGTTTTTAATTGGTTGATATTTAGATCCATAAACTTTATCAGCAAACAGGATAAAATTATAGTGGATGACTTATTTGTCTGTTATGAGATGACTGTTAAACAAAAATGTTGTTGTTGTATATATTCTTAACCTTTAGTTTGAGGTACAGCTTTTTAATATAGGGTGATCAATTGTTATATGAACACATGTGAATGCATGTGAGAATAATTTTAAAAAGTAATATTTTCATTCTGGGGAAAATTATATATGGTTAGGGTAGTATATGGATTATAACATCAATTTGCCAGTAAATATAATAATAATAATAATAATAATTCAATAGAAAATAGTCTTTCAGTTTTGTTAATCTTTGCACATATACATTTATACATCACATATAAATTGTTGAATATCTTTACAAAAACTTAACATAATTTTTTAATGACAATTTCCGTATTGTAAAAAAAAGTATTTTGATTTTATTATGATGTGTAAATAAAACTGAATACATGTAACATATTTTATTATAAGAAATGCAATATATATTATGATATATATACATTATAATATATTGTTATAAATATAATACATTATAATATATTGTTATGTAATTGGTTTTAATAATTTATATATTTACTTATATGATAAATTTGATCATCATCATCATCAACATCCATTATACTTCAAAAAATATATTAACTTCGTATATATTATTATTAGTATATTATAATAATATGTACTTGTACATGTTATGATGAATGATGTTAATGTTCATCAATTAACATTATTATTTAAAATATATATCCCTTACTTATAATATTTGTTGTGATAGAGTTAATCTTTATTTGTTGAATTCAATTTTCTATATGCATGCATACTATAGGAAAGAACGAACGAAAAAACCAACTAATGAACTTAAAAAACAGTTGAGTACTTAAAAGATTTAAATTTGATTTAAATTTTATATGTATAACAAAATTTGTTCTTTATTTTTCTTTTTTGTTATTATAAATTTTATATGGATATATAAATTTTTTTTTATATGGATAAAAGCACAAAAGTCAAATATACATGTTTTTATGTTTTTTTTTTAATGTTTTTATGATATATAGCGAATAGCGTTCTGTTCATATTTTTATATACTCTATTAGTAGAAGTATAAATATATAGAATGATTTTTAAGAGAATTTTTCATACAAATCATCGATATGCATAGTTGAGGATGTGTTAGTAAATTTTGTGTACAGATGCAAATTAATTTAATTTTTTTATTTGGGGGTTTTTTTTTTAAATTTGGAAAATATGACAATAATGCCTCACACTTTTTATATTTTTGTGGATATTGTTGTGAAAATTTGGCAAATATACAATAATGACAACTCCTTTTCAATTAAATAGTTTTGTCAAAATGTTTTGACAGTAATCCAAAGTACCTTCTCCAGAATTTTTTTTTTTGATGTGTGAGTGCGATAATGGAATCATTTTTTATGAATTCGTTGTTCATTTATTTCTCTATATATCTACTACTCTATTATAGTATTGACTAAATTTAAACATATAATATTCATGTGTATAAATAAAAAGACTGCTAGATCAAAAACTTAAAATAACAAACACTTACAGTGCCGGAACCGATGGAATCAGAATAATTTTCCTGAAAAAAAAGTTTTTCTATTGTCTTACTAAAAGAACCGAATTTTTAAGTGGTTAGTAGAACCAGAACTTAATATCTCCAAGTAATCACGTTGGGTGGGAAGTGATGAAAGTTATGTGATCAGAAAAATTGTTCGCAGAGAATGTAGTTTTTAACATTTCTTGTACTTAACTTTAAACGCTAAAACCTCCAAAATTTCAAGTAAATAAATTCTTTGGGACATACAGTAAAAGTGGTTAGAAGGCAAAGGGACAACCATCGCATATATTAATTTATGAAATCCCAAAACTAAATGTATAAGTCACTTTACGGTATCGTAATGCTATTTTATAAATTTTTAGTATACACACAAAATAAAAAGTATTTTATATTTAGAAAATTAATGATTATAAACATATAACCAAATATATATATATGAATGAATCCAAGTTTATGGTTGAATGAATAATTTCAATTTAATTTCGATATATAATTTTTCTCTTTTATAAATCGCGAATTTATCTGAATTTGCTTATTTAGATACTATATCCCATTGTAACAGGTGATATCACAGACCTATCACTTACGCATCACTGATAGACTCTATCACAAGTGATGTCACATTCCCAAACCATCCTCCCCTTCCCAAATAGAGAAAAGTGGTGATACAGTACCGTCATCACACATACAGGCCTGATAGCAATTCAGTTTTGTCAGTTTTTTTAAGTTTTTTTTCCAGTTTTTTTAAGCTTTTGCATGTTTTTTCAGTTTTGTCAGTTTTGTCAGTTTTTTTCAGTTTTGTCAGTTTTTTTTGAATTTTTCTCTTACATAATTTTGACTTTTTGGACGAATGTTTTAACTTTTTGACGTTACTGTCAATTGAGATTTTTTTAAGTAAAGTTTTTTCGTTTATAAAATGATGGAGTATATGATGGAGAATTATAGTGTTTTGAACTGAATTGCATATTTTATATAATCGGTATGATTTTGCCCTTTCTTCTATTCTTCTATAAAATTCTTCTATTTTAAATAGAAGACAAACAAAATAGAAAAACTTCTATTATTGGTATTCTGCCGTTATCTATACTCAAAAGAGGAGATTTTGCTACTGTATCGGCTTATTTATGCAATCATAATATAAAATATACATAAATCTTACGTCATAACGCCATAAAAATGATGATAGATGATAGAAGACGCAAAATGATAGAAGAAAAATGATATAGAAGATAGAAGAAAACTGCTGAATAACTTCCTTTTTCACCAAAAAACCAAAAAAATAAATTTCATTACCACTAATCTTAAGATACATTTTGATATTTTTGCTGACTATTTTTGTTATTAAATGCAATTTTGGATATTGTTATGAATATAATAAAGGGTGATTTTTTAGCTATTATCTTTTTTGCAACACTGGTTTAAACAGCTGACACACGTTTCGTGTTTTGTTTCACTGTCAAACATCTTCAGTTTGGCCTATAATTTAACCATGAATCGTCTTACAAACGAACAATGCTTGCAAATTATTGAATTTTATTATCAAAATGCGTGCTAAGAAATTTCATCGCGACGAAGTTGTGTTCAGTGACGAAGCTCATTTTTGGCTCAATGGGTACGTAAATAAGCAGAATTGTCGATTTTGGAGTGAATATCAGCCAGAAGCATTGCAAGAGCTACCAATGCATCCAGAAAAAGTCACAGTTTGGTGCGGTTTATGGGCTGGTGGCATCATTGGGCCGCGCTTCTTCAAAGATGATGCGAATCGTAACGTAACTGTGAATGGTGAGCGTTACCGTGAGAGGATATCCAACTTTTTTTGCCCAAAATGCAAGACCTTGACTTGTATGACATGTGGTTTCAACAAGACGGTGCCACATGCCACACATCACGCGCAACAATGGACTTATTGAGAGGCGAGTTCGGTGAACTTTTTATTTCACGTTCGGGACCGGTCAATTGGCCGCCTAGATCGTGCGATTTAACGCCTTTAGACTATTTTTTGTGGGGCTATGTTAAAGCTCATGTCTATACAGACAAGCCCGCTTCAATTGACGCATTGGAAGACAACATTGAAGCATTTATTCGTGAGATACCGGCCGAAATGTTGGAAAGAGTATGCCAAAATTGGACTAAGCGGATGGACCATTTGAGACGTATAGTCAAGGTCAAAATTTGCATGAAATAATCTTCAAACATTAAATTATATAGACCGTACTATCGATTCAAATAAAGATTTCATGCATTTTTCTGAATTTTATGTTTTTTTTTTAAAACTTTACTATAGCTTTTAAAAAATCACCCTTTATAAAAAACCATGTAATGTATTTGATATATCAATACTATTACAATATTGAGATAATAGATTCATCGATTCAGTATTATTTATAAGTAAACCCACATGCAAAAATAGCCGATCAACAAAATTCGTATTCTTTCCTTTGTATTTCTTTTAAACATTCACCATATATTATGGTGTGCGGGCCATTTTCAAGGATGGTGTGGGAGAAATTATTTTATAGATGGGCGTATAGGTGCAGTAGCAGCAAAAGAATATAATTAAAAATGGTGTTATATCTGACCTGGAAATAGCCCAGATTTGAATAGAGGACTTTTGGGCATTCACTAAGATAGATAAGATAAATAAGAAAAAACTCAAAACTCTTCGTAGATTATAGTTGAAAAATTAAAAAAGTATAATTGTAAAATATTTTAATTGAAAAAATGCATTGAAATTGTATAAATAGAAAAAAAATCCCTAGTCGGCTTTTTTTTTTGCATGGGGTGTATATGTGAATTTTATTAATAATTATGTTATCTGAACAGAAATTGAATTATATTATCTTAATTATTTTTTTAATCTATGAATTATAATTTTATATTTTTATTGAAAATTTGAATCATATAGTTTTAATGAAAAATAAATGAATGAAAATATGAATACTTGATGTAAGTTTCGATCTGACGCAAATATTTTTTGGATATCATCTCGTTAGGTTGCAACTTTTAGTTAATTTTTTTATATTTTAATTAGTTGGTTCTATAATTATTTAGGTAAACGATTGTGTTAGATGTAACCTGGATCCATTGCGCGAGTACATCTATATCGCTGAATTCTTCCGAATTCTTGTCGATCCATAAGGTACTAGTATTTTCGGCTTTTTGTCAGTTTATTTCTTATTTTTGTCAGTTTTTTAAGCTTTTCGTAAGTAAAAAGTCAGTTTTTTAAGTTTTTTATGTTTTTTTATCGCTATCAGACCCGCACATACCTAGATACCGATTTGTATATGTACGGTATGATGTATATACTCTTTCAAATATTTTAATATATTTTTATATAATGGAGCATCGCTAATAATAATAAAATATTTACTCGTCATCGTTGGTACAATGGGATAATATCAAAACCATCTCATTTAATGTAAACAAATTTACACATAAACAACAATAAAATATAAATATTCTATTTATTCTCTGTTACATTTGGCACGGTCCAATTTGGGACATTCCGCTATTACGATGATAGAAGCAAGAGAGACAACAATTGGCCGCAAAATATTTGTACTAAATTAGATACCATTGATATTATTACTATGAGGAGTTACAAAAAATTTTTTTTTGCTCTTTTTATTACTTTGCTTCACTAATTGTAATTTTCTATCGTGAATTATTTGAATAAATAATTTTCTGTTTTTCCGCTTGATCACTCTCTTCTCGTCGGATTTGGCTTCAAATTTTCAACTTAAGTTTTTTTAACAAATGAGCTGGTTAAATTCGAAGATGGGATCAGGCCATTCCTTCCATACAAATTCTCAAACAAATTCAAGGGATGATTAAAGAAAATCTCGTTCTGTTTCTAATCAATTGACTTGAACATTTTGGATTTAGTGGTTTCAAGTACGGACATGGAAAAATTGTCAATTCGGGAATTTTTTCTGAACCCACCCATTCAGGAGTTCTCATACAAATTCATTTGATTGTTAGATTGTTACATATATTTCGTAACCAATTGTTTTCCAATACAAATTGACTTGAAATACATTTATCCGTACTTTTTATCCGTTCATCATCATGGGTTTTTGTGAACAACTTTAGAAATAGCGTATGGAAATATATGGCAAAGCGAAAATAATGTACCAAGCTTTAAGCACATTGGGCGAAATGTTTTACAGGGCGTGTTTTCGAGGTAGAATACCACAAACTTTAGAGAACAAAAAGTAAGACGTGCGGGCTCAGGTCTACACACATTTCTTTAAATATCTAGAAAACCGCTTTCCGATTTACATCATTTTAACGGTAATTTAATTTTAATACTAATAGGGTATCTGATCTTTCTATTACAATAACCATTTATGGAGATAAGTGGTTCAGAATATGTAAAAGATGACAATCTGAAAAACCTGTTTTTTTCGTTTAACACCGAAACGAAGTCGAATCTACATCTAAGGTGGATTTCCTTATGCGAGCTGTGGGAGAAAAAATCGCGATTCCTATATAAAATTTTGGCTGAAGTACAGTTTAGCGGACCTTGAGCTAGGACCTTGGGGATACCTGCAATCGAAAGCCTATGCCTCCGAAGATAGGGGGGGTCAAAGTTTGGTTATTTTATTAGAAAATCCTGATTTGTGACGCAACCTGACGGGCGATTTTCAAAAGTAGATATTCAAAATAAAGGTATTTTTATTATCTTTCATTTAAAACGGAATAAATCGGAAGTATATAGGAGTCAGGGGGTGGGAAAATGTGGTTTTTTACATTTTTGGAGGTGGAACCGGTCTGTAAAGGGTTTAATGAATTTTCCCAGCCGCAAATTAAAGCTAAATGTAAGATGCAACCAACCCTCTTATTCATTAACCCATATATGGCAAACACCGTGACTCGTTTCGTATCAAACATGTTATTTGTTTATAATTAAAAAGCAGTCCCCCCATCACCCAGGAGTTATATGTATAAATGGGGTTTTTTTTTCTATGTTATCTCACATAGACCTATTACATGAGTTTTCAATAACGTGCTATTTCTTATATATTCATTTTAAATACGAATTAATGTCAGCGTTTGAAAATATGCACTACTAGAAATTTTCCTTTTAAAAAAGTACGAATTAAAAGGTTGCACCATAAAAAATCAAACCATTACCATTAGTAAACCAATAGCAGCTGGCAGGTTGTATAAGCCGTTACACCAGAAGATGATAAACCAGAATAAATAGTAAAAGGTTTTTCAATACCCATGCAATAGAGCTATGTGAGATAACATTTAAAAAAAAATCACAAAACGCACAGAACTTGTGTGATGTGGAAAGTGCTTGCAATATAGCAAATCACACGTTTGATGCGAAACGACTCACGTATATGCCAAATATGGTTTAATAAACAAGTGGGCTGGTTACATGTTACTTTTAGCTTTAATTTGCCGTTTGGAAAATTCAGTTAACCCTTTGCAGACCGGTTCCACCTAAAAAAATGTAAAAAACCACATTTTCCCACCCCCTGACCCCTATATACCTCCGATTTATTCCGCGATTTATTATATCTACTTTTGAAAATCGCCCGTCAGGTTTCGTCACAAATCAGGTTTTTCTTAAAAAATAACCAAACTTTGACCCCCCCTATCTCCGGAAGGGGTTGTGACCGCCAAAAAATTATAACGGTTATTTGGTCTGTGCAATATAGGCTTTCGATTGCAGGTATCCCCAATGTCCTAGCTCAAGGTCCGCTAAACTGTATATTCGCCAAAATTTTTTCCCCGGGAGATATATTCCCTCCCGGGGAAATTTACCCGCCAGTTAAATTAACTTTAACTTTTTCCCCGGGCTCTCGGGCATTTTGAGATTTTTTAACACATACATTCAATCATTCAATTGAATTTAAAAAAAAAAAAATTTGTTTTCGTATAAAAAAAAACAAAAAATAAACAAATATAATGTAAAAATATAGTCTAATGTAAATAAATCAAATATAAATAACGCATATACATACATAGCAAATAAAAATTTTACCCGTAAATGGAAATCGTCTGTGAGCGAAAATGAAAAATACTCCCGCACCCGCCGGGATTTCCTCGCATAAGGAAATCCACCTATAATGTCGACTCAAAATGAGCCGCAGTCCCTAAAACCCGCGTATTGTGGTCGGGATCTTGGACACCCTGTATATATTGCTTAATGATATAGTTCCATGTATATTTCCCATATTACATAATATGTACCATATATATACGAATCGTTTTTGAAAGGTTTTCAATTTATTACAAAATACATGAAAATACATTTTTACAATCACAAAATACATGAAAATACATTTTTTTCAATATTTATATTTTAAGGATAAATAAAAAAAGAAGAAGCATTTATTCAATTTATACTTATAATTTCTAAATGGTATTTTTTATATATGCACATGCAATTATCTCATTTAATAAACCTATATACATTTTTATTTATATGAACGTAATCTGCATGTTAAAAATGAATAGGAATTGCCGCACGGTAAAACTAAAATTTTAAGGTTTTTTTTATTGAAGAGTTTAGAAGAACTATATTTGTTTGATGAATAAATTAAGTAAAGTATATTGACATCGGTTTTTTATATTATATATAGTATAGTATTCTGTTCTGTCAACATACAAGCTCTGTTTTTATATTTTTAAATATTTGTTGTTTTATACATGTATAATGCATGTATATTAATGCAAAACATATAAAGTAATCTTTTCATCACATCTACTATATTTTATATTATACATTGTCAATCTACAATATCTACATATAGATTATATGGTATTATTTATACATTTCTATAACGTATATATGCATATGTGCAAATTTATGATGAATTAATTTTTATAATGTATAGCGCAAGATATATACTATAAAGTATACACACAGTATATGTATGAATATTATGAAAATAATATTCTTTTTGGTTTTTCAAGTATATTATATCATTATATTGATTATACATATGTATGTGTAGTTATGTAGTATATATAGACATCATCCTATAACTTTATGGTTGCCAACATATTTATATTATGTTATTTTAAATACATTGTGGGCCTTTGTTTCAAATTATATAATATATATACAATACACTATATACAGTGTACATTATGTATATTGTGTTATGTATACAGTGTACATTATGATATATTAAAAAAAATAATATCTATTTATGATGAAGCTTTCATATACTAATGAATATGTATGTATATAATTGTATACACGGAATGCATTCAAATATAATTGCAGTATTATACAATTGTACTTATTTGCAGTTAAATCGTATTGAAAGAAATATAAGATCTCAAAACTAGAGATATATTATGATTTTAAACTATAAATTAAACATAGAAGAATATACTATGTAAAGTGTAGTATCTTTTGACAAACCTCCTAACACATTCATTCTTAAATTTTTTAGACTTTAAACAGAATACAGAAAACATCTTTCAATTCTCACGATGAGCTCATATGCATATTATATAGTTTTAGGATGAATAATCTTTTTAGCTATATAGAAGAGTGCGATAAGGGTAAAAATAAAGTTTCTTTCCCTAAAATCGTATATTTGAATATAATCTATATAAAATATATAACATTTGCCGTCATTCATTTTGATATTTCAATAATTTTCAATTCAATGTTCAAATGTATGCAATTCTAGTTCTAATAAAAAACCGCTGCCAGGCAAACACTTGTTACAGGAAGCACGTATTAGTTGCCACGGGGGTAGGGGCCTCATTATATGTTAATATAAAATAATGTGCCACACTAATATAGTCAAATTCATTTCCAAGCATACCATTAGATTTGTATGGGAGCTGCTGGATGCGAGCAAATCAGAAAAAAATTTCAAGAAAATAAATTTTTTGCATTTGTGACAAAACCAATACACGCAAAATTTCTGACCAATTCGTTAGATTCGTTTATCATTAAATGATTTTAACATACAAAAATTTATGTTTCATTGAAGAATTTCATTGAAAACGTGTAATAATAATGTGGCTAATTATTTTGTAATTTATATTTATGACGAAAAAAGGATAAATGAAACCCTTTTTCCCTCCCTGGTTATACCTACCGCGCTTTCTGCTCTATAAGTTTTGTTCTTGATGACTTTTATTTTTTCATTACATTTTCCCCCTGAACATATGTTACTTTTAATATATGTAAGTCATGTAAGTATATAATAACTAGGGAATCCAAATTTACCGAAATTTCGCTTTATCGGTTTTTCGGTAATTTTTTTATTTCAACATTGTACCGATAAAACCTTGTTTTTAAGAATCTAAGGAAAAAAAAAGAAGTATTTTCCGAGTTCATTCGTAAAATGTCTGAGGTGCTATAGGTTTGGAGGTTGTTGTGAGGATGTGGTTGAATGAAACACTTTTGTAACTTTTTCAAATACAATTTATTATCCACTGCACTATTATTCTATATTATAATTACTTTTTAAATTCCAATTATTACAATCTATTATTTTCACTCACTTCATTTAAAATGTAAAGTGTATGTGTGATTTGTAGTGTGCAGGACCGCCACATAGGTATTGGGGATTCAACTTAGTGCAATGAAAGATAATAAAAAATATCAGATCCAAAAAGTAAATAATTTTAGATGTTCTACATTTCAATACCGATGGAGTACTAATCATCGAGTGTTTAAAGATTAAAAATAGTAGTTTATGTATCTTGTTTTATATCGGCGAATAACATTGCATATGATTTGCTGCAGGTGAAAAGAGGTGTACAAACAGCATTGGACTGAAATATATTTAAATGTCACTAAACAAAAGATAATACATAATAGTGATCAACATATATGAGTTATATATGTAAATATTAAACAATATCGCAAATTATACAATCACTTTCAGCTGGCGCTTTAGTATTATATTTATTAAGATTCTTACCGATTTTATACCGTAACTAAAAACTTATCTTCAAATGCCAAAAAAGTAATTTGAGTTAGTTTATTATGGTGTAAATTACAGCCAACTACACCAAATTAGTTTATCAAGCATGGTGTAAATTATTATTTAACTAAACTATAAAAATATAAAATATATAAAATATATTTTTATTCAATTGTAGAAGGCGGTTGATGCTAACAACAAAATAAAAATAAAATTTCATTAATGTGGTTTTCGATTGGCACAAAAGATCAATCTTTTTTTGATCTTGATCACTTTTTGTGTTCGATTGGTACAAAAAAAAATCAATTTTTTTTTGATCTATATCAATTTTGTGAAATCTAGATTTTTATAAAGATTTACCCCTACATTTAGCAATACAACCTTATCTGATGTCAGTTTTGTTTTTGTTTTGTTCTATTTTGTTTTTTTTTGTTTTGAAAATATCATAAATATTTTTTTGTTGATTTTTTAATTAGAATTGTAAAAAGTCAAATTAATAGTGTATTTTGTTATTGCTATCGTGAAATAAATAGTAATAAAATTTTAGATTATGGAAAAAATTATTAAATACAAATAAAATAAAATTAATTAAACTAATTAATAAATTATGATGTCTGATTTTCCGTTTTAAATGGTAATGCCACAACAAACTTCTTCTCCTTCTTATCATACGTGTATGTTGTCTCAAAAATATCCTCACATTTTTGCTCCTCTTTTGTAAATGCTCTGGTTTCACAGACATCATCCATTTCCCATAACTTTCTAATATGGTTTTCGATATTGCCTTGATTGGTTATTACATGTATACATTTTCTTTCTGATGATGCATCACTTGTACACCCTGAAATCCACCCAAACTCCGTTTCCTGTGCTATTGGCAATGTTGGACCACCTTTTATTAAGCCGCCCAATAATATTTGACTTACTCCATCCGCCCCCAATATCAGATCCACAGGACTGCTTATTCCAAATGTCGGATCTGCCAACACCAGCCCCCTTATGTGCTTAAACTTGTCGTTGTTTATATTTTTAGCTGGTAGAACCTTGGTTAATGTTTTTAAAATAATTGGTTGTACTTCCAACACAAACTTGGATTTGAACGTAGGTTGAAGTTGGATGTTAACCTTCTTGTTTGCTTCTAGCTGTTTACCTCCAACCCCTACAAGTATTGTCGTAGTCCTACTTGTTTTCAATTTTAGCTTCTCTAACGCCTTTTGAGTTATTATGGATACCTGTGCTCCCTGATCCATTAAAACTCGCAACTGATGTGTCGATCCATCCCCTGCGGTGACCTGCACAATTGCGGTTGCAAGCAATATTTCCGTTTTACCAGTTGTATCTTTGCCTGCCATATTATGTATGCGCAATTGATTCTCTTGTTTACCACTTGATTATTTTTAGCCATGTTACCCTCGTGTAATGATCTATGATGCTTTTTGTTACAAATTTTACACCTGCCCGTTGCATTACAGTTGTACGCATTATGCCGTGGTTTTAAACAATTCATGCATAATTTTTTGTCATATACCATCTTTATCCGTTGTGCTACATCCCTTTTGTTAAATGCAGCACACCCAAATATGCCGTGCCCATCGTTACAAATAGGACACCTAACATCCGTTGAAATACTAGCATTCCAACTAACCTTTTCTAAACTAACCTTATCTACCCTCGCCATATCTTGATTTGTTTTCAATCGCCTCCAATGTTATAAACCTGTTTTCTAAAAATAATAATAATCCGTCAAACGTTGGTATTTCCCTCGGATTATTCAAATTCGTTTCATACAACATATGTGTTTCTTTATCAAGTTTCTTACTGACCATATGATGTAATATAGGTCCCCAACCATCCGTATTTATGTTTAAATTACAAATTGCCTGAACGCATTCCTTCGTGGTATCATGCAATTGTTTTATCGACTTTGAATTCCCGTATTTTAGCACCGATTGATTTAATATATTATCCAAATACGTTGCTAACAATAATCGTGTATTATTGTATCTGCTTGATAACATGTCCCATGCTACGATGTAATTTTCGTCACTAATACAAAGATGTTTGCCAATCTTTGCCGCCTCTCCACTGATATTCGCCATTAAATATTGCATCTTCAATGCATCAGCCACTTTCCTGTTTTGATGAATTAACTTGTTGAACAGCTTATAAAATGATGTCCAATTTCGATAATGGCCATCAAAATTTGGCAACTGGATCTCCTGCTGTCCAGTTGTCCCTGGCCTCATATCCCCTATTCGTTCTTGTAATGAAATTAACGTCTGCTGCACTTTATCCTCCACCTGCGCATACATCTCATCCCTGAAATATGGTACATTATTCTCACTTACCTCTGAATATGACACCAACTCATCATGTGTACTCGTAATTCTACTCCAATATCCGTTTAATACTCTGATTTTTTCTTCGTAAAATGATTTTGATTGTGGCATTTGAATACTTTGCTGTATAGTTTCCATCACTCTGTTCACATCGTTTATTGTTTGATTCTGCTTTTTATACCGTCTTTGTTGATCCGCGTTATTACTCGTGTTCTTGCCAATTTCGCTTGATATTTTCGGTTTTTCTAAACCCCCGCTCGTCTCATCCAATAACCTCTTTATCTCCAAATAATTGTTATATATCGTTGTATAATACTCCCGTTCCGAAGGATGAATGATATGTTCGTCGTATTTCTGCAATGCCTCGTGCCCTGTAGAAAATTGTTGCCATACCTACTCCAAATACGTTTTTCGTTTCAACACATAATCTCTCGTTTTCCAATCCTTACCGTCTTTTTTGAAATTTATCAACAATTATCCCGTCGTCTAATTCTTTTTGCTTTTTAACCGCCTTTTCGAAACTAATTTCACCATGTAGGTCGTCTATGTTTGTATTCGTCATATTATTGATGGTATTGACCAATTCGATAATATTTTAAATACACACTTTTGCTCGAAGGACCAATGAATAATTTACTAAAGCATTGTTTTTTAACAAAATCGGCGACGGAAAATACCACCGGAACGGAATTTATTTTGGGGCGAAAAATTGTCCGGCACCGAAAAAGTGTTTTTTAAGAATTATTTTCTGAAAATGTTCAGTGATTTTTTTTTATTGAAATATAAAATAATTCTACATAACCACATCAAATGTTTGTTATTGTTTTTGTAAGTATCCAAACAATTTATTTTTAATAAATATTTTCTTTTTAATATATGCAAAGGTCACTTTTGCAATTTTCCGTCACCGAAATCGATCGACGGAACGTAAAATAATGAAAAATTTCAATAAATTTTCTGTTGTTTTTTCCGTCGGACGAAAATAATTTCGGGGGCGAATTAAATTTTTCTTAAATAACATGTGTATAAAATATATGCGTTCATTTTTGACAGCGACGGAAATTTTTCCGTTCCGGTGGTATTTTCCGTCGCCGATTTTGTTAAAAAACAATGCTTAAACTACCAGAGAATCTGTAATATTCTAAAGATATAAAAGATAGAAAAATGCATCTTATTTGAAAATGTGCAGAATGCACATACACCAACATCAATATAAAAGAAAAAGTAAAAGTTTTTATGTTCGTTTGGAAAGCAAAAATCAGAAATCTGAAAATCCAATCGAAAACCACATAAATTAAATTAAGAACATCAACAATGGCTTTGTTTACGCCGTCGATTTAGACTAGACTAATTTAAACTAGTCTAATTTAATTCAAGCCGTTTATGCGTATTTCGTAATGTCATATTTGCAAATTTAATCCGACCTGTTTATATGCATATTTTTAGAAGACTAGACTAAATTATAATAATAAATAATAAATATAATCAAAATTATATTCTGTTGTTTATGAAAATATAATTTTTATTACATTTTTTTATTGATTTATTAATTTTTGTAAACTAAATGCAACAATACTGATAACCATAAAAAAAAAACAAAAACATAAATAAAAACACAAAGAAGGAATGTTTGAATACGGTCTACGTAATCTATACTGTTTATGCCGGATTACTTTAAACTGGTTTAAAGTAATCCGACCTACGTAGGCTGGATTAAAATTTAGTCTAGATTACGTAGTCCAGGGAATTTATACTGGTAATTTTACCGGGCTTAAAATTTAATCCAGGTTTAAATTTATACGCATAAACAAGGCCAATTTTACAATTTTATTTTCACCTATAATTTATAAGGTGTAAATGGAAACTATTTTGTATTTTTCTGGTTCTGGTGTAAATTCGAAGAAAACTAAACTAAATTTAGTTTGACACTTAAAGATAAGTTTTTATTTGCAGTATAAAATCGGTATATATTCGTTTATTCGTTAAAACATTATATTTTTTAGGTTAAAATTGCCGAAAAAATCTCGGTAAAAATAAAAATTAATTACCGGTAAATTCAGTAACAAAAATTGGACGGTTAACTGGTTTACCGATAACCGGTATTCGATTCCCTAATAATAACTAATTTAAAGTATTGTTTCTTATTTTTCTTATATTTTTCATTGCGTATCAGTAAAATATAAAATTAAATGATAACGAATTCTAAAACTAAAAAATTAATTTTTATAAAACGAATTGTGTTTTATTTCTATGAATTTTCTATTTCTATAGTATTATATTATATAAATTCAATTTATATTTTTTAACTGAATGTTATAAATTAGTAGGAACTCTATAAAATAAAATTGGGCATTTTCGTTTATTCCTCTTGTGTCATGCACTAGTGCGGTGTCAAAAATGCGAGGCGATATAACATTTACATGTGCTAGCTCTGTGTTCGAATATTATAAAATAATCTTGTGTTAATTTTGTTTACAAATGGCGCTTTATATGTGAAAATGTCATAGTAACGATGAACGCGATAAACAAAGTGAGGATAATTAATAATTAAGCAACAACAATCCCGCACAGGGTGATGATGCTCCTACAAAATAGATAGGGCAATTTGTGTCAACACAAGTGCTAAGTGGATGTATTTTCGAACAGGTGTCATATAACCCAAGTAACACAAGTGAAATAAAAAAACGTATTTGTGTCACTTATGCGTTTGTGTTTGCACAAGAGGAATAAACGAAAACGCCCATTATATTATGATGGTGATGATGATGTTGATGATGATGATGGTGTATATTCATTGCTCGTTGCTCGATGTATATACAAACTATGCCCCTCTATAAACATATACTGAGTGTCCAAGTATCTATAGCATACCAGACAATCATGGAATTATTTCCAACAAAAATCGTATCGGGATTTAGGTTACAGGGTGTTAATAATTGACGTTTATTGAAAAATATGCATTCATTTATTGAGATGTTAAAGTTGAAACCATTTAGCTTACCATAACCAACAGGTAAATAATTTATCGTTAATTGGATTACTCTTAATTCCTTATTAATAAAAATTTTTGCTATATGCGTTAGGAAAAAAAATTTTTCTTTCATCAATTCTTTTTCCTCGAAATTTTTACTGATAAAAACAATTTTATTTTAACATATTTCGATTGCATGTTTCAAGCCATATGAAAATTGTTTGTTTTACTTTTTTCGTACGACGCATATTTTAGGGGTTTTTTCACTTTTAAAAACAAGCGACTTTTGCTGGAAATACTCCAGGAATACGGGATATGCGTTCTGGCTATAGCCACTGCATACCCTGTAAATATACAGTGTATCCCAGCTAACGCTATCCAGCCAAGATCTTCGAAACCAGTGGAGTTATCACTAATAGGATGTTAGTGGTCCCCCACTGGATTCCATTTGGCTACATTATTATGTTAACCCCTTCCACCGCACGTTATGTGCTTAATGGGTATCAACTTTGGAAAATCAAAGGTAAACCTATATTTTTTTTTCGCCTATTTTGAAGAGTGTGACGAGTAGTTAAAAAAAATGTAATAATATGTGGGGGTACCATGGGGAATTTTTTCACAAATGGGGATTGTTCATCCGATAGAATATGGGCGATAACTCGCTAAATCTGTATGAAAACATGTATTGTGATGCATTACAAAGTTGTTCTACGTTGAAAATTAAGGGGGTTGTGCGAACACCCCAAACCCCTAACCCCCCGTTTTAGGGGGAAAAATCGAAATTTTGATTTTTGCAAATTAACAAAAAAATATGGTTTTTTAATGCAAAAATCAAAATTTCGATTTTTGCCCTTAAAAAGGGGGCGTGGGGGACTTGGGCTGTTTGGACACCCCCCTTAATTTTCAACCTAGAACAACTTTCTAATAGGTTACAACACATGTTTTCATAGAGATTTTGCGAGTTTTCGCACATTTTCAATCAAATGGACAATCCCCATTTGTGAAAAAATTCACCAAGGGCCCCCACTTATTATTACCTTTTTTTTAACTACTCGTCACGCTCTTCAAAATAAGCGAAAAAAAAATATAAGTTTACATTTGATTTTCCAAAGTTGATATCCATTAAGCACATAAGGGTTAAGGTGGGGAGGAAGGGGTTAACATAAAAATGTAGCCAAATGGAATCCAGTGGTGGTCCACTAACATCATATTAGTGATAACTCCACTGGTTTCGAAGATATTGGCTGGATAGCGTTAGCTGGGATACCCTGTAGATAATAATATCCTATATATTAAACTTATGTATTAAATACTTGTATGCATATGTAAATCATGTATTAACATGCAACTTAAGAGGTACTTATAAAAAATATATGATTAAAAAAACCTTATATATATTTTCTTTTGATATCAGTAGAAGAATGTAAATTTCTATTTATTGTCGTTTGTCGTCGTATATGCATATGTTTAATTTAATTTTAATTTCTTCTTTTACCTATTATCATTGAGTTTATATATATATAGAGGTTCCAAACACTGAAACATTTTCATCCAAAAATAAAATAAAAATAAGCTCGTTTGTACCTTGTCGAAGTTCAATTTATTTTTAAAATAGTTAAAATATAAAATTATCATATTAAAAATATCCTTTCTTGTCATATTTTTTATACAAAAAGATATTTTTATGTATTATAGTGAAAATATCAAAACACATAAAATCATAATCATCATACAATAGTAATATAATTTTTATTTGTGAATATCGAATCTGTATATAAGAAAACTGTTTTGTTGTTATAGATTCCTTTTACCAAATGTTATATATACGATATATATATTATAAATATTTAAAAATATATTAACGAAAGATACACTGTGGTATAAACGAAAGATACACTGTCCAAAAAGCTCTAAATATTTCAAATTTTATATTTTAACTATTTTAAAAATAAATTGAACTTCGACAAGGTACAAACGAGCTTATTTTTATATTATTTTTGGATGAAAATGTTTCATGTGTTTGGAACCTCTATATATATATAAACTCAATGCTATTTTCATGGTAAGGAAAGCTCTTATAACAAAAAAGTGTAAATTAAAATTCTTCTATGTAGAAAAATGTAACGTCCGCAGAACCTTGGATATAGTAGTTTGGTACAAAATCCATAAATTTACATTCCTGAACATTTTTTCAGATATCCATCCAGGAGCTCTTATACAAATTCAATAGATTATATAAGAGACATCTAAAACCATCTAAAACAAGCATGTTTGTTTTCAATCTAGCGAACCATAAATCTTGAACCAATCATCATGAATAATACTCTTATTCCACCTATAAAATTTGGGAATATTTGTGTCAAATAATTTTACATATGGAACAATAATATAATTATTGCAGCCAAAAAGACGGCTTGTCGCATTAGGATTTTAGAAGATGAAATTAATTCTGAAAACTTAGCACTATAAGACCACTTCTATATATGGGCCGGTTCAACAATTATTTCACTGTCTAGAGTCTAGTTTATGGTAAAGATCGAAAAACATGCTTTTTCACTGATCACAAACTGTAACAAATTTCATTGAATTATTGGATCATAGATGATCAGTAGCCCGAGTATTGACATTTTATAAATACCATCACTACGAATTCTGTAATGAAATTTTCAAATTAATTCCTGGACCTATTAACTTCTCTTATAATTCAAACAATTCTCAAACGGCACATCCGGCACTCACAAGGGACCATCGGATTCATACCCCGAGTTGGCTGAAATTTTGATTTGTTGTAGTACTCGAAAAACTATGTAATGGGTGTACTCACCGTTTTTCTCAATTTCTTTTTTGGGGGATTTAACCAATTTTTTCTCATATCTACGGCGATTTTTGTCCAATTTTTGTCCAATTTGACTAAAATTTTGTTTTTAGCTTTATTGAACCATAACTTAAGTATTTCATAAAAAACTTTTTCATTAAACACAATCATAAAACAAAGGTTTTTCAGTGGTCGTTCGGTACCAACGCATCTTAAATGAAGAAATCATTTTGAAATTAAAAAAAAAATCTTGAAATACTTGAGTTATATTTCTATAAAGCTACAAACAAAATTTCAGGTAAATTTGAATTTGATGAAATTTAAAAAAATGTATAACTTTAATATTGATTTTAATGCTTGTTAATGTACATAAGGGTTGCGGCCATTTGTATAACATCGCCAGTTTGATATTTTTTTAAAATTTTCTTTTACAAATTATTGAAAATAGTCCCAAATACACGCGAAAAAAAATCCAGGGAATTTGATGCAGAATTCCAGAATTTATGGCTAATTTTCGTTTTCGCCGCCATCTTGGATTTCACTCCCTAAAAATGAGATTGAGGAAAAATGGCGAGCCCACCCGTTACGTAGGTTGAGTACTACACAACATGCCAAAATTTCGCTTAAATCGGGACATGACACCATCCGATGGTCCCTTGTCAGTATTACCACATTTTCGAACTAACAGAACTAACTTTATAAAATCATTTTTGCTAAGTACATCATGATTATGGAACGGTCTCCCAGGTCTCAAGCGCAACTTAAACAATTCTTTGAAACCATATGAGTTATTTTTTCTCACTGCACTTCAGTTTCAGTTTTTTTCTCTCATATATTAGTTTTTATTTTTAAAATTTCATAAAATAATCCACATATTATTAAAGTTTTCATCGCTCGATTAAGTGATTTCATTACGGGATCACGGTAATGGAATTCTATTCAATTGATTAGAAATTTTTTAACGGGAAGTTTGATGAAAATTGTAAAACTTTTGTATCTGAGCAATATTTCTGTTCCTATCCCACTAATAACTACGAAACTATTAGAGATAGAATATTGAAATATATGTTTTTGAGCATGTTGGACGGAAAGTTTTACAGGGTGTCTTTTCGAGATATTATACCTCAAACTTTAGAGAACAAAAAATAAGACGTGTATAAAAATAAGACATACACTTCTTAGTTATCTAGCGAATCGTAAATATATTACAGAAGTGATTATTCTTATTTTGCATTTTTTTTTTGTTATGTTTTGTTGTATTCAAATTGTAATTTAATATCACAACATCTTGTATGCATTTTAAGAAGAAGAACATAATATTGATTGATTGGCCGATTAATCGATTTGATACAAAAGCCTATGCATGTATAGAGTTTGTGCAAAATATAATTCTTTGTTAAAATCTATTAGAATTATTTGTAGATACTGACGTTGAAATTAATATGCAGAGTTGCCATTTACTATATAATTGTATATTTAACATTTTTTTTTAAATATTAAACTATATACGATACAGCGCATGCGCATTTTTAATTTTTTGGTATAATTTTCATTTACCATATACGGTTTCGTATGTAAATATTTTGTGTGTATATGTATATCATAAAGGCGCTTATGTGCTTTTACCCCTTTTAATTCCCTTGGTAAGAAAAAAATAAACCTTTGTAGTGTAAAAAATTATTATTCAATATTAAATTACTTCTTTACATCTATATTAAAAACGCTTATATCCGATTCCATGTAATGTATATATAAAATTGTTTACGAACACTCACTCTCAGTCAGTATACCTATACAATCCGTATACCTATCCGTATAATTCTACAATTATTAGTAATAATTACATGTTGTGCTGTGCTATAGATTAGTCCAGTTTATGTGTAGACTAAATTGATACGGACGAATATCGTTGGTTTTTTTTAATATGCAATTTATGTGTGTACACAAATTTTGGTTCGGTTCAAATAAGTCGCTATTTATTTGTATGTTTCGTCCATTTATATATTTTTATTATAAATTTAATATTTTATTATAATATTAAAATTATTTGGTAATTTTAATTTTTTACTTTTACTACTTTTTATTATTTATTTTTATTTCGTTAAAATTATTTCGGCCGAACTTTGTTAAAATTATTTCGGCTTCGCCGGTACTCTGTAGTATTACCTACGAACTAAAAAAAACCAACTTATTTGATCGTTTTTTTTATACGTATCAAATTGAGACAAATACCGTTTATGTGCTAGTTTTGTCTCAATAAAATCGTATTTTAGGTCCGTTTCAAATACACATACAGCGAGTTTATGTGCTATTTCCACATCTTATGCGCCTAGGATGTAGCGTAATTTTTGTCACGCATAAACGTTTCTATCCTAGGTAGGTAAGTTGTTCAAAATTTGCCATGCTAAGAAAGATAGAATGAGAAACTATAGCGTTAATAGAAAATTAATTAATTAAAAAAGTGTGAAAAAATAAAAGAAAATTTTTTTCCTAAGTAACTTTTGTGTGCAATAAAATTACCTTAAAGTCCACCATACACTAAGTTAATCTCTGCGACTTATAAATTTGGAGTTATTACGTGATTATTACAGATTATTTCAGAAAAATAATTTTATTAAAAGATAAGTTTTTACGTTAAAATACTATGACATTTTTATTATTGGCTTTATTTTAACGAATTTTAATGCAAAAACGTGATTTCTAACAAACATTTTTTTTAGTTGTTCAATTCGTGATTTTTTTCGGTTTTGCGGTTTCTAATCACGTAATAACTCCAAATTTATAAGTCGGAGCGCTTAACTTTGTATGGTGGACTTTACGGGAATTTTATAGTGCGCAAAGGTTATTTAGGAATAAAAAAATGTTTACCCCGGAAAATTTTGAGAAAAATCAATTTGCATTGCATGCATTCGTGTCCATATATGAAATTTAATTAATTTAACAAAAACTCACTATATTCCTCAGAAAATAAGGTACCCCATATTTTTGCTTGTTTATGTTTTTTGTTTTTATAATTTCTTTTTTATATGCAAAAAAAAGAACAAAATGCTGTCATTTGATCGCCACAATAATGGTACAAGAAATTTGTCTCTCATTATTGTTCTATATCTTTTATTTCTATTTATATACTATATATAAATGATTATTCCTAACGCCAAATGTCCGGAAAGACATAATTATTTTTTTTTAATTTCATATGTGGGTTTCATTTTTTTGTTCATAAATGGCCACATTTTTAATTTATACAAAAAATCTATATATATATATAATAATAGTATACTACTCTAACCACTATTATATCGGACACCTTCTATTTTATTCGTATGCTCGACTTTGAGATGCCGAGAAAGGACTTTAAACAATAATTTTTTAATCGTTCTAATTTTATTTTATAAAATGATGGTTTTAGTTAAATAATTGCGCAGACAGAAGTAAAAAAACTTTTAAATTCAATTAGTTATGGAATTTAATTCAAAATGATTCAATTTAACAAAAAAAAAATTTGACCATTATAATATCGGACACTTATATTATACGCCACTAATCTCCTTTGTAACGCCTCCTTTGGCCTACATGACCCCATCCATTCTCTTGGACGTGGTATTTACTAAATTTTTACATTCATCCGGTGTTTTATATTAATCATTTCAACGATTTTTCCTTTGAATTCTTCAGTCCTTCAATTGTAACTTTCGGATAATTTTTTAATTTTTTAACTTTGTTTTATTAATGTTCACGATGATTCTCTTGGACTTAAATCAGGACTGTTGTTTTTGACGGTTGTTTTTAATCTTATTATTAATAAGAATAATACGAAATATTCCTAAAGAACTGAATGTAACTAAATATAAGTCTAACGTATCAGATATTTAAATAGAATATGGTTTAATCGGTTTATTTGAGTCACATAAAGTGGTGTAAAATTTAATGTTACTGATCGTGATAAAAGCAACTGTGATAACACAGGAGAAGTGTTGGGCATGATATAACTCTAAAATGGTCAACAGCAATCCAAAAAGTGGTCCCATGAAAGTGGACAAGGCAATGGATTCATAAACCGAACTATATGAATATAAGATAAAAATACGGACATATTTTATTAAACAATGTTTTTTTCTTAATAATAATCTCTAATAATTTTTTAGTCCCTTTCAATTGTTTTGTAAAAACAAAACAATAAACAATTTTGAGTTCTGCGGCAATGGAATAGCATTATATTTTGATGATGCGTGTAAATTTGTTATTGTTGGTGTTCCCGATAACCGAGTAATTCACACAAAAAATAAAGCATTCCATCGTGATTGTTTAAAACGCACTATGAAATTTTCAGCCCCTTATTATAATTTACATTTCAAAAGGAGTCGTTTCTTTGTTTTAATATACTTACTTAATTTCATTATATTACATTTCATTTAGTGTACGGTTAACTCCTAAAAACACATTCATATATTAAATGATTACCTTTTGCAATCGACTATTAAATTATATTCAAACGGTGAATATACATTTCAATAAGATGTTGTTCTACCACAAACCGCTAAAGCAAACAATAATTGGTTGGAAGATAAAGAAATATGTTTAGAAACTTATAGAAACGGACATCTTCAAGTCCTCATTTAAGTCCAATAGAATTATTGTGGGCATTAATAAAACAAAGTAAAAACATGATATGAAAGTTACAATTGAAGGAGTGAAGAATGCCAAGGAAAAATCATTGAAATGAGGAATACAAAAACACCAGATGAATGTAAAAATTTAATAAATACCACGTCCAAGAGAATGGAGGCTTTCATAAAGGCCATAAAGGCTTAGAATTGGTATTCTCAACATTTAACTACTGCGTTGAAAATGTTTTTTATTTAGGGATCAAGTTTTCTCCTTTTTTCTGTTTTATTTATAGACCGATATATATTTAAAATTTTTATAGAAAAACAATTGATTTTTTTAAAAATGTTTTCAATGGTGGATTGTGCTGATCTAACAAGGAAACATACCCAAGTGCAAACTGAGATTCAATTGGGGGTAGCGTCCATTCGATAGGTAATAATAAGTTAGACTTTTCCTGAAAATATTTCGGGCTGAGCTCCAGAGGTTCCAAAGTTAGGGGGTGGGGAAGTTTTTGAAAATTTGAGGTTTTTTGAGGATACCACTCAAACGGTGCGTTTTTTAATGTTGAAATATATGACCAACCCCACTTATTTTTTAAAGACAAAACTTTTTGTGTCATTAAATGTTAACCCTCAACCCACCAGGCTCCAAATTTCACTAAAAATGGGTTTCCAAAGTTAGCACCTTCATAACCCGAAAAGTATAACCGATATTAAAAAATTTTCTTTACCAAAGTTATTCCTTTATATGTATTAAAAAACTTTGTCAAATATCATTCTGACGTACAACGCTGTTTAACAGCAGTTTTGTTACAATACCCATAGTACTATAAATATTATAAATTAAAGCGATTAAAAATCAGTATAACGTTCATAAGAAAATTATACTCATTTTAAAAATTCGAATTACATTAGACAATAACAACAATTACAAAAATAATTTTTTTTAGTTAATTACAAAATAATTTTGAAAATAGTGTATTCAAACGCTCATTTTAAAATTATTAATTCAATTCAATTTATCACATAAATTACAAAAAAATAATGTATAAAAGCTAATATAAAAATAATCGTTAAAACAATATATGAATTAATTTTGGCAATAATGGATTTCATGTAAATGTACAAATTTTATTCATTATTTGTACAAACTAAACAAAACTTTCAATGCTTTTATTTTAATATTTTTGAAATTTGGGAAAATTAGTTGTATAAGTTTTTGTAATAATTTTTTTATATAAAGATTACACAATATCTACTTGTTAATATAAAATTGCGTATAAAGATTAAACAAAATTTAATTATATTGTTGCTGAGACCTCGTTTTTACTTGAACTCAAAACAACATTGTATAATATATTATACTATAAGCACGTATACGTAGTAGGTGATTGTTATTAGTTTAGTTTTAATAAAATGAAAAATGTGACATTCAAAAGACAAACCAAAAGTTTGATGAGTTCACTTGAAATTTTATATATGGAGATTTGATAAAAAAAAATTTGATTTGATGGGAATATTTTGTATTGGGGTTTTTTCTGATTCTACTCATTCTATACACATAGAAATCTGAAGGTGTTTTTACCGATATTTCCGTGGCACATCTTTTTATATTAAAATTTTTATGAAAACTCGATTTGTAATAAATTAAAAACCGTTCTTTTATTCTCTGGCTATCCGTATATACACAGTTTCGGTTCTAGTTGTTGACCTGTGCTGTTGTTAAAATATTTCAAATAAGTATTTTACATATTATATTCTTTGTAAACCGTCGTTTTATTAATCATAACAAAATGAAAATATGCATATTTATGTGTATACCTAGCTATTTACCTTAGCTATATTTATATATTTTGTATACAGTGTGTCCCAGTACCACCCCACAAAGCCGAATACCACGTATTCCTGGGACTATTTCCATCAAAAAATCGTTCTGGAAGGGGAGGGGGGTCTAACTTCATTCCCTACCGAGTTACAGGGTGTTGAAAAAATGATAAAATGTTGAAATTTATCTCGACCAAATATGGAAAAAATGATGTTCATCGAAAAACATTGGTTCACTTATGTGCTCATAATTTCCAAACCGTTCAAATTAGAATGAAAATTAGATATTTTGTTTATTGGTAAATTACATTTACCTTCAATTTTGCTCGGGATACAATTTTTGCTATCTAGTTCTCGTTTGGAGTTATTGATGCTCAAAGTGAAAAAATATAATTATATAATATAATCAAAATTTCTCGGGATAAAACAATTTTTTCCTAAGAAACTTTTGTGCACCATAAAATTTCCTTAAAGTCCACCATACAAAGTTTATCGCTGCGACTTATAAATTTGGAGTTATTACGTGATTTTTAACCACTAATCCGCAAAAAATCACGAATTGAACAATTGAATAAAAACTTTTTTTTAGAAAATACATACAATAAATCTAAACGAGAACTAGATAGCAAAAGTTGTATCCCGCGCAAAAATTCACGGTATTTCATTTATCTATAAATAGAGTATCTTTTTTTTATTCTAACTTGAACGGTTTGGAAATAATGAGTTAAAAAGGAAACACCCTGTAACTCGGTAGGGGTTGAAGTTAGACCCCCCCATCAGCAACGATTTTTCCTGGAAATACTTCCAGGAATACGTGATATTCGGCTTTGTAAAGTGGTACTGGGACACACCGCATATTTGTCTATATAGAATAAAATTTCCATTTTAATTATAATTTTAATATTATTAACATATATGGGATAAATGTGTTTTGAATTGTATGCTAATGATCTGATCAATTAAATAATTAAAAATACACCTATAAGCATAATTGCATATACATACATATATACCGTTATATATCTTTTTTACATACAGCTAAATGTATAAAAGGTATATAAATAAAAACGAATATTAAAATTGGATATATTCTCCAATTTTAATTCATATATATATAGAATATATAGCGTAAAATAGAAATTAAAAAAATAAACATTGTTTAGTCTAAAGGCTCATACAAGTTGGATATGACTCTATGCCGACATAGACATATAAAACATTGATAACATAACATTTTGGGAGTAAAGCTGAACTATTTCTTTATCGCCATAGCAACGCAATCAAATTTTTCGTTCTATTTGTTTATTTTTTTTTATTTATATATTTGATTCTACATTCTTATTGGTTGTGATAATATAATGTATTCAAATATCAATGAATATTTTTGTTGATAATTCATTTTCCCTTATGTTATTGGTTTTGAATTTGGATTATTTTCTAACATGTTTGATTTAAACATATATGTTTAAAACAATTGTGAGAAAGTGATACAAGATTTATTTAAATGGTATAGGTAATTGTATGAAAGAAATGGAGATATACATAGACATAGAGTCATAGAGTCATATCCAACTTGTATGAGCCTTAACTTTTGATAGTGACTATCATCCTATCATGTATTATTAGTGAATTTATTTTTGTACGTAACATGTTTAAATCGTAATATAGATAAACATTAAATTTTTACTTTACATTATATTTAAAATGTTGATCTATATAATTTTTACCGTTTGTATGCCTTAACTCCAATCTTCTGAATATATAATTTTCAATTAGAGTACACAAATATTATTAAAAAAAATGCCAATTCTTCTAAAATTTATTTTAAATCTGTATTTATTATCATAATCTTGATGACATATGCATTTGCTGTGTTTATAAGATTTAAGATACCCTTGCTGCTGCACGAATATATAGAATTAAATCGTGGACTTCAGAATGGATCAGCCCCTATATTTGCCTCCTAAATAAAAAAATATCATTACAAAATTATAGTTTAAAATACTCTTTTATATACATATTATCATTGAGTTTATATACAGTCTGTCCCAGTACCACTCCACAAAGCCGAATATCACGTATTCCTGGAACTATTTCCATCAAAAAATCGTTCTGGAAGGGCAGGGGGGTCTAACTTCAACCCCTACCGAGTTACAGGGCGTTGAAAAAATGGTGTTCCTTGAAAACTATGGGTTCACTTATTAACCCATAATTTGCAAACCGTTGAAGCTAGAACAAAAAATAGATACTCTATTTATAGATAAATGAAATACCGTCAATTTTTGCTATTTAGTTCTCGTTTGGAGTTATTGATGCTCAAAGTGAAAAATTGCATATTTTTCCGTCAACTTTTGCAGAAAAATTGATTTTTTGTCAAAATATTCCGGGGAAATTTTTTTTTTTCCTTAATAACTTTTGTGCACCATAAAATGACCTTAAAGTCCACCATACATAGTTAAGCGCTGGGACTTATAAATTCGAAGTTATTACGTGATTACCAACGGAAAAAATGTATCCCGAGCAAAATTAAATGTAATTCATTTACCTATACATAGAGTACTTATTGTTTATTCTAGCTTCAACTGTTTGCAAATGGGACCTTGCATTAATAATTTCGATGTAGATAACAGATGGCGTAACTAGCGTTGTGTGCATCGCAACGCACCACGGCCATTTTCTTTTTTTTGGTCTGTCATTAGTGTAAACAACAAAGTTTTTTATTGCATCAAACATGTCGAATTTCGTGCGTCAAAAAGTGGTTCTGCGGGGAAGTTTAGTTACATTCTTTCATTTGAAGAAAACCACTGCTGAAAGTTATCGTTTGTTGGTTGAAGTTTATGGTGGACATGCTCCAGCTCAAGCAACTTGTGGACGATGGTTTGTACGCTTCCGAAATGGTGATTTTGACTTGGAAGTCAAAGAACGGCAGCCAACAAAATTTGAAGACGAAGAATTGCAAGCGTTATTGGATGAAAATTGGTGTAGAACGCAACATGAACTTGCAATGGCATTGAATGTCGACCAAACAACCATTGGCAAACGTTTACATGTAATGGGAAAGATTCGAAAACTTGGAAAACGGGTACCACATCAACTGAATGAAAATCAACTCAAAGCACGAATCGAAACATGCAAAAAACATCTTGCAGAACACAAAAAACATAGTTTATTGAGTCGAATTGTCACTATGAAAAGATGAAAAGTGGGTGTATTACGATAACCCCAAACGTAAAGCATCATATGTTGATCCCGGCCAACCATCAACTTCACAATCAAAACGCGATATTCATTGCCAGAAGCTTATGCTGTGTATTTGGTGGGATCAGAAGGGTGTGGTATATTACGAGCTGTTAAAACCGAATGAAACGGTTACAGCTGAACGCTACAGACGCCAATTGAACGAACTGGCAAGTAAATTGAACGAAAAACGACCATTGATAGCTCGAAAACACCACAAAGTTTTAATGCACGATGACAATGCCAGACCACATCGTGCAAACATCGTTAAGGAAAAAATTAAAAGGCTCGGTTGGGATCATCTTGATCACCCCCCGTACTCTCCAGACCTTGCTCCTTCTGATTACTATTTGTTCAGATCAATGCAGGTCAGCCTGGCAGATGTACGCTTTCGAAATGCTGAAGATGTGCAAAAATGGGTCGATGAATGGATTGCTTCGAAATATGAGGACTTCTTCAAACGTGGATTCAACTTCCTAAAAGTCATAGCTAATGGAGGAGGAAGTCATAGCTAATGATGGGCAATAGATTGGTTAATGTTAGAAAAAGTAATTAGAAAAAGAAAATGATAAAAAAATGAATGTATACGTAATTTTTGTTTTGTGTATATACATTTTATAACACATTTATATTAAAGAAAATGAATTTTTCTTTTTCAATATTAAATACAAATTTGAGATAACAAACTGCCAGGCTAACACCTGTAACAGGATGCACCTACTGTTGGTCAGGGGGTAATGGGGTTTAATTTATCATCAATAAACTCTTTAAAAATTTTTAATATAAATTGATGTTCCAACCTAATATATTCAAATTCATTCCCAAGAACACCATTGTATACGTATGGATCAGAAAAAATTCACCGATATAAAAGTTTTTCCATTTTTCATCAAACCTCCAGATCCAATATTTCTAGTCAGTTGGTTAGAAACGGATCGCGAAATCTCTCCGAAAAAATGTCCAGTAATGTAATTTTTAGCATTTGGTACCAAACCGCTACATCCAAATATCTTTAAAACTCATTGAGATAAACGAGAAACAAAAAAGTCGGAAAGTTCGGAAAAATTTGCAAGGGAGGGTAGAAAGGAGGACGTGAAATATCCGATCTTCGAACTTAACCATCTGTACACAATATAGCTTATGTTGAAAATTTCGTGCTGCAAATTTTTTTTCTACATCACGTTTGTGCGTTATGAAATTGCCTTATACCAAACACATTTTCTCACAGTGACTTATAAATTTGTAGTTATTACGTGATCGGTAACTGTGAAACTGGACAAAAGCACGAATTAAGTAATTAAAAAAAATAATTTTATTAAGACTATAATACTATACATGTTTACATTAAATTTCGTTAAAATAAAGCGATTCATAAGCATTTCAGTATTTAGTATTTAATGCATTAATATTTTTTTTTAATTACTCAATTCTCGTGTTTCGGGTTGACTGTTACGGATTGAACAAATTTATAAGTAGCACAGCGATTAGCTTAGTAAGGTGGATTTCCAGGGAATTTCATGGTGAATAAAAGATACTTATTGTTAGAGAAACATTTTTTTTAAGGCAAGTATAATTTCGGGGAACATCAATTTTTCTGAAAAAGTTGATGGAAAAATAGGATAATTAATTTTTTTTTTTTGAGTATCAATATCTCAAAATGACAAGTAAATAGCAAAAATTGTATGCCGAGCAAAATTAAAGGTATTTCATTTACCTATCAATGGAATATCTATTTATTATTAGTTAATAAGTGAACCCATGTTTTTCAATAACATAATTTTTTGTAGGGGGTGAAGTCCCCCTCCCCCCTTCTAAAACGTTTTTTGGTGGAAATGGTTTCAGGACTACGTGGTATTCGGCTTTGTATGGTGGATGGTGGTACTGGTACACAAATGGGAATCTTGCATCAGATGCAAAATGTACGAAAACTCGCTAAATCTCTAGGGAATCATGTGTTGTGACGTATTAGAAAGTTTTTCTACGTTGAATATTAAGGGGACGTCCAAACAATCCAAGCACCCCACTATCCGATTTTAAGGGAAATACTCGAAATATGAACTCGAAACTCAAAAAGTTTTGGATTAAACGTTATAGTACGGTAATTTCATTAGATGCATTAGATGCATTCTTCGAATTTTTGTTTTGTTGAAGTCCATATATCGTTAGACTTGTATGAGGATTGATTGGTCAGTCATGGTAAGGTAAGTACTCCCCGAGGGCAACCTGTGTCTGGGAAATTGTAAGTTCTTAGTGCATTGCTCCCCGGGGGAATTTCTGACATGAGTGTCCCTATCAGCATTGCCCTTCGATTCACTGCAACCTACATTCTCGCACAACGAGAATGTTGTTACACATGGTGACGTTCGAGCGAGAGAAGATTAAATTTATTTATTTATTTATTTAGATCATAAAGTGGCATTAAATACTAATGCCTATACCATACATAAATGTATTAATTAATTATAAATAATTTTCATTAAATATAAAGTTCATAAAGATCAACAATTAAATATCAATGTAAGCCACCATTAACATTATCAGTAGGTTTTCGTATCATCAAAACAAAACAAGATGATAAATTAAAGGCAATAAGTAAATTTAAATTAAGATTACGAACATCCACGTACAGTGTAAATCATCGATAAATTTACGTTGGCAAAATATATATGTAATAGTATATAGTAAAAAATAAAATATCAATACAAACGTATCATGATAAATAAATATAGTTAAAAAGAAGGTTAAAAAATCGACCATAATTGCTATGATGACAACCGATGTTGAAAAATTCAATGCCTCGCAACCTTCGAAAATTTAATTTCAAATAAAGATATACAATCTATATCACCATTCATCAATCCACATATAAACGATAACCCCATAAATTGCCTATGTTTTTCCAGCGTGGGCATGTTCAATAATGCCAGTCTTTGAACATAACATGGCAAACCAATGAATCAGACCAGGGAAAGATCGTAGCGCAAATTTAACAAATTTTTTTGAATCGAGTCAAGTCTGCTTTTAGCATTTCACTAGTAAGGCGACCAAATTGGACAGGCGTATTTAAGAGTTGATCGAACAAACGAGTAAAATAGTGTACGGAGACACCACGGATCCGAAAATTCAGCACCCATACGGATAATAAACCCAAGTGCCGAATTAGCGCTATTTACCACATAATCAAAATGACGCTTAAACATCAGTTTGCAATCCAAGAAAACAAAATCAAGAGCCTTGTCAGCAATATTTAAAAATCGTTAAGTTTATACGTAAAATGCATAATCTTGCACTTGTCAATGCTCAACAACATACGATTACGACACCACCAACCTTAGAATGAACACAGATCCGCCTGCAATGTGGCTTTTACGGTGTCGGTAATTACCCGTACGACCAACCGCAAGCGGAAAATACAACTCTGTGTTAAAATTCAGATTCGAAAAATGAATAAAAAGTACAAATAAAATTGGGCCTAAATGACTACCCTGTGGAACACTGGAAGTAATAGTAAAACCTTTTGATTGCACGCCATTAAACAATACACTACACGAACGATTATGCAAGTATGACCAAGACACGATTACCAAGAAACGAATTTGAGACCAAATCCCATTGAACTCAATTTTGCCAGTAGAATGTCATGTGACATCTTGTCAAAGGCCTTGCAAAAATCGGTAAAAATAAAATCCATCTGATTGCCAATATCAAATTGATCAAAGCGAATAATTGATCAAATTGAATAAGTGACGAAATCAAGCAGAATTGTTGTAGTGGACCTACCCCGAATGAATCCATGTTGTTCCGGACAAATAAAGGGTTTAACATTGAATGCCAAGATCTTCGTTATAATACTTTCAAAGATCTTCGGGATAACTGACAATCTGGCAATTGGACGATAATTTATTACCATATTTTTGCCTCCCTTCTTGTGAATTGGGATAATGACGATTTCCAATGATTAGGAAAACAACCAGCATTAAGCGATTTATTGTACACGATTTTAAACGGCATTGAAAGAGGATCAATACATTGTCTAAGAACGACAGATGGAACCCCACCCGGTCCGTAGAAATGCCTGCTTTTACAAGAATGTATAGATTCATATATAGGAAATTGAGAAGTTTATGGTCGAGGGGTAGTCGAAAGATGCAATATCACAAGCATCATAATCAACAGAATTAAAATTAACATCATCAAAGGATGATTCAAAGAATTCCTCAAATAAATTTGATATTGAATTATTATCAGTGCACACAACATTATTATATGCAACTGAGGATGGATAACAATTAACCGATTATTTGATTTTAATAAATGTCCAAATCTTATTAGGATTAATACTTATGTCCGACTTGATGGAATCAATATAAGAATAGTACTTTTGTGCAACAAGAAAATTAAATTGGTCGCATGCATTACGATGCTTTAGCAAATCTGATGCATTTTTAGGCGCACAATGCATATTTCAAAAACCATTTCTTAAGTTTCTTAATATTTTTAGCTCGCCGTCATACCAAGGATAGCGGATAATGTAATATGGGATCGTTTTAAAGGAATACAACTCAAAAAATTATCAAATAAAGTATTGTAAAAGTTAATTAACGCACTATCCAGAGAACAGCCATTAAGGTATAATCCCAGTCCCAGCCAGGGAAGCCACCTTGGCCCTCTATTGTTTAATTTGTTCATTAATGACATAACGTTGGAAATAAGATCGTCCCAGTGCCTTTTGTATGCGGACGACTTGAAAATTTTCTCAACCATTGCATCAAGTGATGATGCAGCGTTGTTGCAGGATGACCTGGTCCGGGTTTCGTCCTGGTGCGATAGAAATTGTATGATGCTCAATGTGAAAAAATGTTTCGTTATGTCATATCACAGGAAGGTTAATCCAATTGGTTATGATTATGTCATATCCGGCAATTCCCTTGTAATTGTCGATGAAATCATTGATTTGGGGGTTAGATTTGATAGGCGTATGACATTTGGTTCACACATTGATTATATTACATGCAAGGCCTATTCGCTGCTGGGATTTATTAAGCGGTGTTGTTTGGACTTTTCGGATCCATATGTATTGAAGGGCTTATATTGTGCATTGGTAAGATCTGGGTTAGAATATGCATCGGTGGTATGAAATCCATACTATGATGTCCATTCTGATGCTATTGAATCGGTGCAGAGAAATTTTATTAGATATGCTCTTCGTAAGTTGGGGTGGTCCGAAGATTCTAAACTTCCCCCGTATTTGCATAGGTGTCAACTTATCGATCTGCCGACATTAAGACACAGGCGGGAAACTGCATGTGTCATGTTTGTATTTGACATGTTGACAAATGTGATTGACGCACCGAATTTATTGTCTAGGATTGATTTCAACGTGCCAATCCGGTGCTCCCGTGGTCACAACTTCTTGCACTTGGACTTTCATAGAACAAACTACGGAAAATATGAGCCGTTATGCAATATGTCTAGGTTATTTAACAAGTATGGCGATCATTTTGATTTCGGGATTTCGCGTGGTATTTTTTTGAATAAATTAAGGTCCTCATGTTTCGGGAGGGCGGATTGAGTTCGGTCTTTGTATGTTTGGTTTTTTTTTTTTTTTTTTGTTTTTTGTTGGTTGGGGCGTTAATAATAATATTTTGCTGAATGAGAGTGTCATTATGTCAAATCAGTGCATTATAATTTATATTTGGTGAAAATTTATGATATGGTATGATGGGATACGTTGATGCATGGATGTATTACTTTTACTATTGGTCGGAGTTTATTTTTGTTGGTGTTTTCTTTTGTGTAATATTATTTTATTGTGTTTGTTTTTTTTTTATTTTTTTTTTGGGAACGATTGTTCTGCATTCGATTTTGTACTTTTGTTTTTTTGTATTTTATATATTGTATTTTTATTATATGTTATGGAATATGGCAGTAGGGCTTGACCCGTTGCTAAATAAATAAATAAATAAATAAATAACCTCCAAGTTATTATTTAATATGCTGAAGTCCGCATGCTTAAAATCAAATTCATAAATACCATTCGTATCATCATTATAAGGTATATTCCCATTAGGATGTAATGTTAATAATATAGTTGGATTATGAATATCCTCACTAACAATGCAATTGTCTTTGCCGTTTATATGGCAATCCAACATTTCAGACACAAATATCAAATCCAGTATTTTGTTATTTCCATTCATTATACTATTTAGTTGTCTTGCTGTTAGACGAAGTGCAGACATATCGTCCAAAAATAACGCATCATTATCACCAACCACGTTTAAGGGAATCATGCAGTCTGCATCATTCGGCATGATCCAATTAATGCGAGGAAGATTAAAATCACCAACCACAACAAATTTTTTTTTTTTTTTATATCTAATTCATCATTTGAACCGCATATATCATTTGAAACGTACTCGATATATTGCACCATAGTGTTAAAAAGGGAAATATCAGCAGCGGAATGTAGCAACAAAAAATATATCATTTATTAAAGTTTGAACAAATACAAACGTACAAACATTCCAAATTTGGAGTCAAATGAGACACACTTAAAAAATCAATAATCGTAAAGGCAAACGAGGATTTAACCGCAATTAAGACCCCACCATCCTTGTTGGTAATAGAAGTTCAATGATGGCGATCACGTCTAAATACATGGTACGATGAATCAAACGGTACGATGAATCAATTCGGAATCAAATATACCCATAATGTTCCGGTCAATGCGTAAATATTCACATCAGATGAATTGGGAACTTAGACCACGAACGTTCTGATATAATAAACTAACATTCATTAATGCAGTCGTGTCTGATGAGTGATGTTTCGATTCCAAAAAATGTTTTTGTTATTACTGTTTTTGTTATTTGTTTTTGTTTGAAATTCGTGTACTATGATACCGTCTATATTCCAATGATTTGAACTAACAAACATATTGAAATGATCAACGGGAACAAACAATTTGAATGATGAATAACTACCAATATGTTTTACATTATTGATATGTACTAGGGAATGCAAATCCGGATTTTCGGATTCCGATTTTCGGATTCCGGTATTTACCTTATTGAATTTCGATCTTTTTTTGTCTACCAAAAATCCGGAATTCAATAAGGTAAATTCCGGATTTTTCGGATTTGGAAATAAAACACTGTTAACCTCAAATGATTGTTATTTTTATCGAAATAAATTAAAAAAAAGACCCAGAGTCTTTCCCGAATTAATTGTCGATTTGCATTGAAAATAATTATTAAAGTGTCATAGATTTGGATTCAAATGGTGAACATTTAAGTGATGATGATGAATGAATGCGACATAAATGAGCGTGAAACGAACGTCGAAATTACAGAAAAGTTTCAACTGCGAACAGTACTTATGCAAGTTCGGGTAATTGTACGAATCTTTAGACACTCTCCTGTAAAAATGAAGGGTTACAAAAACATGTGAAACAAGATATTGGAATTGCGGTTCATACTTGGTTCGAAAACTGGATGGAGTAGCTTAATGTACATGCTAGATCGAATTTATCTTTTGAAAAATTCATTGAATGAGCATTTATCGATTTAAAAGAGGAGTCATATTTCAATGATTTAGAATCCGATGTAGTACATTCAATTTTGTGACGTCGATAACATTTGTGGATGCAGTAGATTTCTTTTTATGTTATTTATTTTATTTTTATAAATGATTTCTTTATGTATTTTTTAATTATGTTTTGATTTGTTAATATTTTTTACATTTACGTTAATTCCGGAATTAAATCGGAATTCCGGATTTGATATCAATGTAATTCCGAAAATCCGGAATTCAGTTTTTAGAAAAAAATGCATTCCCTAATTTGTACTATGCTATATTATCATCATATTTCATATTTCTATGCTTGACCATATTGTAATAAAATCATATTTTAATGCTTGATCATATCAGTTGGAGAGTCAGGATGAAGCCCAGAGACAAAAACACATTTAAATCGCTGGGTAGCCCTTAAAATGGGTACAACGGTGATAATTTCATCACGGATGGTTTCGTGTTGATCCGTTGTGATCAAATCATATTCATTTATACCAGATTCTTTTTGTCGTTTTGCGCCCGCCCCTATGTTGATCTTAAACTACCAAATAGTTATTAAAATTATATGATAAATTTTTTTAAAAAATCCATGAATATCATAACACCGTTAAGTGTTTTTATAAATTAATGTTCTGCGGATTTTTTATTTATTTTAAAATCAATAATTATTAATAATAATTATATAAAATAATAAATATAAATTGATGGCATTCTGTATAAAAATAATTTTGTTTAATCAATATAATTATGTATTTTTTTAATGGAATTTGATGTATTAATATATTGCATAGAAATTATTTGTACATTATCGTTTTTATTCCTTTAATATCCCAATTTAATATTTTTATATGCGGTTTATTATAACATAAAGTATATAAAAGGGCAATTCGAAAATTTTATATAAAAATAATACTTCTATAAACAGGGTTATCCAACTGCATTCAAAACTTCACATAGAAAAATAAACTCGCCTATTGTCTTTTCTTACAATCAACTCTTTTTGAGTACAGAAATCGGATTCGTACACAATCATTTGTGGTGATAATTTTCAATTTTATTTCTGAAGGTCAATTAATACAAAAAAACTACCCTATAAAATATTTAGGATATAAATGCACTCATAATTAATAACGGTAATAGACGGTATCAACTCACGCGAATCATAGATATACTACATTTATTTAAATAGTTTATAGTAACTAATGTTTGCAAATACATTTTCGTATCTTTTTTCGTTAACATAAACAATAGAATACTTTTATTGTATACGGACGGATTTACCAAAAAAAAATAAAACATAAAAAACAATCAATAAATATAAATATAGAAAAAAACGCTGCCAGCCAAAAACTTGGAACAGGAAGCACGTACTGGTAAAAACTGCTAATAAAATTTTAATATAAAATTATGTTAATCAAGTTTAATTCATTCTCAAGAACACCATTGGATTTGCATGGGAGCTCTTGGATGGGATGGGATTAGAAACAATTTCTGGGAATGTAATTTTTTACATTTGGAACAAAAGCACAGTATTTGCAATATTTTAAGGCAGATTATTAGAAACGTAACGAAATATCTCTAATCATTCCTTGGATGTGTATGGGAATTTCTAGATGGGTTAATATAAAAAAAATTCCCGAAAATTCCCTCATTAAAACTCCAGATCCAAAATGTCTAGTAAATTGTTTAGAAACCGAACGAGATATCTGTAATCATCCCATGGATTTATATGGGAGCTCCTAGAGGGAATGGAGTGAAATAATTCATGTGTTTTCGAACAATTGTCCAAGTTGCACTTTTGGGTGGATGGGTATTTAGATATACTTAATTTGAATGATTGCTACTTAATTTGAATGAACACTTAGTTTGAATGATTGCTTAAATACTAAATTTGAAATACTTATAATTTGAAGGTTTTTTGGAGGTAATTTTGTATTCTGGTTTCTGGAGAAAACTCTGTATAGTTGGTTTAGAAACGCATGTATAATGTTCTAATAAGAAATTCTGTATATACATTCTAGCGTAAAGAAATTTTGTATAATTTTATTAAGAAAATTCTGTATAATTTTTTTTAGGAAATTATGAATAGTTTTCTAAAGGAAATGCTGTATTAATATATTCATAATTTTTTAATGGAAATTGTTCTACTTATTGTATTTTGTACGATGATTAATTATCTTAAGTGGACGTACTATATTTAATACACATTAGTTTATAGTTATCACAATTCAACTAAAATAAACTAAAATAAAGAATTTTAATTATTTCTTTAACATTAAATCTACAAATTTAATGCATGTACAATGTCACTTATAATATTAATTCATGCGTTGTTGCTACTTCTGCAGCCCGAATTTCATTATCGACTGGTTTTCTATGTAATTTTATATGTGTTATGAATTCAATCGTCAGCCACCTCATGTTCTAACAGTGTTTTCCTGTAGTGACTCCATTGAATATTCAAATAAAATATTCTACTAGAATCACTGCAGGGACGACAGGTGGTTGACCGCCACAATTGTACGTACAATTTTCAATTGTCATATTTCTCCAAGATAATACTCGAAAAAATAAAATAAAAAATGTGGTTGATTTTATAATACAGGATGTCCCAGTTAATATGGCACAAATCAACGCATACCACGGAATCCGGAGACTATGTACGTATTTAAAACAATTAATTTTAAAATATTTTAGTTTATTAGTATTAGGTGTAGGAATTAATAATGCGGATTTTTTGGCTTGAAAATGACATTTATTTGTATAACAAAATGTAAACGTTTGCCAATGGTTGTTTGGTCGACATTCAACGCCATTGCAAGTTCATGTTGCGTTCTACACGAATTTTCATCCAATAACGCTTGCAATTCTTCGTCTTCAAATTTTTTTGGCTGACCTGGCCGTTCTTTGTCTTCCAAGTCAAAATCACCATTTCGGAAGCGTACAAACCATCGTTCACAAGTTGCTTGAGCTGGAACATGTCCACCATAAGCTTCCAACAACAAACGATAACTTTCAGCAGCGGTTTTCTTCAAATTAAAGAAAGTTATTAAACTTCCCCGCAAAACAACTTTTTCAGGTATGTGTTTCGACATATTCGAAGCAAAAAAAAGCTTTGTTGTTTACACTTTAATGAAATGACATATACTGAAATTTATAGCCTCATGACAGACAAAAAAAAGAAAATGGCCGCGGTGTGTTGCGATACACTCAACGCTAGTTGTGCCATCTGTTATCTAATTCCGCATTATTAATTCCTATACCCAATAATAGTTTCATAGGACATTTTTACATCTATAAAATCACAACGAATAAATATGTAATGACAGTGGTATCGTATTTCACAATACGAATGAATTGGAAACATTTACGATATAAATCGTATATATTTTATTCGATATCACATATCATGTTGCCAAATATACGATATCGGCGATTTTACGATAAGTGTCGTAAATCATGCTAGACCCCCAGAATTGGTGATACCGCTGATTTCAGGTGGCATAAAAAAGTTTTATATAAAGTCAATTATTTTTTTTATTATATACTACTATCACTTATGTCGTTTTCCATTGAATTTTTTTGATCTGTAGGGGAAAATCCAGATTTTTACTTTTCAATGGAACAAAATTAAAGATTGATTTTTTTGTCTTGATTTTATATTTATAAATAATCAATAAAATATATTTTTTTTTATAACAAGAAAAATATACACAGTATTCTTGAATTAAAAAAAAAATTTGTTTGAGAATTTTACATTAATTGTATTTTGTTAGTAAATCTAGGGGAAAATCCAACTAAAAATCCGGATTTTTATTTTTTGATCTACAAATAACTTATTTGTTTTAATATAGTTGATTCATAACAAATTTTTAGTTTTGTTTTATTGAATTCTTTTATTATTATATTATTTTTTTTAAACGCGATTTATCAAAATTTGAAACTACCAAATGAACTATGAACCGCAGTCTTTTTATTATGCTGATCACTATCACTAAACTGAACCATGCTTTAAAATAGAAAATTTAAATTACATTGAATTTTATATTGTTTATTTTTTACAATAATACAGAAGTTTTCCGATATGATATCTGTTCGTTTTTTACATTTTAATTATGAAATTATTTACATTTTTTAATTTGAGATATGACTGGTATAATTAAATTTTGTTATTGTAGGTATTCAAATTGTAGGCATTCCTAAATGGCAGGTTATAAACATTAACATAATTTAATTCTATTAAAATTATGTTTATGTTTAACGCATTTATTTATTTTAAGATTCATATAACAGTGAAACAGAACAAAATCAAATATTTAATTATAATGAAAACTATCTATGATTACTATTATTCTATAATATTCAATTATTGTTGACTATAATTAAATATTATAAAACACAGTATTTAATTATACCGATTGTTTGCGATTATTACATTATCATTACATGTATATAGGTTTTACATTTCAAATTTAACTTTTTACAAATCAAATTAAACTGCTTATTCTATAAATTATAATGCAATATTTTTCATACATGTGTTAATTTATTATATCATACAACAAAAGGTTTTACTCAATTTTAACCAATACTACGAAAAAATGTACAACAATAGTCTTTTAAATAAACAAGAAACTATTGAACGGGTAGTTTTTAACGACTTTAAACCTTAACACATAAAATGAACAAGTACCAAATAGCAAATATTTCCTGGTCCGAACAATACATTCCTTGAACGAAATTTCATTTTAGAAAACATTTTTCTATCGGATCTATCGGATTTTGGTTGAATTTGCTCTGTAAAAAGTTCAATTTGAAATGTAAAAAGTTTAATTTGACTTATAAAGAAATTAATTTGATTTGTAAAAAGTTGAATTTGAAATGTAAAAGCTTGAGTTTCAAGTGTAGAACCTAAAGTGTGTTCAATAGACGGCAATGGCTACGTAGTGTTGCTTAGTTTAGCTAACCACAAACGACTCTCATTGGACACCGCATTTCTGTAAAATGGTTGAATGATTTATTGTTTAACTTGGCTTAAGAAGATTTTTGTGTATGCAGCTGTTACAAAGTGTATATTGTTAATATAAATAAGGTTAATAATCATCGTAATACGAAAATAATAAGATTATAATTTTAATTATAAAATTTTTTGCTTTACAATTATAATTTTTTTTGCATACTTATTTTTTTAAATGATACTTTCAGCGTTCGCTTATTTCTTTGTTCATAATTTAATTTAATATACAAATCTTAAATAATTTAATTTAATATTTAAACCCCATATAATACCAAAGCTATCTCATTTCATGTAAAAAAGGACACATAAACAGCAACAAAATTTTTTGTCTTGCTTTGTTACATTTGAAACAACCCATTTTAGATTGTTCTGCTATTACGATGATACATGCAAGAGAGACTAAATTTTGCCGCAAAATATTTGTACTGAGTGAGTGAGATACCATTTATACGATGAAAATGATTGTTTATAAATGTGAATGATCTCTTAATTATATGCAATTTGTTTCTATATACAATAAATCAATATTATTAATATTGATATAATACTATAGAAAAATATATTATAATATAATATATAAAAATATAATAATTGATAAACATTTGAGTTGTTGTTGGTGTCGTAAAGTATATTATGTTTATTTTGTACAAAGGATGATCTATAAGGTCGATGGTTATTTGATGATGGGTTTAAATTGTTCAATAATAATTTTTTTTTTTGATTTAAATAATAAATTTTCCAAGACGTGCAATATTGCATACAAAACACTTTATTGATTTAAATCGGTATTTCGTATTGAACAATTTTTCAACGATTCATACAATAAAATATGTGGCAAGATTTTATAACTTCGAAAATTTCGATACTTGATAATTTATCGAATGGCGGTATTTTATAACCAAATCGCTTGTCGAATTGTTCGATAGATTATCACTTTTATTTTCTTTTTGTGATAGGTAGTGAAAAGTTATTTTTTTTTAATGTTATTTTAATGAAGACAAATTGTAGTTAACGAGATAATTATATATACATATTAAACATTTGTAATTTTGAAAAATAAATAACATTTCTAAAAAAAAAATAAATAAACTAATACAAAATATAAGTAATGCATCCTTTTTTAATTAGACATTTAATTCAATTGATCAATTGATTCTTTTATGTCATTTATTTTGTTAAGAATAAACTGAGAAAAGCAACTGTTATTAGAAGAACTAAAATATTAAATATTTGTATAATAAATAAATACATTTCAAAAATATTTTTCAAATACTGGTAATAACTATAAGGGCATTGGCACATATAGATACGAACGAATGATCAGAATAATATCTACTATATTTTTTCGTTTTCGTGTACCCATATAGATTGTCCTTTCGGTTCGTTCGTTTGTTTGTTGTTTTTTTATATGGTTATGCGAATATGTGAGGTTAAACACGATCTAAAACGATCTAAACTTCGTACGAATAAAAATGAGTTCTACAAAATAAAATTTCTGGGATATAATATTTTTCTGACCGAATGAAACGAATAAAATATTTTATTGCATTTTTATAGAAATATAATCATTTATATACAAAATTAATGATCAAATACTTTAAAAAAGTTATTTTATTAACATATTGTATTGTTATTTTAAATAAATGGTATTTTAGATACATTTCTATATTTCTTTTAATATTCAAAAAAACACTATTCTCAAATTTTATGAATTAAATAATAAATAAATAATTTAATAATGAATTGAAAACAAAATTAAATATAAAATTTTAAAAATACAATACGAAACAAAAACCAACAAATACAAAAGTAAAACCCGTATTAGTTTTCGTTTATTACGTGGTGCTAGCTTGCACCCATGACACCAAAAAACATTCGTTTATTCCTCTAATCTCACTAGTGTCATATGACTTAAGTTCGAGAATTGATATACATAGCACAAGTGCTTAACACCTATTGCCTCAACTATTTTGTTGATGCACGATGACACTAGAGAGCTGTGATATTAAAATCTCTCAATCAGCGCTCAAATAAATTATTTGATTTTATTTTTTTTTACAATTTCTTAATTGTTTAAATAAAAATTTTAATGAAAATGTGTTTTGTGGTTTTATTATTTATTGATAAAAATATAACATAGAAAGTTTTGATATACATAGATATAATCAAAAATAAACTAAATATTTTGTTGCTTTGTTTTGGTTGTTTTATTTCATTTTCTTGCACAATTTATTACAAACAGAAAAACAAGAGAAATGCATTTAAAAAGCACCAAGCCAAGTAATAATGGAACGCAAAGTTAACGCCCCATGACACCCAATAAGGTGTCATATAGCGCATAATATTTTGACAGCGCACCAGTGCTAGCACTAGGAGCAATAAACGAAAACGCTTATTATTTACTTTTGATATTCGAAAAGTGTTGCCAGTAAAAAATATTTTATCAAAGCGAGAAAGTTATAAAATACTGCCATTTATTTTACTCGATTCGATATTCGATGACACTTCGATACGAAGGTGATGTTATAAAATCTTGCCAATGATAATAAAAATATTTCTATAACTTGTATATTTCTATACAAAACACATATAAAGGGTGATTTTTTAAAAGCTATAGGAAAACTTTCAAAAAAAAAACACATGGTCCCGAACGTGAAATAAAATGTTCACCGAACTCGTCTCTCAATAAGTCCATTGTTGCGCGTGCTGTGTGGCATGTGGAACCGTCTTGTTGAAACCGCATGTCATGCAAGTCAAGCTCTTTCATTTTGGGCAAAAAAAAGTTGGATATCATCTCACGGTAGCGCTCACCATTCACAGTTACGTTACGATTCGCATCATCTTTGAAGAAGTGAGGTCCAATGATGCCACCAGCCCATAAACCGTACCAAACTGTGACTTTTTCTGGATGCATTGGTAGCTGTTGCAATGCTTCTGGCTGATATTCACTCCAAAATCGACAATTCTGCTTATTTACGTACCCATTGAGCTAAAAGTGAGCTTCGTCGCTGAACACAATTTTTCGGTAAAAAAGTGGATCTTCGGCCAACTTTCCAAGAGCCCATTCACCAAAAATTTTACGTTGCGGAAGGTCGTTCGGCTTCAATTCTTGCACCAGCTGTATTTTGAAAGGCATCACACCTAATTCCTTCCGCAAAATTTTCCACGTTGTTGAATAACAGAGGCCCAATTGCTGCGAACGGCGACGAATCGATAATTGATGGTCATCATTAACACTGGCCGATACAGCTGCGATATTTTCTTCAGTTCGCACTCTACGTAAGCGTGTTGGTGGTTTAATGTCCAACAATGTAAATTTGGTGCGAAATTTAGTCACAATAGCCCGAATAGCCGCTTCAGTGGGTCGATTAAACTGACCATGAAATGGAAGAAGCGCGCGATGAACTTTCTTAACAGAGCACGCATTGTGATAATAAAATTCAATAATTTACTAGCGTTGTTCGTTTGTAAGACGATTCATGGTTAAATTATAGACCAAACTGAAGATGTTTGACAGTGAAACAGAACACAAAACGTGCGTCAGCTGTTTAAACCAGAGTTGCCAAAAAGATAATAGCTAAAAAATCACCCTTGATAAGTACATTTATTTTATATTTTAAAGATATACGATTTTTTTTTTTGTTAGGATGACATCCAATTACCATAGCCATATCTCGAATATGGAGGCCTAGTACATACAAAAAAACGTCTTTAAGAAGTTTCGACGTAGAATTCATCTTTATATAGAATCCGGTACCTTTTATTAATATAATTATTATTATTATATTTACACGAATCAATAATCATATAATACTTCTGCTTTCTTGAAAAAATAAAACTAAATTAAATCCAAATTCTCAAGAAAGCGATCAAATAAGATTTTTTGTTTTATTTTATACTACAGTTTGCAACAAAATGACATTCCTATCCCCGAATCTTTTTGTTAAATCATGTGCAAAAAACAACGTAATTTCCAAGAAACGCGTGTTCTAATTTAGTTACATTTATTTTGATTTAAATGTAACCGAAATAGCACATTAAATTATTCAATTTAACTTTAACCATAGGAAACTTATAAACAAAAATGTGTCTATGTACATATGTTTCTGTTACTTACCATATTTTGATTAAATTTACTTTCAATCAACGCCAAGTTATAAATATAAATTGAACAAAAATGAACATTCATAAACAAAAACTATGAGTTTTGCGGTGAAACAAAACTAAATTTGGTCGCAAAAAAACAATACTAATATCACATGTTTATCTTTATAGTTAAATCGAAAAGTTTTTTTTGTGTAATTACGCTTTTACGTTTCCCTGTATTTTAGAGCGAAATAAAATATATAATAAATGTTCCATTTTTATACAGCATTTTACAATATTTCTAGGTAATGAAAAATTATATCTTCCATAGTATAGATGCACACTTTTTGGTGCATTTTTAATTAACTTACAAAATAGTCTTTAAATTATGGCCAAACTTATTATTTGTGGTTACGTCCGACACATTTGATCTTTAAAAAATAAAAGATGTTTGTAAAAATGTTATTTTCCTATAATGTCCTATACTATTTTATCAGAACATAATGAAGATATATTAATTTATATTTATTGGATCTATAACTGTTGGATCTATAATATTTATTGGATCTAAGTGTTGGGGATAATTTGATAGGTGTCGTAAGTAGTATTGCTTGTACGCAATGTGAAGTGGCAATGCTTCGCTATTGTAGTTGTTGAGTCCTCCTTTCATATACGGTATATGACATTAAGTTGAAGTGTATCTCACTTACTTGAAGTGTATCACGTGTCTATAGCCTACAATTGGTTTTGACGTCTATCAACAGCCTTCTCCAACGGGGCATATTTACCGCCCACGTCCGCCAGCCGGAAACACCGAGAGCCCGAAGGTCTGCTTCAACTTCATCTTTCCACCTACACCACGACGTTCCAACGCTCATTGATCCACTTGGCTTGCTATCCATCATTTTTAATGGTATATACGATCGTCATCTCTGGCGGCCCTATGTTTTATAAAATAACTAATATATTTATTTATTATAAGTTATTCGGGTTGTAACGGCCTTTTGCTAATGAATTTATTATATGTATATTTGACTATTATATTAATCAGTACTGTTCTTGTGGTTGTCAATAAAACTAGTATGTAAAGTGTATATGAATAATGCGTAAAAAATAAAAGTTATATTGTGATGCCATGCTGCATATTCTTAGTGTTATGCGTTTTTATTAAAGGGATTAATCAAATCCCCTCTTTATTAGCTTTAAGGAAGAACCCTACACCCTGGGGGTTTTTACTCGCTAAATTCGTGACCCCGACAAACGAAGACGCATCTGAGAAGCAAGTCAACAAATTCTAGCATTATCACAAATCCTCTCATTCAACAGGAGCTATTCGACATCAACATCATCACAATATCAACTTGATCGACAACATCAACATAACATTCTCGGCAGCATCCGACATGTAATGTACCAAAATCGGATCATATAGTTTTTTTTGTAGTCATATACTTTTAATTTTTTTTTTCTTTCTCGAAATATTCTTTTACACGTATGAAGTACCATATTTAAAACAGTATTCATTTGTATAAAATTTATTTGTATTGTTATTTTTGTTTTTGGTGCTATCTATTCAAAATTTAAAAACACAAATTTTCAACAATGAAAGTAAATTTCATTATAAATGTAAAAACTACCGCTTTCAAACAAAACGCACATTTTACATCCAACATATATACAATACCCTACAAGAAAAGGTGTTCAACTACCATCCCAATACCACACTATTAATTGCTGTTGAAACAATGGCGCACCAAAGCCTCCTAACACTGGAGCAATCAAAGCCGCCTATCACAGGCGCACCAAAGTCTCCTAACACTGGAGCAACCAAAGCCGCCAAAAATGGCGCACCAAAGCCTCCTAACACTGGAGCAACCAATGCCGCCAAACAATAGCGCAACCAAGGCTGCCTATCACAGGCGCATCCAAAGCCGCCAAACACTGGCGCAACCAAAGCCGCATAACAATCGCGCATCCAAAGCTGCCAAGCACGGGCGCACAACAAAGCTGAACACACCGTAATTAAATGCCATCATACAATGGCAAACAACAGGCCAACGAGTCAGCATAGCCGCCATAATATTTGTGTGTATCGTGATCCCTGGATCACTGGGGAGGGAGTAGTGTGGCGGCCCTATGTTTTATAAAATAACTAATATATTTATTTATTATAAGTTATTCGGGTTGTAACGACCTTTTGCTAATGAATTTATTATAAATATATTTGATTATTATATTAATCAGTACTGTTCTTGTGGTTGTCAATAAAACTAGTATGTAAAGTGTATATAAATAATGCGTAAAAAATAAAAGTTATATTGTGATGCAATGCTGCATATTCTTAGTGTTATGTGTTTTTATTAAAGGGATTATTAAACCCCCTCTTTATTAGCTTTAAGGTAGAACCCTACACCCTGGGGTTATTTACTCGCTAAACATCCATACTTACCACATGACCAAACCACCTCAGGCGACCAATCTTAATAAATCGAACGATGTCGGTTGGTCATACAATTTATATAGTTCGCCGTCGTATCGCTACTCCACCGCCCTCTTTTCTTTGTCGCAAACCGTAAAAGGCCTATATCTTTTTCATTGTTTATGCTGCTTCCAAGGTAGCTAAGCTTGTCCGCCGTATCATATTTATTCTGACCAGTCGATAAGCTTTGATGTTGTGCAATAAAATTACTATTCGTTGGTGCGATCATATACTTGGTTTTCTCCTCGTTTACCTTTAATCCCATTTCCGAAGCTTCACGCTCCAACAGTAAAAACTATTCTTTAACGGTACCCATATTTCTACCCACTACTTCTACCCACGCATAGCCGAGTCGTCCGCCTTATACATTTTCCAATATTACATTGAAAAATAATGTAGCCAAAGGGTTCCCTTGCCGAACTCCCGTTTATGGTTTTTAATGTATCTGATTTAATACCCCTTATTTGTACCTGAGATGTAACTTGCGTCAGTGTTACTTTTGACATGGTTATCAATTTTTGTGGGAAACCAAATTCTTCCATTCGATGAAAAACTAATTCTGGTTAAAGTGATTTATTAGTTTAATTTTAACAATTTTAACGATGTTTTATTCGATTTCTTTTCCTGAATTTTAAAGTTGTATACGGTCAATTTTAGATACATTGGATTGAGATGCAAATGCACACTGATGTGTGTAATAATGTTATCTCACTCTGTTTACCAACCAATTGACTTGATATTTTGAATCTGTAGGTTTGATTAAAAATAGAAAACGTTTCGTATCGCAGAATGATTTCTAATACGATTTCTTCCACCGTTTTCCCTACGTAGTCACAGCGCTATTGAGAATAAATAATACAAATATATGTATGGCACATCATTTGGATGGTAAAATTCTATGTGGATTTGGTTGAGTGTGTTGGCCCTTCTAAGTGTTGGCCTATCAGCATATTAAGCACGTTCTACACGAATTGTGACTTTATCGTGAAATGAAAATTTTCCGTTTTCTTCAACTCTATCGCTCGATCGTTTGTCTTAAGTTTTTATGGAGGATTGAAGAGCTATGATTAAAACTGTTTATTAAACTTTAGTAAACTGGTTGGTACCAAATGCAAAACATTACATTCCTGAAAATTTTTTCTGATTATATATTTAAATACAAATACAAATTCTTCTATGCAATTCTTGGCAATGCATTTGAATATATTAGTGTGGGACAACATTTTATATTAAAATTTCATAGGTAGTTAATTGATGATAAGTTTCAGCTTCTTACTCTCTCGCCACAAGTACGCGCTTCCCACTACAGGTGTTTACCTGGTAGCGTTTTTCATTTTTTAATTTATTTATTTATATTAATATATTTCATGATTTTAAATTTTTATCAATCTTATACTATCTTTTTTTGTGCTCTATATGGAGTACTCCACACCAAAATCGTCAATTTTCTGTTTTTTTCATCGTGTTCTACAACAGTGTTGTATGTTTCTTATGTTTTTTTCTACAACAAAACAAATCGGGGTGGTGTTGAGTATACAATATTCTATTGTTTTCGACACCATGAATACTTGATGGTGTCGTTGATTTTTTTTTGTTTGGGTATGTGTGTGTGAGTATAGATAATAAATTAATTTTTTTTCGTTCTTCTTTCATATTTTGCGTATTATTATTTTATGTCGTTCGCGTTCGTTTCGTTTCGCGTATGTATCAGTTCCTATTGTATAATATTCTCATGCGGTATTTTGATATGTATTGATATTAAAATAAAATTTATACACCAAATTTGTTTTTTTCATAAGCAAACTACAACAGAACACATCATAAAATATCGTACACCTTTTTATATATTTTTATTATGGAGTACTCCATATAGAGCACAAAGAAAGATAGTATTATTTTATCATAAGAGTGAATGCATATTTATGAATGTATATAATACAGAATCATTCCGAATGATAATGCCATTGAATGGTAAATTATCTGTAGTAATCATAATCAACTTAATTGTAATGATAAACGATACATATATAAATAGTTTGTTAGCCTTTTGCCTAGTCAAAGGGATTTATATGCAAATATAATAAGGACAGTTTTATTAATTTAAAGTCCCAATTTCTAATATTTGTCTATACGTTTTTTACAAAACGAGTTTACAATTACAATTTTGATTCTATAAATATATAAACCGTACTTTAGTGAAACAGCGCTATTAACGCTTCGTCCAGTTTCTTTGCAAGAATATTTGCATTTTCGTCAATGGGAACTTCCATGTTCCATAACTAAAAGGAACCAGGAGTAGGTTCAACTCCAAATCTTAATGAAACGGTCTTATTTCTTGAACTTATGATTAGACCCGATTTAGATAATATGAGAGAGGACGAAAAAGGGGTCGTTTTTGGTCCCAATCTTTATTATAAAGAAGAAATTTGAATACCAATTAATGGTATATTTAAACCATTTACATCCATTTGGGGCTCTTAAAATAATATTATTTTTTTAGCATAATACCAGGTATACCGATAATTTTTATGAAATTGATCACCCCGTCATATATGGTATATTTAGAATATAGAGTTCATTGATTTTATTTATTTTTTAAAAATTAAAATCTATAAAGTACAATATATAACTTTATTTATTAATAAATTACAATGTATTCATGTATTCCATATTCCATTTATATACTGCAAGTTTAAAAGTAATATATGCGGTAGTAAAAAGATAAATAAATATAATGCGTGTATAATCTTCAGCTTATCTTAATTTTTCTAAATAAATGTATGTTTAATTATTATTTAACTACAAATGTAATGTACATATGATTTACATATGCATTTGCGTGTGTGCATCTGTATTTAACATTTATTTATATTTATTTATATTTATATACAATACATATGAGTGTACCGTGTGTACATGGCAAACTGATTAATATGACTGATCCCCACAAACATTTCTTATCGCGGGTAGTACCGCAGACGATTCGCCTAGGCGATAAATTTATCGCCAAAGATATCGCATTTTTATCGCGTACGTTACTCCCTACGTATAGAGAATGGGACTCTTCCGCGATACATCTGGAAGATAAATTGGGGATATCGCGAGGAAGATAAATTAGCGATACGAATGCGATATCGCCAGGGCGATAAATTGGCGATACGAACGCGATATCGCCAGGAAGACATATTGGCGATACGAATGCGATATCGCGAAGAAGATAAATTGAAACATACGGCAAATTTAGAAATAGAATTAAAAGAGACTAGAACAGCAGTGGCTTGAATTCTCCATAGAAAATGTATATACAATTTAGGCCAGCATTACTACTTATGCATTCGTGTACATATACAAAATGTAACCAAAAAACACTAGAGGCGCTGCGGCTGGGCGTACGGATAGCGTACGGGATCAACCAAAACTCACTAGGTGTCCCTATTTACCATGTTGTGAAAAAAATATTTATAATTAAATATTACAATTTTAAATACAATTTTATGCACATTTTCTATATATTTTAATATAATTTAATTAAATTTAATGTGATTCATAATTTCAATTTTAACGAACAATATAATATTGAAATTTAATTTTAATTTCGTTTTCACAATAACTTTGTTTGTTTACGTTTTTTTTTTGTTTTTGTAATTTTTTTTTTTATTAAAAAAAAATTATGAGATTTATTTGGCATTTTCGATCGCCATTTTAGGAAAATTTGAGAGATATTTATCAAATCAATACATCTATACATTTTTATGGAGGCTTATTATTTTTCTCTCACGATCATTCTAGTCTCTTTTAATTCTATTAATTTAGACGATAACCTGAAAATTATAAAAATATAATAATGAAAAACAAATATAAATTTATAATAATGAAATTCAATATAGACACATAGTATATTGCAAAAAAAAAACATCGATATATGCGACAAAAAACTTCAACTTCTTCCGCTGTTCAATTTAAACTGACATATTACATTTAATTTTATACTTATTTGCATATATATCGCATAGAAGATAAAAAGACGATATATTTATCGCGGATTTATCGTCAAGAAGATAGGCAAGCGATAAATAATAATATATTATCGTCATTTTATCGGCTGGAAGAGAAATAGAAGATAAATGTAGCTCTGTATCCTCTTTTTATCGTCAAAGCGTATCGCCATCGTATCGCATTTTTATCTTCCGTACGATATCGCTCAACTGTTAAAACAACGATAAATTGGCGATATAAATATCTTCCTTTTATCTTCCTCGCGATATCGCCGCAATATCGTATCGCCGATTTATCTTCCAAATGTTTGCGGGGATTAATTTTATATTTTCTGAATTACAATTACTCATACATATAATTTTATATTTTTTTTTTAATATTATATTAGAATATTTATATAATTTTCTACGTTTAGTTTGAGTTAGTCTATACATACAGGCATAATTTCCGTATAATTAGCTCTATAATATTAAAGTAATGTAACGCAATAATATAAATAAATATCAAGTGAATGCCATAATTATTTGGTTGAATATTGGTATATAGTTTTTTGAAGTGTTTCGTTACTCTTCATTGGCGACAAATAAAATATTTAAAAATAATATCTTATATTATGCATATAGTGATCGGAGTTGGAATGAGGTATTTGAATGCAGGACTACTTGGGTCATTTGGTGAATGGGGAAATGAGGGTGAAGAAGAAATGGTTGGGGGTGTCGGAGTTAACGAATTAGGAGGTTAAGGTTAAGGTGTGAGATGTGTGATGAGTGGAAAATGGTAGGGAGACTTGTAATGGAAATGGAAGTGTATAGAAAGGAAAGTCAAAACCCATATCGGCGAGCGGTTTTCTTGTGTTTTGTTTTTTTTATTATTGTAGTTTATTATAGTATAATGCATTGTATTGAATTAACAGAAAAAAAGAAAACTATACATATAGGGTAGCTATATTTTGTAAACTTTATTTAACAATGAAACGTGAAGTATCAAGGAATTTGGATGATTTTCAAAATAATGGGTTTTTCTATTAGTGGGAGATATTCGCAGAATAATATATTACAAGATTGTATTTACAGAATCGTATTTTCCCCTTGCGGTTGGTCGTACGGCTAATTACCGACACCGTAAAAGCCACAAATTAAGAAAACAACAGAAGGCTGTTGTTGGAGGCTAAAACCAGTTTGTTGGTTGTATAGCGAAAAATTAATGTTTTATTGATCGAAAAACGACCAGAATGGACCCCCTGGCACGGCAGGCTAATTTTGCTCCATGACAATAATGCTCCAGGATAAAATCAATTCACTTGAATGGGAGCTGCTATCCCACCCGCCGTATTCACCAGAATTTGCTGCTTCCAACTATCATTTGTTTTCATCGATGGGACACGTATTGTCTGAGCAGCACTTGGATTAGATTGGACACGTATTGGCTGAGCAGCACAGCACTACGGAGAAGTGGAAATTTGGGTGCTTCAATAGATGAACAATTATATTGGCGTTGTATATCGACAAATTCCCAGAAAGGGGTTCAAAATGTGTACAAAGCAATGGCCAATACTCTGTTCATAAAACGTTTTTTACTTTCCCATTACAAATTAGTGTTTCATTTTCAGAAAAATACACTCAATTCAGAATCCACGATCACAATATTGATAATATATTCATAAAATATTATATATCATTTTATTTAATTAATATGTTTTCACATTTCATATATCTTCTAAATCTAAATAAAATGTAATACATTTTCATCACAACCACATTAGAATTTTTATAGAATTAAAATTATATCTGACAATTGGTTCTAATGATAACCATATCCATAATTGTTATATCCATAACTACCGTAGTAACCACCATAGTTTGGTGAATCATATCCATATCCATATCCATATGATGGTTTATATCCATAACCATAATAACCGGCTGGTTCGGGGTTTGGATTTGGTTCTGGAGCAGCATAAGCAGCTACTAAAACTATATGTGTAAAGAAACATTTTTTTATTTACGAACTTACTTTTAATATAGTGAATTTTTTAATTTTAATTACCACAAGCAAGAACAACAACGAATGCTAAGAATTTCATTTTGTTTTTAGTTATTTTTTGATTTGTCTATTATGTGATTGATTACAATTGATTGAATGCATAACTTATTGTAAATTCAATGCCTTTTTATACTTAAAAAAAAATAAATCGTGAACTTTTTTTTTATAGTTTAATTACTTTGGCGGTAAATAGATTAAATTAATTTTGTATTATTTTATTTTATTATACAGGTACTTAAATAATATTATTATTACATTATATTTCGCATTATTATTATTATTATGGTTATTATTATATTACATTTTGAAGTATATATGTTGACTCTTCTTGAATTTGCTCTAAATTATACGCAGATTAATTGTGATTGTGATTTGAGATTTATCTCGAGATTCTTTGTTTTTTATAAAAATAAATTGCCTATAAACATTCAATAAATAACTACTTTATATCTGAAGAACTTTTCTTCAGGTCAATGAAGCATTTAAAACCTCAGACGAAAATTCAGAAATATAAAACACAATCGAAATAAATTATGTTACATATGTTATTCAAAAGTAGAATATATCAATATCTATATATCCGATTAACGTTTTTGATACTTGTGTCCACAAAAAGTACTCATTTGTGCCATGTGACAGCTGCCCGACCGGGTCAAACTCTTGTTAGCAATAAGTGCGACATCGGCCGGTAAACGCATTGACACATCTACCGTGGTCATGAAATTTCTCTCTATTTTTATAATGAACCATCGTTAAACAAGTAATGGTGCCCAACGTCGGTCACACATTTGGGAAGAATGTGTATGTATTACGTGTAGGAATTAAAAATGCGGGTTTAGGTAACAAATGGTTGCGTTGAGTGCAACACACCGCGGCCATTTTCTTTCTTTTTGTCTGTCATTAGGCTATAAATTTCAGTATATGTCATTTCATTAAAGTGTAAACAACAATCTTTTTTTTGCTTCGAACATGTCGAATTTCGTGCCTCAAAAAGTTGTTTTGGCGGGGAAGTTTAATAACTTTCTTTAATTTGAAGAGAACCGCTGTTGAAAGTTATCGTTTGTTGGTTGAAGCTTATGGTGGACATGCTCCAGCTCAAGCAACTTGTGAACGATGGTTTGTAGGCTTCCGAAACGGTGATTTTGACTTGGAAGACAAAGAACGGCCAGGTCAGCCAAAAAAATTTGAAGACGAAGAATTGCAAGCGTTATTGGATAAAAATTCGTGTAGAACGCAACATGAACTTGCAATGGCGTTGAATCTCGACCAAACAACCATTGGCAAACGTTTACATTTTGTTATACAAATAAATGCCGTTTTCAAGCCAAAAAATCCGCATTATTAATTCCTACACCTAATAGAAATTTCTATGTATAATGTAAATGCAGTCTATGTAGAAATTTTAAACATGCACATGTTGGATACTAAGGTACGACATTTATCAGTAAATAAGACTAAGAATAACTCTTCTCAGCAACCACCATATGTTTTAAAATAATTTCTCCGCATTACAGAAATTTATCTCATATTGGGACGGACCAACAGACCGCCGCAAATGGGTTTTGATTGAATATTTGATCTTACTTGGTGAACTTATCGTATGAAAATAGAATTTAATTTGACTTAAATTAGTCACATATATGTGATGCGATGGCGAAAGATAATTATCCTTTAGTTTAATATTCCTTTATCAATACACATTATGGACATAATATACGAATTTGTGTAACTTTGTCTTGTCTAATATAGATTATAGTTTATAACGTTATCATGTTAATGATTATTATGCGAAGATGCATAATTTATCGAAAAAAGGTCAAAAGATTATAGCATTCTTTATCCATCGATTACTCTAATGTGTTTGAAGTTTTCTCAAAGAGAAAAATATTAATAAATTAATAAACAGAAGGCGGAAAGAAACATTACAAATATGAATATTTTTTTCGTTTCGTGTAAAGACCAAATTATAATCATTACACAATAACTTTGTTTGTTTATGTTAATTTTTGTTTTTGTAATTATTTTTTATTTGATTAAAAAAAATGATGACATTTATTTGTCATTTTCGATCGCCATTTTAAGAAAATTTGAGAGAGTATATCACTAGTACGTCTATACATTTTTATGCTGATTTATCGAATTTGGCTCTACGGGTTGTTCTAGTCTCTCTTAATTCTACTTATTTATAGTGCGTGGATGCGAGAACAGTTACGATGCATATTATTAAAAAATAAAGCACGATGGCAGTAAACAACATTTATGTATATATTATACTACTCTAACCACTATTATATCGGACACCTGCTATTTTATTCGAATGCCCGATTTTGAGATGCCAAAAAAGGACTTTAAACAACAATTTTTTAATACTTCTAATTTTATTTCATAAAATGATGGTTTTAGTTAAATAATTGCTTTGACAGAAGTAAAAAAAACTTTTAAATTCAATTAGTTATGGAATTTATTTCAAAATGATTCAATTTAACAAAAAAAAATTTGACCATTATAATGTCGGACACTTATATTATGCGCCACTAATCTCCTTTGGCGTTTTTGATAGCCTCCATTCTCTTAGACGTGGTATTTACTAAATTTTTACATTCATCCGGTGTTTTATATTAATCATTTCAACGATTTTTCCTTTGAATTCTTCACTCCTTCAATTGTAACTTTCATAGCATGTAGTTTTATTAATGCCCACAACGATTCTATTGGACTTAAATCGGTACTGTATGGTTCCTTTTAATCTTATTATTAATAATAATAATACGAAATATTCCTAAAGATCTTGTGTAACTTAATGTAACTAATTGTAAGTCTATACCGTATCAGATATTTAAATAAAATGTGGTTTAATCGGTTTATTTGAGTCACATAAAGTGGTGTAAAATTTAATGTTATTAATAGTATTTTTTTTATAATATTACAATAAAAACCATTTTTTCAACATTCTCTTTGTTCTATATACCACATACAACAATTTTCTTCTATTCAAATTAATTCCAAAAAATTGTTCTATATAAAAATGATTATAATGGTTTCTTTTTCACTACAACAAGTAGTGTACTTACAACCATCCTACAACGCTGTGGTGTATGAAAATTTCTACAACGCTCTGTTGTAGAGTAGTTATGAATAAAACACGTCGGTGTACTATTTTTTTTTATTTTAATACTCACCGCCGTATTTGTTGTTTTTCTGTTTTTGTATTTATAGTTTTGTGTGAATAAATAAGAAAGAACTCCGTATGATCATAGTTGCCAAGACCATAAAAAAAAAGAAAAAAAAAGAAAGATAAATTAATACGCAATACAAATATTTATAATGTTTATACACACAATGAAGAAAAAAAACTAGTCTCCACCATCGGTGTAGAAAACAATAGAATATTGTGTAGCCCACACTACTCCGATATTATTAATTGTAGTAAAAAACATTAACAGCACACCACGCCGTTGTAGAACATAATGAATAAAACGCAAAATTGAGGATTCTGTTGCACAGTACACTGCTCCGTTGTAGTCAAAAAGACACCATAAGAGAGTTTCAAAAGTGGATTAGATATATGTTTTCTGCATAATATTATTTTTTTGTTCGTTACTACGGTAGAATCGGTTTAATGCCCGTAAAACCTCGAACTTCTATTGCAGTGAGTTCGTAACGAAATCACTAAATTAGATGACGAACCTATGGTGCATGGAATACATTTATTCGGATTTGGGTGGGGAAACTATTATAATATGTGACTTAGCTTATGAAGTTTTGAAATCATCAACTGTTTAACTGAAAAGCAGAAAGAAAAAATAACTTATACAATTTCAAAAAATTGTACAAGTTGCACTTTAGCTGGATGTGTCTTTAAATGGGAGGAAATCTTTAATTTAAAGGATGGATTATAATAAGCGGGTGGCGAAATACTCGTTCTTGGAGACGGGAATTTCCAAATCTATTGAATATTTACGTGCCGTTTGAGAATTTCTCAAATTATAAGAGAAGTTAATTGACTCCGCAATTAATTAGAAATTTTCCACTATAGGTTTATCCTTCCCCAATTAGATATTGATTATAACCTCTTTGCTAATTGAAAGTATCATCTTTTGGCGACCGAAGCATTTAGTACGCATTATGATTACGAGGTAGTTGATATGAGGAATATAACGTCGGCTAAACCCGTGTATTGGGTTTTCTGTTATTAATAGAAGATCATTAATAAAAATTAAAAACAGAGGATGGTGATTTATCAGAACTGGAAGGAGAAGGTGTAAAATAAGAAAAGAAGAAAAGAAAACATTGAAGATAATTGGATGGCTTGATATGACCCTTTTGAAATAAGATAACATTCACAATTTTCCGAGATGATGGAAATATACCATTCGAAAATGATTTATGATAAATTCTACAATCCATTTCGATAAAATGTATTTGTTTTTGATTTTATTTTATTATGTATATTGCATATATTGTAGTGTTTGTGATAATAATAATACTTTTAGTATGCATACATTTTTAACATATTTCAACGACTGTTTAGTATGAATATTGCACATACTGTACATTTTACTAGCAGATGTTTATTATCGTTGCACGCTTACACAATTAATAAACACTTTATTACTATTGTAATTTAATTTTTATTTTAACATTTGGATGAATATTTAGAAAATTGTACATCCATTATAAATGTAATGTATTGTGTGGCTTTTTGAAACACATTGAACATATGCATTATATTCTATATATAATTATCATTATGATTACCTGTTCATATAAGTAAAGGTATATTTAGAATTCAATAATAATGCAAATAAAAATATAATTATATTTGTTGTAGATTTAGTTAGATATACGCAAAATAAGTAAATATAAACTATAATATATAATATTTATAAAGGGTGATTTTTCAAAAGCTATAGGAAAGTTTTTAAAAAAAAAACACATAAAATTCAGAAAAATGCATGAAATCTTTATTTGAATCGATAGTACGGTCCATATAATTTAATGTTTGAAGATTGACTGCGCCTCAAATGGTCCATCCGCTTAGTCCGATTTTGCCATACTCTTTCCAACATTTCGGCCATATCTCACGCCGGTATCTCACGAATAAATGCTTCAATGCTTGAAGCTAGCTTGTCTGTATAGGCATGAGCTTTAACATATCCCCACAAAAAATAGTCTAAAAGCGTTAAATCGCACGATCTAGGCGGCCAATTGACCGGAAATAAAATGTTCACCAAACTCGCCTCTCAATAAGTCCATTGTTGCGCGTGCTGTGTGGCATGTGGCACCGTCTTTTTGAAACCACATGTCATGCAAGTCAAGCTCTTGCATTTTGGGCAAAAAAAAGTTAGATATCATCTCACGGTAGCGCTCACCATTCACAGTTACGTTACGATTCGCATCATCTTTGAAGAAGTGAGGTCCAATGATGCCACCAGCCCATAAACCGCACCAAACTGTGACGTTTTCTGGATGCATTGGTAGCTATTGCAATGCTTCTGGCTGATATTCACTCCAAAATCGCCAATTCTGCTTATTTACGTACCCATTGAAACAAAAACGAGCTTCGTCGCTGAACACAACTTCGTCGCGATGAACTTTCTTAACAGAGTACACATTTTGATAATAAAATTTAATAATTTGCAAGCGTTGTTCGTTTGTAAGACGATTCATGGATAAATTATAGACCAAACTGAAGATGTTTGGCAGTGAAACAAAACACGAAACGTGCGTCAGCTGTTTAAACCAGTGTTGCCAAAAAGATAATAGCTAAAAAATCACCCTTTACAAAACAAAAACGAATTGTGAAATGTATCGATATAAATTTATTGATTGTTTGCATATATACATACAGGGCGTTCCAGTACAGGTTGCCAACCCCAAACTGGCAGGTCCTATCTCCTCATTTGTAATAAAAAAATGTTTCGCGACCCATGTCTATCTCGCTTGGGTTTCGAGCTATCCCAAAAAAGCGATTTTGTTGAAGTTCAAGGTAATACGTAAATGTTATTTACCATATCTCAGTAACCACTTATCGGAACCTAATAATTATTACCTTTTTGGAAAGGTATTATAACGATCTTAAATTTATCGATTGTAAATGAGGTGTAGAACCTGCAAGTTTCGGGTTGGCACCCTGTAATGGGACACCCTGTATATATTATATATACCATTATTATAAACAGAAATGAGTGCATGATGTAAACAAACAGTTTTATAACATTAACTAAATAAAATACATAAATTATTCTCTGAAAATGAATGTTATGATTTTATATTTATATATGTATATAAATTTACATACCCATTTTTATATACAGAAGCTATATAACATATATGTATACTGGGTGTCTTATATATAATAAGCAGGGGTGGAATTATGTAAAGCGATAGGCGATTATCGCCTTGGTCATAACAAAAAGTCATAACGATTTCGGTCATTTGAATTTTGTATTACGTAAGGCGATAGTGGAAGAATGAATTTTAAATTTGCTCAATTGGAAAATAAATTACAAAATTGAGTCAAATTATATATTATTCTGCGGGCAAAATTAATAATAACAACAAGTAGTCAAATGAAAATAAATAATAATAATCTCTTTATATAAAAAATAAAATGAACATAAAGAAAATTATTATTATAAAGAATTAATTAATTTGTTTTGAATTAATTTTGTTTTATTATTATTAATTATTAAAATTTAACACATAAATTGTTTACACAATATTCATTAACGACAAATATTGGATTTACGCATATTTCTTCAAATATTAAATGACTAAAAAAGAAATTATTCCAAATGGTCATAGCTCTTTTGCTATGAACAATACGAAATGAAAATAGAAAATATCGCCTTATGTGAAGTATTTTTATGACTAAGTCCTTGGAATTCATCACCTATCGCCTTACATAATTCCATCCCAGGTCGTTTTTCACGAAATCAAAACATTTTAAAAGAAATTGTCATAGAATCAAATATGTAAAGCTTTCTGGGGGCCGTGTTAATTTGGCCCTTAACGCTTTAACCAAAGGATTTCAAGTTCCAAATTGATTGTCATTACACAGCCCCCAGAAAGCTTAATATATTTGAAGCCGTGACAATTTCTTCTAAAACGCTTTGTTTTCATATATTGGTCACCCAGTATAAACGGGTTATAGGGTTAACAAAACGAACACGTATTTTAAAAATTCAGCATTGCATTTTGGAATAATTAAAGGCAAAAATTGTAGGTTATAAGGGGAGACGTCTGATTGTAATATAGTTGGACCTTGAAATACAATGATACTCGAAATATGGAGCAAATTACAGTTTTTTGAACAGGAAGCGGTACTTTTGAGACATGCTATAAATAGAACGACGCTTTTTACTCGTAACAATTTTTTGATACACCTCAAAGTTTCCGAGATAAGACCATTTTATTACACCAATATTCATATCGTAGCAATATATAAATGTTGTATATTATGCTATATATTATGCAGATGAAAATGAAACCTTTTCCTGTTATTTAATATATTTTCCCGATATTTAAAAATTTAAAAAAAAGGCTTCAAAATGTTTTCGGAGTAGTGTGTTTTATCAACTATGTCTCTGGCGCACATCCGTATATATGGTCATTTTATTTTATTTCTATATATTTATGCTATTTGTATAATTATTAAATTACAATATATATCATACATAAAGATTATAGACATTGGTTATAATATATCAACGATCTCATTGATTATAATACTATAAACACTCTGTATTTAAAGGTATTTTGTTTATTTGTATCTCTATATGCAATTTATAATGATTTTGTTGTGAAATTTTTGTATTTTTTGTTAATAATCCTATATGCTTATCTTTCGTATTTTTTTTTTTATAAATTATAAATATATGTATTCCATTTATTTTTAAATTACCAACTATGTAAACATTTTTAGTATAGATATATGGGATGGGTGCCATTAAAGAAGCGTTCCTATATTGTTGGAATGTGAAATTTTAGAATAAAGGTAAACGAGGAGAAAACGCATTAAAGAATAATTGGTTTATGTCTGACTGGTGGACGTTGGCCGGCAAAACCAATTGTATATTGTAGTCGTATATATGATAAAAGTACAGAAAAAGTAAAAAAGATGGGATCGACAAATGGAAATATTAACATACATATTTATATATATAATATATGCGAATTAAAGTAAAAAATTCAATCAAGTTTTTATGGGTATATTTTAAATCGGTTTGGGGTTTGGGATGTTTAACTTTTTACAAATGATGAATAATTTTTATATGTAAAAAATTCTATTTTTTAATAACATTTTTGTGCGTTTTTATACATATACAATTTGGTAAATTTAAAATGTTATCCCATTAATAATTTTCTCATAATTACTATTAATATCATAATTACTATAAATATTTCTCATAATATTTTTCACTTTTTTCCATAGAATATGATTAGCTCAATATTTAGTATGTACTGTATATAATTTTAATCAGAATTCACTTTTATGGATAATCTTTTAAAAGAGTGGGGTATGAGTGGTGTTTATATATACCATTATTTGACTCAAAAAAAACCTACACTTCAGATTCAGAAATTTAATTAAAATTTTCAGTATACGTATTTGAAAATTTAATATATGCTGTAATGATATATTGCGATCTTGAACCCTTATAAACATTAGGTATTATTACTTTAAATGAATATATAGGTTTAATGGTAATGCTTTTGCAATCAAGTTGGTTTTTACTTGGCTCGATTCCACCTACGAACCATCTAATTCTAAGTTGTTCAATTAATTAATAAAATGTAGAGTTGCATTAACTTTGAATCAATGCGAACCATGCTAGCCAATTAATGTTAGACTCATATATATATATATATACAGTTATATATATTATAACTCCATTTGAATAGCCCTCGTATTTAAGAATACGTCGAATTGAAGAACTTGAGAAATAATACATGGTATTATGAAGAATTGAAGAACAAATTATTCTTCAAATCAAGGTATTTTAATAAAATACTTATTCAAAAGTTTTTATCAGAATTAATATGCACGTTTTGATACATAAAAATGTTATGTTTGAATTATGTTTATTCTATCATAAATTGTTATCATAATTTGTAATGATACAGCCAAGTACAAACCAAGTTGATTGCAAACCCATTAAAAAAAATTATCATGACCATTAAGCCTATATATTAATTTAAAGTAATACAAATATGATTGTTCAAAAATCATTAATGATATTATATAGGTTTGCTTGTTTACTTTTCCGGTAAAAAGTTTATTGGTAAAAACTTGAAAAAACTTTATTTCCCCCAACCCCCCTCTCAAAAATTAAAAAAGTAAATAACCACTTTTTGGGTAAAAACATCAACATTTACACAACAAAAATGTTTAGTAGTTGACAAGTAAGCTATTATTTATTTTGTGTATATATTTTGAAATTATAATTATTATTATTAGTATTATTTAATATTTATTTTTATATGCTTTTCTCCTTTAAAGAAATTTAGTCGTATGAAAGTAAATAAAAAAAATTGCACTGAAAAAGAATTATAAAATTTGACAGTGCCTCTAAAAACGAAAACAAAATTATTAAAAAAAAACATACATTTCGCATAATAAAGTTTTTGAACACACAAAATTTCTCGTGAATTCATAAAAAAAGATTTCCATTATTCGCATTCACACATTCGAAAAAAATGTGGGAAAAGGTTATATTACTGTCAAAACATTTTGACAAAAATATTTAATTAAAAAGGCGTTGTCATTATTGTTGTATTTACCAAATTTTTACAACAATATCCACAAAAATTTAAAAAGCACTTGTCGTTATTGTCATATTTTCCAAATTTTCCAAACAAAACCCAAATAATAGAATAAAATTAATTTGCATCTGTACACAAAATTTACTAACGCATCCTCAATGCGTTGATGATGATGCGAGTTGTATGAATAACTCTCTTAAATTATCCTATGTATTTATACATGACTGTATTATATCATTAATATATATGCAATGATTAGTTATATTACAGATAACTCTTCATTGAACGAGCTCTGTATTCAACTATTTTTTTTTATTTGTGGACTCCTTGGTTTTATGAATAACAAATAAGCTATGAAAATCAAATATGTAAACAAATGTTTTACGAATTAATGCATCTTTTTCGTCCATCGTCTTGCATATAAAAACAATGACCAAATTCTAAATTGTTTACAAAATCAACTCTGTCTATAAAAACAACAATCATTTTACATTTGCCTGAATTGCTTTTTATGTTTAATTCACATTGACCTTGCATATAATAATATGGCTTTTTCTTTTTTTATTATTGCTGTTATTATTTTGTTTCTTTTTTTTTCTTATTTCAAAACAGGTACTTAAATTAAAACTCACTGTTGCTCTTCGTAATTGCCCGATGCAAAAAAATTCGAATAATTATTTTTATTTAATTAATTATAAATACCCCGAACATCAAATAGGTGTAATTATAAAATACAAAAGTAGTTAAAAAAATATATGTAATATGTTATAAAGGGTGATTTTTTAAAAGCTATAGGAAAGTTTTTCAAAAAAAAAACACATACAATTCAGAAAAATGCATGAAATCTTTATTTGAATCGATAGTACGGTCCATATAATTTAATGTTTGAAGATTATTTCATGCAAATGTTGACCTTGACTGCGCCTCAAATGGTCCATCCGTTTAGTCCGATTTTGCCATACTCTTTCCAACATTTCGGCCGGTATCTCACGAATAAATGCTTCAATGTTGTCTTCCAATGCGTAAATTGAAGCTAGCTTGTCTGTATAGACATGAGCTTTAACATAGCTCCACAAAAAAAGTCTAAAGGCGTTAAATCGCATGATCTAGGCGGCCAGTTGACCGGTCCCGAACGTGAAATAAAATGTTCACCAAACTCGCCCCTCAATAAGTCCATTGTTGCGCGTGCTTTGTGGCATGTGGCACCGTCTTGTTGAAACCACATGTCATGCAAGTCAAGCTCTTGCATTTTGGGCAAAAAAAAGTTGGATATCATCTCACGGTAGCGCTCACCATTCACAGTTACGTTACGATTCGCATCATCTTTGAAGAAGTGCGGTCCAATGATGCCACCAGCCCATAAACCGCACCAAACTGTGACTTTTTCTGGATGCATGGGTAGCTCTTGCAATGTTTCTGGCTGATATTCACTCCAAAGTCGACAATTCTGCTTATTTACGTACCCATTGGGCCAAAAATGAGCTTCGTCGCTGAACACAATTTCGTCGCGATGAACTTTCTTAACAGAGCACACATTTTGATAATAAAATTTAATAATTTGCAAGCGTTGTTCGTTTGTAAGACGATTCATGGTTAAATTATAGACCAAACTGAAGATGTTTGACAGTGAAACAAAACACGAAACGTGCGTCAGCTGTTTAAACCAGTGTTGCCAAAAAGATAATAGCTAAAAAATCACCCTTTATATACTTCAATGTTAAATGAAAATTGTGATTATAATTAATTTACTATGTTTTTGTTTTTATTCATTTACTTATATATAATACAGCTAATCATTTTTCATAATTTAAGACTTATTAAAATAAAATTGATTATGTACATTTTGTGCGAAAATTGCGAAAACAAAATATAATGATTTTATTAATCATTGTCAATGTGATTTAATCTGAATAATATTGCAAATGTAATCAAAAATAAATTAAAAAAATTGCAATATGGCTATAGGAAATTATATGTCTTTTTGGAAGATTTTATTTAAGTAAATTTCTTAAGTATATCATTTTACAAAAGATTCACAAATATTTGTCTGCCCTTTCTTCAATATATATAGTATATGAAATAATTTAATATGAATTATATTCAAATTAGTACCAATAAAAATGTCTATACTTCAATATTATATACAGGGTACTCTAAAAGGTGCTAGATATGTAGAACGGTACGTGAGAAGAATTATAAATATTTAGAATGATTTTTGACTCAGAATGTTTGTGTACATATGCAAATTGATTTTATTCTTTTATTTTTTGTAGTTGTTTTCAATGAAATATTTATTTCAAAATGGCTTGATAGTAATCCAAAGTACCTTCGTGTAAGTGAGATGCGATCGTTTTTTAATTCGTTGTTCATCTATTTCTTTATAGATCTACTGGTACGTGGTGATTTTGATAACCTATATTGATATTAAGGGTTTTTTGATAAACTATATTGATATGATATATGGGAACGCAATGTGATTTTTTTTACCAAATTATAATTAAATACATTTTGCCCCCAATTTTCCGCGGGACAAAAAAAAATCCCCATAAAATATATTGAATTTAAAATTCATCATAGAATGACCTTTGGCTCGTACCTTTTAGAACATTCTGTACAGAACAAATAAATAATATAATACCAACAATAACAACACATAAAATTTTTATAATAAATATGATTATAAAAAAAATTATGTGATATTGAATGAAATAATTCTGGTTGATCTCTGTGAACTTTTATATATGTTTTATTTATCTATAAATTAATTTTTATATTTTTTAATATGATAATAGTTAAATTAGTGTTTGTGCTATATTTAAATTAACATATTCACCAATTTGTTAAACATCTATAATATATATATATTTTTAACTAACGACACTATTGCCTGTTTGTTGTCTTATCGTTAACAAATCATGGTATATATATATATTATTACATTTACATAATAAATATATATATATATATTATAGTACGTACATGTTCATGATAATGACCGAATTGTTTATGAAGTGTTTCTTATAAAAGCATAAAAAAAATTGTATATAAAGAAAACAAAAAACATCTTCATAAGATTCATTTCATATATAAATACTTATAAATATCCATCATATAGTATTACAAATTTGTATTGTATATGATGTTATCAATGTTTCATATTTATGTTTTGTATACCACATATGTAAGAAGAAGAAGAAAAAAAAATCAAATCAAGTGAAGATAATGGAGTTTATCATCATCGACTCAATGTTTATATAAATAAATCTTTTTGTAATTTCTTTTTTAAAAAAATCAAAGTGGTTAATTTTTTCATCATTTATATTATGCTTGCGATTGCGAATGAATGAATCGTACAATATATATATATTTAATTAATATTTCCGAGACGGTTTAAATTAATTTTTCTATATTCGTACACCATATACTATTTTGTTTAATTTATAAATTACTGGAAGGCCACAATACTACTGCGGTCGTGCCTCGCGTGCTTCGTGAGAGATAGTCAGGCTACACAATCGTCGAAAATCATATTTTCTCTTGTTCTTTATATTGATCTGAATGTAAAAATGACCGATTTTATGTTACCGATTTTGTCATAGAAATAATATAGTAGAACTAGAAGCGAAATTAGGTTATGTTTTCATATAAATGGTTTGGTTAAACATCAATGGCGGATTTCGGCCATTTTTCTAAATTTTTGAGGAATTTTTCATAAATTTTTAAGGAAATTAACCTAATTTTTTAATTTAAATCGATTTTGAGCTTTATATAAAGCTTAATTTTATTGTTTTAAGCTTTATATTAACTTTATATGAATTTTTACATACAATTTTAATTAATTTATCGCTGTCGATGTCGATGTATAAAGCTTTTAAAAATATCGATGGAATTTTTTTGACAAATATCCTAAATGGACGCCATTGATGTTTAACCAAGAATCCTAACCTAATTTCGCTTCTAGTTCTACTATATTATTTCTATGGATTTTGTAGTTGGCGTCGCTAACGAAAAATAAACATTTTTATAATTTGGCATATATTTTTATTTTTTTACATTCAATAATAAAATACGTATCAGAAAAAGAGCATTTGCGTCATGCATTGCTGTTTTTCTTGAATCAACAAAATAAAACTAGTGAAAATCATAGTCTGTTTGTAGAAATTTATAATAAACACGCTCCATCAATTAAAACATGTTAAAAATGGATCCGATAATTTAAAAATAGCAATCTCTATATGAAAGAGAATGAAAGTTCTGGTAGACAAAAAAAAATTTGAAGACGTGCAATTGCAGGAGTTATTTGATGAAACCCAAACGCAACAGAAATTGGCAGAAGTGTTAAATGTGTCTCAAGAATGTATTAGAACTTCTTAAAAGCAATGGAAAAGATTAATAAGATGGGCAATGTGTCTCAAGGGTACCACATGAATTGAATGAAGACAAATGGAAACGTGAAAAGTCACTTGTGAAATGCTGCTTCAATGACACGAAAGCAAGTCATTTCGTCATCGAATCGTAACGGGAAGTGAAAAGTGGATGTATCCGTGACAGGCGCTTGTAGCACAACACCTCTCTAATTTCGAACAAGTTCATAAATGGGTGTTTGAATGGGTTGGAATGGTATTCATAAATTGCCCGTAAGATGGCCATGGTGCGTAGACCATTTGATTCTACTCATCTTGCTCATATATACTTTTAATGAAAAATTTTTATCTACGCATTGTAAATAGTTAATGGTTAGATTCTAACTTAAATTTTCCTATATATGTAGGTTTTATTCCCATTTTAATAAATGACGCCAATATTTTATATTTCAATTTCATTTAATATTCTTTTCTTTTTTTTTAATTTCACAATTTTAACTTTTAATTTAATTTTAAACAATTTGATAAAAAGCACTTATCTATCATGATGATATTTAAACTCTAATTTCCTATTTATTTTATTATAATTCATTTTAACAATATCGCTCAACAATATTATATTCATATCATATATGATATGAATATATTAGGTTGTCTAAAAAGTATTGATAATTTGTTTTACAAAATTCAAACGATTTTTTTATATATTTCAAATGAACTTTATTAAACCAAATATGCGCCGTTTTGATCGATGACCCTTTGCCATTTTTCTGGTAAAGACATTATCCCATCACTGTAGAACTTCTGTGTTTTCTGGGCAAAAAACTGATCCAAGTGCATTTTGCAGTCCTCTGCGGAATTTAATTTTAAACCATTAAGGGAGTTCTGCAGAGACCGGAACAAATGATAATCTGAAGGTGCAAGGCCCGGGATATATGGTGGATGCATTAAAACTTCCCAGCCAAACTCTCTCAGTTTCTGCCGAGTCATCAAAGATGTGTGTGGTCTGGCGTTGTCATGATGGAACACAACACCCTTTCGATTGATTAATTCTGGACGTTTTTTTTTAATCTCGTGCTTCAATCTTGTTAATTGTTGACAATAGAGATCGGAATCAATGGTTTGACCGGGTGCTAGTAATTCATAATGAACGATTCCTTTCCAATCCCACCAAACAGACAGCATTACCTTTCTTGGTGTTAATCCAGGTTTTGCTACTGTTTTAGGAGCTTCACCCTTCTTGGACCACGATCTTTTTCGTACATTATTATCGTATGTGATCCATTTTTCATCACCTGTAATCATTCGCTTTAAAAATGACTCGATTTCGTTCCTTTTAAACAGCGTTTCGAAAATGGAAATTCGGTTCATTAAATTGTTTTGTGTTAATTCATGTGGTACCCAAACATCGAGCTTTTTCTTGTATCCAGCGATTTTCTTCAATTTTTGATATGATTTCATCGACTTTTTCAGTGATTGGTCGACCAGAACGAGGTGCATCTTTGACATCAAAATTACCGGAACGAAATTGAGCAAACCATCTATAGGCTGTTAATTTTGATAAAGTTCCTTCACCGTAAACTGCACAAATTTGTTCATGTGCCTGCGTTGCATTTTCACCTTTTTCATAATAAAATTATAAATGTATCGAATTTTTTCACTAATTTCGCTCATCTTTAATGCACTACAAAACTTTTAAATGACTAAACAAATTTAATTTTTTTATCTACGAAATGTCATCTTTCGAACATATGTTATAGGTTACCTGATCAGATTAGTACTACTTGAAATATTCAATTATAATGACATCTATTTATAAAAATTATCAATACTTTTTTGACAACCTAATATGTTCTCTATTATTATTTGTTCAGTGGTGTCATTCCCACATGTATACTTAAGTTACATCAACATTTCAGTTTTGGTGTTTGCAATCTTTCATCCATCTGACTGACTAAAGGCAGTGTGAATATTGAGAAACATGATAAAATTGTATGGGTTATAAACAATTTTCACCTTTTCTTTTGCACTATAGGATCATAATCCAACTATCTAATGATCAGTATTCATTATATATAGAAATTGTTTACTGTATATATAGAATAATTAGAATACATATATTTACTAAATGCGTTGCTGTGGCTGGTGGATACCACTGATAGATTATATAATTTCGATAAGAATCTTTTGATTGTGTTTCTAGGGAAGAGTGAACGAAAACCGAATTTAGTTCACGAGCTCGGGATCCGGGGTAACTGGAGCCAATCCTGAGTTGGAATTTAGGGCTACCCGGGATTGCTTCAGAACGGTTTTCGGGCCGAAATTCTTGCTATAGAACTTTGCGCCAGGTGCCGCAGGGATAAGGGATTTAAATACCAAGATCTGTATCCTATCAGTCAGCAAACCGGTACTTATGGCTATCAACTCCTGAGAAATAGAGTAGAAACTACCACTCGACTTTCTAGGGATACTAAAGACTCTATCAGACCTAAAGAAAGTCACATTAATCGGGATACCTGGCCATACCGGAATGGGGGGTAACGAGATAGCAGACGCTAACCCAAGAAAACACCCAAACATTCAACCCATCCCATTTTGTGGTTTGGCTAATGTGCAGTGATTAAGGAAAGATTAAGAGAACGGCTGCTACAGGAGTTCCAAAAAAACTGGAATCACCCCGAAGGATGTATACACTCGAAAATCTTTATTACTGCGTATTCGAAAGGACTAACGAAGCAAATTCTCAGCCTAAACAAAACACACTAGACTAGTGATCGGATATTTAACCGGAATCTATAATCTAAGAGCTCATCCTATGTAGGATGAAAATCGCAAAAGATTATAATTGGAGGCTGTGCCACATGGAGGAGAAAACTGCAGAGCTCATTCTATGTGAATGTAAAGCAATAGCAGGTGTAATCGAATCATTTACAATTTTTTTTCAATTCCTGAGGAAATTATGTCCATGCGCATCACTCAATGGCCCAGGGTGCTGCTGCCAATGAATGTATGAATATGGAGGGTGTAGCACAATGACCTCGAGGGGTCAAGTGTTTCGGGGACCTAAACCCAACCCAATTTATATATCTAATCTATTCAATGCGCCTCAATAAAGATTCAGGAAGTCTACCAATTTTTGAACGAAACATTTAACGAAATTTCGAGCGATTTTTTAAATATTCCTATATGGCAAAACTTTTCTAAAATTAAAAAAGTTAATAAATTGTTCCATAGTTTTAAATTATTATGGTGACGATTAAACATTATAATTTAATTATTATTTATAATTTCTACTCCAGGTTGTACGATGCCCGGTGATATACCAAAATATAATATACGACTGTGTACGGTGAATTGTACAGTCGATGAATTTAAATGTGAAAACAATATGAAATGTATACCAAATGAATGGGTGTGTAATAATTTTGATAATTGTGGTGATAATTCAGATGAAAAAATTTGCAAAAGCGTACATAAAAACTTGAAATGTTTACCGAATCAAAGTCAATGTACGGCGCCATCACCCCCGACGAATCATACCAATGATACCAAACCAATGATATGTGCAGATATAGTGAAATTTTGTGATGGTTTTCAACATTGTCAGGATGATGAACTAGAAATTCATTGTGGTAAGTTTACAACGTAAGTTTAATATAACTCTGTGGTGTAAATGTTAAAAATGCCAACCTAAAATTCTAATGAAATTTAGGGGTCGTGGGTTCGAATCCTATTGAATGCATAAAATATGTTTTGTGTTTTCGGTTATTTTCGAATCTAAATTTTAACACAGAGTTGTATTTTCCGCTCGTGGTTGGTCGTACGGCTAATTACCGACACGGTAAAAGGCAGAAATTAAGAAACTAACAACAGAAGGCTGTTGTTGGACGCTAAAACCAAATTGTTGGTTGTATAGCGAAAAATTTATTTTATTTTATTTAAGTTTACAACGTATAACTATTCTTTAAATAGTTATACCTATTCTTTAAATAGTTATGTATCTAAATCCAAATATTTATGATTTACTCATTTTTCAATTACAATTTTTAATCCAGATAGTAAACAAGATGAATGTAAAAAATTAAATTGTTCATTTGGTTGTCGGATGACACCCGATGGCCCTAAATGTTATTGTGAACAAGGTAAAATGCCAAATGGAACATTATGTTTAGGTATGTTAAAATAAAAATAATGAATTGAATTTATCATTTTTTTGCATTCGAGTTCAATTTTTTTGCTATTTAAAAAAATTTCGCTATATACAGATTATAATGTATGTGATTATCTTGATGATGAATGTGATCAATTATGTGAGAATATGAATGGGTCTTTTAAATGTAAATGTAAACCTGGATATACATTGAGAAGAAACAAATGTAAAGTCGATCAAGGTTTGTATATATATATATTCAAACTCTATCTATAAAAACCTTTAATATAATAAACGGCAAAAATATAATTTATTTAATATACGCAGAAGGTGATTCGGAATCTGTATTGCATTTTATTCTATATAGTGCAGAACAAATTGGATTTATAGCAGATGCAACTAAAAGAGTAACTATTACGACAAAACTTTATAATATTTCAAAAGTAAGTATATAATTTTTTTTAAACCATTTATACTACACAACCACGTACACGAAAAATTTATACTACAGTTATAAATATTTTTCCGAATACCTCGTCTCCTAGAATATAATTATTACATTTTCTGCCTGTCGGTTCCTTAGTTATAACACCGCGAACAGATACACCAACGTTTTTGATAAATTTCATTAAATGATAAAATTTCAATTTATTGTACATATTTTTTATTTTTTGTTACAATTATTTTGTTTATAATTTCGTCCTATATATACGTACCATAGGAGAGCAGTATAATTGCTTTAGATATTAATACAAAAAATGAAACAATTTGTTATTTACAAACATCAAATATTACAATTGTACCTGAATTTAAATGTATATTATATGGCGGATTGAATTTTTCAAGGGATCATTTCCACGGTATAATTTGGAATCTTCCACAACCGGATTTTATAACGGCATTTACAAATGGTATGTTAATTTTAATAAACAATTAGTCAAATTAATTAAATGTTCTTATTATTTTTTTCTACATTCGTAACTAATTTTATGTGCGATTTTTTTTACAGACATTAGACACATTAAATTGGATTGGATAACTGATAATTGGTATTTTTTTAATAGTAAATTCAATATAATTTATGTTTGTAATAAACATATGCAATTTTGTACAACAATACTTGAATCACCAAATATACAAAGTATGACATTGGATCCTACAAAAGGGTAAACAATTTTTATTTTTTATTTTTTTACTCAAACTGTATAACGAGGGTACAAGGTGGAATTGAAAAAAAATCCTCCTATGTTTAAAATTTCCGCTGAATCCGTTGATTAGTTTTTAATTTGAGTTTAATAATTCCAAAACTGATCTTAAATAAGTTATTTATTAATAATCCTTTTAATATTTTTTATTTTTTTTTATTTAGATTATTATTTTATACAACATTTCATCCGGGTGCTATTCATAGTATCCATATGGATGGTACAAATCATTCGGTGATTTATACCAGGGAAAAATTTTTTCCCACAAATATTACGGTTGACGTGGCATCGGAATTCATTTATTGGATTGATTTAAATTATAATTGTCCGGAACGTATAAAATATAATCGGAAAAAACGTAAAGTATATGATGTAAAATATGAATCTGAAGCGCATAACCAATTGATTGACATTCATGCATTTGAAAATAAATTATATTCATTGTACTATAAACCGGGGTCACCGATGCAATTGTTAGATTTAGGTAGATCGGTTCCAAGACAATTTAAAATGTTTAGCAATTCATATAATCGGTTTCTTGTCCATCATGGTCAAGTGCAACCAATAATTGCCCATCCATGTCGTACGTTAAACGGTGGATGTTCACAACTTTGTATACCGATCGCTAAACAAGATATAGCTATTGCCCATTGTATGTGTTCGCCCGGTTATCGTTTAAAATCGAAAACAAATTGTGTTTTAAATAGACATTCAGCGTTTTTAATTTATGCCAAACAAAATCCAAATATGATAAAAGCCATCTCGATATCATTAAAATCTCAACAAAATGGTTTAGCAGATGGTAATAATCATGGTCGATTGGAAGCAATCGTACCGATTTATGATTTTTCATGGCCCTTAGCATTCGATTATAATATACACGAAGAATTAATATATTTTTCACAAAATAGGTAAATAACAAAAAAATTCAAAATTTCATTTCAAATATAATTACTATATATAGATTTTAATAATCTTATATGTATATGTGTATATTTTACACAGAAAAGATTTAAGTGATTTCGATGGAATAAAATCGCAATACATAATTTATAGTCAACGTTTGGATGGTACTGATCGAAAACAAATCATTCAAATGCATGGTTTATGCTTACAAATTGTATACGATTGGACGTATAAAAATTTATATTGGACAACATCGGATGGGCTTTTTCTATATAATTTAAAAAATGCGACAACGCCAAAGAAAATTTTAAATGAATTAATTTATCCAGAGTAAATATAATTTAATTGTTCAAAGGGGGAGTTTTTGTTTTTGTATTTACCAGTTTTATTTTTATTCTTTGTTTTCTTTCATCGATTGATTGTATAGATCGTTAGTGATAAACCCCCGTAGCGGTTTCATGTATTTTACAAATGTCCATTCAATGAATACATTTCAGGCGTGGATGGATGGCAGTCATGTGACAACATTTCAACTATCTACCTTGGAACAACCATATCACATAAGTTCATCGAAAATTGATTATATAAATGAAAAATTTTATTGGAATAATTTTGAGGCAATACAACGAAAAGATTTTGATGGTAAACATATGGAAGTATTGATTGGTATTAAAGATTCAGTATCATTTGCTATGCACAATCAATATATGTTTGTTGGTTATCCAAATTCATCAATTGCACGAATCACATTAAATTCTACATATTCCATAAGGTAAATTATTGTTTTTTGGTTGATTCTAATATTTTAAATAAATCAATTGTTTTGTTTTCCCAATATACATTATTATGAATCGATTATTTTTATTACTGCACACACTCATGCACACACATAGAAATGATCTGTTAATTAATGAAACGTCTCCGATTACATATATGAAAATGTTCGATAATGTAACACAATTTCCAATGAGTAGTTGTGATAATGTTATGAATTGTCCGGGGATAACAGTACCTACACCAGAAGGTTGCGTTTGTACCTGCGGTAATGGATATGTATTGAATGGAGCTGGTACAATATGTGTAGAGAAAAATGAAATAATACAGGATGAATTGACATGTCCAGTTGGTCAGTATTAAATTGTAATATTCTAGTATGATAACCGATAATTGATATTCCACTTTCGCAGGTGAATTAAAATGTAAGAAATATAATAAATGGAAATGTTTGAATATTAGTAATATTTGTGATGATATTATCGATTGTGATGACGGACGTGATGAGCTAATAAATTTATTAGGTGTACCGTGTGCAAAGAAAATCGAATGCGATGATAATCATTTTCAATGTGCATCGGGTTCATGTGTACCAATGGTATATGTTTGTGATGGTCATTTGGATTGTAGTGATGGTTCGGATGAAATTAATTGTCAAAATGAATGCACCGAATTTTTATGTAATAATACATTATGTATACCGATAATGTATTTATGTGATGGACAGGATAATTGTGGGTGTGTATTTAATTTAAAATAACTCGTTATTTATAGCATTCGATTAAATCCATTTTTTTCGAATTACAGTGACAATTCCGATGAACGTGATTGCAAAGTTTTATGTCGAGATGATGAAATCCATTGTCAACCGGGTGGTTGTCTTGATAAAACGAAATTGTGTGATGGTATCTATGATTGTTTTGATGGTAGTGATGAATATCAATGTGATGGGAATACAACAAGTGATAATAAGCAAATTGATGTTTTTGAACGATGCACATATTCAGAATTTCAATGCAATAATGGGATTGAATGTATACCGGTATTGTTACGTTGCGACGGTACACCAGATTGTTTGGATAGATCCGATGAATTAGATTGTTCAAATGAAAAGCATGAACATGAGCATAATCGAAATCCATCATCGTATTATAATGATACATATACTTTTGATGAATGTCTGTATCCCGATCGTTTATGTAAACCAACAGGGGAATGCTTACGCATTCAACAATTGTGTGATGGTCGTACTGATTGTTTGGATGGCAGTGACGAAGGTTTATATTGTGATACCAAAATGTGTGACACTACAACAGAATGTTCACATTATTGTCATAATGCACCAGAGGGTTTTGTTTGCTCGTGTCCATATCATCTGTATTTACAACCGAATGGTATTGAATGTTCGGCTGAACATGCGTGTGAACAATGGGGAACTTGCTCACAATTGTGCCTTACAATTGGTAAAAAATTTAAATGTGATTGTTTTGATGGATATACTTTGCAATATGATAAATTTTCATGTAAAAGTAATTATGGTGATTCACCGTACGTGATATTTAGTAATAGACAAGAAATTCGTGGTGTTGATTTGAAAACATTGGCTGTTAAGAATTTTTTGTCATCATTAAAAAATACAATTGCTTTAGATTTTTTCTATACAAATAATACAATACAAATATTTTGGACGGATGTTATTGAAGATCAAATTTATCGGTAATTTAAATATAAAATTAATTAAACACATAAAAATGTTCTCGTATATTTATGTTTTAATATACGAATATTTATCACATATTTGTGTGATTTAGGGGCACATTGATTGGTGATTCATTGAGAAATATATTACCGATTGTACAATCTGGTTTATTGACAGCTGAAGGTTTAGCAGTTGATTGGATTGGTAAAAATTTATATTGGGTTGATAGTAATTTATTTCAAATTGAAGTGGCACGCATTGATGGAACTTATCGACGTACGTTAGTGGCAGGCGGTATGTCAAGTCCAAGAGCAATTGCATTAGATCCACGTGAAGGTCTACTATTTTGGACGGATTGGGAATCGGAAAATCCACGTGTTGAACGATGTTCAATGTCTGGTGAATATCGTCAAACAATTGTTCAGGTAATAACGGATATAAATTAAAATTTGTTAGTTGAGAAACATAAATCCAAAATTGTTTTTTATTTGTTAAATAATAATATTAATAATAATAATAATGTAGGTAAATGATGTTCAAGGTGCTTGGCCAAATGGATTAACATTGGATTATACCTTGAAACGGGTCTATTGGATTGACGCACGATCAGATTCGATACACACCACGAAATACGATGGAAGTGATCATCATTTAGTAATACGAGATAAGGAAATGCTATCGCATCCGTTTAGTATATCGGTATTTGAAAATCATGTATATTGGACAGATTGGCGTATGAGTTCGGTGATACGTGCAAATAAATGGAATGGTTCCGATATTGTTGTTATACAACGTACGGTTAATCAACCATTTGGTATCCAAATATTACATCCTAGTAGGCAACCGAATGATGGTGTTAATCCGTGTGGTCTTGATAATGGCGGATGTTCTCACTTATGCTTGTTAAGTATCCAGAAAACGTATAAATGCGAATGTCCACATATTATGCGACTGGACAATGACAATAAAAAATGTTTGTCAAACGAAGAAATTTTATTATTTATAAAAAATGAAGAAATACGTGGCATTGATATATTACAACCATATCATCATACGATACCAACAATAAGTCATACATCTCAGGTACTTGAACCGAATAATATTGATTATGTATTTAAAGATGCACGATTATATTGGACGGACTCAGCATTAAATGAAATTAAAACATCGGAATTGTCAAATGGTGTTATCGATACTATATTAGAATCAGATTTAAGAAATTTAACGGGGTTTGCTATTGATTGGATATCACGTAATATGTACTTGTCCACCGTAAATGATGATGCAAGTCGTATATTAGCGTGTAATTTAAATGGTGAATACATAACTGAAATCCATGTGAATTTATTGAATGTCGTCAGTATTGTTTTGGACCCAGCCAATGGTACAATGTATTGGTCTCATAAAAACGAACTAAATAAAACATATATATTGGAGAGTAGTTTATTGGATGGCACCCAACGGCAACTATTGGTTAATACAACAGAACCGGCTAAAAGTTTATCATTTGATTTTACAAGTAATCGAATTTATTTTGTTTACAGTCACAGTGGATCAATATTATTTTATAATATAGCTGATGGAAAAGTCCATGTACTGTTGGCATCCAATAGTGAGCATTCTATATTCTCCGAATCCGTTACGGTGTACAATGATAATATTTATTTTGGCAGTCGTTATGATCAAACTATACGCTATTGCAATAAAACGAACTGTACACACAGCGTAGTTTTACGAAATAATACTAGTGCTGTGGAATCATTAAAAATGTATTTTCCGGCCGCACAAATTGGAACGAATGCATGTGAAAATAAGTATGATTTATGTCAACATTTATGTTTTGGTATATCAATCGATCAATACAGTTGTCGATGTGCCATCGGTTATTATACGGACCCATTAAATGCGACACGATGCATTGGCGAAGAAAATTTCCTATTATATTCGGTAACGGACGAAATAAAGGGTTTACGTTTAGTGAACGAAACGTATGAACGACAAAAATTAGGTCCATTATCAGAAATAGCGACGGCTAACGCGATTGATTTTCATTTAGAAAGTGATTTAATATTTTGGGCTGACGTGGATAAGGGAACAATAATAAGTATGCATCGTGATGGAACAAATCGTACAACATTAATTAATAATTTTGATCAATTTGATAATGGACCCGGTGATTGGTTGGGTGATATTGCTGTCGATTGGATAGCTAAAAATATTTATTGGACCGATCAAAAACGTCATATCATTGAGGTATCCCATTTAAATGGAAGTTTACGTTTTGTAATACTTTCGAACATTGATAAACCAAAATCAATTGCTGTTGATCCAATTGCTGGCTATCTATTTTATTCAGCCGATAGGAAAATTATACGAACATTATTGAATGGTGAACAATCTTTCATTGTGGCCAATCAAACCGAACCGATTTCTGATATTGCTTTGGATATTGACCATCAAGTAAGTGTTATTGTTAATAATTGTATTAAAAAAAATACTTTATTTAATTTCTTTGTTGGTATAATTAATAGTATGTATATTGGAGTGAACCGTTTTCAAGGGCTATATTAAAAGTTGATTATTGGGGAAAACAGAAAAGTAATGTTATAAATGAAAGTATACGACATCCAGTAGCAATGGCTATACACAATAATTTTATATATTGGGCTGATATAAATTATCAAATGGGTAGCATTCAAATGGCCGATTTAAAAAATGTATCAAATGTGAAAACATTAGTTAATAATCAATCGCATTCCTTGGCCGATTTAAAGGTGTTTGTTAAACGACCAACGAGTCAAACGAATATATGTGCGATAAATAATGGTGGATGTAGTGAATTATGTTTTTTTAATGGTACCCATGCAACGTGTTCATGTGCACATGGTCAATTATCGGCAAATGGTAAAACATGTGAAAATGTTGATATATTTTTAATTTATTCACGAGTAACATCCATTGAAAGCATTCATATGACGGACGACACGAATATGAATGGACCAATACCAAAAATTCAAAATTCAACCACCATGAAAAATGTAATTGGTTTAAGTTATGATTATGATCGACAGTTGATATTCTATTCGGATATACAATTCAGTACAATTAATATGGTAACATTTAAAGGCCAAAATCATACGGTAATTGTAAATAAACAACCGTTAGTTGAGGGTATTGCTTTTAATACAATAACAAATGAATTATTTTGGACATCGAATAGTGATGCAACGATTCGATCAATTGATATGAAGGATATCGATACTGATGCTACAAATAATACAAATAAAGTTAAACAAGTGATATCGTTGAATTCGCATGATAAACCACGAGGTACATTGTAAAATGATTTTTTTTAAATAATATGTTTAAAATCATTTCGTTCTTTTTTTATCATATTAGGTATCGTTATTGAACCATGTTTGGCAATGATCTATTGGACAAATTGGAATGCTCAAGCGGCCTCTATACAGCGGGCCTATATAAATGGTTTTGGTATTGAAAGTATTATAACGACTGATATTCGAATGCCAAATTCAATAACATTAGATTATGCGGAACATAAATTGTATTGGGCTGACGCGCGCTTGGATAAAATTGAACGGTGTGATTATGATGGGCAACATCGTGTAATATTAGCTCATTCAACGCCAAAACATCCATTTGACATAGCCATTTATGGTAATTTATTATTTTGGACTGATTGGATATTACATGCTGTTTTACGGGCGAATAAATATTCGGGTAGCGACATCATTTGGTTACGCAAGGATATCGGACGTCCGATGGGAATATCGGCAATACAAAATACAACACGTGATTGTAAGGGAACACTTTGTGATTCGTTAAATGGTGGCTGTGAAGATGTATGCCTAATTGTGGACAATAAAATTAAATGTGAATGTACGCACGGTCTGTTGGCGGATGATCAGCTAACGTGCTTGTCCACAACACGCAAGGGAAATTGCTCAACCAATGAATTTCAATGTAATTCAAATGAATGCATTCCATTCCATTTGACATGTGATCAAATTAATCATTGTATTGACGGTTCAGATGAGAATTTTAAATATTGTGTAGTTCGTCAATGTCCGGTGGATTATTTTACATGTAAAAATAAACGATGCATATTGAAAACGCAATTGTGTGATGGCATCCAACAGTGTGGTGATAATAGTGATGAATTGGAATGTGCTACAAATTGTACCGCCAAACAATTTAAATGCGATGGTGGATTATGTATACCAATGGAACATCGTTGTGACCGTGATCCCGATTGCCGTGATTTAACCGATGAAATGAATTGTAATCGTACGCACTGTAAACAATTAAATTTAGATCAATGTGAATTTACAACGGCATGCATTACGGAAAAATGGCGATGTGATGGTGATAATGATTGTTGGGATAATTCCGATGAAATTGATTGTCCACCAATATTTGATGATAAATTTTCGACAGAATCAACAAATTGCGAAAATGAATATAGTTTTAAATGTAAAAATGGTGAGTGTATCGGTTATGCGGAACGTTGTGATGGCACACCGGATTGCCCGGAGGGTGAAGATGAATTACGTTGTCCAAAACTAGAATGTAAAGATAATCAATTTGCATGTACATCGGATAATGCCTGCTTGCCAATTACATGGCAATGTGATGGTTTTGCCGATTGTTATGATGGCAGTGATGAGGGCGATCATTGTGCAAAAACCGTATGCACCGAATTGCAATTTCAATGTTCAACTGGGCGTTGCATACCGTTACGTTGGGTGTGCGACGATGAAAAGGATTGTTTTGGTTATGGTGAAGATGAACAAAATTGCGGTCCAACGAATCAAACGGGTCGCGAACGATGTTCCGATTCCATGTTTAGCTGTCGTAATCAACAATGCATTGAATATCAATATTTTTGTGATGGTCATACAGATTGCAGTGATAATAGTGATGAGTATCCGGGATGTGTGCCATCGGCATTCCTTTACAATGAATGTGCCGTTTACGAATTTCATTGCAATAATGAACAATGCATTGACAAAACGGATATCTGTAATGGTATCGATAATTGTGGTGATAATTCGGATGAAAATTCAAGTATGTGCACGAATTTAACGGCAACTACCTGTAACTCGCCATCATTTAAATGTGGTAATTATACGAATATTTTTTTATCATAATATTTGGTTTCTTATTAATAAAACTTTCTTTTTTTTTTATTTTAGAAAATACTATATGCGTAACGGAAGATAAATTATGTGATGGTAATGATGATTGTGGTGATTATAGTGATGAAAGTTTATGTAACATAAATGAATGCTTAATTTCTGGTCGTCAATTGTGTACCCATGAATGTGTTGACCGTAAAATTGGTTATGATTGCTTGTGTAAATCGGGATTTAAACCGGGCGTTACCGATAAACACGTGTGTGAAGATATCAATGAGTGCTTAGATCATCCGTGTAGTCAATTGTGTATAAATATCATTGGTAGTTATCATTGTTCGTGTGCCGAAGGTTATACACTACACAATAAACATGTATGTAAAGCCACGTCGCTAGAAACGGTTAGGTTAATATTTTCAAATCGTTACTATATAAGAGAAGTCAATTTACTGGGTCAAGAAACATTATTAACACATAACTTATCGAATGCTGTTGCACTTGACTACGATTGGGAAACAAAATGTTATTATTGGTCAGATGTAGCAACGGTAATAAGTAAAATTAATCGTTATTGTCCCGAGGATAACGAAGAGGATATTGCGATAAACAATAATACAAATACTCGACCAATCAGTAATTTTAATAATAATCGTACAACAGAAATACATTATACGAATTTAAAAAATCCAGATGGATTAGCCGTTGATTGGGTAGCTAAAAATTTATATTGGTGTGATAAGGGATTAGATACGATTGAAGTATCAAAATTAAATGGTAGCTTTCGTAAAATCCTAATAAATAATGGGTTACAAGAACCGCGTGCTATTGCCATTGATCCATTTCAAAAGTATTTATATTGGACGGATTGGGGAGATCATCCGCATATCGGTAAATCCGGTATGGACGGTTCGGCACCGCGTATATTACTGCAAGATAATTTAGGTTGGCCAAATGCGTTAACAATTAGTTTTGAAACATTGGAATTATATTGGGGTGATGCACGTGAAGATTACATTGCATCATGTGATTTTAATGGTGATAATCGTAGAATAATTGTAAGTCGTCATAGTCAACCAACATTAAATTTACATCATATATTTGCAATCGCTGTATGGGAAGATCGTATTTATTGGACCGATTGGGAAACGAAATCAATTGAATATTGTCATAAAGATTCGGGTAAAAATTGTTCAACACTTATTCATACAATTCATCGACCGATGGATTTAAGAGTATATCATTCGTATAGACAACGTCAGCCAGATGTTAACGCCTGCGAACATGCTGAATGTTCAACATTATGTTTGTTGTCGCCAAGTGATCCGAGGGGGTATGTATGTGCGTGTCCTGATAATTTCATTTTAGATCCAAATGATAATAGAAAATGTCTGCAAAATTGTACGTCCGCATATTTTGCATGTGCCACCACCTACAAATGTATACCATTCTTTTGGCTATGTGATAATCATGATGATTGTGGTGATGGTAGCGATGAACCGGCCAATTGTCGTCCGTTTAAATGCGAACAAGGGCAATATCAATGTGCCAATGGTAATTGTATTTATCCACAGTTTATATGCGATGGTGTTGATAATTGTCAGGATCAATCCGATGAAAATGAATGTGACAAATATGTATGCTTTGATTCACAATTTAAATGCAGTGCAAATGGTACAGTTCATGCACATTGCATTGATGGCATCAAACGATGCAATGGAAAAGTCGAATGTCCAAATGGTGATGATGAAGAAAATTGTGCAAATAAAACATGTTCATCGTCACAGTTCCAATGTGACAATGGCCAATGTATTGTTAAGGTATGGACTTGTGATGGTGATATAGATTGTCTGGACGGTTCGGATGAACGAAATTGTAGTGGGCGCACGTGTCAAACTAAAGAATTTCAGTAAGTACCGTTATAGTGTTTACCGGTTAGCATATTATACCATTATATTGTTATACATGTTTTATACTCAACATATAGATGTGCATCTGGGCGATGTATTCCACAGGCATGGATTTGTGATGGTGAAAGTGATTGTCCCGGTAAAGAGGATGAACCGGAATCGTGTAGAACCGGTATTGGAAATATTACGTGTGCCCAATCATATTTTAGGTTAGTATATTTTTCATTGTTATTTTTCTTTTGAAATATTTGAAAATGGTTGTTTAACCAAAATTTATAACAAAATTCAGGTGTAATAATGGTAAATGTATACCGGGACGTTGGCAATGCGATTATGAACCTGATTGCACCGATAAAAGTGATGAATTTAATTGCACGATGCGTGAATGTTCGGATTCTGAATTTAGGTAAGTTTTACAAATGATTTATTTATAATAAATTTTTTTTATATTTAATACCATTTAATTCGTTAATTTAAAAACAATCATTTGTATTTTATATAGTTATATATTTTTAATGGATTATTAGAATAACAAGATTTTATTGATAATTTAGGTCGTTTTAAATTTTTCGTTAGTTTAAGTTTTACTATAAAAAATATAAGTTAATATTCAACCTACACACCACCATAAGACATTCAGATCGTTTTAGTATATTTTTATATAAAACTTTAGAATATCTATATGCATTGCGAACATATTTCCGAAAGAAATGCGTATCCAAATCAAAAAGAAGCTTATTTTAAACTCATTTTTCTCACACATTTTTGAAATGTCTAATTTCAATTTTAATTCAACAAAAAATATTTGAAATATCGCCATATACAAAATTCGACTGAAGTACAGTTTAGCGGACCTTGAGCTAGGACATTGGGGATGCCTGCAATCGAAAGCCTATGTTGCACAGACAAAATAACCGTTATAATTTTTTGGCGGTCACCTCCCCTTCCGAAGATAAGGGGGGTCAAAGATTGGTTATTTTATTAGAAAATCCTGATTTGTGACGCAACCCGACGGGCGATTTTCAAAAGTAGATATTCAAAATAAAGGTATTTTTATTATCTTTCATTAAAAACAACCCCGGAATAAATCGGAAGTATATAGGAGTCAGCGGGTGGGAAAATGTGGTTTTTTACATTTTTGGAGGTGGAACCGGTCTGTAAAGGGTTAAATGAATTTTCCCAGCGGCAAATTAAAGCTAAATGTAAGATGCAACCAACCCTCTTGTTCATTAACCCATATATGGCAAACACCGTGACTCGTTTCGTATCAAACATGTTATTTGTTTATAATTAAAAAGCAGTCCCCCCATCACCCAGGAGTTATATGTATAAATGGGGTTTTTTTTATATGTTCTCACATAGACCTATTACATGAGTTTTCAATAACGTGCTATTTGTTCTATATTCATTTTAAATATGAATTAATGTCAGCGTTTGAAAATATGCACTACTAGAAATTTTGGCGAATATACAGTTTAGCGGACCTTGAGCTAGGACATTGGGGAAACCTGCAATCGAAAGCCTATGTTGCACAGACAAAATAACCGTTATAATTTTTTGGCGGTCACCCCCCCTATCTCCGGAAGGGGGGGGTGACCGCCAAAAAATTATAACGGTTATTTTGTCTGTGCAACATAGGCTTTCGATTGCAGGTATCCCCAAGGTCCTATCTCAAGGTCCGCTAAACTGTATATCCGCCCAAAATTCAAATCAAATCTAAATGTTATTAATACAGTTATAGAAAACAGTTCATATCTTTATAAATTACTCATTCAATTTATTTAAAATTAAGATATTCAATCAAAACAAAAAAGTGTCACATCACGAAATAAAATATTTATATTAATTCATCGGCGACGACGACGGCTAATGATAACCATATCCATAATTGTTATATCCATAACCACCATAATAAGGTGAATCGTATCCATATCCATATCCATATGATGGTTTATATCCATAACCGTAATAGCCGGCTGGTTCTGGTTTTGGATTTGGGTCTGGCATAGCATGAGCGGCTACCAACACTGAAAAAAATATTAATATACACAATATTATATACTTTTTTTGAATATTTAAATTTTAATTACCACAAGCGAGAACAACAAAAAGTGCTAAGAATTTCATCTTGTTTATTTGTTATAATTTGTACGATTGCAATTTACTGAATGTATAACTTACTGATCAATTGATCGTCTTTTTATACTAAAAACTAAGTGGAGAATTGAAAAAATAATTCGTGAAAAAATATTGAATCACGAATAATAAATAAATATTTGTATTTTTATTTTTTGAATACTATTATTACATTTTAATGAGTTTACATTTTAAACTTATTTTTATTATCACATAATTAACACTCGATTGCGATTGTAAACTTTTATGGATATATAATTGAGCCAATATTTATACACACAAATTTATTCCGAAACCAAACCGGTTTGACTTTTGCCTTCCATTATCAATCAAAAAAACTTTTAAATTCAATTAGTTATGGAATTTATTTCAAAATGATTCAATCATATTATATAGTATTATATTATACGCCACTAATCTCCGTTATAACGCCTCCTTTGACCTTTATAATAGCCTCCATTCTCTTAGACGTGGTATTTACTAAGTTTTTCCATTCATCCGGTGTTATTCCATTTCCAATCATTTCAATGATTTTTCCTCGGAATTCTTCACTCCTTCCATTGTACCTTTCTTATAATTTTTTAACTTGGAGGCTGAAATGGTCAAAGGATGCTATTATAAAGCTATTATAAAGGTCAAAGGAGGTGTTACAAAGGAGAATAGTGGCGTATAATATAAGTGTCCGATATTATAATGGTCAAAAATTTTTTTTTGTTAAATTGAATAATTTTGAAATAAACTCCATAAGTAACTGAATTTGAAAGTTTTTTTACTTCTGTCAGCGCAATTTTGTACCTAAACCATCATTTTCTGAAATAAAATTAAAAGTATTAAAAAATTATTGTTTAAATCCTTTTTTGGCATTTAAAAATCGAGCATACGAATACAATAGCAGGTGTCCGATATGATGGTGGTTAAAGTAGTAATCACCAAAAAAACTACTACAGTGTCCTTCACTAACCCGAGGAGCAGCAGGTTCAAATGTCCCAATCTCCTTGTCGACCAGTGGAAGCCAAAGAGCAAGAACTTTGGGCTTTACCTCGTATATGGCGCTCTGGCTATACGAAGTTATAACAACCGATTTTAACCTATCCATGAACAGCCACAAACTGTAAGGTGCAACACAGGAATACAGAGGAGTTTGGGGATTACATGAGCAATGAGCACAACCCCCACAGTCGCTCTGTAACTAATACTGAATTTTCCGCCACTACCAATATTTATGAAAAGTGGGGCTAGGCAGACTGTACACGCAACTGTAGTTCGACAAGGTATATCTAAAGTGCCAAATAATCACCGGGAGCTGACTGAAGAAATCAGTAATGATGTAATTCTAAGCCGGTTCCTGGTGGATACCACTGCTAGATCGCATGATTTCGATATAAACCTCCTGGTAGCGTTTCTAGGCAAGGGTAGACGGAATACAAAATTAGGTTCGCAAGAGTTCCCTAATATTTTATACGGATGTATCAAAAACCAACCTGCTCTCTAATGCCGTGCTTAAGGCAAGATTAAGAGAACTGCTGCTACGGGAGTCCCAGAAGCACTGGAATGACACTGATGGCTGTAGACATCTGAAAATCTTAATTCATGCGCAATTGGAAGGGCTGAATTCTCAACCTAAACAAAACAATCACTAGGCCTAGACTAATGATCGGATATTTAACCGGGCACTATAATCTAAGAGCTCATTTACATAGGATGAATATCGTACCCATATTGTCAACTCGGCTCAACCAACATTTTAAAGATGATATTTACGAACCAGACTATAATGTTACCTTAAACCGATCCATCTTCGCAATTGTTAATCTTATCTTTGATACGCATTAACCATTTGATGCTTTCGTTCATTAAGACTACAGTAATAAATATTCGTTTATTCGCCCATTATATTTTTCAATAATGCAATAATGCATAATGCAGGCTTTGAGTTTGACTGTAATTATAAAACTATGATAAATCGGTTATTTTAACACTTTTAGTATGCTATATATGCAATGTATAATAAATTTGTTTTTTTTATGCATGTCAGGTGTGATTATTGACTATTTATGAGAAGTTAACATTTTCAGGTGAAATATACGTTTATACGCACGTGTTAAAAATTAATTTTATTAATTATACTGTTAAGTGAATTGTTTATTGGTGTTACAAATTTAATTAGGTAGGTCTGTAAAAGCTCGTTATTAAAAACTAATATAATGTTTATTGATAGCAATGGTAAACGGAAAGAGGTTGAATGAAAAGGAAATCATCAGTATCAACATTTATAAGGAGCCCATATAATCGAAAAATAGGCAAAACAATTGGACGCACTGAAGGAGTTATACGAAATTATTTTAAAAAAGGTTTAAACTATGGTCGTAAAATGAAAACCAAAGGCAACACAAAGTTGGCAAACAGGCAAAGGAATCAAATAATCAACTTGGCCACTAAAAAACGGTTAAATTCAAATCAAATCAAATGGGTCAAAAGCTTGGTTTGAGCAACGAAACATTCCGATAATTGATTGGCTTGCATGCAGCGCTGATTGCAACGCCATGGAAAACTCATCGGCTATATTTGCAGCTAAAGTATATGGAAATGGGAGACAATTCGACACAGCTAAATAATTAAAGACGCGAATTAGGGAATGTTGGGAACAAATCGAACCAGATACGCTTGGAAAACTTGCCGAATCTATGCCAAAACGAATTTATGAATTGATAAATAAAAATGGAGGTCACACCAAATATTAGATATTTATACCTGCACTTGCCCCGTCAAAAAAGATCATTGCATATAAACGGATATTTCACAAAATTTTGAAGTATTTTTGGAGTTTTCCTTTATTTATTGTTGTGTTCGGTATCTCCATCTATAGATTTAGCAGATCATATTCAGATTGAAAATTAATCTGAAAGATAAAGAACGCATTTCAGATTTTTCAGATCAATATTTGTCAAATTTAGTTTTTTTTTTTAATTAATTTATATTTTATTTGTATCACACTTTTATTTTATATTTACATTATTTTATTTATATTTATATTATTTTCTTTTATTTTATAGCCAACAAAACTGAAAACACTAAAAAAAATGCAACAAAAACAACAAAGATATCTCTCTATTTGTCATTTTATAAAATTTATTCGTTTTTGAGTTAATAATATTGAGTCCAATCTGATAAATCTGAAAAAATTCCAGATTATTTAGATCAGTCTGACTGGCGATAACGAACGCATTTAGATTAGTTTGATCAATCTGAAAATAAGCTAACGAACGATAAATCTGAATTTAGTGCAGTCTGATTGATCAGATCGTAGATACCGAACACAACATATAATAAAAGATAATAATTTAATTTTTTTTACTACTGTATATGTATAATTTGCCTTTTATCCAAACCAGTTATCCAAATTATTCAATTTTATTTAACATTATGTTTTAATTTCAGAATTACCAACCAATTTTCAATCATACATTTCCTAACCTATTAAATATATAGATACAAAAAACAGTCAATTTAAAGACAACGCGATCTCAGTTTAAACAGTTAAACAGATATATGATCAACTCATAAAATAATTAAAAATGATTAAATTCAAATATATTTAAATTATATTATTTGATTTTTATTTGTATTTCATTCATTTTAATTTCAAACAGTTATTTCTTATTTTAACCGCAAATACTAATAACTTTACCACTTCTTAATGATATCCATATCCATAATTATTATATCCATAACCACCATAATAACTGCCGTAATAAGGTGAATCATATCCATATCCATATGATGGTTTATATCCATAACCGTAATAACCGGCTGGATCGGGGTTTGGATTTGGTTCTGGAGCAGCATAAGCAGCTACTAAAACTTTATTTGGGAAGAAAATATAATTTAATTTGTTAATTTATTTACGAATTTACCTTTGATATATTATGAGTTTTAAATATTATAATTACTACAAGCAAGAACAACAACGAATGCTAAGAATTTCATTTTTTTTAATTTGTTTGTATTTGATGATGGATTATACTTAAATGAATGTGTAACTTTATGAAAATGGAACTCCGTTTTATACTTAAATAATATACAGTAAAAAATAAATATTGAAAAAAAAGAGTTTTTTTTACTACCATATTTAATAATTACCATGTTTATTATGTTGAGAATAGATAAGAAATTTTCACACGGGATATTAAATTATTTTTAATTGCATTTTATTTTTTAATATACTATATAACTCTACAATTTAATTTATTGCCTATTTCAATGATTTACGAATTATTAATAGTCATACATATTATTTTTATTGTATACCGTACTGTTTCGTTTGAAAGTTTATAAAATTTATGGGTAAACCTTTGATATACAGGTTTTGGATAGCCTTTTTGTGAATATGGATATATTGAGAATCTCTGTTGTATATAAATTCATCGTTTATTTATTTATAACAGATTCCTCTTGCAAAAATAACGCTTGTCGAAGCCTTATGAAAGCCTCCAATATTACTTGAGCAGGCATTCAAAATACCTGAATTTAACGTTTGTGGTTCCTATGCGTATAAGACGAAGCAAAATAATATAGAGAAAAGGGGGGTGTGTATTGGTTAGTGAGCCGGCGCAATATTCATACGTATATTTGCATATTAGTGTGCCATTAGGTATTCAGGTATTCAGCGATTTTTTACAAGTTAAATAAAATATAATTTTAAATTTCATTTTACTTAATTTCTTTTCAAAAATTACATGATATATAAAAAAAATTAATAAACAAATAAAAAATAATGCAGTAGTTTCAGCAGTTTTCTGGAATCAATAAAATCTTGCTAATTAAATAAACAACACAGAAATGTGGTACACAAAACAAAAAATAATGAAAAATGCCTTACCTTTTTTATATGTGGTTATGTGTATGGCATTCACTGTGCCCCTTTTAATTGTTTATTCTTGTGAATTATTTATTTATTTTTTATTATTTATTAATTTATTTTTAATTACTTATTTTATTTTACAGTTATTTTAATTACTTTGGATGCTTCTGTGCATCCAGGATGCTTCTGTGCCATATATGGTGCCTTTCCGGTACCATGTTTCGTTTTGCACCATTCTTCTTGCCGTATTTACCGCCGTCTTTATAATGAATATGTCCAGAGGCAGTAATTTCAGCAATGTTTCCGTGGCCATGGTCAGCGTGGTGCGAAAAGCCCGTAATACCCACACATGCCATTCTTTGTAATCGATCTAGCCGAAACCTCATTGTTTTTTGGGTGGCTTTATTTCACCATACAATTGAGGCATATGCCACCATCGGTCTTGCAATCATTGTGTATATCCAGTACATCAACTTTGGCGAGATCCCCCACCATCGCCCGCATACTCTTCTACACTGATGTAATGCCCTTTTCGCCCCTTGGATCTTCTCCTCCACATGATGCCCCCAGGCCAGTCTCCTATCCAGATGGACATCCAGATATTTGACCACCGTTGACAGTTTAAGATCCGTTCAAAAAAGGCTTAAAAGCCTCAATTCCAGATCCCTTGTCTTCCTTTAGAACACAATTAAGTCTGTCTTCCTTGCGTTAATGGACAGGTCATGTCGTGTACACCATCTCTCCGTCACCCGAAGAGCTTCTCCCATGAGTTCCCCTATGGTGTCCATGAATTTTCTCCGCACCATTATCGCTAAGTCGTATGCATACCCTATAGTGTGCACATTTATTTCCTCCAGACATTCGAGTAAGGAGTCCACAGTGAGATTCCACAGTAATGGAGATAATACCCCACCCTGCGGGCATCCCCGGTTTACCCTTCCCTTAAGTTTGGAGTATCCTGATTTTATATTTATTGCCCTTTTTTCCAGCATATTGTCCACCCAGTCTCTAATTACTCGGCTGACCTTCCGCGCTTCAGTTTTCCGAAATGAACCTGGTCAAATGCACCCGCTATCACCCCCCTCCATTGTTTTCAACAGGAAGGATGGCAAACTAATCGGCCTAAATGACTTCGCCTCTGCATAGTCCCCCCTTCTCGGCTTGGGCAGTAATACCACTTTGGTTTCCCGCCAAGCCACTGGAATATACCCCGCCGAAAGACATGTGACATATATTTCCCGAAGCCTTGGAACAAAAAGCTCTTTACCCCACTGTAGTAGGGCCGGAAATATTCCGTCAGGTCCTGGGGATTTGAAGGGCTCAAACCGCGCAATAGAACATTCCACCCCCTCCAATGTCACTATACCTTCAGCCACACCTCTTCTTCTTCTCGTGGCTCGTGGATATTTTATTTAAAATCATTTTTTTCACTTTTTGTTTCATTTATTTTTATAATTAAATTTTATAGATATAATTGTATCAATTCTTACGTACTAAAATTAACGTGGTTAAATATAAATTTATCCACGGTGAAATACCTACGAAGAAAAATATTGAAGATATTTGGTATTCAGAGCACAATTTAAAATAATCTATTACTATGATAGCGCTTTTATTTACTTTTTTTTATAAGGAAAAAAAAACAATCATTTATATTTGGCTACACAGAATAAAAATAAAACGAACACAAAAATTTTTTTTTTCTTTTTCTTTCCACATATAAATATCGACTGTCTTTTTTTAATGTGTTCGGTATTTTCGCTAAATTTCGTTTCGTTTTATTGAGCAACTGGAAAATTGTAATAGTCTGTACTGTATAAAATAAATCAAATGAAAATATCGTGCATTGATATAGATATAGAATAATAATATCTCCATAGAAACCTAAGCGTGGATAATTTACTTCGCATCGAAAAGGTGATGTTAATTTATTCATTATCGTAGATAATTTATGGGCTCTGAATACGAAAAGCGTGGTTAAACGAAATATCTCCGTAGATATTTAACCACGCTGAGGCCTGAATAAACCCAAATATATAACTTTTATTTTGAATTTTTAACTTTAATAATGTTAATTTTTAATGTTCAATTTCTATAAGACAATGTAAACAAACTTGTTTAGTCAAATTTATTGATTTAATAATTTTGACACTGGAAAAAAATGACATTTTTTGATAAATTTCCGCGACGTAATCTGTGACACCAATAATTCGGGCGGGTTGAAAACATATGTCTCATCTCGCCGCGAAAATCATGATAGACCCTCAGTATCATTCTGATTGTTGAATATCGAACCACAGGCGAAAACGTTTCTAAATAATTTGTTCCGTATTGGGGATTACAACCTTTTGCCACCAATCTGGCTTTAAAACGTTCGATATGTCCATTCTTATGTTAAACTTCATTTGTTAAACTACTACAAATATCAGAAGTTATTGGTTCTTCGTTAATCATTGAATCCGATTCTTTTGAATACATATTTACTGAAATTTTTATTTATCAGTTTCATTTTGTTCTAATAGAACACAATCCTTATTTTCCTTTATTGAATTATTAAATAAATTTTCATTAATATGTACATTTCTTCTTTAAAATATTTTCTTACTAATTGGGTCATATAATCGATAAGCTTTTGATGTAATTGAATATCCTACCATAATACATTGCTTGTCTTTTGTGCTAAATTTACTTGCATTATTATTATTTAACATTATTGCCATTGAACCAAATATTTTTAAATGATTAATAATTGGTTTATTATTATACCAAATTTCAAACGATGTTTTCTGTGGTAAAGATCTATTTATTGATCGATTTCTTAAATATGTAGCGGTTGCAATTGCTTCCTCCCCAAATTATTCATTTAAATTTGGATGAATAATCATACTCCTAGCCATTTCAACTAGAGTACAATTTGCCCGTTCAGCTACTCCATTTTGTTGTGGTGTGTACGGTACGGTAAGTTGCTTCTTAATACCATGTTCTTCTAAGAATTTATTGAACTTAATATTTACATACTCACCGTCATTATCATTTTAATTTTCCTTTCAATTTGATTTTCAACCATTGCCTTAAAAATGTTAAACTTATCAAACACTTCCTCCTTTGTTTTGATAAAATAAACAAATATTTTTCTTGATTTGTCATCTATAAACGTAACAAAATATTTTGATCCTCCGATTGATGCTACATTCATTGGACCACATACATCAGTATTAATAATGTCCGACAAATCTTTTGAACGTTTTTGCGAACATTTTGGAAATGATTTAACGTATATTTTTGCTTTACTACATGTTTCACAATTCATTTCTTTATTAACATTTTGGTTTTCAATAATTAACACATTGATATTTAACCATTTCACCTAAACTAACAAAATTTAAGTGGCCATATCTATTAGGTCATTTGATAGCATTTTCGTTATGCATGTGAAAATTTAAATTAATTTCGTTTTTGAACCAAAACAAATTACTGATTTTTATTGTTTTTAAAATTACATTTTTATTATTATCTGTTATTATACAATAATTGTCATAAAAATTAACTAATAGACCATGATTTACAACTTTTGCAACTGATATAAAATTAGCATTCAGGAACATATAACACATCATTTGATGTTAAAATACCATTCATCGCTTTTAAATTTATTGATCCAACTCCATGTGCCTCAATGAAATTATCATCGGCAAATTTAATTGTTTCCGATGCTCACAACGCTAGTTACGCGATCTGTTATCTAAATCGACATTATTAATTTATTCAAGGTCGCAATATTATTTATAGTATTTATGTCACATGTACCATGTACTATACAATTGTATGATTGATTTATTGTTTTTTTCCTGATCTGCATTTTGAAGCATAATGTCCTCTTTTACCACAAATATAACATTTCCCATCGTTATTATAATTTTGCCTATTCTTGCTATATTGGAAATTGTTCTTTTGTGGAACTTTATTAAAATTATTACCTTTTTGATGCGTATGTGCTATAAACGCCTGTTGTGAATTCAAGGATTCACTGTTCAAATTACTATGCTTCCTTCTATCACTCTCTTCCAGTAGTTTTCAAATGTTGGCAATGTATCTCTTGTTTCCATTGCAACCACAAAATTTTCAAAAATATTTGGTAAGCTGGACAATAAAATAATCGACAACAATTCATCGTTGAGCTGCCGATTCTCATCAATTTTTTAAATAGGGATACTTTTCTTGCTAATCCACTGGGTTGATAAATTTCTTGTAACCTTTTCCAAATATGCTTTATAATATTCAATTGACTGGTTTAACGCTTAACAATATTGAAGCCATCGCTTTTTCATCTTGCGTTTCAAATTTATTTAACTCTGGTTCTGACATTTCAGCTGTCCTGACAAATTTACCTGACACTACATTCCAGAATTCTGAATGAACTTATATGCTCTGCATTTGGATATACCATTTCATGTAGCATGATTAGCTTCATCCAGCTTTTCAATTCGATAAAAAGACATTTTTTGATCAAATTATGCTATATTAATAAATTTAAATCGTTAATAAAATAAAATAATTTATTTATATATTTTTTTTATATTTATTTATTTATTAAAGAACATTAAATACTTATGTATAATTACAATATTATCAATATATGTTGTGTTCGGTATCTCGATCTATAGATTTAGCAGATCATATTCAGATTGAAAATTAATCTGAAAGATAAAGAACGCAGATTTTTCAGATCAATATTTGTCAAATTTAGTTTTTTTTTTTAATTAATTTATATTTTATTTGTATCACACTTTTATTTTATATTTATATTATTTTATTTATATTTATATTATTTTCTTTTATTTTATAGCCAACAAAACTGAAAACACTAAAAAAAATACAACAAAAACAACAAAGATATCTCTCTATTTGTCATTTTATAAAATTTATTCGTTTTTGAGTTAATAATATTGAGTCCAATCTGATAAATCTGAAAAAATTCCAGAGTATTTAGATCAGTCTGACTGGCGATAACGAACGCATTTGGATTAGTCTGATCAATTTGAAAATAAGATAACGAACGATAAATCTAAATTTAGAGCAGTCTGATTGAACCGATCGTAGATACCGAACACAATAATAGTCATATATTAAGAAGAATATCAATTAATAATTATATAAAAGAAAATCATAAAATGACTTTAATAAAAAGAAAGAAGCAATAATTATAATACACCGATAAAATTTAAGGTCACAATCAAATTGGAAACATATTATTGATTGTTACTATAAAATTTTATAGTGAGTTTTATTGTACTGTTCGTTAAATGTAATAGAAAAAGACAAGACGAAATCGTGTTTTATTTATACCTTTTTCCGATCAAGTTAGGACATTTTTACTTTAAGCGCAGACTTTTTCATTTCAAGCGCGGACTTTTTCATTTCAAGCGCAGACTTTTTCATTTCAAGTGCAGACTTTTTCATTTAGATTTAAGACTTTTTTTTTTGATTTAGGACTTTTTTTTAACTTAGGATGTTTTTTTTTGATTTAGGACTTTTTTTCCAAGTTAAAATACATTTTTATTTGAAGTTAAAACTTTTTCAAACCAATTTAATAATTTTTTTTGAAGTTCAGATATGTTTTTTTGCAATATTTTCTACTTTTAAATTATAGATTTAAAAGCAAATTTATAAAATTAATTTATACATATATAGGTTTTACAGTCCAAATACAATCTTTTACAAATCAAATTCAACTTTTTCCAAATCAAATTCAACCAATTCTATAATTAGTTTTGCAATATTTTTTAATACATATTTTAATTTATTATCATTTATTTTGTATAAAAAAAAGGTTTTACTAAATTTTAAATGAATACTATGAAATAAAAATAATACAAACAATATTTTAAGCAAACAAAATGTTTACAGTATTTTAAACAGTATTTATATTATTCAAAAATTTTTATATATATTATATAAAATTATATTCAATGGTGAATCTATAAATAATGTCTCCTGATGATCTCAACGACAAGATATTCTCATAGATGTGATCGAAAATGAATTAATTATAGTGTTGTTTCTTGAACAAAATTTTCCGGAAAATCCAATATTCCAAATTCAATTATTTTTAATTATTCATAATTTTTCTTTAAATATTAAGAACTAATACAATAATTTTTTCAAAAGATAAAGTCGATTTACTAAAAAATTTCTGTCTCATGTTTTCTATACTGTAGGTAAATCTCTGAAAAAAATTAACCAATTTCCTAATTTGTCTCTATAAAAAAACATAAATTAATTGAGTTTTCAAATGAGGCATGAAAATACAAATTTAAAAATTCGGAAAATGGAATCTTCCCGGAAAATGCTCAAGCTTTGTACAAGCTCAGTACAAGAGAATTTTTGCGTTTTATTGAAATTAGGATTTTTTTTATATTCTGTCTCATTACAGAAAAAACAGCATTTCTCCAATCGACGTTGTGGATACGTTGTAATCAGATTGTACAGCGCATTTTGTGTGTGTTCTTTTTTTAATTTTATTTTTAGAAAGTGATAATCAAATAAATTGTACCGAAAAAATATGTACTACGATAATACAAAATTTGTAATAAGAAAATATTGCCCACGCTCTAAATATTTTTTTGTAATGATTAGAGTGTGAACAAAACTCATATAAATGATAACTCAATATATTGTCTATGTTTAACAAGCTTGGGCATTTGTAATAACGCCAATCTATGGGAGTAAGGTGGCAACAGAGTTCCATCCGCCCAAGGAAAAACCCTAACAGATAATCTTAGGAATCTTTTTTTATTTCTTCCAATCTATTTTTCGCATTCGAATAGTACGGAGATCAAACCCGACATGCGTATTCGAGAGATGATCATACAAAAGCGTAAAACAATGTCGAAGACAATAGGGATCGGAGAACTCCCTCGCCATACGAAAAATAAAATCTAGAGCAGAATTGGACTTATTAACCACATAATCAATATGTGATTTAAATGTCAACTTAACATCTAAATAAACTCCCAAATCCATGGTTTTGTCAAAAACATTTAATGTAATACCATTTAAATGATAAAAATTATTTAACTGTGTACGTTTACGTGTAAAATTCTCAATTCTAGAATTGTCAATGCTTAAAACAATAGATATAAGAGTTACTAGATTATTACTCTCTTTAAATTGATAGTATGAACATTTGAAATTTTTTTTCACTCATTTTCTTAAAATAAATCTGCTGGTGGTGATCGGACCGATTTGTTTATATATAATTCTTGGAAATATTATTCATTGTTTACATTTTATAAATTTTGGTTTGTGAAAAAGTGTGTTTTTTTAATATATTAAAATAATTATTGTTTCCATTTATTAAAATAAATCTTATAAATAATAATATATATATATATATATAATATATTACACCATTTTTGTTTTTTATTTTTGTTATATATTTTTTTGATTTATATTTATTTTTTATATATTATTGAAAAATAAAATTAAAATGTTTAGAATTTCACTTTCAAAGTTCATTACGTAATTTATCAAATTAATCATATTTATTTTATTATATATTTTATAATTTTGAAAAATACAAAATACATAATTTAAATTTAAAAAATTACAAAACTTGGCGCTTCAAAATCACCACCAGCTGTTTTATTTTATTGTTTTATATATATATCAATAATGTAATGTTCGTATTTTATTTTTCAAATTTTCAATGAAAAGAAAATGAGAGTGGCGATCTAGTAACTATTATATCTATTCTTAAAACTTCGACTACACCAAGAAAAAAACGCACAATGATCAGCCCGCAATGCCAGAGCATCGTCACAAGTAATTACAGATTTGTAAATTTTTACATCGTCAGCGTATAATATGCACTCAGAATGTTTAATAACATTTGGCAAGTTGCTAATAAAAAGAATAAATAAAATAGGCCATATGTAAATTAAAATTAAATTCTCTTTGAATCACATCATGAGACCTTTTGTTTAATGGTACCTATGTTGTGGCCATAATGTGTCATAACGCAATATAATTACCAAATGTTATTCTCATTAGAGTTTAAATCATATCATTACACATATTCGTATATTATGTTCATGTTGTGTCTGTATTGTGTCAATCACGTATTGATAAAGGAATAGTAAACTAAATAATATACTCACGAAAAAATTTATCAATAATTACGAAAATTCATATGAAAGACTAAACGTTAATTTGGCTCCAAAGTCACGTATGATAAATTTTACCAATTTGAACCAATTTGGTGTAGTTGTCAGTAATTTACACCATAATAAATTTACACCTAACTCAAATTAATTATTTGACATTTGAAGATCAGTTTTTAGTTGCCGTGTAAAATTGGTAATAGTGCGATTAATTTTACTAAGGCTATTTTATATTCTAGAACATATACTGTAGCTTTATATATATACAGTATACTCTTGTTTGAACTAGTGTTGTAAGTTTCTGCTACTTTGTAGTGGTAGTAAGGCATTACTTGCCTTTTTCAAAAGTAGTAGGTACAAAAGAGCCGCTACTTCAACTGTTACTTAAAAAAATTGCATCATACCATTGAGTTTATATATATATAGAGGTTCCAAGCACATGAAACATTTTCATCCATAAAATAAAATAATTTCGTACCGTGTAGAAGCTCAATTTATTTTTAAAAGTGTTAAAATATAAAATTTGAAATACTTAGAGCTTTTGTGACAGTGTATCTTTCGTTAATAAAATATGATAACGAAAGATACACTGTGGTCTTTCGTTATCATATTTTTAAATATTTATAATATATATATCGTGATATCGTATATATAACATTTGGTATAAGGAATCTATAACAAAAAAAACAGGTTTCTTATATACAGATTCGATATTCACAAATAAAAATTATATTACTATTGTGTGATGCTTATGATTTTATGTGTTTTGATATTTTCACTACAATATATAAAAATATCTTTTTGTATAAAAAATATGACAAGAAAGGATATTTTACCAAATAAAATATCATAATTCAAATAATATATAATTCTTTAGTTCGTTATTGTTATTGTTGTATTTGTTGTCACATTTTTTGTATCAATTTTATAATATAAATTTATTCACATCTTTTTGTCACCGCCGATCATGCTTTGTATATAAATTTGTTATGATTCAGATACTTTTTAATAGATTATAATTTGAGATTTTTTCTTTTGATAGTTTTTGGGTTTAATAATTAAAAGCAAAAAATGTACGCAATAATCCTTTTTTGTTAACAATGATGTTGTTTTTTGTGTTTAGTTTGTGTTTACCTCATAATGATAAAATCTATAATCTATTGACGAAGATGGAAAATTGTTTACATTAATTAAGAGAAAAATGATCTGCACTACATTTTCGCAAAAATTAATTTTTTTAATTTTCTATATTTTATTCAATTTTTATATTTAATAGAAGAATAGCCCATTTTCCAAAAAAATTCGTTTTAAAATCTATCATATAAATTTAAAATCTTAAAAAAATTTTTATATTATTGTTGTGCTGAAGAAAAAACCACAACACAGAAATAAGAAATAATATATTTTGTTGATTGTGATATTAAAATATGGTAATATTTTCGCATGTTAAAAATATGGTAAAATTAGGTAAAATTTATAATGTATATCATGGTATAAAGACTATAGGTGTGCTTGACAGCTGATATACAATTTTGTATGACGTCACTCTGAGTGAAAAAAATTTTTTTTCAATGAGTAATAAACCATAATAAACATAAGCACAATAAAAGAAAAACCCAGAGTGACGTCAGAAAAGGGAAAAATGGCGAACATCAACAAATATCGAGCATACCTATAGTCTTTATACCATAAATGTATATTAAAAAACGATTTACACATAATTTGTAAATATATGGTGACTCTCAATTTATGTTTTGAATAAAACCTTTTTTTATCTTCTTTTCTTTTACTCCTCGTTTGTGCATATACACAATGTGAATCAAAACAACAAAACAAAACAACAATAAGAATTATATATTATTTGGTGCAATATCCTTTCTTGTCATATTTTTTATACAAAAAGATATTTTTATATATTGTAGTGAAAATATCAAAACACATAAAATCATAAGCATCACACAATAGTAATATAATTTTTATTTGTGAATATCGAATCTGTATATAATAAACCTGTTTTTTTTGTTATAGATTCCTTATACCAAATGTTATATATACGATATCACATATATATATTATAAATATTTAAAAATATGATAACGAAAGACCACAGTGTATCTTTCGTTATCATATTTTATTAACGAAAGATACACTGTCACAAAAGCTCTAAGTATTTCAAATTTTATATTTTAACACTTTTAAAAATAAATTGAGCTTCTACACGGTACGAAATTATTTTATTTTATGGATGAAAATGTTTCATGTGTTTGGAACCTCTATATATATATAAACTCAATGATCATACCTACTTTCAGTCTAATACTGGACTACTACCTACTTTCAATCTCCTACTTGACTGCTACCTACTTTCAATCTACTTAAGTTTTCTACTGAAAACTGGAATGTTTCTTACTTTTCTATATATTTTATATTATAAAGATACATGAAGAAAAATTTGATATATAAATTAAGTTTTATGTTTTTATATAAATATATATATTGGGTTGTCTAAAAAGAATTGATAATTTTTTTTTACAAAATTCAAACGATTTTTTTATATATTTCAAATGAACTTTATTAAACCAAATATGCGCCGTTTTGATCGATGACCCTCTGTCATTTTTCTGGTAAAGACATTATCCCATCACTGTAGAACTTCTGTGTTTTCTGGGCAAAATACTGATCCAAGTGCATTTTGCGGTCCTCTGCGGAATTTAATTTTAAACCATTAAGGGAGTTCTGCAGAGACCGGAACAAATGATAATCTGAAGGTGCAAGGTCCGGGCTATATGGTGAATGCATTAAAACTTCCCAGCCAAACTCTCTCAGTTTCTGCCGAGTCATCAAAGATATGTGTGGTCTGGCGTTGTCATGATGGAACATAACACCCTTTCGATTGATTAATTCTGGACGTTTTTTTTGAATCTCGTGCTTCAATCTTGTTAATTGTTGACAATAGAGATCGGAATCAACGGTTTGACGGGGTGCTAGTAATTCATAATGAACGGTTCCTTTCCAATCCCACCAAACAGACAGCATTATCTTTCTTGGTGTTAATCCAGGTTTTGCTACTGTTTTAGGAGCTTCACCCTTCTTGGACCACGATCTTTTTCGTACATTATTATCGTATGTGATCCATTTTTCATCATCTGTAATCATTCGCTTTAAAAATGACTCGATTTCGTTCCTTTTAAACAGCGTTTCGCAAATGGAAATTCGGTTCATTAAATTGTTTTGTGTTAATTCATGTGGTACCCAAACATCGAGCTTTTTCTTGTATCCAGCCTTTGTCAAATGGTTTAAAACTGTTTGGTGATGGATGTTTAGTTCTTTAGCGATATCATGACTGCTTACGTGTCGATTTTCTTCAATTTTTGATATGATTTCATCGACTTTTCCAGTGATTAGTCGACCAGAACGAGGTGCATCTTTGATATCAAAATTACCGGAACGAAATCGAGCAAATCATCTATAGGCTGTTAATTTTGATAAAGTTCCTTCACCGTAAACTGCACAAATTTGTTCATGTGCCTGCGTTGCATTTTCACCTTTTTCATAATAAAATTGTAAAATGTATCGAATTTTTTCACTAATTTCGCTCATCTTTAATGCACTACAACTTTTAAATGACTAAACAAATTTAATTTTTTTTTTTTTTTATCTACGAAATGTCATCTTTCGAACATATGTTAGTGTTACTTGATCAGATTAGTACTACTTGAAATATTCAATTATAATGACATCTATTTATAAAAATTATCAATACTTTTTCGACAACCTAATATAAAAGAAGCACTGAATTGAATTAAATATGATATTTATTCTATAAGAAACAGAATTCGTTATGACAAAATAAATATAAAAATTAAAATTCAATTCTTAATTATTTTTTTTATATTGTAATTATTTTATTGATATTTCTATAATATATTATATATTTCATATAATAAATAATAATTGTATTTAAAAATTTAAATTAAACGTTATTATAAAAATGATAATAATTTTTTTTCTTCATTTAGCTTTGTTATCATATTATAATATAAAATATATAGAAAAGTTAGAAATATTTCAATTTTTAGTAGAAGACTGAAAGTAGTTAGGAGTCGAGTAGTAGATTGAATGTAGGTAGTAGTCCAGTAGTAGACTGAAAGTAGGTAGCAGTCGAGTAGTAGATGTAGGTAGCAGTCCAGTTGTAGACGTTGTAATGTAAGTATTTTGCGTGTATAAAACTAAACAAATTTATTAATTCTCTTCTTTCTCGTGCATTAATGCATGTGCTTTTATTCACATATATATATAGAGGATATACACTGCTAATATTTATCTTTCTTTTCCGTGGAACGAGCGAATAAATAAGCACAAAAAAAATTAACAAAAGCCGACGAAAATTATCAACAAGTCATTTTTACAAAAGCTTTTCTTTGAAAGTTCAAAATGGCAAAAGTAGCAGTTGAAGTAGTAGGTACAAGTTTTGATTGGTAGCTACTACCATTGAGTTTATATATATATAGAGGTTCCAAACACATGAAACATTTTCATCCAAAAATAAAATAAAATTAGCTCTTTTGTACCTTGTCGAAGTTCAATTTATTTTTAAAATAGTTAAAATATAAAATTTGAAATATTTAGAGCTTTTTGGACAGTATATCTTTCGTTAATATATTTTTAAATATTTATAATATATATATCGTATATATAACATTTGGTAAAAGGAATCTATAACAAAAAACAACAGGTTTCTTATATACAGATTCGATATTCACAAATAAAAATTATATTACTATTGTATGATGATTATAATTTTATGTGTTTTGATATTTTCACATAAAATACATAAAAATATCTTTTTGTATAAAAAATATGACAAGAAAGGATATTTTACCAAATAAAATATCATGATTCAAATAATATATAATTCTTTAGTTCGTTATTGTTATTGTTGTATTTGTTGTTACATTTTTTGTATCAATTTTATAATATAAATTTATTCACATCTATTTGGCACCGCCGATCATGCTTTGTATATAAATTTATTACGATTCAGATATTTTTTAATAGATTATAATTTGAGATTTTTTCTTTTGATAGTTTTATGTATTGTTATAATTTGGTAATATCATTAATTCACTAAACAACTAATTATTCTCACTGCTACTATTCGACTAATTTATTCACAAACTATACATATTTACAATCTATAATACAATATACATATTTAACAATTATATACAAATGATAACATATTTGAACACATATTAAAAAGGGTGACTTAATTTGACTATATAACAGATAGTTTTTGGGTTTAATAATCAAAAACAAAAAATGTACGCAATGATCCTTTTTTGTTAACAATGATGTTGTTTTTTGTGTTTAGTACCTTATAATGATAAAATCTATAATCTATTGACGAAGATGGAAAATTGTTTACATTAATTAAGAGAAAAATGCTCTGCACTAAATTTTCGCAAAAATGATTTTTTTTAATTTTTTTAATTTTCTATATTTTATGGTTTTTATTCAATTTTTATATTTAATAGAAAAATGGTTAAAAAGTTATAGCCAATTTTCCAAAAATTGTATAGGTAAAATTTGTTTTAAAACCTATCATATAAATTTAAAATCTATTCAAAAAAATGTTTATATTGTTGTTGTGCTGAAGAAAAAACCACAACACAAAAATAAGAAATAATATATTTTGTTGATTGCGATATTAAAATATGTCGCATGTTAAAAAATATGGTAAAATAAGGCAAAATTTATATATTTATAATGTATATTAAAAAACGAATTACACGTAATTTGTAAATATATGGTGATTCTTAATTTATGTTTTGAATAAAACCTTTTTTTATCTTCTTTTCTTTTACTCCTCGTTTGTGCATATATACAATGTGAATGAATACAACAAAACAAAACAAAACAACAATAAGAATTATATATTATTTGAATTATGATATTTCATTTGGTGAAATATCCTTTCTTGTCATATTTTTTATACAAAAATATATTTTTATATATTGTAGTGAAAATCTCAAAACACATAAAATCATAATCATCATACAATAGTAATATAATTTTTATTTGTGAATATCGAATCTGTATATAAAAACCCGATTTTTTTTGTTATAGATTCCTTGTACCAAATGTTATATATACGATATATATATTATAAATATTTAAAAATATATTAACGAAAGATACACTGTCCAAAAAGCTCTAAATATTTCAAATTTTATATTTTAACAATTTTAAAAATAAATTGAACTTCGACAAGGTACAAAAGAGCTTATTTTTATTTTATTTTTGGATGAAAATGTTTCATGTGTTTGGAACCTCTATACATATATATATAAACTCAATGCTACTACCTACTTAGTTTTTAAGGAGCTGTTACTTTTGTAGCTGCTACCTACTTTTTCTACAACACTAGTTTGAACGAACTCTGTATACAACGACTTTTTTTAATTTGTGGGCTCCTTGGTCTAGTATTCTACCTCATTGTATTTACTCTGTTGTACAAAATTACATGTATTTTGTTGTTTTTTTTGCTTTCACATACAGTATACAAATTTGTTATTGTATGCGTGTTGTAAAAAATTTTGCAACGAGAAATATATATTGAATTACATATATATTTTGCGTTGTATTTTCGATTTTTCTTTATATTTTTTATTCACCATGATTTTTAATTGGTTGAAAATAAAAAAAAATCATTTGTTATTTTTTTCAAAAATTTAAGATTGGGACAATGCTAAATAATTGCTAATTGTAAGAATAAATTGTTTGCATTAATTATTTATTTAAAGTTTTTAATACAACTTATATAACAAATATTCTATTTTTTACAAAAATTCGCACGAAACAAAATAAAAATAATCACAAACGTACACGGGATAAAAAAAATTCTTAAAATAAATATATATTGTTATTTTGCAACAGAGTAAATACAACGAGGTCGAACACTAGACTTGGTTTTATGAATAAGAATTAAACAATGAAAATGAAATCTAAAAAAACCTCGATTCAACGATTTTCTGAATTAATCCAGTTTTTTTCAGTCCCTTGAAAAATCGTTGAATAAAGAGTTAACTGTACCATATATACATCATATAAAAGTATAGAAATGGTTATTAAATTTTATGAAAATTTTTATAAATGCTATATTACTATTTGTTTTCGTTTAGAATATTCGTATTCTAAAATTTATGATGCCGCATTATGAATTCTAGTATAACCATTTATATAAAGTGAAAGGAGTATATTTGTAAATATGTATACACTATATCGTTGCGTATTCGATGTCGATACTTATTGTTAGATAAAGGATTATATTTTCATAAAATGTCTATAAAAAAGGAAAAGCTTGATAAAAAAATGTACGCAAAATTAATTTTCTTAAAATACCTATTTATTTCAAATTTGTAATAAATGATATTGAAAAAATACATATTCAATATGTAATAACAAAACCCAAATAAAAAAACTTCTTAACAGTTAAAATTCATAACTAGTTAGAAAAAATGTTTGTTTGAGCTACTATTTCTGGAAATTTTAGTACCCCTTCCCCCGGACACAGAGGGGAGGGGGCCGACTAAGTCCTGAACAAAAGTTTGTGTAGAAACGACCTTTACCACCTCCCACAATAAATTCCACTTCTGGAGGAGAAAGGAAAAACAATTTCCCATACAAACTTTGAAGCCGTTACCGGACCACGCGAGGTAAGGTGGTGTCTATTTCCGTAACAAAAAATGTTTGTACTTTTCCCCTACGCCACTTAAGGTACTAAAAAAAATTCCCAGGGCGAAACTTCTTTGAGATTTGGTATTTTCCAAATTTTGTTTGTTTCTCCTCCCCTGACCGAAAGGGAGTCCTGAACCAAAATTTCGATTCTCTTAACCACATCCACACTAAATGTCCTAATGCAAACTTTGACCCCCTTTCCTAGCCAGAGGGGAAGAGTCCGCAGAACAAAAGTTGATCAGGATAAATGTAAATAATTTCACTTTGTTTGCAAGTGCATTTACAAGTGCAATATCAAATTATTAGTATAATCATTCAATGCTGCGAACATAAAGACTATGGAAATGCTGCAAATTATAAAAACTGTTTCATTTTTCTAAGAACACTAATATTAATACCAAAACACATATAAACAAATTAGTAAGGGCGTTAAGCAAAATTGTACAATGTGCTTGTGATACAGTTAGTTAGTGTGTTTCAGTAAAGTGCGTTTCAGTAAAAAACAAATTGGTTTTCAAAATGTCATTGTATTTCATAATCAACACAACTTTTTAATGTACATATATCAAAAAGACTTATTTATTGATCTTTAAATGTTACTAATTTTTGTCATATTAACATAAATTATTCAGGTTGATAAAAAAATTAAACATACCTGCATAGCTTAAAGAACGAATTGTGGCAAATAAAACACAACAACAACACATAACAATTGTATTATAAAAATGATTTAAAGAGAACATCTTCTCAAATGCTCTCAGTAAATGAGGGCAAAAAATGAAACAGTTTTTTTCATATATATGCATTTCCATATACCCGTATTACACGGGAGTCATTTGATCCGAGTCAATCAAAACTTATTTGTGATATTTACTCTCATCTTCACATTTTGAAGCGTGTATGGTTTTTGTGATTCACATGTGATTTTTGATGCGCATCAATAGTATCATAGTAGTAGTATCAATATTATTATTTTATATTACATTTTTTAATTTATTGTTTATATGCAATACGGCTTCGATAATAGAATAAAACACAATAATAATATAAAAAAAATAAATACATATGTATGCGCGTTTCGAAGCATTTGATGCATGAGTAGAATCGAAATCAAAAATGAACAATTATAATGAACGTCAATCAAAAATGAACAAAATGTGATCGATGTGTAAAAGGTTCATTTTCTCTCACAGAAAAAGTTCATTTTCAATTCTGCATGTAAAAACAACAGCAATTTTGATTGACTCGCATCAAATGACTCCCGTGTAATATTGTCCATAGTCTTTATGTTTGAGGATTCAATGTAACAAACTTGCTCATAATCAAGATTTATTTCCCTAATACCACCAATTTTTATAATTCCCAATTTAATCACCATCACAAATTAATTAATCAATATTTTTTTTACAAAAAAACATTTAAGTACGTCCGGCGAAATACAAAAATTTGTCATAAATTGGCTTTGTTTACGCCGTGGATTTAGGCTAGACTAATTTAAACTAGTCTAATTTAATTCAAGCCGTTTATGCATATTTCGTAATGTCATATTTGCAAATTTAATCCGACATGTTTATATGCATATTTTTAGAAGACTAGACTAAATTATATTAATAAATATGATCAATATTATATTCTGCTGTTTATGAAAATATAATTTATTAATATATTCTTTAATTTTATATTTTTAATTTTTGTAAACTAAATGCAACAATACTGATAATCATAAAAAAAAACAAAAACATAAATAAAAACACAAAGAAGGAATGTTTTAATACAGTCTACGTAATCTACACTGTTTATGCCGGATTAGTTTAAACTAGTTTAAAGTAATCCGATCTACGTAGGCTGGATTAAAATTTAGTCTAGATTACGAATAGAATTAAAAGTCCCTAGAATGATACTCTCCCTATTCTTCTATATAAAAAAAATCGACCATGCATAAAATAATAAATTTACCAAATGCACTTATGCACTACTAGATGTCGTGTCGGCATGACCCATTTTAAGCGCAAATACAAAATTTAATTTCAAATATTTTAATATTTATTACTAACATAATTTTTGCCATTTTACTATTTTTTGATCTGAAACAATAGAATAAATAAATACGAGTATAGTGAGTGTAATAATTTACTTTTCCAAAATTTATTTCAATTTTTATTATAATACATAATAATAGAAATTTCGAAAATAATAAAAAATACATAAAAATAAAAAAATACAAAATTAATATTAAAAAGAACACCATTTTTATGCTGGTTCATTTGTTTTATAATGCACAATTTTGTATTTTTTTTATTATTATGCATTTTTATGCATTTTTTATTATTTTTCGAAATTTCTATTATTATATATTATAATAAAAATTGAAATAAATTTTGGAAAAGTAAATTATTACACTCACTATACTCGTATTTATTTATTCTATTGTTTCAGATCAAAAAATAGTAAAATGGCAAAAATTATATTAGTAATAAATATTAAAATATTTGAAATTAAATTTTGTATTTGTGCTTAAAATGGTTCATGCCGACACGACATCTAGTAGTGCATAAGTGCATTTTGTAAATTTATTATCTTATGCATGGTCGAGTTTTATCTTCCCAATATTTTTCTAGTCTCTTTTAATTCTATTACATTACGTAGTCCAGGGAATTTATACCGGGAATTTATATAGAATTTAAAATTTAATCCAGGTTTAAATTTATACGCATAAACAAGGCCATTGATGTCTGCAAAAAAAGATGATGCATTCGGCGAGTATATGCGACGCTGAGCATCTTCTCTGCATAAGATGGGCATGCCGTTTATGCGCTATTTCCACAGTTTATGCAAAGTTGATTGCCGTTTATGTGTAGTTACACTTATCCTATTCTAAAATTAATTTTTATTTAACTTTTTCAATTATTGTTATCAATACGTTATTTATACGTAGACAAATAAAATTAAAAAATTTATATTACTAATAAAATTAATTAAAAGTTGTATCTTAACTCTTTCACTAACTATTTTCACAAGATTTTAAGAATAAATTGTTATTGGTTATGTTCTGGCATGCTCATTGCATAAATTGCGTTTATGTGCGGTATTTTATCATGCTATCTTTCTAGGCATGGCAATTTTCGAACAACTTATTTGCATAAGATAGAAACGTTTATGTCGATAAAAATTTGCCACAATTTGTGCGCATAAGTTGTAGCAGTAGCACATAAACTCCCTCATTCCATTTTCACATTTTCATTAAAGGTACGTTTACATATGCGGATTTCTGTCCACGGATTTGCATTCGGAGTATTTTTGCATATAAAATATTTTTTTTGGAGATTATTTTTACAAAAAGTTAAAAAATATTTAACTTTTATTTTTAATCCTCGCTCTTTTTCACTTTTTTCCCTTAATTGATAAATTGAATCTATTTGTGATGGTAAAAATAAAAATAGTTTTAAATACGAATGCAAATCCGGGGACCAAGAATCCGTATATGTAAACGTGCCATAATAGTGTATAATATGCTTGATTCAATTTATGTAAGGTAAAATTTAATACATGACTCGCATTCCTTAGTATTGGAAGTAAAAGTGGCAAACACAAATATAAATTATACTTGATAATATAAAACACTATTTAAGATTACAATTACTAAACATATTTATTTGAATATTAAAATAATACTGAATTCATAATTCAAATTCATTTTTAATAACAACTTTATATGATATATTGATTTAAAACAATATATCATATTTAAATAAACTAGTATACTATATTATACAAAGTATTTATGTTGTACTAAAGTATATATTTCAACACTTAGGAGGATTGTGTTTAAACGCTAAACCGATTCTGCCGTAGTAAAGAACAAAAAAATAATAATAAAATTTTCGATAACCGTAAGGCTATTAAAATTTATTTATATAATTTATGTTTAATATTTATAACGCATTACATTGAATATCATCGCAGACACTTTTTATTGTTTAACTGGACAAAATACACGGCATTTTTACACTGTGTAAAAAACGCAAGTGTGGTGCATTGGTAAAACAAACAGTAAATACACCAAGTGAGAGAAAAATAATGTGTATTTAGTTTTATTTACAGTTTTAATTTAGATTCTTCCATTTTATACATCGCCTCCAGTTATTCCAGTTATTTTTTAATTAATTTTTCTACGTTTGGGTATTTTTGTTCCACAAAAATTTGTGTTTTACAAATTTCAATTTTTTTTTATTTATTGATTTAAATTATTTATTAATTGGGTTTAATAATATCGTAGTGTTAAATCTAAATTCTTTAAATCAAAGAACAACCATTTCTAACACAAATACTTACGAAATATAAAGCAGGATTCATCGCTTAAGTCTTTACACCGTCTATTTTGGATGTGTAAAATAAATGCACAGAATCTCTACACAGTATATTGGTAAATCAAACATATACATCATCTATACGCGGTGGAAGTGTGTGTACACCAAACCCATTTTCTCACTGCTCGATGCGAGTGTATTCACAGAGTACGTAAACCAAATTCAGGGGTGGAATTATGTAAGGCGATAGACCATTATCGACTTGGTCATAACAAAAAGTCATAACGATTTCGGTCATTTGAATTTTGTATTACATAATGCGATAGTGGAAGTATGACTTTTAAATTTGCTCAATTGGAAAATAAATCACAAAATTGATTCAAATTATATATTATTCTGCGGGCAAAATTAATAATAACAACAAGTAGTAAAATAAAAATAAATAATAATAATCTCTTTATATAAAAAATAAAATGAATATCAAGAAAATTATTATTATAAAGAATTAATTAATTTGTTTTGAATTAATTTTGTTTTATTATTATTAATTATTAAAATTTAACATATAAATTGTTTACACAATATTCATTAACGACAAATATTGTATTTACGCATATTCCTACAAATATTTAATTACTAAAAAGAAATTATTCCAAATGGTCACAGCTCTTTTGCTATGACTAATATTTTATGATCAATGTGAAATGAACATATAAAATATCGCCTTACGTGAAGTATTTTTATGACCAAGTCATTGGAATTCATCACCTATAACCTTACATAATTCCACCCCTGCAATAGTAAAAATTTATTTATTTTATTAGTAGAAGTATAAATATATAGAATGCTTTTCAAGAGAGTTTTTCATACAAATCAGCGATCGCATCATCGATATGCATAGTTGAGGATGTGTTAGTATAAATTTTGTATAGAGATGCAAATTAATTTTATTCTTCTATTTTGGGTTTTTTTTTGAAAATTTGGAAAATATGACAATTACGACAATCCCTTTTTATATTTTTGTGGTTATTGTTGTGCAAATTTGGCAAATATGACAATAACATTGAAGTATAATATATGGAAACAATAGAAATAAAAGATATAGAAGAATATTTCTATTCTAAAAAACGATGCTGCGCTCAAAAAAAAAAGAAAAAAGTCCACTCATTGGCAAAAAGTCACAAAAAAATGTATTGTCAAAAATAATATTTGACGATTAAAATGGCATCCATATCGTCAAAAAACTTCTTTTTTTTTATTTTTTTTATGCTGCACTCGGTTTTTAGAATAGAAATATTCTTCTATATCTTTTATTTCTATTGAAAACACCAAGAATTTCAAAATTTTTACAAAAATCCTTGTCCCATTGATTTTCGCATATGTATACGGGATTTGCGTTTCCATACATTATACTTCCATGGACAATAATGACAACTCCTTTTCAATTAAATATTTTTGTCAAAATGTTTTGACAGTAATCCAAAGTACCCTTTTCCCAATTTTTGGTTGAATGGGTGAGTGCGATAATGCGATCGTTTTTTATGAATTCGTCGTTCATCTATTTCTTATTCTTTATATATCTACTATTTTATTAGTATCGTTTTTGATTTCTTTTTAATTTGTGACACAAAAAAAATTAAATACGATGTTTTCATATATCAATATTTTGTTTTAATTTCTACTGTATTTATACAATAGATTAATAGATATAATAGTACTAGATATCTAGTGTCTCTTTTATAACATAAGCCTACATTCACAGCTAATGTTTTTATTTTCGTTGTTTTTCTATTTTTTGCATTTGTATAAGTTTTTAAATGGCGTATATGTGATTGTATTTGTGACCCTCAATTTCAATAATTTTGTAAATAACATTATAATACAACAAAACCAAAATAAAGTGAGTGTTAAAAAAAAATTGAGAGAAAAAAAATAGAAAAAAAACGAAAAATATTAAAAAGTTATATATTTCTGTTGTATTTCTATAGAAAAACAATTGTATTTCTAAAAGAAGAGAGAGGTCTTTTATACTGTATGTGAATTAATATTTATTAGCAAAACAACAACAATTTAGAAAAACATCATTACAACGAAAAGAAAAACATTAGCTGTGAATGTAGGCTAAATTCTATAAAAAAATAACCATACACAAATATAAGAGAGGATTATATAATTGCAAAAAAATGCACAATAAATAATTACAGCTGATTTATAAAGCGCCATTTTTGATATTTTACATGGAATTACAATAATAAAATCGTAACTCTGCAATCGAATTTTACAAATTAGAAAAATATACCATGATAACAAAAAATTGAATGTCGGAATTTTAGACGATAGGCGATAGACGATCACGATAGTATCAACTTCCATAATACCATCTCAATTATACAAAAGGTAGCTATCAGAAAAAATCTCATTAAATTAATTTTCTGGTATACGCTTGGATGAATTATAGTAATTCATCCAAGGGTATACGTAATCCTTTATTAAATAAGAGGTTTTTATAATTATTATTAATATTATGCATTATTTATATTTTTTTATTGGTGAAAATTTCAATGCATTTTGTTTAATGATAACCATATCCATAATTGTTATAACCACCATAGTAACTGCCGTAATAAGGTGAATCGTATCCATATCCATATCCATATGATGGTTTATATCCATAACCATAATAACCGGCTGGTTCGGGTTTTGGATTTGGATCCGGCATAGCATGAGCGGCTACTAACACTGAAAATAATAATACACACGTTTTCAATAAATTACTATATCTTGTGTTTTTAAACGGTTAAATTTGAATTACCACAAGCGAGTACAACAAAAAGTGCTAAGAATTTCATTTTGTTTATTTGTTAAATTGTTATAATTTGTACGATTGCAATTTACTGAATGGATAACTTACTTATGAATTGACTGACTATTTATACAAAAATATCCACAAAACAAATATATAAATAGAAAAAAAATACGAATAGAATTTAATTACATATTGATAAGAAATTAGTTTTATGGGCAATTCATTTGTTTTGAAATAGTTTTTCTTTTCAACATACGATAATCATAATTTTTTTATTTTTATTGTTAATATTTTAATATCATTTTATTATTATATTAGTTTAGATAAAATTAACAGAAACATGGAACTAAGAAATTATATTTTTAAATAGGTCTCATTATGTACATTTTGAACGTTTAAATTTCAATTTGAACTTTTATATTGTTTAAAGGTGTGCTTAATGAAATACATATAGAGGGCAATTCTACAGCATAGTCACTGATTGAAAATCGATCATAACTATTACTTTCGTCTTAACTATTAGCACATTCGCGTGATAGAGTAGCGTTGCGTAGTGGTTTATAAAAACGACCACGTGAACACTAAAAAACTTGCAACGTCGCGAATTACGTAGAACACTCCAAATGTGAGGTTCGTTGCGTTGTGAATTTTGTAATTCGCACCGCGTGAAAAGATTTCATAGTGTAGTCGTTATATAATCCCTAATTTTTGGCGTATTTTATTAAACATTTATAAAAATAATTAACAAATATTACAAAAATAATTAAATAATTATTTACAGCAAAGTATTAAAGATAATAATTGAATGAGAAAAAAAAATCATTCTACCGCCAAAAATAAACACAAAATTAGAGGTTATGAATCACAATACTACGGTACCACGTGAACACTGATATATAAACGTAGTTCATAATTCACTTCAATACACTACGCCTGCACGTGAACAAGAGAATAGTTATGATTCGTCTTAAAAAATAGTCTTACGTTGTACATAATAAATTGATGGTATTAAGGGCATAAGAGTAGAAATAAAAGATATAGAAGAATATCGAGAGAATAAAAACAGCGTGCAGCATAAAAAAAATATATAAAAAAAAAATAATAAAAATTTGCCGCATTTTTCGTTCGATCTGTTTTACCAATGTTTTACCACACGATATCTACTTTATCATCAAAAATCATAAATCAGCATAAAATTATTATTTTATGCTGCCGACACTTTTACTTAAATTTTTATATGAAGAAATCCAGAGAGCGCTGTTCTAGTCTCTTTTATTTCTATTACTTTTTGCCAATGAGTGGACTTATTTCTTTTTATGCTGCACGATGATTTTATTCTCTCAATATTCTTCTAGTCTCTTTTATTTCTATTTTAAACACTCACTTAATTTTTGTTGTGGTTGTATTTTAATGTTATTTACAAAATTTTTAAAATTGAGAGTCATAAATACGATCACATGTACGTCATTTAAAAACTTATGCACATGTAAAAAATAGAAAAACAACCAAATAGAAAAATATTAGCTGTGAACATAAACTTATATCGTTTTCATTGCTATGGAACTTAACGAAGTAGTGTGCTCCGAGTATACTCCGAGTATCCACTTTCGTTAAAAATCAGGTTCATTACTGCAAATTTGCAAATCGAGAGTGTCCACTTTTTTCATTTTTTGATTTCAGTTTTAACTCCAGATTTGACTCCAGGTTACAAAAATACAAATGCAAGTTTAAAATAATAAAATAAAAGAATAATCAAAATTGACGTTTGTTTAATTATTTGTGCATTGTTTTCAACAACAAATAATTTTAGATTATTACGTTCATTATTACGATTCAGGTTGTTGTTTTGAAAGTACACTCTCACAAAAAAGTATATTACCAATAATAATATTCTACGATCAAAATGACATCCATATCGTCAAAAAAATATTTGACGATTAAAAGACATCAATTTTTTTCTTAAAACAAAGAAAAAAAAATTTATTTAATGCAATATTGTTTTTGAAAATTTCAAAATAATATAATAATAAAATAAAATAAAATAAAACAAAATAAAATAATACTTTTTCAAACGATATCATCGTTAAATTTACAATTTTATGCTATTATTTTATAATACCGAGATTTTTACCTAAATTTGTATATGAAGAAAATCAGAAAGTGCTGTTCTAGTCTTTTTATTTCTATTGTGTTTAAAAAAAAATGGGAGACAAAAATTAGAAAAACAACCAAGAATATTAAAAAATATATAAATTCGGTTGTTTTTCTAAAAGAAGAGAATGGTCTTTTATACTGTAGGTGAATTAATTTTTATTAGAAAAACAACAACAATTTAGAAAAACATCATTACAACGAAAAGAAAAACATTAGCTGTGAACCTAAACTAATTACTATTTATTCAGAATACCAATTATGACGACAGTCTTCAAAAAAAAGACTTAAAAAAGAAGTCTTAAAAATAGTTATAAGAGACAGTCTTATGTAGAATTGCCCTCTTAATTTAATTTGGGTGGAATTCCGTTATTGGTGCAACTTTAATAATTATATATTGTGAATGCGACATAGTTTTAATATTTTTTTAAAATTAAAAAGATGTGACAAATATAATGAAATTAAAGAATAACCTATTCAATACTAATATTATAACAATTAATGATTTACGGTTAATTGTAATAGTATTAAAACTGAATATAGGCTATTTCTTTAACACAGAATTTCCTCAGAAAATTTTCCTCATACAGTTTTTTGTCGGAAAATTATATAGTACAGTAAATCGGCATATAAATATTCTGAAATTACTTAAGCAAATTGCACAGAATACCCTTAATCCTATTATACAGAATTTCTTCATAAAATTATACAGCATTTTCTCAGCAAATATATCAGAATTTCGTAGAATACATTATACAAAACTTCCTCATACAAAATCTTATTACACAGAGGTTACTTTAGACAATATAGCGAATTTCCTCTCCAAATTATTCAAAATATCCTCCTGAAATTATACAGATTTCCTCATCAAATTACACAAAAGCCCCTTAAGCAAATTATACAGAATTTCCCTAAAGCAAATTATACAGAATTTTCTAAATCAAATTATATCGAGTTTGTTCTGAAAATTATACAGAATTTCCAAGTTTCAAAATGATTCAGATTGTTCTTTGTAAAATAATATCGAAATTCCGACAAATCTTGTCTGGCTATAAGTAATGAATATCTAAGAACCCGAAGAACATATCAGATACTTTTATAACAGCTAATTTAAGCTTAAGCAAAAAAATTTCAATAAATTTAATTTTCTGGTATATATAAATCATTTATTAAATAAGATGTTTTTATAATTAATATTATTATTAGGCATTATATGTATTTTAATTTTTTATTATCAAATTCTAATACATTTTGATTAATGATAACCGTATCCATAATTGCTATAACCGCCATAGTAACCCCCATAGTATGGTGAATCGTATCCATATCCATATCCATATGATGGTTTATATCCATAACCGTAATAGCCGGCTGGTTCTGGTTTTGGATTCGGTTCTGGCATAGCATGAGCGGCTACTAAAACTGAATATGTGGAAATAAAATGTAATTATTAATTAATTAATTTTCAATATAACTTACTGGTGAATTGATTTAAAAAATTTTTAAATTACCACAAGCGAGTACAACAAAAAGTGCTAAGAATTTCATTTTGTTTTATTTTTTTAGTTATTGTTTGTTCAATGAGATTATAATTTATTGAATGTATAACAAATGGTAATGTAAATGCCTTTTTATACTAAAAAATTGTAGAAAATAAAAAATGTCGTGACACCATTCAAAATACATTTTTATTGTTTTAAATATCATGCTACGAAAATAAAGCAGAAGTAATTGGAATATTCACGAATTAACGCAATAGTATTATAATTTAAAAAAAATGTTTTATCAATAATAAAAAATTAGTTATTTTTCTTAAAAATAGTCTATTTTTTATTTATAATCCCATTTTTAATTTTTTTAATCCAATACAGATGTTTAGACAATCGATGTATTAAAGGTAGTCATCGTTGCGATGGTGAATACAATTGTATTGATTTAAGTGATGAAATGAATTGTAACGTAACGTGTAACGATGGCGAATTTAAATGTCCAAATCACAATGTATGTATTAATGGGAAATTTCGATGTGATGGCGATAATGATTGTGTTGATGGAGCAGATGAACTGAATTGCTCGTGTGCCGATGATCATTTTCAATGTGCCAATGGACGTTGTATATTAAATCGTTGGCGTTGTGATGGATTTAATGATTGCATTGATAATTCCGATGAATCGTCAGAATTATGCTTAGGTTTAAGTTGTGGTATACATACATTTAGATGTGCAAATGGTCGTTGTATTGCCAAATCATTATTTTGTAATGGAATTGATGATTGTGGTGATGGGTCAGATGAAAAAATATGCATTATAAATGAATGTGCTGCGGATAAATTTCAATGCGATCGTGATGGTCAATGTATTGAGAAAAAATTCCGTTGTGATCGTAAACCACATTGTACAGATGGTTCCGATGAAATCAATTGTGTTCCACCGGAATGCGGTTTCGGTGCATGCAGTCAATTGTGTGTGGAGAAAAAAAATAATAAACATACTTGTAAATGCTTGGACGGTTATGAACGGGGTAAAGAGAAAAATAATTCGTGCATTGCAACGGGTGGAACTGAACCGATTTTATTGATAAGTTCTTTCAATGAAATAAGATTCTTATTTCCACAAAAACACGAAGAAACGGGTACACTGATACATGGGGCTCTGCAGGTGCCAACGCTAAAAATTGATATATTCGACATATTGATGAAGGACAATGGTGTTACATTGATTTGGATCGATTTACACAATCGAAATATACAACAATCAAAATTGAATGCATTTTCATCGTTTTTGGATGGATCATCGTCGACGTCCAATCTAATGCATCGTTTTAGACGTTCACCGATTCCTTGGAAGATGACGACCACAACATCACCACCAATAGGACCATCACCAATACTTCATAGTACAAAAATTGTAATTGATAAATTAATAAATCCAATTAGTTTGGCCGTTGATTGGATTTCCGATCGATTGTATGTAATCGATGCCAAACGTCATATGATTATTTCATCAAATATGGTTGGGAAACAAGTATTAACTATTGCACCGACGGGACCCGAACCACTGGACATGATCATTGACATAAATAATAATCAATTGATTTGGTCAACATTGTATAATGGTATTTCATCCTTGTCACTCGAAGATTTTCAAGTAAAACCATTTGTTATTTTGGGTGTTGAAAGTGCATCAAATTTAGCCATAGATAATCCATCGTTACGTATCTATTGGACCGATAATCGTAAGGGCACAATTGAAACGACAAATTTAAAGGGAGCCGATCGACACATTATTAAACGTTTTGAACATCCATGTAAATTAGCTTTGATTTTATTTTTTATAATATTTTTAATGTTAATATTTATATCCGTTTAGCTTCATATCCACAAAAAATTGATGTATTTGAAGATTTTGTTTATGTTACGCTATACAATCAATCAATATTTAAAATTAACAAATATGGTTTTGATAATGGGGTAATATTACTTGATGGATTTCATCGATCATCGGATATTTTCATATTACATTCATTAAAACAATTACAAAATGGTAATTTTTAATTAATAATTATTAACTATTTTATTCTATTAAAATTGCAATGTTTATCCGATTCACCACAGACGTTGATCATTGTAAATTGAATCCATGTCATGAGAATGCCATTTGTTTACCATCAAAAGTGAATGGTCGTATTTGTAAATGTCCAGATGATTTAGTTGTGAAAACAAATGAATCGGGTGATGTTATTTCATGTGATGCTAAAGAAATGGCCTGCCATTTGGATTGTCATACCGGTAAATGTGTACTGGTAAATAATAAAGCAAAATGTTTATGTCCAAAGGATTATACCGGCGAATATTGTCAACATTTTGTATGTTCCGGTTATTGTGAAAATCGTGGATATTGCCATATAATTAGCCATGATATACGGGATAATGGTCGGCCAATGATAAAATGTCACTGTGGGCCGCAATGGACCGGTGAACGATGTGAAATTGGAATAATGAATTGTATGGTAAGTACCTTGTATGAATACCACAAATTAGATAGATAATGAATATAAACCTTCTGAATGATTTATTTCTCTGAATTCGTTCGTTCGTTCGTTTATTTTATATTCGGTGGTCGGATTGAAATAATGGTTTTTCCATGTAGCATATATTTCATGATCTTCATGCTTTGATTTTGTTCTAATTTAATATATAAAATCAATATATGTTAACAACTATATTTATTTTACCAATGTGTAAATTATAATTGCAGAATCAATGTGGTACCAATGTTGCATTATGTCGTGTGGTTGACAATAGCATATCCTGTGTTTGCCCTGATGGATTTGAGGGATCAAGTTGTATACTATGTGATAATTTGTTATGTGAAAATAATGGAACATGTAGAGCAACATCGAATGGTAAAAGTTATTGCCATTGCCAAAGTGATTATGGGGGTGATCGTTGTGAATATAAAAAATGTGAAGGATTTTGTAATGGTCATGGCATGTGTTTGATCCGTCAAGGTGGTGGTGGTCCGCATTGTCATTGTGATTCAGGTACCATATTATTATTATTATAATTTTTGTTACCCTATTTGCGACTTGATCTTATTGAATTATAAAATATTATTAATTGAAAATATATTTCATATATAGGATATTTTGGTAAAAAATGTGAACTAAAAGTATGTGATATTGATTACTGTCAAAATGGTGGTACTTGTCATGTGTTAGATTCGGTTTCCATATGTAATTGTCCACCGGAATTTACGGGACGTTCGTGTCAGGTAAAACAATATTATACGATTTTATATGTGCATTTATTTTTGTTTATTCTGTATTAACGATATCAAATTAAAATAGAATATGATAATTCCTGCTGCAAATTCATGTACAAATTATTGTAAAAATAATGGTATTTGCCATTTGGATACCGATTTATCGCCAAAATGTACTTGTGTTGGTGATTGGTATGGACTAACTTGTGAAACCCCACCATATTGCTCAGATGCATGTGGCTATTGCTCTTCTAGTTCAATCAACGAATGTTTGTAAGTATATATTTTTTTATTTTTGTTTGTTCGTTACTGTAGAAATTTTGAAAATAAAATCGAATGCATGAGATAAAAAAAAACTTAAACTGAAACGAGGAAAGAAAAAATAACTCTTATGCCTTATAACAATTTTCATTTTCGATGCATGGGCCTTTAGATCGGAAGATGTGTTTAATTTAAAAGATCGTAATTAAGTCGGTAAATACTAGCCCTGGGAGACTGATACTGGATATTGTAGAAAAAAATGAATTTCCAAATTTGTTGGTGTATTTTTGAAAAAACTTGATATATACCTAACAACAAATCCTCAGAAATATAAAATGTCGATATCATCACCCATAGGAATTCAGATCACGCACTTATATCAGCTTCTTTTCAATATTCTCAAATTATTAGTAATAATTCTCAACTTAATAGGATAATTTGGGATTATAAAAATGCCGATTGGGTAAATCTCAACACATATTATAAAAGTTTCAATTGGGCTTTATGCCTAAATGGTAGTGTTGATTTTTCAGAATCAATGATTAGTAATGTAATCTTGTTAGGTATGAAAAAATACATTCCTTGTAAAGTTTTAAATGTAAGAGCTTACAAACGAAACTGGTTTTCTAGGAAAACAAAGATAGCGATTGATAAAAAAATAGGGCTTTTTCTCTATCTAAATCGGTTCCAACTGATATCAATAGAAATAATTATATTGTTGCAAGAAATTCTTGCAATTCAATAATAGCTCATGAAAAGTTTTTATTCAATCAAAATATTAAAGATAAGATTACTTCCAATAAAAGGGGAACAAAATATTTTTTGACTTTAGTTAAATCTATTCCGGGTAATTTTGTTCAAAAATCTTCAGTTGCACCATTGATTAATGATAGTGGAACTATATTAACCGAACCTTCAGAAAAGGCTAATCTTTTAGCATCCATATTTTCAGATAATACAGTCCTCAATGATAGTAATATATGCCTATTCCAAATATACCTAATTTTCAAATGAAAAATATATATTTCAGAGACAGGGTTGTTTATAAAGCTCTTAGAGATATAGATGTTCATAAAAGTACTGGAGCTGATGGCATTCCCCCAATTGTTTTAAAAGAATGTGCATCTACTTTAGTACACCCACTTAGAAAACTCTTTCACAAATCATTTTCGAATGGAATATTTCCATCATCTTGGAAAATTGCTAATATTACACCTATTTCAAAAGCGGGTACTAAAAGCAATCCTTCCAATTATCGCCCAATAGCCATAACATCAATACTTTCTAAGGTAATGGAGAAGATAGTAAATCGTATGATTGTGCAATATCTCGATGATAAAGAACTTATTAGTGATTGCCAATATGGCTTAAGGCACAAACGATCTACAGGAGATTTACTAAATTATTTAACCAATAAAATAGGTAATAGTATTGCAAATTTTGGTGAAACACGCAAGTGGTTTCACTAGACATTACTAAGGCTTTTGATAGAGTATGGCATAAGGCATTAATTTCCAAATGCCATGCATTTGGATTAGGAGACACATTCTGTAAATGGGTTGGGAACTTTTTAGCTAATAGGCATATTAAAGTTGTACTAGATGGAATTAGTTCCAAACTTTATCCGGTTTATTCTGGGGTACCTCAGGGTTGTGCTCTATCACCCAGTCTCTTTTTAATTTTTATTAATGATCTTTTATCGATAACAGAAAATCCAATGCACTGTTATGCAGACGATAGTACATTACATTCTTCGTATGAACTACATCGTAATCATAATGCGAATCAAATGATTCAGTCTCGCCAGAAGATGATTTCCTCAATTAACAAACATTTAGATTTAATATCTAATTGGGGAAGGATAAACTTAGTAGAATTCAATCCATCTAAAACAAAGGCATGTTTGTTCTCAAACAAACGATCCATAAATGTTGACCCAATACTTATGCATAATACAATTATTCCATAATCTAAGGACCTATTAAATTTGGGAATATCTTTGTCAAACAACTTTTCATGCAGTAAAAATATAATAATGGCAGCTAAAAAGGCAGCTAGTCGCATTGGATTTTTAAGAAGATCGAAAGAATTTCTCAATTATGAAAATTTAGCATTAGTCTTTTATAAGACCACTTCTAGAGTACAATTCCTACATATGGGCTGGTGCACCAATTACTACCTTGCAGTTTAGTGACAGGATCCAAAAACACGCTATTTCGCTGATCAGAAATGAAACAATAACAAATTCCATTGAATCATTGGATCATAGACGATCAGTAGCTTCATTGTGCACATTTTATAGGTATTATTACCATGAATGCTGTAATGAAATTTTAAAGCTAATTCCTGAACCAATTAACTTCTTCAATTAACACAAAAGGCTCATTCATGTTTGCTTTATTTTCAAAATTTCATAAATTAATCCACATATTATAATAGATTTACCACCCAAAATCACTTGAGTGTATTCAATGCATCTAAGGCTCATCACCTGATTAAGTGATTTCGTTACGGGCTCACGGCAATAGAATTCCGAGGTTTTACGGGCGCTAAACCGATTCTGCCGTAGTAACGAACACAAAAAAAAAAAAAATATTCAGAATATGGAATGTGCCGTTAAAAAATTTCTTGATTTATATGACTAGTTAATATGCTGAGGAATTAATTTGAAAGTTCTATTAGAGAATTCGTAATGGTAATATTTATAAAATATGAATAATGTGGCTACTGATCGTCTATGGTAAATATGTTTAATTCAATAGAATATATTATAATTTCATTTCTGATCAGAGAATATACATGATTTTCGATCCTGTGGAATCCTGTGTAGTGTAATAATCGGTGCACCGGTCTATATGTAAAAATTATACTCTAGAAGTGGTCTTATAAACGCAGTATAAACCAGTACTAAGTTTTCAGAATTAATTGGAGCATTGGAGCTTTGAGAAAAACTCCAATGCAACTATCTGCCTTTTTAGTTTCGCCAATAATAATATTATTGTTCCATGTAAAACTGTTTGACAAAGTCATTCCCAAATTTAATTGGTCCTTAGATTAGATAGGTATAAAGGTATTAAATTCAGAATGATTGAATCAACATTTGTAGATTCTTTGTTTGAAAACAAACATGTTTTTTAGATTGATAAAATGCCACTAGGTAATTGAAGACATCACTTCTTCTGGCGTGACTGCGTTTGGTTCGTATTACGATTACGAGGTAATTCATATGAAAAATGTAACGTACTATCGTCAGCATACTGTGCTGTATTTGGTTTTCTGTTATTGATAGAAGAATGTTAATAAAAAAAAAAAAATAGTGGAAAAGACTGGAAAAGTTGGAAATCCACTCCATCCAGTACAACGGTATAACCCTGATATTATATAAAAAGTTGCTAATCCATGTACGGAATGTGGTTTCTAACCCGAATGAATGACTTTTGGAGACAATTGCCTTATGCCACATACTTTGTCTTGTCTAGTGAATATTTTCATTATATGCATATATGTAAACATTTTTTACATTTTAGGTTGAATATTCATTTCTATATATTATTAATATTTTATTAAATATTCTGCAGATGTGCTGATGGATCAATAAGTCCATGTAATAAATTAGGTGAAAATGATAATAACAAGGGTGGTAATACTTCTAAAGTGTTAACGACATCATTTGTTTTAATATTATTAGTTGCTGGATTTTTGGTTGGATGGTATTATATACGGTAAGGATAAGATTATTGTTTTCTTCTCATCAATTATCATCACTAGAAATGCTTACGTAGAGTATTAAATTGAACACTTTGATTTAGTTTACTTAAAATATTCAACTTTCTAGCACGAAATCTAAACACTAAAAATTTTATATCTTTATATTTTAACCGTTTTTTGATTATATATTATTATTAATATATCGTGAATCATTGTCCAATATCCTTATTTAATATAGGCTGAACTATAATCGCACATTTATCTCTTTTGTGAATGATCCAAAACTCCAATCAAACATTGATTAATTATAGATTTTAAATTACTTTTATCTCATTTTACTATATATTTTTTTCGATAACATTAACATTTTGGAATTTAAAATTTAGAAAACGAAGGATAGGACAACCATTTTCGCACGCCCGATTAACCGATAATGTTGAAATTACAAATCCAATGTATGTCGGTGATGCCGATGATATACCCGCTTTTATCCATGACGAAGATAAGGTAAAATATAAAATGTTATTTAATATTTTAACATGTTTTCTTAAGTTATGGATAATCTAAAATAGAAACATTTTTTTAGAGAAATTTTGCAAATCCCGTGTACGAATCAATGTACACTGATTCATTGGAACCACCAATACAAATGACAGTGACTAGTAGTAGCAGCAGTAGTAATTGTGTAGTTGGTGTTGGTAATTTGACTGATGGAAATAGTAGTGTTCTGGAAGAGAAAAAAGGCTTATTACAACACAACCAAGATGAAACAAGTGCACAGGATATACTTTGATAGTTCTATTTTATTTTATTTTTATACATATATTTAAAATTATGATTTTAATAGACTCAATTTTTTATTTTATATAATAATAAGTTTGACACAAATAATATTGTTTAACGATTGACATTGGTTTTTTTTTATTAGGAGTTCTACGAGAAATTTTTAATTGTACACACTTGATTGTAGTAATAATATTAATATTAATAATATATTACGATATTATATGTATAGGTTAGGTTAGTGTATAAGATGTTTGATATTGCTAATGAGATTATTTATGGTACGAAAAAAACCGAAGCATTTGGTTTCAACCAAAATCTGTTACTATGTGTTACACTATATAAATTAGTAAATAATTAAAAAAATCAGATATACTGATTTCCAACACCACCCCACAAAGCCGAATACCACGTATTCCTGGGACTATTTCCAGCAAAAAATTCTGATTTGAGTGATTTTTTGCCGTTTCGCCGTTACTAATCAAGTAATAATTCCTATTTTATATATGTCGCAGCGCTTAACTTTGTATGGTGGACTTTAAGAGAATTTGATGGTGCACAAAAGTTACTTAGGAAAAAAAAATTGTATACCGCGAGAAATTGTGAGAAAAATCTATTTTTCTGAAAATGTTGATGGAAAAATATGATATTTTTTCACTTTGAGCATACGAGAACTCCAAACGAGAACTAGATAGCAAAAATTGTATCCCGAGCAAAATTGGCGTGTTTCATTTACCTATAAATAAAGTAGCTAATTTTTATTCTAACTGGAACGGTTTGGAAATTATGAGTTAATAAGTGACCCTTATTTTTCAAGGAACACCATTGAACACCCTGTAACTCGGTAGGGGTTGAAGTTAGACCCCCTTCCAAAACGATTTTTTGCTGGCAATGGTCCCAGGAATACGTGGTATTCGGCTTTGTGGAGTGGTACTGGGACACACTGTATATGGTTTTTGTTTATAAACGATATTGATGAGGTGTAGCTTCAAAGTTTTTAATAACTTTTTTAATTGACGATGGTAGCTAATTCAAAAAATAAAATACAAAAAAACAAACAATTAAATTATTTGTTCTATCGAGTATTCTAGGATTTGCTATAATTATAACACAAAAAACAACCAAACAAAATACATCCATCCATATTGTCATATTAAAAAAAAAGTAACAAAAAGCGTAAAAGTTTTGTAAAATAGAAATTTCTTTGTAATTAAATGGAAACAGTGTATATAAAAGTCAAAGAATTTTTTTATTAAAATATATTAATTTACTTCTATTGATTGATAAATTGCACTTCCAAAATCGTATACTTATATATTTTGGTAAAAAAACTATTGACAAATTAAAAGTAATATTATATTTTCTACAACATTTGCACAAATCGATTTTTAATTTAAATAAATTATAATATTACTATTTTTTTTTGCAAAAAGAAAAAAAAATATGGCTGTGACCAAAAAAAAATATATGTAAATTTATAAAAATATATTTTCTTATTTTCTTCCTCAATTAACATTTTTATACTCAAAGTGGTTTTTTGTAATCTACTCGTAAATAAGAAAAAAAAAACAAAAATGAAAAAAGTAAATACAAACATAAAAGTCAATAAGATAAATGAAGGAAAAACAATAAGATGTATGAATTTTGTTCGCAGCTATCACACAAGTTAAATGGCAGTTAAATTAAATTGAAAAAAAAATAATATATTTAATAAACACCATGCCATATCGAATAATTTTACAAATTTTCTTCTTTTTTTTTATTTTATTATTAAATATTAACTCTTATTATTATTATGATTTTGAATTTTTGAAAATAATTGTATATATTAAATATAAAGTTTATAAGACTGTAACATGTAAATAAATAGTAATAATAAACGGTTTAATTGTAATTTTACTCATTTTCATTATAAGTTAACATTTTTTTTATCAAAAGCGTGTTGTACTATATCGCGGTGAAATAAAACCAATACCAATATGATTTTTAATCCGTTGAGTTTGTTATTAAAAAAATAACTTATTGACATTTTTCTTGGGGTTTTTGGGGGGGGGGGGAGCTTAAGTCCCAAACAAAACTTTCATGAGGGGTGGTCCTTTACCCCTTCCCCCCTAAAAGGGAAATAGAAAAATTTCCAATACAAACTTTGTCCCCCCCCCCTCCTGGGCAAACGGGGCGCCTCCCCCAAAAACGCTAGAACAAAAGTTTGTCGGGGAGCACCCCCTTCAAGTTAGGGGGGCTAAATTGCACTTTACGGCCTTCGCCGTCTTCTTCGTCATCATCAACTTCAGATGAAGAAACAATTAGAGTTTTCAAAAAATTGTTTAGAAAAAATTGTTTTATCATTGCATTTGTGTATATAATACAATGGGTATAGCAAAACCATTTAAATAGTTGGCGGCAAAACCAACAAATTTTGGTAGAGTTTCCCCTTAAATTTCTCTGTATAATTTTCCAAGAAAAAGATGTAATGAACACGATTTCGGAAAATTTCCTCGGAAATTATACTGGTATACAAAATATAGCAGTTGAAAACACTATCAGTCTGGTTACCACCTAGGGTAATTACATTTTTCGGTTCTTCAATCATTACTTGTTTTTTTTTCGCATTAGTTACTTAGCTGCATTCTAGCATGCATTGCCAGGTTGCCACCATGTGGAGGTGTTTTTTTTTTTTTTTTTTTTTTTTTTTAACTGTGGAGGTGTAACTAATACTTGAGGATGACGGACTGAGAATCGCAATACCGTAGAATGCTTTAACTCTTTCCATCATCCTCTTAGCAACACATCCGATGCACACATTTGCTCTTATCATAATATATAATTCATAATATTGTATCACTTTTCAGAGTAGCTAAGCCACATAGTTTCTTTCATGATTTTTTGTAGATAGAGTGTTTTAGAAAAATATTGATGAATTTTTTTTAAATTGGATAAAGGAATTCATGTATATTTAGAATATAAATCATTGTGAGAAAGTAACTCTAAATTTGAATTATTATTTATAAAACAGGAATGGTTTTTAGAAATTACAGATATTTGCAAAATTACACAATAAAGATTGAGGGATCAACTTCACCCCAGTTTACGGTACTTAAAATGTTTTAATAAATAAATTCTAATAAAAATTCGAAATAATAATTTAAAAGGGATACGCAAATTATTTTTATAATATAAGAAAATTTTTAAGAAAAGAAAAGGTAAACTAAAAGTTTTTTAGGTCTTTTTTCTTCTTATTATTATCAAATAAATATTAATAACAAAGTTGATATTGTTGTACACATCGTTGTACCAGGTAACGTGTTTATAATGGAATAGTTCACGTTTCATTGATTTTTCTTTTGTTAAACTATTTAGCAGTATTATAACACAGAATGTTTCCATTAACTATTTGAGAATTTAGCCCATACTTCATATATATTTCATTGGCATAAATAGAGTATTACAAAAAATACGATGGTATAGTCAAAGGGGTGTTTTCGTTTATTCCTCTTGTGCGAACACAAACGCACAAGTGACACAAATGCATTTTTTTATTGCACTTGTGTTACTTGGGTTATATGACACATGTTCGAAAATACCTCCACTAAGCACTTGTGTTGACACAAATTGCCCTGTCTATTTTGTAGGAGCACCATCGCCCTGTGTGAGATTGTTGTTGCTTAATTATTAATTATCCTCACTTTGTTTATCGCGTTTATCGTTACTATGACATTTTCACATATAAAGCGCCATTTGTAAACAAAATTAACACAAGACTATTTTATAATATTCGAACACAGAGCTAGCACATGTAAATGTTATATCGCGCTCGCATTTTTGAGACCGCACTAGTGCATGACAAAAGAGGAATAAACGAAAATGCCCTATCAGAAATAAAATAATATATCGAGATGAACAATCAGGTACATCAATTGTAGGGACGGCACTAAATTATTAATATAAAACACTTATTCTGTTATTTGTTTTTGAATATTTATTTATATTAAAATTAATTACATTATGACATTCTAAATAACAACTAACAACTCACAACTTACATTTTACCATTTACAATTTACAATTGATTTATAATAAAATATATATTTATAAAGAAACCTTTATATCCTTACTATTGTTTAATTATTATAGAATAATAGTTTACTATTATTTACTATTATATAAATAAATAGTTTACTATTATTCTATAATGAAATATTTTAAATCAAAGTGTTTCATTTTAATATTAAATTAAAGTGATTTACTACACAATATACGTACTCATATTTTTTGATATACATTTGAAAAAATTAATATTTGTGTTTTTTTGTTTTTTTATACATATACATTACAGACAGACCGACAGAGCAAACAGGGGTCGAATTCTATCAGTCGATATCGAATACTCGAGAGCGAAATTAGTGGTTTTTCGGATTATATGACTCGATCAAGCGTTGTTTTTTAACAAAATCGGCGACGGAAAATACCACCGGAACGGAAAAATTTCCGTCGCTGTCAAAAATGAACGCATATATTTTAATACACATGTTATTTAAGAAAAATTTAATTCGCCACCGAAATTATTTTCGTCCGACGGAAAAAACAACAGAAAATTTATTGAAATTTTTCATTATTTTACGTTCCGTCGATCGATTTCGGTGACGGAAAATTGCAAAAGTGACCTTTGCATATATTAAAAAGAAAATATTTATTTAAAATAAATTGTTTGGATACTTACAAAAACAATAACAAATATTTGATATTGATTTTTTATATTTCAATAAAAAAAAAAGTCACTGAAAATATTCAGAACATATTTCTTAAAAAACACTTTTTCGGTGCCGGACAATTTTTCGCCCCAAAATAAATTCCGTTCCGGTGGTATTTTCCGTCGCCGATTTTGTTAAAAAACCATGCTTCAATCGAGTCGTGTGACGATAATTTCATACGATATATAATTTTCTTAACAAATATTTTTTAAAAAACACTTTTTCGGCGCCGAACAATTTTTCGCCCCAAAATAAATTCCGTTCCGGTGGTATTTTCCGTCGCCGATTTTGTTAAAAAACAATGCTTTATTGAGTTTGCTTTGTGATTTGCTTATATTGTTTTTTGCTTATAATATACAAATTTAAAAACTATAAGTTAAATAAAATTAATTTTATTGAATTGAATAATAATAATAATTTTACAATGTTGCTAATTTAAATTGCATATATCGATATATATATAAGTATTTTATATTGGAAAATCTACTGCGATTTAACAAAAACTTCGATTCGATAGCAATCGACTTCCATGATCCCATTTTTTTCTCGATAAACGTGATCGAAATTTTTACTCGATAATTTATTATTCGATATCGACTGATAGAATTCGACCCCAGGTTTTTGCTTTTGTTAACAAATTTACAATATTGGTACATTTCTCCTTTTTCCATCTATAATGTCGTTTTCCATTGAATTTTTGTAGGGGAAAATCCAGATTTTTACTTTTCAATGGAACAAAGTTAAAGATTGATTTTTTTGTCTCGATTTTATATTTATAAATAAACAATAACATATATTTTAATTTATAACAAGAAAAATATACAAAGCATTCTTGATATAAAAAAAATTTTTGTTTGAGAGCTTTACATTATTTGTATTGGTGTTAGTAAATGTAGGGGTAAATCCAACTAAAAATCCAGATTTTTATTTTTTGATCTAGATCAAAAAAAATTGATTTTTTCCTAAAATGGAACACAAATATTGCTCTCAGACCAATTTTTTTTTATCTCAGATCACTTTTTTTTGATCTAGATCAATTTTTTTCTTCAATGGAAAACGACATCAGATTTTTATTTTTTGATCTAGATAAAAAAAAATTGATTTTTTTCCTTCAATGGAAAACGACATAAGAAAATTCAAAACAATTTTTAGTTTTTATAATGTTCACGTACCTTTTAAGTAAGGGCAATATTAGTTTAGTTTTGGGAAAATAATTCTAAGGTACCTTATCATTTTTGTCCACGAATTGGGAACTTTTTATCGTGAAACATAAAAAAAAATTTCCGATTTCTGACAAATTTAAGCCCCCCCCCCCCCTGGCCGCCAGTACGTGCTTTCTATTACAAGTATTAGTCTAACTGCGTTTTTTTTTATTCTTTATATACCGCCGTAATGCATAACCTATGAGTGTGTTATGAGTTGCTAAAGCCTTGTTTTTTAACAAAATCGGCGACGGAAAATATCACCGGAACAGAATTTATTCTGGCGCGAAAAATTGTCCGGCGCCGAAAAAGTGTTTTTTAAGAAATATTTTCTGCAAATTTTCAGTGATTTTTTTTTTATTGAAATATAAAATAATTGTACATAACCACATCAAATGTTTGTTATTGTTTTTGTAACTATCCAAGCAATTTATTTTGAATAAATATTTTCTTTTTAATATATGCAAAGCTCACTTTTGCTATTTTCCGTCACCGAAATCGATCGACGGAACGTAAAATAATGAAAAATTTCAATAAATTTTCTGTTGTTTTTTCCGTCGGACGAAAATAATTTCGGTGGCGAATTAAATTTTTTTAAATAACATGTGTATTAAAATATATGCGTTCATTTTTGACAGCGACGGAAATTTTTCCGTTCCGGTGGTATTTTCCGTCGCCGATTTTGTTAAAAAACAATGCCTAAGGGTATTGAAAAAATGCATTTCATTTTATTTATTTATTTATTTATTTACTATAAAAGTATTAAATACTAATACATGCATTACATTATTATAAATTATAAAATTATAATAAATTATAAAATTATAAAAAAAAAAAAAAGTCAAAATAAAATGACAACAAAAAAAAATTTAGTTATTATTACTATAAAATTTTAATTTAAATTCACAACTTTTTACATTATTGTCCAATAAAATATTACTATAAGAATTATAGGACATTAGTAAAGCATCAAGTGGATTAAATCGGCCATAATTGGTACGATGGCAATCAATGTTAAAAAATTCGATGGAGCGCAAGCTCCGAAAATTCAATTTAAAATGCAATTTATCCAATATGAAAGTGCAATCAACAGTACCATTGATCAATCCGCATATAAATGACAAACCAATATATTGTCGATGTTTCTCAAGCGTTGGCATGTTTAATAATGCCAGCCTTTGAGTATAACAAGGCAAAACAATTGAATCATATCAAGGAAGAGATCTAAGAGCGAATCTTAGAAATCTTCTCTGGACTGATTCCAATCTATTTTTAGCATTTGAATAATACGGCGACCAAACCGGACACGCGTATTCAAGAATTGATCGGACAAGGGAATAAAACAATGTACGCATACTATATGGATCGGAAAATTCCCTACTCATACGCATAATGAAGCCAAGCGTAGATTTCGCCCTATTTACTACATAATCAATATGGGATTTAAACGTCAGCTTAACATCTAAGTAAACACCTAAAACAAGGGTTTTGTCAAAACTATTTAAAATAATATCATTTAAATGATAAGAATTAATTAAGTGTGTATTTTTACGCGTGAAATGCATAATCTTACATTTGTCAATGCTTAAAAACATGTAATTACGACAACACCAAACATAGAATGCACAAAGATCGGCCTGCAATGCTCGAGCATCATCAAGCGTAACAACAGATTTATAAATTTTTACATCGTCCGCATATATTTTACACCTAGAATATTTTATAACACCGGACAAGTCATTAATAAAAAGAATAAACAAAATAGGTCCCAAATGACTACCCTGCGGAACCCCAGACCTGACAATAAAGCTTTTTGACCGCACATTATTATATAATACGCTGCAAGAACGATTCCACAAATATGACCGAATCCACGACACAAATTTATGACTAAAACCAATTGCCAACAATTTGGATAATAGTATATTCTGTGACATTTTATCGAAAGCCTTGCAGAAATCGTTAAAAATACAATCAACCTGCGCACCCATGTCAAATTGTTCAAAACAATATGTGGTAAAATCAAGTAAGTTTGTGGTAGTGGATCTACCACGAATAAAACCATGCTGTTCTGGACATATTACGGATTTAACGCTAAAAGCCAGAACCTTCGTAATAATACCCTCAAATATTTTAGGTATAACGGACAATCGCGCAATCGGACGATAATTCATTACATCATTTCTGCCACCACTTTTATAAAGTGGAATGATGAAAGATTTTTTCCAAAGATTAGGAAAAGAAGAAAGTTCAATCGATTTATTAAACAAGATTGTAAGTGGCAAAGAAATAAAATCAATACATTTTCTCAAAACCACGGATAGAACACCATCAGGGCCACAGGTGGATTTGCTTTTACAAGTAGTAATAGATGCATAGACATCAGAATACGAAATAGAAGAAAATTAAATTATATATTTGTTTATTTTTGTTTATATATTTTGATTTAAAGTTTTTGATGATTTTTTTTTCATTGTTTTATCTATATAGATAATTAGTCCAGTTGATACGGACTAATATAATCGTTTTTTTATATGCAATTTATGTGTAAACAAATTTTGGCTTGGTTCAAATAAGTGGCTATTTATTTGTATGTTTCGTCCTATTATATATTTATATTATAAATTTAAGGCTGAACTACAGAGTACCGGCGAACTCACCAAAACTAATTTTGAGTATGCACATTTGTAGAGCGTCTTATCCTGATCAACTTTTGTTCTGGACTTAGTGGCGGACTCTTTTCCTTTGGCCGGGGCAAGGAGGCAAAGTTTGTATGGGAAATTTTTTATTTTTCATATTTCCCCTCCGGAAGGATAATTTATTGGGGAAACTATTAGTTTTTACATTCGTCATAGTAATTCAACGATCATTATATATTATTGATATATTGAACTCTATTATCGTTTTCATTACTATGGAACTTAAAGAAGGAGTGTGCTCCGAGTATACTCCGAGTATCCACTTTCGTTAAAAATCACGTTCATTACTGCATATTTGCAAATCGAGAGTGTCCACTTTTTTCATTTTTTGATTTCAGTTTTGACTCCAGATTTGACTCCAGGTTACACAAATACAAATGCAAGTTTAAAATAATAAAATAAAAGGATAATCAAAATTGACGTTTGTTTAATTATGTGTGCATTGTTTTCAACAACAAATAATTTTAGATTATTACGATTCAGGTAATAATAATAATTTTTTATAAAAAAAATTCAAAACAATAGATGTCAAAATATACTACCATACACAGATGTATAAAATGTGCCCTCAAGGACAAATCTGTGTTCAATGAAAAATATAAGAGGTTATCACCCCAATCAGGTTGTGCCCTCAGTTAGAGCACAAGCATTGAAAAGGCTCTAAATTTTTGCTATTTTGTCAAAAAATTAAATAAAAATGAATTAATTTGAATAATTTTTATTGGTTTATTTTATTGAAAAAATTGTAGTTACAATTATATTTGTGAATTTTTTTATTATCAATATTAATTATTGATATAGCACACACAGCTCTAGCGCTTTGCTTAGTCAATGTACTGGACCTACAGAATGATTGTAAGACCGATCGTGGCATATGCGTCATTGCATGGTGGGTGGAATAGAGTCACCAAAAGTACCGTAAGAAATCAGCTCGATCGAATGCAAGGACTGGCATGTGTGAGTGCTACTGAAGCTCTTTGCACTACGCCGACTATGTACATGGAAACATTGCTGTGTTTGTTGCATCTGAACCTATTTATTGTAAAGAAAACAGGGAATACGGCAATAAGGATCGTCCTGAACAATACGAGGTACCAGAGGGACAACATTTATGGACACCGGAAGATTCTGGATCTCGTCAAAGAGATCAGGACCTAGCCCAGAAATGAATTATTGCCGAACATCAAAAACGATGGAAGGAAGTTAAAGGACACAATTCGAAACACCAATTCCAGGTCGCTTTCAGAACTCGGCACGGATGCTTTAGGCCATGGGGTTTGTTGGCATTCTCAAGGACGATACGTGAGGGCTATATCTTGAAGAAGAAGAAACGGCAGGGCACTTTGCTCACAAGTGTTAGGCTTTAGAGAGCTTAAAGATGAAAGGGAGCGGTCGCCCGTTTCTTTCTGAGGAAGAGTTTGGAATGTTTACTCCAAAGGTATGCTTGACATAAAGAGGCTAGACGAATTGGAACTTTTCGAATAAAAAAATTTCCTTTCTCATCCCATCCAATCCATTCCCATAAATTCCGTGGGATTTACTCGGAAATGGTTATAGTTAGCCCAAACATTTCTTCTACAAGGTATGCTTCATTTTTATTCTCTTCAAAACTACACCATTAAATTTTTGCTGATCCCATCCCACCCATTCCCATAAATTCCGTTGGGATATACACAGAAATGTTTATATGTTAGTTAGGCCAAAAATTTCGATTGAAAATTTTGTACTTGTAAGTATAATATATTTTTTCTCATTCATAACCATAAAAATTTCATAACCATAAAATCATAAAAATTTTGTACTTGTAAGTATAGTATATTTTTTCTCATTCATAACCTACCCTTGTCAGTATTTTCAATACGTATTTTTAGGGTCAACTACAATGCCACGTTTTATGACTAAAAACGAAATCGCTAATATTTTAGATAATTTGAGTGTGGATGAAAGAACTGGTAGACCAGATAATGGTGATTTAGAAGAGAGTGATAATGATATTGAACGCAGCGATTATGACAGCGACTTGAATAATAAAAAGGATCATGTAAGCTAAAATTCAGATGTGTGAGATGTATTTGAATACAGCGACGAAGAACAAGATGTGCCCAAAGAATTGTCAATTACATTTATAACACATCCCTTTTCAAGAGACGAAACGAAATGGTATCGCGAACCGCAGTTAACTCGACCTATACCGGCCCATAATAAGATAAAAGGTTTAGTTGATAAAATGGTACTTCCGCCTGGCAAAATAATTTAAGATCCAGTTGATGCTTTCAGATTATATATAAACGAAAGGTGTGGTAATCGATATTGTAATGTATTCAAATATTGAAGCAAATCATGTTTATATGGTGAAAAAGTATAAAACAGCATGGAAAAATGAAGAGTTAATCGAAATAGAGTTAATCGAAATAGTATAAACAGCTGGCAATATGAAAACGAACAACGTCCCGATCAACCATTTTTCAGATTTAGTGAAGAATCTTTTAAATAAATTGCAAGAAATATATAGAAAAATTGCTATAAATAAAAATCTTCTAATATATATATTTTTTTTACTTTTCTATACTTATTTTCATATATCTTTAAACTAATTTAAAGTGTATACGGTAATTTTATTTTAAAGAAATTTTGTTGATTTTATTGAAATATTTATAAAAATGTCTTTAGAATTTTCGATATGTTTCTTCTTAACCAAACAACGATAACTTTAGTTATATTTTTATGGAATAAATGTAACAGTAATTCTTTATGTTTCTTTATCGGTTTGCATTTATATTTCTTTGTCATTATTTAAAGATTATGATCAAAACTTTTATATAAATAATCTTATTTAATCTTCTTTACCGATTTTCACCGGCATGTACTCACCGGATTTTTCTATTAGACATTTCTGATTTAATATTATGATATTACTATTATTATTGCGATATAACTTAATGTTACGATGTAAATTATATAAGTATAGGATTAAAACTCTATTAACCTTTTGCTTATGTAGATTATGTTAACCAATGGAAAATACTACATATAAGCAGAAATCATTTACTAGAATTGTAAAATTATTTTATCTATATAATTTTATATAAAGAACTTTATCATTATTTCTGAGCTATCATTTATTATATGTTCACAATTTAACATATGTATTAAGCATGTAGTTATAGCCCAAATGGTTAAGTAACCAGACATTATGTTCAGATGCTCCGGGTTCGAATCGCAATCAAAGGTAAATAAATAATAATTTATATTCACAAAAAAATTTATAAGATATTATACAAATAAAATTAACAATATAAAAATAATATTAAAAAAAAAATATAAAAAAAATATAAAAATAAAATACAAAAAATAATTAGGCGTTTTTATTTTTTTTAATTTATCTTGTTTTAATTTTCCCCTTATTAAAGGGGATGATTTCATAAAATCAACGACAACGCTATATACCGAATTGTTGTTAAAATTCTGTTTTAAACTAAATGATAAAGGGATGTATCGAAAGTTATCAAGTAATCGATATAGATCCATGTCAATTATTTGATGATAAACTTTTTGTTTCTTTATTAAACGATACCGTTCGCCACCAATTTTATACAAAGAAATCTTGACTATTCGCTATAAAGTATCTTTACGAAATATAAAGAATGGTTGATCGGGGTAAGTACTAAACAATTATGGCGTCATCTATATGGTTCAACAATATTCAGAGATACAATGAATCACGATCGGTTTTTAAAATTGATGAGATTTATTAGTTTTGACGATAAATCAACGCGGCCAGCACGACGGGAAAAAGATAAATTTGCGCCTGTACGAGATGTTTGGGAATCCGTAAATCAAGGAAAAGAAAATGGTATCAGAGCATTACCTAACATGGGAGAAAGAATTGTCGAACAATTATGTACACTATATTTTGAAACTAACAGAAATGTCACATGTGATAATTATTTTACATCGATGCAACTAGCGATCAACTTAAAAAATTGTGATCTTACCCTTATTGGTACATTGCGGAAAAATAAACCCTACATACCATCAAATTTTCTGCCAAATAGAAGCCGTTCGAAACAGTCTTCAGTATTTGGATTTACGAAAAATTTAACATTTGTATCATATGTACCAAAAATTGGAAAATCGGTTATATTACTGTACAGTATGCATTACAATAAAGAAATATATACCGAAAAGGACAATAAACCAGAAATAATATTGTTCGACTATTTTAGCACTTCTGCGGCGCTAAATCAGTGCATAATTTATGCAAGTGGTTAAGTACTAAATTTTATTTTAAAACTACGTTTATTTAAAATAAAATAGATGCAACGATATATTGTAATTTAACCAGTTACCTAAAAAAGTTTTATTATATTTTAAAACTTATTTAATTCAAATAAAAAAGTTCTAATGCATTGAAATCGGAAATGATATAAATATATTTAAATAAGGGATAAAAATTCAAAACAACAATTTATAAACAACGTATTATTATATACAATAAGGAGAGTTTTATATCAATTTTAGTATATACTCTCAAAATATGTTTAGTATATACCGTAAAATGGTGTGAAGTGGATCGAAAATTTTACATTTTTCTTAGTTGTGACTTCTAATGATTCCGGAAAGTTTCAAGAAAAACAATTTAAATTCTTGTGCCCTTTTAAGTTATAAATACAAAGTCAAAAAATCTTAAGTTTTATGAAACCAGCAATAAGGGCACTGAAACACCGATCCACTTCACCCCACATGATGGGGTGAAGTGGATATGCTTTGATTTTTTAACCTGGAGGATTGAATAGGATTGAATTGCTGGAGGATTGAATAATAATTTTTTAGATTCCATTATATCGATAAACAATACGAACTTAATGAAACAGTGATTGAATTTATTTTAATGAAACAACATCTAATTATATCAATTTTATAGTTTGTATAAACTTCATTTGATTCTTAATAAAATAAACAAAATTTATAAGCTTCCAAGGTGCCTATTTCTTTTTTAAATATACACGCGACATTATCCACTTCAGCCCACAATATTTAACATTACACAATTTTATTGTTTTAAATAACCTAACAAACTAATTTTTTTTATATTCCACTTTGATGCACACATATGCTCTTATCATAATACATAATTAATCAAATTGTAGCACTTTTCAGAGCTAAGCCACATAGTTTCTTTCATGATTTTTTGTAGATAGAGTGTTTTAGAAAAATATTGTTGTATTTTTTTTTAATTGGATAAAGGTATTATTGTATATTTAGAATATAAATCATTGTGAGAAATTAACTGTAAATTTGAATTACGATTTATAAAACAGGAATTGTTTTTAGAAATTACAGATACTTGCAAAATTATACAAAAAAGATTGGGGGATCAACTTCACCCCACTGTATCCACTTCACCCCAGTTTATGGTACTTTCTTTGTTCTGTTATGGAGTTAAATTTTTTGCAAAAATATAAAATTTATCGATTTGTGGAAAATTTTCACAATTTTATATGTTTTCAATAGAAATTGTATAACGAATATTAGCGTACCGCCGCGCTTATATAAAGACGTGATATGGAAGCGTACACGACCCAATACAAATGATATTAATGAAAATATATAATACATTTTTTACCAATTAGACCAATTTATATATATATACATATATATATATATATAGACAGAGAGAGAAATTGTAATATACGAAAGAAAGGAAAAATATATATATTTTCATCTCTATATTAAATATATAACGCGCAATTATGGAGGAAAATCGAAACAGTTTCATGTTAGCTTATACATCGAAATATCCTTTTAGTATAATTTTTTTTGTAACTCTTGTTTGGTCATTGTGTGCAGAAGAGACTAAATAAATTTAAATTAAACTAGAAAAGTGGAAAAATTTATAAATCTACAATAAAACGATAATTAACTTGTTTATTATACAAAATCTTCATAAGGGAAAACCTTAAATTTTTTTTATATATACAATAAAATTAAAAAAAAAAGTGAAAATTTTTTCAAAAATTATAATTGTAAATAAAACAAGAAAAGTTGTGCCTTTATAAATAGTAATATATAAGTTTTTTTCTTTTGGTTTCATATATTATATACGCATTGAATCGGAATTCAATCCGAAATTTAATGTGTGATTTATTATTACTTTACATTTCATATCTAAATAATAAAAATTTTTGGTAAATAAAATTAAAATTGTAACAAAAAATAAAATAATATCTAGTTTTAGTTAACTAAAAAAAATAAACGTAACATCAACAAATAAAAAACCAAATTTGAACATTTTTCTAATATATAAATAAATATTGAAATTTAAAAGAAAACAAGAAAATTAAACCAATGCCTTTAGGTGATCATACTGTTAACAAGACTGAGGATTTTCTATGTCACGTTTGCAAGTAAGTATTTTCAGTCGTATTTACTCTTTATGATATCGTATTTAAGTTATCAAAGGTTTTTTTTATCAATATTGTCCCATTTGCACCATTTATGTAAAGTTAATAACAATATTTTCATATTAAATGGTAATAAAAATGTATAAAAATTTTTATTGCGCTATGCTGCAGTACATTTTCATTATTCATATATCAAAACAAGGGAAAATGGAAAATGTATATATATATATATATTGTTTTCATGCACACATATAGATATATAGACTTATATTGAATTATATTTATATATATATAGGTCACAGTTTTTTTTCGTCTTCATGCTTTCACCTTAATTTGTCATTCACCACATACGCCATGCATCTTTGGTGTTTTGTTGATCATTGCTCCATATGGAAAATTTATCAAAAATATTGTGTTATTTATAAATCATTATTTTCCTTTCGTTTATTCTATTATCCATTTAATAATGCTTAATTGAAATGAAATTATTAAGTGAAAACTAACCGTATCATATATTAGCAAACAAAAAAGATGACGGAAGTCGAAATTTAACATATAATTAACATTAATTAAGTTAAAATCAAACCTATATATATTATATATATAGATATATTGATATTGCGTTATGAATGAATATATAGAATTCAGATTGATTTTAGTAAAGATCGATAAAGATATCTCATTAAATTATTATTATTATTGCAACACACACACACACACACACACACACACAATAATCTTCTTTGTTCTTATTAATAATCTTCAACTCTCATATTGTGAGGAAGATAAAGTTTATCATGAAGATATCATCTTTTTATTAAATCCGTAACCTCGTTCGGGAAGGATTGTGTTTCGAATGCAATACTTCTTGATGAATCGTAAATAATTTTCACATTTTCACGCTTTTCTCTAACTGGATAATCGTTTTTAAAATTCGATGTGCAGCGTTACTGCTTTATTATTGTAATTCCATGTAAAATATCAAAAATTGCATTTTATAAAGCACTTGTAATTGCACTTATATAACCATGTGCTAGGACCAATGTTTACAAAAATTTTATAAATATATATAGTAACTATATAGTAGATAAGCCTCTCTTATATTTGTGTACGTTTATTTTTATTTAAAATTTTGAATGTTATAAAAGAGACACTAGCTTTCTAGTATACTACTGAATAAACACGTTTCAATTTTCAAAGTGATGCTATCATTTATTTATCTGTCAGCTTATTATCCATATTACTTCTTGGCGTTATTGATTCATTTTTTTATTGTCTGGAAGAAAAATATGCAATATATGTCGAAACTTTATTCTGATTTTTTCATACAGAAGAACAAGTAAATATCAATAATTTCTATTTTATCCTCACGTCAACAAAAGAGACATTTTCAATGATTTGGGTTACTCAAATTTTGATAAGGCAATTAATAGTATATTTATCGTGCAGATAAAATTTCAAATGTATGCTGGGATTATTTAGTTTTTTTTATTCGATATAGGCGAAAAACGACGGGGAAATTCATTATATATATACTTTAGATATTTATATGCAATACAGACATTTCATATCATTGATATGACATTATAAAGGTCAAAAGAAAGAAAGAAAATGTATTATTAAAATAAAAAAAATTGATTTTCTTCTATAATAGCTTTTCTATAATATTTGCGTGGAATTCTTTAATTAAATAAAATTTTCCAATTTATTATTATAAAAAGAAAAATTATAGAAATATAAATTTTTATATAGAAAAATCGATATTGGTATATTTTATTTCGAGATATATTTTCAATAATCGACAGAAAATGAAATAAATTTTCCGATTGTGATCAATTCTGGGTATACATTTTATTTTTAGCATGAATACATTCTGAATTCATCATATATTTAATTAATGTATTTATTAGTTTATTAATAATAATTTCAATTCCAAATAATGCATTAATATTCGTTGGAGCCTGCACGCATTTGTTTTGTTTGAAAATTTTTTAAAATGCATACCTTTAAAGCGTATATCAGACGACATTCTTAATTTTTGTGCTTAAATTTTAATATAGGATTTTTTACAAGTAAGAGCGGAATGAATATAAATAAAAATGAGGAGGATGTCTGATGAAATAATTGTTGCACTTAAGAATATAAATTCTGAAATTTAGAAAATCATTTCTAAATTTCAGAATTTATATTCTTAAGAACAAATTTTATCAATACAAAATTTTTATTTTCAAAATTGCCTGCTCATTTTTATTGCAGATGGAAGGAAAAATTAAAAATATATAATAAAAAAAGAACTTTTTATTGTAATTTTTCCATTCATATATAGTTCTGTATGTTTCACACATAAATGGTTTCTCTTTTTGGTTTTAGCATAAATATTAGAATATATATTCTATCGTCTGATATCCGCTTAAAATGTTTTCATAATGGGACATCCAGCTATCCTTGGTATGATTTCGAGCTAAAAAAATTTCGAATCTTATGAAATAAATTATGGAACTCACATTGTATTTCTAAAATTAATTCGGATTGGTTAAGGCACAGGCATTCATAAGAGCAATCCGACCTTATAGTGTCCCAAAAGTATTTCTTCTTCACTAACAATTCTATATAATTCTATATCATTGAAAACTGGATACTTTCCTAATATTTGGATGAAACCATTTATTATACCACTCTATAAAAGGGGTGGCAGAAATGATATTTTTTTTTTTTTTTGGTTCGTTACTACAGCAGAATCGGTTTAACGCCCGTAAAACCTCGGAATTCTATTGCTGTGAGCCCGTAACGAATAAAATATAAAATATCGGTCGATTGCAGGATTGTCGGTAATCCATAAATTGTTGAAGGTATTATTACTAAGGTTCTTGCTTTCAATATAAGAAACGTAATATGTCCTGAACAGCATGGATTTTTTCGTGGTCCACTACTACGAATCTGCTTGATTTTACTACAATTCTTGGGCGCGCAGGTCGATTGTGTATTTACTGAGTTCTGCGGAGCTTTTGATAAAAGGTCTTACGGAATTTTGCTATCCCCGAGGTATATTGGCCCTGGGTTTCAGTAATAATTATGTGTACTGGATTCTATCATCATTATCGATCCACGATTTTGTATCGTGGATTCGATCATCATTATATGTAGTGTATTTCTTAATAATTTGAGGTAAAAAAATTGTATTGTTATGTTGGGGGTTCTCAGGGTTGCCATTCGAAATATTCAGAATGTAAAATATATGCGGACGTTATCAAACAATATGCGGCCCTATACCGTTATCAAACAAAACATTTACAAGTCGGTAGTTTTGTTTCATAACGCTAGGGCATTGCAGGCTGATCTTTGTGCATTTTATGTTTGTTATAGTCGTAATGATATGTATTTAAGCATTGACAAGTGTAAGATTATGAATTTTACACGTAAACACACACACTTAATTAATTCTTATCATTTAAATGATATTATTTTAAATATACTTTTGACAAAACCCTTGATTTGGGTGTTTATTTAGATGTTAAGGTTTCGTTCAAATCATTATTTTACTCGTTTGTTCGTTCAACTGTTGAATATGAATGTTCAGTTTGGTCTCCATATTACACCAAATCAAAAAATATATTGGAATCGGTCCAAAGAAGATTCCTAAGATTTGCTTTCATGTCTCTGGCTTGGTCCGATAATAGCATATTGACCACTTACACTCATAGACTGGTATTATTAAATATGCCGACACTGACAATACGAAGGTTTATCATTTATGTTCTCATCGATCAACAGTATATTGAATTATACTTCCTTATTGGAAAAATTAAATTTTCGCGATCAATCGAATTTTTTAACATTGAGACTCATCATACCAATTATTCGTTTTAACCCCCTTAACACATTATTTATGTCCTTCAATTCATACAGTAATATTTTATTGGATGACAATGTTAACTTTGTAGCTTTAAATTTAAATTAATGTTTTATAGTAGCAATGAATAATTCATATACTAATGTCAATTTTACTGTTACATTTCTTTTTTTTTCATTTACCTTTTTATTATTTTATTAATCTCTTTAATAATTATTAATTAATTTTTTTTTTAATATTTGTTTTATGTTATATTTAATGGTTGCATTAGTTCTTTATTTAATTTAATTTTTATTAATTAAAATAAAATAAAGCTAAAAATAAATAAATAAATTATTAATTCGTATATTTTGCTCTGTTTAAATATTTTGCAGGAAACGAATACCGATGAGTTCCTCTGCGACATTGAATCCATTGATGATGGATTGTTGCAGAGAGAGCCTTCACGAGCAACATTACCTTTTGAATATGGAGGAATTTCCGATTTCGGTGATGTTGAATACTCTTGTACGTCTTTGCCAAGAACAACGGGAGGCAGTGGAAGTGGTGGCATTTCAATCATCAATCATAGAAAAAACACAATTTGCGGTAGTGAACCGTCACAGACAAAGGAATTACAAAGTCGGACAACTTCCGATGATGAATTTATTCGAAATTTTATCGATAATGGTAGCACATGTTCAATTCAATCGGCACCACCACCAGATACCAATAACATCATTACCACCATCAGCACAACGACAACAACAAATGATGAATCATTTATAAGATTTATAAATAGGAATGTTGGAAATACAAGCGAGGATCATTTATCAATAAGGAGTAGGCCAATTTCACTGGCCATCGACGAACCAGCGTTACAGGGCGGCACATCATTAATACCGTTGACATCAACTACAACTACAAATAATACTGCAACAACAACAACAACGACAACGTGTAATAGTGAATTGGATGATGATGACAATGATAATTTATTGACGATATCCAGTTTAACAGCACGTCCATTAATTGCAAAATCACGAGAACTTCGATATAAAAAGTAAGTAGTAACATATTTTCATTATTATTAAATTAAAAAAATATGCGATTATTTTGTAATTTATTTATTGGATTTTTCTTTTGTTTTTATTTTTGAACATCAAAAGACGTTCGGTTAGGCAAAAATTTGAAAATAAAAAGGAATATCAAACAGTAACATCACCGGAATCACCGCCGGACGGTGGTTATGGTTGGCTCGTTGTATTCGGTGCATTTTCTGTACAATTTTGGGTACCCGGGCTGGTAAAATCTTATGGTGTTTTATTTGTTGAAATTCTCGAAACATTCCCATCAAATTCAACGGCTGTTGCATCATGGATACCAGCGATTTTATCAGCATTATGTTTAGCATTAGCACCGTTATCGAGTGCATTGTGCCAACGTTTTTCTTGTCGTTCAGTTGTTTTTATTGGTGGACTATTTTGTGCTTGCGGATTAACATTAAGTTATTTTGCTACCAGTATTTATCATCTTTTGTTTACATTTGGTATATTAACAGGTAACAGTATTTTTCCAGAGATCTATAAATATATTCAATCAATTTATCATATATATATATATATATATATATATATATAGGAATTGGTGGAGGTCTATCAACAACACCAGGAATCATAATTGTTTCATTATATTTTGATAAACATCGTGCATTAGCAAATGGTATTTGTGTTAGTGGCACAGCGGCGGGAAGTTTTGTATTTCCCGTATTAATTGAACATCTTGTAAAACAATTTGGTTTCCATGGAACCCTGTTAATATTAGGTGTTTGTATGATTCATGTTTGTATATCGGCTGCCTTATATCGCCCATTAGAATCAAATTCAAATTCTTCAACGTCATCGTCATCATCATCATCAGCGTCATCTACAACTGGACAAGCAACTGCAATTGGACATAACACATTACAACCCCATAATAAATCACCATCTGATTATGCACTTCGTACAATTGGATTGAATAATGCAACAAACGCATCAAACATCACCGGTTTTGGTTCATTTGATGATTCATTAAATAAAAAATATATTGAACATTTATTTTTGGAAGAATCCAAAAATCGGATTAATGATTTTTATACAACAAATAAATTTGGTAAGTTATGTTTCATATAATTTTTTTGACTTTTTAATTTCGATTGCGTTAATATACCAACATACTATTAAAATGTATCAATCGCAATTGAATAATTATATTTTGTATATATCCTTAATAATATTATTTTCACAAATAATTTTTTTAGTTAATGTAAATGATAAGGCTATCCAAATTGATAGTGATGATGAAGATAAGGATATAATTGGTGAAACAAAATTTTTAAAACCAATCAAATCAATAAGAAGTGCCAGTATTTTACATTCAGTTGAAGATTTAAGTACAGATTCAACTTGCGTTTATAAAGCACGCGGTGGATTTGATTCAAATCGTGGTAGCCGTAAACGTAACAACAACAATAATAATAATTATGGTGGTGGTAATAATAATAATAATAATAAAATCGCAATCAGTGCAGATGAAATTAATATAAAGGTGCCATTGAATGCAATGGCAATGGCCGCCGATAACAAACAACAATTTGAAGAATTACAAGTCCCATTGTATTCTGCAGAGCATAACCAATTGTCGATCACATCCACTTTACAAATGTCAGCTAATCGTGGTTTAAGTAAAAGTATGATTATACCGACACCGGTTAGTGATTTTTCCGAAAACGATAATGATTGCACAAACATTAAAAAACGAAGTAGTTGTTGTGAGAAAATTAGTAGGTAAAGAAATGCTTCTTTTTTTTTAAAACTTTTACCATATATTGCCTATATTGAATATTATAAATTAATTTAGTATAATTACCTTAATTTCTTTCTCTGTATATATATAAGATATTTAGATATTTCACTATTAAAAGATACAAAATTTATTGCAATGTGTTTATCGGTAACTTTAATGTCAACGGGATGCCCATATTTATTATATTTTTTACCAGCATTTGCTATAACAACAGGTACAATTTTTATTTGAATAAATTTTACATAAACTATATTAGAAATAAATTATGAGAAATATGGAATATATTTGAAATTTAAAAAAAAAAGGTTATACAAAAAGTGAAGCTGGATTTCTGGTAACCGTTAGTGCTGCCCTCGATTTAATTGGACGATTAGGTTGTGGTTATCTATCTGATTTACAAATATTTGATCATAAAAAAGCATACATATTTTCGTAAGTATATAAACAAATTAATTTAACTTAATTTTTGGTTTAGATTCGAAAAAAAAACAATAATTTACTTATAAATTGATGAATTTCCATTTAAACATAATAATAGAATTTTGGGTGCTGGTTTTGCTGTTCTCATAATCCCATTAGCAAATTCGTGGTATATTATTGGTAGTGCTGCCGCTGCATACGGATTATGTTTGGGTAGTTGGTATTTATTGATGCCTGTGCTACTAGCCGATATGTTTGGAACCGAACGAATAAGCTCAAGTTATGGATTAGTACGAATGTTTCAAAGTATTGGTGCCATTTCAATACCACCATTTGCTGGCTATTTAAAAGATCAATCCGGTGGTTATGAAATATGTTTTTATGGTATGGGCACATGTATGGTATTGGGTAGTTTACCATTAATAATTTATTCAATATTACACGATGGTGATGATGATGATGATGGTGGTGGTGGTGTTGGTGGTGTTGATGGCGCAACATCAAATGATGAATGTGAAATATCACCACAAGTTTCATCATAATAAATGATGATTATTTTAACATAATTTGTGCGCTTATTATTTACATATTGTTTGTTTTAATTTACTTCTAATATAACTTTTGTTTTGTGAAAAGTAATTTTTTTTGTTTTCACCACCACCTAAATCACCGCCACCCCGCACATATATTAATTCACTTATACATATTATACATAGACCCAATAATTATAATCGATAGTCTAATTGGTAAAAGTTTTCACCTTTTAAAGAACGGGAATTTTTTTTTAATCTATGTAATAATTAATAGCCTTAGTTAACTATCAAAACAAAATTGTATCTAATTTTCATCTAAGTCGTCTAGCTCTAGTAGATCGATATAATAACAATAAAGCAAAATCAAATATTTGGTCCATTGAAGTGTTCATTGTAGCGTTATTTTGGATGTAGTTTTAGGAGAATATTTAACATTGAAAGCGAATAAATCAAGATATATAGATTCCGTTAATTGGAGGTGAATTTTTTCTTTTGTGATTTTTTTATACTGTAAGAATGTGAATTATCGACTCATATTAAGAATTTTTTTAATAGCATAGGCCATTAATTTAAAACAATGTTAATTTTTTATTTAATTCTCTAATTGTTGAAAACTTTTCTCCCGAATTCCTCTTAATATGTTTGTTTAAACATTTGTTTATTAGTTGCCAAAAAAAGAAACACAAACATTTTTTTGTTATTATATTTTTAAACTATATAGATATTTAGCGATCTTTATTTTAAATACATATCCTTAGAAATGATATGTCGATTCAATTTGCCGTGATTAAATTTTTTTTTTCGATTATTATGAGTGAAATATTATATAGATATAGTAATTTTATCAAATTGAGATTGGATTAAATAAAAGAAAAAATTGCTTATTTTTGTATCTCGCCAAGGAGAGATACACACTTAATAGTGTTCATATATATATTAAACTGAAAGCTTTTGATTTTCTTTTTTACATATTAATATATAAGATGTCTATATTTTTATTTTTTTTTTTTTGTTGTTGTTAATTTTTATGAGACGGTGCGAAATAAAAACATTTTTTTTTATTATTGATAAGAAATTAATATTTGTATAGTTATAAAGATCTATATATTATAAATATTATATATAAAACTGTATTATAACAAATGAAAAAATATATTTTAGTTTTTAATTTGAAAAAGATCTCAATGTTTAAAAAGAAATTATTTTCATTTATCATTTCTGTATAAATAAATATATAGTAAACATACCTATAAAATTTTGTGAAAATATTTAAGAAAAAGAAACAAACAAACCCAAAAGAGTTATTAAATGATATTATAAGAATAAAAAAAACGATTAAGATATTGAGGGAAACTATTTTAATTCAATGTGTTTTAAGAAAAATATTTGAAAATAATAATTCCAACTAGAATTTACCAACAGCGGCACAGGACGTAATTTTCCGAAAAATAAATAAATAATATGTAACTGTTATGCAAATTAATGCGAATTTATACTTAACATAATTTGACCGCTGACCAGACAAATTCTTTTAAATAAAACGAAAACATATAATAACTTATACAATTTTCTAATTAATACAAAAATTAAAATAACCAATAAAAATATTTTGAATTTTTACCGAAATAAAACATAATTGAAAAAATAAAAATTAACATTTATTATATATTGGGACCTTGCCTTAATAATGTCGATTTAGATAACATATGGCGTAACTAGCGTGGTGTGCATCGGAGCACACCGCGGCCATATTCTTTTTTTTGTCTGTCATTACTCTATAAATTTCAGTATATGTCATTTCATTGAAGTGTAAACAACGTAGCTTTTTTGCTTCGAATATGTCGAAACACGTGCCTGAAAAAGTGGTTTTGGGGGGAAGTTTAATAACTTTCTTTAATTTGGAGAAAACAGCTGCTGATAGTTATTGATTGTTGGTAAAAGCTTACGGTGAATATGCTCCAACTCAAACAACTTGTGAACGGTAGTTTGCACGCTTCAGAAGTGGCAGAAAAAGAACGGCCAGGTCAGCCAAAAAATTTGAAGACGAGGAATTGCAGCCATTGTTGGATGAAAATTCGTGTCGAACGCAACAAGAACTTGCATTCGAGTTGAATGTAGATGCCTCTACCATTTCTAGACGTTTGCATTCAATGGGAAAGATCAGAAAGCTAGGAAAATGGGTCCCACATCAACTGTATGAAAATCAACTCAAAGCACGAATCGATGCATGCCATAAACATCTTGCCGAGCACAAACAAAAATAGTTTTTTGAGTCGAATTGTCGCTTGCGAGGAAAAGTGGCTGTATTACGACAACCCTAAACGTAAAGCATCATATGTTGATCCCGGCCAATCATCAACTTCACAATCAAAACGCGATATTCATTCCCAAAAGCTTATGCTGTGCATTTGGTGGTAATCAGAAGGGTGTCGTGTATTATGAGCTGTTAAAACCTAATGAAACGGTTACATCGGATCGCTACCGACGACAACTGGGAGAATTGGCAAAGAAATTGAACGAAAAACGACCATTGATAACTCGAAAACACCACAACGTTTTAATGCACGATGACAATGCCAAACCACATCGTGCAAATATCGTTAAGGAATAAAGAGGCTCGGTTGGGATCATCTTGATCACCCCCCGCACTCTCCAAAACTTGCCTCTTGAGATTACCATTTGTTAAGATAAATGCAGGTCAGATGTTTGGCTTTTGAAATGCCGAAGAAGTGCGAATATGGGTCGATGAATGGATTTGGACAAAAGATGAGGAGTTCTTCAAACGAGGAATCAACAAACTTCCTAACAGATGGGAGGAAGTGATAGCTAACGATGGGCAATATATTGGTTCATGTACTCAGTCATTTTGTTATACAAATAAATGCCATTTATGTCATTTGTTATACACATAAATGCCAAAATCGACATTATTAATGCAAGGTCCAAAGTATTATCTATATATAAAACAAAAATGTAATAATATTATATACAAATATATTATTAGCAAAAAATAAATAAATGAATATAATAATGAAAATTGTTACTAATGATTTGATTTTACAATTATAAGTATTAAATTCAATGAAACGGACAATTGTAAAGGATTCAATAGAATAATTGTGTTTATTTTGTTTTTTTTTTTAAAACATGTAATTTATTTATATTTAAATAATTTATTTTAATGTAACTTTTCTTATTTTTATTATTAATAATTATGTAAATGTAAATGCAAATATTAATAATAAAATACGGGTTAAAATAAAGTAATTTAAAAATGAGAAAATAAAAATTAAGGCATTATGCACAGTTTGTATATTTTATTGTCACCATTTTACTTACGGTTATAGGAAAATTGATTTTTTCAAAGAAATATATGTGTAAAGATATGCTTTGATCAGCAGTTTTCTTACGGATCTACTTGATTCGCTGAGAGTTTATACAGTCTTAAAAATCCCGAAAATAAAGGAATATTTTGTCAAAGTATGAAGAACATACAAAAAACATTTCGTAATTTTCGTTACGAAAGCATTGTTTTTTAACAAAATCGGCGACGGAAAATACCACCGGAACGGAAAAATTTCCGTCGCTGTCAAAAATGAACGCATATATTTTAATACACATGTTATTTAAAAAAATTTAATTCGCCACCGAAATTATTTTCGTCCGACGGAAAAAACAACAGAAAATTTATTGAAATTTTTCATTATTTTACGTTCCGTCGATCGATTTCGGTGACGGAAAATTGCAAAAGTGGCCTTTGCATATATTAAAAAGAAAATATTTATTAAATAAATTGTTTGGATACTTACAAAAACAGTAACAAACATTTGATGTGGTTATTTAGAATTATTTTATATTTCAATAAAAAAAAATCACTGAAAATTTTCAGAAAATATTTCTTAAAAAACACTTTTTCGGCGCCGGACAATTTTTCGACCCAAAATAAATTCCGTTCCGGTAGTATTTTCCGTCGCCGATTTTGTTAAAAAACAATGCTTAAGGGGGGTTATGTGTGTAGTTTTGAATTGTTTTTGGTTTAAAACAGGGGTGTGGAGTCGGAGTCGGAGTCGAAATATTTGGACCGACTCCTCGACTCCAACACATTAATAATCAATTACATTTTTCACTTTTTTTTAAATTTCATTGATTTCCTCATATTATTAATTATTAAAGTAAACATCAGAAGGTTTTGTCTTTCATAATACAAATATTGAATAATTGAGTTTACTAAACCCAATTTATATATAGGAGTAAAAAATGGTATGGCATTTGTAAATGGAAAATGTAGAATATCGTATATTCACGTATAAACACTTCGCAGTGCATATATATTAAATCCCAATAACAATATTTGTATATGCGTATTTTATAAAGAAAGAAACTGATAAATTCTGTTTAGAATTTAATGAATGCCTAAAGACGGTGGAAAAGTTCGATCGAAGCAGCAATTTAGATGTGCGTAGTGCGGGAAGCAAATATCCAGAAATTGTACAACATGCTGCACTGTCAGCCACCGCACTACCACCAACCCAAGTCAATGTGGAGCGTTTATTTTCGGCTTTACGCATAATAAAATCAGATTTGCGAGCAAATATGAAAGCCGATTTGATTGATGCCATTTTATTTTTAAGAATTAATTTTTAAGGGAGAATAAAGAATATATGCGTTATTTAAATGAAATTATTTATTATTTTTATTATTTTTATTATTAAATTAAATGGAAATCCGAAAATAAAAATTAAACTGAAGTTAATAAGAATTATAAATGTAGTTAATTCATATATGTAAAATCATAACTTATTTCCCTTAAAACATTATAAAATTCTATAAAGCTGGAGTCGGATTCAGAGTCGGAGTCGATCGAAAATTGGGCCGACTCCACAACCCTGGTTTAAAAATTGTTTTTGATGTTTTTTTACATAGACCGATACGATACCCAAAAAACCAAATATTACCACGGTACAATAAAATTACGACTGCTATTTTCCAGTTTAAGGTAGTACAAAAGTATTTCTATTACTAGTAATATTACAACTAGCATTATTCAATAGGTATTTGTATAATTTATTGATTTTTTTTTTAATAATCTAATTCATTTATTCAATTTTTTTATAATTTACAATTCATTAACTTATTCTACCCAATAACCAATAACAAAAAACAAAAAAAAACCCAAAACCAACTTAAAACTAAATGACCTCGATTCAAAGGCATGGTCAATTCAACCATCGACAAGTGTCGACATCTTCTCTTCCTCCCATTTCCACCACTCATCTTGTCTCCCAGCCCCTAACCATTATATTCCATCACTAGCCTTTCCCTGTATCTCTCCATTTCCATCATTACACCTGCCACACACTTCCAGCCAAACACTTCACCATTTTCCTTCCTCCACTTTCTATCCAAAAGCTCCTTCACACTCCCCCTTGTCAGCGTCCTTACTCCCAACCATTTCCACCTCACCCCTCCTAACAGCGGACACACCCAACAAAATGCCATCCCGTTCCCCATACACCCATATTACACATTGTGCACCTCCTCCTCTCTTCCGCAACCCATCTCTTCGAATTCAATCCCAACACATCTCCCCTCGCCCGCATTATAACTCTTATCTCTTCAAACTTTAAATTCCCATTCAAATATTCCTGCCTTCCTACACCCCATTGCAATTCCGGATACACCCATTCTTCCTTCTGCCTCCTACCCTCCATTATCAAATCTTTTATACATTTTTCCTCTACCTTTCTGACCAACACCTCCCCTCTTAATCTACAATACTCTATATCCCTTGACTCCCAATTCCATTCTATTTCACATTCCTCCGCCTTATATTTCCATTCCCTTATCCATCCAAGATTCTTATCCACCATTTCCCATAAAATATTTCTCGCCAATCTCGTCACCTCCTTCCCCAACATTCCTATTATAAACTTCACATGCACCCTAAAACAATATACCCACATCGGCATCCTTCCCAATTCTATGAACAGCACACTCTCCCTGCACGTCTTATCCAGCCACAATATTCTCTTCAAAATATACCTCTCACACCTATCCACCTCATCATACCTCCTCACTCCCCATATCTGACACCCATAACTTAATACACTCCTGATTACCCCGTCCATCACTTTTAATTTCGCATCCACCCCAACTTTTGTCCTTGTCATCACCCCACCCCATACCTGCAATGCACCCGCCTTTGCTTCTATCGCCTTATTTCCCAGATGACTCCTCCACGAACATCCATCGGTCATTAAATCATTAAATTCTTTAATTACCAAAATGGGTGGTGGTGTTCTTTTAGCAGTTAACTCTGGTTTATCTTCGACACGTATAAATTTAAGTATATCTCAACTGACACAAAATTTGGAGTGTATATGTGTTAGAATTGATTTAAGTTCCAGGCAATTATATGTTTTTTGCTGTTATATTCCACCTGCTGCTGATATTTCAATATATAACGCAATAATTCAATGTATCCGATATGTTTCGGATGAAATTTGTAATATTAATGATGAAATAATGGTACTGGGTGATTTTAATTTACCAAGAATTGAATGGATTATGTCTGATGAAGCTGACTGCATGATACCTTTAAACGTTGTTGGTGATTTGGATGCATCGTTTATTGATGATGTTTCGTCCCTGGGATTGAGGCAAATTAACAGCATTAAAAATTTAAATAACACATCGCTTGATTTGGTATTTGTAACCGAATTGTTGGATGTTTTTATATCACGCACTAACTGCATTGTTAATTGCATTGTTAAAGAGGATGCCTATCACCCAACGTTATTGTTAAATTTAAATTTATATGGGAATACAACGCTTAATGCTGAACAAATTTATGAATTTGACTTCAAACATGCCGATTTTAACAAATTAAATGAGAATTTGGCAAATATTGAATGGAATTTTCTTCATTATTATTCTTTGGACCATGTACTAATTTGTTAATGTTTATAATGTTTATAATGTTTTGTTTGAAAATTTTTTAAAATGCATACCTTTAAAATGTTTTCATAATGGTGCATCTAGCTGTCCTTGGTATGATGTCGAGCTAAAAAAGGTTCGAAACTTACGAAATAAATTATGGAATACGTTTTGTATTTCTAAAAGTAATTCGGATTGGTTGAGGCACAGGGATTCATGTGAAAAATTCGACTTTCTCGTATCTCAAAAGTATAATGCTTACATTAACTCCGTCGCGGCTGATATAAATCACAATCCTGGTGATTTTTGGAAATTTATAAAAAACAAAAAGTCGGTTCATGGTTATCCACCATCGATCAAATATAATGACGTTGAATGCAATAATGATGTATCTATGGCTGACTTATTCGCTAAATTTTTTGAATCGTCGTTTGAGAGTACAATGGTTAATGCGGATGATTATGATACTGCCGATATTACATCATTTGAATATCTGGCTACAATAAATTTTTCGGTATCTTTTTCTGAAGTCTATGCGTCTATTACCTCAAGTAGGGGTAAATGCTCTTATGGTCCTGATGGTGTTCCATCAGTTGTTCTTAAACAATGCATTGACTTTCCTTCCTCGCCACTAACAATTCTATGTAATAGATCATTGAAAACTGGATATTTTCCCAATCTTTGGAAGAAGTCATTTATTATTCCACTCTATAAAAGGGGTGGTCGAAATGATGTTGCAAACTATCGTCCGATTGCACGATTGTCGGCAATCCCCAAATTGTTTGAAGGTATTATTACTAAGGTTCTTGCTTTCAATATAAGAAACGTAATATGTCCTGAACAGCATGGGTTTTTTCGTGGACGGTCCACTACTACGAACCTGCTGGATTTTACTACGTTTAGTTTAGAAAAATTTAATAGGGGCGCGCAGGTCGATTGTGTATTTACTGACTTCTGCATGGCTTTTGATAAAATGTCTCACGCAATTTTATTGGCTAAATTATTGGCCCTGGGGTTCAGTAATAATTTTGTGTCGTGGATTCGGTCATACTTATCGAATCGTTCATGTAGTGTATTGTTTAATAATGTGAGATCAAAAAATTTTATTGTTAGGTCTGGGGTTCCTCAGGGTAGCCATTTGGGACCAGTTTTGTTTTTTCTTTTTATAAATGACTTATCCAGTGTTATTAAATATTCGGAGTGTAAAATATATGCGGACGACATAAAAATTTACAAATCTGTAGTTTCATTTGATGATGCCAGGGCATTGCAGGCTGATCTTTGTTCATTTTATGTTTGGTGTAATCGTAATTATATGTTTTTAAGTATATTCACAAGTGTAAGATCATGCATTTCACGCGTAAACACACGCACGTAATTAATTCCTATCATTTAAATGCTATTATTTTAAAAACTTTTGACAAAACTCTAGATTTGGGTGTTTATTTAGATGTTAAGTTTACATTCAAATCACACATTGATTATGTGGTAAATAAATCCAATTCGGCGCTTGGTTTTATTATTCGTATGGCGAGGGAAATTCTCAATCCATATTGTCTTCGGACATTGTTTTATGCTTTTGTTCGTCCAACTCTTGAATATGCATGCTCAATAGGCATCATTAAATATGCCAACACTCGAAAAACATAGGGAATACATTGGTTTATCATTTATATGCGCATTGATTAATGGTACACTGGATTGTACCTCCTTATTAGAAAAATTAAATTTTAAATTAAATTTTCGCGCCCTACGGTCAATAGAATTTTTTAACATCGATTGTCATCATACCAATTATAGTCGTTTTAATCATCTTGACACATTACTTATGTCCTATAATTCATACAGTAATATTTTTTTGGATAACAATGTAAAAAGTTGTAGTTTTAAATTAAAGTTCTATAGTAGCAATGATTAATTGATTTGATTTTTACATTCATTTTTACATTTCTTCATTTTTTTCAATCTGACATTTTATTATTCTCTTTAATAATTATTAATTTATTTATTAATTATTAATTAAATATTGTTTTTTTAAATATTTATATTATAATATATTGTTAATGTATGCATTAGTATTTAATGTTTCTTTAAATAAATAAATAAATAAATAAAAGCTATTGCATCAACTGATTCGCAAAGGAAAGCTAGGCGCGAATTGTACGAAAATTTATTTAATGAGGAAATCAATGGTTTCAATCAGATAAATGCATAAATTGTTGGAGGATGTATACGTTGAGGCAGAGCATTGTATTCAATTGATGAACGAATTCAATGTAACAATGGAAGAAGGTAATGCACAGAGTATGGCTACAACATTGGCTAATTTAATATTTGTAAGGGTACGAATAGGTCGTATGTTTCTTTACACAACTGCCGCACGATGAACCATTTGTATCCATCCAATCACGTAATCAACAACTTATTAAAAAATGTATAAAAACAATTAAAACAATTTTGTCAGAAGACCCACGAGCGTTTGCAACAACGTGTTTTGCAGCGCTCAGATTAGAACAACAGCCACAATTAGATAGAAGCACGCAGCTTGGGATTGTTGGCACGACAGCGAGTAATCGTAACGTGTTAGCACAAATTCTACAGACGGAATCAAATACGTATACAAACAATTCAGTAAATACAGACACATTAAACAGAAGTAATCAATTAAATGAAAATAGTGATACAACTAGCCGGATAAGTAGCAATGTTTTAACATCAACGGCTACAGTAGTGCAGTGTCATAACAACCCAATATCATCTTTAATAACGTTACAATCACTGGTAATCGAGAAAGGGGAACAAGTGGTTCCTTACATAATGGATTAAATCGATCGAGTAGTATACAGGTTAGTGAAACAAATCCGTTATATATTAGTACGAATAATAATTTTGTTAGAGATAATTTAGTCACGACACAAATGGAGATACTAAATGGTACTTCACAGCATGGTATGCAAAGTACATCCGCAAATTTTAACCAAAACTCTATTTTTAATGGTTTACATCAATATCATCATGATGCGCCTAATTTCGGTAATATGCAAGTGAATACGAGGAATAATGTGTTCAAATGGCCAGTCATATCCAGATTTATGGCGTTGGAAAATAAAGTTCAATGGGGAAAACGATAAAATAAGCCCACGGGAATTTTTAACAACAATGGAAGAGCATGTGAGTGTAAGAAGAATTGTAATTGATGACATAATACCCGCGTTGACAGAACTATTGACAGATACCGCATTGAAATGTTTTAGGAGTATGAAAAGAAAAGTAAATATAGTATTATGGAAAGATTTTAAAATACATTTTTTAAGGGAATTCGAACCATTTACTGCACAAGATTCCATAATGAACCAAATAAGAAATAGACTGCAAAAACGCGAAGAATCAGTAGCATCATATTTTGCAGATATGGATAATCTATTTTTAGAGTTACCAAGATCAATATCAGAAGAAGAGAAAGTCGCAATCGTGTACAGAAATCTGTTAGGTAATTATGTACGATCGTTAAATATTATTCAATTATATGATTTGGAGCATCTAAAGTCATTATGCAAAAGGATAGGAAATATCGGAAACTATCATATAAGTGATATGATAAAATAGGAAAAGAGGTTGATTTTAGTCGGTTATAGTATTTGTTCGTTGATATTGAAAAGGGAGGGGTATAAGATGGTGTCGTGTAAAACAGATAATGTGTTTAAATGAGGTTTAATAATTGTTGGTTATTGGTTAAATGGTGTTTGAAAATTATTATTTATTTGTTAAATGGTAGTTAATGATTGTGATTAATTTGTTAAGGGGTGTGTGATAATTGTTATTTATTTGTTAAATGGTGTATGATAGTTGTTATTTATTTGGTAAGGGGGGTGTAATTAGTTTCGTGAGAATAGAGGATTGTTTATTCAGTTGGTGAGATAAAATAAACGTGATGAGGTTGATATCGGTGGTTGTGATTAAAAGTAAAGGGGTTAGAACATGTGATAGAGTGGGTGAATGAGTGGGCCAATTAATGGTAGTGTTGCCAAGTAGGGGTAAAAGTCTACGTACTGGCGGCATATAAAGGAGTGGTGTGAATGGAAGTAATGTAGTGGATTAGGAAGAGGGTAAGATGACGAACATAGTATCTTTCAACTATCGAACAAGTATTTGTTTGTGATGTATAGGCGGGACCGAGGAAGCTCTTGTCCTGTGGGGAAGATGGTATGTGGGGATTTATGAAAGTGGTGCGCCGTACTGTGGCTGTGGACGTTAAGTTCATGACGGGTCAGATGTGGGCCGGGAGAAACTTGCTCATCGGTACGTGGAAATTATGAATTATCGGTACCTTAAGTGTTCATGGGTAATTTCAGATCGAAGGAAAACAGAGTAAGTAGTAAAAATAATTACAGATAAGCAAGATATTAAAAAGTAAGAGTGGGTAGAAGGAAAAATAAAAAATTAACGAATAAAAGTTTATGAATGATAGAGTGAATGTAAGGTATAACGTGTATGAAGTAATGGATGAAGAAAAATCACACTTAGATATACAAAAATAAAGGATGTTATGGGTCTGTGGGGGAAATAGTTAAAATTTATAAGAAAGTGGTGTTTAATTATTAGTCAAGGAATAAAAAAAAAAAAAAAAAATTAAATTATATAGATATATGTATATGGCTAGTCGAATGATTTTTTTAAAAAAAAATTAAAAAAAATAAGATAATAAAATTAAAATAAAAAAAAAATAAATATACAAAACAATTCATAATAAAAAAAAACTAATTAGTGATATAAGTGAGAGATATATAAAATAGGATATATGATATATATAGTTAATAGGAATCAACTAATAAGAACGAGCATTCAAGAAAATATACCCTATATAAAGAGGATCCAAGGAAAATAAGAAGCAGAAAAGAAGACGAAAAAAAAAATATAACAAAGCTAGGTAAAAGTTTAAAGTTTAAATTTAAGTAGTTTTAAGTCGTAGAATAAAATACTGTAAAAAAAATAATTATTAAGTTATAAATGTTCAAAATATATTTATTCATATATTCATATATTTATTTTGTATTTAAAGTTTTTAAAAAAAGATATAAAATTAAAGTTTCAATACCATATTGAAAGGTAATATGGAGGGTGAAGCAATAATCTTATAAGCCGCCTTCAGATCTACAAAAAAACCATGTACACGTGTCCTCTTCACCTTCATCTTCACTTCCACTATTCCCTTTAAACTAGCTATATGCTCTAAAGCCGATTATCCCCTTTTAAACCCCGCCTGACTTTCATTCAACACCTTTTCTTCCTCTTCCTCGGATTTAAATGGCCATAATTATGTATGATGTTATGATGACCATCAATATTGAAGAATTCAATTGATCGTAGGCATCGAAAATTTAATTTAAAATTCAATTTATTCAATATGGTAATACAATCAACAGTACCATTGATTAATCCACATGTAAATGACAAACCAATATATTGTCTATGTTTCTCAAGTGTATGCATATTTAATAATGCCAGCCTATGAGTATAACAAGACAAAACAATTGAATCAGACCAAGGAAGAGATCTAAGGGCGAATCTTAGAAATCTTTTCTGGACCGATTCCAATCTATTTTTAGTATTTGAATAATAAGGCGACCATACCGGACACGCATATTCAAGAATTGATCGAACAAGGGAGTAAAACAATGTACGCATACTATATGGATCAGAAAATTCCCTACCCATACGCATTATAAAACCAAGTGTAGAATTCGTACTATTTACCACATAGTCAATATGAGATTTAAACGTAAGCTTAATATCTAAATAAACACCCAAATCTAGGGTTTTGTCTAAAGTATTTAAAATAATATCATTTAAATGATAAGAATTGATCAAGTGTGTATGTTTACGCTAAAATGCATAATCTTACATTTGTCAATGCTTAAAAACATATAATTACGACAACACCAAACATAGAATGCACAAAGATCGACCTGCAAGTCCTGAGCGTCATCAAAAGTAACAACAGATTTATAAATTTTTACGTCGTCGGCATATATTATACACTTAGAATTTTTTATAACACTGGACAAGCCATTAATAAAAAGAATAAACAAAATAGGTCCCAAATGAAATCGGTAAAAATACATACAATCAACATGTGCACCCATATTAAATTGTTCAAAGCAATATGTGGTAAAATCAAGTAGGTTTGTGGTACCGGATCTACCGCGAATAAACCCGTGCTGTTCGGACATATTACGGATTTAATGCTGAAAGCCAGAACATTCGTAATAATACCCTCAAATATTTTAGGTATAACGGACTATCGCGCAATCGGACGATAATTCACCACATCATTTCTTCCACCCTTTTTATAAATTGGAATGTTGAAAGATTGTTTCCAAAGATTAGGAATAGAAGAAAGTTCAATTGACTTATTACACAAGATTGTAAGTGGCGAAGTAATAAAATCAATGCATTTTTTCAAAACCATGGGTGGAACACCATCAGGCCCACAAGTAGATTTGCTTTTGCAAGAATTAATAGATGCATAAACATCAGAATAAGCAATGGAAAAATTATTCCAGAAAGATAATCAAAAGATGCAAATTGCCCAGCATCATAATCACTGGGAATGACAGTGTTATCAAATGAAGTTTCAAAGAATTCAGCGAATAAGTTAGCCATTGAAATATCATCAGTACCCTCAACGTCATTATAACGAATAGACGAAGAATAACCGCTCACAGACCTTTTATTTTTAATAAACTTCCAAAAATTAACAGCATTGTACCTTATATCAGCCTCGACTGAGTTAATGTATAAATTATATTTTTGCGAACCAACATAATTGAATTGATTACTTGCATACTGGTGATTTACCCAATCGGAATTATTTCCCGAAACACAATACGATTTCCATGATTTATTTATAAAATTTCTACCATTTTTAATTTCATCATCATACCTAGGATAGCTGGATGTGCCAACATTAGAACATTTTAAAGGAATATATTTCAAAAATTGATCAAACAAAGTATTGCAAAATAAAATTAATACATGATCCAAAGAATAATCATGAAGGTACCTCCATTCAATGTTTTTCAAATCATCGTTTAATTTTATGAAATCTACGTGCTTGAAATCGAATTCAAAAATTTTTCCAACATTAAAATTGGTATTCCCATAAAAGGATACAGTTAAGTATAATGTTGGATGATGGACATCCTCCTTTACTATACAAATATTGGTGCCTGTTAAACAGCAGTCCAATAGTTCAGATGCAAATATTAAATCAAGTGATTTATCATTTATGTTTTTATATGGTTTATTTGCCTGAACCCAATTGAAGAAATATTGTCTAAAAATGATGCATCTGAATCAGCAGCAGCATTTAACGGAACCAAACAATCAGCATCATCCGACATAATCCAATCAATACGAGGTAAATTAAAGTCAACGAGTACCATCATATCATCATTTGCGTCACAAATTTCATTCAAAACATACTGAATACCCTCAATAATTGTATCATACAACGAGATGTCAGCAGCAGGTGGGATATAACAACAAAACATATATAATCGTTTATCATTTACAAACATCTGATACAATATTTTGATATCAATCAACGTCGTTTGGTTGTATTCATTTTTCGATTCCGAAAATTTTTATTGCTTAACATTATTTATTTGAGTTATATTGATATTGTCATAATAATCCATATTTTCGTTTATATGACACTTCACCATATCAGCAGTATATTCTGGATAAAGCCCAGAAACAAATATGTATTTATAGCGTTGTGCAGCTTTTAAAATAGGTTCAACAATACCAGTACAAGATTCATCATTTTTGTCGATATCACATTGAGTCGGGGTGTTTTGTTCCATGTCGTTTTGAACAATGGTCTTAGATCGTTTTAAATCCCGTGGTAACTGAGGCATTTGTTGTATACGATTTCTTGTACGTTGACGGTTGCTTGTAATAGTATCGATATCGATATTGTTATTAATATTATTATTAATATCCTCATTAATATTTCTATTAATATTAATATTACTATTACCATTGTTATTATTGATTTCGATGTTGTTATGATTTTTTTTTATTTTTATTAATACGGAACTCACTATCACAGATATTATTATTATAACGTTTTAAATAAATATTATCAACCAGTTGTTTTATAATTCTCAATTCTTCAACAATAGTTTTGTTTTCGATGATAAGACAACCAGCTTTTTCAGAATTTAATAAACAAACCCGTTTAATTACCGCAATAGACAGGCTTGTTATCAGTAACGATTTTTTTTATTAATGTATGGTTATCTTGAATAGTTCTATTAAATCAACGAACAAATCATTGAATTTCGCGAATATGTTTAAATTGTCGCATTCTTTACAAAACCGTTAAATATTCGTGTTGTTACATATTGTTTTATAATCTATTCTCGAAATTTGTATACATTTTAAATAAAAATAATTTCTACAAATACCATCACAGTAAACAAATTCTGATGATAGCGGTAGACAACCGTTGCAATGATTTTAGTTTTTAGATGACATTGTGATAAAAATTATAATATAATATAATATAATTTTAATAGTTTTAATAATGTATTTAATTTTAAACAATAAATAAATAAATAAAAATAAATAAATAATTAAAACGTGAGTTTTTAAAAAAAATAAAACAATAAATATAAAAATTAAAAATAAAAAATAAAAAATAAAATAAAATAAATAAAAAATAAATAAAAATAAATTAAGTTAAAAATTTTAATTATAAACGATAAACGACGAAAACGACGAATATCTACAATCATTTATTATAATAAATAATTCGCTATACAACCAACAATCTGGTTTTAGCGTCCAACAACAGCCTTCTGTTGTTAGTTTCTTAATTTGAGCCTTTTACGGTGTCGGTAATTAGCCGTACGACTAACCGCAAGCGGAAAATACAACTCTGTGTTAAAATTTAGATTCGAAAATTAACCGAAAACACAAAACATATTTTATGCATTCAGTAGGATTCGAACCCACGAACCCACGAACCCAAAATTTCGTTAGAATTTTAAATTGGCATTTTTAACATTTACACCACGGTGTTATATGGTATAGGTAATGGTATGCTAATACAAAAAATTGTCGTTACGTACTGCCTTAACCCATTTCGATCATTTCAAAGTTAAAATTTTCCATTTTTTCTTTTTTAGTTTAAAAATTCGTGAAAAATATTAAATAGATTAGAACAAATGAAAATTCTTTTTATACCACCTAAATGATCTTATTTTTTTTTTTTTGGTTCGTTACTACAGCAGAATCGGTTTAGCGCCCGTAAAACCTCGGAATTCTATTGCTGTGAGCCCGTAACGAAATCACTTAAACAGGTGATGAACCTATGATGCGTTGAATGCATTTAAGTGATTTTGGGTGGTAAATCTATTATAATATGTGGATTAATTTATGAAATTTTGAAAATAAAAGCAAACATATGAGAGAAAAAAAACTTAAACTGAAAAGCAGTAAGAAAAAATAACTCATATGTTTTCATACAATTGTCCAAGTTGCACTTTAGGTGGTTTCATTAAAAATTTTTGTTTCACTAAATCTTGGACAATTGTATATGTGCTTTTAAATTTGTACTGCATTTAAATTTAAATTTAATCCATATATATTACAAAAATCGAAGGTAAACCCGGTTCGCGATAACTTGCTATATATATTTATGGGCATTTTCTATATTTTCTAATGTGACTTATGAATATTCATTTGGCCTTTACACGCACAACCATGCCTTATTCGTTTTTCTTTTTATGGGGTTGAATTAAAACGATATAACACTGCGTACAAGTATGACCCAGAATTTTCAATTTAAATTTTGCATCATTTTCGATAGGGACAAATCTCTTTATTTTTAAGTTGGTGCACATCTGTGGCAAATTTCACGGCAATATCTTCATTAGTTGAACTGTGCCTTTGATAAATTGGATTAACAATAACACAGTTCAATACGTTTGAAATGTTCATACATTTTTTTCGTCATATGGAAAAAATGTACGTTCCTTTTTTAATTTACCATAAATTTATTAAAGGAAATTAAATATTGATGATAATAATATTAATATCAATAATGTTTATAATGCTAATAATGAGAATAACACTATAATAAGAATAAGAATAATAATTCAGCCTGTTATAAATTAGATTTCAAAAAAAAAATCATTCAAATGGTATTAAAATCGGCTAAATCATATTTGTAAATGATGGAATATATTTTCACAATCATATTTCATATAGATCTTCATAAAAGGAAATATTTAATTTGTATAGTTACATATGTGTATCTAAAATTTATTAAAAAAAAATATCCAGAAGAAAAAATCATATGGTAACCAATCCGATACCGATGGAGGTTGATCGCTCTACACAAATTAGACGCTCGAATTACCCTTCACAACAAGTACGAAGATTTAATAATAATTATTCAAATAATTATGGTAACAATAGTGCGCAAATGCGATATGGCTCAAATAATAATAGGTTCAATACAAATGCTTCTCATAATAATAATAATAATAATAATAACAATAATAGTAGTAACAATCCTAGACCACATGTTCTGGTGGAGAAACTGTTTCATGACGAAAATTTTCGGGAGCGCACCGCTCAACAAAACCCGGGTTAAAAACCTTGCCCTACATTAATATTAAGACCCCAGTTAGGACGCTAAAGATGTTAATTGATACCGGTGCGTCTGGTTCTATATTGCGTCCATCCATAATAATAAATAAAAAACATATAATATGCACAAGACCGCATGTCATTAGGGCATTACATAAAGATATTACGATTGACCAGATGGTTCAAACCACATTATTTAAAGAATTTGGCGAAGATAGCCTCCCCGTTACGTTCCATTTAATGGATTTCCACGACTATTTCGACGGTATCATTGGATATGATATACTATCAGGTCATGGCATTCAATTGGACTTGTGTGATGGTGTCCTAAGAAGAAATAATACAATTATCAAAATACTGCATAAACCACTTTGTGGGGTGTATGAATATAGGTTAAAACAAAATTCGGTTAATAAAATAAAGATACCGGTCGATAAGGAGAATGGCTCTATATACTATCCTCATTGGCGGATTGTATGAGGCTTTGAATTGGGAGGCCGATGTATTAATAGAGGCGAAAAATGACGCATATATAAAGTTAACTCAACCACTGAAAACTGGTGATGTTATCGAGTTAAATAATTTAAACATAAACGATGAAAATGATGTGGGTTGTAAAGGAGAATTATTAAAAAGAATGTTTACGGATCACTTAAATTGTGAGGAAAAGAAAATTGAACTTCAAGCGGAGGCATATAATAATAGTTTACGGAAAAAACAAAAGTATATCGAACATATAAATGAAAATCGCACTAATGGCACAAACCATACCATCGAATCAGGACGTATACCTTCGTACCAAAAATGTTAGGAAAGTACAGCCGAAAAATAAAAGAATAAATATACAAAGAAAAAAGAAAATTAATGCTTATGACGAAAAAGATATAAAATATCATAAAAATAAAATTAATAAACCTAGGAAATTATTACAGGGCAACAGTATGGGGCCAAATAGAAATTCAGGATCTGACAATAAACCCGGGGGTTCTGGCGATACAGACGAATAAGGCACGTATAATTTCGGGTTACAGCAACCTAGTACATATTATAGAATTATATAGATATAAGGAAAACATTGATAAAATAACAAAAAACATAGGAAAGGTGCTTAACAATGGAAAATTGGAAATTACGATAAGAACATTAAACACACAAATTACAATGCTTCATAATTCATTAGACTTCATATATCCACACATAAGGAACAAGCGGGGTTTGTTAAACCTTGTAGGAAGTGGAATTAAATTTATAACAGGTAATATGGACGATAGTGATGCTATTGAGATCCATAATGAAATACAAGAATTATCGGTAAATAATAAGCAAATAATTAAGGAGCATAATAAACAGGTGGAAATAAATCGAGAAATGATTAATAGATTAACATAACAATTCACATTAATAAACAACAGGAAGCCATTGGGGAATATTTATCTAAATTTACATACCAAATGAAAGGAAATGTCGTAGACGCGGAACAAGATTTGGAGTACATGCAATACATTTATCAAATTCATTTCGATATCGATGTTTTACGGGATCACCTTAACGATATCCTCGAATGCATACAATTGGCAAAATTAAACGTTATATCAAAAAATATTCTTTCACCTAAAGAACTAAATTATACCAAAAGCATTCTTAATGAACATGGTATCCATATCGATAGACTCGAGGAAATATACGAACATTTACGGCTTCGCGCATTCTATAACCATAATAAACTAATATTCTTAATAAAAATTCCCAAATTTAAACCCCAAATATTTCAGGGATACTTTTTGGAGCCGATCCCTACGGCAAATTATAAATGTCTCGATATTCCTTACGATAGCATATTAAAGAGTAAAAATGAAGCATATTTTGAAAAAGAAATTTGTAATATTATTAATGGTATTAAATATTGTAGTATTAAGGATTTAAATAATATAACTAATGATAATTGTTATTTTAATATAGTTGGAGGCAAAAATGGAATTTGTAATTTTAATAATTATAGTAATAATACAGAAATTAAACAAATTATCGGAAATTACGTTATCATAAAAAATGGAAATCAAATTAATGTTAAATCAAATTGTAGTTTAAATAGAAATGTTACTGGTAATGTATTAATAAAATTAAATAATTGTAATGTTTTAATAAATGATGTGGAATATGTAAATTATAATGCGATATTTAAAGACGAACTCTTCATTATACCCATACATAATTTGGAGATTAAAGAGAATAAGGATTTTAAAGAAAAATTAAATTTAGAAACATTAAATAGTTTTAACGTTATGAATACAAATAAAATTGAAGAAGTACATTTCAAAAGCCAAGTACATAACTTTACCCAGTACTTGTTAATTTTAATATTGATTGTGGCGATTGGAACATTTGTAATTTATACCATAATTAAAACAAAATTACGAAAAATAGCTGCATTGGTTACACCCAACCCGGAATCAGAGCTTCACTCGCCGGAGTCTCGTCCTAGTGATGGGGGTGTTACGTCGCCAGCCACGATAACGTGGTAATATAAACAATATAATATTAAACATAATATAAACAATATAAACATTACCATTTTTGCATAATTGGCATAATATGAAATAAGTTTGTTTATAATATCGATTTCCTGTGCAGCTGCACAGCGAAATCTAATATGTAGATACTAGATAATAAGTTGACTGGTTGGTATTAAGAATGTAAAGTATTAACCAGTCGGAGATCAACATTCAAATAAAGCAGTTATAAAAATCAAAATACAAAACTATATATATCACAGTTTATATATATATCGTTTATAAGTAGTTATTTTATTGGCTAAAAATAAGACAACAACAACAACAAATAAAACCAAAACAGAATAACAAAAAATACAACAAAATAAAAAAATTATAAGAGTAATGAATAATATATATATAAAAAAATCGACGTGGTATATGCATACCTAATATTTTATATTTATATAGAAAAAGAAAAAAAAAATTAATTTGGTCTACAAAAAATTTAATGGATCGTATTTTAAATATAATAAGCCAACGCCCATTGGGCCATATTGGAGACCCGTCACTTTTTTATCATTTTATTGGTACTCTATTTTTTTGAGTTGTATTTAAATCCTTGAAGGAGTTTATAAATCATTCCATGCATATGCGTCGTCAGTAGATGTATTAATGAAATAGATAGCCAGTCGAGAGAAAAAACCATAGCAATTTTCTACACACATACATTAATACTGCGAAAAAAATGGGCAAAATATGTAACGTTATCGGTTGTGGAGTTTCACAAATGAAAATGCAAGCAATTGGAGTTAAGGTTACTCTGTATCAGTAAGTAAAATATTTCGTTATAAAATAATTGTTTGTTTTTTGTTGTTATTGTTGGTTACTACGGCAGAACCATTTTAACGCCCGAAAAACCTCGGATATTAATGTAATCGTTATTCCATTAGATTTCCAACGCTTGAAGTATTGCGGCAGCTTTGGAAACATAATATTATGATAATGAATAACCAGCCAATGGTGAACGAAAAATCATTTATTTGTGATAAACATTTCGAACCAAAATGGTTTCATGATAATAAAAGATTAAAATATGGGGCAATACCAACTATATTTCCAGATAATATATGGTAGGTATTGGGGTTTTAAAACGACAAATATAATTATTAAACATAAAGCTTACAAAATTTAATTCCCTTATTTAATTGTTGTTTTTGTTTCGCAATGCAAACTTTATCTGCTTTAATAACAAAATTTTCATTAAAGTGGTATTGAATACGAAGAAGTTGAATTTTTGGAGGATGATGAAGATGATGAATCAGCAGCTAAAAAAACCAAATTAGAATCTATTGATCCGGAAATATTAAATTTAGGCACTTGCTCTTCAAACGTGCAAGAACGGTAAATTTTGATCATTATAATTGTTCCTATTATTTGCGTTGTTATAGAATAATAACATTTCATTAAAATAGTAATGAACCTATTTGTGGATATGAGGAAGTCGAGTGTATGGCAGATGATGATCATAATGATCTCCCGATGAATTCACCCGAAAATATTAATTTAGATACCTGCGCTTCAAACGTGCAAGAAAGGTAAGTGCACGCATTTCTATTTGGTTTAAGTATAGTGGAACTATTATTTATACCAATATAAATGATTTTTTTTAAATTGTTTTACTGTACAGATTATCACCGATTATCACCCCACCTACCACATTATATCGCTATCCAGGTGACGCCAAAAATACGCAATTTAATTCACCTCGAAGCGGAAATAAATATATTAGTGTACTAAAAAGAAGTTTAGTAAAAAAAAATAAAGTTGTACGACGTCTACAACAAACACTTTTAAGACGAAACATACAAATAACTAATTTAAACACCTTAGTTAGTAATTTACGTGAAAGACACTTATTGTCTTCTAATATGGAAAACTATTTACAGGTATATTTGATTTAAATGATTGACGATTGAAATATTGCCGCTTTCAATCAATTTTAATTATTTTAAACTGCTCGACGGTTTGAAAACCGCCGTGGATTAATCTTGATATTATTATGATATTATCATAATTTCAAGGCTTTAAACTGGTTTAAATTATGTGGTATTTCAATTTGGAAAGTTAATTGCAGGTATGTTTGATTTTTCTTTTTTATAAAAATTGAAGATTAAATTATTGCTTCAATCAAAGCCTTTAAGCTGACTGTAACATATGCAAATTCTTTTTACAACTAAACCCCGTTTAGAGATTTTCAAATGGTAAGTATAATATTTTGTCCATCAAATATTACCGAGTCTAACATCTTACTTGATGCGTGAAAAAACTTTTGACGTAAAATCAATAAAGCGTGATTTACATTACGAAAAATTTAAGAAACCAAAAAAAATATGAAGTAATATTAAAATGAAAAGATAAATAAATAAATATTAAAGAAAGAAAGGGAAAAATAAAAAAAGATGAGCTTGACCAAATACAAATTATGGTCACAAATTATGGTTTCAGATCATAATTTAATATTGTGAATGTACTCTTCGAACAATAGAATTTCGTATGTTTTATGTCGTTCATTTTTTGTTTGTACTAAATTGTTCGTAATATAAATCGGCCTTTAGTTGTGATTAAAGGAAAAATAAAATGTAGGATAGTATCAATATAGTATTCGCAGTAGGAATACTATATTAGGAAATATTTTAAAATTCATTAAAATAGTATTGTATGTATCTATGATATATTAGAAATAAAATATTGTTAAAATTTTAATTTAAGTATTGTAGTGCATGACATTTTATTTAATTAAAACGCTTCAATTTTTTTGTTTCTAATGCATAAGATACTAGTTTAAACCTTAAATTCAGAGATTTTTTTAATAATATAGTTTAAGTATAGTTTAAGTATATAATCTGATTTTAAATAAAAATTTACAGATTTTAGATTTTTTATTATTAATTTTTAATTCTTTGAGTTTACTCTGACAACAAAATCTGTGTTTTGTTGGGAAATTGAAGAAAATTTAAGTAAGTATTTGATAACATCATGCACATTACCAGTCGCGTATCGTGGCTCTGGTCCTTGTAGGGGCTGGAAAGGATAAAAGGATAAAGATTTTCAAGATTTCAAGTCACATGTTATAAATTTTAACACAATAAAAATATAAGTACTTGTAAAAAACAATGGAAATCAAATATAAAAGTAATTAAATTATAAATCTAAAATATTACAAATATAAATTTAAAGAAAACGCCAATTATATGGGAAAAAAAATAAAATAACAAAGTTTTCAGTATAATTAATATAATCAGTAATAATTAATAAGGTATAAGTCAAAAATAATAGTTCTACTTTTTAAAAAAAGCACCCAAGGAAATGTATTAATTTAATTTTGAAAAGAATAGTTTAAAATGAATTTTATTTTTATATGAAGTTCTCGCAACGCATCAATTGATGAATGTGAATTGTGATATGAATTATGTAAGTAGAACGTGCAATGTTAAAAAGTCGGCAATATAAAAAATATATATAATATAATAAATATATATCATATATTTGGTGTCATTAATAATAAAAAAAATTTTAAACAAAAAACTCGACTATAATATTCAATATATTACGGTAGGGACTGAAAATTCATTAGCCCTTATAGTTTTTATTATATACGAGTATATTCTTCAATAATAAATACATATACCACATATCATATGTATTTATATATATAATAAATACAAATACCACACGTCGAGTCATTGGAATTAATCATTACATGATTGAAATGATTATCATTATATTTTGTCTTCTAATATATATACCAATATTATATTATATAAGAGACGGCAACGATGATTTTCGTAATGAGAAATTTCGGTTGAAAAATATCTACGGACTGACGAGTCGTTTGCCCTTATGGTTGCATATGAGGAGAATATTATTCAATAATAAAAATAATAAATAAAGAGGTAGAGCGTGTGTATTTTGACGGGCTTAAATATAAATAGTCCCTACGCAAAAAATGTATATAGATAGTGTATTGAAAAGAGAATATAATATATATAATACATTCATTTGCTTGTGTATATCAGTAGAGTGATCGTTTGTTTATGAGGTATGGAATGATGATATTTATATATTTTTATATGGACCGCGATATATATAGTAGAATTAAAAATGTGTATGTGCGTGCATATATACTATATAATATAATATCGCAGTATTACGTAAAGAATATAAACCAGAGGTGGCATGTCATAGTTGGTTCGAAAGGTTCTTGACGACTTAAATAATTACACTTAAGATAATATTTTTAAATTTATCATAATATATAAAATAATAATATAAAATAAATAAATAAAATATATATATTTGCATGAGTTTTGAATGAAATTTTAGATTTATCGAGATATTTAAAGTTAAAAAGGGCCCATTTAGGATGGGGCTTAGACCTATTTGCCCCCCACCTAGCATCGCCGTTGCACATTACATGTTATCAACATTGCCTTCTATCTCCGATGCTATTTGGGATATTTTAAATGCTTAAATGCTGTAATGAAACCAGTATGCTTATAGTGTAATTGATTTGTAAATTTGGTGTTTGTTTAAATGTTTTGTTTTTTATACCGATATTAGACAACATCACATGATATTTTGAAGTTAATAAGTGAAGGTAATCGTACGTATCCAGTGGAAGTGAGAGCGTTTGCTTTAACGTTGCATTTTTATTCGCTAAGGGCATATGAATACGTACGAAAAACTTTTAAAAACGCATTACCTGCTGTATCCACCATAAGACAGTGGTACCGAAGTGTTGATGGTGCACCAGGGTATTCAACGGAAGCGTTAGAAGCCATTAAACTAAAAATTTTACAGACCAAGAAAAACATTTTTTGTAATATTGTAATGGACGAAATGGCAATACGTTAACAGATCAAATATTGCAAACACAGAAAAGCGTTCATTGGATACGTTGATTTTGGGGGAAATATTTCCGAATGCGGAGATGAAATGCGACCAATAGCAAGAGATGCATTAGTATTTTTAATGAACGCTATTAACGATAATTGGAAAATTCCTGTGGCTTATTTTGAAAAATTTGAATTTCAATATTATTTTCGTCATATCTCTAAAACGAGTTGACATATTTTAAAAGTTTGTACATCAAATTAAAGCTAAAACATCAAAGAAGTTTTCATGAAAACCAACCAATAATAAACCTAAACCTAAAAATATTTGAAGCCGTTGAAATTTCTTGTGTTTGACCAACTATAGCATGAAAACCGGTTGTCGCAGATGTTTATGTCATTAAAAAGAGTTAAAGATAGTTAAAATACCATTCCAACAACGTTATAATTATAATTGGTTGCTGAGATATGGCAAATAACATCTACGTACTACCTTGAACTTCAACGAAATTGTTTTTTCGGGCTAGTTCGAACCCCAAGCGAGATAGACATGGGGTCGCCATACATTTTTTGATTGGAAATGAGGTGTAGAACCTGCCTGTTTCGGGTTGGCACCCTGTACTGGGACACCCTGTATATATATATTTCACAACAACTTTAACATTTGTTTATTATTTGTATTATTTTTATTTAAAACACAATTATTTATTTAACATAATTTATTTAAACTTAAACGTATTGATTTACTTTTATTAAATTTCATATTAATTTAAAACTGATTTAACTTTTAACTTTTACTTTTATAATGACTTGAAACTAATTATTTTGAAGCTAGAACTAATAACTTGCCGCTTTGCTTGGGTAGGGGCTGACACCAGTTATTGCTTTCGCTTGTAAGTCTACTTTGTAATTCTTTTTTATCCTGTTGAATTTGTTCTATTTATACGATTTTTCTGTAAGGATAAGGTATGTTTTTACTATATGATATGACTTATGAGCCATATACTATATAGGGATATTGTACTTTAGTCTACCTTACCTTATATAATATATCATACGATATTTATCTCATATAATATACTATTGATTCATCATATATATATGATTCAAAACAAATTATAAGTAATCTAGTAGCTAAGGATGTTGGAATACGAATCCTTATCATATAAAGATTAATTCATAATATGTATATGATGCACAATATACGTATGATGAGAAATAAAGAAAGGACATTGTATGATGAGTAATACGGTTATACAACACAGGTTCTAGCATCAATATCTGGGTTCTGCTTGTTAGGGCGCTCCAGAAATTGATAATTCGCCAGACTATCCTCAGGTTTGACGTATGCAATGCAGGTGTATTGTTTTGGGATCAGGTCTCCAAGGACAACCGCTACATTTATTAATGGTCAATACTCATACATTTTACAAGTCACAATCCATTTTAGTGCATATTTAGAAAGATAATAAAAATTTAATAAATGTATGCTCGAGCATTATTACATGATACGAAATAATATTTTAGGCATGTTATAATACTAATATAATGTGTTCAGTGACCCAGTGGTTAAGTGTCTGTGTCATGGGACAAATAGACACCCTTACATATTATACATCATTAACTATATTACGGTAGATGGAGAAGTTTTACATATGCAAATTATTAAACAAAAACATTAATTCGATATTAATCTATACATATGATACGGTATTTCGGGTTGAAATAAATATTATTAATATAAAATGATATGCATATAACCTTGGCCGTCAATATATATCACATGCATTAATTATGTATCAAATATATATATATATGTTTATTAATATTCAAAATTAACCTTGAATTTCAAATTACATCCTATGCATTAATAGCATACCAATATACCTATGTTATATACACTTATATTTATTATATATTTAATGCACCAATTTCATAAAATATCAATTATGCGAATTTAATGCCTTTGCATTCTTATATGCATATATTTATATATACACAAACGAATTGTATTGCAATGCAATATCGACAAAACCATAAGACCAAGACATATGTTTGAACCCAACGAACTTGATGTGTTTTTACGTCGTCACGGGAACCACGGGACACGAGAGTGGAACTCTTTTTCATATATGTTTGTGTTTCAGTGTGAATGTTGACTATCTATTTACTGGTTCACCAGGGTCACACAATGCTTAATCTACAAAATATTTATATATGTATAAATATATATTTATTTAATTCTCATGAGTTGATATCCGTACATAAGCAAAAACCACCACAGGAAAGCATAAGCAAAAAACACCACAGGAAATGATTATGATTAATACACTTGAATAATCAAATCACCAACTCGTGCTACGTCACGATGCCACTTCTACTGATGACACCCATTTTAACAACAATTTACACACGACACCAATTAATAAGACAAAAAGTTAATTATAAAACGCAACACCAATCAAACACCATTTGGAGGGGTTCTTGGTAAAAAAGGAAAAACTTTGATGGAATCATCATGGAAATAAATAAAATAAATCATAAAATAAATTCAACCAAACGAAGGGTTAGAAATTTGTAGTGAGACAAGAAAGTTCAATAGTATAATAGTATTAAGAATAAAAAAAATTTGAAATAAAAAAGACAAGAAGAATTAAAAACAGACAAGTTTATTAAACAGTATAAAAATAAAGTAACGTAAAAAGGTATAATAGTATAATAAGGTATTTTAAGTATTTTAAGTATTTTAAGTTGAAAATAAGTTAAATTCAATAAATAAATTTTGGGTGAATAATTAATTCACTGTTTAAAATTGTGTTAATTCATGTATCTTGAAGAAAATAGTTCACAGTTTATTATGTCTGCTGGAAAACCCACTCGGAGCACTGACATCTGTCTTAACCGCCCAAGAAACAATTTAGAGTGAATGAGCGGTGGCGGTGCCCTCATCGTTAAAGCACAAGTGGTATAGGTAGAAACATATAAGGTATAAGTGTTAAAAGAAATTGGAAACCGTAAATGCCCAGGTTTTTAATAGTGTAACGGTATAGTGTTACATTGGTGTTAAATTTACCGTTCTAGCGCCGTTTTTCCGACACCGTCACCGAACCTCAAATCACAATTCAAATAAAAAGTTTATTTTTTCTTTTGCAATGGTTGTTATATAATTTTCAATTTTATATACATGCCCACCAGTGTTTTGCTTCATCTAAAGTTATCTGCTGAATCTCATTAATCTTGTATTACTTAAATATTTAATATTAATAAAAAATATAATAAAATAAAATTAAAACCCGTTTCGAAATCGTGTTTTTATTTAATGAAATTACGGTGAACCTGTAAATGGTATAATACCTGTATATGGTGATTATAAACCCATTGGCTAACTAGTTCGAATTACTATAATAGCACTGTTGCCGTACGGTAGGTTTTTCGGTTATTTAACGGTTCTTGAATAACGTCATATAACAGTTAAATTAATCGCATTAGCAGCACTAATTTAGAAGATAAAAATGTTATGGCGATAGCACTGTAATTCAATAGTTTAACTGATTTTTTGACACCGCCCAGGTAACATTCAATGTGGCAAGACCGTGCCCATTACCTAATTTTTGCATATAGAGGTTCCGGGAACTAGGTATTCTGAGTGCCTGGGTAGTGAATAGGTGGTGAAAGGGTAGTGCCATACACCAAAATGGCAAATGATTTTCAGGTGGCCAGAACATCCCCCGGTTCGTGAAGGAAACTTTCACTTTAAGTGGCAGCTTTAGTTCCAAGCACGTATTTGGGACGTCCCACTATTATATTATATCACTATTATATTATTCAAAAATAACTAAAGAATAGAAAAAAGGATTTGTGCTGGAGATATTTTTAATAATCAAAACCAAAATAATGTTTTTATTATATTTTCCATATTTAAAATATATATTTTATTATATTGATTATTTTATTATATATTTTACTTTTTTTTTAACTTTTTTTTAATTTACATTCAATTTACATTTTATATTGATTATTTATTTTATTATATGTTTTATTTCTTATTCTGTTTTTATTTTTTTAATTGTTATTTCTGTTTGTTAATTTCTGCTAAAAATGATTATAACCATAATGTTTGCCGCTTAGAGGTGGATTCAGTAGTGTTCGCGACGTATTGGTGGCTTATATTCATTTGCATAACTTATGAAAAACTCTATACAGAGTTCACATTTTTTGTAACTTTAAAGTGCTTTCAGGAATACCTGGTACGTTCCAGGGTTACCCAAATACCACTATAAAGTGGTTATCACATTTAAGTGTTGAAGAATGTTACCGATCACTGTACCGGTACTAATAAATGTTACCATTAAAAATATTTTATCTTTACGTTCCTACAAAGGTTTCTGCCACGTGTGAGTTACTCTTATAATATCATATAAAGGGATAAACACATGTAGTGCTAAAAGGTTGGTGGTTAGTACGTTCCATACACCTTTATAAAGTTCCCATCACTATAATCAAGTTCCAATCACAAATAATGCTATCTGGGCGTGGTGTTAAATTGTTATATGGGCGATATCTCAATCACCAAACAGTTAATATAACCAACAAATCATTATGTACACAACTAGCGCATAGCCGACCGTGGTCTTAAAATTCAACTAACTTTGATAACAAAATGGAAGTGGCCTACGTTCAGCAGTGGATTCAAACAAATAAAAAACAGTGATATTCTATTCCAATATCCTATTTAAATTCAATTTGTGGCATTTTTACCGAAATGTTTTTATTTCTATGATTTTCAATGGATTTTTAGTGTGCCCCTTTTACGCCATAGTGTGACACCATTTTTGTTCAATGAAATTTTAGTGTGCCACTATGACGTAAAATTTCACACTAAAATCACACTAAAAAATGTTTAGTGTGAAGTGCATATGTGTCAATGTTTTTGATTGTGTTTGTAAATGAAAAGAAAAATAATTTTTTTTACCAAACAAACGAAACGTAACCTACAAAAATAAACAACATATTTTAATAGATATATTAATCATATTGTGATAGTTTTTGTGCATCCATTGTTCCTAAGGAAATGTGCGGAATCGTTGGTTGATCCATTGTTCCACATTTTCAATTTATCCCTACAAACTGGCACATTTCCGGAACAATGGAAGACTTCTTATATAACACCAATTCATAAGTCGGGTTCGCGTGCTGACATTTCCAACTACAGGGGGGTGGCAATTCTTAAAACGATTGGTAAATTGTTTGAGTCAATCGTTTGCGATATTCTTGTAATCGATTGCAAGAACCTTATATCAATTTCCCAACACGGTTTCATGAGGGGGCGCTCGACAGTTACTAATTTGCTGGACTTTGTTAACTACTCGATCAAGGGAATTGAATCTGGAAGGCAAATTCATGTCGTTTACATGGATTTTCAGAAGGCTTCTGATAGGGTTTGTCATGACATCCTTATTGATAAGCTTGAGAGAGTTGGTATTCATTCATCAATGCTTAACTTCTTATTTGGTGGGTAGAAAGCAATTTGTACGTACTCTTGGTTGCGATTCGAACGTCTTCGGAGTGGGATCGGATGTTCCTCAGGGAAGCCACCTTAGCCCTCTATTGTTTAATTTGTTCATTAATGACATAACTTTGGAAATAAGATCGTCCCAGTGCCTTTTGTATGCGGACGAATTGAAAATTTTCTCAACCATTGCATCAAGTGATGATGCAGCGTTGTTGCAGGATCACCTGGTCCGGGTTTCGTCCTGGTGCGATAGAAATTGTATGATGCTCAATGTGAAAAAATGTTTCGTTATGTCATATCACAGGAAGGTTAATCCACTTGGTTATGATTATGTCATATCCGGCAATTCCCTTGTAATTGTCGATGAAATCATTGATTTGGAGGTTAGATTTGATAGGCGTATGACATTTGGTTCACACATTGATTATATTACATGCAAGGCCTATTCGCTGCTGGGATTTATTAAGCGGTGTTGTTTGGACTTTTCGGATCCATATGTATTGAAGGGCTTATATTGTGCATTGGTAAGATCTGGGTTAGAGTATGCATCGGTGGTATGGAATCCATATTATGATGTCCATTCTGATGCTATTGAATCGGTGCAGAGAAATTTTATTAGATATGCTCTTCGTAAGTTGGGGTGGTCCGAAGATTCTAAACTTCCCCCGTATTTGAATAGGTGTCAACTTATCGATCTAACGACATTAAGACACAGGCGGGAAACTGCATGTGTCATGTTTGTATTTGATATGTTGACAAATGAGATTGACGCACCGAAATTATTGTCTAGGATTGATTTCACGTGTCAATCCGGCGCTCCCGTGGTCACAACTTCTTGCACTTGGACTTTCATAGAATAAACTACGGAAAATATGAGCCGTTATGCAATATGTCTAGGTTATTTAACAAGTATGGCGATCACTTTGATTTCGGGATTTCGCGTTGTATTTTTTCGAATAAATTAAGGTCCTCATGTTTCCGGGGGGCGGATTGAGTCCGGTCTTTGTATGTTTGGTTTTTTTTTTTGTTTTTTGTTGGTTGTGGCGTTAATAATAATATTTTGTTGAATGACAGTGTCATTATGTCAAATGAGTGCATGGTAATTTATATGTAGTGAAAATTTATGATATGGTATGATGGGATACGATGATGCAGGGATGTATTACTTTTACTATTGGTCGGAGTTTATTTTTGTTTGTGTTTTATTTTGTGTAATATTATTTTAATTTGGTTTGTTTTTTATTTTTTGGGGAACGATTGTTCTGCATTCGATTTTGTATTTTTGAATTTTATATATTGTATTTTTATTATATGTTATGGAATATGGCAGTAGGGCTTGACCCGTTGCTAAATAAATAAATAAATAAATAAATAAATAGTGATAGCCGCTTAATAATATAAATAATAATAATAAAAAATCATTTTTTAATTAATAAATTACAGCAGATCAAATTTAAGTAAACATGTACGTATAATAAGCATAAAATACAGTATATTTAATATATTCTGCTTTACAGATTAATGATTGTAATTTTTTGTATTAAATTTCTTTTTATTCGTTTTGCAAATATATACTGAAAAATGTTTTGAATACATATAAGAAACAGCTATTCACACCAAAATTTTGTTCAATAGAAATTCACACATTTTAGTGCCCCACTAACAACAAAAAATGTGACATTAAAACCACATTGAAAATCATATTAGTAAAGTTCGTTGGTATAAATATAGTGTCGTTTCCTCCAAGAGTATAATCATATCGCAAAACAGCGATCTATAATCATTCGTGGGGAAATAAATACCGCACATTTTAATTTATATGCAATCCAACAATTTCCTTAAAATAATAATTATTATTCAATTCACGTTTTAATATTATTATATTATATATATTAATCAATATTCCATATTCGGGTTTGTATAGGTAGTTGTAGCAATATTACGTAATACTGTAGCAATATTTTGTATCAATCTTTGTAGATACAAAGGTAATACAAAATTTTGTGAAAGGTGTAAAGCACTGCTACATTTTTGATGTGCACACATGTTTTGAAATTTTGAAAAAAAATTTCTACAGAAAAAAATGTAAATTCTCGTAGTCGAGGCCTTTGAAATGTGTATTGAAATATGTTTAATCAAGAACACTTCAGATTTACACAAGTAAACTTAATTCATATTTACATAGTACTAATATTACCTACTATCTTTGTTTGTGTAATTTAAAAAAAAATGTTATTATCCGCATTTGAATTTCCTGACACTATTTATTCATTGAGTATTGGTATTATTCACTCTGTATGATAAATAAAAATAATCCTTAAGTCAAGTATTTTGCGAGTAAAGTGTTTGCCATACGCCTCCCGACCGACCGATTTTCGTACGGCGTTGTGTCGGTAATTACTTACTTCTTACTTCTGCGCGCCTACAACCTACAATTGGTTTTGGCGTCCATTAACAGCCTCCTCCAACCGGACCTATTTACCGCCAACGTCCGCCAGCCGGAAACGCCGAGGGCCCGAAGGTCCACTTCTACTTCATCTTTCCACCTACCCCGCGGTCTTCCTACACTCCTAGATCCGCCCGGCTTACTGTCCAGCATTTTTGACGGTATACGATCGCCATCCATTCGTACCACATGACCAAACCACCTCAGGCGACCAATCTTAATGCACCGAACGATGTCGGGTTCGGTATATAGTTTATATAGCTCGAAATCGAACCGCCTACGCCACCATCCCCTTTCCTTTGTCGGTCCAAAGATGAGGCGTAGTATTTTCTTTTCGAACCCTCCAAGTCGCCGTTCGGTGGCCTGTGTCATGCACCACGTTTCAGAACCGTAGGTCACAATTGGTCGAATCAGTGTTTGATATAGCTTTAGTTTTAATGTTTTACTCAATGTCTTCGAGAAGAACATCTTTCGTAAACCGTAAAAGGCCTTGTTTCCCGAAGCAATCCGGGATTGAACCTCCTCCGCTATATCGTTTTCGCTGTTTATGCTGCTTCCAAGGTAGCTAAACCTGTCCGCAGTTTCATATTTGTTCTGACCAATTGCTACGCTTTGATGTTGTGCCATAAACCTACTGTTCGTTGGTGCGATCATATACTTGGTTTTCTCCTCGTTTACCCTTAATCCCATTTCCGAAGCTTCATGTCCCAACAGTAAGAACGCTTCTTTAACGGCACCCATTCTACCCACCACGTCAATGTCATCGGCATAGCCGAGTAATTGAACAGATGACGTAAAAATAGTGCTGCTGGTGTTAATGGTCGTCCTCCTTATACATTTTTCCAATATAACATTTAAAAAACAATGTAGCCAAAGGGTCCCCTTGCCGTACTCCGTCAATGGTTTCAAATGCATCCGATTTGATACCCCTTATTTGTACCTGAGATGTAACTTGCGTCAGTGTTAGTTTTGACATGGCTATCAATTTTTGTGGGAATCCAAATTCCTCCATCGTGCGCCATAATTTTTCCCTAATAACACTGTCGTATGCGGCCTTAAAATCAACAAATAGATGGTGTGTTACTACGTTGAACTCCCTACACTTTTCCATTATCTGTCGTATGACGAACAGTTGATCAGTTGTTGAGCGATCATTACGGAATCCACATTGGTATTCACCAATGACTTCCTCCGCATATGGTAATAGGCGCTTATGCAACACATAAGCGAGTACCTTATATGGTGCATTCAGCAAAGATATTCCCCGATAGTTGGAACACTCCATCCTGTCTCCCTTCTTGTGTATTGGCACAATTACAGCAAGCTTCCACTCCTGTGGTATAACCTCATAGTTCCAAACATGCACAATTAGCTCGTGTATACTATTCCACAATACATCCCCTCCACATTTTAAGAGTTCACCAGGTACGCCGTCAGATCCAGCCGCCTTTCCATTCTTGAGCTTCAGAATGGCTTCTCTGGTTTCCTCATATGTTGGTTCCGAAATTAGTGGTTGTGCTGTTTGGTACGGAAGTTCGTTTTCTGCATTTCTACCAATTGGGTTGCTTGCTGTAAGTAGATCTTTAAAATACTCAGCCCATCTCGCGATGGCTCTTTCTTCATCCGCAAAATTTCACCGCTGGTATCCTTACAAAGAAGGGGTTGTTGTATAAATCCGCTAGTTACAGATCTTATTCTCCTGTACAAATTTTTACTGTCATTCATGCTGGACAGTGTGTCTATATCCCGCAAAATATCCTGCTCATGACGCATTTTCTTGTTTCGGAATAATTTGCGTTCAATGGATCTTTTGGTTCTGTAGACATCCATGTCGGTAATTAGACACCGTAAAAGCCATAAATTAAGAAACTAACAACAGAAGACTGTTGTTGGACGCTAAAACCAGATTGTTGGTTGTAAAGCGAAAAATTTATTATTTTATATTTTATAGTATATTTTAAAAATGCCTGGATTGTTTCGAAAAATCTTGAAAACTGCTACACGACGACTTTTTTACAAGATTTTTTTTTTTCAGTTTTGTTTTTTTTTAATATAAATTTGTACATTTTATTGTATTCGCGTTTTTTCTTGTTCCAAAATAAAGAAGTAAATTAAATTCATTATAAATATTATTCTTATTATTATTACTATTATTCTTATTATTAATAATTTATTTTTGTTATTAATTTATTATCATTACTTTAATTTTTTTTATTACCGGCCAAACAAATAAAGTAATAAAAATCGACTTGTTTTGATATTTTTTTTATTTACAAACCAAAAATTTAATATATCGAATACATTTTAACCAATGAAAATTGGTCAGTTTTCAAAAAATAGGAAGCAAATTAAGTAATGCTTTTTATGAAATGCCGACGGCAGACGACGGCAAATGTCAAATTGAAAATACATGTATTTCAATGTAGGTGCTTTTTATGAATATTGCACGGCGGACATGTCGACGGCTGACGGCGGACATTGATATTTTTTCTTCTATTGCCGTCGGCTGACCGTCGTCCAAACTTCATTTTTCATTTTATTTACATTTTATTTAATTTTTATGATTTAATTTCATAATAATAAAATATCCAGTTAATTTACAAACTAATAAAAAATGGAATTAACATATTTAACAGCAATTGGTATGTATTATGAAATTTCGGTTTTTTTATCCAGGCAAAATAAATTTCAGAAAAAGCACATTTTTTTTATATATCACATATATCACATATGTGATATATATCATATTTTCATAGAAATCGAGGCTTTAGTGCAAAGCCTGTTATGTCATTCCTTACCGCACCCCCCCACTTTGCGTATATTTTTCAAGACTTTCGAAACAGGACATGCCTCGTGTAGCAGCACAATTAAAGCAGCACACACGATTTTTTTTATCGACCGATGAAAAATTAAACATCGCACGACCGCGATGTTTTATAGCCGGCCCGATATTAGATGATCGGCCCATAAATTCGAATTATTCAATTATTTAATGCAAAATACGTAGTAAATCAAATTAAAATGATTTAAAATCATATATTTAATTATAATTTATTATATTACTGCATTTGCATGTGTTTTATTCGAATTTATATGAAGAAAATTGAGAAAATCGATTTTCAAAAATCGGTCGGTCGGAAGACGCAAGTCTGTTAGTCCGTGGAAATTTCACACCGTGCGTTCCTGTATGAACAAAATGCAACATTAGTGGCGTTCATGTGTATTTTTGGAAACGGATCACAAAAAACGATTTTATTGAGACAAAACAAGCACATAAACGGCATTTGTCTTAATTTGAAACGGATAAAAAAAAACTATTAAATAAGTTGGTTTTTTTTAGTCCGTGCACATTTAATCTTCTTTTTTAATGCACATAAACGCAAAAGATCGAATTTTTTGACGAAAACATAACCGCACTCATTTTAATAAAATAAAAATAAATAGTAAAAAGTAGTAAAAGTAAAAAATTTGAATTACAAAATAATAATAATGAGATACAATTATAATAAAATTATTATAATTTTTATATTATAATAAAATATTAAATTTATAATATAAATATATTATAGGACTAAACATAAACATAAATAGCGATTTATTTGAACCAAACCAAATTTGTGTACACATAAATTGCGTGTTAAAAACCCGATTATTTTCGTCCGTTTCAATTTAATCTACACATAAACTGGACTATTATGTAGCATAATGTAACATTTTTCGTTAGTACAAACCGTAGTAACATTTTTGAACATTTTTCTACTACGGTATACAGCGTATAATATTATTTCATTTCGACACTATCCGACAAAAAAATGTTAAATGCAATCGTTGTTAATTTTGATGGAGAAGTGATTTTTCTCTAAGGGGCCAAACAGAATGATGCGTGCAATCACGTGCTGTTGCGTGCGTAAAATTCAACTACACGGTAATAAACGAAACAGTACAGAATAAAACGCACGCGATGCAGCGTATCGAAAAATTTGCCAAATTTTAACTTTTTGTTGCGATCAGTCGCGGTTTTGAGGTTATGTTTATTGTTTATATCGGTTTGTTATCGTGAATATTTTTATTAAAACACAAAAAATTCATAAAAAAATGTTTATAATAGTTAAATATATATATATAACATAAAAAAATTATTAACTATTTTAATATGGAATCCGGAATAATGAAAATTGATGATGAACTATTAATAAATGCAATTCAAGAAAAACGAAAAACGCTTTCATTGTGTGCGGTTGATTTTTACACGCATAAACGCACGCAACAGCATGCGATTGAACGTATCATTGTGTTTTGCACCTAAACAAAATTGAACGCCGACACCGACAGCATGAACGCACGGACGGGATCCATTTTGAGAGGCAATGAGAACGCAGAATAACATGCCATACCTTTAAAAGTATGGTAAAAGAGTTGCTGCTGTTGCTATGTCCATGAAACACATAATACGTTTTTATTCGCTGGATCGATTGTTTGAATTTTTACGGTATAAAAATGTTTTTCCACTTACACCAGATCCATCTAAATAACATTTGAGAAATTCGATTATGTAAGGATGAAAATTTCATAAGGGCCCGAGCAGAATTAAAATACGTAGACGTACGCCTGCGTACGCCGAAGTTAAACACCGCAAATTAAATAAGAATGAACACAATAAAAACGTAGACGCACGCCTGCGTACACGTACGCCGAAGTTCACCAAATTTTATCTTCTACGTACGGGCGGCGCATTTTGACAAATATTTTATCTACTGTTCATTGAATTTCAAAATAAATAAAAATAAACAAGAAAAAAAATGAAATAAATCTAATCGTTGAAATAAAAAAAATCGAAATAAAAAAAATAGTTTAAAAATCAATTTATATTTATCTGTTTATATTTATATTTATTTAGTTTGTATTGTCAAAAAACGCAAAACAGACAATCTATTGTGTTCACTATTTTAAATTCTGCGTACGCGTACGCAGGCGTACGTCTACGTATTTTAATTCTGCTCGGGCCCTTAATGCTGCGACATTCTGATCATTGTTGAGTAATACCCACAGGTATAACTTTACTTATTATGTGTAACGTGAATATTTTTATAAAAATTATAATAAAATTAAATCAAAAAATAATTATAACAAAAACAAAACAAATACAACAAATAATTTAATATAATTATTCAATTTGTCCGAATTAAATACTGATGTATATATAAATAAAGAGTATATATAATGCGAGTGTATGAATAAATCAATTAAATGCACTTACTTTTGACAAGTTGTGTTGTCCATTTCGGGAATCGAGCCAGCGACCAGTAGTGTTGTTTTAATAATTTGGGAAGTCTTGGCTGGGAAACCTTGGTAAAATACTCCAAAAAACGTATTCAGAAAAAATAAAGATGGACAATAATTTGATGAATGAAACCGAGGAATTAAATTAATTTTATTTTTCTTACTACGTGAAGGATTGTTATTAAATTAATGGTTTTCTATAACTTTAAATAATTCGTAATTCTTTGATGATTCATATAAATTATCAAAGTAGTTAAAATTTGATATATGGAAGGCCCATTTGGAAATGCTCAGTATAAAAAAAATGTATATCATACTGAATTTGACAAGTACTGTAAAATTCCTGTAAATGCGAAAAATTATTCACACAGTTTACTGATTTTGAAAACTATAAATTTCTCCTCAAATTGAGTAGTGAAATATTTGGTCTATCACTCGCGATCATCAATTTTACCCAAAGAAAACAGTTTTTCATCAATTTTTCAAATATATTAAATTGTAATAATATAATATAATGTTTTTGTAGTGGTTGTAATATAGTAATAATAATATTAATAATAATAATTTAAATCATTAAAATAAGAAAAAATTATATAATATAAGACTATTTACAAAAATTTGTATGTTTTTCAACATGTATTTTACAAAAATTAATAGCTTTTAACTTAATTACGAGGTTTTTAATTTTTCAATATATATATATATAGTATATATATAATATTATATAGTTATAATAATATATTTAACATATATTATTTTAATTATTGTTGTGTTTGGTTTTAATACATTTTCGATATATATATATAACAACATTTTTTTTTTCGTTTGTATTTTATTAATTTTTTGTTTTTATTTTTTTAATGATGGTGGTAATTTAATATTTATTTTAATTTTATATCCATTTTTTTTTGTTTTATGTTACATTTAGATTTTATACATATATTTATTTAATATATTTAATATATATATTTATTTAATTTGTTTTATTTTTGTATAATAACTTATGTATTAATAATTAATAATGCACTTTCTCGTCACATGCCAATAAAACGTAGTTTTAGTGTGTTTAATTATTTTGGGTGTTTCTCAAATTTGGGGAGGTTATATTCGCACACATCAAATTACGTTTTATAATATAAAAATTTTAATTATTATTTATAATATAATATTAAATAAAATATTTAATGGGGATTTATATTTTGTTCTGCGGTTCTTGAAATGAATTGTTCTATATATTGATGTAGAAAATGTAAGAAAATAAATGTGATGTGATGGATGATAAAGAAAGTGGATGTAAATGGTATGTTTTTTATTGATGGAATAGAAATATTAAACATTACCGAAATAATAAAACAATAATATAAAATCAAACAAGAAGATAAGCGTTATATATTATATTTTTATATAGTAAATATTTTTATTTATAGTAATTATGTTAAATATTATCAAAAATCTATAAGGTATAAGATATGCCATTGATAACTGATTTATATACAAAAATAATATTTCATGTTTGGTCTGTGAACCCATGGGGTGCGTTTATAAAGTAACAATTGTTAACCGTGGTTAACACATAGCGTTAAATTTCGTCGTTTACGAATGCAAAAATTTTAAAATTCGATTTACACCATTTTAAGGTTAATTTAAAGGCAAATAATTGTTGATGCTATTAGAGTATCTGATCTTTCAATTACAATAACCAGTTATGTAGGTATGTGGTTCAGAAAGTGAAAAATATGAAATTTTTTTTTTCATTTAATAATGATCTGGGACACCCTGTATATGATTTTTATAGATAAATATAAAATTTTATTTCATAATAAAATCTGCAATAAAAAATTGTTTACACTAACATTACATTAATCGTTTTCAAATACAATATAACATCGAATTACTCTATTCGATTAGTGATGTCATTTTCTCCAAGTTAACATTACCCCTCCCTAGAGTTAGTTTGTAATCGCATTCCAGGAAAAGCTTAATTATATTATATACGAAATGGAAATTGTAGTTCTTACAAAAATACTCATCAGCATCATTTCAAAAATTAAATGCAAAATATATTTGTAAATATCTAAGGTAACTTCATGTCGATACTAAATATAGGGTTTCCCGATCAAACGTTTTTCACACCTTTTCCACACCTTTTCCAGACCCAACAAAACCATTTCCATACCAAATGTAACCTATTCAAAACCAAACGAAACCTTTTCCAAACTAAATGAAACCTATTCCAAACCAAACAAACCCTTTGAACCAAAAAAATATTATTTAATTTTAAAATTCGTTTGCACATCCGTATGCCCAGGGTATATATTTGAAATTTATTTTATGAGAAAATAAATCCTAAAACCATTTAAATATTATGGCTTCATGTGCCACACTTAATACATAATAATAAATAAATTTTTCGCTATGCAATCAACAATCTGGTTTTAGCGCCCAACAACAGCCTTCTGTAGTTAGTTTCTTAATATGTGCCTTTTACCGTGTCGGTTATTAGCCGTACGACCAACTGCAAGCAGAAAATACAACTCTGTGTTAAAATTCAGATTCGAAAAATAACCGAAAACACAAAACATATTTTATGCATTCAGTAGTATTCGAACCCACGACCCCAAAATTTCGTTAGAATTTTAGGTTGGCATTATTAACATTTACCCACAGAGTGCCACACTTGTAACATATTTAATTTGATTTCGAAAAACTCCATTTTATTTGTATGGGAGCCGCTGGAAGGAATAGGATCAGAAAAAATTTCCGCGAACTCAATGTTTTTCATTTGGTACCAAAACTCGGAGTAGTTCGGCGTAGAAAAAAGTAGATACTTTCTACTCTTATCTACTCCTACCTACTCCTGGTAATTGAATGGAACGCAACTTATTATAATAAAATTTTCGTATACGATGCTGATGAGTATTTTTATGAGAAATAGAATTTTGTATATGTGTGCCGATACACGAGGACTTTTCCGAAGCCTGGATTGTTTCGAAAAATCTTGAAAACTGCTACACGACGACTTTTTTACAAGATTTTTTTTTTTAGTTTTGTTTTTTTTTTAATATAAATTTGTATATTTTATTGTATTTGCAATTTTTTTGTTGTTCCAAAATAAAAAAGTAAATTAAATTCATTAAAATTAATTACTTAAAATTACTTAAAAAAACTTAAAAACTTAAATAAAAAATAACTTAAAAAAAAAAATTAAATATAATTATAATATTACATTATTATAATTATTATTTATTATTATTTTTTTATTATTATTATAATAAAAATAAAGAAATAAAAATCGACTTGTTTTGATATTTTTTTTATTTAAAAAAACAAAAATTTAATATATCGAAAACATTTTAACCAATGAAAATTCGTCAGTCTTCAAAAAATAGAAAGCAAATTGGTTCAACGCCTGTTATGTCATTCCTTTCCGCACCTCATCACTTTGCGTATATTTACAAGACTTTCGAAACAGGACAGTCCTCGTGTAGCAGCACAATATGATTAAATTAAGCTTTGCGTTTCACAGATTAAAGGCTTAATCATAGCAAATATTATTTTTTGGTAATATACAATGAGATATCTTGTAGCTTATATTAATTATTTTTTATATCATTGAGTGGATAAAAATGAATGTGGAAACGGTTTATGAATAAAATAAATGATAAATAAATGAAAAATTTTGCATTTGGTATGTATAGTGACCATTTTGTAACGTAAAGTAAATTTATATAAAATAGCATATAGAAAATGGCGATCAATTATTATTTTTATAAATATATATTTTTGTACAATTTTCCTTCTTTCGTCATATTTTTCTATCTATATTTATAAATTTTTGTTTTCTATCTAAATGTATTCTTGTATAACAAAAAAAAAATATAAAAATAAAATAAAACTTCATTAATATATATTATATTTGAGCCATAGTAATTATTTGGAATTCAATAAAAAAAACGAATTTCACAACTAAAACAAAAACGTTTAGGCCATTTTCAATTCAAATAAAAAAAAAGTTTATTTAATTTAATAGTTAATTTAATTTAATATTAAAATAAAATTGAATTTATTCTTTATTCCTAGTTTTGTATTTTTTTTTTATTGGATTGAAAATCACAAATATTAATTAATGTATTCTGGAATTGATATGAACATTTTGTGTAAAAAATAAAAAGTGTATATATAATTATTATTAATTCAATATATGTATGTAACATTTTTAATTAATTTATTATTATTATTATTATCGCATTAATACATAAAAAAATTCTCTTTGGTTGTTTTAATTTAAAATAAATATATATTTAAAATATGCCATGAATATAATATAATTTTTTTAATTTCATTATTGATATGTAATTATTTTTTTTTATTGATGAAAATTAATATAATAAATTTTTAAATTTGAAAAATCATGGATGATTATAATTAAATTTATAATAATTTATTATGAATATGATGCTGATGATGATGATAATGATGACGATATATATAGGTTTTACACTCCAAATTCAACTTTTAACAAATCAAATTCAAATCGAATCCAACTTTTTGCAAATTAAAATCAACTTTGTACAATTTAAATTCATCTGTTTACAAATGAAATTCAACTTTTTCCAAACCAAATTCAACCAGTTCCATAAATAATATTACAATATCTTTTTATATATATTTTAATTGATTATGATTTATTTTGGATTATAAAAAAAGTTTTACTAAATGGTAATCAATACAACGAAATAAAAAAAATACAAAAAATGTTTTAAACGGCCCAAAAAGTATTGTAAACTAAAGTTTTAAGCCTGTAAGGTGTTAACAACGGCTACAAAATACAATTAATTATTTTATTCTTTCCACTTGCTATTTGGTATTTTTTCAAATTAATTTTTAAGATCTTTTTTAACCCGTTGTTAATGCACGACTAGCTTAAAACTTCCCTTTCAGTTTAAAATACTTTTTGTTTGTTTGTTTAAAACATTTTTTGCATTTTTTTTATTTAGTAATATTGATTAAAATTTAGTAAAATCTTATTGTATAACAAAATAAATGATAATAAATTAAATTATGTATAAATAAATATTGCAATGTTATATATAGAATTTAAATTGTACAAAGTTGAATCTGATTAGTAAAAAGTTTAATTTGGTTTGTAAAAGGTTGAATTTGGAGTGTAAAACCTATATATATATATATTATATATGTTTTTTTTGTAATATATTATTTCATTTTTTTTTACTAGCTAAATAATTAATAATTTAAAAATAATTAACAAAACCACCATCATTTTGGCAAAACAATAATAAAAAAAGACCTTTTTTTACAATTCATTTTTGTTTGGTTTTAAATATTATATAATATATATGAACATTATAATATTTATATTTATATAATTTCTAAATTTTATTATTATAATAAAAAATGATACAAAAAAAATTTTTACATTTCTATATATATAAATTTTAGTCTTTCCAGTTTTGTTTAATTTTATTTGTATTATTATCTCAACACATTCCGTTTCGTTCATATAATAAAAAAAAATATACGATTCATTTAAGTTTAGTTTTGGTTTAATATCATTTTATTTTTTAATTTAAGTTATTAGCATAGTTTTTTGTTTGCATTAAATATTTATGATTAAAAAAATTAATTTTTATTCTATTATATATATAATCACTTGAGTTTTTTTTATATATTGTTTTGTTGATTTTTTAATTTTTTAAATATTGAATATATTTCATTTTTGATTTTGTAAGGCAAAAAAAAATTTTATATATACAAATATTGTTTAATTTTTTTATTAAATCGCTTTTAAAAACTATTGTCTTAGCTAATAATTTCGTAAGATTTTTTATATATAATAAAGTTTAATTTTAAAAACAATAAAATGTAATTATGTAATTATGAATATATTTGGAGAAATAATTTTTAGTTAGTTTCTTAATAAAAAAGCGATTTGTAAATACTTTTTTTTAAATTAATTATATTTATATTTATTTAAATTAATTATTTATACTTCCGTACTTTAAAAAAACCAGTCTTTTAATTTAAAAATAAAGAATAATCAATGGGATAATAATGGAATAATAAAGGCCAAAATGTTCAATTATATAGTTGAATGAAAATAATTAGATTTTTTTGTATGTGGGAAAAGCGAAAGAGGGTACATTTAACAACCATTTCGTACACTTTAATGTAAAATGAAAAGTAACACTGACCGATTTTACGTTGCAACTAAAAATTTATCTTCAAATGTCAAAAACTAAACTAAACTAAACTAAACTAAATTTTAAAGTGTCAAATGTATACGCAAATATATATTTTTATTCAATTGTAGAAGGTGGTTGATTCAAACAACAAAACAAAATTAAAATATCATTCGATTTTTTAAAAAAATAAATGGGAACTATTTTGTATTTTTCTGGGGTAAATTCGAAGAAAACTAAACTAAATTTAGTTTGACACTTGAATATAAGTTTTTAGTTGCGGTGTAAAATCGGTAAGACGGTAACTAAAATATTATTTTAAATTCATTCCCAAAAACACCATCAGATCTATCTATGGGAATTGGTGTATATTTTTCTATGTTTCTTAAAAACTGAACCCATATAACAATTTACATCATGGTGTAAAAATAACTGTTACAATATCAGATAAACTGTTAAATTACAGTGCTATCGCCGTAATATTTTTGTGTTCTAAACTGGTCTTTAAAATACGATTAATTAACTGTTATATGACGTTATTCAAGAACCTTTAAATAACCGAAAAACTAACCGTTCGGTAACAGTGCTTTTATAGTAATTCGAAACAGGCGATACAAGAGGTATACAAAATTGAAAATTATATAACAAGCATTGCAAACCAAAAAAAAATCTGTAATAAAAAAAATCGTATTAATAATCGATAAACCTTTTTTTAAAATTTAATCGTGTTTTGAGGTTCGGTAACGGAAAAGCGCCGTGCTATAATTTAACACCACCATTGCACTATACAGCGTAAAAACGTGGGAATTTATGATTACCATCAAATTTAAACCGCGAATTTTAACCGTAAATACATATTTATACCCCACATTTGGTTTACAATGTAAGTATATTAACCGACAACGAACGGTTCCCACATTTGTAATTGTTGCTTAGGGATTATCCAAAAATTACAAGTCAATTGGGTAGAAACAGAACTAGATATGTCAAATAATTCCTTTGATTTATATGGAGCTCTTGGATGTGGGCTGCGAGCAGAAACAAATTCCGGCAATGTAATTTTTTGCATGCGCATATGTTGAAAACTCACTGAGAAATAGAAGAAATAAAACAGTAAAAAAGTTCGGAAACTTTGCAGCTTAGGAGTAGAGATGACTTGATATACCGCATCTTAACAATTTAAATAATTTTAAATGGATTTTAAAGTTTTATATTATGAATTATAAAAACCTTTCTTCTGACTGGAATCGACAGTCAATCATCAAATTATAGTGCCAAATAACAACATTCAGCATTCAGAAAAAACATTCAAATATTCAAAAATTGCATATAATGAAATAATGAATGAGTACGGGAAATACCCAACTTATTATTTATAACGTGTTCTATAATTTGGCAGTTTTTAGTTTTTAATTGATGTTATCAAATCAAATATTTATCAATATAAGAAAACATATCACCTTAAAAACTTATTAATTTAATAATAAACAAAAAAAGAAATTTTTTGTAAATGTATCTGCATATTTCATTGTGTTTTTTGTTTTTGTTTAGTAGGATTATGAGCAGATTCTGATCTTGGCAGATTTTTTTTTTCCAATTCATACACATTTCAGATATGTTATGCTTTTGCATTCATTTAAAAAAACAACAAAAAAAACAAGTTAAAAAAAACAATTATATTATTCCAATTTTTAATTATTTTTGTGCTATATAAAATCAATTTCCATTTCATATCGTTATCTTGTTTCTTAATAAGTTTTTTGTTATGCTCGAGTATAGCAAAATGGCATAAGCAAAATATAAAAAAAAAAAGTTGCTAACTATTTTTCATTTGAATTTTAGTTTTTGACTGTTTTTAACTCTATAATTGTTTGTTTGTTTTTTGTATTTTTATTTTTTAATTTTCATTGCTTATTTTATTTTATTTATTTACAATTTACAAATATATTATTTATGTAATATATATTTAATACCTTTATTACAAAAAAATATATATTTATTAAAAAAATAATTAATAAAACAAAATATTTAAAACAAACAAAAAAAAAGAAAATAAATATTTTTTTTTATTTAAATTACTATGAATTTTTACAAGTCTTATCGAATATTATTACGATATTTTCGATCGCCACTTTTTGAGCGTGATCGACTGCGTCTGGAACGTGGTGCCCATCGATTATCACTTTCACTATCATCTGAACTTTGGGCGCCACAGCCACCGCCAGTACTTGGTGTACTACAATTTGGAATTAATTGTTGTGGTTGAAGCTGCTGTTGTTGGTGTTGATATAATTGATATTGTTGTTGATTGGTATTATTATTATTACGGAGTTGCTGTTGTTGTTGTTGTTGTTGTTGTTGCAAATGCCTTCTACTTATCATTGGACTATCTTGATTATTACAATTAATATTACTATTACTACTACTATTATTATTATTATTAATACTATTTTGTTTAAGTAATCGTAAATTTGTATTCAGTCCCCTATTATATGAATCAGCGCTAATCGGAGGGCATACGGCTGATGATGATGCGGATATTGATGATGGTTGATGCAATGGTTGTGGCGGTGTTGATGGTTCAAAATCTTGATGTTCTAAAAATTCTAAATTTATATTACGATAATATTCTTCGGTTGGTTCACCGCCTCTATTAAAAAATTCATGATCATTTTCACCGCCGCCCAAAACCTTATTATTTTGTCGACAACATTGTTCATATAACATTGAACCACTTTCATAATCATTTTCCGAATATAAATCTTGATTATTATCAACATCTTTAGGCATTAATTGTCGACTTGCATCGGCGGGTATCCAATTTTGTGGAAATGTTGGTATTGGTGGAGGTTTTTGATTATGCAATTGTTGCGGAATTTGTTGCTGAATTAATTGCTGTTGCTGTTGTAGATGTTGTTGATTAATTGTTCCTGTTTGTACATTTATCGCTAATGCTGAAACATTTTGCGGCGGGATGCCAATTCCCCAACGGGGTGGTGTTGCTGGTGTACGTCGTGTTATTTGTGGTGACATTGCAGCTGGATTTGTACGTATGGTCATATTATTTGGTGGTTTATATGAACTGTATGGATGATCGGGTGGCGGTGGTAGTACATCACATAAATTTAATGGTTCACGTATGATTTGTGGTGCATTGTATTCACTTGAACTTGGGCTTGCCGAACATTTTATACATGAATCATCTGATTGAGCACCATTTCCACAATTTATATTATTACCAATAATACCGTTCATAATGCCATTACCCCCATTACATATATTACCACCAATGCCACGTTGTAGGGTTACCGTAGCATACGGTTCTGGTGGTGCTTGATTCGATATTTTCGGTATTATTGTTTGCGTTACCTCTGCGTATTCGGAAGTAATTTGTGGTGGTGCCAGTGAATGCATTGGTTTTAATAATGTGTTTCCGTGTAACCACAATGAATGTTGTTTATCAGGAAGTGTCGCTGTTAATGATGGGCCTATAGATATATGTAGAATATATGTTCAAATTAGAAATTTTTTTAGAAAATGAAAATATTTCATTTGAAATTTTAAATATCAAACTGTGCGTTTTTTTTAAATTCTTTTTACGATCAATGAACTCAAAGTGCATTTTCTTATAATATAAACCAAAATAATAATGTTAGACGAATAATACATATATACTGGGTGTCCAATATAATAAATGCCAACCCTTTTTCTCGAAAACAAATTGCTTTTGAGACAAGAGTTGTTCAGAAGGTGAGGGGGCATAAGATGGTTGTATGTTTTGACCTTGAACGAAGGTCAAATAAGAGGTATGACGTAAAATATCCTTTTTTTTAATGGAAGGCCCTATTTATCGGCACGGATTCTTATTCTACGTAAAAAAATAAGCCCGTTTTGTATCCGAACACTTTTCGATTGAACGCCAACTTTGACCTCAAATTGGATTTCAAATTTCTTCAATGAAACAAAATGTTTATATATTAAAAGCAATAAATGGAACCAATTATGTTTCGGATCCTCATCAGTGGCCATACGTACGTTATAACAACGCATTGTCACCGCATCGACGTAAATATTTTTGCTTATTTCGTAATAACTATTTAAATAATATTTTTAAATTTCTATAATTTTATAATTTTGAGGTATAGCTATATTTTAATTGCCGTTATTATTCTATTTTTAAATCCTTTTTTAATTGTTGTAATTATGATTTATATTTGACGGTTAAGTAATATAAAATTATAGAGACTTGAATACCGGCTATGCGGTACTGATAATTTGTTATGGATTTCGAATTATCTCGTTTTTGATATATAAAGGTCCAACAATAATTTTTTGATTTATGGATTTTAAATACAAAAATTGTGTTTCATTAATGAAATCAAATTTGAGGTCAAAGTTGTCGTTTAATAAAAAAATGTTCGGATACAAAATGGTCTTTTTTTTTACGTAGAATAAGAATACCTATCGATAAATAGGGTGTTCCATTTAAAAGATTAATATATTTTACGTCATATCTTTCATTTGATCTTGACTCAGGCCACTCAAGGTCAATACATATAACCACCTTATGTTCCCCCACCTACTGAACAACTTTTGCCTAAATCATTTTTTTCAAAACGCTTCGTTTTAGAGAAAAATGCCTGCAATTTTATATATTGGACACCCCGTATAATAAATAAATATTTAACTTTAAACATTTACCTGGATAAGATGCTTTCATATTTCGTTTATTACGTTTTGCCCAAATAACAACAAATATTGCACCGCCAACAAGACATACAACAAGTATACCTAATGCAATAGCGGACATCCATGATATTGCCCATCCGCTTGCAGCTGGGTCCGTTCTATAAAACATTATATATTAAACAAAAATATTATGATAAAATATATTGAAAAAAATTTCAAATGAAATGCATATACAAAAAACTAACAAATAAAAATATGTAACTTATAATGAATGTTTTTTAATTGAAAAATATAATACAAAACAAACATAAAATAAATATACGATTTCAAATCGATGAAACAGCACAAAAAAATCAAGTAAATTTATAAATATACATAATTTTTTTCTTCTTATATACTGTACTGTTTTAAACTAATTTTCACTTAATAATAATTAACCTAATTTTATGTTTGTGTTTTTCGGTTCAGTTCTGGTTTCACAGAGAGGATAGTTAATATATATATTAAAACATTTTGAATTACTTATGTATTTTATTTGTGAATTTTCTTTTTTCCATCTGTTAGTGAATGCATTAATTTTTTTTTTATGGTTATTTGATCAAAAAATACCAAATCTTTTTTATGGTAAGACCGACCAGGTATACCGGTTTGCAGAACTGAGCTTGTGAAATTTTATTCAAAGGCACGGAAGAAAATCAATTTCGCATCGAATTGTTACTGAAAATCGTTTTATTTTAAGAATCCTAAACAGAAAAACTCAGACTCAGTTAATCCAATACTCTGAATAAAATGTTTTTAATAAAATCTATAGACTTGAAGGAAGATACTTAAAAAAAAAGGTAATCAAAAATAAAATATACGGTAATATTTTATAATGAATAAAATCATTTGAAATTAATAGAAATGCATATAGCACAGAATTGATTAATTGAATAAAAACATCATCGAGTGTGGTTTGATATTATACCATATCTATAAATTGTTAAATCGTTATTATTATTATCATTATTAATGTGGAAATCTCACTATTATATTATAATAACGTATTGTTATTATACTATGTACTATATTACTATTATTATTATTATGATTATTATTATTATTATTATTATTATTATAAATACCCGCTAATTATTTGTTATCGGTTATTGAATTGTATTAGATTGAATTATGAAATGAATGAGAGTATTAGTTAGTCAAGTGAAGGTATTGAATGGAGAGTTAAGCAAAGAATAAAATTGTAAAGTTAAAAGTTAAGTTGTTAAGCAAAGTAAAAGTGTTAAGTTAAGTAAAGAATTGTATATTATAAATAAAGTTTAAAGAAATAAAGACATTATTAAATCATTAATACTAAGAGAAATAATTAATTGCTCCCATATTAATATAGTACTTGTAATTGTCAAGCAAACAGTGAAATTAAAAATTTGAATTATTAGTGGAAGTATTGTTTTGCCTTAATGATACCGGATAAATGTTGCGTATGCAAATACTATATATCAAAAGCTTTAAGCGAAATCATAGGAAATGATTTGTTCATATATAGACAGGTATATGATGTAGTTATTCTACTATTATATGTTACTATTCCATAATAATGCATTGTTCTATTATAACTTGATTAACCGTAGGATACATAACGAAAAAATCTACACATAATCACTTTAACCATAAGTTCATTACTTCGAAATGATGATAAATCGATTGATAATAATATTTTAGACCGTTTTAATTCTGAACCTAATTGGGCAGTGTCTGGTTACTCATGAATGAGAAAAATTAACTTATCATCATTATATAGCCGGTCAAAAAAATTCAACTGAAAATATTTGTTTTATATATATTTATATTTTACTATTTGTATATATTATTTTTATTTTTGATTTCCGCAAAAAAGAAATGCATTTTTTCTTTAATATTTTTGTATTTGTTTATTTATCGCATATATTAACATATATTTATGATTCAAGTAAGTTTGTATATACTTTTTTTATAAACACTTTCACCTGCGTTTGATTAAACATTGACTTTAATATCGTATGGTGTTCGATGAATATAAATTATATATTTACAAAAAATAAAATCGGGATGTGAATATTAACCCATAACCGACTGCTGATTTTAGTCACAACTAAAATGATAATCTTTAATTGCCTTGGAAATCGGACTTTTAAAAGTTTTCGTTTAGGTTATCATTTTACGACCAGTTTAATTATTTTTATATGCATTTTACGAATCTCAATGCTACCAGGTAATTGATAGGAAGAGTAATAAGGGGTTTATACCCTTTACACCATATGTACTTATATGTATGCATAAGTGAAGCATCTTTGTGAGAATTACTATTAAACTCGTCTGGGGATTATGGCCACCAATGGGAAGATATGTTAATAAATTTTAATACAAATATATTTTACTACTTAATATTGCTACAATTACCTATACAAAACAAATTATTAAATATTGAATAATTAATTTAATAATATTATAACGTGAATAATAAAGAATTATTTTAAGGAAATTGTGGGATTGCATATAAATTCAAAGGTCCCATATTTATGTGGAAATTTGATTACAAATAACTAAACTCATTTACTTTTATTTTTATATATCATATATTAATTTTATCTATCTTTCATATCAATGATTGTAATCCGACTGATTCTTACAGCTTTTCTTTAAATTAAATCAAATGTGCATCGCCTTCTGTCTAACTCTCTGGTGTAAATGTTAAAAATTCCAACCTAAAATTCTAACGAAATTTTGGGGTAGTGGGTTCGATGTCTATACTGAATGCATAAGATATGTTTTGTGTTTTCTGTTATTTTTCGAATCTCAATTTTAACACAGAGTTGTATTTCCCGCTTGCGGTTGGTCGTACAGCCGTACGACTAATTACCGACACCGTAAAAGCCACAAATTAAGAAACTAACAATGAAGGCTGTTGTTGAACGCTAAGCTGGTTGTATGCGGAAAAATTAATTTTATTTTATTAAGCATCGCCTTCTTATTTACGTTGTGGCAAATTCCACATTTATTTATTCATTTCCCCACGAAGAGATCGCTTTTTGCGATATGATTATACTGTTGAGGAATCGATACTACATTTGTACCAACCAACTTTACTGGATGAAAACATCTTGGTAAAAATACCACAAATTGGATGTAAATAGAAATAGAATAGAAGATCATTGTTTTGGATTTGTTTGAATCCACGAGGCCACTTCCATTTTGTTATAAGGATTGTTTTGTTATAGTCTGATGATATTTTGAAAAAGACCGCCATGGTGTATGCGCTAGTTGTGTACATAATGCTTTGTTGGAAATTTTAATTGTTTGGTGATTTAGAAACCTGTTAATATCGGAAAACTTTGCTAACCTTTGAATAGCATCAGTTTATTTCTGATATTTTCCTTTTACTAAAAAGATTCACGTTTGTTTAATAAATTTGAATAAGAAACAAATACTTTGTGTATTTTTCATGTCTCGACTTTACAGGTTAACGATTTTAATGAAATTTTCGAAATATAATTTTTATTTTTTTTTGTTTGTTTATTTTCGAATCATTGCATTGAATTGATTAAAATTATTAAATTGGTTGTTATTATAAAAAAAATCAAACCAAATATATTTTGTTGATTTAAAAAAATGTACATACAATTCATAATCATTATTACAATAAAATTAAAAAAAAAAATACAGAATATGATTCACAAAATTATACGTTGACTATTGTTATCCCCTAATGACAACGTCATCGTTAAAAGTAATGATGTCGATCTGTGCACGTCTTTAACGCCTAATCTATAACGTTCTTCGACGTTATCGATAACGTTTGGTTTATCGGGATATAGTCACTTCCAGAATAAAATTTCTTAAAGTAATTCCAATGCGTTATGGGTGCGGGATGAAATGAGTTAATATATATAGTAAGGTGTTAAAACAGGAGAAAACCAAGTGTATGATCGAACCAATGAATAATATGTTAATGGCACAACATCAAAGCGTAACAATTGGTCAGAGTAAATACGAAACAGCGGATATGTTTAGTTACTTTGAATGCGTGATCAACAGTGAAAATGATATTGTTGATGAAGTTCAATCTAAAATTGCTTCAGGAAACAAGGCCTTTTACGGTTTGCGAAAGATGTTCTTCTCGAAAACATTGAGTAAAAAACTCAAAAGGAAGGTTATATCAAACACTTAAACGAGGTACATTGCGCAGGGTAAAGAACGGCGTATGTCTACTGAACCTCACCTTTGGACCGACAAAGGAAACGGGACGGTGGCGTAGACGATATGAGCATTAATTATATAAAATTTATGGCGTACCGGAAATTGTTCGGTTTATCAAGATTGATCTGGTGAAGCTGCTTTTGGTCATGTGGTGCGTATGGATCGTATACCGTTAAAAATGTTGATACGACGACATACCAGGTGGATCAAGGAGCGTTGGAAGACCACCGGAGAGGTGGAAAGATGAATTAGGAACGGACCTTCAGACCTTGGAGTTTCCGTCTGGCGGAGGTTGGCGGTAATTAGGTACCGTTGTAGAAGCCAATCTATTAATGCGATACAAGAATCGAGCAAATATTGGACGTCGTTATAATTGTAAAAGCGCTGTGAACAAGCAGTAATCTAATGTGGCAATATCTGGTAATATCGCTGCTCTGGTAACACAACCCATCCAAGGTTCCAAGATTTCAATGTTTCTTTTACCTGTTTGGCGATTTCAGGACAATTTCGTGTGGTGCAAAATAATCACTTTTTCATGTCTGTTGGCACATTCTAATGGATTTTCTTTCAATGACCGATTCAATTCAAGGAATTGTTGTTTGTAGCGTTCACCAGTGATAGTTTGACCAGGTTTCCACAATTCATAATATACCACGCCCTTCTGCTCCCATCAAATACACAGTAAAATTCATTCTTTCCAGGGATATAGCGTTTTGGCGTCAATTTTACTGCACATTATGTTCACCACAAACTTCGACAAGATTTTACGGACTTTCAGCAGCAATTTTCTTCAAATGAAACATTAACAACAATCCTTCGCGCAAATGAGACTTTTCTGGTGCAAAGCACGCCAAAACGCAAATAGCATCGCGATCTAATCATATTATTATAACTATTAACCCATTACTGCATAGAGTTCTTTATAAAGGCCGATATTAAAAATACACGTGCATTAAATTTTATAGCGAACTATCTAAACCTGTTTATTTTGATTTAGTGTTAGTTTGGTATCGATAGATTTATATTTTGTGTAATTTTTTTATTATCATTTTCTTTGGCTTAAAGGCCTCCATGCATCAGATATCTTCTATTATTAGAACCCGAAATAATTAGAACACGAATGCCTCAATGCAAATGGTACTGGCCAATTTTCTCAAATATATATGTTGGACGTATCCATACCAAATGCTTGGAATTTGGAACCAAAATATGTCAATTTACTAAATTTTCGGAGAGATTTGTGTTGCTTTAGAAAAATACGGAACGGAAAATGTAAGCGATTGCACAAGAGCAGTGACTGTCACCACAGATACCAGATATGGTTAATATAATCATTAAATTTATTCAATTTAAAATCAAAGGTGCGGCGCCATTGTGGTCTAAAATCAAAATTTATGTGTGTGAAATGCCAACAACCACTTCACCCTAAGGAGAAGCCTCATTGCTTACCACAAGAAATAATTAACAATATGTTAAATTAAGTTGAATTCAATGTCTTTTATGTTTTTGTTATAATTTGAAGAAAAAATAAATAAATGTGTATTAAATGAATACCTATATTTTCGAAATATAAATACAATATTCTATGCATAGTTAAAAAAAGGACGGTCTGCAAAAAAACCCAAAAAATGATTATCCCGAAAAATGATTATGCGATGAAAAGTTATTCTTATAAAAATACTTAATAGATCAGGTTCTGTGGATTTTTACTTAAACGCAATAATAGTTTTCTCTATGGGTTAATAACGCCGATCCTCATCATCACGAACGTATGTGATTTACTTCAACGTGTAAAGTGATATTAAAAAAAGTACCCAAGAACCAAAAAATGTTACCACACTTATGTTGAGTTCGTTTTCTTGATCTGTAGAATAAGCAATCTGTATTCAGATCAAAATCAATCTATATAGAAAAAGAACGAACAGATTAATCTTTTTGCTTAAATGTGTCAAATGTATTAAATTAAATTTTTTAATATTTTTATTTTTTATACAACTCTGTGGTGTAAATGTTAAAAATGCCAACCTAAAATTTTAACGAAATTTTGGGGTCGTGGGTTCGAATCCTACTGAATGCATAAAATATGTTTTGTGTTTTCGGTTATTTTTCGAATCTGAATTTTAACACAGAGTTGTATATATTCCGCTTGCGGTTGGTCGTACGGCTAATTACCGACACCGTAAAATCCCCAAATTCAGTAACTAACAACAGAAGGCTGTTGTTGGACGCTAAAACCAGATTGTTGGTTGTATAGCGAAAAATTTATTTTTATATTGGCTAACGTGATTATAACGTGTTTGTTTATGTTTGTGATAACATTTAATAATAATTTAATTTTTATTATTTTTTTTTATTAATTTTTATTTTATTATTAATGTTATTATCACAGCTCACAATAATTTTATTTTTTAACCTATATTTATATCGAACTCCTTATTATTTTAATCTTTTAAAATTATCAAAATATTGGTTTTTTATTTTTAATATGTTAAATTAATCTAAATGATTTCTAAAAATTTACAAATCAAATAAATCAATCTCTGCGAAGAAAAAGAACGCAAAAAATTAATCTATTTGATCTGAAATTTAGAAAAAGAACGCAAAAAAATCATTTTAAGCAATCAGATTAATCTGATCAGAGAAAACGAACGCACCATTAATTAGAAAACTTCTGAATTCTATTTTATTCAACAACCCTGATAATTCAGTATATATAGAACTTGGAACACCGTTTGAGTAAATTACTTTACTTTATATGTATATATATACATATAAACATAGAGACAGTACATTTAAATTATGCGAGGTCGGTGATGTTGCGATAATATACATAAATAAATAAAATATTTGAAACAAAAAAGATGAAAGAAAATTTTTTTTATATGAATAATAATTAAAAAATTATTTTTGTATAATGTGTTTTTTTAATTAATTTATTCCGAATATAATGGATTATTATTATATATAGAAAAAAAAACCTAAAAATTCGTGCCAAACCAAACCACAAAATTAAATGGTAAATTGTTTTATATACATATAATAATTCAATAATGTAGAAAATTAAATGCGGTGCAGGTTTTTTTTATATAAAAATAGAAGTATAAATAAATATATGAATTATTATGTATAGAAAATTATAATTATTTAACAACATTTGAATATTACGAATTTGAGTGATATGAGATAACATTTTTCTTCAATTAACAATAAATTTAAATAACAATTTGAGTGATTCTCATATCATCTATTAGCTTGTTCACGCGGAGGCGTAGTGTAGTGTAGCGTACTTGTAAATCCACCACGTGAACAAGATGCGTAGTGAAGTTGAAAATCCACTACGCACCACGTGAACAGATTTCGTAGTGTAGTCATTATCCCTAATTTTTGGCGTTTTTTATTAAAGATTTATAAAAATAATTAAATAATTATTTACAGCAAAATATTAAAGATAATAATTAAATGAAAAAAAAAATTCATTCTACCGCCAAAAATAAACACAAAATTAGAGGTTATGAATTACAATACTACGGTCCCACGTGAACACTGATATATAAACGTAGTTCATAATTCACTTCACTACACTACGCCTGCACGTGAACAAAACATATAATATTACGGAAATAATAAATAATAAATAAAATAAATTTTCGCTATACAAAGAAACAATTTGGTTTTAGCGTCCAACAACACCCTTCTGTTGTTAGTTTCTTAATTTGTGTCTATTACGGTGTCGGTAATTAGCCGTACGACCAACCGTAAGCGGAAAATACAACTCTGTGTTAAAATTCAGATTCGAATTGAAATAACATATATAAATAAGTATATACCATATATATATATATATTATATATATTCATTTATATTTACATTTAAAAATAAAGCAAATATTTATAAAAAAATAGTACTTACTTTGGTGGTCGGGCGATAAGTGATGGATCCATATGTAAAGCAGCCGGTGGACTATAAGGACCTAAACCACCAGAGGTTAACGGAGCAACGCGTGCTACATAACGTCCACCAGGCATCAAACTATTTATAACAACGGATTGCGTACTGGCATTCAATGACATTTGTCCTAATAATTTATTTGTGGTATTTGATTTAATTTGAATCTGTTGAATTGAATTAGTTTTATAGTTTTAATTTCATTATACACGTTTTATAAAAAATATTTCCTGTGATCATCAATACATCAAATTAAATAACAATATAGTAAATATTTAAATAAAATGTACATACCTTATAACCTGTCAATTCTCCATTTAACATATCAATTGGTGGCGGTGACCAACGTACATATGCCGCCGTATTATTAATAACACCAACACGTACATCGGTTGGCGGTGCTGACGGTGGTCCATCTAACGTTTTTCCCTTACGTATATTCGATACAGAACCCCCCAGTCCATTTTGTAATGTAGCAAATATTTCATATTCTGCATGGGCCCTTAATTCATTTATTGTATACTGTTTAATGTCACTCATAACTTGTAAGGTTGTCATGAACTCCTTTGAACCATTTCCACGATAATGTAATGTTAATGACGTTGACGGTATACCATCTGTTGTTTCCCAATGTATATCCAATGCATTTGACTTCGTTGCTTTAACTGTATTAATCATAACATTTTGTTCGTTGGCTCCCCAACGATTACCGGGGGGCTCTGGTGATTGTACATTACCATCATCATCATTATCATCATCATCATCGTCAATATCACCATCTCCATCATCATCATTTTTTTCTACAACATCACGGGTATTGGACTTAATTACACGTACAAATACCTTTTTAACAATACTACCGGCTTCATTTAATGCGGCACAAGCATACCAACCCTATTATTAATAATATATCAATTGTGTACATATTTTTTTTCATTTATTTATGATGGAAATTGAAAATTGAAACAAGATAACATAAAACATTGCATTATATTTATGGATTTAGGAAAAAATTAGTACAATTACAAACATACCTGATCATTTAAGGTAACATCCCTAAGTACAAGTTCACCAAATTCATTAACTTCTAAAGTAGGTAATTCCGTTGGGGCTGGTGTTGAAAAGGATAATATTGATGTTTCTTGTTTATTATTATTATTATGAATATTTCCATTGGTACTATCATTACCACCACGTCCTTCATTATCTTCGTCATCATCATCGCTATCATTATCATCGTCATCATCATCATCAACATCACCGGAATCTTCATCTATTGTTCCATCATTGTTTGTGCCAATTATGTTATCGGCATTCATAATATCATCAACATTACCATTACTATGTTCATCAATTCCATTTTTATCGATATTAATGTCACGTTTTTTTCGACGAAAATTTGGATTGAATGTCTGTTGATCGGCATCACGCATAATTTGTCGAAATTCTGATATTAAAAAATTACTTTGTTGTTGTAATGACGCTTGTTCATTTTCCTGTTGATCACGTTTATTACGAAAATTCGTATCATCCAAATATAAATCGGGTATATGTTCTAATTTGGTCGGGTGAATATTTATACTATTCACAATGATATTACGTTTAATCCGTTGTTTTTTATCTAATTGGATTACAGTATCGTTTGATAGTGGTTGTAATTTTCCCAAAATATTTTCCGATTTTTTACCATCATTTTCATCGCCACGTTTTGATCGCAAACTCATAATTTTTGCCTTTGCCAATAGTTCTTCTTGTGATTCTTCCTCCAAAAATTGCGAACCATTTTCATAATTATTATTATTGATATTGGTATTTTGTTTCGAATGATGAATGTCCAACATTTTTTGTTTATTGAATTGTAATATTGAATCTGGATGCTGCCAACCAACTCGATCCCATACAATTCGTGTTTTTGGACGTCCCTGTGCACGACACGGTAATTTTATGCTACCGCCAAAATTTATTTTCACATCTGATGGTGCTTCAATAAATGATGGTGTAGCTAATAATAAGAAAAAATAACAACCAAAAAATAGAATAAAATATATTAAAACTTTCTTTCGTATATTGCACATTTTGACTATATACAGTTAACTCTTTATTCAACGATGTTTCAAGGGAATGGAAAAAACTGGATTAATTCATTAAGGAATCCACAAATAAAAAAAAACTGGTTGAATACGAGGCTCGTTCAATGAAGAGTTATCTGTACATAGAAAAAACTGCAAAACAAATACTCTTAAATATTTAAGTACAAATATAGGGAAAAAAGGGTTTTTATTTCTAACCCATTTTTTTCTTTTCTTATATTTGTAGATATAAATTTATTAATATTAACAATATTCAAACCAAAAAACATATATAGGGTGTCCCACGTACATTTTGTGGGGAGGAACGGGTTAACATAAAAAAGTAGCTAAATTGAATCCAATTGAGGTCTGCTCATTTAAGGTTAGTGATAGCTCCACTGGTTTCGAGGATATTGGATTGAAAGACTTGCGGGGAACATACTGTATACAAATATCAATACATAAATACACGTAATAAATAAAAGTAAAAAATATAAATCTTACCATAAACATAAAGTTTTACGGTAACCGATACATTTCCACCCTCATTGTGTCCTTTACAAATATATCGTCCTTGATCCTCTGGTCTTGTATCTTCTATTCTTAATGTATTATCTAATAATACTCTTGACCGACCTTCCGGTAATATACCATTTTCTCGTTGCCATGCTACTATTGGTTTTGGGTCACCAGTTAACTATATATATATTTAAAAAGCACAATAAATGATTATAGGCATCAAAAATAAATATAATACAATTGATACGTAAGGGAATTATATTCAGGGGGTTGGTGGAATTATATTCAGGGGGTTGGTGGAATTATATGTTCAGAATTTATAATAAAAGAATGAATATATTAATATATATTTATATTTGTATTAGATTAATTGTATATTGTAGTAAATCACTTTAATTTAATGTTAAAAAGAAACACATTGATTTAAAATATTTCATTATATGTTAGAATAATAGTAAACTATTATTCTATAATAATTAAACAATAGTAAACATATAAAGGTTTCTTTATAATTATATATTTTATTATAAATCAATTGTAAATTGTGAGTTGTTATTTAGAATGTGATAATGTAATTAATTTTAATATAAATAAATATTCAAAACAAATAACAGAATAAGTATTTTATATTACCTTGCTAAGGAAGTCACCTTGACGCGGTGCAAGGGCTTAGGTTGCAATGATCCGGAGGGCTATGCTGATAGGGTCACCCATGTCAGACAGGCCTTCGGGGAGCAATGAACAAAGAACTTCCAACCCTCAATTCAAGGTGTCGTGCGACCCGTGCCGAAGAATTAGTTGACAGTCGAGGGTAACAGACTGTGCTGAACGGAGCTTCCTAGACACCGGGCGCCCTCTAGGAGTATACAGCCTTACCATGGCAAGAGGCTCTGCTATTGTGGACCAACCCATTCCTCAACCTAAAATCCTACATTGTATGGAGAACAATAATCAAAAACAAAATGAGAGTGATGCTTCTCTAAACGCATCAGATATTACAATGGGTGATCACCGCCCACAATTCACGGCGTCTGACTCGTCAGATACCGAAGCAGGAAGTTTGGGTTCGGAGAACTCACAATCAACAATTGTGGGGGTCGAAGAACCTAAAACATCCGAAAAACAAAAAAGCCCCAGTCCGGCTATCTCAGATATTCGAGAAAGGCTACAAGGACTGGGTACCAAACAAAAAAGGCTAAGTGGTTCCGCCAGGAGGAGGTACCAATTTCTAGTCAGTAAGGGCTATTCGACAGAAGAGGCCAAAAAATCTTGTTTGGTAAAAATCCGAGATCGACCCAGTGACGCTCCCCTCAAAAGGGCGCGATCCGACGACTCGACACCGAAAAATACGGATAACATCAAAAGGAGATGTCCAGGTGAAATCAGGGATGCTTCTCAAGGGGATAAACCTCAAGAGAATAAGCCCAGCTACAGCGGGGTCACATCGGCCCACACTGTAGCGATCATTCACAAGGACTATCCTGAAACAAAGATCGAAACCGGTCAAATGAAGTCCATCTCGGAGGGCATTGACAATTTATTAATGTCTCTCCCAATGGACGGAATTTGCCCGAAGTTCACTGGTCTTACAATGAAATCGGGCTGGGTAGCAGCATACTGCGCTGATGCAGGGACGGCCGCATGGCTGAAATCATCATTCGCAGAATCAAATGTTGGAGATGGCAACTTCAAAGCCATAAACGAAGCCGATCTGCCCAAGGCAAGTACATTTTATTTGTATTTGCCAAACTGTCAAAGCGAGGACATGGAGAAGATTTCAAGGCGCCTCAAAATTCAAAACATGTCTCTCAGGAATCAGGACTGGAAAATTATTTCAAGAAAAGGCAGGGAGCAAGGCATGACGCAGCTTATCGTGTCGGTAAGCCACACCCGTGCACAAGACCTCGTGGGACCCAATTTGAAACTGAATTGGATATTTGGTTTCGTTTACCTCAGACCGGGGAAACAGGCCACGCATCCGAGACAGCCTCAAAGAGGGCCTTTACACGAAGCGGGTAAAAGTGCACCCAAGGCGTCGCAAGTCACCACATCCAATCCTATCCCTAAACCCACAACGCTCCAAACACCCAAAAACATCCCAACATTACCAAATCCGGTACCCAATCCTTCCCCATCCACAACATCCAGTGATCCCATACTTTATCCCATCCCAAAAGTTCCTTCAAAAACGAATGTCCCCAAAGGCGACCCGAGTTTGCAAAACTTTAAAATAAATAAACACGGCAAGGTCCAAAAAAAGCATGGACGGGCGCCGAGGAGAGGCAGCACGTGAGGACCAAATGGCAGGCCGTCTTTTCAAGGTTGTGCAGATCAACCTGCACAAATCCAAGGCGGCCACAGCCAACCTTTGCAAACTATTTAAGGAAAAAGCATGGGACCTGGTGTTAATACAGGAACCGTACGTTTGCAAAGGGAAGGTTCTAGGTCTCCCAAGGGGAAAATCAGGTACAGTAATATACAAACCGGATACAGAAGCACCAAGGACTGCAATATTATGCAATCCCAAATTAAATATTTTTTCTATAAATGAATTTATTTCCAGGGACATCACAGCAATCGCTGTCCCCATGAAAAAGTTAGGAGGCAAAACGCACATCATAAATTTTGCCTCCTGCTATTTCCCGGGAGATGAAAAAGAAGCCCTCCAAAAGAAACACAAAGCTTTGTGGCATACTGCCAGCACCACAAAGCAAAATACATTATGGGATGCGATGCAAATGCGCACCATATAACATGGGGCAGTACAAACACCAACCCGAGGGGTGAGTACCTTTTTGATTTTTGTATTGCCAACAATTTAATCATAAATAACAAAGGAAACGAGGCTACTTTCGTGACATCGGTCAGGAGAGAGGTGCTAGATGTAACATTGTCTGATGTAGCATCAAGTCACCTGATCTTAAAATGGCAGGTGTCCAAAGAGGCCTCTTTATCAGACCACAGGTTTATCCGATTTGACTTATGCATTCCAGAAGTGAGGGAGGCACAAATCAGAAGCCCAAAAAATATTAAATGGGATCTCTTTAACGATACCCTGAATCACAGGTTAGACTTTCAACCAAAAAATATTAAAACTGTGGAGGAATTAGATAATTCGGCCACAAGAATTATAGAAGATATACAAGAAGCCTATATAAGTAGCTCTGAATTAAAAACAATTAAATCAAGGCGCGATGTACCATGGTGGAACACAAAGCTCTCCAAACTAAGGAAAAAGGCCCGGGACAACTTTAACAGGGCCAAAAGAGAAAACGACTGGGAGGCTTATCGCAAATCCCTAACGAAATTTAACAGAGAGCTAAGAAGGTCTAAGAGGAAAAGCTGGAACGACTTCTGCGAAAAAATTGACACACTCCCAGAGGCGTGTCGAGTTCAGAAGGCGCTAGCTATGGACCACAAGAATCCCCTAGGATCTATTCGATCAGGGGGAGGAATTATGTCCACAAATGGGGAGGGATCCCTTAAAAACTTAATAGAGGTGCACTTCCCGGGATGTGTAATACACAACCCAGAAGTGCAGCAAAAGGACGAACAAGTCACCACAGGGGATAGCTGGCCGATTGTCAAAAACCGGGCATATCAGACCAGTAAAGAAATATGCACGGTTGAGGCAGTAAGATGGGCCATAAACTCATTCGAGCCATTCAAATCCCCGGGACCTGATGGAATTTATCCCATTTTTCTACAGAGATCCCAAGATCGTCTAATGGCGACAATAGTAGAACTCTTCAGAGCTAGCCTGGCTCTAGAATATATTCCCATAGTGTGGAGGGAAGTGCGGGTGGTATTCATACCAAAGGCCGGCAAACAAAACGCTTCAGAGGCAAAGGCATATAGACCTATAAGTCTCACATCATTTTTCCTTAAAACGTTGGAAAAAGTGATAGACAACTACATAAGAAATACTGTACTGACAAGGCAGCCGTTGGCGGCAGAGCAACATGCCTATCAGGCAGGAAAATCGACCGAGACTGCCCTACACAATATAGTCAGTGAAATAGAGGGCACTCTGGTTGACAAACAATTACTGATGTGCACCTTCTGTGATGTGCAGGGAGCCTTTGATAATACAAACTTCATGGTGCTAAAGAGGGCAGCTATAGGAAGGAGCATTAGTCCTGCTATAGTTGGCTGGATGACGCACATGCTACAAGAAAGGAAAGTCAAGGCAAGATTGGGTGATGCCTGTATAAGTTTTAGGCCCACTGTGGGATGCCCGCAGGGCGGGGTTCTCTCGCCACTAATGTGGTTATTGGTGGTGGATGAACTCCTGCTCAGAATTAGGGAAGAACACATAATGTGCGTGGGATACGCCGACGACATAGTTTTAATGGTCAAAGGCAAATATGAAACCACAGTTGCAGAAAGAATGCAGCAGGGATTGAATGTGGTACAAGGCTGGTGCAGAGAGGTGGGACTAAAGGTCAACCCAAAGAAAACTCACTGCCTACTCTTCACGAGGAAAACAAAACTGAAATACGGGGTACCTACCATGGATGGGAGCCCTATACAGATGGCCAAGGAGGTTAAGTATTTGGGTGTCATACTAGATACGAGATTAACATGGAACCCCCACATCAAATATATGTTAAACAAGGCATACAGGGCATTTCATGCCTGCAGACAAATGATTGGAAAGACATGGGGCCTGAGTCCTAAAATGATGGTATGGCTATATACCTCCATCATAAGGCCAATCATTTGTTATGCGGCCCTGTGTGGTGGCCAAAAATAAATCAAAAGGAGACGTTGGGGTCTCTAAATAAGCTGCAAAGAGCAATTTGCGCATGCGCGACCGGGGCAATCCGAAGTTGTCCAACGGTAGCTTTAGAAAAACTTCTAGGACTGGATCCGATACATATCCATATCCAGGCAACAGCAATGGCACGGGCATGTGGGCTAAGAACCCTAGACCGGTTCAAGGCGTCAAGTCTTGGACATGCATCTATTCTAAAGAGAATAAACCTGGAGGAAGACCTTCTGGAATTCTCGGATAATATGATCAAGGTTGTGGAGTGCAAAAAGCTCTATGAAACCTGCTCCCTAGACGGGAGCGCAGCCGAGAGAAAAATTGCTGCCATGCCATGCCATGCGGTTGTATGGCACACGGAGGGCAGCACGGGGTCCGCAGGAGCGAGAACTGGCATGGTTGGACCAAGGTTTAAACATAGTCAGACCCTCAGTAAATATAACACGACATTCCAGGCGGCGGCGTGTGCCATCGAGATGGGTGCAATGGAATGCCTCCGCCGGGGATACAAACATAATGAGATATATATTATATCAGAGAATCAGGCGGCAATTAGGGAGCTGGAAGGACCAGTGTTCAAATCAAAGCTAATATATGGCTGTCATAAAAATCTCAACAGGGTGGCCCAGGAAAATAAATTAGTGATAATAAGGGCTCCTCACACTACAGGAAGCAGAGGTAATAAAGAGGCCAGTTACCTGACGAGGGCGGCAGCACGGGCCACATTTGTGGGACCAGAACCCGCCATCGTAAACTCCACCTGCTTCATCAAAACGGCCATAAATGCCTGGAAGGCGAGGGAAAGGGACCAATATTGGTTTTCCTTACCAGGACTAACAAACACGAAACGGTTTTTTAGTCAAAATTTCACCGGGCTGGAAACTGCAAGGGATAGGAAACGGGAGGAACTGAGGCAGCTATCCTGGTATGCCTCAGGGCACGGACCGTTTAATAGCTATCTTTATAAAACCCGTAAGTCCATATCAGAAGTATGCAGATTCTGTAAAACAGAGAAGGAGACGTCGACACATATACTCTTCGAATGTGACGCTCTGAGAGATAAAAGACATAGGCAATTCTGCACAGACGTAGGGGTCAAGACGATAACGAAGATATCTCTTGACAGTCTGCTAAATTTTATAGTGAAATTAAATTTAAAATTTAAAGTGTAGTGGTCAGTGACATGAACTTTATTTTTATTTTATTATTATATTTTCAGGGAGTACAATAGATCCAATGGGTCGCAGTACACGGAGCGGTTTACGTAACTACTCCAACCCACAGGGAGGGGTTTTAGTCGGTAGGACGTCAACTTAGTTGGCGGGAGTCCGACACTCCGTCCGTAAATGGATTTCCCCTCCCACCAAAAAAAAAAAAAAAAAAAAATTTTATATTAATAATTTAGTGCCGTCCCTACAACATCAGAAGTGGGATATAGAATATAATTTTTTTTTTAGTGAAATCGAGTTAGATTTCAGTTTTGATATAATTTTGTGATTTTATTTTTTTAAGTTTTGTTTAAATTTTGGAAAGTTTTCGATTTTGTGTTTGTATTTTGGGTTTTAAAAAAAAATTTGATAAAATGAATAAATTGTTTTCATTAAAAGTTGATGAACTTAAAGAATTTTTAGTGAAACAAGGAATAAAACCAAATGGTAATAAAAATACATTGGTGACACGTTGCGAATCAATATTAGAATTATTGGATGACGAAGCAAGAAATATTTTATTGGAAGATTTATTTGGAAATGGGGCCGGTAAAGATTTGGTTAGTGAAGGAACATATAAAGATTTGGTTGGTGAAGAAACATATAGATATTATGTTGGTGAAGGAACTTTTAAAGATTTAGTTGGTGAAGGAATAAATAACGATTTGGTTGGTGACGATTTTAGATTGAATGAGGATGAAGTGGCAGATTTAGGAGAAAATTTCAATGAAACGGTTGTGCCGGTCGGTGATTTGGCAAAGGTACAGTGGGCTGTTTGTATGCTATCGAATAGAACAGTAATTGCTGAAGCTAATTTTGTTTAAATTTAAGTTTTTTTTTTTTATTACTATTTGTTATTAATATTTATTATAATTTATTTTAAAATTTGATTATACGGTCGGGCCGACCTTATGTCAGGACTGGCCGAATTGTAGTAAATCACTTTAATTTAATGTTAAAAAGAAACACTTTGATTTAAAATATTTCATTATAGAATAATAGTAAACTATTATTATATAATAATTAAACAATAGTAAAGGTTTCTTTATAAATATATATTTTATTATAAATCAATTGTAAATTGTAAGTTGTAAATTGTGAGTTGTGAGTTGTTAGTTGTTATTTAGAATGTGATAATGTAATTAATTTTAATATAAATAAATATTCAAAACAAATAACAGAATAAGTATTTTATATTAATAATTTAGTGCCGTCCCTACAATATATCGTCGATATGAATTTTCAATCATTTTAATTAAATACATTTATGCTCGTAAAGAATTAGCTCCATTTCAAATGTAAATAAATATACATACCTCACACGCTAAATCTAAACCTTCACCTTCGATTACTTCAGTATCTTGTGGACCACGAATAACCGTTGGCGGTGCTAATACTTTCAAAGTAGCCGTTGGCGAAGCTTTACTACCCGCCATACTTTGTGCAGAACATTCATATTTACCGGCATCGGCTGCATGTACCTCTGATATCATTAAACTACCGGAATCAACGAGTGATAATCTGCAACAAAAAATTTAAAAAAAGAGGTTAATTATAAAATAAACTAACAAACGAATACAATATGATTTACGGGAGACAAATTAATCTACAATACGTAAGAAATCTACCGGAAAATTTAAAATTATAGGCATTTATTGCAAATTACTTTTAGAGAATTAATGTGCTATGAACAAAGAAAAAAACAGACAGAAATTCAAATAAATTATAATTGAGTGTTTTTTTTTAATAATTTATAGTGATATCACATCATCGGGCAGATAATAAAATTCATATACAATACAACGATCCATATTTTAAAACATATCTCAAAATATTGAAAAGAACAAAAAACAAAAAGTTGAAAATGGAAAATTTTCGATAAGGAAAAACGAAGAAAATTTCGCGTATGTGGCAGATGTTTTTTTTTCATACAATAAGACATCAAACTTTTATTTAAAAACTTGAAATATATAAATTATCCCAATATAGTATATGTATATAACATAAAATGGTTAAATGTATGAAAACGAACAGGCATAAGCACAAATGACATATAAAATTCACATACACCGACCAAAATGGTTCTTTTTTTTGAAAACAAGATAAATTTCTTTTACATATTATACTTAAAACTACAGATAAGGAAAAATAAACAAAAAAATCTAAATATATCATCATCAAACTTTTAACTTTTAAAACAAACTTAATTAATTGTTGTCACATAAAAAAAGTAATTTTCTAATTATCTCTTCATATTTTCCGTTATTTTGTATGGACTTTCTTTAACGTTATTAAATGTATACTATACATAATAATTATGCAGAAATATTATAAGATTTTTGTTCCTTTTTAATCTATCGATCACGTACATAAGCATTATTATATTATTTTTTTTTTGTGTATACATATAAAATCTAATAATATGTCGTCAATATTTCATGTGCACTGTGTAATTACACAGACCGAATTTGCATTACATAGAATTTTGAAAATGTGGTCTGTGTAGACAAAAATTCTGTGCATTGTGATTATGAAATATTGATGAATTTTAAATTAGAAAAAAAATTAATGTGTTGTACTGAATGAAGATTTGCGGCGAATCGAACGCGAAGGCGAAGCCGGAAATCCGTAATTTAGGTCAGCACATTTTTAGAGGATCTTATTCAGACCAATTTTTGTTTTGGAGTTTGTGGATAAATTCCATAACTAATTGAATTCAAAAATTTTTTTAGTTCTGTCTGCGCAACCATTTAACTAAAACCATTATTTTATGAAATAAAATTAGAAGGATTAAAAAATTATCGTTTAAAGTTCCTTCTCGGCATCTCAAATTCGAGGATGCAGGTGCCCGATATTATAATTGTTAAAGAAGAATATCCCTATAGTATATTTAATACTACATCTATATAATTTTAAATAATGTATGTGTTGAATACAAAGCCAACAATTCGATTCGCAGTACAGCAAAATAATAAATAATAATAATGTAGTTCATATAATTAATTGCTGCCATATATTCATATAAAATAATAATATTTATTAAAATTATTTTTATATTTAAAATTCGATTCAATAGTGTGTATACATAAGGTTATGACAATATATCCTATTAATTAACTTACTAAGGGCGTTTTCGTTTATTCCTGTTGTGCGAACACAAACGCACAAGTGACACAAATACGTTTTTTTATTGCACTTGTGTTACTTGGGTTATATGACACATGTTCGAAAATAGCTCCACTTAGCACTTGTGTTGACACAAATTGCCCTATCTATTTTGTAGGAGCACCATCGCCCTGTGTGAGATTGTTGTTGCTTTTTTTCTTAAATTATTTGGGAATTTTTTGTTTGTTTATTTTAATTTAATATTAATGAAATTGCCAAAAATAATAATACATAATTTAATTTATATATTTTGTGAATGTTTTATTTTAATTAATTTTATTCATTGATATGCTGTTATATATTGTAATTTTTTTTAATTTTACTAAATTAATTATTAATTATCCTCGCTTTGTTTATCGCGTTTATCGTCACTATAACATTTTCACATATAAACCGCCATTTGTAAACAAAATTAACACAAGACTATTTTATAATATTCGAACAGAGCTAGCACATGTAAATGTTATATCGCGCTCGCGCACTAGTGCATGACACAAGAGGGATAAACGAAAATGCCCTAAATATAATGTAAATTTAAAAAAATTATATTTTTCCTCTCGCTTCGTTTATATAGTATATAATATTATATATACCGGGTGTCCTATATAATAAATGTCAGGCCCCTTTCTTGGAAACGAATCGTTTTTGAAACAAAAAGTCATAGAATAACATTTATAAAGCTTATTGGGGGCCGTGTGATGACGATCATTGTGAAACTTTAAATAAAACAATAAACAATAATTTAAAATTAACAATTCATTCATTCATTTTAATCACGAATTAAAATATTATTGTACAATATTATATTAATGTAAAAGTTTTCAAACATATAAATATTAAATATTAATTAAATCATAATCACAGCGGTAAATCAAGGATAGCATAAATGAGCATTATCAAAAACAACAAATAATTGACTTATTGTTAGTTATTGTTAGTTACCATTGTTAATTTTAAATTATTGTTAACTATTGTTAATTGATTTATTGCTATAGTGAACAATTAAAAAAAACATATTTCGTACGTAATAATTTTTTTTTAATTTGTATTTTAATGTTTAATTTAGCCATCAACAAAAAAAATATCCAGGGACAAAAAGTATTTATTTTTCGCTCCTTAATCCAGTATTCAATGTATTCAAAAATAATCCGTCCTGTTCAAAATATGTTAATTTGGTCCTTAACTCCTTAACCAAAGGACTTCAAATTTCACCATGATCGTCGTAACACGGCCCCCAGTAAGCTTTATAAATGTGATTCTATCACTTTTTTTTTCAAAAACGCTTCGTTTTCAAGAAAAGGGCCAGGCATTTATTATATAGGACACCTGGTATATAGTGTCGTGACTAAACATCCATATATTTTTACACTATTTATTTTCCTATATATACATACTTTGTGCGTATAAATTATTTATAAAATAATTGAATATACTATATAGAGGGTTGTTTTTCACTTATTCTCGCCGACAGAATTTCTATATATGGTATATATATATATATATATATACACAATTATAATGCGCATTCTCCACTCTAACATATATAAATATGTATTGTTTATTTCGTCTCATATGTTATATATGTATATATACAAAGTGTTCCAGTACAACCCCACAAAGCCCAATACCACGGGTTTCTGGGATTATTTCCAGCAAAAAATCGTTCTGGGAGGGGGTCTAACTTCAACCACTCTACCCAGTTACAGGGTATTGAAAAAATGGTGTTCCTTGAAAAACATGGGTTCACTAATTAACTCATAATTTCCAAATCATTCAAGCTAGAATAAAAACCCCGGAAATTTTGAGAAAAATCAATTTTTCTGAAAAAGTTGACGGAAAAATATAATATTTTTTCACTTGAGCATCAATAACTCTAAACGAGAACTAGATAGTTAAAAATGTATCCTGAGCAAAATTAAAGGTAATTCATATACTCTATACATAGAGTATCTATTTTTTATTCTAGCTTGAACGGTTTGAAAATTATGAGTTAATTAGTGAACCCATGCTTTTCAAGGACCATTTTTTCGACACCCTGTAACTCGGTAGGGGTTGAAATTAGACCCCCCTTCCAGAACGATTTTTTGCTGGAAATAGTGCAGGAATACGTGACTTTCGGATTTGTGGAGTTGTACTGGGACACCCTGTATATATTATTGTCTATAACTCATGTTATTCATATTATAATAACAAAACAAAAAGCGTAATAGAAAAAAAAATACTACGAAAAACGGGACAAGCGATATCTTATTGATACATCAAAAATAGAAGTATATGTATATATATATGGAAGTATAATAATAATAATTATAATAACAATGCAATATATTCTATGTAGATAAATATCAGTGACGATGCGTGGTATTTTATATACAGACGCACATATACTAAATCCCAAAGACGTTTACCAAACTTTAATTTACAAAAACACGCTTTTATGTTGTAAAGAAACTTATTAGACTTAAAACAGCTTGACTATGAATTGAAGGTTACAAACGAAAACTTCACTCACGTGCGAAAAATGTGACAAGTCACATAAGATCACACATTTATTTTCTATATGCATTTAACATGGACGTCAGGATACCAATGTCTCGATAGTGAACATATGTTGTCAGGGAAATTTATTTTTGTTTGGTTGCTATACCATCCGTCAAGTATATTTAGTATACCTATACTCAATGGTTTAAAAAAAATAAATAAACATTGTTTGATTTTGTTTTGAATATTCTATAATTTGTTGATAATTTCCAGGGAACGAGTGATTGCACTCATGCTCATGAACGTCACGTCGCTGATATATATATATATATATATATATATAATAAAAATTGTATGTATACATACATATATGAATATGTAGTTATTGTTAATGGAAAGCGCTAGTCATTCGATTATTTACAACAATATGTACATATATTATACATATTGATGTTTATCCAGCTGTACATATCAATTTCCATGCATGGAATTATGTAATTGAAGATATGTATATAATACAAACATAAATGAAATAAAAACAATATTCACCCTATATATTTGAAATTTTCTATATATTTATTGCTATATATATATAGATATATACATTTAGGGTGTATATATATATTTATATAGGGTGTATACAGTATATATATATATATATATACTAATAAATATATAATAATATAAAACAATGTGTAATATAAGAATTCACATCTATATGAATATATGTAATCTCGAAATATCCGAATGAATAGTATATTGAACATGAAAAAAATGATTTTTTTAACAGTATTTATATATGTGGTGCAAAATAGACAAAAATTATATGCGTCTATAAATATAAATTTAATGTGCCTTTAATGCTTTAATGCAATTCTTTTATTATTATTGATAAATCGTCTTAATTATACATATATATAGAATCAAAATATATACGCAAAAAGATTAAAGATTTTTTTATTGTTGTTGTGTATTCATTTGTATTCTTTGATAATTATATATTTCCCTATTTTATTGTATTGTAAATTGTATATACGATTAATTCATTTAACGCATATATCGCTAGCTATATATATACATATTTATATACTACTCTAACCACTATTATATCGGACACCTGATATTTTATTCGTATGCTCGATTTTGAGATGCTTTTTTGGTATAAATTTTTTAATCCTTCTAATTTTATTTCATAAAATGATGGTTTTAGTTAAATAATTGGGCAGACAGGAACCATACAGTACTGATTTAAGTCCAATAGAATCGTTGTGGGCATTAATAAAACTACATGCTATGAAAGTTAGAATTGAAGGAGTGAAGAATTCCAAGGAAAAATCATTGAAATGAGGAATACAAAAACACCGGCTGAATGCAAAACCTTAGTAAATACCACGTCTAAAAGAATGGATGCTCTCATACAGGCTAAAGGAGGCGTTACAAAGGAGATTAGTGGCGTATAATATAAGTGTCCGATATTATAATGGTCAAATTTTTTTTTGATAAATTGAATCATTTTGAATTAAATTCCATAACTAATTGAATTTAAAAGTTTTTTAACTTCTGTCTGCGCAATTATTTAACTAAAACCATCATTTTATGAAATAAAATTAGAAGGATTAAAAAATTATTGTTTAAAGTCCTTTTTTAGCATCTCAAAATCGATCTTTCGCATAAAATAGCAGGTGACCGATATAATAGTGGTTAGAGTAGAATATTATGTTGCATATAATGCGTTTAATTTTAGGGGATGCAATTTTATATGTGCGAATCGTAAAATACGAATATACATAGAACATAATGCTAAATACTGAATTTATTACTATATCTATAAAACACCATAAACAAATGAATCATATAAGATTATATACGGATGTTATGTATTATGTAATATAATAATATATAGATTTTCTTTTGAAAAAGTTACATTTAAAATATATGACAAAAATGATAATGCGTAACTGTACATATATAATATATATTTCCTCAATTTCCTGTTTGAGCAATTATCACAACAAAATGTGATACTTTCTTTACTCTTTTCTATAGATAATTGTAATGATTTTTTTAGTACATATATGGAATTTATGAACTAATTGATGATTTAGCTAATTGAGGATTATTTATTATGATATATATTTTATGCGTGCATCAATGGCCGAAATATTTTACCTTATGACACACACCATAGGATATTCTGAGAGGTATATTGTATACCTAAAAATAAATTAATAATTAAAAAAGATATTTAAGAACAAAAGCTTCTGGAAAGTTCAACTTTACTCAAATTTCAAATTTTACGAATTAGAGCCATAAAATTTTCTTGAATTTTTATTTTGCATGATTATAGTAGTGGCTGTGTGATTTAAATTATAAAAATGCCAACCTAAAATTTTAACGAAATTTTGGGGTCGTGGGTTCGAATCCTACTGAAGACGTAAAATATGTTTTGTGTTTTCGGTTATTTTTCGAAACTGAATTTTTTAGAGCTGCAAATTTTCCGCTTGCGGTTGGTCGTACGGCAAATTACCGACACCGTAAAAGTCACAAATTATGAAACTAACAACAGAAAACTGTTGGTTGCAAAGCGATAATCTTTTCTATTTTTTTTATGATTATAAACTATAGAAATACAAATTTTTTGTAGAAGAATATTTTCGAAATCGGTTCATTACTTTTCATTAAAAACATATCAGAAGTATGTAAAAACGTAAAAGTTTTCAAAGAAATGTGTAAAGAAAATCGAAATTAAAGAAAAACGCCGCCAGGCCAACATCTGTAACAGGAAGCTCGTACTAACCAAGAAACACGACCTGAATTTATAGTCCTGTTAGTTAACTGACTTCAGCTGTTAAAGTTTTTGGAAAAACTGATAAATAAAACCTACGTAGATATAACGTCATTACGACGTCGGTGAAGTCACGTCAAAAAAGTGCAGTTGTTGACGGCAGACGACGTTAGTACACGCGTCTTTCATAAATGCCACAATTTGATGGTTGTCTATCGACGTCGGTATAACGTCGGCTAAGCCAGGTCGTTTTATTAAGTTTTAGGGACGTCGCTATGTCGTTGACATATGACGGTTATTAACGCTCGTGGTATTATTTATTCTAACCCGATTAGTTAGATAATCATATTAGTTTCAAATAAATATACTATACTATAAAAAATATGATTAACTGATCAATCACATAGGACGCGTACGACGGACGACGGCTCTCTCTTTATTTTAGAAAACATTGAAATCAATATACTCACCCATTTCAAACGCGGCTTGCCGCTGTATGATTTCTATTTTCTAAATTATACGCGGATCGGTGGGGACAAAAGGGAAAAATAGAATAAAAAAAGTTTCATCAACTTATGAATAAATAAATACGTCGCGGCTCGTTGTGGTTTGTAATATTTGCGTACACGGTTGGACGGCTGCCGTCGCCGTCGTACGCGTCCTATGTGGTTGATCAGTTATGCGGTATGTAGTATATACACACGAAAAATGTAAATATCTTTTATAAGTCGCGTGTTTGAAGGGGTATAGTCACGAAATCATCACATCGAGGGCCTTAGTTCGAATCCCGCCTAGTAGTAAATTTGTGTTTCTGGGGTATTGGCCAGGGGGTATGAGCGCTGAAATGATTAATAAACTCCTCGTAATGGCTCTGTGGTGTCAATGATAAAAATCAACCTAAACCTAAAATTCTAACGAAATTTTAGGTTCGTGGGTTCGAATCCTACTGAACTCCTCGTAAAATGTTAATATAAAATGATATGCCACACTAATATATTCAAATTCATTCCCAAGAACAACATTGTATTTGTATGGGAGCTCCTGCATGGTATGAGATCAGAAAAAATTTCCGGGGTAATGTGATTTTTTTCATTTGTTACAATGCCAGTTCATGCCCAATTTCAAGGCAGTTAGATAGCAATAGAACGAGTTACCTCATATAATCCCTTGTTTTTGTATCTTTCTTACCGGATTTTAAATAAATTTGAGTAAATAAATATTGGTATTCCACAACCAAAATTGAAAAACATGTACAAAGCACTTTAAAAGTCGATAGCTGAAGAAAAAACTACAATAAATATGAATATTTAATGTAAACAAACAATAAATACGAAATTAGTATGATAAAGCAGACATGTTTTGTCATAAAAACTTTTCATCTTTCGGAATAGCGCATTTTTCACTATGTCACCTTTTCACCGTGTCACTTTTTCACCGTGTCACTGTCTCATGTTGTTTCGGAATCTGTCCCAAGATGAAAAAATTTCAAAAAAATCAAAATTTGGAAAAATAAATTTTCCGGAAAATTTAGTAGGTTGCTTCCCTAGATTTGTTTACATAAATTAGCTAATTAATTATAGATGTGAATTTTTATTTGAAATTGCGTGAAAACCATTTTTTGTTTTTTTGATATTTATATTATTTATTTATTTTTACTATGAAAGTCGGTTGTTAGGTTACTTTATTTTTATTTTTTTTTTTAAGTTAATGAAAAATAAAAAAAAAATGTCAAAATATAAAAATATCAAAAAGTACATGCCCTAGAGCATGTATTTTTTGATATTTTTTCTCCTTAAATTTTGATTGTTGATATTTTTGTAAGCCAATCAGAACTTTTTATTTAGAAAAATATCAAAATGTCAAAATAAAATATCAAGGTCGTGAAGAGCACTTATATATAAATTGAAGATACAAAAATATTTCCAAAAAAATGCCATTCACGTATACAATTAATGCATGTTTAAATAATATATATAAATAAGTATACTATATATTTAAATTAAAAAAAACTATAAAAAAATGCTGCCAGTCTAACACCTCACAGCTGTGACAGAATGTACCAGAATGTACGTACTGCTGGCCAGGGGGTAAAGAGGGTTTAAATTTTAACTAATTAATTCTTCATAAAATTTTAACCTAAAGCGATTTGCCGCACTAATACAATCAAATTCATTCCCAAAGAACGCCATTGAATTTGTATGGGAACTCTTGAATGGATTGGGATCCGAAAAAATTTCCGGGAATTTGGAACAAACCGCATATATAGAAAATTTTAAACCAATTAGTTAGTAATAGAGCGAAATATCTCTAATTAAACCTGTGAGTAGTATGGGAGCTCCTTAGACCTTACCTTAGAATTTTTTTTCGGAAAACTAAAGCAATATTACGCGCAATTATAATAAAGCACGTGCATAATATGTGATATATATATAAATATATTGTATATGTCATTTAGATTTTTGTATAACTTTTTGTCTGTTGTGTGAAACTTTACATGAATCGATTAAAAAACTTTACTGCAAATAATAAAAAGTCATATGTGCTATGTGCTTTTATATGAAGGATATATAAATTTAAATATATATATATAAATAAATGTTTTCCAACAAAATGAAATATCCATGCATGTAGCATGTAGCATGTATGTATATATATTTATGTTGTTTTCCATTGAATTTTTTTGATCTGTAGGGGAAAATCCAGATTTTTACTTTTCAATGGAACAAAATTAAAGATTGATTTTTTTTTGTCTTGATTTTATATTTATAAATCAACACATGTTTTTATTTATAACAAGAAAAATATACAAAGCATTCTTGATATAAACAAAATTTTGTTTGAGAGTTTTACATTAATTGTATTGGTGTTAGTAAATATAGGGGTAAATCCAACTAAAAATCCTGAGCTGCGATTCTATTGAAAAGTGACTATTTTTAGTGAGTGAGTTCGAAGGAGTGAAAATTATTGTGATTTCATTCGAACAAGTCACTGGTACTCTGTATGAAAAAGTGACCCTTTTTTTTTATTTATATTAATTATTATTATTATCAATAAACAAAAAATAATGACTGTTTTTGGAAAATTATAGAAAAATAATCAATATTATAATTTAGTAGTATTTAAAATTTATGCGTATTTATGCGTCACTGACGACTCACACATTTTGATTTTAGTGACTATTTTTTTAATCAATTTGTTCCCCTTTCTTTAATTCGAAATTAACAATTCTCAAAATATGACGAAATAGTCATGTCACTATCGAGTCACTTTTCTAGAATCGCACCTCTGATTTTTATTTTTTGATCTACATAAAAAAAAAATTGATTTTTTTCCTTCAATGGAACATAAATATTGCTCTCAGATCAATTTTTTTTGATCTCAGATCACTTTTTTTTGATCTAGATCAATTTTTTCTCTTCAATGGAAAACGACATTAGTAATTTATATATAGATGATACAAAATATAGAAAGAAATATGTTAATCCTTTTTTATGTATAATAAATTTACATAAATAAATATATTATTTCCACATTTATTTGTAATATATATAATTAAATTATAAATATACATTTAATATTCCTTCTACATCATGTATTATATATTAGAATATTATATATTTAAATATGTATTTATAAATTTTGTAACACTTCAAATATAGAGTTCGGTGTACAAAATATACTGTTTATGTCACATTTATTTATTGTAATTTGTAAAGTGTATATTGTAACATATATATAATTATGTATACCTAGTATATGTATAATATATATATTTATAGTATAAAAATATATCGTACATATATATAGGGAATATATAGAAAATATAATTATATATCTGTCTAACCATTAACAATAGATATAACATATATATATACATAAATATAAACTTTTATATTTATCTTTATAGTAAAAAAGTTATTCTGTATATTTGTCTTATATTTATATATATATTCAATAAATATACATACACAGTGCGACAATAAATATTCCGGACTCAAACCATAAATCAATAACCATTGGGACGATCTATGTGATGGAACATGCGTTTTGAAGTTTGATGTTTTCTCTACCGTCTGCAAAAATTTCATTGAATTTGGTTGACAAATAAAAAAGTTATGACATTTCTTGTGAAAAAAGTTCCATCGAAAATCAAGACAATGCTCGTAACATTTTTCGATGGCACGGGAATTATCCATAAAGAATTCGTTCCAACTGGCCAAACAGTCAGTGGTGCATATTATATCGAAGGTTTGAAGCGTTTGATGGGCAGGATTCGTCGTATTCGACCTGAATATCGTGAATCAGATAGTTGATGATTGTTACACGATAATGCACCAAGTCACACTTCATTTGTTGTTTGTCAGTTTTTGGTTCGAAATCAAGTCTGTGTGTTAAATCATCCACCATATTCACCTGATTTAGCACCATGTGACTTCTCCTTATTCTCAAAACTCAAAATGAAATTGAAAGGATGTTTTTTTGCGGATATTGAAACCATTCAAACAGCATTTACACGCGCACTAGAGGTAATATCACAAAATGAGCTGGAACACGAATTTGAATCATTATTAAATGATGTAACAGTTGTATTGAATCAGAAGGAGAATATTTTGGATATATGTTATAAAAGTATAAATAAAAAAATTTCAAAAATCGTGTTTTTAATGTATTTTCTAGAACCAGTCCGGAATATTAATTGTCGCACTGTGTATGTTATACTTTGCATATTACGAATATATATAGATTGAATTATATGAATATTCTGGTTCTGGCTTTGCAACCTTGTTCCAGACATATCCGATATGTTATACAATAATTTCGATGTGAACAATTATATGTAGGACTATAGCCGAGTTAGATAGAATCGTTGTGGGCATTAAAAAAAAAGAAAGTAAAAACATGATCCGAGAGTTACAATTGAAGGAGTGAAGAATTCCAAGGAAAAATCATTGAAATGAGGAATACAAAAACACCGGATGAACGCAAAAATTTAGTAAATACAATGTCTAAGAGAATGGATGCTCTTATAAAGGCCAAAGGAGGTGTTACAAAGGAGATTAGTTGCGTATAATATAAGTGTCCGATATTAAAATGGTTAAATTTTTTTTTTGTTAAATTGAATCATTTTGAATTAAATTCCATAACTAATTGAATTTAAAAGTTTTTTAACTTCTGTCTGCGCAATTATTTAACTAAAACCATTATTTTATGAAATAAAATTAGAAGGATTAAAAAATTGTTGTTTAAAGTTCTTTTTTAGCATCTCAAAATCGAGCATTCGAATAAAATAGCAGGTGACCGATATAATAGTGGTTAGAGTAGTATATATAGTATATATGCGTATAATAAACAACCAGAACATTTTTTAGATCCTCTTATACCGCATTATTCAAGACAGTCATATACTAATGTACAATTTCTTCTATTACATTAATCATCTATATATGGATATAAAATGTTATAATAACTATTATAGGCGTATATATGCGGACAAATTAGGAAATTAGTAATAGAAAAAAAATCTTATTAAATATATATATATGTTACAATATAAGTATATGTTATTTTGATGCTTATATGTCTTCATCTTATATATATATATATATATATATATATATATAGATTGAATTTATCTTTCCTGTTATTGAAATTGTGCCATAACAGCAAAAATGTATATCATTAAAGAAAAGTAAAATGGAAAAATACATAACACATTTTTGTGTCCTGTATATACCATATATGAACTAACTCTATATATTAGTGTATATACATCATCATATTAACTTAAATTATCTCTAATTCAATTCAGTATAATATACCGCACCACATATATATTGTACATTATTGGATGTGTGCATAGGCAAAAAATAAAAATGTCGTATAATAGAAATGGAAAACATTGATTTCATTTTTCCGATAAAAGATAGCATTATATATAGTTAGCGGAAAAAAATATAAAGCTATATAGAATTATTTAACCGCAACCTATATAAAGGGTGATTTTTTAAAAGCTATAAGAAAGTTTTTCAAAAAAAACACATAAAAGACAGAAAAATGCATGAAATCTTTATTCGAAACGATAGTACGGTCCGTATAATTTAATTTTTGAAGATTATTTCATGCAAATGTTGACCTTGACTGCGCCTCGAATGGTCCATCCGTTTAGTCCAATTTTGGCATACTCTTTCCAACATTTCGGCCGGTATCTCAGGAATAAATCCTTCAATGTTGTCTTCCAATGCGTCAATTGAAGCGGGCTTGTCTGTATAGACATGAGCTTTAACGTAGCCCCACAAAAAATAGTTTAAACGCGTTAAATCGCACGATCTAGGCGGCCAATTGACCGGTCCCGAACTTGAAATAAAATGTTCACCGAACTCGCCTCTCAATAAGTCCATTGTTGCGCATGCTGTGTGGCATGTGGCACCGTCTTTTTGAAACCACATGTCATGCAAGTCAAGCTCTTGCATTTTGGGCAAAAAAAAGTTCGATATCATTTCACGGTAGCGCTCACCATTCACAGTTACGTTACGATTCGCATCATCTTTAAAGAAGTACGGTCCAATGATGCCACAGCCCATAAAGCGCACCAAACTGTGACTTTTTCTGGACGCATTGGTAGCTGTTGCAATGCTTCTGGCTGATATTCACTCCAAAATCGACAATTCTGCTTATTTACGTACCCATTGAGCCAAAAATGAGCTTCGTCGCTGAACACATTTTTCGGTAAAAAAGTGGATCTTCGGCCAACTTTCCAAGAGCCCACTCGCCAAAAGTTTTAAGTTGCGGTAGGTCGTTCGGCTTCAATTCTTGCACCAGCTGTATTTTGAAAGGCATCACACCTAATTCCTTCCGCAAAATTTCCTTCCGCACTGGCCGATACAGCTGCGATATTTTCTTCAGTTCGCACTCTACGTAAGCGTGTTGGTGGTTTAATGTCAAACAATGTAAATTTGGTGCGAAATTTAGTCACAATAGCCCGAATTCAGTGGGTCGATTAAACTGACCATAAAATGGAAGAAGCGCGCGATGAACTTTCTTAACAGAGCACGCATTTTGATAATAAAATTCAATAATTTGCAAGCGTTGTTCGTTTGTAAGACGATTCATGGTTAAATTATAGACCAAACTGAAGATGTTTGACAGTGAAACAAAACACGAAACGGCCGTCAGCTGTTTAAGTCACCAGTGTTGCCAAAAAGATAATAGCTAAAAAATCACCCTTTCTAACAAATGGTATTGTAAATAGCAGGTATATCGGTATGAAGTGATATTTTCAGATTGTTATGAAAGAAGAACACTAATTTTAAAGTGGGAAAGTAAAGACATTTTATTCAAAGTGCTTTCTACACATTTTGACCACCTTTCTAGGAATTTGTGAATACCACACCAATATAAATATTCGCCTTTTGAAGCAAACCTATCAGACAAACAAATTTCGAATTCTTCGTTGGAATCGAAGTGCTGCTCAGCCAATGAGTGTCCTATGGATGAAAACAAATCGTAGTTGGAATGAGCTAAGCCAGGTGAATACGACGGATAGGGTTGCAGCTCTCAGCCAAGTGCTTTGATGGTATCCTGAACCAGTTTTGCTTTGTGTGTAGGTGCATTTTCATGGAGCAAAATTAGCTTGCCGCGCCTTCTGGCCCACTCTGGTCATTTTTCGATTAATGCATGATTCAAATTGAACATTTGTTGTGTGTAGTGATCAGTATCAACGGTTTCATTAGGCTTTAGAAGCACGTGGTACACCATATCTTTCTGGTCCACCACACACCAGACACACAACATTCTATTCTTGCCGAAACGATCAGCCGTCGCAGTCGATGTTGTTGATTGTCCTGGATTAACCCATGATTTGTTCCATTTATAGGATTCTTAAAATAAATCAATTTTTCATTACCAGTAACAATTCGATGCAAAACTGATTATCTTTCGCGTCTTTGAATCAAAATTTCACAAGTGTTTTTTTGGTTGTCCATCTGACTTTAAATCAATTTATATGGCACCCATATTCCAAACTTTAGGATCTTTACAATAGCTTTTTAGGCGTCATATTGATTTCAAATGAATAATTACAAATAATGAAAGTATTCGTTTATTATTGTACTATTATTGTATAACATATGTACATAGCAGAATTTTGTGTGTGTGCATATCCATGTAGATAAACAAAAAAAAATTAAATAAAATTGTATTAGCTTCATCTGAGTTTGTATTCCTTTTTTTTAAATAATAATATACTCTGTTGAAAATTAACGTATGCATCAATATCAAATCCATTGATTGCGTGTGTATATGTATGTTCGATTATGTGCTTATATAAATGGAATGAAATTGAAAAGAAAGAAAAAGGTGAATAAAATAAAAGGAAGAAATTGTATTAAAAAGTGTGTTCGTATATAATTAATGATTAATATATTGTATGACACATATAATACAGCATTTTTCAAAGAAATGCGAACCAATCCGGAGTCCGACAGCTTATTATACATATATGCGGGAATGCTATTTTTAATTTGTTTTTTAGGCACGTAAAATGTACGTAATTATATTACGTAAAATGTACGTATTTATATATACAACAATTTAGACCCAAACGATAGACATTTCTGAATGCATGAATTTTCAGTAAAATATAAAATTTTTAGCATTACAATAATAGTATTATTGTATCATAAAAAAATACCGCCGCCGGGCAAACACGTAAAACAGGAAGCACGTATTGATGGGCAGAGGAGTTGTGGGTAAGCACGTACTGCTGGCCAGAATGGTTTTTAATTTCATCATCAATCAACTCCTCAAAAAAGTTTAATATAAAATGAGATGCAGCACTAATATATTCAAATTTATTCCAAAAACATCATTGGATTTGTTTGGGAGCTCTCAGATGGGATGGGATCAGAAAAAAATTCCGGGAATGTACATTTTTACATTTAGCACCAAACCCCTATATCATGTTAATATCCTCAAAACTGATTGAGATATACGATTTATTTCTCGCATATTTCAATAATTAGAAGTCGTAAATTTCTAAGGGTGTGACATACCGCATCTTTGAATTTATCCAGCTCTACATAACATTATATTATTTAGATTTTATAAATTGGGTTGGGTTCTAAGTCCCCATGACCCCTCGAGTTCATTGTGCAATATCCTCAATCTATGCAATATTCATACATTTATTTTCCCCGCTCAGAAACGCTAGAAACCAATTGAATGATGGGTATGCACAGACTACCTTTGCCAATGGTCCGAGAATTATTATGTACTTTCATATATATAATTCAATTACAATTTCATATATATTTAATATATATAATTAAAAAGAAATACTTATATTGGACGTTAGCCTGGAGCGACCTGGAATTTGTGTTATTGATTTTTTAAAATAGCTAAATAAATTGTGATAAAAAAAATAACAGGAATACAAAAGAGATTGAATTGTGATGAATCACAAAGATTCTGTGGACGCTTCGTTATCCCTATAATATAATAATCTTGAGATTATATATAGGTTCATTTAGGTGATCTAACGTAATCATTAAAATGCACTGATTGAGAGTGAAATACACGTATAGAAATATTGTATATGATTATGATTATTATATTGTATACATAATGTCATTAAATAATATTATAACGTGCATCTTCGGTAAAATCGGTGATGCATAACACCAGTATACCTATCATAACACCAGTTCGTAACACCAGTATATCTATATTGTTATTGTATATGTATATGCAATGTAAATATATGATTTATAAAGTTCAATCTATTTTGGATATTTTCCAGGCTAATAAACTAATGTAGTGTTACATATATTCATTCAGTTGTTTAGATATATACTATATATGTATAATTTATATAAATATGAGATGGTATATCATATATAAATACATACATCCATTACATATATAGTAAGTATATATTATAAATATTGTAATCAAAAATATGTCTTGTTTGGTAATTCATATTATCATATTATGTATATGAATATTATATTTGGTTCATTTTGTGTACAATATGCATATATTTGTAATCTTATAATATATACAATTTAGAATTAGATGCGGTGGCAATATATTTAAAGTACTAATATTTATGAGATATGAATTTAGGACGATAAAGGAGAGAGAAAAAACTGTTAAACATATACTTGAAAATATATATAGCTGGAAAAAATATAATGATATATCATTACATATTATATGATATCATGTAGAGTTTTATTCTTATGGTATACTATGTATATACAGGGTGTCCCAGTACAGGGTGCCAACCCGAAACAGGCAGATTCTACACCTCATTTCCAATCAAAAAATGTAAGGCGACCCCATGTCTATCTGCCTTGGTTTTCGAGCTAGCCCAAAAAAACGATTTCGTTGAAGTTCAAGGTAGTACGTAGATGTTATTTACCATATCTCAGCAACCACTTATCGGAATCTAATAATTATAACCTTGTTCGAAAGGTATTTTAACTATCTTTAACTCTTTCTAATAACACAAACATCGGCGACAACCCGTTTTCATGCTATAGCTGGTCAAACACAAGAAATTTCAATGGCCTCAAATATTTTTGTTATTTTGCAAGCCGAGAACTATAGAACTTTTATGTTTATCAGCTGTCGGTTTTTAGAAAAACTTCTTCGATGTTTTAGCTTTAATTTGATGTACAAACTTTTAAAATATGTCAACTCGTCTTAGAGATATGACGAAAATAATATTGAAATATGACGAAAATAATGCAAATTTTTCAAAAATTTAAAACACATTTATTACATTGGAAAGTTCAATGTTCTGTTGTTATCGCGTTATCTAGGTAATATAACTTCAAGTGATTGCAATTAATTTAATGGTTACTTAGAAATAAAAACAGTTAAACCTATTACCGTCATAAATTCATTCAATTCTTTTGTTTTTTGTGCTACATCTCTTCGGCATTTGTATGTTACATTGTTTTACGTTTAATATTCATTAGAAAATTAAGTTTGTTTTATAAAGAATAATTCGGAAGTTTGAAACGGTAAAAAACAGTAAAAAATAAATTTCAAAAGCAGCCATCCAAATTGGTGTAAGTAAAAACTATGCTTGGCGTGCAATGAAGGGTGCTGGCTTACATCCTTATCATTTGCAAAAAATTCAAGGACTTAAAGAAATAAACTACGTCCCCCGAATAACTTTTTGTGATTGGGTGATTCGTTGTTATGAACAAGATCCCAGGATATTAAATCAAATTTTATATACGGATGAAGCAATGTTCACACGTGAAGGGATATTTAATACTAAAAATAATCATCATTGGTTAAAGGAAAACCGGCATTCAGTTCGGCAACACGCATTTCAGGAACGAATAGCAGTCAATGTATGGGCAGGAAAGATTGGAAATTAATTAATTGGTCCATAGTTTCTACCTGGGCGACTGGATTCAGATTCATATTTAGTTTTTTTGCGAAATAGGTTATTCGATTTACCCGATGATGTTAATTTAACTGAATTGCGATTCATTTATTTTCAACATGACGGTGCACATTCGGTCAGAGATGGATTGGAAGAAATGGCCCATTAAATTGCCACCACGGTCGCCAGACCTCACACCATTAGATTTTTATCTATGGGGGGTTTGTAAAGACATGGTTTATAAAACACCAGTTCATACCAGGGAAAATTTAATGAATGGCATTAATAATGCGTTTGAAGTTTTAAAAATAATCCGAATCAAATTCGATCGGCTAGTAGGGTAGTATTAAAACGGTGTCGAATACGTCGATCACATAATGGACCCCATTTTGAACAATTTTTGTAGTAAAAATTTAAATTTAATTTAATAAATATGTTTTAAATTTTTGAAAAATTTGCATTATTTTCGTCATATTTCAATATTATTTTCGTCATATCTCTAAGACGAGTTGACATATTTTAAAAGTTTGTACATCAAATTAAAGCTAAAACATCAAAGAAGTTTTTCTAAAAACCGACAGCTGATAAACTTAAAAGTTCTATAGTTCTCGGCTTGCAAAATAACAAAAATATTTGAGGCCGTTGAAATTTCTTGTGTTTGACCAGCTATAGCATGAAAACGGGTTGTCGCCGATGTTTGTGTTATTTGAAAGAGTTATAGATATTTAAAATACCTTTCCAACAAGGTTATAATTATTGGATTCCGATTACTGGTTGCTGGGATATGGTAAATAACATCTACGTACTACCTTGAACTTCAACGAAATCGTTTTTTCGGGCTAGCTCGAAAACCAAGGCAGATAGACATGGGGTCGCCTTACATTTTTTGATTGGAAATGAGGTGTGGAACCTGCCTGTTTCGGGTTGGCACCCTGTACTGGGACACCCTGTATAAATATAGTAGGTTATTTGCAATGAATAAGATATTGAATAATGAAATAATATTTTTTTATAAATTATATGTGTCTATATAATGATATAGACACACATAAATTATTTTAAATGTTTCTATATATTTGTTCAAATGTTAGGAATATAAATTGATAATATACAGATGAAATGAGACCATTTTCTTATTCAATAATTTTTGTTGCACATTTTTACCACAGATAGATATTGGTAATTGAAAATGTACTTTATAAAATATAGTACTATTGGTTTTTATTCTGGGATATATAATCGTATAATTGAGAAACGCATTCTCTATCTAAAAGACTTTAAAAATTAAAAATTGTTTGCAGTTTATATCAAGATGATATTCAAATTTAAATCGAAGTTTTATACGAATTTCATATAAATCGCTTGTGTCACAATATAAACGCATTGTTTCATTAGGTCAGATGAGCACTTCAAAAGGATATAAGAAAAAAACACCAAACACCGAATTGTGATGCGTATTTTAAGGCATTAAATGAAACAATGGTACTTTATCGTTTCATCCAATATAAAGCCTCTGATGTCTCATATACCGAAACGCTTGGCGTTGTTTCTCAAGTCTCTCAGATAAAAATTGCTGAGGCTGTTGAAACAAATTCACATTTTTAAATAAGTTATAATAATATCTGAGGACGACTCTTAAACCTCGCGATTAGGTTTTAGTCGGTAAGACGTTACATTCGGCAACGAGATCCTGACTATGTTTGTAAAAAAAGATTTCCTCACAAAAAAGAATTCACTTTATGCTTATGTATTATTGAAATTCAAGAAATTCATTTAACTTAAAGTTTATCTTGCAAGAAAAAAAACAATATTGTGTATGTAGAAGTTTCTTAAAAACAAGGTTTTGCAAAATAATTTTATTTTGAAAATTGATATGATGTTAGTTATTACGCAAAAAGATGTATTTGTAAATAATATTATTTATGTACATTTTGTCTATATATATATTCGATATACATATGGGCTTTTTCGTTTTATATAAATTTTTGAATTAATTTTATATACAGCCTTTTATAACGCAGATATATTTGTTGTCAGAACAGACGGAAAATGTCATGAGGGTTTTATATTATTTTTATCTTTAACATAATTATCTATTCGTTTATATAAATATCAAATGGCTTTATTTTTAATTAACTTTCTAAGCGCTAAGACAAATTTCAAGTTTACATGTATGTGAAATAAATAATCTATATATACTCTATAACCGAGACATATGAATATAGTCAAATGTGCTTACCTTTTACCACTTAAATCTAATAGTTTTCCATTCATATACCAGAGAACCGATGGTTCTGGTATACCACGTGGTGGTGTACAATTTAAAACAACTGGTCCACCAACTAATGCTACCGTATCCTTTGGTATTGATCGAAATTCATCTTTTAACACTGAAATATGAAAAAAAATTATAAATATAATTAATATATAAAATATAAATCGATCTTGAAAAATTTGGTTTTTGGTAAAAACTTGATAAATTTTATTTTTGGTAATAAGTTAAAATGTTTTAAACCAGTTCTAATCCTGTTTGCTAATGTCTTAATCAAAAAATTAATATTTTTATTTTATATACATGTATTTATATATATACATTTATTTTATACCACTTAAATAGTTAAATAATTGCAATATATAAATATTAAAAGTATATGATTTTATTATAGATTTATAGTTTGAGAATGTGTAATACTCACACAATGCATAAAATATATTTATTTTATATTACAATAAGTTATTATATTCATTGATGTTATTATTTTTCATATATAGAAGCCAAATTCAGAAATTAAAATTTATATATAGTTGAATAAATACAAAAAACTGTTTCTCTATTCACAATTCACGACTATATATTTATTGGCAAATTTGCCGATGCTCATAGACAGTATGAATATATTGTATACAATAAATGCAGAATAATAGATATATATACAATACATATATATATATAACTATATATAATATATATATAACTAATACAAATATTATATTCAAATATATTAATACGATGATGGGATGCTGTGTGATGCTCTGGCCTTTTGGGAACAATATAATACAGTTTAAAATTGTAATTACATAATTTCCATATCTTTCTATAATAATAATACAGTAGACCCGCTATATAAGGACAAATTGATTGCAGGAGGACCACTAACCATCGGAAAATGGATTAAAATCAAATGATATATATTCAATGAAAACAATTATTTTAAAAACCATTGGAAAACCACTTGCATTAATTGCTATTATTCAACACATATATATGTGATGCGAATGATTCCAAAAGGTATAACATGATTTCGTTGTATATGATGGACGAATTTTTCAAAGTATAGCAATATTATATACTTTTCCCCCAACCCAAAACTCTAAAGCAAAAATCTATTATATTACTTTTCCACGAATTCTTGTCGTGAAAAATCAAATAAAAATGGTTTCGATTACTTTTGCTTGCTCGCTCGACTGTCTTAATCTTTTCTCTGAAACTACTCGACCGATTTTGCTAACATTTTCAACTTAATTTTTTTTTGTATACCTGGTTAAGTTCAAAAATTGGGGTATGTCGCCCCCTCCGTTCTATACCCTTCCTTGCAAATTTGCCGAAGTTTTGGACTTTCGCTAATTAATGTTTTTAAGCATGTTGCAAGTTTTTAAGCATGTTGGACGGAAAGTTTTATAGGGTGTCTTTTCGATATATGATTAAATTATTTTCCTTCAATATATTATTTTCCTCCTCATCCTATTTCCTTACCAGTTCTGTATGGTCTATTTAGAAGGAATAAATTTACTAACAACAGTCACTTTTTGATGATTACACCATGTATATGAGTATACGAATCTATAATATACATAGTTAGTTAAGGCTTTCTGCATAGTTTTTACTGAATTTTATGACAAAAAATGATCACCTGACAAATTGGTTACCTATAAATGACCAGAAGTCGTACATTTGTACAATTAGAGTTGAGTAATAACCAAGTTGACATTGTTATATATGTTATCTCAAATATAAGTATATACATCACAAAATTCTGATCAAAATTCAGTCGAGTCGCGTTTCACATTTCGAATGAAAATTTTGAAATACATTTTTGCGTTATTTAAATTTTTGTATCGAATTGTTTTATTTTGAAATATCCTCTAAAAACTATATACAATTTTTCCCCAATGTATATTGTGTATCTGTATGTAAAGTTGTTAAATGTTTTGCCCATATACTCATAAAAAAAATCCACATGAATTGCAATTCCAAAAAAAGAACTAATATTAAAAAAAAAGTCAACATATTTTTGGAAAAATGCCAAAATTTTCCAATGTTTTCATATATATGTTTAACACAATATATAAATATGTTATATGAATGTGGATTCATGAATGTCTATTACAGGGAATGGTAAAGCAATACATACGTAAAGAATATATTGTCAAACATGAGGGTGATAAGGGTGCCATTGTCATTGTTGTTCAACAACATATATATAACAGTATATAGTTAGACAGCAATCTATATATGATGTGCGCCTATGAGCTACATCTAATTTTTTTTAACAATATATGGATGTGTATATATACATACAAATTATGTATAACACATGGATGAAGCACACGAGCCATATCGATTCAGAAAAATAAAAATCATACATAAAATATGCAATTCTATATAGCAGAGCACATATATGAATATGCATTATAATAAATATCTTTTTTTTATTATTATTTTGCAAAAATGATTCATTAAAACGATAAAACAATGAAAATGATTTTCAATTGTTGTTAATATCGTTTTTCATTTTGATATAGAATAAACAATATATATATCTATATATATATATAGTATGGAAGTGTAAATGTGAAAATATATATATAAAGAAAACATTATTTTTTAATGCAAAAAAAAATGCTTTTGAAAGTGGAAAATATTCTATATGAATATATAAAGACATGTTTTATAAATTTTATATGTATAAATGAATTTTCCTTTTATGTTAATGTTATTTCTTTTTTTTTGTCAATTCAATAAAAAAATAATAATAATCCTATATCCAGCTTTATTGTATTTATAGTACAATGACTTTTTTACAATGAAATTTTTAGTCTGTATATGTTAATTGCTATATATTTATATCGGTCTATAAGAAAATTAATGTTTACTTCAAAGAGATTGCAATTAATATTTGAATTTATTACGATTTGCAAAGGCAAACATCTATATGGTATAAAGTATTTTACTATATATATTATATACATAAGGATTATCATGACAATAATGCTTACAATTAATTATGAGACGATTCTTTATATAAATTTTGTATTATAAATATAAAAATGTATATATAGTTGATTTACGTATATGTAAAATGTGATTAAAAATATATAAAATGAAATGGATCAATAATGAAGTATCATTATAAAGAAAATGTTGCAATTTAAAAAAAAACAGTATAAGCAACTAATATATAAAATAATCCAATTTTGTTTTTCAAGTCCAAGAGCTATCTTTTTCCTATATAGTCATTAAATGAATTAAAATTTTATAGGTATATCTATATAAATTTAAATAATTTGTCCTACATTCATTTTCTTTTTTTTTTGTTAAACAAATAGTCACAAATTTTTCAAAATGTTACATATATACCAGGTGTAGCGGTATAAGCGGATTTTTTATAAAATAAACCAATAATTTTAAATGGGAAAGTAAAAAAACGTTTTATTCAAAGTATTGACCATTGCTTTCTATACAATTTGACCACCATTCTAGTAATTTGTGGATACCATGCCAATAGAATCGTCTTTTGAAGCAAACCAATCAGACACCAAATTTTTGACTCCTTTGTAGGAATCGAAGTGCTGCTCAGCCAATGCGCGTCACATTGATGAAAACAAATGGTAGTCGAAAGGAGCCAAGTGTGGTGAATGCGAGCGAGTGGAATAGCAGCTTTCAGTGCTTTCATTGTATCCTGAACCGGTTCGATTTGTGACCAGGTGCATTGTCTTGGAGTAAAATTATCTTGCCGTTTCTTCTGACCAATGCTGGCCGTGTTTCTGTCAATACATGGTTCAAATATATTTGTTTTTGATTCAAAGTGTCATCTTCATCCAATATTGCTTGAAATTTGGCGTCTTCAAACTTTTTTAGTTGTCTCCACATTTCTCACATCAAAATCATTATCTCTGAATCGTTGATACGCTCTTTGCATGTTGCTTCTGATACAGGTTGATAACCATATACACCGACAAGCATTCGATGCGCCTCTGCTGACCTTTTCTTCAAATGAAAAAAAAAAATAATGCTATCTGCTAATCATCATTTTCTGGTACAACATTCGAAATTTTTAACCCGATTAAAAAATATGATATTGTTTGGACAATGACTTGAGGTATACGAAATGTGCTCGATACATGTCGTAGCAACCAAACTAAAAAAATGAAAGTTCGTTCACAACAAATTTTCCCTATTAGGATATTTTTATCGTGACTTCATCCCGCTACACCTGGTATATAGATAAATGTGTATTATAAAAGAAATGTAGTCTATATAAATGGAAAAATAGTGTTTTATTTTCATTATTAGGATTTAAAATAAAAAGAAAGAGAATTTTTTGTTTTATAACACTTCGTTCAATAATGTGTGTGACTAATTAATTAAAACACATTTTTTTGCCAAAATTCGTTTTTATTCATCAAGATAGTCCCCTTTTAGGGAGATACAATCATTCCAACGCTTTTCCAATCTTTCGATACCGCCTTTGTAAAACGATTTTTCTTTGCCTTCAAAATAGGCGTTAGTTTCGGCGATTACTTCATCATTTGAGCCAAATCTCTTACCACGGAGCATCCTTTTGAGGTCTGCGAAGAGCCAGTAGTCGCTGGGGGCTAAATCTGGAGAATACGGTGGATGGGGAAGCAATTCAAAGCCCAATTCGTTCAATTTTGCCATCGTTTTCATTGATTTGTGACACGGTGCATTGTCTTGGTGGAACAACACTTTTTTCTTCGCCATATGAGGCCGTTTCTTTGCGATTTCGACTTTCAAACGCTCCAATAACGCTATATAATAGTCGCTGTTGATGGTCTGCCCCTTCTGGAGATAGTCGATGAATATTATTCCATGCGCATCCCAAAATACAGACGCCATAACCTTGCCAGCCAACTGCTGCGTCTTTGGTCGCTTTGGGCGGCTTTCGCCGGCTGCATGCCACTCAGCAGACTGCCGATTTGACTCTGGAGTGAAATGGTGGATCCATGTTTCATCCATTGTGATGTACCGTCGCAAAAACTCCGACTTATTGCGCGTAAACATGTCCAAACAGCTCTTTGAATCATCGGTTCGTTGTTGTTTTTGCTCCGGTGTGAGCAAACGCGGCACCCATTTGGAACACACCTTTTTCATACCCAAATGTTCGTGTATTATGGTTTGTACACTGCCTGCTGATATCTCCAGAATGTCAGCAATCTCCCTCACTTTCACTTTACGGTTGGACATAATGATTTTCAGTGTTTTTTCAACGTTTTCCGGAATAACAGCGTCATTTGGCCTTCCAGTAGATGGAATGCCATCGGTGTCTGTACGACCACGTTTGAATTCGGCATACCAATAACAAATGCTTCTTTTTGATGGAGCAGAGTCCGAGTAATGTTTTTCAAGCCATTCCTGGCATTGAACAGTATTTTTTTTCATTAAAAAACAATGATAAATCAGCACACGGAATTGCTTTGAATTCATTTTTTTTTAAAACACAAAAATAGCGTCACTTATAGCACTGTAACTTGTAAACAAATGATCTGATTAACATATGATGTTGACAGTAAGCCTAAAAAGGTTGCCAAATGCGAAAAAAAATATTGATTTAGTTCTAGGGACGCCATCTATGTGTCAGTCACACATTATTGAACGAAGTGTTATATATAAAAACAAAAACACACACACACACCCTCATTGCAGATATTTGAAACTCACATTTATTTAAAAAAAAATACAATGTTAAAAATATAAAACCTAATTAGGTCAGACTAAACCTAATATTATATTATAATTTTTTTCCCTGCATTAAATTATTTCACCACCACCCACCACCCCGACGAAAAAGTCTATACCCTGATAAAGATCTATCGCTATATATAAGTATATATGGAATACCAATATAACTTATTGTATAAACATAATTTCAGCAGCAACAGCACATTTATATATGCATATGCATGATTGAATGTATATACAAATGTATAGCGCTATATAATATATCAATGGTTTTATAAAGTTGGTTTTATATGTTAAATTTTTGGAATTTTGCCAAAAACTATTTCATATATGAACTTTTAAATGATAAGCATCAGAAACATAACTATATAAATGAAGTTTTTATAAATGAATTCATACAGAAAAGGATGTGGAACATTTTAAAATTTCATATATATAACTATAAATATTTTTGTATGTATGTATATAGTTATTTCTTTTTAATTTCAATTCTTTTATTTTTTTGAATTTCTAATAATAAAAATAATAATAATGTGAAAACTCAAAGTTATACATCAAATGAAAATAATATATTTTCATATTTTAATGCATATATGAAAAATTTTTTAATAATGTGTACTGCCTTTTGAATTAAAACCGTAAAGTTTCAGTAAAGTGCATTATAGCAATGGTATAATCCATTCAGTACAAATATTTTTCGGCAATTGTTCTCTCTTGTTTGTATCATCGCAATAGCAGAACAACCCAAAATCGATTGTTTCTAATGTAACAAAGCAAGACAAAAATTTACAATTTGTTGTTATTTATGGGTACATTTATTTAAATAAAACGAGATAGTTTTGATTAAGGTTATCGTTTTGGAAAAAAAGTCAAAGGTATACCGTTTTTAACACCATCTGGTTAAGTATAGTTTAAAATTTTTTATCTGAAGATTTGATGAAAAATGGAAAACTTTTATATCAGGGTAGGTTTTCCGGCAAGGACATTTTTAACCGCGGAGTACCTTCGATCAATTCATCTTTTAATGAACGTAATCATGATATTTCATGTTTGCTAATTAAAAAATGATTTATGCGTATAAAGACAAGCGTACATCACATATTTTTATAGTATATATATTAAAGACATTCATTATAATTTTTAAATGTTACATTTTTATTAATAATTTGTGAATTAACGCCTTTTGGCTTATAGTGGAAGGACTTATGTCGTACAATTTTATTTTTTTATATCGTAGATTAGATGAAAACCGAGCAAAATCCGTTTGTTGCCCAGTGCTCAGATTCATGATGGCGCTGAAATCTAAGATGACGCCCAAAATGAAATTCAACCATAACTGTTTTAATTGTTAGCGGCAAATTTTTAAATAATGGGTTAAGTTAATTGAGCATTTTGCTGTCTTTCGTGGAAGAAATTTTTATGGTAGGAAGCAATATGACATGTATGTTATATTTAAGAGGGCTTCCCATAATGCAAAAAACTGAGGTATCTTTGACAAAATTAATGAATTAAAGAATGATTTCTTTTCCATTTCTGAATCAAAAGAAGTCAAACTAATTAGTCATATGTTATCATATATGTTGCCAAAAATAAATTCGCTGCCATGTTTTCTTTTTGTGCGTAATTCAAATATCTCATAGAATTTCATATCTGAAAGCAATTTTCTGTTTTGGTGTTGGAGATTGGATTAAAACTAAGCGAAAACCGTTTGTTGCCCACTACTCGTATTCAAAATGACGCTGTATGTTATAGAATATTACTTCAACACATTGAAAATTGAACCTTTTTTTGTTTATTAAAAGGCAAGGGAATTGCGAGCGGAATAAAAGTGGAAATGTTCGTAATGCTCATTCCAAATTTAAAAAAAAAATAGTTTCGTCTATTTTGTTTACATTTTTTTTATATTATTTATATCATTTATTGGGAACACTAATATTTCGCATTTTTCTTTAAATTTTCCTTTGCATTTTCGTTGTCCGCATACAGCAAGACGAATTCATTAAAATAAAATTTTTTGTTTGTTTTTTTTTATATTCAATATTGAATTTTTTTGATGATGAACAACTAACAATCGGTTTTAGCGTCCAACAACAGTCATCTGGGGCTCAATTCTTCAATCAGACGCCAAGAGTTGCGTGCACGCAAACTCCATTTTTAAGTATGAAAGTATACGAATACCTATTCTTGAAATTTTGAGTGTGGTTTTTGCGTGTGATTTCATACTTAAATGCTGAGTCTACTATTTTGTAAGCGCAAAGATATTTACATGTGATTTTATATGAAAAATGTATAGCAGAATAAAAAAATTGGGTTAGAAATAAATAAAAAAAAAGTATTTTTAATCTTTTTATAATTATAAAATAAAAATTAAAAAAATTAATTATCACCATAGAGATATTAGAAATACCCATTGTACCAGGTGATAACACAGACCTATCACTTATGCATCACTAATGCCTGTGAGATATCACAAGTGATGTCACTCCCGTATCATTTACGAGTCACCTATCCTTCCCAAATGTAGAGAAAAGTGATGTACAGTACCCCCGTCACACACACCTAGATACCGATTCATATGTATTGTATGATTTCTATACTCTTTCAAAGATTTTAAAATCTTTTTATTTAATTGAGTATCACTAAAAATTATAAAAAAGTGACTCGTCACCGTTGGCACAATGGGTCATATTATAATTTTTTTTGTCTATATAGCGTATGTATTAATAATAACAAACTCGACTCATTCTCGTGAGTGATTCATTAATTTTATTATATATTTTGTATTTTTCTTCATTTGTACAACAAAAATGAGTGATTTCACAATATTTGAGGTGAATAAATTATGCGTGCGGTAACTAAAATACAAAATCGTATACGTAAACTACGTATACGCTTCTCGGGCATACGCAAAGTTGCGTGCACTCAATTTTGCGTGTGATTCAAGAATTGAGCTCCTGTTGTCCATTTCTTAATTTGGAGGTTTTACGTTGTAGGTAATTCGTTGTAGAGGACTAACAACATGGGAAAAGGTGAAACTCTATGTTAAATATCTGATTCGAAAATTACCGAAAACACTTAACATATTTTACGACCCCAAAATATTGTGAGAATGTTAGGTTGATTTTATATCAATTACACCACAGAGGCACCCATTATAACAATAACAAAATAAAACTATTATTTTAATAAAATAAATAAAAATAAAACATTTATCTGAAAGTACCCCACTTTGACCGATATATGAATATGAACGTCACATGTCTAATGATTCTGAATCGTTTCTGAACCACTTCCCAAAAAATTCTATCGGTTACTATTATTAATGAATTTCTTCCAATTAGTATCGTGTCATGTTGCTTGAAAGCTCTGGAAGCTATAGAACGCATAATGAAAACTAATTTACCAACACCGTAAAACCAATTAATTATGGAACCTGATTACGGACGCTACAACCATTCTTCAAAGTTTGTAAGCGAAAATTAGAGGAAAATATTTAAACATCGGAAAACATCGGAAACGCTCATATTAATTTAATTTAGAAATGTGTCTATTGTTGAATCTTCTGATATTACAACTCTAAATCACAGTTGTTTTTGGTGAATTCATTGTTTATTACCCGTTTTTTTGTATTGTGGTGTTATGAATACACCATTTAAATGTGCCTATTTGATCAAACTGAGCATCATTTTCAATTAATGGGTTATATATATTTATGCGATTTATTTTATCCGGTGATTATATATTTGCCATTTGATATATTTTATTTATTTATTAACTATTGATTATTTCCGTCATTTCACGTTCTCACTTCGTCAATTGGGTGGTATTCCATACGTACTGTGATTCAATTTGATATTAATTCAAGTTAGGTCAACGTGTGGTTATTTTTATATTAATTTAGCTTTTATATAATCCTATTAATATTTTATTAATTTGTTTTAGCTCGAATGAACATATTAAAATAAGATACATTAATAAATTTTATTCTTTGTACTTATATATAGAATTATGAGAAATAAGGATATTACTATATTAGGCCTATTTGCTATACGTGCAGACAAAATTTGTCGACAAATAATTGTGTGTCAATTATGCGCACAAACAAATTTTTGTGAAAAAATTTATACTCAATTTATGTGCGAAAATATTTTCTTTTCATGTTGTTGTTGCTTGGTATTTTTTCAAGTTTATTTTTCTTTTGTTAGTTTCAAGTCGAAAAATATCGAAAAATTATTTTTATTAAATTAAATTAAATTATATTTCAGATTTCAATTTTTATGTTGTGTAAAATATACCTTATAATTACGACTGCTTTTTGTTGTATACAATATAAAAAAAATAAAATACAATGAAATAGAAAAAAAAATTTTTATTTGTCGACAAATATTTCATTTATGCGTACAAAAATTTACAGGACCTTAATTGTCGTCAAAAAAAACCTACTTTTTTTAAAAAATTAAAAAAAATATTAATTACTTATTATCCTCGTCACTATATGAGTCTATGACACAAAAAATATAGATAAGTTATTATTCTTATGAAAACGAAAACGAATTATTTTATTTACATATTTACCACAAAATAAAAAAATCTGATGGTTACGCTTTTCACTATTATATAATTGATTATATATTATTTGATGTACGTACATGTACGTACATATATTATTGTAGTATAGTGATTAATTATTTGGAAAATTCATGAAATTTTATTACATATTGTTTTCATATGAGTTTTGCGAGATATTTTAATTTTATATGCCTACATTTTTAATTGGCTAACTGAAATATGGTAGAACTGTTTTATTGGCAAAATTTAATAGAACAAATTGATAAGATAAAATAATAAACTTTAATATATGCTATAAACTATATATACTTTATTATATATTATCAGAAACAAAATAATAGGGAGATGTACAATCAAGTACATCAATATATGTACTCATATTTTTTTATATACATTTGAAAAAATTAATATTTGTGTTTCTTTCTATACCGACGTAATTCATAACCTTTGAATGTGTTGCTAAGGGTATTGAAAAAATACATTTCATTTTAAATTTTATGTTTTTGATGATTTTTTTTTATTATTTTATCTATATATAATAGTATAGATGAATAATGTGATAAATAAACAAAAACGAAAACAAATACTTGTTATGTTAATTTTTACATTCGTCATCGTAATTCAACGATCATTATATTTCATGAACTCTAAATTTTTGCGATTTTGAATGATTTAATTTTGTCAAAAAATGAAATAAAAATTAATTAAATTAAATAATAATTATTGGTTTATTTTATTGAAAAAATTGTAGTTACAAGTATATTTGTGAATTTTTTAATTTTCAATATTGATTATTTTAATTAGTTATTTATATTATTACATAAATCGCATTTATTAATATAAAACGTAAAAACATCTAACGCATTCAAAGGCCAACCATATACTGTGTGCTGCGAATAAAAATAAAATTATTATCAAAGTATATGCTTCAATACTTGTTATAAGTGGTAAAACGTTCTTATGTAGATGCCAAGTACCATTTTCCCGTAATTTAATTTTTATGAAATTGAAACATTTATTGAAAAGTATTGAATTTTAAAATTACCCAACGTTTTACAGGACTCACCCTGTATATATTCATAATAATTATAGTGTTTAGTATTTTATAGTGGTTGAAAATGTTACTTTGTTTTTTCTTTTTAATGAAATGAATTAAAATTATATTTATGTATAAATGAAAACAAAAAAAAAATTTCTTTTACGAAATTTTTTCCTATTTTTGTTACATAACATGTATGTATAATAAAAAAAAAATAAAAAAAAAGGTTCACTGCATGAAGTTCTCTAAGTGTTTCCTGCAATTAAATAATTGTATAAAATTGTTTCTATATTAAGGTAACTTTATGAAATTTCAGTATATTATATATATCTATATATATATTATACATATATCTATTAGTGTATATATAAATGAAATAAGTATATTTAATTCCATTTATATAAGGTAATTATGACCCAATTTTAATTAATTTTTCTTTATATAAACGAGTATATATATATATATATATATATATGTAAATAAAAAAATCCTATATATCCAAATAAACATACATAATCCAAGCAGCAATAAGCGCATACAAAAACAACTCATATATACAAACGTTATACGTACTTTATAATTTTTTATTTGTATACCTTTTGATTATATGCATATTTTTGTTTATATAATGAATTAAAAAAAAAACAAACACATTTTCCATATAACATTTAAAAAAAAAGATCAAATATGTAGTTGAATATAATATAAATTCAGTAAAAAACTTGTAATAAATACCTTTGATATAGTGTAAATATATTACAAAAGTAAAAGATAACAAATATTATAATTTTTCCATTTAATTATTGATATCACCAATTAAGTATATATATATATTTTTTTGAAAATATTAATATAATCGATAATTTCATGTTGAGCATATATTTACGGAATGATGAATACAGATAATTACATTCCAATACATACAAATTATGAAACATAGTTTATTAATGGTCATAAATATTTTACTATTTGTATTGATAACCTTAATTTGATTGTAAATTATATCATATAAATATTTTTATGCTTCTTCATTACTCTATATAGGTATATATATGGAAAAGAACCATTTAATTATTTTGCTTTCGAAAAATATATTGGAGAATATCTACAATCAAGAATGTATCGATTCCATAATATTATTATGCATATATTATAAATGTTTTTATGTTGTATAGATTTTTTATGATCATAATGATTTATTTATTATTTATACATCGCAGCATTTAAGAGATTTTAATCATTTTATATAATAGGAATTATATATACTTGCTTGCGGTTCGATTTATCGATTAAAAAAATTAATTTAAATTTGCTAATAATATTTAAAATTGTTGTTAAATTCCAAAAATAATAATACATATAAAATAATGTTTACCCCCTCTAGACGAATTCTTTTTACAGTTTTTTTATACTTTAATACTTGCACCAAATCAAAACGCGAAATAATGCTATATAATGAAACGGAATTTGTTGATAATGTAAAGGTATGCGCAGTGAAAATCCTCTAAACAGGAATCTCAAAGGACAACTAACAATAAGATTTTCCGGGTTAGAGGATTTTTTCATCTCTGGGGACACTTCTAAATACCTGAAAATATTGAAGTTTGCCATTTTTTGAATTTATGTTACGTACATAAAAGATTTGTTTTTCCTTATCTTAATTCACAATACAAATGGAAGGTAATTCATAATTTTTTTATTAAGTACAATTTTCGTACATCCGTCAAATTGACGTATTGATTCAACTAGATATACATGTCGGTAGTTCTAGTGTTAAACAAAAAAAATTTCCAATTTTGTTTTATCTAATCGTGATGAATCAAATACGCTGTTATATGGAAGTTATCAATATGTTTCATTGCATCGCTTAAATTAAATTGTTGTTGTCAAACTGCTATAACCGTCACATAATATGAAGTTGTAGTTAAATATTTAATTTATAACAAAATAAATGTTCCACAAGATCCCCCGGAACAATTTACCGAAAATACTGAATGCAACGCAAAGTGAAATAGTTTGCTTGGTATATCACGTCGTAATACAGTGGGGTAAAGATACTTTAATGCTGAGGATTAGGGAAATATTTGTCACTCGTCTAGCGGTGGGGGTATATTCCGGTATCGTGGAGGAAAACAAAGGTTCTGAAGAGCACAAGGTCATACCCCTTACATAGAAACCAGCACGCATATCAAGCCGGAAAATCAAATGAGACGGCACTGCATCAGTTGGGGCGCGTCGCGGAACACGAACCGCACACTGGAGGAATCGTAATGACATGCTTTATGAGTGAGTTTGACACGGTTTAGTTCCGAAAACTGAGAATTGCCCTCCATATTAACCCAAGGTAGACGGTCCTTATTGTATTCTCGAAAAATACAAAAGGTCTGGAAATAAAACCTCTAAGGTTATTTGGGTCGGATCTTAAAATGTCCAACATCTATGGGCATTGGAAGATCTTGGATCTTGTCAAAGGGATCAGGAAAATGAGCATGCCAATGAGTATGGGATCAGGAGCGTGATGAAACTAGTACCCAAAAACTATCACCGATAATGGAGCACTCTCTGAAGAAGGATCGGAAACGATAACAACCTTCACGGACGGATCAATGAAAAGTGGCAGCTTCGGGCGGGTTTTCATTCAAAGAAGCTTTGCTTCGCCTGTCAAATAAACAAGAGGAATTATTCCTAAGTATTCGAGGCGGAGATCATGGCCCAAATTCATGAACTAGACCACATTAAAGGCATTTTAGAACCTCAATATTGGTGTTTCCTACTCTCCTAATCTTAGATTGTCTGAGTCCATCCATCGTTTCTGATGTTCCGAAATAATCCACTTCTCGACTAGATCCTTCGGCATACCATTACTAATTGCAGTGTAGTTTGGTGTTTTAGTCAGTAGGAATCTGAACTCTTACCGTATTTCCGGCTTAAACCCGTTGCAGGCTTATAGCAGTTCCGGCCTAGAGGGTTTTCATTGTATATGGAAACTTTGGCAATAAATAAACAAACAAAAAACCTTATCATATGAACAACAAATGTATATAAAACCTATTGGCTTTTGTGTGCAAATGGTATATATTGTCACATGAATTTAGCGGTATATCTGTAGTATTTCGTAAATGATATGAGCTATTTATGTAGTTATGATTATATAAATGGGCTAAAATAACCATAATAAATATCCATATGTATTTATATATATTTCAATACATCCTTATTTTCACCTTCTTATATAAACAGTTTTGTTAACAGAGTTTAGTATACACTCTCATATATAACAAAAATTTATAAGCTTTAGATGCGTAAACATTTTCACATATGCTACAAATATACTATGTATACATGGAGAGATTTTATAAAAAGTGTATACGCTATACATAAGTTGTTAAAAATGTAAAAAATGTTATGAAGAATTTTTTTTTTAAAAATACATATATCACGATATATGAATGATATATACCATATATATACATACATTTATGCAAAACTTCAAAGAATCCGCAATTGAAATTTTTCTTTTTATCTAACTTGCTTTTGCATATAATTCTATATATTTATGAATCTTCTATATAACCAATTGCAGATACATACATATATGATATCATAAAATCGCATATGCATACATTTTTCATTCGAACTATACATATTTATATTACATTTATTATGCATATAACGTAAAAGAAATGTAAAGACAATACATTTGTTATATTCGAATATACCATATATATATATATATATATATATGTATATAATCATATGATGTCCCGCATCCGCATCATAATTATATCTATAAATGTATAACTATATTTGCCACCTAAAGTTTAAGTACGGTAAAATAACATATATCTGTCTGTGGTGATTCACCTATACAAATACCCCCCCCCTCCTATCTATACGGTCGATATAAATGATACAGTTGCAGGGTGATCTAAAGATGGAAATTGTATGACGAATTTCACGAAATATTTACGCATATTCTGGGGACAATTTAACATAAAAAGTTATACAGAATGTTATTATTGGGACCTTGCATTAATAATGTCCATTTTTTGCTTGAAAATGGCATTTATTTGTATAACAAAATGATTGAGTACATTAACCAATATATTGCTAATCGTTAGCTGTTACTTCCTCCCATCTTTTAGGAAGTTGAATCCTCGTTTGAAGAACTCCTCATCTTTTGTTCCAATCCATTCATCGACCCATTTTCGCACTTATTCAGCATTTCGAAAGCGTACATCGGTCAGGCTGACCTGCATTGATCTGAACAAATGGTAATCAGAGGGAGCAAGGTCTGGAGAGTACGGGGGGTGATCAAGATGATCCCTTTATTTTTTCCTTAACGATGTTTGCACGATGTGGTCTGGCATTATCATCGTGCATTAAAACTTTGTGGTATCAATGGTCGTTTTTCGTTCAATTTATTTGCCAATTCTACCAGTTTTCGGCGATCAGATGTAACCGTTACATTCGGTTTTAACAGCTCATAATACACGACACACTTCTGATCCCACCAAATGCACAGCATAAGCTTCTGATAATGAATATCGCGTATTGATTGTGAAGCTGATGGTTGGCCGAGATCAAAATATGATGCTTTACATTTATGGTTGTCGTAATATACCCACTTTTCATCGCAAGCGACAATTCGACTAAAAAAACTATGTTTTTTGTGCTCGGAAAGATGTTTATGGCATGCATCGATTCGTGCTTTGAGTTGTTTTTCATTCAGTTGATGTGGGACCCATTTTCCTAGCTTTTTGATCTTTCCCATCGAATGCAAACGTCTAGAAATGGTAGAGGCATCTACATTCAACTCTAATGCAGACTCTTGTTGCGTTCGAAACGAATTTTCATCTAACAATGCCTGCAATTCCTCGTCTTCAATTTTATTTGGCTGACCTGGCCGTTCTTTGTCTTCCACTTCAAAATCACCACTTCTGAATCGTGCAAACCACCGTTCACAAGTTTTTTGAGTTGGAGCATGTTCACCGTAAGCTTCTACCAACAATAGATAACTCGCAGAAGCTTCTTCAAATTAAAGAAAGTTATTAAACTTCCCCACAAATCAACTTTTTCAGGCATGTGTTTCGACACATTCGAAGAAAAAAAAACTTTGTTGTTTACACTTCAACGAAATGACATATACTGAAATTTATAGAGTAATGACCATGATCATGTCCATTATCAGGGTACTCAAAAGAGCCGGTTGTACAGCTGTAACAAAGAAAAAAAAGCCAAGATCGCTAAACCGTCACAAGGTAGAAAGACTAATCCAAAATTCAAAAATTTGGACTGTTAGATGATTTGAAAGCTGTGTACTTTAGTTATGAAACTAATATTAATCGTGTCGGATCTGTTGGACATCAGCATGCATGGCAAAAGAATGGACCTCCACTGAAAGAATATCAAGTAATAGATACGGTGAAATTTGCAGGCGGCGATTTAATGGTGTGCGGTTGTTTTTATTTTGATGCTTGCGGAAAAATAATAAAAAATAATGACAAAATTACCGCAGATATGTATTGTAATATATTGTATTAAAATAATGTATGATCGAATCTTGGCAAGAAAAGAAAAGAAAAGCTAGACAACGTATTCCAACACAACAATGATACGAAATATACTGCTAAAACCACACAAAAATATATAAAAACGCGGCGAATTCGGCTTTTGAATTGATCTTCGATATCACTCGATCGAAAACTTGTTGTCAATTTTAAAGCACCAATTTAATCAGTATGATTCGGAGACAAAGGGAATGATGGAATGTTGGGAAGGGCTAGAACAGCAATGGTCCAAAATTTTACAAGATACCTGTCAAAAGTCCATGTTTAAACTTATTGACACAGTAATAAAGGTAAAGGGATCTGATACGAAATATTGATTTAAATTATACGAAATTTTATGCCTTTACATTGCCTGTCTCACAACTGCTCGCATAAAGACGATAACATTTTTTTCATTTGTTAGCGAAACATTGTAGGTTGTATTTATTTGTTTTAATGTTTGTTCTATTAATATAATTACATTTTATTTAAATACATTTGTTCCAAAATTTAAGCCTAGTATTAAAATATATTGAGAAAATAATCTTTATTTCGTAGAATTGATAATATATGCTAACAGTTATTCACACTACTGTATATGTATTTATATATAAAATATTAATATTCCGAATGACTAAAATATAAAAATGTATATTACGTAAAAATTTAAATGACTAAATTGCAAATGACATTCAATATATTTTGTATATTAGAGACCCACTTTATAAACTTCATTTTTTTCTTTTAAATTAAAATTATTCATTATAAAGAAATACATAATTATAAGAATATAATAACTTATATGAAAATGAATATATAATTTATTTTTAATGAAGGCATCCTATATTAAAATAAATAACAAATAATTTAACATGGATAAGCTGGTGTTTAGACTTTCATGTTTTAGTTGAATGAAAATTAAAAACGCGTTCATCAAAATTTTACACTTTCATTTTTTCCTTCAATTAAATGCCAAATCCCATATAAAAATTCAGATTAGATGAACGAAAAATAGACAAACAAACTCTATTTTCATTCATTTTTAACGTAGCGGTGAAATTGAATACAATATTCATTTATCATTCATTTTTTGTTCAATTTTCATTCAGTTTTCGGATGAATTCATCAAAAAATGAAAGTGTAAACGCCAGCTAAGTGGTTTGTTATTTATAAATAAAAATTAAATTGATATATCTCGCATTTAAAAGTGAATAGACTAAATGTCCCATGTATAAGAAACATATTTAAATATATGTTTATATTAATTATTAAGTATCATATATTTATGTTATTATAATTTCATTAGATTATTATATTATTATAATAGGTCTGCCAATATGGTACGATCGCTTTTTTTTAAATAAATCACATTAATTTCGGTAATAACGGTAAACAATTTTTATTGGATATAATTACCATCCTTAAGTACAATATTTTACCATTTTTTTTACAATTTATAACTACCATCAAAATAAATTAATTTATCTTTTGATGTGATCCCAAAATCGACTCATTTTTGGACGTCTTCATAATTGTGGAAGCGCGGTGTACAGAGTCCATGTGTCATCGACCTGAACAAGTGGTAATCTGATCTGGTGAATAGAGCCTTTCTGTAAATTCACATGGAACCCATATTTATGTAGATATAATCAAGTATAGAATATATATTGGAACAAGGAATATTCATATATATATATATTTATAGATAAAAAAAAAGAATTTGTGTCCTTTTTTTTGTTATGTTATATACTTTTATATACACTTTCTGTATAGTAGGAGATATCTTATCATTAGTAGTCATTGTATTAAAAAATAGGTACATTTCGTTATGTATGTAATGTAAATAATATACAAAATAAGATATAATATAATGCAAAACCATAATAAATAAATAAAAAAATTTGTGTTGAAAGAAATTAATTCCAATAATAATAACAAAGGAAGGCTGCAAGTCAACCACATACCACTTGTAACAGGAAGCACGTGCTGGTGGCCCGGGGTAAAATTTTAAGTCAGTTGGTTAGAAAAAGAACGAGATATCTCTAATCGCCCTTTGAATTTATATGGGAGTTGCTATATTGGATGAGATCAGAAAAAATGTCCGTGAATGTAATGGAAAAAAATTTTTAGCATTTGGAACCAAACCCCTGTGTAGACCACACATCTTATTTTTTGTTCTCTAAATCCATGTATTCGTTTTCAAGTTATGGCCAACGGTAAACTGATGACAATTTTTCAAAAACATTCACGGAAGAACAATTATTATTCTAAATTGATATTTGTTTGACATTTGACTCGATCTCTAATAGTTTCGAAGTTATTTACAAAAACCCCGGATTATACACGGATAAAATGTAAAAAAATGTATGGAAATTTTTACAATCGTTTTTATTATTTGTTTTTTATTTTTATAGTTTTGACCGATTGATTGGTCTAATTTAGAATTGTTTTCCTATGTTTATTTTTATATTATTATATTTCATATTTAAATGGCAATTATGCAGCAATTAAGGTAAAAAGGTAAAATAATAGAAATAATAGTAGGTCGAAGAATCGTTGGAACAAAAACAGCGACCAAGGAAATATTTAATTATTTTTTCTATTGAGCAGTAGATTTCAGTAGATTGAAATAGAACGCCAAAAGGTCTCCGATTGTCAAAGTATTCTCAATTTGTTAAATTTTTTCTTTCATTTTTTATAAAAAAAATTAAAAAAAGTTTCATAAACTGAGAATACTTTGACAGACCTTTTGATGTTCTCTGTTCTTAAATTTGGTTACGGCATCTAGTAACCACGAGTGAATTTTGATTAATTAATTATTCTATGTTGGGTTCATATTTTTTATTTTTTATACGGGGATTATCTTTCTACCGACTATTACTTCTATTGGTAAAATTTGTATATATTTAACATTTAACAAATTAATAATATTGTAATCATTTATATTGTACACATGAGTTTTGATGGTTTTAATTAAATAAATAAAGATGTCAAATAAAGATATAGGTGTTATTTAGATGCGATTATCTAGATTATATTAATCTAGATAGTTCGAACACTGCTTTTATTCGTGTATCATCATGTGGTTTTGTGAATGACTTCGAAACTATTAGAGATAGCGTAGAGATATATGGCAAATAGGTAACTAATTAATGCAGGAAGTTTTTAAGCATGTTGGACGGAAAGTTTTACGGGGTGTCTTTTCGAGACATGATACCTCAAACTTTAGAGAATAAAAAATAATATGTGTGGTCTCTACAAGTTTCTTTAAATATCTAGAGAACCGTTTTTCCAAGCAACCGGTTATAAAAAATAAGTGGTCCAGAATAGTTAAGAACATGAAAACATCAAAAAATGAAAAATTTTAAGAATATAATTAGAATTTCAATTGTATATTATATATACTTTTGGAGTATATATGTAGTATATATGAGTCTGTTTTTGTAACTGGTTTGCCACTTAAGTGTTAGTTTGTATTTGAAAAATGTCCGTTACATAGTGAGTATATTTATGTGGGGAATGCGATGTTTTTAAATGTAAAGTGTATGTGTGATTTGTAGTGTGCAGGACCGCCACATACTAAATCCGAAATTTTTTGAATTCATTTCCGTTTTTTAAGTGATATACATATTTGATTTTGAAATTATTAGTCAAAAAGGAAATTGACATTCATAAATATGACGAAATTGTTTATTATACAATTTAGATCAATTACAAATAAATAAATATATGTATCAAAAAATGATGATGTTATTTCAGAAACATCAGAAATAATAATAACAATGATAAAATATAGGTTTCATCACTTACTTGCTATTTGTAGTGTAGCATTTCGACTAACAGCAACACCAGCTGTACTTCTGGCTTCACACCAATAAACACCGGCATCTTGTTCCCTTTTGTTCTGCATAACTCTAGAAAATAAAACATTTTATTAAAAAAAAAAACAAAACAAAATAAACAAAACAAACATTACAGAATAAAAAGAAAAATATTATTATCATTCGTTTGAATTAATATAATTTATATATACATACATACTATTTATATATATATATAATTATATATGTATAATAAATGTATGTGCTTTTATAAAATAAAGCAGCATTAATATATATATGATATTCATTTCATTTATGTACAAAAGTTATAATAGAATATAATATATGAACAACATTACCCAACCAAATACTATATGTTTACAGAACAATAATGTACATTATATGATTTCATATATCTATATGTATATAGATATATATATTATAAGTAATATAGTTAATATTATAAATTAAATGTATACATAATGTGAATGTGTAAGGAAAAATGTATAAATGAAAAACCTTTCCTTTTTAATAAAATAAAATATAATGAAGTTCATTTCACATCTAATTATGTTTCTGTCACCATTATAAATGATTTAATGGGTATAGAAATGCATATACTATATATAAATACATGGTTGAATGGTTTTATGTATCTATAGATGCTATATAGATGGATATAAATTCATACACATTTAACATTAATATATATAGAAAATAGTATATATAGTTAATTTTATACATACGGTTCCATATTCAAAAAAAAAATTATTAATGTTCAATGTTTTACACATACAAAGTATGGAAAATATTAGATTTTTGTTTCTTTCATTATGTTTTTTTAACCTAACTCTCATAAATATAGATTTTTATTTTCAGAATCATTATCATCCCTATATATATACAATATACATATATTCATATTATAAAACCAACTATATGAATACACTTTTTATTAACGAACAAATTCGTATATATAATATATTTAATTCTATTATTTTTATCGAAAAATTTAATATACGCACATAATACTATGGTAATCGCTTTAAATTTCACTAAAGCCAATTGTTATTCATTCTCAAAAATAAGGAAAATAGTTTTTTTTATTAAAACCTAATCGATATAACATATATTACGTATACGTTTATAAATCATCATAAATGCTATATTGATAATATAAAAATGAGCTGTCATATTGCTTTTATTTATTTAGTAAGTATATATGTATGTAGGCGGTATCAATATAATTTACAATTTTTATATGTATTTATATATACAGTATACACATATAAAGAAATGTTTTAAAGCATATGGTTTTTCATAAAAATAATATTTTATATGTACTATGATAGTATATAAAACGTGTTTCATAAGGTTTTGTGGTATATTTAAAACTCATTCAAAAATCAAAACATTAGTGAAAGAACCATACATATCACAATAAAAGATTTTAGAAATGGTTGGTAATGTGTTAATAAAAAAAATTGGTACACCTTTGAAAATGATGTTTATGATGCATAACCAAAAATTATACACTTTTGCATAAACAGGGTATATTTGTACCCAGAGAATTTTAAACAATTTTCTTAATTCTTGAGATAATTAAGCCGGGTTAGTTACGCTTTCTGGCTATTTCTTATAACTTTCAAGCGTCGCACGTTTGGTAATTCTATACCAAACCGTTTGTAAGATATTCACAAATAACCCATTTTGGAATCACAAAAATATGGCTTCCACGAAGTTTTCCATAGATACTCACTTTGAACCATATTTTTTTAATTTCCAAATGATGATAAATCGATTCGAAATGCTAAATTTTACACCTATTTAAGTATCTGCCCATATAATTGGGCAGCGTCTGGTTTCTTTGGATTAATGACCGTTACCTTAAAAAAAAGAATCAAAAACCCATTTTTGGAATAAAAAACAAAAATAAAATAAAAATCAAATACAAATTGACCATTAAAAATGTTGTATATTTTTATTTAATCATGATAACTTCGAAACTATTATACATAGCGTATCGTAATGTACGTCAAACGAAAGCTAATTAATGTAACATGTTTTTAAGCATGCTGGGTTTTACAGTGCCGAGAGACCTTAAACTTTATAAAACAAAAAATAATATTTTTATTCTACCCACGTTTCTTTAAGTATTTCGAGAACCGGTTGTCAGTTATACAACCTTTTAAATTTAATTTCATGGTAATTTAATGCTAATGCTAATAGTGTAGCGGATCTTTCAAATAGAGTAACCAGTTACGGAGATAATTGCTCCAGAATCGCGAAAAATATGAAAACCTCGAAAAATCGTTTATTTTCCTTTAATTCCGCAACGGAGCCGAATCGACTACCATTTTTGAAAATGCCCTCAACTGCAAATGAACGACAGAACCTAAAAATGGAGTATTGGGATCAGAATCTGGGACTGTATATACTGAAGTCCATTACAGATTTTTAGGTAGAAGTAAATATTCGAAGATCTCACCAAAGGACGTATACATAAGTAAAAAAATAAGATTTTAGTAGCACTTTTAAAATTCAATAGCCATCCTGCATCCTTTTGTTTAAACGCAGGCTACAATAATAAAAGCAACAGAAAATGCACTTGGTGCGTCATCTCGCAGTTTTGAACGCAAATTTAAGGTATCAACTGCTATAATTCCCAGTGTTTTAAAGAAAAATGAATTAAAATAAAAACCATGAAAAAGATCAAAAATACACAAGTCAATAACTTGAAAAATTCTCAATATATTGGCGTAACTTAGGACTTCATCATTTTATTGGAAAAAAAAATTATGATCATGGACGACGAAATATATTTGGTTACTATACCCGGAGCATGGATATTACTCTTGATAATATAAAAAAAAATTCAAACTAAGGGTCCTCATTAAGCGTATACAACGAAAATTAAAAGAAGTTGATTTAAACACCAATAGGGCAATGATGAGCAACGTAAAGAACGTAAAAATTAAGGATGATGGACCGTTATCAGTTTGTTGATTTTTTATTGAATATCTAAGAATATTAGAAAATAATATTTATAACATCTAATACATTTAATAAATTAGACTATATCAAATACAATTTATTGCAAAAACTTATAAAACACGTGTAATATATAAAAGATGTAAAAATTAATTGTTCCTATAATACACACATATGTATAATGAAGTTTTAATATATTTTCGTTTCGCTTTAAATAATTTCGCTTTAAATATATGTATAAATATATGAATTCAAGCGTAATTTGTTATTTTAACAACCGTATAATTAAATTTTTTTTTCTGGCAAAAACATGTATATTTTTAGGAGATTGAAATTGAGATAAATACTTTTATCGGAATTATTAATATATTGTACATGCATACAGCTCACTGCTCAATATATGCATTCGTGGTTATTATATTAGATGTAAAAATATAGAATAAAATATAGATGTATATTAGATGTAAAAATGTGTATTAAATTAAATTAATTATAAATGTTTGTTTATAATAAATATATAGGGGTTTTTTCTCTCTATAGTTAGATTTTAGAAATAATAATAATATTTACATAGATATTTTATTTTTCCAGAATTCTATTTGTTTGCAAAATATACAGAGTATTACATTCTGCCAAATAAGTACCCGGAAATTCTCATTTTACATTTTCCCGCTGATATTTCAAAAAATTTTTTTTCCCAGATTTGCACAACTGTCAGCAACTATTCTGCCGATTGTTATTGCTGTGTGTCATTTAGTTTGTTTACGGCGTCGTTAGGAACAAGTCAACCTTTTGTGTGCGTTGCGATTTTAACTATGGATAAAAATATCGAACAAAGAGTTTGTGTGAAATTTTGTGTTTCAAACGAAATTTCTTGTGCCAAAACGTTGGAAATGTTGAAAAAAACATTTGGTGATTCAACCATGTCGACATTCAAGTTTACGATTGGTATAAATCGTTCAAAGAGGGGCGAGAAGAAGTGAACGATTTGCCACGTTCAGGACGGCCTTCGACCTCTTCAACTGAAGAAAACGTCGACAAAATAAATGAAATGGTGCTCGAAAATCGTCATTATAGTTTGCGAGAGATAGCCCAAGAAATGAACATGTCTCATGAGACCGCTCGTCATATTTTGGTTGATGTTTTGGGTATGCGGAAAGTCGCAGCGCGATTGGTGCCAAAAGATCTGAATTTTCTTCAAAAAGTGAATCGCAGTAAGGTGGCTGAAGACATGCTTGAACGCGTAAATTCCGATCCAACGTTCATCGAACGCATCATAACTGGTGACGAGACTTTTTCCTGTTTCCGAAACTCAAGTTACCACTTCGTGGAACCCGTTTTGAGAGCATTGAAGACATCAAAACTAATTCGCAACGCACACAAAAGATTGACTTTTTCCTAACGACGCCGTAAACAAACTAAATGATACACAGCAATAACAATTGACAGAATAGTTGCTGACAGTTGTGCCAACCTGGGGAAAAAAAATGTTTGAAATATTCTCAGCGGGAAAATTTAAATTTCCGGGTACTTATTTGACAGAATGTATATACTATAGATTGCATTCACACAAACATTTATATTTTATAATAATAACATGTAAATTTTTGAAGATATAAATATATGAAGGGAAGGTTATTATACAATTTAAACAGTTGTATATATATATATAATATTAAGATTATATGTTTTTATACAGAAAATGATATTGTTATTATAATTGTAAAACGATATAAAGCGATATATATAATAAATTTATTTATAGTGTGCCAGTACTTCGCTTCAAAGTCGAATACCACGTAATCCTGAGACTATTTCCCACAAAAATCCCTTACATTCCCTTGCATTCCACCATAAAACGTTTAGCCCAGCGATTTATAAATTTGAAGTTATTACGTGACCTGTAACTGTGAAACCGAAAATAAAACAAATTTAACGTTTCCTAAACAAATCTGTGAAAAGTTTTAGCTCGAGCTAAAAACAGGCCACATAAACAATTCATTTTGAGTGCCATGTTAAGAGCTATGTGCGCGCATATAGATAACCATTGACAACTCCAAATGACAAGTAAATGGCGAAAATTGTATTCAAAGCAAAATGAAAGGTAATTCATAAATAGAGTATCTAATTTTTATTCTAGCTTGATCGGTTTGGAAATTATATGTTAGTAAGTTAACGATTTTTTGGTTGAAAGGTCCAAACATTACGTGGTACTCGGCTTTATAGGGTGGTACTGGGGCACACTGTGTATAGTTTATTCAAAACAGTCATCTTTTAAGGTTTTCTAATTATAACGCAAATATCATATACATATACCTAATACAAGAAGAAGTGTTGTATTTGTTATAAATCATGATATATACAAGATTTAACTTTAAAAATTCCAAAAATTTCTCTGAAGCGTATTTTGATAATTGTAAAGCGTTACGTTAGATTTACTTTGTGTCTATTAGAAATTTTAATTTGATTATGTTGACCATATTATTCGATAAGATAATAAATCGAACATTTTATATTCCAAAAAACTTCATTGCAGTTTTAAACATTTATATTTATCAAATACTTGTTGAGTGGATAGAAGTGTATCTATTATATTATGGGCCGATGAGGTGAGGAAATAAGGAAACACAGGGTTGTGGATGAGGTACAGTGGTTAGTGGTGTGGACGACGGTCAAATGAACATTCATCTAAATCGGGTTAATTTTTTTTTGTGTTTTTTGTTGTTGTTAGTTATTTGTTAAATATTTTGGGTTTATAATTATAATATATGTATAAGGTAAACCGAAAAATAAGAAATTAGGAAATAAATGATTTGGATTATTAAAAAAACAAATATATATGTATATATCATATATATTCTGCCATGAAACCATCAAGTTATTTTTTAAAAAAAATACGAGATATATTACAAAGTATATAAATAACAATATAGTATACGATTAAATCCAGCCGCGATACAACAAAGATGATATAACATAGATGATATAACAAAGATGATATTTTCATATTATCTATATTTTACACATACTCTCGGCTCTCGGTTTTGGCAACTCTCGATAGTGTCGATTATCCAGTAATGGCAACACAAAATTTTTTATTTGTGGAATCGATAGATTATAGAGGTTTCATATTTTCTTAATTGCAGTCTACAGTAATTATTGTTTGTGTTTTGTTCTTATACTTTTTTTGCATTTGTTAACATTTGTTTACCTCACCCTTTATTGCTGTTCTACGTGGTTTCCGAAGAAATTTATATACAAGGGAACAATTTCATAGATCAAAAAAAAACAAAGACTTAATAAGAAAAAAATATTATTAGTGGTAAAAGCAAATGCAAAACTTTGAAAAAAGTGGATCATCCTGAGTTGGAGCAGGATTTATACAAATGGTTTCTACAGCAACGATCCATATGCGTCAATGTATTTGGAAATCATTTACGTACAAAAGCTATGAATTTATTTAACACTATAAAATATAAAACGGATTCAGTGGAATTTACGGCCAGTTCCGGATGGCTAACGAAATTTAAAAAGAGAAACGGATTAAGATTTTTGAAAGTGTGTGGTGAAAAATTGTCAAATAATCCTAAAGATGTGTGAACCGTTCAAAGAACTTTTAAAAAAGAAAATTAAGGCACTTGGTCTTAATAAAGATCAAGTATATAACGCAGATGAAACTGGTTTAAATTGGAAATTATTACCAGGATACACTTTAGTGGCTGCAAATGAAAAAAACGGCACATTTCTGAATTATATTGTGTGGTTCAGTGGTGGCAACTTTTCGATTGTGGCAACAAGCTGAAAAAGAGCTAGTTACCAAAACCGAGAGTCTACTGTAATATTATTCAATTAACAATAGAATTCATTCAAATTGACAAATCACATTGATGCCTTATTAATATTATTAATAGAGTTAAAAAAAAAATATATCTATATGAAACAAAGTCTGTATACTTTACGTACATGATACATATATTATTTTTACGTAATTAGGTCAAGAAAATTATTCATTACATTTATTATTATATTGAATTTAGAATATACATATATAGTAGATATCATCAGAGTTGGTTTTATATAAAATGTGTTTTATTCGATTTCTATTTTTGTTTTACATTTAAATTAGTATATTTATATATGTATGTAAGTAGGTACTTTATTTTAAGAATAATAACCTATAATAATATATATATGCATAGATTTATAAGTTCATAACTTACTTAAAACATTATATATTTTATTAAAATATTCAATTTACATAAAATATATATATGGTATATATATTTAATGTATGTATATTTAACAATTTATTTCTTTTAATGTTAATATTTATTTATACATCACAATAAATTGATTCGCATATATTAATATAATTTATGTATTTTTAAAAGCATTTCATGTATTACTGGTGATATAGAAATGTTAACATACACTTTACATTATGTACATAATATACATATATAAATAAATATATCATATATCCACTTATACTTTTTATAAAACACATTATTGTAGATATTTCGATATATGTTATATATACTTAATTTAATACTTGAAAAACATATAATGCGTGTTGTGTATTTTAATTTTTCATTTATATAATGATGACTTCAATAAAATATGTATATATAGTATTTTATTATAAATAATAAAATTAATATATGTAAAATCTTCCAATGTATTAATATTTATATAAATTTAATGCATTTTATATATATACAATATATCTGAATAAATTATAATTGAAAGATATACGCAACGGATGAAGTTGAATTTATATAATTATATTTACATAAATATAGTTACAATTGCGGACGCACCGATTTAAATGTTATTTAAAAAAATCTACTTATATTCAAAAACAATATACAAAAAACCATATATTTAAAGTACTTATATATTTGTTGTATATTTTTAATATAAATTCTATGATTTCGGTATAATAGTTTCGTTGTAGTACTAGTAATTGTCATATAATCGTAATCGTAGAATATATATTAGACAATAATATATTAAAATAGAATAAAATTAAATCTTACGAAAAAAAAACAACAAAACTGAAAAGAAACTCGATAGGTTTTTTTAAAAACTGTGAATATTGATATATTTCTATATTTTTCTGATGATACAAATTTCTTCAATAAAACAACACTTTAATATTGGGTAAAGGAATTAATAATGCGAATTTAGATAATAGATGCCGCAACTAGCGTTGAGTATATAGCAACACACGACGGCCATTTTCTTTTTTTTCTGTCATTAGGCTATATATTGCAGTATGTGTCATTTCGTTGAAGCGTAAGCAACAAAGTTTTTTATTGCATCAAACATGTCGAATTTCGTGCCTGAAAAAGTGGTTGTGCGGGGAAGTTTAGTTACATTCTTTAATTTGAAGAAAACCGCTGTTGAAAGTTATCGTTTGTTGGTTGAAGCTTATGGTGGACATGCTCCAGCTCAAGCAACTTGTGGACGATGGTTTGTACGCTTCCGAAATGGTGATTTTGACGTGGAAGACAAAGAACGGCCAGGTCAGCCAAAAATTGCAAGCGTTATTGGATGAAAATTGGTGTAGAACGCAACATGCACTTGCAATGGCATTGAATCTCGACCAAACAACCATTGGCAAACTTTACATGCAATGGGAAAGTTTCGAAAGCTAGGAAAATGGGTCCCACATCAACTGAATGAAAATCAACTCAAAGCACGAATCGAAACATGCAAAAAACATCTTGCAGAGCACAAAAAACATAGTTTATTGAGTCGAATTGTCACTGGCGATGAAAAGTGGGTCTATTACGATAACTCCAAACGTAAAGCATCATATGTTGATCCCGGCCAACCATCAACTTCATAATCAAAACGCGATATTCATTGCCAGAAGCTTATGCTGTGCATTTGGTGGGATCAGAAGTGTGTCTTGTATTATGAGCTGTTAAAACCGAATGAAACGCTTACATCTGATCGCTACCGACGACAACTGGGACGAATGGGCAAAGAAATTGAACGAAAAACGACCATTTATAGCTCGAAAACACCACAAAGTTTTAATGCACGATGACAATGCCAGACCACATCGTGCAAACATCGTTAAGGAAAAAATAAAGAGGCTGGGTTGGGATCATCTTGATCACCCCCCGTACACTCCAGACCTTGCTCCTTCTGATTACCATTTGTTCCGATCAATGCAGGTCAGCCTGGCAGATGTGCGCTTTCGAAATGCTGAAGATGTGCAAAAATGGGTCGATGAAGGGATTGCCTCGAAAGATGAGGACTTCTTCAAACGAGGAATCAACAAACTTCCTAAAAGATGGGAGGAAGCCATAGCTAACGATGGGCAACATGTTGGTTAATGTACTCATTCATATTGTTATACAAATAAATGCCATTTTCAAGCCATTTTCCGCATTACTAATTCCTACACATAATATGTTAAAATCAATAAACCAAATTACCTAAATTAGAATAACATAATGTTTAATTATCGAATTATTTTTTTTCTTTTCATTTTAAATAAACAACATCTAGTTATATTTATAGTTTGTTTAAAGTTCATTTGATTCTTAATAAAATAAACAAAATATATCGCATTGTCGTTACGCTTCCAAGATTTCTATTTTATATATGCACGCGTCATTATCCACCTCACCCCACAATATTTAACATTCCACAATTTTATTGTTTTAAATCACCTAACAAGCTAATTTTTTTTTATATTATACTTTGATGCAAACATTTGCTCTTATCATAATACATAATTAATCAAATTGTGGCACTTTTCAGAGTAGCTAAACCACAGTTTCTTTCATGATTTTTTGTAGACAGGGTGTTTTAGAAAAAGATTGACGGATCAATTTCATCCCGCTGTATCCACTTCACCCCAGTTTATGGTATGCAGTTTTTTAGGTAATTATAATATTGATTTTATTGATAAAATTAATTGGTTATTCATATTATCATAATTATTCAAAATTGGGAAAACTTATATAATCAGTAGTCTATAAAATACGTTTTAATTTTTATTTAGTTAATGATTTTACCCAACAAAATTTATTTGTTTTGTGATTTTGTCAAGTACGAAGTTAAATACGTTCTTTCTACACCAACCACTTCAGCAACACATATTTGAACGCCCGGATCTGATACATCACGCAAAAAAATTTCCATCTTTTTTTCGAATCTAACGCACCACCTCTTTTTTAATAGACTCACCAAGAGAAAACGATCAGCCAACCACAGAACACATTCTTCCTAAACTGATGCAAATCGAAATATACATTTTTCAAGCACGATTGTCTTTCACGATATAATTTCTTTTTACGTATAGCAATGTTCATAAATGCGGCCATATCTGTTAGAAAATTTTGTTAAGCTAAAACATTTTAGTTTTTACTTATTCATATGAATTATAATTGGTTTATTTATTATTGATTTATTTATTTTATTAAATTCCATAATTGAATTTTATTAGATTTAGTTTTGTTTTTTTTAAATAAATAAAATTTTCTTAAGAAAAGTGCTGAACTCTGAAAACATCTTCGTTACTTTTTACACTCACACAAAAGTTCTGAAGAATGAATCATTAATAATGAATTATCAAATATTCATTGATATTTAAATGCGTTATATTATCACAACCAATAAGAATGTAGAATAAAATATATAAATAAAAAAAAAATTTATGAAAAAAAATATAATAAACAAATAGAACGAAAAGTTTGATTGCGATGCTTTGATGATAAAGAAATAGCCCAACTTTACTTCCAAAATGTTATGTTATCAATGTTTTATATGCCTATGTCGGCATAGAGACATATCCAACTTGTGTGTGTCTTAGCTTTGCTTTAATTAATTGCCTTAATTGCGTGTATATTTAAGTTTTCCACAAAATTTTATTGCAAAACAACGTTTGTGTGGTCAGCTAGTAGAAATATATACACAGTATTTAAATCACAATAGATAATTATGAAACAAACAAAAATATTTACAACAACTGAAGTATACTTATTTATTTTACTTTTTAAGTAAAGAATATTCATGTTAATCATTCGCATTTTATTTAATGTATCAATGTGAAAATAATTAGTTTAAATTCATTACATTTTTTTATATTAATTTTAAAATGGAGCATTTATCTGTTGAGGAAAAAATTGAAATGATATTAATTTAAGGTGAATCTGGACGGAAGGTAACGGCTGCAATGGAATTATACAGCCAAAAGTTTTCGGTGGAAGTAACGCGTTTTCGAACATCATTTTATGCTGTGAATATGGAGAAAAGGACACGTAATAAAACTGAAACATGTGAACATAATGCAATACCAGTTTTAGCTGAGGTTATTAACGATCCTCATGTAAGTCGACACGTTTCGAACAATTCTGGAATTAGCCAAGGCAGTGTGTGCAGAATCCTTAATCACAACTAGTTTCATGCTTACCGTGTATCACTACATCAAGCACTCCATGGGGATCATTTTTTAAACCTGATGCTATTTTGTCAATGGGCCGAACTGCAATTTATTTGAAATAAAAACTTTTTTCACAGCGTGTTGTTCTCTGATGAATCTAGTTTTGCCAATCATGGGAACATCAATCGTCATAAAATGCATTATTGGGCATCTGAAAATCCCCACTGGCTAAAGGAAGTTGAAAACCAGCGCCAATGCATTTTGATGTTCGGTGTGGTATTATAGGTTGCAAGTTAATTCAACCATATTTTATTGAAGGGAATTTAAATGGAGAAAAATACAAAGATATTTTAAGTTATCAATTGCCACAATTGCTTGGGGAATTGCCTTTGGACTTACAGGCGAAGATGTTTCGGTATGACGGTTCATTGCACCGTTCATTCATTGCGCGTGCAATAAGAGATCGTGATTACGGTGGACGTTGGATTGAAAGAAGTGGGATAGTATCATGGCTCGCAAGATCGCTAGATCTGACCCCCCTAGATTTTTTTTATGGGGATACACAAAAGAAAAGGTTTATCGAGAGATGCCCACAACACCAGAAAACATGAAGGACCGCATTAAAAATGCTTGTATGTCGATAGATCCACAAGTGTTATTATGTTCAGGTCATAGTTTTGTCAAAAGAATAACGAAATGCATTGACCAGAATAATGAAATGCACAGTTAATTGACACCAATTTGAACATTTAATTTAATTCACTTTTAAAGAATATTTTAAACGTTATAATGTAAATAATACTATTAATTTATAAAATTGATTGGTTTTAACATTTAAAAAATTTTATTTCATTGAAGAAATTTGAAATCAAATTTGAGGCCAAAGTAGGCATTCAATAAAAAAATGTTCGGATACAAAATGGTCTTATTTTTTTATGTCGAATAATGCCGAAACTCCAATGAAACCGTAATACTAGAATTCAAACCCGTTTTATGTTTTTTTTCAGTTTGTTGTATGTGATTTCAAAAATTTGTATCGCCTTTTCATTTAGGCATAGTTTGATGACATGTTGACGAATTTTAGTTTGTGTGGGTAAACGTGAATACAATAGAAATAATAGGCTAGAACGCTAGTGGCGCTGCAGTCGTGTCTCTTGCAATCCAAAATGGCCGCTTTCACTAACACATAGAGTATTGATTGTTTAAATTTTGATTAATAGAGTTCGCTGTTACAAAAAATAGTGGAAAAAATACTTTTTTCAATTTTTTCAAAACAATAATAAAAAATAACAAAATAATATTCATTTTCAGTTATTTAATTAGTTTAATTGTTTAATTTAATTTAAAATTATAAAGTGAATTATAACAAACTGGCACAAATGCATCGTACGCCATCTAATGAGGGTTTAACAAACTGGCACAAATGCATCGTACGCCATCTAATGAGGGTTTAACAAACTGGCACAAATGCATCGTACGCCCTCTAATGAGGGTTTTACTAACTATACGAAATTCTTATATGTACACGAAGTATGGTAGTGTGTTGTATCAGACAAGCAGGTTATATGAAAGTGACAGTTGGCTGGCGTTCTAGCCTTATTATTTCTATTGTGAATACTGATATTTTTATTCAGCAAAATTTCACTCATAATTCACTCAATAATTTAATTGTGAATTACAAATAATTTTGGGCAACTACATAAATATTTTTTTTTCTATATAGAATTTGTCAAATTTGGAAAAATAAGAAAAAATAACATTTTGTTTTTGTTTGTTTACATTAACGTGTATATTTTTTGAATTGTAATTCATTTAATGTTATTAAATCATTTAATTTTAAAATTATTGAAATTAGTTAAACAAAAATTAATTAGTTTTATTTTTATTTTCAATTTATTATTATTTTAAATATTAATATTTAACTGTTTTTATTTATTTAATGCAAATAGATCAATTAATATTTTCAACCAACAACAAATTCAGTTTAGTTTTGTTATTATTATTTTTCTTATTGCTTATACTAATACTTATACTAATACTATAATCAAAATGTGTATTGTATATAAATCCGAAATTGAATTCAGCAAAATACAATTTTGTATTCCGGTTTCATTGGAGTTTCGGCATAAGACTCCGTATCGATAAATACGGAAATTATGTTTTACTTAAATATTATATTTTACTATAAAATCATGTTTTACGTCGTATCTTCTATTTAACCTTCACTCAATGTCAAAACATACAACCATCGTATGCCCCCCGAGCTAATAATCAACTTTTGTCTAAATCATTTTTTTTTAAACGCTTCGTGTTCCATATCAAGGCATTTGTATCTTGAAGCTCACTTCATATCGTTAAACCTCGTGAATATAATAACCAATTTTAGAATCCCAAAAATATGTGTTCCAAGTTAATTTTTGTACAGAAAATCACTTTAAAACAATAGTTTATACTTTCCAAACTATACTAAATCGATTGCTTAAGAAATTTTACACCGATTTGAGTCTCTCAACATCCTCGTACCTTAGCTTGATCGTCAGCAATTATTTGAATTAACATAAATAATCGAATAAAATCTAACAGTGTGTTCATTAAAAATGCAAAAAATATTTATTATTAACGTTTTGCATTGTTTTTTGCTGTTTTGTGTCCAATCTGCATGAGGGAAAATAGGATGCACAATGAAGATCTCCATACCACCGAAATCTCAGTATGTTATAACTGATGAAAGATCTAACTTTTTGAAAGGTTTCAGAATATTAGCTGGTCCAGGAACACTTTGATGGAACCTTGAAAATTACCTTTTTCCAATATTGAAAGTATCAAATCTCCTTTTTTCTAATGATAATTTAACAGGATCAGTTGCGATTTATATCCATCTAATTCTATTTACTTTATGGCAATCAAATGAATTATGCTTATTCGTTACAAAGTTACAAAGTATTTTGTTGTACATTTTATATGTATTTATACAAAAAACATGATATGACACATTTTGTTGGAAAATTGCCTTATCTCTAAAAAAACTTGCTAGTATAGTATAATATAATATGATAATTTTTTACTAATATGATAAAACTGTCAAATAGCGTATATGCATGTATGTATATCAATAAATTTTTCTTGTATGTTCATATACTTTATCTAACTTCATACAATATAAATGAAAATGTATAGTACACATGGAAAAAATAAAAAATGAAAGAAAATTCGCGTTTACAAAAAGTCTATTGCGAAAAAATAAAAAAAAAACATTATTTTTTAAGCATGACTTATAGCAGGAATGTTATCATATCAGGATATATATATGTATAATATATTATCCCTATTTATCTTTTTCTTCTTATTTTAGCAAAGTTATATTTGCAGTTGACAATAAAATTTATCGATTGATCAGAATTTATTTTAGCCTATCATTTTTCGGTTCTGTTTTATATATACTATATGTACAGTACACTATATATTTGTATAAAGTTATAACATATACTTAAACCAACGATAATATAATTATTTAAAGATACGAAAATTAACAAATTATGCTTCGTAAATTTCAAATCAGAGCTTTGAGCTTTCTGATTGAAATGAAAAGAGATGGTAACAATCATTTTAATTTATTTATTTATATAGCTATCGCATGCATCACAATATCATTTGGATATTACGTTTTTTTTTGTTTTGTGCTTTTTTTGTTGGTGTTTTCTATTTTTTCGTATATATTAAATACATTATATTTAAAATACGATCCATTTGTAGTCAGGGCCGCCACAACATACAAGATATTGGTACGAACGAACCACACGCCGTTGCCTAGGGGCGCTGAAAACGATCAGATATTTTAAATAATAAAGCAAATTCTTAGAGTTCTAGAGAAAATTTCTGGAACAAAGAACTACGGACAGAGAACTGATAAATTAAACTTATGCTTGCCAGATTTTCCTAGAGCTCCTTGTGGGACATACCTTATGTTTTGATTTTGAAGCGCAAAAAATAAATTAATAGGTTTTTCTTGTCATATTTCAGGGCGCTTTATTTTAATAATTCAGCCAGGCGCATAAATGGTCTAAAACTGCCCTGTTTGTAGTACAAATTAAATTTTATTTTTCTTTTTGTATATAAATATATTATTATAAATATATTAAAATATTATGTATGCATGTACCAGGTTGATTTTTTTTTATATTCTTATTCTTAGATATGCTTCATTGTTGTTATAATTTTTGTATTTTGTTATATTTTTTGTTATTCTGTTTTGGTTTTATTTGTTGTTGTTGTTGTCTTATTTTTAGCCAATAAAATAACTACTTATAAACGATATATATATATATATACAACAAATATTATATATACACCAAAATTATTGTTGGTTTTTTGGTATATATAAAATAGAAGATAGAAAAGTAAAAATTATTTTGTTAATAAAAATCAAATAATGTTTTTTTTTTGTTTTCTGGTTTTTTTGTTGTCTATTTTTAGATCGTCGACTTATTTTTTCGTATATAACTTTAAAATAAAAATACAATCCATTTTTATAGCAAAATTAAATATTTCTTTTCTTTTTGGATATAAATATAAAATCTATTTGATATATATACAGATAACCCTTCATTGAACGAGCTGTGTATTACATGACTTTTTAATTTTTTTTATTTACAAAAACGATTTTTTGTATTTTTTCATTCCCTTGAAAAATCTGAAAATAAAGTGTTAACTGTATATCATATTTACTTACATCGCAACACTTATTTTGCTATTATTTTGTTTTATTTTTTGTTATTCAGTTTTATTTATTGTATTTTATTTGTTGCTTTTATTTTTCATTTTTTGTCTTGGCATTTGGTTTTTGTTTTTGTTTTTTGATATATATAAAAATATCCAATATAAAAAAGATCTAATCTTGTATATTTGAAACGATAACAGCTACGAATACTGGCCTTTGAAAATTGGATTAACAATAACACATTTCAAGACGTTTGAAATGTTCATACATTTTTTTTCGTTACATGGAAAAAATTTACGTTCCTTTTTTAATTTAGCATAAATTTATTAAAGGAAATTAAATATTGATGATAATAATATTAATATCAATAATGTTTATAATGCTAATAATGAGAATAACACTATAATAAGAATAATAATAATAATTCATCCTGTTATAAATTAGATTGCAAAAAAAAAAATCATTCAATATGGTATTAAAATCGGCTAAATAATATTTGTAAATGATGGAGTATATTTTCACAATCATATTTCATATAGATCCTCATAAAAGGAAATATTTAATTTGTTTAGTTACATATGTGTATATAAAATTTATTAAAAAAAAATATCCAGAAGAAAAAATCATATATTGCGTATCATGATAACTGTATAACATGAAAAAAAAACATTTGATTTATCATACCAAAATAGTTTTTACTTTTCTATATATCAAAAAACCAACAATAATTTTGGTGTATATATAATATTTGTTGTATATATAAATATTTTGTTTTTTTTAGGTGATTTATAAGTAGTTATTTTATTAGCTAAAAATAAGACAACAGCAACAACAACAAATAAAGCCAAAACAGAATAATAAAAAATATAACTAAATAAAAAAATTATAAGAGCAATGAATAATATATATATATATACATACATAATATTTTATATTTATATAGAAAAAGAAAAAAAAATTATTGAAAAAAAATACAAATGGATCGTATTTTAAATATAAGGTGTATATACGAATATATACGAAATAAAAACACCAACAAAAAAAGCAGAAAATAAAAAAAAAACATAATTTGATATTTCATACCAATATAGTTTTTACTTTTCTATATACCAAAAAACCAACAATAATTTTGCTATATATATAAATATCACATTTTATATATATATCGTTTATAAGTAGTTATTTTATTGGCTAAAAATAGCCAACAACAAATGAAACCAAAACAGAATAACAAAAAATAAAACAAAATAATAGCAAAATAAGTGTTGCGATGTAAGTAAATATGATATACAGTTAACACTTTATTTTCAGATTTTTCAAGGAATGAAAAAATACAAAAAATCGTTGAAAAAGGTTGTTTCCTATATAAAAAAATTAAAAAGTCATGTAATACACAGCTCGTTCAATGAAGGGTTATCTGTATATATATCAAATAGATTTTATATTTATATCCAAAAAGAAAAGAAATATTTAATTTTGCTAGAAAAATGGATTGTATTTTTATTTTAAAGTTATATACGAAAAAATAAGTCGACGATCTAAAAATAGACAACAAAAAAACCAGAAAACAAAAAAAAAAACATTATTTGAATTTTATTACCAAAATAATTTTTAGTTTTCTATCTTCTATTTTATATATACCAAAAAAACCAACAATAATTTTGGTGTATATATAATATTTGTTGTATATATAAATATCACAGTTTATCTATATATCGTTTATAAGTAGTTATTTTATTGGCTAAAAATAAGACAAGTTATATATATATATATATATATATATATATATATATATATGCATACATAATATTTTATAGATAAAAAGAAAAAAAAAATAATTTTGCTCAACAAATGGATCGTATTTTAAATATAATGTATTTATACGAAAAAATAGAAAACACCAACAAAAAAAGCACAAAACAAAAAAAAACGTAACATCCAAATGATATTCGATAGCTATATAAATAAATAAATTAAAATGATTGTTACCATCTCTTTTCATTACAATCAGAAATCTCAAAGCTCTGATTTTAGATTTACGAAGCATAGTGTTTGAATTTTCCTATCTTCGTATAATTATATTATCGTTGCTTAAACTATATAATATATATGATTTTCATTTGTTTTTTCCATTGTATTTATACAAGTTTTATAGCATAGCAGAACACTGTTTTTATATGTATTCTATTAATCGGGAATTTCCATTTTTTATATACACGACGGCATTGAGGACAACGACTACAATGACGAACGGAATATGTTAAGGTTTTGTTTCAGCCCAAGGCATTTTATAATGGTTTTCATATTATAACCCGGTTTTTGAATCTGGTAATCTTAAATTTAAAAGATTCCATTTATAACAAAGGGAAAACCAATTCTAACTGAACCGTAAGAAACTATTCAGTGGTAACAATTTGTTTTTTCAATTACAAAAAGTATTTTAATTTTATATGAGCTTTTATATAAACTATAAATAGGATCATTCAGAAGCTCCATTCGATTGGATGAATTCTCATATATACTTATTTTATTGTTGATGTCCTCGAAAGAAATGCCTTATTATTCCATGTATGATGTTTATTGGAGTTGAATAAAATCCTTTTTATTTTGTAACCAAATATTTGAAGTTAAATTAATTATTAATCATATATTATATATGCATTGGCGATGTAATGTTGTATAAATAGGTTCTATTTTCTTCAGTATAGAGATAAGAAACACCCAATGACCCAGTTATACAGGGTGTCCCAGTACAGGGTGCCAACCCGAAACAGGCCGGTTCTGCACCTCATTTCCAATCAAAAAATGTATGCCGACCCCCATGTCTATCTGCCTTGGTTTTCGAGCTAGCCCGAAAAAACGATTTCGTTGAAGTTCAAGGTAGTATGTAGATGTTATTTACCATATCTCAGCAACCACTTATCGGAATCCAATAATTATAACCTTGTTGGAAAGGTATTTTAACTATCTTTAACTGTTTCTAATAACACAAACATCGGCGACAACCCGTTTTCATAGCTGGTTAAACACAAGAAATTTCAACGGCCTCAAATATTTTTGTTATTTTGCAAGTCTAGAACTGTAGAACTTTTATGTATATCAGCTGTCGGTTTTTAGAAAAACTTCTTTGATGTTTTAGCTTTAATTTGATGTACAAACTTTTAAAATATGTAAACGCGTTCTAGAGATATGACGAAAATAATATTGAAATATGACGAAAATAATGCAAATTTTTCAAAAATTTAAAACATATTTATTAAATTAAATTTAAATTTTTACTACAAAAATTGTTCAAAATGGTTTCCATTATGTGATCAATATATTCTACACCGTTTTAATACTGCCCTAGTAGCCGATCGCATTTGATTCGGATTATTTTTTAAAACTTCAAACGCATTATTAATGCCATTCATTAAATCTTCCCTGGTATGAACTGGTGTTTTATAAACCAGGTCTTTACAAACCCCCCATAGATACAAATCTAATGGTGTGAGGTCTGGCGACCGTGGTGGCCATTTAATGGGGCCATTTCTTTCAATCCATCTTTGACCGAATGTGTCATTTAAGTGTTCTGTTACACTTCGTGCAAAATGTGGGGGGTGCACCGTCATGTTGAAAATGAATGAATCGCAAATCAAATCAGCAAATCAGCGAGTAAATCGAATAACCTATTTTGCAAAAAAACTAAATATGAATCTGAATTCGATTTGGAAATCGAATTTGGTATTCGGCCTTTGCTTTGCTGGCATTACCATCACAATATCCATAAACATATACCATATCCGCTAATACACAATTTGAAAGTGACTGCATATTGCTTTAAATTAAACTTAGTACAACACTATACACTTCTGCAATTTATTTTTTACTAGTTTTTACCGTTTCAAACTTCCAAATTATTGTGATAGTGGTGGCCAGTAAAGATAGTTAAAATACCTTTCCAACAAGGTTATAATTATTGGATTCCGATAAGTGGGTGCTGAGAAATGGTAAATAACATCTACGTACTACCTTGAACTTCAACGAAATCGCTTTTTCGGGCTACCTCGAAAACCAAGGGAGATAGACATGGGGTCTCCATACATTTTTTGATTGGAAATGAGGTGTAGAACCTGTCTGTTTTGGGTTGGCACCCTGTACTGGGACATCCATACATATTCATGTATATACGAGATCATTGTTTATAGTAAAAAGGAAAATAGATATTTCAATACTTTATGCAATACCAAAAATCAGTATTTTTATTTTACATATATGTTTACGTAATATGTATAATAGTAATAAAAGTAATAAAACTTTGAGAATCTCGAAAGTCAAATTCAAAAAGAAAATAGAAGAGAAATCATAACACTTGCGAGTAAGAAACATTGTAATATTCCTATAACCATATCGAACACAAACAACCAGGGCATAATATTATTACATTTTCTTTTTTTGTATGGGGAGGTAATTAAAAAATTTTAATGTTTTAATTGCGTATAATAATTATTATATATATAACTAAATAAGCTTTTTGTTGTGTAGAGCTGGACCCTATTTCAGCTACCACATTGCACTTTGAAATTTTCAACTTTTCAATGTAGATTTGTAATTCGTCTTTCACCAACAACAAATTTGTAAAGTGACGAGTATATTTTTCAAGATTGCAAAGCATTGATAATTTTCAAAGAGGTTTATAATTTGGTTCACCCTTTCACCAATCGATATACATATTCGTGCAATTTACATGAATTTTACATTTGCACTTATTTTTTAATAATCTAATTCATGTATTTCATTGTTTTCTTTTTTTTCCCTTTAAATTATAAATTAAACAAACAATAAACAATATAAACAAAATAAAATTAAAATTAAACCAAATTAACTAGATTTAGGGACTTGGTCACTTGACCGTAGCCCCGATGTAATCCCACACCATCAGCTTACTTCCTCTACCCATTGTATTCCCTAGTCAGACTTTTCCTGTATCTCTCCATTTCCAATATTACCCAGGAACAAACTTCCATCCACTCATCCTCCTATAATCGTCAGCATGCTTCCCGACAATAATTCCCTCACTCCTACCCTAGTTCAATTCCTTACACATATCCATTTATTCCTAACGTCCCATAAAACTGGACACTCTCCAACAAAATACCATTCCGTTTCTCTTACACTCATATCACACAGCGTACAAATCTACCTTTCGTCACAATCCCATTCCATCCCTTCACATTGAGTCCCATCACATCTCCCCTTACCCTCATTATCACTCTCATCTCATTAAACTTCAAATTCCCCTTAAAATAATGCTGCATTCCCACATTCATTGCAACTTTAAATACACCCAATCCGATCCTTATTTTTGCATGCATCCGGTGTTATTCAGTTCCGCGTTTCTATGAAAATCTTTCACTTTCAATTGTAACTTTCGGATAATTTTTTACCATTGTTTAATTAATGCTCATAATGATTCTATTTAACTTAAATCAGCACTGTATCGTTCCTTTTTAATTTTATTATTATAAATAACAATACGAAACCCTAAAGAACTTATGTAGCTAATTGTAAGTCTGCCGTATTCTAAAATTATGGATTAAAATGAGTATAATATGATAAAATTAGTGTTTAAAGTCGTTTCTTGGCTTCTCAAATAAAATAGTCCGAATTATATATGGGTATAGTAGTATACCGATTTCAAATCATATAAATCTGTGTGTAGTATCAGTAGTATATAATAAATTATGTATTACATATAACATTTCTTCTTTTATTTTATTCCTGCTTGTGTTTCAATGTATGTCATTGTAAAATCTATTATTTAAGGATGATATTTTTGATTTTTTTTATTCTTTGCTTTTTTAACTAGCGTTCCTGTCGTCTAAATTTATTTATTAGTGAACACATTCTTATTTATACTATTATAAAAATATAATCTATAGATTATATTTTTTCTATCTATATTCTAAATAATAGAGATGTTGTGAATGTGATGCAAAAAAAATGAATAAAGCGTGTATAATATAAAAGAAAATTGATAAGATTAATTGACGTTTTGCGGCAAAATGGTGCTAATGACGTTTTGTGTGTATTGATATCAATATTTATACGTATTATGATTTATGAAAAATAAAAATAGAATTAAGTACATAACATATTCTTCATAAGTGATATATTTCATTTCATTATTATTACATATAAGTAAGGGAAAATCTGAAATTATATATATTACGCATAATAAAACTTATGAAAATATATGACTGTATTGATCTAAATCAATGACATGTAATAAATTTATACGATAGCAATAAATAACGTAAAACAAAATTCTTTTAAGAATATTTTCCTCCCATTACATATCAAAAATAACTCAATTATTTACTAATTTTTCATAGCAGCAAAAATGATCAAATTACATTTACTTCGTTATAAATAAAAATTTACATTGTTTTTTATAGATATTTTTTTTTAATTATTCAAAATTACCTTAAGAAAAACAATGAACCTTCGGGTAAAATAACACGCCTTTCAGATGGTACAAGGGGAGTACCATTATGATACCATGATATGTCTGGTGGTGGACGTCCAGCCGCTTTACAATTTAGCGTTAGTGGTTCTTCTCGTGCTGCAACAGCATCTGCCGGATGTTCTAATATACGCGGACGTTGTTGAGCTATATTTATGAAACAAAAAATCAATGAATGCATTATTGTTATAAAGAACAAATTGAAATAAAAATATTTCAAAAATTTATATCCGCACCACACATAAAAGGTTGTAAAAATAGATTTCAAGTACTTTTCAATGACTTAATATTGTTATAATATTAAATATGGGCAAATTATTTAAATTCATCATCCATAAATCATGAATTAGATTGCATATGCATATATATAGCGAAGAAATAAGTTCTATAAAGTAAAAATGCACCTGGAAGTACTTGATTCGATTATTCATATATTTATATATGTATATTTTGTCTAATATTGTAATTTATTTTAAAAAATACAAAATATTACTTTATGCACTAAAGGTTTGGGTAATATTTATTTTTAGAAAGAAAAGAACAAAACAACGCACTTGATAAATGGAATGAAATAAAAAATAAACAATATTCATATATATGCATTGCGGAATTTATTTTTTTTTGAATTTATCATCACTTTTGTTTAATTTTTTTTATTTAAATCAATTTATTCCATTTTATCATATAGATTTTGTATATTGATATATTTTATCATTTTAAAGGATAACCGACGAATATATGAATATAAATGAATATATTTTCAAGTATTTAAATAAATTTCTTTTAAAAGTATTGATTTGTAAAAACTGTTTTCAGTGAAAAAAGAATAGGAACATTGTTTATTTTTATTTTATTTTTTGTTTATAGATACATCTTTTAGTTTTTTTTTCCATATGACAAATATTCCAAAATAACTGTATATATTGCGATAAATTGTATAGTATTGGAGTTCAATGTATTATATATTACATAAACACAATATAACTTTAGAGTTTAGACAGATTATCACAAACATTTTTTTTATAAATATTCCCATATAGGGATATACTCTAATCAATTATATAATCTATATACAGCTTCATTTCTCTATTAGATTTTCGTTTATATAGAACCTGCACGCAATAAGGCCCACTTTTTGGTAATACCAATTTTTCCTGGAACTTAGCCAGGGTACATTATCAGTAAATTTTTTTTTAAATTACTCTTATTGTATGTCCCATTATTCTTGTTTCATTATTTTTTACAGAAAACCACTGATTATGAATCATAATTTATGATTTAATTCAACAAAAATTTTTATTTTAAAATAAAATGAATTCATTTGCTTTACATTTTTAGCTTAGCATTACAGTAAAGCTTTAATGAAGCTGTAAAGCTTTAATGAACAAAAAAAAAGGAAGATTAATTATATGTGTGCAATTTTTAATACAATTTTTTTTATTTCTTCCGAGTAGGTAATTTTTGTATACAATTAACGCAAATGAATTAAGTGCAATATCTGTGGGCCTTATTACATCCCACAAATATTATTAATTAAGTTGAATAAAAAATTCTATAATTTAAAGTTTACTTCTATTAATTTTTTTGTTGATGCATTTTGATGATATGGACTAACACTAAAAATAAAAAATATGGTCCATTCAAAATTTGTTATTTGGACCACACAGGGCAACGTATTAAATTCACTAAATTTTATTAAATGAAAAATTTTGTACATAAAAAAATTATTAACTCCACTGCATTTTAGTGTTTTATTCCATTCGTATCAAGTTTTATCAAAATTAAACCAATTTTTATTAGTACATTATAATCGATAACTCGGTTTTTAAAAAATATTGTCGGAACATGTTTATATTTGCTGTGGCCCTTATTACTTTCACCTACCATGTATAGTATATGTTTGCATATATTTACAAAAACAAATTCAAGACCGTATCTGAGTAGCGAGGATACCTAACAGAGTGAGAGATTAATGATAAAAAATATACGAAACAATAAAAAAGAACGAATTTATTATTTGCTTTTTGTTATTTTTTTGTCAGTATGTAAATCCTTTTTACATACTTTTTTATATTATGTATAATACCTCTTTATATGCGTAAATAATAATATATTTGTACGCAATCCACGTGTCTGTTTAAAGTGTATATACGAATGTGATATAGATAAACGAAAAAACTTTATGCATATATTATCGCCTATATATATCCATATATGTATATACCAAATAAATAAATGACATATAATTTGTAAATTGTCAAATGGAATTAAATGAATAAGACACATTTTTTGTAATATAAAGTTGAAAGTTTTTTTTTTTGTAAAAAAGAAATCATCCATACATATCGTTATTTATTTTTACCATATATTGTATATATCTTTATATCAATGGAATTCATTACTTGCATCATGGATGACAAATATGCTGACTGAGAGCAAAAATAAAAAAAAAACAATATAAATAATCTATACTGAAATTGATATGTTAATATACTTATTTTATCTTACTATATTGTAAATTATAAAAAAAAAAGCGTATACATAATTTTTATACATCTTTCACCAATATATGCATACAGATTGTTAAGACGATAATCAAGTCATTTGTATATTGTTAACGTTCTTCGCTAGTTATATTGTATATTCGAAATTTTATGAAAATATTGTTTATGTGAAGATATTAATTTAAAAATGTGTTAGCAATTTAAACAAATAAAAGTTTGTTTTTTGCATCTATTGCTATACGTTTAATCGATGTATGTAAAAAATGAAAAAATATATTCATTTCGTAATGGAAAAAATTTTTATATATATTTTAATTCTATTGAAAATAATATGTATATATACGTTTCCCTCCTATAACACGGTAAATAGTTTCCTTCTATATGACGTGTAATACGAAACCGTGCTATAAGAGACTAGAAGCTAGTGCAAAAAAGGGGTGGGTTAGGTTCCAAAACCTATTAAAAGCATTTTAATTTAAATTTCAATAAGCAACTTTATTTTTCGCAAAAAAAAAAAAACAAACAAAATATTTGGTACATCGATTTTTAAAATTTATTTTAAAAAAATACATATTTTGGTGATAATACCAACGATGTAATTTATACGCGTTAAATGTTTTTCGGAATTTTTTTTAACGTTTTTTGCAAAACCGTGTTGTAGGAGGTTTCCCTCAATTATCCTATCATGTTGCAAGAAATCGTGTTTTATGAGCGTTTCCTCAATTTTTCTATTGTGTTAGAATGAAACCGTGTTGCAAGGATACCGTGTTATAGGAGGGAAACCTGTACATCAATCTGGAATGCTTTGCATTGAGCCTGCACCTAGAGATACTTATTGTTTACATGTTATTGTACCCATTCAAAATGATGTGCCACTCATTCCCAAAAACACCATTCAATTTGTATGACTGCTTGATATTAGAAAAAATTCTCAGATATAAAAGTTTTTCCATTTTTCATCAAACCTTGAGATTCAAAATTTCTAGTCAATTGGTTAGAAAAAGAACGAGACTTGTCTATCAATCTCTCAATTTGTATGGACGCTTGGAATGCGATCAGAAAAATTTTCCGAGAATGTAATTTTTAGGATTTGGTACCAAACCCCAATATCCAAAATTTCGAACACATATCTTTAAAACTCATTGATATATACGAGAAACAAAGGTCGGAAAATTCGGATAATTTGCACGGGAGGGAATAGAAGGTAGAGGCTGATATACCCCACCTCAACCCGCTCTATATTAAAATAGCTTATGTTGAAAATTTCACCCAAATCGGGCGAGCAGTATCAGTGAAATAGCGGAGAGAACCAAACGAGCGAAAAGTTCCAATTCTTGGTGAATAGTGATAAAAAAGGTTCTTAGATTTTAGTACGTGAAGAATATTTCTCATTAATGTATTTATATAGTATAAATAGGACATTAGAAAAAAATATTGTATGACCTATTTTTCGATATAATTTAAAAAGACACAAAGAGTATCAATTCCATAAAACTATTTTTGATAATAATATATTTTTCGATTGTAGTTTTACGATGTAGCAAAAAATAAATAAATAAACATAATTTCCAATTCGGTTGAGTTTTAACTCTGCGCATTGATCAAATAAATCAAAGTTACGCAGTATTTCCAATCTTAGTATATAGATGAAATAAATCTATATACTCAAAATTTCCCAGGAAATAGTGGCAGGAACACGTGGTATTCGGCTTTGTGGGGTTGTACTGGGACACCCTGTATATACGAATACGAATATTTATACATAATTTGTATATACATAATATTTGATTATGAAAGTGTACATATATTCATCAAATGTACATATAGAATATATATAGATCGATAGTAAAAAGATGTACTATTATTATATCTACATATTTTCACTTATCAAATAAATAGGAAGCTGATAATTTCATCAATTTTCTCATAAATCAAAATATACCACCTAATGATATATTATAATATTATATATACTTGTTCATGTAATGTGTTTTGTAGGTTTACAATATACAATATGTTTAGGTATTTAAATTATAAATGTATGCACCATGATTATTATTATTGTTATTAATAATATAACATAGAGTACAAATAGAAAATAAGATGATTATCCATTAGATTAGCTGTCAAATCAATTATTTGAATAATGAATTTTCCGTTTTGTGTTGTACAATGTATTTACATATATGTATATAATGTTAATTGTGATAAATGTATTTATGTAAAAAGAATTATTTAACAATTTATTATTATAATACATTAATAAAATTAAAATATTTGTATACGAGCCAGACAGAGAGATATACATATTAATTGAATGCTGCGTAAAAGATTTGTGCATTACCTTTATAATTGTAAATTTATTAAATTTTCCATTTAGTCTTTAACATAATCAAACCGCGAGGTATATATTAATAGTAATATTAATTCTTTTTGCATTTCTATAATGTGAACGAAATAATGTTCGCGAAAACGTTCAAACACTAAATCTGTGTAAAATTTACTTATTTTGATATAAAAAAATGCATCAAAATTGGAAAAATTTCGTTTTCAAGGTTCCACCGTCAAGGGTTCCTGGAAAATCTAATGCTCTGAAACTTCCCAATAGGTTTTAATTATAAACTTCAGTTATAACATACTGAGAGTTAGGGTATACCTGATATTATGGAGAGCTTTAGAAACCCCAATTTCTTTCATCTAGATTGGCACAATTACTAAAATTCAAGGCGACATTGCAAAGCAACAGCAGAAAAAATGCAAAAAGTTATTTATAAATATTTCACATTTTTTTAAATGTTGTTCATAAACAAACAAAAAACAATTTTATTCCGATTATTTAAGGGAAATCGCATAATTCCTGAGGAATCAGCTAATGTGCGTGGATGTTCAGATATTCAATACAATTCAATAGTCAGTATGCAATTTGCTAGGCAATCGATTTATTATTGCCTAGCAAATTGCAGAGTCGCATGGAATACTTGTCGAGGCATTTGGTGATGGTGCTCTATCATGCAAAAAATTGTTTCAACGATTAAGAGATAATGATTTTGATGTGAGAAATAAAGAACGTGGAAATTTACCAAAAATGTTTGAATACGCCGAATTGCAACCAATGTTGGATGAAGATGACACTTTGAAACAAAAACAATTGGCAGAAATGTAAAATGCACAACAAGCAATTTCTTATCGTTTAAAAGTATTGGGAATGATCCAAAGGTGGGGAAATGGGTGTCACGTGAATTGAATGAATGACAGATGGAAAACCCAAAGAACGCTTGTGACATTTTGATTCAAATACACGATACAAAATCAGTTTTGCATCGAATTGTTACTAGCGATGAAAAAATTATGGGTTAATCCAGACCATCGATATGGACTGCAAAGGCTGATCCATTCGGTAAGAAGACATTCTGTATATCTAGTGGGGCCAGAAAGATGAGGTGTACCACGAGGTCTTAAAAACTCAGGCAACCTTTATTACTGATTGCTACGGAACACAAATGATTAATTTGAGCCATACATTGATCGAAAAACGACCAGAATTGGTCAGACGAAACGGCACGGTTTTTTTGCTCCATGAAAATGAACCTGCACACAACGCAAAACCGGTTGAGTATTCAATCAAATCACTTGGTTGGGAGATGCTACCCCACATACTGTGTTCAACAGACATGGCTCCTGTCGACTACCATTAGTTTTCATCGATGGAACACGCATTGGCTGAGCAGTGCTTCGATTCCTACGAAAAATTGACAATTGGGTTTCTGATTGGTTTGCTTCAAAAGAACTTCTATTGGGTAGTATCCACAAATTCCCGAAATGTGATCAAAATGTGTAGTAAACAATGTCCAATACTTTGAATAAAATGTTTTTTACACTTAAAATTGGTGTTTTTTTTTAAAAAAAGCCCTCACTTGAGATCTGTATACCTGAAAAAATAACGATTTTAATTTCATATTTTAAGGTAATTCTCATTTTAAGGTAATCCCATTTTTTAAAAGTGAATTCTCTCATGATGGCGGATATATTGTCCGGGGATGTACGTATACTCAAATCACTGTAAAATTTCCTATAGACATCGATTTATCATAGTTCGGAAGTTATAAAATATGGTTTTGATGAGATTATCTTTTTATGTGTTTATTCTGTTTGGAAACATTTTTTGTAATTATAAAGTTGTTATAATTAGCGTTTTTTTGAAAAATATTTCTTGAAATAAAAAATTCTTATATGCATGAAAAACTTTATCAAAACTTATTTAATTTATGTTAATCAATTAAACAGATTTTTTTTTTTGTAAATTCCAAATGAGTAGATATTTAAATAAGTATATTTCCATATAAAATTGTATGCACTTTATTTTCGCATATAGAATATTAAGCATATTAAATGATAAAATCGCTTCTACACCAGATGTATCTGTAAATATAAGTATATAATGTTATTAACATAATTATATATATGTAAAAATTAAATTGTATAAAATCAAAAATTTAATTTCAAAAGACTTAAATCAAAACCGTAAAGCCTCGATTTCTATGAAAATATTTTATTTATCACAAATATCATATTTGTGATATAAAAAAAAATGTGCTTTTTCTGAAATTTATTTTGCCTGGATAAAAAAACCGAAATTTAATAATAAATACCAATTGCTGTTAATTTTTATTAGTTTGTAAATTAACTGGATATTTTATTATTATGAAATTGAATCATAAAAATTAAATAAAATGTAAATAAAATGAAAAATGAAGTTTGGACGACGGTCAGCCGACGGCAGTAAAAGAAAAAATATCAATGTCCGCCGTCAGTCCGCCGTCCAATATTCATAAAAAGCACCGCCATTGAAATGCATGTATTTTCAATTTGACATTTGCCGTCGTTTGCCGTCGGCATTTCATGAAAAGCATTACTTTACTGGTTTTTTGTCTCTATGTCTATATATAGTATATTAACATAAATATATTTTTGGCTTTATACCAAAATCTATATAATAGGACATCACAAAAAAAAAATTACCATATAAAAGTATTTTTTTTTATAAATAATATATAAATGTAATTATATCACGTATACATTCGAAATGAATGGAAACGAAGAGTTTTCTATTATACCAGTGAAAAAAAAGGCTATAAAAATATATCGAACTGTTTTATTTTATTTTTTTTACTTGTATTTAAAGGTTATATACAAATGGTACAGTATATACATACTATATGCATATAGATATAAATAGATGAAAAATGAAAAATGTAAAATGAACAAATAATACACAAAAACCGCATACAGATATAAATAAGAACAAGAACAATTTTGAACAGAACAATATAAGATAAACGAAATGAAATGTTCGTTCTTATATATACATATTATATGATTATATTGATATTGATTATATACTGTATATACATTATATTATACACACATACTATACATATAGTCAGCATAGATACATAAATATTTATGTATGAATGGTATCGTAATCAAAGTATATAGATAGATTTATATATATAAAGAATAAGAATTATTTTCAGTTTTGCCAGATGGTTTTAATGTTCTTCATTTATTATCGATTTTTGTTGAGTTCAATCAGAAAACAGTCATTAAGTTCCTAATGAAGGGTTTAAAATGCGGTTTTCTGGTTTTAATTTTTTCAAATATATATTTATTGCTGTGTATAATATTGCGTATATTATATTGGAATCACAATTTTTTACAGGGTGGTGTGTGCTTTTTTTTTTATAATCGGTCTACTTTTTAATATTATCAATGCAACATTCATTAAAAGTTTTTTAGTTTCATTGTGTTTAGTATAATTACATTTATTGATATAATTTTATATATTCTTTTGAACATTATATTAATTAAGTTTCTTTACACTACAACCAATTTTTTTTCAATTGTCAATTATCAACTGTTAATTAAAATAATATTTGAATGTTTTATATGTACAACACTACAACTATTATGCATTCAACTATGCCAAAACGGCAAAACCAAAGCCGCGATTCTATTGAAAATTGACTCGATGACATGACTTTTATGACATATTTTAAGAATTTGTAATTTCTAATTAAAGAATAGTGGCTAGTATGCTATTCACAAGTAATTTCTTTCCTCAATGCTCAAGAAATATTTTTAGTTTTGAATTTCGAAACTAGTATGCTGTTCGTAAGAAATAGGTCAAGAAATTATAATGTTTCAATTTTTTTCTAACAGAGGTCTAAAATAATTTTTTACTTGAATAACCTGAAGGAATATGTGTTTATATACATATTTCTTCGAAGTAATTTTGATTTTATATAAAAAAAATTCATTTAAAAATTAGTTATCAAAAACATACCACGTTTTTATTTATTTTTTTTTTGGAATTTTAATATAACATTTTTGTTGAATAAATACATCATGAATCGTGAATAATATATTCAAATGAAAATTAATTTTGTATACTTGAGATAATGTTAATTTTACTTGAGCAATAAGTATATAAATTACTTTACCTGATTACTTGTTAACAGCATAAGAGGAACAAATTAGGTAAAATAAGTCACTAAAAATATATGTGTGAGTTGTCAGTGAATTGATATCTTTTTTTAATAAAATTGTAGTATACATATTAAATAATAATAGATTACAATTTTTTTTTCTTCTTCGCTTTTTTTTCTATAATTTCACAAAAAACGTCAATCTTTTTTATTTATTGGTAATGCTAGATTCAGACTTGATGTTTTTCTTTTGGTTGTTTTTCTATTTTTTGCATTTGTATAAGTTTTTAAATTACATATATGTGATTGTATTTGTGACCCTCAATTTCACTAATTTTGTAAATAACATTAAAATACAACAACAACAAAAAAATCACGAGAGAATTAAAAAAATTTTGAGTGAAAAAATAGAAAAACAACGAAAAATATTAAATAATTATATATTTCTGTTGTATTTCTATAGAACAACAATTGTTTTTCTAAAAGAAGAGAGAGCTCTTTTATACTGTAGGTGAATGAATATTTATTAACAAAGCAACAACAATTTAGAAAAACAACATACAACGAAAAGAAAAACATTAAGTGTGAATGAAGGCTAAGAATAATAATTAAAATAATTAAAAAATAGTTCACTTTTTCCAACAGAATACCAGTGACTTATATGAATGAACTCACTATAATTATTACCCCTTCGAAGTCACTCGCTAAAAAAGTCACTTTTCAACAGAATCGCAGCTCATGGCGTTATTAGAATATAATACTGGAATGGTTATAATAGATTGGAATAATTGATTAATATAGTTGAATAAGCATGTACACTAGATGTGAAATGAAATTGTTATTATTTGTTCTTAAAAAATAAAACAATTTAGTTTTCGGCATTTTATTTATTAAATTCTCACAAAAACACAAAATTAAAATTACATTACAAAAAAGAAAAAAATTCAAATTAAAACAATACAAAAACTCGTATAATTGAAACAATACTAATTGCCAAAATCAAACATGTTATAACATTGTAATTATAATTTTCGCAATTATTTTTTAGAAGTGTATATAGCAACATGTATAATAAAATCATTTTCTATTCAACGTTTAACTGGTTATTATTCAGAATAGTCGAGTGAAATCAATACATACAACTAAATCTATAGTTGAAAGACTGTGTACATTATTAAAAAATAAATGAAACAATGAAAAATAGTTGATAATTGAAAATTGAATGAAAAATTATTGTAGTGTACCTGAGACTTTAAATACTATATAACTTTCAAAGTTCTAGGGAAACATTTAAGATTGATGTAATTTTGGAAAAAGGTTTCCGTTTATTTTGCAATACCAGTATGTATGCGATAGGGTTTTACATTATATATCCAAAGAGGCATTCACAATTATTATATATGATGTATAAATGCAATTAAATGCAACCATATTCAAATTAATGAAATATTCGGCGAGCTATGTCAACCACGAACACAACACAACAATACATTTTTTAATGTGGTATATATGACATATAGTTGTCGAATAATATTTTGCTATCAAAAACATGTGGTTTTCTGACGCCAAAATCCATATTTCGAGTTTTCCCCTTAAAAAAAGAGTTCGGGTGTTTGGACACCCCGGTTAATTTTCAACGTCAATGTTTGAAAACTTTCTTATACATCGCATTCGCAAAACATGTTTCAATGGAGATTTAGCTAGTTTTCGGACATTTTGCATTTGGGGGTATTGGTAGACGGCATTTGTAGAATAATTCCCTATGGGATCCCCACATATTTTTTTTTTAATTTCTAATCAAACTCGACAAAATAGGCCAAAAAAATATATTTTTACATTTGATTTTTCAAAGTTAATACTCATTAAGCACACGAGGAGTAAGGGGTTAATCCCAAAAGGTAGCCAAGTTGGGGTCCTCGAACAGCATTTTAGTGTTAACTCCACTGTAAAATATAAAATTGCCAGACTTATCTGAGATACACTGTATATATGCATATTTATATATAGAATTGTGTAAATATAAGTACATAAATAAATGCATGAATATGTACTGGATTTTGTATTAAATAATTTTAAGATTTTAATGGAATTTGTTAAAAGCAATATAATTATTTGTATAGTTATAAATGAATGACGAATATACAATTATATTATAAACAATATGTATTTCTGTATATATCATATATAGAGGTATATGAGGAATATATTAATAATAGAACAGATTGAATTCTATATATAAAATATTTTTGTAAATGCACGCATAGATTAATTTCAAATTCGTTTAAATTGTCTAGTACTATGATATTGTTTACACCAAAATAATTTATGCCAATGTACACTCGATGCATTCATTTTATATACATAAATATTTTATATTATTTCCGAGAAGAATTCCAATTAAATGGAACATGATGCGTGATTAATGCATTGAGTTTCCTCAAAAACACGGAAGGGATTTTTAAAATATAAATAAATAATTCAATTTTTTATATGGTTAAATATATAAATGATCTTATTCTTATAATACAAATTTAATTAGGAGCTCAAGTATATTAATTTATAATAAAAGGGATATGCTGAACGCAGAGGTGGTGCGTTACAAAATTTTGTTATTGGAAAAAAAGTTGTCTACCTCGTAATCATAATGCATAATGTCATCTAGATAAGTAACATACTAAATTTTCCGGCAAATCAATTTTGCCGAAATTTGAATTTTCTGAATTACAGTAACATAGTTTGCTAACCGTATAATTTTTAATTAATTTTTCATTTTATTATTAAAGTTAGCCAAAAATGTAACAAAGATTTAGGTACGCTTTTGGAAAGTCGACTACATCTTTTGAACCAATGGGGCGATTTCAAAATTTACTTTTATGAAATATCGCAGTAATTGACTAAATTTTCAAATAATGCAAAAAAAGGAAAAAAAATGTAAGAAAATCTATGGCTATGGGTCTTACGTAGATTGATTTGCATCAGAATATCACCCCGTGTTGACAATATAGTGAAATGTTTTTTAAAGTACCACCTTTGGGTGAACTGATATTTATATAGGATTATAGGATAATACGATGGATAAAATTTATCGTTTTTAATTAAAAACGTAATGGTTTTGTTGGAATTAAGATGTTTAGCGCAACTTTTCTATTTGTGTTAAAAACATTTCGGAAGTTATTGGGGGCATTTATCGAACTATTTTATACTATTTGTAAATATCTAAAATCGTAAATTCCCTGTAAATATGTACCTGATACGACTCTTGGATTAAATAATCCATCTAAGAAATCAATTATTATGTGGGCCATGCAGCTGCAAAACTATAATGTTTTTATTATAAAATATCGGCATGTACATCTATGTAGGTATATATGATATATATTATTATATAATATAGAAATAATATAATCCCAATTTAATTTTATTATTTTTATTTAATCCATAAGCGCACACAAAAACTATATATAGATAAACAATATTTGTTTGTATGTAGGGTAAAACTAGGATAGGGAGTGGTTATTTTTTATAAATTGAAATTCAGTTATTATATGGGTTAATATTTAAAATAATAATTCCGATTATTACATTTACATTTGATTTATGAAAATAAAATAAAATAAAATTTATTTATTTGAATGGTAAAATTTTTTGAAAAAATAAAAATAAGCATACCTAGAAAAATTGATCTCTTTGAAATTATGAAAATTATATAATCGCATTGTTAATTTAAGACGATTGAAATTTAGTTCATAATAATTATATACCTTCTTGAAATAAATTATTACCAAAATTTGCGAAAACATTAATAAAACAGTAATATTGATACGGCGTAAAATTGATGTTTTCTTATTATCACAATAAGAAATTTTTTTCATTTTAATACGATAGAGGGTACATTATATGGGTCAAAATTACAATATTTATGAAATGATTAATGTGAATTTTTGTCCCTTGTTAAATTGTATTTTAAAATATACTCAATAAAAATTAAGATTAATATGAAAGGTAAATAATGCAGTATACAAAAATCGGACGATTCGCAAGTGGATCGTGATATGAAATTTAAAGCATTTTAATATTTAGTAGCTTAAGCAATTTAATTCAATAAGCCGAATGACAATAATTGTTTTTTTTATTATTCTAAATTTCATTACAAAATTGTGAATCGTTGTGAAATTTAATCTAAAAGAACATATGTGATGTGAAGATTTTGTTTGTAACGTATAAAAGTGAACTACGGTTCTGATCAATTCGGTCAAGTTTTTGAAGTTTATCATTTCAAATCAAATTCAAGGGTCTGTTTCAACAACAATACAGTTTGCGATCACTATACCTATAACTTCTACTAATACAATATATCAACCTCTACTATACCGCATCTAGAAGCAGAACCAGCAACAGCATCCGAATCAGAATCATCAGTCAAAAAGTTACTAACCAATTTCCGGATTTATGTGAACAATTTTAGAGGTATTGATGTACTTATATTATCATTTAATTTAATCTATATTAATATTCATTACCTTAATAACTTAACTACTACGTTTAATAAAACATTTTGCTTGTATAATAAAACTACTTTATGGATATATGGCGATCATGGCGTTTCCCATTCCATCAACCTCGAGTGTTATTTACACCTCCACGTGGTGGTAACCGGAAATGCATCATAGAATTCGATATATTCGATGATCAATCTGGGAGACCTGAGTTGCAGGTCGAGCAAGTGTCAATCGGAAGGTATAAAAAGGGGCCCACTATACAATATTGTATTCATATTGTATCAAAAAATATAACGTCATTTGAAAAGCATTTTTCATTTCTCCAATCAGAAAATCTTATTGATTTGTTATGAAATTGGTGTTGTATCAAAAAGATTTAATCTCACGTTAAATGTAACTATATCATTGATTCAACAATTAAGACATACTCTTCTTGATTTGTGAAGAGATGATTATTGCATACAAATAATTTATCTTTAATTTTTGGTATGATATTCTGCATATACATTAAAAAGACTTCATTTAACTAAATAACATATATTTTTGTTTGATAAAATTCAATTTCAATCAATCAATATCATTCTCAAAATAATCAAAAGTACCATATGTTCAAAATCAAGGGGAATATAAATGAATATAGATTTTTTTAACCCCCATCATAATAAATTAATATAGATTTTTTTAGCATTGACATGGCAGCCGGGTAATTTCGGTGATTTGCATTTAAAATATTTATTATAACTTTTCACTTCAACCAATAATGTATTTTAAATTTGCTATCCATTTTTAACAAAGTTAACCCCAAAAATATTATATGCAAATGTTTGCAAGTTAATTTCATATAAAGTATACCAAAAAATGTTTGTGGAATCGGAACCATGAACGGGGTAAACATTTCTCGGTCAGCTGAGGGTTAATCGAAGAAGATTTTTTCCTAATGTACCACCGGAGAGAAGTATAATGAAATTCTTCCTTCTATAATTTTATTTATTTATAATTGACCTTCTGTTTTTAAATATACTGAATATAAGATTTATGCCGACGATAGAAAAATTTTCAGAGGGATTCAATCAATTAGTGATTCGCAACTTTGACAATCTGATTTGATTTAATTTCTTTTAAAAACTGTTGGGTTTATAATATTTTAAATAAATTAAGAATTGTTGGGTTAATAATGATTTTAAATAAAGACAAGTGTAACGCGATTTCCAACACACGTACGTTAGATTAAATTAAATTAATGTATGTTAGTTGAAATTAAATTTTAAGGCTGATATTGAATACATAATTAATAAGTCGAATTAAGAAATTGGTTTTACGTGAGTTACCTGAACTATCGAATTCGTATTGTAATCGTGCTCTTTATTAAGCTTTTGTTCGTTTTTTATTGGAATATGCTTGTCCGGTATGGTCCCGATTTTATACCATTGACATTTTTAGGTTGGAATCTATCCAGGTTTCTCAGGTTTGATCTTTGACACTTTTCTTTTAGTGATCGGATTATAGATTACGTAACTATAATCAAAGATATGCGGAACAGATATAATAAAAAAACACAAAAGTTGATATGTATACGCATAAAAATTATATACCGTAAAAAATTGTTCGTATTATAATAAATTTTGAGATCTTAAGTATTATATTTAGGTGAAAAAGACACGAACATTTTAAATAATATCATCACCAAAAGATATTTATATAGAATATAAAAAGGACAATGTTATGAAAATGATTTTTACTTTATATTTTTAAGCCTATATATGCGAAAAATATATTTATATTTAATGTTTTATATTTAATGCTGTATAAAGTACAATAACGAAAAAGAAAGATATTTCAAGACGTTTATTATTATTATTATTATTATTATTATTATATGCGTGAATATATATAAAGAAGGCAGATATGCAAATATATATACCGACATTTATAGAAATAGGTATATTATATATACTACCCTAACCACAATAAAATCAGACACCAGGTGTTTTTAGCGGATTGTAGTGTAGAAACATTTAATTGAAATGTGTTTCGCCGTTTGAATATAATTTAATAGTCGATGGCAAAAGGTAGTCATTTGATATTTCAATGTATTTTTGGGAGTAGACCCTACACTCAATGAAAAGTAAATTCCGGATGCCTTTTACCAACATACAACCCCACACCACACGGACTGGAAATTTCACAGTGCACAGTGCATTTTAAACAATCACGAAGAACGCTTCGTAAAATAACGTAAAATTTAGATTCATCACTAAATATAATGCTATCCCATTACAGCTGAACCGAAAATTGTTACGTTTTCTCGCACATATTAAGGGGTTTGCCTTTCGCATTTTCTCCCCGAAGGAAATTTTATTAGGGATATTATTATTAGGGGACAACCATGTTGAATAAAATATGTTTTTATTTTTATCTTACAGAATGCATAGTTCCATTTATGAATCCATTTTAGAGTTAAACCTGTTCGTGATTGAACTCTAAAATGGATTCACTTCTCGTATTTTTTTCACAATTGCGTTTATCACGATCAGAAACATTAGATTTTCCATCGGTTTTATTTTTCTGCGATCCGAATGAACCGGTTAAATGACATTTTTTTCAAATATCCAATACGGTAGACTAATAATTAGCTACGTTAAGTTCTTTAGTAATATGTAGCATTGTTCTGTATAATAATAAGATGAAAAATAACGATACAGTGCTGATTTAAGTTAAATAGAATATCATTAATTAATTGGGCATTAATTAAACAATAGTTAAAAAATGATCCGAAAGTTACAAGTGAAGGAATGAAGAAGTGGAAAAATCATTGAAATAGTAAAATATGAGCGTCCGAAATGATCAAATACTTTTTTATTAAACTGTATGACTTTGAAATAAGTTCCAAACTAATAGAATTTAAACGTTTTTTACTTCTGTGTCCTCAATATAACTAAAATCATCATTTTATGAAATAAAACTAGTAGAATTAAAAAAATATTGTCTAAAGTCTTTTCTGGGCATCTTAAAATCAAGCAAACGGATGAGTTACGGTGTGCGATATTACAGTGGTTAGAGCAGTATGTATAAATATTATGATATAAACGTATAATGTGTTTATTATAAAAAAAGGATAAACACTGTTTATAATAATATCTATACATATAAAATAAATAGTCTGGTATTTGCATGCGGTATAAGACATGACAATTTAATACAGTGTAGAATTTTGTTTCTCATATTATCCAGTTTTTTTACAATATTATATTTTGAATTTTTAACAAGACAATTTATATGCATGGAATTTTCTTTATGTATATATTTTTATGTATTATATATTTATAAATACAATTCATAAATACCTTTAGCATAAATATATATATATACATATTTATATATACCCGACCAACATATATATTATACATTTTAAAAAAATTTTCATTCTCATTTACATACATTAAATGTGACATGTACATAAACGTTGCTAACATTGACAAAAAACAAGATATATACCAGCACACATAACACCCGCATACAAAAATAATATTATAATAATATCCAAACAACAACAGTAACGAGAAAAAGGACATTTTGAAACTATTCTAAATAACAACTTATGTATATGTTTATAAACACAAAAAAATTGTAAAACATTCATAGGAAAACCCCCTTTATATTTGCCATCTATATAAATATATATTTATATATAATATAAATGTTCATATGAATTTTTCCGCATAAGTTTCGCAAATATAACATAAAATATCCTGGTTATATGTATAAGTATTTATTATACTTATATATAGTTATGTTTATATATATATCCATAAATGTCGTGAAAATATTTTAACTATATAATCTATGTATCTATAGATAGATAGATATATAATAAACATTACTATACGAATGAAGGAATGAAGATATATATGTATATTCCAAGGATAAAGTATAGAATAAACTATTTGATTTTGACTTGTGTTTTCCATAACTATGTAAATATATGTATTGTATATATATATGTATATCATAGGGGGTTTTGCAGGAAAAGGTTCGCCATATTTTTAAAAGGATAAGATATTCTGAACAGCCCATGCAGAATTAGGTGATTTATATAAAAAAAAATTGTTCGTGCACCGAACTAAATTTTAAGGAAAATTAATTTTTCTAAATTTTCTATTTTGTTTGAAAACATTGTTTTTGTGGATTAATTTATTTGCTTTTATGCCTTCCAAAATATCCTATCCTATTATAAAAATTTCAGCTCCGCCACTGATATATATATAGGGTAGATTGTGGCTGGTTCGGCCGGCCAGTCCACCTTTTAGCTAATATATTTGTGATCTTTCATAATAAAGCAAAGGTTTTTATATTTTAAAGACATTTATTATAATTTTTAATCATTTATTTATCTATTATGTGTAGGAATTAATAATGCGGATTGTTTGGCTTGAAAATGGCATTTATTTGTATAACAAAATGAAGGCATACATTAACCAATATATTGCCCATCGTTAGGTATGACTTCCCCATCTTTTAGGAAGTTTGTTGATTCCACGTTTGAAGAAGTCCTCATCTTTTGTCCCAATCCATTCATCGACCCATTTTTGCACATCTTCTGGAGAGTACGGGGGGTGATCAAGATGATCCAAACCGAGTCTCTTTATTTTTTCTTTAATGATGTTTGCACGATGTGGTCTGGCGTTGTCATCATGAAAAAAAATTGTGGTGTTTTCGAGCTATCAATGGTCGTTTTTCGTTCAATTTCTTTGCCCATTCGTCCCAGTTGTCGTCGGTAGCGATCAGATGGAACCGTTTCATTCGGTTTTAACAGCTCATAATAAACGACACACTTCTGATCCCACCAAATGACCAGCATAAGCTTCTGGCAATGAATATCGCGTTTTGATTATGAAGTTGATGGTTGGCCAGGATCAGCATATGATGCTTTACGTTTGGGGTTATCGTAATAGACCCACTTTTCATCGCCAGTGACAATTCGACTCAATAAACTATGTTTTTGTTTCGACTCAATAAACTATGTGCTTTGAGTTGATTTTCATTCAGTTGATGTGGTACCCATTTTCCAAGTTTTCGAATCTCGCCCATTGCAGGAAAACGTTTGCCAATGGTTGTTTGTGTCGACATTCAACGCCATTGCAAGTTCATGTTGCGTTCTACAAGAATTTGCATCCAATAACGCTTGCAATTCTTCGTCTTCAAATTTTTTTGCTGACCAGGCCGTTCTTTGTCTTCCAAGTCAAAATCACCATTTCGGAAGCGTACAAACCTTGGTTCACAAGTTGCTTGAGCTGGAGCATGTCCACCATAAGCTTCAACCAACAAACGATAACTTTCAACAGCGGTTTTCTTCAAATTAAAGAATGTAACTAAACTTCCCCGCAGAACCACTTTTTCAGGCACGAAATTCGACATGTTTGATGCAATAAAAAACTTTGTTGCTTACACTTCAACGAAATGACACATACCGCAATTTATAGCCTAATGACAGACAAAAAAAAAGAAAATGGCCGCGGTGTGTTGCGATACACTAGTTGCGCCATCTGTTATCTAAATCCGCATTATTAATTACTATACCCAATATTACTTTGGGCATGTATATTCGTTTTTCCTGGTGGTTGTGAAAAGTGTTGCTAATTATTTAATTAATAAAATTAGCGGTTAATTTCTTAATTTAACTTCAATGTGTTTTCATTGTTTTTATTTTCAATTAAAAAGTGGGCTGGGCACATTCGGCCAAGTTCGTGTGGGCAGTTCCAGCTACGGCTGAAAGTACTCAAATTCAAGTAACAATAATGATGATTATTTTCAAATGTGTTTTAGAAATGGTACAAAATTTAAAAAGCAAATCAATTCTGCAAACAGTTGATGACAAAATTAACATAACGCTATTAAAATGCTATTAATAAATTGGAATCGACTAGATCTTCTGCTATGAAATGCAGCGAAGCGAAGTGTAATATTCATAAATCATTTTTTTTATATTGGATTGTTTATATTGAATAAATTCTTGATGTATTATAATACTTATACAATTACAATATATGGCCGAAAGTACATCCTGGCATGGCCCAAGCCTGTGGACAAATGAAGCACCTTTTTAAAGAAGGAAATAAACAAAGAAGGAAATAAACCAATAAACTGATTTATAAAATTAACGATAAGTGATTGATGAATCATTTTAAGGTAGTTTCCAAAAACAATATAAAACATGCGCCTTCTAGAGCCTTAAAAAATCGTCTGAACCAGCCCTCCCCTACCAATAAACTATTTAAATGTGAATTTACAATATATATACCATATGTAACATGTTATATTATAGATTTTAATGTTATGAAGAAGTGTATGTTATATATACATAATACATTTATATATTACGTTTAGGAATCAAATCTGCGGATTTAGATAATAGATGGCGCAACTAGCGTTGGGTGTATCGCAACACACCGCGGCCATTTTATTTTTTTTTTGTCTGTCATTAGGCTATAAATTTCAGTATATGTCATTTCATTGAAGTGTAAACAACAAACCTTTTTTTTGCTTCGAATATGTCGAAACACATGCCTGAAAAAGTTGTTTTGGGGGGAAGTTTAATAACTTCTTTTAATTTGAAGAAAACCGCTGCTGAAAGTTATCGTTTGTTGGTTGAAGCTTATGGTGGACATGCTCCAGCTCAAGCAACTTGTGAACGATGGTTTGTACGCTTCCGAAATGGTGATTTTGACTTGTAAGACATAAAAACGGCCAGGTCAGCCAAAAATATTTGAAGACGAAGAATTGCAAGCGTTATTGGATGAAAATACGTGTAGAACGCAACATGAACTTGCAATGGCGTTGACTGTCGACCAAGCAACCATTGGCAAACGTTTACATTTTGTTATACAAGTAAATGCCATTTTCAAGTCAAAAAATCCGCATTATTAATTCATACACCTAATATATATAGATGAAAATTTTCCTACAACTTGTTTAATTTTCTTTTATTGTTTCCTTGGTACTTTTATGTACGTTTTATCAGTTTTATATACCAATATATGTATATGAATAGATATATAACGCTGATTATTCGTGTCATCAACCGTTTCTGTTTTAAATAGGTAAATGTATTTCTTTCGTCAATGCACATACAAGACATCCAAATAAAGCCTCTCCATTTTTATGTGAAACAATTCTTCGTACTAAACCAATAATAAAATCCCATTCCTTGTCTTTAATATATATATATATATAATATATATATCCTTTATATGTATAATAGTAAAATATATGAATCTAAATATTATGCCAGTAATATTATACATACAACAAAAACTTTATTTTCTGATATGTGTATGTAATTTCTGTGCATATTAATAAACAAAAAAAACGGAAGCAAAATACTAAAATATTTCCAATAAACTCAATTTTCGGTATCATTTGATATATTATTACTACTATATATGCGACTAAATAGCTCTATTTTTATTGCATTGTATTCATTTTATATATATTTCTATATATTTTATTGACCATTCACAGATATCTGCGGTTGTGTGGTGACCCTTGTTAAAATTTATTTGACAATCGATATTTTTTGTACTTATTTCAATCGATATTCTTTATTATTATTATGATTTTTTTGTACATCATATAAATCAGTTTGACTTTTTCAAAAATAAACATTATATATAAATATTTATAAAAAAAATAAAATATCGTGTTTAATAACTTCTTCTATTTTTTGTAGAAAGGAATAAAAAATGCAACATTTATAGAATTTTTTATTTTTATTACTTATGACGTTTGGCATTGAAATTGTAATGGGATTTGTATTTTTTTTAGTTTTTATATTTTTTACGAAAAGGTTAACCTTTATTTTTTTTTATTGATAAATGTGATATTTAATTTATATATACATTCGTTTATAAGTGAGATACGATTATGCACGAAGTACGATATACCACAGGACAGATGCATAATTTATGGAGAAACGATGTCAATTTGTAATTTTAACATATGGTTAATTTTTTTTAATATCAATATATTTAATATATATACATATATAATATATATACACCATTCGTGTATATTTGTGTGTTTGCCAAGTATTTACCGCTCTGTGATGGGATGTGATGGCAATAATGACAAACATTTGTACAGCAATTTATGATATACGAATGCGCAAGTGTAAATCATTGCCAAGTAAACCATTCATCTATCGACCTTAGAATTAGTATAGCAATACAGCATTTTATTTACTTGTCAACATAAAAATTTCTTCATTATCATTTTAATTGGTTGACCAGTTATGTCAGGGATAATTACTACCTCGTAGGCGTAATAATAATTTTAGAACAGTAGTTCATGTAATCATTTGAAAATAATTATAAAACTAAAACAACCCAATTATAAACGAACTAACATCTATTTCAAACAAAAGCGTAACAAGCAATGACGTTGAATGAAAAAATACCGATCACGATTTCTTGTATTGAAAAATATATTTATATTAAAAAAATGCCCATTTTGATTAGTTGAGATTAGCGATTAGCCCCAACTATCTTCCTGTTTAGGGGTAGAGGTATGTGGAATAGAATTAATGTGATTTGTATCATAATTATAAACACAAAAAAAAATTAATTAAATCGTTTTAATTTTATCAGAAACAGTAATTCCACTACGGGGTAGAAAACTACGCATTTTTACTCAGTCGGGCCAAAATGGGATAAATTTGTTGTTGTTGTTGAAAATCTATAATATATTTTATTGATAGATTAACACATTTCTTTGGCATTAGAAATAAGTTAAATCAAAAATATAGCATGCATTAATATTTTTACTATATAGTATATACCGCATGTATTATTAACAATTTATGATGAAATATCTATATTGTACCATATATTTGCATTTTGATAAAAGATAAAACTATACAATATCTACAAATATGTAAATAGACAATCGAAAAAGAAATAAAAAACAATATTAGAAATAAATAAAATTGTTTCGATTTATACTGAATTTGATTGAATGAATCGATATACTATACAAATAAGGTATACATTCTTAGATATATCTTGTTCGTTATCTATTTTTAGCACTTGTTATACATACTCACATAATCACATATCTTCCATTATCATGCATAGATAAATTGGATATATAGTATATTTATTTATTATATATATTCTATTTATTGCATATAATGATATAATGTATAGGATAATATACGATAAATTCTTAGGCTTCCCAATATCAATATTCTCTATAAATGTATAGATATCGTATTTCCATGATTACATATATCTGTATATATTGTATTCATATATTGAAGATATTCATATATATGAAATTTTATTCTTATGTATACCAAATAACATGCAGTGAACCTTCAAATTTTGTTAAAATATATAATGTACATATCAGGCAATAATATATTCATCGTATCTTATACTACTTTAACCACTATAATATCGGACACCTGCTACCTTATCAGTATGCTCGATTTTGAGATGCCGAGAAAGGAGTTTAAACAATAATTTTTCAATCCAACTAATTTTATTTCATAAAATGATGGTTTTAGTTAAAACTGGTTAGTTTTTCAATTCCTTTCTGGGCATCTCTAAAGCGAGCATACGGATAAACGAACGGGTGTCCGATATTATACTGATTAGAGTACTACATATATAAAATTACATATATTTTGATATTATATAATTGGGTTTATTCAGGCCTCAGCGTGGTTAAATATCTACGGAGATATTTCGTTTAACCACGCTTTTCGTATTCAGAGCCCATAAATTATCTACGATAATGAATAAATTAACATCACCTTTTCGATGCGAAGTAAATTATCCACGCTTAGGTTTCTATGGAGATATTATTATTCTATATCTATATCAATGCACGATATTTTCAGTTGATTTATTTTATACAGTACAGACTATTACAATTTTCCAGTTGCTCAATAAAACGAAACTAAATTTAGCGAAAATACCGAACACATTAAAAAAAGACAGTCGATATTTATATGTGGAAAGAAAAAGAAAAAAAAAATTTTTGTGTTCGTTTTATTTTTATTCTGTGTAGCCAAATATAAATGATTGTTTTTTTTTCCTTATAAAAAAAAGTAAACAAAAGCGCTATTATAGTAATAGATTATTTTAAATTGTGCTCTGAATACCAAATATCTTCAATATTTTTCTTCGTAGGTATTTCACCGTGGATAAATTTATATTTAACCACGTTAATTTTAGTACGTAAGAATTGATACAAATATATATATAAATATACACAATATACACTGTGCAGTGTTGTACACGTATGCATTTACTACAAATACTCTTTCTAGAAAATGATGGTAATATCACAATATCAGATCCTATTATTTATATTTATATATATTGTTGATGGTATTTTTATACATCTATAGTATATAATGTATGTATTGTAAGTATGCATAAGTGCAAAGTATATGCGAGTATATATATAAGTGAATGCAGGATGTTAGCGTATAGTTATACGTCAGTTAGTGAATCGATCAATGGCGATAGAAATTTTATAGGCTCTATTCAAAAAATCTATTATTATATATATGATCATGTGGTTTACAAATGACGAAAAATTACTGTGCTTCTTATAATTAAGAAGTATTAAATGGGCCTTTGACTAGGAAAAACCTGTACAGGAATACAAAATGTTACAAATTAATAATTTTAAATTTGTATTTTGAAACGCACACGTACATAATCATTTTACTGACGGTTTATATTTTCTACAATGTACATACAAAAAAATTTTCTGTTAAAACTTTTCATATATAGACAAATAATGAACTGCATTGTAATAAATTTTATTTCATCTTAGCCTTCAAAAAAATGAAAAAGAAGTAAATGATCCTTGACTGGTAAGTTTATAAATTTGGTGTAAATGTTATATGTTACGTATATATATATGTTTATTTCTCCAAATTCAAAGAATATACATTTATAGAAAAAAAAAGCATATACAGACTTTAAGACAATAAGAATAAAGAAATAAAAATGAGCCCCATGGGTATCAACACAAAACTGAGCCATCCAAAAGATGTATATTCATTCCTCTATATTATTTTACTATATACACACATCTATATATATATGTATATATATATAATATATATAAATACATTTTATATAATAAAAAAATATACAGGCTTCCAAAAATATATGTACTGTACACAATAGCTACATGTATTTTTAGGCACGTAGTACGTAGTATGTGATTATTGTGGTCCTTTTGGAAAAAAAATTCTAAGATACTTTTTAATGTGAAAAATCAAATAAAATGTTTCCGTTTTCTTCCGATCGCTCGCTCGATTGTCTCCATTTTTCCGCAGAAACTATTCGAACAATTTGGCTGAACAGTTTTAAAATAAGATTTTTTTAAGTACAGCTGGCTAAGTTCGAAGATGGGGCGAATTTGCCGACTATTTTGTTTCTCGTATATTTCAATCAGATTTTTATAGACGTTTGCTTGCAATTTTGGATATAGGGGTTTGGTACCAAATTGTAAAAATTACATTCCCCGCCAATTTTTTCTGCTCCCATCTCATCCAAGATTTAAAAGAAATATCGCACTCTGATTCTAACCAATTTGTTTGAAATTTTACATGTACTGACTTTGTACCAAATATAAAAAATGTCATTCCTGGAATTTGTTTCTAATCCCACCCGATCCAGGAACGTCCATACAAATCCAATGGTGTTCTTTGGAATGAATTTGAACATATTAGTGTGACATATAATTTTATGTTAACATTGTATGAGGAGTTGATTGGTGGTAAAGTTAAATCCCGCCTACCCCTTTGACCGCCAGTATTTGCTTCCTGTTACATGTGTTTGCTTGGCAGCGTTTTTTTTTATTTTTGCCTTATTCCATTTACAATATGGAGGACTTTAGTTATATATATCTGAATAGTAAAAAAAAAATAAGAAAATAATTTACTGAAATTGTTTTGAATACAGATAGCTACGACGTACATATAGGAAAATATTCCATTTTAAATGAGAAATAGAGAGTGTTAGTATTTTTTTCTGCTTTTTTTAATAAGTATATTATTTTATATACATATAGTACATATTATCATATTATAGAGATAAAATAAATATATGGAAAATGAAAAAATACACAAAAATGAAAATCAAAATGAAAATAATAAAATAAAATTGCAAAATATTTGGTATTTTCTTTTTTGTTGAAATTCTGGTAAAAAATAAAAAATAAATACAGGCATATATGGATTTTTAAATGGATTTAAAAAGATTTTATTATTATATACTTCATATACACTTCTATATAGTATATATAATACAACCACCTACGCAGCCAAAAGCACACTTCATAGATAGAATTAATTTACATATGTATTGTATATAAATTGATATAAATATCTGTATATGTATAATTGTATCTATATATAAAAACAAAGAGAATTAAATTTAATGTATTTTATTGCATTTTCCATTTTCATTTATTTATACATATATTTATATATATATATATATACCTTTTAATTCTGATATTATTTGTATATATTTTTGAAGTTGAAGTATTTTGTGTTTTGAATAATACTTTTAAAGCTTTCATTAAAACATAGGCACATATTGTATATAAATATATTTATGAGGGTGGTGCGACTTAACAGAATTATATGTCTATTTGGATATAAGTTGAATTTTTACATTAAATCCATATAGTATAGACAATCATATGATTTTGTTTGGATTCTTAATATGCATATATTATTTCAATTATATTAGTATTTTATATATATACACTGAATTAAAGATTTGTTTATTAAATTGGAATTTAAAAAGACATAATTAATTTAAATTTTGTTTGTTTTTATTTTTACCACGTAAGTATATATAATTGAATATAAAATATATATATTGAAAAAATAAAATAACAAATATTGAATAGTTTTTTTACTATTTGTGTATATAAAATTATATATTGATCGTTAACTATTTTAGAAGGTGTAATTTAATTTTAATTTTATTCATTATATCATTTATGGGATTTAGGAATAGTAGGTTTATAGCACAACATCAAAGCAAAACAATTGGTCAGAATAATTACGAAACCGCGAATATTTTACATACGTTGGATGCCGCATAAACAGTGAAAATTATATTGTTGATGAAGTTTAATCCCGGATGGCTTTCACAGAAACCTGGCCTTTTGCGGTTTACGAAAAATGTTCTTCTCGAAGACATTGAGTAAAATACTGAGGGTAGGGTTATATCAAACACGATCAATTATGGTACATGGCACAGGTTAAGGATAAGGAACGGCGTCTTTGGGGCGTCTTTGAAAATGAAATACTGCACCTCAGTAAAAAAATTAAATAAATGTATTTTAAATAAATTATTAAAATTATTGACTAATTTCCATATGCTTTTTTCACAATTTTTCAGATTAAAAACTCATTATTATATTACATATAACATTTACACACTATATATATTGCAATACTTACAATCAATATTCTGATTACAATTTCTATAACAATGTTTTATTTTAAATATAAATACACATTATATATACGTTTTTTATTAACGGTATCAATATTTTCTTCCCGCATTTTCCATATTTTCCATATATGTGTATGAATAAATCTTTCAGATGTCCATTAGATATATTTATTACATTTATTACTTATGTTAATGGTTTTATTTTATTTTTATGCATTATCTCTATATACTTTAGTGATCTATACAAGAGCATTCATATATCCATACTAAATACATTTGGAAAAAAATAATAACGAGTAACATCACGTTATAATAATAATAATGGATATATATGTACGAAAAGACATATTACCAAAGATCACATCATTATTTTACATATTCATTATTCACATTAAGATGATGATGATGATGATGAACTTGATGCACAAATATGTCACGCGGCACTCAATGAATATTTATAATGTATGTAAATTTTGAACTAACATAAATATAGATTTTATTTTTTGATAAAATAATTTTCACATTTTCTATAAACATTATTAATATTTCAATATATGTACAAACGTACACATATGCGTGCATATAGGAAATAAAACCAAATAAAAAATATGTCTTTTTGGTATTGTATATATAAAGTAATGTATCAGCTGCTACAAAAATTTCATCTTTATGAGGGTGTGTCAAAATAAATTTTATGTTTATCTTCTTTAAAATAAGAGATTTTTGTACGCGTTTATTCGTTTTTTTAATTTTATATATACCGCGTTCTTTTCCTTATTAGATTTCATTCTTGACTTTTTTTTGTATACCTAACATATTGTTAGGAAATATGCAACCGAATCACGAAACATAAAACAATTTTTTCAAATAGAATTCTTCAAAACAAAAATGGATAAAATTGTATGATTTTTAAGATGCACGTACGCACGTAAGTGGATCACACCTAGTATATATTTTTGATGTTACATCTTTATTTATATATATTAAAATTGTTAGTGTGTGTCTAGACAAATTTTCCAAACATAATAAGAAACAAAAATGTTATGGGTAAAATAATTCACATTATTTATAGATATAGATATATCTTTACAATACTAGTATATATGAGCATATATAAAGTAATAAATAAATTACAAAAAATAAAAATATTTGGTTGACAAATTTAGTATTTAGTAAAATATTTAAAAAAAAAATGTTTTGGGTGTGTATTTTTAATTTTATTTTTTTTTTATGTTTTTTTTCTATAGAAAATTATATAAATTTTATGTGTAAAAGCCCATAAATACAAATACTATATGTAAGGTCGTTAATATATTTTTTTAAAAACAAAAAAAACTAATAGAGTTGTTAGTTAACAACAAATAATATGCAATTCGTATATATAATACTATACACGCAAAACAAATAGGTATTTCTAAATAAATTTCTATTGAAAAGGCAATAAATTAAATTGAATACACATATACTATACATAACACAATGTTTATAATTTATAAATTTTTTCAATATATATATATATATGAGATAAAAAAAAGTGATTAAAGAAATATGCGTTCATTTATATGTACATATTTCCATCCATAAATTCCGTTTTATATAAAAAAACCACCACGAAAATTTGAACCGATTTGAAGCGAAATTTTCGATTTAGTATATATTATAAACCCCAGGACGCATATATAGGTATTTCCCATTTAATTTAAAAAGTGGTGTAAAAACTTAACTTTTTTTATTTAGTTCTATGCATTTTGGTGACATCTTCGAATATTCAATTTTACCTAAAAATGTGTAATTGACTACAAAGTGTTCAGAATCACGGTCATTCTTGTTTTTACAAGACACTGCAGATTTGCATTTTCTGGGTACAATTATTCCCATGATTAAAAATTTCCAGTTTCCGACCACAATACACCGGTTTTAGCTTCTGTAACTCATTTGGAGTTGAAAACATTTCCAAAAATGTTGGTCGATTCGCCCCTGTTACGGAATTTAGCGAACAAAACAGATTTTCCGAGATTTTCATGTTTTTCGCTACCCTGGAGCACTTATCTCCATGTAACTAGTTATTGTAAATGAAAAATCAGATACACTATTAGCACTAGCATTAAATTACATTTAAATTAAATGTAAAACGGTGTATAATGGACAACCGGTTTTCGGGATATTTAAAGAAACGTTTGTATGTATATACCACAAATCTTATTTTTCTATCTCATTTATTTATCTATTTATCATATCTCAAAAAAACACGATGTAAAACCTTCCGTCCAACATGCTTTAAAACTTGCTACTTTAATTAGCTTTCGTTTGACATACATTTCGAAACGCTATCTCTAATAGTTTCGAATTTATTCACGATTTAATCACAAATGGTTTTTGATTATTTTTTTTATTGTATATCTTATTCTGCCCGAGGAACCAGACAATGATCAATTATGTTCAGATACTTAAATCGGTATAAAATTTTATTACCAATCGATTTATACTAATTTGGAAGTTCTAAACTAATGGTTTAAAGTGGTTATCTATATGAAAAACGTCCTGGAACCCATATTTTCGTGATTATTTTAGAATACCTTCAAACTGGATTGAGCTAGAATTACCAAATGTGTGGCACTTGAAAGATATAAGAAATAGCCAGAAAACGTAACTAGCCCCGTCTAATTATCTTAAGAATTAAGAAAACTACAATTTTTGGTTATGAATCCTAGCTGGGGTTAATATATATTTAAATAAATATTTATAATAGAAAATCACTGTTAAAATTCAGGATTGTGGAAAGGAAAAACTGGTATATATGTTTTTTTTATTCTATCTATATATGTTTTGTATATCTGCTTTCGTGATGATGTGTTGGTTGTTTATATATATATATATCATTTAACGCTGCGGGATCTAAAATATATTTGGCACTGTAATATAGACACTTCAAAAGTCCTTAACCTTAAGGGTCTTATATATCTGTCATCGTGTATATACTATATATATATATCATTTTTCATAGTAATATGGATATATATTAATACATAATAATAAACATGTATGTATGAAGTAAAACTTATATATGTACATCAATTCAATACACGAATCTCTATATTACGATATTACACATTATAGATGAAAAATATGTATATAAAGAAAATTTTTTTTGTATATATATTTATATGGACTTTTTAAAATGTCTGTTTGAAAGAATTTCTTTTATTTTTAACTTGTTTGTCTATATATATATACATATAAATTGAAAACACTTTATCTTTCCGCATATATATAGTATATATATATAATATATGTATATAAGAAATATAGACGATTATATGTTTATCTCTATGGAATTTATTATATATATAACATACTTCCATCTATGCATGCATCATTCCATAGATATATATCATATACTTTATAAATTATTGCTGAAAGATACAGATTTTGGTTTTTCTCATATTTCTTTCTGAAGTCTCTCTTCTAATCAACTTTAGTTCATATACCACACCACATATAACCAACAACGATAAATGTATATTTAACAACAATAGTATTAATATTTAATGAAAATACTATTTGAAATGAGATACATCTTTAATATATACCATTAAAAATAAGTTATTTTAAATTTACTACATATACATTTATTCAAACTATTATGATATTTAATCAAGTGGTTCCCAAAGTGTTCCGCAGAACCCCGGGGTTTCCATGATAAAAAATTAGAGGTTTCACGTACCAAATTTTATTTGACTAAAACACAAATAATATTTAACATTTTTATGGGAAAGTTTACGCAATCGATCACCAAATTAAATTTAAACTTTTTAAATAATGAAAAAATAAGCATCGGTAGAAATTCGAATTTCACAAAAATTAGTCAGCTGAGTGTAAATTGAGTTCGTTTTTTGCATAAAACCACCATATGTAAATTTTTTATTATAAAAAATTCAATAACCAAATTCTATATGTAAATATTTGAAACTTTAGTTTTTTTTTATACTCATATAAGAGTTTCGATTTTTTTTGAGTTATATTAGTCGCTTTAAAACAAAATATGAGTTGGGTATCTACAGTTGCAAACCTTGCTGATATATTTGGAAAATTGAACGAATTATGTTTGGCTCTCCAAGCGAAACAAGTCAACATATTGTAGACAAAAAATAAATTGGTTGACACGCAGTGATTAGATCACGCAGTGATTAATGCACAAATCTAGAACATCAAGATATTTACTGGGTACAAAATCTTTTCAAAATAAAGGAAATACCAAAAGGATTTCATTCCATTGCTTATGAAATGCGTGATTGAATTTAGTTCGGATACACAATTAGAAGCAAAATTTAGAAGAGTTTCATTTACAATATTCTGGTCAAATGTATTCGATGAGTATCCAAATTTGTCAAAACATGCTATTCAAATTCTGTTGCTGTTTTCATTCACTTATTTGTGTGAAGCTGTGTTCACAAAATGTTTTGCAAATTTAGATGTTCCACGACCAAAATACTTTGGGAACCACTTCAAAAAACAAATATCTACAAAATTTTAATGTGGTTTTAAGTGTTTTCTTAAAATCTGTAAAAAAAGAATTGGATTTTCCCTTTCATATTTATTATGGTATTCTTTTTGTTTTAAGTTTGTTTATTTATGTCGATGACTATGAATTATTCAATTTGTTTTTTTTTTGTTTTCATAAGAAACGGATGAAAAGGAGCATGACTGAAATTTATGTAAAAATATGATTAAATAAAAAAATATAAATAAAAATTGATCATACAAACAATTGTTTTGTAAATTTAATAATATACAGTAGACTAGCGATTTAAATTGAATATATATCATTACAACTCTGTGGTGTAAATGTTAAAAATGCCAACCTAAAATTTTAACGAAATTTTGGGGTCGTGGGTTCGAATCCTACTGAATACATAAAATATGTTTTGTGTTTTCGGTTATTTTTCGAATCTGGATTTTAACACAGAGTTGTATATATTCCGCTTGCGGTTGGTCGTACGGCTAATTACCGACACCGTAAAATCCCCAAATTAAGTAACTAACAACAGAAGGCTGTTGTTGGACGCTAAAACCAGATTGTTGGTTGTATAGCGAAAAATTTATTTATATATCATTTGATTTTAACCTCTTTTATGATTTTTGATAGATAGCTCTAGCGTAAAGTTTTGTTTAACATTTTTTACAGAACCTCCATATAAGGAAACTTCGAAATAAGGAACGACTCCCCTGCAATCAATTATACATTATATCGCAATTCGATTGTACGAATAAAAAGTAATTCGTTGGTAAAGCCCAAAATTATCACAAGAAATTGACAAGAACGCCACAAAAAACAATGGACACCGTACAACCCAATAGACACAAGAGAAAAGCATAGAAACACAGAAATTTCTCTGTATAATTTTGTAATTATTACGGAATGCAAAATTTCGATCTGCGCTACAATTAGCGCAGGAGCGATTTATATAATTTTTAATTTTTATTAGTATTTATTTATTGCAAAAAACATTAAATTCTAATTATCATGACCGATACGCCGAGTTAAAAATTCATATATAAAAAAATATTAAACAGTCGAGTAATAAAAGTATTAATGATGTGATATATGTATTATATCATTTATTCAATATTAAAATCGTTGAAGCCATAATTGTAACTAAATTGAATAAAGCGGATATCAGACGACAGAATATAGTTTCTAATATTCATGCTAAAACGAAAAAGAGGAACCATTTATGTGTGAAATATACAGAACTATAAATGCATGTAACAATTACAATAAAAATTTCTTTTTTTATTATATATTATTCATTTTTCTTAACATCTGCAATAAAAATGAGCAGGCAATTTTGAAAATAAAAATTTTGTATTGATAAAATTTGTTCTTAAAATGTAAGTGCAATAATTTAGAAATGATTTTCTAAATTTCAGATTTTGTATTCTTAAGTGCAACAATTATTTCATCAGGCATCCTCCTCATTTTTATTTATATCCATTCCGCTCTTACTTGTAAAAAATCCTATATTAAAATTTAAGCACAAAAATTAAGAATTTATATTCTGTCGTCTGATATACACTTAAAAGAATTTCTATTGTCGCGATCCGTTAAAATAAAAGCAATCAAAATAATAACAATTAAAAATATAATAATACCTTCTAATAAACTATACTATAAAATATAAATAAATTATAGTTAAATAGTTATTATGAAATAAAACAAAGTATATACATCAACTTGAATTGTTAAAGTGTACGTATGGCCACTGTTGAGGATCCGAAACGTACTTGGTTCGTGTCCACCCCCACTTAAGAACTAAAAACCATGACAATCACTCACTTAATTAATAAGATGTAGAGTTACCTTAACTTTGAATCTATGCTAAATGCTAGCTAATTAATGGTATCATATACATCATATTATCATCATATATCTCTAAGACGAGTTGACATATTTTAAAAGTTTGTACATCAAATTAAAGCTAAAACATCAAAGAAGTTTTTTTAAAACCGACAGCTGATAAACATAAAAGTTCTATAGTTCTCGGCTTGCAAAATAACAAAAATATTTGAGGCCGCTGAAATTTCTTGTGTTTGACCAGCTATAGCATGAAAACGGGTTGCCGCCGATATTTGTGTTATTAGAAACAGTTAAAGATAGTTAAAATACCTTTCCAACAAGGTTATAATTATTGGATTCCGATAAGTGGTTGCTGAGATATGGTAAATAACATCTACGTACTACCTTGAACTTCAACGAAATCGTTTTTTCGGGCTAGCTCGAAAACCAAGGCAGATAGACATGGGGTCGCCATACATTTTTTGATTGGAAATGAGGTGTAGAACCTGCCTGTTTCGGGTTGGCACCCTGTACTGGGACACCCAGTATATATATATATATATATATATATGTATATATAAAAAAATTTAAATGTACGATTTAATTAAAAATGCATAATATAGAAACCTTTATTTATAACTTTTTAATTTTTTTTTAATAATAGAACATGCGCATTTACGATACGCCGAGTTTAAAATTCATATATAAAAATATTAAACGGTCGAGTAATAAAAATATTAATGATGTGATATATGTATTATATCATTAATATATTCAATATTAAATTCTAATGTATACAAACATAGTAATTATTCCAATAAATTTGGAATATTACATTATTAAGAACAGGAATTCCAAATATAAAAATAGTATTTCTTCTCTTAATATTTATTTTCGGCTTCGCGGTCAACTTTTTAAATTCCAATATATCGGTCATTAAAATCAATTCAATTAAAAATAAAAATAGTAATGAAGAAAAAAATTAAAAAACCATCAAATAAGATTGAAATTACTGATATAACTATAAGGATTATAAGACATAATTAAAGAGTTAAAAGGATTAAAATGGCCATAAATGGTATGACGGCTCCCTTTTTGACATTAAAAGGGGGTGTTTACCATTTAACCGCAGCCTGAAATGATAGGGCCGCATTAGCGTTTATTTTATAATGCTTATGCTTTAAAAATTATATAAAATTGACCAATTATTAGCCCGTTATAGCTAAATTAGCCGAACGTGAAATTTGGTATTTCGGATTCAGTATGCTATAAAAAAATTATCTAAATTTAGCTAATTCTATAAATAATTTTTGTTTAAATAAAATTGAAACGTTTAGTTTTTAAAATGAACTTTATAATCAAATGCGAATAATATTATATATAATAATGAAGATGTTCTTCTATATATATATATATATATATGTATATATAAAAAAATTTAAATGTACGATTTAATTAAAAATGCATAATATAGAAAATTTTATTTATAACTTTTTAATTTTTTTTTAATAATAGAACATGCGCATTTACGATACGCCGAGTTTAAAATTCATATATAAAAATAATAAACGGTCGAGTAATAAAAATATTAATGATGTGATATATGTATTATATCATTAATATATTCAATATTAAAATCGTTGAAGGCATAATTGCAACTAAATTGAATAAAAGAATTTCTATTGTCGCGATCCGTTAAAATAAAAACAATTAAAATAATAACAATTAAAAATATAATAATACCTTCTAATAAACTATACTATAAAATATAAATAAATTATAGATATATAGTTATTATGAAATAAAACAAAGTATATACATCAACTTGAAGTCAAAGTTGTTAAAGTGTACGTATGGCCACTGATGAGGATCCGAAACGTACTTGGTTCGTGTCCACCTACGAACCATCTAATTCTTACTTGTTCAATTTAAATTTTCAAATAATCCCCACTTAAAAACTAAAAACCATGACAATCACTCACTTAATTAATAAGATGTAGAGTTACCTTAACTTTGAATCTATGCTAAATGCTAGCTAATTAATGGTATACTCATATACATCATATTAAGAGTAATTGCAAAACCAATAAAAAAACTATCATGACGGATACGCCGAGTTTGCGAGCGCCGAGAAATGCGCATTTTAATTTAAAACAAAAATATAAATGATACACATGTATCAAATAGAATACTAATTCTATTTATCAATTCAGTAGATTAACAATATTATCAAATATGAATATGTAAATTCCCTCTGTTTTTCTGTATTCATTTCATATGCATATTCACAAACGCGACATATGCATATGAAATGAACAAAATATTTAATAATCAAATGTTTGTTTGAATCAAATTTGATTTGAAAAAGTACACACACAAAAATAAAACAAATAATACAAAAAAAAATGTAAAATAAAGTTTAATTTATTTGAATAAGTTTCATTATTATTATTTTTATTTTTATTATTGTTGTTCATGAACTATAGTAATTTATGATATATAAAAAACAGGAACACACGATAAATATATACTATATATGCGTTTGTTTAGTCATTTGATTTTATTTTTTGTTATTTAACGCTGCCAGGCAAACACCTGTTACAAGAAATGCGTATTGGTGGCCAGGTGGTAAATTGTGCTTAACTTTATCATCATTCAACTCCTCATAAGATTTTAACATAAAATAATGTTCAAATTCATTCCCAAGAATACGATTGGATTTGTATGGGAGCTCCTCGGTGGGATGTGATTAGAAAAAATTTAGTGATGCAGTTCTGTAGAGTATAAAAATGAAGCCTACCTTGTAGAAGAAATTTCTGGGCTAACTATAACCATTTCCGTGTAAATCCCAGCGAAATTTATGGAAATGGATGGGATGCGATCAGGAAAAATGTAATGATGCAGTTTTGTACAGAATAAAAATGAAGCATACCTTGTAGAAGAAATTTTTTGGCTAACTATAACCATTTCCAAGTAAGTTCCAACAGAATTTATGGGACTGCATGGGATGGGATGAGAAAAAATTCAATGATGCAGTTTTGTAGAGAATAAAAATGAAGCATACCTTGTAGAAGAAATTTTTGGGCTAACTATAACCATTTCCAAGTAAATTCCAACGGAATTTATCGGAATGTATGGGATGGGAAAAAATTCCCGGATTTTGCACCAACCTCAACAAATTTCTAGTAAATTGGTTAGAAACAGAAGTAGATATCTCTTATAACCCCTGGGATTTGTATGGGAGCCAGTAGATGGGATCGGATCAGAAAAAATTTCCGGGAATGTAATTATTTGCATTTGGTACCAAACCCCTAAACCAATATTTCAAGCAAATATCTTCAAAACTCATTGAAATATACATAAAACAAAAAAGTCGGAAAATTCGGAAAATTTGCAAGGGAGGGGGTAGAAGGGAAGGGGTGACATACCCCATCTTCGAAGTTGTAAAATTTTTCGCAAAAAAAAAAAAGCTTATGCTGAAAATTTCCGCCAAATCGGTCCAGTAGTTTCCAAGAAAAAGTGGAGACAACCGAGCGAGCGAGCGACATTTTTTCGAAAATTTTTTTATTCGATTTTTATCGATAAAAAGTTCCAATTTGTGGAGAAAGGTGATAAAAAGTGGTGGTCAAAATTTTTTTTGGAAAACGAATATAATAAGTAGCATATATTGAAAATATATACGTACTTAAAATTAAAAGATATTTGTATGAATGAAAAAAAAATAACTAAATAATACACTTACTAAATAAGATAAGATAACAATATTTGTGACACAAATTATATACAAAATGAAATTAAATATAATGGAAAAAAAGAAGATACGAATTTGTAATATAAACGTACATATAAAAAAAAAAGTGAAATGAAACAACATCGAAAATTTTATAAAAAAAAATTAAATGTATAAAAATGTTACCATGATTATATCATTTAAATATATTTATTTATATAGGGCAAAGTTTGTTTAATAATAATAATATTATTACTTTCCGATATTTATTTATTTGAACTTATTCGCATATATAACTATATACCATATATTATATATAAGAGAATATTTATAATAAAAATAATATCCTTAGAAGGTATAGGTATTTGTATTAAAAAGGATCAATTTTCCTTCTTCTTTTTTTTATCAGATATATAGAAAAAAAATTGCTCGAATATTGTATAAAAAAAATAAAAATATTCTTTCACTTTTATATATACGGCGGATGAACCTATATATGAATAGAATGCATAACCCTGCTATCGATAATATTTTATACCCAATGGAATATAATACCATTCGCAGGTAAAAATATGTGGTTTAATATTTCGTTTACCTTACCAAATATCGATCATATACTATATATAGAATTGTATATAAAAAAAATAAAATAATAAAGATTAACATATGTTCATTTATAAAAAAAAATATGATGTTATCTTATATGTATATAGATGACGGAACAATATATATAAATATATACTAAATATGTGCGGTGAATATAATTTACAGAGGTTGAATAAACGAAGTAGCATATCCTATAATCCTTAATATATATATATGTGGACTATTTCGTATAAATAGTTATTTGTAACAATAAGTTATTCAATAAGCAGATATTCGATATCATTGTGAAAAATTCGGTCGGTCGTCGTCAAATTGATCAAATACATCGATAGATATGTACAATATAAAATAAAAGTAATTTTTTTACAATGATTTTTTTTTTAATATTTCACGATAAATAAACTAAAGTATAGATCATCATCTTATAGATAGAAAAATTATATATATATAGAAAAATTGATTTAAAAAAAAATTGATATGTTTTAAATAAAAAAACTAATGTTCTATATAATAAAAAAAAATCCACTAAATAACTCTTGGCATCTGTGCACGAAAAGCAAAAGCCCCAAAACTTATTTTATTTGTAAACATTTTTTATAACTAAAAACCTTTTTTTTGAGATATAACATATAATTTTTTACAATTTATAAGATTATCAAAGTTGAAATCTACTCCGAATAGGTTTCACTAAAGTTTATTCGTTAATAGAAAAGTTGTAGAAAAAGTGAGTGAATCGTAGAACATTTCAAAACAAAACTAGACTCAAATGCTCACTGTAGCAATCAACATATAAACTTAATTATTTTATTGCGATGTTTTTATTATATTATATACATTTCGATACGCTATCTCTAATAGTTTCGAAGTTATTTACGATTTAATAAAAATTTAGAACATTTTTAATAATCAATTTGAATTTTATTTTATTTATTTTTTATTCAAAAAATGGATTTTGATTATTATTTTTAAGGTGTATCTCAGTATTCCCGAGGAACCAGACAACGATCAATTATGTTCAGATACTTAAATCGGTGAAAAATTTAATACCAACCGAGTTATTCTAATTTGGAAGTTCTAAACTAATGGTTTAAAGTGGTTATCTATGAAAAACGTCCTGGAACCCATATTTTCGTGATTATTTTGGAATACCAGAAAACGTAACTAGCGCCGTCTAATTATCTTAAGAATTAAGAAAATTAGTAAACATTTAATCTCATGGGTATAAATAAAGTTTATGTAAAAGTGTACAATTTTTGGGTATGAATCCTACCTGGGGTTAATTTTGAATGGTACTTTTCTTCACACCATATTTAATAGTAGCAGATCTAGTCGAGTCCAATTTATTAATAATATCTTTAATAGTTTTTTCATAAACTGATTGCCGATTTCATTTGTTTTTATAATTCCGTACCATTTCTAAAAGGCACTTGATGACCAAGATGACCACCATTATTCTTACTTGATGACCTAATTCGAGTACTTTTTTTTTATTCGAGTAGTAGAGCCAAAATGCCCCAGACTATCTTGGCCGAATGTCCCATTCACACTTTTAAATTTCACAAAAAGAAATTGAAACAAATTGAAATTAATCGCTAATCTTATTAAGTAAATAATTAGCAACAATTTTCACAACCACCAGGAATTTATATTCACAAAGTAATTGAAGGAAAAAATTGATTAAAAATTATAATAAATGTCCTTATAATATGAACTTTGCTTATCGGTTTATCTACAACTACTCAAAGTATAAAGAAACGATATTTTTTTTATTAAAATATTTATAGATGTGTTATCATGTTATGCACAAAGAACGAAATAATAAAACTATGATTGAAATATATTTACAAATAAGTGAGAGAAGGTGATATAATTTTTATTTATATAGTTTATTGGATTATATTTACATTATATATTATACGGTACGGCAAAAAAACATTTAAATATAAATACATAATGCATTAAAATTGTGTATACCTGAAAATCTAATTTCCTTCTAATTTATTTATATAACAAAATTTTATTATAATATTATTACGTATACAAATTTTGAATTGACATAGTGAAAACACAACAGAGCAAAAAAAAAACATACCGATATATGTAAAATATTTATGGTATATATAGAATTATATAGAAATAGAATGAATATTAGATTTTCATCATGATATTAAAATGCAGATATTTTTTTTTTTTGTATAATAGTTGGAAATATATACTTATGCGTAAAAATGTTCACCCTTATGAAAGAAATAGGCAATAGCAAAAAATAAAAAGGTTCTCAACTATATAAATATTATATTTATTTTAATGTGTTATAATTCTATTTTGTATATTCGATTGTTGTTAACCCGGAAACATTTTTGTTATGGTTGTCGTTTTTTATATATCATTGGTTTACTTATTTTTTTTTAAATATAAAATAAAATATTATATGTGAAGGATATAAAAGATTTTTATACCTTGTCCAATTTTAGATTAACAAAAAAAAAAGAAGGTGACAACAAACATTAAATATGAAAATGATATAGTTTCTTATAACAACTATTTTGTATTCTCGTATATATTTTTTTTTATTGTATACAATTTTTGTTTAAATAATAATCATTCAATATATTATAGGTGTACAATAAAAAAAAATAAACAGGATATCCAATTTGTTTGTTAGATATTTGGGAGTTTTATTGGTAATTTTTATTTTATTGTGAATTGAAATGGTTTATTAGGTTATTAATAATAATCTTTTTATTTGCGATTGATTTATATAGCTATAAAATGAAATTATTAGCTATAAAATATATATAAATGGTATTATATATTAATTCTTTTTTTTGAATTTTTTTTTTGCATTTTTTATGCTGTATATTTTTATTACATTATATTTGTCTCATAATTTGCGCAAACATATTGTTATTGTTTTTTGACATTGATAAAGAAATGAATTTCTTTATGATCGTTGATTAAATGAAATTTATTGTTTTAAATCAATATGTAAACTTAACACTTTCAACGTCCATCAACAATATATTGTACAATTGTATGAAAAAGTCTCCAGTTAAAGAATAAAATATAATAAAATACATCTTTTTCTATATAATTAAATATAATAAATAAGTATAGATAAATATGGTGTATATGATATATATATATACAATATATATAATTTTATTACAATATATCTGTAAAGTGATGGCATCTGGTTTCTATATATTAATATATGTATATTTATAATTTATATAAATATATGTAGAATATGTAGAATTGAGATATAACTTTTAAGTTAAATTATAAACTGTAATACATTTAATTGTATATATATCCAATATATCTCAATTTGGTATATATAAGAGTGTATATACTACAGATATATCTGCGGCGTCTCGTGAAGAATTTGATCCATATGCTAGCTCCAATATAATAAATTCAGGTCTTTTTTTCGAAAACAAAGCTTTATAATTTGAATTTTAGCAATTAAATAACATATTAAAAAAGTAAAATACCCGTTTACAAAAAGTGTTTATTTTTGGCTCTTTAATGTGATGCTGTTTTGAAAAATATGGCGTCCAATTGAAATAAAAACGTAAATTTTTTTTTTCCTTAACTCCTTAACCGAATAATTTCAAATTCCACAATGATTGCCATCACACGAAAGTTTAAATATTTATTTCTATGACAATTTCTTCTAAAGCGTTTTGTTTTGGAGTAAAACTCATACATTTATTATATTGACCACCAAGCGTAATAAATATAAAGCCAAAATGCTAGGATATTCCGAAAGGCACATTTGTTTTAAGTTTATTTATGGAAAAAAATGCTTTTAGAAAATTAAATTTAAAAAATTTAGCTAATTGCTGTCTTCTTTCGTGATATCCTATCCGTGATATCTTTCGGGATATCCTATCATTTTGGACATATGGAACACGGTTTTGACGAGACGCCCCTGATATGAAATTATTTTGTATTTTTGTACAATATCAGTTTAAATATATGAAGTGTTCATCATAATCTTAAATTTCATGAATTTTATAATATATATGCATATTTTGAAACAGATACTTTTTAGAATTTCATAGATATAGTTATACAGTAGACTCGCGATATAAGGAACCCTTGGATAAGGAAACCTCGAAATAGGGAACGCTTCCAAATGTTGTATTATAGCCTTTAAATAAGTAACACTAAATCAATCAAAACCTCGCTAAGGAACAATTGGTGCATTTTATTCACGTATTGGTATTCGAAATTATATAAATTATGTGTTTGAAAGTATTTTAATGAAATTATGACACATCTCTCATAATCACTTGATTCACATGTGTGTATTGTTTTATTTTATTGGCTGGGTATGTGAATTTACACATTGGAGTTCGGTTAATTGGTTTGCGGTTCTAACCAAATAATACACTTGTTTTTCCATTGTTGTTCAAAATAATTGCTAAAATTGAATATATTCCATTTGATTTTAACCTCTTTACCGACGTTTGATAGATATCTCTAGCTATAAAGCGATTTTAACCATTTTTACGGAAGCTTTCATATGAGGAAACTTCGAAATAGGTAACGACCTCTTGCAATCAATTGTTCCTTATGTCGCGAGTCTACTGTATATGTATAAAATATATCTACAAATTACTTTGGGTAAACTTTACGCATTTATATATGAGAGTATTGATATAGAAGCAACCTTTAAATATACATAAATATAATCTGCAAATATTATATTTATATATAATTATTATCTGTATATGAAAATCATTTTAAATCCATATAAATTAAAGTGATATATAACTTACATTATTTCAAGATGAACAAATTAAATGGTATATAATTGATTTATAAACAATTAATTTGAATTTAGACAATTTATATTTATGTTTATAATAACCACATTAGTAAATTGTTTTTGTAAACGCATTATCCTTAAAAAACTTATTTATATATATTAATAGTTTTCGAAAATCTAAACTATTATATTTGATGGGTAATCTTTCATTTTTATATATGTTTGATTTATATATGCATCATTGTTTGAAGTCGATTTATATATCGATCGAGTATATATCAACAAATGTTTATGCGATGATATGATATATGAATTTTCAAATATATTGAATGTGTGTGGAATGGAATGCATATCACAATTTAAGAATTTATTGTTGGACATTATATAATGTGATGTATATTATATATGTAAAGTGAATACATTTTTTCCTATTTCATTCTCATGAAACTATATTTCATTTTTATTATGAATATATTTCAAAAGTATATGTATTGTATATGCTTTTAATGTTTATATATGGCATATGGTTAATGTATAACAATATAAAGTGTATATAATACACAATAATATTACACTATAGAACAACAATATTTTATATACATATAATATATGGGATATATAAAAGGAACTAAAGTATATGGAAGCAGCAAATGTATATAATCATGTCAATAACTTATATTTATTTGAAAAATATTATATAAATTCCATATATATGGTACACCGGATGTCCCAGTCCCCGACTACAATACGCTGATTTTCCAATTTAAATGATTTTAACGTTAAATTAAAGGTAATGCAATGCCTATGCTACTAGTGTAGGTTATGGAGATAACATATTAAAAAAATAAAATACCCGTTTACAAAAAGTGTTTATTTTTGGCTCTTTAATGTTAATGGAGATAAGTGGTCCAGAATGAATGTGAAAAACATGAAAAATTTAAAAAAGTTTTTGTTTTCGTTTAACTCCGTAACAAAGTTGAATCGACAAATATGTTTGTGAATGTTTTCTACTCCAAATGAACCTTAGAACCCAAAACCAGCGTATTGTGGTCTGGATCTGGACACCCTTTATAAAGATTCATTGCTTTTATACTTTAATGTTTATATTCTATAGCTCCATATATAGAGTAGCATATATGTATACGTTTCAGTATTATGCTAACGAATGTATATTATGCATATGTATGTATATGAAGCTATCCACATTGTAAATAGTAAACATGGTAAACATATAACTATATATATATTGAGATGAAAACTAATCTATCTACATCATGAACCAATATATATTTATTTATTTTAGAACATTTTTTTATTCCGTTCATCAGAATCATCAGAATGCATGTTTTTTTCCAAAATAAAATCTAATAACATATATGAATAGAAATGCATATCCATACGTATATATATGTATATATATATATTTATAGCTCACTCAGCTTAAACCGGCAACATAACATGTATACATGTATAAATATGTTTATTTATATACAATATATAAATATATAATATCTATTAAAGGATTTATTTTTAGTTGCAATTCTATGCATCAATGCCATTCATATAGATTTAGATTTTTTTTAGTTAGTTTTTTTTATATAACTCTATGTATACTGTTTATTTTATGTATATTTGAACATATTTATAGACATTAATCTATATATTATATATAGATATATATGCATTTATATTTATTTTATATATTTGTATTCAATATGTGTGTACTACTTTTTAAATAAATGAATATAATTTATCTATATAATAATATATACGTTTTATGCGGAAAAAAAACTGATATATGCGGTGTGTGATTGGATTGGAAAATATTTTAAAAAAAAACTATTCATAAAGAAACTGGATCATATTGAGAGTTTTTATATTAAAAAAAATATATCTATATACTAGACCCATTTTGAAGAATCAATTGACATTTTGAATCGTCAAAATTTTTTAATCATTATTTTGAAATATCCCAGTATAATTTAAAAATGTAACGTTTGTTGAACATTGATTTGTATATAAAATCTATTTCCTATCAAAATATAATAATAATTGAGATTTTTATTATTATAGTGGTTGCTGGTAATTAGGCGCACACCATATATAAACATGTCCAAACGATATTTTTTTAAATACAGTTATCGTTAATACAATGCTAATAACAACTGAGGTGCGATTCTATTGAAAAGTGACTATTTTTAGTGAGTGAGTTCGAAGGAGTGAAAATTATTGTGAGTTCATTCGAATAAGTCACTGGTATTCTGTATGAAAAAGTGACCTTTTTTTTTTAATTATATTAATTATTATTATTATCAATAAACAAAAAATAATGACTGTTTTTGGAAAATTATAGAAAAAAAATCAATATTATAATTTATTAGTATTTAAAATTTATGCGTATATGATGATTTTATTAAAAAAAAATATATATGGAGTCACTGACAACTCACACATTTTGATTTCAGTGACTATTTTTTTACTCAATTTGTTCCCCTTTCTTGAATTCGAAATTAAAAATTCTCAAAATATGACGAAATAGTCATGTCACTATCGAGTCACTTTTCAATAGAATCGCACCTCTGCTTAATTTTGATATTATTTTTTCCGAATGGAATAAAACACTATATACAATGCAGTGGTGTTAATAATTTCATAACAATAAAATTTAATCACTTTATAACATTCAGTGAAGTTAATACGTTGTCCTGTGTGGAATAAATTAAAATTTTTTAATTTATAAATAAATTAAAATTAAAATTGTTTTTTTTTTAAGATAAAATATTTTTTATTTTTAGTGTTAGTTCATATCATCAAACTGTTTCAATAACAAAAAAGGGAAAATAAAACTAAAATTTAAATTATAGAATTTTTTAATTAGCTTAATTAACATGCATATAATAAAGGCCCACTTATTTTGATATTTTGATTATACATAAATTTGTTATGAATAATTTGTTATATTTTGATTTATACATAAAATTTTGATTGTACATAAACTGAAGTGTATTGTTTCATTTGGTTTTGGCAATAGTATACAAAAAATTAGGCAATATTTAGATCATTTGAACACCATCAATTACGTAGAAGTATTAGCGTTTAGGGAGAAATATCCGGATCCAGAAAAAAAATTAAATAATTCTTTAAAAGTTACTTTACACTACTGATTTTTTCACACAACTTCTTGCTCAAGAAGTTTGACGTCTAAAAAATTTGTGGTGTAAACATAAAATAACTTAATCAGTGAAAAAATCTTTGAAAAATGCGACGGTCAGCATATGCAGAAATCAGAATAATATAAACTAAATATGCAGCAGTCAGAATAATATAAACTAAAAAATATGTAAGTAAAATGTTATTATATTTTTATTTTATTAACGGTGCAGTATTATGGAGAAATTAGTTAAAAATACAACCCAAAGATATTTTTATTTGGGTGTTATTAAAACAATTGTAAAACAAAACATAAACAAAAATAATTTGTTACACAAATTTTCATCGAAAAATTGTTTAGAAAGTTGTGTAATGTAAAGGTAAATATTTTTTTAAATGATTATAATTATTAAAAATGGAGGTTTTGAAGACGTCAAATTTCTTGAGCAAGAAGTTGTGTGAAAACATCAGTACTGGAAAGTAACCTAAATAAATAAATTATCATAAATACATTTTTTTATAGAACCCCAACTCTCGCCCCAAATTTGATATCAATTTTCTTTAAAAAAACAAGATTTGTATATCTCAAAATCAAGAAATCTAAATACCTAATAATAATCTGGGTCGTCGTCGGAAATTCCAATGAAATCTTCTACATACGTGGGTCCATTTTATTCCAAATGTGGATATTTTTTCATAAATCCGATAAACCCTCCAACATGGAAAAATTGAGGTCAACATCGAAATAAATGCCATAGGAAAAGGTACCGGAAACATCGAAATTTTTTCCAATCGGAAAATATATCGCATTTATGGAAAAAATCCACATTGGAAGATTGGAAGAAAAGGGACCCCTTTATGCTGGAAATGTTAATAGACGTTCCGTCGGAACTTTCAACATAAAATTCCAATTGGATTGGAAAACCTTTCAGTAAAAAACCTTGACATTCCATCCGAAATTCCAACCGTTTGATCAATGAAACATCTTCAAAAATTTCAAATTTTTAATGTTCAATCGGTAAAAACAATTTTCATTTGTTTTTATTTACTTATTTACTTCTTTATTTTTAAAACATATTTACTTCTTTATATATAGATAAACTATATATATAGAAAAAAAACAATTAGTCAATTTTGATGTACTAAATACTTAAATTTTAAAATATATATATTATTATGCATAGTGCTTTTGTGTGATTGATTTTATTTCAACAAAATATATTATATATAAATAATATAAATCATTTATCATTTATATATAGTATACAATATATAATTTTGCCAAGAAAATATATTAAAATATTGTTTTTTTTGTTAAATGTTTTGCATATATAATAAGATTGTTGTGAAATATTGATTTATTATATTTTATGGGGAGATCATTAATTATGCTATATTTTTTTATTTGTATTTCGAGTATATAAATCGATGTATATAAATTATGAGAAAGATGAGTTTGTTTTATTTTTATTTATTTTTATTTACATATTATAAAGGTTTTAAAATTTATTTTAAGTAATATTACATATATAAATTATAATATCTAGATAATAAAATATTTCACAATATTTTAGTTGGATTGGCATTAAAATATATGCTATGGCTCATTATTAAAATATAATAATAAATTATAAAATTGCGGAATCAACATACAAGATCTAGCTGGATATTTCACTATATTATAGAATTTATTATATCTTCATATGGGTGCGAAAGATTAGTATTACGTTTGAATTGAATTGAATTCTTTCGTGTTCTGTGTACATTTTAAACATACATATGTTTGTTTAAATAATAATATAATAATGGGTATAGGTCAAATTTGAATTAAAAAAAATAAATAATGTTCCAAATCGTACGAACTGCATTAAGAATACATGCTATAGGCCTATGTGATGTCAAACAATTAATCAAAATAAAATGGACCAAAATCCCGATTTTGGATCGTCAAATACGATTTTTGTATTTTTTCAAAAATTGTATATAATTTTGCCTTATATGAATAAATGCACCCTATATAAATATTTGGTTTTTAGTGATTAAAGAGTAAATCAAAAAAACTTTATTATTTTTAATTAAAAAGAAAAAATACAACAATTTTTTCAATTATTTGAAGCGTCATTAACAAATAAAACACAAATTTAGCATGAATTTATCCGCCGGGTCCGAATAAATTGAAGCTAAATTGTTTGGGGACCTATACGTTTCGCAATCAAGTATTCACAAATATTCAAATATGAATTTAGCTGGAAAGCTCAGTACCACAGTACTAAATGTTCATGCTAAATTTTAGCTGGTAAACTTTTCGTGCTAAATTCGATATGAAAATTAATATTAATTAAATTAATTATTTAATTAAAATAATAAATTAATATTAATTTATATCTACAAGGATTGAATTTGTATAATTTTAAATAGCCATAAAAATATGATTTATTCATATATTGATTTAATAAGTTTTGCAAGTAAAGTTTTATTTTACATGAAAATTTTTCGCGTTTTACAACTCTATTATTTCGCGGTGGCTAAAAAATACATAACAGGCTTTGTATAGATAACAATAACCAAGAGATTCAAACCATTAACAACATTATAAAAAGCACTATACGTTAATTTTTTTTAAATAATACTCGTTTGTTCCGAAAAAAAAAAAACAAAATAAAAAGTAACCAAAAACAATTTCTATTGAACAATTCAACACTCGATTTTGACTGTTCAATACGGGAAATACAACCTTGGAGAAAAAAGTGCCCACTTAAAAAGTGTTGTTGGTCGTATTGAAACTAGTATTATAATATACTATACTATATAATATTTGAATTAAATTTATTATAGTGATTTAGCAATTCGTGACAATAAGAAATATACATTCGTTCATACATGACACATTTTATAATATCAGATTGATTCATTAATAAAATGTCCAATATCATAATCTTTATTCTTAATATATTTATATATTTGACACTTACAAATACGCTTCTTCAATATACTACTCTAACTATATATATTTCGGGCACTTGGTATTTTGTCCGTTTGTTCGTTTTGAGATGCCGAGAAAGAATTTGGTAATACAACTAATTTTATCTCATAAATAGCTTCAGTTAAATAATTATGGATACAGAAATAAAACAAAAATTTTAATTCAATTAGTTATGGAATTTATTTCATAATGATACAGTTTAATGATGCAAAAAAAAATTTGACCATTATAAGTGCGTACAATTATATTATATGCCACAAATATTGGATAACGTCGCCTTTGGCCTCTATAAAAGCCTCCATTCTCTGACATGGTATTTACTACATTTTTGCCTACATCCGGTGTTATTGAGTTCCACTTTTCAAAGATCTTTCCTTTCAATCCTTCATTCCTTCAATTATAACTTTCGTTTTATTAATGCCCACAATGATTCTATTGTACTTAAATCAGGACTTGAAGATGTTCATTTCTAAAAGTGGATTTCTTTAATTTCCAACCAATGCTTTTTAGCGGTTTGTGGTGCAGCAACAACTTATTGAAATGTGTATTCGCGATTTGAATATATTTTAATAGTCGATGGCAAATTTACATTCATCACTAAATATAATGCCATGCAATTAAAATGTGATTTGCTTTGGGATGAAAAATTAAGGATATAATTCATTATATTATTATTAGGGGAAAACCATGTTTAATGTAGTCTGTGTCCTTATTTTTATCGTATAAAAATAAATAAATGAATTCACTTGTCCACTCTCGTGTCACAGGTTTTTGAGTTTCTGTTGACCATTTTAGAGTTATTCACGCACAGCACTTCTTCACGTCACCCAATATTAGTGGCTAATAATATAATTGCCCGAACCTACAATGGTAAAATTATTTTTTTGTTAAACTGTATCATTTTGAAATAAATTCCGGAACTAATTGAATTTTAGAGTTATTTTACTTCTGTCTCCGCAATTATTTAACTAAAATTATAATTTTATGAAATAAAATTAGTAGGTTTAAAATTTAAGGGTTAAAATCCTTTCTCGGCATCTCAAAATCGAGTATACGGATAAAATAGTAGTTGTCCGAAATATATATGGTTTGTGAATACATATAATTCGTTCAAATATTTTATGTGATTTTTTATTATAATTTAAACGTAAAATATAATTTAAAATATATAGAAAAAAAAATTAAAAATATGGATAAAAAAAAAGTTTTTTTGGTTTAATATTTTAAGATGTAAAAAATGTAAATAATGTCATTTAAAATAAAAATAAGGATATTTATCCGAATTTTTCGTATATATTTTTATACTCATATGCCTGGAAAACGGTATATGTATATCCGTACAGAAAACACATTATAAAGACTTATCTACCATATATATATTTATATATAAATATTTAATATTACATTTTCTACAATATATATATAATATATGTGTATTGTATATATATGTATTTAGTCGGTACACATTGGTACACAAATATATAGAAATATATATAAATGATAACGCACAACTGAAACGCAACGATGCCAAGGAAATTTAGATAAGCAAATATGAACATTTTCTACATATATTTATTAGAATTGGATTATATTATATTATATTTTATGTAATATATATAGAATTGAAATATGTACAATATATAATAAGAACCAAATAAATTATTTGTATATGTCATATATGCGTGTATGTTATGTATACAATAAGGAATTCCCTACAGTTATATAAAATTATATTCAAATTTGAAAATTTCATGCTTTATGTAACTTGACAGATAAGGAAATGTATGAAAAATAAAGTATATGTTCGGGACAAATATAATATTCTATAATATTTTTGCTTATATCAATATACATATATACATTACATAGATGTTTATTTGTCGTTGTTGTTTGCAACGCATATTATATATATGCTATATATATCAATAGGGTGTTTAAAAGTGTTTATGGAATTATACATTATCATGTATATATATATGAAGACCTTCCTTCGATTTTGTTAAATGATTTCTCTATAGTTTAATCGTTCATATATGTTTTCATTTCTACATATAATTGCGACGCCATTTATCCAAAGGAATTCGAATAGCTTGAAACAGGTTAAATATAAAGAGAACACTTCATTTAAAACCTTAAACTTTTTAGGCCTATACAATAAAAAAAAACAATGATCTGTAAATTACCCTATATATATATTATCACGAAAAAAAAACTTACTTTTTTTACCATAAAAACTTTTAATATAATTTATTGTTGTACATATTATTTTGTATAACAACGAAAAATGATAAATACAATATTATATAACTAAATTATTGTTCTGTATTTAAGTAAGACACATACCAGCCAAATAGGCAATGTCTTTTATACATTTCATTTGTTCTCTCTCTATATATATATATATATTATATAAATATGAAATACTTAATATATACAGGATACAGACATGTTTTATATATACAGACGTTATGCTAAACGAACAACAAATAATATATATAAATAAATACCCATTTTAAGTATATTTTTACTGCCTCAAAAAACTCCTTATCATATGCGGATATCACTCAAACATTCCACCATCGCCATAATACATACATATTTATATGCTATTTACGTCGTTTAATACATAACAAAATAATAACATACAAAATACAAAAAAAAACTCCATCCATCCATCCAAAGAACGATATATACGGAAAAAAGGAAACAATGTTATCTTATTGCAATATATGCATGTTTAAAAATATTAAAAGTCAGTTAGCAGCAGCAGTAACACAATATAATATACGTATAGCGTAAATGTGTAGAAGAATTAAATAAACCAAATGGAATTGCCATAATATTTCATTAAATATTACGATATATACATGTTCATTTATAATGTAGTTTATGTATAATATTTTTGAATTTGGTTTAAGTATATATAGGGAATGAAGTGAGCAGAAGTTTTTTTGTGTAAATATCGCACTACTTTAAAATTCGGAAAGTAAAAAACATTTCATTCAAAGTATTCAACCATTGCTTCCTACACATTTTGATTACCTTTCTGTGCATTGATGGTATCCTGAACTAGTTTTACTTTGTGTACAGGTCATAACTCAGGGATTAACGCATGTTTTTTTTTCCGTTTAGGATTCTGAAAATAAATCCATTTTTCATCGCCAGTAACAATTCGATGCAAAACTGATTTTCTTTCGAGCCTTTGAATCAACATTTTAAAAGTGTTTTTCGGTTTTCTAACTGTCTTTCGTTCAATTCAAGTGGCACCCATCTTCCGCACTTTTGGATCTTTCCCATAGCTTTCAAACCGTCAGAAATTGTTCAATTTGCAACATTTAACATTTCTGCCATTTGTCTTCAACCAATATTGCTTGTAATTCGGCGTCTTCAAACTTTTTCTGTGGTCTTCCACGTTCTTTATTTCTCACATCAAAATCATTATGTCTCCGAATCGTTCAATCCATTTTTTATATGTTGCTTCCGATAGAGCATCATCACAATACACCTCGAGAAGCATTCCATACAACATACAACGCAAATTATCATTTCTGATTTTGGAAATTCGACATTTTTAACACGACGAAAAAATCTGATATTGTTTGTACAATGACTGCATGTACACTAAATAAATATGTTTACAGACGCAACAAAAAAAAATATAGTGCTCGTTCTATACAAATGTTCTCTCTAGATGGAACATTTGTTGTGAACATTTGTATCTTGACGCTCACTTCAAACCGGTTTACCTGGTATACAACAGTGAAAGAAAATTGTGATTATATTATACGGGTATATCTGACTATAAATGTGTGAATTGTATGTTATTATATATATATATGAGCAAATTAAGTATTCAGGAATATTTTGAAATGTTATTATTATTTTTTGTTATTAATAATAATATATCAAAAAAAATAAATGGAAATAAAAAAAAAAGGGGGTAACATTTTCGACGTTTAAATTGCTTTATATTATATTAAATGCCTGCAAACAAGAAAAAATTGCTTGCTAACCAACTTATAACAAATATACAAACTAACAAAATTAATGCTTAAGGACCACCAAAATTGACTATTAATAAAATATTGTTAAATTTAAAATTCCCAGATTTTTTTTGTTTACCCATTAATTATTCATATATAGTTTAAAAATATATCTCACGAACAAACTTTTAAATCATCACTATTTAAACAAACTATACAATTCCTGAAAACAATCTGAACAAATAAAAATAAATAATATATTGTATATAATTTCATATTTATACAATATTTATATATTACATATATACATTTACAGGGCACGTGTATTTTATAATAAAATTTTTTGTATTAAAAAAACAAACACCTTATACACTATATTTGTTCTTATCCTTTTTCATATCATCAGATATAGGTATACGCATAACGCAAAAGATAAAGAAATATCACAAAAAAATATATAGTGTATATAAAGGACAATGAAATATAAATTAAAAATTATTATTCAACCCACATATAATAATAATAATAATCTAAGAAAAAAGAAAAACAAAAACAAAATTGAAATATAAAAGAATAAAAAAAATTCCCTCATTAAATAAATAAAAAATTTTTACAGAAACAAACAACCGCGCCAAGGAAAACAAAAAAATAAAGGAACGAAAACAAAATAGAAAAATTGTTACAAAATCTCTAAATATGTTTATTGTAGTTGTATATAAAAAAGATTAAAATTATAATAATAAAATATAATCTTTTTTTTTTTTTTCGTTTTGTATAGTATATACGTAATTTATATATCTATGTTATATATATATTAAAAACGTTTTCGCTTTTATTTTTGTTTTGTTTAGTTCAAATTCAAAATTAGAATTGTTCATTGTTCAGGATATGTGGTTTTAATATATTGAAAAGGATTTAAGGCGGCTATATGGTATAATAATAATAATATATTTACCTTATTAAGTTGTGAAATTGAAATGAATATTGCAAATATAGAATTTCTATAAAATGAAATATGACAATGTTATTTCTAAATATTCACTTCATTTATATTTAGGTTTATTCCGAATTCTTATTGATATAGATATTGGTAAAAAAATTACTATTTTAGATAAATGTATATATTATTCATTAATTCATATATGTCGTTTTGTTTCATGTTACACCAATCACACCCCTCCCGCCTAAAGTGAGTGTTGTTAAAAAGCTGTTGGTTTCATCCACCGTCTCTAACATGTGTTGAAGGTTTAGATGTTATTTTCATCACACCATTTACACACGTTCACCACCAATCACCACCGACTGCATTCTCGGTTTTTGGCTGTGTTGGTATGGTGTACACATATGCATACATACGAGATCATTTTTTTTTTGTATTTGGTAATATTTTTACAACTACATATGTAAACAACACAATTTTTTTCTTATTTTGTGTTTCATAAACTCGGACTCACAACACATACGCGTGGTCTTGACAAAACCGATGTTATTTTAAAGGGTGTTGGTTTGATTGGTGTGATATGCAAAAGAAATGCCATTAGAGTTATTGTGGCAAATCCCATTAATTTTTATATCTAAACATTTTGAATATATAATATAAATCCAAAAAAAAAAAAGGTCTTTGTAATAAACAAATAAAAATCCGTGTCCTTTTTATTATTTCTGTACATAAATATATATGTAATAATATATTTAAATATACTTTTATATACATTATATGATTATATACATAATAAATGGCCAAATATATATATATATATATTTACGTATTTCGTAATATACCATAACGTTTTTTTTTCATTCTAATTAAAATTCTGTTCTATTATATCCTTGATTATATCTGCGCAGTTTTATTATAAATTCTAAATATTATACTGACACTATATACATACACTAACAAAAGAAAAATTTTCTATTCAAATTGTTGTCCTATGTACTGTATATAAATATATATATTTATATATATAATTAACACACCATTTGCGACGCATTGTGTTTTTTAAATTAGGCGGCTGAAATATATTGTTTTTTTTACTTTGTTTTTTCTCATATCATCATTTTATATCATTTTTATATTTCAAACCAAAATGATATATTCTTTTTTTTTTTTAGACAAACATTGAATTTCTATGAAAAAAAAGTAAAGTTAAAATAAAAGAACATTAATATTTTATATATTATTATTTAGAGCAGTGGTTCCCAAAGTGCGTTCCGCGGCACCCTGGGGTTCCACTAACACCATTTAGGGGTTTCGCGTCACAAATTTTATTTCACTAAAAAATACGGATAATATATTCACATTCACCTCGGAAAGTTTAAAACAAGGCAACTACCTAGCATCGGTTGCAATTCGAACTTTACAAAAGTTAGTCATCTCACCGTTGGGTGTAAATTGAGTTCGTTTTGTTCATAAAAACATGGTAAGTAAAGTTCTTATTATAAAAAATTTAATATCCAAATAAGATTTCAAACCAAACAAGATGGTTTCATTTAACATCTGAATATTAAATTTTAAAAAGTCGTTGTTTAAAAAATATTCAGGTTTCCACTATCAATGGCAACAATTTTGAGGAGGACGATAAAAAGTCGTTGTTACGACCAATATAGTTTGAGTACCACCGATTTAGTGCTTTAATTCGGTGTTTTTGAGTGTAACCATATATATTATAATTGAATGAAAAGTAAATCCAGTCACAGCTATAATTTTTTTAAATATTAGCAGGTAAATATATATAATAATATAGAACTCTTTATTAAATATACATATCAAAATGATTATAAAAATTTAACAAAAAAGAAAGATCTCCCTTATATGTATATATGATGTTTATTATAATGAAAGTTATTTTTTTCTTTCATTATAAAGATTTAAAATTAATGTTGCATAAAATTATTTTCAAATACACTTCCATACAAAGGTTTTTGATTATAATCAAAATATATACCTATATCAAAAATTTAACATGTATATTATAAATAAAACATAAAAGAAATGAATATTGAAATGATACCACCCATTATTAACTATATATATTTGTTTATATAGAAATATGTGTATTCAGCATCAAATGATACAAAACAATAAATAAATAAATATATAGTCTAATGAAAATAAAATCGTTAATCTAAAAATGAATCGTAATGTTCTTTTTTTTCCTATATAGATAAATCGGAAATATATCGGGATGAATCCAACGGTTAACCCAGATTTTTAATAAATAAATTGTTTTAAAAAAATTATGGAACTCGATTTTAATCTACGTGAATTCATACTTCTAAGTTGTAAAATAAACCAAGGACTCTAATTAGAATCCAATGCATTACTATCATTTTATTGATATATATTTGTATATATAAATAAATGTTTTTAACCAGTTAACCTATTTATTTTTTCCACTTATAATATGTATATTTAATTTATACACAACACTCGATATTCTTCTTGATTCTCAATCTATATATATAAATAATTTATATAAAACAAATGTGTACGAGAATGTATAATAGTATAACAAATAAAATATGCCGTAAGGATAAAAATAAAAACGAGTAATCTAGATATAAAAAAAAAATTTCCATAGTATATAAAAAAATCTAAATAAATGGATAGATGCATATATAAATAAAAATTGTTGTATGTGAATTATATACTGCTGGAAAAAAATGCAAAAAAAGAAAATTGTGACCTGAATATCATTGTGTTTCTCATGATTTTTCCTATTTGATTGGGATTTTTTGTTTTGTTATAACTCGTACATACAGGGTGTCCCACGTAAGTCCATCCAGCCAATATCTTCGAAACCAGTGTATTTATCTCTAATATGATATTAGAGGACCCCAACTGTATTCAATTTGACTACATTTTGGTGTTAACCCCTTCCTCCCCACACTAACGCTTAAGTACTTAATGAATATCAACTTTAGAAAATCAAATGTAAACCTATATTTTTTTTCACCTATTGTAGAGCTTGATGAGAAAAAAAAAATATTGTGGGTTCCCATGGGGATTTTATTTCACGAGTGAGATTTTTGCATGCTATCAGAAAAATATGGTTTTCTAATGCAAAAATTCATATTTCGAATATTTCGCTTAAATACGTGGGGTGCGGCGCTTGGTGTGTTTGGATATAACCCTAATTTTCCAACGTAGAACTACTGTCTGATACAACACATGTTTTCATAGAGATTTAGCGTTTTTGCACATTTTGCGCCAGCTAGAAAATCCCCCTTGTTAGGAAAATTCCCCATTGTATCCGCATACATTTCTATTTATTTTTTTTTTAATTTCTCGTACCGCTCACGATACGGGTTTGTGTGGGAAGGAGGGGTTTAACACCAAAATGTAGCCAAATTGAATCCTGTGGAGGTCCTCTAATATCATATTACTGATAACTCTACTGGTTTCCGAGAGATTTGCCGATAGACTTACATGGGACACACTGTATATATTTATCATATATACACACGACAAATTCACACATTGTTTATGTATATATGTATATTTGTTTTTTTTTATTTCATTTTTATTTGTTATATCATTGCATTGGGACTATTGCCATTATTTTTTGATATAGAATAAGAATCCGTTCTATAAATTAGGGGTTAGATTTAAAAACGATACATTTTGAGTTATTCTACTGTAAAGGTTAAATGAGTCACATGGTATACAGCGTCCTAAAAGTCGGTACTGGTACAACGTGTGATCTGATAGGGGAAATTTATCTGGTATAATTTTTGTTTTTTGTGAATTTGATGAGGAAAGGGGAATTTTCCCTTTAAAAATATATTTTATTTAATTATTTATTAGTTTTAGCATTCGATTAGAAATAATTTTAAAAAGGAAAATTCCTTTTTCCTCTTAAAATTCCAAAAAAAAAAGTTATCTCAGATAAATTTCCCCTCCCAGATCACACGTTGTACCGGCACCTAAAAGTCTATACACACTTTTTCTAAATAATTCTATACAATTCCTTATTATTTATCTACATGCGGTAGATGTCGTATAATGTGTTTGAAATAATACAGTTTTTATTTGTTAATTGAGTATATTAGAATATGCAGTTTATGATTATTTTTATTTGGAAATATATACAATGCTGAAAATATGAAAATGGGTTGCATGTACATTTAAAATTTAATATATTCATGTTAGACAATATTGACATATTTGCAAATATATTTATATATCATGCACGAAGCCTTAGATGGTGTCAGGGAATCGTTGCTTCCAATAATTGGAATTAACTATATAAAACCAATATAAAACATAAATTTAACATTTTAATAATTTAAACATATCTAATATTTGATTTTAAAAACACATCCATTGAAAACATATATATTAAAAATTCCAAACAATACATTCATTCCTATACACACACCGAGTACTATACAATTATCTACTTTGCATACTTTGTTTTTATTCATTACAATACAGTTGGTTCATAATAAACAAGCCAAAATATGTGATTTCAAAAACACATCTTCATATCTTTAATTGAGACAATCATACCAACTTGGTTTTGGTAGACTGTAGAGAAAATAAATTTGTGTTGTGGATGAGACAATGTACATAAGAATTGTTTTCTTTTGCATTCATTTATATAAATACAGTTCGCTCATCATCATTATATAAATATGTGATATAAATATGTCATCATCTCATTTTTTAATGTACGCGTTGACAATTTATTTTAGGTACTGTAGTGGAGATGAAAATATTGATGCGAGTGAACAACATATTGGTTTTGGATGATTGTTGACTCACATATTATCATTTATGTTGACGCATTGAAAAATATGGATAGGACATCAACAATAAAGCAACACACTCATAGGTTATGCATTACGTCGGAATATAAAGAACAAAAATAAAGATAAAGAATGTGAATATAAAGAAGAAGAAAAAGAAGGATATAAAATCTATAAACAAATATAATTTAAAATGAAATGTATTTTTTCAATACCCTTAGCAACACACTCATAAGTTATGCATTACGTCGATATAGAAAGAATAAAAATAAAGATAAAGAAGAAAAATATAAAGAATAAAAAGACCGCAGTTATACTAATACTTGTAACACAATGCACGTACTGGGGGCTTAAATTTATCAGAAATCGGAAATTTTTTTTTATTTTTCACTATAAAAAGTTCCAATTTGTGGACAAAAGTGATAAAAAAAAGTACCTTAGAATTATTTTCCGAAAACTAAACCAATGTCGCACTTACTTGAAAGGTACGTCAACAATATAAGAAATATAAATTATTTTGAATTTCGAAAAGACGAAATGTACCAATATTGTAAATTTGTTAACAAAAGCAAAAACCTGTTTGTGCTGTCGGTCTGTCTGTACAGAAGCACAACAATGTGTATGTATAAACAGACAAAAACACAAATATTAATTTTTTCAAATGTATATCAAAAAATATGAGGACGTATATTGATGTACGTGATTGTACATCTCGATATTATTTTGTTTCTGATACTAACTATATGTATATAATTATATGTATGCAATAAATACATTATAAATGTTAATGTGTATAAATGGAAATCGAATAATTAGTATCATAATGTTATATTGTTGTGATTTACAATGAATATAACTATATGATTTTGTGAAAGGTAAAACAAAATGTGTATTTTTTTAAATTTTTTTATTGGAAGAGTGTGACTACGTTATACCAGTTATACGCACAGAGGAATACATAAAATATATACGTATACAGTGTCCGCGATATGAATTGCACGGTGGAGACATTTTTACATATTGAATAATTCCTTCTCTTCATCTTATGATTCAAATGTCAGTTATCTGCATTCAACGCCAAACGAATTACTGGGACATAGCGTTGGTCCTACCTCATGTAATATTACGAATTGGTACCTCAGAGTTGGTGGTGAGGGTTTAAAGGGGGAGATGGGTTTATAAGGAATTTTGGGACGAACAGCAATATTTTTAGTTCTTCGGATTAATTAAGTGATTCTTAAGGGATCATCAAAAATGAGGTCAGGTTCGAAGATGAGCTAAATGATTCAATCGGTTCAGTGAATAGGAAGAAAATATAAATAGGAAACATCTATTAAATGTTTTATTCTTAATGATTAACATATAATATATTACAAAAATTACTATATGACAGTTTATTCATATAAGATACCAAACAATCATGCAATTCATCCCGCAGACACTGTATATATTAAGCTATCGATAGATATATGAATTTAGAAATGTGTGGTACCGACAAAACCAATTGTTAAATTAAATATTCAAGTCACATTTTCATACCTCATACATATATAAATAATAAGTAGAAATATATAGAAATTCATATAATATATGTTTATGTATATATTGATGTGAATGAAATGATATATACGGCCGCGGCAGCTTGTAATATATGATATTTACTGTAAAGTAGCATATATTATATGATTATATATAAATGGATAGAACCATAGAACAAATAATAATATTATATGAAATCGATTTGAATTTTAGAATTGTATACATGCATGTATATTCTATGTTATATGTATATGTATAAAAAGATTTTCTCTGCATTCAATATTCACAATATTGATTTCCGGAATGTACAAATTATATTATATTATACCATTATAGATTATACATATTTGTAAATTGTCGCATTTATTTATAGATATGGTATATAGAAATCATTTATATTTATATATTTATCCACATATCGTTTTGGAAATTTAAATTTGTAAAAAACATAATTTTAAATAACGCATTATAAATGCTGCTATTGTATGCAGGCAATACAATTTAAACGCACATATTAGGTTGTCTAAAAAGTATTGATATTTTTTTTTACAAAATTCAAACGATTTTTTTATATATTTCAAATGTACTTTATTAAACCAAATATGCGCCGTTTTGATCGATGTCCCTTTGCCATTTTTCTGGTAAAGACATTATCCCATCACTGTAGAACTTCTGTGTTTTCTGGGCAAAAAACTGATCCAAGTGCATTTTGCAGTCCTCTGCGGAATTTAATTTTAAACCATTAAGGGAGTTCTGCACAGACCGGAACAAATGATAATCTGAAGGTGCAAGGGCCGGGCTATATGGTGGATGCATTAAAACTTCCCAGCCAAACTCTCTCAGTTTCTGCCGAGTCATCAAAAATGTGTGTGGTCTGGCGTTGTCATGATGGAACACAACACCCTTTCGATTGATTAATTCTGGACTTTTTTTTTTAATCTCGTGCTTCAATCTTGTTAATTGTTGACAATAGAGATAGGAATCAATGGTTTGACCGGGTGCTAGTAATTCATAATGAACGATTCCTTTCCAATCCCACCAAACAGACAGCATTACCTTTCTTGGTGTTAATCCAGGTTTTGCTACTGTTTTAGGAGCTTCACCCTTCTTGGACCACGATCTTTTTCGTACATTATTATCGTATGTGATCCATTTTAAAAATGACTCGATTTCGTTCCTTTTAAACAGCGTTTCGCAAATGGAAATTCGGTTCATTAAATTGTTTTGCGTTAATTCATGTGGTACCCAAACATCGATCTTTTTCTTGTATCCAGCCTTTGTCAAATGGTTTAAAACTGTTTGGTGATGGATGTTCTTTAGCGATATCATGACTGCTTACGTGTCGATTTTCTTCAATTTTTGATATGATTTCATCGACCTTTTCAGTGATAGGTCGACCAGAACGAGGTGCATCTTTGACATCAAAATTACCGGAACGAAATCGAGCAAACCATCTATAGGCTGTTAATTTTGATAAAGTTCCTCCATAAACTGCACAAATTTGTTCATGTGCCTGCGTTGCATTTTCACCTTTTTCATAATAAAATTGTAAAATGTATCGAATTTTTTCACTAATTTCGCTCATCTTTAATGCACTGCAACTTTTAAATGACTAAACAAATTTAATTTTTTTTTTTTTATTTACGAAATGTCATCTTTCGAACATATGTTAGTGTTACCTGATCAGATTAGTACTACTTGAAATATTCAATTATAATGACATCTATTTATAAAAATTAACAATACTTTTTCGACAACCTAATATTATATAATTTTCTATATTTTAAAAGCGAACAAGAAGATTTGTTAAAAATATTATCCAAGTTACTAAGTGCTTTTTCCATTTTTTTTTGATATTATAATATATTGCTTATATGTACACCGCACTCCTATATTTTCCAGTTGGTGCAATTTTCTCTATGGATTATATTTGATACTTTAGAAATTTTGTATATATATGTTGTGCGAAAACTTTCAAGTACCTATACAGTAAATTTAACATGAGCATGAATACTGGATATATAGAGTGTTATTTTATTATATATCATTTTAAATTTTATATTAATTTTTTATATTTATACTTATATAACGTGCTAATTATAACCTTAACATCCTTAAATATTTGACAAATATGTCATTTAAAATATTAACTAATAGATATACATAATTTTACATGTATATAATGGCCTATAAGTTTGGTAAACATTTTTAAAATTAAATATATTTTAAATGGAGAATTTTAATGCTAGGGTTCGTATAAAAATATATACCGTAAACTGGGGTCAAGTGGATACAGTGGGGTGAAGTTGATCCCCCAATCTTTTTTGTCTAATTTTGCAAATATCTGTAATTTCTAAAAACAATTCCTGTGTTATAAATAATAATTCAAATTTACAGTTAATTTCTCACAATGATTTATATTCTAAATATACAATAACTCCTTTATCCAATTAAAAAAAATACAACAATATTTTACTAAAACAGTCAATCTACAAAAAATCATGAAAGAAACTGTGGCTCTGAAAACTCTGAAAAGTGCTACAATTTGATTAATTATATATTAAGAGCATATGTGTGCATCAAAGTGGAATAAAAAAAAAATTAGTTTGTTAGGTGATTTAAAACAATAAAATTGTGTAATGTTAAATATTGTGGTGTGAAGCGCCGTAATGCCGCGTGTATATAAAAATAGAAATAGAAATCTTGGAAGCGTAACTACGGTGCAATAAATTTTGTTTATTTTATTAAGAATCAAATGAACTTTAAATAAACTATAAAATTGATATAATTAGATGTTGTTTCTTTAAAATGATTTCAATCGCATTTTAAAAACCAAACGAAATTATCATTTTTATTGTCATATATTTGTTAAAAACGATTCATTGCTATAGCTTATTAGACGTTCTAGAAATGAATACAAACACATTTCATCTAGCGCATTTTATTAAGTTCGTATTGTTTATCGATATAATGCAATCTAAAAAATTACTATTCAATCCTCCAACAATAAATGGCTATAAATCCAAAGCATATCCACTTCACCCCATCATGTGGGGTGAAGTGGATCTGTGTTTCAGTACCCTTATTTCCGGTTCCATAAAACTGAAGATTTTTTTTTTTGAATTTACAACCTAGAAGGACACAAGAACATAAATTCTTTTTCCTGAAATTTTCCGGAATCACTAAAAGTCACAGTAAAACTCCACTTCCACTTCACACCATTTTACGGTACCTATCTATATATATATAGAGTTATACACATATAATTAAACATAATATGAAGGTAATTAAATGTTTCAATTTATTACTTTTATTATACCCACAGTAGATAATGAATATACATCGAAAATTTAGTTTTATTTATAAAATTTATATATTATAAATTATAAATTATAAATTTATATATAAAATATAAATAAAATGCAATTACTAATATTAAGGTTGTACTAGATGGTGTTAATTCAAATATTTATCCTCGCCTATTCCCCATGAAGTACCCCTCTCATGGTTCTGCTCAATCACTCATCTTCTGTTTTAATTTGTATCAACGGTCGTCTATCAATAACATAAAACATAATACAACATTTTAGCTAACGATAGAACGTTACATTTTCATTAGAATTACTACGTAATCATATTACGAACAGCATCAGCGCAGAAGTTGATGTCTTCGATTAACTAAGATTTAGAAATTATATTTAATTGGGGAAGAATAAACCTAGTGGAGTTTCGTTACGTCTAAAACATAACAAACGAAACGATCAATTAAATTTGAGAACGGAATTGTCAAACAATTTTGTAAGGAACAGTAATGTAAATGTTGTTGGGGGGGCTATTCGCATTTGGGTTTTAAGAAGATGTAATTCCTTAATTCTGAACAGGTGCATTATTATTAAGACAACTTCTTTAGTATTATCCTTATATATGGACGACGGTGTTTATTACTCAATATCTGTTTTGTTACAAAACTTTTGTAATCGGATCCAAAAACATACTAAACCATAACAAATGCCATTAAATTTATGTACTATCCCCGTAAAATGCAACATGGATAAGTACAATTGGAAACCATATGAGATATTTATTCTTTCTGCTTATCAATTTAAGTATTTTTTACTGTTAATCATATGTTCAATTTTATTTTCCAAATTTCATTAATTAATACACAGTGCAATTTGTGGATGTAAATGATAAAAATGCCAACCTAACATTCTAACGAAATTTTGGGTTCGTGGGTTCGAATCCTACTGCATTCATCAAATATGTTTTGTGTTTTCGGTTATTTTCGAATCTGAATTTTAACACAGAATTGCGCTTTCCCCTTGCGGTTGGCCGTACGGCTAATTACCGAGACCGTAAACACCACAAATTAAGAAACTAACAACAGTTGTTGGACGCTAAAACCGAACTGTTGGTTGTAAAGCGAAAAATTAATTTTTGTTTATTAATACATATTTTAGGTGCACAACGCAAAAACACAAAAATTACATTCTGGGAATTTTATTTCATGATTAGAGATATTTTGCACTGTTTCTAATGAATTATTAAAATATTAAGAGGTTTTGATTAGTGACAAATTTAAGTCCTCTTTACCCCCTGGCCACTAGTGTCGTGCATTCTGTTAGAGGCGCTAGCCTGGCAGCGTTTTTATTCTGTATCTAAAACTTTTTTAATTTGAATTGAATTTAAACCTTTTAAATCATAAAATTGCAGTTGGTTCTGGTTCTGGTCTATATTTGTACAATGGCCATACATCATATATATATATATATATTGTATATATATAAACAAATTATTTTAATTGAGATAATAATGCATTTATCATATATAAGTAAAATGTTCATTTAAAAACATTCATTTATATAAAAGAAAATAAAATGTCTTAAATTTACATCATCATATACCATATATATAAATTTATGAAACAGTTATAAATATAAATATTATTATATATGCGAATGACTTTTAATTTAATTTATAACCGTATATATGCTCAATTGCTCAATATATATGCATATTCATGGTGATATATACTACTCTAACCACTATTATATCGGACACCGGCTATTTTATTCGTATGCTCGATTTTGAGATGCTAAAAAAGGACTTTAAACAACAATTTTTTAATCGTTCTTATTTTATTTCATAAAATGATGGTTAAAATAATTGCGCAAATAAATAAATAATTGCGCTGACAGAAGTAAAAAAACTTTTAAATTCAATTAGTTATGGAATTTATTTCAAAATGATTCCATTTCACAAAAAAAAAATTTGACCATTACAATATCGGACACTTATATTATACGCCACTAATCTCCTTTGTAACGTCTCCTTTGGCCTTTATGATAGCATCCATTCTCTTAGAAGTGGTATTTATTAAATTTTTACATTCATCTGGTGTTTTTGTATTCCTCATTTCAATGATTTTTCCTTGGAATTCTTCACTCCTTTAATTGTAACTTTCATATCATGTTTTTACTTTGTTTTATTAATGTCCACATTCCAAAATCCAAAATCGTTGTGGGCAAAAACAAAGTAAATACATGATATGAAAGTTACAATTGAAGGAATGAAGAATTCCAAGGAAAAATCATTGAAATGAGGAATACAAAAACACTTGATGAATGTAAAAATTTAGTAAATACCACGTCTAAGAGAATGGAGGATATCATAAAGGTAAAAATTGAATCATTTTGAAATAAATTCCATAACTAATTGAATTTAAAAGTTTTTTTACTTCTGTCTGCGCAATTATTTAACTAAAACCAAACCATCATATTATGAAATAAAATTAGAAGGATTAAAAAATTGTTGTTTAAAGTCCTTTTTTGGCATCTCAAAATCGAGCATTCGAATAAAATAGCAGGTGTCCGTTATAATAGTGGTTAGGGTAGTATACATCTTTATTTTATAGTGGTGTAGGTACATAATACGTTATATCTGTAATAAATTAAATTAAACAATAATAAAATGGATTACAAAAATATCATATATAAGTTTACATTCAACTAAACAATTGTATATTGTGGGTGATTCATGAATAGTTATTATACATTATATAAAAAAATGCGATAAGAATTATGGTTAAAACAATTTTGAACCTAATATATACTGCAAATACTATAAACGTAACATATATAGATATGTAAAAGTATATAAACCAGAACCAGAGTTATATATAAATATATATACAAATAATGTCATCGTAAATCAAATTATTTTTCTCATATATGTAGGTATATGGATACTAGATAGTATATCATTTCTATACATGTATGTATACATACATTTCTGACTAATACGATTATTGTATTCGTTATTATAAATTCATTTTGCCGATAATTTTATTTGTTATCTATAAATACATTCATATTTGGGTATGTAATGTATGTATATAAATCCACATTTTGCCATTTTTGGCAGGATTATTTACTTAAAAATTTTCATTTTTTTATAGTTGTGGATTATGTATTATTAATATTATTATGTTTCGATATTGTGTACATTGAAATTTAATAGAGAACGATGTATCGCCTAAATCTATGAACTATCTTAATTACATTTTTTTTACTTTACTTTTACTTTTAATTCAAAATACTACAATCATATATTTTTATGAATGCATTTCGTATATATTTATATTCGAAAAATTCAATCGTCAAACAAAAATTTTAAAACATTTTGAACACAATAATAAAACAAAACAAAAAAAAAACCATAGGTAATATCGTAATATATTAATCTGTATATGATTTAGTTTTGTTTAAATCCCATTGACATTAGGGAAGAATTATAACATCACATAAAACAAAAAAGAAAACTGAAATTGAAAAATCCTTGACATACACAATAATATACATATATATATTCATACAAACAATATACATAATATAATATAATAGGGTTTTTATAATGTTATTATAAATCATATACTGCAATATTATTATACCAAGTGAGTCGTTTAACTTGAGACAGTGGAACAACTCGAAAACGAAGCGTTTTTAAGAATTATATGTGAAAATCAATAAATTGTACCAAGTTTCGAATCCTCACCAGTGGCCTTATTCGATATGAATGCGTTGTTATAACGTACGTATGACCACCGATGAGGACCCGAAACGTACTTGGTGCAATTTAATGATTTTACCCTATAAAAATTTGGTTTTATTGAGGACTTTTGAACTCAAATTGTGGACCAAAGTTGGCGTTCAATCTAAAAATGTTCGGATACAAAATGATTTTATTTTTTTATAAAAAATAAAAATCCGTATCGATAAATAGGGGTTCCATTTATAAAAAAGTATATTTTTTATTTGACCTTGACTCAAAGTCAAAATATACAACCATCGTATGCCCCCCCTACCTACTGAACGACTTTCGTCTAAAACATTTTTCTTAGAAACGCTTCGTTTTCGAGTTATTCCCGTGTCTCAAGTTAAATGACTCACATGGTATATTGTTTTGCTAACAAATATAATGAGAAATTTTTTAGAATATAAAATAGGTCATTTTCGTATGTTATTATTTATATATACGCGTTGTGTACGGCGGTGTGGTAATATTATACAGAAAGAGTTTGGTGAAAAAATTTCCCGAATTATCAGTTGGTGGGAAGCTGGGAAATTTTTTGCCATATTGTCAATGGGATAAGATATTCTGAAAGGCACATGTGTGTAATTCTGGGTAATTTATAAAAAAAAAGAAATTTGATTATGCACCGAACTAAATTTTCGGGAAAATCGTATTTTCAAATTATATGAAGAAAAACAAAAATTCGAGAAACCCGGGAAGAAAAAAAAATAGAAAATTTGGAAAAAATGATTTCCCAAAAAATTTAGTTTGGTTCAAAGCCAAAATTAAAAAAAGGAATGATAAAATTATCTACAATAAATTCGATACCACAAATTGTTTTATTGGGGTATCTCCCATCCATATGGGATACCGGTGAAAAACAGAGTCGCGGAACATTTTGATAATGTTCAATAGCGACCGTACCTCACAGAAGTGGGAAGGGGGGGGGGGGGGGGGGTCGACTAAGTCCCGAACAAAAGTTTGAGGGGGAATAAGCCTTAACAACTGCCGCCCAAAAATTTCCCCCCCGCAACGGAAATTTCCCATTTTCCCATCCCAAATATCCCCCTGGACCGTGGGGATGGATATCGAGTCCGCTACTAGGGCCAGAACAACGGTTTGTTAGGATAAGGCACTTATCAATTTATTATCACTAAACTACATTTTAACGACTACGTCATATTTACCCAAAAATCACGAATACAAAAAAAAAAAATAAACAAAACACACAAAAAATCGTCGTTAAAATCGCCGTTTTCAAGATTTTTCGAAAAAAGCCGGGCCCGTGTATCAGCACACATAGGATTCGAACCCACGATCGCAAAATTTTGATGAGAATTTTAGGTTGGTATTTTTATCTACTACACAACATTTTTGAGTCACATTTTTTTATGATTCAGTTAATTATTGACCTTTCGTAGCTTTGAATAATCAATCTTTTTGACAATATGACAACAAATTGTTTGCTTCGCTCATGCAGCGAACTGCAGCTTAAATTTATTTTCTATGATGATGGTAATAAAATTGGAAACAATTTTTTGTATTAAAGTAATAATACAACCACTAGGTTTTTTAAAGTTTATTCAAATTCATCAAATTTGTTCAATAAAATAATTAAATCTCGTTTATAATCATGACAATCAATATACATGATTTTAAAAAGAAATCCATTGATTTGCAATTTCCCGGGGGAAAACTTTTCAAATATAATAGACAAAAACAAAAACATAATATATACAAAAACATAATAAACAAAAACGAAAAACACCAAATTTAATAAATACATTTAGCAAAGTTAAAATTATACAGATTCACATAAAGATGTGAAAGATGCAATTACATTCAAGCTTACATTGGGTCATATATTCATTTTCATTTAAACATATTTATACAATTATACGATATAGATAGCATATATATATGTTTATATACTATTAATACTATTATTATATATACATTTTTTTTTAAGTATTCAAATTACATTTGAATAAATAAAAAGTGCACAATGTATAACGTATATTATTATATAAAGTATAATAGATAAAATAGCAATTATGCATATATATTATGATATTATATTACAAATTCCCGCATATATAGTATATATGTAGATATAAAGTTGTGTATATAAAATAAACCTCGCACACACATTTGATATGGTATTATTATTATACATTTGACTGAACATCACATCGTATAAATACAAAAAGTTGTATAGAAATGATATACAATTTTGAGGGTATAAATTACCAAACATAATTACTCAATTAATGCATAAGTTATACATATATATATAGATGTGTAATTATGCGATGCATTTATCATACAAGTATATATTCACAAATATACAATATAAATAATAATAGTATATCTAATGTACGTACGTATATACAAAATGATTAAATATTAATTATATTAAATATATCTATCCATATGCATATATATATAAATGTTTATAACATATTATATTGATGTCGACATTTTATTATACATCATATATATGATTATATCAAATGCATTTATTTATATTATTGTCTGTCTAAATATATTTATTAATTTAATATTCCATATATTAAAAACCATATATACAGTAATACACACTTCTAAAATAAAAACAATGTCCGCTGATTATATATTCACTATTGGATATACAGCCGTGTTCAAAATGAATAGGCACCCCATTATAAACAATAAACTATAAAATTAAAACAATGTCTATTAGTTTATTTGGCCTTGTTTTTATATTAACATATCTACAATTAAAAAAAAACGATGTTTCACAGTTAAAATTCCCCTCACTTAAGCTAAATATTTAAAAGTTAAGCTAAAAAACCAACGCAGAATAACATCAATATATGAACTGTTACAGTTAGGCGACGACTTTTAGTCGCCGGTTTCAGGGGGTGAACAGCCAATAAATTGCAATTACTGAGTAAAGCTAGCATCAAAAAAATTGCAGGATGTGCTAAAAAGTATAAAAATTAGATTTTCATAGATTAGTCTAGAGTACTATGGTATGTTAAATGCAATCTTAACGTAAGTTTAGATTGACAATGACTTGTGGGATCCTGTGGTATCCTGCGTAAGGATTTAGGGTGGAACTATATTTATGTCCCGCGTCGACCAGTTTCAACCTAAACATCTAAATGCGTAGTGCCTACGGTTAAATTTGAAGGTTGTTATGTGATATTGTGGCAGCAGGCGGCATGGCAGCAGAGGCTGCTGGTAAAATGAAGACATGCGAAGGCGCGTTGACTTTTGCGTCATATATCGAGCTATATCGAGCGAGCAATATGTTAAACGTTTCAATAGATAAAATCTTTCGTGGTGAAGCTATCTAGTCGATTCCTTTCAAAAGAGAAAGCGCCCCTTAACTTACAGCAAAAGAAAGAAAGCGCCCCTTAACTTAGGGCTGCTCAATCCAATTAGACATTTGTGGCAAAAATTGAAGACTAACGTTGGAATGCACAAAAATTCTTCAATGCAGAATAGAAAAAAATCGAAAACGAAATTTGTACAAAATTAGTGAAAAGTATGCTTGAAAGGGTCATAAAGGCAAAGGGTCATAAAGATAAAGCTTTTTTACATACATTGTCTGTAATGATATTAAAATGTAAATGCAAATGTAAATATTAAAATGTAAATAATATTGATAAACACTAAATTAAAAAGGATAATGCAGTGAAAACTTAATTGTTTTCTGGAAAACCGTGAAATAGATTACGTTGCTTGTCCATTTTGAACACGGCTGTATATATGAAGTTCTAAACTCAATGAAAGATTAATATAGAAAAATTAAATATATATATATAGACATAAATATGATGAGTGGTGATGAATAACAAAAGAACAAAAAAAAATAAAAGACAGCAGCAAAGAAATCCAACCAAATGTTCATTCATTATTAAATGTTGTATATATGTATATATATGTATATATGTATATTTATGAAACACAGCAGTTTATCTTTATGTAAAGAGAAATATTAAAATATTTATACGGACTATATATTATAAATTATAATTCAGTTTAATTGAATATTTAAAAATAAAAGATAAAAAAAAACATCTCATCTCATTTTAATGTGCGCATATAAAGAGAGTGTAATATTAAATTAATATATGCATCATATCGTACAAATACGGAATACCGTATGCATTATATATGCGGCGATGTAAAAATTGAAACATTATTTTTATACATACATTATTTGAAATGATATTTGTATCTATAGAGGAGTAGGAGATGCCATCCGTTGGTGCCCAGATTAAGTGGCTATTTGTTTAGTTTAAAAAGTTAAATGGATTTTTTTTTAATTTTACATTATTTGATTATATACTGTATAATAATATTATATTATATTTTGTTTATAACAAAACAGAAAAAAATCCTATTATATATGGACATATAATATACAAAAACACCCAAGCATATATATAAATATTGGTTGGTTTGGTATATATAGAATTTTATTAGTTGTTTATATAGTACAGATATATATGTATATCATATACAGTAATGAAGTTCCATATATTTTTTTATATTGTATTGTATAAAAAAAAAGATATATATATAGATTATATATTATGTCGGTATATCTAGGGCCGGTCCTACGGATTCTGGCGGGCGGTTTTATTTAAACGCCCTTAAATTTTTAAAGTAATTTCCATATCACCTATTTGCGATTCGTTTTATTTTAACAAGGTATGCCCGAGAGGCTTATTTCTCAACCAAAACCTAAACAAAATTTTTTTTAGATTCAATAAAAATCTAAAAAAAAAATGAATAAAGCACACACGAAAAAAAGAAAATAAATTAGGAACCAAAATGAATGTGAATGCAGTTATACACGGATAAAGTATATACATTAATAGTTGTAGCGCGATCTACACTATAAATTGATTATTCATCCTTAACATATAACTGGTCGTTTTTTAAGAGTTATAAGCAGGCGCCAGGTTTTTTTTGTAAAATTGCAACTTTCGTAAGGGTCGGGCTTGGGTATATCGACGGTATGAGAACATATATGAATTTTATTCACATAAAAAAGTTTATTTCATGTTATTCATTTCACAATAAAATGGTATATCTCGTTACATATTTACTATTTCTATATATATATATGTTTAAACCATACTTTTGTTCATCGTTTCATATATAATAATATACAATGTTTATGTATATGGTGTATACATTGGTTTTCAGAATTTAGTGCATTAAAATTTCACATAAAAATATGTACATATAATGACCATATATATAATATAAATTATTCGAAGTTCTGTACAAAAGTACACATAAACATATATAATTTTATTAGTACCTTATAATAGTTATATTTATTAATCAATGTTATAAATGGATCCACGCGATACAATTTAAATATTCAAAAATATTTTTTTTTGTTGGTTTATTAATATGAGTTTTAATAAAATACATTGTATGCAGAATTTACTGTGATAAAATGTATATTTACAGGATGCTGAGAGCCGGTAATTAGATAGTAGACGGTTTCATGATCAAAATCACGACTGCAACGTTAATCATCTGACATTACGACGGACGTTTATTATATTATTTTTTTATTTGGATCACCAGATGCTGATTATGTCGATATCGTAATTTATTACATATATATATATATATATATATAGAGCATTGTTTGAATAATTTTAAAATCATAGAATCAATTTCTAAATATCAAAAATATTTTCATTAAAATTATCGTAAAAAATTAATTAAATAGCGTTTTCAGTTAATTTCGATAGTCGTCAATCAATCATTTCTGTCATTATTCCGGTCCAGATCTCATAATTTGAATATATTTATGACATTCATGAAATTGTCATATATTCGAATATCATCGTTAAAGAATGAATTTAAAATAAGAAATCTACAAATAGAATTACCATATCGGCAAAATTACTGTTTTCTTTTAGGGCACCCTATATGTATATTGAATATAGTCCGAGATCGGTTATAATATGCATATATATATTTTATATTAAGTATATAAAATAATGTATTCAATAATATTTATTTTTTAATTACTTTATATTCATATTTTTTAATTAAATGTTATTTTATAAATAGTATATAACATAGTAGAGTATAGAGTTAATGTAATCATAATAATAATAATAATAATATGTATCGTACTAATAATATAATGGTAATATTACGTTCATAAAATATAATGCATATACAATAGATTTCCCTATATACCATGTGAGTCATTTAACCTGAGACAGTGAAATAATTCGAAAACGAAGCGTAATATACACATTTTGTTTTTATTGATGAAAATTAAAATTAAATTTTATGCTAAAATGGACGTTTAATAGACGTTTTTGATGTAGAATAAGAATTCCTAAAAAAAATAGTAGAATAAGAATTCCTAAGAAAAAAGGGGATATTTAAGTGATATTCCCTATGTAACCTTGAGTTAAGTATCAATTCACTGGTTGACTATCAATTCATTGATTGACTATCAATGCATTGCTATTCTACTCTACTCTATTTATATGTATGTAATAAACAATACATATATTATAGGATTATAGTTAATTATGTATAAAATTAATGGTATTGGCTCTAGCATACGATTAAGGTTTTCTCCGAAACTAGTCAGTAGATTTGGCTAAAATTATCAATATTAGCTTTATTTTATGTAACGCTGATTAATTTGGACAGTTTTTACCACCTTTCTTAAATATTTTACTGTATATATAGTTTTACATCGGGTTTTTATTATTTAAATAATTATTGTTTTAAATATTTCGTTCGTTGAATTTTTAACTAAATTTTAACTAAATTAAATAAGGGATTGTAAATAATATTTTATATTACAATGCTAAAAAATAAAATCTATTTGTACTTTACTTACTTACAGTAATTTATTAATTGAGTTGTTACATATATAAATAAAAACCAATTGCTTTGAAGTAAATGTCTAAATATACACATTTTGTTATTTAATAAACTGTATAAACATACAATAAATACAGAACATTTATGTTTATTGTATTTTGAGTTTGTGAGTATATATACAAGCAATCAAAAGGCTTTTTAAGATTTCAAATTATTTATTCGGATTTAAATTTATAAGTTATATACGTTTATATATACATATAATTAAAAAATTAAATGTTGTAAAAAGGAGTTTACTAAAATTAAAATATTTTCTATATACATATATATAGCAATAAAATGTTGATATAAATTGGTTTAGCTTCGTATATAATATGATAATATACAATTTGTGTTTGTTAAAAAGTATATTTTATAGACGATTTTTAGCTTACATTTATATTTAAATATGGAATTAATATTAAATGTTCTTATATTTCGAGAATTTTCCTATACAGGTTTTCGTACAGAATTAATTTTGTTATATTTTATTATATATGACAGCGAAATGCATACATATGTATTAATTGCATACCATACATTACATCTATCAGACATTACAGTGTGTAATAACATTTTTCAGAAAGTAATGATCTGGTGGCAGATTCCGGAACAAAGTGAGACAGTAAAACGGTGAGTGAAACAAAATTGAAAAATATGAATAAAAACTGCTAAAAATCCAATAACTAGGGGGAAGAACTACACAATTGTTCATGTAAAAGAAAAATATCAATTGTTCATGTAAAACAAAAAAAAATACGAAATTATTATGATAATGAAGCAATGTTTTGTCACGAACAACAAATTGTTTTTCATCATAAAAATCGATGATGAAATATTTTCACATTTTTTCTCATACTGTATCACAATTTTAAAATCGGAATCGCGAGTTTCCCGGTATGTTTCTTTTTCACAGTGTCACTGTTTCACTTTATTCCGGAATCTGCCCCTTGAACTTCTGCCCCGACAATCTTAATACTTTTTATTAGAATATTGATTTTTATCATTTTTTTTTAACTTTTATAAATAAACTATTATAAATTTTGGCCACGAAATTGCGTGCTATTCCATTTCAAAATAAATAGATTTTTCTTACATTATTAGAATATATTTTAAATGTTGATAAATAATAGAATTAAAAATTTATTATTGCAAAATGTATAATACGATATCAAGGTCTAGATAGATGGATATCTGATAACTGAACACCTTGTATTTTATATATTTATATCGCGTACAATTTAATTAAATAACGAATGTATATGAATTCATATTTTAAAAATTAATATGATAATTAAAATATAAATTTGTGTGTAATGGATTTCTTAAAATTATTTGTAATAAAATTTTGTATTTCAATTATTTCTTTGAAATTGAAATCCAAAAATATTTATTATTATATATTTATAAGGAAAATCCACTTCGAGCGTACGTGCGTTATTTATTTTTTTTTACCAAAACTTGGGTGGTATTTTTTGTAAAATAGTAATAAAATAAATTACAAATCGTTAATTTTTATTTCATCGTTTGCACTTAATTTTCAGCAATTTATTGTATACGCGAAATATATATTAAAGGAAATACTATACATACATATACATATGCTTTATATTATATGTTCATTTTAGTTATTCCAATAGAGAAGTATAATTATAAAGAATGATTTCCAAGAGAGTTTTTCATATAATGCAACACGGGCTTCATCGATCTCCCTTAGTTCAGGATGTGTTCGTAAATTTTATATAAAGACACAAATTAATTTTATTCCTTTATTTGGTTTTTCATTTTTTTTTTTCAAATGGCGAAAATTGATATTAAAGGCCCCATTCCATTTTGAAATTTGTTGCTGTTTGATATAAAAACACTTTAATTTGGTGCAAATTTAAAATATATTAAAACAAATTTTTATAAAAAAATTCAAAACTACTAATAAAAATTGAAAAAAAAAACAACATTAAAAAAATGCATGAAATAAATAATTAAATATTTATCCTATGGATTAAATTAAAAAATATACCAAATAATATATTATCAAAATATTAAAAAAAATGTCAGTCATTTTTTTTTCTTTTTGTCATTAACCCACTAAATTTCGAAGTGGATTACAGAATTAATTTGGAGTGTTACAATACTGACAAGTATGACAAATACTTCTCAATTTAATTTTTTTCTCAAAATGTGCTCACAGTAGTCCAAAGTACCTTTCATTCCATTTTTTTTCAGTTTTTGAGTGAAATAATACCCGTGTATTTTTGATTTCGTTGTCCATCTACTTCTTTATACATCTACTGTTATTCCCTATTTATAGGGAATAACATATATATAGGAAAATTACTCTTTTTTTTAACATGATATAAACTTTTAAACAAATAACATAACTAAATATATAAATAATAATGTATGTATATGTATAAATATATGCAATTGATGCCATTCAGAAACGTATGCCGCTCCTCATTACTATATAACTTTAACTATATATATATAAATAATAATATTTAACCGCACATTGCATCTCATCGTGTGAAAATAAAATAGTTCATCTATAAAATATAAATTACAAGCACGTGTCATTTGTGATTTAATTTTAGCAATATGAATATATAGAGACATACAACACACAAAAAAAAAACAGCAGAAAATAACGATAACGACGTCTATACAAATGGAATATGACAATTTTACATACATACGATTTATAGTTATATTATACATATATTTATTGAGAACTTTTCGTATTGTATTTAGGATATATATATGTGGATTGGATATAGGAAACTGCATTTGACAATGTGTAAATAAAATGCATAAAGCAAAATCAAAAATTTATAAAGTGTTATTCATATACCATATATATTTCATTTTATGCATATGTGTATCATCGCACAAATAAAATTTGACGTTATATTGTATGATTAAATGCGCATTTTATCATTTCATTAAATTATTCTAAATTTAGGTTATTGGATTTTTATACTTTTGTTATTAAGTTAGAATATAAATTCTACAGAAATATAGAGAGGAGGCTATACGTTAGAGATGAATGAAAGTGATATATTCATAAAATTGTTTAAATGCGATATTTTATATTGATCAATTTGGGTGTCATTCATTCATTCATTTATCACATAGAAACACGAAAAATCAGCGCTTAAAATTAAAACGATTTTCTTTTAAAACATTTTAAACGAAATCCTTTTAATTTTGTGTATAAAAAATTTTAATGTAGCTTTTGAATTTTAAACTTAAAGTAAAATATGTTTAACACAATTGATTTTAACGAATTAAAAAGATTTTATAAATGATTTTAAAAATGGATTCATTAAAAATAATTAAAATTTTATTTATAAAAGAAATAAAAGGTAAAACTTTTTAATTTTTAAATGAATTCGGATTTTGTATTTCGATATAAGAATAACTTTCAATTTAAGATTATGCATCATTTATATTATATTAGTTAACTATCCAAATGTTTTGAATTGCAAAAGATTCGATTTTAATTAAATACAAATATATCGCTTTGATAATCCATCGTTTGTGTTCGAAAAATTCCTTTTGATTTTAACATTTTAACTCTTTTTAACTGTTTACGCTGCATATATATATATATGTATATATGTTCAAGTTCAACTATAGACATCCACATCACACATAATTTTATCGCACAAAAATAAGTAACATTCATATAAAAAAATATATAATGAAATTTAGTGGAAGTTTTGAAATTGAATTTGGTGAAAGTGATACGATTCATTTTTTTTATAAACACATTTCAAACAAATCTCAAGAATACGTCCGTTATCAAGTTTTTCAAATAACTTTCGCCTTCAATTTTAATACATCTTATTATTATAATTAAATTAATATTGTCTTTTTATATTATAAAAGTTTTGTCACTAATAAATAATTAAATGAAATATTATCAAAAACGAAAAAATTCTAACAATGCACGATTTCTATATAAAAATGTAATAAAAAGTTAATTAAATTCGTTAACAGGAAAATTAATTAATAGAAGAAACTCAACAATTTTCTATTTATATATATATTTATATGATTTATAAATGTAATTTAATTTTAATTTTAATTATGATTAATTTAAAAAAATAAAATATTGATTTCAAAAACATTGTTTTCATTATTTCTTTTTAATTTATAAGACATATTTTAAAAAGTGAATCGGCGACAGTTTGAAATTAAAACGTTTTAATATAAACGAAACAAATTAAATTGTTTTGAAATGATTAGACAATTTTTAGAATTTGTTAAATCAACCTTTCGAAATGTTTGTATAACGCGTTTAAATTGAAATTATTTATTAAAACCATGCATTTTAAATTGAAGAAGAAGAAAATCTTTTTAAAATTTAAAATTAAGTCATTTAAACATTCTTTGAGTAAAATTTTAAGAATTTATTTAATCAAAATCAAAAGGAAAACTTTGTACTGAATTAATAAAAAGTAGTTTTGGAGCAAAATCTTAGGTAAATCACTTTGAACCATTCTTATTGTATGTGTATATAAAAGATTTTGTACGCGCAAGCACATATACGAGTATATATGGAATATTAATTTCAATACAGCTATAGTTTTATTGATCAAAAGTTCAAAAAAACTTGGTTGTAATAATTTTTGTGTCAAAAAATAAATAAATTCCGCCTATAATTTCAATATTACATATATAATCGGTAATAATACACTAAAAACATAACACAATATTAATATAATTATTAATGATATATTTAGACGGAAAAAATAAAGGTGTGGTGCGGTCATTTGCGCTATATATGTATATATATTATGATATTATATAAATTCATTATATATTTATATTATTTTCTCCACGTGTTTCCAAATTATTATTTATACCTTATTATTTTATAGTAAAAAAAATGCGTATAAGAACATAAATAAAAAAAACAAACAAACAACATAAGAACGTGTCTCATAAATTATTCTACATTTATTTATTATGTTCCATAAAATGATAAAATGCATTAAAGTACATTGAAATTTTACATTTGAAATATTTATCATATACGTATATATTAAATTTTATATCGAACAGGATCCACGTAGCGATATATGAATATTATTTAGATTAATTTAAGGATAAATTTCAATGAAAAATTAGTATGATATATATATGTACAAATAATTCCTATAATAATATTTTATTTTGTTGTTTTTCATATCCAACGGGAACATTATTATATACTGATTGATAATACATTTCATTTTTATATATAATACAATATACATAATATATTATTAAAACCATTATCTCTCCATCCATGATCCATCGTATATTATATATAGTATATATTACATGAATAATTATAACTAAATACACTATACAAAACTGCATGTTAATGATACATATATATAATATATATATATAATAAATATAAATATATATATTAATCAACCGTATTAAAATTTCATAGGAAAGCTTTTGACCAAAAGCTTAACAACAAATTCCTAAAAATAAATGATCAAAATATAGAAATTAATTTGACATAAATGTTGTATCACGGCTTGTTGTATATATATTATATATACAAAATATATTTATATCCATTCTATGATTTTATATATATACAGTTCATGTGAGATATACCAATCTAAATAAATTATATGATTATATATATATATATATAGCTAAATTCTAAATAGATTAATGGACTTGTGGGAAAAATTTGCAACTCTATATCAAAATATATATAATTTATGGATGTTTTTTTTTGTATATCCTTTATATACTCCAATAGTTTTGATATACACACAGAATTACGGAGGATAATTTTGTCTATATATACAAAATACAATATGATATAATTAATTTGTTTTGATTATGTATATTTACTGTATATATATATAATTTGTTAAACCTTATTTGGATAACATTTAAAATTGAATAATTGAGAATAATTATTTTTGTAGTTTATTTCTATATATAAATATGTAATATGCTATAATTTTGCATATACTTATAGTTTGAATGCACATACGTTTTGATATTTGAATTGATTGTATTTTGTAAAAAATATAGTTGAATTTTGATTCTTGAATTCAAAATCATAATTTAAATAAATTTTAGTATGATTTATTTATAAATTGTTTAAAGAAAATTGTGATTATGATGGTAAAAAAATTATACGGGAAATGATTCAGGTACAACGTTTTTTTTATTTTCATTAACCTCAACAAAAGTATAATACAACAATATCAAATTTTTTAGTCACAAATCGTTCATATCTTACTGTGTACAAATATGAGTGAGTAACTTTATTTATTCTTCTAAATCTAAATCATCACCCTCAAAATGACCCCTTCCTGATGTAATGCATCTATGCCAACGCATTTTCCCATTTTCAAAACATTGTTTATACTCGTCTTCCGGAATGGCCATCAGTTCCCTTTTCGAATCGGCTTTTGTCTCTACAATCGTGTCAAAACGTTATCCTGTAGCGGTCTCTTAAGCTTAGCGAAAAGTCAGAAGTCACGATCCAAGTCGCATCTCCAGTTATGATGCGTCTCATTTTGTTTTGATAGTCGTAAGCATTATTTCACACTCGGCAACGCGACGATGGTTTTCCATAAAATTGAGCATTTTTGCCACCAATCGCGATTTCACTTTTCTGCGGCACAAAATGTCTTTCAAAATTGTGTTGACTGACCCATTTGAAATTCCAACAATATCAGCAAGCTCTCTAGTTGTCAATCGACGATTTTGCAGCACCAATTCTTTGATTTTGTTGGCGTGCAGAGCCGCGATTCTATTGAAAAGTGACTCGATAGTGACATGACTATTTCGTCCTATTTTGAGAATTTTAAATTTCGAATTAAAGAAAGGGGAACAAATTGAGTAAAAAAATGGTCACTAAAATAAAAATGTGTGAGTCGTCAGTGACTTCATATATATTTTTTTTTAATAAAATCATCATATACGCATAAATTGTAAATACTAATAAATTATAATATTGATTTTTTTTCTATAATTTTCCAAAAACAGTCATTATTTTTTATTTATTGATAAAAAAAAAAGGTCACTTTTTCATACCGAATACCAGTGACTTATTCGAATGAACCCACAATAATTATGACTCCTTCGAAGTAACTCACTAAAAATAGTCACAATAGAATCGCGCCTCAGCTCATCAGTAGAGGTTCTTGGTCATCTTTGATGTGGTTCGTCTTCAACCCGTTCACGGCCTTCTTTGAACAATTTGTGCCAATCGAAAACACTTGCTCTGGACATCGACTTTTCACCAAAGGCCTTCTGCACCATTCTGAACGTTTCGGTGACCGATATTACATTTCGAAAACAAAATTGAATGCTACTTGTTTGCTGAATAATTTCAACATTATAAAAAAATAAACAAATCGAATAATCAACTTTTCTTTGTTCACACCTACACACGTAACTACTACAGCAATGAACCAATTTACGTAAAATTTGCCAAAATTTCAATAACAGTACTACCTACGTAAAAATAAAAGCAGTTGTCCAAATAGATAAACCAGGGATGTTTAAATTGAAAAGTCTTACTCATATTTGTACACAGTAGTATATGGGTGATGCCTTACTCGACGACGCCCCTGTTTAAGCCCGAATTCTTTCGAAATATTTTGAAAACCGTTACACGACAAATTTTTATAAGATTTTTTTAAAGTAAAGAAATCAGTTTAATAATAATAGTTCTTTCATTATAAATTCATTGAATGAGTTTTTAAATACATTGTGTATTGATTGGTTGAAAAAAAAATTAATCATTGGTTCTGCTTTAATTACTACAAATAAAACTGCTTCGGTTTTAAATAATCGACTGTTTTTCAAAAAACGATACCACATTTTCCTCCCCTTTACCTAATCAATATTTTTCAGTAAAAACAAATACATTCACATATATCAAGTAATCTTAATTTTAATTTCGTGTAGTTTTTTTCAAAATAAATATTATTTTCGGTAGTTTTTTTTTAAATTAATTGTATTAAAATATAAAATATATGTTTAATTCTTCATCGTCAACTTCACCAGAATAATAAAGTGTATGTAAGTTTGTTAATTTCTTTTTGTTATTGTTCAAACAATACACATCTATATACAAAAATACAACTGAAACTATAGAATTGTTTTCATTTCAAAAAAACCCGAAAAGTTTAATTTTCAAAACTAAAATAGTTAAGCTTTAATGAAAATAATGAGTAATGAAAATCCTATTAATTAAACATTATATTATTATTATTATTATTATTATCATTATCATTAATTAAATTTTTTTTCAATGCCTGTTTCTTCATTCCAATACGGACTTCATCACATTGCATTTCAAGCCTTTTTTAAACGGACAGGCATCGTGTATCATCACACAATAACATCTATGCCAGATCTCTTTTAAATACCGTGGAGGTACGTTTACAATTGCGGATGTTCGTCCGCGGATTTGCTTCCAGGTTTTTAAAACTATTTTTATTTTTACCGCCATAAACAGATTCAATTTATTATTGAGACTATTGAGATTATTGAGAAAAAAAATGGAGAAACAAGACTAGTATTAAAAATAAAGGTTAAATATTTTTTAAGTTTTTGTGAAAAACAATATATAAAATTTTGCGGAATGCAAATCCGCATATGTAAACGAACCGAATATAGAAAATTTTATTAGGGTTCTTGGTTCTTGGTGTACCAATTTCCAATGTTTTTATTAATTTTTTTGGCTTAATAATAAAGTTAATCAATTAAAAGAAAAAATGAGTATCATTATTTGGATATTAAATTGAATTTGTAATTAATATTATATCACAAATAATACACAGTACACCTATATATATCCTAATATATGGGACATTGTTGTAATATAACTGAATTATTATTTCGATATGATTTTGATTGGAATGAACGGGAATTATAGGATAACTATACGGTTTACTAATCACACAATTTCTCAAAATGGTTATCGAATAAATAATATTTAATATTGATAATATTGTTGGTGGTCTATTTGTTAAGACTCGTATTTATTTTAAATTTTATTATATCGCAATTTCTGTATAAGTCAATTATTATCTATTATCTATATAGATAATGGAATATATAATTGAATATACATTCTGATTTATAGTTTAACCGCGTTTTCCTATTTATAAAGGGTGAACAAACGGCAATCGATAAAAGATAAATAATATCTTAGTTAAATAAATATTTATTATATTTTTTTTATTGATTAAACATCTATTTGTATTTATTTTTAGTAAAATTATAAAGAAATCATATCGAAATAGTGTATTTGCAAAAATTATAAATGTATACAAATTCAAATGTAAACACATTTTGTTTGTATTAATAAATAGATTACAGTAAGTAGATATATTTCTGTTTATCAATTTTTGTATGCATTTGTATGGCGGTTTGTTTGTCAATTCAGATTTAAATATATATTTTGAATTCTGCAGATGTTATATTATTTCATTATATACTTATTGACTTACCATTAACATTGAGCACAGGTAATAAATCCCAAATAAATATGAAATATAGTGAAGAAATTTTGAAAATTGTATTCATTGTGTGTTTTTTTTAATTTTATTTGATTTGATTTGATTTAATTTTTATATTCTTTCGTAAAACATTAAAACAACGTAAACTTATTTTTATTTTATTTTAATTTTAGTAACTATATTTTGAGTATAATAACAAGTAAAAAAAATAACTATGAAATTAAACTAAACTATAAATTTGATGTATAAATAATAATAGAAAGAAAAAAAATTATAAAATAAAAAATTCACAGAAAAATCATTACATTTATATTTTAATTTTATTTAATATAATTAATATACGACGAACTTAATTAAATCTTTTTTTTATCATAATCACTGAAAAATTTCACCAATTTAGATATTGTTTTTTAATTATTTTAATAATCATTTTCTATTTTCATCATTGGGTGAGTTTTCAATATAATACACGAAATAAAAAAATTAAAAATGCATTTTCACAAACAATTTTTCTTCTTCTTTTTTTCACATATAAAAAACCCACCACATTTTTTTTATTTAATTGATCAGATCAACACAACACTATCTTTATTAATATATACTTCACTATATATACTTCACTATTCGCTTTTAGTATAAAAATTATAATGAAAATTATTTATGAATTTTCAAAAAAAAAACCTTCACCCTTCACTATAAATTGAAATATGTATTTTAAAAAAGGAAATTCACAATTAAAAAAAAAAAACAAACGCACAAAACTAATAATTAAAAACAAATTGTATTATTCACATATTTTGAAAATTATCAATACGATTCGTTTGTTTTCTTCTAAAAATGTATATTTTCACGATATTCTATCCGACGAAACGATGTATTACATATATGTTAACTAACCGAATAAATGTTCAAAACTAAACTGAAATGATGAAGAAGAAATTGAAATATGTTTATCGACCCACAATATTACAAAAATAAATGCCGCATAAATATATATATATAATATATATAGATATAAAAAAACTCCGCATATATGCATGTTATTGATGTTATGTAGCATATAGCTATATATATTTTGTTTTATATACTATACGACAATATCCTTTCAAAACAAGTTTTCCCGTTGTGTTGTGATGCACACATTTTCTCTGTTTATTTCTGCATATTGTATATATCCAATATTTTATATATACAGATGATGATGATTAAAATGATTGTGATATGTTGTTGTAACTGTAATTGAAATAGTTGTTTATATTTTGAATCTCTCACTTTGGTAATAAGCTTTTTCGAAATTATTCATTCCAATCCCATCCCAAAACAAAAAACATATATTTTCTCTATAGTATCTCTGAAGTATTTTGTTGACCATGTATTTTTATTTGTATATACAAAATATTAGCTTTCGTGAAAGTTTAACGTGAAAAAAAATGAATTTTATAAATGAATTCGATAGAGTGTTATAAATAATGGAACATTATGAGGGGAATATAAATTCGTTGATATGCTTTATATGTATATATTTTTTTTTTTTAAAGATTTTCTATTCAGAACAAATGGTTCTGATAATTTAATGAATTGATTTTGATGTCGCAATTTGAAGAATTTCATTACTTAATAAAATCTTTTGAAAACATGTAGATAGAAAAAAATTAATTCTCTATTGTATCTATTTAAAAATATCTATTTTGATTAAAATGCTTCTTTTGATATATAAAAAAATCAGCTATTTGATGGCTTAATTATTTATCTTGATGAAAACGCTGTAGGGTTTTAAGTTAAACAGTCCAATTAAAAAATAAAAAAAGTAAATTTTTCGCTATACAACCAACAATCTGGTTTTAGCGTCCAACAACAGCCTTCTGTTGTTAGTTTGTTAATGTTAGTGGCTTTTACGATGTCGGTAATTAGCCGTACGACCAACCGCAAGCGGAATATACAACTCGGTGTAAAAATTCAGATTCGAAAAATAACGGAAAACGCAAAACATATCTTATGTATTCAGTAGGATTCGAACCCACGACCCCAAAATTTCGTTAGAATTTTAGGTTTGCATTTTTAACATTTACACCACAGTTATTTTACCGTCCAATTACTACGACTTATACTGTACCCGTATATATGCTTTAAGTACATTAATTGTTCATGATAAACTGTTTCATTGTGTATAGAATTAGAATATTATAAATATACATGTTATTTTAAAAATGATAAAACGAGAAATATTACAACTTATTCTATTTTTTAAATATTATCATTGCTGATAATATTTAACATGTATTATATATAACCACAAGTTTTTAGTTTAAGTTTAGTCATCGACAATTAATTAACATATTAAAGCCGATCGTTATGTTTATTTAAAGTTATGTGTTTTTAATTCTAACCGAAAGTGTTAATAATTATCGTCCCCCACAACGCTGAATATTTTCTTTTCAAAACTTAGCGCTCTATTGATCAAACCAAGATTCTTTGACAGTCCTTTGTACTCCTCAACCGTCCTCTTCCTACACCATTCCACTTCAATCAAAAATCGCATCTCCACATACACTGCCTACCATCGCTCTCCAATCTCCCATCCATCAATTCAATTATGCCCTCTTGTGCAAGTTGATTTTCGCCCAACCACGTCCACACCGTCTTCAGAACCGGATATTCCTCTACAAAATGCCAAACTAATCAAACTTCTTCAAATTCTCGCAGACCCGTATTGCACAACGTACACATCCACCTTCTTCTGGTCCTCATCCCTTTGCATTCAGCCGCATACTATCCATTCTTCCTTGCATTATCACTCTCATTTTCTCAAATAACAAATTTCCCTTCATATATTTCTGTAGACCAGTTCCCCATTCCAGTTTTCCATACACACTCTCTTTATCTTGCTGTGTTCACTTATCTCATTTATCATTCCGTTCTTACACTCGTCTTCCACATTCTTTATCAGTATCTCTGCCTTCATTCTACAATACACCATATAGCTAGATTCGCAATTCCACATTATTTTATATTTTTCCCCCAGACTCTTCCAGACCTTTCCATCAATCCTACATTTCATTTCACATTTCACACAAAATTCTACCAGCTAACCTTGCACCTTCCCTTGCCATCATTCCCCAAATATACTTTACGTGCGATCTCAAAAAAAAAATCCATAATGGAAACCTTTACAATACCATGTACACTACATAATCCCTGCTTCTCCGATGCCACCCACACATTCTTTTCCACCGTTACGTTTTTGTTTGCCATTACTCCGTTTCACCACTCAGCCAGTCCCTCCAGTAACTTCTTTTTTTAGGTGTTCATTCCATGCACCACCTGTTGTTATCCGCATCTCCAGATATTTGTATTCACTCACTATTTCCAATTTTTTGCGCTCTAAAAGCCAATTTTCTGCTTTCCTTAACCTACTACCATTCCTAAACACCATAATTTTTAATTTATCCCGATTGATTTTTATCGGTCATTTCCTGCAATATTCATTCCTCTTGTCAACTTATCATACTCTTAACTTATTTAGTCAACTTGTAATATTCTAGTTTTAAAATATTTATAAATTATTGAAATTATATAAAATTTTGTATAAAATTTTTATACGTGACATTAGAATTTTATTTTTCACATTGAACAAGGAAAAAGAAAATCACGAATTTGCAGGATTAGATTTTAATAATTAATTAATAAAACACAAAAAAAAACATATAGTGCCTTAATAAAAGCGGCAATTGAATTAAGAGTTTCATCCAAATATTCACGATATATAATATTTCTAAATGTGATATGAATTTTAATTTCCATAAAATATACAAAATATACATATAAAATATACTGAATTAAAATACGTACATATTTTTCTAATGTGTTTCGTATTAAATAAATCGAATGTTTCACCAAAACGATTCTTTCAATATTCTCATTTGAATTATTTCCGGTTAATTAATAAAATAAAAATAGATTTTACACCTTTTTTCCTCAGAAATGTACCTAGGATAAAAAGAAAAAAGATATATTAATAAAAAATTTAAGTTTAGCACTTTCGGCCGGCTGACTGACTTTACCAACCCCCAGTCTCGAAACGGGAAGTCAACCGAATCAACTTTTGTTCTACGACTTGTGGCGTGCACGACCCCCTTGCGGTATTCAAAAGGGTATTGAATTTAACATAGGAAACTACTTCTAGAAAGGTTTTGCTAAAATTTTCAATATAACCTTTTTTTTATATAGATCTGGTTAAGTTCGAAGAATAGGTAGGTTACATCATTCGTTCTAACTCCTACCTTGCAAATTTCCCGAATTTTCCGACATTATCATCTCCCGTTTATCATAATGAGTTTTGAAGATATTTACTTGAAATTCTGGTACTAGGGGTTTTGGTACTAAAGGCAATTTACATTTTCGGAATTTCATCCCATTCCATTCAGGGCGTCCCATAGAAATCCCAGGCATTATTAGAAATAAATCGTCCTATTTCTATACAATTGCCTTAAAATTTTAGATTTTGTGATTTCATGATAAAGGGAAACTCTTTTATATCGGTAAATTTTTTCAGATCCCATCCCATTCATGTGGAGCATGGGAGCCATCTACCCAATGGTTCATCCAACGGTATGATATATTAATTATATTGTTATATATATAATTTTTATGAGGAGTTGATTGGGGAATAAATTAAACTTTCTTTAACTCCTGGTTACTAGTAGGTACTTCCTGTTTCAGATGTTTGCCTTGTAGTGTATTTAATAGGTCAAGGAAATATTTCATGTATTCCATATATATTGTGAAAATTACAATAATATAATTTTGAACATTAAATATGTACATATGATATGATATCCATATCGATATATATGGTACACTTGAATTTATAAGATTGCTTAAAGCAAATGCATAGATGTAATGATATACAATATTATATTATTACGAATATATTTATTAGTATAATTACTTTACTAAATTACCAAACATTAAAGTGCATATTATACTCAAATAACAATACAGATAATATACAGTATGCTCTTTATTGAACGAGCTCTGTATTCGACGAGTTTTTTTTATTTGTGGGGCTCCTTTGTTTTATGAATAAGAAATAAACTATGAAAATCAAATCTAAAAAAATCTCGATTCAACGATTTTCTGAATTAATCCAGTTTTTTTCAGTCCCTTGAAATATCGTTGAATAAAGAGTTGGCTGTATATCAATTTATATAGAAATGACAATATGTGTGCATAGATTATTTTATGTATTATACTTCTTGGATGGATATTAATATTACAATGATTGCCTATAGATATAACATAATCTTTGTAATTATCCAAATTAACACATATACTAATACTATATATTATACATCTATACTTGCAATAAAGGGTAATAATGCAATATATATCAAGATGTAATAATAAAGTAAAGATATCTTAATACTACTCTATATATACATGTTGTATAATAATAATAATATTAACTATTTACCTATAATAGCAATAATCAGTAGAAATAATTAATACATCAAAAAAAATTAGATTCGCTGTTATAAATTCAAGATTACGAATATTTTAATTTATTTACATATATGATATAGGCATATATGTATGTGGGAACGCCACTACGGTATCCACATGATGACTAAAGTATAATATTGGTTATATAAATACAATAGAACATAGACGCTTATGGGAAATTGTTAGCCGTATTTTCAAGAGGATAGAACATTCTGAACGGAACATGTCTAATTAGTTGATTTATAAAAACAATTTTGTTATACACCAAACTATATTTTCTGGCAAATCGATTTTTCAAAATTTTCTTTTTTTTTAATCACAACCCGGGTTTTAGTTAAATTTTCGTTTTTCTTCGAATATATTAAAAATTCAATAAATTCTTAATATTTCATCGACCATATCTTGTGAACCAATATGTCGATTTCTTTCTATGAAAGATCAGAATTCAAAGGTGATATGGCAAAAATATTTCCAGCTCCGCCACTGCAATAGAATAATATTGAACTATACTATTTTATTAGATTTATACTATTTGAATACATAGAATTAACAAATTAACAGTAATTATTTTAGTCAGTTAAAATTATTGGATGTTAAAATTAATTGCAATTGTACGTATTTAACAGTATTTTAGTTTTGAATTTAAAAAAATTAAAAAACAACCATACATTATGTTTTGGCCCCTTGGGAATACTAACCCCACGTATATAATAATTAATTATTGTACTACATGTATAAATAATATAAGAAACTACATATACAAACATATATAATAATTAATTATATTGATTAACTATATTAATTAAATAACGTTGGGATTGACGTCTTCACTCATGATTCGGGCCGAAATACCAGTTTCATATATTGTATTTAATTAGGAAATTCACTTTGGAATGATTGGAATTTCAACACCTTAGGAAAATATGCCCATATAACATCGAAATTTTATTTATTAAAACTTAAACACAATATTTAAAATACTTATATAACCAGGGATATATAAGTATTGGTTGGTATTTGTATTTGTATATAAGTATTTGTTGCTTTGGATTAAGATCAATAGGGTAGGCACTAACTGGTCGCTGACCCAGTGTTGCAACTGTTGAGTTCCTGATCAAGTGCTTAATTTACCTCCACGTGGTAACCAACGGCAACTGAATGATTCAATCCGTACCATTCAGGCTAAAATTGTAAGTGCGAATCCGATGTGGTTGGTCGTAGGGCTAATTACAGATACCGTAAAAACAACAAATTATGAAAATACCAACAGTGCCTCGGACAGGACAGGAAAAACGGCAACGACTCAGGCAATGGAAAAAGAACAAAGATTCAAAACTGCCATCATGGAACGTGAGGGCAATACTGCGCGCGGGCGGTTTGAAAACTTTGACTGATTGCTTAAAGAAAGCTAAACTGGACATAACAGCGGTCCAGGAAACACGGTGGCCTGGAAAGAACATCTTATTCAGTAAAGAATACAAATTCTACTATAGCGGTAGAAATAAAACAGGGTTATTCGGCACCGGCTTTATTGTAATGGGTAAAGCGAAAGAATCGGTTATCCGTTTCAACCCCATTGATGAAAGATTTTGTACATTACGAATAAAGGGAAAATTAATTAAACATTAGGAATAAAGGGAAAATTTTTTAATGTAACCTTTATCAACGTTCACGCCCCAACAGAAAACAAAGATGCAGACACGAAGGATATGTTTCACGAAAAGCTCAATCGTATTTACAATCAAGCTCCTAGTCGTGACATTAAAATTGTGCTTGTCGATTTTAATGCACAGGTGGGCAGGAAATTGTATATCGACCGGCAATTGGTCAACATATCCTTCATACACACTGCAATAATAACTGCGAGCGTTTAGTCGATTTCACAATATCAAACAATATGATCGTGGCCAGCACACGTTTCCCACATAAGAACATACACAGAGGAACATGGTTGCAAAAACAACAAACCAAATAGACCACGTACTCATTGACAGTCGCCATGCGTCCGACATACTGGATGTAAGGAGCGGTAGAGGACCTAACATTGATTCTGATCATTATCTCGTAAGAGCTTTGTTCAGATATCGTGTTTGTACAAACCGCCAAAAAAGTCATTGTGAGGGGTTTCAATTTGGAAAATCTCAAAACTGACCAAGACAACAAACAACAGTACGAGGATAAATTGGTGGAGTTAATTGTTCGAACAGATGTGGGTCAACAGCAAAACACGTGTAATGATATGTGGAATGGATAACGTAATTGTATGAAAATGGCGGCCGCGGAGACGGTAAAGTTGAAACCTGGCGTGGTTAGAAATGGTTGGTTCGATGACGAATGTGAAACTGCTCATGAATAAAAGAACCAAGCGCGTTTAAAATATCTTCAGTGCGCAACACGAACTGCCATGGATGACTACCGAACCAAAAGATCCATTGTGGGCAAATTATTCCGAAACAAGAAAATGCGTCATGAGCAGGATATTTTGCGGGATATAGACACGCTGTCCAGCATGAATGACAGTAAAAATTTGTACAGGAGAATAAGATCTGTAACTAGCGGATTTATACAACAACCTCTTCTTTGTAAGGATACCAGCGGTGAAATTTTGGCGGATGACGAAAGAGCCATCGCGAGAGGGCTGAGTATTTTAAAGATCTACTTACAGCAAGCAACCCAATTGGTAGAAATGCAGAAAACGAACTTTCGTACCAAACAGCACAAAGGCATTGATGGATACCAATGTGGCTTCCGTAATGATCGCTCAATAACTGATCAACTGTTCGTCATACGACAGATAATGGAAAAGTGTATGGAGTTCAACATATAGTAACACGCCACCTATTTGTTGATTTTAGGGCCGCATACGACAGTGTTATTAGGGAAAAATTATGGCTCACGATTCAGGAATTTGGATTCCCACAAAAATTGATAGCCATGTCAAAACTAACACTGACGCAAGTTACATCTCAAGTACAAATAAGGGGAAACAAATCGGATACATTTGAACCCATTGACGGAGTACAGCAAGGGGACCCTTTGCCTACATTATTTTTTAATGTTATATTGGAAAAATGTATAGGAGGACGACCATTAACACCAGCAGCACTATTTTTACGTCATCTGTTCAATTACTCGGCTATGCCGATGACATTGACGTAGTGGGTAGAAGTATGGGTGCCGTTAAAGAAGCGTTCTTACTGTTGGAACGTGAAGCTTAGGAAATGGGATTAAGGGTAAACGATGAGAAAACCAAGTATATGATCGCACCAACGAACAGTAGGTTTATGGCACAACATCAAAGTGTATCAATTGGTCAGAACAAATATGAAACGACGGACAGTTTTAGCTACCTGGGAAGCAGCATAAACAGTGAAAATGATATAGCTGAGGAAGTTCAATCCCGGATTGCTTCAGGAAATAAGGCCTTTTACGGTTTGCGAAAGGTGTTCTTCTCGAAGATATTGAGTAAAACATTGAAAGTAAAGTTATATCAAACACTGGTTCGACCAATTGTAACCTACGGTTCTGAAACGTGGTGCATGACACAGGCCAACTAACGGCGACTTGGAGGGTTCGAAAAGAAAATACAACGCATCATCTTTGGACCGACAGAGGTAAGAGCGCGGTGGCGTAGGCGGTACGATTTCGAATTATATAAAATTGTATACCGAACCCGACATCGTTCGGTTTATTAAGATAGGTCGCCTGAGATGGTTTGGCCATGTGGTACAAATGGATGGCGATCGTATACAGTCAAAAATGCTGGACAGCAAGCCGGGCGGATCAAGGAATGTGGGAAGACCGCGGGGTAGGTGGGAGGATGAAGTAGAAGTGGACCTTCGGGCCCTCGGCGTTTCCGGCTGACGGACGTTGGCGGTAAATACGCCCGGTTGGAGGAGGTTGTTAATGGACGCCAAAACCAATTGTAGGTTGTAGACGCGTTGAAGTAAGTAAGAAGTAATATAACCAGGGTTGGCAGCGATACTGAAAATTATTATCGCGATAGCGATATCGATACTGGGCTCAAATTTATATCGCAATAGCGATATTCAAATTTACGATTGTATACGCGAAAGCGATACCTATACTCGTTGTCATACTTTTCAAAAAAAGTTAAGGAAAAGCATAGAAATTTGTATTTTTTAGAACTTACGATTATTACTATAATTGTAAATTTTATGTTTAAGTTTTAATTGTTTACACTCTTATTTTATGTAATTTTTATTATTAGTATATTGTAATTTTTATTATTAGTATCGCATTATCGGGACCGCATAAATCTGCTGTTTTAAACATCGCGATAGTATCGCCGATACCAGATTTTAAAAATATCGGCGATACCTAATTTTTTCATAAATTAGTATCGGCGATAGAGTATTGTGATACTTTTATCGCGATACTTACCAACCCTGTATATAACATACATGTACAGATGATGAAGGAAGATGATATACATGAATACAAGAAAAAAAATTTTACACTTCAATTATTTAACGATAAATATCATATTATATACCACTAATACAGTTATATCTCTGAAATATAGGGGTGATATCATATCACATTGAAAATATATTTACATTCTATATTTATATACGATACATTGTCGCATTCACATATAAGAGATTTTTTTTATTTATATCTTTATCCAACTATTAGTTTATAGATTATTATTTTATTATATGTTATATTAAAAGGCAACCCAGAAAGAAAGAACAAAAAAAAACGATTTCGACCATTGTCTCCATAATATAATATTATACATATTTTTATTTATTTATACTATATATGAAAGTTATATAAATATATAATATATCCTATTGCTATTATAGATATATGCTTATACAATGTTTTGTATATTTTTATATGGATAAAACCATAACACTTATCTAAATTATTATATTTAATGAATGGGGTTCACACCTCCTGCAGAGTAAATAAATGTATATATACATATATATAATGTACACCTCGTACATATTCACATAGCTAGCAATTCATATACCAAATATATCAATGTAAATATTACATAAATAAATAAATAAATATCAAATTTTTAATTCAGAAGAATAACAAAAATAATAAAATTAATAATAAATCAAAAATGCCACCCACAATTTTTAGAGTGCGTATTTTGTATGTTTTATACACTGTACTGTACAAACACATCAAAAATTTAAGATGATATAATAATAATAGTATTGGAAAAAAACTATATTTATTTTGGACATTTTTCATATGCATGTATAACTTTTTTTTCGGAACTAATACGCAGACAGACATTTAAAAACATTGGTCATATTTATAAAATATTTTATATTTATCATTAAATGGGTATATGATGTTATTTTTGTACTATATACAATATACATATATAGTCGTACTCGTATGCAGCTGCTCTGAATTATTATTTATATATTATCAAATTGATGATGGTATATATAAATGTATAAATAAGAAGAAGTCATACCAATTGTTCATATAATTCTTTATATGGTGTCCGCCGTTCATATCATTTACTAACAAATTCATAATATACTGAAAGGATAATTTAATATATTATTAAAGAAGATTTTTGTTTTTGCTTCTAAACCAATTAGATTAATTATGCACATTACATTATAAAGGTGTACATATGTAATATATTGTAATATATGAAATACATTACATTATGTATTATTATGTATATACATAACGGTATAGAAAATGTCTATATAAGGTTAAAAATAGTGACGTATCACTTGTCAATTTAATCATTGATAAAAACATTCATTATATTTTATACTAGAATAGTCAGAGCGTCATAGTTTGAAATATGAGACCTTATATACAGTATGTTCAGAACTAATGGATAGAGCCAATATCTTCAAAATGCACGAAAACTCGCTAAATTACGGGGGGTGTACAAGCACCCCAAGTCACCACCCGCTGTTTGGAATGGGAAACTCGAAATATGAATTTGTCTATAAGAAAACCATATTTTTTCGACAGCATGCAAAAATCAAAATTTCGACTTTTCCCCGTCAAACCGGAGAGTGTAGAAAAATTCCCCATAAGCTATGTATTCACTAGATAATGATTAAACTTCATAAAGTTTAGATTAATTTTTATACATAGTAATCATTATAGTTTTGGTTTTCACACAGAATTAAAAAAATCATTGTTATATCTTATTCTTACAACATAAAAATATGATAGAATAAATATATTTATCTCTCTTCTCTCTCATTATACCAAACATTATAGTAATCTTTATACCTTCGATGGATGAAGATTACTACAATGTTTTTGACATATTTTCGATAAAGATTGCGTCTTCACTTAATAATCATTATACATAACTTTATAAAGTGTAAACTTTATCTAGCCCAGACAAGGCTATAGGACCCCACCACATTTTTCTTTAACTTTTCGTCACGCTCTTCAAAATATGCGAAATAAAATAAGGATAAACAACCATAACGTGTACCAATTTGGTCATACACATCTCGCACGTTACGGTATGATATGCAACGGTATGAATGCTAATGTTTGTATAACATTCGTATTTTGGAAACGAGATCGTATTTGGGCCTTCCTTACTTGCGACGACATTATTTGGTTGATTCAAGATTCAAATCCATAAACAAAAATATGAGTTTTATAATGATAATTAAATTTTAAAACTCAGCTTGTTTTGATTCCAGACATATACGTTAACCATAGTGTATTCATGATAGATAATAATAATTACCAATAATAGTATAACATATATGGTGCAAAAAAAATTACCAATAATGACAATCTGAAAACAATTATATATATTAGTGAGTATCCAACGTTTTTCCAACATTGTTTTAAATACCTATAAAATCCACAAATTTAAGTTGGAATGCAAAGTCAATAAAACGTTATTTAATAACAATTTTAAAAACAATTAAACAATGGAACGTTTTGATCAGTAAACGTTATAACGATGTTGGAAATTAACCAATAATAAATGGCCAGGTTTCCGTTATCGAAACAACATTGTGTCTACGTCAATGTGTCATTTTTCCGACTTTATTGTTTCACGTTTCGGAATTTTTGTCTAATACCATCCCATCCAGGAGCTCCATACACATCCAAGGGATTATTTGAGAGTTCTCCTTCTGTTTCTAACCAATTGGCTTATAATTTATAATTTTTGATTTTTTGGGACTGAATTTGAATATATTACTGTGGCAGATGATTTTATATTAAAATTTTATGACGAGTTGATTAGTGCTAAATTTTAGGCTCCTTTACCACCCGACCATCAATAAATGCATTCTGTTACATGTGTTGGCTCGCAGCATTTTTTTAATTAATTTATTTTTTCTTATGCGTATAAAATAAAAAAATTAAATATGGAAAGCTAAAATAAAAAAAAACGCAAATTGAAAGTGAAAGATAATCGATTCTATATTATATACCATAAAGAAATAATTTCTTTTCTGTAAAATATATATATAGTATTACCAAATTTTATTTTTGGTTGATTTGTTGTGGGTATAATAAATACCACATATACTGATTGTGATACATTTTCAGTCTTTTATGCGCGTATGCTTTCTTTCAAATGATAATTTACGGCCAGAAATGAAATGGCAAAACTGTTCGTTCAATTTTATATGCGACATGATAAAGCATATTATATGTCTTGAAATAAGATTTTATATTGTATACCACCACTCGCAATCAGTATAACATATATATAAATATAAATAAATAATTCATGCAATAGACATACGTTACATGTTCATTAATCATTATATGGTTTCGTATATATGTATAAAAGTGTATGGTTTATATGATATTATTACGTATATCAAAAATATTTCAATAACAAAAAAAACACACAAAATTTTCACATCATATATGCAATCAACACGAACATCACTAAAAATAATGAATTAATTCAATTTTAGTATCAGTCCCGCAGTTTTTTTTTTTCAATTATATAATAAGATGTATGGATTGTTGCTGTCATCACACATATAATTTCATCATCTGCGTATTTTCTAGTATATATAATACATATAATATTTCACTAAATTAATAAACATAATCATTATTACAAATTCTATTCAAATTTTTTTTAAATAGCTGGCGTATTAAATTTTCCCAAAAAAATACCCCAAAAATATTATAATAAACATTTTCAAGAGGTATATAAACAAAAAACTATATTTTTGATTAATTATATATATTATTGTATACAGTTTGATACATTAATTTTTTTATTCAAAACATATTTTCTGTTTATTTTTTTTAAATATAAATCAATATCATGCACTGATCCTTAAAGAATGTGATGGAACCCCATCAAAGTGGCAAGAACGTTCCCATCGTCTAATATTTACTTATAGAGGTCCTGGGAACTAGGTATTCTGAGTGGCTGGGTAGTGAATAGGAGGTGAAAGGGTAGTGCCATGCACTAAAATGTCGAATGGTTTTAAGGTTGTCAGAACGTCCACGTTTTGTTAAGGTCATATTCACTGTAAGTGGCCTTTTTAGTTCCTAGCACGTATTTGGATCCTATTACTATTTTATTATTCAAAGATTTTAAAAATAGAAAAAGGGTTTGTGGTTGCAATAATTTTACTCAAAAAATAAAACAAAAAATGTTTCAATTATATTTTTCATATTTAATATAGATTTAAGCCATGGTATATAGACCATAGGTATGCTTGACAGCTGATATTCAATTTTGTATGACGTCACTCTGAGTGACAAAATTTTAATCTGCGATATAGAAATATGAATTTTATCTTTTACATTTCATATAAATTTGAATTAAATATTTTAATCAATATTTTAAAAAGATTAATAATCGGCAAATGGGAAATTTATATGTTACTATGTAATTGTTTTTATTATTTTTCTTTTTTTTTTATTTTTTCTTCTTGTAACATTTTATTTAAATACTTAATTCTAAAATACATTCTTGCTCTTAATTGTGTTTAGATCAAATTGTCTTAATAAAATAATTTTAATAATTATTAAACGATTAATTAATTTATTATTAATGACATACATATAATCAAAACAACACGACTATTTTTTGTTTATTTTATGAATGAATAATAAACCATAATAAACATAAGCACAATAAAACAAAAACTCAGAGCATACCTCTTTCATTCTTTATACCATGGATTTAATCTTAAAGTAAAGAAGAACTAGAGATAAAGATAGGAAGGACGTACATGGACAATAGAAATAAAAGAGACTAGAACAGCACTCTCTGGAATTCTTCATATAAAAATAAAAATAAAAGTGTCGGGTGCATAAAAAAAAATTTGATGCTGATTTATGATTTTTTAATTTTTTAATCATTGGTAAAATAGATCGAACGAAAAATGCGGTAAAATAAATTTAACGATGATATCGTTTGAAAAAGTATTATTTTATTTCGTTTTATTTTATTTTATTATTATATTGTTTTGGGATTTTCCTGTAAGTGATTTAAAAACAATATTGCATTAAATTAACTTTTTTTCTTTGCTTTAAAACAAAAATTGATGTCTTTTTAATCTTCAAATTTTTTTTTTTTTTTTTTTTTTTTTTTTTTCAAAATTTTTTATATAAACGAATAAAATGTATAAAATGATGAAAGATCGTGTTTTATTTATTTTATAAAAAAAAGTTATGTTTCGGGGAAATATGTATTACGTAAATTATTTTTTGTCCATTTTTTTTATAAATCGGTTGTTTTGTCTGTTTTAAATGTGAGCACCAAGTGATTAGATGTGCACCTTTTGTTTTTATTTTTTTTTTTTTGTGAATATGTTAATTTTTGATAAGAGATATAAGTAAATATGGCTGAAGAAATTCCAGCACCAAGCAGTGTCCGTGATTCCAGAATACATCGTCAAAGGTAATCTATTACAATATTTTCTTTTTCTTTTATTATTTAATGATTTTTTGCTTAATTTTTTTTAGAATGTAGTCGAGTCATTTTTAATGTCATAATGTCATCAGATGAAGATGAAAATATTGATGTTATAGACGATGGTGAAAATGATGATGATGAATATGTTCCAAATGGTTGTTTATCATCACTTGAAGATGATTCAGTTGTTGAATTGGGCCCTGAAATAGAGTATGAGGAAGAATACAATCCTGACGATGATGTTGAAGAAGCGTTTGAGGATAATGCGTTATCATTTAATAGTAAGGATGGTATGATATGGCAAAGTGTTCCATTTCCATAAGCCCAAACCGTATATCGGAATATTTTGCGGGAAAAATCCGGCGCACAAATATTCACCGCATTGCTTACCCCTAGAGAAACATTTAAATCCATCTTAAGCATGGAAATGTGTGATATCATTTTACGAGAATCTAATCGGAAAGGCCGACAAATAGTTGCTGATTACAAGCAATCGCTAATAGAAAAATTTCCTGATAATACAAAGCGACCACAACAGCAAATTTTCAATCCAATCACTGAAGAAGAGTTGAACGCTTTTTTTGGTATAGTTATTAAAATTGGCGCACACAGAAGTCAAATCGTGAAAACATAAGTGACATATTGAAATCTAATTCATTTCCAATACCACGCGCTGCGATGTCACGTAATCGTTTTCAACAGATTCAACGAATTATCCGTTTCAATGATGTAACTCGTCTAGTACGTCAAAAAACGGACAAACAGCGCCAATTCGTGATATCTGGACAATGTTGAACATCAATTTGCAAAGAGTGTATAAGCCATCCGCAAATATAACTGTGGATGAGCAATTATTTGCATACAAAAGTAGGACAAAGTTTGCCAGTATATTCCGAGGAAACCGGTGTTGGATTTAATGAGTAAATACAAAGGGTCAGGTAGAACATCAGATAATTTTTTTACTTCGATAGAATTAGCTACAGCTTTAAATTCTTGGGACATGGCGCTAGATGCAACCTTCAAAAGATAGAGTTGTATTTTCAACGAATTTTGCTTTTGAAAACCAAATTACATTGTGTTCGTATGTACCGAAAAAGAACAAAGCTGTAGTATTATTGTAAAGAACAGATCAACCCACCCCAAAGTGTTTGCTAATTATTTTAGTAAAATTGCAATTGAAGCATGCCTTGGGTGTCAGTTACCACTTTGTGTTCCAAATAAAAGGAACGATACCCAATGTCGTCGCTCAAATTATCATGCGGAGGTCGTTGGTAGCTGTTATTTGTGTAGATAACTAAATAAGAAGCAACCAAAAACACGTAAGAGCTGCGATGTGTGAGCTAAACCCGTTTGCGTTAAGCATTCACTAACCAGAGTAATGTGTCCAGTTTGCAATGAATCGTATGTATATTTAAATATATTTATCTATGAATATTTATCAAACTAATTATAAAGAATTGTGATTTACTTATTTTTTTTTGTATTTATGTTTCAAATATACTAGTTTTCCATTATTAATAATTTATAGAATAATAAAATCAGTATAAAAAATGTACTTCTTTTCTTTTTTCCATATAAATTGCACCAGGTACACCAGGTACACCTGTACCTCGCCGGTAGACGAAGGTATACAAATCTATTAGTCGCTGTATCTCACCCTCATGCATATATTTTATATTTTTGAACTACCATTAAAACATCGTATTTGTTTAGTACTTAGATGTCACGGAGTTCGCTGACCATGGCCTTAACGTAACTAACCAAATTTAAAGATTGAAAAACCAAAAGCTACACGTGTACCTTGCCGGTAAGAGAAGGGTTAAATAATAATATATCATAAATTTATATAAAAATAAAATTATTTAAAAACATAAAGAAATGACGATATTTTTTTATTATCAGTCGTCAATTTATATGTTTATTTATTATATGATTTTTTATTCATATATAAAATAAATTTTTAAATCCTTTCCGTATGGAAAAATTTGAAACCTCGTACCTGATGAATATGTATTGTTAAATAATTATATTATATTCTTTTCAAATTGTATTATTATTTATGTTAAAGATATTTGCAAAAATTTCTTCCGGAATGTTTCTAAATATCCTTTAACGTGTCGTTATATTTTTTTGGGGTAATTGGAGATCATAACATAATAAAGAATGGTTGGTTTAGTCAATGTTTTAACCGGTGATTGTTTTTGGGTACTACAACAAGGCCTCGGTAATTATAGTCGTAGGACCAACCCCGCATATGAAAATATATGATTCTGTGTTTTATGAAAATATATGATTCGGTGTTATATCAACCTTACTAAATTTTACATATTCAAATTAATATTTTACAGCCAATAAAAACACACTGACTAAATAACAAATTCTACAGATACGCTGATGACACTCGAATCTCATAAATGTAGAATACGTATTGTAAATAAGATAGTATTTTATAATGCCGTAGAGCACGTTCCTGTATAATTTTGTTTGAATATATGAAGTGTGTATATATATACAGGGTGAATATTTGAGTGAACACATCATTGTTAAATATTATAATATGCAGTTTTTTCTATATTTTAAACTATTAACGAAAGGGGTTGATTCTTTGTCCTTATGTGGATATATATACTATACGATATATGTGACTTTGTTTTTTATTTCGTTGATGTGCCGTTTGTAGAGTTTCATAATACACAAATTTTTTCATTTTTATTTAACAAGTGTTTCGTTTTCCAAGCATTATATAAAAGAGAATTAAGTATATATACAATTGCATATACATATAGTACAGATATTAAACAAAGGGCACAACAACAACAACTAAAAACAGAAAATCAATATTTAAAAAATCTAAATAATATTATTCTTTAATTCATGTACATAATAAATAAAATATGCAGTTAAGCAAACTTCTGAAACAGGAAGTACGTACGGCGGTGGCGAGTAAGGGGATAAAGGGGGCTTATATTTATCACCAATCAATTCCTCATAAAATTTTAAATTATGAATCGTTCAAGCCGCTGAATTACCGATTTATTATCAGAATTAGGCATAAGGCATTCGTATGGTAATGTTTGTTCTCAATACTGACGTAACCTATTATAAGGGAACGTTTTTCGGTGTCTGGCGCCGATTGGTTTGAAATTTTGATATGCTGTAGTATTCAAAAAATAATTTTTTTTTGTTTTTCCAATTTCTTTTTTAGCGGGTGAAATTCAAGTTTGCGGCGAAAATTAAATTAATTAATTAATATATATAAAATTAATAATAAATTAATAACTTCTCCAATTCTTGATCAACGGTGCTGAAATATGAGCAAACATCAATTTTGAACTCATTTGCATATTTCATAAATGTCAAAATGACGATTTCATTCAAGATGTGTGCATGCATGCAATATCGAAATTAATCTGTAATTTCCACATTTTTGATCGGATTATAGTGTTTGAAATTAAAAGTAACATTATATAAAAGAATAGAAATTAATATTAACGTGTTCTATAACTTGTGTATAAAAGTTAAAATAAAAACCTATAGAAAAAATTTTTTATAAAGTTAACCAATAAAATTTTAAGTTCTAAATGCAGGTTTTAGAGGAACCAAATAAAATTGGAAGCAGAAAAAAAGCATCAACCAGGAATAAAAAATAAAGGTAGATATTGCGGAGCAGGATCCGGTATCACTTAAGTAAAAATTTAGAATAAGTATTAATTATAAGTCATAATTCAAATATAAATCACCTAAGAAAATTAATATATGGGTATATGTATACGGTTTATTTTAAAAAAAAATAATATTATTATATCATATAGATATTATATAAATTGATCAAATTAAAAATATAATTTTTTTCTTATAAATTTAATAGAAGATTAAATTTTAGGAAAAAGCATCATAATATCTTAAAACTCATTTAGAGGAAAAAAAAATACAGGAAAGAAAAAAATCGGAAACTGTGCAAGGGATTGTGAAGAAGGCCTGGGTGACCCATCCTCAAACTTAACCAGCTCTACATACAAAAACTTATGTTGAAAGTTTCAATCAATCGGTCGATTAATTTCCGAGAAAACGTTACGACAACCAAGCGGATGAATCCGGAAACATTTTTATTTGATTTTTCGCAATAAAAAGTACAAATTCGTGGACATTGCTGATAAAAAATGTGGAAAATTTTATTTTCCAAAAAGATAACAATATTACACTTACTCATTACTGACTTACTGATGTTGGTATATAATATATAGAGAAAATCTGCATATAAATGAGAATGCTTGAATAAATTCGCATATGAAGAAAATGATATGCGCGAGGTTCCATCCAATATATTCTAAATCGACGCAGAGCGTAAATGATCGCTAACGTTTCAAGCTCATAAATATGGTAACGCGATTCTGTATCCGAAACACTTTTGCTAAAATAAAACACAGGATGAAATTTTCCATCCGCTTGTCGTTGCACCAGAATAGCTCCAAAACCAATTCTACTTGCGTCGCAATGTAATTCAGTCTCATTTCCGGGAGAATATATAGCTAATATTGGGGCCTGTAATAAACTCGACTTCAATGCTTCAAAGGCATTTAATTCATCGATGCCAAATTTGAATTTTGCATCTTTCCTTAATAATATCTGTAATGGTCTTGCAATTAATGTGAAATTCCTTATGAATTTTCTGAAATATGATGCCAAACCAATAAATGAATGAACACCCTTAATATTAATAGGAATTGGAAAGTTTGAAATCGCATTTAAATTTTCCGTATTAGGACGAATTCCCAAAGCACTTACGGTGTAACCCAAATATTTAATTTCATCGAAACAAAACTTGCATTTGTCATAACGAAGTTGCATTGAATGTTCGATTATTAAATTGATTACGGATTTTAATTTTTTAATGTTCTTGAATTGTTTCTGTAGCGATTAGCAGATCATCCATGTATACAATTAATTTGTCCTCGGTTATTAAAGATTTAAATATATTATTGATATAGCGTTGGAATACTGATGGTGCATTCTTTAACCCAAATGGCATTTTGATATATTCGAATTTTCCGGAAGGTGTTATAAAGGATGTATATTTATGGATTCCTCATTTATTTTTACGTGATGAAAACCTTCTTTCAAATCTAAAATAGTAAAATATTTCTTTTTATGCAATCTGTCTAATAGATCTTCAATCAACGGCAAGGGATAATTGTCCTTTAAGGTTAATTTATTAATTAACTGATCGTCTTTGGTTAATTTTAAATCACTAACATTCATAAAATCACGACCTAAAATTATATGATATTTCATTGACATATTTTCAACAATAAATAAATTTAAATCAACAATAATATTTTTAAAATAAACTTTACATTTTGTGTTACCTATAACATTTAATTTACTATTATTTATACCGAAATAATTATACTTATATGGATTTGTGGTGATGATCAGGAATTCTGGAATAAATCTTTGCTGGACAAAACTAATAGGACTGTCGGTATCGAACAATGATAACAAATTTAGTGAAATCATTGCATCAGCATTTACAAATTCAAATTTTACAGTATTTTCGAATTCGTTGATAAAATTAGAACCCAATTGTTGAGCATAGGTATGTTGAACTGAATGATTGGTCGTCTTATATTGCTTATTGATATTTGTAGTGCATTCACGAGCACTATGTCCTGGTTTACCACACCTAAATCAATTTCCTCTTTGATGATTTGGCATTGGGCAGTTGGTACTATAATGTCCCAATTTGTTGCAATTAAAGCATTTAGCTTTAATTCGATTATTCACCGGATTTTCAATTTATTTGTCCATAAAACGTGGTTTTTGTTGATAATTTGATTAATTAATTGATTGATGATTTGAATAATTGGAATAATTGGTAGAGCTAGCTTTATTTTTTCCATATTTATGAAGAGCAACTTTTAATTCCTACATATTTCTAGCACCATGTAACAACATTTTATTGGAATCGGTATCAGTAATACCATTAATTATGTACTGCATAACATCATTTTCAGAAATATTTGCTAAAAATGCAATTTCTTGCATATGCAAAATATATTGTTGCCACGATTCATCTGGATTTTTCTTTCTATTTCGCATTAAATTATGAACATCACAATCACTTATTGTTTCATTGAATTCTTTTAACAACGCCTTTTTTAAATCATTGTATGATTTAATTACGACGGTTCTCATAAATAATTTTGCGGTACCCACCATTAACCGTTTTGCATATATAAATTTAATTTTTTCATCTAATTTTAAAACAGAGGCGGATTCTTCAAAATGAACTATCCAATTTTTTATTGAATAGAAATTGTCACCGCTAAACTGCTGAAATGTTTCTTCCAGGTCTTTAAAATTACAAAAATTTGTACTTACTGTATTTTCATTACCGAATAGTTCTCGAATTTTTTCTTTCAATTCTGCAATTTCTTTCTTTTTCCGCAAAATCTCGTTGAGCCGTCGAAGTTCGACATCTAAATTGTGCGTTTCGTTAACCACCACCTCATTAGTGTCACCATTTTCATCAATTTCATTTTCACTATTATTTTCGCTATTATCTTCCAAATCAATCACCTGCAATTCCATTTGCTCCGCAGAAAGATTGTTCCATGCATCCGTTAACCTTATTTTGAGTGAGGTCTTTGTACCACTAGTTGCTAAATTTAATTTTATAAAATTTATAAATGTATTTATTTGTATTTATAAAATTTTCCACTAATGACGAATACATTTTTTTTTTTCGTATAAAACTTTTCAATAAATTTTTTTTTTTATATAAAAATACACACAAAATTCACCTAGAATTTAAAAGATTTTTTTTTTCACAAGTCCCATATGAATTTGAAAAAATTATTCACGTATGAATTTAAAAGATTATTTTTCACAATTCACCTATGAATTTGAAAAATAACTTTTTTTCTTTTAAAAATTTATTCACTTATGAATTAAAAATTTTTTTTTATAATTATCCCACTTCTGATAATTGTAGGAGTTACTAAATTTAAAACACTTTAATTTTCTATTTTAAAAACACTTTATTTTAATTATAACATGCTGTCGTCAGGCCGATTCAGTAACTTCTCTTCTATTCATTTATTATATTATATATTTTAACTAGTTTTATTACCATCTATATCTAGTTTATTAAACGGTATTACCTTATACTATTATTTAATACCATCCAGTATTTAATTATATATATATAGGGTTATCAAATATAAAATACCCTACACTTTATTGAGTTTATTTTGAGATGAAATGATTATTATTTACGACTTTTAATTATTATTTACTATATATGAATATATGTTTATTATTTTAGTTATAAAAAATATTACAATGCTTTTTTGTCAATTAAATCTTTGCACTAAACCATTTCGAATTTGTTGTGCTCTACGTATTAAAGATCTAGATCCTATGATCTGATCATTAGATTCCTGGTCATCATTTCCATCAAGAAATGTAATATTAATTTCCTCATCTACATTTTGCACAGACTGTAGATGAATGTTATGAAGGGTAGCGCACGCGTAAATGATCTTGCCTACTGCATCGGGTGAATAATGTAACACTCTATGTTTATGTAAACATCGAAAAACATTTTTTTAATCTTCCGATACATATTTCAATCTTTAATCTGCACAGTTTAAATGATGCGTTAAATCGGGATTATGCTTATCCTGGTTCTGCATTAATTACAGGTACCATAAGCCACGGTTTAAGTGGAAACCCATTATCACCTACAATAAAGAATATAATACGAAACATATAGTAATAATACACAAAACAAACAACATTAATTTATTTCTATTATCCATCATCATGGTAGATTTGTCCATATTATGCATGATTTATAATTATTGCCGCATTTCAGATGTATGCCAGATGCCAGCATCATGACAAGATCCAGGATATCTGGCATTTATATATCTTATTTTCAGGGAATGGTCACATGCCTGAAACAAAACAATTATAAAATCATCTACAAAAATTTTTGCAATCAGGTTTACATACGATCAATGCATTAATGCTATAAAAGCCCTTCCGATTGTAGAATAATAAAGATGGGTGTTCAGCATGATTCTTTTGTGGGGCAATTATAGATATGTGTGTTCCATCAATGATACCAGCAATACCTGGTAGATTATATTTCTCCAAAAAACTGTAATAATAAAACCAGGTGTTTACAAAAATTTCCTATTATTCTTTGCTTAAATCCCACTTGCTTCGTTTTAAGCAAATTATCGCCTCTTGGGAACGCCTCTTGACTCATTGGGCAAATAAATGACTGCCCGATCACATTTTGATAGCTTCCTGTCGTATAAAATTGTAACACTGATAAAATCTATAAAATAGGAAATCAAAAACCTTAATCATAAAAGAAAACATGGTTTTCAGACTACATACCCTTAGTTCCTTTGGGATTCCATTAGAATATTTTATATTATTTAATGCGGGTGATATTTCTTGTATCACATATTTTGTAATCCCTCAATCGTTTTCTGATAATTCTCACATTTCTGCTATAAATACAAATAATTTAGTATAATAAAAAAACTAATTTACAATCTTTTTAAATACCGGTCTTCCTCTCCATCGATTTCAAAAATCACTCCTGGTATAACGAATTCCATACTTTTGTAAATAAAAATCACAACATGAAGTAATTTTGTATTGCTAAAAAAATAAAAAATTTGGCACACACTAGCAATATTGTTATACTTTAGAATACCAATTTAAACAAAATAGCAACCGGCGAATTTGCTATCGTTATTATTGCTAATTATATCGACCGATAGTAATAGCAATGCATTTTAGAATACGAAAATTTAATTTACCCATTGCTATGGCAAATAGCAATTGCTATCAGCATAGCAATATGAATTAGAATCGGCTTGAATATCTTTAAAACGATATGATAATTAAGATATAATAGGTAGTTAAGTAGGAAAGCAAATGCGTGAAAAACAAATATACATACTTACATAGGTTGAGGCTGGCCTCTTTTCTTATAGAAAAAAGTATCTATAAACTAAAATTATGATTGTATAATTTTAAATATTTTCTATATAAACTTGAGAATATCTTCCTTAACCACACCATCAAAATAATAATTCATATATATGAAATATAAAATAAATTATTTTGATCATGGTGGCCAAGTTAATTTAATATAATTCAACATTCAAAGTTTTATGAATTTGTTGCTGTTTATTTAATAAATAATACTATGTTTTGTTTTTATGAAGAATTACGAATTATTTAACGTTATAAATATCTTTTTATTTTACTTTTTTTTATCGTTTTTTATTTATTATTATTTTTTTTACCTTTTATTGAATTTGTAAAATAGACCAGGCAATAAACAACCACACAAGCCTGTCCTGAACTATATATAAACCAATTTTTTTATTGCAAGCAAAGTAATATGATTTTTGTATGCGCTAATACAATACAATGAAAAAATATATATCGCACAATGAGGCCATTCTCCGCGTGCTGTTGCAAAGAACATTCATTAAAACGAGTTTAAAACTAAAATATTATTAACTACAATAGAAATTGCGTTAATTTCTTCTATCCCGTTAAGTGGGGTTTGTGATATTTGTGCATTATAATCCATCAGAAAATATTCACGATTGATATAGCACAATTAAATGTAATGATGCAATACGGGTTTAGTAGTGCTTGTAGTGAATTGGGAGGCTTAAATTATCGTGAGAAACTCAGAACTCAATTATCCACTCATGCGTAATCACAAACAAGATAATACGAAGACCAATCTTTAATTTTTCTTTGTAAATATTAATACATTCATTAGAAAAAGTACATTGCCAAATACATTTTTATGTATCAGAAATCAATTTATGCCATTGAAATATGGATATGCTCGAATTTTTATATAATGAATGTTCATCGAAATATGGTTATTTTATTAAACCAATAATATAAAATAATAATATACATTTTCGCTTTACAACCGCTTCACAATCAGTTTAGCGTACAACGACAGCCTTGTGTTGTTGGTTTCATAATTTGTTTGTATTTCGGTTTCGGTAATGAGCAGTGCAACCAACCGGAAGTGTGCAACTCTATCTGAAAATTCAGTTTCGAAAATAACCAAAAATCCCAAAACATATATTTTAAGTCTTCATTAGGATTCGACCCATTAAAATATAGTTAAAATATGTTTTATCTATACTTAAAATGTAATTATTTTCAGATTTAATTAAATATAGTGCCGAACAAAAAACATCTGCCAAAAATGGCATCCATTTTTGGGCGGAATTTTGGAGCTACCAATGTATATCGTTTTGAAACTAATATACGCAAAGAATTTGAATGTATTTTAAATGATGTTGACAAAGTGAAATATGTTTAAAAATTTTTGGTGAAATATAATTTAATACCGAATCAACCGAATAGGATAGAAAAGAATTTAAAAAACTCATTAGATTTTTGTCTCCGCAATTATTTAACTAAAGTGATTTTACTAAAAATAGCAATTGTGCTTAGAGTAGCGCATAAAATATGATTTATGGTATAGTAACGTAGAAGTCCGTGAAATGTTGATCATGTTGTGAGATATTGCTGCGTATTTTCGGTTAAAATTTAACCTTTTAATACTTATTTGTTATATGTTCACAATAAAGTTAAAAGTGAAAATTAAAAACAGAATATCAGGTCAGACATTTTCAGATGAACAACGAAATATTAAAATAATTCATTTTTTTATAAAAAAAAAATAAATTAATAATAACATTTTTAACAATTGGATATTGTAATAAATGTGCAAAAATGCTATATTTATATTTATTTTATTTCATTTTGTGATATATATCATATATACAGTGTGTCCCAGTTAAGCCTATGCAGCCCATATATTTGAAAACAGTGGAGTTATCACTAAGATCAATATGATGTTAGAGGACCCCTACTGAATTCAATTTGGCTACATTTTTATGTTAACACCTTCCTCTGCACACTAACCCTTATGTGCTTAATGGATATCAACTTTGCAAAATCAAATATAAACCTATATTTTCTACAAATGAGGATTTTCCATCTGATGAAAAATCGAAATATGGATTTTTGCATAAGAAAACCATATATTTTTATACATGCCCAAATCAAAATTTCGATTATTGCAATTAAAAAGGGGGGCTTGGGGTGTTTGGACACCCCCTTTAACTTTCGACGCGGAACAACTTTCAAAAACATCAAAACACTAGTTTTCATAGTGATTTGAATATTTTCATAGTGATTTGAATTGATAGAGTTTTCGCACATTTTCCATCAGATGGACAATCCCCATTTGTGGAAAAATTCCCCATGACCCCCACATTTTTTAATTACTTTTTTAGTTTCTCGTCACGCACTTCAAAATAGGCGAAACAAAATATAGGTTTACATTTGATTTTCAAAGTTGGTCTCCATTAAGCACTAAAGGGTTAGTGGGGGGAGGAAGGGGTTAACATAAAAATGTAGTCAAATTGAATCCAGTGGGAACCTCTAACATCATATTAGTGATTACTCCACTGTTAGCTCCACTGTGATTACTCCACCGAAGATATTTGCTGGATAGACTTAGCTGGGATACCCTGTATATCGTTTTTTCACGTATTGCGTATTGCGTTTTGTGCTCTCTATATATCCTTTTATTTTTTTTAATATAATATATACAGAGTGTTCTACTAAAAGGTACCCCATTGACAGTGGGTTCACAATGAAAAGACTTAAGTTCCAATCCAACACCTGAGACCTGAGACCTAAGACCAACGTTATTATATAATTTTTTTTTCTTGTCTGATTATTTTATTTTGTATATCAGATCACATCATATATAGAATTACCGTCGCTATATTATATGAAGCTGCGGTACCTTATACAGTGTGTATGTGATGTCCTGTATAATACAAAACAATGTATATTATATACCAAAACAACCCATATTAAATATGTACAAAATAGTTTACAAAACGATTTTTTTTTGCTAAATAATATATTTTGAATTCATTCTCGTATAAAAAAATTGAATAAAAGAAGCATTGGGCTGAAAACATTACCATTGTTGTATATTTATATCAAATGATTGCATACATAGAAAACATATTAATATTTTCATATATAGGTAATTTTTTTCTGAATAAAAGTATATTTTGTGTTTGAATTCCATATACAATTTATTAAATATTCGACATACGCGTGCATTGATATGTGTCTAAACAAATAAAAATATATTCGGTTAATTTATCCGTACATCAATGAATGAATGTCCGCATTATACAAAAAGGAATTTATGTATATATATAGTGATTATTTACTGAATTATTATCCCGAACTATCCTAATAAAATTATTTATATCCGCGATATTTATAATACATTTTTAGATACGGAAATAAAGTAGAAAATATAATATAATAGCTCTATAGTGAAAACGATCTATAAAAATCCATTTAAAATTAGTGTGAATATACAAGTATTAATAATCATCAGATTATCTTTTATTTTAATTAAAACGTTGCAAATAACACATTATATGTTAGGTTTATAAATAATAAAGGAAAGCTTATTATTTATAAGACGGAGCTTACAAGGGAGGTAAGTTTGCTGTCCCCCTCCGATTGGCTTGAAATTTTGATATGTTGTAGTACTCGAAAAATAAAGAGACCCATATTTTTTTCCCATTAATTTCACTTTTAGGGGGTGAGATCCAAAATGGCGGCGAAAATGAAAATTCGCAATAACTTCTACAATTCTGGGCCAAAATCACTGAAATTTGAACCAACATCAATTTTGGACTAATCCAATTTTGGAAAGTTATTGCGAATTTTCATTTTCGCCGCCATCTTGGATCTCACCCCCTAAAAGTGAAATTTAGGAGGAAAAAAATATGGGTCTGTTTATTTTTCGAGTACTCCAACATATCAAAATTTCAAGCCAATCGGAGGGGGACAGAAAACTTACTTCCCTTGTTAGTGTTGGATCCATATGTCATTCTCATATTCATGTCAATTCTTTTTATTGTCCTGAGACAGCTTTTAACGGAGGTCTGAACCTGTGTTAAGAGCATATCAGGATTAGTAATAAATTATTCATACTGAGGATTTTTTGTTTTTTTAGAGGGGTATGTGTTTTGCATTATAGTGGTTTTTGTTGTTGTTTTCGTTTTGATTTTGTTTATATTCATAAAACAACAACAAAATAAATGTGCGCTCTGTTAAATTTTCTCAACCACCTCTTTCCTCGATTCCCTTTCCTCTTTGACTGGTCAAAATCATTCACCAAATTTTTTTGTATACAAATACACTGTCTGCGTATCCTATTATTCTCTCATCAAAGGTCTGAATCGTTTATGCATTTGTTGTTTTTGATAGACTGTGAGTAAAAGCGGTACTCATTTCGAACAGAGCTTACTCATGCTTAAATGTTAATGCAATACCATGAATGCATTGCTTTCTGATATATTTAAGGTGTCAGCTATCTAACGCAATTTCAATTTATGTTTTCTGGAATAACTGCCGAATTGGGGTGAGCGCAGAACGTTCAGCGAGATCGTTGTTTGCACAAAAAAATGGTTAAAAGCAATATCTGGTAAATTACAACACACTTATGCCACCGGGCTTATGCTTTAAATAATAACATTGTTGTTGATAAGGTCATTTACTCAGAACAACAATAAAGGATTATTGGCAGCACATTTTCTTGAGTGAAATGCAATTTTGAATTTGAAATATAATTATTGTAACTTTAAGATTATGATAACGTATAAATGTTTATATTTAAGTATAATGATTTTGTATTAAACTTGAATTTTTAAATAATAACATGAGTTCATTTAATTCACATAGTTCCTTTTTTAAACACAAATAATTCAGTATAAATAATTCAGTTCAGCAAATAAAATTAATAAAATTATAAAATAAAAAAAAAATCAGTTCAAAGGTAGTCAAACCTTATTAGACAGCCCTGTAGTATTTCAATTTTTCAAACGTAATACATGACATTTTCATTGCTTATCTCCTTCATCGTCTACATATACATAAAATAACCCCGGATGCTCGTAATGAAGACTATATTAATTATAATTTCTGGATAACCGTGTGAATGTCTTTTTAATACCAGCTAAAAATGCCTCATTCGTTTCTTTTGAAACTTGTCTCATTTGTGTAAAATATTTGTCCATATTATTTTCATCTTCCTTAACATCTAACATAAATTAATATCTAATTTAATTTAAAATTAAGGTTAATTAAAACGTACATGATTGATTAATTTGTTAAGAGTCGACTCCAATTTAATTACACGGTCTAGAACCTAAAAGATCATTTAATTGTTATGTTGTGTATACGCTGTTATGTATATCATTGTAGATATCCGAATGTTTATATTTGTTACCATCAAATTTTTCTGCTTGCAAATATTTCGCTTTTTCATTTATCATACAAAAAAATATATAATATAAAAAAAACCAAACATAGGAAAAATATAAATAAATAAATTTCGATTCAGTTGGTGTTTATATATGCCACCATTTTCAATCCAAAACAGCAACTTTATACTTTTGGATTGAACACCATTACACGGTTAAATCTGAGTTTACCCAGGTAACATTCAATGTGTCTAGAACGTTCCAATCACCTTATATTTACATATAGAGGTACCGGGAACTAGGTATTCTGAGTGACCGGGTAGTGAAAGGGTAGTGAAAGGGTAGTGCCATACACCAAAACGGCGAATGATTTTCAAGTGGCCAGAACGTCCCCGGTTCGTGAATGGAATGTTCACTTTAAGTGGCAGGTTTAGTTCCAAGCACGTATTTGGGACGTTCCCATTCCTATTTTATTATTCATAGAATGTTATATAACATAGAATGTTATATGGGTATATATTCGATTAAATACACCTAATGTCAATTCAATCCGGATTGAATACACATATTAACTGACTCACAAAGTATTGACATAATATAAAAATGTATTTCGTATTTATCAATCGATGTTTATATGTTATATAATGAGATATATAAAAAAGGTAGTGTTAATATTCACACTTTTACAAGCAAGGTGCGTATAAATATTGGATTACCATCATCTTTTAATAATAATCATTTAAAATTAAAAAAAAATAAACCAAATAACAAAAATTAACAATAAAGGTATATAAACGTAAACGACTCTGTAACAACATAAATGGTACCCATATTTACTACCGTTTTATTATTGTTATAAAATTTATGTTATTATTATAACAAAAAAAACTATATAAAACAGTAAGTATTTGATTGCAGCTGCAATAAAGTAATTTGCATATATTTACAAGCATTTTGTGAACACAATACACATAATAATGAGCAAATTATAGGTATATAGTATATTATATATAGTTTTATGACATTAAAATTTCATACATACAGTAATTTTAATAACAATATGGTTACATTTATTTAAATGAAAAAATATCTTGTGCAATAGAGCCACTTTTAGTTATATATACAAAGTGTCTCACGGAAATCTATCCAGCCAATATCTTCGAGACCAATAGAGTTATCACCAAAAGAAGATTTTTAGAAGACCCCCACTGGATTCAATTTGGCAACATTTTGGGTTTAACCCCTTGCTCCCCACACTAACCCTTAAGTGCTTAATAGATATCCACTTTGGAAAATCAAATGTTTTTTTCGCCTATTTTGTAAAGCGTGATGAGAAATTAAAAAATAAATAAAAATATTTGAGGGTCCCATGTGGAATTTTTCCACAAATGAAGATTTTCCATCTGATGAAAAATGTACCAAAAATTGCTAAATCTCTAAGGAAACAAGTGTTGTGATATATTAGAAAGTTTCTCTACGTTGAAAATTAACCGGGGTGTCCAAACAGCCCAAGGTCCCAATCCCCCGTTTTAAAGGGGAAAATTCACAATTTTAATTTGTTCATGAGATTTGTGCATGCTATCAAAAAAATATGGTTTTCTCATGCAAAAATCCATATTTCGATTTTTCATCAGATGAAAAATCTTCATTTTTAGAAAATATACGTTTACATTTTATTTTCCAAAGTTGATATCCATTAAGCACATAAGGGTTAATGTGGAGAGGAAGGGGTTAATAGCAAAATGTAGCCCAATGGAATCCAAGGGGGGGGGGGGGGTGGGGGGTCCTCTAACATTATATTAGTGCTAACTCCAAAGATATTCGCTGGGTAGACTTACATGGGACATACAGTATACTCTTCATTGAACGAGCTCAATATTTAACGAGGTTTTTTTAGGAATTAGAATTAAACTATGAACATCAAATCTAAACAATCCTCAATTCAACGATTTTCTGAATTAATTCAGTTTTTTTCAGTGGCTTGAAACATCGTTGAATAAAGAGTTAACTGTATATATATATCAACCTTAAAACTTCCCTCTTTGGCTGTCTTGTTCCGCAGCGATTTTTTTATTTTATAAAAATTAAGTATTTGGTTTAAATATAACATTGATGCCCGATTGATGCCTGTGTGCTTAATTTAGGTTTCGAAAATCATTTTAGTTATCGAACATCAATTGTGAATTGAAATATATTACTATTTATTTTATATACAATCTTGTTGTTGGCCTATTTATTTATTATGATTTGATATACAAAAGAATACAAATCATAATAAATAAATACGAATTCAACAAAAATCAACAATTTCTTTCGTAAAATTTTCAAATGATATTGTGATGCTATGTGATTTTATAATATAAAGCTTAACTTTACTGTTTAAACCCCAGAAATCGACCGCTTATCTTAAACTTCAATTTAAACTCTACGTAGAGTTTAAACTTATACTGAAAAAACCAAAAATATAATACACTTGAGTTTAAGCTAAATTTAGAGCTTAAACTCGCACTGTAAAATCGTGCATAAGTATTTGGTTTTATAAAAGATTAAGTATTACATTAAGTATTTGGTATTTTGATAAAAGATATAATTGCCCTTGGTGTGTATAAAATATTTAGTGTGATATTTTGGGAAAATAAAATATACAATCGCATTTTATATTTTCACAATTATATTTATTATGGTATATAAATTATATAGTTAAAAATCTATATATCATACAAAATTCCTTTCATTTTTTTTCACATCCGATATGGCAAATTATAATAGAAATAATATTAATATTTAATGTATACTAAAATGCACCGGAAGTTTCATATTATCTTTTTTTTCAAGTCGATATAAACTGAATCTCAACAATATATTGATTTACCTACCTACTTTTACACAAACAAAAAATTGTATTTAGTTTAGAGTGACAAAATACGTAAAAAAAAATTAAAGTAAAATATGACTTCTATTGTAAGCAAAATGAATGATTGAAAAGTTGGTCTGCAAAAAAATCTTGCTGTCTTTCTTTCATATTTTTATTTCTATATATAAACATATTTTTTAATTTTGAAGACAGGTGTGTTAAAATGTTCATCTTTTTCTTTATGTTTTGTATAGTATCCATAGTATATAGATATTTGAAAGACAACTTAAATCTTTTGGTTCGTACGTGTGGTATTGATAAAACATTATGCATATCATATTATTTACAAAATATTTTTTTGTCATGGTAAGTAAATATATTTTTATAAATTAAAAAAGAAAAGAAATGTTGAATGTTAACATATGTAAATAATTAGTCATATTATATTTAAAAGTACTAGTAAACCTCCTAATTGGACCCCTCTGTAATCGGACCAATTCCAAAATCGAACCACAATCCATACTGTAAGAAAGGTTCGTCATTAACATTGTATAAATTTACCTCTATAATCGAACCACCTCGAAATTGGGACAATGGACCTCTTATTAAATACGGATTTTCTCACATCTCAATTGAACCAAATTCGTATTTTTTCTATATACTTATAGTAAACAATCATAATATACTATCTTTATTCTTTATGCACATCGTACATACATTTTACATTGCAAGAATTAAAAAATCGCGCTTCCGAGCAATTATATTAAATGTTTTTTTATTTGCAAAAATCAGAGGTAAAGCTTCTTCACGAAATGAGTCTAAAACCAGTACAGACTAAAATAACATCTTATTTAAAAAAAACGATTAGTTGAAAAAATTTGAATTTAAAATTATTGTTTATTTTTATATTTGTTTTGTACATAATTTAATAATTTTATTTTCTTTTTAAAAAATATGGTTTATATTGGTAAAAAATACACAAATATTTTTTTTAATTACCCTGTTTGTTTAATATACTACAGGAATAAGGAACATCCCGTGCAACATTGCGATATAGATTTCGTTAAAGATCTTTAAAGACTCACGTTGCGACCGATAATGTAATCTATCACGTTTTTTATATCAATCGACACCATAATTACTAACGTTATAGATAACGATTATCTATAACGATAGATAACGATAATTCGATACGTTCCTTTACTTTACTGGGATAAAGAAGCGCCATCTCATCTTAAAAGAGATTTTTTTTGTGTTTACATACATACAAATGATAAAAAAACTTAAAAAAAAACTTTTTCTGATAATGAATTTTTTTTTTATTTTATTTTTTTATAGTCACTAAATTTTGATATTGAGTAAATTCCTTTTATTGGAATATTGAATTTGTACTTCCCTTTTTTATTTGTGTCCAGCTTTGAGCTTCGAACCGCGGCACCTTGCAATTGTATTTATTTCCGTATTCTATTTTACCAACTTGACTATACTTCTCATGCGTTTTCGTTAACGTATACAGTCAAATAAATATTTTACATATAATATCGTCGAGACGCGTTAAATTAAGATAACATAGATTTTTATAGAAGCATTTATAACGTTAGACTATAAATAACGACAACGCCACCTAAATATCATTTCGTTCATTTTCTATATCAATAAATTACGTTATCAATCGTTAACGATAGATAAAGGAAAAATGTTAACTTTCTTTATCTCGAGATACTGTTATTGCACGATATATAGCGTTATCGTAATATGCGTGGGAAATCGTTATAGATACGATTCGATAGTTTTCGTGACATAACTTTAAAGAAATAATGATACCTATCTTGATATCGATATCTGCGTTATATATCTTTAAAGAACTTTACAAGATAACTGACGACACATAACTAAAGTTAAATTTCTATAAAATTCTTTAGAATTCGATATTGAAATCTTCATAACATTTAACGATACTTCACGCAATTGCTGCACGGGATAAGTACCAAATTTAAAAGGAAATATGTAGCCTCATTTTGGGAAAAAAAATCATCACTTCTATAATGTGGCCACCTCCCGAATCGGACCATTTTTACTCGATCCGAAAGGTGGTCCAATTATGAGATTTAACTGTATAACATTTTATTTTGAATACAACAATAAAAAAAATACAATTTGAAATTATAGGAAAAAAATCAAAGAAAAGTTATATATAAGTTTTCGTATTTAAATTTCATATATAGCATTCAAATTTTGTGTATATTATGATATTATTCATGTATTATTGTCCCGAAAAGTATATAACATATTTTATACTGGGGTCGAGTTCTATCAGTCGATATCGAATACTCGAGATCGAAATTAGTGGTTTTTCGGATTATATGATTCGATCAATCGAGTCGTGTGACGATAATTTCATTCGATATATAATTTTCTATCGAATGGTGTTTGTAATTGAGTTTGCTTTGTGATTTGTTTATATTGTTTTTTGCTTATAATATATAAATTTAAAAACTATAAGTTAAATAAAATTTATTTTATTGAATTGAATAATAATAACAATTTTACAATGTTGCTGATTTAAATCGCATATATCGATATATTAGGTTGTCTAAAAAGTATTGATAATTTATTTTACAAAATTCAAACGATTTTTTTATACATTTCAAATGAACTTTATTAAACCGAATATACGCCGTAATTCATAATGAACGGTTCCTTTCCAATCCCAGCAAACAGACAGCATTACCTTTCTTGGTGTTAATCCAGGTTTTGCTACGGTTTTAGGAGCTTCACCCTTCTTGGACCACGATCTTTTTCGTACATTATTATCGTATGTGATCCATTTTTCATCACCTGTAATCATTCGCTTTAAAAATGACTCGATTTCGTTCCTTTTAAACAGCGTTTCGCAAATGGACATTCGGTTCATTAAATTGTTTTGTTTTAATTCATGTGGTACCCAAACATCGAGCTTTTTCTTGTATCCAGCCTTTGTCAAATGGTTTAAAACTGTTTGGTGATGGATGTTTAGTTCTTTAGCGATATCATGACTGCTTACGTGTCGATTTTCTTCAATTTTTGATATGATTTCATCGACTTTTTCAGTGATTGGTCGACCAGAACGAGGTGCATCTTTGACATCAAAATTACCGGAACGAAATCGAGCAAACCATCTATAGGCTGTTAATTTTGATAAAGTTCCTTCACGTAAACTGTACAAATTTGTTCATGTGCCTGCGTTGCATTTTCACCTTTTTCATAATAAAATTGTAAAATGTATCGAATTTTTTCACTAATTTCGCTCATCTTTAATGCACTACAACTTTTAAATGACTAAACAAATTTAATTTTTTTTTTCTACGAAATGTCATCTTTCGAACATATGTTAGTGTTACCTGATCAGATTAGTACTACTTGAAATATTCAATTATAATGACATCTATTTATAAAAATTATCAATACTTTTTCGACAACCTAATATATTATATATAAGTATTTTATATTGGAAAATCTCCTACGATTTAACAAAAACTTCGATTCGATAGCAATCGACTTCCATGATCCCATTTTTTTTTCTCGATAAACGTGATCGAAATTTTTACTCGATAATTTATTATACGATATCGATTGATAGAATTCGACCTCTGATTATGTTTTGTATTTATATGAATTTGAAAAGAAAACTACTTTTTACGAATAAATTTGAATATCAACACTATATTTTAAAGAACAGCACGGTTTAGAAATAAGTTTTAGTATCACGCAAGTAAAATCCTTACCTGGATATTTCCTATAAAAATGAAGGAATTTATCAAGAAAATTCTTAATTTATTTAAGCGAATATTATATCAATTCATGGGGGGATCTATTCATCCATGTTCTTATTTTTATATAATAAATAATGTATCATATATTATAAACTAAAGTATAAGGTAAACAGATTTTCTAGCAAATTTCATTTCACGTGAAATCAGAAATGATGTTATTAACGACATACAAAAAAGAAAGAAATTTAATATTTAATTGAAAGCGATTAATTCTATATGAAAAACAAAATACCACCCCATAAAATACAATCGCTAAAGATTATAATATACAGGCAATACAATGAATACTTGTGTTGTCAGACATGATACAATTGCTTTAAATCAATATATAATTTCAAAACAATTTTTTTAATGATTTTGACTATTATGGTAGGTGCGTTTTATTTAAAATTATCTGTATCCCAATCTTGTGAATAAAACGACGATATGAATCTCGAAGAAAATGATTTTTTTATTGATTAAAATGTTAACATCCCTCATTATCAATATATATAAAGAAATATACTCATTTTTTTAGAATTAGAAACAAAGCATATATTTTTTCAATAAATAATTATTTACAAAATAGTTTATGATTACTGTGGAAGTGATTCACATTATCATGTAAGCAACACCATTTTTTTTTACCCACCATAATAACGTTTTTTATACGGTTGAAAAATATCCACGGACATTCCCCAGAATATGATGGATTATTTAAATTCAAATTTTACATGAGTGGTCTGTTAAAATTCCGTGAACCGTTGTTTCATAAGTATTTTCCTTATAAAGAGCATTTTATTTTATGAAGTGCAAAAAAAAGCTTATTTCCAAATTGAACTATCAAAATTTATAATTGGTGTGTAATATCAGAAAAAAAACGAGGCCAAATCTTGGTTGATTCCTAATTTCCGATTCTTTTAAAACTAAAATTAAATAAAATTCATTGTTAATAAAAAAAATTACACCATCAAATTCGCCATTTGCTACCCTTAACGTAAATTCGCGGGACGCGGGACATTTAGGGAAATTGTCTGTCTCGCGTAATACGGGACTGGCAAACCTAATTGAAAACCGTTACTTTGTGGTATGATAAAAATGCCTACCTAAAAGTCGCACAAAAATTTTAGGGTTGTGGTTTCGAATACTACTGAAAACATATGTTTTGGATCTTTCGGTTATTTTCGAATTTGAATTTTAACACAGAGTTGCATTGTTTCCCATGCGGTTGTTTGTCGGTTGTAAACGAAAATTTTATTATTTTAATTGAAATAATATGCAAAAGTAAATGTTGTTTAGCTTTTGTTGTTCATAATAAAAAATCATGATTACTACAATTTTCCCATCTACTTACCATATAGCTTATTTACGTGCAGACTTAGTGTAGCGTAGCATAGTTCAAAACCCAACAAGAAAATACGATCGGTACTGATTTATGAGCTAAACGTTTGATTTTGGTGTTTCGTAGCGTAGTGGGCTATCAACTACGCACCACGTGAACAGATTTTGTTATATAGTTATTATATAACCTCTTATTTTTTGCGGTGATTTATTAAAAATTTATAAAAATACAATGAGTTCACCTAACAATAAAAATGACAATAATCTGCCAATTTCGTCTGAAAGCGATGTGGGTAAGTATAATAATACAATTTTCGCAGGATTATTGAAGTTTTTTTTATTATAGAAATAAGACCCATGAACAAATAAAAGAAGAATTCTTGAATCCGATGAGGAAAGCATTTTAAGCAATACTAATCCAAGCTCGCTAAAAACTAAGAAGAGGATTAGAATTTTGGAGGTAATCAGTATTGTATTTCATCGACTGATGAAGACGACAATTCCACCGCATTGCGAAAATAATGACCAAAAGGTTAGGAAAAATCAAAAGAAATAAATTGCGAAAAATATTATACAAAAACTAGAAATATTATGCCTGCAAGGCAATTCTAGAATAAGGATTGCAAATGTAAGAATATGTACAAGAACCGTATTACAACGAGAGATCGAGTTCTCCTTTTTAATTGCGTTTGGGCAATGGAGGATTTTAACAAACAAAATATATTTTTGTATGCATCTACGCAGCGTACGCCAAAAAAAAGAATACCACCAAGAAATCCAAATCGATCAGCAAGAGATTGTAGTTTTAAATATTTTAAGTCTTTTCCTATTTATAGGAACATTTGATATATCTGTGGGCAGATTACCAAGGGCTCTTAAAGCAAAGGTAATATGAAAAGACCTACGTGGAAAAACGAATGGATTTAGCAGAAAGAGTGGTAAGGCACAGGTAGATGCCGTAAAAGATAGTATAATAAAATAAGACACTATGAAAACCATTATACGCGTTCTACTAATCCAAACAGAAAATTTCTGAGTTCTGATTTGAACTTAAGAAAAATGTACAACTTGTATATGGAAAATTGCGAAGAGAACAATACAACATTTCTCAGCGAACAAATTTATAGGCAAATTTTTAAGAATAATTTGAATTTAATTTTTCATCACCCCACATAAGTTTCAAAAATGCGATTTGCTAAATATGAAAATGAAAGCTACCTCGGACCTGAATAAATAAACTGCCTTTTAGAAGAACATAGCATTCATTTAAGTAGTGCCGAGCGTGCTAGAAAATCGTTAAAAGAGGAGCAAAACTTAACATCAATGAATCCAGATAAATATTTCGCTTTTTCGTTTGATCTACAAAAGGCCCTTGCATACCCCAAACTATCAGTTTCTGTTGCATACTATACGCGGAACATGTATGTTCTTAATGAACATTTCCATAATTTTCATGACAGCAGAATTCATATCTATGCATGGGAGGAAATTGTAGCATCTAGAGGTGCAGAAGAAATAGGGTATTGCTGCCTGAAACATATTCAGAATGTAACAACTCAAGACCATATTATAGCTACAGTGGCATGTGTACCGGACAAAATCGAAATATTAAGCTAGCTTTGATGTGGTTGAGGATTTTCATTCAGGTGACAATAAAATAAATGTAATTAACCAGAAATTTCTTTTATCGGTTCATTCATTTCTTCCAAATGATTTTGGAGTTGTATTGTGTATTTACCTACTTTAGCAAAGCTTTTGATGAAATGCGTTAAGGAATTTTACTATCTAAATTATTCGCCCTGGGATTCTTTAATATTGCCCAACATATCAAATAATCAAAGAGGCAAATAATGCAATTAAAGATATAATCACTGAATATGATGTCGCCAAATACAAAAAGATTATACTCTATAATTTTTTGCGTTGTTGTTTTCTGTGTTTTCTATGATTTTGTGGGGTTATACATGTTTTTTTGTTATTGAATAATTCGATAAAAAAAACTATCATATTTTATTTTGTGTCTTCACACAAAAACACAATAATTAGTTTATATACAGATTAATATAAACTTCATAAAGAATAATGTTTATTAAGTGAAGACAAGGTATTATACATATATATGTGGCAAAAGTGCATACATTTGACTATATATATATTTTATAGACAGCGGACGATTTTTTTATTGAAGCTAACGCTTTATGGTGATTGCTATATCTCATACTACTTTACTTTACGTTGAATGAATAATACGGTGAAAAAATATTTAGATTAATTCTACAAAAACATATATCTCTTTTCCATATAATTTGAAATAATTTATTCTTATCAGTCTCTAAAACATGATACAATTTTTAAAGTGCTTATACTTATATGTTAATATTTGGAACTGTGAACAAAATACCACATCAAACATATTTTTCAGAAATTCATGTATACATATTTGTATTATTTTATGTTACGTTTTTAAATGTATTTTATTATAACTATTATTCGAATTTTTAGCAACAAAAAAGACATAACAATTTTATGATACCATATATAAATATCATATGTCTAAAAATAAAATCCATTTACTTGTTGTACGAATGAATGGATAAATCTTAAAATAAAAATACAGTTTACCATAAAACATTCAAAATATCAAATATCAAAAGACACATTTTTTTTTACTATTCATTCATTAAATATTTTTGTTATATTTTTTTATAAATAAAAAAAAAACAAGAATAGACAAAAAAAATGTAAATTTATACATAAATAATTATTGTGTTTTACTTCTATATACCAGGTATACCGGTTAATGTCCGCCGCTCACACATATATCGCGATACAAGCGGATGTAGTAAACCGAAATACCTGAATTTATCACTTCACCGATCACTTGAAAGCAATGGGAAAGATCCAAAGGAAGGAAAGTGGGTGCCACATGCATTGACTGAAAGGCAACAAGAAAATCGAAAAACCATCTGTGAAATGCAACTTCAACGATACAAAAGGAAGTGTTTTATGGATCGAATCGTGACTGGTGATGAAAAGTGGATTTATTTTGAGAATCCAAAACGCAAAAAATTGTGGGTTTCACCAGGCCAGCCATCAACATCGACTGCAAAGTCAAATCGCTTCGGCAAAAAGAGAATGCTTTTGGTTTGGGGGATCAGAAGCTTCTAAAACCTCGTGAGACTGTTAATACTGATCGCTACTGACAACAAATGACCAATTTGAACCGTGCTTTGCTGCAAAACGACCAGAATATCAAAAAATACAACACAAGGTAATTTTCCCTCAGTGGCAATGCACCACCACACAAAGCAATACCGGTCCAAGAAACGTTAGAGGCACTAAACTAGGAAGTTTTATCGCATGCGGCTTATTCACCAGACTTGCCTCCTCCAGACTACTATTAGGACCACCATTTCAAAACGTCTGAAGAACTCGAAAATTGAGTATCTGACTGGATTTCATCAAAGGAACACCAATTGGTTCTCTTTGTATCAATAAATTGGCTGAAAGGTGGACAAAATGTGTAACAATTGATGGAAAATATTTTGAATAAAAAATTTTTGGGTATTCTCCCACAAAACATATATTTTTTCTCTTTAAAAAACCGCGTACATTAACCGGTATACCTGGTACTAATACACTTGTATTTATAAATTATTGAAATGTCTACAAACATAAAAAAAAAAGAAATGATAGGGAGCCAATTTTTTCTATATCACTTACGAAAATGTATATGTCACATGCCAAATTAATTGTTAATTAAATTAACAGATTGAAAATATGTATATATACATGCATAGTTACATAGTCAAGTCAAGAACTTTTGTTTATTTTCAATTTTTCCATTTTAATTTTCTTTCTAACTTTATCATCATCATAATCATCATATGTTAAATGCGATATCAATATTAAAAAATAAATAAATTTTTCGCTATACAACCAACAATCTGGTTTTAGCGTCCAATAACAGCCTTCTGTTATTAGTTACTTAATTTGTGGCTTTTACGGTGTCGGTAATTAGCCGTACGACCAACCGCAAGCGGAATATACAACTCTGTGTTAAAATTCAATATTATTATTATATATATTTTATATTTTTTTTTTTTGGAATCTATCATTTGACATTGAATGAGCTCACTTGATAATGAAATTGATATTTATGCTTTGATAGAGCCTTAAGATATACCCATATATATGATGATATTGAAAATGTATGAATAATTTATGAAAATTGAATAAAATTTAATTGTAAAGAATTGTTGAATTATTAAGGGTTATCTCTGGTGGTCGTGGTGTCGTACACGGGGGGTGGGGAAGGGGGGAGATCAAGTTTGAAAACCTCCGTAACCTGCGTATGCCAGCGTCACTTTAGAGCTGTTTTAGTCATGTCTTAGAAAGTTCAAAAGTCACAGCCTCGGCCATGGAATGGCACCCTTCGCCCACACACAAGTGAATGTGTTACCTCCTCGTGGTAAGTACTGGTCTATTGATTGGTTGATACTCGGGAAACATACACAGGAAACATCCTGAACCTCAAAACACACGAACCTGCTTGCTACAATCCTATTGTAAAACTGCCCTTACACAAAATACCTAAAATACAACAAGTCTAAAAGGACTTGCGGTATCAGGCAAAAACACACTATGCTGGAAGGAGTAAGCCTTCTACTTAAAAAATTCGTTAATCCCAGGGCGAAACAGCTAATCCTAGGGGAATGACAGATTGGGGATCACAGATCAGTAGGAATTAGCGAACTCCAGGCACCGTGCATAACATGGTTTAATATGGGCTTACCATACTAACTGGCTCTGGCATGGCGGACACATCTTTCCCAGTTCGAATATTGATCTCTGATTTCAGGTCAATCCTCGGATTCAACTGGTCAGAGGGCAAACCAAATGTGTATAAACAAAACACAAAAACTCATGCATAGGTTGCCTAAAAAATTCCTCATAAAATTTTAATAGAAAATGATACGCCATACTACTATATTCGAATGCCTTCCCAAGAACACCATTGGATTTGTAGGAGCCTTTCGATGGGATGGGATTAGAAACATTTAGGGAACGTTTTTTTTGGTTTTGGTGCAAAACCAATCAATCCAAACTTTTGAGTCAATTGGTTAGAAACAGGTCGAGATATCTGTGTTGAGCTGAGATCCTGTATTAGAAAAAATTTCCGGGCATGTAATTTTTTGTATCAGGTACAAAATCATTACATTTCAAAATTTCAAGCCAAGCCAATTGTTAGTAATGTCCTGATATTAATCGATCTTATTTGCAGTAGAGGGATCTTTGTTATCAGCAGAAGCTGTGCACGCGCATCTGATAATATTAGGTTGTCTATAAAGTATCGTTAATTTTTTTTACAAAATTCAAACGATTTTTTTATATATTTCAAATGAACTTTATTAAACCAAATATGCGCCGTTTTGATCGATGACCCTTTGCCATGTTTTCTGGTAAAGACATTATCCCATCACTGTAGAACTTCTGTGTTTTCTGGGCAAACAACTGATCCAAGTGCATTTTGCAGTCCTCTGCGGAATTTAATTTTAAATCATTAAGAGAGTTCTGCAGAGACCGGAACAAATGATAATCTGAAGGTGCAAGGTCCGGGCTATATGGTGGATGCATTAAAACTTCCCAGCCAAAATCTCTCAGTTTCTGCCGAGTCATCAAAGATGTGTGTGGTCTGGCGTTGTCATGATGGAACACAACATCCTTTCGATTGATTAATTCTGGACGTTTTTTTTTAATCTCGTGCTTCAATCTTGTTAATTGTTGACAATAGAGATCGGAATCAATGGTTTGACCGGGTGCTAGTAATTCATAATGAACGATTCCTTTCCAATCCCACCAAACAGACAGCATTACCTTTCTTGGTGTTAATCCAGGTTTTGCTACGGTTTTAGGAGCTTCACCCTTCTTGGACCACGATCTTTTTCGTACATTATTATCGTATGTGATCCATTTTTCATCACCTGTAATCATTCGCTTTAAAAATGACTCGATTTCGTTCCTTTTAAACAGCGTTTCGCAAATGGACATTCGGTTCATTAAATTGTTTTGTTTTAATTCATGTGGTACCCAAACATCGAGCTTTTTCTTGTATCCAGCCTTTGTCAAATGGTTTAAAACTGTTTGGTGATGGATGTTTAGTTCTTTAGCGATATCATGACTGCTTACGTGTCGATTTTCTTCAATTTTTGATATGATTTCATCGACTTTTTCAGTGATTGGTCGACCAGAACGAGGTGCATCTTTGACATCAAAATTACCGGAACGAAATCGAGCAAACCATCTTTAGGCTGTTAATTTTGATAAAGTTCCTTCACCGTAAACTGCACAAATTTAAGTAAAATGTATCGAATTTTTTCACTAATTTCGCTCATCTTTAATTTATAGTGCATTAAAGATGACTAAACAAATTTAATTTTTTTTTTTTTTTTTATCTACGAAATGTCATCTTTCGAACATATGTTAGTGTTACCTGATCAGATTAGTACTACTTGAAATATTCAATTATAATGACATCTATTTATAAAAATTAACAATACTTTTTCGACAACCTAATATATCAGAAAGATTCTTTTATTTTAAACAAATTTCTGGTAAAATTTCTTCATATATAGCAGATTATTATGTCTATTCAGCACGAGTTCTGATAGTACCAACAAAACTTTTTGCAAATCATCATATAATCTGCTAAATGAAACGAAAAATGTCTGATAATAAATTCATCTGTCGTATTAACTGAATACATGCTGCTATGACTGCAATTGACTCTGTTATGACAAAGAAACTTTTATAGCTGTATATGAGGTGAGGCTAAATTATAAGAGCACGACAAATTACCGTAAAAGCAACAAATTATGCAATCAAAAACAGAAAACTGTGTTGTCGGACGCTAAAACCCATTGCCAGTTGTTAAGCGAAAATTTATTTTATATTATATAAAATATGATAAGTATAAAATAATAAATTATTCGACAGATGCAAATTATAATTCAACTGCAAAATTTAATGACGGCAAAATTTAATGAATTATATGTAGAGATGTACATTTAGCAATTAAATAAAATTATTCGCACAATAAATCAATCATGCAATAAATGTGTGCAAGTTAATAATTTCCGGTCAATATTTTTACCTTACAATTAGTTTAATTTGGTTAGGTGTATTCACCCCTTTTTCTTTTAAATTAAAAAATGTATTTAAATTTCCTAAATACATATCATAAATTATAAATACATATATATATATATATATATATATAAATTGTATATTATACATATAACAAACGTATTGTGAAGGAACAATATGAGTAGTCTACGATTCGTACGCGTGCTTATGGTTGTATAATAACAACATGCAAAATGATAATAAAATAAAAACTATATATTCTCGGTTGTGTCGGCGATGTGCAATTGATGCAAAAAATAAATATAAACATTTTTGTTTGTATAAAATATTATAATAAAAAATGTATTTGTACAATTTTTTATGTGACATATTCACTATATTCTATATTCCCTTGCATATGTCGGATTATAAATATTGATAGATTTGAATGCGTTGATGCATTTTTCTTGTTATATTGCATTATTGATTTTGATTGATCTTTAAAATAAATAATCAAGTAAATGGATTTTTTATACTTAATTTATTTTAGTTATCTACTATAATAATGGATTGAATAAAAACATAAGCGGGGATTTTTTTTAACAAAAAACATATAAAAATTAATTCTTCTTTCAATATTATTATTAACTTTAAGACTTATATTAAATCCCTAAATGATTGATATGGTACAACTTATTTGGATAATCTAATTTTTTCGAAATGAATACCACATTAAAATTGTAAGGCTTTTAATGTGTATTGTTATATATATTGCGATATAGTCAAGTTATAGTATCCGTAAATTATACTTAAAAACTTTATTTATTACCTAAATAGTAAAACATTTCATTGGTGAGGTGATAGATCAAAATATTTGAAAATTACCCGATTTATTTCCATATTCGTAGACAAATACAAATTACAGTGTAAATTTCTATATTTTCATTACACCCAAAAATGGTCTATACTTAAATTGAAAATTTTTTATTAAAGAAAATAAAAGTTTTGCAATATTCAGATATTCATTTGATTTATTTCATTGAATTTTCTTATACAAATTATGTATATAAATATATGTAAATCTAATCGATTTTCTCTATCTTATGTATAGATATTGAATTGTAAGCGTTTCACCATTTATAATTTATATATAATTTATTTCATTTTCCACTCTCATCGATATTTATTTTTATATATACCAGGTGACTGGTGAGTCATTTAACCTGAGACAGTGAAATAACTTGAAAACGAAGCGTTTTAAAAAAACATGATTTACAGTCTAAAATTTTCTAAATTTTAGACAAAAGTTGATATATAAAGTTGTATATAATATACATATATATATATATACTTCTCTAACCAGATAGTATAATATCGGTCACTGGATATTTTATCCGTATGCTCGATTTTACCGACAATGATTGTATTGTATTTGAATCAAGACGAGAAGATGAGAATTTGTAAACAGAAGGGCGAGGGACCAAAAGCGTCCATCGTGCATATCCTCTCACTTTAGTGGAAGAAGGTAGCAGTGGAAGAAGCTAAAGGGAGAGGTCAGAAAAACCTTCAATCGAGCTATGAGAAGTGGTACGGAAGAGGAATAGTAAGATTATACGGAAAAGAAACGGGAATTGAAAAAAACTCATCGTGGTCTTAAAAGGAGATTGTTGGGGGATTTTCTGCTCGGAAATAAGGAGCATATCTGAGGTCAGTAGACTGCAGGAGATGATCACCAGGGACTCGGTCCCCAGAGTAGCACTGATCCGTGATGGGTCGGGAAAAATGGCGGACACTTTAGAGGAAAGTAACAGGACGTTAATGGGGGTTCATTTTCCTGGAAGCTATGCTTCAGACCAATCGTGGCCCACCGAAACCCGGACCACGAGAAGGGGATGCGGTTTGGCTCTAAGGTATTGCGACATTGGAGGGGGTGGAACTTCAATTGGGCGGTTTGAACCCTTCAAATCTCCAGGACCTGACGGAATTTTTCCGGCCCTACTATAGTGGATTTAAGGGCTTTTAGTTCCAAGGCTTCGGGAAATATATGTCACCTGTCTTTCGACGGGGTATATTCCGGTGGCGTGGCGGGAAACCAAAGTGGTATTTCTACCCAAGCCGGGAAGGGGGGACTATGCCGTGGCGAAGTCATTTAGGCCGATTAGTCTGTCATTTTTCCTGTGAAAACAATGGAGGGGGTGATAGCAGATCATCTGGGAAGGACATCGCTGACGACATATCCTCTACATAGGAATCAGCATGCTTATCAGACTGGAAAATCAACTGCATCAATTGGTGCGCGCCGTGGAACACGAACTGAACACTGGAGGAATCGCATTAACTGTATTTATGGATATAGAGGGTAGGGTTTAGCGTTTGGTAGGGTTTAGTTCGGAAAACTGAGGATTGCCCTGAAGCGACGTATGGTCAGCCGAGTAATTAGAGAATGGGTGGACAATATGCTGGAAAAAAGGGCAATAAATATAAAATCAGGACGCTCCAAACTTAGGGGAAGGGTAAATCGGGAATGCCCGCAGGGTGGGGTATTATCTCCATTACTGTGGAATCTCACTGTCGACTCATTACTCGAAGCTCTGGAGGAAATAAATGTGCACACTGTAGAGTATGCACTGTAGGGAAAATTCATGGACACCATAGGGGAGGTCATGGGAGCAGCTCTTCGGGTGACGAAGAGATGGTATACACGACATGCCCTGTCCATTAACGCAAGTAAGACGGTCTTAATTGTGTTCTCAAGGAAGACAAGGGGTCTGAAATTGAGGACTTTAAGTCTATTTGGAATGGATCTTAAACTATCCACGGTGGTAAACTATCTGGGTGTCCATCTGGATAGGAGACTGGCCTGGGGGCATCATGTGGAGGAGAAGATCCAGAGGGCGAAAAGGGCATTACATCAGTGTAGAAGAGTATGCGGACGATGGTGGGGGATCTCGTCAAAGTTGATGTACTGGATATACACAATGATGGTAAGAGCGATGGTGGCATATGCCTCATTTGTATGGTGGAATAAAGCCACCAAAAAAACAGTGAGGTGTCGACTAGATCGATCACAAAGAACACGCCGACCATGGGCCATGGCCTGGACATATTTATTATAAAGATGGTGTTAAATACGGCAAGAAGAATGGTGCAAAACGAAACATGGCACCAGAAAGGCACCATATACCGGCACAGAAGGATCATGTCTCTTGTCAAGGGAGTCAGGGAACTGTACATGCTAATGGATGAGATAAGAGAGTTGTGGTACAAGAAATGTACCATAAGATACTCATAGATGACGGATCACTCCCTGAAGTGGGGTCGGAAACGATAAAAATCTTCACGGACGGATCAATGAAAAATGGCAGCTTCGGGGCCGGGTACTACTAGATGGAACTTGGTTTGAACTGTCAGATAAATATGGGGAGTTATGCCTCAGTATACCAGGCGGAGACGATGGCCCTAATTCATGCGCTTAACCATGTTCAGAGCAAATGGGTGTGCGGGAAGGAAATCCTTTTTGCCACTGATTGCAAGGAACTGGTAAGGTGTATGAAAGGTGGGACGTGATTCATCCCTGGCATTTGAATGTGTTCACAGGCTTAAAGAGTGTACGACCCAGAATGCGGTCACACTAGTTTGGGTCAGGGCATAATGGAATCGACGGGAACGAAAGGGCGGACGCTTTGGCAAAAGGTGGAACGACCAATAAGTTTGTTGGACCGGAGCCGTACACTGCGATTAGCAGAGGTACGGCGAGGGACGTAGTCGAGAATTGGGCCATTTTCGAACATCAGAAAAGATGGAAGTAAAAGGACTCCGACCGTCCAGGATGACACTTGGGCCGAGAGTAAGAAACACCAATCGGGAGGTTCTTGGCTTAGGGCCGGGAACTCTCAGGAAACTGGTGGCACTCACATCTGGGCATGGCGGCTTCAGGCATCATCTTGTGGGGATGTAAATTCTTACAGATGTTACATACAGACTTTGCCTAGAGGATGAGGAAACGGCTGCGCACATTGTGTGCAAATGTCCGGCTTCGGATGGGGGTGACCGGGCACCGGTTCTTCGCAGAGAGCGAGCTAACGCAGAGAGCGAGATAACGAGTGACACTATATTCGATGAGAAATCGGGGAGACCTGGGCCTAGATTACGCAACTGTGAGTTTTAAAGTGTACACGAATTTTGGAATTTTTTACTTAAAATTAAATCTTTTTTAGTAGCGTGATGGTTTACCATTCTATTCCATATTCTGTCACATATTATTTCATTATTTTTATTTGTTTTAAGGCTTCACACAAAGGAGAAAGCGGCTCTAATAAAAGCTGCATACCAAAGAACTGGTGTAAATGGGACGAAAGCAATAAGACAACTCAACCAAATAGAACAAAGAGTTTTGGCTCTATTAACTCCTGTAGTTGTAAGTGCAGTTCATGGAGTGCCTGAAATGTTCTCCGAAAACGAAATAAGAAATGTAAAGTATTCTGTTTTTATAGAAAACTATAAATTTACAGAACATTAATACTCAAGAAATATTTATTATCTTTACAGCCGCCTCAGCCGAATCATCCGCCTAGTGATTTCACTTTTGAAAACATTATTGAATAAAATTACGAGGAATGGGAAGAGAGTTTCACAAATTATGATGAAAATGTGTATAGCGCAAATAATGGAAAGGAAGCAACACAAACAAATAAAAGAAAAAGAAAGAAAAGGGTAAGTGGATCCAAATTAGCTAGCCTTTTTGATGAACAAATTTTGGAAATGGAAGAAAATAAAATAAAACAAAATTTTGAGATAATTGAAATAAAATAAGAAAAAATTAAACAAATGAAGGACGAGTTATTATCCAGACAGGCATTTAGAATGAAGCTAATAGAAATAAAAGAAAAAGAACTGGATATAAAACAAAAACAATTGAATTTTGAAAACAGAAATGTTATTAGAAAGAGTTAAAGATAGTTAAAATACCTTTCCAACAACGTTAGAATTATTGGATTCCGATAACTGGTTGCTGAGATATGGTAAATAACATCTACGTACTACCTTGAACTTCAACGAAATCGTTTTTTCGGGCTAGCTTGAAACCCAAGCGAGTTAGACATGGGGTCGCCATACATTTTTGATTGGAAATGAGGTGTAGAACCTGCCTGTTTCGGGTTGTTTCGGTACTGGGACACCCTGTATAAAGCATAAGATTTTAGTATGTTATATTAAAAAAATTTATGTAGTTTTTATAATTATTTTTTATTGTTTTGTTTTTTGTTCGTTTTTCTTTTGTTTGATGTTGGAAAAAATTTTTTTTAATAAATATTTGACTTAAATTTAAAAAAAATGTGTATACAATTTATGCAAAATTAATTTAATAATTTTAATTATTTATTTATTTATTTATTTCATAAACCATTAAATACTAATGATACAAAAACAAAAATATATAAAATACAATAATGTACAATGCAATGGAAGCCGGAAGTATAAATGTTAGTTAGAATTACAATAAAATATTAATTTAAATTCATTGGAATTTACGTTATTATTAATTAAAAAATCACTATTAGAGTTATAAGATGAAAGTAAGACATCAAGGGGATTAAAACGGCAACAATTGGTATGATGGCCATCAATTTTAAAGAATTCAATTGATCTGAGACACCGGAAGTTTGTTTTAAAATTAAGTTTATGCAATAGTGCTGTACACTCGACCGTATTATTAATCAATCCACAAGTAAAAGATAAGCCAATAAACTGTCTATGCTTTTCAAGCGTAGGCATGTTTAATAGTGCCAATCTATTAGTATAACAGGGCAATGCATTTGAATCGGACCAATTAAGAGACCTTAGAGCGAATCTAAGGAATCTTCTTTGGATTGATTCTAATCTGCCTATTGCATTAGAATAATAAGGTGACCACACCGGACATGCATATTCCAAAATGGAACGAACAAGAGCATAAAATAATGCCCGGAGACAATACGGATCCGTAAATTCCCTAGCGGTGCGAATAATGAATCCCAATACCGAATTAGCCCTCCCAAGCAACAAATGTAAAACCGGGAACAGTTGATATAGTAATCGGTACTGTTACTTGTTACCAGGTTCTTTCCCTTACCACAAAAATGGTACTATACAATATTTGGTTATTGTCAGTACCTTATTTATTGGCGGGTACAGTGGCGGTATACAATCGTTGGTAACATATCATTATTGTAACTCAATAATGATTTTGGTATTGCCTGGTACAGTCCCTGGCACTGTACCTTTGTACATACGATTCATTGGTACTGTATATTACCATTTTTAGTAACTGGTACAGTACCGGGAGCAACAGATTGGTACTGGAATCCCATGGAATCCCATGGTTGAGTTAGATAGTTACATATAGTTGTACAAATTTATTTATTTTTTACTTATTTTTTTTATAATAATAACCCGGCATGTCGAAAAAACCAAAAATTGTTCCATATCGCCTTACTAGTTCTTATTACAGAACAGTAAGACGTCGAATAAAAGAAAGTGATTTTTTGAGAAATGAAATTGATGCAAAAAAAAAAATTATGAAGGTACATCAAACGAGAAAAATGTCAAGATCGATGATTTTATTACTAATAAATCTAGTGCATTATGTGAAGTAGAAATAAACTCTATTTCAATGACTAATGACAATGTTAAAAAAAAGTGACCAATTTAAACGAAATACAGCAATCAGACCATGCAATTTATAATAGTGTTGTTAATACAGCTGATCTAAATAACCAATTCAATCTACAAAAAATGTTAAGAAATTGGGCTTTAAATCATAATATAGCTCATGCATCAATTAATGATTTACTAGAAATATTAAACAATATAATGGAGTAAAATTATGCTGCGATAACAGACCGCTATTAGAAACTCCTAGCGTTGTCAAGATTACACCAGTTGGAGATGGTCAATATTGGTACAATGGCATTAAAGAAAATTTAAAAAAATATGCTAATGCTATACAAAAATTAAACGAGATTTCGTTAGTTTTTAATATAGACGGAGTTCCCATAAATAATAGTTCATCAACTCAATTTTGGCCAATATTATTTATAATAGATGAATTACCTCTTTTAAAGCCGATGGTGGTAGCAATTTATTGTGGCAATAAAAAACCGGAACTAAAACCTTATTTCTTTCAATTCGTTGAGGAATTAAATGAGGTTCTAACACACGGAATAATTATAAATGGCAAAACCATAATGTGCAAAGTAAAATATTTCGTATGTGATACACCAGCTAGAAGCTTTATCAAAGGTTAGTAAAGAAATAGCAACATGAATGCAATATAAATAAACATATTTTAACTTAATATCTATGTATTCAGGTACAGTATCGTTTAATGCATATCACGGTTGTTTAAAGTGCACAACTATTGGTGAATACGATAAACGTGGGAAGCACATGAGCTTTCCACGAACAGATTGTCCTCCAAGAACTGATATAAGTTTTAGAGAAAAATCGGATTATGATCATCATAAAGGGGATACACCCTTGACAGAACTTCCAATCGATATGGTAAAAGATGTAATAATTGCTGACGCATTACATCTACTGGATCTTGGTTAGAATATTTAAAATGATATACATCTAAAGATGCGTAAAATTTAGTGTTATATTAATTTAATTATTTCTCTATTTTATTTAAATGTTAAAGGTGTTATGAGAAAATGTATGTATGGATGACATGTTGAACATGTTGATCAACTGTAATGAAAGACGTCCGGCAGAAATTCAACGTGCTATAAGGAAGTTAGATTGTTTAAAATTTTGGAAGGGCGCTGAATTTCGTACATTACTTTTGTACATCGGCCCAGTTGTTTTGAAAAAGGTTTTACCATATGAGGTCTATTTTAATTTTTTAACAATTTTTTGTGCCGTAACCATCGCTTCATCTAAAACGTATGAGAAATATTGAAATATAAGCTCAGTACTTTTCAAAGACTACATTGAACAATTTATTCAAATTTATGGTGCAGATGCAATTAGCATTAATATACATAACCTATGTCATGTCGCTGATGATGTAGAAATGTTTGGAAATCTAACCGAGATAAGCGCATACAAATTTGAAAATTTACTTGGAACGATAAAATCTTTACTTCGAAGTGGTAACCGACCATTAGCACAAATAGCTAAACGCCTTGGTGAAATCTCAAATGGCAATAATACACAAAATTTAAGTGATTTAAAATCAAGAGCACCTAGTACTAACGACATATGTCTAAAAAACGAAATACCATTTGACACACGTGGAGTGAATGCATACAGTACAACATGTTTTTCAAATTCATTTATACAAATTCATTTATACGTACGAGCATTAAAAATAAATGGATCATGACCAATACTAATGAAATAGTATCTATGGAATATGCTTTTGGTATTAACGATACGTTTCAAATATGTGGTTCTGCAATTGCTAATAAGTATAATTTTTATATTTTTTTAATTTTTTTTAATTTAATTAATTAGTATAATTTTTTTTTTTTTTGACTGGTCGCTGACCCAGTGTTGCAACTGTTGAGTTCCTGATCAAGTGCTTAATTTACCTCCACGTGGTAACCAACGGTAACTGAATGATACAATCCGTATCATTCAGGCTAAAATTGTAAGTGCGAATCCCATGCGGTTGGTCGTACGGCTAATTACCGACACCGTAAAAACAACTGGTAACGGGTATATTTTATATAAAATATAGTTCAGGGAGTAGGGTGACCCTGCCAACGTAAACTCCGAATTTTAGGGCTACGCAAAAATAATTTGTTCAAGGTTTAAAGTTCGAAACTGGATCAATTGTGGGATTACAGTTTTAATATGGCGCCGGAAGATTTTCTTTAGGAACGCAACGACGGCGTATACAGCTTGAGTATAGGCCTATCACAAACAAACTCACCAACCCGTTTCGGACAAGCGTGGTGTTTTAATTGTCCAACCCTCCCAAATATGGAAAATGTCGAGATGTAAAAATAAATTACCCCAGGCGAGTAGATATTATAGTATTAATATTGAATCTCGCACTGAAAATTCAGTCAACCTCATGGATTCTGGGGGAGGTAAAATTTCGACTAGCGTATTGGGCGCAAGAGACCATCGAAAAGGGTCAGGTTCCATTTATATCGCAACATATAATGCGCGAACTTTATCATCTAACGAAAGAATGACAAAAATGTGTTCTTCAGAGTGGTCACACATTTTATTATAAAGGTAACGATGAACCATCAAATGGTGGTGTTGGTTTCTTCATAAACAAACGGATATCAAGAAACGTAATATGTATTAAAAGTATATCTGCACGATATATATTATATTGAAGATTAATGACAGGTATAGTGCGAAAATCATCCAAGCATATGCTCCCACTGCAGATAAAAGCGATGAAGAAATTGAGGAGTTTTACGATGATATTCACACCGCCATAGGTGAGTCACAAACACACTATTTGCTGATTGTTGGCGATTTTAATGCAAAACTGGGTAAAAGAGGGGAATCAGAGGAGGTGGCAATTGGGAACTTTGGAATTGGTGAAAGAAATGACAGGGGAGATATTCTATTAAATTTTCTACTGCAGCAAACTTTGTTTGCTATGAATACATTTTTTGAAAAGCGTAAGAACAGAAAATGGACATGGTTGAGACCCGATAGAAATACCAAAAATGAAATTGATTTCATAATTACAAAAGGATCATATGTGACGTCACTGCGTTGAATAATTTTTCAACTGGAAGTGACCACAGATTGGTAAGATCAAGAGTAGTTTTCAATACACGATTTGAAAGATCCAAAATGGTAGCAACAACTATTACCACGGATCTAGTCAAATTTAAACAGCTAATACCAGAGTTTCAAACTCATTTAAGGGAAAATTTGGTAATGGATGTTAACGATATTAATTCCACCATCGTTACCCAAATTTCATCTTATTTAAAAAACAATTGTCAAACAACATCAAAAACCAAAAGTAGGTTGAAACCGGCTACATTACAATTAATGGAAAATCGTCGAACATTGCTCAAAGAAGGAAAACCAGGTACTGCCGAGTTTAGTGGAATGAACCAAGTAATAACTAAACAAATAAGAAAGAACATACGCAGTACAACGCAGACCTTATTAACGAAACAGTTCAAAATTGTAGTGGTATGCGAATACTAAAAACAAAGATGAATAAAGGTAGAAAACAGATTTTCAAATTACATAATGAACACGGTTTAATAACATCAAATAAACCCGAACTACTGAAGGTGACTGAAAGTTTTTACCAGAAACTGTTTAAATCGAGAAATCCTCCAACACAATCTCAACAACATCGACCAAGAATAATTAACGTTGGATCAGAAGAGATTCCAGAAATAACACCCGATGAACTATTGGGATCTATAAGGCAAATGAAAAATGGTAGAGCCAGTGGCGAAGATGGTATATTGGTAGAGGTAATCAAAGAAGGTGGGGTTACAATTATTCAAACACTCTGCTTTCTCTTTAACATCTGTTTACAAAATGCTATTATTCCCGATAACTGGAATAACGCAGTGATTACTTTATTACATAAAAAGGGTGATATAACAATGCTGGAAAATTATCGTCCAATCAGCTTGTTATCTCACATGTACAAGCTTTTTACAAAGATAATCACAAGGCGTTTACATAACAAATTTGATTTTTATCAACCAAGGAAACAGGCAGGATTTCGTTCTGGTTACAGTACCATGGATCATTTGCACACGGTTCGAAACATCATTGAAAAATGCAATGAGTACAACATGGAATTGATTTTAATCTTCATTGATTATGAGAAGGCTTTCGATGTTATTGAAATGTGGGCTATATTGAATGCCTTAGATGAATGCCGCATAGATTCTAGATATACCCAATTAATTAAATATATCTACTGCAACGCAACAGCACAGGTTAGATTGCATGAAAACACTGAAAAAATAAAGTTAGAAAGAGGTGTTAGACAAGGTGATACAATATCACGGAAGCTGTTCACTCTCGCATTGGAACATCTATTTAAAAAGTTTGAGTGGACTAACAAGGGCTTAAATTTCAACGGCGATAGGCTTAATCATTTGAGATTTGCCGAAGATATTTTGATCGTAGCAAGAACTTACGAAGAAGCAGTTGCAATGATACAAGATCTGAATACTGAATCTCAGAAAATTGGTTTAAGAATGAACCTTTCCAAAACAAAGATTATGTCAAATATTGAAGATTTGCAGCCTATCCGCATCAATGATTCAACCATTGAGAGGGTAGAAAAATATAAGTATTTGGGACATACTTTAGTTATGGGCAGGGAAAATCAAAGGTATGAGATTCAGAAACGCATTAATTTGGGTTGGGCGGCTTTTGGAAAGCTAGCATATATATTGAGAGAAAAATTTCCAATTTGTTTGAAACGGAAAATTTTTGATCAATGTGTACTGCCAGTTATTACATATGGTATGGAGACTGTCACATTGACTGCTTTTGTTGCTCAAAGACTGCGAGTGACCCAAAGGGCAATGGTAAGATCTATGCTGGGAATAAGTCTGAGGGATAGAAAGACCAGCGTATGGATACGGCAACAGACGAGGGTGACAGATGTGATACAACGAGTATGCGAATTGAAGTGGAGTTGGGCTGGTCATATTGCGAGATTGACAGACCATCGTCGGATCCAGAATTTGATGGAAAGGAGGCCACGAGAGGGACGCAGAAATGTTGGAAGACCTCCTGCTAGATGGACGGATGATATTAAACGCTTGAAAAGCAATTGGAAGCATTATGCTCAGGACCGTGATCGATGGAAGAAATTGGGAGAGGCCTACATCCAGCAGTGGATTGATATGGGCTGAAATGATGATGATGATGATAATTATTTTAAGAGACCAATTCAATCATCGCGTCTAAATATATATGCTTCAGATGGAAAACAAAAAAAATCACAACTATTTCATGTAAAAGATATAAAATGTAAACTGTTTTCGGTTCGAAATAATTAGAATTAGAATTATGATTTTTTATTCCGAGCTTAAAACTAAATCAAAATCATAATAAAAAATAAAATATAATAAAAAAATATGATATGACAAAATATGATATGATGGACATATGCCCTATGGAAAGATAATTTCAACAGAAAAAATAAAAAAAAATCTATATCAATATCAATAATTCAGTCATTTATATAAAATATATAAATATATATAACATTATTTTAAGAATGAAATATAGAAATTCCATAAGTTTATTATTGTTTACTTGCTATACATTTATTATTACATTTATTTCTGTGTAACATTAATGATACCTATATTTTATCATGGTATGCTCATGATTTAATTCTTTTTTATTTATTTATTTGTTGTACAATTTTAAAAACGTAAATCGGGTACGTTGTTTGGTATATCATCCGTACCTGTAGATATAATTTGATCTACGTTATTCTCGCAATTTCCGGTATCGGAGGTAATTGTATCCTCTTGAAGAACATTATCAACTTCTTTAGGTGCGGATTTGTTCGAATCACTAAAAGGAAAAATCAAAATAAATAAAGGTAATTACCATGATAATTTTAACTGTTCTATACCGAGTGAATTTCTTCGTCGCTTGTCGTACAGCTTCTTTTAAATATTTTTCGTTGTTATTTATTGTATGACGGGAGTCTATTAATCGCAGCAATTCAAAAATGATTGCATGAACTCCTTTATATATATGAAACGGCATTTTTCCATTTTCATTATCAGAAAGAGGAATGTTTTTTATCTTCGAAATCCCCGTCCAAAAAAATTTCATTAAAAGTTTTCGTTTCAAGAAGCAGTCTATAACATTATATTTAAATTTGGTAGCATCCCTATCACCGCCAGTACCAAATTTATAGGAGAATTCAGCAATCTGTATAGACAAATAAACGAATAAAGGAAATTTTCTAAATGTCTCACAAGATGTAAATGTAACAAAATGAAATGGTTTATAAAAGCACCTATAAAATATACTATTATTTGCTATAATTTACTATTTAAAACTTACGATTGCACTTTTAAAATCCGGGTTTGTTACTATATCAGTATCAAACTTATGAAGCTCATCTGCGGTGGCAAGAGGAAATGAATAATTTTGTCTTATTGTTGCGGCATTGGTTTCTGGATTCGTGTTGAATTTGATTGTTTACTATTGACTGTTGACTCATAACTACGGAATAAATTTTATCAAGGTACGCCATAATTTTTATAAAATTGTCATTGGTTTGTCTGTTGCTTTCCAAAATATTCCTATTTTACATTTTCAATTCATTCAACGAGTTAATAATCTGATTGAATTGAGCATCATCCATTGTTATCCTAACTGTTAAATTAAAATAAATTATTAACATTAAGAATTGGTGAGTATTGACGCACATATTGCAAATCGTCATAAAACGAAATTCAAATTCTTAAACAATGTAGAAAATTGAAATCCGTAAATAAATAAATGCAAACTTCTACAATCTGTATATATATAAACTATACATTCGTACTTACAATTTGTTTCTTCGTTTTCATTGTGTGTTATATTTTCTATAGCATTTTCCTCACATACAGGTGTTGAAAATACTGCATCCGATAATACTTGTATAGGTACATGGTTAGTGGGGTCACGATTTAGGTTAGACAGAAATAGAAATAGATCGTTTATTTAATGATTTGCTATTAATATGATCTGACCAATATAATTTGCCGTTCATTTCCCAACTGTGTGAAACGGCTGAAGAGCATATGGCTCCTTTTTCGATGGTTCTTGATCTTGAATATAGCTAAAACAAAAAATATCTATTTTACAACACACCACTGTAGTACACGATGAAAAACACAGAAAATTGACGATATTGTTGTGGTGTATACCAAAAATATGCAGCAGAGAATACAGCATTACTTCCTTAAAATTCAATTAATATTGCAATGATTAACATGTGCCATATTTGCTATCATTGTTTTTTTCTTGTATTAAAATATCCATATGTTAAAAAAAAACATTTTTTGCTGGATAATTTGTTATGTTAATTGGCTATTTTGACGTATATAAAATGTATTTATACCTACCTCTGTTTTTCAGTTGATGTTTTAATTTTTGTAATCAATGTAGTTTAGGAAAAAAAAATTGTATAAAAAAAAATGCACAAAAATAAAATACACGTGAAATTTAAAATTTCAATGATAAAATGATAACAATGTTATTTGAACAAATTTATTTAATTCTGCAAATACAAACTTTTTAATTTTATTTATTTCTATAATTTAATTATTTTAATTTTATTTTAATTATATATACTATCATTAAATTAACTGATTATAAACTGACGAAAAACAAAACTTAAATGATTTGATTTATTTTTATTATTACAAAAAACAAAATGAGAAAATCAAATAAATTTCGCATTAATTTGCTTGTTTTGTTTCAATTCTATTTACAAACAAGACATTGTTGAGAAAATGAACGCACCAGCACCACTGTTATAGTGCTATACTACAATAGAAATATGAGAGAGCTTTGTTCTCTAACTATAATTACAATGTAAAGTGGGCGGTAATAAATTTTGGTACCAGGTAACATAAATTGCCAAAGTGTTGGTACTATAAATTGGCAATACGTTACCAGGTACTTTAAAAGGTGATAAAGTAGCAAAAATTTGCCATTATAGATTGTATGGTACTAATGTTAGACCCGGGTATAATTTGAGGTTGTTCCTGGTCCTGTACCTTTTGTACCCGATATTGTATAGTTCCAGTTCATTGAATTTTTATGAGTAATTAAAGAGAATTATATAAAATGTTCCTCATCATAATATTTTAAATGACTACAAATTTTTTTTTTTATTATTTTTAAATAATTATTAATTTTAATTTTATTAATTAATTATTTTTTTATGGTGATTTATTAATTTTCAATGTATAATTTAAGTCAATTTAAATCATATGTGCGAAGATTTTAAAACTCTTATCTCACAATAAGTAAATCTGAATTCAAAGAATGTACATTTTTTGCGGATTATCAGTTATTCTGTAACCAAATTCTAACATCTAAATCTAACAAGTACCAATACGAAATGTAATCAAAACAACTGAACAACCCATTCCTAAACCTCGAACTACGTCAAAGGATCATACAGATCTTCCGGAATGTACTTGTTCAGCGGGCGGGAGTATGTGCATTCTGCACATTTTTAAATAAGATGCATTTTGTATATTTTTTATATCTTTTATATTTTATATATATATATATACACATATTATATATTTTTTCTGTCAATTATTGATATAATTGATTAATTAGCAACTAATATTTGATTTATTTAAAACGATTTACTTAATTTATATATTTTGTGCCTTTTGCATATATTTGGGTATGCATTTTTTTATACATACATTATATTACCTATATATACATTATTTACTTATCCGGTCAATTATTGATATAATTGATTAATTTGCAATTAATATTTAATTTATTAAATTTTTTAAATAAATTATATTGTTTAGTAAGTAAGATTTTTATATAAATACCTGGAGTTTATTAATAAAGACAATGTTTTCAAAGTATACGTTCAAAGTGTAAAAATTATAATTATAATAATTAGGTTTAAAGTAAAGATTCAAAAGAATCACTTATAATAACTCTAATAAAAGTAATTTAACTTATCTATCAGGAAGGAATCTACAGATTCCCTGGTAGTTTAGTAAATTATTCAACCTCTTTTTATACATTTTATGATATAATTTTTTTTATTTCATCAACTTCAACTTATTTCGTTATTTCGTCGTATTTTTTTTTATGTTTAAAATTATTATAGTATTTCACCATCTATATAAATGTATATTTAACTTAACAAGTATTAAAATGTACACGTTTTTATATTGCGATTAAACTTTCTATTTTACGGGATTTTCGGTTAATCGAAGTTCAACTGTATTAGATACGGTAGACTTTTCTACATTATGTTCTTTAAGAATATTTCGTATTGTACTTTAAAATAATAAGATTAAAATGAACGATCCAGTCCGGATTTAAGTGCAATCGAAAAATTGTGGGCATTATTAAAACCTTAATAAAGAAATGAAATAAAATGCATGATTTTGAAATAATTTCCATTCCAAACTGAATTTAAAAGAATTTTTACTTCGGTCTCCGGAATTATTTAACTAAAATCATCATTTTATGAAATAAAGTTAGGAGGATTAAAAAATTATCTCAAAATCGAGCATACGGATAATATAGCATGTTTCCGAAATATATATGGTTAGAGTAGTATATATATAGAATTAAAACAAAAAAGAAATTATAAATCTGTTTTTAATCTCGAATATTCTCTTACAATGTTTATAAATAATTCTATAACAAAAATAATTCGTTTTCTTTTAAATCCAATAACCCGATGACCTGAATCTCTTAAAGTTTAATCGATATTTCACAACATCAAGTATAAAGTGAGCATACAAACGCAAAAAAAAAAACAAGAAACCTATCATAAGGCATTTTCTAATTTTACAAAATGACAAACCCAAATAAAATTTAAAATTTATGCAGAGATACAAAAAAAAAAAAAAGAAATTTATTGTTTTAAAAGAATTTCCATTAAAGAAAATTTAAACACTGAAAATTATATATATGAATGTGAACAATCTGCAATATTTTCTTTTTATTTACATACCTTTATCGATATAAATGCTAACGTATATACTTTTATAAAAAGAATCCATATAGGAAAATAAAAACGAAAAAAAAAATTAAATAAAACAATAAAATAAAAATCAAATTCGATAAATAAAAAAGAAAAGTTTTGCTTTTCTAAAATATCTTGTTTGGAATTTTTTTATATGAATCTTCGCGCGTAATGCTAAAATAAAATGATGGAGATTCAAAAAATCAGGTATATATCAAAAATAAAAAGCGCAATTGATTATGACATGGAAAGAAAAAGTCAGTTTACAAATAAAAATTTTCCAGAATAAAAACACTGCACACGCAAACACCTCAACATGTAATTAATAAAAAGTCGAACCTTTGAAAGTAACAATAAAACAATATATGTAATCGAAACAAATATATCTCACGAGTATATATAAAACATTGGTTCGAAAATTATTAAAATATAAGTTTTATTTTCCCACAGTCCTATAACTTTAAAGCTGTACTTATGTTTGTCAGCAGATATACAAAAATTACAATATATGAATGAATCAATTGAATATATTCGAAATCAATATATCCACACTATATATATATATATATATATATATTCTAAATGGAAATATATTTATAAGTATAGGAATACATGAATATTATACTATAAAGGCTCAGTTAAACCGGAAAATAAATATATTATATTATATACTGACTTGTTTTTTGTAAAAGAAAAAGAATTTTCCGACCATTGAAGCCGCATTATTAGATGAGCATATTCAAATTCAGTTTAATATATAGTTTTTTAATATATAGAACAATTTATATTTTTCACATATTGTTCTGTATGCTAAATGCTAAATCGAAAAACGAAATAAATACATTTTATACAAAACAATTTCATTTTAAATTTTAGAATTATTGTGTTCTATAAAATGGTGTAGCACTAAAGTGATAAATGATTTGTTTTTTCAGTTTTACTCATATGTACTTATTTGGTTGTATAAAATATTTAAAAATCCATGTTTCCTCATCTATATGTACTATTTATTATATGGTGCGTTCGTTTTCTCTGATCAGATTAATCTGATTGATTAAAATGATTTTTTTGCGTTCTTTTTCTAAATTTCAGATCAAATAGATTAATTTTTTGCGTTCTTTGTCTTCGCACAGATTGATTTATTTGATTTGTAAATTTTTAGAAATCATTTAGATTAATCTAACATATTACCAACTTAAAAATAAAAAACCAATATTTTGATAATTTTAAAAGAATAAAATAATAAGGAGTTCGAGATAAATATAGGTTAAAAAATAAAATTATTGTGAGCTGTGATAATAACATTAATAAAAAATAATAAAAATTAATAATAAAAAATAATAAAAATTAATAACAAAAATTTGTGAATTTTATAAAACAAATTATAAAACAATTAAAGTATGTTTAGTGGTGAAGAAGAATATTTGGATGATGCGTTTGAAGACACATCTGAAGGTAATTTTTTAAATTTATTTACAATGTAATTTTTTAATATTGCTCTTTGTTATTTTAAATCACGTTAGCCAATATAAAAATATTAAAAAATTTAATTTAATACATTTGCCATATTTAAGCAAAAAGATTAATCTTTTTCTATATAGATTGATTTTGATCTGAATACAGATTGCTTATTCTACAGATCAAGAAAACGAACGCACCAATAATGTGCGATATATGCTTATAGATTCACATATTCCGATACCAATGTGTTTATTTTATACTATATTAGCAACACAAATTACTAAATAAATAATTATTTTTGTTGATATGTAAAAAAAATCAAATACAGGAGGTGAATCATGATCGACGATAGCGATAGTCGATAGACGATATTGATGCAAAATGAAATCATGGTCGTCGATAGTCGTCTACTTTGACGATGATTTTCGACGATTGCTATTTAGCTATCGTTACGATAGTTATTACATATAGAATGTGAATAAATACCGTGTTCCCCAATTCAATCTAGATTGATTGTTCATTTTTTTATTATTTGTGGTTATGTGATTAAATTTTTTGTTTATATTTTCAGCCGACAATGAAAATATTTTTATTAATGAATGTTTATTAAAGTGTTTATTTATTAAAGTGTATATTCAATTACTAGTGAAATAATATTTAGGAAAAATTAATTGTTATAATTACTTTTGATTGGGAAATAATAATTAGAATTATTAATTATTTTTGAGTGAAAAATGTAAGTAAAATTATTACTTTATCAAATGTAAGTGAAAGAAAGGGTTATTTATAAATTGCAACAAAAATATTTTTTAGGTCAGCGAATAACAAAAGAATTACGGAGATTCAATTGCAAATATTGGTGGAATTTATGCATGATCATGATGACCTTGCAAAGAATAAAATCAATAACACCCCGGAAGCACGTACTTGCTCCAACAACCTATGGAAAATGCTTGGGCATAAATTAAATAGTGCTGGACCACCGATGAAAACGGAACAACAATGGAGAAAGGTATTAATCTATTTTTTTTTCCGTTTTTATTATATGCATTAAATAATATGTAATTTTCACGACAGGTATGGGTAGACCATAAATATAAGGTGAAAAGAAAATTAAGCGACAACAAAAAGTCAATTAATAAGACCGGTAGTGGTGCCATAGAATATGTTGAAATAACACCAATGGAGGAACAAACGATAAATGCTGCAGGATTAGAGGCACATGTGGAAGGATTACATGTGCCTTCATACGGAATGGACTCAACGGAATTCATGGATGATTCAATTGCCTCACCCACGCAATCGGATACGGCAGAGCTAAAAATTATACAACGAACAAAACGCTTTAAATCAGCAAATCCAACAAAAGAAAACAGCATGGAAATAATAAAAAATTATTATGATGCCATGCAAAGTCATATGAAAGCCTTGGTTGATATATCCAATCAAAGATTGGATATAGAAAAGCAAAGGCTTGAGTTGGAGAAGGCCAAATTTAATATTAAATATTAGTTTAATATCTTATTTTAATTTATGAATTATTTGTATTTGTTTTTTAATTTTATTTTTTTTTTATTGTTATTTTTTTTTTATTTTTATTATTTTATTGATCTCAATGAAGAGCTTTTTATTTACGTACGTTGTTAGTATTTAAGGACATTTATTTTTATTGGTTTTTTAATTTTATTGTCATAAAATATAAAATATATTGATCTCAATGAAGAGTTATGATTTAATTTTGTATTTGGTTTTTTATTTTATTATAACGCGATTTAGAAACTGAGGGCATTGCATATGAAGAATAAATTATGAACGATGGTTTAATGATCATTATGCACCCTGACTAAGCCATTTTTGATTGCATCCCGAATCTGTCTTGCTTGTTGATTGAGTACCGTATTAGTTTCCGTCACATATTCATTATGTAAATCATTTAATTCTGGGTAATATTGTATTTCATCCGGAATATTGTAATGAATGCATATATTATGCAAAGCTGCACAAACACTTGCAATTTGTGCAGTTTTTTTAGGTGAATAACGCGACTGTCTTTCCCCTAGCAGTATCCGAAACCTTCCCTTATATATACCAATACATCGTTCAACCGTACTCCTCACTTTTGCATGGATGGTATTAAACACGCTTTCGGTGCTATTAATATCGGCATTTCTATACGGCGTAATACACCAAGGTTCATTGGGATATCCGCTGTCGCCTAAAATTTCACGTATATAACATATATTACATAATACCATAATACATAATTATGGTATTTTTTATTGAATATTGAAATATTACATACCCAGAACCCATTCATGGATCGATTGCTCACGTTGATGATGTCTACTACAAAAATACTCTCTGGCCGAAGAGTGACTCCACCTCCATATTTCCATATTTTGGTGATATAAACAAAATTCGCCTCAAATGATCGCAAATCTGGCATTCATAAATTTTATAATATAACAATAAGTGATTCATGGAAATAATTTAAATAATACTTACAATCATGACATTCAAGCTATGTTAGCATTTTCTATTCAAAAAAATGAATTCATTTTCATTTGGTTTCAACAAATTAACATGAGTGCCATCAACACATCCTACAACTAAATGTAATAAATATTTTAACAATAAAAGAATTTTTTTTGTAAACTAATTCTAAATAATATTGTCAATAGAAACCACCAGGGAATTGGTACTTAGAAAAAAAAAATGATTTACAGCTGTTGCTATCATATATTTTAATCCATCTATAACATAATGTCTTTTCCATATCATCCAACGTCTCGCTAAATACTTTCGATACGGTACTTTGACCCAATCCTAATAAACAGTCATATCCAACAATATGTTGATAGCCACCACTTGCCAACATGCTTAACGTGCAACATAATTTTAAAATTGGCGGTACACTCGCTGTAGAGTATGTTTTAAAATGAAGATGATTAAGGAGATGTAATACGGCTTCTTACATCTCAGGTACAAATAAGGGGGATCAAATCGCAAGTTACATCTCAGGTACAAATAAGGGGGATCAAATCGGATGCATTTGAAACCATTGACGGAGTACGGCAAGGGGACCCTTTGGCTACATTGTTTTTCAATGTTATATTGGAAAAATGTATAAGAAGGACGACCATTAACACCAGCAGCACTATTTTTACGTCATCTGTTCAATTACTCGGCTATGCCGATGACATTGACGTGGTGGGTAGAAGTATGGGTGCCGTTAAAGAAGCGTTCTTACTGTTGGAACATGAAGCTTCGGAAATGGGATTAAGGGTAAACGAGGAGAAAACCAAGTATATGATCGCACCAACGAACAGTAGGTTTATGGCACAACATCAAAGCGTATCAATTGGTCAGAACAAATATGAAACGGCGGACAGGTTTAGCTACCTTGGAAGCAGCATAAACAGCGAAAACGATATAGCGGAGGAAGTTCAATCCCGGATTGCTTCGGGAAACAAGGCCTTTTACGGTTTGCGAAAGATGTTCTTCTCGAAGACATTGAGTAAAACATTGAAACTAAAGCTATATCAAACACTGATTCGACCAATTGTGACCTACGGTTCTGAAACGTGGTGCATGACACAGGCCACCGAACGGCGACTTGGAGGGTTCGAAAAGAAAATACTACGCCTCATCTTTGGACCGACAAAGGAAAGGGGATGGTGGCGTAGGCGGTTCGATTTCGAGCTATATAAATTATATACCGAACCCGACATCGTTCGGTTCATTAAGATCGGTCGCCTGAGGTGGTTTGGTCATGTGGTACGAATGGATGGCGATCGTATACCGTCAAAAATGCTGGACAGTAAGCCGGGCGGATCTAGGAGTGTAGGAAGACCGCGGGGTAGATGGAAAGACGAAGTAGAAGTGGACCTTCGGGCCCTCGGCGTTTCCGGCTGGCGGACGTTGGCGGTAAATAGGTCCGGTTGGAGAAGGCTGTTAATGGACGCCAAAACCAATTGTAGGTTGTAGGCGCGCAGAAGTAAGAAGTAAGTAATACGGCTTCTTTTGATAATCTATAATGTTTTATGAAACTATGGAAGCTCATAGAATGTAATTATTATCGTTATCCATTAGGCAATACTAATTTTAAATTTAGCATATTTAATTGCTTATAAATACCTTTTATCAGTTAATGACAATGGATCACTTTTGTCTCTTAATTTACGCCTTTCTAATCGCAGATTAATTTGTGTATCTTCACCTTCGAGTGCTAATAAAATATCCATAATTCAAATTTCTTAATTTAGCTATCTTATTTGTATATCCGATTTTCATGTTTCTATTTTTTTTATTCAAATTGTTTTATATAAATAAATGTATACAAAATACCAGACGATATGTCAAAAATACCGACATCGACAGTATCGACGATCATGATTCTGGCAAAAAAAGACGATACTCGTCTATCGTTATTTTAGACGATAGACGATACTATCGCTATCGTCGATCATGATTCACCTCCAGGAAATATTAAATTATTTACCGTACAAGAAAACTCTATAGTAATAATAAAAAAAAAGTTTTCGCTAACAACCGACAATGGGTTTTAGTGTTCGACAACACACAGTCTTCTGTTGTTGGTTTCTTAATTTGTTTCTTTTGCGTAATTAGCCGTACGCCCAAACGCATTGGAAAATACCCAAATCTGTGTCAAATTCGGGAAATAATCGAAAAACAAAAATTTTATATGTCTTCCGTAGTATTCGAACCCTTAACCAAAAATGTTTTCGTATGAATTTTAGGCTGGCATCTTAAACAACTACACCACAGAGCCACATAGCCAAACTCCAATTATAATATATAAAGAAAATTAAAGTACACACTTATGCAAACACATGATATCTTTTACAGCCAAATATTTATCACATCACACATTTTTATCACATATTTTTACAAATGTCAATAATAAATAATTCAATCGCAGGATATCATATATAACTTTATTTATATTTTATATAGAAGGCATACAAAATACACATGGGTAAACATATATGGGTATTTTAATTTGATTTAAAAATTACTGTAAAAATTTTATTTTGTTACTTATATCCATGTCCTTTGGTGACATCTTCGAATATTCAATTCAATTCGAATATTCAAGTCCGGTATTACACTTGATTTACACACATGATCTTCCTATACCAAAAAATGATACACTTGGTACATTTGCTGATAATACAGCGTTACTAGCTGTTGTTATGGAAAAGCAGAGGCTATGGAAAAGTTGCAAGCTGCCATCAACAATGTACAAACCTGGACGACAAATTGATGTATAAAATCAACTGAAATAAAGTCTGAACGCGTCAACTTTACGAATAAAAAAATAGAACACATGCCGGCTATAATGAACGATCAAGTAATACCATTTTCAAATAAAGCTAAGTATCTCGGCATGACATTGGATAGTAAGCTTCGTTGGAATGAACATGTAAAAATCAAACCAGAGGAACTGGGAATAAGATTTAGGAAAATGTATTGACTGTTAGGAAGACACCCACGACTATGAACTCCAAAACAAAATATTATTGTATCAACAAATATTAAAACCAATTTGGATCTACGTATGTATAGGGCATATACCAAGCCCAGTAACATATTAGTAAAACAACGGTTACAACAAGGTGCTAAGAAGCATAGTAAATGCACCTTTGTTATCAAAAACAACCTACCACACAAAGACTTTGTTTTGCAAACCGTTAATAAAGAAATTGAAAGATTTGCCGTCAAACATCAACAAAGATTAATACAACACGTCAATCCGGATGTTATTCAGCTTCTCGACAACGCAAACATCTCAAGAAGACTTAAACGAACAAAGCCTTTCCACCTTATTAACAAATAAAAGCAAAGGCGATAATTAAAATTAAAGTTTTGTAATATATTAAGAAATACATTTATGAATGAATTCTTAAAAGTAATATAATAATAAATACTGAAAATCTCACTCATTAGTCCACCTGACATCGCAATCATATGGTGCGTGCAATCTGATTATATTTTTTAAGGTAATGATCATTATTCGCAAGGAACCAGATGATGCTCAATTATATACAGAAGCTTAAATCGGTGTTAAAGTTTATTATCATTCGATTTTGCATCATTTGTAAGTGTAACCTAATGGTTTAAAGTAATTATCTATGAAAAACCGCCTCGAAAACATATTTCTGGGTTTCCAAAATGGCTTATTTGGGAATATCTTTTAAACGGGTTGGAATAAAATTACCAAATGTGCGGCACGTGAAAGATATAAGAAATAACCGGAAAGTTAAAGTTCAATAATACTGCAAACCCAATTTGCTGTATATCCGGCCAAAATTGTCCCAGTTATAAGCAAATTACATTTTCGACTTCATCTTGAATATAACCTCAAAAAAAATTGAAAATGGTATTGTTCACATTCATGATCACGATAAAATATCCGAAGCTTATCGAAATCGGACTCAAAATGTAGCAATATGTATTAATTTCGATAATTTCGATCGAGATGATTTCGATTCGAAGGTATAATACAAGGGTAGAGGCCACCTTGAATAATTTCGTCATTTTGATATTTATAAAAAACGTTTCTTCTATTAAATGTGCGGATTGATGTTTATTCAAATGTCAATGTATTTGGCCCCTAATTGAAGAAGTTATGGCGATTTTCATTTTCGACGCCATCTTGAATTTCACCCTCTAAAAATGAAATTGAGGAAAATAGAAGGTTACATCTAAAACATATAGTTTTTCGAGTAATACATAACATATCAAAAATTCAGTCAACTCAGATGAGGACAGAAAAGTTACTTCCCTTGTAAGGTAGATTAGGGCTAACAAATAACAATTTTATATTCTTGAATACCACACACGCTTCTTGCATGCACCTCAAACTTATTTATGTAGAAATTTTCCATTTTTGTTTATCACCGACCATGAATAATTAACAACAACTTAACGGTTATGTCGGTGATGAGGTTTTTTTATGTTTATAGCGTTTGGTAACTTTTAAACTTAAGAATATCTATAAAAAGCCGAAATTCAGTGAGATTTTCTAACTTTTAGTAAATTTAATCATTTTAAACGACGCTCATCAAAAAGGGAGGACGCTCATCAAAAAGGGATGATTTTTATGTGTGTTGTATATTATTTTTATGTAACATATATGACATAATTAATTTTATTTCATTTAATATGAATCGATGACACTGTCGCAATATTGACGATTTAAAATTTAATAAATTATATGAATAATTAATATGAATATTTTAAATATTAACTATATTTACTTTTAAATTAATATCGCATATCGGTCATACACAATTTTTAAATGATTTAGTAATCGTGTATATTGTATATATTTATTATTATTAATAACATATATATATAATATATTATTAATAATAATGAATGGGATATTCGGCAGTGTAATGCTTGAAAATTGTATTTTACTTATTGGTTTTGTTTCGTACTAATGTCAAAAATGTTTTGTCAACTCATCAGGCTATAGCGACAAAACTGAGCGAATACACTCCATTAAAAAATATGCACAAATTGTGCTAGCGAAATATAAATAACTAACATTAAACATTGTATGACCTATGTCATATATAACACTGAACCATGTATGACGTGAGACGTCGATAACAATGGTTAATGAAAAATGTTGTGTTAAATATTGATATTGGAAGGGGGGACTACACTGAGGCGAAGTCTTTCAGACCGATCAGTTTGTCATCCTTCCTATTGAAAGCAATGGGGAGGGTGATAGCGGATCATCTGGAAAGAACGACGTTGAGGATGTATCCCCTACATAGTAACCAGCATGCATATCAGACTGGGAAGTCAACCGAGACAGCACTGCATCAGTTGGTGCGAGTCGCGGAACACGAGCTGAACACTGGAGGAATAGCACTGACTGTATTCATGGATATAGAAGGTGCATTTGACAGGGTTCAGTTCGGAAAACTGAGAACTGCTCTGAAAGGGCGGAGGGTCAGTCGGGTCGTCAGGGACTGGGTTGACAATCTGCTTGAAAAAAGGGCAATAAATATAAACTCAGGACACTCCAAACTTAGGGGAAGGGTAAACAGGGGATGCCCACAGGGTGGGGTATTGTCTCCGCTACTGTGGAATCTCACTGTCGACTCATTGCTTCAAAGACTGGAGGAAATAAATGTATACACAGTAGGGTATGCAGACGACTTAGCGATAATGGTACGGGGGAAGTTCATGAACACCATCCGGGATGTCATGGAAGAAGCTCTTCGGGTGACGGAGGGATGGTGTAAGGAACACGACCTCTCCATAAACGCAAGTAAGACAGACTCAATTGTTTTCTCAAGGAAAACAAAGGGCCTGGAAATAGAACCTCTGAGACTCTTTGGGTCGGAACTCAAACTGGCCACCAGTGTCAAGTATCTGGGTGTACATCTGGATAGGAGACTAACCTGGGGGTATCATGTGAGGGAGAAGATACAGAGGGCTAAGAGGGCACTACATCAGTGTAGACGGGTATGTGGACGATGGTGGGGAATCTCGCCAAAATCGATGTACTGGATATACACAATGATGGTGAGGCCGATAGTGACATACGCCTCAATTGTATGGTGGAACAAAACCACCCAAAGTACAGTGAGATGTCAACTAGATCGACTTCAAAGACTAGCATGTGTTGGTATTACGGGGGCTTTTCGCACCACGCCGACCATGGCTATGGAAACATTGCTGGGAATGCTGCCTCTGGATCTATTTATAGTAAAGACGGCGGTAAGCACGGCAATAAGAATGGTGCAGAACAAAACGTGGCATCAGGAAGGCACCATCCACGGGCATATGAGGGTCCTGGGCCTTATTAAGGGGGTCGGGGAACTTGCTATGCCAATGGATGGGATTAGGAGGACGGTGGTACAGGAAATGCATCACAGAACCCTCCTTGAGGACGGATCACTCCCTGAAGTGGGGTCGGAAACGATAACAGTCTTCACGGATGGATCTAAGAGACATGGCAGTTACGGGGCTGGGTATCACTCAGTGGAACTTGGCTTGGACTGCCAGATAAACATGGGGAACTATTCCTCAGTATACCAGGCCGACCTGATGGGCCTAATTCATGCACTGGACTATATTCAATGTAGTAGGGTTGGCGGGAAGGAAATCTTTTTTGCCACCGACTGCAGGGAGGTGGTCAATTGTATGAAGGGTGGCACATTTGACTCGGCCCTGGAGCTAGAGTGTGCTCACAGGCTCAACGGGTGTTCGGCTCATAATAGGGTCACACTTTTCTGGGTTAGAGGGCACAGTGATATCGACGGGAACGAAAGGGCGGATACTCTTGCAAAGGAGGAGACGTCTAAAAAATTCGTTGGACCGGAACCGTATACCGCAATCAGCAGGGATACGGTGAGGCATGCTGTCGAGAAATGGATTACCTCCAAACATCAGGAAAGATGGAAGGAGGTAAGAGGACTCAAACAATCTAAGCTGACGCTGGGATTGAAAGTAGGACACACCCACCGAGAGGTACTGAGCATGACGCGAGGGGCTCTTAGGAAGTTGGTGGCACTCATATCTGGACATGGAGGATTCAGACATCATCTTGTAAGGATGGGAATTCTTACTGATGATGAGTGTAGACTCTGTTTGGAGGATGAGGAAACGGCTGAGCACCTTGTGTGTAAATGTCCGGCTTTGGAGAGCATAAGGAGAAAGGTAACTGGACGGTCATTCTTCCCCGAGAGTGAACTTGGACGGATGCCTTTCAGAGAGATGCTTGAAATAACGAGGGACACCATATTCGAGGAGCAATCGGGGAAACCCGAGTGGCAAACTGGATAGGAGTCAATCGGAGGTACGAAAAGGGGCCCGAGTGGCCTGGTTCGAATATACCGAAGCCGAAGGAGGGGGTTTTAGTCAGTAGGAATCTGACACGCACCTTTTGCTGTGTCTATGCAAGATTTCCCCCTCCTTCGTTAAAAAAAAAAAAAAAAAAAAAAAATGGGTTTAAATATACTTTTTTAGGAATCAAGTGGGGAAATTAAAAATTTATAAAATATTTATAATGTAAAGAAAAAAAGTCAATACAAACTTAAAGGAAAGAAGAACTAGAGATAAAGATAGGAAGTACGGATATGGACCTAAAAATATTTTATTACATTTTAAAAATATCACACACATTCAAAGAAACACACACACTTCTTTATAAAAATATTATTGTTTAGAAAGAGAATATAGAGAAAATGAGCAATGATAAAAACATTTAAACACGTTCTGTTTTCATTTTTTTCATATTTATATATAGTATAACAAAGAATCTGAAAAATTCTATTTAAATTTATTTATTTATTTATTTAACCCTAAATCGAATCTTGTATGCGAGTGCATACAAGTGTATACAAGTGTTATATGTAATATTTCCTAGAAATGTTCACCGATATTAATGAAATTTTGGTTTGGGTTTACTTTTGTGTAGATGCGTAAATTTTTTTTATGAATTTCATTATTTTTATAAATAAAATGACTATGAAAAATATATTTCATTGTCTAAATACCTTAATGCACATTTATATAGGTGTATTTACATGTTGTATGCGAACGCATACAAAAGGATGGATTAAGTAGATGTATTTCCGGGACCGATGAGGGTTAAGAAAGAATTTAAATTCCAATGTACATACATATAATAATAGTATTCCAATAATTTCGTAAACATCACTATTAATTTTACAAATAATAGTATAAATATTAAAACAATCATTTAAAATTTTAAAATAACTTTAAAATTGGAATAATAAAAATTAATAACTAAAACTAATAAAAAACATTCGAGTAATCACCGATTGTTGCAAAACAAAATTATTAAAATGAATTGTTATTATGATTTATATTATTGAATTAATTTTTTAATATATTATTAATAGGGAAACAAAACATTTTAATTTCAGGGTTTTTCCTTTGAGAAATCTGACAATTAATTATTACACATTTTATTCCCATGCATTTAGTACCAGCTTTAATGTTTATTACTTTTGGTAGATCTTTTGTGATAATTGATAGCTATATTTCAATTACTATTAACAAAATCAATACAAATCCAATACCAAGTCGTAAGAAATATTATAAAACCATAGTAAGAACCAAATAATGTAAACGAAATCAAAATCCAATACAAAATACAAAATACAAAATACAACACCAAGTCATGTTCAAAATTATATTACAATTAAAACACAATTTCAATTTTCCAAGTCGTAATAATAAAATTATTAGGAAATTTTTAAGATAATGCAATAGCAAACAAACTCTAAAAAAATCGGATCGTTTATAATATATTAAAAAATTAATCCATTTATATATAATAACTATGCATTTTAATAAATTCGTTGTATTCATACCGTCATCATAAACAAAAACAATAGCCCATTTATAGGAATACAAATTTGCATAACAACTATAACAAATTCAATGAGAATGAAAATAAAAAATCATTCAAATTCAAATCATGCTAACAACTTTATAGGCCTTGCCCCTTGCACCCTGCAAGTCGGCGGGAGTATAAAAAAATAAGATATTTAAGCAATGCAATCCAAACGCACAAACAAATTGAAATGAAAAACATTTTGCATTTAAAAATAAATGTGGTGATAAAAATATAAATATAGAAGAGCACAAGAAAAAAGGTAAATATACAAATAAGAAATGTTTTTTTCGAATTTTTGTGAATTTTCAATTGTTCACCCCTCCCCTGATCATAGGGGAGGGCGGGCAGATTAAGTCCTGGACAAAAACTTGTGTAGGCATGACCCTTAACACCTTCCCTTATAAACACCCCTTTTAGAGTAGACAAAAAAAATTCCCCGTACAAACTTTTAAGCCACCTCCTGGCCAAACGGGGTTAGGCGCAAGCCCGTTCCCGAATAAAAAATGTTTGTACTGTTCGCCTCTACCAATTCAGGTACTAAAACAAAAAATTCGTTGGGCGCACTTTTTGGGATTTTCCAAATTTTGTTTCCCTTTCGCTGTCCGAACGGGAGGGGGGACCGACTAAGTCCCGAACAAACGTTTAGATTCTCATGGCCCTTTAACCACTTCCGCACTAAACAAAAATTCCGGACCTAGTGGCGTACTCTTCCCCACTGGCCAGGGGAGGGGTCTAAGTTTGTATGGGTGCTAAAAATGAAATTTAGTCCGAAAGTTGTTAAGGTCCATGGAAATCTAAAGTTTTGTTCGGGTAATTGTAAATAGTTTATGTTTTGAATCTTTCTGGTCCATAACGCAAATATTTAATGCTTAAAATTATAACATCGGATGACTGAAATTTTTCATACATAATGTATAATGCTTCAGCTATTATAGTTTGCTAAGAAATTAAAAAACAGAAAATATGTTAGTTAACCCTTAAACGCATGGTGTGACACCTAGGTCACGCACTAACAAAATAATAGACAAGAATCGCTCAGCATGGCTGAATCGAAGTAGGTAATCATTTTAATTCTTATATGTACTGTAATGAATAGAACCGGTTTCAACCTTTAATTTAGTTTGATTCGGCAACTGACGATATACATATGGCTTTGTTATTATGTTCTTTATCGATTATTAATTTGAAATGAATAAAAAAATATGTGGCCTTTAATGAATAAACCATAAACCGAAATATCTGGAAAAATCCCATCCATAAATTAAAGCAATACATTTCAAAGACATATAACAAAAATATGTAATGTATAGATAAATAAATTACAGCAAAATATATTCCCGTAAAGATAATAAAGATATTTTTACTTTAAAATAAATCATATATGAACATTTTCTATATAATTTTAAATTTAATCACCTTGAATATACCTGTTAAGTTTTATATAAAAATATATATATTCATAAGTATGTAATATGTATAAATAAAATGTTTGTATCAAATTTAATCATTTCGATAACACCAAAGATGTACAAGAACGATTGTAAGCCGTATGTAGAGAAAAATGTTATCGGTAGCGATCTATCGTTTTTCTTTCAGGCACTTGGCACATATAGATACGAACGAATGTTCAGAATAATGTCCACTTCGGTTTTGTGTTCACATATGGATTGTCTTTTCGGTTTTTATATGGTTATGCGAATATGTGAGGTTAAACACGAACGAAAAATGTATTCATACGAAAAAAAAAATTAGTTCTACAGAATAAAATTTGTGGGCTATAATTTTTTCTGACCGAATGAAACGAATGAAAGAGTAAAATATTTTATTGCATTTTTATAGCAATATAATCATTTATAACAAAATTAATGATTAAATAAGTTAAAAAAGTTATTTTTTTAACAATTCGTGTTGTTATTTTGTAATATAGTAAGCCAATTAATTAGAAAAATGGATAAATAAATTCATCCTGATCATTCGTTCGTATCTATATGAGCCAAGGCCCTCATTTTCATTTCAATTGACCTAACGTGCCTCTTTAAATGTCGATTATTACACAAACGTGATTTATAGATTTGGTAATATTTATATATATATATACAATGTATCTATATGTATATTGTATACATCTATAAATGATAAAAATGAAAATATTGAACTTACATATATAATGGAAAGTAAGACGTTATCAATTCTTTCAGTTAGTTTTAATAACAATTATAGTATGTTTATAATTGGCTTATTTAAGGTAGGCGATTTTACTTAAATCAGTTTATTCACTAAACACACCGAGGCATTTATAGTTCAATACAGAGGCCATCAGCTTATTTATTAAAAAAATGATCGCATTACAACCAACCATCGGTTTTAGCGCCCAACAACAGCCTTCTGTTGTTAGCTAATTAATTTGTGGCTCCTACGGTATCGGTAATTAGCCGTACCACCAACTACAAGGGAAAATGTGCAACTCTGTGTTAAATATCAGATTCAAAAATAACCGCAAACAAAAACATATTTTATGTTTTCTGTGGGATTCGAGCCCAGAACCCCAAGATTATGTAAGAATTTTAGGTTGGCATTTTTATCAATTACACCACAAAAGGCATATTATATATGTAAATCAAATTTAGTTTAGAAATCTGTTCCAAACCATCTTTTATATCATACCATCTCGAACATTCGTATTTTTATTTAAGTTATCATAATTTAATTTGAAAATTCTAGGTCCTAACGGAAAGGATATTCCGTTAAGATATTTTATGGGCGAATACACAAGAAACTAAAGTGATTTAGCGAATCGTCATTTCATAAAATTAAATGAACAACCTAATTTAAACCATCGTCATTGGATATATACAAATATCGAAAGAAAACCAATTCTACTGTGAGTATAATATGCAGAAAAATCTATATATAGATATTCTTTTTTATTTTGTAACAAGTACATTTTTACACATATGCATTTGATGGAAAGTCAATAAGGGAATTGAATTGTATTATGTATGATACATATATAAATGTTTATGAATTTTCATTCAATTGCTGAATATTATATAGCTGTTCTGTATATAGTTTAGGTATAATACTAATACATATATATATATACACGTCCCACTCTAAATGTTATATAATGATTTAAAATCAAGAATCTTTCAAGACTTTTAAAGGTTATATATGCATATATATCAAAGATGAATGTAATTTGTTTGGATTTTATTGCTTCGTTGTACAAAAATAAAAAAAATATGTGTGTTATACATCGATCAGTATGTGATGAGATATTTGTATAAACGTAATACACATTATTATATACATATACCAATATAAAGTAAATGTTTTACACAGTAAAGAATATTTGAACATGTGAGAAAAATAATTATCCAAAACATAGTTTTATGCAATTTTATTTTATATAACTATTTGTTTTTAAACATTTTTAATTTTAAATATACAGGGTTTTATAATAAATGCAATCTCTTTATCTCGGAAAGCGTAAGAGATAAGAAAGAAACTTTCGTTATAAAAGTTGTAGGCAATGGAAGGGGACGTCTAAGGGTGATTTTGGTTGACACTGAAATCCGTTAGATCTTTAGCTACAGACCAAAGTTTTGTTTTTTAAACAGGAAACCCCCTTTTTGAGGATTAAAGAGTAAAGAGTTTTTGAGGATAAACAACTTTTTCTCCATATATTTTTTCGAAAACCGCCTCGTTTTCGACTTATGAGCATAAATAAAATACAAATACATTTGTAAATACTTAATTGTAAATACTGCTCTGTATTAATAAATCAATGATTCCATGTAATTTCGCTAGCGTTTACACTTTCATTTTTTGATGAATTCAGCCGAAAACTGAATGAAAATTGAACAAAAAATGAATGATAAATGAATATTGTATTCAATTTCACCGCTGCGTTAAAAATGAATGGAAATAGAGTTTGCTCTGTTTCGTTCATCTAATCTGAATTTTTATGAAAATATATGGAATTTGGCATTTAATTGAATGTGTTATGAATTGAAAAGATGAAAGTGTATAATTTTGATGAAAGTGTTTTCCATTTTCATTCATCAAAAACATGAAAGTGTTTTCCGCCACACCAGCTTAATGCCAGCTTAATTATTACTATTGATACAAACGTAATATTATATGAACTTACCGCTAGTTCTACCGTAACACTAATTAATTATATGAATTTCGTCATCCTTAGCCTTCTCCTTCCATGGCCTACAACTTTTATAAAGAGAATTTTTTTCGTATCTCTGACGGTTTCCGAGATAAAGGAACTGCATTTATTATAAATCTCAACCTGTATACAATGAATTATCAATTTTTGGTATAATCAAAGTTGATAGTATGTAATATATTTAGATAACAGCGATTTTGTGGAAAATTGAACAACTCGAACTTCCGAGACGGAAATTTTTGTGAAAATCACTTATAATTTGTTTCATTATTTTTTGTGTTGTACAAGTTTCTTTTATTGTTTTTATTGATAATTGTTATCCTTTGCATGCATGCCCTTAGTAAGAGCCCTCATGGAAGAACCGATGAATAAACCAGAAGTAATGAAACAATAAAACACAGGTAGTGGCATTGACGCATTTTTGGTAGACCAATTCTGGTTTGAATTTAAATAAGTAAGAAAATATTCAAATACCAACACGCACTCTAATTGCTTTTTGTTTTTATTTTCGGCCATCAACGCCAACTCGTCTAGCTGATCCATCGAGTATTGTACCCGACAATAAAAAAATCTGGTTGCAAAATGTGTATGGTAGCAAACGCAGGTTGTTGTGAACGTACGCTGAGAAGTTGACCAATATTTAATTTTTCCTTTAATTTTTTACTTTTTTTTGACATTTTCGAATTAATAATAAAAAATAACCATATACAAACATAATTTATAGGACGGATGACATGATTCATTGTGTTCACGAATTTGAATTTGTGAAAAAAAATTTAAAAACAAAACATCAAAATGATAAAGTCACTATCACAAACACTATCGTTATAATCCAACAATAACAAAATTAAAAGCAACGCTCTCATACAACGGTCATACAACGAGGTCTGTAAAGTTCGTCATTTATGTTTCTTTCACAAATTCCAATTGAATCTATGTGAAAAAATCTCAAAATGCTCGAAAGCGAGGGAAAAAAGTTAAAGTTAATTTAATTCGCGGGTAAATTTCCCCGGGGCCAAAAAAATCTCTCTGGGAAACAATTTTAAATGAGAATCGCAATTTTTTCTCCCGCAGATCGCATTAGGCAACCCCTACCCCAATTGCCAAAAAATTTCAACCTAACCTTGACTTTGTAATAAAATCATTATTTTTTACTCATATATTTAAAAATTATGAAATCGCTTATCCATATAAAAATATCTTAATAATTAATTCGTTCAAAATTTAAGGTATTTTCATATATTGCTTAAGCAAAATTCATTATTCGTATACTATCTAATCTCTCACTCGGAAGTCACCTTGACGTGGTGCGAGAGCTTAGGTGGCAATCAACCGAAGGTCTATGCTGATAGGGACACCCATATCCGAAAGGTCTACGGGGAGCAATTCACTAAGTACTTCTAACTTCCAGACACTGGGGGCCCTCTGGGATTATTAGCCTTACCATAGAAAGAGGATGACCTTCTAAGATGTGTATCTTAATTTATCAAATAAAACAACGGTACTTTTCCTATCATTCAAGACACGGCGTCTGACATTTCAGATACCGAAACGTTTGGTCTTGATTCTTAGGGCTCTCAGTCAACGACTGCTGAGCATGTTGAATCAAGTCAAGCGTAAAAGGCCCAAGCCTGCAGTCTCATATCCTAGAGACCAATTCCAAATTTAATTTTTTTCAGGGAGTACAATAGATCCAATGGGTCTCTGTACACGGAGCGGTTTACTGAAACTACTCCAACCCTCCGGGGGTCTAGTCGGTAGAACGTCAACTTAGTTGGCGGTAGTCCGACACTCCGTCCGTAAAGGGATTCCCCCAAAAAAAAAAAATACTATCTAATTTAAATATAAAGAATTAAAAACAAACTTATTAATTTATTTAAGTATACAACAATTGTAAAAACAAATATCACAAAAAAACAAAGCGAAACTACACAATATAAATCATTTAAGCATTTCGTATTTTTATTTTTACAAATTTATATTTACACACGATATACATATACAATTATACATATTATACAATATTGTAAAATTAAAATCAATTAACGAAAGTAACAGCAAAACCTTTTAACCCCCTTTAATAAATATTATCTACTATATGCATATTATATTATTTATGATATTGTATGTTTATTCAAATATATTTCTATATGTATATGACCAAATACAGTTGGCCAAACTATTTTTTTAAGTCATAATAAAAAATCATAAAAGTCCCAATGAGAGCCCACCGGAACTAATGTTGTTCAAGCGTGTAACGACTCATTTCGTAAACCGCATTTATTATACTAACATCTTGTCAAAAATTTAGATTACTTTGTCGTATAATTGATAAAAATGCCAACCTAAAATTCTTACAAAATTTTGAGGTCGTAGATTCGAATCCTACTGAAGACATAAAATATGATCTGTGTTATTATGAATTTTAACACAGGGTTGAACATTTTTCCCTTGCGGTTGGTCGTACAGCTAATTACCGACACCGCAAAAGCCACCAATTAAGAAACCAATAGAAGGCTGTTGTTGGACGTTAAAACCGATGGTGTGTTGTAGCGAAAATTTTTTTTCTTGTTAAAATACGAATGACATGAAAATAATCCGTAGTTCAAATGTTCAAAGGAACCATTAATTGTCCCCCCAATGTTTATAGCTGATTTGAGCCAGCCGAATATATATAAATTTATATATAGCAAACCGACAGATTTGATAATGTGTAATCGTATATATGCATTTTCTAAATTAAATCAATTAAACATATTTTGAACAATTAAAAATGTTTAAGCAAAAAAAAATTAATAAGAAATATTATATGGACGTACATCAAAACTAATTTGTTCAATGTTAAAAATAAAAGAACAGACAAAATTATCTTATCTAAAATAAGTTGTCAATTTTAATAAAACAATTATAAAGAAATATTAAATTAATATATATATAAAGCACATCCATCAATCATGCTATAAAATAAAATATCTTGTCTTGTAATAATAATCTATATAGGGTAGGGTAAGGCAGGTTCGGAGATTTTTTTTTAATGGCAAATTTTTTTTTATTGTTTTAGGAAACTACCTTAAAATGTTTCACCAATCATTTATTTTTAATTTTACAAAAAAAATTATTAGTGAATTTCCTTCTTTGTTTGAGATATTGTGTTTTTAAAAAAGTGCAGCATATGTCCGAAGGTGCCCCGGCAAACAAGCCATCCCATGGGGCAATTCGGCCATATATTGTAATTGTATAATTAATATAACAAAATTGTAATTGTATAATTAATATAACAAAATTTTATTCCATATAAAAAATAATTAATATCTGAATATTGCACTTCGCTTCACATTGCATATTTCATATCGGCAGATCTAGTATTAATAATATCTTTATAAATAAAAAAAAATGGAAACATTAAATTATGGAATTTTTCACGAATTTTATTAATTTTATAATTATCAACAATTTTCACAACCAAAAAGAAAAAGTAATCTAAACCGACAAAGTAATTGCAAAAAAAATGCGAAAAAGTTATAACAAACGTTTTTAAAATACAAAAACACATGCTTTCCCTTTATTGGGTTACCTAACAGGTATTAATATAGACAAATATGGAATATCATGCATATATTCGTTCACAGATGAATTGTCCGAAGTTGCCCTAAGGCCGAACCTGACCCATTCTACCATATATATATATTATATATATATACATCATCTGTCATATATCTTATATTTATTTAATTTAAATATATCTGATGATTCGAATATTAATTTATTAAATATACGTATGATATAAATATATCAGAATATATCCACAACAACATAAAACTTAAAATTATTATTAAATCAACTTAAATAAATGGATTTTAAAATGTTAACACAAAAATTTAATGTATATCAAGTATATATGTATATCTGTATATTGTATATATAATTCATAATACTTGTAAACGTTGTGCGGTATGTTAAATTTTTAAGACATTTTTGTCATTTATATTAAAATTTTAAATCTAATATTTAGAAAATGATATATTTAATTCATTTCCTATATAGGTTTTACAGTCCAAATTCAACCTTTTACACATCAAATTAAACTTTTTACAAATCAAATTCAACGTTTTACCATTCAAATTAAACTTTTTACAAATCAAATTCAACTTTTTACAATTCAAATTAAACTTTTTACGAATCAAATTCAACTTTTTACAAATCAAATTAAACCAATTGTAAAAAAAGTTTTGCAGTATTTTTTAATACATATTTTAATTTATTATCATTAATTTTGTATAAAAAAAAGGTTTTATTAAATTTTAAATCAATACTAGGAAATAAAAAAAATTCAAAAAATGTTTTAAGCAAACAATATTTTTACAATAAACAAAAGAGTATCTTAAACTGAAAGGGAAGTTTTAAGCCAGTGCATTAACAGCGGATTAAAATAAAACCTGTAAATTAAAATGAAAAACACCAAATAGCAAGTGAAAAGGATTTAATGTGGCATTTTGCGACAAATATTCCTTACCAAATTTTTACCACCATATTCTCCAATGGTAAATCCGATAGAAAAATGGTTTTCTGAAACGAAATTTTGTTCCAATAATTTAATTTCGGAACCACGAAACAATAATTTGGATGGCGTTATTTACGGGCCATTTATACGATTTACTATATATATTATACAAAATTGTATATATATTATTGAAAAATATATATATTTAATGACGGAGCATTAAATAATGTGTCCTGATAATCCCAACGATAGTATATTCTGATAGATATGATCGCAAATGAATTAATTATAGTGTTGTTTCTGGAACAAAATTTTTCGTGAAGATTTAATTTTCCAAATTAATTTTTATTTTCATTTCTCATTTGAAGACTCAATTAATTTATGTTTTTTATAGAGACAAATTAAGAAATTGGTTAATTTTTTTAAGAGATTAATCCTACAGTATAGACAAAATTAGACCGATATTTTAGAAAATCGACTATGTTTGAAAAAATTAATGTATTAGTTCTTAATATTTAAAGTAAAACTATGAGTAATTAAAAAAATTTAATTTGGAAAATTGAATTTTCCGGAAAATTTTGTTCAAAAAATATATTTAGTACAAGTACAACTATAATTAATTTATTTTCGATCATATCTATCAGAATATCCTATCATTGGGATCATCAGGACACATTATTTAATTTTCCATCATTGAATATATATAATTTTGAATAATATAAATACTGTTTAAAATATTTTTTTGTTTATTGTAAAAATTTTGTTTGCTTAAAACATTTTTTGTATTTTTTTTTATTTCCTAGTATTGATTTAAAATTTAATAAAGCCTTTTTTTTTATACAAAATTAATGATAATAAATTAAAATATGTATTAAAAAATACTGCAAAACTATTTTTACAATTGGTTTAATTTGATTTGTAAAAAGTTGAATTTGATTTGTTAAAGGTTGAATTTGAACTGTAAAACCTATACATAAAATTGATGAGCCATTTAAAGGTATATATGTAGTATTACAAACAATTAACAATATTATATACGTGTTTATAAACCGAATTCTTGTATTAGTAGTGTGCAAAATTTCGTGCGTTTTTTTTCAAAATTGGAAAATTTGCCGGATTTTCTTCAATTTTCAGTTGAACGATCAATTCTCAATGAGTTTGCTAGTACTTTTTCGTTCGCACTTTCGGTAGCATGTTACTTCATTGTTGAAGTAATGAAGTTAAAATACCTTTTTAGCCAATTAAATTGAAATTTTCAGTTGAATAAAAAATGTTGTTGCTTTCGCTTCCAAACCAAATGACATATACTAAAAAAGACATACAATGACAGTACAGTAGCTATTCAATATATATAATAATAATGCGAAACATGAAATATTATTCTAGTTACACCATCCTTTTTTAAAACCGAACGGAATTATTAAAACTACTACTATATGGTATACATATATGTTATATTAAAATATATAATAAAAATACCTAAAAAAATAAATACTTTAAAATCCGATATTATGTGAAAATATTATATGTCGAATTAAATATAAACTGATCTATTTTAAATATTTTCTCGCAAGCATTCATATACGACGATATATATACTACTCTAACCACTATTATGTCGGACACCTGCTTTTTTATTCGTATGCTCGATTTTGAGTTGCCAAAAAAGGACTTTAAACAATAATTTTTTATCCTTCTAATTTTATTTGATAAAATGATGGTTTTAGTTAAATAATTATAAGTTTCTATCTTTTTTTGGTGAAATTGAATCACTTTGAAATAAATTCCATAACTAATTGAATTTAAAAGATTTTTACATCTGTCTGCGCAATTATTTAACTAAAAAAACGGTGCTCACGTGGTCACAACTTCTTGCACCTGAACTTTCATAGGACAAACTACGGGAAATATGAGCCGTTGTGTAATATGTCTAGATTATTTAATAAGTACAACGATCAATTTGATTTCGGTATTTCGCGGGGTATGTTTTTGAGTAAATTAAGGTCGGGATATTTCGGTTTGGCGGATTGGGATTGCGTCCAGTTTTTCTGATCGTCTTGTATAATATTATTGTTCGAATGCGTTTGTCGATATGACAATGGTGTGAGTGAGTATATATTATTATGTTATATTAAAAAAAAAAAATATTTTTTTTTGACATTGCCGTTGGTGTGTTACTGTTATTATTGGTCGTGATTAGATTTTGTATTTTCGTTTTTTGTTGTATTTTATTCTATTTTTCGGTTTTTATCATTGTTATGTATTTAATTCTGAAGTTTGTATTTTCTATTTTATGTATTTTGTATATTGTATTAAATGTTTTGTAAAACGGCAGTAGGGCTTGTACCCGTTGCTAATGAATAAATAAATAAATAAATAAATAAAACCATCATTTTATGAAATTTTTATGAAAAACCATCATTTTAGAAGGATTAAAAAATTATTGCTTAAAGTCCTTTTTTGGCATCTCAAAATCGAGCATACGAATAAAAAAGCAGGCGTCCGATATAATAGTGGTTAGAGTAGTATATGCAAATCGTTTACAAATGTATATTACTCAAATACATAAAACACATAAAAGAATTATTAGTTCTTTCGTTCCGCTTCATATCAATACAAATTTATAAATACCACTGTTGGCATATGACATTGTAATTTGATATTTTTGATTTTAATAAAAATAATCAACATACTAATAATAATAATAATACTGGGTATTTTGTTTTACACACATTTCTGTATTGTGTGCTTCTAGCTTATATTTATAAACATACCATATATAGTTATAATTCTTTGAATATTAATACTTGATATTTACACAATTTCGTAATAGAAAGTTACTAAATTAACATACGATATGATTTTTGTGTGTACATATTTATCGTAATTTGTTCAAAAGGAAATACAAACAAATCGCTATTATATGGTTTTCTAACATATATACTTAACATTTAATTATATTATAGATGACATTTAAGGAGGATGTGCGGTATTAAACAGATTTTATATATACATATGCGAATGGTGTATGTATAATTTTAATAATGAATGTGAAAATAGTTTATATAGAAATGAAACAAAAAATGGGTAAAAGTAAATTGACACTTGACGGTTATTTTTTGTTTTTAAATTTGTTGTAAAGTATTTTTAGTTTTTAGTTATAGTTAATATAGACAATTTATTTATAGTAGGTACATTTTATTTTCTATATATAGACATCGCATGAAAATAAATCCATATATTTTTGTGGAAACAAATTTATCTATAAATACACTTATTTATAAACTAATTTTATTTCATCCTCCAGAATTTGCAATTGAAATTCAGAAAATTATTGAATATAAATAAGTGATGAACACCTAAAAAAGATAATGAGTACATGCAATGTAAAAGTGTTAACCCAAATTCTGATGAAAAATATGTTTGATTTGAGTATAGATATATTGATATATTTGTAAAATGCACATATTAAGAATTGGCGATCTCTATCAGTGTATTTTCATTCTATTAATAACAATATTCCAACGCCCACGCACACCCATAAACGGTAATACGCGAATCCCTATAATGTAGTAATATTGGAATTTATAATTCAGTTATGTATTTAGATGATCTTGTGTTACCATACATCATCTGTTGGTTAAATTATGTGAACATTTATTGGTATCTATTCCTTAAGCTTTGGTTCATCGCTTTGATAAAAAAAAATCGGTGATTACTTTCCTTAAATAAATTTATATCTTTCAATTCTTATTATATATCGCTTTGTATATATTCATAATTCAATCCATTGTTAAACTATTTACATAGTCAGTTAAATAACACACCCATTTCTTGGAATAAATTCTTAAAAATATCTAATGGAAGCAGTGTTAAACTGACTAAGGGAGTTTATAGAAATGAAACAGTAATACATAATTTCATAATTAATGTAAATAAATTTCTTTAACAAAAAAATTCTTAACATAAAACGTAAAAAATGTTTAAAGTTAAGTGGTCAGGTAAATAGCACAGTCCACCAACACATCGACGAGACATACTTTCCCCCATACGTTTGCATAGATCTGATGGCATTGCAAGCCAAACCTCTTGCATGACTGCCCACAATTTGTACAAATTTGTTGGTCGATTTTCACTAATCCCTTTTTCGACATCTCCCCACAAATTCTCAATGGGTTCAAGCCCGGACTTTGTGCGGGCTAATCGAATACACTAATTTGTTGTTCTAACATCCATCTTTTTATGCATCGAGCGGTGAGTTTGGATCGTTATCGTGCATAAATTTCCTCTTAAGTGGCATATTATCATCAGCATATTATTGATTTAAAGGTAGAAGAACGATGAATGAATGAGTTGGTCAGGGAAGGACGAAGGCAGAAGTATAATTGGGTTTATCCGGAGTTAGAATGGGGAAATGAAATGCAAGAATATATGAGAGTGAATCTGGTGTTTCATGAGATAAGGGTTATATTGCGTGCTGGGGGAGATGCTATGCGACTGAATGCAAGGGGATGGGGTTCGGAGGAAAATTGGATTTGTAGTTTATGTAATATGTGTGTTCTCGAGAACGTATGGCATTTTGTGGGTGAATGTCCGATTTTGGCAGGGCTGAGGGTGAAGTGGTTGGGCGTGAATGTGTTGTCAAGAGAACGGGTGAAGGAAATGTTGTCTGGTAGAATGGTGAGGTGTGTAATTGGAAGTGTGTTGCGGGTGTAATGCTGGAAATGGAAAGATATAGAGATGCGATGGTTAGGGAGTTCAATTGGTAAGTGAGGTAATTGTGGGTAGAAATGGAGAGATTATAGGTTTTATTTGTGGGCGTTGGGGAAAAACTGTACTCGGGGCTACGGTCGAATGACTATGCTGCTAGGTCTAGTTCATGTAGTTTTAATTTTGTTTGTATGTTTCTTTGGGTTATTATTGTTAAAATATTAATGTAAAATGTAAATGTAAAAAAAAAAAAAAAAAAAAAATGAAATTGAAATAAATGAATTAGATTATAAAAAAATCATCAGCATATGATCCATTGCATATTCCAGTATGATTTTATACATATACTTATCCATTTTTCCTTCTATTCTGTGTATTGGACGAATACCATGCCAAGATAGCGCTCCCCAAACCTCTTCATTAGTATAATTACATTTTTTTTCTTGTAGGAATTATATAATAATGCGAAGGTGTTTAAAAGACAATGACAATCTATTCTCATTAACAGATTGACATTTTATAAAATCATTTAGGTTATCAAAGGATATCGCGCACTATCTAATTAACGAATTAGAACTAACTGAAATTAAAAATTCCAGAGCCATACCAATAGTTGCCAAAGTGTGTTAAGTAATGGTTTAAATAAGTATAATAAATAATTCCATAATAAATGTGTTTAGGTATTAGCATCACTTCAATTTTTTGTATCCAACGTTCACAAACCGAGTGGTAAATATCGTTCCTCGTGCGATTGTTAATAAGTTAGCAAAAAATGGATTGGTTTACCAACAGAAAATGAGTTATTAAAAAATAAACAAGAGTACGCGTGCTTCCATGTCGTTCTTCAGGACTATTTCAATAATCATAAATTTATTTTTAGATGCCTACAACTTACCAGGTGTATAGCTGGTATTATATTCTGGTTTACTATATTATAATCGTAAAGGATTTTATGACATTAATTTTTTTGTACGTTATCAATTAATAATCATTTCAAAATCAAAAACTTTTTAATTCGGTACATTTCAGATATGCAACAATTTAACAAAAATATTGAATATAATTGCAAGATCCCCTAGGTCTTGCCACGGTTATGGTATTTGGCACACATCACAAATGAAGTAACAATTAGGAACAATATTTAATCAAAATAATTCAACGTGTATTATTGGTAACCGAAAAATATTGAATTATAAAATATCTAAAGCCTGGAAGCCCTGAAAGCAGATTTAATATACGGCACATACAGATTGTCGAATCCAAATAGAATTGTGCAAGGGATGCTTCAAAACATTTTCAAGTGCTTTCACAAACATAGAGTATTGCACGATTCCCAGAAAGTAGCATTACATGTAATTTATGCATGTGTTACGCTGTATACCATGCGACATTATAGCATTCGTGATATTGATAAGTGTGATGAGTAGACCAAAGACGACTAAAATGAAGGAGATGCTTTCATTTATTAATTAAATAAAGATTTTAATGTTTAGAATTTTTTTTTAGAATTCGACCATTCGACCACCTTTTTATTTATTATATTAATATCGTTAATACTTATTATATTATCATTATCATCAGCACCAACTTCTGTCGCCATATCTATATGTGTGGGTAAAAATGTGTCCCAATCCTAAAAATAAATAAATAAAGTGAATCCCTTTTAAAGTGATTTGATATTACTTTAAATAAACTTAAATGCTGCACTTACTCTTATAAAGAGACGACGTCTTCATACTGAATATCCGATGAAGGTGCAGCAGGATTTTCATTATTGTTTTCGGTATAACTTTCCTCTATGTAGGATTCCATATTATTAATTTTAAATTTACCAAGAATTTCATGAAGCTTGTTATAATGATAGGCGAACTGGAAAGGCGAACCCCCTTATGTCGCAATTTTTTTTTTTTTCATTTCTAAAATTTCAAAATAAAGATCTCCAATAAATATACCTAAAAATAATCTGAGGCTTTTAAATACCTATATTTGGTTCTTAAATTATGAATTTTTGTTTTTATAACGGCAGCTGAAAGAATAATGTTTTTCTTTTTGATAATACTGCCATTTCAGCGTACGCATGAGGATTTTTGCGGGCGGTACGCAAATAGTGAATCCCCCATCCGCAAAGTTTTTATATTGTCATGGTCGGTGAGCCATTTCGATGTTTTTTTTACATATTGCAATTTATTGTTAAATTAAGATGTTTACGAATAAATTTGTTTTCTATTTATTATTGAAGAATAATATAAACTAATTATTTTTTATTTTATTATATTTTTTAACAAAATTACAAAACGAAACAATATACCAAACTGTATAGAAATATTGAAAAAAATCACATAAGTTAAATAGCTTTGGTATATTTTTTATAAAAAAAAACTATGACAATACTGAAATATCTAGAGATTTTTATTATTATTAAGTTGCAATTCTGCGTGTTTTCGTGAACACATCCCAAAAAAGAGGTTTTGAATACTCGTTGAAAACTACATTGTGAGGTGTATTCAAGCCGTTTTCGGCCGCCCAAAACCATTTGAAAACACGTATATAACTTTTGCTTGAAAAATTCAGTTGAAAAATTACAAATGCAGTGGCCATTTTGTAATTTTTCAAAAAATTATTTTTGAGTTATGTGAGTCAAAGTTCAGTAAAGTTACAACCCAAATTTGAAATAAATTCGATGAAAGTTATCAGCAAATATTATTTTCGACGCCATGTTGAATATAACCTCAAATCCTAATTTTTTCAAAAAATTGGAAAAACCCATTCTTCATATTCACGATTATTACAAAATATACGAAGTTCACTGAAATCGAACAAAAAATGTAGAAATTATGCATTCATTTCGATATTGAAAATATGCATGCAAGGGTACCGGCCATCTTGAATGAAATCGCCGTTTTGACATTTTTAAAACAACTTTATTTTCTATGAAATATGCGGATTAGTTCAAAATTAATGTTTGTTCAAATTCCACCGATATCGAAGCATAATTGTAGAAGTTATGGCCAATTTTCATTTTCGACGCCATCTTGGATTTCAACCCTTAAACCCGAGTCTTGGCCGATAAAAAGAATATGGGTCCATTTTGTTTATAGTTCTACAAAACTGCAAAGTTTCATTAAAATCGGGGTGTGACAGTTGGGTAGGTTTGCTTGTCAGTTAAATATTACCGCTCAATTTTGTGAACTCAAAATTATATATAAGTTTTATTAAATTAACCTATACATATTGTGTCAATTTTACAATGTTGTTTACTAAGTAAGCGACAATTGTTGTATTCTATAATTATTACTAAATAAATTGAAATACTATAAAACAATGTTATAATCACATTGGTTAGAATTTATTATGACAATTCGGAAAGTTGGCGGAATTAAATCACACATACCTAAAAATTGATAAAAAATAAAATACGTTTATTCATATGCTGATATAATTTTGCGAATTTTGTTAAATTAAATAATAAAAATATACAATGAATTTTATATGTATACAAAAATACCGCATTCTTTCACTCCAATTGATATTTGATTCAATAGCAAATAAATATATGAATATTTTCTGCGTGTATTGTATATATCTATAAATAACATTTTTATCCGCATTTTGGTTAATTTTAATTTTATATTCTTTGTATATCTAAAATAACAAAAATTTAAGCATTACAGGAGGTCCTCTCTAATCCGAACCTTCGATAGTCCGGATTTCCACTAATCCGAATCGGTAAAATATTTACAATTTGAACTTCCCCAGTCCGAATTTCTCAATAACTTCTATAATCCGGATTATGGATTTTTAATGTTTTTATTTTAATTGATCGGCAAAAATTATAATTAAAATGTTTTTTGTATTGATATGTCGATGTCGATGTTTATTCCGCCAAATTACACATCTCTAATTCAACCTATGGATCAAAATCCGATATGTCTAATTAAAATATCATATAAAAAAACTTTACTAACTCATATTGAATCTGAGTCAGTCTTTTCGGGAGATTTTAAAAAAAAAAACTTACAATAAAGGATCATTAATTTAGCAGCTGCTTGGAAGAATCTAAAAGCGGAATCATTAAAAAAAAGCATGGAAAACATTACAACAAAACACAGAAAGTGATTAGAGTTCTGGCGACGAGTTACCACTAAATCAATTAATTTTGCAAAGCGCGAATATAGGTGAAACTCATATACGGGATTTGCTAAATGAAATTAATCCGATGGAAGGTAATGTACATGATAATAATAACGACATAAATGAATGGATTAATGAAGAAAAATTTGAACAAAACTTTTCTTCTGATGAAAAAGAATTTGAAGAAGAAATCAATTTAAATCAAACACCAACAAATAGTGTTGAAAGGGTAAAACATGACGATGCTCTGAAATCACTTAACATTTGTTTACGGTGGGCTGAAGAGAATAATGTTTCGTTTGAACAAATAATGATTGTGAAAGAACTAAGAGAATGTCCTTACAACTTATGAATAAAAATGTAAAACAAACATCTATTAAAGACTATTATAAATAAAATATAATATAGGATACATTCAAAATTAATATTGAATTTTTTTAATTCTGAGAAAATTATTTATTATTATTATCATATTAAACATGTTATATTATAGTAAGAAAATGTTTTTTTTTTTTGTCATTTCTAATTTTTTTCTTAATACTAGTACTTCAACTTGAACGTATTTTGTTAGCTGTGACAATATTTGAATCTGCCTAATCATTAAATACTATTTTTTTGTGGTATTGTGCATATAATAACGAAATCACAATGAAAAAAAAAACGTTTATTAAATGCACCTTCAACAATCCGAATACCTCTGTAATCCGGACCTATGCCAAATTCGGATTAGAGAGGACCTCCTGTATTTCCAAAAATGTATTATTAAATTGATATATATATATATTATATATATATATATATATATTTTAAATTAAAATTTGCTAAAACCACTACATAAATATATATATTTATATATTTATATACAGTACTACCCATTGTACCAGATGATAACACATACCTAACACTTATGCATCACTAATGACTATACCTTACAGTCATATCACTCCCGTATCATTTGCGAGTCACCCATCCTTCCCAAATGTAGAGAAAAGTGATGCTACAGTACCCCCGTCACACCCACCTAGATATCGATTCATATGTATTGTATGACTTATATACTCTTTCAAAAATTTTAATATCTTTATTTAATTGAGTATCACTAAAAAAGGAAAATTCCTTTTTCCTCATAAAATTCACAAAAAAAAAAAAGTTATCTCAGATAAATTTCCCCTACCAGATCACACGCTATACGCTATACATTCATTATAATTCTCGATTATTTTTCGGTCTGTTGAAAAATGGAGAATTAGAACTGGTACTGAATATACACTCATGGTCACATAATTATGTCACTAAAGCCTCGATTTCTATGAATATATTTCTATGAATGCATATGTGATATATGTGATATATAAAAAAAAATGTGCTTTTTCTGAAATTTATTTTGCCTGGATAAAAAAACCGAGATTTAATAATACATACCAATTGCTGTTAAATAATTCCATTTTTTATTAGTTTGTAAATTAACTGGATATTTTATTATTATGAAATTAAATCATAAAAATTAAATAAAATGTAAATAAAATGAAAAATGAAGTTTGGACGACGGTCAGCCGACGGCAATAGAAGAAAAAATATCAATGTCCGCCGTCAGCCGTCGACATGTCCGCCGTCCAATATTCATAAAAAGCACCTACATTGAAATGCATGTATTTTCAATTTGACATTTGCCGTCATCTGCTGTCGGCATTTCATAAAAAGCATTACTTAATGTTGATATAATAGAAATAAAAGAGACTATAACAGCACTCTCTGGAATTCTTCATATAAAAATAAAAATAAAAGTGTCGGGTGCATAAAAAAAAATTTTATGCTGATTTATGATTTTTGATGATAAGGTAAATATGTGTGGTAAAACATTGGTAAAACAGATCGAAGGAAAAATGCGGTAAAATAAATTTAACAAAACAAAAACAAAAACAAAACAAAAATTGATGTCTTTTTAATCTTCAAATTTTTATTTTTAGGATATGGATGCCATTTTGATCGTCGAATATTGTTTTTTACGATGTATTTTTTTGTGAGAGTGGACTTTTTGCCAATGAGTGGACTTTTTTTTTTAATTTTTTTTATGCTGCGCTCGCTTTTTAGAATAGAAATAATCTTCTATATCTTTTATTTCTATTGTTGATATCGAGCTTCTTCGTCTGTTATTCATCGCTTATATTTCTCTTTTCATAATATGTTATGCTGTAGCAACTGAAAACTAAAAAATATGGATTGAGGATATGACGTCATTTGGTCATTTTTTTATAGAAAATTATTGGAATGAAGTGTATTTGGAATGAAATGTGTAATGCTAGTGGACACATAATTCAATCACAAAAGTGCAATTAATTTAATAATTTTTAGTTTAGTTTAGTAATTTAGCTCCAAAACAATTCGAAATTCATCAAATAATATTTTAAATTAAATAATTTTTCCATCAAATAATAAATATGTGGAAAAATAAATCATTCACTCCTAATGAACCTCAAATTATATAAAATCTCTTTCAATAACATAAAATGTTTTTTATTAACCGCGTTATTTATATTGGCCAGGAGAAAAAAATTTCCAACATACAAACTTTGAAGCCCCTCTGGCCAAACGAGGTCAGGCGGTGCCTAGTTTCAGAACAAAAAATGTTTGAACTGACCCCCTCTACGAGGTACTTCAGGTACTAAAACAAAAAATTCCCTGGGCGGAACTTTTTTGGATAATGCGATTTTTCAAATTTTGTTTCCCCTCGCCTGGCCAAAGGTGAGGCGGGGCCGACTAAGTCCCGAACAAAAGTTTAGATTCTCATTGCCCTTAAAACTTCCCTACTAAATTTCCCCTCTGACGGTGAAATTTAAAATTTGCCCATACAAACTTTGACCCCTTCCAAAGGTGAAAAGTCCGCCAATAAGTCGAGAACAAAAATTGGTCGGGATAAGACCCCCTACAAATGTGCATACTCAAAATTGAGTTTGGTTCGTTCGCCGGTACTCTGCCGTTCAGCCAAAAATAAAAGATGTGTTGCATCAAAAAAATCAACGAAAAACGCAACTTTATGGGAATGGAAATGTGACTTTATCACTAGTCTTGAATCAATACAGACTAGATGTAAGATATTTATAAGAGCGAAAGGGTGTTCGACCAAGTATGGAACGCTAAACAATCTAAATATTAAAAAAAAAAGATCTTTATATTTTATAAATTTTATAATTTGTTTATTTATGTTTATTTGCCGAATTATTTTATTTGAATATATATCTTATTTGTTTAGAATAAAATCAAATATCCGCGTTATTAATAATTTATTCTGCATTCAAAACCGTGATTTAATTATATGGTCATAGGTGTATTCATTGTACATATAATTAAATAGAATTCAAAAATTATATGTCATACTTTTGTGTATATATTTTAAAAAAATAATCAACCGACAATATTTCCAATAATGAAGATATCATTGCACTATATTTGTATTTACAATATAATCATATATATATATAATATAAAATATATAAATATAATTTCCATTAGCGCTTAATTGAGTTTTCCTCTTTACGGTTTCACTATTGTATTGCTTAACCCTTTCGAAACGATAATAATATATATATAATAAACGATAATAATATATATATATATATATATCCATATAATTATAAATAATAAATTTTCTATCTCCTATATATACAATAATACATGCATTTATACTTCATATCTGTAAAATACATTGTTATGTGTTTATATAACATAAAGATATACATATATTTAGTTCGTATATATCATAGTATATAAATGTATATAATTAAAACGATGATTTGCAATTTAAATTTTCCATTTATATTATAAAATCATTAATTTTATATAATATAAAATAATAATATTACACATCACCTTATATGTATATAGTATTTATAAATAAAAAAAGCACCTCCATACATTTATAGAGAATTTGTTTCATTGGAAAAAATATGTATATTATAAAATCCATATATTATCATATTGTATATAGGGTTTTTAAATAAAAATAAAAAATAGCGATCTTTAATGTTTATATTAAACAAAAAAAAAGGATTCCATTGAAATTTCTTCGTTCTCGTGGCATATTTCTTTTGATTTAATCTATTGAATAAAGTTGACGCATTCAAATGAATTCTATCGAAATAGATTGTTATAATTCAATGATAGTATTATTTTTTTTTAAACTTAAGTTTCGCCGAGTTTTCACCAAATTGCAATTTTGATTATATTTCATTTGTTTTTAGAAACGAATTTAAAGTGTAATTAACAGGAAATTAAAGAGATAATTTGATTATGGCATGATCTTTTTATAAAACATTCTATATTATTTTTTTTCTGCGCGAGAACAAACGTGTTTTTTTTATAACTAAATATGTACATATTTTAACGTTATCATAGTATTTTCTTTTTTAAATAAAATGTATATATTGCTACAGAGTATATACAATAATATGTGATAATATACCTACTCATATAAAGATACAAATTAATTTAATTGCTTATTTATTTAAATGTAATAAAATATATACAGTAGCAAATGTCTATTATGAAGATAAATAATAAAATGTAAAGCCACACACCGTACCGTGTATATGTACAAAGTATGTATAATAATAATGTACTTATTTATCTATATATACGATATCTATGAATATTGTTATGGTATTAAAATATAAAATTTATATATTTATTATGCAATTTCGAATTACGAGTATACTACTCTAACCATTATTATTTGACATAATGACAGGTGTCATTTTATCCGTATGCTTGATTTTATGTTGCCGAGAAAGGGCTTTAAGCAATAATTTTTTAATCCTAATAATTGTTTTTCAAAAAATGATGGTTTTAATTAAATAATTACGCAGGACAGAAGTAAAAAAACTTTTAAAATCAATTAGTTATGGAATTTATTTCCAACTGATACAGTTAAACAAAAAATTGTAGCAAATTGTAAGTCTACCCGTCTACCGTATCTGATATTTAAAAATCATATCGTTTCAGCTGTTCATTTGACTCAATGAAAAATAAAACTGGCCGAAAATCAAATGTTACTGATTGTGATTAACGCTAATGTGAAAAAAATAGGATAAGAGATGTGCGTGATATAACCTTTAAATGGTCAACAGCAACCTAAAAACCTGTCGCACGAGAGTGGACAAGGCAATGGATTCATAAACGGCAGTATGACTCTTATAAGATAAAAATAAAGACATATTTTATTAAACATGTTTTTACCATAACAATAATATCCCTAATAATTTTTCGGCCCAAGGAAAGTCCCTTTTAATTGTTTTGCAAAAGACAAAACGGTTTAAAGAACTGGTTGGTCAAGTCTTGAAGTTCAAGGGAATCATTGCGTGCATAAAACAAATTTACAAATAATAAAACAAATTTACAAAATGATTCGAAAGTTACAATTGAAGGCATAGAAATACTATAGTAGAACTAGAAGCGAAATTAGGTTATGTTTTCATATAAATGGTTTGGTTAAACATCAATCAACATCAACATCGGCCATTTGTCTAAATTTTGAGGAATTTTTCATAATTTTTTAAGGAAATTAACCTAATTTTGTAATTGACATTGATTTTAAGCTTTATATAAAGCTTAATATTATTGTTTTATTAAGCTTTATTTTTATTTTCTTTTCTATTTAATTTAATTTTAATTTATATTAATATTAACATTACACAATAAATTTATTTATATTATCATAGAAACAACTAAACCGTGTAAACAATTGAACAATTAAATTTTAAGAATTTTTTTAATGAATATTTACATATAATTTTAATTAATTTATCGATGTCGATGTATAAAGCTTTTAAAAATATCGATGGTGATGATTTTGATTTCGATGATTTTTGACAAAAATCCCAAATAGACGCCATCGATGTTTAACCAAGAATCCTAACCTAATTTCGCTTCTAGTTCTATTATATTATTTCTATGATTGAAGGAGTGAAGAATTGAAAGAAAAAATGATTGAAACGTGGAACACAAAAATACTGGATGCCAGCAAATATTTAGTAAATATCACGCCTAAGAGAATGGAGGCTGTCATAAAGGACAACGGTGACGTTATCAGTGTTCCCAGAACATATTTTTAAATAATGCCAGTTTAGAGAAAAATAATGCTAATTAGCATTTTTTGTACAACTAATTGAGAGATATAAATAATTGTACCTACAATTTTTTCATATACGAGTTCAATTTAAGACGAGGGCACAAAATTTTCAAAACCAAATCGTTATTTATTTTTTTGGTTTTTTGAAGTTAGCCATTTGACAAAATAAATATAATATCGCGTGAAATAAGGGTTGAATGCTTATCAAATATTCACCATAATTTATTTTAACAAAATTAATTACGAATCGATGATTAATTGATCAAGAATTCGAACAAAGCTACAATTTTTTTTCATTTATGAACTATAATAATTAAAAATTTTTTGAAAGTTAAAAGAAAAATGCTTAACAATCCTGTTTTATACCAGAATAATGCTAAAAAAATGCCGGGATGAAAACACAAAATGTTTTCACTCTACAAAAAATTTTTAATTGGAATGAAAAATGCCGTTTTGGCAACACTGGATGTTACCCAATATTAATGGCGTACAATATTAGTGGCGTTAGATCCACACTTCTAACGGTCAAATTTTTTTTATTAAAATGTATGATTTTGAAATAAACTCCAAGGCTAATTGAATTAAAAAGTCATTTTATTTCACCGCCTCCGCAATTATTTAACTAAAACCATCATTTTATGAAATACACTTGTTAGTAGGATTAAAACATTATTTTTTAAAGTCCTTTATTGGCATCTCAAAATCGATCATACGGATAAAATAGCAGGTGTCCGATATTATAATGGTTAGAGTAGTATGTATTACATTACGTTCGCTGCGATGTTATCTATACATATAAGTTATGGCTGCAATTGTGAATGCTTTAATTATAACACTGATTTTGAATATTTTAAAGTAATATCCTATTGTGCATGGGTTGTACGTTATTTATATAAATATTATATCATAACAAATAATATGATAAATTAAGCCAAATACATATAATAAAATATAATTTATTAATAGATTAAATATATACATGAGTAAAATATTCGTAAAAAAATAACTTGTAATTTAAATTTTATTTTTTAATTTTCCAAATAAAAGCAAAAAAAAAAAATACTAACAATAAATATAAAAACTTTATTTGGATATGGTATTTATATATATTTATTTTTTTTTTAAAAGCGTGAATTAATCCATACTTTAATTAACTATAAATACAACAACTGAAATGCTACTATATTTAAAATGGTAAATACACGTGATTATATATATCATAAATAAATGCGACAATGTGAAGTGATTTTTTTTTTTATCATATCATTTTAATATTTACCAAGATTTAAATACTACATATAACATAAAATGAGAATTAATTTTGATAAATTCTAATACAATACAATAAAAAAAGATATGTAAATATAAACGGAATGTGTTTTTAATCTTTTTTTTTATTTAATATTTAACATTTTTCTATTCATCAGTATTTTTTCACATAAGGCAAAATGTATGAGTACGGTTCAACACATCCATGGGTTCCACGCGGTTATCCACTGATTACATATTCTTAAGGAAATTTTTCACACTTTAACGGACTGGTTTTCCTTACATACGCAATTTCCACATCCACAGATTGTGGTACACGCGGGAGCTAAAATGCAAATGCCAAAAATTACACAATAAATTAAATGATTTCGTCGCATTTTTTCGGTAAAGTAAATTAGTGAATTTTTTAATGCGCTTATTTTAACATTCATATGATCCTCAGAAAGAACCTACATTGCCTACCCTTGTGTGTAGATTTCTAAACACGTGTAAATTTAATATATTCTCTATTAAAAAACATGTTTTGTTCTCATTTTATTAATTATACCTTAATGTAAATTCCAATATAACTCCGGAATTCAACAAATAAATTCCATAGTTTTGATAATTTCAAACCAGGAGGCCTATTCTTGTATTATAGTATACGTATAGCTATTCGTGAAATTTTAAGTGAAGTTTTTGCATATTTGTATAGTATATTTATAATTTCATTGATTATAGCAACAAAAATGAGATATTTTGACAGAAATGAGTTTGAGGTGAATAAAAGAAGCGTTCGGTATTCAAGGATATAAAATCGTATGCGGTCCTCAAGCACAAAATTTGCGTGTGAATCAAAAATTGGGCTCCAATTCATACATTTTACGGACACATTCCAATTATTTTGATTTATACAATCGGATTTTTTACAACACTAACAAAATATTATTTTTACCTGTTTTGAGAAACATTGGCAGGCAATTATATTCGATTATATTCGTTTCCACACCTGTTTTGGAATCGATGTATCTTATGGCATAAACGAGCACATTTCTTTGTCTTTGTATTTGTTTTGGATACCAAACGGTTCGACAATGGTAATATCGCAGAACCGCTGCTGCTAATTGTTTAACACCGAAAAATTGCCCCATTGATTATTAAATATATGTGTTATGCCTTGGCAATTAAGAAAACGAAATTAATTAAAACGAAAATTAAATATCTCAAAAATTTTTAATCTATATTTGTCAATTATAGATTACATATAAACAATACGGGTTGGCAACCAAAGAAACGGAAACGAAATGTAAATATTTTTCGTTGACGAAATTTATTTTTGAATTTTTTTTTTTATTGTAAATTATAAACAAATGACATTTTTTTCACAAAAGTACAATAAAATACAATAAAGTACAAACGTACAATAACTCGCACACCGATAAATTTCTTAATTACCAAACATCACCGAAAACAGAAAAAAAAATCGTTTTGTTTTTGTGTTAATTCCCGATGTTTTATACTTCAACCGCAGACGTATTTAGTAAATACTATTTACATTTCACAAAGATATGTCGTAGAAAGCAAAAATTAAATTTTTATTTGTTAAAGTGGATTCACATTGAAGCCAAAGCGATGCAGAAGTTATAAAAGGCAAAGCAGAATTTCTGCTTCTATTCATATTGACGCGATGGTGATGCGTTAGTGACGCGATTTGTTTATGTTTTATTTGTGTTGTTTGATTGATGTTGTGTTAAAAATTCTCTGGATAATAATTTAATTTGAATAATAATAACTAATGATTAGACCAAAAATTTATTTATAATTAATTAAATTAAATTAAAATGAGTGCAATTTGTGACTTTTTTTTTTAAGCGCAAAAGTTGAATGTTGATGAACTTTGGCTTCGCTTCGCGTCGCGTCAACCTTTTTGTGAACAATAACATCATTTTACATATGTTTAAGTTTAGCCGACCTCTGCGTAACTTCAATGTGAATCCACGGTTAAATAGGCTACATATAACATATAATTAAATTACTCTAATATGTTATTCAACGGAATTTGATTATTAAATCTTAAAAAAATTTATACAGTAAAAATAGATTTCGCAAAAGCTCTGCGATATTCGAAGAAATTTAATCTCATATTGGTTTAAGGATATTTTTGTATTGTATTATTGTATATACAACAATAAAGTCACAATTGTTCAGTTTTTTATTTACTATATGGGGTGAATTATCACTCCGTTTTTTCGCTATAGCCTGATGAGTTGATAAAACATTTTTAACATCAGAACGAAACCAAACCAAAGAGTGATATTCTGATATTCCATTCCTAGAATCCGACAGCACAATATCCAATTTATTCTCATATAGTTCTTATATATTTTATTTTTTTATATGAAAGAGCATCATCAACTCAATTTGTGGCATCATTCGCGTTTGCGTTTTAGTAAATCATCTATCTGCGGATTAGCAGAAATATTATTCTTTTTCGCCGAATGAATCTGCAACCCGCAATTAATGTTTTATAAATAGCGCAGAAAAATCTGCGTTTTTGTAAATTGTGTATCTGCGAATTTCGCAGAAATATTATTCGGATGGGAAGAACGCTAAAAAGAATGTTTTATTTATTTAAATCTTGGTTTAAATGCCGTAGAATATAAACGAATCGGCAGAAGTATTCTTAGACTTAAATACATCTATACATGAATTGCATGTGGTTTCCCATAATTCTAGGTCATATTTCCTATAGTTTTGATTATGGCCTTTATATTTTGCCAATCTAATTACGGTTTTGATGACCTTCTTAACATGCAGTATAAGTGGTTGTATTTATTTCGTGAATGTTTATTTTTATTGATGACATGCACATGATGACAGTTTACGTTCTAAATTGCTGGATAATTTTCGAATATAATTGTAAAGGTAACATGCACTGATTTCATTTAATTGGCCTTGATTCTGAGATACGTTTAGGCATTCTGTTAATTCAGTCTGTATCATGATTGACGGCTCTATCGGATTGTAATGATAATCCAATACAGTAGCATTATCGGCAAATGTGGCAACCACAACGCCTTCCTTTATTGGTAAGTCGGAGGTATATAATCATAAAAATATAATAAATTTTTCGCTAAACAACCAACAATCTGGTTTTAGCGTCCAACAACAGCTTTCTGTTGTAAGTTTCGTAATTTGGGGATTTTACGGTGTCGGTAATTAGCCGTACGACCAACCGCAGGCGGAAAATACAACTCTGTATTAAAATTCAGATTCGAAAAATAACCGAAAACACAAAACATATTTTATGCATTCAGTAGCATTCGAACACACGACCCCAAAATTTCGTTAGAATTTTAGGTTGGCATTTTTAACATTTGCACGACAGACTTATATATATTTTATATAATAATGTCCCCAAAAACACTCCCCTGTAGCACCCTCGATGCTTTGAAGTGCGAAATTACGATTTTTCATATACAATTTAGTACCTGGAAAAATTACGTGGTAACACAGCTTTTTTAGTTCAAATAACAGTTCCTCGTGCCAAACCTCATAGAACGCCTGCGATATAACCAAAATGTTGCCGAGCACGGGACTGTTTGGGTTTAATACTGTTGTTTATTTTCTTTACAACTCTGTGAACCTCTTCAGTTGTTACATCTGTTTCCGGAATACAAACTGATGGTTAGGTATCTGCATTATTTCTTCAATTACTTGTGTTTTAGTCTTGTGGCAAATAGTTTTCAAATAATTAGGATAGCACTGGTAACAACCTAATCTGGGGATCTGGGCCGGAGCTGGGCAGAAAAATTTAATTGGTCTATCCATTTGGCATGCCGATTTAAGGTATTCAATAGGGATATTATTAGTCCCATCAACACTTGCTACCGATATGGCATAAATGTACGGTTTTAAGGTGTTGTGCAAATATACAGGTTTTATCTTTATCATTCCTAGACTTTATATTTACCAGTCACCATTTTTTTTATATGCCTATGCGTTAAATTTTTCGGGCTGCCTTCCAAAGAGTGGAGTCCCATATTTCGGATGTTGTTAAATCGCCTAAATAATCCTCTATAGATATTTTTCCAATAATGCTATTATTTCTCTCATATAGCCAGGTTTAGTATATTTATATATATCATATATAATGACATAATTATAATTTTTATACCCTAAAAGAATTTTGTCGCCGATGCAGATTATATACATACATGGCATATAATAAAAGGTTTATAATAACACATATGTAACTTTTATATGCTTTACATGAACTCTGTATTGTATTTATATTTAGATTATATACTTATGCATAAATAAATTATATTATAATCATGTAGGTATCCCATAAATTATTCATTTAATGATTGTACATGCATAAATTTGCATTAAACATGCATATTATTATTAATGCATATAGGAAAAAAAATAAAAGAAATATAAACAATTAATTATACAAATGATTTCTAACAAAAAAAAATTACTTTACTATATGAACCGGTACAAAAAAACTCGTATATGATGATGATAAGCACAATTGTGGAAAACAATCAATGAAAGAGGTCGCCATCCATAAATAGTTGTGGGTATCGCTATTGCTGTATAACAAAAAAATTGAAGAAAATATGTAAGGTAAATTGTAATGTATACACTCAATAAATACATTTATAATAATAGTATTTACGCAGAATATATAAAGGAATATATTCCTATATATAATATATAATGTTATGTATATTATCATTGTTATATTATATGCAAAGTATAAATGTTACATTGAAATAATAATAATAATTATAATTATTATATTATAATCATACAGGAATATATTACATAATGATTGAATAGCGTGCAATAATGCCATTTTTCTATATCTAAACTACACACAATTGTTGTGTACCCTATACCTATAATTTGAATATACTAATAGAGTGAAAATAAATTTGTTATTATGAAGTAACAACATTTTATGTTTTTCTATTCTTGAGAATATATCATATTTTATAATGTTTCCCTTCAATAAATATATTAAAGGTATTTTCTTATACATGATAAGCGCATTATTTTAATTTTATTTTTTTTTTACATATTTACAAAAATATTTTGGATTATAAATGTATATAAGTACATCATGGGCTGTTCAAATAATTTTACGATTTTGTTAAACGAGATGATATTCTGAAAGGCATACGTGACATACGTCTAATTAGCGAATTTATGGAATAAATCTACGGTAGTATGGATACTAAATTTTTGTAAAACGTTTTTTGAAATTTTGAAATTTTGAAGTTATAGTCTTAATTTTCCGCCAATTTTCATTTTCTTTGCATTATTTTAAAATTCAATCAATTACTGATATTTCATAGAAGAAAATTTGAAAATCGCTACTGTGGTGATATGACTCTGTGGTGTGGTGGTGTAAATGACAAAAATGTCAACCTAAAATTCTAACGAAATTTTCGGGTCGTGGGTTTGAATCCCACTGAAGACATAAAATATGTTTTGTGTTTTCGGTTATTTTTCGAATCTGAATTTTAACACAGAGTTGTATTTTCCATTGCGGTTGGTCGTACGGCTAATTACCGACACCGTAAAATCCACAAATTAAGCAACTAACAACGGGAACTCAAATCTTGAATCATACACAAAATTCAGTGTACGCAACTTTACGTGTGGCTGAGAAGCGTATACGTAACTTTGCGTATACGCTTTTGTATTCTTGAATGCCACACGCATTTTTTATTCACCCCAAACTCAAATATGGTGCAATCACTCATTTTTTTGTATAAATGAATGAAAATATAAAATATATAATAAAATTAATTAATCACTCACGAGAATGAGCAGTGTTTTTTATTATTAATACAAACGTTATAGAGAAAAAATAATTATAATATGATATTTTATGAAATATTTTCAATAATACGATATTATATTCTATTATTTCTAATATCTCTATGGTGATAATTAATTTTTTTTTTAATTTCTATTTTATAATTATAAAAAGATTGAAAATCATTTTTTTTCTATTTATTTCTAATCCAATTTTGTTATTTTCCTATATATTTTTCATACAAAATCACACGCAAATATCTTTGCGCTTACAAAATAGTAGACTCAGCATTTAAGTATGAAATCACACACAAAAACTACACTCTAAATTTCAAGAATAGGTATTCGTATACTTTCATACTTAAAAATGGAGTTTGCGCAACTCTTGCATCTGATTGAAGAATTGAGTCCCATAAGGCTGTTGTTGGACGCTAAAACCAGATTGTTGGAGCGAAAAATTATTTTTATTTTTTTTAATGTGGATCAAAAACCGATTTACCAAAAAGCTGTAGCCGATTTTCTAAAAATCTTTCGTCTCATTTTTGCTAATTATATAATTTTTTTTTATGTTTACAACCTGTCCAAAATGGTACAACATTTTAGGTGCACTGTTAGAAAAATCGGCTATATATCTTTTGAACCAATGAAAATTCATTAAAGTTTTTGATATCTCCTTTTCGTTTGGAGATATTGACACTTAACCGTAGTCATCAATCAATTGTTTCCGTAAAATCGTTTAACCTCAAAATTTAACATTAGAAATGAATTTCGGTTGTACTACTCCATTGTATTTTTCAAGTCCTATGCAAATTGTCTATTGTATTTTTTTCGTGCGATAAGTGTAGGCAACCTTAAAACGGAGCGTAAGAAGACCAAAAATATTTTTTGATTTCTTACTATAAAAAGTTCCAATCCAAAAGTGGAGAAAAGTGATATGAAACGCACCTTAGAAATTTTTCTCCTAAACTATAACTATATATATAATGAACGTACGTGCTTAAAATGTTCATATATAGATGCGATTTCTTTCAAATCTAGAATTTTGTTAGATATATTGTGAATTCGTTTTCTATATCTGTTCTGAAATAGAAACGATGCGATACGGTTGATATTTTAAAACTAGTCAGCCAATATGCTGCGGTCCGAACGGTATGAATTGCCATATACCACTTCCTTATAAGCTAAGTGATTTTAAGGATGTGTACGTAAATCAGTTATATAGTTATCCATTTTTGGTGAAATGTATGTAAAAAGTAATATCTCTGAACACCTATATAACCGATACAGTATCGGTACAATATATACATAACATACGCGAGATTAAAAAAAATGCTAAATAAATTTCATGCGGCATTCAATGTACATTTGGGTAATTGGCGAATGTAAATGTTTTATTGGGGATAAATATCTCCATTTTATTATATGTAATGAATTATCTGTATATATTTATATATACAATTATTATAACGTTAATTACACATATTATTGCTTTCTATATATTATCAAAGTTAAAAAAAATGAATAAATAAAAAGCGCAAACATTATAATAATTTATTCATAATAAATTTACAATCAATTATTTTTTTTTTAAATTTATTTATTGATATAATTTTCCTCAAATATACCATATATGAAATATTCATATATATGGTTTGATCAAATATACAGTGTCAGCGATAGGAATTGCACACTTGTAAAATTAAAAAAAAAAGTGTATAATTGCGTTTGGTATCTTATATGATTAATATGTCATATCTTAATTTTTGTTATATGTTATTATATATAATTAATAAAAAATAAAACATTTAATAGATTTTTCCTTTTTATTTTCTTTATCACTTACATTGAGTATACCATTTTACATTGAGTATACCATTTTTATTATTCAGAACAGAAAAACACAGTTGTTGAAATGCACCACAAAATTCCATCTGAACGCATTGTTCGAATCGTTTTTGATGATCATTTAAGAATTACTTAAGAATCTGAAGAACTAAAAGTTTTTTTTTCATCCCAAAATTCCTTATAACCCCCCCCCCCCCCCCCCCCCCCTTTAAACCCGTGAAAACTAACGGAATTGTTTTTTACATGTCTTTTTACATTAAATGTATGATTAATATGAATGAAGAAATAATTTATATTTAAATGTATTCATGCAATGTATAAGATATAGTTATAATCCACGGTATAAACTTTCGTTATACGCGGGAATCTGTTCGTGTTGATAATATAAAGGAAAACAGAATTAATAACAACAGAATTAAGGATTTTCGTGAAAACCAAGAATATATTATAAACTTTTTGTTTATCAAAATAATGGGTAAAAAGTCTATATTATCAGAAACAAATAATGGGGAGATGTACAATCAGGTACATCAATATACGTCCTCATATTTTTTGACATACATTTGAAAAAATTAATATTTGTGTTTTTTTGTCTGTATATACATACACATTGTTGTGCTTCGGTACAGACAGACCGACAGCACAAACAGGTGTTTGCTTTTGTTAACAAATTTACAATATTGGTATGTTAAGAAAATTCATAATAATTTATATTTCTTATATTGTTGACGTACCTTTCAAGTAAGGGCGACATTGGTTTAAGGTACCTTTTTTATCACTTTTGTCCACGAATTGGAACTTTTTATAGTGAAAAAAAAAATTTCCGATTTCCGATAAATTTCAACCTCCCTGGCCACCAGTACGTGCATTGCGTTACAAGTATTAGTCTAACTGCGGTCTTTTTATTCTTTATATTCTTCTTCTTTATCTTTATTTTTATTCTATCTATACTGACGTAATGCATAATCTATGAGTGTGTTGCTATGGGTATTGAAAAAAATTTCTTGCTTTGAGTGTCAATATTTCCAACCCGAAAGCAGATATAAAAAATTTTAACTACAACGAAATTAAAGGTAATTGAATTACCCACTAATCTAGTGCCAGCTCGTTATGCTCGGTTTAGTAGTTTTAAAAATTACTCACTCATGGATTTTTGCAAGAAGCTGGAATTTTAATGGAATTGGTTCATACTTTTTAATGTGGAATATGAACTTTAGACGCATAATAATTCCACAATATTTCTTAATAATTGTTATCTGTTATTTATTCCAAAATTTTAATATAATTGCAAAAATATATGAAATATTTGAATTTATTAGGATCGTTTTATAGTTAATAATCTAATTTAAAATTTGGATTACTATAAAAAAAATATTACACAAATCAATTTTTATATAAAATCAGGACAGCGCAAACTATGGGGAACCGTAAAAGGGGGATGTCCACAGGTTGATTTATTGAAACCACTACTTTGGAATCTCACTGTTGACTCACTACTCGAATGTCTGAGGGAAATGAATGTAAGCGATAGAGGTTGCAGTTGACTTGGTGATATTTGTAGGGCGAAAGTTCGTGTACGCCACCATCGATATCATGTGAAATGCGTTCTTCGAGTGATAGAACGATGATGCAAACAACATAATTTCTCTGTTATCGCAACGAAGACGGATTTATTTGTATTCTGCAGGAAGATAAGGATCTTAAAACCTCATTGGATCAGATCTGAAACTGTCTATCAGTGTCAAATATCTGGGTGTCCATTTGGTCCAGAGAATGACCTGGTGATATCAGCTCGAGGAAAAGATGCAAAGAGCGACGAGGATACCAGATCAGTATAGAAGGAAATGGTATCTCAGTTTTTAGTACTCATAAATCAAAATGAATGATTTGTAATTTTCGCATATCTACAAACAATCTTTTCTACTGCTCAATGGAGCAAACCTTGAACGTTGAAACTTCTTAATAAACACTTTACATATAGTAGTAAACTGAAGATCGCAATCTAAGACCGCCACCGCATACATAATATATTTGTGCGAACGAGCTACAGGTACCGTGGTCTAGGAACCCTAAAAATTATTAGATATTTTATAAATGATCTAAAATATTTATTCTATAAATAAAATTATTATTAAAACAAAAACCTATAGTATTTAAAAAACGAAGAAAATTATGAGAGATATTGAATAAAGGATAATTTTTATAATATAATACAGTCAACTATAATAATGTGCAGTAAACGTTTGATTCAAACGACTTTAAAAATGGGTTTTTAGTATATATGGTTCAAATAGAATTATAAATTATTATACTTTTATATAGCATTCTTATCGAAATTATTATACAAACTAATTTAACAAATATATAGATATTTCCGGGAGATACAATGTATCTGCAAAATATACTCAATGTAAAATCATTTTTCTGTTGTCTTGTTATTTAGAAATGTATGAGTAAAAAATTCACAACAAAAAAAAATACAATTATATATAATACTTCATCCAAAAGATTAATATATTACTAAAAAAGTATTTGCCAAAAATATATATATTCATAGATGCTATATTATATACCCCATTATCTCAAATATGAGAGTATATCCAGAAAATACAAAAATTTACAAAAGCTAAAACTTATCTTTTATAAATCTGTCTTTGTACTTTGTTACTTTATATGATTGCTATGCATTCATATATTACATACTCCAAATAAATGGCATACAGATAATATACACAAAACACATAATACAAATTCTATACTATACCCAACATAATTAATTATATTGTTGTAACAATGGCGCCATAGCTTTACAAAAAAAAGGAAAGAAAAGATATCCTTTTTTTTCCATTTCCTATATAAATGCATTAATTTCTATGTGTTTGTTAAATTTTTACCATACGAAAATGTTTACGCAATGATAACGATGCTATTATAAATATATAATGATAATGGCAATGATGATTAGCGAATAAACGGTAAATCTATTAATTTTATTAAAATCTATTGCCACCATTGTTTGTCAAAATTGAACAGCATCCGAACCTGATAAAACAGATAAAACAGATTAGAGCTAAGACAGATAAAAATTCGGAAATGAAAAAATGAAAAAATGAAAAAAGTGATTGTTTGATAACTTCAAACTGCAAAAATACAGAACCAATTGAGAATAGGTGACATTTTGGTACTGTTTTTCAGTTCGGACTCAAATTTTTACTCCATCAAAATTGGCGGTGCAAATCGAATCACCAGGGACGGGTTGTAAGGTACACAAATTCGTACATCCACAGATTTTGGTTTTTGTACGTGATAAAGACAAATTGGTTAATAAAAAACTGCGGAACGTTTTTACTTGATGGATCATGGAAATCAAGTGTAATGCTTTTAAAAGCATTAGCCGTATTAAAAAAAAATTAATTAAATTTTTTAAGCGTAAAATCGAAGAAACCATTAGAAATTAACGGTACTATTTTAACTTTTGAACATGGCAACACTTTTACATCATAGGGAATACATTGGTGTATCCTTTATTTGTAATATGTTGAATTTTGTTGTTGATTGTCCTAGTATTTTGCAAAAGTTAAATTTCAGAATATACGTTTGTAATCGAATTTTTTCGGTTTGGAAGTTATCGTACTCATTACGGTCGGTTTATTCCGTTGAATTCTTTAATGATACATAGATACATACAAAGAGCGTAACCTTTAAGATAACTTTTTTGGGGCAACACAATCACAGTTGCTATCAAATGTAGACGTTACAAATTTATTGTTAAATGGTTTGTTAAATGTTATTTTTTTTTATATTTTTATATATTTATATATTAGTATTTAATATGTCATTGATTAAATAAATAAAAAAAAAATTAATGAATACATAAATAAATATAGGATAAATTTTGACGTCTTTATTGTTATAGCAAATACCCTTTGGTGCACCTTGCAACCTGTACTCGAATAGCCTACTTTCTAAACACGTGTGCAGTTCCACAGATTCTACACTTATATATGGTAAACATCAATATTTATAATAAAATTGAAATTAATTTATCGCATTTTTTCGTTTTTACGATAAATTTAGTTAATAATATCATTATTAACAGGATAATTCTTTCTTTACTTTATTCTGCAATTGAAACTTTTCCCCAGTCTTTTAAACAAATTTGTATTTTTAAACGCGTACAAAAACCAAAATCCTTGGAACTGCGATCCCTTGGAACTGTTACACTAGCATTACAGCAACACTATTATACATATGAAAAGAACACCGAATCAACAAAAAAAACCAATGTTTCACTTCAGTTCAACCCTGAATATTTCAAAAAAAATACTATAGTTCTGTTTTTTTATGTTATTTTCAGTTTTCTCAAACAATTATGGCATATATGAATATTATATTTATTTAATCATTTAGCAACGGGTACAAGCCCTACTGCCGTTTTACAAAACATATAATACAAGATACAAAATATACAAAAAATACAAAAACTAGCGAATACACACTTCAAAATCAAATAGATAAAAATGGTAATAAAACCAAATAACAAACAAAAAAGAAATACAAAATATATTAAAAAATAAAAAAATAAAACAAAAAAAAAATAAAAAATCTCATCACGACCAATAGTAACAGTAACCCACCAAAGGCCATGCCAAAAATTATTTACCAAAATGTAATACACTAACTTACACCATTGCCATATCGACAAACACATTCGAACAATAATATTATTATCATCACACCACAAAACGAAGCCGGACCCAATCTCAATCCGCCAACCCGAAATATCTTGACCTTAATTTACCCAAAAATATACGCCGCGAAATACCGAAATCAAATTGATCATTGTATTTATTAAATAATCTAGACATATTGCACAACGGCTCACATATCCCGTAGTTTGTTCTATGAAAGTTCAGGTGCAAGAAGTTGTGACCACGTGAGCACCGTATTGCAACATTGAAATCAATCTTAGACAACAAATTCGGCGCATCAATCACATTCGTCAACATATCGAATACAAACATGACACACGCAGTTTCCCGCCTATGCCCCAACGTCGGCAGATCGATAAGTTGACACCTATGCAAATACGGGGGAAGTGTGGAATCTACGGACCACCCCAACCTGCGAAGAGCATATCTAATAAAATTTTTTTGCACCGATTCAATAGCATCCGAATGAACACCGTAGTATGGATTCCATACCACAGATGCATACTCTAATCCCGATCTTACCAATGCACAATATAAACCCTTCAATGCATATGGGTCCGAAAAATCCACACAACACCATTTAATAAATCCCAGCAGCGAATAGGCCTTGCATGTAATATAATCAATGTGTGAACTAAATGTCATACGTCTATCAAATCTAACACCCAAATCAATGATTTCATCGACAATTGCAAGAGAATTGCCGGATATGACATAGTCAAATGCAATCGGATTAATCTTTCTGTGATATGACATCACAAAACATTTCTTCACATTGAGCAACATACAATTCCTTTCACACCAGGACGAAACACGGTTTAGGTCATCCTGCATCATCGCCGAATCATCAATGCATGAGATGGTTCGGACGATTTTCAAGTCGTCCGCATACATAAGGCACCGTGACGACATTATTTCCAATGCTATGTCATTAATGAATATATTAAATAGAAGAGGGCCCAGGTGGCTTCCCTGAGGTACACCCGATCCCACTCCGAAGACGTTCGAGTCACAACCAAGAGTACGTACAAATTGCTTTCTACCCACCAGATAGGAAGTTAACCAGTTAAGCATCGATGAATGAATACCAACTTTCTCAAGCTTTTTAATAAGGATGTCATGACATACCCTATCAAAAGCCTTTTGAAAATCCATATACACCACATCGATTTGCCTTCCAGATTCAATTCCACTGATCGAATAGTTAACAAAGTCTAGCAAATTAGTCACCGTCGAACGCCCCTTCATGAAACCGTGTTGGGAAATTGAAATAACGTTCTTGCAATCGATCACAAGAATATCACAAACGATTGATTCGAACAATTTACCAATTGTTGGAAGAATTGCCACCCCCCTGTAGTTGGAGATGTCGCCACGTGAACCAGACTTATGTATCGGTGTTATATACGATGTCTTCCACTGTTCCGGAAATTTGCCACTTTGCAACGATGTGTTGAAAATGTGGTATAATGGATCCACCAAAGATTCCGCACATTTCCTTAGGAACAATGGATGCACCCCATCAGGCCCAGAACCCTTGTTAATACTAATTTTGTTTAATTTAGTCAGTATTTGCTCCCGTGATATACACAATGATCCAATATTAACCATTTGTTCAATGCAAAATTCAGGACGAATACCATCCAATGAGTTCCGGGTTGCAATGTAGGCATCCCCGAAATACTTCGAGAATGCCCCACATATCTCCCCAGCAGATGCCAACTTGGCACCCTTAAAATTCATTATAGATGGCATTCCCCCTGACTTCCGCTTAACATTAACATAGTTCCAGAACCTTTTGGGATCGCGACACAGAGACGATTGTATCCTTCTCATATACGTACCATAGCAGTGACGCCGGCAATGCGCGAATCTTGTGCGCGCGGAACAAAAGATCACATAATCGGATCGAAGCCTTGTCCGCCTGTACCGACAATGCGCCCTACACTTGGCATTCTTCAACGAGAACAAGGTACGATTGTACCACGGCGGATGACCAATGCGGAGGACCCTCATTGGAACAAACCGACGAAAACCATCCCGCAATATGTCGTAGAAACGCGAAACCATAACGTCCACGCAACCACGGCTATCTAAAATTGAATCCCAATCAATGGCATTAAGATGTTCCCCCAATGACCCATAATCTCCCTTACGAAAATTAAAGGCCTTTGGACGCGCATTATTTTTAGAACATCCAACAATCCCCTCGACTCGAATACACAACGGCGGATGATAAGGTGCATCAACCCGACACAGCGGTTCAGCTGCCTCGGATACGCATGCACCACTCCCATCACTATAAAATACCAGGTCCAACATATTTCCCCCAGCATTACAAATGCCACTGATCTGCGACATTCCCGACGCCAACAACGAAGAGATTACATCGCGAGCAATGTCACCATGCAAACCCAATGGTAGAAATGTGCCAATATCATCAGCATCGCCTACCCAGCAAATCTTCTGTAAGTTGAAGTCGCCCAAGATCAACAACTTATCAATAAGCCTGATCCTGTTCGACAATTTGGAAATGACATCAACGAAAGTCATATACTTTTCGTACGATGAACCAGGGGGCAAATATACATTATATGTATATAATTTAAAATTGCACGAGAAGATAAAACTTGAAAATTTTATAAATTATAATACGTATAAATATTATACATTGAAGACTATATTAAAATGGAAAAAATGGAACAAATGCAAAACGGAAATCGTAAGGTAACTTTGCATTTCTATACACGCCTTTATTTGTAAAATTTGTATTATTATGTTAATGCACCACTATCATTACCACGATGTCATCAATGTATCTATTCTATTTTTCAGTTTTTTGTGTGTGAAATATTTACTATAATACATAAGAATGCATAATGCAATCTAATGGTTGATATATTTAAATAAAGAAGAAGAAAAAACGTTAAAGGAGTTATAAAAAATTCGTGAGATGAATATCGTTTTATGTATTCATAAAACGTTTATTGTTTATTTTTTTTTCTATAAATTTATTCTTAAATATTTACGTTGAATTTTGTTATATTCTTATTATTTTGGTGATCCGCGTCTTTTATGTGTAACATGAAATTAAATGTAATTTAATTTATTATACAAACGATGATAAATTGTATTGTCCATTGATATATACATAAATATTGGTTATATAAATATATTTTTAGATTGTGTACATATTATTAATTTTATTAAATTTTTTTGTTTTCTAATGGGATGTTTAAACGTGCATTATACGATTATACATAAGAAAATAAACAAACAAATTTTATTTAAATATTATCAATAGAAAATAATCCGACTGGTCTTATATTATTTTTTTGTGTTGTGTTAAAAAAAATAGGTAGATTAAAAAATGTAATATATAATATATATATATATATATATATATGTATGATTATTATATTATATATTGTAAATATTTATGAATATTTTATGAAGGTATACCCATTTTTTTAGAATATATATAATGAATAAAATTATATGTTCTTTTATTACTTCATTTTACAATTTATATACATACAATTTTTATGTTTTGAATTAATAAAAAATTCGTCCTCCGCAAATGAATTATGTATATGTGTATTGTGTAATATACCAACTCATGCTAGTTTTAAAATTTGTTTTCAGAAATTTATCATTCTTTATATATACTTCTCTAACCATATATATTTCGTACACTTGCTATTTTATCCGTATACTCGATTTTGAGATGTCGAGAAAGGACTCTAAACAATAATTTTTTAATCCTTCTAATTTTATTTCATAAAATGATGGTTTTAGTTAAATAATTGCGCAGACAAAGTAAAAAAACTATTAAATTCAATTAGTTGTGGAATTTATTTCAAAATGATTCAATGTAACAAACAAAAATGTTTACCATAATAATATCGGACACTTATATTATACGCCACTAATCTCCTTTGTAACGCATACTTTGGCCGTTATGATAGCCTCCATTCAAGCAACCCAATTGGTAGAAATGCAGAAAACGAACTTCCGTACCAAACAGCATTGACGGAGTTCGGCAAGGGTACCTTTTGGATACATTATTTTTCAATGTAATATTAAAAAAATGAATATGGAGGACGACCATTAACACCAACAGCACTATTTTTACGTCATCTGTTCAATTACTCGGCTATGCCGATGACATTGATGTTGTGGGTAGATATGCGATGGCTGACGTTGAAGTAGCGCGTTCTTACTGTATTAGAACGTGTAGCTTCGGAAATGGGATTAAGGGTAAACGAGGAGAAAACCAAGTATATGATCGCACCAATGAAGTAGGTTGATGGCACGACATCAAAGCGTATAAATTGTTTAGAACAAATATGAAACGGCGGACACGTTTAGCTACCTTGGAAGAAGAGGAAGTTCAATCCGGGATTACTTCAGGAAACAAGCCCTTTTACGGTTTGTGAAAGATGTTCTTCTCGAAGACATTGGGTAAAATACTGAAAGTAAAGTTATATCAAACACCCCCAATTGTCACCTAAGGTTCTGAAACGTGGTACATGACACGGGTTAACGAACGGCGTCTTCGTGGGGTTCGAAAAGAAAATGCTACGCCTCATCTTTGACCGACAAAAGAAGGGAGACGGTGCCGTAGGCGGTACGACCACGAACTATATAAATTGTATGGCGAACCCGACATCATTCGACATCATTCGATTTGAATTACTCGATTATCGGAATCACTAACAATAACGTAAAATTTACATTCATAATGCTATGCTATTACAGCAGAACATAAAATTGTTTATTACTCGCACAATTTAAACGTATTGTCTTTTTCAAATTAATTAAAACGTGTTTTGCTTTTGGGCTGAAAAATGTCTAGGGATATTATTATTATGGGAAAACAGGTTTAATAATATATGTCTTCATTTTAGTTTATAAAATTCATAGTTCGGTATATGAATCCAATGCCTTGTTAACTTTCCTGCGACAGGTTTTTGGAATATTTTGAATTGTTCTTAAAATCGAGCGTACGGATAAAATAGCAAGTGTCCGAAATATTTATGGTTAGAGTAGTATATTAGTATATAAGTTTTGAATATATATAATAAATAATCATTTAATATATGAGGCGCATGCAGCTCATTCAACTGCGAGAGATAATAACAGAAATAATTAGTCAAAGATTATAGGTATAAATAAAATTACTATTGATATATTTTTTACTTTGGTAGTATCATACATATACATTTTTTACTTGGTTATTATATGATTTAAAAAGCAATTTATGTTCTTTTATTATATGGGTTATAATTTTGGACATTTTTGTCATATTAGATTGTATCTTGAAATTAAAAATAGCTATGTATAAATATATATTCAGTTTTTGCGACTTGAATTTTTTGTGATTGCCACAAGACAATTATTATATATATATACCATATATATATTTTTCTATTATTTAAAATTCTTATTTATTACAAGCCTTTCAATCAGTTATCATTTGCTTTATAAGGCTTATTGATATAATAAATATAATAAATCTTTAAACAATTAGATTACTAAATGTGTATATATACCACCATGTTCAAATCTGTTGCGAAATATTTTTATTTTTTGTTTACTAGTATCATTTGAATCTGGTATTTTATAGTGATGGGGTCAGTATGTATCCGACTAATTTGAACCGTTGTGTCGGGTTGAGGCACCTTACCATTTGCCGTTGCGCATTCGAGTCGACGGGGTTGTTGCATGTTCAAAAACCAACGGGCGTCCAAGAATCTTTAATTTTCGTAAGGGAAACTATGGGGCATTGATAATAGAAGTAATAGTAGGTAGGAGAATCGTTGGAACAAAAACAACGACCAAGGATAGAAATATTGAATTATTTTTTCCATTGAGCAGTAGATGGCAGTAGATGTAAATAGAACATCACAAGGTCTCCGATTGTCAAAGTATTCTCAATTTATTAAATTTTTTTTTATATATATTTTTTTAGAATGTTATATATGGTAAACAAAATATAAACAATTAAAATTTTTTTTCTGTGGTGTTGTGCATTGTGCGTTTTTTAATAATTAAAATCATAAATTAATAATAATATTCGATTTCAATAACTTATTAAAATATGGTTAAAATGTGCATAGTTTCCGGTTGTGAATCCAAAAGCAATACGGTTGCAAGAACTAAAAAAATTTCAATGCACAAGTAAGTTCCAAATAAATTATATATATATATAATGTTCTATTTACAAAATTGTATTTAAAATCTTAAAATATCGTTTTTATAGATTTCCAAACGATCGCGGGCTAAAGAAAATTTGGCTGACGCAAATTGCAAAGCATAGTCACTCGCAATAGAAGACAAAAAAATATGTATATATATGCGGCAAGCTCATAGAAAATAAATTATCCACATTTCTAGTGTCGAATGCAATACCTACAATTTTTCATCAATCCGAAAATTAAAGGTATTAACTTATTAATAAAAATAATAAATTTTTCGCTATACAACCAACAATCTGGTTTTAGCGTACAACAACAGCCTTCTGTTGTTGGTTTCTTAATTTGTGCCTTTTACGGTGTCTTTAATTAGCCGTACGACCAACCGCAAGCGGAATATACAACTCTATGTTAAAATTCAGATTCGAAAAATAACCGAAAACAAAAATCATATTTTATGCATTCAGTAGGATTCGAACCCACGACCCCAAAATTTCCTTAGAATTTTAGGTTGGCATTTTTAACATTTACACCACAGAGTTATATTAACTTATTACGATATATAATTACAAGGAAAAGATAATCAAATTGTTGTATTCTGTACCATATAACCATATTTTTATATCTTTATTGAATATTATTTTAACAGATTTGATTTGGAATATTTAGAAGATGGTGAAGGTAATTGCTTTGACAACGAAGCTACCAATGAATTTTTGTCCAAGTACGTTCTTCAATATTATTCTACCAATGTTTTAAATTTATTTAATTGTATATAATTCGTATTATTCAATTAACACAATTTATTTCTTAATGATATAGTATTGAACAATCACATCAGCAACAAATTGAAAATACCATGTCAGATGCTGTTCAGCCAATCGAGTAAGTATATTTTTTTCATAATTTATATTTGAGCAATTCCTTGTGAAGGTACTCATGTTTTTTGTGCAGTATTTTTCACACGGTACCAAAAAAAAAATAAGTACATTGAGTTGAATTTAATAATGTAAAGTCAATCATTCAGTTGTTTGGTTTACATATTAAAGCGAAATAGAATTTATTTATTAAAATTTTTTTATTTATACTCTTACAGAACAGATGTTATTAATATATCACCCGTAAAGTTAAGGTATAACGAAGTGGAAATAAAGCAATACAGGTACTGCGATCAAATTTAATTATAAAAAAGTTACACGTCAGGTATGTGTTACGAAAAGTTAATAGACGAGATATGAAGATTTCAAATAAAAACCATCTGCGTAAAGAGCACATGTTGTCCGACAATATGGAACGTTATTTACAAGTAAGTTTTATTATTTTATTTAAAAATGAAATTTTAAATGGTTAAGGATTGTTTTAAAAAAAATTTACAATTGAAAACAATTTTAATTCAAAAAAACAATCAATGTCAACCCCACCCCACCAAGTATACTACTCTAACCACTAAAATATCGACTATTAAATTATATTCAAACGGCGAATATATATATCAATACGATGTTGCTCTACCACAAACCGCTAAAGTAACTAAGAACTGGTTGGAAACTAAAGAAATGGGTAAAGGAATAAACTTTTAGAAGTGGGCATCTTCAAGTCCTGATTTAAGTCCAATCGCGGTGGGCATTAATAAAACAAAGTAAAAACATGATATGAAAGTTACAATTGAAGGAGTGAAGAATTCCAAGGAAAAATCATTGAAATGAGGAATACAAAAACACCGGATGAATGCAAAAATTTAGTAAATACCACGTCTAAGGGAATGGATGGTGTGATATAGGCCAAAGGAGGTATTACAAAGGAGATTAGTGGCGTATAATATAAGTGTCCGATATTATAATGGTCAAATTTTTTTTTTGTTAAATTCAATCATTTTGCAATAAATTCCATAACTAATTGAATTTAAAAGTTTTTTTTACTTCTGTCTGCGCAATTATTTAACTAAAACCATCATTTTATGAAATAAAATTGGAAGGCTTAAAAAATTATTGTGTAAAGTCCTTTCGCGGCATCTCAAAGTCGAGCATACGAATAAGATAGCAGGTGTCCGATATTATAGTGGTTAGAGTAGTATATGCAACAATACCATCTTCAATCAGAATCGCACCAACATCAACCACTTCCAAAATAACATCATCAACATCAATGTCAACCACTTCCACAACATCATCAACATCAACAACAATACCAACTGCACTCAGAATCACATCAACATCAACCACTTCCACAACAACAACAACTTCAATCCTAATCACCTCAACATCAACCGCATCCACAACATCATTTACAATACTCGGAACCATCTCCTGTAACTGTATCCTGTACTGGCGGCTAGATGTTAATTGTGCAAAGACCAATCCTGCGGGCTATCTGCCCAAAGGCATGGTTCTTTGTATCCAGACTGGAATGTTCGACCACGGTAGAGGACATATTACAGTTCGTACATGCGGAATTTGAGGTCCCTTATGATGTCATCTATTGTAAAAAGTTGATTCCTAAGGGCACGAATGGACGCCAAATCGGGTACGCGTCCTTTCGATTCGGGGTGCCGGCGCAGTATGGAGTGAATTTGATTTCTGCAGTATGGCCAGTGGGGGTGCTGATCAGGAAATTTATCGCCTCATATAGGTAATGGTATTGTTAGTTTCAATAGTAACAATAATTCCCTTAGTAATAGTAACGGCAATAGCGATAATGATACTAATAATAATATTAATAGTAATAGTATTTGCAATAATAAATGTAAGGACAATAGTAATGGTAATAGTATTTCATTGAAATATTGATTTGGGGGTTAGATTTGATAGGCGTATGACATTTGGTTCACACATTGATTATATTACATGTAAGGCCTATTATTAAGCGGTGTTGTTTGGACTTTTCGGATCCATATGTATTGAAGGGCTTATATGGCATTGGTAAGATCTGAGTTAGAATATGTATCTGTGGTATGGAATCCATACTTAGATGTCCATTCTGACGCTATCGAATCGGTGCAGAAAAATTTTATTAGATATGCTTTTCGTAACTTGGGGTGGTCCGAAGATTCTAAACTTCCCCCGCATTTGCATAGGTGTCAACTTATCGATATGCCGACATTAAGACATATTGTCATGTTTGTATTTGATGTGTTGACAAATGTGATTAATACGCCGAATTTGTTGTCTAACATTGATTTCAACGTTCCAATCCGGTGTTCTCATGGTCACAACTTCTTGCACCTGGACTTTTATAGAACAAACAATGGGAAATATGTTGTGCAATATGTCTAAAATATTTAATATAGGTACAACGATTATTTTGATTTCGGTATTTCGAGGGGTATTTTTTCATATGTTGTTGAAAATTTCAGTATGGATTGGACCCATTACTTAAGAAATAAATAAATACCGTTGTTATATATTGTGTTTCCTTAATTTCCGCATTCTATTATTTATATTACTATATATATTGTTTTCTAATATTGTTTTTAACATAACTCTGTGGTGCAAATGTTAAAAATGCCAACCTAAAATTCTAAGGAAATTATGGGGTCGTGGGTTCGAATCCTACTGAATGCATAAAATATGATTTTTGTTTTCGGTTATTTTTCGAATCTGAATTTTAACACAGAGTTGTATATTCCGGTGGGGTTGGTCGTATGGCTAATTACCGATACCGTAAAAACCAAAATTAACAAACTGACAACAGAAGGCTGTTGTTGTACGCTAAAACCAGATTGTTGTTTGTATATCGAAAAATTAATTTTTTTTATTTCATTTATATATTAGGTTGTCTAAAAAGTATTGATAATTTTTTTTACAAAATTCAAACGATTTTTTTATATATTTCAAATGAACTTTATTAAACCAAATATGAACTTTATTAAACCAAATATACGTTTTGATCGATGACCCTTTGCCATTTTTCTGGTAAAGACATTATCCCATCACTGTAGAACTTCTGTGTTTTCTGGGCAAAAAACTGATCCAAGTGCATTTTGCAGTCCTCTGCGGAATTTAATTTTAAACCATTAAGGGAGTTCAGGATTCTGCAGGACCAAATGATAATCTGAAGGTGCAAGTCATTTTTTTTTATCTACGAAATGTCATCTTTCGAACATATGTTAGTGTTACCTGATCAGATTAGTACTACTTGAAATATTCAATTATAATGACATCAATACTTTTTCGACAACCTAATATATTGTTTTTACACGATATATTGTGCGATATATTGTTTATACACGATATTATTTGTAGTTGCAATCAAACGCAAGAGCGCGATGAAATTATCGTTTTTAAACATTTACTTTTATAAAGTTTTTGGTGTTGAATAGAAAAATATTTATTACATTAATCAAAAAGGAACATATTTTTTAATTGTGCATGATTTTTATCGATTAAGGTTCGTGGATTGTTAGGTAGATCCGCTTTAAATGTTGTATTTAACTATTTCCGGCAAATCGATTTCACCAAATTTTTAATTTTTCGAATTACAACTATAGTTTTTCCTAAAGACTATGGAAATGCTACAAATTAAAAAAAAACGGTTTCATTTTTCTAAAAACACTAATATTAATACCAAAATACACATAAACAAATTAGTAAAGGCGTTATGCAAAATTGTACAACGTGCTTGAGATACAGTTAATATTTTAGTGGATTTCATTAAAAAAATCAAATTCCTTTTCAAAATGTCAGTGTATTTTATAATTAACACAACTTTTTAATGTCAAAATTTATATCAAAAAACTTATTTATTGATCTTTAAATGTTACTAATGTTTGACATTTCAACGTAAATTAATCAGGTTGATAAAAAAAATTAAATGCCCTTCCATAGTTAAAAAAGAATAATTGCGGTAAATAAAACACAACACAACAACAAAAATTAGTATCTACTAAATAAATAATCATACAACAACAATTGTATTGTAAAATGATGTAAAGAGAAAATCTTCTCAAATGCTCGCAGTAAATGAGAACAAAAAAAAACACCTTTTTTCAAATATGAATACATATTTGCATTTCCATAGACTTTATGTTCGAGGTTTTTTTTCAATTTTCTTTGCATTATTTAAAAATTCAATCAATTTCTGAAATTTTATAAAAGAAACTTTTTTAAATCGTCCAATTGGTTCAAAAAATATAGCCAAAAAGCGCACCTAAAATGTTTCCTACTACGCACCCTATTTTTGCTAACTGTAAATTTGTTCATATTATTTTTACAGTTTGTAAAAAAATGGTACAACACGAACTGGTTCTGCATATAATAAAATGTTTATTATCTTCATCCGACTACATATGTAAAAATATTTTGCAAGTTTATTGTAAATGATTTAGGTAGGTTTGCATCAATTTGCATTCATCAAAAACTATTAATTGCAATATGTAACCCAATGCTTATCATTTTAAATTATTTGTAAATAAAATGCAGCTATAACAACAGTTGTAGGCGATATAGACTCTATCTGACTTTGAGTTCTGCAGATACTTTGTTTGTTGAGTATCTAACAACAATCTAAGAGCTCATCTACACAGGATGAAAGTCGTAAGCTGCGATACGTGTAGGCTTTGCCACACGGAAGAGGAAACTGCGGAACACATTCTTTGTGAATGTGAAGCTTTAGCAGGGATCAGACTCAGGATCATTGGGTCATCATTTCCATTACCTGAGGAAGTTATGTCCATATCAATTAAAAAGTTGACCAGTTTCGTAAGAAGGGCCAATGAATGTATGAATATGGGATAGAGTAGGGCAATAACACAATGACCCCAGGGGGTCAAGTGTTTAGGGGATTGACGACCCAGTCCAATATATTTAATTCTAATTCTAATCTAACAATTGCCCAATTCGTCGTGTGACTTTTTTCTGTTTGATTTTGTAAAAAATCTTTTAGATCAACAGCAAGGAATTTAGATTTTATAAATAAATTCCCCTTCAAATTTGAACATGTAGTATAACTTTAGGATTTAATAATACGTAATATTTAAGTTGAATGCTAGAGGAACGGCTTGTAAGTTACACGGGTTGCGGGGCGGGATCGAACGTACACGGGTTGAGGGTAGACAAATTTGGTTTTTTGTACGTGATAAAGACAAATTGGTTAATAAAACACCGGGGAACGTTTTTACTTGATTGATAATGGAAAGGAAGTATAATCCTTTTAATAAGGGTATTGAAAAAATTAATTAATTGCATTTTCATTTTTAAGCGTAAAAGCGAAGAAATACAATAAAAAAAATTTAAAATATAGTATAAATTTTGGCGTATTCATTTTTAGCAAAGTCCCATTTGTGTACCTTGCAACCTGGGGGCATTATATTGTGTGAGGATGTGACAAAAAATGTCAAAATCACTCACAACAAATTTTCTTGTGAGACGACGTGAGAAGTTCATAATTAAATATTTTTCCTGCTTTTTTATTTAATGTTTAATTTTATATATTTGCATTTCTGTAAAAAATCAAGTGTTAGGAATAAATTGATTTAATTTTCAATTGTTTAAAATGATAATATTACCTTCTTCTTCTATTGTTAATTGCAATCATTATATTAATGACATTATTTTCGTTCATTTTGATTTGGTAATAAAACAAAATATTTTTTTAATTTATATAAACGAATATTTATTATAAAATAATACAAAATTAATAAAAAAATTAAACAAAAAATAAAAAAATATTAATCTTTTTGTTCAATTTTTTTTAATTTATTTACATCAATTTTTTGTTTGTTAAAATATTTTCTCACAAGATGTTGTTTAGTACACTTTTAGAACCCAAATCTCACATTTGGTTACGGAATAGCAATATTTACCTATGTGAGTGAGAAAATGACTTGTGAGAACTTACTTCTCACCTCACATTCCCACAATCTCACATCGTTAGGGAATGTACTCACAAATTTAAAATTTCCAAAAATCACGATCATTTTTAACAATAAATTTTACGTTTATGTTTGTTTTAAATTAAATTTTTCAGGATTTACATTTCATTGTTTCATTTCGTTTGACGCAGATACACCTTTTGGGGGTTCAACATATTCAACAAACAATTAATAATGTATATATCAAACGCAGAAAACATACTTTTATTTGACATTTATAGGACTATTTTAAGAGCGTTCCATAAATAAATCACATACAAAATATGTATTTATCCTTATTATTTATATATATATATATATATATATATAACGGTTGTATTTCGATACACTTTGAAAAAATATTAAATTTTGTATATGTATGCAAATGCACAGATGAACTCGGTTAACTCGGTATATATTTAGAACACAAGTATTTTATTTAATTTTGGATTCGTATTGCTATTGTACGTACATATAAATTATAGAAAATAAAAATTAAATATTTTATAAAAATAAAAAATGTTTGGCTCTTTATAAATACTAAATAAATATATGGTCAAACATAAAATGAATCCCTTTTGTAAAATTTAACAGATGTGAACAATCTCTTTTTTTGTTCTATATACGTATATTTAGAACCAGATTATATTGGATAGCTCTATTACATAGCTATATATTATATACATAAATATAGATGTATATACAGTACAATCTAGGTAATTTCACATCTTTTTAATTGCAAAATTCGATGATTGCACAGTCGATAATTCTAAAAAAATTTCAAATAATTGGAATCTAACTATAAAACTATAATTATACTTAAATTCATACTTAAATTCGTTTAATAATGAATGCTTTATGTTATAAATGCTATAAATTTTAATAAAATGCGATATTAAAATAAAAAGTACGATAGTTTTATTTATATTCATTTCGATAATTGCACAAATTCGGTGTTTGCACGTAGCTTGGTTTTATATCAGTGCAATTACCGAGATTTTTCTGTATATATAAAAATGTGTTTCAATTATATCACATTTTATATGTATGACATAATAAAAAAATAAAATCCGTATATGTTGTGTAATATTAACATTGATGATGTTTCTTCTTTAAATATAAATAGCGAATACAATTAGAGATACATAAATGCAAAAAAAAAACAATACGAGCTAAATAAAGTACATTGTAAAAAATAAATAAAGGGTAAAATTAGTGAACTTTATATAAACTGAAAATGAATGAAATAAAATGTATATTATACGTGTATATGTTAATTAAATATATTTTGTGTCAATGAAACATCTATATATATTACAATAATTAAATAATAAAAATAATTCCATTCATACATGTTTCCGTTTAGAATTTAATATATGGAGTATTCAAAATCCATTCAATATTAAATCTATTTAATAAAAAATTACAAAACAAAATCCGACACATCATTTTATAGTAAAAGATGTATTAAGAAATAGATGGACAACGAAATTAAATATCCACGGACATCATCTTACTAACCCACTCTAAAAAATTCAAATGACAGGTACCTTGAAGAACTGTCAACAAATTTTGAGAAAAACACTAACTTTATAAACACTTGTCAAACTTGTCACTAGTGTCATACTTATCCATTTCGGAATTTAGAGTAAAAAATATATGATAATGACTAAAAACTAACCACTAAATCTTCTCAATGTGGAAATTTCACGAAATTTCGGTTATAATGTTATGTGGTTTGTTTTGTGGTTTATTTTGTATTTGGATAACAGATTATTGGTATTCATTAAATTGGTCCCAATGAATAAATGGTGCTTAGATCATGAATTTAAATCAGAAAAAGCACAGAAACAAATTTCCGGTCATGGATTTGACTCGTGACCACCCGCAATTGGGGTGTATGCTTTACCCACGGCACCACTAAACAGTTTTTTTTTATTTTAATATATTCTATGTTTGCACCAAAATATAGCATTAATGTATCACAGATGATGATGAAGAAATCATTTGTGTTTTACATTCACATTATTTTTTATATCAAATAGCAACAAATTTCAAAATGTAATAGGGCCTTAACATCCATTTTCGCTTTTTTTTTTACAAAAAACACAAATGATAACCAAATAAAAGAATACAATTAATTTGTTTCTGTACACAAAACTTACTAATGCATCCTCAACGCATGTTTATCGATGATGCCCGTGTTGAATTATATTAAAAACTCTGATGAAAATCCTCCTGTATATTTATACTATTTCTCCTGTATATTTATAATTGTAATTAAAATAATCTGTGATCCACACATAGAGAGAACCAAATATATGTAATCAATAAATTGGATACAATTTAAAATACAATCAAATAAATGGATCAATATGTACTATTTATAGAATATTTAACATTTTTGTTTATTTGTTTGTTAAAATTGGCATTTCAGAATATTTGAATTTCATTAAAGTAATACGCGCGTATTATAATGGATTCGTATTAAAACCAAAGCGATACAGATATTACTTAACGCATAGCAGTGTTTCTGCTTCAATTCACATTGACGCAATGGTGACGCGTTAGTTAGTACAAAAAAAAACAATATATAATTTTTGGATAAAATTATTTTTATTTCGAAGGGACGGGACGCGAAAATTGAATGTTGATCAACTAAGGCTTCGCACTGAATCGCGTCTACCTCACTATCAACCACAATAACATTAATTTTCATATATTTAACTTTAGCCGGCATCTGCGTCACGGCTGCATAACTTCAATGTGAATAGGCGATTAGATATGTCACATTTGTTTTTATTATTTTGTGTTACTCGTCATTGCTCAGGTTTGAAGGTTACAATATCGTGTACATTAAATTTCAGTTACATTTACACACATTCCATTTATGTTTTTACAATTGTATTATTAACCGAAAACAAAAAATTGCTTCGTATAAAATATATCTTATATTATTTTTAATAGCAGATCTACTTTCGAACGAGCAACAAATATAACATTGTGCTCAACCGTTGTATAGTAAAACAATTTTTGATGGCGTTTTAGAGGATAATTGAAAAAAAATGTTTTTTTTTATATAATTTTAGATAATTTCTTTTTTTAATTTTTTTCTTTAAAATAATGAACTCATAAATTACGACAACATATTGTGGCTGACTTGTGTATTTACGAGCATTTTTTACGTTTTGAATTAGGCGTAGGAATTAATAATGCGGATTTTTTGCCTTGAAAATGGCATTTATTTGTATAACAAAATGTAAACGTTTGCCGTAAACAATGGTTGGTGGTAAAAGAGGTAAATTTTTAGCTCTAGAGTAACATTCAATTTAACTATTTGTCGTTGATAAAAAATCTAAAGTGGTAATATTTGCATTTTAAAATAGTCTAAATTTATTTTTAATTTTAGAAATGTATTATCATGAATTGTTACAAATCGCTATTAATAGTAGTTAAGTACAATATTAACCTACTATATAAATGAAATGATGTATTTCTAATAGGTAATATTAGCATATTTAGGTTGAACAATATTGCTCTCTCGGTTATTAAAAAGAAAAAAGCAATCAATAATAGTAAAGGCTCATACAAGTTGGATATGACTCTATGCCGACATAGAAATATAAAACATTGATAACATAACATTTTGGGAGTAAAGCTGAACTATTTCTTTATTTTTTTTTATTTATATATTTTATTCTACATTCTTATTGGTTGTGATAATATAATGCATTCAAATATCAATGAATATTTGATAATTCATTATTGATAATTCATTTTCCCTTATGTTATTGGTTCTGAATTTGGATTATTTTCTAACATGTTTGATTTAAACATATATGTTTAAAACAATTGTGAGAAAGCGATACAAGATTGATTTAAATGCTATAGGTAATTGTATGAAAGAAATGGAGATATACATAGACATAGAGTCATAGAGTCATATCCAACTTGTATGAGCCTTTAAAAGCGGTTTTCCAATTTAGCAAATAATAAATCTTTTTAATTGATAAATTGAACACTTTTTATTGGAAAATATTTTTAAAATAGGTTATATAGGTTGTAGATTGGCACAACGTTTAATAGTTGATATTGAAATTTAACGTATTTTTTATACTCAAAAGAAACGGTTTGTGTTACTTAATTTTAAGTTTTAAATGAATTATTTTTTAGGTTTTATATGCCTCAGATCGCAAGTATTCATGGTTGTTGAATAAAAAAAGAATTCGGTGCTCTAATTAACTCTATATATAATATTTATTGTAATTGTTTTGAAAGAAAAATAACATTTTTTATTATTAATTGCTTATTTTATTACATATTCATATACATAATTTTTAATAATAATAATAATAATAAGAATAATAATTATATTATAATACTTTTAGTTACTATAAATTTTCGATTATCAACTTGTTGTTTTGTAAAATAAAAATATTCCCATCTATATATATGTAATATTTAGAAATATTATCCTTAGATAATATGAGTCCATATTATTAGAACTAATTTCGTAAGACCTAATAATTTAAAATATACAATACTGTTCATAGTATTGAATTATCGTAAGATCTAAAACCTTAAAATAAAATATTTATAATATAGAAGCATCTTGCATTCAAATGATAATAATCTCTAATGATATTTGCTTATAATATATTTAATTTATAATAATAATAACATCGAATTGCAATAAATTCAAATGGTTATAACATCTAATTTCAATAACACATAATAATTGTTTAATATACATTTTATAAGTTAGAAGTATTAATTGTTCTAACATTTTGGACGAAAAATATTGAATACATCTAATGTAATTATCATATAACGCAAATTAAACAAAATGTATATAATCACCAATGATCGTAATATCTAATTTATTTAACATATATTTTATTGTGAATTATTTAGAGATATGAGTAAAAATTTTCATACGCGGGATGAAGTTTATTGGAATTGTGATCATAGTCATATAAGTGAATTTGTGAGTGAAATATAAAACTATGAAATTTTTAAATCGATTCTAATGTGAGCTGTTGCCGAGTCAATGAAAAATTGTGAATTCTCTGCACCGTTAAAAATTTTTTTTACCACAATTTTTTATTGTTCTAAAATCTCACACCAAATTTATTTACGGTGTCGGTTGACATATAAAATTTTTCATTTTGATACTTTTGATTGTGTTTTGCGTATTTAATTAATTTATTTATTCCATTATGTGAATTAAACTAAATTATTCATATTTATTTTAATGGGTTTAGTCCATGAAATAAATTAGAATTAAAAAATTCCGATTTATATACAGTTTTAAGTCATTTGATACGAATGATTTTAATAATAATATTTTTGCAATAATTATGCTTAATAATGCAATAACAATAATTTTAATACATTTTTGGCGAATTTATTTAACAAACCAATTCTTTTTACAACAAAATTTAAACAACCGACATCAAAGCTGTACACTTTTGGGACGGTGTTGTGCACACCATATGTATTTAAAAAATGTTACTAATAACGAATTTACATTTGCATCTGATGTACATTTTCGGATCAGGTGATGTCGTCTCCGTCTATCTGCATATGATTGTATGTATACGGATGCGGTGGAAAACAGTTGTAATAATAATTCTTTTCTTTAAATTGCAAATATTGAATTATTGAATAATCGAATAATTGAATTGAAAAGTTAAAATTTACAAATAAAAAAAAAAAACGAATAAATCAAAAAAAAATAAATAAGTGATCAATAATTAAAAAAAAAATTTTATAAGTGCATATTGACTGGTAAGTACATATTTCATTAATACAAATATTTTAGAATAAATCAATGAAATAGCCGATTTTCCAAAGCGATTTTTATATTTCAGCACCATTTCAGGTAAATTTTTTGGAAAATCGTCTATATTCTTTTCACTGATAAATAATTCATTTATTAAATACACAGAAAAGCGTTTTTGCTTAATTTACGATTATCGTTAGCATCAAATATGCGTTAACATAATCGTAGTGCAATTCAAAATGACGTAGCAAATTTCTGTTTTAAACAATATGTATTCATATAACATACAACAACAAAATTATAGTTTTTTTTTCGGTTAATATATCCGATGATTGATGAAAAAAATTATCACAAATTAAAATATTATAATTTTATATCTAATTTATGAATAATGTGAATAATTTTCCCTTACAAAAAACCAATGTAAGCTGTAATTTATCATAACGTCATTGTTATAGATATATGATGGAAATAATTGAAGGCAGAAGGAATGGAAGCCGTTTGTATGCGGATAGGGAAAAATATGTATACACAAAAGTTAGGACAACGAAAAATGGAGATGATACAATAATTTACTTGAAGTGTAACCATCCACATTGTAAAGGAACCGCAGTGATAAAGGAACATCCAGAATACAGAATTGGCAGACATCATACGCATACACCGGATATTGATAATTATAACAAATTGAAATTTAAAAACGCATTGCGACAGCGTGCTGCTAATAATAATTTAAATTTTTCCGATATTTTTAGGGAAGAAGAATTAAATCATCCTGTAGCGGCCCCCCTTCTATCTTATAATGATGTTCGGCAAATAATGCAGAGAGCAAGATCAAAAAAAACGCCGCCTATCCCACACACATTTCTACAATTGAACAATTTTATAATGGATCAAAGGTAATATTGTTTATGTTATATCATATAACATATTTATTATATGCGTACACCGCATATATAGTATTATGCGGCTGATCTGTTATACAAGTGACTTTAAGTTTTGTTCCCTACACCATTCGCCCGAATCATTAATAAAGAACTTTATTATTTTTTTTTATTTATTAATGTTATAGATATAATGGCCGTTATGGTAAAACATTAAAATCCCCATTTAAGGAATTTTATTTAGAACATATATCGATAGACGAAGCAAACGAATTTTCCTGTTTTTGTTCGCCATCTATTTTGGAATTTACCAACGGAAAGGAAATTAAATTACATATGGATGCAACGTTTAAAGTCGTACCGGCCACAGGGAATATTTATCAGCTATTTATAATACATTTATCACATGAAGGTTTGGTAAGTAAAAATATTTCTTTTTTAATTTTATAAGAAACCTTGGTTTTAGAATTAATTTCTGCAATTTTATATGTGTTGAGGGTCCCACCTCAACCTTCTCCAATTGAAACATTATTTTTTATTTGTTTTATTAACTATAAATTTATTTTGTTAAACTGCTTATTACTTATACTTATTACTTATACTATAGATTACTTATACTTAACAATAATGTGTTTTCTTTTATTATTTTATTTCTACTCTCCTTTAAATTAAAATTGGTGTACTATTTATACAAATAAAATATGCAAGTCATTGCAAGACAATTCTATTGCGAAAATAAATCTCACGGTAGAATTGTCCACTTGCACAAATTTATGAATTGGCTGTTAATTGATTTCCGTTCGCTAGTATGGGAAATCAATTAGCCAAAATTGCATATTGTATCTATATATTTTTTATACACATATATTTTTTCTTCAATTTTTTAATTGTTGACACCAATTAACAAAATTGCATTTTTTTTATTTATTATTTATTTTAAAAAAAAAATCAAATTAATTACTACGGAAATGCATATATGTAATAGGAGTATTTTGGTTAACATATGCATTTTACATGTTATATATATATTACTTATTATTAATTTATTATTAATAATTTTTTATACATAGATATATTTAAATTTGTTAATTGTTGTCACGGGACACCAATTAACCAAATTGCATTTATTATTTCCCATGCATAAAAAAAAACGTAAAATATATAATAATAACAAAAAAAATAACTTAATAAAAAAAACGGCATTATAATTTGATAACCGTGTATCAAAATTATAATATGTGGGATTTTGCGGTACATAAATTATATGGTATGGGAATTATTAACGTTATATGGTGAGATGAAGAATCTGTCATATAACATGCCTCCCCCCTTTGAAGAAGAAAGGTTGCATTAAAGATGGAAACTTTCGGGAAAGGAAAAGAAAATTTAGAATCAGCTTACAAACTAAATAATTGTGTTTAATCAATTAACTTATGAATAACACATGGTAAGTTCGATGTTGACATGTTGAAATGTGGAAATGTTGATTTGGTGGCTTCTTCTTGTAAAGTTCAACGGTTGATTTAATGTAACGATAAAATTTTAAAGATGTATGATGACTTTTGTATCATGTGTATGTGATGAAATTTTGGACGGCTGATTCTGATTTTATTAAACGTTGTAAAGGCATTGGGTTGATGGTGTATGGTAAACAAATCGTATTGAGGTTAACTGATGTTACATTTATATTGCTTAAAATGGGTGATGACATATATTATATCCTTAATCACTAGATGAATTGATAAAATGTTGAGGTTTTGTTTCTGGTGATCGAACGATAAAAATTATAACATGTTGCACTGATAACTTTGAACACACAAATATGGTGGGTGTGACAAACATAATCATCACAATGATGAAAATGGTGAAATGAATCTCGAGGATGATTCGCAAACAGGAAACATCGTACATGGAATAAACTTAATATGATAATCGTTCACACCGTGAATATTACACAAACGATCTGGATGATGATTCTCAAACAGGAAACATCGTAAATCTTGAATAAACATATCATTTTAAAAACGTTCATTAAGCCGTTGATAATTTATTTATTTATTTATTTATTTATTTATTTATTGAGAAACATTACAATCTAATGTATACATATATAGTAATTATTCCAATATATTTGGAATAGTCCATATTAAAATTACATAATTAATAAAATAAATTATATGAACAAGCATTTCAAATATAAAAATAGTATTGAAGAAAAAATAAAAAACAATCAATTAAGGTTGAAATTACTGATTGTTATAAAAAAAATTCAATTTAAAATGTGAACATTTTACATTATTGTCAATTAACAAGTGACTATAGGAATTATAGGACATAATTAAAGAGTTAAAAGGATTAAAATGGCCATAATTGGTATGATGGGAATTAAAAACAAAAAAATCAATTGACCGTAGGTGGCGAAAATTCAATTTAAAATTCAATTTTTCCAATAAAGAAATACAATCAAATTTACCGTTAATTACTCCACACATAAACGACAATCCAATGTATTCCCTATGTTTTTCTAGGGTAGGCATATTTAATAACCGAAGCCTATGAGTATATCTTGGTAATATAATTGAATCAGACCAAGGAAGAGATCTAAGAGCAAATCTTAGAAATCTTTTTTGAACTGATTCTATTCTTTGTTTACCATTTGAATAATACGGCGACCACACCGGACATGCATATTCGAGAGTTGACCGTACAAGCGAATAAAATAATGCCCTAAGACAATATGGATCCGAAAACCCATTACCAACGCGCATAATAAAACCAAGTATGGAATTTGCCCTGTTAACCACATAATCAATATGGGGCTTAAAGGTAAGTTTAGTATCTAAATAAACACCCAAATCCAGGGTTTTGTCCAAAATATTTAAAATCTTACCATTTAAATGATAGGAATGAATTATTTGTGTTCGTTTATGAGTAAAGTGCATAATTTTACATTTGTCAATATTTAAAAACATATGATTATCAGAACACCAAACATAGAATGCACATAGATCCGTTTGGAGCGCAAGAGCATCGTCAATACTCAGCATGCCATATATACTCAGCATGCCATATATATTGCAATACCATTACACATTACACTTTAAAGGTTGATGATTGTCTATGTCTATTTGTTGTAGGTTGGTTGTTGTTCTTATATTTGCTGGTTCTATTCTATTTGCCTTAAAACTATTAGATTTTCAAAAATTTGTTTTTTATAATTAACTTACTTCTACTATAAAGGTTAAGGAAAAGGAAATCAAAAAATAAAAATAAATGGTAATTAACAAAATTCAAAAATCAAAATATGCATTACTTTATATTATATGTATATTTAAACAATAAAATATCATTATCCTACTACTAGTACTTTATTCCTATTGTATAGGGTTATAGGGTTTTTTTTTTCTATTTTGATTTTTATATATTAATTCGTTATATTCTATTTAAATCTACCCAAAAAAAAAAAAATAATTAACACGAGATTAAAAATGTTACTTGAAAATTAAAATTAATGATAATTAAAGATAAAAAAAATACAATGTTAAATTAAATTAGACTTAAAATTAGAAATTAAATCAAATTTTTTTTCTTTTTAAATTATTATTATTATTAGCCGTTAACATTCTTAATTTGTCTGAACGTTAATATTGTTGCCATTATATCTTTATTGAAACGTGTATACCGGGTTTGGAGTTGGCGAATGTACCACCTCCTGGGTCGAAAACCAGCCGCCATTGTTTTTCGCCGTCGGGTCCAGCTCTTTTAGGCACTACTAATAAGGGCGTGTTCCACGGACTTTTGCTCGTAACGATAATATCATCCTTCAACATTTTTTCTACTTCCTCGTTGATGAAGTATTTATGAACCTCCGGGAGGCGATAATTTTTTTGGTTAATCGCCGGTTGTCCGGGCGTGATCGGTATGGAATGCGTTAAAACCTCCGTATGTGTTAACGTATCCCCCTCTAAATAAAATATATCTTCAAAATCGCGACATAACGATCTTATTGAATTGTATTCTTCTTGATTTAAATCACCCTCCACGTTTAAATTTTCTAATATACTATTTATTCTGTCGTTGTGATTTTTTGCATGTGCGTAAAACACTCCCCTGCTCTCTCCTTTAAGGGTCGTATTTGCATGGATCCTGTTCGACCCCATTATTGGTCCCCCGTTTTCGTCTAATATATCAAATTCCGTTAAATGTTTATATTTTAATTCAATTTCCGTAAATTCTACATCTCGCATTCGTGTATTTATTATGGCTACCCTTCCAATAAAATTTTTAACTTCAACTATTGTATTTCCCACAAATGTTCCGGGTAATAGTTCCCTAGATTCTATTACCAATGTTGCTGAACTCATAGGAAAGTTAACTTCTCTGACTACCTGTGTGCGAGCAGGTATCAACCAACTTCCCTTCGATCTACAAATGTTAGACCCGTCATGATTTATAATTGCGTCCACTTCAATATCTCCATCATTCTTTATTTTTTCTTTATTTATTGCTTCAATAGTATTTCTTTGCGTTAATTCTTTTGTATTCGTTACTACCTCTGAGTTTACATCTTTGTCATTATTTATAGTTTCTTCACATATCACTTCTATATATTTTTTGTCATTTGTTACTTCCGTATTGTTTTTTTCATTTACTCCTACGTCGTCAAATTGAACTTCATGTATTACTTCTATATTCTCAAAATCATTATTATTGTCCCCCATATTTGGTTCTTCTAATTTAACTTCATTTAATTTCTTGGTTACACTTTTTCCTGAGTTTATTAATTTGACCTCTTTAAGCACTTCATAATCCCTTCCACGAAATAACTGTGTTGGTTTATCTTTCGATAAATTTCCCATTGAATGTAATGGTAATTCCAAATATTGTCCCTCTAGGCACAATGTCAGTTTCTGATTAAAGAAATCGATACTGGAACACCCGTCCAATAGGTCTCCCCCAAGTAATCCGTCGATTGGTAATGATTCTGAATCCCCGATTACATTAAACGTAAATGGAACCTTATGCGGCATTATCAAATTTCCTTGGACGGTGCCAAGAGTAACACCATTACCCCCGAAAATACCACCCAATTCAATTTGCCCAGCACTATTCCAATTTACATTCGTATTTAATGAACTCATTTTTATTAATGTTACTTCCGCGCCAGTATCTACTAGCAATCGTACATAATTATTCCTACAAATATCCAAAGGTAAATTCACGTAACTTCCCCGACTAAATAAATTTGCGAATTTACCGTCTGGAGAACATCTTTCTTTGGAAGTTTCTTTCCGTTTGTTATACAAAAAATGTTTACTAATAGCATCCGAATTATTAATAAAGAGTTTGCGATCCCCTTCATTAATGGGACCGGGGTTGTGGTGTGCCAACCCGGCCGATATTAGTTTTTTTGCTTATCGTACGTACGAAAATCCGCGCGTCTATCTCCACCTCTTGCAGTTTCTCTATGAACATTATTACTCGAACTGGTATTCCAATTCCTATTAGCATATTCCGGGTAACCATTATTATTAAAATTCCGATAATTGTTATTACTTGTATGTCCGATATTATTCCGGTATTGATAATTAGAATTCATATTATTATTATAATTATTATTATTAGACGTTACGTTACGGTTATTAATATTATTATTGTTATTGTTATAATTCCGTTGGCGTTGGTTACCATTAGAACTTTCATAATTATTACGACGTAGTCGGCAAGTGTTTTCAAGATGTCCGAAATCCTTGCATATATTGCAATAGGGGGTGTTTTTCCTCAATCTGCATTCCCGAAACGAATGGTTTAATTTATTGCAGAAACCACATGTTATAGGCGTTTTTTCGAATCCCGAAGATTGTGTTTGCATACCAACAGGCAAAGTATTTGAAATTCGGTCGGCGGTGGAGTCCGTCCGATTACCCAACATAACCTGGCGAGCACCACCCAATGGGTTTGAATGCTTCAATAGGTTATCGTATGCCATAACCTCTTCCTTTAACGCCTCCCAAGTTTGAGCCCTGCTGATTATTGCACATTGACGCAATGATGGATTTAATAACCCCGTCTTGAATACTCGTCTTAAAATAAAATCGATTTCTTCCAATAACGTGTCAATGTTTTTATTACCATACTGCACTTTCGCTAACCGACCAGCAGTAGTTCCTAGTTTTTTCAACCGCATTGCAAAGGAGATTACATCCTCATTCGGTAGTTGAAATGTGTCCCTTAACGCAGACATAACATCATCCAATGATCCAACGGGTGAATACCGTCCTCGGATGATCTTTAAAAAATCCTCTAAACTGTGAAATTCCGTGTCCGCCACCAAATCAAACGCCTCTCCCGATACTCGAGTTGTCAATAAATTGGTGAAAACCTGTTCCTCTTCGTCGTCAATACTGTCGCGAGCCAACTTACATGCATTAATGAATTCACTCACATTCGAATTACTTCCCCCGCATAACCTAGGCACCAACAAATTAATAATTCTACCGATTTTTTCGTAATCCATTGTGTCAACTTGACTTCCTGTCACAGAATTTGCCTTGCTATTCACTCCTGAACTGTTTCCCTCTTCGTCGAAATACGATAGTTCCAACGTGATATCCAATTGATGTTTTTGTTCCACCTCCAACTGACTTCTTAAACCTCGGATGATATCCTTGTATTCCGTTATGCTATTCTCCAATTTAGCAATGCACTCCTGTTTCGGAGCACTAGGTATATCCGCTTCAACCGCTCTTAAACGATCCGCCAATTGGTTCAATTGAATCTCGTTTTCCCGCACTTCACTTATCAATTTCGATTCTTTTTCCTTACTGACACGAATCCGCTTATGTAAATCCTCAATAAAAACTTCTCTCTCCCTTGATAAATTTTCCGCCTCCAACTGTCCCTTTTTATATTCACCAATTGCCCTGGCGTAATTCGCAGCCCTTGCTCGTTGCTCTTTTAATAACGCTTGATTTTGCTCTAAACGACAATTATGAACCGAATTAATTTTAACCAGTAATTCATCCGTTAACTCGGTACTATGTAACGGAAATTTTCCAGTCAGACTATTCTTCAATTCCAGGAATTCCCTTCTACTCAAAATTTCCCGGAGATCTGACCATAAATTTTCGTTTAAAGCCCGTAAATTCGCCTCAGCCCTTAAAGTATCTTGTCTCAATTGACTGACCTGGTCTTTTAACTCAGCAATGGATGGTTCGGAAACGTGTGACATAAAAATTTTGCTAAAATGTGCGTAAAATTGATTTATTTTTTTTTCTTCCAAAGGATTTTTATTGTACAATTCTTATTTTAAATTGCTCATTTGCTCGGGGCCTTTGTTTTGGTTGTTGTCGTATCTTAACGTTTGAATGTGATGCGGTGATCGGTTCCTTGGTAGCAGTCACCTGTATATCCCGTATTCTTTTCCTATCCTCCTCCTTATACTGGTTGACCATCTGCTTTAATTTCGCCTGCAATCGCCAACGTTGCTGTGGATCTAAACATAAGGCGATTACTTGTTGTAATTGACCAATTTCCCGGCGGCGACGAACTCTAATACCACCACGATGTTTATATACCCTTGTGTTGACTTCTACTGACAAAGGCGGTCGAGGCTTAATACGGTTACGGTATTGCTCGATGGTGAGGGGTTTCGGACCGGCATTAGGGTTTTCTTTAATGATATTTGCGAGTAGTTCTTGTAGACGTGAGGTACCTATACGTAATAAAAGATGAAAAGGGTTAACACTTGATGATGCATAACCACAATCTCACATCCAAGAGAAAAAAAAAATGATTGAAAGATTGTATTCCCAAGGCTTATTGGAGCCTACATGAAATACGGTGTTTGTTTGCGTGATTTAATTGGTTAGGCTATTCTTGCCGATTTGCCAATTTAAATCACGATTAAAAATGCATTAGGTTAAAAATACTAAAAAACTTTATTATTAAAATTAACATTATTAAAATTAAAGTTGAACTAAAAAAAAAATTTATTTATTATTGCATTGTTTATATGAAAAAAAAATGTATTAAAATTAATGTTCTAGGGAAAATTTTATTTATTATATCTGAAAAAGAAAAAAAATTATTATTATTACTTATTTTACTTACCTATCTTTGATCCCCCAGGGATCCTACCGGCTGCGCCAAATGTTGAGGGTCCCACCTCAACCTTCTCCAATTGAAACATTATTTTTTATTTGTTTTATTAACTATAAATTAATTTTGTTAAACTGCTTATTACTTATACTTATTACTTATACTATAGATTACTTATACTTAACAATAATGTGTTTTCTTTTATTATTTTATTTCTACTCTCCTTTAAATTAAAATTGGTGTACTATTTATACAAATAAAATATGCAAGTCATTGCAAGACAATTCTATTGCGAAAATAAATCTCACGGTAGAATTGTCCACTTGCACAAATTTATGAATTGGCTGTTAATTGATTTCCGTTCGCTAGTATGGGAAATCAATTAGCCAAAATTGCATATTGTATCTATATATTTTTTATACACATATATTTTTTCTTCAATTTTTTAATTGTTGACACCAATTAACAAAATTGCATTTTTTTTATTTATTATTTATTTTAAAAAAAAAATCAAATTAATTACTACGGAAATGCATATATGTAATAGGAGTATTTTGGTTAACATATGCATTTTACATGTTATATATATATTACTTATTATTAATTTATTATTAATAATTTTTTATACATAGATATATTTAAATTTGTTAATTGTTGTCACGGGACACCAATTAACCAAATTGCATTTATTATTTCCCATGCATAAAAAAAAACGTAAAATATATAATAATAACAAAAAAAATAACTTAATAAAAAAAACGGCATTATAATTTGATAACCGTGTATCAAAATTATAATATGTGGGATTTTGCGGTACATAAATTATATGGTATGGGAATTATTAACGTTATATGGTGAGATGAAGAATCTGTCATATAACATATGTTTACGGTTTAAGCGATCTAAATTACTAGTTTCTTTCGCACGATATCTTTTCGTGTAAAAGTGCATTAAAAATGTATTCAATTAATTTTAATCTAAAGAGCTTGCATTTCAAAATCTTAATCCATCATATAATTTTTGTGGTTTTTTTAGTTTAACGATTGTCGTGATACGGAAAAAAATGCCTCAAACGTTAGATTAGTAGCCGGTTTCATTTCCTTTAACTTGATGATGATATAAATCAGGATAATATCAACATATATGCAAATCTAAAACTATGTTTTCCAACCGGGTGGGATATATGTAAATGTATTCCTTACCACACTTCTTATTAGCATTCCAAATTGCGATACATTCTTTATTCACTATTAAAATTTTTCATTTATGTTCTGGTAATAACAATAAAAAGGCATTCATATTATTCATTCAATCCCGTTGAATGACCACACAATACGCGATTCGCGGTAAATTCGGTTCCACCGGTCGTGAAAGTCATTCATCTATTATTTTAATTTAAATTCAACATGCAATTAACATTCATATAATCAATTTTAATAAAATGTATTTTCAGGTATTTCCGATAATGTACTTTTTTATGTCCAAAAAAACTACAATATGTTATAAGTTTGTATTGGAATTTTTTAAAAATAAGCTTTCGCAGTTTACTGTAATAACATCCGTAATGAGTGATTACGAAAAGGCTCTACGAAATGCAATACGAATTGTATTTCCAACTGTTCCACTAAAAGGATGTTGGTTTCATTATTCCAGGGCTCTCTATAAAAAAGCGAAATCTCTAAATTTGAACTTATCAATTAATGAATTTATCGGCGTGAAAATGGCTATGGCATTACCGTTGCTACCCCCAGAAATGATTTCGGATGGTTTTGCTGCTGTGACTAGCGCAGTACAAAATCCCTCGGTAAATTACAATGAATTTTTAAATTATCTCAACCGTACGTGGCGTTTAGAAGAAATTTCGGTTTACGGTGAACAAAATCGCACAAATAATTCGGTAGAATCTTTTCATAATGTTCTTTTTAAATCAATAGGCATAGCGCATCCAAATATATGGATGTTTATTCGTAAACTACAAATAATGGAGAATAGCAAAGCCAATGATTTTATTCGTTTGCAGAATGGAATTGTGACATCACAATCGCGATCGATTTATCGTATTCGTAACCAAAATATTACACGGGCACAAGAAATTTTAGTTGTTAATAATAATATTTCCTCATTTTTAAGACTAATGTCCCATTGCACACGCGATTATGAGCAGTTTTTTGAAGTTTTAGGTGAGTTTGAATCAGATGAGATTAGTGAACCAACATCAATACATGAGCCAGATAATTCCGAAATAACAATAAATGTCAGCTCCGATCCGATTATCAATTTAGATGAAGATTTTCCGCACATTGATCCCAGTATATGTAGTATTTGTTTTGTTAATCCGGTAAAGTTTATTTTAGTAGATTGCGGTCATTATATTTTATGTTCGGTATGTGTTAAACATTTCGTTTTGCCACCAGATGCTGCAGATTCGGATAGCAATTTTGATGAACCTGATATTAGTTTGAGAGTGTGTCCTTTATGCCGCGTATCAATCACTGTGAAGCCCTTAGAAGTCTTTCAAGCATAACTTATATATACTTTTCGTAATCACATATCTTATAAAAATTAACAAAATATACCTAATATTCTTTTCGTTATTTTTAAGCTTTTTTATAATTTTTATTTATTATATATGAATTTATTAATTTTTTATTTATTTTCAGTTTTCACACAGAATTAAAATTTTATTGTTTTTATTTCTTTTTTTATTATTTATTTTTTATTGTTTTGTACAAAACACTAGTTTTTCACTAGTCTTCATTATTGTAATTGTGACAAGATATAGTAATTTTATTACCATATATTAAATGATTGTAATGAGAAGACTAGTGGTAAATGATTGTTTTGCCCTTTTAAAATTCAGATTAATCTAAGATTTTTTTCAGGGTAACACTGCCAAAATGTTTTGTAATCTGCTACGCTCTTATTCGTATTCAGATTCCGTAACATTTTGCTGGTCCCCAGCCCAGCTCAGTAAATAAAAGCATTTACTTTAAAAGTGGAGGGACTTGAAAAAAATCTAGCAATAAGAATTTATGATAAGCGTTATTAATAATAACATCAATAATTATATTATTATTACTATTTTTAACAGACAGAGTACAGCAACATGTTCAATTCGAATTGAAAATATTTTGAAATATTATAAAACGGAATATATATTGTATCTATATTAGATGTTATTTAAGAAAAATATATTAAAAATGTTATACTTTACCAATGCAAATTTGTTATTATTTGATATTTTATATACTAATTATTTTAAAGAATTCGATTTATTTATTAATTGAAATTGAACGACTCCAAACAGTTCATGTTTGAAATCCCGTTTTTTAGCTACTGCAACACTAACAGAAAACTACTAAATGTGGATGTGCATGTATTGCAAAACTATTGTATTAAGCCCCCATTCCTCAATTAGTATGTTAAAGATTCTGGTCCTACAAATACCAAAACTTTCTGATCATAAAACTCCACCTATAAAGGATGAAGTAAAAATATTGGTTTATACTATTTAACTTTTGTTCTTTCATCTGTTGTGGACTGGCTTATAGTGATTTTCCTGACCTAACGTAATTCATATTTTCGCAATTGACAAAAATTGTTCATTTGTAATCAAACGTGGTACCCATCCTATTCGACTTTCAGTCTTTTGGGACATTAGTCTTAAAAATGAGGAAATATTATTATTAACAACTAAAATTTCTTGTGCCCGTGTAATATTTTGGTTACGAATACGATAAATCGATCGCGATTGTGATGTCACAATTCCATTCTGCAAACGAATAAAATCATTGGCTTTGCTATTCTCCATTATTTGTAGTTTACGAATAAACATCCATATATTTGGATGCGCTATGCCTATTGATGTAAAAAGAACATTATGAAAAGATTCTACCGAATTATTTGTGCGATTTTGTTCACCGTAAACCGAAATTTCTTCTAAACGCCACGTACGGTTGAGATAATTTAAAAATTCATTGTAATTTACCGAGGGATTTTGTACTGCGCTAGTCACAGCCGCAAAACCATCCGAAATCATTTCTGGGGGTAGCAACGGTAATGCCATAGCCATTTTCACGCCGATAAATTCATTAATTGATAAGTTCAAATTTAGAGATTTCGCTTTTTTATAGAGAGCCCTGGAATAATGAAACCAACATCCTTTTAGTGGAACAGTTGGAAATACAATTCGTATTGCATTTCGTAGAGCCTTTTCGTAATCACTCATTACGGATGTTATTACAGTAAACTGCGAAAGCTTATTTTTAAAAAATTCCAATACAAACTTATAACATATTGTAGTTTTTTTGGACATAAAAAAGTACATTATCGGAAATACCTGAAAATACATTTTATTAAAATTGATTATATGAATGTTAATTGCATGTTGAATTTAAATTAAAATAATAGATGAATGACTTTCACGACCGGTGGAACCGAATTTACCGCGAATCGCGTATTGTGTGGTCATTCAACGGGATTGAATGAATAATATGAATGCCTTTTTATTGTTATTACCAGAACATAAATGAAAAATTTTAATAGTGAATAAAGAATGTATCGCAATTTGGAATGCTAATAAGAAGTGTGGTAAGGAATACATTTACATATATCCCACCCGGTTGGAAAACATAGTTTTAGATTTGCATATATGTTGATATTATCCTGATTTATATCATCATCAAGTTAAAGGAAATGAAACCGGCTACTAATCTAACGTTTGAGGCATTTTTTTCCGTATCACGACAATCGTTAAACTAAAAAAACCACAAAAATTATATGATGGATTAAGATTTTGAAATGCAAGCTCTTTAGATTAAAATTAATTGAATACATTTTTAATGCACTTTTACACGAAAAGATATCGTGCGAAAGAAACTAGTAATTTAGATCGCTTAAACCGTAAACATATAAAATTGCAGAAATTAATTCTAAAACCAAGGTTTCTTATAAAATTAAAAAAGAAATATTTTTACTTACCAAACCTTCATGTGATAAATGTATTATAAATAGCTGATAAATATTCCCTGTGGCCGGTACGACTTTAAACGTTGCATCCATATGTAATTTAATTTCCTTTCCGTTGGTAAATTCCAAAATAGATGGCGAACAAAAACAGGAAAATTCGTTTGCTTCGTCTATCGATATATGTTCTAAATAAAATTCCTTAAATGGGGATTTTAATGTTTTACCATAACGGCCATTATATCTATAACATTAATAAATAAAAAAAAATAATAAAGTTCTTTATTAATGATTCGGGCGAATGGTGTAGGGAACAAAACTTAAAGTCACTTGTATAACAGATCAGCCGCATAATACTATATATGCGGTGTACGCATATAATAAATATGTTATATGATATAACATAAACAATATTACCTTTGATCCATTATAAAATTGTTCAATTGTAGAAATGTGTGTGGGATAGGCGGCGTTTTTTTTGATCTTGCTCTCTGCATTATTTGCCGAACATCATTATAAGATAGAAGGGGGGCCGCTACAGGATGATTTAATTCTTCTTCCCTAAAAATATCGGAAAAATTTAAATTATTATTAGCAGCACGCTGTCGCAATGCGTTTTTAAATTTCAATTTGTTATAATTATCAATATCCGGTGTATGCGTATGATGTCTGCCAATTCTGTATTCTGGATGTTCCTTTATCACTGCGGTTCCTTTACAATGTGGATGGTTACACTTCAAGTAAATTATTGTATCATCTCCATTTTTCGTTGTCCTAACTTTTGTGTATACATATTTTTCCCTATCCGCATACAAACGGCTTCCATTCCTTCTGCCTTCAATTATTTCCATCATATATCTATAACAATGACGTTATGATAAATTACAGCTTACATTGGTTTTTTGTAAGGGAAAATTATTCACATTATTCATAAATTAGATATAAAATTATAATATTTTAATTTGTGATAATTTTTTTCATCAATCATCGGATATATTAACCGAAAAAAAAACTATAATTTTGTTGTTGTATGTTATATGAATACATATTGTTTAAAACAGAAATTTGCTACGTCATTTTGAATTGCACTACGATTATGTTAACGCATATTTGATGCTAACGATAATCGTAAATTAAGCAAAAACGCTTTTCTGTGTATTTAATAAATGAATTATTTATCAGTGAAAAGAATATAGACGATTTTCCAAAAAATTTACCTGAAATGGTGCTGAAATATAAAAATCGCTTTGGAAAATCGGCTATTTCATTGATTTATTCTAAAATATTTGTATTAATGAAATATGTACTTACCAGTCAATATGCACTTATAAAATTTTTTTTTTAATTATTGATCACTTATTTATTTTTTTTTGATTTATTCGTTTTTTTTTTTTATTTGTAAATTTTAACTTTTCAATTCAATTATTCGATTATTCAATAATTCAATATTTGCAATTTAAAGAAAAGAATTATTATTACAACTGTTTTCCACCGCATCCGTATACATACAATCATATGCAGATAGACGGAGACGACATCACCTGATCCGAAAATGTACATCAGATGCAAATGTAAATTCGTTATTAGTAACATTTTTTGAATACATATGGTGTGCACAACACCGTCCCAAAAGTGTACAGCTTTGATGTCGGTTGTTTAAATTTTGTTGTAAAAAGAATTGGTTTGTTAAATAAATTCGCCAAAAATGTATTAAAATTATTGTTATTGCATTATTAAGCATAATTATTGCAAAAATATTATTATTAAAATCATTCGTATCAAATGACTTAAAACTGTATATAAATCGGAATTTTTTAATTCTAATTTATTTCATGGACTAAACCCATTAAAATAAATATGAATAATTTAGTTTAATTCACATAATGGAATAAATAAATTAATTAAATACGCAAAACACAATCAAAAGTATCAAAATGAAAAATTTTATATGTCAACCGACACCGTAAATAAATTTGGTGTGAGATTTTAGAACAATAAAAAATTGTGGTAAAAAAAATTTTTAACGGTGCAGAGAATTCACAATTTTTCATTGACTCGGCAACAGCTCACATTAGAATCGATTTAAAAATTTCATAGTTTTATATTTCACTCACAAATTCACTTATATGACTATGATCACAATTCCAATAAACTTCATCCCGCGTATGAAAATTTTTACTCATATCTCTAAATAATTCACAATAAAATATATGTTAAATAAATTAGATATTACGATCATTGGTGATTATATACATTTTGTTTAATTTGCGTTATATGATAATTACATTAGATGTATTCAATATTTTTCGTCCAAAATGTTAGAACAATTAATACTTCTAACTTATAAAATGTATATTAAACAATTATTATGTGTTATTGAAATTAGATGTTATAACCATTTGAATTTATTGCAATTCGATGTTATTATTATTATAAATTAAATATATTATAAGCAAATATCATTAGAGATTATTATCATTTGAATGCAAGATGCTTCTATATTATAAATATTTTATTTTAAGGTTTTAGATCTTACGATAATTCAATACTATGAACAGTATTGTATATTTTAAATTATTAGGTCTTACGAAATTAGATTTTACGATATACTACGGATAATATTTGGGTTTATTTTATTAATTGACGCTTTTATATCCACTATAGGTTGATTTACATGAAATATAAGAATAAACAAGTGGTAATAAAATTGAAAATTCGCAAAATGGTACATAAAATGAAATACACACTTCATGAAAAATTATTACACGTTTAAAACAGTCACTTAATCTGGCTTTGTTGGATTTTCCTCGCGCAGGTGAAGTTGGAGGAACTAACACCAATAACCCGAAAAAGGACGCTATCGTTGAATCAAATGCTATAAAAAATTTAGAACATATAAATATTAATGTATTTTATATTAATAGCAACCGTTACCTACATTTTTCAAAGTCGCCGAATATGAAATCCTTGCTTGATAAATCTAAAATTTTCTTTTGTTTTACCTCCGTGTATTTTTCGTGAAATTTTTCGGATTTTCCGGGAAATGCGCATCAAAAATCTATATCCAATTTTAAAATTAGTAATTCGAAAATTAGTAACATATAACATCATTTGGTTAAAACTATTAGTACTAGTATTTACCAATGATGGTATGTCTAGAAATTTAGGAAAATTTTCCAAAATGCGCCCACTTACATTTTGTGCAATTGATTTCGTTCTAACGATGTACGTTGTTTTGTGTTGAATTAGAATTTCACTCAAATCATTGACAGCGTCGGCGGACTGCACTGAAATTATTTCTTCATTGAAGCTTTCTATGCTATAATTGTAACGTGTTGGGGATGGAAGTGAGGCGTTCCCTCCCCTTGTAGAGTGGTACTTGGACACACTGTATATATATGCATACAGGGCCCAAACTGGATACCTTGTATGAGGTTAACATCGCATGCATAAGAGAAACAAAAAAAAAGGAAAATTCATTTCAGGAATGAAGATAATATACAATATTTAAAAATTAAAATACTACGGTAATATATACATATGTATGATAATGTGCCACTTACCTGATTTTATAAAATCCTCGAAATACATTGTATCCTTTTAACAAACATTCACGTATACTGTGTTTTCGTTGAATTTCACTTTCAATATATAATTTAGCTCGGAATTAGGTATAACATCCATGATTTTTTTATATATACTTTGAATACCGATTTATTGATTTAATATAAAACTTAAAAAAACTTTGAACACTTAGAACCGAATTTTCCTTTTCAAACAAGTTTCACTTTTTATTTCAATCCGAATTTTTTTACCGATTTTATTTCCACCACGTTTCGCTTTCTTTTTTTTCCACGTCTTTTTCATTCATCTTTTTCAGTCATTTTTTTTTAATTTAAGAAATTACAAATTACAAATTGTGTGAATGTTCACCATTAAACCGTCAAACACTAAATGAAACTAATAAATGGGATTTACATGTTTCATGTTTCATATTATTTCATATATTCATATATTAATAATAGGGAATAAACATATTCATTTAGTTAAACTAACTATTAATCTAGATAAACCAATGTAGTATTTATTATTCCAAATTCAGCTAACTATTTAAAATAGCAATGTTTTCTTTCTATATAAATTGATACTGTGTATTGATAAAAATACGTTCCTTTGGTAGCAAAAAAATACTACAATATTTTAAATGCGATTATTACCTATATTTATAACTTAAATAAAAATATGGTATTTATAGTTAATTTTAGCAACACTGAATAGGTAAGATTATATCATTTAAATCTGCTTTAAAAAACCACTTTTTTTAACTATTAAAATGATGTTTGTATTTTTAGCAATTTCATAAAGATAAATTTGGCATCTAAAAAATATGTGCAGCTTTAGATTTAACTATCTACTGGGAAGAGCTGGTTTTTTTACGGTGTAGTATTGTATTAAATGTATTTATATTGAATATATTAAATAAATGTTATAATTGATATTTATATTTTGAATGTTAATGTTAATTAATAATTACTTTCACTAACATAGCTTTAACAGGTTATGGGCCCAGGATATTTTAATTATTGATTATTTAATATAAACATTTTTTTTTTTTTTTTTGGTTCGTTACTACAGCAGAATCGGTTTAGCGCCCGTAAAACCTCGGAATTCTATTGCTGTGAGCCCGTAACGAAATCACTTAATCAGGTGATGAACCTATGATGCGTTGAATGCACTTAAGTGATTTTGGGTGGTCACACTTTAATTAAATGTGGATTAATTTATGAAATTTGGAAAATAAAAGCAAACATATGAGAGAAAAAAAACTTAAACTGAAAAGCAGTAAGAAAAAATAACTCATATGTTTTCAAACAATTGTCCAAGTTGCACTTTAGGTGGTTTCATTTAAAATTTTTGTTTCACTAAATCTTGGACAATTGTATATGTGCTTTAAATTTGTACTGCATTTAAATTTAAATTTAATCCACATATATTACAAAAATCGAAGGTAAACCCGGTTCGCGATAACTTGCTATTAATATTTATGGGCATTGTCTATATTTATTGAATATCGGCGATGCCTTATATCCAAATATAGAAAATCACCAAAAATATTTATATATATATATAAAAAATAAAAAAAAATCTGAAAAACAAATTTTTAAATTTTTATTTATTAAATTGAAAGCAATTTTACTTGTTGTCTCCTTCGATTCATATTTTGTAATAATTTTGTAATTTGTTATTAATATATAACATTGTTATTTTTTAATATAACACATAAGTTTCTTTGTTTTTTTCTTTTTGCGCTGGGAAAATTATATTTTCATTAAAATGAACGTTGAAGATGAACCTCATAGAATTCCTTTGTTTGATGGAAGGAACTTTAATAATTGGAAGTTCATAACACAAGTATTGTAGGAAGAACACTCATTTTTAGAATGTTTGAAATCCAGGAATAATGCACAGTATGTGGCACCGGAAAATGCGAGTGCTGAGCAAATAGCGGAATGTGCAAAAAGGCTCGAAATAAGGTTAAACAAAGAAAGGAAATGTAAATGTAAGACCTGGTTGCAAAGTAAATCGGAACAACTTTAAAAGGAATTTTAATAATAAAGGTTTTAATAATAAAAGCAATGAAAATGCTGCGATGCATTTATGGCAGGTAAAAATAATAATAAAATAATATGAGTCAGCAGGGCAGTTGTTAATATTTTATTTGGATTCCGGTTGCACGGAACATATGGTGAACGATGAAAACTGTTTTTATGTGTCGCGGTGTGGAACATATCAAATCAGGGTCTCGGCAAACCAAAAGCAAACCAGGCAATGATTGCAAGAAAAGTCGGAGAAATTCGTGCAGTAAGTAAAATTGTTAATCAAGTAATTAAATGTGCCATTAATAATGCATTGTTTGTGAAAGATTTACATAAGAATTTATTGCCGGTAAGAAGGCTGGCGGAGCATGGTTTAAATGTTGAATTTAAAAAAGATATAGTAAACATCTATAACAAGGGAAGCATTATTACTTCTTACTTCTGTGCGCCTACAACCTACAATTGGTTTTGGCGTCCATTAACAGCCTCCTCCAACCGGACCTATTTACCGCCAACGTCCGCCAGCCGGAAACGCCGAGAGCCCGAAGGCCCTCTTCCACTTCATCCTTCCACATACCCCGCTGTCTTCCCACACTCCGTGATCCACCCGGCTTACTGTCCAGCATTTTTGACGGTATACGATCGCCATCCATTCGTACCACATGACCAAACCACCTCAGGCGACCGATCTTAATGAACCGAACGATGTCGGGTTCGGTATATAATTTATATAACTCGAAATCGAACCGCCTACGCTACCATCCCCTTTCCTTTGTCGGTCAAAGATGAGGCGTAGTATTTTCTTTTCGAACCCTCCAAGTCGCCGTTCGGTGGCCTGTGTCATGCACCACGTTTCAGAACCGTAGGTCACAATTGGTCGAATCAGTGTTTGATATAGCTTTAGTTTCAATGTTTTACTCAATGTCTTCGAGAAGAACATCTTTCGCAAACCGTAAAAGGCCTTGTTTCCCGAAGCAATCCGGGATTGAACTTCCAAGGTAGCTAAACCTGTCCGCCGTTTCATATTTGTTCTGACCAATTGATACGCTTTGATGTTGTGCCATAAACCTACTGTTCGTTGGTGCGATCATATACTTGGTTTTCTCCTCGTTTACCCTTAATCCCATTTCCGAAGCTTCACGTTCCAACAGTAAGAACGCTTCTTTAACGGCACCCATACTTCTACCCACCACGTCAATGTCATCGGCATAGCCGAGTAATTGAACAGATGACGTAAAAATAGTGCTGCTGGTGTTAATGGTCGTCCTCCTTATACATTTTTCCAATATAACATTGAAAAACAATGTAGCCAAAGAGTCCCCTTGCCGTACTCCGCCAATGGTTTCAAATGCATCCGAAGAAGGGAAGCATCATTATGGTTGGTAAAGTGAACAACAGGCTTTACAAAGTGCGATTATGTTATGATGAGGTTTGTGCGGATTGAACAAAATCTGAAGTTGGTGCGGTTAAGGTGTGATAATTGTATGGAGTATACATCAAAGAATGTGGAAGCATTTTTTAAAGAAAAAGGAATTGTATGTGAGTATACTATACCATATACTCCTCAGCAAAATGGAGTGGAGATTGAATTGCACAATATTGGATACGGCACGATTAATGATGTTGGGTTGTAAATTGTAGACGGAAATGTGGTCAGAGAGTATATTAGCAGCAACGTATGTATTTAATAGGTGGTCAACCTCATGTCTCGAAGTAAAACTCCGGCAGGGGCATGGTTTGATGCAAAAGGGTTTGATGTTTGTGGGTTCGAATCCTACTGAATGCATAAAATATGTTTTGTGTTTTCGGTTATTTTTCGAATCTAAATTTTAACACAGAGTTGTATTTTCAGTTTGGGGTTGGTCGTACGGCTAATTACCGACACCGTAATAGATACAAATTAAGAAACCAACAACAGAAGGCTGTTGTTGGACGCTAAAACCAAATTGTTGGTTGTATAGCGAAAAATTAATTTTTTTTATGTGCATGCATATATAACATATTTTTCAAACATATACAGAATCGTTAAATTATATTATATATAGACAAAGAATTGTAAATATTTTGACAGTTTAACATTTTGCGATGTGAAATTTTAGACATTTTAATTGCTTTTGAATTATACAATTTTAACACTGTTTATGTTATATAGGTATGACTAGAGATGGTACGAAGTTTAAGGAACAGCGATTTTGTCACTGTTCTGTTCATTAAAACAAAAAAGAGCAGTGACTGCTCTTTGGTTTTATTTTACATTAAATTTACACTGTTATATACAAAACAGGACAGACCATTTTTCAAATGAATTGAGTGAGCGAATTTCGCTTATTCGTTGAGTTGAATTCTGTTTTATTTGCATGTGTTGTGTATATTGCAAAGGTGTTTAGGTTTTATGCTTGTTATAATCAAAATATCATAATCAAAAGTGGAGAGTTTTTGTATATGCCCGACTTGCCTAAACTTTTATAAATAAACACAATCATCATATGATTTAATAATGAACAGTTTTTACAATTGAATGTGTATGTAAATATATATGTAGTATGTTTGGTATAATGTTGTATATTAAAACAAAACCTAAATTTCAATACATTTTTTTTTGATTATTTTTTAATTTCTCACACCACGAATAAATCACCCAACAACAATCATATGCTTATAACCATAGGTGCGATTCTATTGAAAAGTGACTATTTTTAGTGAGTGAGTTCGAAGGAGTGAAAATTATTGTCGAGTTCATTCGAATAAGTCACTGGTATTCTGTATGAAAAAGTGACCTTTTTTTTTAATTATATTAATTATTATTATTATCAATAAACAAAAAATAATTACTGTTTTTGGAAAATTATAGAAAAAAAAACAATATTATAATTTATTAGTATTTAAAATTTATGCGTATATGAATAGATATATTAAAACTATAGATAGACAACGAAGAGAGTTCTCCGTACATTGCCCTGAAGATAACATATCAATTTATGTATTTGTGAAGTTATTAGTTTTAATATATCTATTGGAGTCACTGACGACTCACACATTTTTATTTTAGTGACTATTTTTTTACTCAATTTGTTCCCCTTTCTTTAATTCGAAATTAAAAATTCTCAAAATATGACGAAATAGTCATGTCACTATCGAGTCACTTTTCAATAGAATCGCACCTCATATAACACAAATGAACCACATAACAACGCATATTATAAAAAAGTTTGTGACTGTTCTGTTAGTATATTTTATTTTTTAAAAAGGAGCATTTGCTCTTTTTAGAACAGCGATTTTGCCACTGTTCTTTTCAATACATGAACTGTTCAGAACAGTTCCTAAAAAAAAACTTTCCAACCACCCCCCCCCTTTGGTTAGTAATTATTTATTAAATCCTTAAAATATAAAAAATCTACAGATTGAAAAAAATAACCATTTTGACAATCAATAAACAAAAAAAATAAAAAATCGATCTGAAAAATCTAAAAGTGTATCTTAGTTCAGATTAATCTGATCAAATTATAAAAAAATCTAATAAATCTGAAATATTTATAGATTGAAATAAGATACACAGCATTGGTTCAATCAGTTTATAACTAATTTTATATAATCAAACAAGTTTCATAAATATTTTTAGTATTTATATTAAAAAATTCCATGGTATTACTTTGTTAAAAAAAACACCACACAACGGATTTTTGTATATATAAGGACATATTTATATTCAATTCATCATCTTATTTTCATCATCGTTTATGGAGTTAAAATACCGAATTAATATCATCAGTCAACTATATTCATGAATGTGTTTATCAATTGAATTTCAGTACTATTATAAATGTTTATGTAATTATCGTTTGGATATTTATTTCTGAATACTCAGCATTTAAGCCTTAACTTTCTTAAAGTAGCATTAAAATATGTGTATGTTGTATATCCAATTTTCTCTAATATATTTTGTTATATTTATGTACATTGAAATTTGAACATGTTTTTTAGTACTTAAATATATATATAAATGTATATTATGGATTGGATATATATTATATACACAGGATTTTAAGTGTTATCTTGTATAATATTTACGATTTCTATATGCCATATCTAAATATATATATATATGTACACTATATATTTAAATGTTGAAAAACATTCAACGTACTAGGGTGTTTGTCAAGTAAGTTGGTATACATAACAATGAAAGCACAAACATTTTGGAAAAAAATCAATTTAATAATTTTCAATATAGTTTCCTTTTAGCAACATCCACCGAGACCCTACACGATTTTACAACCTTTGCAACCTGGGTAATTTTTGATTGGTCAAGGTGTTTAAAATCTCTCTTAGTTTCAAATTTTACCTGTTCATTAGGCGTAACGCCCCTTCCTTGGCAAACATTTTGGTTGGGGAAGTATTTGAGTTAAAGTATCCCAATTCCTGCAGTTTCGCCCGCATGAGTAGGTTGAATTTGAAACTAATGGCCTAATGGTCTAACAAATCATAATAATCATAATCATAATAAATAATATTTTTGGGAGGTGTAAAATTTTGGAATATCGTGTTTCTCTATGTATTTTACTATAAGGATATTGAAGAATTTAAAGTTCTTTTCCAAAATTGTTATAACTTATATATCTAACACGTAACACCCTCGTATATTACAACTGAGAATATCTACACATATTCGGTTAACGCAATGTAGAAAATACCTTAAATGATAGCGCATTAATGTCTATATATATATTTATATATAGTTGAATTTGATAGACATTTGTATATAATATGCAAGGATTTTACTGAGATACTATGCATATATAATATACACCCCCATTCATAAGCATACGTAAAGTAACATACAGAAAATAGATACTTTATATATATGCACATTAGTAGATATACAGCACCATATATAGATTCATAACATATAACTATAGTATCATATATGATAATATCTTTTATATATGTGAATCTATATATATAAGCATAAAATAAAACCATAGATAAATGCAAATATATACAATACTACTATTGTATTTACTATTCACATTCATATGTTTATATTTATATCCAAATTATTAACCAAAATAAAAAAAAATAAAAGGAAAAGGAAGAAAAAAATAAATACGACCTCACCCTTATCACCAAAATTCAAGGGTGTGGAAATTTATTACTCACGTGTGTTTAGGTTTTAATGGACTATTAAGAAACAAATAAATAACCATAAAACATGAGAAAAGTTTATATTATAATATGCGTGTATAATATAATATATATTATGACATGTGTATAATTGAACATAATAATATACACACATTTATAGATATGAATTTTGTGTTGTTGGTGGCTTTTAAATCTTTTGACGAGATCAAAATATTTTAAGATCTCTATACATTTTTAAAACATTTTTATTTATTTTATTTATAAATTATAAGCATAATTTTGTAGTTTTTGGTCGTTTCTAATATATCCCTTTTGACCATATAATGGAAAAATCTATGGAATACTTTGTAATTCCAATATCTAGATAGATACTATTTTTCCGTAACGTTAACCCCTTGTGCATTAATCACGAGTCTGATTCGTATAAACTTATTTTTACTTTGTGAAACAATCACGAGTCTGACTCGTTGAGGCAAACATTTTGGTTGGGGAAGTATTTCGAGACTCTTCGAGTCTCGTCGAGTTTGACTCGTGATTGTTTCACAAAGTAAAAATAAGTTTATACGAGTCACGCTCGTGATTAATGCACAAGGGGTTAAGAAATTAATATGTAATATATTAATTTATTTAAACAATTAAAACTACAAAGTGTTAACATAGGAATTCTGATGTTAACATTACGGAGAAATAGTTGAAATATTTGGAATAGAGTATTTTAGAAAGCATTCCTATTATATTTCCGATGATCCTGATATTCAGCTTGGAAAATCATATGGAATACTCTCCGATATGCTTTAAGCTGGAGAAAACTCCCATAATATTTTCCATATCGAATTTAATAATATCGTATATGGGCTTCCTAATTCCATGCAATCCCAGAATTCATTGAAAAATATTTAGTTTGATTTGAACATTCGTGTAATGTGCATTTATCTATGCAAATGCAATTTATAGTTAAAAAAATGTTTGATCGTTATTATTTATTTTATATAAACAAAATTATACCTGTATGTGTGTGTGTGTATGCGATCAAAATTTTTATTCCATTAAAATAATTTATAATTGTTTGTGTTGTGCATCAATTTGGAATGGTATTCCAAGGTTTTTTTTATTGAAATTTGTACATTTAAATTGCAATTTCATGTTAAAGGTTACGGCAGAAATTCTATTAAAATCTGATACATACGTGGGTCCTTTTACTTCCAGATGTGGATATTTTTTCATAAATCTGATAAACATTCAATTAGGGAAAAATTGAGGTCAGCATCGGAACAAATTACTTAGAAAACTTGTGTAAAAATAGGAATATTTTCCAACCAGATGGAAAAATTGAGGACAATCGGAATAAATTCCATAGGAAAACTTTGATGTAAAAAAATTTTGGAATTCCATATAAAATTTTAAACAGTTTGGTCAATAGGGAAAATATAATGTATTTTACAAATGTATATCGGCAATGAATATCGTAATTCATAAAGGGAAATTGTTGGCCATATTTTCAATACGATATGGTATTCGGAACGGTAAACGTACAATAGAATTACCTGAATTAATAAAAAAAATTGGTCGTACACCGACTTAAATTTACCGCTAAATTGAATTTTCTAAACTTTCTATTTTTTATGTATAACCCGGTGTTTCCTTAAATTTTCGTTTTTATTCACAGAATTTAAAAATTTAAACAATATATGATATTTGATAGAAGAATAATTGAAAAACGGCCCAATTGTACTTCAAAAATGGGACAAATTTTACGAACACTTTTTGGAAAATAGGCAATTTCTACGTTCAACCAATACTTACTTTACTTTCACGCGCCTAGTTGGTGCGGTTTGGGATCAATAGGGTAGGCATTGACTAGGGTCTTAGACCTCTCAGTGTTGCAACTGTTGAGTTCCTGAGCAAGTGCTTACATTAGCTTCACGTGGTAACCAACGGTAACTGAACTATTCATAATGAATGTATCAGGCTAAAATTGTAAGTGCGAGAAACACCCAAAATCCAAGGTGTCATGCGACCCGTGCCGAGGGATTAGTTGGCAGTCTGGGATAACCGACGGAGCCTATGAGACACCGAGTGACCTCTGAGAGTATATAGCCTTGCGGCAATAACGGGCACTTTTGTCCTGGACGCCGTATATGAAAATGAATAAAAACAAAACGAATAAAAACATGACGACCTAGCTATCGAACTGGATATCGATTTTGTTAAATTGAATGCGGAAAAGACCATGGCAACGGATGACGAAGCAATGAATCTTTTAGATGGAGAGACCGCCACATCAGAAAACCCGGAGGATGCAAACGGGAAGACGGCCGAAGGCTCACCCGCAGCACATACCAGAAAATATAGTCAAGACTACTTTACTGGGGCATCCAGAAGGAGGATATCAAAATTGGTGAAATCGGGCATCTCGCTTGAAGAAGCAAAGTCTCAAGATAGGGCCCGATACACAAATTGGTAATCGGAACAACCCGACCGAGACGCCATAAAAAACATCCGGGGAAGCGACCACGTTCAGATGGTAGTACACGAGAATCATCCTGAAGCTAGTCTCAGTGATGAGGAAATCGGTAGGATTAGGAGGTCGGTGTTGAATACGTTGGACAACACGCCAAGCAAGGGACCGGCAATCCAATTTGTGAGCAATGTTAAAAGAACAGGATGGATCTCATTAACATGCAACAACAAAGCCACAATGGATTGGGTCGTGGAATTTACTGTTCGTTGGTGCGATCAGATCCTTGGGTTTCTCCTCGGTTACCTTTAGTCCCATTTCCGAAACTTCACATTCCAACAGTAAGAACGCTTCTATAACGGCACCATATCAGAGTAATTGAGTAGACGCGGCATAGCTTAGTAATTGAGCAGATGACGTAAAAATTGTTCTGTTAATGTTAATGGCCGTCCGCTTATACAATGGTTTCAAATGCATCCGATTTGATCCCCCTTATTTGTGCATGTGATGTAACTTGCGTTACTGTTAGTCTTGACATGGCTATCAATTTTTGTGGAAAACCATATTTCTCCAATGTACACCATAATTTTTCACTAATAACACTGTCGTATGCGACTTTTAAATCAACAAACAGGTGATGTGTTTCTACGTTGAACTCCCTACACTTTTCCATTATCTGTCGTATGACGAACAGTTGATCAGTTGTTGGCCGATCATTACGGAATCCACATTGGTATTCACCAATGACGCCCTCCGCATATGGTAAAAGGCGCTTATGCAACATTTAAGAGAGTACCTTATATGTTGCATTCAGCAAAGATATTCCCTGATAGTTGGAACACTCCATCCTGGATCCCTTCTTGGCACAATTACAGCAAGCTTCCACTGCTGTGGTATAACCTCATAGTTTCAAACATGCACATTTTAATAGTTTATCAGATACGCCGTCAGATCCATCTGCCTTGCCATTCTTGAACTTCAGAATGGCTTCTCTGGTTTTATCGTATGCTAGTTCCGAAATTAGTGGTTGTGCTGTTTGGTACGGAAGATCGTTTACTTCATTTCTACCAATTGATTTGCTTGCTGTAAGTAGATCTTTAAAATACTCAGCCCATTTCGCGATGGCTCTTTCTTCATCCGCCAAAATTTCACCGCAGGTATCTAACAACAAAGAAAGGTTTGTTGTATAAATCCGCTAGTTACAGATCTTATTCTCCTGTACAAATTTTTACAGTCATTTATGCTGGAGGACCTGCCTATATCCCACAAAATATCCTGCTCATGACGCATTTTCTTGTTTCGGAATATTTTGCGTTTAATGGATCTTTATCTTCGGTATTCATTCATGGCAGTTCGGGTGGCGCGCTGAAGATATTTTAAACGCGCATGATTATTTTCTTCATGAGCCGTTTTACATTCGTCATCGAACCATCCATTTCTGACCACACCAGGTTTCAACTTTACTGTCTCCGCTGGCACCGCTTTCATACAAATACGTAATCGATTCCACTTATCATTACACGTGTTTGTTGATGATAGATCAACTTTAACTTTTTATCCCTCACCGCGCTCACACATTCAAATTATCATTTTTTTTGTACATATGAAATTGTGTTTGTTGATAAATCACCGATAACAAAACAACTACATGCGAAAAATACCCGAGGAAAATGCCCTTGCATGTGAATCATCTGATTGTGAGATTTTTTTTTAATTTGCACTTGACTTCGGGTTTTGTTCCTCATATGGGTACCAGCCTACATAGTCAAATTTTCGACGACGAATTTTAAGTTTGGGTTTAAGTATTTACTAAAAAAAAATGGTTCAATTATACAATATTTCTTGCAAAATTTATAATTTTTTCTGTTATGATCTTTTTCCCTATTTTTTAACATATTGATTGGTGGTCGTGGTGTCGAACGCGTCGGGGAATCATGGTTGAAAGACTTCCTTAACATGCGTATGCAAGTGCCACTCTAGAGCTGTTCTAGTCATGTTTTAAACAGCTCAAAAGTAGCAGTCTCGGTCATGGAACGGAAACCTTCCACGATACACAAGTGTATGTGTTACCTCCTCGTGGTGACCACTGTTAACTGATACATAGGAAACATCCTGAACCTCAAAGCACACGATTCTGCTTGCTCCAATCCAATTGTCAAACACTCTTAGAATTCCTAACAAAAAAATCCCTAATATCCAATAAGTCTAAAGGGACTTGTGGTATCAGGCAAAAACACACTATGCTGGAAGGAGTAAATCTTCTACTTAAAAAAAATCCCTAATCCCAGGGCGGAACAACTAAACATAGAGGCTGAATAACCGATGGAGTAATTCCACTACATCAATTTGGTTTCCAATCAGAACACAGTACAATCGAACAGGTGCATAGAATAGTAGCTTGCATCAGGAAAGTATATGAAGAAAAAAGTATATCTCTGCAGTATTTCTGGAAGTGGCCCAGGCATTCGACAAAGTCTGGCACAAGGGGCTAATGTATAAGATACATAGTAAACTTCCGCATGAATTTCATCAACAACTAACATCGCACTTGTCAGAAAGACGCTACAAAGTTAGATATAAGTCAAACACAGGCCCGTTTTAGCTCATGTAGGCCTCTGGCTCAAATAATAAAATATAGCGCCCGGAAAAATGATCGGTAAATGCATAAATGGTTTTAAGACGATTAAATTCTCATTTGTTCGCGTATTTTGGATTGCCTTTGAATGAAATATTTACCACATTAGCTGACTTGTTGTTCATTTTGTTATTTAAAATATATCACTGAAAAGGATCAAAGTTATTTGGTAAATGGATTGTAATTAGGCTTACCAGAGGTCACGCAATTTCTCTAAAAGTCCCACAAAAACCCAATTTGATGTGGTAATTTTGGAAATATCTAGTAAGTCTTAATTTAATCTATCTGTCTTCTGTGTAAGTTTTGTTTCAATAATTTTCTTTAGAACAGAAATTTTATATTATTTAAAATATATAATCGTTTTCAGCGCCCCTTGACAACGGCGCCTGGTTCATTGGTACCAATATCTTGTATGTAGTGGCGGCCCTGGTCATACATGACTAATGGATGCGATATAAAGGCAGGTGTCCCGCAGGGTAGTGTGCTCGGACCAATGTTGTATCTTTTGTATACATCGGATCTACCAGAAAATCGAGCGATCCTAACATTAACGTTTTATGGATGATACCGCCATCTTAAGCGCCCACGCAAATCGCACGCAATCATCTACAATACCATCTTAATGAAGTAGAAAACTGGTTAGAAAAATTGAAAATTAAGGTGAGCGAAAACAAAAGCGTTCATGTTACGTTTACACTTAAAAAAGAAACGTGTACATCAGTTGTTATTAACCACGTTACAAACCATGCTGAAACCGTTAGATATCTAGGAGTACACATTGATCGCAGATTAACCTAGAGAAAACATATAGAAACCAAAAGAGATTAGTTGAAACTCCAAATAACTGGATTAGAGTCTTTTATTTTTTTATTTAGTTTGTAAGAATTGAAGTATTTTGTCAGTAAAGTCCAATTTTGTGGTGCTAATTTGTTGTTATTTTCTAAAAAAAAAAGAAAGGAAGATCCAATAAACAAAAAAAAAAACATGGGATCCATAAACCTAGAAATGGGGACAACAAGTGGTTGCTCACAGGGAGGAGTACTGTCGCCACTGCTGTACGCTTTAGTGGTCGATGAGTTGATGCACGCCCTAAATAGCGAGGGATATAAAATCATAGGTTATGGTGATGACATAACTATAATAATTAGGGGCCAACATGAAAGCACAATAAGTGACTTAATGCAAAGGGCGATAAACACCACTAAAGAATTGTGTATAAAAGAGGGACTCGAATTGAATCCCCAGAAAACAAAAATAATACCATTTACAAGTAGAAGAAAAATAAACATACCTACTATAAAAATAGGAGAAACTCAGATGGTCCTAAATTCAGAGACGAAATATCTGGGGATCATTCTTGATCAAAGATTATCATGGAACTCACACATAGATTATGTGGTGAAGAAATCCATAAAAGCGATATGGGCAAGCAGGCGGATGGGTGGTATAACCCCGGGATTAAGCACATAACTGGTTGTATAGGCACATGATTAGGCCTGGAATAACATACGCAGCGGCGGTCTGGTGGAAAAAGACAGAGCAAGAAGTGGTAACAAAAAAATTAATCAATATTCAGAGGCTGGCGTGCCTAATGATAACGGGAGCAATGAGAACGACTCCATTGGTGGCAATGGAGGGTATTATTTATCTGAGCCCTATTCACATTGCCTTCAAAAAAGTAGCCATTAAAGAATTAGTGGCGTTACATGAAGGGATGAACTTTATGGAAGGAAGTTTGAAGTGTCATCTAGAGTTAATAAAGGGGATAGATATGCTGATGCCTATGATGTCATATAGTGACAAATTAAAAGGAAAAATGAACTTCGTTAATAAATATGGGATATATATCCCAAAAATTGGTGAACGGGACCTGCCATGCAAATGGCTAAGTTATGATGCCCAAAAATGGTTCACAGGTGGGTCAAAGACATGCATGGGAGTTGGTGCCGGGATATATGGTCCTATAGATGTTCTCATAGCATTCTAAATCCACATCCACTCATAGCTAAGTGGAGATGCAACTGTATTCCAAGCGAAGATATATGCGATCAAAATGGCAGCGGACATAATCAGAGAGGGATATGAATCGGATTCGTGTCCATATACTCTCGGGTAGTCATGCGGCTTTGATGGCACTTCAACAAAACAGTTTCAACTCCAAGTTGGTCTTCGAATGTCACGAAGTCCTAAAGGAGTTGGCAAACAAGGGGGATGTTAGGGTCATCTGGATGTCGGCTCATATGGGACAAGAGGCCGAGAAGACGCTGGAAATCTGGCAAAAATTGGTGCAGTAGTATCGAACGTTGGTCCTTCGCCCCTTTGTGGGTTTACCAGGAAAGATAAGATGGAAGCAATTGAATTGTGGTCCAACGAAAAGGTTAAAGGAAACTGGGATAATATCAGGGGCCTTAAAAAAATTTATTTATATAAATGCAAAGAGAGCTGAGAAAATTCTGAACTTATCGAGAGAACATCTTAAGGTTCCCTGCTGGGCTCTCACGGGACATGCGCTGCGTAACTAACATTTCAAAAGATTGTAGTAGTTGAAAATGAGCAATGCAGATTCTGCAATAAGGATAGTGAGACTATGGAGCACATACTCGCAAAATGTTCAGAACTCTGTAAAAAACGAAGGGAATATCTAGGAAAAGACTTTCTCAGTGAAAGCGGATATAAAAACCTTGCGGTAAAAGCGGTCATCAATTTGATAATTGGTGACCTAGAAGAAAAGGTTTATTCCATTTGAGTAAAAGGAATAAAGAATAGAAGGGCACAATAGACCTTAGCGGTCGCAGTGCGAGGGGGTATCTTATACTCCAATCCTGTGGGAGAGCTTTTAGTCCGTAGTTCGTACTAGTGACGGGAGTCCGACACACAGTCTGTATTTGGATTTCCTCTTCCAAGAAAAAAAAACATATTGATTATATTTTTTATTTTTTGTTATCTATGTTATTTATTATATTATGGATTTATTTTTCATATTTTTTTTCTATATTTTATTTTTTTCTACATTTTTTTTTAATTTTATATTATTCAATTTATATTTACATTTGAAAATTTTTTATTTTGGTTAAATAGCATTGCAATTTTGGTTAAAAATACTATAATAAAATTACATTTTTTCCCATAAAAGAACATTTAATTTTTTCGTGCATTCGGCCATTAGAGAATTTGATTTTTCGGAAGATTTTGTTTGAAAAAACAATTTAGAATAATTAATTTGCTTTTATTCATTTTAGGTCTTTCGAAATATTCTATCCTTTTGGTAATTAGGTAAGAAAATTTGCAGCTTCTTTCAAATATAATTATATATTTAAATTGTAAAAGTAAATCGAGATAATGGTAAATATATGTTTTTACGGTGCTAAAGTGAACAGTTGGCTGGACGCACATGCTACAGAATTGGCACATGCCCAGGCAAGCTTGGGTGATGCCTGTATAAGTTATAGGCCCACTGTGAGCTGCCCGCAGGTCGGTGTTCTTTCGCCACTCTTGTGGTTACTGGTGGTGGATGAGCTCCTACTCAGAATGAAAAAGGAACACATAATGTGTGTGGGGTACGCCGAGGACATAGTCTTAATGGTCATAGGCAAATATGAAAACACGGTTGCAGAAAAAATGCAACTGGGAATAGATGTGGTACAAGGCGGGTGTAAGGAGGTAGGACTGAAGGTCAACCCACAGAAAACTCACTGCCTACTATTCACGAAAAAGACCAAACTGAAATATGCGGTACCTAACATGGATGGGAGTCCGATACAGATGGCCAAGGAATTTAAGTATTTAGGAGTGGTACTAGCTAATAGATTAACATGGAACTCCCACATTAAATATACGTTAAACGGGGCATACAGGGCATTCCATGCCTGCAGACAAATGATTGGAAAGACATAGGGACTGTGTCCAAAAATGATGGTATGGCTGTATACTTCCATCATAAGACCAATCAACTGTTATGCGGCCCCGGTGTGGTGGCCAAAGATAAATCAAATCTTACCAATGCACTTTATGGGATCTAAATAAGTTGCAAAGAGCAATTTGCGCATGCGCAACCGGGGCAGTTCGAAGTTGTACAACGGTTGCGTTAGAAAAACTTCTACGACTAGATCCAATACAGATCCACATCCAGTCAGCAGCAATGGCACGGGCTTGTGGGTTAAAAACCCTAGACCGGTTCAAGGCTCCTAGGCATGACTCAATTCTAAAAGGAATAAACATGGAGGAAGACCTTCTGCAATTTATTTATTTATTCATTCATTAGCAACGGGTACAAGCCCTACTGCCGTTTTACAAAACATTTAATTTTTACAAAACAATATACGAAATACATAAAATAGAAAATACAAACTTCAGAATCAAATCATAACAATGATAAAAAGCAAATAACAAAAAATAGGATAAAATACAGCAAAAAACAAAAATAAAAAAATACAAAATCTAATCACGACCAGTCATAACAGTAACACACCAAAGCAATGTCAAAAAAAAATTTGTTTTTGTTTTTCTTAATAAAATATAATAATATACTCACTCACACCATTGTCATATCGACAAACGCATTCGAACAACACTATTATTATCATCACACAACAAGACGATCAGAAAAACTGTACTCAATCTCAATCCGCCAAACCGAAATATTCCGACCTTAATTTACTCAAAAACATACCCCACGAAATACCGAAATCAAATTGATCGTTGTACTTATTAAATAATCTAGACATATTGCACAACGGCTCATATTTCCCATAGTTTGTCCTATGAAAGTTCAAGTGCAAGAAGTTGTGACCACGTGAGCACCGAATTGGAACATTGAAATCAATCTTAGACAACAAATTCGGTCCATCAATCACATTTGTCAACATATCGAATACAAACATGACACACGCAGTTTCCCGCCAATGCCCCAACGTCGGCAGATAGATAAGTTGACACCTATGCAAATACGGCGGAAGTGTGGAATCATCGGACCACCCCAACTTGCGAAGAGCATATCTAATAAAATTTTTTTGCACCGATTCGATAGCATCCGAATGAACGCACAATATAAACCCTTCAATACATATGGGTCCGAAAAATCCACACAACACCGTTTAATAAATCTCAGCAGCGTTAGGCCTTGCATGTAATATAATCAATGTGTGAACTAAATGTCATACGTCTATCAAATCTAACACCCAAATCAATGATTTCATCGACAATTGCAAGAGAATTGCCGGATATGACATAGTCAAAAGCAATCGGATTAATCTTTCTGTGATATGACATCACAAAACATTCCTTCACATTGAGCATGATACAATTCCTTTCACACCAGGATGAAATACGGATTAGGTCATCCTGCAACATCGCCGCATCATCAATGCATGAGATGGTTCGGAAGATTTTTAAGTCGTCCGCATACATAAGGCACCGTGACGACATTATTTCCAATGCTATGTCATTAATGAATAAATTAAATAGAAGAGGGCCCAGGTGGCTTCCCAGCTCTACGAAACCTGCTCCCTAGACGGGGACGCGGCCGAAAGGAAGATCGCTGCCGTGCCAGAGCATGCGGTTGTCTAGTACACGGAGGGCAGCACAGGGCCCGCAGGAGCGGGAACTGGCATGGTTGGATCAAGGTTTAAACATAGTCGGACCCTCAGTAAATCTAACACTACATTCCAGGCGGCTGCGTGCGCCATCGAGAGCCAAGGGCAATAGAATGCCTCTGCCGGGGATACAAAAATAACGAGATATATATTATATCAGGAAATCAGGCGGCCATTAGGCGCTGGATGTACCAATATATAAGTCAAGGCTAACATCATAAAAATCTTAACATCTTAACATTTCGACCGTAAATGGATTTCCCCTCCCATTTACGATCCAAATGTGAATCCGAAACGCAAAAAATCGTTAGTTTCACCAGGCCAACCATCAACATCGACTGCAAAAGCGCTTCGGCAAAAAGAGAATGCTTTGCTTTTGGGGGGTCATAGGGGTGTGGTGTACCACCAGCTTCTAAAACATGGTGAGACTGTTAATACTTATCGCTAGCACACAAAAAATTATCAATTTGAACCGTGCTTTGCTGTAAAAACGACCAGAATATCAAAAAAGACAACACAAGGTAATTTTCCTAGATAACAATGCACCATCACACAAAGCAATACCGGTCCAGGAAACGTTAGAGGTGCTTAACTGAGAAGTTTTATCGCATGCGGCTTATTCAGAAGACTTGGCTCCTTCAGACTACCATTTGTTTTGATCGATGGACCACGCCCTTAAGGACCAGCACTTCACAACGTCTGAAGAACTCGAAAATTGGGTCTCTGGTTTTCATCAAAGGAACACAAATTGTTTCTCTATGTATCCATAAATTGCCTGAAAGGTGGACAAAATATGTAACAAGTGGTGGAAAATTTTTTGAATAAAAATTTTTTGGGTTTTCTCCCACAAAAAATGTGTGTTTTTCCTTTAAAAATATCAATTTTGAACAAATAACAATTTTTTTTAATAGAGTATTTTTCAATTTTTAACAAATATAATTCCTTTATTTTTTTTTATATAGATTGCATATTATACAATGTATACTATATACAGGGTGTCCCAGTACAGGGTGCCAACCCGAAACAGGCAGGTTCTACACCTCATTTCCAATCAAAAAATGTAAGGCAACCGCATGTCTATCTCGCTTGGTTTTCGAGCTAGACCGAAAAAACGATTTCGTTGAAGTTCAAGGTAGTACGTAGATGTTATTTACCATATCTCAGCAACCGCTTATCGAAATCCAATAATTATAACCTTGTTGGAAAGGTATTTTAACTATCTTTAACTCTTTGAATAACAGAAACTTCGGCGACAACCCGTTTTCATGCTATAGCTGGTCAAACACAAGAAATTTCAACGACCTCAAATATTTTTGTTATTTTACAAGCCGAGAACTATAGAACTTTTATGTTTATCAACTGTCGGTTTTTAGAAAAACTTCTTTGATGTTTTAGCTTTAATTTCATGTACAAACTTTTAAATGATGTCATCGCGTTCTAGAGATATAACGAAAATAATATTGAAATATGACCAAAATAATGCAAATTTTTCAAAAATTCGCGTTATCGCGTTATCTAGGTAACATAACTTCCAGGGATTGCAATTAATTTAATGGTTACTTAGAAATGAAAACATTTAAGTCTATTACCGTCATAAATTCATTTAATTCTTTTGTTTTTTGTGCTACATCTCTTCGGCATTTGTACGTTACATTGTTTTACGTTTAATATTCATTAGAAAATTAAGTTTGTTTTATAAAGAATAATTCGGAAGTTTGAAACGGTAAAAAACAGTAAAAAATAAATTTCAAAAGCAGCCATCCAAATTGGTGTAAGTAAAAACTATGCTTGGCGTGCAATGAAGGCTGCTGGTTTACATCCTTATCATTTGCAAAAAAATTCAAGCACTTAAAGAAATAAACTACGTCCCCCGAATAACTTTTTGTGATTGGGTGATTCGTTGTTATGAACAAGATCCCAGGATATTAAATCAAATTTTATATACGGATGAATCAATGTTCACACGTGAAGGGATATTTAATACTAAAAATAATCATCATTGGTTAAAGGAAAACCGGCATTCAGTTCGACAACACGCATTTCAGGAACGAATAGCAGTCAATGTATGGGCAGGAATGATTGGAAATCAATTAATTGGTCCATACTTTCTACCTGGGCGACTGGATTCAGATTCATATTTAGTTTTTTTGCAGAATAGGTTATTCGATTTACTCGATGATGTTAATTTAGCTGATTTGCGATTCATTCATTTTCAACATGACGGTGCACCCCCACATTTTGTACGAAGTGTAAGAGAACACTTAAATGACACATTCGGTCAAAGATGGATTGGAAGAAATGGGCCCATTAAATGACCACCACGGTCGCCAGACCTCACACCATTAGATTTTTATCTAAGGGGGTTTGTAAAGACATGGTTTATAAAACACCAATTCATACCAGGGAAGATTTAATGAATGACATTAATAATGCGTTTGAAGTTTTAAAAAATAATCCGAATCAAATTCGATCGGCTACTAAGGCAGTATTAAAACGGTGTCGAATATGTCGATCACATAATGGACCCCATTTTGAACAATTTTTGTAGTAAAAATTTAAATTTAATTTAATAAATATGTTTTAAATTTTTGAAAAATTTGCATTATGCATCGTCCTATTTCAATATTATTTTCGTCATATCTCTAAGACGAGTTGACATATTTTAAAAGTTTGTACATCAAATTAAAGCTAAAACATCAAACAAGTTTTTCTAAAAACCGACAGCTGATAAACATAAAAGTTCTATAGTTCTCGGCTTGCAAAATAACAAAAATATTTGAGGTCGTTGAAATTTCTTGTGTTTGACCAGCTATATCATGAAAACGGGTTGTCGCCGATGTTTGTGTTATTAGAAACAGTTATAGATAGTTAAAATACCTTTCCAACATGGTTATAATTATTGGATTCCGATAAGTGGTTGCTGAGATATGGTAAATAACATCTACGTACTACCTTGAACTTCAACCAAATCGATTTTTCAGGCTAGCTCGAAAACCAAGGCAGATAGACATGGGGTTGCGATACATTTTTTGATTGGAAAGGGTGTAGAACCTGCCTGTTTCGGGTTGGCACCCTGTACTGGGACACCCTGTATATAATAATCAATCATGTTGCGTTTTCTTTCCACCGCATAATCGCAAACATAAAATGACAAATTAAAATGGAATTTTTTAATAAATGCGTTTTTAAACATTTTTTTTTTGGTTGAAATATACACAAAATGTATTCTAGAAAATTATCCAAAATATGTATCAGGAGCTTGAATATCAAATTGCCGTTCGCAAATAGATGACAGCAGTGCTAACGTTCATTGTGAATGAAACTTACTCATATTTTTTTTTATTGTTTTGAAATCTTTCAATACAATTTAGTATATACAAAAACATTGATACGAAAACTATTTCCAACCGTTTAAAAGTCATGGGAAAGATCCAAAAATGTGGAAAATCGGTTCTATATGATTTGAATGAAAGATGGAAAACCGAAAAAACACTTGTGTAATTTTGATTCAAAGACACGAAACAAAATCAGTTTTGTTTCGAATTGTTACCGACCATGAAAAATGGATTAATTTTAAGAATCCTAAACGGAAAAATTCATCGAGTGCAAAGCCTGATCGTTTCGGTTTAGAAGACTATGCTGTGTGTCTGGTGGGACCAGAAATGTGTGGTGTACCACAAACTCCTAAAACCTGGTGAAACCGTTAATACTGACAACAAATGATCAATTTGGCTACTTCCGACTACATTTTTTAACATCGATGGGACCCCCGAATTGGGTGCCTGATTGGTTTGCTTCAAATGACGAACTATTCGATTGGTGTGGTATCCACAAATTGCCAGAAAGTTGTGAAAAGTGTTTAGGCAGTGATGGAAATGTCTGTAATTAGAATATTTATTCTTTTTCAACTCGAAAAATGACTTCTTTCATTTTAAAAACGGCAATTTTATATCCACACCCCCTATATTGATATTTTTATTTTAAATGCGAATAGCATAATCAATATATGCGTGCATTGGATTTATAAAAAAAAGTGTTATAAACGAACAAAACACTAAATACAATAATACATAATGTATATATGAATGTCGCAGTGACGCGCGTTGAAACAATTTGTGTGTTACGGCCATAACAATCCGATATTCTTCAAAATATTCGTGGATAAATACATTTGTTTATAAAAAAATTGGAGTGTGCAGCTGATTAAATTTTGCCGGATGATTGGTTTTTAAAATTGTCAATTTTTTGGTTCTTTGTTTCAATTGTTATTTTCTTAGAATCATACGTAACTGCTATTATCGGCCAAAAGGTCACATTGTGTGTTTTGGATACATAAAGGCAGATCATTGATAAATAAATTAAATGACTGATGTCCCAAAATTGAGCTCTGTGGCACCTTATTAAAGACGGACAACTTGTTGGAGCACTTATCAATTACCCGTTTCCGAGATAATTTTAATGAGACCCACTGCCACACGGGAAAATTTAAAATAACTTCCCAACTGCCCGCATAGCAAACAATGACCCACGCCTCGAAGACCTTGCTAAATCAAATTTTTTTGTCAATTGCAGTTTCAATATCATTTACGGTAGTAAGGGAGCAGTAGTGGTGCTCTGTTTGGCCCTAAAACCAGATTGAAAAATTTCGAAAGAACGCCCAACAGGGTCCTTTATTGGACCCTTCAAAAGCCAAGCGGCTAACGCCGTTGATAAAGTAGATAGAATACTAATCTTGGTCTAAAAACAGTTGTTTTATCGTAAATAATTTTCCCGTTGGTGGAATTTCCTCAATTTAACATGCTTATCAAAAACCGTAGACACAGAATCGTTAAAAAAGGTAAGTTGTACATTGACATTATTGCTATTATATTTACAACCTCAAGGATCCCAATAAATATCACATCGTTTATAATCACGATAGAAATGTTTTTGTATTTTTCAATACTCACACTCACACATCACACAACTTTCCAAAAATGTGATTGGAATTTTTATAAACTATTTATATATTTATAAATGTATACACACCTTTAAGTATATCCAATTATTGACCATTATTATTATGTTCTAATTGTAAGCCATAAATTGGTTACGGCTCGTCCCTGATGAATGTAAATGGTAATATACTTAATAAAGCATATATGAATGCGAATGGTTATATATCCATATATTAGGTTGTCTAAAAAGTATTGATAATTTTTTTTACAAAATTCAAACGATTTTTTTATATATTACAAATGAACTTTATTAAACCAAATATGCGCCCTTTTGATCGATGACCCTTTGCTTTTTCTGGTAAAGACATTATCCCATCACTGGTAAAGAAAACTGGAAAATTTTTCTGGTAAAGACATTATCCCATCACTGTAGAACTTCTGTGTTTTCTGGGCAAAAAACTGATCCAAGTGCATTTTGCAGTCCTCTGCGGAATTTAATTTTAAACCATTAAGAGAGTTCTGCAGAGACCGGAACAAATGATAATCTGAAGGTGCAAGGTCCGGGCTATATGGTGGATGCATTAAAACTTCCCAGCCAAACTCTCTCAGTTTCTGCCGAGTCATCAAAGATGTGTGCGGTCTGGCGTTGTCATGATGGAACACAACACCCTTTCGATTGATTAAGTCTGGACGTTTTTTTTTAATCTCGTGCTTCAATCTTGTTAGTTGTTGACAATAGAGATCGGAATCAATGGTTTGACCGGGTGCTAGTAATTCATAATGAACGATTCCTTTCCAATCCCACCAAACAGACAGCATTACCTTTCTTGGTGTTAATCCAGGTTTTGCTACTGTTTTAGGAGCTTCACCCTTCTTGGACCACGATCTTTTTCGTACATTATTATCGTATGTGATCCATTTTTCATCACCTGTAATCATTCGCTTTAAAAATGACTCGATTTCGTTCCTTTTAAACAGCGTTTCGCAAATGGAAATTCGGTTCATTAAATTGCTTTGTGTTAATTCATGTGGGACCCAAACATCGAGCTTTTTCTTGTATCCAGCCTTTGTCAAATGGTTTAAAACTGTTTGGTGATGGATGTTCTTTAGCGATATCATGACTGCTTACGTGTCGATTTTCTTCAATTTTTCATATGATTTCATCGACTTTTTCAGTGATTGGTCGACCAGAACGAGGTGCATCTTTGACATCAAAATTACCGCAACGAAATCGAGCAAACCATCTATAGGCTGTTAATTTTGATAAAGTTCCTTCACCGTAAACTGCACAAATTTGTTCATGTGCCTGCGTTGCATTTTCACCTTTTTCATAATAAAATTGTAAAATGTATCGAATTTTTTCACTAATTTCGCTCATCTTTAATGCACTACAACTTTTAAATGACTAAACAAATTTAATTTTTTTTTTTTCTACGAAATGTCATCTTTGAACATATGTTAGTGTTACCTGATCAGATTAGTACTACTTGAAATATTCAATTACAATGACATCTATTTATAAAAATTATCAATACTTTTTCGACAACCTAATATATTTGGTGGTACACAGAAAATCTTTTAAAGCAGTTTAATATATTTATTATTGTTATATACCCCATCAATCTTTTTATAAAAGCTTATATATATTTCTTAAATACGTTTGAATATAATATTTGTGTGCATTATAAATTTTTAAATTGTTAATGCCAGTGTATAAAATAATGAATTGTGTAACAACTTAACAATTTTCAATGTACTATATGTACATATAGAAAAAAAGAACGATGAATTTGATTACTAAATTGGTAATTTGTGTTTGTTATATATTTAAAAATTATAGTTAATGTAAATCGGACATTTTATAAATAAATATATTTTCAGTAATTATTCTTATTTAATTTTATATATTGGTTTTTATCACAACTAAACTAAAAATATTGTTATTTAAAGTATACCCAATATATCTTAATTACGAATACGAATTTATTACTTTATTTTTATATGGAATAAAGTTTGTTATATAATGTAGATTCAAATCTAATATGGGATATTATTTAATTATATACAGACTACTGAAAGCACATCTTCTATAACAAACAAGATTTGGATTTCAAATAAACTTTTGCTTTAGATTATATTACGAAATATATTAAACCTAAAGTAATTCGATATACTAATGCGATATTAAAAATTTCAGCATAAATTAAATTTATATGTCTTGTTAAATTTATAAGCCCTTATTATCATGGCATGAGAGGGGGTCAAAATTTGCATGGGAAAATTTTTAATTTCCTCTCCACAGGGGAAATTTAGTGTGGAAGTTGTTAATTACCATGTGAATATAAATTTTTGTTCGGGACTTTGTCGGTCCACTCCCCCCCCCCCGCCCCTTCGACCAGGAGAGTACTGTTTGCATCCACCACTTCAGGTACTAAAACAATTGCCTTGGCGCAACTTTTTGAGATTTTGGGATTTTCCAAATTTTGTTTCTCCTCTCTTGGCTAGATGAGAAGGGGGACCGACTAAGTCCCGAACAAAAGTTTAGATTTACATGGGCCTTAACAAATTTGACCCCCTCCTCTGGCCAAAGGGGAAGAATCCGCCACTAAGCCCGGAAAAACAGCGTCAGGATACGACGATATACAAATGTTCATGACTAAATTACATAATTCCGGCTGCTTACTTTCAAGTATTTCAGTTTTTTTTTAATCAAGCAAAACTTAAAAAAAACGTAATTCATCGTACAAATAATTAATAAAAATATAAAACATAAACTAAATTACTAGACTAAATTACATAATTCCGGCTGCTTACTTTCAAGTATTTCAGTTTTTTTTAATCAAGCAAAACTTAAAAAAAGCGTAATTCATCGTAAAAATAATTAATAAAAATATAAAACATAAACTAAAAAAAATTAAAAAACTTTAGTGTAAGGAATTCACCTGCTTCTTTGATTTCATGATTCTTTTAAAATTGGGAGTTATGTTTGATAACTTAGCTCGCATATCTGGGGTGACGCATAAAGTTTGTTACGATATTTGATTTTTGTCCCAACATAATTTTGAAAAACAAGCCTCACCCAAATAAGTGGTTTAAACGGCAATGTAAATCAAATCGCCTATTTTGATTAATTTGGATATTCATCCAATACAACTGACCATAACATTCTTAATCAGAAACAGTTCTAAAATTGGCTTCTAATTGTGTACCCGAATTCAATTCAATCAAATGTTCATAATCAATGAAATGAAATTCTTTTGTAAGGATTTTGTACCCAATCTTGATCTTGATTTTATAGATTTGGAAAGTAATCACTGAGTGATAACTGTAAATTGGACAGATGTGGTTTTGTATCACCACGGATTTCCATATCTAAATCCACTTCAGATTCTTCGAGAAAATCACTAGTCGTTTGGGAACACTTGAAGTTATTTTGTTATACGCGTCCGACAACAGCCATTTGTCGCTGCTTTCTTAATTTGTTGCTTTTACGGTGTCGATATAATTAGGCGTACGACCAACGGCAAATGGGAAATATGAAACGTGTGTATTATATCTAAAATCAGATTCGATAATACCCGAAAAACGCAAACCAAGCCATATTTTATGTATAAAGCGCCTTTGCGACAAATAAGCGATGGCATCTCTGGTATCCTCATATGAAGGTTCCGAAATTTTTGTTGGCTGTTTTGTGCGGAAACTCGTTTATTTCATTTCTACCACTTAGGTTGCTTGCTGCAAATAGATCTTTAAAAGACTCAGCCCACCTCGCGATGGCTCTTTCTTCATCCGCCACAATGGTAGGTATTCTTTGGTATTCATTGGTATTCTTACAAGAGGGGATTATTGTATAAAGCCGCTAGTTACCGATCATATTCTCCTATACAAATTTTTACTGTCATTCATACTGTGCATCGCGTGTATAACCCACAAAATATCCTGCCCATGACGCATTTTCTTATTTCGGAATCATTTTCTTTCGATGGATCTTTTGGTTCGGTGGTGGTCCATGACAGTTCCCTGGATTCTTTAACTACACCGTGTATCCACTTTACTGTCTCCGCTGCCGTCGTTTTCATACAATTACGTAATCGATTCCATTTATCATTACATGTGTCTTGTTGTTGATCCACATCTGCTAGAACAATTAACTCCACCAATTTATCCTCGTACTGTTGTTTTACTTGGCCATTTTTGAAATTTTCCAACTTGAATCCTATCGCAATGACATTTTGGCGGTTTGCACTAACACGATATCTGAACAGAGCTATTACGAGATAATGATCAGAATCAATGTTAGGCCACCTACAGCTCCTTACATCCAGTATGTCGGACGCATGACGACTGTCAATGATTCTATTTGGTTTGTTGTTTTTGAATCAGGCGAACACCATGTTCCTTTGTGCATATTCTTATGTGGGAAACGTGTGCTGCCTACTATCATATTGTTTGTTGGTTACTGTTGTTGGTCTGTTAATTTATTGCTTCACTTGAAACGCGTAATAAAACTCAGATTCATATTCGATAATAACAGAAAAACCCAAAACATATTTTATGCTTTCAGTAGGATTCGAACCCACAACTCCAAAAAATTTCTGAGAATTTTCGGTTGAAATTTTTGTCAACTTCGCCGCACAGAGTAAATAAGTAATATATAGAGTTAAGTAATATATGTTTAGTCCTTATATATATATATATATAAATGATTTCAGACAGGATATTGTAAAATTAAAAGAAATAAAATAAAAACAAGATAAATGAATATAATATTTCAAAAAACTATATAAGAACTGAAAGTTGTTTTTAATCCTCACATGTTTTTATTCTTTAAATTAATTACATATACATACAATATACCAAAAATATATAAATAAGAATAATCTTTAATAAAGAAATAGAAACATACACAAAATGCAATTTAAAATTTTATAGATCACATTAATTTATTATTTTAGTAAATTAATTAGATTAAATTAATTTTATATTGTTTTTTTATTATATTTTCATATATTTTATTACCATTCAACACATTTGTTATTTATATATGTGTATCGTTTCTTTTACATTCGTATATGAATAATAAAAATAATAATAAGAAATATATTTTATCCAAATATACGTATAATAAAATTTAAAATGACACACAGAGAGAGTCGCATTCATTTAATAAAAAACACGAACAAAATATAATAAAAAAAACTACATTTTTTTTATTTCTAAACTAAATATAAAAATAACATTTTATCTATTTTGATAAAATATAATTTTATTATATTAGGTATAGCTATATAAAAAAACTGAATATATTTTTCTAAATCATGTATATAATATATATACGATATACAATTTATCTGCGAGCAAAGGATTTTTATATCATTAATTTCATTTCATTTATTAATTTTATTTGTAAAATGTATCCATAAACGAAATGTGTACAAGTTTTTTTGTCTTTACGTATAAGAACTTATATAGGAAATCCTCTTACCTTATTACTATACAAGTTATATTTGGTTTTTGTTTTTAAATAAACAAAAACAAATAAGGTATAAATAAATTGTTATCGGAAATGACAGGTTGAAAAAATATTAAGTTTAAATAAAGAATTAAATTATGGTAACGCTCTACATTTTACACACAAAAAAATGTCATCGTATTGTATTTTATCATGTTTTATATTTTAATGATTATTTTGTTGATGCTTTGAAAATGGTTTATACAAATGTCATATATACATGCCTTGATTATTTATTTGATTTATTACGATCATATTTTTAATATTAGGGACCAATTATGTAGATATGGCATACGCGAACAAAAGAATATCAGGTTAATTAATATTATAGATAAATAATTAATTGACATTTTTATCCTTATAAGTAATAGAACGGCCTATTTTGGAATACATTACTGGATTAATTAATATTTTGTTTTTGATGGATAAATTAAAAATTGTCATCGTGCATTAAAACTTTGTGGTGTTTTCGAGCTATCAATGGTCGTTTTTCGTTCAATTTCTTTGACAATTCGGCCAGTTGTCGTCGGTAGCGATCAGATGTAACCGTTTTATTCGGTTTTAACAGCTCATAATACACGGCACCCTTCTGATCCGCCCAAATGTACAGCATAAGCTTCTGGCAATGAATATCGCGTTTTGATTGTGAAGTAGATGGTTGGCCGGGATCAACATATGATGCTTTACGTTTAGGGTTGTCGTAATACACCCACTTTTCATCGCCAGTGATAATTCGACTCAAAAAACTACGTTTATGGCATGCATCGTATCGTGCTTTGAGTTGATTTTCATTCAGTTGATGTGGAACCCATTTTCCTAGCTTTCTGATCTTTCCCATTGAATGCAAACGTCTAGAAATGGTAGAGGCATCTACATTCAACTCAAATGCTGCGTTCGACACCAATTTTCATCCAACAATGCCTGCAATTCTTCGTCTTCAAATTTTTTTGGCTGACCTGGCCGTTCTTTGACTTCCACTTCAAAATCACCACTTCTGAAGCGTGAAAACCACCGTTCAGAAGTTTTTTGAGTTGGAGCATGTTCACCATAAGCTTCTACCAACAATCGATAACTATCAGCAGCGGTTTTCTTCAAATTCAAGAAAGTTATTAAACTTCCCCGCAAAACAACTTTTTCAGGTACGTGTTTCGACATATTCGAAGCAAAAAAAAGCTTTGTTGTTTACACTTCAATGAAATGACATATACTGAAATGTATAGCCTAATGACAGACAAAAAAAAATGGCCGCGGTGTGTTGCCATACACTCAACGCTAGTTGCGCCATCTGTTAGCTAAATCCGCATTTTTAATTCCTAAACTTAATATATAAATTAAACATAGCCAAGATAAACGTATTCTATGCAATTTTACCTTCTACCCAAATTGGGTAGAACGCTTTCGTATGTCGAATATTTCAGGAGTTACGCCTAATAAAACTAAATCACCAAAGTGATTTCCATGCAATATTTTAAAATAATAACACTTTACGTTTCCTAAAATTCAACTGTAAAGTGAATTGTAACTTTCCGATCATTTTTTAACTTTGTTTTATGATTCTCTTGTACTTATATCAAGATATATTTTTGTTCATTCTTATTATGGTACCGAACAATACGAAATATTCCTAAAGAATTGTATCTTTTACTAGAGAGTCCACTCTTCTGCCCGCCTTGGGTATAAATATTACCCTAACCGTTCGGCATGCCTCGGGATGCAGCCCCATGCATAACTGCATCGAAAGATACTCCTTAGTTTTTGGCTATATGTTCCAATCCGTTTTTTAACATTGCGGGGAATATTCCGTCATCGCCTGGAGCTATGTATGATCCAAATGTTCCGACGGCCCAGCAGATCTTATCAATAGTGAACATATTATCTGCCATTTTCCAGTTAAAAGGTACTGTTTTCCATAAGGGATCTTTCATGTACTTATCATCACTTTTAGATGATATTGAGATTGACTGGGGGAAAATGCGTTGGGCCAGTAGCTCCAGTGTTTCTTTCGCATCTTCCGTCATCTTACCATCTGGTTTTTGCATTAACCCTATTCTGTTTTTATGCTCGCTTGACAGAATTCTATGTATCCGGGCCCCTGCAGGTGTATCATTGATTCCCTGACAGAATGTCTCCCAAGATTTCTTTTTTGCCTTTTTGATTTCCTTATTGTATTCTAAAAGGCTGTCTTTATATAAACCACTCATTTTTCGATTTCGCCCTATTAAAGTTTATCCTGGTTTGCTGACGAAGCCTACTCAGACTCTCATTCCACCAGGGAACATTACGATTGCTATTGCGCTTCCTTTCTGGACACGATTCCCGATACGCCTGTATCACAACCTTATCGACAGTCATCGATCAACTCAAGTTCATCTGTGTTACTAGCTTGAGCCTTTGAGCCCCTCATTTCCTCCATCACTAATTGATTGTACATTACCCAGTTAGTGGACTTCGGGTTTCTAAAAGTCTCTTCCATGTCGTTACTAGCCTCAATATCGAATCTGATATGATTGCGATCCGACAGGAAAGTTTTGTTCGATACATGCCAATCAACTATCTTATTACTAATGAATGGTGTGCTTAAGGTGAGGTCTATCACCTCTTCCTACGACAATTAACAAATGTGGGTAGTGATCCCCTATTTATTATTTCCATCCCATTACCCAAAATAAATTTAAGTAGGTACTCAACCCTTTTGTTTATATTCGTGCTACCTCAAAGTGTATGGTGAGCATTAGCATCACTTCCTACTATGAGGGGTAAATTTTTATGCCTGCAGTATTCACCATCTCTTCCATCATCGATGTTGTTAGTTGTTCTGCTTCATATGGGAGATAGATCGATGAGAATACTATCTTTATCTTCTCTTTCCCCCTTGCCGCTTTGACTTCTACGACAGCTGTGGCCTGATCTTTGCTACAAAATTTAGAAAGTGGTAAATAATTAATTCCTCTTCTAAATAATAGACATGCCCAAGGCTTGCCCACATTGGCCGAATCGTATACTAACTCACCTGTCAGTGCCTTTATACTATGCCTAACCTGATACGGCTCCTGTATAAATGCGACATCCAGGTGATCTTTCGCAAACCTACGCATCATGACCGCCGAGGCTCCCCGAGCATGTTGTAGGTTAGCTTGGATGCACCTGAATGGAGTCATCTATCCTCCTGAGTGGTAGCTCAATGCTGTGAGGCTGCGGAGGGATCTGCATCTGCAGATATTGATGTTTCGCCAGTCTATCCTCAGGGTTGACAATTCCACAACCCAATCCATTGTGGCTTTGTTGTTGCATGTTAATGAGATCCACCCTTCTCTTTTAACATTAGTCACAAATTGGATTGCCGGTCCCTTGCTTAGCGTGTTGTCCAACGTATTCAACACCGACCTCCTAATCCTACCGATTTCCTCATCACTGAGACTAGCTTCAGGATGATTCTCGTGTACTACCATCTGAACGTGGTCGCTTCCCCGGGATGTTTTTTATGTCGTCTCGGTCGGGTTGTTCCGATTTCCAATTTGTGTATCGGGCCCTCTCTTAAGACTTTGCTTCTTCAAGCGAGATGCCCGATTTCACCAATTTTGATATCCTCCTTCTGGATGCCCCAGTAAAGTAGTCTTCACTATACTTCCTGGTATGTACTGCGGGTGAGCCTTCGGCCGTCTTCCCGTTTGCATCCTCTGGGTTTTCTGATGGGGCGGTCTCTCCATCTAAAAGATTCATAGCTTCGTCATCCGTTACTATGGTATTTTCCGCATTCAATTTAACAAAATCGATATCCAGTTCGATAGCTAGGTCGTCATCATTTATGGGGGTTTCGTTTTGTTTTTATTCATTTCATATACAGCGTCCAGGGCCAAGGTAAATAATCGGGATTATACGGTCGACGACAACAGTGCACGTTATTGTCGCAAGGCTATATACTCTCAGAAGTCGCCCGGTGTCTGATAGGCTACGTACAAGACAGTCAGTTACCCCAGACTGCCACTAATCCCTCGGCACGGTCCGCATGCCACCTTGGATTTGGGGTGTTTCTCACACTTACAATTTTAGCCTAATAAATTCATTATGAATAGTTCAGTTACCGTTGGTTACCACGTGAAGGTAATGTAAGCACTTGCTCAAGAACTCAACCGTTGCAACCCTGACAGGTCTAAGACCCTAGTCAATGCCTACCCTATTGATCCCAAAATAACCAACAACAACTATAGTTAACCATCTAATCCTCCTGAATGGTAGCCCGATGCTGTGAGGCTGCGGAGGGCTCTGCGTCTCCTCCACCGTACTATAGTTAACTATTTATAACTATAGTCGTTTGTAATCCTCTATGACTGTAGCTATGGTTGACTATAACTATAGCTGTTGTCGCGAACGACCTCCTGTTTGTTGATTGTAAAGTCGCATACGACAGAGTTATTAGGCCAAAGTTATTAGGCCAAAGTTATATTGCACTATGGATTACTTTTGTTACTCAAAAAAATTGATAGCCAGATCAAAATTATCACAGACGCAAGTTACAGCGCAGGTACAAAACAAGGGGTATCAAATCGAATGTATTTGAAATCATTTACGGAGTTCGGTAAAGGGACTCTTTGGCATCATTATTGTTAAATGTTTTATCGGAAAAATGTATAAGAAAGACGACCATCAGCACCAGCAGCACAATTATAGTTAATAGAAATAGAGGGTTCAAGATAAACGAGGAGACCACTAATTGTAAGTATATGATCGCACCAACGAACACTAGGTTTATGGCACAACATCAAAGCGTATCAATTGGTCAGAACAAATATGAAACGGCGGACAGGTTTAGTTAACTTGGAAGCAGCATAAACAGTGAAAATGAAATAGCCGAGGAAGTTCAATCTCGGATTGCTTCGGGAAACAAGGGCTTTTACGGTTTGCGACAGATGTTCTTCTCGAAGACATTGAGTAAAATATTGAAACCAAAGTTATATCAAACACTGGTTCGACCAATTGTCACCTACGGTTCTGAAACGTGGTACATGACACAGGCTAACGAACGGCGTCTGGGGGGTTCGAAAAGAATCTTTTGACCGACAAAGGAAAGGGGATGGTGGCGTAGGCGGTTCGATTTCGAGCTATATAAATTGTATACCGAACCCGACATTGTTCGCTTCATTAAGATTGGTCGCCTGATTTGGTTTGGTCATGTGGTACGAATGCATAGCGATAGCATATCGTTAAAAATGCTGGACAGCAAGCCGGGTGGATCGCGGAGTGTGGGAAGACAGCGGGGTTATGTGGAAGAATGAAGTGGAAGAGGGCCTTCGGGCTCTCGGCGTTTCCGGCTGGCGGACGTTGGCGGTAAATAGGACCTGTTGGAGAAGGTTGTTGATGGACGCCAAAATCAATTGTAGGTTGTAGGCGCGTTAAAGTAAGTATGAAATATGGGTGCCGTTAAAGAATTGTTCCTATTGTTGTTACGTAAAGCTTCTGAAAAATGATTAAAGCTAAATGAGGAGAAAATCAAATGATCCCAACAAAATATAGTAGATTTATTGCACAACAACAAGGCGTTATTGGTCAGAATAACTATGCAACGGTGAACGAGTTTACTTATCTTGGAATAAACAGGGACAATAATGTTCTTCTCTTCTCTCCAATTCATATTAATATTTTAAGGAATATTGAGTTCTTCGCATCGATTGATGTAAGTACATCCTGAATTTACGGTATTGAAATTGGATGTGTGGATTTCATTGGACTCGCGGTTAATTTTAGCAGCAATCATTCATCTTCTGTAGGAGTATTATCAATATTTGGAAAATATTTCTACGTCGATATAATTTCCAGTGTGGTAGTGGATAATTCTGATTGCGGGAATGGTGGTGGTAGTGGATAATTCGGATATTGATAATGTTATTGTTGTTGTTGTGTATTCAAAAAAATTAATACCAAATTAATCTATAATTTTGTGTAAATCTTTAAATTTCTTAAAAAGCTGATAGAAAATTCTGAAAAGCTAAAATTTATAGATATTTCTGGGGGGGGGAGGGGGGGGGATCTGATTTCTGATAATAATGTTATTGATGATTCATAATAGATTAAAAGATCTAATTTGAACGCTTTCTATGAATAGAATTTATTTTTTTAATATTGATTTCTGTTTTTATTTATATTAAGCGGATATCAGACGACAGAATAAATATACAGAACTATATATGCATGGAAAAATTACAAGAAAAGGTTCTTTTTTTATTAAATATTATTTATTTTTCTTACCATCTGCAATAAAAATGAGCAGGGACTTTTGAAAATAAAAAATTTGTATTGATAAAATTTGTTCTTAAAATGTAAGTGCAATAATTTAGAAATGATTTTCTAAATTTCAGAATTTATATTCTTAAGTGCAACAATTGTTTCATCAGACATCCTCCTCATTTTTATTTATATCCATTCCGCTCTTACTTGTAAAAAATCCCATATTAAAATTTAAGCACAAAAATTAAGAATATATATTCTCTCGTCTGATATACGCTTTATTTTAACTTTACACAAGTGGAAACACTCCAAACAAAAATATTTTTCATAATTTTTTTTAGAAAAATCAATCTTTTTTGAAATTTCCAATGGTTAAAAAATTTTATATTTCTATTGTATTATTTCAATCCCTACAAAAATTGTTTATGGTATTTTTTTCGGACGCATGTTTTAGAAGTTATTTTACTGTTAAAAGCTAATGCATATATAATAATGCAACATACAGTGAATTTTTTTATTTACACGCCCTTTAAAATGCAAATAAAATATCATTCAAATTCAATTGTTATTATTTCTTAATATAATTAACCACATTTTTTTTTCATTTATACTTATATATAGTTGTTCGTTGGATCAGTAATATATACAATAAATAGATAAAAACATTATTTTTAAGTCTAAAAGATTATTTTCACATCGGTTCATTTGATCTGGAAAGGGGTTCATTTGGTCCGGTCAGGGGTTCATTTGGTTGGGAAAGGGGTTCATTTGATCTGGAAATGGGTTCATTTGGTCTGGGCAAAGTTTCATTTGGTTCGGAAAAGGTTTCATTTGGTCTGGAAATGAGTTCATTTGGTTGGGAAATGGGTTCATTTGATTGGGAAAAGATTTCATTTGGCCGGGAAATCCTATATAAGTAATATGGTAAATATTGTATAGTCAAAAGCAGAGGATAATAAAGGGTTGGATTAAAAAAAATTTAAACTATATCCATTTCATTTCGTCGAGACAACAATAAAATTATTATATATATATCTATATATAGGTTTATAAATATACGAAAAACAAAATGAAAATTAAATACAAATTGCTATTAAAATAATTAAGAAGCTCTGTAAATATATCGAATATTATATATATTGTATATGAAATTATAAATGAAAATATAAAGACAAATATAACTAAATATATAAAAAGTATAATAAAAAAATTATATTAATTAACTTAAGTGTTAAAAATTTGTAAAAGTTAATTTTGCCAAATGACAATGGCAATTACATTATTCTATCATTATACGTATTGGTATACAATATATACAGCCTGTGTAAGTAACATGGCAAACAAAAACAAAAGAAATTGTCTTTCAACGAAATATACAGCAAATTTGCTTCGCATTTTCCTTTTTTGGTATAGAAAGATATGGATATAAAACGGTAAAAACCAACCAACGATTTATTATATACACAATACATATATATCGTATCTATACAAATATATGTACATATATATCATAGATTATAATGAAGATTTAATGAATAGATAACGATTATAATTAAAATAAATGGAAGAACTATATCATATCATTTATAAACAAAAAAAAAATTATACAATATTAATTGCAAAGTACTTAAATATTCATATATAAGAAAACTCACAAACAGACAGAAAAAAATGATTTATTTTTATATTGAATATTAATTGTTTCTTGATTTGAGAATACCTCAATTTGTAAGAGAAAATATACCAGGCTCAGAAATTTATTTGTAAATTTCATTAGAACGTTCGTGGTGGTAAATTTATAAAATGTGCGTAATACAGTTGCTGCGATCTATGATCCTTAATTCAATGGAATTTGTTATAGTTTCATTTGTGATCCGCGAAAATGCGTCTTTTTAGCTGGGAAATGTATCGTTTTAGTTGCAATAATTTTATTATTGTTGCACGTAAAATTGTTTGACAAAGACATTCACAAATTTATTAGGTTCTTAGGTTGTGGAACATTATTCATATAATGATTGGGACAACATTTATGGATCGTTTGTTTGATTTGATTTGATCGATTAAATTCCACTAGGTTTATCCTTCTCCAATTAGATATTGATTCTAACCTAATTTTACTCTAAGAATAATTGAGGATATCATCTTCTACTGACGTGACTGAAGTATTTTGTTCGTATTATGATTAAAAAGTAGTTCATATATGAGGACTGTAATGAACTATCGTCAACGTTTTGGGGTGTTTTGGGGTTTCTGTTACTGATACACTGAAAATAAAATTCTGTGTAAATTGCAAAAATTCTATAATAATTTAATAAGCACATCTTCTCATGGACAGCTAGTAAAACCTTCTGCATAATGTGGTGGTCAGAGAATTAACATTGCTTAACATTTGAAAAATCGAATCCATTTTTGTAAGTTTGTTTGTTAGCTACTGAAACTCTAAAAAACTTTTTCAAAGTTCATAGTGTGAAAACAAGTCGGAATGATTATGGGTTACGCGACTTTATGGATCAAAAGATAATTTCCGATAGAAAAATATATATAGGTCGTCCGGTTAATCCGCTAGTCAATCTTAGGTACACAAATAAGGCTGTTAAACATGATAATGTTTCAATGATCCATGCATGGCTGTTATATACCATGGCGAGGTGTTGGTCCCATAGCGAGAATACAAAGTCATATGTGTCAAGATGTGTACCTCAACAAATAGTACCTAACACCGAAAACTTTATGCCATTACGTTGGGTATTTATGTACGACAACGATCCTAAACATACCGTACGTAGTGAACAGCACTGGTTGGGAGAAAAGGAGATCAATGTTTTGGAGTGGCCAGCTCAACCACCCGACCCTAATCCTATAGAGCATTTGTGGTGATATATAACTATCGTCATAATAGCCTAAAAAACACAGGATTTAAATGATGATTAAAGGATTAAATGATTTGTGGAAGATTACATAAAACGCATAAGAGGAAATCATTCAACAAAGGTGTCGGAGTCTGGTGCAATGCATGTCCAGAAGATGAGCCGTGGTTATCATAAATAAGGGTCTTCCTACAAAATATTAAAATTAAAATTTTTTATACTTATAATAATCACAGCATTTTTCTATAAAGAGGTCGATATTAATTGGGTTTTAACAAATCATGTTAACCCGTGCACTTTCGTTTGGATTTGGATCAATAGGGTAAGCCCTGGCCCTATTGACTGATATGGTAACCAATGGTAACTGAAGGATTCATTCCGAATCATTCAGGCTAAAATTGAAAGTGCGAATCCCACGCGGTTGGTCATACGGCAAATTACCGACACCGGAAAAAATAACAAATTATAAAACTAACAACCATGAGTTGGATAGGACGGGAAAAACGGCAACGACTAAGGCAATGGAAAAAAGAGAATGATTAAAACTGTCATCATGGAACGTGTGGACGATACTGCGCGCGGGCAGTGGACATAAATGGGCTCCAGGAAACACTGTGGCCTGGAAAGAACATCTTACGCAGTAAAGAATACAAATTCTATTACAGAATTTAAATAAAACAGTAGAAATAAAATAGTAGAAATAAAACAGGGTTATTCGGCACCGGCTTTGTTGTAATGGGTAAAGCGAAGGAATCGGTCATTGGTTTCAACCCTATTGATGAAAGCAATACAAGTTGGTTTGAAATAGGTTAATATATATACAGAATGTGAATGTGCCGTTTCAGCATTTTTTGAATAATAAGAAAAGTGAATAGGCAAAGGAATTAATCTGAAAATTTCATTAGCGCATTCGTGGTGATAATATTTATAAATTGTATATAATGAGCTAATAATGAGCGTCTATGATCCAATAACTTAATGAAAATTAATGAAAAATTATTATAGTTATAATTTCATTTCTGATCAGTGAAAACGAATGGTTTTTCGATCCTGTCACTAAACTAGTAACTTAAAACAGTGTAGTAATTGGTGAACCAGATCACATGTAAGAATCATACTCTAGAAGTGGTCTTATAAATTGTTTTCAAAATTAAGGAATTCATTGGATCTTCTTAAAATCCCAATTCGACTATTCGGCTTTGTAGATAAGGAATAAACGATCCCTATCTTCTCCCAAAAACACGTTAATATTTGCCATTGCAATAATTTGAAATATGGATGTCAAAACCATTCACTGAATTCGATGTGAATAACATTTTTTTTGAAACATTTAAAACACCAATCGATAAATTTAACTAGTATATATAAGTATATATAATTGGGTGTATTGAATCTCATTTTAGGAAAGGAAAGGAAAGGATATATGTTTTCGAAATTTATATGTAAAATCATATAAAATCCAAATCTAACATCTATATAATATGAGTTCTATATCTGTTTTAATTTTGTCCGTATATAAGAAATGTATTTATATACCTACCTTTTTATTGTATGTAACTCGATTAATTATTCGTGGTAAAAAAACATCATCCTATAGAGGTTTTATATTCATATATATATATATATATATATATATATATAAACAGTTGTGTATACATTCCATGTATGATATACGAATACATACATATTGATTGAGTATAAATTTATATATATATATTTCATACAATAAAGTTGATCAACCGTAACATATTAAATTATTCATATTCATCTTTGTCAATTTCAGAAATTAATCCAATCAATATAACATCTCTGCGTTTGGATATACAAATATATATTTTAAGTATAGGTTTGAGCACTCAATTTTCTATTAGGCGATCGATATATATGGTATGGGAAATGGGACATATAATCACATTTTATAAAGTTGAATTATAAAAAAATTCCATCAAATTTTATATGTATTATATCATAATATATATACAAAAACAATATTTAACTATTAAATTTTTTTATATTAACATTATACTGATAGAGAATTTATCTATGCATTAATTTGAAGTTCCGTATTCGCTGTATAATGATAATTGATTGTGTATAATTTGGGTTGTGTTTTTTTCGGGAATATATATTACTGTGTATCTTGATTTGATAAAAATAATAATGTTTGGTTTTTTTTATGATATTTTACTTTATTATTAACGTATGAGATGTCGAAGCTGATATTTAGACCGAATATCCAAATGGGTTGATGTTAAAGTTTATGTTGGATATAATTATTTTATATACGCAAAGCTCTATATTATTGTCATGAATTGAAAATTTTATTGGGGTATAACATAAATTGTTAGTGTATCGCAGTTACAAAATTAGGTCAGTTATATCACACCTAATATGTATAAGTATATATAATATATAGTTTTATATAATTTATGAGGTAAGTTCATTCGTCGTTTTATGTATACATTTATACCAACCTATACATCTGTATATTTATCCATATTTATTTATAAATGATTGATAATATATTAATGATTGATTTTCGTATATGCATGTGTATTATATACAAATAGTATTGGATTTTACATTTTATATGTATGTTGTTAAGATATCAATGTTGGCAAATCGTTTTCACATTTATTGTATATGTATATAGTGCTAAGAAATATTACATAGTATATAAACAAATTTATGATTAATATCACATTAATAACACAGAATTATTTTGCGAAATCATTGCATTTTATAATGATTTTCTTTTTATTATTATTTTATAAATATATTTATACAAATTTATCATTTTTTGAAATTATCAAATCATTCTGGTTTTATTATTTATTTTATAATACACGTATATCAATACCAAATATATATTCTATGTAGACAAACAAAAATCGCTGCCAACACTAGCAACGGAAAAAACGTACTGGGGCCATGGAGGTAAAGTGGATTTAAATGTATTCATCAATCAACTCCATCAATCGAAAATTTTAATATAAAATGATGTGCCACACTAATATATTAAAATTCATTCGCAAAATGAACCTAAAATTGACTTTGGTACCAAACCCCTCAGCTAAATCGGTCGAATAATTTCCAAGAAAGCGAACGAGTGAGCGGAGGAAAACGGAGAAATATTTTCCCGATAAAAAGTTCCAATTCGTGGAGAAAAGTGATAAAACAAGGTGCCTTGAATTTGGTTGTTCCATAGCGAAAACACAAAAATGCAGTTATACTTATACCCTTTTGAAATTAAATTTTCTTTGACGACTTGGTGATGCCGTTGGTAAACCATTAAACCGAATTGCACGACACGACACGATTTCAAATCCAAGATCGGAAATTTTGTTTTTCTGATTTGAGTTCATGAACTAATTCACCATTTATTTATTTGGATAAAATTACTGAATATCTTTGATATATTGTGTCCGACGCATTCAAAGATTAACAAAGTCTACACATATATACGCAATTAGTTATGGAAGTATATGTACAAAAAATACCTTAATAGTTAATATTAATGATTTATAATTCCGGTAAAAGCCAAAGGCCCTGGTAGCCCCATAGTACTGATTAAAATTCATATTGGGATTTTACATACTGCATTAGTTGTTAAATAATAATAATAATACTAAAAGATTCTCTGATTTCATTTCATGCATGACCTCGCATAAACATCCAAGGATTATCAGAGATATATAGTTCTATTTTTAACCAATTGATTTGCAATGTTGGATCTGGAGGTATGATAAAAAATTAAAAAAAAAATTTTTACCAGCCAACCTTTTCTAGTCCCACTGCTTCCGATCATTCCCATAGAGATGGAATTATGGTTTTGCTTTTTTGGTAATGAATTTTAATATATATTGGTGTGTGGCACATAATTTTATATTAAAATTTTAAAGGAATTAATTAGTGATAACTACCCGCTATCTTTCCGGCGTCCACAAGTAAGTGTTTTCTGTTTGACGCATGGGTTGGCCTAACAGTATTTTATATACACAATGTTATTGAGTTTTATAGCATTTTATTTATATAGATTTGTGTTAAAATTGATGAATAACATAGATTGGAAATATTTTCAAAAAGATCTGACAGAAAATATATTTTCTATTCAAATGTACGCTATATGTGAAATATGTTAACGATATGCTTTTGAAAAACATTTGAAAATATACATTGATTCTGTCTGTATATAAAATGTGTTCATATAATATGTCATTTGTAAATATAATGAATTGAAAGTTATTACTTTTTGTATTCTTTAGTTCTAATTTCTAAATATATATATTTTACGATGGCATTTTCAAATGTATATTTACATATACATGAATGGATACATCTATAAATATATATTGTACATAAAATTATATATATGTATACCAATAGATAATTTGTAATATTTCTTAGCATATATATATGAATTCTATGCTAAATAGAAAATCAAAATTGAAAACCAAATTCTTCCCAAATGAATAATGTAAAATATTGTTTCAATTTATTAGGGTTGTACATGTTATATCGATATATAAGGTATTCCAGGATGAAGTGAACGTTTTTTTTGTAAAAATAAAACACACTCATTTAAAATGGGTAAGTAAAAAACATTGTATTCAAAGTATTGACCATTGCTTTCTACACATTTTGGCCATCTTTCTGGTAATTTATGGATACCACGCCAATAGAATTGTTCGTCTTTTAAAGCAAACCAATGAGACACCCAATTTTCGACTTCTTTCTAAGAATTGAAGCTATTGTGTGTCCCAGTGTTAGGTGAACACGGCGTATTGGGAGCAGCTCCCAGCCAAGTGCTTTGATTGTATCTTACACCGATGCTGCTTTGTGTGCGTTGTCATGGATCAAAATTACCTTGTCGTGTCTTCTGGCCCATTCTGGTCGTTTTTCAATGAATTTGGTTTAAATGGATCATTTGTTGTCGGTATTATCAATTCACCGGTTCGTGGTACAAAAACATTTTCCACACTTTTGGATCTTTCCCATTAGCTTTTAACGGTCAGATATTGTTCGTTGCTCTACATTTAACATTTCTAACACATGTTTTTGATTCATAGATTCATGTTCATCCAATGTTGTTGCTATTCGGTGTCTTCAAACTTTCGTTCTTTATCTCTCACATCAAAATCATTATCTCTGACTCATTACCTCGACAAACGACAGGAATCATGAGACTCTGCAGCACTTTTTTTAAAAAGGAAAACCAAAAATTAAGGCTTTTCGTAAATCATCATTTTCTGGTACAAAATTCGACATTTTTAACACGATTATAAAATATAATGTTGTTTGGACAATGACTTGACTCAATTGAGATATACTAAATATGATTGATAGATATATGTCATAGAAACCACACATTTGAATAATTAAGGGTCGTCCACAACAAATGTTCTATATCAAGACATTTGTATCTTGACGCTCACTTCAAACCTGTATAACTGGTATATAATATGTATCACTACATATTGGACATAAAACACTCGAATGGAATTTTCTTTATAACGAAAATGATGAAAATCATATAACCATTAGTAATACCGGCAAAAGGGTATACATATATAACAAATAAAACAAATTTACTTTATAGAAATATTGCAGATGAATATATAATGAAACTGTTTACATCGATATATATTATAATTACTACCTGTTCTATCGTGTATTATATACGATATTTGCAAATACCAGTAATATACATATACTATACAATTATACATATATATATATATATTCTAAATACGATAAATAACATCAATATATGGCAAATTTATTTGAAATGTAAACGTTTAATTGAGTTTCATATTATATTATATATTGTATAGTGAGATATGATGGTCACTCACTATTATATATAATATATTATATATAATATAGTATTGATGAAATGAAATGTATCTTTACAGTAAATATATTTGTCTAAAATGGATATCATTTATCTAAATAGAAATTTATTATTTACAAAAGGTAAATGATTGTATGTTTTGTATATGTATATACACACATGCAGCAGGTGTATAATATATATGTATAATATAATAAATAAATATATAAATTACTATATGTATAAATACAAAATCATATACCTACATATAATACATATACGTACACGCAATACATATATTAAAATTACAAGTGTGGGCTATTTATCTATATTAATTTGTTGAAACTACAAAATTGTGTTATATACAGATTAAATCAACTCTATTTTTAAATTTAAATAATATTTAATATTTATTATGTATTGGTCATTACGTGTTTAATATCAATTTATTATGAAATATACCCATGTATTTATGAGAAATTGAATCTTTATTATATATGGATATAGATAATTAAGATTTGACCAACTTTTAATGTAATAAAAAGTTAATTCATATACATCCTGCTATAACAGTCAATAAAAAGTATAAAAATGTATGAACATTTTTACAATGGTTTTTATTATGAACCCACTATACACATTTTCGTTACACGAAACCTTTATATGGATAAGACAAAACTTTTAAAATATGTATGAAAAATATGAAAATTGGTAGCAAAAAAACACGCACGCACGCGGTTTTCAAAATTCTCAAATTTGAATTTTTTTTTTTAATGTTTAAATTTTGATCGTATTAATTTAATATTAAACCAAAAATGATTAAACCAACACAAGACTATTTTATAATATTCGAACACAGAGTTAGAACATGTAAATGTTATATCGCGCTCGTATGTTTGAGAGCGCACTAGTGCATGACACAAGAGGAATAAACGAAAATGCCCATCATTGGCAAAATTCAAAAACAAGATGGAGATTTAATAAAAACAGTCTTACTAAACACCTCCTAGAAATAAAAGCATGTACAAATGGCCAGCGCCCTCCCCCTCCATTGTGTTTGATTCCAAACCGGTATAAGAAAATTCCAAGCAAATACTTTCAAATGCCGTAACAGATATACGAGAAACAAAAATGTCGGAAAAATCGAAAATTTTGCGACCAAGAGGAACTTGCATACCCAATCTTTGAAACTTAACCATGTTGCACAAAAAAAACTGAATATTTTAAATCTTAGTCAAATCCGTCGAGTAGTGTCCGAGATAAGGTGCAAATATTTTCCGAATTTTAGTTTCACAATTTTATGTTGCACAAGTTACACAATTTTCCAAATTGAATTAATAAGCCATTTACTGAATCTAAATAAATTTTTTTTATTCAGAATTGTATATAAAAAAATATTTTTCATATATATATTTTTTTAATGGCAGTGCTCTCCGGCGCTCATATACATTTCAAACGAATGTCATTGCATTTGCGGTATGTTGAATTTTTTTGTACACAACGCCGTTGTAGTACATAAGTAATTGTAGTTATAACAATTTTTATGGTACCTAAAACTGGGTAGTGTAAACAAAAATTCAGCATTAATAAAATAAAAATGGTTGACTTTTATTTTGCCAATGCGTTTTTTTTATATCAATTTGGATTTTTAAAAGTTTTGTCTTATCCATATAACGGTTTCGTGTAACGAAAATGTGTATAGAGGGTTCGTAGTTTACTACTGTTTGTTTATTATTTTTATAGATTTTACACCCATGACCTAATTTTTAAAATATACACTTTTATACTTTTTATCCGTGCATAATCGGGGGTTTTGTGAATAACCTCGAAATTTTTTGATAAACTATTAGAGATAGCGTACCGAAATGGACATCTTCAAGTCTTGATTTAAGTACAATAAAATCATTTTGCGGACATTACTAAAACGAAAGTTAAAAAATTATCGGCAATTATATGATTAATTAATTGTAAAGATTGGAAGGAAAAATCAATGGATCATAGAACTCAATAGCAAAAATGCAAAAAATCTAGCAGATACCTTATATAAAAGCGGATGGGGGCTGTCATAAAGACCAAAGGTGACGCTAACAAGGAAAGACTCCCGGGTGTGAGAAGCCGATTTGGCTGAATTTTGGATATGTTGTAGTACTCGAAAAATAAAGAGACCCATATTTTTTTTTAGCTGCTAAATTTCACTTTTAGGGGGTGAAATCCAAGATGGCGGCAAAAATGAAAATTCGCCATAACTTCTACAATTATGCACCAAATTCACTGAAATTTGAACAAACATCAATTTTGGACTAATCCGCATAATTCATAGAAGAAACTTTTTTTTTAAATGTCAAAACGGTGATTTCATTCAAGATGGCCACTACCCCTGCATGCATCCATTTAATATCGAATTTAATGTATAACTTCTATAATTTTAGTCCGATTACGATGAGCTTCGGATATTTTGTAGTGCTCATGAAAATGAAAAATGCAATTTCTCATTTTTTTGAAAAAATGACTATTTGAGGTTAAATTTAAGATGGCGTCGAAAATGAAATTTCATCATAACTTTCTCAACTTTCATCGGATTTACTTCAAATTTGGTTTGTAACTTTATTGAACTTTGACTCACATATCCAAAAAATAATTTTTTGGAAAAAGACAAGATGGCGGCTTCATTCAATATGGCGGAAAAATCGAAAATTCATCATAACTTCCCAAATTTTCACCGGATTTTCTTCAAATTTGGTTTGTAATTTTATTGAACTTTGACTCACATATCCCAAAAATAATTTTTTGGAAAAATACAAGATGGCGGCTTCATTCAATATGGCGGAAAAATCGAAAATTCATCATAATTTCCCAAATTTTAATCGGATTTTCTCGTATCGAATTTAAAAAAAAATATAATTCACTTGAACACATTTTATTTATTTTTTGTCAAAGAAAAACATTAATAATTATTAAAAACATGACAATTGATTATGTACCAGCGACTGCAACTTTATTATATTATTACGTATGTGTAAATCAATTCCTTGGTCATTTAAAAAAACTATCTCGGAGAAGTGGCGCACATAATTCTTCCAGATTCTAAAACCGTATACATCGAGTGGTTGTATATCACCTGTAGTTCCTTTCGGAATGATCATAGTTTCATTTTCTTTTCCAGTTGGGGTGCTGTCTTCAACTACTTTTTTACAATGGCCGCTCCAAGAATCAATAAGCAGTAGGCTTTTTTCACCCGTATGTGGGAAAAACACGTCTTTCAAAAAAATTTTGAAGTGCTCTGGAATTAAAAAAAAAATGGAATTAAAGCGTTTTATAACAATATACTTTGATCAATTTATTTTAATGAATTAATTTTTACCTGATGTGAGCTTGCCAGATGTAGAAGCTGTGACATGAACATTAGTAGCGTGGAATAAATTTCTTTGGACAATAGGACCGAAACCGCCTGATTGTTCCTTTAAAACTTAAAATAGTACAGGTAATAATTTACCATCTGCCGAAATTATTGGTTGTACAGTATAACTATGAGTTGTAGCCGACAGTGATTTTACAACACACTGTACTCTTTTTATTCCTAATGTGGCTAATGTTCTACCTGCATGCATTTCCAACTGAAAACCACTTTGATCCGTATTGTATATATTTTGTAAACCAAAGCTCGGTATTAAGTTCTTTACAGCATTTACAAATATGTTAGCATTTTCCTTCAACTCATCTGCTTGTTCAAATGTACGTTTGCTAACAAATTTGTTAATTTTCCTAGAAACTAAACGGTGAGCTTTTTTAAAATTGTGAACCCATTTTTTGGAAGCTCTAAAATCTAATATGTCATCGTAACCCAATTCTCGTTTGGCTTGTAGCCCCCATCTTCTAATATCTATGTCGTGGAATATCAATCCAGATTGAGCGGCATTTTTACACCGTTTTAAAACATATTCTCCGATATCTGTAATTTTTTCTACATATGCATATCCATTTTGGTCCAGTTGTTCCTGCCATCGGTATAATTGTGTGATACCAGGGACCCTTCTATAACGGTTCTGCACAGCTTGCAGTGAACGAAATGTGGCTCTACCGCATCCTTACCAAAACCGTACAGCGTTTCTTTTATATTCCAATGTTACCTCTTCATCATCGTCTCTCGTACATTTCCGTTTACCAGAATCAGAGGGAATCTAGGTATCATCACTAACTGGAATATATTCCCAATCTTTATATCGGAATCCAGGTATTATCACTAACTGGAAATCTAAACCTACCTCTTGTATATATTCAATGGGTAAAAAATTATCCATTGCATCAATTAATGTGTCTTCCATCCCTTTTGCTAACTCACGCTCATTATTAGTTGTTGGTGTTGTGGGGATGTCCATTACTTGAAATACGGTTAATAAAAGTTGAATCACGTTCATTGGATTCAACTGCATACTTACTTTCTTACAAAACTTATTTAACTTTTTTCTACACACACTTTACTTTGACAAACAATTTACTTTGGATTTCAATATCTTTTCCTAAATATCAAAATGAACTGTAATTTTTTTTAAAACATTTGCTGTATTTATACTAATCGTATTGCATTGGTTTCTAAAAGTAATAATAAATCACACCTTATTATTATTGATTTGTTGTTTTTGTTTAAATTTTAGTAAATTAAATACTAGTTATCGCGTAAAAGATCAATATTTAACATTTAAAAATCACACCTTATTATTATTGATTTGTTGTTTTTGTTTAAATTTTAGTAAATTAAATACTAGTTTTCGCGTAAAAGATCAATATTTAACATTTAAAAATCACACCTTATTATTATTGATTTGTTGTTTTTGTTTAAATTTTAGCAAATTAAATAATAATTTGCGAGTACCATAACAACGCTACCCCATAATATAATATCCATATTTAAGAAATCCTAGTAAGTTATAGTAAAACATTATTGTTTTTAGTTAGCATATTAAATTGTGTAAAAAAAATATATGGGTGATTTCAATAATCCCGACAGTCTCTACATAACAGAATATTAATTCAACAAACGGATGAAGGTGAAGGTTGATACTTTGTTGAAGAACAAACACAGATGAAATTGCAGTATTCGTAGAATGAAATGTAATAGACTTTCCATTCGTGGCTGCCAGGTACATAACCAATGAATTGTTTTGGGATATGTGAGTCAAAGTTCAATAAAATTACAAACCAAATTTGAAGAAAATCCGGTGAAAATTTGGGAAGTTATGATGAATTTTCGATTTTTCCGCCATATTGAATGAAGCCGCCATCTTGTCTTTTTCCAAAAAATTATTTTTGGGATATGTGAGTCAAAGTTCAATAAAATTACAAACCAAATTTGAAGAAAATCCGGTGAAAATTTGGGAAGTTATGATGAATTTTCGATTTTTCCGCCATATTGAATGAAGCCGCCATCTTGTCTTTTCCAAAAAATTATTTTTGGGATATGTGAGTCAAAGTTCAATAAAGTTACAAACCAAATTTGAAGTAAATCCGATGAAAGTTGAGAAAGTTATGATCAAATTTCATTTTCGACGCCATCTTAAATTTAACCTCAAATAGTCATTTTTTCAAAAAAATGAGAAATTGCATTTTTCATTTTCATGAGCACTACAAAATATCCGAAGCTCATCGTAATCGGACTAAAATTATAGAAGTTATACATTAAATTCGATATTAAATGGATGCATGCAGGGGTAGTGGCCATCTTGAATGAAATCACCGTTTTGACATTTAAAAAAAAAGTTTCTTCTATGAAATATGCGGATTAGTCCAAAATTGATGTTTGTTCAAATTTCAGTGAATTTGGTGCATAATTGTAGAAGTTATGGCGAATTTTCATTTTTGCCGCCATCTTGGATTTCACCCCCTAAAAGTGAAATTTAGCAGCTAAAAAAAAATATGGGTCTCTTTATTTTTCGAGTACTACAACATATCCAAAATTCAGCCAAATCGGCTTCTCACACCCGGGAGTCTTTCCTTGTAAGTAATGTTCTTGTGTTTATACCGGTCAAATGTTTTTATGTTAAACGCAGGGTTTTGGATTCGGAGTCTTTCCTCATATTATTAGTTAAAGTAAAGATTTGTATATTACAATGCAAAACAAAAAATATATACAATATATATTATAGATAAAAGTGAATTAAACTACTTTTTCATGATAAAAAATCTAAACGATGATTTACCATCAAAACTGATAACAGATCTATTGCTAAAAAAAACAAAAAAAAAATTCGTCTTGAAAACGTATTTTTCCTGAAAAAAATCCAAACAATGATTTACCATCAAAAATGATGATAAATGCAATGATAAAAACAACAAAACGGAAAAAAATGAATACATTGATGTTCTCATATGAGCGAAGAAAACTTTTTTTTATTAAAATAATTTTCAAAAGAGAATTTTATACTAGATTTACAATGAAAAGTTAAAAATAAAAAAAAAAGATAAATAGATACTTTCCATTTCTTCTACCAGATCACACGCTATACCGGCACCTCTTTTTATTTATGAGAACGTTTGCGTACAAATATGAAAGCCGATTTAATAGATTTTATTCTTAAAAACTAATTTTTAAGGATAATAAAGAATATATGAGTTATTTAAATAAAATTATTTATTATTTTTATTTTGTATTATTTAATTAAATGGAAATCTGAAAATAAAAATTAAAATAAAGTTAATGAGAATTTAGTTTAATTTACTAAATGTTAAGAAAAAATTTAGTTAAGTCATATTTGAAAAAAATATTATATATAATTTAATTGGCTTGAAACATTGTAAGATTTTCTATCCCGACCGTAGTCGATGGAAAATTGGGCCGACTCCACAACCCTGGTTGATCGGCATTATGTTGAAATAATTTCCATACCTATTTGAATTTAAAAGTTTTTTTCACTTCTATCTTGCGCAATTATTTAACTAAAACCATCATTTTATGCAATAAAATTAGTAGGATTACAAAATTGTTGTTTAAATTCCATCTCGGCAACTCAAAATCGAGCATACGGATAAAATGGCAGCTCCTCGTATTAGATATATGGTTAGAGTAGTATATCTCGGAATATTATAGCATTTATTATTTATATAAAGTGGTATATATTTTAATATTAAAATAAATTCATTTCTATACTTTTGGTGTTTCAGATTTCTTTAAAGCATATCATATACAGTGTGTCCCACGTCAGTCTATCCAGCACATATTTTCGGAACCAGTGGAGTTATCACTAATGTGATGTTAGAAGAACTCCATTGGGTTCAATTTAGCCATCAGATGCAAAATGTGTGAAAACTTGCTAAATTTCTATCTAAAGATGTGTTTGGTTGGGGTGTTCAAGCACCCCAATTCCCCAACCTCCGTGTTTTAGGGGAAAAAGCGAAACGAAATTTTTCCGGAGAATTCAATTTTCGAAATTTCGAATTTTTGGAACTACAGCTATAGTTTTTCTCCAATTTTCGCTGAACTCGAATGGAAAATCGGCAATATCTTTTGTACCGATGGGGCGATTTTCAAATTTTCTTCTATGAAATATTAAGAATTTATAAGAATTTGTAAATTATGAAAGAGAAAAACGAAAATTTAATAAAACCCGGGTTGTAATTAAATTAATAGAAAGTTTAGAAAAGTCAATTTTCCAGCAAACTTAGTTCGATGATACAATTTTTTAATAGATCAGCCGTTCATAATATCCCATCCTCTTAGAAATATGACTAACAATTTCCCATAACCGTCTATGAAACCAACTATAAATAAATAAATGAATTTTGACGATTAAAAGTGAACACACAAAAATTAATAGCAAATTTAAGGTTTATCATTTTCGTTTGAATTAGAAATTAGGGGATTTAATTTGAATTGGAACTTAATATCCAATATGATTCCTTGTTTTGTATTTAAGATACATCCTATATATTTACAAATATATATCGAATGCATTGATTTTATTTTTTATATATTCAAATTTTCATTAACTATAGCTTAAATATATTTCTATTTATATTGTATATACTATTGCTGTATAACATAACCATACCTATTTCTATATCTATATCTCTAGGTATATTTTGTTATATGGTTATATATAGTATTATTATAAAAAAATTCCTTTCTATACGTGTATATATAAATTCATTTTATCAAAATTGGCCAAAAGTAAACCGCAACGAAACAGATGTTTCAAATATATTAGATGTTACAAAAATTCAATTTTGTTATTTATTTTTTGATATCGTTTATCAAAATAATTGAAGAATTGCTGCGTTTTTTAGACTTATTATATCGCTACATAGTAATATCGAAATATGATGATGCAAATTTTATTTATGAAAAATATTATTTTATAGAGTTATAGACAGACCTGTAATTGTTTATACGATCTTTATTAAAATTGAAAATATAATTTTAAAATATATATTATATACGCGGCTATAATATTCTTTATTATATATCGATTGTAAGGACGTCTTCGTTTATGAAATTCTATACTACATTTATAGAATATATATTTATCTATTATTTATTGATATTGAAAAAATTTTTCAATATAATATCATTAGTAATTAATTAACACAGATTTAATATCGATATCTAATTGTAGAAAAATAAAGGGGAAATTAATCGAGCCAAAACAAAGGCATTTCTTTCAAATCAAACAAACGCACATTAAATTTTTACCCAATAGGTATTTACCCAATAAATATTGTTCCATACTGAAAATTCTGGTTTATAGGGTATTTCTTTGTAGAGAATACAATGATTACGGTATCCAAAAACACGAACTTTGTATGATCAAAGAAATGAAACTATAACAAATTCCATTGAATTATTGGATTACGGACGACCAATAGTAAAGCAATAATGGATCATTATGAACATTTTAAAAAAATTACCACCATGAATACTCTAAAAAAAATTACAAATTAATTTCTGAGCACATTTCACCATTCTTATAATTCGTCGTTGAAATTAAGCATTTCTTCCTATCTAAAGTAGCATCCAAAGTGATATAATTGCACAATCGTTTGAAACTCATATGAGTTATTTTTTCTTTCCGCTTTTCACTTTAAGATTTTGTAAGTGGCAAACATATATTGGGTTGTCTAAAAAGTATTGGTAATTTTTTTTACAAAATTCAAACGATTTTTTTATATATTTCAAATGAACTTTATTAAACCAAATATGCGCCGTTTTGATCGATGACCCTTTGCCATTTTTCTGGTAAAGACATTATCCCATCACTGTAGAACTTCTGTGTTTTCTGGGCAAAAAACTGATCCAAGTGCATTTTGCAGTCCTCTGCAGAATTTAATTTTAAACCATTAAGGGAGTTCTGCAGAGACCGGAACAAATGATAATCTGAAGGTGCAAGGTCCGGGCTATATGGTGGATGCATTAAAACTTCCCAGCCAAACTCTCTCAGTTTCTGACGAGTCATCAAAGATGTGTGCGGTCTGGCGTTGTCATGATGGAACACAACACCCTTTCGATTGATTAATTCTGGACGTTTTTTTTTAATCTCGTGCTTCAATCTTGTTAATTGTTGACAATAGAGATCGGAATCAATGGTTTGACCGGGTGCTAGTAATTCATAATGAACGATTCCTTTCCAATCCCACCAAACAGACAGCATTACCTTTCTTGGTGTTAATCCAGGTTTTGCTACTGTTTTAGGAGCTTCACCCTTCTTGAACCACGATCTTTTTCGTACATTATTATCGTATGTGATCCATTTTTCATCACCTGTAATCATTCGCTTTAAAAATGGCTCGATTTCGTTCCTTTTAAACAGCGTTTCGCAAATGGATATTCGGTTCATTAAATTGTTTTGTGTTAATTCATGTGGTACCCAAACATCGAGCTTTTTCTTGTATCCAGCCTTTGTCAAATGGTTTAAAACTGTTTGGTGATGGATGTTTAGTTCTTTAGCGATATCATGACTTCTTAAGTGTCGATTTTCTTCAATTTTTGATATGATTTCATCGACTTTTTCAGTGATTGGTCGACCAGAACGAGGTGCATCTTTGACATCAAAATTACCGGAACGAAATCGAGCAAACCATCTATAGGCTGTTAATTTTGATAAAGTTCCTTCACCGTAAACTGCACAAATTTGTTCATGTGCCTGCGTTGCATTTTCACCTTTATCATAATAAAATTGTAAAATGTATCGAATTTTTTCACTAATTTCGCTCATCTTTAATGCACTACAACTTTTAAATGACTATACAAATTTAATTTTTTTTTTTTTTTTTATCTACGAAATGTCATCTTTCGAACATATGTTAGTGTTACCTGATCCGATTAGTACTACTTGAAATATTCAATTATAATGACATCTATTTATAAAAATTATCAATACTTTTTCGATAACCTAATATTATAAACCCCGACCTACGCGGAACACAGACGCACCCCTGCATACGCAGAAATAAAAAAAGGGGATACAATGGAACATATCATCCGCAACCAGAAACCAGCATTTGCGTTGTGCTCACTTACATATGAATTGTATTATTGAATTTCAACGTGCGCACACCTACGTAGACATAAGACTGCGTTTTTCTGTTTGGCACTTTACTGTTAAGTTCTCTCATATATTCGACTTTATTTTGAAAAATTTCATGAATTACTGCACGTATTATGATACGTGTCACTTATTTATATGTATTCAATGCATCATAGAGAAAAAAAAAACCTACTGTATTCATTTTTTGGTTAATTTTACATTTATCAGATATTAAAAATACAACGTTTTTAGCATTACAATCTAAGAACTAATAATGAATCAATATATACTATGTCTCAAGCACTCACTTAATTTTTTTGTAAAAAAGTATATGAAAACAAATTTTAAATGTAATGTATAATATTCTAAAATTCCAGGAGTCGAATTCTATCAGTCGATATCGAATAATAAATTATCGAGTAAAAATTTCGATCACGTTTATCGAGAAAAAAAATGGGATCGTGGAAGTCGATCGCCATCGAATCGAAGTTTTTGTTAAATCGTAGTAGATTTTCTAATATAAAATACTTAATGATGTTTTGCTACATAGCATTTCTGAACTAGTGCGTTTAACGTTTTTTTGCTTACGCGACAATGTTTTTTGGTGTCGTTGTTATGATCCAATAATATATTTTTTATTAACGGATTAACATAATCAATGCAATAAATACCTCTTATTTTCTAATAAAACAATTAAATTATATTTATACTTATTGTTGGAGATTAAAATAATCAATGTACTCACATTCTTTTTACGTTTATTCATCATTTTAATTATTGTTATTAATGCTTTATTTTTGTGGTATATCCATTGTTGCAGCATCCGCACAATTTTGTAATTTAATTGATTTTGTGTATCAAAATTAATTATATCCATATTATATTATTTCTAAAAATAAATATTATAATCTATTATTTGATAAAACGTATTTATGATTTTATGATAAAATGAAAAAATAATTAAAAATAGTGTTGTTTGGCGAACGTGTCAACATCCCAAAATACATGTTTTCTAATTAATATAATCAATTTTAAAATAACTGACCGCAAAGCCGAAAAAAGGAATAATTTTAATGCATAAATAAATATTTCATTTTTTTTATCATTTAATGTTTTAAATAACTTACATTATATACGCCAGCAGCCGTAGAGAAACTAAAAAAAATGTAAACAAACTAATGCAATATGAAATTTTCAAAACTTTTCATTTAGTATCTAAACATTAGCAACTAAATTAGTAACTATCGAAATTTTCGTTTGGAAAACGGCCTCAATAAAATAAATTTTATTTTTATATTATATATTATAAGCAAAAAACAATATAAGTGTAGTATCCATACAGTATTAAATAACATTGTATTATATTTTAACTCAATTACTTTATTATATTTTATAAATAATATAGTAAACGATTATTAATTATAAAATATAATAAGTAATCCTAAATAGTTTTCTTTATAAATAATAATTGATATTTTTGGCAGTCTTAATTTTAGTTTTAATATGATATGAATAATTTATGTATATGTTAATAAAAATAAATATATTGTTATATTAAATATAGTGATTACAATTTCAGAAGTGGGATAAGGAATTCATTCAATCCCTGACGCGATTTTTTTTTAGTTGAATGTAATTCGTGTGTATATTTTTTTTAGTTTATGTTTAGTTTGTGTAATAATGGAAAAATTTAATTCAAGTATTAATATGTTATCAAAAGCTAAATTGATTGATTTATGTAAAATTTTTGAAATCGATCATATCGGAAATAAATGTGAACTTTTAAATAAATTGAAAATGTTTAAACAAAACGGTTTAAACGGAAGCAGCACTTCCTTAAATTCGGAGGAATTTATTAGAACTGTTGATAATAATGAAGAACTTTCTAATGAATATCCTGGTGATATTAACAAAAAGATGGAGTTAATGGAAAAAGAAATGAATTTATTAAAGAAGGAAAACGATTTATTAATTAGAGAAAGAGAATTGGTAACTCATACTTCTTTCAAAAATATTGCAGCTAATATAAATGAATATGAAGGATTATTGGATGAATATTCAGCAAAAATTGATGAAAATTTTTCAAATTGGTGCTCGCAATTTTATAGTATTAGGAAGGAGTATGTTTTGGATGATAGAGCATCTATTCAACTATTAATAAGAAAATTAAAAGGTCGTCCGTTAACTTGGTTACGATCAAAAAAACAATTTTCTTAGTATTTCAATAAATGATATTTTAGAGGATATGGACAAAATTTTTAGTAATCGGCAAAATATAATAATGTGTCGTAAAATTTTTGAAAATAGGAAGTGGAATTATTCAGAAACATTTCAGGAATATTTTCAGGATAAATTAATTAAAGCGAATGAAGCATATATTACTGAAAATGAATTAATACATTTTATGATAGAAGGAATTCAGGATGTTAATTTACAAAATCAAGCAAAAGTTTTGCGGTTTAGAACGGTTGATGAATTTTTAGATTCTTTTTCTGGCGTACAATACAATCTTGAATCACAAAAATGTAATTCAAAATTTTCGCAGCATTTCCAAAAAATACGGCATACTCAAATTTATGAAAAACAACTTAATGAAAATTCAAAATTTAAGCAAGTAGATGAAAATGGAAAATCAGTTTTTAAGAATAAGGTACTAAAATGTTTTAATTGTAATGAGATTGGGCATTTTAAGTATCAATGTACAAAACCAATTCGTGAACCCGGATCCTGTTATGTATGCGGTGAATTAGATCATTTGGCTTTTGAGTGTCAACAATCACAGGCATGACTAAATGCGGAAGTATTCGTTGATATGGGACGTACTATTAATAATTTAAATATCAAGAACATGAAAGCATTATTGGATACAGGCAGTGCGGTTAGTTTTATTAAAGAAAAATTTATAAAACATTTTAAGATTATACATGCTGATCATTATGTTGGTATCAATCAATCAAAATTAGAAGTATTGGGTACACATTTTTGTTATATTAAATTAATTAATAAGATTTTGAAATTAAAATTATTAGTGGTACCAAATAATACCATGAGTTTTGATATTATTATTGGTAAAACTGATTTAGAAAATTTTAACATTAAATTAGTAAATTTTGATAAATGTATTTGTAAATGTAAAACTAAATCGATATCGGACAATGTAAATGAGTCAAAGTTATCGATTTCTAATTCAAAATTGGAATTAGAAAATAATTACAATAATTTTAACAAAGAAATTCAGACTTTGATGATGTTGATGACTATGAAGGAATTTTAAATCAAATTGAAATAAATTTGAACGAGAAGAATAGTTTTAAAAGTGAATTAAATAAAATTTTTAAAAATTATTTTAATGCAAATTTTAATTCAGAACCAAATATTAAATATGAAATGGAAATTGTTTTAAATAAAAAAGAACCATTTTTTTTTCGTCCGAGGCGATTATCTATTAGTGAAAAAGACAAAGTAAAGGAAATGTTATTAGAGTTAATTAATGAAGGTATTATCCGACCAAGTAAATCACAATTTTGTTCCCCTATAGTACTGGTTAAAAAGAAAAACGGCAAAATAAGGATGTGTGTAGATTATCGTACTTTAAATAAAAATACACAGCGGGATAATTTTCCTTTACAATTGATCGAAGATCAAATACTTCTACTTAATAAAAAAAAATACTTTACATCTTTAGATCTTAAAAATGGATTTCATCAAGTTTCGATGGCCGAAAAATCAATACCATACACATCTTTTATAACTCCACATGGTCAATATGAATATGTGAAAATGCCTTTCGGACTCAAAAACGCACCAGCAAATTTTACAAGATACATAAATTTAATTTTTGAGGATTTATTGCATGAGGGAAATATATTGATATATTTAGATGATATATTAATTGCAACCGAAACTTTAGATGAACATATAGTAGTATTAGAAAAGGTTTTTAATAAATTGATACAAAATAATTTAAAATTAAATATGGAAAAATGTACATTTTTAAAAGAAGAAATCGAATACTTAGGGTATCAAATAAATGCTAATGGAATGAGTCCAAATAGAAAGGGTATTGAATCCATTATGGATTTCCCAATACCGAAAAATGTTAGGGAAGTTCAAAGTTTTGTAGGGTTATGCTCATATTTTAGAAAATTTGTTAAAGGATTTTCGGTAACGGCAAAACCATTATTTGACCTTCTTAAAAAAAATTCAAAATTTAAATTTGGCGATTTAGAACTTTCAGTTTTTGAAACATTAAAAATGTGTTTAGTAGAAACACCAATATTGGCAGTTTATAATCCGAATGATGAGGCTGAATTACATTGTGATGCCAGTTCAATCGGATTTGGGGCAATATTATTACAACGGAAGTCAGATAAAAAGTTACATCCAGTATTTTACTTTTCGAAAAGAACTACTGATGCGGAAAGTCGATACCATTCATTTGAATTGGAGACGCTTGCAATTATTTATGCACTTAAACGATTCAGAATATATTTACAAGGCATACATTTTAAAATAATCACGGATTGTAACTCTTTAGCGATGACGTTGAATAAAAAAGACATTAATCCACGCATATCGCGTTGGGCTTTGGAATTAGAAAATTATGATTATACAATCGAACATAGGAGTGGTTGCAAAATGCAACATGTAGATGCGTTAAGTAGAAGTACGAATATATTAGTTGTTAAAGAAAATACTTTTGAAGAAACATTAGTAATTGCACAAACAAGGGATCCAATAATTCAAAATTTAAAGGTAAAATTAGAAAATACAGAGGATAAATTTTATGAAATGCGAAATGGTATAGTCTATAGGAAAACTCAGGATAAGAAATTGTTATTTTATGTACCAGCAGAATTAGAAAATAATGTTTTAAGGATATATCATGATGAAATGGGACATCTTGGTATTGATAAAACATTTGAATTAGTATGTAGAACATATTGGTTCCCGAAACTTAAAATTAAAATTGGAAATCACATTCAAAATTGTTTAAAATGTATAAATTTTTCACCATCGAATGGTAAGTTTGAAGGATTAATAAACAGTATCCCTAAATCTAATGTTCCATTTGATACTTTACATATTGATCATTGTGGACCAATCGATAGTCATTTAGGTTGCACAAAGAAATATGTTTTAGTTGTTATTGATGGGTTTACAAAATATGTAAAATTATATGCTTTGAAAACATTAAAATCATGTGAAACAATTTTATGTTTAAAAAATTATTTTGATTCATTTAGTCGACCAAGACGAATTATTTTAGATCGGGGTTTACATCAGAGGAATTTGAAAATTTTTGTAATGAAAATAATGTTAAACATATACGTATAGCCGTAGGTTCTCCACAAGCTAATGGACAAGTAGAAAGAGTTAACAGGTTTTTGATTCCGATATTTGCAAAGTATACAAATAATCAACTAGGGAAATTTTGGTATAAACATTTAAATAAGGCTGAATTTGCAATGAATAATACTATAAATAGGTCAATATCTACTACGGCAAGTAAATTATTATTTGGTGTTAATCAGAGAGGTGAATTTAATGATAAATTGCGAGAGGAACTTGAGGAATTAGAAGGTGAAGTATCTAATATTAATGAGTTAAGGGAGCAGGCGGTTAAGTCTATTGAAAAATCACAAGAGGTTAATAAAATGTATGCTGATAAAAAAAGAAAAGAACGAACCATATACAAAGTAAACGATTATGTTATGATTAGGAATGTTATAACTAAACCAGGTATAACGAAAAAACTATTGCCAAAACGTAAAGGCCCATACAAAATTTTAAAGGTATTACCGAACAATCGTTATGTGGTAGGAGATATAGCAGAATATCAGGTCACTCAGATTCCTTATGAGGGAATTTTAGAAGCAAATAATTTAAAATTATACTATCAACCTACGAGAATTTATTATTTGAGGGATCGTAAAAAATAGATATTGGGTTTAATTGTTGATGTTAATATTTTATTTTAATTTTTTTTATTATTTTTCTTCTTTGACACATTTAATGTTTTATGGGTTTAGTTTTACATATGTGTTTTATTATATTATTAATGTTATTTAATATTATTTAAAAAGAATAACATTAATGATAATGTTATTAAATCATAATATATTATTTAAAAAGAATGTACATCGAGGACGATTGTATATCAGGATGGACGAGCTGTAGTATCCATACAGTATTAAATAACATTGTATTATATTTTAACTCTATTACTTTATTATATTTTATAAATAATATAGTAAACGATTATTAATTATAAAATATAATAAGTAATCCTAAATAGTTTTCTTTATAAATAATAATTGATATTTTTGGCAGTCTTAATTTTAGTTTTAATATGATATGAATAATTTATGTATATGTTAATAAAAATAAATATATTGTTATATTAAATATAGTGATTACATAAGCAAATCACAAAGCAAACTCAATAACAAACACCATTCGATAGAAAATTATATATCGAATGAAATTATCGTCACACGACTCGATTGATCGAGTCATATAATCCGAAAAACCACTAATTTCGATCTCGAGTATTCCATATCGACTGATAGAATTCGACCCCAGGTGAGTTCGTTTTTCTCCAATATAATTGTAATATTTAGATGTTAAATTTGGGTTTGATATACTAACTTTTTTTTTCTTAAGCTAACTGAAAATGTTCATTATCTCTTAGAGTTTCCTATGTTTATATGTTTTATGTTAGAAAACCATGAGTGTATAATATATGTTACGGTATTGTTATTTTTGCAAACTCTTATGCATGTAAATATAAATATATTTTTGTATGAAATTTATTCATATTTTGTAAATACGTAAAATATCCAAGAATACACAGGTGTATATTTATATCATATATATGTGTACATACACTTAAAAGAGATATCAAAAAGGTGTCACAAACTACATACGATGGCATATATTTTATAGTATAGTATGCAATTTCCTGGATTAATATCTACCTCTATATATGTACAATGTACATTGTACATAAAGACAAATTATAAAACGATATCATACACATACACTATATTTTTTAAAACTATATATATGATACATATATTCCTTGAACACACTTTGTACACATATGTATTAGATGTGGATAAAAAGATCCGCATACAATTGGAAATGTAACAACATATGATATGAAAGCATATAGTATATGTGAATATATCGTGTGTCTTTCTATATATAAATATATACTCATAACATGAACCTTTAATAAATAGAATCTGATGTAGAAAATATACAAGTAAATGGCAGATTGCCAATGACATTTTAAACTTTTATATGTACCTATATACGATACGATATACCTACAAAAGATAATGCTATATAGGGTGTCCCAACCCTAGGACTGTGAGGACAGAAAATCGTACGGTGAGTCAAACTTCAACCCCTACCGAGTTATAGGGTGTTGAAAATTGACGGTCATTGAAAAACATACATTCAGTGATTAAGCTGTAATTTTTAAACAATTTAATTTAGCCCATTTAACATATACTTATTTCATTAGGCGCGCGTGCAACGTACAATTGGCTTTAGCATCGCTACGCAGCAGCCTTCTCCAACCATACCCATTCACCGCCAACGTTCGCCACCGTTCGCTAAATTTATACTTCAAAAGTCCGAAGGTTCGCATCCAATTCATCTTACCACCTATATACAGCGATCTTCCAACACTCCTTAATCTACCTGGTTTGTCGTTCAGCATTTGTGACGGTAACGTTCGCCATCCATAAGCACTACCTGACCAAAGCGCCTGAATCAATCAGGAACAATATCGGATATTCCATATGTTTTATCATCAGCAGAATCAACAGTTACTTAATTTAAAGCTAATTGAATTAACCTTTAAACCTTTTTTCCTCGAAATTTTTATGATAAAAAAATTATTTGAATGTTTGAACTGTTTTGAAAAGTTTTGAAACAAATAACACAAATGAATTGAAAAAAAACACCTCCCCCAAATATTTTGCTAGAGATAGTGGTATGCGTTTAGGCTATAGCGCTATAGAGACTCAAAGATAACCTGTATATTCTACAAAAGATACACTATACGATATACATCCAATTTTACTACAAAAAAAAAAGAAGAGAATTATCAATATTTTTTGCAATTTATTATTTTAAAAAAATAATAGTTATTGTGATTTAAAAATATGTAATCTATTTGAAAATAATTTGATTTTGAAAACAAATACCATAAACAAAAAAAGAAAGTTCTATAAGATTGAATTTTTCCTTTATTCAATCAAAAACAAAACACAAAATGAAATTGGGTTGTTTTTTATTTAAAAATAAAAAATCATAAATATAGTATAAACAAATAAATGCGGTTCCCATATAATTTATAACAATTAAATTATAAAAACACATTAAATGTTTATTTTATATATATACACATCTGTATATAATTCTGTGTTACACATCTTAAATAACCAACAAACACTGTTTAAGTAATCCCCTAATTTAAAATTAACCAACCCCTCAATAATGAATATTTTTTGTATATAAGCATTTATACATTCGTTATACATTAGGCACGTCGCACGTATGTATGCATTCATATATCTATATAATATATAAATACATGAATATAGTATATAGAATATTGTATTATATATACACAATAACATATATACATACATATATATATATAGCAATATAAGAAATAATAATGTAAATCTAATCTAAAACCCATAACCAAAACTAAATCATATAATAAAATGACACTATATATTTGTAAATGTACATTTATATTCAGTGTACATAAATATAAATAGTAAATACAAGATTCTAAATGTACATAATGTATATATATTTTCATATTAAGTCCCAGATGAATTAGAAAATGCAGTTTCAATTTAGTGTTACTACTAATAAATATATTATACATCTATATGCATATTTGAAATGTGTATATGTACAGGGGATCTAATGTTAGCCGTGAAAGTTTTAAACCTATGTAATATGTATACCAGTATTTTTTTTTGTTATATATAGTATTTAGAATTATGGTTATAGGTTTGCAGCAGAACGGTTGCGATATAAACAATGCATCGATTAATTAACAAAAAATACGTAAAAATTGTCAGACAATAAAAATAAATTTCTATCGATTTTAATTATACTTATTATCGCCTATATATCGGTGCAGTCGTGAAACAATTTTTACGATTTCATCCCATTTTTTATTTTTTCGAATTATAGCGATAGTTTTTCTCCAATTTCCTCGAAAAATTTGAAAATTCAATTAATTTCTGATATTCACAAACGAAAATTCATTCAAAATATAAAGCCAATTTTCCAAATGAAATTTTCCAAATGAACAAAAAGAATATTTTGGCTAATTATTTACTAACTGTATCTATTCGTTTTCTTCATATTATTACGGTTTTTCAAAAATGGGAAAACATTTTAGGTATAATTTTGGAAAATCAGCTATAATTTTTGAACCAATTGGGCGATTTTAAAATTTTGTTATGTTAAATATCGAAAAATAAATCAGAGCCGTAATTGAAAAAATTCGAAATTTGGAAAAATCGAGTTTTCCGGCAATTCAGTTTGATGCCTCGCTATATTTTTTTTTCTTCAAAATTACAGGGCTCGAATTATGTGAACCGATATCGAATAATAAATTAGCAAGTAAAAATTTCGATCACGTTTATCGAGAAAAAAAATGGGATCATGGAAGTCGATTGCTATCGAATCGAAGTTTTTGTTAAATCGTAGTAGATTTTCCAATATCAAATACTTATATATATATCGATATATACGATTTAACTGATCAACCACATAGGACGCGTACGACGGACGACGGCTCTCTCTTTATTTTAGAAAACATTGAAATCAATATACTCACCCATTTCAAACGCGGCTTGCCGCTGTATGATTTCTATTTTCTAAATTATACGCGGATCGGTGGGGACAAAAGTGAAAAATAGAATAAAAAAAGTTTCTTCAACTTATGAATAAATAAATACGTCGCGGCTCATTGTGGTTTGTAATATTTGAGTCCACGGTTGGACGGCTGCCGTCGCCGTCGTACTATGTGGTTGATCAGTTAATCAGCAACATTGTAAAATTATTATTATTATTCAATTCAATAAAATAAATTTTATTTAACTTATAGTTTTTAAATTTATATATTATAAGCAAAAAACAATATAAGCAAATCACAAAGCAATAAGCAAACTCAATAACAAACACCATTCGATAAAAAATTATTTATCGAATGAAATTATCGTCACACGACTCGATTGATCGAGTCATATAATCCGAAAAACCACTAATGTCGATCTCGAGTATTCGACATCGACTGATAGAATTTGACTACAGCATTTAAAGCGAATCAACATTACTTTCTAAATGTAATCAATCCCGCAATACGCTGGTTTACAATTAGCCTACATTCACAGCTAATGTTTTTCTTTTCGTTGTGATGATATTTTTCTAAATTGTTGTTGTTTTGCTAATAAATATTAATTCACATACGGTATAAAAGACCTCTCTATTCTTTTAGAAATACAATTGTTTTTCTATAGAAATACAACAGATACAAGCATATACATTTTTTAATATTGTTCGTTGTTTTTCTAATTTTTTTCTCTCAATTTTTTTTAAACACTCACTTGATTTTTGTTGTTGTTGTATTTTAATGTTGTTTACAAAATTAGTGAAATTGAGGGTCGCAAATACAATAATATATACACCATTTAAAAACTTTTACAAATGCAAAAAGTAGAAAAACCGCAAAAAGAAAAACATTGGCTGTGAATGTAGGCTTACTAAATTAAATATATTATACAAACTAATTTTACGCAATAGTTGCTATGGCACATAAATATAGGACTGCAGCAGTTATTCTAGATGATTGAATTTTTATATCGAAAATGGATTTCACCAATATATTTCTTTCCTTTGAAAGCGATTTTCTTTGAACTTATTCATTAGGCTAATTCTCATTATTACTCGAATTTTTTTTTATAAGTGTTTAAAATATATCGTAATAAAATCTATTTCAATAAAAATCTATAAACTTTATAGTTTGAAGATTTCATTTAGTTATTAAGAATTTTAATTTCGGTTGGATACTTTATTTGTTTTTGTTTTTTTTTTGTGGTAGCGAATGATTAAGTATTCATACAATTACTGTATGTATGTATATTTATAATTTAAAGCTGTATATAACATATGGATATATTTTGTATAAGATACACATTTATTTAGAACGCATTTGTAGATATTTATATATACCAGGTGTAGCGGTGTGAAGCGTCAGAATACAAATGTCTTAATAAAGAACATTCTGGTATCCACGAATTGCCAGAAAGGTGATCAAAATTGTGTAGAAAGTAATGGTCAATACTTTGAATAAAAGGTTTTCACTTTCCGATTCAAAAATCTATTCATATCGCTACATCTGGTATGTTCCCAGCTAACACGCATAATACCGGCTATGTACCTTTCATTGCTTTTATGTATTAATTTGAAAATTATTTTAAATGTTGTTCATGTGGAGAATCGAACCAGCGACCTCAGTAGTGTTGTATTAATTGAAACAGTCTTCTTTTGTACCATTCTGTCACATTTCGCGTACACATTTATTTATTATTTTCATATAACACTATAAAATGAGACCGACCGAATTTTTGCCAGTCTACTTTTCATTTTATTGTGAAAAATTGTATAACTGTCATTGTACCGACTATGGCTAATGGTACTATAATGCACCAATACCTCTAATGCAACATTCTTTATACCTGCTATTGACCGGTCATTATTTATGGTATTATGAAATGGGTAACATTATATTATACCTTTATGTGTGACTATCATTGCCCCGGGTATTGTAATTGGGACCATAATGCATTCTATCGGACCCAAATATGTTACCATACACGTCCCAGTTATATCCTATTAATACCAATTACTGTGTTCAATGCACCAGCCACAAAGCGTATTAGCTGCGTTATATATAATGTTCATTTATGAAGTATTTTATGTAGAAAATGCATTTAGTTTGTTGTATTACAAATAACACTAAACACTATATATTTATTATATGATTATATGTATATACCTTTCAGTATATATATATATATAATTTTGGTACATATATATTTTTGGTACATATTTAAGAAAGAAGTGATTAATAAACATTTAATTGAATTTTGCATGCATTGCAGCGGGTTATTTATTTGTTTAAATATATATACCTATATATTACATTACTCTGTGGTGTAAATGTTAAAAATGCCAACCTAAAATTCGAACGAAATTTTGGGGTCGTGGGTTCGAATCCTACTGAATGCATAAAATATGTTTTGTGTTTTCGGTTATTTTTCGAATCTGAATTTGTATTTTCCGCTTGTGGTTGGTCGTACGGCTAATTACCGACACGTAAAAGGCACAAATTAAGAAACTAATAACTGAAGACTATGTTGTTGGACGCTAAAACCAGATTGTTGGTTGCATAGCGAAAAATTTATTATTATTTATTTATATTACATTATAAATATGAATGTGTGCTGTATGTTATATTCCGTAGGTGTACATGTTTATAATCTTTTTAAATATGCAAATATTTCTACCTTTGCTTAAATCTTTAAATAAATAAGTATATATATATACAATTTAAAATACAAATATATCTATACAGATATAATGATTTAAACGTTATGCGGTAAAGGTTTTTCTTTTTTAAATATAGAAGGGTAGATATATAAATGTTTTCAAATGTTATAATAAAGTAGTTAGTGGTAACATTAGATAGAATTCTATTTTGGTGAGAATTTTGGACTATTAATGAAATAAATAATATCATTTATCTAAAGAGTTGTGTATATTTAACATAGGAATAGGAATGTATATAATAATATATAAACGCGGTGCAGATTCATTTTATATATTTAGAATTGCGTATTTGAATATCTCCCTCCATATACAACATATTGCTAATATATATGCAATTATATAGTTTTAATAGCAGCAGTGTATTATTTTATTAATTTATATGCATTATTACATAACATAGTAGTTTAAATATACTTTAATTTTGTGGTTTTATATAAAATAATAATAAAATAGAGCTATTTATTATATATTAAAATATTATATACCCTAAAATGCAAATTAAATTAAAAATAAAAAGTTTATCCGCAATTAATAAACAAAATTATTAACCATAAAAATTTAACTTTAAAACAATTTTTATAATAAATATTATTTTTCGTAATCTAACAGCTAACACCTAGTAAAGTTTGTCTACAAAACACGTGTTCGAAAATCTGTATGTAATTCAAATTTATTTTGATTATATATTCTTTGTGTATGGGAAACAATTAGAAGTGTTATTATGCCGTTTAATTTATTATTCTATTAAAATTAAAAGGCAAATTGGAAATCTTCTATTTTTTGTAGACATCTAAGCATTTACCGATAAATAGAATATTATATGCCTATATGTACCGGCTAATTTATGCAATCATAATTTAAAATATACATATAAATAGTATATCAGATTCTCACAAATAAATCAATCATAAAAGGTTATCCCTTCTGTAACATATCCAAATAGAGGAAAATTGTAAAAGAAAATATTATAGATATTTTAAAATCGGAAGGCGATCTTCTAAATTATCTAACCAATAAGAATAGGTAATGTAGTGTGGTCAATTTTGGTGAAACAGAAGTTTGACCCTCTAGATATTCTTAAGGTGTTTTGCATAGTAAATTGGCTTATTAATATCCAAAAGTTATTCTTTCGTTTTGGGAATCACACTTTGTAAATGGTTTGGCAACTTTTTACCCAATAGACATAATAAGGTTGTACTAAATTATGTTAATTCAATCTTGTATCCACTCATATACGGGGTACCACAGAATTCTGCTCTATCACTCACCTTCTTTTTAATATTTATCAGCAAAATTAGATGATATTTTCAATTAACAAACTTTTAGAATCAATATCTATTTGGGGAGAATAAACGTAGTTGAACTTAATCCGTCTAAATCCAAGTCATGTTTGTCAAATCAAACAAACAATTCAGAATGTCCACGCAATCATTATGAATTTAATACTCTTATTCAACAATTAGAGGGAGACCAATTAAGGTAATGTCTTTGTCTAACAATTTAAATTGTTCATTCTAATAATTACGTAAGAATAATATAATTATTGCCGTTGGGTTTAATGCTGGTAATTATTGAGTTTAACGTTGGTTTATAAAGCATTTATATAATACCCATTCTAGGGTATAATTCTTACATGTAGGCCGGTGCACCAATTATTATGCTACATTTTATTGATGGAATGATAAAAAGACGCATTTTCCCTTATCAGAATTGAAAATATAACACATATTGCAGTGGAACATTGAATTATAGACGATCAGTATTTTTTTATAAATATACGAATATTAAACAGTGTGCATAATATATACACATAATATATAAACAGATTTGGAGATTCATTTTTTCCTACAACATCAAGATATTATGGAAAATCTCCCTGGCGTGATATTTCGCGCTTTTCAAAAAACTTTCTTTCACAAATTATCTGAAATGTATATCTATATCTTTCCAAATCGTATTATGGAGGGTGCCACGTGCTTAGCATGTGTTCGATATGACACTGATAGCGATCTCTTAAAAGATACCACTTTCATACCAATACATCTGTATTGTTTTACCACTGTGTCGGACGATCAGTCATAGTCCGGATAAGTAAAGGCACTATAATTTGAAAAGAATCGAGCGAGACAACATTGTCTCTTTTAAATTTAATATGCTCATCAATAATTATAACATATAGTTAATCGTGAACGTCAGCGTCGTCCGATTTTTAACATTTACACTGTGGTGTAAATTAACCATAATTTAACGCACTTCAAAATAATTGTATATGACAAGGCCAGCAATGATTGGCAGTTTTCTTTAAATATATGTATATATTATTTGTTATTAAATATTCTAACCATGAAAGTAGAAGAATTAGAATGAAAATAAACATATGGAATTATGACTGACAAATAAAAATAAAAAAATCTAATAAATTAACATTTAACAGATACATTTTTTCGTTGATTTTCATGGAAACATTCCTTTAGTTACAAAAATATGAATTAAAACAACAAGAATTATATATATAGAATAATATGATAATATGCCATATAGAGAATTAGTTTTCTAAAAACGAATGTATACACATTTAAAAGATATAATTGTTTTTTTGTTTTATGATAATTTGTTTTCCTTATATAATGCAGTGTATTGTATTTTGTATTTACAAAATTAATTTATTTATTTATTTTATTTATTAATTAATTTTATAAACACCATACTTTTTTGATAATGTTCAAGATTGAAATACATGTTTTTGGTGTCGTGTGTGTGGTGAAATGTTAGCAAATATAGAAAATATAAAAAGTAAAATATATTAAATATGAAAGGTTTTTTGCTGTATAGATATTTTGGATTGTGAATGACAACAATTAATCGTTTTTCATTGTTTTGTATAAATTCAAGGAATAAATACAATTTGTTGGGAAACACATATAATATTCGATAAGTTGTGCATCGGCGTATATGGGAAAACGTTGAGTATGTTACATATATTACATGAGGAAGGATATTCTGAACGGCACATGTCTGATTTATTAAAAAATATTTGGTCGTGCACCGAACTAAATTTTAAGGCAAATCTACGTTTCGAAATTATCTATTATTTTAATTTAATGAAATAAATTCTCAAAATTTCATAGAAGAGAGTTTGGAAATCCTCCTACTGATTCAAATGATATAGTCGATTTTCCATTTGGGTTCAGTGAAAAATTAAAGCAAATCGCAATCCTGTAAAAGTCAACGATCATATGGTGCAAATATTTTATACAGTACATCAAAATGGGACGAATTTTATGAATATTGGTGGAAAATCGACTATAACCTTTGAACTAGTAGGGCGTATATCAAATTTTCTCGTATGAAATATCAGAAATTGAATAAATTTTACAAATTATTTTTATAAATTATTAAATTTTATAAATTATAGGAAAATTTAAATTGTATAAAACCTATGGTGGTAGATCGAAAAATTCACAATTTGGAAAGTTTAATTGCAATTTAATGTGGCTTTCGAAATATCATATAAATTAGGTAATACTTACTTCAACGCGCCTGCAACCTAAAATTGGTTTTGGCGTCCATTAACAGCCTTCTCCAGCCGGACCTATTTACCGCCAACGTACGCCCCCACGTTTCAGAACCGCAGGTGACAATTGGTCGAACCAGTGTTTGATATAACTTTAGTTACAATGTTTTACGAGGAGAACATCTTTCGCAAACCGTAAAAGGCCTTGTTTCCTGAAGCAATCCGGGATTAACTTCCTCCGCTATATCATTTTCACTGTTTATGCTGCTTCCAAGGTAGCTAAACCTGTCCGCCGTTTCATATTTGTTCTGACCAATTGATACGCTTTGATGTTGTGCCATAAGCCTACTGTTCGTTGGTGTGATCACATACTTCATTTTTTCCTCGTTTACCCTTAATCCCATTTCCGAAGCTTCACGTTCCAACAGTAAGAACGCTTCTTTAACGGCACCCATACTTCTACCCACTACGTTAATATCATCGGCATAGCCAAGAAATTGAGCAGATGACGAAGAAAGAGTGCTGCTGGTGTTAATGGTCGTCCTCCTTATACATTTTTCCAATATAACATTGAAAAACAATGTAGCCAAAGGGTCCCCTTGCCGTACTCCGTCAATGGTTTCAAATGCATCCGATTTGATACCCCTTATTTGTACCTGAAATGTAACTTGCGTTAGTGTCAGTTTTGACATGACAATCAGTTTTTGTGGGAATCAAAATTCTCCCCTTGTGCGCCATAATTTGCCCTAATAACACTGTCGTATGCGGCCTTAAAATCAACAAATAGGTGGTGTGTTTCTACGTTGAACTCCCTACACATTTCCATTATCCGTCGTATGACGAACAGTTGATCAGTTGTTGAGCGATCATTACGGAATCCACATTGGTATTCACCAATGACTTCCTCCGCATATGGTAAAAGGCGCTTATGCAACACATAAGCGAGTACCTCAGCAAAGATATTCCCCGATAGTTGGAACACTCCATCCTGTCTCCCTTCTTGTGTATTGGCACAATTACAGCAAGCTTCCACTCCTGTGGTATAACCTCATAGTTCCAAACATGCACAATTAGCTCGTGTATACTATTCCACAATACATCCCCTCCACATTTTAAGAGTTCACCAGATACGCCGTCAGATCCAGCCGCCTTTCCATTCTTGAGCTTCAGAATGGCTTCTCTGGTTTCCTCATATGTTGGTTCCGAAATTAGTGGTTGTGCTGTTTGGTACGGAAGTTCGTTTTCAGCATTTCTACCAATTGGGTTGCTTGCTGTAAGTAGATCTTTAAAATACTCAGCCCATCTCGCGATGGCTCTTTCTTCATCCGCCAAAATTTCACCGCAGGTATCCTTACAAAAAAGGGTTTGTTGTATAAATCCGCTAGTTACAGATCATATTCTCCTGTACAAATTTTTACTCTCCAGCATGAGACAGCGTGTCTATATCCCGCAAAATATCCTGCTCATGACGCATTTTCTTGTTACACGTGCATTGTTGTTGATCCACATCTGTTCGAACAATTAACTCCACCAATTTATCCTCGTACTGTTGTTTAACTTGGTCATTTTTGAGATTTTCAAAATTGAATCCTCTCGCAATGACTTTTTGGCGGTTTGCACTAACACGATATCTGAACAAAGCTCGTAGGAGATAATGATCAGAATCAATGTTAGGTCCCCTAAAGCTCTTTACATCCAGTATGTCAGACGCATGAGGACTGTCAATGAGTACGTGGTCTATTTGGTTTGATGTTTTTATATCGGGCGAACACCATGTTCCTTTGTGTATGTTCTTATGTGGGAAACTATCATATTGTTTGATATTGTGAAATCTACTAAACGCAGTGTGTATGAAGGCTATGTAGACCAATTGCCGTTCGATATACAATTTCCATACCCACCTGTGCATTAAAATCGCCAAGCACAATTTTAATGTCACGACTAGGATCTTGATTGTAAATACGATTGAGCTTTTCGTAAAACATATCCTTCGTGTCTGCTTGTTTTCTGTTGGGGCGTGAACGTTGATAAAGGGTACCGTTGGTTACCACGTGGAGGTAAAGTAAGCACTTGATCAGGAACTCAACAGTTGCAACACTGGGTCAGTGACCAGTCAGTGCCTACCCTATTGATCCCAATCCAAAACAACCATTAGGTTATATGGGCAAAAAAGTGTTCTGCTGCGCCACTCATACGATACGATGTGAATTAGTATATAATAACAACAAAAAAAAAACATATACACAAAAAAAAAAAAATTTCTATATTCTTTTCTAGTTTCAATTTACTTTATGCATTACTTTTTTTTATTTATTCTTTTTTCAAATTTGTTTGTTTTTTTATATACAATTTATCCCTATAGGAATTCAAATACAGTTGAATAGTTTTTACCGTACTTTTAGCTTTTTTTTAAATTGAACTGCATCATGGTTAATTAAATTGAAATAACTGTAAGCTATAGTTTTTCTTTTTTTATATATGTTTGTAATTGCATCTATTTTATGTATATCAATAAATGAGTATGGCTTTTCTTAACCATTCTTTATATAATTATAATAATTATTATTGGATAAAGTTTTTGTTATTATTTTTATTATATATATTCATATTGGATTTTTAATTGGTAATTGTAAATACGATATAAAAATCTTGGAAAGCGGTATAGGCGTTGCGTGAAAAAATTTCACGATATTTTCGAAACCATGTGATATTACGAAAGGCACATGAGTAGAATGATTTCCAAGAGAGTTATTTATACAATTTATCACGGGCATCACGCGTGGTGTAATTGATAAAAATGCCAACCTAAAATTCTCGCAAAAATTTGGGGTCATGGGTTCGAACCCTGTACTAAAGGCATAAAATGTGTTTTGTATTTTCGGTTATTTTCGTATCTGAATTTTAACACAGAGTTGCACATTTTCCCATGCAGTTGTTCGTACGGCTATTTGCCATAAAAACCATAAAATAAGAAACCGACAACTGTTGTTGGACGCTTAATCCGATTTTTGGTTATTCGAATTTTTATTTTTCATAATGCGTTAGTAAACTTTGTGGCGAACAGGTTCGCAGTTCAACAGATTTTGGTTTTTGTGCTTGTTTTAAAAACATTTTGGTGGATTTTGGTGTTGTGCTTGCTTGTTTTTTAATTTGTTTTAAAGACTGTGTTTGAATTGCAGGATAATGGAAAGGAAATATTATCATGTTAATAATGATATTAAAAAAGTTAAATAATCCAATTTATTTAGCAGAAAATCGAAAAAAATTCGATAAATTCATTCCAATTATAAAATAAATTTTAACGTTTATCATATAAAAGTACTAAATCTGTGCGGGACTGGTTTCAGGGTACACAAATTCGTACATCGATAAGTTTTGGTTTTTGAACGAGATAAAGACAAATTGGTTAATAAAGACTGGGGAACGTTTTTACTTGATGGATAATGGAAAGGAAGTACATTGAAAAATAAATATAATATTGAATTATAAGCATATTGAAAAAATTAATTAAATTTTTTAAGCGTAAAAGCGAAGATATAAGAAATAATAAGTTCTCACAAGTCATTTTATCACTCACATAGGAAAATATTGCTATTCCGTGACCAAATGTGAGATTTGTATTCTAAAAGTGTACTATACAAGATCTTGTGAGAAAATATTAACTAACAAAAAATTTATGTAAAAAAAAATTATACAAAAAGATTAATATTTTTTAATTAATTTTTGTATTGTTTTATAAATTCATTTACCTAAATTAAAAAAATAATTTGCTTTATTATCAAATCAAAATGCGAACGAAAATAATGTCATTATTATATCCATTGTAATTTTTTTCTATTTCGGTAATCATAATTAAAACACATTTTTTTAAACTCCATTATTTATTTTCTAAAAAAATTCATTTAAATTTTTTTACGTTTCCATTTTTATTGCCTTCGTTATTTCTGGCTATAATTTCTTTTTAAAACTACATCCGGAGAAACTTAGCTAAAATAAAAAAATTTTTAAATTAAAATGAATTAACAAATTAAAGTCTTACAATAAATTAAACTTAAACTTACATAAAATGAATTAAAAATACCACTATTAATCAAATTAATAATTAATTAATCGAAAAAAAGTTCATAAATAAATAATGATGAGCGATCAACAATTAACGGTTTGTGCTAGTTCGATTATTTTATTGGCAACAGCATATATCAGGGAAAAAAATTCAGAAGCTAACGAATGAAAAATAAGAGACGTTGGTGGGTTAAACCGATTTTGCAAGAAAAGTCACGGTGCAAATAATTTGTTAAATGAAATGTGCCTATCAGACAACTAAAGTTTTTTTAATTATATTTGTATGAGTCCGGCTTCATTTGACAAATTATTGCGCGGCGTTGGACCACAATTAAATAAAATACATTTAATAAGGACATCAATTAACCCATCGACGCAATTATCAATGACATTATTTTAAAATAAACTAATTATCAACATCTTACAATATACACATTTTTGACAAGTGGTGATACGCAAGTACCCATTTCATATAGTTTTCGTTTCGGCAAAAGTATGGCATGCCGAACAATTAATGCAGTGCTAAACATTTTGTGGCAATATATGTATGACAAAGTAATGCCCAACCCTACGGAAAAACATCGGAGGGAATCGGCTGAAGGGTTCGACAAACGGTGGAATTTTTCAAATTGTATAGGCGCCATTGACGGAAAACACATAAGAATTAAAGTAAGTGATCGATTATGTTTATTTTTGGTCCAACCTAAATAATATAATGTTTTCAACGCCGGCACCAGCACAATCCAGTTCCGATTTTTATAATTACAAATGCTATCACTCAATTATTCTTTAAAATTATATTTAATATTTAATTATATAAAATTAAATAAGCGTTCTGAAAAAAAATGTTTTCTAAAACATTACATACATCTGATGGCGATAGTTCATTCCGAATCATTCAGGCTAAAATTGGAAGTGCGAATCCAATGCGGTTGGTCATATGGCTAATTACCGACACCGTAAAAACCACAAATTATGAAACTAACAATAGTGCCTCGGACAGGACAGGAAAAACGACAACGACTCAGGTAATGGAACAAGGACAATGATTTAAATACTGCGCGCGGGCGGTTTGAAAACTTTGACTGATTGCTTAAAGAAAGCTAAACCGGACATAACAGGGGTCCAAGAAACACGGTGGCCTGGAAAGAACATCTTAACCAGTAAAGAACACAAATTATATTACAGCAGTAGAAATAAAACAGGGTTATTCGGCACCGGCTTTATTGTAATTGGTAAAGCGAAAGAATTGGTCATCGGTTGAAACCCCATTGATGAAAGATTTTGTACATTACGAATAAAGGGAACATTTTTTAATGTAACCTTTATCAACGTTCATACCCCAACAGAAAACAAAGATGCAAACACGGAGGATATGTTTTTTTTTTTGGTTCGTTACTACAGCAGAATCGGTTTAGCGCCCGTAAAACATCGGAATTCTATAGCCGTGAGCCCGTTTTAAGAAAAGCTCAATTGTATTTACAATCAAGCGTCTTGTCGTGACATTAAAATTGTGCTTGGCGATTTTAATACACAGGTGGGTATAGAAATTGTATATCGACCGGCAATTGGTCAACATAGCCTTCATACACGAGCACACGTTTTCCACGTAAGAACATACACAAAGGAACATGGTGTTCGCCCGATACAAAAACAACAAACCAAATAGATCACGTACTCATTGACAGTCGTCATGCGTCCGATATACTGAATTTAAAGAGCTGTAGGGGACCTAACATTGATTCTGATCATTATCTCCTAAGAGCTCTGTTCAGATATCGTATTGCAAACCGCCAAAAAGTCATTGCGAGAGGATTCAATTTGGAAAATCTCAAAAATCACCAAGTAAAGCAATAGTACGAGGATAAATTGGTGGAGTTAATTATTGGAACAGATGTGGATCAACAACAAAACACGTGTAATGATATGTGGAATCGATTACGTAATTGTATGAAAATGGCGGCAGCGGAGACGGTAAAGTTGAAAGCTGGCGTGGTCAGAGGTTGGTTCGATGACGAATGTAAAACGGCTCAGGTGGTGAAGTGGTGAATCTTAGCCGGATGTAGAAAGAGCCATCGCGAGATGGGCTGAGTATTTTAAAGATGTACTTACAGCAAGCAACCCAATTGGTAGAAATGCAGAAAACGAACTTCCGTACCAAACAGCACAACCACTAATTTCGGAACCAACATATTAGGAAACCAGATTAGCCATTCTGAAGGATGGACTGTTCCAACTATCGGGGAATATCTTTACTGAATGCAACATATAAGGTACTCGCTTATGTGTTGCATAAGCGCCTTTTACCATATGCGAAGGAAGTCATTGGTGAATATCAATGTAGATTCCGTAATGATCGCTCAACAAGTGATCAACTGTTCGTCATACGACGGATAATGGAAAAGTGTAGGGAGTTCAACGTAGAAACACACCACCTATTTGTTGATTTTAAGGCCGCATACGACAGTGTTATTAGGGCAAATTATGGCGCACAAGGGGGGAATTTTGATTCCCACAAAAACTGATAGTCATGTCAAAACTGACACTGACGCAAGTCACATCTCAGGTACAAATAAGGGGGATCAAATCGGATGCATTTGAAACCATTGACGGAGTACGGCAAGGGGACCCTTTAGCTACAATATTTTTCAATGTAATATTGGAAAAATGTATCAGGAGGACTACGATTAACACCAACAGCACAATTTTTACGTCATCTGCACAATTATTCGGATGCCGATGACATTGACGTAGTGGGTAGAAATATGGGTGCCGTTAAAGAACCGTTCTTACTGTTGGAACGTGAAGCTTCGGAAATGGGATTAAGGGTAAACGATGATCAAGTATATGATCGCATCAACGCACAGTAGGTTAATGGCACAACATCAAAGCGTATCAATTGGTCAGAACAAATATGAAACGGCAGACAGGTTTAGCTACCTTTGAAGCAGCATAAACAATGAAGATGATATAGCTCGGGAATATTTAATCTCGGCGTATCGGCCATGATAATTTTTTAGTGGTTTTGCAATCACTGTTAAAGTAAGTAATTGTAAAATTTAAAATTGTATTATTTACCATTCATTAATTTAAAATGTGTTTCTTCATTCATACCTGATAACAATAAACTCGTGCATTCTTTATTTTCAATATCTAAGGTATATGTTTGTTCATTCATTTTTATTTTTATTATTTTTAATAAAATTTACCACCAATATTTTTTTTAATTCAAATTAAATTTTTATAATATATATTTTTGTTGATTTTTTTTTTAAGTTGGTACGTGTTTTTTTTTATTTTAGTGTCTCATGCATTGTAAATTCTGTTGTAAATCTCATTGTATTTTTTTTTATACATTAGTAGTTTTCGATTGTACATGTGAGCAGAAAAATTATATTTTTGTAATTTATTCCATTCAAATTTTTAATTATTTTAAATTTGAATCTAGCAAACTTTGAAAAAAAGCTCAAAACAACACTACCCATTGAACCAGGTGATAACATAGACTTATCACTTATGCATGAAAATTATAAAAAAGTGAATAGGTATTTACAACGGAGATATTAAAATGAATATATATCTCCGTTGTAAATTTCGTTGTATTCTCACGAGCGCGTTACACCACCCGTTTGAAAATACACTAAGCTACCTTTAATATACAATGTTTGTGAACATTTCATTTTTAAATTAGAATGGTAATTCATCAAATATTTTCGATTCATTCTTTTAATTATAGAAACTGTACCAAACATCATATCGATCGATGTTTTGCTGATCGATCTTCGTGTGGTGTTATTTTTATTTAATACCAATTTTTTTGTTTATAACGAAACGATACTCTCGTTATCTAGCAGATACGTTTATTTTTTGCAACTAAAGGACAAAAATTAAAATTATCCCTTCATTTATTGCCAAACGATTTCTATTTAATTTCTATTTTATTATGTTAAAAAAATGTTTTTCGTTAATATTTTGTAACATACATATGTTGTAACATACAAATAATACTAATTACCATAATTCTTTGTTTAAATGTTTTTCATTCCCTTCATATGCTTCATCAAATATAATGTATATATACTTATGGATAGGTCCTTATCAAAAATGTGTTTATCTTGCTTGTGTAATTTTCATGTTAAATTTTGCAACATAATTTCATTGTTATTTATGTATATACTTTTCCTTACTCATTTTTATTTGAATTTTTTAATTGTTTTTTTCTTTCTTTCCTTATAGTTTTCATGAGAATTCATTTCACTTCACTTTTGTTATACTTATATTTATTTATATTATTTGTTTGGCCATATATTGTATTTTCTATATAGAGGAAAATTTATTTGATTTTATAAAGAAAGTAATATATAATATAGTAAAGTTTTAATTGTTTGTGTAAAATTTATCCATTTAAAACTTTGTTTATTTTTTTTTTTTTGCATTCATCCTTTTAAACAACATGTCCGTTTCGACGCGTGTATTACAATGTTATTTCTATGGTGGAAGAGAGCTACAGGCTGGAATATTATGTGAACAAGTACGATAAATACCCTACAAGTAAAACGCTCAAAAAGAACTCACCTTCACAAAAAACGAAGGTTTTGCGAAGGTTTTATGTGAATAGCAATAACATTAAAAATATTGTATTTACGTATACTTTTTTTAATTTTTTTGTTTTAACGTATTAATTTTACATGGATGTATGCCTATATATTAAGCGTAAATAATACAGCGTAATATGAAAATATATTGGTCTTGTTTTTATTACATTTTGACTATCATTGCCTTTATTGTACAAATATGTTGCTTAAAATATATTTATATATTTTCTAAAAATAGATTTTGTTATTTTGCGACACTTTAATATTTTTGTGGATTTATAAAGAACAATATAGTGATATATTATAAATACATTTATTAAGTGCGTAATTTACAATTTTACATAAGAACTTCTCTAACTAAAAACTGAAGCAATACAAATGTTTTAATTTTTTTATAATGATCTCTTGCTTTCTCTTACCGGCATATGCTCGTATTAATTTTTTTTGCTTTTATTTTATATCATTTTTATCAATTTGATATGACCATATATGATGTCATCGATTTTTTTTCAGCGTTGTATACGTATAGAAATTTTTCTAAAATAGATTTTATTGATGTGCAACATTTTTTATTCGTAATTTATTATAAATACAAATTTAGTGCAAAATAAGAAAGGATTACTTTATGATGAAATTATCATTCTCATTCAATGTTTAGTTTTTGTTGTGACCTGACGTACTCGTGAAGTGACATAAATCTAACGCGAAGTGAAGTGATAAATAATTAATAAATATGTTATATAATTAACCATATATTTTTATATTTCACAGAATCATTTCATGAAACCAATACACTGCCGGAACAATTCTTTAATAGAATTTTAATAAAAATTTTCTACTATGCAAAGGATCGTGTTAATAAGAAATCCAAAACGATTGTAATGAAAAAATAAAATTAAGTTATTATTTAAAAATTATTTTTTTTTTTTGACATACATGGATTTGAATTAATTATTTTTAAAAATGAAAATGAAAAGAAATTATATTGGTTTTTTATAAACTTTAATAAAATTGTAAATTTTCTTTATTATTACGATGCAATTTAATAACTTATCCTTAAATTGTTGGCCATAATATAAAAATTTATATTTTAGACCATTTTTTAATAGAACAAAAATATAAAAACACAGAAAGTGAATTATGCCGACTCCTAAATATCGTTCGCTAAACGATCCTAAAAACCATTTAAAAACGAATCACAAAAGTGCTTCACAATTAACCCATAAAACTGATTTGAAAGCGAACCATAAACATGATTTAAAAACGAACCCTTAAAACGATTTATAAACGAATTAAAAATTATTAAAAAGCGAATCACAAATGGTTCATAAAAATGATTTGAAAACGAATCATAAAAATGAATCGTAAATGATTCGTTTTTATGTTTCGCTTTTGAGAGTCCATTTGGTCCGCCAGATGATTTAAAAATGATTTATTTTTTAATTCGATTTCGAAGTAACTGTTCGTCTTTGCGAGTTGTTTTCGAACAATATGGTTTGTAGGGTATATACACTTATTATTTTAAAATATATATTTAATATATACGACGTATAGGTAGAACAAATAATATATAATATAAGAGCTATTGCGGTGTATATTTAAACATCAATTACAATGTATTTATGTAAAAATATTATATGTAATACACGCACACAGTTGTGCACCAAATATTATCGGTTTTTGTGGTTTCGCTGTTTGATGCTGATGAGGATAATTGCGATGGTCTAATATAATATATACGAAAAGCATAAATTTGTATATAGTAGAATTATATATGCGATTTTAGTTTGAATAACATAAAAACAACAAAACACAAATTTTATACAATAAAAACATGTTATATTTGAAATGTTATATATATATGTATATGAATATTTAATAATAATAATTATGATAATAAATATTGTTTTGAATATAAAAAAGTTTTATTCTATAATTTAACATCATCGCATGTAGTAATTTCAAATGTATAATCAAAAACATTATAATAGCAAAAAAAAAATTATGATTTATTAATTCAATTACCAATATATTTATTTAATTAAAATATTATAAAATAATTACATGATTTATTGTTTAGGATAATTAAATTTTTGCTATTAATAGTATTCTCTGTATTTAAAATTTAAACCATTACAATTTTAGAGGTAAAGTTATACCATTTTATCGTGTCTGTGATTAAATTTAGAGAAAGAAATGTATATGTATTATTAGTTAATTATATATATAGCGATTTTCCTTTTTTGGGTATTCCACTGATTTCACTTTCGTCCGAAATTTCGGATTATTTGCTCAATTTTTGAACATAATTATTTTTTTTTGTGTTTTTTGTTTTTTATTTATTTCAATAATCATTAAATTCTAAGGTACAAAACATTTCTAATTAACAAAAATGAAAAAAATATTTGAAAAAGGCCAGAATAACACAAATTAGAATTTAAAAATTTATTTTAAATTTGAATTGTCGTTATAAAATTTGCAGGGATGCATGAGAGTCTATCAATAGGACAACAATTTGACACATTATTACAGTCACCGCAAGTATATAAGGAAAATCGGATTGTAGTCATGCAGGGACCATACCGGACAAGCATATTCCAATAAAGAACGAACAAAGGCATAATAAAGAGCACGAATACAATACGGATTCGATAGTTCATGTGCCTCACGAAAATTAAAACCCATTTGTTACATTGTCGTTATTTATAATGTATCCAATGGGAGCCTTAAAGTTTAATTTACAGCCAATGTTGGTTAGTCGTACGGATAATTACGACACCATAAAAGACCACAAATTAAGAAACTAACAACATACGACGCCCAAGCCGATTGTTGGTCGTAATGCGATTTTTTATTTCAGTGTAAACCCGTGTATTATCAATAACTTCTAAAACATTAACATTAATCAAAATCAAAATTAATTAATTAAATTAATTAAAATTTAAACTAACATTTTTACGTGTATGGGTAATAACCTTACACATGTCTTTTTTATTTAAATCATATTATTATTATCACACCAATTTTTAAAAGAAATTAAATCTGATTGTAAATCTGTTGCGAATCACTAATTGATTGAATTGCTCTGAAGATTTTCACATCGTTTGCATAAATCTTAATTCAGAATAATTAAAACAGAGGGGATTTAATAAATAAAATAGGTACCGAATGGCTACCCTGAGGTACACCAGTAACACCGAATGTCTAAACTGAACATCATTTATTTAAGTATACACAGCAAAACCCACCATTTAAATAGGATTCAATCCACGAAACAAGCTTATCACCAAAGCCCACCTTCAAAAGCTGTTTTTCAATAATATGGCACGTGAAAGTTTGTCATTACTATGAAATCCGTAAAGTCACAGCCAACCTGTTCCCGAATATTAGATTGTTCATAACAATAATAGACGAAATCTAACAAATTAGTTTAGTGTAGCTTCCACGAACAAAGCCATGCTGTGGGGACAATTAACCAGCCTAACATTAAATACAATAACATCGGTAACAATACTTTCAAATAATTCAGGTCCCATCGAAATGCGTGTCCCATCGATGAATACATATCGTCTGCGGGATGAGCCAACTGTGGTGAATACAACGGGTGACTTAGAAGCTGCAAGCCAAGTGCTTTGATAATATCCTGAACCGGGTTTGCTCTGTGTGCATGTCCATTGTTATTTAGCAAAATTACGTTCTGTCCAATTCTGGTCGTTTTTCGATCAATGAATGTTTCAAATTGATCATTTGTTGTCTGCAGCGATCAGTATTAACGGTTTCGCCAGGCTTTAGGTGCTAGTGGTACACCGCACCTTTCTGGCATCCATCAGTCACGCAGAATTGTTTTCTTACCGAAACGATCAGCATTTGCAGTCGATGTTGATGGTTCACCTGGAGTAACCCATGAATTTTTTTATTTAGGATTCTTAAAATAAATTCATTTTTCATCGCCTGTAATAATTCGTTGCAAAACTGATTTTCGTGTCTTTTAATCAAAATTTCACACCCGTTTTTTCGGATTTCCACTTATCTTTCATACAATTCATGCGGCTCCCATCTTCCATTTTTCCCCTGAAAGCGTATTTGCATGTTACTTCTGATAGAGCATGATCAACATTTGCCTCGACAAACAGCCGATGCGACTGTACAGCACTTTTCTTCAAATGGAAAAAAAAATTATTGCTTTCCGCAAATCACCATTTTCTAGTACAAAATTCGATATTTTTAACACAATGAGAAAATATGATGTTGTCTGCACAACGACTTGACGTATACTAAATATGTTTGATGGATGTCATAGCAACAAAAAACAAATTAACAAACAAAAGTCAAAAAACAGAAATCGAGACATATAGACATATACATAGGTTCGCTTTATCCAGGTATACCTGGTAAATTGTGGTAATACAACTTTTCTTCCGGTATATCAGAAAACCATACAGTTGAAAGCGATTTGTTTACAAAATGGCCAATGGCTATGACAAACTATCAATACATATTAAAAAGGACAACGATCCGGATGGTATACGATCCGTATTTCTTTACATACCCGCGATTTTTTCGATTGCAAAAAATTAAATTTCAAATTTCTATATTAAAATGTCAGTATTTTACTATTTCGTACTATTTTGTCATAAATAACTTAAAACTTTAATGGTCCACTTCATACTCGCATAAAACAATATTGGAGGAAAATCATTATAAAATGAAACGCGATTAGTTTGAATGAAAATCATAAATAGTCATAGATTTTTCATGACAACTTTAAGCCTTTTCCTGTGTATCATATACATATTCATATCTCAAAAATGTTTGTATAATATCATAATATTTATATTAATAAATACAATTACATATATAGCATACATACAGTAAATGATGATGTTTTTATTAAAATGATGAAAATTATACATTACATATTTACAATAATATATACATCTTCTTCAGAGGAGTATTTAAATATATGACCCATGTAGCAAATTTAGCATTATATTGTACGATATAGGGCTTATTCAAAGCACAATATTGGCCCTATATCGGTAATTTTTCCATAAGAAGTGGACTATCTATAGGGCTTAAAAAGGCTGTATAGTAGAATTTCCATTATTATATAGGACCTGTTTAGGTCAAAAGAATATTCAGTTCGTTATAAAGCGAAGAACCTATATCAGCATTATTAAGACTGTTTATGTCACAAGACTTATATTGAAAGTATAGGTCACGCCCTATACCAGCTATAAAAGACCTATTTAAGGTATCAGAATTATATAGGAGAATATATATGTCTACAACCATATATAAGAAAAATAAATTCAAAATAAGGTTTAAGATTTTCCCAAAAATATTAAAAAAAACTACCTTTTTTATAACCAGATTTTATTTTTTATTGTTTCTTATTTTTTTAAATACATTAATTAAATTATTTTTCACATTTTAATTATCTTATCAGTTAAATTTAATGTTAAAGTTTACTTACTTGACGACAACGAGATATGAACCCCGAACCTCTTTCCTCAGCACGTTGGAATTATTCCAGATGGTGTCGAATTTTTCGATGATGAAAAAAATGCTTGCATGTCCCTGGCTGAGGATGCTGCAGCCGTATTTGCATTTTTTTTGATTAATCCATCTTTATAAAGTTGTATGCGTCTGCGAAAAGTTCCACTTCTTTTTAACTTTTTCCATTTATTATTTGATTCGATGACCAAAAAAAACAGATTTTACAATAAACAAATTCACTTTACACTTATCACAATTAATAATAATTCACTTATCACAAACATTGAAGACTCAATTAATAATAGACACAAATATCAATGAGGGTGCCGTATAATAGCATTTAATAAAATAAATAATAACATTTTTAACTTTAATAATTCATATAAGCTGTATATAAAGATTTATAAAATAATATAGGGCTTATTTCACTATACCTTATAGTGGCATTAATAATCCGATATAGGGCTGCCCTATATTTGAATAAAATGGGATATATAATGCTTTAGTATTATAATTCCACTATCATGCTATTTAAACACGAAGGAAACCCTATATTGGATATAATAAGACAATATAGGTCTATAACCTTAATAGAGTTTATATTTTCTGATATAGTGCTCTAAAAAATCTGATAGAATATAGATTCCAATATATGACCAATATAAGACACAAGAATTATATAAATATAAGATTTCTGATATAGGGTATCAAATAGGCTGAAAATACTAATATATGGCCGATATAAGACTGAAGAATGAAAAAACTAATTTAATGCAAATATAGGGCTTTGATATAGGGCTTAATGTTACCTGGGGATGGCATTCGTTTTCTATATATTTTATTAGTAAAACAATATTACACATACACAGATATATATCTATGTGAATGGTAAACAATAATTATAAAGTCACACATCACCCATTTTAATTAATTATTATTTTATATATTGTATATGTTTCTATATACTTTTCATAATCGACTTTTATAAACTTCTTATTATATCCACTCCTGAGGATATGTATAAAGATATTTTTAAATATATATGGCGATATATCTATAATACAACAGATTTATATATTATATTAAATTCTTTATACTTAAATAAAATTTTACAGTGCAACCATTAACAGTTCATAAATAATATATATGTATATTCACAATGTTCACATACACTTTACCATTATATCATTATATAGTATAACCTTTAAGCAATTAATTTTATTCTTCACTTTGACTATATATAAATTATCACATCCATTTCATCTTCTATATACATGAGCAAGCAAATGCATGCATATTATACGTATATCGCTGTCAGCATATCTATATCATATAAAATCCTTTAGAATTTTAGATATAGAATTAAGATATGAAAATATTTTCTATATATGGTATTATTTTATACATTCGATATATGTGTAAAAGGTGTGATATAACTTTCCATCCTATATATATTTTTATATGGTTTAAATATCCGTTTGGATATACCTTTACCTACCTAATATTGCTAATATCCAAATATATAACATACAAAGATATTATTATTTAATTTTAACTTAAAATTACTATTATAACTTAAAAAAAAATATTTATTTTTACCAAGTCATCATCTTTTATCATGTTAAATTCTAATAACTATAAACATGTTCCATGTTTTTTTTTGCAGTTTGTTTCATAAAATACATATCACATATACACTATTAGAAATAAAAGGAGGAATTACACTGCTTTGAAATAATGATAATGGGTCCACCATTATTTTTAACATTAAAATGTCCCATAACATGAAATGCAACCTTAACAATTTCAGCGATCAAGATCATCCCAACCGAGCCTCTTTATTTTTTCCTTAACGATGTTGTTTGGCATTGTCATCGTACATTAAAACTTTGTGATGTTTTCGAGCTATCAATGGTCGTTTTTCGTTCAATTTCTTTGCCAATTCGCCCAGTTGTCGTCGGTAGCGATCAGATGTAACCGTTTTATTCGGTTTTAACAGCTCATAATACACGGCACCCTTCTGATCCGCCCAAATGTACAGCATAAGCTTCTGGCAATGAATATCGCGTTTTGATTGTGAAGTTGATGGTTGGCCGGGATCAACATATGATGCTTTACGTTTAGGGTTGTCGTAATACACCCACTTTTCATCGCCAGTGACAATTCGACTCAAAAAACTACGTTGGCATGCATCGTTTCGTTTCGTGCTTTCAGTTGATTTTCATTCAGTTGATGTGGGACCCATTTTCCTAGCTTCCTGATCTTTCCCTTTGAATGCAAACATCTAGAAATGGTAGAGGCATCTACATTCAACAAATGCAAGCTCTTGTTGCGTTCGACACGAACTTTCATCCAACAATGCCTGCTATTCTTTGTCTTCAAATTTTTTTGGTTGACGTGGCCGTTCTTTGACTTCCACTTCAAAATCACCACTTCTGAAGCGTGAAAACCACCGTTCACAAGTTTTTTGATTTGGAGCATGTTCACCGTAAGCTTCTACCAACAATCGATAACTATCAGCAGTGGGTTTGTTCAAATTCAAGAACTTATTAAAGTTCCCCGCAAAACAACTTTTTCAGGCATGTGTTTCGACATATTCGAGGCAAAAAAAAAGCTTTGTTGTTTACACTTCAATGAAATGACATATACTGAAATTTATAGCCTAATGCCAGACAAAAAAAAAGAAAATGGGCGCGGTGTGCTTCGATGCACACGACGCTAATTACGCCATATGTTATCTAAACCAACATTATCAATGCAAGGTCCCCATATTTTACGCCATAATGGTTTGTTTTCGAGAAAAAGGCCTGGCATTTATTATATTGGACACCCGGTATATTATATATATATATTTTTATATATCTACGAAAAATTTTCTTTAAATAATTTAATATTCAAATTAAAACTATAAAAATTGACAGATCGCGATTAACGAAAACTCTACCGTATTATTTTTCAACCCGAATCGCATATCCACTCTTCAGTATCGATGACGCCAATTGAAAATTTGATTTTACAAATTCGAACAAAAGAAACGTTTTCTTTTTGTTATTTCGATAGAACATATTCGAAGATATAGTGGAATAAAATTGCGTCAGATGCGCCGCATAGTGGGTCCAAATAATGTCTATATATTCATCCCAGTCGCTCATATACCAACTGTACAAAATTTCTGCTCAATCTGATGAACGGTATAGAAGCCTATAAAGGACAGACAGACAAACATTCATTTTTACAATATTTATACAGATAAAATACAATATTTATACAGATAAAATTGTTGTAAATTGTTTTATTTGTTTGAGATTATAAAAAGAATCGTGTTTATATATTGGAAAATTAAGAAATGGATGAAATTACTAATATTTCTTATTATTACTTTAAGTAAATCGCATATTAATTAACTTAACCATATATGTATCTAAATTTGAAAATCAATTCATTTTTACGGACATTTGAATTAATAAAAAAAAGGATGCAATTTAACAAAATTTTTATTGGCCGACAGGGATCAGTTGCAGGATGGAAGTAGGTGTAATTTGACATTAAATTATGTTCTTGTTTCTTGTTGCTATTAAAATTTATTTGATATAACTTAGTACCATCGGAAAATCGTTGTCCGTGGACAGCAACAGAAATGGCACAACTTAAGTCAAAAACACAAGGTAGGTTTCATTTTAATTTATTATGACTTTATCTTACATGAATACAATATGGCAATACATTAATATATAAATATATAGAAATTAAAGACACCATCCACTGGAACATCTAGGGAAGATGGTGAAATCGATGCACCGGCCACGTGGAAATTTTTTAATGCAAAGGAAAATTTTTACAGTTCCCGACACACAATAAACCCAACGCTCGTATTTGATTCCAGTCCAGTATCTTTAAAAAATTAATCCATTAAACCAAAAAAATTATCATCATTATATGAAAATGCAAAAAAGAAAATCGGAAAACAAAGCGATGAAATACCAAAAAGTAGCAATTCACTAAATGCACTACAAAATCCAATATATATTTATTGTTTAATATAGCTGATCATTAGGTATCATTATAAATTTTATACATACATCAGCTTCATTTGTATTTATACATCCAAATCTTATTATCCCTATGCATATTTTGACAATCAAATAATAAAAAATAACGTAATAAGTAAACTTTTAATTAGGTGTTGTTATAATATATATTTCAGATGAAGAAAACAGTAAAATGGCGAAGGAAAAATATCAACATAGCCAGGATGAAGTGCAATTAAAAGTGCAATCCAAAATAAATAAAAGTATACGTGATCCATACAAAAAACGAGAACCAAAATCATTGGATGACGATATTAGAGAATATTTAAGACAAGAAAATGAAATGGGTGATCGAATGATGGAACTCCTTGAAAAGTTAATCAACAAATAATCGAATCAATTATTATTGTTTCAAAACAGTTTAAAGAACACTGAATTTATTATTTTTATGACGTTATTATTATTTTATATTAATAACTTTATTGATTATTGATTTATGAGCTTGATTTATTGTATTTTGTACCGGTTTAAAATGGTCATTATTGTGTATGCAAATATTATGGAGCAGACAACAAATTATAACGATATTTATCTCCTTTGGAATTTTGACCTCCAGTGCTTTGGTAAATATGCATCGCCAACGGTTCTTCACTATTCTAAAGCTGCGCTCAACTTCAAACTCTTGCTTTACTTAAAGCTGTATTAAATATCAATTGTCTTCAATTATCAATTGTAAATATCAATTGACATCCAGAATCGCTGATTATTCTACAGGAGGATATAAATTATACTTCCAAACATTACTGTTTCTTTAAATTCTGGTGTCGTGTACGGACCCAGGATATCCTGCCAACACATTTATGAATTTTCTATTATCATCTACAATCGCTTGTGTATTTACCAAATAATACAGCTTACGATTAATATACTGATCATTAAGTTCAGTTTTGCATGTTATTCGGACATGCACACCACCAATAGCGCCCACATATAATTTAAAAACATCATTATCAGCTTGAACCCTTGGCCAATGTCATTCAATTCTTTGTTATCCGGCAGCCGTATGACTTGTTTTGCCAGTTTAAAAGCTGTATAATCAATTTATTACAAATATTAAACACCATTGTTTAGGGCATAGAAAACGAAACAGCCCCAACCTGGTACGGACCGTTGTCGGCAAACAAAAACCAGAATATTGCCATCTGAAATTGCGCATGAACAAATAACCGTAATACTTCATGTATTAGAAGATTAATTAACATTTAGAGGGCAATTCTACATAAGACTGTCTCTTTTGACTACTTTTTAAGACTTCTTTTTTAAGAATTTTTAAGAACAATTATCGTTATAATTGGTATTCTGAATAAATAGTCATATTAATACTCTTACGAATTCGCCGAAAACTCTTGGGAGAATTAATTTTTTCTTTTTTAGAAAATTACATAAAACTAAATAAAAATTAAAATAAAGATGTAAATAATTAAAAAATTAAAATAATTAAGAATATGGAATATTTAATTTTTTAATTAGTTTTTACTTTTTTAATTTTTATTTAGTTTTATTTAATTTTCTTCAATCTCCATATTAGATCTATAATAGTAAATTAAATATTATTTTAAAAATGAATGTCGCAAAAATTTTAATAAATATTTTTATTTAATATTTTTTCATAACTTACATTTTATCAATTTTATATACACAAATACACAAGCAGCCAAACCAAAACTTTTAAACGAAGGAATGTCAAATGAAATTTTAAAAATTTTTCCGTAGCAACTATCGAAATTTTCGTTTGGAATACGGCCATAGTGTGATAGTATCAATCAATATTCTTAACACTAGATTGCCGAAGCAGTCATTTTGACTGCGTTTGAATTTCAATTAGAAAAACCATTATGTATATACCGGAAATTAAGGAGGTGGAGGTAATTACAATTATTAATAAAAGCATTTATATGTTGTACAAAAAGTCACAAATTTCTAAGAAATTATATCAGTATATACATAATTGTTTTTCTAATTGAAGTTCAAAAGCAGTCAAAATGACTGCCTTGGGCAATCTAGTGTTAAAAAAAGGTGTATAAAACATCAGCATATTATAGAAATAACATGGCATAAACGCGCAGATAATATCAGACTAAAAAAGTAAAAATCTCTTTTACGTTCGTCGTGGTATATATAGTGGGCCAGTTATGCAAGTGAAAATCATTTTCCTTATTTTATTAAAGAGGATTTTTCAAGACAGAAAATTTATAACAAAATGTATGCAAATGATATATGTATCTATACACATATATAATATTAAATGAATACATATTTATACTTATATTAAACATCATACGGGTTAAATATATGTATATACCATTTTAGAACAGTGATTAATTACCAGGAAAAAAAATTTGGAACCTCTTACATTCACACGTTAAGTGTATCGGTATCACAGTGAATAATTTTTTAATATTCAGAGAATTTTTAGGGAATAACAATTTTTGTACAAATTATAAAAGTATGTGCGATAAATTTTGTTATTTATTAGGTTCAATTGTGTGTCAGGTCGAGTGTTGTTCAGAAAATCTTCTGATATCGCCTATAAAGGGTGATTTTTTAAAAGCTATAGGAAAGTTTTTCAAAAACAAACACATAAAATTCAGAAAAATGCATGAAATCTTTATTTGAATCGATAGTACGGTCCATATAATTTAATGTTTGAAAATTATTTCACGCAAATGTTGACCTTGACTGCGCCTCAAATGGTCCATCCGCTAAGTCCAATTTTGGCGTACTCTTTCCAACATTTCGACCGGTATCTCACCTCAATGTTGTCTTCCAATGCGGCAATTGAAGCGGGCTTGTCTGTATAGACATGAGCTTTAAGATAGCCCCACAAAAAATACTCTAAAGGCGTTAAATCGCACGATCTAGGCGGCCAATTGACCGGTCCCGAACGTGAAATAAAATGTTCCCGAACTCGCCTCTTAATACGTCCATTGTTGCACGTGCTCTGTGACATGTCGCACCGCCTTTTTGAAACCACATGTCATGCAAGTCAAGCTCTTGCATTTTGGGCAAAAAACAGTTGGATATCATCTCACGGTAGCGCTCACCATTCACAGTTACGTTACGATTCGCATCATCTTTGAAGAAGTACGGTCCAATGATGCCACCAGCCCATAAACCGCACCAAACTGTGACTTTTTCTGGATGCATTGGTAGCTGTTGGAATGCTTCTGGCTGATATTCACTCCAAAATCGACAATTCTGCTTATTTACGTACCCATTGAGCCAAAAATGAGCTTCGTCGCTGAACACAATTTCGTCGCGATGAACTTTCTTAACAGAGCACGCATTTTGATAATAAAATTCAATAATTTGCAAGCGTTGTTCGTTTGTAAGACGATTCATGGTTAAATTATAGACCAAACTGAAGATGTTTGAAACAAAGCACGAAACGTGCGTCAGCTGTTTAAACCAGTGTTGCCAAAAAGATAATAGCTAAAAAAATCACCCTTTATATACACGTTGTGGTGTGTTTGATATTTTTTTTTATTCTAAAATAGGTTCGGTTAGCTTCAATGCAGCGTGTGGCATGATCAACCAGCTTATATGGAGCGTTTTTACACTCAGTTATCATAATTTTCTTCAGCACCTGTGGCCATCGCTAATTGAATGGGTGATAGATCATCATAAATAGCTCCTATCATAGCAGTTTTCAACTACGTGAACAGGACATGGCCACACGGTGATAGTCCAGGCAAATACGGATGATGATCGATGAGAGAAAGCCTTTAGGTAATATTTCCTCTTTGTTCCACAGTTATTCTACAACATTTACACAAAACATACCGTTATTAAAAAGCTCGTAACTTTTTAAGCTGTAAACCGATTTGTACAAAATGGGGTGCGTTTGATAGAATAAAAATGTACATTACAAAGTTGCTAATATGTGTCGCTACGGGTGATTTATTACATATTAAAATTATCTTAACATATTAAACACACTGTGCACCGAATATAAACATCATTATTAGGTTGAAATTTCAATATTGAATATTTTTATATCTATACAAAATATTTTAATAATATACATGTATACATATCATATTAAAAAAAACATACGTATCCCATATATGGATGTATAAATATGTATATTATATACATCACATATATATTTTTGCATATTGATAACGTTGGCATATTGGTATCATTAATCGTTCAATATACAAATATATTTTATAACAATAAGAAGAAAAAAAACTTCAATATTTTTTTTTATAATACACGTCTATAAATAAATTTATAGATTTTAAATTATAATATGTGCTGTATATATACAACCGGGATAGGTATCATAGGATACACGTATATATATTGATAGATAGATGTTACAATAACAAAAAAAAAGGTAAAATTCATTTGATGAGATAAAAATGTATTTTTTATCTAATATATATAATAATGTGATGTATTATTATATTTAAAATGATAAATTAGGTATACGTCAAGTTATATAACTAAACTTTTTTGTTATTTATAACATTTAATCACTATATGTAATATACTATATCAGCGACGAGGCGCGACTAAAGAAAATTTAAAGACAAAGATATGTAATATTATCTCACACGTTCTAACACGAGTTTAAAAAGTTCCTGCATGAATTTGATATAGTCAATTTATTAAATGTGTGAGATTATTAATATTTATTTCTAATAATTATTTTAACAAAAAATAAATATTAACCAACTGATAACGGTCTATTATCTTCAAGCTTTCGCAGTTCCTCGCTGCTCATCAATACCTGTAGAGTGTGTAAATCACCTTCTTATAATTTTTTGTTTGATACATTACAGTATCCTTCGTTTGAGCTATTTTATGTTATCGGGAGTTATTTCCATGTTCCTTTTCCTGGTATTTTTTTTTTTTTTTTTTAATTTTATTATTCAATCTGTCCCATTGGGACAATCAGTAATATTTGCGGATATTGATTTCAGGTCTTGTGCGAAGGAGGACACCCATTGGTGCCACCCCCTTATTATTCTTAACGTTATAATTTACTATAACCGCATGACACATTAATTTATATATTATTTTAATTTTAGTTCCTGACACTTTATGAACATTATGCGTTCATCCATGTTTATTATAGCTGTTGTGCGATACATTGTCCGTATTGTTGTTTTATTTATGTTTATATTAAATTTATTTTATGTTGTATTTGTTTTGCGATTGATTGTTAACCCTAAATAGCGAATGTTGTGATGTTATGCTCTTGTTGGTAAGTCCCCGATGTGATAACGTTTTATTCTTCTTTTTTTTTGTTTAGTAGTAATCTGTTGGCAAGCAAGTTGGGGTGCCCTGCCAACCTCATATGGTATTTTATGGAATAATTTTTTATTTCTTCCTTTACGCTGGGCATTTTTAGATCACGGCCAATTATTGCATTCGACACGTACCATGGGGCATCAGTAATTATTCTTAACATTTTTGATTGAAACCTCTGCAAGATTTCAATATTTGAGTTGCTTGCGGTCGCCCACAACTGAATGCCATATGTCCACACCGGTTTTAATATTGCCTTGTAAATCAGCAGTTTGTTGTTCAAGGTTAGACCTGATTTTCGACACATAAACCAATACAACTTACTAAGCTTTATACCCAATTGCTTTCTTTTGGTCCATATGTGTTTTTTCCAAGTCAAACGTCTGTCCAGGTGCATCCCCAGGTATTTTACTTCTTTCGATTGTGGTATTGTCTGATCATTTAGTACCACAGCGGCGCATGTGTCTCTTTTCATGGTGAACGTTAGATGCCGCGACTTGGAACCATTTACAGCAATACGCCATTTTTTTAACCATAATTGGAGCTTGTTGAGGTGATTTTGTAGTATTTCAGATGCCATCATTGGATCTGCATGTGATGCCAGAATGGCCGTATCGTCTGCAAACGTCGCTGTTAATGTATTCTTCTCCAATGGTAGGTCAGCTGTGTACAGCAGATATGATAACGGCCCCAGCACACTACCCTGGGGAACACCGGATTCTATTTTTCTGAGTGACGTTTTGGCATCTTGATATTTGATTAAATAGTGCCTTGATTTTAGGTAAGACCGCAATACGATATAGAAATGTTGCGGTACGGTTTTCTTCAACTTGTATAGCAGGCCATCGTGCCACACCTTATCAAAAGCCTGACTTACATCCAAAAATACAGCGGAGCAGTATTTGCCGCCCTCTAGGTCACCCCGTATGGATCCCGCGATTCTGTGCACCTGTTCTATGGTTGAGTGTTGTGCCCTAAAACTAAATTGGTGCTCTGGTATAAGCCCATGTTTCACCATCATCGGTCTTAGTCTTTTCAAAAATAGTTTTACAAATAACTTTAAGCCACACGGCAACAAACTGGTATTAGGTATCATAATTATTACCGCTATTTTCCATTGGGCCGGGAAATGGCCCGTTCTTATTATTGCGTTAAATATATGTGTTAGCAGTGTAATACCCTCCAGGGGCAGTTCTTTTAATATTCGACCAGTTATAAGATCGTGTGCTGGGGCCTTTTTTGGATCCAGATTTGGCCGAAAAAGTTGCTATGCATCTTCAGGGGGTTTTTAGGCCGCACCAAACAACATTATCGCCAGAAGATGATGCCGAAATAAGTAACTTCCGCGAGACACCCCTTCAAAAGGATCTGCCGATCAGGCGATTCACCTATGTCGAAGTTGAAGGTATGATTTTCCTGGTATAGATCATCATTTACAGACAAATATGTAATCGTCAATGTAAAATATTTTTCGTCGTCCGCGACGATTTTTTTCATTTTTTCCCATGTGAAATGATGAAGGCATTTTATATTATTTATATATATTACGGTTTTTTAAAGTTGTTGAATTATGTATTGTGGAGTTTGATGATTTCAGTCCGGATTTTAAGATTAAATTTCAAAGGTCGGACACTTTTTTTATCAACGCATTACGATTAACACCGATTTTTCTAAATTTAATATTTTTTAGATTAGGACCCTGGTTTTTCATACAAATTTTAATTTCAAATTGAAAATTGAAAATTCATAAAATTGTCCCAAAGGTTCAAACGTTATAAACGATTTGCCGTTCGACATTAGTGGAAACTCAAATAAATTTGTGGTACTGTAAATGGTACAAAAATTGTATACAGTATGGGACACATTCTGAGTATATCTTTTGAACCAATTAAGCGGTTTTCAAATTTTCTTCTATCAAATATCAGAAATTTATAGAACTTTCAAATTATAATAACGCAGGATCGTTATTATAGACAATAAGTAAAAAAATTAAAAAAAATAGATTTTTAAATATTTTTTCTATAAATCAACTAATTATACATGTCCATTTCGTAATACTCTATTGTTGGGAGAATTTGACGAACTTTTTTCACACTTGCCCCCTTCATAATATTCGCTGCCAGTAGGTGGTAATATATTTAAAAAAAAACAAATTTTCTTAAATTACTATTCATAAAATATAATTCATTAACAGTTTTTGATAAAGCAAGTCAATTTCTATGTTTTTTTTAGTCAAACATTTACTTTACAAAATATAAGAATTAGGTTCTTGTTTTATTTCCATAAGTAAGTCTTTCTGTATTACCATTAAAGAATTTTTTTTTTTAAACAGAAAAGTTTCTTTCAATGGATTCTGTTGTCGATTGTATTGTTATGGTTAGATGACTAGACATTCCCGTTTCAGAAAACGCGTTTTCTTTTTGCTTTACTGATAGAATTCGGTTTGAGATATCTGAAACACTTATAGTTTCTTGTAACTTTCGGAACTTTAATTTCTCGGGATTTTCGACATAAATTACTTTTAATTCATTTTCTAATTTTAAATAGTTAAATTTATAAATGCATCCGGTAATAAGATGCATATGCGATATGCGTATAATAATAAAGTTACCTATAAACTATAATATAAATATATAAAACAATATGATAACCGTACACATATATGAATGCATATCATAAAGTATATGCACCGTTACCTGGCTATTGTATATAAACATCACAAAATTCATAATTAAAATCAATTGAGCTTCTAACTCCGCTAATATCTCATCGTCGTAATTAAAATCAATTGAGCGTCTACCTCCGATGATATCGCATTGTCTTTTTAACAAATCCACAATACGATACATATTAATACAACATGGCCATTTGGCTAATATATAAATAATATCAAATGATCCAAAATATTCATATATATTCTACAAAATATCAATCACCGCATCTCATCATACATCGTGATCCATCAACAACGTGAAAATTGAAAATTTATTTAATCAAGAAATATATTTAGCAGCGACATTCCACTTTCCAGTTCCATTGAAATCGGATGGGTTAGACATTTGACTATATATTTTTTGATACAAATATCGTTTACCTTAAACGATAAATATTAATACAAATCGCAATTCAGCTATTGTATAGAAATAATATTGAATTCCGGAATGAAATCGTATTCAGCGTGTCAACGTATGCATTGTATCCCGATTCAAATCATCTATTTAAAGTATTTATCGTATCCCGATTGCTAAAATAGATATTTTTACATCAAAAGCATCACACGGAAAGAGTTCCTGAAAATTCTTTTTGGTGAACAGCATAAAAAGCAGAGTTTTTGAACGAGCACAACAATTAACAATCAACGATCAACGGCACTCTGATAAATAACACCAATAACACTCACACGATTTAAAAATGTCATACATGCATGTCATGTATACACTATTGATTATATACAGCTTACCTAGGTAATATTGGTAATATTCTCCATGTACACAACAAACCAACACATTTTAATGTTTGTAAATGTTTATTAAAAAATTGTGTCTACGAATAATCTATATGTAGATGGTCCTCTGTTTCTTTATTTACTGTGTGATACAATACATACTATATATAATATTTTATGTTAAATAGATATTAAAGATATCTATTAGTAGAATATAAAACACAATAAAATCGTACACAAAATATTTCATTCAATTTCACAGTGGTTTGCATATTATAATTGTAGTACTATATTATGTATGTATAATTCTACAGATTTATATGTACGTCTACTATTTGTATATGTTCGCAAGCATATAATTCGTTATAATAGAAAAAGTTTTTTTTAATGGATTTTCTTTATATTTTGTTGTCTTATATATATTTATAAAATATATTTTCTTGTAATTAATGTATACATATGCACTTGTATTATTCGTTATTGTAACATACATATATATCGATACGATTATACGGTACGAGATATGATGGTCGATGATGCATATATACAAAACAAAACGATAAAACCATTCTAAACAAATATACAAAATTATAAATAATAAACAAAAAGAAAAATAAATAGATATTTTAACAATTGTACTTTATTTAGACTTGCATATACTACTTTTACCACTGCTATATCGGCCGCTTACTATTTTATTCATATGCTGGATTTTGAGATGCCGAGAAAAGGCTTTAAACAATAATTTTTTAATCATACTAATTTGATTAAAATGATGGTTTTAGTTAAATAATTGCGCAGATAGAACTAAAAAATTTTTTAAATTCGTGTCAACATAATAATAATAATATTATTACAAAGGTTAATATTGGAATGCAGGATTATCGACACGGTGGTCATGTTCGGGGTTCGCAAGTGGTCAACACGTAGAAAAATTTTAAACACAACTGTGTATGAATTCGTCCGTGAGCATTCAAATTGGGTCAAGTTGAAAAAGTGGCCCTTTAAAGTGGTGGTCAACTTAGCAGGTTCCCTTGTAGTTTTAAAAAAAAGAAATTATTATTTTTACTATCTATGAAATGGCCAAGAAAATATTTTTGCAATTTTCTTGGCGACCAAAATATATAGTATATATAACATCGAATAACTCGCTAACTGCTGTAATTGATAAAAGACCGAACAATTATCATTCCTACATACTTTTGAGGTAGTCTTTTGACTTTTGAGATAATAATTATAATAATAATTATTATTATAATACTTAAAATGAAAATGTATATGTATATTCCATTGTTTATATCCTTTTTTGTATGCAATATATTTACCACTGCATACAGGAAATATAACCATATTGAAAATTGTGCTGCAATATGTTGAGGAAACAAAATGTATATACATAATATAATTTTATATAGAAAAAAAACTTTTCTTCAATGTGCTTTTGAACATACCATTAAATTTTATTTAAGTAACAAATAAAAAAGAGCAAAAAAATAAATGAGAATACTATCATTAAAATTCTATCTTATATTTTTTTAAAATTTGCATATGGATTTAATATTTATCTTATATTTATTAGGTATTTAAATAAGTAATTACCAACATTTGTTCGTCCTTTGAGAGAAACTTTTCAACCAGCCGTTTTTGAAATTGTTCAAAATTAGCGTAGTTCTGCGATCCATGTGCGTGTCCCATTGATGTAAAAATTCGGACGGTCAAGGTCCGAAGAATACCCCAGGTGTGATAATGCGTCCCATTAATATGAATTTATTGCGTGATGGACTGGGTTTTAAGGATGAAACCGCGTGTTATCGTGTTTGTAAAATCACTTTACCGTGTCTTCGGATCTTCCGGGCGATTTTCGACTAACGCATGATTCCACTTTATTATTTGTTGTCGATAGCGTTTACTATTTAAAGTTTCACCAGGTTTTAACAGCTCATGCTATGGGTCGCCAATCTGGTCCTACTAAACCCAGAGCATTGTCTTACGACCAAAGCGATTTGTTCATGCCGTCAATGGGCCAAATTCGACTTGTGATAACCAGCTTTTTTGCGTTTTGAATTTTCAAAATGTATCCAATTTTCATCTCTCGTTACGAATCTATGAAGAAACCACTTCCTTTCATGCAGCAATTCACAAGTGACTTTTCACTTTTCCATTTATCACATCATTCAATTCACGTGGTACCCATTTTTCCATCTTCTGAAACTTTCCAATTGCTTTTAAGCGATTACTTATATATTCTTGACACACATTATTACTTTTAGTCAATTTGTGTTGGGTTCGCTCTTGATCCAATAACTCCTGCAGTTCCCCGTCTTCAATTATTTTTTGTCTACCAGAACATGTCTCACATGGTGTTATTGACGGAGCGTGTTCAGTATAATTTCTACCAACGGATCATGACTTTCATTAGCTGTTTTTTTTTATTAAAGAACAACAGCAATGCATGCCACAAATGCTCTTTTTCTGGTACATATTTTGGCATTTTCAATGGCTTATAAAACTATGACGTTATTAATTTCTCGAAATTTAACTTGTGGATTTTAACTTATTATTGAACGTAGAAAAAATAAAATATATGTAGAATGATAAAAACGTTTATATTTCGTTATAGTGACGCCAACTACAAAACCGGTAATTACTTATTTCTACAACTAGTATAAAGATAGTTAGCTAGCTAAAGCTAATATAAATTAGTATATATAAATATAAATAGTATATATTATAAATATTTTTAACACTAAGTTGAGTGACTAACTACAAAATAATTTTCTAACTTTTATCCATTTACAGGTTATCAAAAATGTCATCATATACATATTAATATTAAAAGTATTCACATCGGAGGTGGGATCGGAGAAGATAGAAAATTCGGAGAATTCGCAAAAATCAAATCAATCTTATTGACAATTCTGTATATTGAATTCTGCTATGGAAACTTTAAAAAAAATATCCATTTTGAATTGGGTAAAATCTGTCGGAACATTTTCGGATATACTTTTAACTTTTCATATATATGTATAATAAACGATATATCAACTGTATAATAAAAAGGAATCGAGTTTTTACTTCTTTATATGTGGCGATAGACAGCCATATAATATATAATGCACTTAAACAACTATAAACTTTTTCTTAAATAAACTTATATATGAATTATATGTTGTATATAGTAAAAGATTTGTATACTTATATATATATATATATATATATATATAAATAACGTTGTTGTCACTCTTATAAGTTAAATACAACAGAAATATAATAAAATATAAACCGCATATATCCATGTATGAAATCTCATATTTCTATATAAGTTCAAAAATATGAACGATATATGCATGTACAACAAAAAATGACTTTATATTTGGTATGGTGTGTATATCTATTTATATTTTGGCACATAAATCGTAAATACATATATTTATATATAATAATTAATTTTTTTTTATATTCGGTATAGAGTTTAGAAAAGCAATTTCAAACTATAGAGTCACGTAAATTCGTCTATATATGGTATATATTTATATATAATATATATGTATAATATATATAGTGTAACTGAAAACTAATTTTTGTGTGAAAATGGTTAACAAGTTTTATGAACATTTTTATTTATATATATTCACATTTTTATTTGATGTACTACTAATATGTTTTTTTTTATAATAAAAGGAAAGTTATATTTTGACTCGTACTTCAAATAATTCTCTTTTTGTATAAAATGAAAAGAAAACGATCACCAGTAAATGTAATGTAATACTATTATTTATTTTTATTTTTTTTTTGAGTTTCACGTTATTGAATTTTTTGTTTTTTCGATTTTCAAATTAATTTTATTTAATAAATTTTTTTGTAATAATCCGTAATATGAAATATATGTGTCAAGAAGGTTTGTGATTTTGTATTTATTAAAATTGTATTTCCTATAAATTTTTATATAGGATATTTCAGTTTATATGTTCGCAGGCCCGTTCCTGGCTATTTTCACAGCCTGTTCAAGTTATGAGCAGATCGTCTCCTTTAATATAAAGGGAAAACCATTTCCATGTCAGCAAAGAGTTTTAGGTTGGCGATCGGCTTTTTTTTTATTAGGTTTCCCTGCAAAGTTCGACTGAATTATACGTTATCGATGAAGACACGAAATTTTTTTGTATGGTGGTGAATTCAAAGAGAACGTTCTCCTGACAACATTTTGTTCTAGGGTTTGTGCATCCAGGTGGGGAGCGCCAAATTTCGTATGGGAAAATTTCAAATTTGAGGGTAAATTGGTAATGGAAAAGGTTAAGGATCGCCCCACTTTAAACTTTTGTTGTGGCAGTTAGGTCCCTTCCATAAAAATAAAACAACATTGATGACAGCATCAAAATGAACAAAAAAAAAAGACTAAAAAAATACCATATAAACATAAAAATCCTAAAAAATAACAAGGGCATATTAGATCACTACGCTAAAGAAAATGACATAAACATTGTAATGCTCAACATGGCTCCTGCCCAATAAATACGTTAACATCAACGGATACCAGCTGTAAATATACAGCAGAAAAGATAGCTATGGGGGAGTAGGATTGCCCGTAAAAGACAAATTGATTACACGAGAAGCCAAACACTTTAAATACAAACCATTGGAAGTAATGGAAACACGCCCATAGACATATATGTACATGCCAACCAACAAATAAATAATAAATAATTAAATAAATCAATTAATAAAAGTCGTAAAATAAAATAAGCATAATTTACATAAATGAAATAATAAATTTAAATAGTTATAAGTGGATAATATAAGTTACAATAAATACATTTGTAATTAGTGGTATAATGTGTGTGGTAAATAAATTTTAATTAAACACACTGACGCGAAACAATAAGTGCGATAGTGAACGTTTTATTTCAACAACAGCTTTGATTCCTCGGCTCAACCAACCACTTACAACCAACAACAATCACAACCACTACAACAACAATAGCCGGTAATCTACATCAACCCCAACGATCTAAAAACACATTTTGACCTAAACCACATTTGGGCGTCTCCCCCTTGAATTAAGTTTCGTGTTTTTACCGGTAAACTACAATTTAGCCCAAAAGTTCTAATCGTAATATACTTTAAAAGAAAAAAAAGGGATATATGCAGTTTATCACTATCTGCCGATGACCTACCCGAGCGGTGACCTAACCAGCCGGGAACTCAAAAGGGGAGGTCGTCCTCATCAGCTTAGGCATACAAAGAAATCAATACATTAACACGAGTAACACTCTATATATATACAGACCGATAGACAATACAGATAGGAGTATTTTTGATTATAAAAAAAAACGATTTCAAAATTAAATGATGATTATTATATATACAAATATATGATCACATTATCATTTTGTGATACTACCGTGAATAAAATAACATAATGCATCTTTTCTTTACATCAATAATATATAATATATATAAATGACAAAATAAAAAAATAAATATTTATCACATTGCCATAAATTTAAATTGAATGAAAATGAATGTCATTAATTACTTTGTATTTATGTATTTAAGAAAAATATATATATACCATCGATGGATCGATTAGATAAATATCATATGAGATGAAGAATACATATACGCGTAAAGAAAAATAAAAACGAAAAATGTATAAAAGAATAAAAAAAGGACATTTTGTTATTCGAATTTATTTGAAAATATAAAATTAAATGTATTAACATTAATTTATTGTATATTATTGCTATATATAAACGCACAGCAAAAAGAAAGGAAAACAAAAAAAAATGTAACGATAAATGAGAAGAATGTCTTAAACGGCAAACAGCAATAATCCATCAGTCGTATTGCGTTTCTTATAAAATAAAATATTTATGTATGTATATATAGTTATATACGAATTTTTAAGAATGGACGGAAATGTATCTAATAAGTATATTGTTATAATAACAGTTCCCTAAACGTTATACATATAAAATGTGGAGTTTTTTTTTTCGATTTTGTTTCATTTGAGTAGAATATCCAAGACTTCCTATATATCTGTATATGAAAATTATATGTATCGCAGAACTATTTCATATATATATGGTATATAATAAAACGAATATACTTAAGTTGTGTTTTAGGTATACAGTAGACTCGCGATATAAGGACATTTGTTTGCGGTTGGATGGTTTTTATTTAGAAATTAACAATGAGTAACACTCAAATAAAAAATTTACTAAAATGGAGAGTTCCATAATAAATGTTAAAATATATTTAAGAAGTTGTGAAAACATTCACAGAACTGCGGGAAATGGGTTTAAATCAAATGATATTCAACGAAAACAATGATTATGATAAACACGTGTATTATTTGGTTATGATTGTATATGTGATAAGTGTTCAAATCACAATTAATTGAGGTAAGTTATTGAGTTCTATGATGTGTAGCTAGGCTTCTAAAAATCACGAAGTCAGTTTTTTCATTTTTTTTATCTAAATGTTAATCGTACTGATTAAAGGAGTAGTATCCAAGGTTTTTATAATCAACACAATTTGTTTATAAACAATCTGTGTTTTGGAAATATAAACAACAATTTTTTCATATTTTTTCAATAAATAATTATTTTACAAAGTATTTTATTGTTATCGTGGAAGTGATTCACATTTGCATGTAAGTAATACGAAAAAAACAGGACATTTTATAAAACAACAGTCCAGAACAAGATTTCAAGAAATATGCACACACAGTTTTTAAAAACGTTTGTTTATAAAGAAAAATGTGTTTATGAAAAAAGTTTAATTCACAAGATTGTGATACAGATGGTGATAACTTTGAATAAAAAACACTAAATATAGAAATTATGTATATATTAATATAAATGTACATCCCCAAGCCAATAAAATACAATACATATATGTATGTGAAGCGAATGATTATCTAGAGGTGTAACATAATACATCATTCAATTAGGTTTGTAGGATGACATTAATATGGATCCATCAATTTACTCCGGGGTCTAAACGACAATCAGCTGAGTGGACAATAAATGATAAAAAGCCAAAGATAAATCGTTTTACATAAAATGCATTGCAATGTTAGAGACTCGTTGTAATGAATGTATCACTTTTGAAGAAGACTATGTGGATGAATAAAGCCGTACCTTGCCTAAAATTTATTGTTTTATCCGTCATCCTATAGACTTATTGAATGATGTGCTAAGTATTTCATTTAAATATTTTCAAAAATACATAAATTAAATAATTTCGATTACCAGCACGTGGATAAAATACGCCAATCGTTCCTTATATCGAGGTTTGGAATGATTGTACCGTTCCTTATATAAAGGTTATAATACAAAACTTGGCAGCGTTCCCAATTTCGAAGATTCCTTATACAAGGTTCCTTTTATGGCGACTCTACTATATATATATCCATATTTGTATAGTAAAATGGAATATGTATATAGCAAAAAAAAATAAGAAAAATAGGGTATCAATATATTTTATAAAAAGGTATACATAAATTGTTCAAGTCGATAACAAAAGAGCCATAAAGAGCGATGTGTATATTGCTTTAAATATAAATACAATACAACATATAGCTTAATTTATATGTTTTCCTATTCAATATTATTATTTTGATCAAAAAAATAAAAAAAATTGTTTTTGTTTCACATTTAGTTATTGTTTGTGTGTATGCATGTATAATTTTTTGTTAAAGACCTAGTACGCAGCTCAGGAAAAAAATTTTTGTGATTTGTTTCGAAAAAAGTATAGATAAAAAATTTACATTCTCAAGAAAAAATTTGACAATCATAAAAAAAAATGTCATTATTATTATTATATATTATTTATTATTTAATTTGTTTATTTGATTGTTTCTTTGACAACGCTATATATGGATTTTTAAGTTTTTTTAGATTCACATAAAAATACACAAAACTCCTATTTTTGCTTATGTTTTTTCTACCCGGGTAAAACTATAGAAAATATTATAAAAATCATTTTCGAAATTAAAAAGCATTTTTTGGTTTTTTTCTCAAGGTGCGTACTAAGCTCCGTACAACATTGGAAAAATTTATAATATTTTTTTCTCATATTTGTTCTTGGGCAAAAACTCCATATAAATTTTGCTTTTTCTTGAAGTGCGTACTAGCAGCATATTAGCCTTAAAGTTTGGTTTTTGAAGTCTTGATATTTTTTAGTGTTTTGTATAATAATAATATAAGTTAGTTTATTCGCCTTTCATCATTTATATATTTTGTGATATTCTTTATATATATATCTATCTGTCTATTCATATATTATATACATCTAAAAATAATAAAATTCATTTATTATGTTTACGAAATATATGTACACCACGTTCAGGATAAATTTATGTATATACATTTGAGTCTTATGTATTATTATACATATCATGATATCATTTATATACTTTTTTCCATCCATATGGATTGAAAATTTCATATCCATACCGTAACAAACATATATAAAATCACAATTGCTTTTTATCTAATGAATGATATATATAAAATTAAATTGTTATGTACGCAGTTGGTAACAATTTAAAAATTAGATATTAACACTTCCTTTATCTATTATACTGGAATTTTTTCGGAAGAAACAATTCTTATTGAGTGGACTCGGAAAATTAATTATATTTAGGAAATGTTTTGCTTTTTATCTAATGAATGATATATATAAAATTAAATTGTTATGTACGCAGTTGGTAACAATTTAAAAATTAGATATTAACACTTCCTTTATCTATTATACTGGGATTTTTTCGGAAGAAACAATTCTTATTGAGTGGACTCGGAAAATTAATTATATTTAGGAAATGTTTTGCTTTTTATCTAATGAATGATATATATAAAATTAAATTGTTATGTACGCAGTTGGTAACAATTTAAAAATTAGATATTAACACTTCCTTTATCTATTATACTGGGATTTTTTCGGAAGAAACAATTCTTATTGAGTGGACTCGGAAAATTAATTATATTTAGGAAATGTTATTGTCATCGTTTCTTTTTTGTTTAGTATATTTGACGAGACTTCTGCTAATTTGTAATAGAAAAGCTACTTCTATTACAGCAGAATATAGACGGTATCAACAGAATATTTTTCTATATACAGCCGCATCTGCTGTCTTATTAGAATACGTCAGAAAACATTTACTAATATAGCAAAACTTCTTTAAAATTAACATAAATTTATTTTCTTTTAATTCACCAAAAGTTTTTGCTATTTTTATAAAAGTACTATATAAAGGGTGATTTTTTAGCTATTACCTTTTGGCAACACTGGTTTAAACAGCTGACGCACGTTTCGTGTTTTGTTTCACTGTCAGACATCTTCAGTTAGTTTTTTTTCTCGATGTTGCTTTAAATGATGTCGATGCTTCTGGATCTGAATGTGTGATGGTTGTTATTGGGGCTGATGTTGCTGATGATGCTGGTGTATGAGATGGTGTCGGTGAACGAGATGGTGTAGGTGAACGAGATGGTGTAGATGAACAAGATGGTGTAGATGAACAAGATGGTGTGATGACTGTTGATGATGGTGTTAGTGTTGCATTGAAGAATGGTGTTTTCTTTGTAAACCTGCCCTGACTAATTGTGTATTCCGGACACAACGAATCATCATTTTGAACGATATTTGTTATTTCATCTTCAAATTCTGGATTCATTCTAGCAGCACCGCTTGTATTATTATTATCGATTACCTTTTTCGTCCTTTTCATTATGCATTTGTACTTAGTCTCAACTTGCATTCCATTCACATTCATTTTAAATTTTTGGTTGATTTCAATTGCAATATGCGACCACATCAATTTCTTGGTCCGAAACCTTTTCAGTGGGCCAACACATTTAAATAAATCGGCATATAATACTAATAAATATTTGCTTGGTCCCGTTTGCCATAAGTAACGATTATTATCTAAAAAGTAAACAAAAAATTTCCTTTTGTTTATTCATGATCGGTGATCATTACCGAGCATGATGTATTTTCTTTATAAAAAAAGGATAATTACCTGGATGTGTTTCTGGTTCTTCTTCCGTTAAAATAGTTTCTGTATCTTGTGTAACCGCATCTAAATTATAATGCGCTGCAACATTTTGATACGCCGCTTTTACTATTACACCCGCTGATAACAAAAAAAAGGATATCTGTTGTATTACATTACCTTTATAAAAATTATCTATCCTTACTTGTTAAATCTTCCAGAAGAACATCCCCATTTTCTATTAAAATAGAACCATTTTTAACAACAGGCATAAAATTCTCTAAACCTGAATACATATTTGACTTTACTTTAATACATAAATTACTTTAATGCAATTTTATTATATTCATTTCTATTTTATTAAATTTAATATTCAATGTAATTTTATATTTTATTTCATATTATTCATATTATTTTAAATTTCATTTTTAACTTTTTTTTTTTACAAATTTTAAAACTGTGAAATTTTCTAATATATATACAATATACACCAACACCATTATAAAAAAAGTAGATCAACTTTTCATGTTCGATTGGAAAGCAAAAATCTGAAATCTGAAATCTGAAATCTGAAAATCCAATCGAAAATCACATAAAATAAAAATGTGTGAGTTGTCAGTGAGTGTTAATTTTTTTTTATCAAAAAATGATAACGTATGTATATAAATTTAAATTATTATTGATTTTTACATTCAAAAATTTATCATTGAAAATTAATTTGTTTTTTGAACATTTAACATTTTTAAAAAAATTGATTATTATTATTATTATTTTAAATAATGTATATGGAAAAAAAGGTATTCAAATTGCATCAGAGGCACAAAAGGATGCATTAATCCAATATTTATTTGAAAATATGGACGTTGCAAGGAACCAGTTAGTATATATATTATAATTTTTATTTTCCATTCTTAAAAACAACAATAAAGGAAAAAATTTTTTAAATAATTTTAGATTCACATCAACCACAGATGGTAAATCAAAAATTAATTATAAGTGGATGGAAATTTCAAACACATTAAATGCGATCGGGGGGGGGGGGGGCAATAGTTATTACTATTGGATGTTACTATTGGATGGAAGAAATATTGGGATGACCTAAAGTAAGTTTTGATTTATTTAAAATTAAAAATTTACAACTATAAAAATCAATAATTTAATTTTAGCAGGAATAGAACAAAAACAAAGTACATTAAGTCCAAAAGGGAACTTGGCAAAAGTGGCATAAATGGAACCACCCCTATAATGGTGTTTTCGGAAGTGGAAAACAAAATTATTAACATATTAACAATAGATAAAATTGAAGGAGATGGAGTTACCGTTGAACTTGGGGTTAAACGCAAAAGTGTATTTAAAAGCAGCAGTATAACTTTAATCTTTTTTAATCTTTTTTATTGACGATAATTTATATAGTTTTAAATTATAGGTAACCCCTATGGCAGTAATAAATGACTAAAATTTTGCAACAATAAGACATGAACCAGAATGTAAAATAAAAAAACCATCCCCAAAGAAGCCCAAATTTGACGAATTTGAATATGAAATTTTAGAATTAAAAAAAGAAAAATTAAATATACACAAAAATTATACAAGTGAAAAATTAAAATATAAAGAAATAGAAACTAAATTGTTGGAGAAAAAAAAACCAAATGTTACATAATATTTTATTATTAAAAAAAACAAAATTACAATTGCAATATAATGTGGAAATTGAAATGAATCCACAGTTATAATATTGATAATTATTTTTGTTTTTTATTTATATTATATTAATAATTATATTAATAATATTCTACTATATATTATTAATTAAAATATGAGGAAATTAATCTATTTCTTGCGTCATGGCCAATCCTCACAATATCACATTGCCGAAAATCAATAACAACATCATCATCAGCATCATTCAATTCCATTAAAATCTCCTGTTCATTCGGTATTGGATAGCCATGGCTTAACATAACGTTATGTAATACCGTACAGCTGTTTGTTATTCAACCAGCTGTTTGCGGTGTATACATCAGCATTCTTTGTTTTGAGCAACAACGGAATCTGCTTTAAGCACCCCAATACAACGTTCTACCAATTACCTAGTTTTTTTATGGCATTCATTATAACGCTCCTCACTCTCACTTCATGCTACAATGGGCACCATTAACCACGGTTGCTGTCCGTAACCACTATCGCCTTAAAATATTAAATGTATATATCATTATTATTTAGAAGTAGAACATTTTGCATTACATTTTGTTACACAATTTACATCCCGATTAACCAATTATTACAACTATCATTTGCATATCGTTCTTCAATAATTGTTTTTAAATTTGAATTATTCCATATAAAACTATCATGCGCTGAACCTCCAAATAGAGCATTGATGTTCAAAATTTTTAAATCAGCATCACATACCTACGAAAAATTCAAAATTCAAGTAACACTGTGTTTATTATTTAATTATTGGTAACTAATGAATACATACAATTTGAACATTTTTCGTATGCACATTCTTTCTTACCGAATAGCACACCTGCTCAACATTTATTGATGGGCATTTTATTGAAATATGAGTTCCATCTATTGCACCTATTATTCCTGGAAACCCATGTTTTTGATAAAATCTGAATAATATAGTAAATAAAACAATCCTTTTATTAACATTAATCTATAATATTGAAGTAATGTTACCTTTCTTTAATAACGTTGTATTCATCTTCTTTAGGATATTTAATAAAATTTGGTGCTAAATTTTGAATGATAACATCACTTACTTCGTGAATACTGCGGGAAATAATAGACTGGGAAACGCCTACCAGGATATCATTCCCAACAGGTCGCTGATATGACCCTAAATCAAATATAAACAAATACATAATTTAAATATATGTAAGAAAAAGAAAATTGGTTCAGTAACTTTATTTACCAGTAGCATAAAAACGTAATGCACCAAGAACTCTTATATATTCCGGAATGCCATAACTTCTCCTTTTATCCATGTGTGGAATTATATAATCCATTATTAATTTTGTAATTCCCTTTGACATTCTAAAATTGTCTTTGAATTGTCTTTCGGTTGTAGAATCAAAAGGATTTATATTATCACGTATATGTCTTCTGATATAACGAAAATTACTTCAAAAACAAATGTTAGGTATAAATAGAAAATTTATAATATTTAATTAAATGTAATTAAATGAATTTACTTACTTATGTGCATCCCGTCTACGTCTTCGATTTAAAACAATATCCATTTTTAAATTGTATTGTACTTCCCAAATAGCATTTATTGTGATCGGTACGTTCCCGGAACACTATTTTGTAACTCAATAGTAACAGGCACCACACAAATTTAGTCCCCGGTACGACTCTGCTACAGAATGGGAAAATACCTTACCCTATTTTGGCGAATGATTTTGTAGTTCCAGCCACATGATAGTTATGTGCCAGGTTTATGTATATGGTATAAACCAGGTACTATATAATGATGACGGGTACTTAACAAGTATTAAGCCGCTACAATTTTATAGAATATTGCTTAGTACCAGGTATAGATAAAATTAGTACCATATGGGAAGGGTAAGTACCTGGTACTAAATCGGGTACTTCTCAACAAAAAAAATTTAATTATTTTTTTAACTTAATTTTTTTTAATGTACTTTTTTTTAATTTTTTTTAACTTTTTTTTTTAATTCTTTTTTTCCTAATTCTTTTTTTTTTAATTATTTTTTGATATTATATTTTTAATTTTATTTAAATTAATTTTTTTCATTTTATTTATTTTATATATTTTTATTTTTTTTTTAATTTGCTCACTTAATCCTATTGTTACGGAACGGGGTTCGAACCTGCTGTCTGTATATGATCACGAGTCGCGCTCGCTACCAATTGATCCATCTGATGTATACAAAAAAGTTTATCATTTGCAGTAGACTTAAATGTATACTAACATATTTCAGAGTATATTTAAGTGTACCAGGTACTACATGAGACCAAGCTTAGTTTCTCGCAATGAACCCGGTACAATCACTGGCATTTGTGTTGTACCAGTCACTCTATATGAAAATTGTTGTAGTGCCTGTTACTGTACCCGGTATGTTTAAAGGTACTATATGTTACCGTCTTTGTATAGTACCCAACGTAGTACCAGCTACGGTACCAATAACTACGGATTGTACAATAAATTGCCCGGTATACTATATAGTAACAATATACGGTACCAGTCAGTGAATTTTCATATTAAAATGGTTCGAATATGTACCGGTCATATTATGTTAACATTTAAGATCTCAGGCACATACCTGTCACAACAAATTAGTGATTTTCACTATATTTTATGTTCCTGCCATTATAATTGCTGTTTGGGTTACTTATCGGTTAAAACAGTTTAAAATTTAAATAAATTATATAATCACAAAACAAAATTAAATATTTAAAAAAAAAATAACGAAAAAAAATTTAAATAACAAAAGCAAAATTGTAATAAATATTTAAATATTTGTTATCAAAAAGGTCACTTTTTCAAACAGAATACCAGTGACTTGTTCGAATGAACTCACAATAATTTTCACTCTTTCGAACTCACTCACTAAAAAAGGTCACTTTTCAATAGAATCGCACCTCTGAAAATTTATTGTTATCAAATTTTCGAAATAAAAATTATAGCAAGCATTTTGTCATTTTAATTTAACTCGCAATATCACTCAAACACTTTTTATTGTTTTTTATTTGTTTATATGGTTTTTATATATATAAAAAAATTGCGGTAAATTATATAATTGTAAAATAGATGAATAAAAAATAATGGGCGTACTTGGATTACTAAAATATAAAAATTTTTTGGAGCTCTAAACACATTGGAAATTTTGGATAATTTTAAAAGTCGTCCGATTCATTTGGACTGTATGGAAAAGTTGTTGGAAAAGGTCGAATTTGTGTATGTTTTTTTTTTGGAGCTCTAAACACATTGGAACCTTTTTAAAATTTGGACAGTTGTAAAAGTCGTCCGATCTGTTTTTATACTTGTAAAATTATTACTTTATTGCAATAAAGAGATATTCGTTTTGTATTTTGTTCACTTACCTAGCTTCTTGCTGTTCCATTTCATTTATAACTACAGGAATAATAAAATCCATTTTGCAAAACTTTATTTTTATTCAAATTATTAATTATTAATAAATAGTTATTAAAAATTATTTATTATTAAAATTTTCAATTTTATTATCTAGCAACACATTCAATTCATTTGCTATTATAATGATATTTTTGACATTCGATAGCAATATTGCTATTTATAGAATACCAAAATCGCTAAATAGCAATTTCGAAACGGTATTGCTATTTTAAAATTTCATGGCAATAACAATATTTTTCAGAATATCAATTTTAAAATAGCCATTGCTAAACGATATAGCAATTGCTATTTGGATAACAACTTTTTTCAGAATAAGCTTGATTGTTTTTATGCGATTCGTTATGGTTTTTTGTGTTTTTGTAGAACATTTTTGTTGAACAGTATAAACAACCTGAATATAACTTGAAGAAATATGTACGCATATACATATTTCTTAAAGTAATATGAGTTGCGACCTCTACCAGAAAAAAAGTTTAAAATGTATTATTTCTTGGTCAATTTCTTACGAATAGCGTACCACATTTTTAATAGAAAGAGAAAAATATTTCTTGAGCATTACTTGACTGTTTTTTTTACATAGTTTTAATATAGGGAAAGAAATTACTTATGAGCAGGATACTAGGCTTAAGTGTTTTTCTCTCATGTGATTGCTTTTATTTTCAAAATTACATAAATTAATCCATATGTTATTAAAGTTTGACCACCCCAAATAACTTAAATGTTTTCATCACCTGATTAAGTGATTTCGTTAGGGGTCCCGGCAATAGAATTCCGAGCTAAACCGGTTTTATGGGAGCTAAACAGATTCTGCAGTGGTATTGAACAAAAAAAAATTACTGTTTAAAAAAGTCATCATTTTGTTTCTGTAATGATTCCGAACACCTTTTATTAACCAGAAAAATTTATAAAAAACGTTGAATAAAGACCATCTGAAATTTTGTTTTAATATCCATATATTATTTGTGCGTTTACTCTATTATATTTACTCAAAAGGACATATTCACATACCATGTCCTATATATATAATATAGTAAATAAAATATTTTTTGTAAATGTATACAATAATATTTTCCCAAGGAAATCAATTTCAGGTATATATTTATGAATTTTTTTAATTGACGAGTAAAACAAACAATATTATTTGTTTTTAAAAGAAAAAAAAAATAGTACAGATTTCAATGATTTTCGAACACAAACTTTATTATTATAATATATAGACTTAACTTCCTTCAAATTATCTCATATCATATACATTCATTTATAATATCATTTGGTTGATGTTCGGAAATTCACCCAATATTATTTGTCTCATCAAAAACATTGTGTATATACGGACGTTAATGAACAAATGACGAACACATGTATAAAAATATAAACCACGTAATTGATGTAAACTATAAACCTAAACAAATAAATAATTTCATTTACTATTATTTAAAAAAAAAATAATATAATACGTTTTGGTTTTGTTTTTTAATCAGAATAATAATAAAACACCATATACAGTTCTATCGTTCTAACTTCTAAACATCATTTAAAAAAAACTAATTCATTATGATTAAAAAAATGTATATATAAATAAATAAATATATATATACAACTGCAAGGTCATTACACTATACATGATGACGATACTGCAGAAATGATAATATGTATACATCATATGATATATATATATATATAAATATAAATAGTATTTCTGTGTGTATAATTATATATGTATATTGTATGTATACATTGTATAAATAAAATATAAAAAATTTAGTTTAAATATTGTATATATAAAAAATATACAACATATATATGAATAAATAAACATTAAAACTTCTAAAAGATTTTTATTCTCAGGAAGCTTATGTAAACAACGAATGCATAATGCATTTTCATCCTACATTTATATATGCATATATAAACTATACCATACACGTCTTCTTGTATTCGTTACATTTAGACAAAAAAAAATCCATATATAATTTTCTTAATGAAAATAAATATACACTAAATATAGAAGAGGAATTATAAGACAAAAAAAACCGAAATGATATTGAAGATGAATAGTTAAAAAAACTCACTGTGTTTGTTTTTTCGTTCGTTTATATTTTTTTTTTGGTTTCATGGTGTTATGATGATATAAATCTTATAAAAATGTATGGGATTAAAAAAAACATATTGAAGATGTTTTTATCATATACATGTTAATGGTGCATTTATCACACATATAAAACAACAAATATAAAATATAATATGACAATTTTTTAAAGTGTATTTTATGATTTTTCATATATGAATCAAAAAAATACAGCTCTTCATATCCCACGCCCTTCTGGGTATATATTGTTTATAATATGAAATATGTATTATAAATCATATATGATTTTTTTTTCTTCATAAATATTAAATACACTTAAAATTGAAAATATATATATATATATTTTTTGGGGTGAGATATTATAAAATGTATGTAATTAAAAAAACATATAAACTTTTTTTTGCATCTATACGGAGTCCGCGGTATGAATTGCATGTAGCAAAAATTGTAACAAAATGCATATTTTCTCATCGAATCTTTTCAACGATTGTAGCATATTAAAAAAAATCCGAAAAATCAATCCTTTTTGCTCATTTTTATTATTTTTTAAATAAACATGATTACATATGAATCAAAATACTTAATTATAAAATTCAATATTCATTGTTAGTCGATCCGATCCACCTTTTGCTTTTTTAACCGCCCTCAAACGATCTGGCATAAAGTACACTAAATTTTTTAGATAATCTTCTAATAAATGGTTATACCATGTATCATTAATAATATCAATTAGACTCGAACCATTATTGGGACGTTTAACACCTACATTACGTTTCATTACAGCCCACAAATTTTACAATAGGGTTCAAATCGGGGCTGTTATCAGGCGAATCGATGGTATCAATTCCTTTGCGTAAGAAGTAATTTTTAATTTTTAGAATATTACACTGCTTCAGTGGTGTGCGGTTTAATTTAAATATGTTTTCGCGAACATTAATCGTTTTTTTTCTTAATCGCTTTACTTAAAAAGATTTCCCGTTGAAAATGACCGTAAACCAAAGGCATTTTACCGTTGTCTGACATTGGTTTCACTTATTGCTACATTAAGGTATTTTTTAAATCCGCCTTCACCGAATTACAGGATTTGAAACGATTTTTCATTACTGTTGTTCGAAGATATCGATCTTCATTTGGTGTCCTCTTCTATTTGGGACGACCTTTCATCCCACTTGTTTATGGTATTGTTTATCACTTATGTAAGTAAAATGTTTATTCTCTTTCATCTAAATAATGATTTTTTTGCGGTTCGTTCACATTTTTCCACCCGGACATTATAATTTCATTTTTCATTCAATTTCATTTACTAACTATCAAACAGTTAATTTTGTGATTGAATTACGTTTAAAATAAGTGTCGATTGCAGCATCTAATATTTTAAAATAAAATGTTGTAAATAATATGATAATACCCACCTTTTATGTGTGAAGGAGAAGAAATACATAAACAAATATAAAAACCTTATTGGCGTGCAATTCATATCGCGGACACTGTATATATAAGTTAATATTTATTATAATTGAAGCCCAATATATTTATTTCAATATATTGTATCAGCAATAATAAAATCCAATTCTAAATATACATTTTACAATTTTATTCAATCTATATCTATATAAGTTTATAATATATGGATATATTGGAACAACTTTAAAAATAAGTATCAGAATACACTGAATCTTTATATTTATAATATATAAAAGAAAAATATATAAATATTAAAATTAATTTTATATATTATTTGAATGTTGTGTATATGGAACACAGCAACTTCCATACTGTACATAATTAATAATTTAAATAATATATTGTACCGTGATGATTTATGGTTATTGAAAACCAGATTGAATTATATATATAAAATAATATATGATATTTATATATAAGTATAATAATTGTAAAACAGAGTGAATTTAACTTTAGACCAGAAAGGTCATAATTAATAATATGATTAAATATAGTAGAATAAAATAGTTCTTGGTGTATATTAATAAGTGGCATCCAAGGTATTCACAACATAATTGGTGGCAGCGAAACAAAATAAAACGGAAGTTGAAGAAAAAATTTATATATGTTAAAATTAATAAAAATTAAAATGTTCGAGTTTAAAATAATGGAACTACTTATTTAATCGCTATATATACATATATATATATAAAAAAAAAAAAAAAGAAAAGATTAAACCGGTAGCGGATAAAGGACGTAACTGTAAAAAAAAAAAAAAAAATTTTTATATGCTGTGTAAAGATACCGTATAATAAATGTTCCAGAAAAATTGACCTTCAATGGCAGTATAATGACATTGCCTCTTGTCACCAAGGACAAATTAAAAATTTTTTTTCTTATCAATCAATCATATTGATTTTTTTTTTTTCCAGTATTTTCAAGTTATCGTCATCATTGTATAATTAGGTTTCACTATGGGTCTTAATTATTAATGCAGCATTAGCAGGTCATCACGTTGTATTGTATTGTATAAAATATTTTTACTTTAATTTAATTTAATTTTTTTTTTTTTTCATAACTTTAATAATTTATGTTAATTATTTTTCTTATATTTATGTAAATTTTGGTATTTCATTTTTCTATTCATCAACGTTGTTCGCATGAATGATAATAAATCGGATAATCAACTCGAATTGAGGAAAAGAGTAATTGCAAAGAAAGTGCAGAAGGTAAAAACGGTAGAAATTAATAATCAAATATCGGAATCATTACCAGATATTTCAACATTTGAAACAGTAAGTGCTGATATTATTGATTTTAATCGTAACACATTAATTAAAAAACAAAGTACTACAAACTCAGGTTCAACTTATTCGTGTACTGGTTCCTCTACTACAATAAATGGTATCGATTCTAATACTCAAATGAAGGAAACAATTATGTCGCTCAATGTAGATTTGGCGTTAAAATTAATACCGGAATTTGACGGTCAATCGGATCGGTTACATAAATTCATTGTTTGTTGTAATATTGTTCATTCACCATTAGAGTCGGAGAATGACAAACGCGGGTTTTTAACATTATTGCAAACTAAGTTATCTGGTCGTGCATATGATCTAGTTAAATATACTAATTATACAACCTGGGAGGAATTGAGGGATGATTTACAGTCTCAATTCGGTGAAATAAAATCCATTGAACAACTGCAGGTTCAATTAATTGCTATGAATCAAGGTACAGATGACGTTCGAACATTTGCTAATAGAATTGAATCCGTATTGTCGAGTTTGAACGATGTCTGTATAGCAAGGGAAGGTATTGCATCAGCACCTTGTATTCGCAGTTTAAATTCGACCACTGCATTAAATGCATTTCAGGATGGGTTAGTAAATTCAATTGGTTTTATCGTCAGGGCATGTCGATTTGTGTGTTTGAGAGACGCGATATCCAAGGCTGTTGAAGAGGAAGTTAAAATCAATTCAAAGAGACTTATTAAAAATAGTGGTATTGTACAACAAAATATTAATCATATTCAATCTCCCATAAAAAGTAATATTATTATAAAGTGTCAGTTATGTTATGGAATTGGTCATACGGCAAAAAGTTGTTATTCGAAGAATAATACAAACACTACTCAATCTAATAGGACATTCACCTCAAATTCATTTAAACCAAAATACGATAATGGTGTGCATAATGCGAGCATCGTTTGTGCATATTGTCATAAATCAGGGCATGTAATTGCGGAATGTAGGAAAAGGCAGTACAATAACGCCAGGCGACAGTTACATGAGGGTAATATATCTCAGGTAAATACACATTCGGAAGATGCAAAAAACGTAACACAACTCGAGCAGAACCTACCGGGCACAGCTACTCGAGTAAATGTCAAAAATCTTTAAATTCGTGCTCAAATCCTATACAATCTCAACTTAATGGTGCATTACACAAATCTTCACAAAATCGTAATTCTAATTCTAAATCTAATTCTAAATCTTATATGAGCTGTACAAATATTTCAAACTCTGTGGATTCTTCAAAACGGGTCTATAACTTCTCTAAAAATGAATTTGGTGTGGGAAAAAAATATATTTCATTATCTATTGATATATTAAAATCTGGTCCATCTTCTTTCATGATTGATACGGGAGCCGATATAAGTGTTATCAAAAGAGGATATGTTGACGAAAATGTTGAATGTTATCCGAATTTAAAGGGCCTGATATCTGGTATTACTAACGAAAGCATATCAACTTTGGCCGTAGTTAACTCCAAAATAGTTCTGCCTAATGGCAGCGTCATTCCACATACATTCCATATTGTTCCTGATACTTTTCCAATAAAATGCGCGGGCATTCTTGGTGATGATTTTTTGATGGGAACAAAAGCAACGGTGGATTATTCTAACAATCTTATTTTACTTTATCCAAATAATTCTGAGGGTATTTCACTTCAATTTCATAATATGACGTGCTCTAGGGCATTATTTGTTCAACCTAGGGTAGAGAAAATTGTGAAAATACCGATTAATGCTATTAACGGGAATGATTACGTGTTTCATTCTCAAGAAATCCAAAAGGGAGTATATATATCTAATTCTATATCCACAGTATCAAATAATGAGGTAAAGATAGGTATTATAAATACTAATGATTATGGTGTAGAAATCCATGATATTGTTTTAAATCCAGAAAAACTTTGTAATTTTGAAATATTATATTCTAGTACGAATCCTTGGGTGGATACTTTGGAAAATAGGTTACAATCGTTGGAAAGCAGTATAAGCGTAGATCATTTAAACACGGAAGAAAAATCATCTATAATTCATTTATGTAAACAGTTCAACGACGTATTTCATTTGGATGGTGATAAACTTACAATTACTCAAGCGGGAGTCCATGAGATACCAATTTTGGCTAATTCCAGACCTTTAAACATAAAACAATACCGATTACCTCATTCTGCTAAAGCTGAAATAAATAAACAGGTTAACGACATGTTACATAACGATATTATCGAAAATAGCTCCAGCCCGTGGAATTTTCCTTTAATAATAGTTCCAAAAAAATCCATTGACGAAAAAAAAAGGTGGAGAGTAGTGGTGGATTTCAGAAAATTAAATGACATCACTATTAACGATGTATTTCCTTTGCCAAATATTGTTGATATCATTGAGCAATTGGGGAAGTCCACATATTTTACCACGTTGGATATGGCTGATGGTTACCATCAGGTTGCGTTATCAGAAGCAGATAAAGTAAAAACTGCATTCAGCACGGAATTGGGTCATTTTAATTTTAAACGGATGCCATTTGGATTGAAGGGGGCTCCGTCAACTTTTCAGCGCATTATGAATAACGTGTTGTCCGGATTAAATGGTATCAGATGTTTTGTGTACATGGACGATGTTGTAATTTATGGGTATGATCTGTTGGATCACAATAAGAAATTGTTTGATGTTTTGTCATGTTTTGGGAAATTTAATTTTAAATTGAATCCGGCTAAGTGTAACTTTCTAAGAAGGGAAATTACTTATTTGGGTCATTTGGTTACTGAAACGGGAGTTAAGCCTGATCCATCTAAAATAAATTCGATATCTCAGTTTCCAAGACCAACATGTCAGAAGGAAATCAAATCATTTTTGGGTCTTTGCGGATATTACAGGAGATTTATTAATAATTTTTCAAATATCTCGGAACCTCTTAATTCACTTTTAAAAAAGAATTCAATATTTAAATGGGATCCTTTTTGCGAGGATTCATTCACTAAATTGAAAACGTGTCTTATAAACCCACCAATATTACAATATCCGAATTTCGACGAAAAATTCATTATTACCACTGATGCTGGTAACGTTGCAATAGGCGCGGTTCTTTCACAGGGGGGTAGTAACTCGGTAGACCTTCCAGTTTCATTTGCTAATCGTATATTGAACTGTGCTGAACGCAACTACTCAACAATTGAAAAGGAATTATTGGCTATTATTTGGGCGGTAAAGCGATTTCGTCCGTATATTTTTGGTAGACCATTTCTTATACGCACGGATCATCGGCCATTAATTTGGTTATACAAATGCGCTAATCCATCATCACGATTGGTACACTGGAGAATTGAATTGGATGAGCATGATTATCACATTGAATACAAGTCGGGCAAGACTAATGTTAATGCAGATGCTCTTAGTAGGATAGAAATTCCGAATCAAATTTTAGGTATTCCTCGGGTTGATATAGTAACCAGGTCGCAATCGCGGATGGTTAATGAACCAGCAAATATTACAAACTCAAATACTTCAAATGCAATTATGTCAAATACAACCATTTCAAAACCAATCATTTCAAATAACTCTGAAAAATCAAATATTTCCGGGGGAAGTGGTGGAGAAACTCCGTCGAATAAGGGAAATAGGGATACGCACATTGTTATGTTAGATAATGAAGGTGACATTGATCAATTGATTTCCGAATTCCATAATTGTCCATTAGGGGGACATCAGGGGATAATGAAAACATATTTAAGAATAAAATCCTATTACTATTTTCCTCGAATGTTATCCAAAATTAAAAAAATTATAAGAAAATGTTCATTATGTCAAAAAAATAAATCTAGTAAATTGAATAAATGTCCAATGAAAGTGACGACTACTTCAAAGAATCCTTTTGAGAAGGTATTTTTGGACATTGTAGGTCCGCTCACTGGCACATACAATAATAACAAATACTTATTGACTATTCAGGACGATTTAACAAAATACTCTTTGGCCATTCCTTTACGGGACCAAGAATCCAATACCATCGCTATGGCATTTACCCATCATTTTATATGCAAATTCGGATCACCACATTCTATATTGACTGATCAGGGTGCTAATTTTATGGGACAAATATTTAAAAACGTTTGCAAAATTTTACATATAAAAAAATTGAACACAACTGCGTATCACCTACAATCAAACGGTGCATTAGAACGAACTCATCGTACACTTACAGAATATCTGCGTAATTTTTGTCAACACGATTCATTAAGTTGGGATGAATGGATACCTTTCGCGATTTTTACATTTAATTCTACTCCACATACGGCTACTGGATTCATGCCATATGAATTACTTTACGGGTACAAGCCCAATATACCTTGTTCACTCAAACGAATTCCTGAACCTATATATAATTATTCGGATTACAGCGCGGAATTAAAAAATAAATTACAAACGGCATGGGTTATTGCAAAAGATAAGTTAATTTTAAATAAGGAAAAATCCAAAATGTACTACGATCACAAATTACGGAAGCAAAATTTTAATGTTGGTGACAGAGTATTACTAAAAAACGAATTAAAGGGAAAAAGTAAATTGGAGTCATTATGGTACGGTCCATATGAGGTGAAAGAAATAAATTCACCTGAAAATACAACCATCCAAATTAAAAAGAAAAATAAAGTAGTACATAATAATCGCCTTAAATTGTTTAACGAATAATGTGTTATTTGATTGAAGTTAGTATTAGCAGTGTTTATTGTCATAAAATGGTTATACGTTACCATGTAATTGTAATGTGAAATCAACATTTTATTGTGGTGGTAAAAAATTACATCATATTTTTTTTAATTTTTTTATTAATATTATGAACAACATTTGATGAATGGGAAACATGAATTTATCAAATTAAATAAGATAAAATTTTTAAAGTTGTTATATATTTTGAATTATATAAATTGAATTCGGTTCTTATTAAATAGAAACATTTTGTGTTTTACGATAAACCATTTATTTGTTTATGGTTTATCTTTTCCTAGGGAATAAGGTGTTGTGTATATGGAACACAGCAACTTCCATACTGTACATAATTAATAATTTAAATAATATATTGTACCGTGATGATTTATGGTTATTGAAAACCAGATTGAATTATATATATAAAATAATATATGATATTTATATATAAGTATAATAATTGTAAAACAGAGTGAATTTAACTTTAGACCAGAAAGGTCATAATTAATAATATGATTAAATATAGTAGAATAAAATAGTTCTTGGTGTATATTAATAAGTGGCATCCAAGGTATTCACAACATGAAAACAAACTTTTAATTTTACAGAAAGAGATTAAAATTTGTAAATATCTTCAAACATACAATGAGAAATACGAGAACCGAAATAATCCGGAAATTCGATAAATTTACAAGGGTGTATAAGAGATGGTCTGGGAGACGCCATTTTCGCAACCACCTCTTTCAGAAAAAATTCTTATGTTGCAATAATTTCGGCGAAATCAGTTCCGAGTAGGTTCCGATAAATAGTGGAGACCAATCGAGCGAACAAAAATAAATGAAAAATTTATGAAAAATTTGGAACCAAATCCCCATATCCAAAATTTCAACAAATATCTTAAAAACTCATTCAGATATACGAGAAACAAAAACGTTTGAAATATCCGAAAATTTGCAAAGGAAGTTGTGGAACGGAGCGGCTGACATCCCCATCTTTGAATTTAACCAACTCTACATAGAAAAGACTTATGTTGAAATTTCAGCCAAAACTGTCGAGTAGTTTCCGAGATAAACTTAACCCTTATACGCTCCTTGTGAAGAAAACTATACAAAACAAAAATGTGTTTTAATTAATCACAAAAAGGATATAATTGGATTGATATGACTTTGTCATAAATCATATTCTTATAACTAAACAAACGTATACGGAAAAAAGCATATTCTTGTTAACAAGTTTATTACGAAAGTTAGGTTGTGCACCCGAATGTGTATAGATTTCTATACTTATGTGTAATTGAATTAGAACAAAAATTAAAAAAAAAACGTATATCAAAATGTTTAATAAATGGAATACATCGATTGAAACCGATTACAAAAACGATTATGAAAGTTATGATGATTGCGATTTGTGTCCAAAGATTCATTCAGATGTTGAATCTAAGATTTTTTTTATCATCCTTATAAATAATACAAACAAACTACCCCCAAGGGGATATTCCGTAAATATTATGACTTATTTCTTTGCATATGTATGAAATATACAAAGTGTATGTATATGCATATGTGTACCTCCATTAATGTACCATATAACATATATATGTTATTAAACTTAAAAATTAAAATTATATAAACTGATTAATTTATAATTATATTCTTATAACAGGGTTTGTTATTTGTTTGTTATTATTATTGTCTGCCGGGCAAATCCAGAACATTATAACGTTTAAGGCGATTTATTGGTGTGGTGTTCAGCAGATTTTGAGCCAACCTGTTTGGATAGTTTACAAATCGATGTTGATACTTGCTACGGTAATTCATTATCACATCTCTTACCGATTGCATTTATAGGTCCGATTGTATAACTTCTTTGGTAAATGGGGCACGTAAAATTAATGTTAATATTTTTGACTGGAAACGTTGCAGTATCTCGATGTTCGAGTTGGTTGCCGTTCCCTACAATTGAATTCCATACGTCCATATTGGCTTAAGTACAACCTTGTATAATAGCAGTTTATTGTTTATTGACAAAGCAGACTTGTGGCCCATCAACCAATACATTTTGTTTATTTTCAAGTCAAGTTGTTTTCTTTTGACCTGTATGTGTTTATTCCACGTTAGTCGCCCATCTAAATGTATATCCAGATATTTTACCGATTCTACCCGCGGGATCGCTTGATTGTTTAATATAACTGGTGGACACGTTTCACGCTTCATTGTTAATGTTATGTGGTTTGATTTAGAACTGTTAACCTTGATTCTTCATTTTTGTAACCATACTTGGATGTAATTTATACTCCGTTGCAGCATTTGCGATGCCCTTTCAGGGTCCTTATTTGACACCAGTATTGCCCTATCATCGGCGAACGTTGCCACCGTTGTTTGGTTATTTGTTGGCTGGTCCGCCGTATATATAAGATATAATATCGGCCCTATTACACTGCCCTGTGAAACACCCTAGTTTGTTGTCATATTTTTCGCAATCTTCTTTTTTGGTCTATTTTTCCTTTACGTAAATCGGACAATCCCTATCCTTGAACTCCGCATTCGGGCTTTCCATGTAGATTCCTGTATGCGTTGGTTGAGATTTTGTACCGCCGCATTTATTTCATTTTCTTTTTCTAAATTGTTGCTGAATTGCACCCAGTCAGTTTTTTCTGTTAGATAACATTGCTGTTTTTGTTCCAATTGTAACAATGATCGGAAAATAATCCGATGATAACTCCATACAGGATTCTGCGTTCATATAATTAACCGGGATACCCTTGATCACACAGAAATCAATGACATCTGGTACCTTCTTTCGGTCAGTTGTCCAATATGTTGGTTGACATGTAAACAAGTGATGCAAGTTTTTGGCCTGCATTGCCTTTAGCAGTTCTCTTGGAGTGACCGTATCTTTGGCAATTCGTGCATTGCACAATTTCACGTTTTTGTCTTGGAGGTTCTATTATAATCCTAGAATGCATGAGATATTTAATATTATAAATATCTTTGTTATTGTCTTGCGTTTTTAATTCTACCATGAAGAGCGGCATTGCGATAGTTGTACCCCGTTTCATTATATTGTTTATATATAATACTTCGTGTCCCAAGACCTCTAACTCGGATTTTAAATAACAATTTAAATAAATAAATTTGTCTTTTGTATGGTGTAAATTCTTAATAACCGCCTAAATGTTTACTTACTAGTGCACGTTTCTGCAGATAATCAATTTGTTATTTTTTTCTGGTTTAATCGATTTTCCTGTGAAATGGGGCTAATAAACTTACGTTTTGTGCTTCTTCCGACTTGGAAATAATCGTTATCGTTTTCTTGATTTAGTTAACGTATATCCGGTGTTTTCATAGTTGTTGACCCCGGAATTGAAAATTCTACATGGCTATTATTTTTTTTATTTACTTCTATTTGTAAATTGCTGTCATATAGTTCATCAACACTTGATGATCATGATGCAAGTTTTTTTTTGGATGTTGGATGTTGTGATTCAGGTAGATATATTCCCCTGTGGATAATTGGTGTATCATTCTTTTTGTTTGTAAGTTGGCAATTTTGACCTACATTTTTTGTTGGAGTTCGTTGAATATTTTTGTTTTTTTAAATTAAGTGCAACTCATTCAAAAATGTATTTAAATTGTTTAATTTGTATTCAGTTGTATTTACTGTTGTAATTATTACTTAACTATTAATTATAGGTAATTAAATAAGTAGGTCATTGAAATTGCAATATCAATAAATAAATACATGAATATTTGCCTACTAAACAAAATACCATATACAATACAATAAAAAAATATATTGCGTATATTACATATATTAAATAAATATATTAAATATATTAATTAGCACACTTATTTACTCACTTATTTTTATTATTTAAAAATTTTATTTAAATATATTATTAAAATCAAACTAGCAATCAAATTATTTAGCAACCGTACTGTTTGAATGCCGAGATATACCTGAAGCTGAAGCTAAAGCCTCGATTTCTATGAATATATTTCTATGAATACATATGTGATATATGTGATATATAAAAAAAATGTGCTTTTTCTGAAATTTATTTTGCCTGGATAAAAAAACCGAAATTTAATAATACATACCAATTGCTGTTAAATAATTCCATTTTTTATTAGTTTGTAAATTAACTGGATATTTTATTATTATGAAATTAAATCATAAAAATTAAATAAAATGTAAATAAAATGAAAAATGAAGTTTGGACGACGGTCAGCCGACGGCAATAGAAGAAAAAATATCAATGTCCGCCGTCAGCCGTCGACATGTCCGCCGTCCAATGTTCATAAAAATCACCTACATTGAAATTTATGTATTTTGTATTTTGTATTATGTATTTTCAATTTGACATTTGCCGTCGTCTGCCGTCGGCATTTCATAAAAAGCATTACTTAAGATGTATCAGTCGAGTGCAGCAAACCAATCCGCCAATACTGTAGTAAAATAATCGATCAGTTGATTTTTTGTATAAAGATGCGCGGTTTAGTAGGACAAAAATATGTATTGATATTTCATCGGTGAACGCATTAATTGCCTTTAAAGAATTGCCTTCAAATTGACAAAGAAATCAAATACATGATATTCAGATCCCTTTTTTATTTGCTATAATTCAATACCACATCCCTCTTTTATTTGCTATAATTCATTATAGCATTTTTATTTCTATACGGAATGAAATTATACTAAAATACTAAACAAATATGATATGATATAATATATTATAATCTCAACGATGATTTTGAAATTATTTTGAATTTTTATTTTTATAAAAAAACTGATTACATTTTTTTCTATTTATTTCAACATCAATTTTGTAATTTTACTACATTTTTCACACAAAATCACACGCAAATATTTTTGCGTTGACAAAATTGTACACTCACATTCAGTAGGTGCATCTGAAATCATACGCAGAAACTACTGTCACAGTTTCAATAATAGATATGCATATACTTTCATACAAGAATAGGCCTCTTGATTTGAAATTATCAAAACTATTGAATTTATTAAATTTTAGAGTTATATTGGGATTTTGTTTAGGTTATAAAAATTAGAACAAAACATGGATTTTAATTGAAAATTAATCATATGTACATATCTTTCGAAATCTAGATACAAGAGTAGACAATATAAATTTTTTTGTCGAGAAGGAAAAAAATCAGAAAAATTTTTATTTCATTCTACACTATAAAAAGTTTTAATTCTTGGAGAAAAGTGATTAAAAAGTCTCTTTCGAAATTTTTTTCCAAAACGATTGCTATACTCACATACTACAAAGTCCGTGCAAAATAACAGAATATATGATCTTAAAAACTATATACATTTATGACGCGATTATTATAAAAGCTCTCTATAATAGTTTAATTTACTTTAAGTTTCTTTCTTTTATTTTAGTTTCTTTTTAGTTATATATACATAAATTTTCACTTTAATAATATTTGCTAATGAAAAAATTTCCATCTCATTTATTAGATAATATACTTTTCTTAATTTGTTATTATAATAATGTAGCGATAATAATAATGTTCTTGTTATAAAACATATAGTTATATAAATGTGCAATATAAAATTTTCATATACCCGCACATTGAAATTAGTGTACTATTTTTATTTCTATTGTCTTGAAATGAATTTTTATATATGAAAATACTTTCTTTTTTGCAATTTTTCTATTTTTTGTATCAAAGAACATTTATATTTATCTCAAAGATAACAAAATAATAATAATACAAAATAAAAAAGTCTAGACATTTCATATATAAAATAATATATAAAAAAAATGTCTGCAAATCATAAAATTTTATGTCGATGATAAAAATTAAAATAAGCAAAATGGATAAAATGCTATCTTGGTATACACAACAAGTATATAGATAGGGAATATTTAAACATTTATAATACACATATATATAAATAAAGCAGATATATGTGATGGCTTTGCTGAAAAATTTTGTGGGCTAAAAGGTTGAAAAAAAACACTTATATTTATATTCATATATGACATTTAACAATAATACAATATCATATACAGTGTGTCCCACTTAAGCCTATCCAGCCAATATCTTCGAAGCCGGTCGAGTTATCACTAAAATAAAGTCAGAAGACACCTATTGGATTCGATTTGGCTAAATTTTTTTGTGCGTTAATACGGCAGAATCGGTTTAGCGCCCGTAAAACCTCGGAATTCTATTGCCGTGAGCCAACAGATTTTGGGATTAAGCCCTTCCTCCACACCCAATTCCTCAACTTCCCAACTTTGAAAAATCAAATGTAAAGGATATTTTTTTTCACCTAATTTGTAAAGCGCGATGAGAAATTGTAAAAAAAAAATAAGTGTGGATCGCATGGGGAATTTTTCTACAAATGGGAATTTTCCATCAGATGGTAAATGTACGAAAACTCGCTAAATCTCTATGGAAACATTTATTTTGATGTATTAGAAATTTGGGATCCCCATATATGTTTGAATTTTTTTTTAATTTCTCATCACGCTTTACAATAAAAGTAAAAGGTTTACATTTGATTTTTCAAAGTTGGTATGCATTAAACACATAAGGGGTAGGTGGGATCAACCGGATAACACCACAATGTAGCCAAATTCAATCCAATGTGTGCCTCCTAACTTCATTTCAGTGATAACTCCACTAGTTTCGAAGATATTTGCTGGATAGTTAAGTGGGATATATTGGCTGGATAGACTGTAGACTGTATATATATTATATATGTAAAAAATTGTGTATTATTATCCAATTTATAATCCCTTTTTGAGATATAAATAAATATATGGATTAAATTGTGCGAATTAATTTTTATTTTATAGATACATATATATGTATATATAGATTTATGTATAATAAAAATGTATACCCATATTATTTGCATTAATTTTTATATTTATTTAATAATTATGCCGAAGAGATATGAATTAAGTATATTCAATTTCTTAATATAATTTTATTTATATATAATATATGGACAGGACACACAAATTTGATGACACAGACTATAAATAGACATTCCTTATGTCCAATATGTGATAAAACCGAAAATAATTTCTTTTATCATTTTTATTTGCATATGTCAGAATGGGCAGAGAAAATCCCAAAACAAATAACAACAAGCTGAAAAAAGTAATAATAATAATAATAAAAAAAATAAAAATCAAACGTCTAAATTTATTACCTTATTGATAATGGCAAAAATAATTATAATTGAACCGCAGTCCTATGAATTACCACGATATTGCTCAGGAGAAAGGAGGAAATATTGTATGGGAAAGTTTTAAACTTCCACTCCATAGGGGAAATTCGGTACTGAAGTGGTTAAGGTCTCCCCTTAGAGAGAGAGAATTATAGCACGTCGTCCGTCCCCTAAACACTTGACCCCAGGGGGTCATTGTGTTACTGCCCTAAATTATCCCATATTCATCCATTCATTAGCCGTGCCCAAGAACCTGACCAACTTATTGATGGGTATGGACATAATGTCCTCAGGCAATGGAAATGATGAACCAATGATCCTAAGTCTTCTCCCTGCTAAAGCCTCACATTCACAGAGAAATTTTCATCCTGTATAGATGAGCTCTTATATTATAGTGGCCGGTCAAATATCCAACCACCAATCTAGTGTTTGTCTTATTTAGGAGGAGGATTTGTTCCGTCGGTCTTCTTGTGTGTACATTAATAAAGAGCTTAGAATGCCTGCAGCCATCGGTGTCATTCCTTCATCCTTGCTCTAATAGTTGCTTTAGCTAAATCACAGAATGGTCTAGGTTGAGTGCCCGAGTCAGCAGAGCTCTTTCTAGCGATTGCATCTGCCCTCTCGTTACCCTCTATTCCACCATGTCCAGGTATCCACATTAGTGTGACTTTATTTACCCTTCCTTGATCCATCTGATGCAAAGTTCTATAACATGGATTTCCGCCTGGAATACGGTGCTATAGCAATCCAGAGTGGCCCCAAGTTCCATTCTAGGATTAGCCCCATATACTCCAGAGCCAGAACATAGGTTGGTCTTGGATCCATCCGTATAGAATTTTAGGGCGTTTTTTGTGAACCTTATCGTATTCTCCGTTCAATCTTTCCTATTGGGAAACACAACCGAGAAGCTTTTTTCGAAGTCATACACCCTAGGAGTGTACTCCACCAGTAGCATACCGAGAATTACATCATTTCCGATTTCATCGACTAACCACTAGTGGTTCTTAGCCACCCTAGCCATTCCCTCGGTAACCATAGTTGTATGAACCATCTTCCTTGCTTCGTTCTAAATGAACAAATGCAGGGGGGAAGATTTAAAATTGCTTTTAGCGCTGTTGAGGGCGTGGTGCGCATTGCTCCCGTAACCCCTAAACACGCCAGTCTCTGAATTTTGTTAAATTTGACCTGTGCCCCCCTTTGTTGAGCATTTTTGCTCCACACTGATGAAGCATAAGTCAAAATTGGTCTTGTTATAACCTTATATATCCAGAGTGCCATTTTGGGGGTAAGACCCCATGATCTTCCTATTAAGCTTTTGTACGTTCTTGCCTTATTCGTGGCAATTGTTAATTGGGAGTTCCAGTTTAGTTTTGCATCTACCATTACCCCCAGGTATTTCGCTTCTGTCGAAAATCCTATCGTTTCACCAAACAGCGTGGGACATTTGAACGCACTGCTCCCCCTCTTAGTGAAGGGCACAAGAGCGCTTTTCTTGGGGTTTATATTTAATCCCGTCGATAAGCATCACTCCGCCACCAAGTTCAAAGCCGTCTGAAGTCTGTCCGACACTGTTTCCTCAAATTTGCCACAGATGAGTATTACAACATCATCTGCGTATTCCTGCACATAGACTCTCAAGGGATGAGTGCTTGCGAATGGGGGTAGTAAGCATTGAGGTAGTAAATTGTTACAAATATCTTGGAGTGGAAGTGTCGGATGGTGGATTGTGGAAGCGCGTCATATTGTAAAGACATTAATGGAGGCAAAAGCTGGGGTGTTTCATTTATGGGGAGGAGTATTGAGTAGAAGAGATATATGTGTGGACGCGAAATTAAAATTGATAGATAGTGTATGCAGAAGTGTGGTTAGATATGGGGGGGTGAGTAGGTATGACGAAATTGATAGATTTGAAAAATATGTAATCAAAAGGATGTTGAGGGTGAATAGTAATATGATGGATTGTATATTATATTTGGAATTGGGAAAGATGCCTATATGATTATACTGCTTTAGGTTGCATGTGAAATGGAGTGGGTTTGGAATTACGGGATGTGGAATATTGGAGGAATAGGTCGGAAATGTTAGTGAGAAAGGTAGAAGATAAGTGGATGAAAGACTTGATGCATGAAGGAAGAAGAGTAAAATATGATTGGGTGTATTCGGATTTGGAGTGGGGATATGGTATGCAGGAGTATGCGAGAGGTGATTTGTTATTTGAAGAGATGAGGGTGATATTGAGGACACGGGGATATGTAATGGGACTAAATTCAATGATGTGGAGGTCGGAAGAACAGAGGAGGTGTATGATGTGTAATTTGGGGGTGCAAGAAAGTATGTGGCACTTTGTGGGGGAATGTCCGATAATGGGGGATATAAGGGTAAACTGGACTGGGAGGGCAGAACTGACGAGGATAAATGCAAAGGAGTTATTGTCGGGGAGGTTTTTAGGAGATAATGGAAATATGGTGACCTAGAAATGCGTTGCGGGGTTTTTGTTGGATATGGAAAAATGTAGGAACTTTATGGTTATGGAGGGAATATAATGGATAGTAGAGGAGGTACGGGGACAGGAAGTAGAGTGCAAGGCATAGGGGAGCTGAAATAGAAGAAAGAGTGGTGGGTAATGAGAGGAGAGGTTGGAGGTTGGAGGTTGGATTATTTAGAGAAAACGTGGAATTTATTGTATTCGTTACAGTAATCCTATCATCAATGATATTCTGGGGGAAACAAAAAAGCATATACGTGTGAACCAGAAAACTCAGTATGCACTTGTTGATAAATGTTATGTAAATAAACGCTCTGGATGGAATCAGCACATTAAGGTAATTAATAAAAACTTTTATTCATGCTTATATTCTTATTGCTTCTTGTGAATCATGAAACTTTTCTGTAATCAACTGTTGCGGCGGAAAGTTGATTATCATTCCAGGACCTAAAACGATAATGTACTCTCCAATTTTAGTTCTATGCACACCAAAAGAAATGATTATAAATGTTGTAAAAGATAGTATCAAATTAGTTTTAATTTGAATTTGTCATCAAATACCAAGCGCATTTTTTATAACATTAGCTCTATGGAGAAATAAATAAATAAATAATTATTTGTAAAATTTCAGTTGTCGATATTTCTTTTTTGGATGGCAGCAGGTTGCTTATATCGAGTTTTGGCAGTTGTTTTTTTCAGATAGAAGCTTTGGTATAATGAAAAGTCGATGGCGCTGTATTTTTACAAAGGCCCTCGAAGTTCAAATTCGAAAGGCGATTAATATCGTAACCATATGTTGCATGCTGCACATTATTTGTGTAGATAACAACGATGAGTTCCCAATCACAATAGGAAATACAAGCAACCACTATCCATTAGCATCAAGGGACGAAGAAAGTGCGGAAGATTTCCGTGATTTTTTACTCACTAAATTTGTTTATTAATTTTTTATATTGCTATTTAATGTTATAACTTAAAAAAAATAAAATAACAGATAAATTATCAAAAATTAATAATGAAGTTTTATTTCATTTTATCACAATTATTTTATTAGGAACAAAAATAATAGTAATTACCCTACCAGCATAATAACACATTCATACCAAAATATTTTGTCTTTAAGGAAATTATACCTAGCCTGGTTAAATATTGTATATTTTTTCGCAAATATTTGCCCTGTAAATTATAAAAACTATTAAGAAAATGTATTTGTAAATATTTAGTCAGCTATAACCAAATAAATTTACTCAAAAGGTCAATTACTTTGAAGTCATTTGTGAGGTCAAAATACTATAAAAAATATCTCTTCAAAATTACCTTATTAACGTAATAACTGTGTAGTTTAAAATTAAGTAATAAATCAATACATATATTCTTGCAAATCGACTTTGTAGTCTTTAAACTAAAAAGTAATATATTGGTAAAATTTGTAGTTATCTTTTTCTTATTTAATTACCTATATCTTACCTATAATTGTCATTTACTTAAAAATAATAGGGAAGGTAAAATTTTACGTAAAAATACCCCATAAAAATGACTTTTTAGTGTTTATACTAATACGTTAATAATTGGTAACCTTTATATGGTTAATGTGTGTACCTGTATTTACCTATATATTACCAATAAATGCACTGTTTTAAAAGGTAATGCTGAAGGTAAATTTAGGTAAATATTTTCTCATTATTTTACCTATTTACATACCCTTCACGAATTCATTATATCCATTTTCAACATTTAAATACATACACATATTTAGGCGTGGCGTAATTAGTATAAACACAGAAAACAATTTAAACATCTCACAAGAGGTTGCGGGTTCGATACCGAGGTGATTCAACATTAATAGTAAGTACAAATGAAATTTTATAATTCTAATAAACTATATAACATTAAATTAATTATAATGTAATATATTTATTTAAAAAATATGAAAAGAATGAAAAAAAAATGGAAAATAAAAAAAAGAATTGAAAATAAAAAAAAATGGAAAATAAAAAAAATACATAATTTTTCTTTTGAATTACTTTTTTGTTTTTCGCAATTGTAGAGTTTAGTCATGAAGTTTAGTTAAAGATGATATTCTTTAAATGTGAAAAATAAAATGGCATCTTTTAATGCTTTTTATTACGTTAATGTGACCTAATTTTCATTCAAATTACCTATTCCTCACGTAATACTAACGTAAATCATGTCAAAAATTGGTAAAATACAAGTATATTTTTAGTAATATTTTGGTGAATATTGTGCGGGAATACTACACCGTATAAATGGCTTTAAGGTAAAAGTGACTTAAGCGACGTTGTTATATGAAGTCGTCATTACGTACATTTTTGTCTTCACTTTGGGAAGACGACGACGCTATTACGTTTTTTCACACCACGATTGGGCAATATTGACTAAATTTTTTTAACCTATTTAAGTTAATACTTTCGACCTAACGTGCTAGTTGGGTATATAATACGCAACATAAAAAAACAAATTTATAAAAAAAAATATAATAAAGAATGATGCATTCATTGCATAAATACAAATAAAAAACAAAATAATTAATATAAAGGTTCTACAATTAAATTTTTTTAAGCAGGCTTTCCTTCTGATCATCTTCCTAATATTTATTTATTAGAGTTTCTAATAGCTGCACCATACGATCACCTCTTTCATTTTCGTTTTTTTAAAAATTATAATTTCATCGTCTAAATTTGATTTTTTTTGTTTTTCATATGGTCCCCTCTTTTGTGGAGCGGTTACGTTTTGAAACACATTCAATAACATCATCTTCAATCTCATCAGTATCAATATCTGTACAATGTATATAAAAAATGTGCAAAATGTTAGTATAGATAACAATGTAATAAAATTTAAAGTTAATTCAACAGCCAAGAACTCACCCGTATTGTTGAACGAAGCACTACCAGAGGATCTTTTTCTGTTTGCATTTTCATATAATTTTTCTAACTTTTTTTTATCGTTTACATCTTTTAAGGTAGAATAAAAAATTTTCATCGTATTTATTGTGTGCCGTTCACTGAAAAATTTATCCATATATATACAAAATGGCTAGGTAATTGTTGTTTCTTCTTCGCCGTCTGCAGTGGATATGCCTGTCCGTGGATTTTTAAAGCATACTAAAAGCCGTGATTTGAATAGATTGAAACAAATCAACTATAAACAATATTAAAATTAAAACATTGAACTTACTTCCAAGCTGAACTGGATCTTTGCCCACCAGTAAATAAATGATTAAATTTAATACGGCATTGAATTAAATTTATTGTTTTTTTCGGTGATCCCTAAAAATCGCAAAATGATTCGCAATAAATCATAAATACAAATGTATGGGAAATATTTTTAAGTTTTATACTCACAAGAATGATTATTTATTGATCTATTATAAGAATTAATAATATTGATATCTGCGTCTTCCATTATTACGATAATTTTTAATATAATTTTAAGTAATATCTTTGGTACTATTCAATTTCTAATACATTTTTTCCAGTCTTTTCAGTTGAAGTTGAATCCGTCTAGTCGCAATAACAATTGAATTAATTAATAATAATTTTTTTTTCTTTATTTAATTTATTTTATTTATTTTATACTTTTATTGATGATGATGTAAAAAAAATAGAAATAGCATTACCAACTACCAAGTACTAGCACTAGCATTGCGCGTCCCATTGTGCCAACGGTGACGAGTCACTTTTTTATAATTTTTAGTGATACTCAATTAAATAAAAAGATATTAAAATCTTTGAAAGAGTATATAAATCATACAATACATATGAATCGGTATGTAGGTGTGTGGGATGAGGGTACTGTAGCATCACTTTTCTCTACATTTGGGAAGGATGGGTGACTCGCAAATGATACGGGAGTGATATCATTTGTGATACCTCACAGTCATTAGTGATGCATAAGTGATCTGTGTTATCACCTGGTACACTGGGGTACAATGCTAGCTCTAAATGCTCGTTTCCTCTCGATTTAATGTGAAAAATCAAGCATTAGCATTCGAGGTGGCACATTCCCTAACGATGTGAGATTGTGGGAATGTGAGATTGTGAGAAAGTGAGAAATTTGCGATTCCCTATCGATTTATATTGTGCGAGGATGTGACATAAAATGTCAAAATCACTCACAACAAATTTTCTTGTGAGATAATGTGAGAAGTTCATAATTAAATATTTTTCTTGTTTTTTATTTAATGTTTATTATTATAAATTTGTGCAATAGTGATATACAAGTTTTTTTTTTGTTTTTAATACTTAATTAATAGTGGTATTTTTATTTCGTTTTATGTAAATTTCGGTTTAATTTATTATAATACTTTAAATTGTGAATTCATTTCAATTTAAAAATTTTTTTAGTTTACCTTAGTATTACCGGAGATCATTTTAAAAGTAGCCAAGCGAAGGAAATCAAAATGAAAAAGGAGGTATTACGCAGAAAATCAGATTTTTTTTATAAAATAAATAATGGGTTTTAAACAATTTTTTTATTTATAATTATAGAAAAGGACAATGGGTAAAAAATCACATTGGAGCAAAAAGAAATGCTTGTACGGTATATGAGCAATCATATAGATTTTGCCCACGACAGGTAAGATTAAAAATAAAAATTCTTAATTTTTCCTAAATAATACATTTTCTTTTTTAATTTTAGATTAAATGTAATTAACGGCAATGAGAAGAGACAGAAAATGTGGCTTGAGTTAGTGGCAACATTAAATTGTAGCGGTGGGGCAATTAAGTATGTGGTGAAATGGAAAAAATTTTGGATTGATTTGAAGTGAGTATTATATTTAATCTAAATCTAAGCCTTGTTAATATTCAACTATTAATATTTCAAATATAATTAATATATTTGAAAATGCTAATATTAATTATAATATAATAATAATTATAATTTAAAGATTAAGTACAAAGGAAAAAGCGGCATCACTGAAAAGGAAAAGGGAGCAAATGGGTTTGGGTAAATTTTATAACAAAAACGATGATTTAACAGAGTTAGAAGAGGAAATATTTACTATAATAACCCTCATTCGGTGGACGGTGATGGGTGAAACTGGGTTTCACGTAAGTTATGTTTTTTTTATTATAATTTAAAGTAAAATAAAATAGTTTACTGTATATTATTTAGGAAATAGATGCTACAGTTGCAGCAAATAGTTCAAACCCAACAAATATCAATCTGGTATCCCCTACCGCTTCAACAACAACAAATAAACGTCGTCCAAATTTAAATATAAATGTAACCGGAGCAAAAAACCACACAAATTTGGAATATGATTATATTAAAGTAATTTTATTATTTAAATTTATATTTTCACTTAAATCGAAAATACAATTAACTGCATTATTATACTCTTGCATTATTATTAAATGAAATTGAAAAAGAGAGAAATGTAATTTTAAAAGTTAAAAATCATATCGCTCAACAAAAACTTTTAATGGAAAACAAAAGTTATATTCCAATGACGATTGGGATAAAGAAAACAGACATGCGGGATAAGCAAAATTTGTGGAGGATGAATGATGGATGGATGATGAATGAATGATGGATGGATGGGTTAAAAACACTGAATTAATTTCTTAAAAAAACTTGGCATTTAAAACTTCAATTATATCTTAATTATTAAATATTGAAAATAATTTAAACTAAAATGAGGATACATCACCATTCCTAACTTGAACACCTAATTGCTGTGTTTGAATATCTGAAAGTCCGATAGCAATTTCGTTTTCGTTATCTATTTCTTCTTCAATCAGGTGGTCCTCGCGTGGAACTTTATGTGATATTAAAATGTTGTGTAAAAGAACACATGCAGTTATTATTTTTCCACATTTCTCTGGGCTGTACATCAGGGTTCGTCCTTTCGAAAGACATCGGAATCGTGATTTGAGAAGCCCAAAAGCACGCTCAATCATGTGTCTTGTTTTCTTATGATTCAGATTCAAAATTTGTATTGAGTGCTGTTTAAACTTGCTTTAAAAAAATTTAATAGTTATTAATTTTATTTTATTTAATAGTTATAAAATTTAGTAGTGCATTAAAGATGAGCGAAATTAGTGAAATAATTCTGTACATTTTACAATTTTATTATGAAAAAGGTGAAAATGCAACGCAGGCACATGAACAAATTTGTGCAGTTTACGGTGAAGGAACTTTATCAAAATTAACAGCCTATAGATGGTTTGCTTGATTTCGTTCCGGTAATTTTGATGTCAAAGATGCACCTCGTTCTGGTCGACCAATCACTGAAAAAGTCGATGAAATGATATCAAAAATTGAAGAAAATCGACACGTAAGCAGTTATGATATCGGTAAAGAACTAAACATCCATCACCAAACAGTTTTAAACCATTTGACAAAGGCTGGATACAAGAAAAAGCTCGATGTTTGGGTACCACATGAATTAACACAAAACAATTTAATGAACCGAATTTCCATTTGCGAAACGCTGTTTAAAAGGAACGAAATCGAGTGATTTTTAAAGCGAATGATTACAGGTGATGAAAAATGGATCACATACGATAATAATGTACGAAAAAGATCGTGGTCCAAGAAGGGTGAAGCTCCTAAAACAGTAGCAAAACCTAGATTAACACCAAGAAAGGTAATGCTGTCTGTTTGGTGGGATTGGAAAGGAATCGTTCATTATGAATTACTAGCACCCGGTCAAACCATTGATTCCGATCTCTATTGTCAACAATTAACAAGATTGAAGCACGAGATTAAAAAAAAAACCTTCGGGAATAATCAATCGAAAGGGTGTTGTGTTCCATCATGACAACGCCAGACCACACACATCTTTGATGACTCGGCAGAAACTGAGAGAGTTTGGCTGGGAAGTTTTAATGCATCCACCATATAGTCCGGACCTTGCACCTTCAGATTATCATTTGTTCCGGTCTCTGCAGAACTCCCTTAATGGTTTAAAATTAAATTCCGCAGAGGACTGCAAAATGCACTTGGATCAGTTTTTTGGCCAGAAAACACAGAAGTTCTACAGTGATGGGATAATGTCTTTACCAGAAAAATGGCAAAGGGTCATCAATCAAAACGGCGCATATTTGGTTTAATAAAGTTCATTTGAAATATATAAAAAAATCGTTTGAATTTTGTAAAAAAAATTACCAATACTTTTTAGACAACCCAATATATTCAAGTTCAAACGAAAATTTTCAAACATTGAACCAGTACTTTGAGTCACCATATATGCATGCTCAATATTGCTGTCTGGTTTTAATATTTTGATATGTGTACAATCTATAGCACCTATAACACCAGGAAAACCACACATATTATAAAATCCTTGCTTGGTTCTTTGTATTTCTTCTGGATCTACGGGAAATTTTATATATTTTTTCAATAAGTTGGTATTTATTATGTCCGTTAGCTAAGCCACATTTCTACTTATAGATGTTTGCGACAATCCAAACATAAAATTGTTACCTATATATTTTTGATATGTGCCTAAATAAAATTAAAATACATATATAATTATATGTGCAGTACATATATGCAGATATATTTATTAAAGAAAGAAAAACCTGTTGCATAAAATTCCATTGCTGACAAAACTCTTAAACATATTGGAATCGAAGTACTTCTCATTCCACCAGCCATGAAATCCATAACTTCCACAATAAAATCTTTGCAAACAACGTTTGGCAAACGAAAATAATATGTAAATTGTGCTTCGTCTAAAACTTGGAATGGGTCAGAATGATTCCTTAATATGTTTCTCTGTATAATTAAAAATGTGCGTGCATTTCCGTAAAAAATCAAGTGTAAGTAATAAATTGATTTAATTTTCAATTGTTTAAAATGACAATATTACCTTCTTCTTCTATTATTAATTACAATCGATATATTAATGACATTATTTTCGTTCATTTTGTTTTGGTAATAAAACAAACTATTTTTTTAATTTAGGTAAATGAATATTTATTTATAAAACAATACAAAAATTAATTAAAAAATATTAATCTTTTTGTATAATTTTTTTTTACATCAATTTTTTGTTTGTTAATATATTTTCTCACAAGATGTTGTTTAGTACACTTTTAGAACACAAATCTCACATTTGGTTACGGAATAGCAATATTTACCTATGTGAGTGAGAAAATGACTTTTGAGAACTTACTTCTCACCTCACATTCCGACAATCTCACATCGTTAGGGAATGTGCACCCAGCAATTGAATTTAAAGAATGCATGTGTTATTGTGTTTAAAGAAATCATGTTTTCTTTATATATTTTTAGAAAAGAATTGTTGGAAGAAAAGTTTCAAAAGACCAAAAAGAATCTTTGATTGAATATATGGAGAGACACTTAGATTTTTCTCATGATAGGCAGGATATACAATAATTTCGTTTTATACGTTTTCATCATTGATTAATAAAGTTTAATAACAAATATTTTTTAGATTAAATGTCATTAATGGTAATGAAATGTGGAACAATTTTGCATCAAATTTAAATGCAATGTGTGGTGCGATTAAAGCAAGGGTGCAATGGAGGAAATGTTGGAGTGATTTAAATTAATTGCAGCGGCATGTGCGATATATGAAAATGTTAGTTTACCATGTGTATGGAAGGTTGTTAAAACAAAAATATTGACAACATTCTTCTAAACACACCATATAAATAAATCAAAAAGGCCATATATTTTAAACTTAACTACAATTTTATTTAGAACAAATTTAACCATTGAGTTGTTACAACAAAGCTTTCACAACTTAAATTCAAATACATATATGCATAGAGTTGAATTTGTATATAATAGCATAATAGGATAATAGGTAAATAAGACAATATGAATGAAATGGAAGTTGTTAGTATTTTATTGCAACAACCTACTGATTAAGTTTGTTGGTGTTCTAAATGAAATTGTAGTTAATTTTAAATATATGACCTTTTTGATTTTTTATATGATGTGTTTAGAAGAATGTTGTCTACATTTATTTTTAACAAAACTAGGTACATTTAAAATCAATTGTATTTCGAATAGTACGTGAAGTTAAAAAAACTTTTTTCAGGACACATTTTTTTTTAAATATTGAATTTTTATAGGATTTTTTCGCAAATATCAAGTTGTAATATGACAACTAGGACATTACCAGGCTACGCCACTAATTAATTGTAATTATTCTAGGTAAATTATCATTACATAATTTTTCGTTTTGCATTTTAGGCTTGCTGTTAAAGAAAAATCGGTTAATTTAAAACAAAAAATAAATAACACGGGTTTAGGAGGCGTATTAAAAAAATGAAGAATTGAACGAAATGGAACAATCCCTTTTATGAATAATTACGACGCATGCTGTAGATGGGGACGGTATAACAAAAGAAACTGGTTTCGAAGTTAGTTTATATAATTTTAATATTTAAAAATGATATGCATATATTTTATATTGTTTTGCAGGTTCAAACTACAAAGATTAGCATGGAAATGGATGATGTAGTTGAGGTGGAACAAAAAATCTTTTCGAAAGGATCGGAATAATATCGAAGATGAACCTTTTGAATATTTAATTGCTTTTTCTAAAAAATGATGTATGTACTATATATAGAAATATATATTCAACAATAAATTTCATTAATTACCGTCGTCTATTTAAAATCCGAATTCTTATGTCAATGTTATTGTTCATTATTTAATAATTTATTTCATAATATCTTATTTTATTTATTTTATATTTTATTCAATTATTTACGCAATTAATTATTTACATTTTACACAATTGAATTCACCTTTAAAATAGTAATTAATAACCACAAACTAACAAAAAAAACAAAACAATATAAATAAAATTCCAATTTATTATTTGTTTTTGTATACATGAACCATGTTTTTTTTTTCTCACTTATCAATAGTTTTGAACAACTTGTGAACAATGGTTTGTACGCTTCCGAAATGGTGATTTTGACTTGGAAGACAAAGAACGGCCAGGTCAGAAGTCATAGCTAACGCAATATATTGGTAAATGTACTCATTCATTTTGATACAAATAAATGCCATTTTCCAAATCCGCATTATTAATTCCTATACATAATATATAAAATATTTAATTTTAATCAATTTATTTTGTTTCTTTTCTTTACAATAAAAACATTGTTCTTTTAACATAATTTGTTTTACTTTTCGTTGTCAATCGTGACGAAGTTTTCGACTCTATAAACGGTTATAAAAATAATTATTCATGTGGTCCGGATGGTATTCCATCGGCAATTTTAATCGCTGTGGCTGAATGTTTATCGTTGCCAATTGCAATGCTATTTAATAAATCGTTACTTGAAGGTTGTTTTCCAAAATTATGGAAAAGATCAATTACAGTTCCGCTTGGTAGGGGTAATGTAAAGAACTATCGGCCAATTGCGAAACTTTCGGTTATTCCTAAAATTTTTTAATCCATCATTGCTACGGTATTGTCATTTAATGTTAAGTCGGTCATATGTCCCGAACAACATGGCTTTATCCGTGGCAGATCCACGGCCACCAATTTATTGGAATTCACTTCTTATTGTTTTGATAATTTTAAATGTGGGGCTCAGGTCGATTGTATCTTTACTGATTTCAGTAATTCATACATAATTCATACATATCGGCATTTATCTACTTATTTTACCGACGATTCGGACCGGTCATAAATCTCCGGACCGTAAATGCTTTACGGGGCATATACCAATAAAAGGGTTTATAACATTAATACATTATATGACAATATAAAATGAATCGCTATTATAATATATATATAACAAAACTTCATTTAATTCAAGAAAACAATAACAAATGAATCATTTTGAAATCAAAAAATAATAATATCAGAACATCAAATTTTATGTGTATACATTTATTTGAAACAATTTAATTAAGAACTTGTTAAATAAATTCATAAAATGTGTATATAGAAATATACATTTTTTATTTAATTTTTTTTTTAGAAATAATAGTAATAGAAAAAATATCACATTACAATAATAAATAAATGTAAAATTTATGATTATTATGTTGGATTTTATTCAAATAGAATTTTTAATTTACTTAAAAAACATTTCTTTATGTAATTTAGATATTCATACATAATAATTTATGAATATCTTATAATTGTAAAAAAAAGTATCTATTACATCATTAAATTAAATTGTTTTTTATTAAACATTTATAATATTATTATTATTATTTAGATTTTAGAATGTTTAATTTATTTAATAAATTTTTGTGTTTTTTTTTTGATAATTAAGAAATGTATCATTTTAACTATAAAATATTTAAAATTATTTAACATATTAAAAATTATTTTAATGGGTATGAATCACATTCAAATATTCAAATTACAGTTAACATTTAATGTTGGGTACTATTATAATTTTGTGATATTTGGATTTTGGAGCAATACCGGTAATTATCGATAGATCATTACCGATAAATTCGGTAAAAAATTATTATAAAAAAACAAAATTCATAACATAAAAAAAATGTTTTTGTTGATCACTTTGATTTTTGTTTACTTATTTTTTTTTTATTTACATTTAAATTGGTATAGGATTGCAAATAGAGTTTGTCATATATAAATAAATAAATGCATTACCTATAGCCATGAGTTTTTGAATTTTGTATATGTAATAATAAAAATTATGTTATGTTATGATAATTATAGAACAGTGCTCAACATTTATACTAATAAATGCAAAAAAATTGTTCAAATAGATCATTTTCTTAATTGATCAAAAAATACATCATTACAAAAGCGTATATTAAACTAATTCGAATAGTTCAGATAACAAAATAATTGCAATATTTTTTTTTTTTATCTAAATATTTTACCATTCCGAAATACAGAAGAAGCATAACGGGAGTCTTTATTCAACGAACAGCATGCCAAAGACGGAACATGATTGAAAAAACAAAAGGAGTTTTGAAATCGAAATTCAGGTGTCTCTCAAAATTCAGACCCCTTCATTACGATCCAGCAAAAGCTACACAAATAATTAACCTCTGTGTTGCTTTATATAACATTTGCAAGCAATACCATGTGGTAGATCCATTTGTTGTAGAGCTGCAAAATGATGAATTTGAAATTATGGGTCCAGATTTTGTTGAAAATAAAATTAACATTGGTAATCACGAGGCAGATCATAGAAGAAACGCAATAGCACAATCATTGATATAAAGCAAAATTAACATTTTTTTATTCCGAAAATAATGAAATACATATAATTAAATAAACTCATAAAATTCAAATGATTTAATTCATAAATTCATAAACAAATAAAATTAAAAAAAAATTAAATTAAATTAAAACAAAAAATAAAATTAAAAAAATTTAATATTTTAATAAAATGATATATCATTTGAAATGCGATGACTTTTCAATTCCAGTGTCTTCTGCTTTATTTCGATTTCTTGTATCATCAATTGCTGCTTGGCTTTCCGGTATTCTTTCGTATATTTAATTTCTTGTCGCAGTATCTCCAGTATATATTTTTCAGTGTATTTTTCTGCTTTTATTTTCCTTATTTGTTTCATATTTTAATGTAATTCTTCTAGAGTGCCATTCAAATTATCCATCGATTTCCTGATATCCGTATAAAATTCTTTTTGCGATTTTGTTTGTTGGTCCAGTAAGTCCAATCGCATGCGGGTATTGCTGCTGTTACAAAATCCATTAACTTTCTTTTCGTCGGATTCTTCAGATGGACATGCTCTACATTTTCGTTATTATAATTCCTGTCACCTTCTATATGTTCTTCTGCTGAATTAACAAACATTGGTGGTGATGGGTTGGTGATGGGTCGGATCTTTAGTAACGAGGATCAATACTCGTTATAACAATAAATCACGAGTATCGCGGATCTGATTTTTACGGATTCGGGATCTTACGAATCTTATTTTTTTTTTGTATTGCATATAACTCTTTCGATACCCAATATATTATGATATTCAGTTCAGTCAGATACAACAGTGCTTGTTGAATAATGAATGAATGAGAGTTGAGAAAATACCAAATTTGAGCTTGAGGTGAATATTTTGTGTATATGTATATCGTTTCTTTTTTTGGATGCGCTTTCGTTTGTTTTGTTCTTTGTTTTTGTTACCTCTATCTCTTTCATATAATATATACATAGGATCCGTAGATCCGTAGTACCGAGTATGAGATCCGGACCTTTTTAGAATACGATTCTTCGGATCGAATCCAAATCTACACGATATTCGGATTCGATATAACGAATATACCAAAAAATTGGATTCGCCCATCACTAGTACTGTGCAGTATGAGATTGCGCATATCAGACTAATTTGTGTAAAGTTACGGGTAAACCGATAATCGATCTTCTTTCTTATGGAGTTACCCAAAATGAAAAAAACTCGGTAAATTTGTCATTCCAAGGTAAAACAGAAAGGTCATGTTTTCGAATACAATATAATATAATACAGGTTTGAAATGAGGGCGAAAATACAAATGCCTCGACATGGAACATATGTTGTGAACGAGCATACATTTTTTCATTGCTATGACATCTGCCAAACATATATAGAAAAAGCCATTTGCCAAACAACATCATATCATTTCATCGTCTTAAAAATGTCGAATTTTGTGCAAGAAAATAATGATTTGCGGAATGAATTAATTTTTTGTTTTCATTTGAAGAAGCAGGTCTCTGGAATCCCTGGTGAGCCATATGGTGAACATGCAAACGATAGTTTCAACGATTCAGAGATAACGATTTTGATGTGAGAAACAAAGGATGGAGAGGACCATCAAAAAAATTTGAGGATGACGAATTACAAGCGATATTGGATGAAGATGGCACGTTGAATCAAAAACAAAATTAAGAAATGTTAAATGTTGCACAACAAAAAATTTCTGACGGTTTATAAGCTATGTAAAAAATCCAAAAGTGTGGAAAATGGGGCCACATGAATTGAATGAAAAACTATAAAAAAACGCTTCAGAAATTTTGATTAAAAGACACAAAAGAAAATCAGTTTTGCATCTAATTGTTACTGGGGTTGAAAAATGGATTTCTTTTAAGAATCCTAAACGGAATAAATCCTGAGTGAATCCGATACAATCATCCTCATCGACAGCAAAGGCTGATCATTTTTGGCAAGAAGACAATGTCGTTTGTTTGGTGGGACGTGAAAGGTGTGGTGTACCAAGAACACCTAAAACCTGGTGAAACTGTTATTACTGACAGCAAATTATCAATGTGAACCATGCGTTGATTGAACCAAAATGACCAGAATGGGTCATAAGAAACCCGGTTCATGATACAATCACAGGATACAAAGCGCTTGGCTGGGATGTAAGTAAATGTTAAGTGTATTACATTTCTAATAATTTAATTTTTTACATAATTTAGATACAGTAGAAAAAAATCGCTGTTTAATAAAATTAATGTAATACCGTATTCTAGTATTTGAGGTTATATATTCCGACCAAAAAACAAAAACATTATTTTTATTTGATTTTCCGTATTTTACACACACAAACATATGCTAACATAATGTTACTACGGTGGTCTACAATGGTACAATTTTGTCAGTTTTTGTTACCAATTGAACGCTGTTGTCGTTGTAAATTTAACTAAAAAGTACAACGACAACGACTACTGAACGCAAAATTATAAAAAATTGTAACTTTTTGTAAGTTTTTGTTGCGGACTGAACGCACTCCTGATATATACATGATATATACAGATATTTAGAGTAGTTTACCTAAATCTCATATATAGCACACTGAAATAGGTAAGTATTGAAAGTACATATATACGTCAATGTTGATGACAGATTACAAAATTATATTTCTTAAATATCTTATAATATAAATATCTTATGTATAGATATATAGAATGACGATGAGATATATAACAATGGAACGGAATTCAAAATGAAAAATAAGAGACATTTGTAATTTTCCTTTAATAATTTAATAGGCTTTAAATTTATTTAACTATAAATTTTTATCAAAGATAATCCAGATTAAAATCACCCTCACAAATATATACAGATTTTTCAAATCCACCTAAAACCTTCATACTGAATATAATAATAATATATAGTATATGAATATAATAATAATATATAGTATCTATGTCTATTAATATATATACGCGTAATATCAAAGTATGAACGTTATAGAACGGATATTTGAAAATGCAGAGCAAAAAAAAATCCCTTTCCAGAGTATATTTCAATATATGATACAAATATACTTAACTATATATAAAGATTAATATTTCAATTTCAATTTCATCCATACAGATATATACTATATTTATTCATTCATAAAAACAATTATAATTTTATTTTTCGCAACACTCATCTATTTTTTAATATACATTATATCTATTAACAACGTACTTTCAATAAAGTACATTATAGTTTTAATTTTGGAGAAAAAACCCGGTACCTTTTTGTCATCCTTTCCAAGGAACTTTTATATCGAGAAGAATTGAAAAAATCTTTTCCGATAGATTTCGTTCGATCGGTTGTCTTCCATTTTCTCGACAACTTGGCTGATTTGGCTGAAATTTTCAATATAAGTTTTTTTTATGTTGTTAAACTGGTTAAGTTTCCAACCACCCACGCGGCGATCCAACGTTGTTTTTGGAAATGAATTTTAATATATTATTGTGTCAAATTATTTTTTATTATTAATAGTTGATTGTTAAAAAATGGAAGCCCTTTTATTCCTTTCGAGTCACAATACTTACTTCATGTTTCACATACTTACCTTGCTGCGGTTGTTTTTATTGTATTATCCTACCAAAATAAAAAGAAATGAAATAAAAATAATATTTTGTGAAATCATCGACCACATAATAGACAATTCATATTATTAAAAAAAAAATAATAAAATGATAATAAAAAATAATCAATAATATAAAAAACAGTTGATATGCTCACTGATACTATGCGTTTATCCATTGATATATTTCGAATATCAAATGATTCAAATGTATATACAAAGTGGATACAGAAGATGGTATAGTGTATATTAGAGTGGTTTTTTTTTATAAATTCTGGAATTTGGCTGGTCGCACCCCCCAATTTTTTTTATTTGGTGAAATCATGAATATTGGTAAAATTTGGGGTAGGTAAGTTGAGGGGAAGTGGACCCACCGAGGGGTTAAAGTTGAAAAATTCAGTGTTTTTAAGCAGATTTTCGCGCTTAAAGCGTTAACGGATGACATTAGCGGGTTAACATGTATGGTGGACTTAACTAAAATGAAACAGGGAAACTTTTTCTCATAGACACTTACCCCCTAAATCATCCCCTTAATACCCCTCCCATACAAAATTCATTCACGTAATTTACAATATATTTTTAACATTATAAGGGTTAAAAATTGACATTAAAGGGTTAACATGTATGAAGAGCCCCCACTATTATTGAATGCCTAAACTTTTCTTAGAACATACTATGGACCTAAATCATCCCCTTAAGGCATCCCCCATACGAATTTCCGATTTTTCACACAAAATTAATATATTTTGGTGTATTATATGAAAATACATTAAGATACACCTAAATCTCATATGATATTTAAAAAATGCACATTTATCATATGAAAATTTAAATAATTATGAAATGCAATACTATTAGTATTTAATTTTGTTATTTATTTATTTCAAAGACATAAAATACTAATACTAATAATTTAATAATTATTGCAATAAGCAATTCACATGAAAATTGGTTAAGGATTACGATGCAAAATATCCAACTAGCAACAAAAATGACTTATAATTATATATAGACTTAAAAATATATTAATTTAATTTATTATTAATTATGGCCGATTCAATGCACTTGATGTTTTAATCATGATTTATAATTCTTGTAATAGCCTTTTGTTAGACAAAAATGTTAAAAGAGTAACATTTAAAGATAAACATTAGTTTTTAATAAGCACTATGCTTTAAAATTTCATTAGAGCATTCGTGGTAATAATACCTATAAAATGTGCACAATGAAGCTACTGATCGTCTATGATCCAATGATTCAATGGAATTTGTTATTGTTTTCATTCCTGATCAGCGAAATAACGTCACGCAGTGTAGTAATTGGTGCACCACCTTAAAAATCCAATGCGACTAGTCTCAGCTGCATTATCTGCAATTATTATATTATTACTCCATGAAAAGTTGTTTGACAAAGACATTCCCAAATTTAATAAGTCATTAGATTGTGGAATAATTGTATTATGCATAAGTATTGGGTCAACATTTATGGATCTTTTGTTTGAGAACAAACATGCCTTTGTTTTAGATGGACTAAATTCTACTAAGTTTATCCTTCCCCAATTAGATATTGAATCTAAATCTTTGTTAATTGAAGAAATCATCTCCTGGCGAGACTGAATCATTTGATTCGCATTATGATTACGATGTAGTTCATACGAAGAATAAAAATCAGATAGCAGATATTAATTATTAATGTAATTTTAATAATGATGACGAGTATTTGTTATATACTTTCATATATAATTGTGAGTATGTGTGTGTAGACTTTGTTAATCTTTGGCTGCGTCCGACACAATATACCAAAGATATTCATTAAATTGATCCCAATGAATAAATGGTAACTTAGTTCATGAATTCAAATCATAAAAAGCACAGAAAAAATTTTCCGGCTAGGATTTGAACTCGTGACCACCCGCAATTGGGTTGGATGCTTTATCAACGGCACCACCAAGTCGTCTTATAATTATTAAATTATTGTACATTAGTATTTTATGTCTTTGAAATAAATAAATAACAAAATTAAATACTAATAGTATTGCATTTCATAATTATTTAAATTTTCATATGATAAATGTGCATTTTTTAAATATCATATGAGATTTAGGTGTATCTTAATGTATTTTCATATATACACCAAAATATATTAATTTTGTGTGAAAAATCGGAAATTCGTATGGGGGATGCCTTAAGGGGATGATTTAGGTCCATAGTATGTTCTAAGAAAAGTTTAGGCATTCAATAATAGTGGGTGCTCTTCATACATGTTAACCCTTTAATGTCAATTTTTAACCCTTATAATGTTAAAAATATATTGTAAATTACGTGAATGAATTTTGTATGGGAGGGGTATTAAGGGGATGATTTAGGGGGTAAGTGTCTATGAGAAAAAGTTTCCCTGTTTCATTTTAGTTAAGTCCACCATACATGTTAACCCGCTAATGTCATCCGTTAACGCTTTAAGCGCGAAAATCTGCTTAAAAACACTGAATTTTTCAACTTTAACCCCTCGGTGGGTCCACTTCCCCTCAACTTACCTACCCCAAATTTTACCAATATTCATGATTTCACCAAATAAAAAAAATTGGGGGGTGCGGCTGATGATACAAAGCGATTTAAAATCTTCGAACAAAAAAAAACCACTCTAGTGTATATGCATGAGCACAAAAAGCAGAACGTAATTCAATTTAAATTTCAATTGTATCATAAATAAGGAAATAAATACATTTTATATGTATGTATGCGGGAAAAGAACAATTGAATATGATTATTATTATTTTTTATTAAATCTATATCTTGAAATAATAAGCTTAAAAAAATGTGACACAAAAATGTATTGCGAAATGAAATAAGATTCAAAACGAATTGTATTGTATGAATGTATGTATTATTATATACAGGGTGTGCCAGTACAGGGTGCCAACCCGAAACAGGCAAGTTCTACACCTCATTTCTAATCAAAAAATGTATGGCGACCCCTTGTCTATCTCCCTTGGTTTTCGAGCTAGCCCGAAAAAACCATTTCGTTGAAGTTCAAGGTAGTACGTAGATGTTATTTACCATATCTCAGCAACCACTTATCGGAATCCAATAATTATAACCTTGTTGGAAAGGTATTTTAACTATCTTTAACTTTTCTAATAACATAAACTTTTCTAATAGCAAATCAGCTAAATTAACATCATCGAGTAAATCGAATAACCTATTTTGCAAAAAAACTAAATATGAACCTGAATCCAGCCGCCCAGGTAGAAAGTATGGACCAATTAGTTGATTTCCAATCACTCCTGCCCATACATAGACTGCTATTCGTTCCTGAAATGCGTGTTGCCGAACTGAATGCGGGTTTTCCTTTGACCAATGATGATTATTTTTAGTATTAATATTAAAAATCCCTTCACGTGTGAACATTGCTTCATCCGTATATTTTTTTTTTTTTTTTTTCTTGGAAGAGGAAATCCATTTACAGACTGTGTGTCGGACTCCCGTCACTAGGACGTCCTACCGACTAAAACCTCTCCCACAGGGTTGGAGTTCAAGATACCCCCTCGCACTGCGACCATTAAGGTCTATTGTGCCCCTATATTCTTTATTCCTTTTACTCAAAAGGAATAGACCTTTTCTCACAGGTCACCAATTAGGAAATTGATGACCGCTTTTACCGGAAGGTTTTTATATCCACTTTCCCTGAGAAAGTCTTTTCCTAGATATTTCCTTCGTTTTTTACAGAGCTCTGGACATTTTGCAAGTATGTGTTCCATAGTCTCAGTATCCTTTTTGCAGAATCTGCATTGCTCATTTTCGACCAATCCAATTTTCTTGAGATGGTAGTTACACGGCGCATGTCCCGTGAGAGCCCAGCAGAGAACCTTAAGATGTTCTCTCGATAAGTTCAGAATTTTCTCAGCTCTCTTTGCATTTATATAAATAAATTTTTTTGAATGCTTAAGGCGCCTGATATTATCCCAGTTTCCCTTAACCTTTTCATTGGACCACAATTCAATTGCTTCCATCTTATCTTTCCTGGTAAACCCACAGAAGGGCGAGGGACCAACGTACGCTCCCACCGCACCAGTTTTTGCCAGTTTTCCAGCGTCTTCTCGGCCTCTTTGTCCCATATGAGCAGGCATCCAGATGACTCTAACATCGCCCTTGTTTGCCAACTCGTTTAGGACTTCGTGACATTCGAGGACCAACTTGGAGTTGAAACTGTTTTGCTGAAGTGCCATCAAAGCCGCCTGACTATACGAGAGTATATTGACACGAATCCCATTCGTATCCCTCTCTCTGATTATGTCCGCCGTCCCTTTGATAGCGTATATCTCCGCTTGGAATACAGTTGCATCTCCACTTAGGGACATGCTATGAGAACATCTAGGACCATATATCCCAGCACCCACTCCCATGCTTGTCTTTGACCCACCCGTGAACCATTTTTGGGCGTCATCACTTAGCCATTTGCATGGCAGGTCCCATTCACCTATTTTTGGGATATATATCCCATATTTATGAACGAAGTTCATTTTTCCTTTTAATTGGTCACTATATGACGTCATAGGCATCAGCATATCTATCCCTTTTATTAACTCTAGATGACCCTTCAGATTTCCTTCCATAAAGTTCATCCCTTCATGTAACGCCACTAATTCTTTAATGGCTGCTTTTTTGATGGCAATGTGAATAGGGCTCAGATTAATTATGCCCTCCATTGCCACCAATGGAGTCGTTCGCATTGCTCCTGTTATCATTAGGCACGCCAACCTCTGAATTTTGCCTAATTTTCTTTTTACTACTTCTTGCTCGGTCTTTTTCCACCAGACCGCCGCTGCGTATGTTATTCCAGGCCTAATCATTTGCCTGTACATCCAGTTAATCGATGTTGGGCTTAGTCCCCAGGTTCGACCAACCATCCGCCTGCTTGCCCATATCGCTTTTATGGATTTCTTCACCACATAATCTATGTGTGAGTTCCATGATAATCTTTGATCAAGCATGATCCCCAGATATTTCGTCTCTGAATTAAGGACCATGTGAGTTTCTCCCATTTTTATAGCCGGTATGCTTATTTTCCTTCTACTTGTAAATGGTATAATTTTTGTTTTTGAGGGATTCAATTCGAGGCCCTCTTTTATACACCATTCTTTAGTGGTGTTTAGGGCCCTTTGCATTAATTCACTTATTGTGCTTTCATGCTGGCCCCTAATTATTATAGTTATGTCATCAGCATAACCTATGGTTTTATATCCCTCGCTATTTAGGGCATGCATCAACTCATCGACCACTAAAGACCACAGCAGTGGCGATAGTACTCCTCCCTGTGGGCAACCCCTTGTTGTCCCCACTTCGAGGTTTATGGATCCCATGTTCGCGGTTATTATTCTGCCTTCCAGCATTTTTTTAATCCATGCCTGTATCACATCGTATATCCCTCTATTTTTTAGAGCATTTTCCATTGAATTATAGCCAGCATTATCAAAAGCACCCCCAATGTCCATAAAGGCCACCAGGGCAATTCCTTTCGATTCTAAGGCCCCTTCAATGTTTTTAACGATGTGATGCAATGCAGTGATTGTTGATTTGCCCTTTTGATACGCAAATTGCATTTTATTTAGAGGATGAACTTCTAGTATTTTATTCCTAATGTGGAGATCCACCAATTTTTCCATTGTTTTCAGCAAAAACGATGTAAGGCTTATTGGCCTGTATGATTTGGCCCAATCCGCCCGTTTGTTCCCACCTTGTGGGATAAAGATTACTCTAACCTTCCTCCATTTTCTTGGAACATGTCCCAGAATGAGGCTGGCCCTGTATATCATCATTAAAGGAATTCCCAGAAAGGATATTCCTCTTTGAAGGAGTGCCGGAAACACTCCATCTGGACCAGGTGATTTGTATGGTCTGAAAGATTTTATTGCCCATTTCACCCTCTCCAGATTTATGATTTCTTTAGCAGTAGAGAAGCCCTTTCTTCGCCCCTCTCTACTTACTTTATTTACAGACCCAATATCATCTCCCAATGTTGGAAAATTATTAGGGAAGTGTGTCTGCAGTAATATTTCAAGAGATTCCCTTATACTCGAAGTCATGGAGCCATCCGCACGTCTTATTAGCCCCAATCCGTTTTGTCCCTCTTTGGACAGAGCCTTTTGTACCCTGGCAACTTCTGGTACTTCCTTGAGGTTTTCACAGAAAGTCCTCCATGTAGCTCTTTTTGATTTTCTGAGTTCCTTATTATAGACTGTGAGGGACTTTTTATACTTATCCCACTTTCCAGTTGCCCTAGCTCTATTGAACTCTTTTCTAGCCGCTTTTCTTAGCTTTTCCAACTTTTGGTTCCACCATGGAACCTTTCTTGTTGTACATTTTTCTTTTATTGGACAGTTTGCTTCATAGGCAGCCACGATAGCTTCCAAAACTAAGTCAACTGCTGTCTCAAGTTCGTTTACTGTTTTTATCCTATAGCTAATGGCCCCCATGCCTATTGCGAGGTCCTTTATATATCCCTCCCAATTGGTGTGTTTTGGAACCCTATAGGTTTGCTTTTCTTTTGGGTGCCGGTATTGGACCTCAAACGTTATATAACAGTGGTCTGAAAATGAGTTCTCAGGTGAGACCCTCCAATTTGTAATCAGATCATTTGTTACGTTTGCTGTTAAGGTTAGGTCCAATACTTCTCCCCTTATGGCGTTTATAAATGTTGGGTTTTTCCCCACATTTTCAATATTTAAGTTATTTGTAATTAGGTATTCTAACAATACCTCACCTCTTTTGTTTGTATCCTTACTACCCCATATTATGTTGTGAGCGTTAGCATCACAACCTAGGATCAACTTTTTTTTGTTCTTTTGACAGTAGTGCACCAGTTTACCTGTTATTTCATTAGGAACCTCTATGGTGTTCCCTGGTAGGTACACTGAGGCAATTATTACCTCCTTTGCGCCATCATTGGTGTTGAATTGTACTACTACTGTCACCGTGTCCTCGTTTGTAAACTCTGGAATAATAAAAGAGTTTAGTTTATTATTTATTAGTATGGGGGCTCTTGGCTTGCACGTTCCTCTTGCATATACCAACTTATAGTTTTTTATATTCAGGCCATATATAATTCCCGCATTTTGCCAGGGCTCTTGGATAAGCCCAATGCTCCAATTGCCTAGATGCAATCTTCTGCAAAGCTCGGCCGACGCAGCCTTTGCATGGTGCAAGTTTATTTGGACAACTTTAGCCATTTATCGTAGGCTTTAGTGTTAGTGTTGAGACCCTTATAGTCTCCATTGAAGCATCTGCAGCTTCATTAATTTTTTGTGGTTCACCATTTACGGTCTCCACTATTCTCTTTTTGTATGTGGAAGCCTTTGAGGCAGGCTCCGCCTGCGTTTTTGTTTTTTCTTTATACATATTTTTAGGCTCTCTGACCAGTTGAATCCGAGGATTGGCCTGAAGTCAGAGATATATGTTTGAACTGGGAAAAATATGTCCGCCATGCCAGAGCCAGTTAGCATGGTAGGGCTATATGAAGCCAGGTGTCGCCCGGTGCCTGGAGTTCGCTATTCATCCGTATATAAAATTTTATTTAATATCCTGGGATCTTGTTCATAACTACGAATCACCCAATCACAAAAAGTTATTCGGCTGACGTAGTATATTTCTTTAAGTGCTTGTACTTTTTGCAAATGATAAGGATGTAAACCAGCCTTCATTGCACGCCAATCATTGTTTTTACTTACACCAATTTGGATGGCTGCTATTGAAATTTATTTTTTACTGTTTTTTACCGTTTCAAACTTCCGAATTATTCTTTATAAAACAAACTTAATTTTCTAATGAATATTAAACGTAAAACAATGTAACGTACAAATGCCGAAGAGATGTAGCACAAAAAACAAAAGAATTGAATGAATTTATGACGATAATAGATTTAACTGTTTTTATTTCTAAGTAACCATTAAATTAATTGCAATCCCTTGAAGTTATGTTACCTAGATAACGCGATAACAACAGAACATTGAACTTTCCAATGTAATAAATATTTTTTAAATTTTTGAAAAATTTGCATTATTTTCATCATATTTCAATATTATTTTCGTCATATCTCTAAGACGAGTTGACATATTTTAAAAGTTTTACATCAAATTAAAACTAAAACATCAAAGAAGTTTTTCTAAAAACCGACAGCTGATAAACATAAAAGTTCTACAGTTCTAGGCTTGCAAAATAACAAAAATATTTGAGGCCGTTGAAATTTCGTGTGTTTGACCAGCTATAGCATGAAAACGGATTGTCGCCGATGTTTGTGTTATTAGACAGAGTTAAAGATAGTTAAAATACCTTTCCAACAAGATTATAATTATTGGATGCCGATAAGTGGTTGCTGAGAAATGGTAAATAACATCTACGTACTACCTTGAACTTCAACGAAATCGTTTTTTCGGGCTAGCTCGAAAACCAAGGGAGATAGACAAGGGGTCGTCATACATTTTTTGATTGGAAATGAGGTGTAGAACTTGCCTGTTTCGGGTTGGCACCCTGTACTGGGACACCCTGTATAGTACATATAACTTTTATGTAAAATGAATTATATTTAAAATTTTAGAGATATATGGCATTTCTTTTTCATATCACACCAATCACACCAACACCTTTAAAGTATCGTCGGGCATGAGGGCATGGAGGCTTCAGACATCATCTTGTGGGGATGAAAATTCTTACAGATGATACACGCAGACTCTGCCTAGAGGATGAGGAAACGGCTGCACACATTGTGCGCAAATGTCCGGCTTTACAGAGCATACGGATGGGGGTGACCGGTCACCGGTTCCTCGCAGAGAGCGAGCTGGGAAGGATACCCTTCAAGGAGATGCTTGAGATAACGAGGGACACTATATTCGATGAGCAATCGGGGAGACCTGAGTGGCAAATTGAGTAGGTGTCAATCGGAGGTACGAAAAGTGGCCCAAGAATGGTCTGATTCGAATATACCGCAGCCGGAGGAGGGGTTTTAGTCAGTAAGAATCTGACACGCATCTTCGGACGTGTCTATGCAAGATTTCCCCTACTTCGTTAAAAAAAAAAAAAAATACGTCGGTTTTGTCAAGGCCACGCGTGTTTGTAGTGAGTGCGAGTGTATGAAACGAACACAAAATAGATAAAATAGTGTTGGCTATATAAGTAGTTATAAAAATATTACCAAATACAAAAAAACATATGAACTCGAACGTATACATCAAAACGTTTACGTTTACACCATCGACACAGCTATCAACAGAGAGTGAAGGCGATGGTGAATGATGGTGAACTTGTGTAAATGGTGTGATGAAAATAACAGCTACACCTTCAACACACGGTGGATGAAACGAACAGCTTTTTAACAACACTCACTTTAGGTGGGATTGGTGTGATTGGAGTAATATGAAAAAAAACGACAATAGAAATGGTACGCAGCTGTTATATGCATTTGTTATTTATATATACCAAATATAAATCGAATAGAATAAAATAATAGACGAAGCATATAGAAAATAGGCACAAACAAAATTATTAAATTTTGCGTTTCAATGCATTTTCTCATTTCAATTAAATATTATTTTTAACTCATTCAAAACATTTCCCTTATTATTATTATTATAATATTATGATGATTTTATTTTTTCACAAAATAAATTTTATTAAATTATTAAAGTTTTTTTTTGTTAATTTAAATATTTTGTATATGTGTAATTTTTAAATGAATATCACAAAATGTAAATTCATATTATAAGTAAATAAACACATAAAGTTGTAATATTTTTAAATTTTTAAATAATATAAGAATATTTTAATTATTTCAATAATAAAATTAACTAATTGATTGAGACAACAAACAACATACAAAATAGTTAAAGAGAAAATGAAAAAAAAAAAAAATTATTTTTTTTTCTACATATTTTATTATTATTAGGTTATTTTTTATTTTCCCTTATTCTAACGGAGGGGGGTCTAACGGGTATCACGCATGGTGGGGTTTTCACCATAGGTTGTTGTTACTTAAACATCTTCATTACTGGCGGTTTGGGGATCAAACATAAATTTCATATAGTTTCAAACGAGTTTCCATCCACATTCGATGGCATAATCGGGGAGGACTTTCTAGCCAAAACGGGCGCAATTATCAATTATGATCGGAGTTTAATTCATTTTAGTTCACTTGGAATGAATTCCAAGATCGGTTTCAAGCGCGATTCCAATCCGATTGTGATAAATCCTAGAACGGCCATTAACATCAAGTACGGTCCCACAACTTTTGAGAATTCTAGAATTTGTTTAAATCAGTGTGTGGCACCTGGTGTTGGAGTAACGGCTTCATTGGTTCATCCGATAGACCATTTCGTATATATTACATTAGTAAATTCTTCTGAAGATCGGGTTACAATCGAAACACTGGATATTAAGTTCGATGATCCAAATAACTTTCATATTTACAATATAGGCCAAAATCTGCATGAAAATGTATTGGGTGGTCGATTAAATACCTTAAAAAATCATCTTGATCTGAAGAATCTTAACCACGAGGAGTATAATTCTATAATCGACATTTGTCGCGAATACAATGACGTTTTCCTTATCGAGGGTGACAAGCTTTCTACAACTCATTTAATTAAACATCATATCAAAACTTTGCCTGATCAATCACCGATAAGGGTGAGACCGTATCGACTTCCTGAATGCCATCGTGCCGAAATAAAATCCCAGGTTACCAAGATGCTGGACGAAAACATCATCCAACCCAGTGACAGTCCTTGGAATGCACCATTGTTAATTGTTCCAAAAAAACCCGATGCGAGTGGTAATGCCAAGTGGCGCTTGGTTACCGATTACCGCAGGTTGAATTCGGTTACAATTGGCGATGCATTTCCAATGCCCGATATCACCGATATATACGATTCGTTGGGGAACGCTAAGTATTTTTCCGTTCTTGATCTGGCCAGTGGTTTCCATCAAATTAAGATTGCGGAAGACGATAGACAGAAGACGGCCTTTAGTACTCCACATGGGCACTATGAATTTAATCGTATGCCCATGGGTCTAAAGGGGTCTCCGGCTACCTTTCAGCGATTAATGAACCATGTGCTTACTGGATTGATGGGAGTTCAATGTTTTGTCTATTTGGACGATATTGTGGTATTTGGTGCTAGTTTGGAGGAACATAATAAAAACTTGAAGGATATTTTTTGCCGTATCCGTAAATTTGGTTTGAAATTACAACCAGAAAAATGCAAATTTTGTCGTAAGGAGGTATTGTATTTGGGACATATTATTTCGGAAGAGGGGATAAGCCCAGATCCATCCAAAATTTCCTCAATAGTTGATTTTCCGGTTCCGGTGGATACGAAGTCCGTTAAATCTTTCTTGGGATTGGCCGGATATTATAGGAAGTTCATACCGAATTTCTCCAAAATCGTAATTCCGTTGAATGGATTGTTGAGAAAGAACGTTGTTTTTCATTGGAATGCTTTTTGTGACGAGGCATTCGTATTAATAAAATCTTCAATTACCCAACCACCCATCTTACAATATCCTGACTTTACTAGGCATTTTTATGTCACAACGGATGCAAGTAATATTGCCATAGGCGCGGTGCTGTCGCAACGGGTAGGTTCAAGCGAATCTGATTTGCCCATCGCTTTCGCGAGCAGATCATTGAATAAAGCGGAGTTGAACTATTCGACCATCGAAAAGGAGGCATTGGCCGTGGTGTGGGCAATTCAACATTTTCGACCATACGTTTTCGGGCGTAAATTTACCGTGATTACCGATCACAAGCCGTTGGTATGGATATTCAATCTAAAGGATCCGTCATCCAGGATCATGCGTTGGAGAATAAGGTTGGAGGAGTATGATTTCGACGTGGAATACAAATCGGGAAAACTTAACACCAATGCGGATGCACTCAGTCGTATTGTTCTACCTTCTGTTGCTACAGCTTCCGTCAACGCTATTACTCGTTCTCAATCGAAAGATGTTCCAAATAATTTACCGGTATCAAGTACTTTACAACCCATGATGAACGATGTTTCTGCATCTTTTTCTTCTGGTTCGCCTATTATTCTTAATAAAATCATCGAAGTTTCAAGTCCGGATGTTGTTCGTAAAATTTTACACGAATTTCATAATACTCCTATCGGGGGTCACCAGGGGATTGCTCGTACATTGCGTCGTATTCGGCAGTTATATCATTGGCCTCACATGATTTCCGATGTGCGAAAATTTATTAAAACATGTGATGTCTGTCAGAAAAATAAGATTCGCGTTAGTACCCGAATACCATTAAAAATTACTTCTACCGCCACAAAGCCATTTCAAAAGGTGTTTTTGGATATTGTGGGTCCATTGCCAATGTCTGAGGGTGGTAATACCTATATTCTTTCATTTCAGGATGATTTATCAAAGTTTGTTCAATGCATGGCAATTCCTAACCAAGAGGCCATTACGGTGGCGGAACGTTTCGTAAAGGACATTATTTGCGTTTTTGGGCTACCTGATTCGGTGCTTACTGACCAGGGTACGAATTTTTTATCTGATGTTTTTAGGCGAACTTGTAAACTGTTAAACATCACAAAACTCCAAACGACGCCCTATCATCCGCAATCTAATGGTTCATTGGAGCGGTTTCATCGTACATTGGGGGACTATTTGCGTAGTTTCGTTAATCGTGATCAATTAAACTGGGATAACTGGTTGGAATATGCTTCATTTTGCTACAACACTACCCCGCATACCGCCACCGGTTGTACTCCGTTTCAAATATTATTTGGGTTTGAGCCGAACTTGCCAACGTCGATTACAAAGGCCCCCGATCCGGTATATAACTATGGCGATTACGTAATTGATTTGCAATGTAAGCTACAAAATGGTTATGTCCTGGCTAGGGAAAATTTATTAGCATCCAAGGCCCGGGCAAAACATTATCATGATAAATCACTTCGGCCATGTGATTTTCGTATTGGAGATTTCGCATTGGTGATGGATAATCATAGAAAACATAAGAAAATCACACCCGCATATAAGGGCCCATATTTAGTCGTCGAGTTAAACTCAAATGAAAACGTTTCATTAAAGATTGGAAACAAAATTAAAAAATACCATAAAAATTTATTAAAGAAATACATTTCGGACCTTTCGTTTTAATTGGTTTCAGGATGGTTACTTTCGAATTTCATGTTCTGAAATTTTTTTTTTTTCATATTCATCTGGCAACTATGGTAACGCTTAAAAGAAGGGAAATTGTTTTTTTTATTCCTTTCCGTTTTCCGGTGCATTTTTGTCCTCGAAGATTATCATGTTTATTATTATTAATACTCAAGATTCAATAATTCGGTAGGGATAGGGTTTCTACTGAATGATATGATGTATAGCAACATAAGCCGTAAGATATATTGACGTTTAGTATGTTAATTTATTGCAATTTTGGTATTGCAAAACTTCATTTGAAGTTTGGATCTACCAAAATTTTAATAAAGGGGGAGGTGTTGTGAGCACCCCTCACCCGGTTATTCCTGATAATGGAGGATTTGTAATTATTTATAGATGTATATTATATATGTATGTATATATGAATATATATACATATATACTGATTTATATATAAATATCTATCTATATACCTATAATCAGATATACCTATATACCGGTTATAATATAGGTATATACTGATAGGTATATCGATTGATTAATTGCATAGTTTTAGTTAGTTCTTGTCCATAGTCATAATTAACTACATATATTATATTATTATTAATATAATAAATATTATATTCGTAATATAAATAAATATTGTAATATAATAAATAATAAAAATAGTGTTTTCTTTCCACGTGCACAACACCATATATGGGGTGAATTGAATTGGTATTTCAAGGGATTTGATTTCGATCACCAAATTGTTGATTAGTACAACAAAACACATACAGAAATTTGTATGTGTTCAAATATATCATAATTATATAATATTCAAATCTTTTATATATTTGTGTAAAACTTGATAAATTTCCATCTGGCACAATTTCAATTTCAATTTAATTTCACAAGTTATTGTGTAATTAAGTTTATTTGTAAGAGAATAAAATCATTATTATTATTAGTATATAGATTTGTCAATATTTATACATATTATGTATATAGTATGTGAATTATCCGCAATATAACCATATATAAATAATAAATATATATACGTGTGTTATAACCAGATAAAATATTTACATATTAATGGGTTCATTCTTTATATAAATATTCGGTATCACCAATATTCTTAAACACCCCCACATAAAAATTCAATTATACGATCGCCTCGTGTGAGTAGTTAAAACTAAAATTCTCGTAACAATTTTTAAGACTATACTAACTAAAACGAAAAACATATTTCAATATTTGAATGTTTCAAAAAAAAAACAAAAGAAAACGCCATCTGGAACACCTAATGATCCCTTTGAAAGTGATGAAGTGCAAAATGAATGCGATGACGAAAATGAAGTTTGGATGTTTTCATCCGCGTTGGATTTTTTGAAACCAACGTGTAAAAAACGAAAAACATATACTTCCAATGAGCACGATGATATAAATGTATCCTTTGGCAGCTACAGTTATGTAAGAAATCATATTTATTAAAAATATATTAATGAAATTGTTTTTGATACGTTTATGTTATTTTAATATTTAAAGGCTAGCAATACCAGTAGTGGGTCATCAAAACCCAAGGAAAAGCAAGACGATGAATACGTTAATTTATTGAAAAAACTCCAGGAAAGATGGGAAGAAAAATACAAAAATAAATCACCAGTACCGCACAACTATTTAAATGCATTTCAACACAAGGAAGCATTAATGATGCTGGGCAAGGCAATGGAGCCATTGTCCAATGAAGTGGTGTTGAATTTAACCATTAAATTTTTATCGTTAGTTGCAGCAAGTTTAGATAAAGTAATTACAAAAAACGATAACTAGAAGTAGCTTTAATTTTGTTGTTAATATTTTGTTATTTGTTACAGAACAACACCTAGACATTATTTTATATATTTTACATATGACTGAACAGTATATTTATTTTATGCATTAGAAGACTCGTCAATTTGATTGACCAAGAAAATGTGATGTTAAAATATAAGGCAATTTTTTATTTTCTGTTTTGTTTATTTCTTTGAATGAATATTATTGTTTTGTTTTTTTTTTGAATTATTAATATTATTGTTATAATAAAAACGACAATTTTAAAACAATTTTTAGTATTAAATTTTAAAAAATATCATTTTGCCATGAAATCATGCCTTCGTTTGAATTAAAAAAATTTTTTAACAACTCTCTGATTTCTTTTCCAGATAAGTGATGTCTGCCTTGGCATGCTAACAGTTTGTTATTATAAAATCTATTAACTTCCTTTCTCCATTCCCCTTCTATTAATATTCCATTCTCGTTTATCCTATAAATATTTAATACATATGCCAATAAATATTAATTTTTTTTAAATTAAATGACAACTTACGAATCAGCAAAGTTTGGTGGACAATATGCTTTTTTATTTATTCTCATTAAAAAATTGTGTAAGTAACAGCATGTAACAACAATTTTTTTCGCCCTTTCGGGTCCACACATCATCGTTCTGGCTAAGCACATCCACCTAAATAATAAGAATATTGGATATCACCATTGGAATTATTTACGTAATTGCTAAACTTTACCTTTGCGATAAGATTCCAAACGCATTTTCTACACACCTACGTGCACGGCTTATTCTATAATTAAAAATGGTTTCCGCTTTATTTAATTTTTTCGATTTTTGTGGTTTATATGGCTTTAACAGATTTTTGTGCAAAGGAAACGCATCGTCTCCAATAAAAAAAAGGGTACATTTTCATTGCCTAATTTGCTATCCGGTGGCAAGGGTAAGACACCATTCAGGAAATCCACACCAATCTTGCTATGATAAAAAATATTAGCATCTCCTTCTGTACCAAATGCACCAACATCAATATAGCTAAATCGATATTGGGCATCTGAGATTCCCATCAACACAATACTTGTGTAACCTTTATAGCAATAAAATAAGGTACCGCTATTCTTTGGCTTCTTAATTTGGATATGTTTGCCATCGATTGCGCCTAATGTGTTTGGACAATTTCAAATATAATTAAATTCATTTGCCGTTGAAATGAACCGTTCCTTGGTGAATTCAGCTATTTCATTTTTTAAGGCATGACAGAAGGCTTCACACACTTTATCGATAATTTGACCGAAATATTGTTTGCTAATTCTGTAAATCGAGGCAAAATGTCTTTGAATTGTACCAGAAGTCAAATATCTAAAAAAACAATATGTATATTAAATATATGGCATGCATATTATTGAAATAAGTTTAAATTTATGAAAGCCGTATGCTTACTCCATCACGGCAGCAAATTTTTCTTTTGCTGTAATTGATTCCTTCGGTCTGGTTTCGACAATAAATTCCAATTGAGGTCTTACCATTTCAAATAGCATGTCAAATATCTCCGGACTCATGTGAAAGTTTTCCACAAACGATGGGGAATAATTTTCCATATCCTTAAACTATAATAAAGAAATGTATAAGGAGAATGGAAAACGAATAAAAGCGAAAATATTTACAGAACTTTCAAATCTTCCTTTAATCTGTTTCAATTAAACAATAAAATAACATTTCATTGCTAAATAAATTTATTCCATGTTGCAACTCATTGAAGGTTGTAATTAAAAACACAATTGAAATTTTACCCAATTTTATATTATTAAAATTGCAATCAATGTGTTAAGATTATAAATAAAACTCATAATTATTTATTGACATCAATCATTCTTAAACTTACCTTTCTTTCGGCTAAATAAGGATTTACTCTAAATCGTTTTTTTTTATTTTTTTTTCTTTCTGAGCTTTCATCAATTTTGCCAAAGTAACACAATATATAAACTCTTCCAAAAATTCATCTTCAGAATCCGAAGCAGCTTGATTCATTTTATCACAGAAATAATAAGAATGAAAAAAGAATTGTTATCACTTGTAAAACGATTTTAATAAAGAGATTTCAATATTTATGAATTTTTTTAATTTTCTTTTTTTTTAACAAATTTTTTTTATGAATGTCAAATTTTTTTCTTGTGAATGTCATTTTTTTTTCTAAATTTTTTTCGAAACAATTCACAAAATTTGTTTTCCCGAGCTGCGTACCAGCAGCATACCAGTCTTTAATCAAAATATCTGAATTGTTTTTTGGTTTTCCATCTGTCTTTCGTTCACTTCATGTGGCACCCATTTTCCCCACTTTTGGATCTTTCGCATAACTTTTAAACAATCAGAAATTGTTCGTTGTGCAACATTTAACTTTTCTGCCACTTGTTTTTTATTCTAATTGTAAGTGTCATCTTCATCCAATATCGCTTGTAATTCGGAGTCTTCAAACTTTTTTGATGTTCTTCCATGTTCTTTATTTCGCACATCAAAATCATTATTCTCTCCATCGCTGAAACCATTTTTGCATGATGCTTCTGATAGAGCATGATCACGATATGCCTCGACAAACAGTCGATGCGATTCTGCAGCACTTTTCATCAAATGAAAAGTTAAAAATATCGAATTTTGTACCATCATTTTCTAGTATGTGATTTGTAGAATGACAGTGATGTAAATGAAATAAGTAATATGTTTGTCATAGTTGTCATAGCCGCCAAACAAAAAAAAACAAAAGTTCGTTCGTTCTCTATCGAGACATTTTAGCACGGTGGTAAAATGCATATATAAAGCAAAATGTATGAAAACGAAAAAAAACTGAAAAAATACCATGACCAGAATATGAAAACCATGATATGACCAGATATTAATGTGTTGGTATTTTCCTTATATGACGATTGCAATGTAGTTATATCGTTATAGCTTCGATCAAATAACTGGTTATAGCATCAATATAAGCATATGCCACATTTTAACATTCACCAAAGTCAGTTCAATCAATCACTTATTGACAATAAGTTATCAGTCGACTTATGAGTCTTCATTCGTCAAGTCGTCTTATCGTCAGCCGTAAAAAATGGATGAATTGGTGTTTGATGTTAATTTTCTTATTTCTTTTTTTAATTTCAATTTCATATAGCTACTTTATTTATTAATACGGTAAAATCTCGGTAATTGCAAAATTCGATAATTTTCATATTTCAGAAAATTTCAAATTATTTAAATCTAATTAAAATAATTATACTTAAATTAAATAAATCATAAAAAAAAAGTTTTGATTACAAAAAAAGGACTGTTTTGTATTTATTTCGATAATTGAACAAATTCGGTGTTTGAATTCATGAGATTATACTAAATTCTAGAATAAATTCATGAGATTATACTGTATTTGTGTATTTCTATTTTTATTAATTTTTTTATTTCTATCAGGTAGAAAAATTGGTTTAGAAAAGGGATTCAATTTTTATATTATATTTTTAACCCTCATCCTGGCTGACAAGCTGACAAGGCATCCGGGTGATTTTGGTGATTTGCATTTAAAATATTTATTATAACTTCTCACTTCAATCACTAATGTATTTTTAATTTGCTATTCATTTTTAAAAAAGGTGATTCTAAAAATATTAAAAAGTACGCGTTTGCGAGTTAATTTCATATAAATAAAGTATACCAAAAAATGTTTGTGAGTAGTAAAGCATTTCTCGGCCAGATGAGGGTTAAACAAAAAAAAATCACACAAATGATAAAATGTCTGATTATATATTTATAAATAATAAAATTATTTAAATTTTATAAAATAAATAAAATTTATGAATAATAGAAAGAAATAGACACAAAACAAAATAGAATAAGTTATTCAAACTCTTAGCACCCCAAGTAACGCAGGATAGAGGATTAAGTTTTCGCAGCTAATTAAAAGCTGTGGAATCGCTTCCGCATCCAAACATGTGGACATTTTAACTACCACAGCTATAACTCTGATACGAAGGTGACGAACACCGTGATCATGTAAACTGTTTTTAGAGCCATTTAATTTCTTAATTTCTAATAGAAAAAGTTTTAATTTCTTATTTTCTACATACACTTCAACCAAACTCAATTAATCACCTAAAATAAGCGATTTAGCTGGCGAGTCATTATCACTGAAAAATGAATTATTTAGCAGCCAACCGGATTGCCAATTCGATGGCTATTTGGCTTCATTTTACTCTACATGTCCATAAAAATCAAATTAATCATCAAAAATAAGCCACTTAGGTGTCCGTTTTCATTTTCACTGAAAAATGAATTATTTAGCAGCAGTATGGCTCCCAAATTTGCAAGATAGCTTAATAAACAGGATGATAACAAAAATTTGTATTTATTTGTCCATATAATTATTTTTAATTTAATAATTATTTATTCGTAAATTTTATTAATATAAAACCAATTTTATTATTATAAAAATAAAAACACACATACAACTCCTGTCAAAAAATACACGTTGTCGAATTTGATCAACGAAATTGGAAATTGGACATTTTGGCTACCTTAGTAGCGTATTGTGCCATTTTGTAGCAAAATAGCTCCCGAGGAAGAAAATTGTTTAAAAAATAAACCAAATGGAAGAAATCAAGCAAAATTAGTTTTATGTTGATCCAAAAAATAATAGAGACCTATACATTTTGTAATTGATATTTATTTAACGCGACTACGGTGCAGTGGTTATGCTGCTGGATGTATATATTCTGATTTCGAAGGTTCGAATGCGGTTGGTAACATAAAAAATATAAAATTTTCCTTAATAAAATTCAAAGTTAACATAGATAAATAATAAATAAATTAAATGTAGTTAAAAAAATATATGAACCAAAAATTGCAAAAATATCTATAGATCAGGTAACTAGAAAATAAATTCAGGATTCGAACCTAGATTATTTTTATTTTTTTGTTTTTAAAAGATATTTGCTGTTCTGAAAGCTGAATAACTTTCTGGTCAGCCAAATTACATTTATTGTATATATAGTTGTCATATAAGTCAAAAAGCCACAAAAAAGCCACTAAAATACCAATACCAATACTTAATATCCTTTAATGTGGTGGAGTAAAAACTTTTCTTCATTTCCACATATAGCTGAGCTGGTAAAAGTTTATTTGGCTATACCAGCAACGTCAGCCCCATCCAAACGAAATTTTTCTGTAGCTGGTTTGGTGGTTACATCAAAAAGATGTAAAGTTGATCCAACAATAGTGAAATAAATATTATTTATACACGACAATTATTCAAAAATCATGAAAGATAATTAAAACTAAAATTAAAATGTGGGCGGACGATTACAAAATCCCAACATAAATTATGCCCTGAAACATCCAATCATAATATCCAATACCGGTGCGATGGCACAATTAATAATCAAACGAGCACACCTAACAACTTTGCATGGAGAAATCGAATTAACCATGGCCACAATACGGCAGAAATATTGGATTATACACGCTCAACGCAAGGTAAGAACTTATATACACAGATGTATGACCTGTTTTCGGCACTCACCAAAAACATCAGAACAGTTGATGGGAGCATTGCCACAGGCAAGGGTGACCCCGGGAAGGCGATTTTTAAGGAGCGGACTTGCTTTCGCCGAACCCATACCAATTAAATGGTCCAACGGACGTGGGGCTAAAACTACAAAAGCATATATTGCCCTATTTATATGATGGCAACCCGGGCAATCCATTTGGAATTGGTAAGTGACCTTACCACACAAGCATACCTGGAGGCGATAAAAAGATTCATATCAAGAAGCGGTTTGTGTAAAACCATCTACAGTGATTGTGGTAACAACTTCATGGGCGCAAGTACGGAAATCAATAAGGCATTCCACATCATGGTAAGTAAATGCCAAGAAATAATCATCCGGGACCAAATAGAATGGAAATTCATTCCACCAAGTGCACCAAATTTCGGAGGTTTATGGGAGGCGGGTGTTAAATCGGTCAAGGGACATTTGAGGAAAACAATAGGTGAACACCTGTTCACGTTCGAGAAAATGATAACAACGCTGCATCAAATTGAGGCATGCTTGAATTCGAAGCCATTAAGTCCAATGACGGATGACCCGAATGACGCAGGGACACTTACACCTGCGCATTTCCTAATTGGTGGGTCAATGTATGCTATGCCTGAGGATATCATCGAGGGCACATCATTGCTAAAAACGTGGAAATTATCACAACGTTTAGTGAATGTGTTTTGGCAGTGATGGAGTTCTGAATACCTACGCGGGTTACAACAGCGGTCAAAATGGGTGAAGGAACGACAAAAACTACGGGAAGGAGACCTGGTGCTAGTACGGGACGAAAGATTTCCGACAACAAAATGGCCATTGGCACGCATTGTTCAACTTCATCCAGGCTCCGATGCCCTGGTTACACTTAGGATGAACGGGAAAACATTCCAGCGTCCAATAAATAAATTATGCCCACTTCCAATACAACACGCTGGGGACGACATGATTGACATTCATTCAACCACTGTCCAAAAGAGGAAGGCTGACAAAACAATGATCAACGGTCACCAAATCAAATGAAGGGTAACAGAAATTCGTCCAATCAATGGGTGGGATAAAAAACGGGATACGAACGGCCAAATCAATCATGATGGCAATGTAGCGATCGTTAAAAGGAGTAGAACTGGTTCAATAGCGGGTAGTGTAATCGGGACTATGTTAACAGTACTAATGATCTTCTCATTCGGTGAATATCCCGAAACCGAAACGGGAATATACATATAGAAAACCTTAGACATACACAATTGAAACGAGGCAATCTAAGGATTGAAATCAATATCCAAAAATCAACAATCGCAGCTGATGTCAAGAATGTCAACATTGCGGTGCAACGGATTCAAAGGCTTTGTGAAAGGGGTATGCAGATGTCCACTCACATACACTGCAAGAATTTGGTACAACATATTATACAAGTAGAAACAATGTTAATATCCGACATGAATGCATTAACCACTTCACCCGGTAGGATAAAAAGAGGATTGTTGGGAACGGTATTACAAGGAATCTTCGGTGTCAATGATGAAGTTTATAGGGATATCGATACATTAAGCGCCAACCAACAAATGTTACGAAAAACAGTGCATCATCAAAATGATATTATGATATCTACCTTGGCATCACTCAACCAAACCGACATGCGCATCAATGCAAAACTTGCCCAATTTACGACAAGATTCAATGATGCTTTTGCATACATCAATTCAATGACAAAAACATGGCATTATTACATCAATTCAAATTTGGTGAACATTCATTTCCTGTCCACATACCAAGAGGTTACGAACTACATCAACGATGTCATTCAACGAACCGATCCGCTCTTAAGGGCAGTTCATAACCAGGCAGGCGTATTGTAATTTATTGATCAAACATCGTTGGGCATCCTATTTAATCGGACAAAGGTAAAAATGGGCCATGGCGTCAGGATTCACCGAACACCAATCAAACAACTGCATTCAATCAGTGACGTAAAGGTTACGTCAAGTCCTCAGACAATTAACGGAACGATGTTCGCAGAATACGACATCACCCCTTCAATTCTGGCGATCGACTACAACAAACGTTTATTCTTTGAAACAACTGAACTTGAGCTAAAAACACATGTTCCAATAAATACGGCGTCATACAATAGCACTCCATCAATCATCTTCGAAATGAGTACACACCCGAATGCTCAATTACACGAATCGAAATCAATTCGAAATCAATAACATCATATGGAATCATTTATATGTCCAAAACACCTGGCTTTTCATCTCACCGAAAATACCGAGTGCCAGTCTGTTTTGCGAATGGATCGGGTATTTTGCAATTCAACCCGGATTGCTCATTGCATGCCGGTGGGTACATCTTGAAATCGGAATTATTCAGTTCAATTCCTGTGGTGGCTACATTTGGTTAGGTAAAACCCGTTGATATGACCAAACTCAACGGACATTCAGTCCATACAAATACTAAAACGGGAAGAAACATTTACCAAATCAACACAAATGTTACATATCCTGAACAACGACGCGGCAACAGGTTGGAAAACTATGTCACACCATCACTCCTTATCTGCAATCAACATAATCATCTGTGTCATTATGATCTGCTGCACCATACTGATCATCTACAAAGGATGCAAACGTAAACCACCTCAACCGATGGTGGGACCCACCCGGTACAACATGACACCCCGGGAAGAATAAATGTTATTCTTGGTGGGCGGAATGTTCAAGATACCAGCATATCATATTCTTCTATATAATAAGCTAAAGGAAGTACTCATATTCACATTATACATTATACACGTAATAACATAATTATATTATACATAAGTTAACCGTTTGATTATTTATAATTCACATGAACATAGGCATAAAAAAAACTCTCACACAATTAATGTAAATTAATCAGTAATATCCGCACAAAATAAATACACACAATTCCCAGACAAATTTCCCATACTTTGTAGCGGCGGACATGACATATCGCATATCTATTTATACATAATTAATAAAAATTCGATTATTCTACTACATTTTCTAGCAAAAGCAAAACGGATGATATATTAAATTACTATATACCTTATATACCTATATATAACAAAAAACAATATTACCTATATATAAAACAAAAAAAAAATCACACTCATTATAAAACATTTGTATTCATATATTATCATCTACCTATATTCTCATCATACAAAACAATAAATTTGCATGAACTGCAAATTTGCAATTACCGCACTATTAACCATTACTAATACATTATTGATACAATAAATTTTAGTCCCAGTACATGGTACAGACATTTAATGGAAAGACAAAAGTCAAGTTTCAATGGGCTGGTTTATGCCGTAAGCGATATCCATTCCGGAATGGTTATGAATGTGTGTTTATTTCAAACCTGAGTTTTTACTGTATACAAATACGTATTGACTGTATACAAATGTAAATATACTATTATTTATTTATTATATTATTTTTATTATTTGAATAATTATAACAATCTCTGGGTATTGCAATAAACTAAACCATTTTAAATATGCTGAAATTGAATTTGAAGTGATATTTATAAATTATATTACATAATAAAATTACAATGCAAACGAATTAATCAGAATTTGTATGATGTGCAACAAATTAATAATCCGCCAAACCATATCTATCTGTTATGATTTTATCTCAAAATCTCAACCACCTGCTTTTTTTAAATAATACAGGCCAGCCGGCATGAAACTTTCCCATTACTTTTAAGCGAATCCTGATACATTGTTGAAACACATTTATCACTTGTGTCAAACTGTGTAGTGTTTGGGTCGGGTCTTCATCTAATAACTTCTGCCGTTCCGCGTCTCCACATTTTTTCAGATCAGGACGTATTATCAGAACGTTCATTGTCTTTCAAATCGTAATTGCTATTTTTAAATTATCGAAACCATCTCTCATATGTTTTACTTGCTGGAGTGTTTTCAGCATAAATTTCCAACATAAATTATGCCCTGAAACATCCAATCATAATATCCAATACCGGTGCGATGGCACAATTAATAATCAAACAAGCACACCTAACAACTTTGCATGGAGAAATCGAATTAACCATGGCCACAATACGGCAGAAATATTGGATTATACACGCTCAAAGCAAGGTAAGAACTTATATACACAGATGTATGACCTGTTTTCGGCACTCACCAAAAACATCAGAACAGTTGATGGGAGCATTGCCACAGGCAAGGGTGACCCCGGGAAGTTCATTCCACCAAGTGCACCAAATTTCGGAGGTTTATGGGAGGCGGGTGTTAAATCGGTCAAGGGACATTTGAGGAAAACAATAGGTGAACACCTGTTCACGTTCGAGAAAATGATAACAACGCTGCATCAAATTGAGGCATGCTTGAATTCGAAGCCATTAAGTCCAATGACGGATGACCCGAATGACGCAGGGACACTTACACCTGCGCATTTCCTAATTGGTGGGTCAATGTATGCTATGCCTGAGGATATCATCGAAGGCACATCATTGCTAAAAACGTGGAAATTATCACAACGTTTAGTGAATGTGTTTTGGCAGTGATGGAGTTCTGAATACCTACGCGGGTTACAACAGCGGTCAAAATGGGTGAAGGAACGACAAAAACTACGGGAAGGAGACCTGGTGCTAGTACGGGACGAAAGATTTCCGACAACAAAATGGCCATTGGCACGCATTGTTCAACTTCATCCAGGCTCCGATGCCCTGGTTACACTTAGGATGAACGGGAAAACATTCCAGCGTCCAATAAATAAATTATGCCCACTTCCAATACAACACGCTGGGGACGACATGATTGACATTCATTCAACCACTGTCCAAAAGAGGAAGGCTGACAAAACAATGATCAACGGTCACCAAATCAAATGAAGGGTAACAGAAATTCGTCCAATCAATGGGTGGGATAAAAAACGGGATACGAACGGCCAAATCAATCATGATGGCAATGTAGCGATCGTTAAAAGGAGTAGAACTGGTTCAATAGCGGGTAGTGTAATCGGGACTATGTTAACAGTACTAATGATCTTCTCATTCGGTGAATATCCCGAAACCGAAACGGGAATATACATATAGAAAACCTTAGACATACACAATTGAAACGAGGCAATCTAAGGATTGAAATCAATATCCAAAAATCAACAATCGCAGCTGATGTCAAGAATGTCAACATTGCGGTGCAACGGATTCAAAGGCTTTGTGAAAGGGGTATGCAGATGTCCACTCACATACACTGCAAGAATTTGGTACAACATATTATACAAGTAGAAACAATGTTAATATCCGACATGAATGCATTAACCACTTCACCCGGTAGGATAAAAAGAGGATTGTTGGGAACGGTATTACAAGGAATCTTCGGTGTCAATGATGAAGTTTATAGGGATATCGATACATTAAGCGCCAACCAACAAATGTTACGAAAAACAGTGCATCATCAAAATGATATTATGATATCTACCTTGGCATCACTCAACCAAACCGACATGCGCATCAATGCAAAACTTGCCCAATTTACGACAAGATTCAATGATGCTTTTGCATACATCAATTCAATGACAAAAACATGGCATTATTACATCAATTCAAATTTGGTGAACATTCATTTCCTGTCCACATACCAAGAGGTTACGAACTACATCAACGATGTCATTCAACGAACCGATCCGCTCTTAAGGGCAGTTCATAACCAGGCAGGCGTATTGTAATTTATTGATCAAACATCGTTGGGCATCCTATTTAATCGGACAAAGGTAAAAATGGGCCATGGCGTCAGGATTCACCGAACACCAATCAAACAACTGCATTCATTCAGTGACGTAAAGGTTACGTCAAGTCCTCAGACAATTAACGGAACGATGTTCGCAGAATACGACATCACCCCTTCAATTCTGGCGATCGACTACAACAAACGTTTATTCTTTGAAACAACTGAACTTGAGCTAAAAACACATGTTCCAATAAATACGGCGTCATACAATAGCACTCCATCAATCATCTTCGAAATGAGTACACACCCGAATGCTCAATTACACGAATCGAAATCAATTCGAAATCAATAACATCATATGGAATCATTTATATGTCCAAAACACCTGGCTTTTCATCTCACCGAAAATACCGAGTGCCAGTCTGTTTTGCGAATGGATCGGGTATTTTGCAATTCAACCCAGATTGCTCATTGCATGCCGGTGGGTACATCTTGAAATCGGAATTATTCAGTTCAATTCCTGTGGTGGCTACATTTGGTAAGGTAAAACCCGTTGATATGACCAAACTCAACGGACATTCAGTCCATACAAATACTAAAACGGGAAGAAACATTTACCAAATCAACACAAATGTTACATATCCTGAACAACGACGCGGCAACAGGTTGGAAAACTATGTCACACCATCACTCCTTATCTGCAATCAACATAATCATCTGTGTCATTATGATCTGCTGCACCATACTGATCATCTACAAAGGATGCAAACGTAAACCACCTCAACCGATGGTGGGACCCACCCGGTACAACATGACACCCCGGGAAGAATAAATGTTATTCTTGGTGGGCGGAATGTTCAAGATACCAGCATATCATATTCTTCTATATAATAAGCTAAAGGAAGTACTCATATTCACATTATACATTATACACGTAATAACATAATTATATTATACATAAGTTAACCATTTGATTATTTATAATTCACATGAACATAGGCATAAAAAAAACTCTCACACAATTAATGTAAATTAATCAGTAATATCCGCACAAAATAAATACACACAATTCCCAGACAAATTTCCCATACTTTGTAGCGGCGGACATGACATATCGCATATCTATTTATACATAATTAATAAAAATTCGATTATTCTACTACATTTTCTAGCAAAAGCAAAACGGATGATATATTAAATTATTATATACCTTATATACCTATATATAACAAAAAACAATATTACCTATATATAAAACAAAAAAAAAATCACACTCATTATAAAACATTTGTATTCATATATTATCATCTACCTATATTCTCATCATACAAAACAATAAATTTGCACGAACTGCAAATTTGCAATTACCGCACTATTAACCATTACTAATACATTATCGATACAATAAATTTTAGTCCCAGTACATGGTACAGACATTTAATGGAAAGACAAAAGTCAAGTTTCAATGGGCTGGTTTATGCCGTAAGCGATATCCATTCCGGAATGGTTATGAATGTGTGTTTATTTCAAACCTGAGTTTTTACTGTATACAAATACGTATTGACTGTATACAAATGTAAATATACTATTATTTATTTATCATATTATTTTTATTATTTGAATAATTATAACAATCTCTGGGTATTGCAATAAACTAAACCATTTTAAATATGCTGAAATTGAATTTGAAGTGATATTTATAAATTATATTACATAATAAAATTACAATGCAAACGAATTAATCAGAATTTGTATGATGTGCAACAAATTAATAATCCGCCAAACCATATCTATCTGTTATGATTTTATCTCAAAATCTCAACCACCTGCTTTTTTTAAATAATACAGGCCAGCCGGCATGAAACTTTCCCATTACTTTTAAGCGAATCCTGATACATTGTTGAAACACATTTATCACTTGTGTCAAACTGTGTAGTGTTTGGGTCGGGTCTTCATCTAATAACTTCTGCCGTTCCGCGTCTCCATATTTTTTCAGATCAGGACGTATTATCAGAACGTTCATTGTCTTTCAAATCGTAATTGCTATTTTTAAATTATCGAAACCATCTCTCATATGTTTTACTTGCTGGAGTGTTTTCAGCATAAATTTTTGCCAACAGACGATGACTTTCAATAGCTTTTTTGTTTGTTTATTAAAGAACAACAGCAGTGCATTCCGCGGATGCTCTTTTTCTGGTTCGTATTTTGGGATTTTCAATGTGATATAAAACTATGAAATTTGACTTTTGGGTTTTTACTTATTATTGAATGTAAAAACAATAAAAATATTTGTCAAATCATAAAAATGTTTATTATTTCGTTTGCGACGCCAACTACAAACCGGAAAAGAAATCTACACCAAGTATATACAAATAAAATAATGTGATAGGAGAATTATACCAAAATTTTTCATGAAATTTCCAAACATGTTATAAAATTGATGGGTTGTCCCGGTAAATCTATTAGAAAGACCGACATTTACGTAATTATATCCACTTTTGTTATGGTTTCTTTAAGCTATATCTATCCAATATATGTTCATGGTATGGAGAAATAATAAGAAAAATGACGTGAATTTAATAAAAATTGTCCTATAACAAATATATTCTAATTGATTTAATACTTACCCTAATATATAGGTAATAAAATCATTTATATTAAATGTACTGAAAATAATTAAAATAAATTAAAAATATATACAATTAAATGAATTAAATTTTATAAATGCGTTCATATAGGCATTTACGTTTATGTTCACATTATTATTGCATTATACTATTATATAATCATTTACGACCAACGAGTATAATTGTATTTTATACATTCACAATTGATGTATGGTATAAAAGAAAAGTCATTAAACTTATTGATATATTGACGGGAATTTTATCATAATTATAAATTTAAATAATTAACATATAATTTTAATTATATACGTACATGACCTGTTCATGAAAACAAATTAGTTTATCGTTATATATACATTAAACCGCATATATAAATAATGACAATTTATTTAGATATATGTATATACGTATAATAAAACAAATAGTATATAATGTTTATATATTTTCTATATATTTATAGGTATATTTAATATTCATTTACTCTTCATGTTCAAATTTAATACCTCATAAACATTTATACTTATATATTATCTAAATGTAAGGTATATATAGAAATATACATACAAAATATATTTATTTATAGCTAATAAATTACATATACATTTATTACAATTCATGTTATACGTAATGTAATAATAATAATAATAATAATATATTGTCGACCTAATTATTAATTCATAAATGCATTCATTTTCTACATATTTGTATATATGGAAAGGATGTATATATTATTTTACATATATATACAAATACGATACATATAATATATATTCATGTTTATGTAAATTTAATTTTACTGAAATATTAATAAATGAAAATGATGTGACATGACACCTTTTATGCTTTGATATATATATATTTATACATTGTCATTTCTTTTTCATACACCAGATGATTCAGAAGTATGTATATGTTATGTTAATATGATTCTTATATGTACAGGTATCCCCCGATTTGAAGAACAGTAAACATTTTATTGAGTTGTTCAAATCGAGTTGTTCCTCAAACTAAGGTTTTACTTTTTTTTTTAAATATTTAAAACAAAAAACCACATTTCATCTGCTATTTGTACATTTAAGTTCAAGGTTTAATTCATTAAATGTTTAACAATATAATTCGAACATTGCACATCAATTGGCATCATTTTTACACCGATAGAACTACAAAAATTAAATGCTTAATTCGACGAAATTTCCCTTTTATGAGGCTAAATTTTCCATTCCATTTTTACAACCATAGAAAATTATAAACAGCATTTTTTTATCGTGGTACAAATGGTATAGTTATTATTTAATTTTTGAGGTAACAATGTATATTTCTCAAGGTCTTCAATTCGAGGTATTCTTCAATACGGGGGCTGTGCAAAACGAGGGATACCTGTATATATAGAATTCATTCCATCGTTCAGGTATATATCTTTATAGATGAATAAAAATAAGTCGAAATAAAGGTATATAAATAGACTTTAATATCATAATTGATTTAATATAATGGAAGGTATCAAGTATATAATTTACTTTAATCATTTATCATATTTCTGTTACAAACATTAAGATACTACTTATAAATCGAACAATACAAATAGAATATAAATCATTACACCGTTCTATATAACCTAATTTTCCCTAACAATAGTCAATTCGTTTTAGCGTCCGATAACACAGCCTTCTGTAGTTAGTTTCAACCTTTATTACCTTTACGGTGTCGGTAATTATAGCGCTACCACCAACCGTATGTGAAAATATATGTAACTATGTGTGAAAATTCAAATTCGAAAACTCCAATTATATTTTATATCTTCAGTAGGATTAAACAAAAAATTGTAATAATTTTACGCCGGCGGTTTTATCAACTACACAGACACAGATAGTCAATTTTGGTCATTCTATATAGCGTTCGAAAATATTAGCTTCTTTTTAAAGAACAGTCAAGAATTACTTTTCACGGTTTTCGATCACTCTGTTGCAGATATATGCAATTGAATTGTATCATTTATTATATATACATAATAAAATGTAATAATATATTGTAATATCTAATAGTCTATGTCTATCTATGTGGTAATATAATAAGAACATACTCAATATATAACAAGCAGCACAATAGTATATATGTTATAGATTGTTATATATGTATGTAATTCAATATATATTTATGTGTTAATATTTATGTTTCACAAATGTTGAGTGTTAGACAATTTTAGACTACATATTGATTATTCAAATATATTGAGGGCATTCAAATACGTCTATTATCAATTATATAACCTAATATGTACAATACAATAATATACTTAATTTCAATATACAACAATATGTTACAAACTTTAATTTAAGAGCTATCTATATTCGGTGTTTGTATAATCATATTTTTAAATATTTATCTCATGAGATATTATAATACATCTTTAAAGTTTATATTATATAAATTTATAGTGTTTAATTAATTTGGTATGAACTTTGCATTTTAATGATATAAATATAAATTAAATATTAAATTAAATATTATGTGATGATGACCCATAAAAAATTGCTTTTAATTTTTAATTGGTTTTTATATAGAAATTTAAATTTCTACCTAAATAAAGTACATGAAGCGCTTTATATATGAACATGAAATTACTGCAAGATCATAATAAAATATATGTAAATTTGAAAAATTTAGGAAAAGTAAATGTTTGTATAATTGAAAATTTTAATTAATTAGATAGTATATTTATAAAATAAATAATCGGCGCGAATTATTGTAAAAGTACAAACAAAAAATAATATCCCAGTTAAAATTTGTTTTTTTTTGGCAACAGTTCAATTATTACATATTTGTTAAATACGACTTTATATAGAGAATAGTTTTTATTTGAAATAAATTCAGATATTTATTGTATTATAAATGCATGTAAAATGCAGTCAGAAAAAAACATCTGAAACAGAAAGCACGTACTTTTGGCCAAGAAGATAAATGGGCGTTATATTTATTACCAGTCAACGCCGCATACAATTTTTATATAAAATGATATGCCATACTGATTTAGTCAAATTCATTCCTAATATAAACATTTTTCCATTTTTCATCAAACCGCTAGATCCAAAATTGCCAGTTAATTCGTTAGACACATATCGAAATATCTCTAAACAGTCTGGTATTTTTATTAGGGTTCCATGGGATGGGATCAGAAAAAAATCCCCGATGTAAAAGGTTTTCGCTTTTTAATTAATCAACAAAGTGCAAAATGTCCAGTCAATGTTTTTTTGTTCGTTACTTGGCAGAATTGGTTTAGCAGCCGTAAAACATCGGAATTTAATTGCCGTGAATTATATAGAAACATAAATAATAGTTAGCAACATAAAAAGAAATATTTTTTATAATCCATTGGATTTGTATGGGAGCTCAGCTCCTGGATGAAATGGAATCAAAAAAAATGTCCCGGATTGTAAATTTTTGCGTTTGAAACAAAACCAGTACCGGCAAAATTTCAAACCAATTGGTTAGAAACAGAATGAAATATATCTAACCAAACTTTGATTTGTATAAAAACTCTTGGGTGGGAAGGGGTGAGAAACAATTCTTGGATTTAAACATTTTTTAATTTTTCATCAAATCTTTATATTAAATTTCTAGTCAATTATTTGTCGTTCTGCGACATATCCCTTATAATACTATGGATTTAAATAGGAGCTCTTGGATGGAATGGGATCCAGGAAACAAATCCGGGAATACAATTTTTTGCATTTTTCCAAACCCTTCTATATCCAAAAGGTCAAGCATAAATCAAAACTCATCGAATTATACGAGAGACAAAAAAAATTGACATATTCGAAAAATTTTAAAGGGAGGAATAAAAGGGATGGGTGACAAGCGGTGCGTTAGAATTTTTTTTCCAAGGCTATAAATACTACAATAATACACCTTACTGAAAGTATGTGCTTAAAATTATTATTACATATTTCACATTTTAGAGTTTCTTTTTTCGAAGCGATAATGCTGTATAAAATATATATGCAGATGAACAAAATTAAATGTATATGATTATGACGCATTTTGCTGTTACTAATATAATGGTGTGAGCACTTCCCAAATTTGAGAAAATTAAAATTCATAATTTTGTATATTTGATAATCGAATTAATTGTTATAGAACAATATAGTCATCTGTTATTTTCATACAAAAATATTGTTTCTGGACATCACACTATCATACTTTGTGTACATATACAAAATTCAAATTTAGCTATAAATAATCCCTAGATGGCATTCCCTCCCAGTGCCACATCAATTTATATTGAAATTTTTATAATTGTCACGCTCATGATAGATTAGTGGCATTTTGGTAAATTCATGCTAACTACAGGATCGCAGCGCCATTACACAGGCGGCTTCACAACTGAAGAGAAAGATTTAAAAACAAAAAAACATTTTATCTTAGGTTTAAACTATTCTTTTTTGTTTATGGTGAAAAAATTATAGTATATACAATTGAAATTGACGTTTGCTTGAATGTATCTATGAGGTTCGAGTAAAAAGTTAAATAAATTCATACTGCGGTCGAGTGCGAACTGAAAAGGCAGGGAAGCAAAATTTTGTATGAAAAATTAAATGCCGCCTTTAATGTTCTATAATCTAGTACTTCTGTTAATTATTCAATTAATAATTTTTCCATATATCAAAATATATTCGTTGAAAGAGATTATCGTAATTATTTTTCTCTTTATTCATTTGCAAGAATAAAAGGTATTAGTACTGATTTTTTTAGAGATAAGAAATATCTATTTTTCTTATATAATTTGATTTTTTTTTACCACACTTTTAATCAAAATTGTTATCTTATAGTTAAAAGTATTAGTTTAACACCCATTTTTAGTATATTAGTTGTTCTATTCTATTCTGTTCTGTTCTATATACTTAGAGGACTTATTGAATATAACTAACATATTTTGTTATCTTGAAAAATATATTAAAAAGTTTTTCCTGTTTTTCTTTTCAAAAAAGAAGAGGCTATATAATGTATAAAATATAGAATACAATAGAATAAAAAAAATTCATCTCAATATATTACTTTATTTTTTTTACTTTAATTTATTTCAGAATCAAGTTGCGTATAAATATATTTTCCATAAATATAATCTCATATAAAAAATAAATAAATATATGTTGCATTTTATTGCAATTTTATTCTATATACTTACACATATAGAAATATATATATATTCATATGCATGCTTTCATATGTCATATTTTTATTGTACACGGCGAACGATACATGACTTGAATTTAAAATTATTGTATAAATGTACCATATTTTATATAAAAATATTTATATATGGTAAAAGTCATGCTATAGTTTAATATATATATGGTATATAAAATACACATAGTAAAAATGTACTTTGTTGATATTATTATTATTGAATGTTTTATGAGGATTTTTTTTTAATATTGTACATCCTCTGTATGATATAAAATACACAACTATGTAATATCGTAATATATATATATATATATATATATACACAATTATACATATATTCCTATTTCACAACAAAAAAAAAATTAAAAAAAATTTGACATAAAAAACTTTTCAAAAGTTGATATGTTATGGACGAGACAACAAAACATTTTTGTAAATGACTATTTTATTATTAAATATAATACTCTCATACCTTTATTTATATAACATTTTATAACATGATTGCATTATATTTTGTATATGTATAAAGATGTCGTTGTTTTGTATTTATGTCATATACAGTGTCCGCAATGTGAATTAAACGGTGCAAAAATTGTAACAAAATGCATATTTTCACCTCGAATCTTTTGTTTTACAATGACATTTATTAACGATTGTGGCATATTAGTAATGTTGAATTTTTGACTAGAACGGGAAGAATTGCTTCTAATTAGTATTGATTCTAAATTATATTCGGACAAATCCCATTTTGTACGTTTTACGGATACCTCCATACTACCAACAACATCAACTCGATCACCTGTAATAACACTTAAGTTTTTTTTTAAATTATTAATATTTAAATGTGGAAAAAACCTAACATAATGATTATAACTTATCACAAATGTTGATGCTACTGTGTCGACTTCCATGACTAAATATGTGTTCTCCACATACAATTCAATCTGCTTTGCCTTATCATTGACCCTTGAATTTGCAGAATACAGTGAATTTAATGTGAGGTTATCTACCTCATCTTCCAAATCTCATCGTTCTCGTCCAGTAACTTATCTTGAATTTTTGGATCCACAATGCCAATAAAAAGTCTGTCTCTTAAAATTTCATCTAGATATGTGTCCTTAAAATTACAAGTACTGGCTAATGTTTTTAATTCCATTACATAATCATTAATACTTTCCACCTCTTTCTGATTTCTGTTATAAAATTTAAACCTTTCGATTGATATTTCACACATCTATTTTTCTATTATTTTTATTTTTTTTTTATCACTCGTCGCCAATTAATATATTTATGGGTAATAAGTAGTAGTAGTCTATTCAGAGATTAATTCTATACTGATTATTATATATTTATTTAATTATGTTATAGGATATATATATATACACCGGGATTATGGTAATTGGCGAGTGGTGACTCACTCAGCATTTTCAGTCACTAGCGGCACTCACCATTGCGTTGAAAAGTGATTTCGGTATTTTGGTGGGAACGTTAAATTTTTGTTGCGTTATCAACATTTTTTCCTTTCATAAATAGAATTTTTTTTTTAAAATCAATAATAAAAATAATAAATAAATAAAAAAAAAGAAATTGATATTATAAATGTTTGTGTTTTAGTTTACAAAGTTTAATTACAGTTTACATTTTTCGGCGGCGGATATAAATATAAAATATTAAATTATATAGAGTTTATGGCGCACAAAGTTTACTATACACAGCATATATACTATAATCTAATTAACCCGTCTAATTAGAATAACGTAATTTGTATTGCTAATAATTAGGAATTTTCATTTTATAGATTTGTTGAACTGTATCGGTTGCTTAATGTTTATGCGAAATCTTGATAGCAGAAATAGCACCACATTTGAAAAACCCATCTAGAATAGATGCAATTCCCGATCATATTTTGGTAATAATTTTGTGTTTTTAAAAATTATTTATAACCAGCACCTATAACTATATTTTTCCCTGGAGATTTTAGCTGCATTACATTTTTTTGCTAGCGGATCATATCAACGACGTGTGGGTCAAGATTTTTTGCATGCTCTGTCGCAATCCAAAGTGTCGTATGCAATAAGAATAATTGCTGACATTATCAGCAAAAAATTATTAAATAAATAAGTAAAGCTTCTGCGAACAGCCCCGGAACTTTACAATGCGAAGGCAAGGTATAAGATATTTTATGTTAATAAACACAACTCTTTGTAATTTAAATATTTTTTAAAGATTTTTGGAATGTTTTGGCGTACCGGGATTGATTGGTATAATCGATTGCGCGCACGTGGCGTTGGCCGGATTAAAAAAGGAACTTGAGCTACCCCATATGAACAGAAAAGGATTTCATTCGAAAAATGTTCAATTGGTAAATTAATATTATGCATAAAATCTCAAAACAAAACATTATTATTATATAATTCGACATTATTTCTTTACGTGTTTTATATTTATTTTAGATTTGTGCAGCGGATATGACAATTATTAATATGTTCGCCCGTTATCCTGGATCAGCCCATGATTCTTTTATATGGAAGAACAGTCAAGTATGCGGTTTTCTACAGCAAAATTATGAGGTAGGCGATCGCTTAACTTTTCTTTTCGGTATTTAATATTTCATTTTATTCAACAGCTAATTATTTAATTTTTATTTATTGCTAGTAGTAACTTTTAAAATAATGTGTGTATAATGTGTGTAGTAGTAATGTAGTAATAATGTGTAATGTGTATAAAAAAAAAATAACAAATAATCAGTTTTAAATGCATTTCAAACATAGGAACATCAATATTCATGTAAAACCATTGAAGTCTCAATGTTAAAAAAAAATTCGCTTTACATTTTCCTCTAAAATATCAGTCTTTGGATAAAAAATTAACTTTTTTTTAGCTTATTTCGAATTTAATATGTTTTTCAAAATTTCTATTTGAATTAATTGCAATCTGTTGCTTTCCTCTATTCCTTTATTTTTGTTTTTTTGTTGTTGACATTGGTAAAGCGGTAGTTGTTAAAGAATTTGCGAATTGCGTCGGATTATTTGCCATTTCAGTTGAAAAAATGTTTTCGTCGTCGTCAGCAATATCATCAACATTAACAACATCTTGATTTATATTGCCTTGATTCATAGGTAGGTATGCCTTAATCGAACATGTTTCATCTAAACCGCCTTCTTGGGTAATTCCATCACCATCAAAATGAATATTGAATACTGCAAGCACTAATTATTTTTTTATCTTCTTCATTTAATGTTATTTCACAAGCAGGACCACCACCTGTTTTATTCGTATGTTGCCGAATAATACAATATTTTTTTTTAACGCCTTCTCTTAAATCACTCCAACATTTCTGCCATTGCTGAACAGTTTTTTTCGGTACACATTGCAGCAATTTCCTTCCATTTTTCTTTCTTTTTTATATATCCTTCTTCACACCTAAATTTTCCTTCTAATAATTTGCAATTTTTTATCGTATCATCTATTAAAACATTTTTATTATGGTGACTAATTTTATTCTTTTACAAAAAAGTAAAATTATTTAATTAAAATACGTAATTAAAATATAAGAGGAGATGCAATATATTCTTATACCAATTTCAATTTACTTACCATTTTTACAACTATAATTTTTTTATAATTTTTGTTATAACTTATTTGATTGATTTATTTATATTATTTACTTTCTGTAAGGTCCCGAGCAGAATTAAAATACGTAGACGTACGCCTGCGTACGCCGAAGTTAAACACTGCAAATTAAATAAGAATGAACACAATAAAAACGTAGACGCACGCCTGCGTACACGTACGCCGAAGTTGACCAAATTTTATCTTCTACGTACGGGCGGCGCATTTTGACAAATATTTATCTACTGTTCATTGAATTTCAAAATAAATAAAAATAAACAAGAAAAAAAATGAAATAAAATTAATCGTTGAAATAAAAAAAATCGAAATAAAAAAAATAGTTTAGTTTAGTTATTTCTAAATATATTATATTTATCTGTTTATATTTATATTTATTTAGTTTGTATTGTCAAAAAACGCAAAACAGACAATCTATTGTGTTCACTATTTTAAATTCTGCGTACGCGTACGTCTACGTATTTTAATTCTGCTCGGGACCTAAAAAATTTGAATTCAAATAAAATTTGAATATCCTCAAACAAGTTTACTTGGTTTTTTTTAGTTATTTTTGTTTATCATATAGCATTACTTGCAAATTATTTACCAAAATGTAATATACTCACTCACACCATTGTCATATCGACAAACGCATTCGAACAATAATATTATTATCATCACATGTGGTGTGATTACATTACTTGCATTCACCAGTCATTCACCACCAATACACACGGTGAGTAAATTTGACAGCAAAAGGTGAGTGACACTCGGCACTCACATTTATCGTAATCGGAAGTGGCGAGTTTATTCACTTTTTTATGGTGAGTCACCACTCGCCAATTATCATAATCCCGGTGATTATGTATATGTAAATCCCATATATTACATTATTAATATTAGCAATTCATATAACTGTTATATTCACATACATATCAGTTGCCTTTGGGTGTTTTACTTCCACGCATTGATAAGATCTACCTCTCCTCTTTGGTCGTTCTGTGCTTCTTGCTCGTTTACTACAGTGAAGGGGACACCAACCAGTGATTGCGATTCTGCTTGATATGTATGCACACTCACAGGTAATGTTGACGCACAGCGAAGTGTGCGTGATCTTTCTGAAAGAATTGACTGAGCATGTGCGAGTCCCAATTCTCTCAAATACATTCTTTTTTTCACGCTTCTGTGTTTTTCAGCCAATTTGGATTTACTCTGAAAAAAAGTATACTCGTGATGAATGAAATTTGGAACTTTTAAATTTAGTTAGAATAGGAAATATTTTGGGCTAATTTTTTAATATCATTACCTATTTCTATTGCATAATGTAAACTTTGTAGCATAGTGCACTTATTTTTTCTACCGATATAGGAAACAATAGTGGTATCCACTGGGAATTAAAATGTTGATTGATACAACGGTGCCTTTTTTCTTACTAACAACTTTGCGGGGATTGATTTCTTATTTTTACGTATGGTTCCTACCAGGGTCAATTTTTGCTGCAACAAACGTTGTCCTAATTCATAGGAGATGAAGAAATTATTCATGGTAACATTGTTTCCTTTCAATCCTTTGACCAAATCTAATACCACACGCTGACCATGATTCTTTTCTGGGGCAGCTCCTTTCGCTTTACCTAAAATAAAGTATACTCTTATATTTTGCGCTGCCTATTCGACATTATTATCGTTCATCTTACAAAGATACGGTTGAATTTTATATACGTAGCACGCTTCTGTGCATACTAGCAACCAGAATTTCAAACCATATCTTTCTGGTTTAGTTGATATATACATATTCATCTGGCTGTCGTCGTGTACGGTTGTGTTATTTATTTTTATTTTATTATAATTTTATTTTTAATTGCAAGTTTAATTTAATTTTTTCAGCTTTATTTATTTATTTTTAAAGTTTATTTATTTTATATTTTATATTTGTTTTTCGTATTTATTTATTTTTTAATTATTTATTATACGTTTTTAATTTATTCGTTTTTATTAAAACTATTTTTAATTAATTTATTTTAATATTATATTGTTGGTGAATTAAAATTATTATAATTAAATTTACAATTACAATGGCATCTAAAAAATGTATTGAGTGTAACTGTTGTCTACCGCTATCTTCTGAATTTGTTTCGTGTGATAGTGTATGTTGACAATATTTTTGTATGAAATGTGTAAAATTATCAAGAACTGATTATAAAACTTTATGTGATAATAATAATTTCAAATGGGTTTGTAAACAATGTGACCAAATAAACTTGATCAATAAATTCAATGAATTATTTGCAGATTTAAAGAATGCAAACAAAATCATTATTGAAAATAATACATTGATTACGAAAATCGTTGCTGATAATAAATATTTATATGATGCTATTGGTGAAATTAAGGAGTTTTATGCAATTAATGAAAAGAAAACTGATAATCTTCAAATAGAACACAAAACCATTGACGAAGATCTAAAAAGCATAAAACTTCAAATTAATAATATCAATTTAAATAACATCCGTTTAAATCATAACCTTAATAATAACAACGTTAACGATATTAATAATAATAAAAAAAATAATAATATTGAAATGATGGATATTAATAGTGAGGATAATAATAGTAGTAATACTAATAATCATCAACAACATTATCAACAACGTCCACGAACAAGAAAGCGTGCACAACAAATGCCTACAATACAAAATGATTTAAAACGACCAAAAACCATTTTGCAAAACCACATGGAACAAAACACTCCGGATCAATGTGTTATACCAAAAAATGATGAAGATGTTATAGCTGGTACTGGTATTGTTGAACCTATTTTAAAAGCTGCACAACGCTATAAATGCATATTTGTTTCTGGGCTTCATCCAGAATCTACTGCTGATATGGTGAAGTGTCATATAAACAAAAATATGAACTATGATGACAATATCAGTATTAGGCAAATAAATAATGTTAAGCACATTGGGAGTTATTCCTCTTTTAAAATATTTGTACCTGTTGAACACTTCAACATGTTCGTTATTCCATGTAATTGGAAAATTGACGGTATCATTGTGCATGAATTCCTTAATAATAAAAATTTTTGGAATCGAAAAATGAATACAACCAAACGACCTTGATTGACATAAAAATATTGTATCAGAACGTTCGAGGTCTTCGAACGAAGACTCGTGAAACATATCTTCATTCCATTACAAATACGTCCTATGTGGATATTTATGCGTTAACCGAAACTTGGCTATGTAATAGTATTTTGAACTCTGAATTATTTAATTCAGTATATCATATATTTAGATGTGATCGCCATCAAAATCCCTTGTCTGCAAAAAGGGGAGGTGGCGTTCTTATTGCCGTTAAATCATCTTTGCCTTCATCACATGTTGATTTATCACAATTGGCACAAAATTTAGAATGTTTATGTGTCTGTATTCGTTTAAATGATAAACGATTATATGTGTTTTGCTGTTACATCCCACCTGCTGCTGATATCTCGTTGTATGATTCAATGATTGTGGGTATTCAGTATATTTTGAATGACATTTGTGACGCAAATGATGAGATCATGGAAATTGGGTGATTTTAATTTGCCTCGTATTGAGTGGATTATGTCGGATGATGCTGATTGTTTAATTCCATTAAATGCTGCTGCTGATTTGGATGCGTCGTTTTTAGACGATATTTCATCGCTTGGGTTCAAGCAAATAAACCATATAAAAAACGTAAACGATAAATCGTTCGATTTAATATTTGCATCCGAACTATTGGACTGCTGTATAACAGGCACCAATAATTGCATTGTAAAGGAGGATGTACATCACCCAACATTGTATTTAACTTTATCCTTTAATGGGAATACCACTTTTAATGTTGGGAAAATTTTTGAATTCGATTTCAAGCATGCAGATTTCATGAAATTAAATGATGATTTGAAGGACATTGAATGGAGTTACCTTCAAGATTATTCTTTGAATCATGAATTGATTTTGTTTTATAATACTTTATTTGATAAATTTGATTTAAATTTGATTATCTTTCCGCTATAAACTTTTCTATTTCGTATTCTGATGTCTATGCATCTATTACTACTTGTAAAAGCAAATCCACCCGTGGCCCTGATGGTGTTCCATCCGTGGTTTTGAGAAAATGTATTGATTTTATTTCTTTGCCACTTACAATCTTGTTTAATAAATCGATTGAACTTTCTTCTTTTCCTAATCTTTGGAAAAAATCTTTCATCATTCCACTTTATAAAAGGGGTAGCCGAAATGATGTACCTAAAATTTTTGAGGGTATTATTACGAAGGTTCTGGCTTTTAGCGTTAAATCCGTAATATGTTCAGAACAGCATGGTTTTATTCGTGGTAGATCCACTACCACAAACTTACTTGATTTTACCACATATTGTTTTGAACAATTTGACATGGGTGCGCAGGTTGATTGTATTTTTACCGATTTCTGCAAGGCTTTCGATAAAATGTCACAGAATATACTATTATCCAAATTGTTGGCAATTGGTTTTGGTCATAAATTTGTGTCGTGGATTCGGTCATATTTGTGGAATCGTTCTTGCAGCGTATTATATAATAATGTGCGGACAAAAAGCTTTATTGTCATGTCTGGGGTTCCGCAGGGTAGTCATTTGGGACCTATTTTGTTTATTCTTTTTATTAATGACTTGTCCGGTGTTATAAAATATTCTAGGTGCAAAATATATGCGGACGATGTAAAAATTTATAAATCTGTTGTTACGCTTGATGATGCTCGAGCATTGCAGGCCGATCTTTGTGCATTCTATGTTTGGTGTTGTCGAAATTATATGTTTTTAAGCATTGACAAATGTAAGATTATGCATTTCACGCGTAAAAATACACACTTGATTAATTCTTATCATTTAAATGCTATTATTTTAAATAGTTTTGACAAAACCCTAGATTTGTGTTTACTTAGATGTTAAGCTGACGTTTAAATCCCATATTGATTATGTAGTAAATAGGGCGAATTCTACGCTTGGGTTTATTATGCGTATGGGTAGGGAGTTTTCCTATCCATATAGTATGCGTACATTGTTTTATTCCCTTGTCCGATCAATTCTTGAATACGCGTGTCCGGTTTGGTCGCCGTATTATTCAAATGCTAAAAATAGATTGGAATCAGTCCAGAGAAGATTTCTAAGATTCGCTCTTAGATCTCTTCCTTGGTCTGATCCAATTGTTTTGCCTTGTTATACTCAAAGGCTGGCATTATTAAACATGCCAACGCTTGAGAAACATCGACAATATATTGGTTTGTCATTTATATGCGGATTGATTAATGGTACTGTTGATTGCACTTCCATATTGGATAAATTGCATTTTAAATTGAATTTTCGGAGCTTGCGCTCCATCGAATTTTTTAACATTCATTGCCATCGTACCAATTATGGCCGATTAAATCCACTTGATGCTTTACTAATGTCCTATAATTCTTATAGTAATATTTTATTGGACAATAATGTAAAAAGTTGTGAATTTAAATTAAAATTTTATAGTAATAATATTGCCGAAAAGCACACCGACCATGAAATCCACAAAGTTGTTCATGGAACGTTACACATTCAGAACTATTATAATACAACGGCGATAATTCCACCCATTTCTCCCATAAGTCTCTGATAGGTTCGAACTTATCCCTATATCGTTGTTGTCTACGGTTTAGAGTGTCATCGAAACGAATGATTTTGGCATGTATTCAAATTTGTTGCTTGACAATATTTCATTGAAAATACGTGGACCAACGTGGCTATCGAAGAGCTCTCAAATTGCTTGATCTTTGACCTGAAAAAGTAATGAACAAATTATTATACTAGAATTTTTTAATCGTTATATCTTACTTGTACACGCCAGCAAGTACCAAAACCCCAAAGTACACATGGAGTAATTTTAAATCAACATTTTAATGTTGATCATTTTTCGATTTTGCAAACGCATTTGTATTTTTTATAATCATATTTTCTAATTGTGGTGGCAAAAACAACAAAACCGCATCTTTTATGCTATTTGCTCGATGCGTTGCATATTTATTTATTTATTCAGCAACGGGTACAAGGCCTACTGCCGTTTTACAAAACATATAATTCAAGATACAAAATATACAAAAAATACAAAAACTAGCGAATACACACTTCAAAATCAAACACATAAAAATTGTAATAAAACCAAATAACAAACAAAAATGGAATGCAAAATATATTAAAAAAATAAAACAAAAAAAAAACAAAAACCAAAAATAAAAAATCTAATCACGACGAGTAACAGTAACCCACCAAAGGCCATGTCAAAAATTATTTACCAAAATGTAATATACTCACTCACGCCATTGTCATATCGACAAACGCATTCGAACAATAATATTATTATCATCACATGTGGTGTGATAAAAACGATTAAAAAAACTGGACCCAATCTCAATCCGCCAAACCGAAATATCTTGACCTTAATTTACCCAAAAACATACCCCCCCGAAATACCGAAATCAAATTGATCGTTGTACTTAGTAAATAATCTAGACATATTGCACAACGGTTCATATTTCCCGTAGTTTGTTCTATGAAAGTCCAGGTGCAAGAAGTTGTGACCACGTGACCACCGAATTGGAACATTGAAATCAATCTGTAATGAAGTGACAAAATATTGTATCTAACAATAAAATCATTCATTACCAATAAAAACATAAATAATAAAAAAATACATATAAGAAAAACAAAAGGAAAATATGAATAAGAATGTATTAGTGTATAAGATAAAATCACGCCGTGCGGCAAATGTAAAATAAAAGTAGACTTAAATTATGTTTCGTTAAAACATTACATGGTCATTTTGTTGAAATACCAGAACTAAAATTAAAAAGTAAAAAGTAAGAAGAAATTTGTACTTACAGTACAATTGTACATACTACTAGGTGTAATAGTACAGCGTAAAACTCATTCTTATTCCCAGTATTGTTTGGAAAGTTAGAATTATATTGTCATCTGACCAATAATTATTCCAACGAAATAATACAAGTTGAACCCTTTGGTCAGTCTGATCAGCTGGTTCATTGGGACTATTTTTTAAATGCAAATGGTCGTCTGACCAATAGTAGATGGCATTAATTGAAATGATCGTTTGATCAATGTTTTAATCTAGCTAAAAAAATAATAAATCACATGGTCGTTTGATCGCTGATTTACAGTACAAGTCAAACTGGTCGTCTGATCGATGACGCATATTTTAATTTAAATCAAATGGTCGTCTGACCGATGATTTACACATTCATACATTTTTTTCATATAAGTCAAACGGGTCGTCTGATCGATGACGTATAAAAATATAATAAATACAAATGGTCGTCTGACCAATGATTCAAAATGTAACGAATTTAATTAGTTATAGTATTAGTATATTAGTAATAAATGTAAGCGACCATAAATAACGTAACATAACCATAAATAAAAAAAACGAAATAATAAATAAAAATTTAATTAAAAATAAACAAAATAACTTGTCATCATTTAACCCGCAAAGACCCCGGACAGCCGGTGAGCACAACCCAGGCAAAACATAATTTTTTGAACTAATCTGACAAGCAGTGGATCAGCGGGAAGCAGTTGATATATGTAAAAGGGAAAAGATTAGTCACAAATCTTAGACAACAAATTCGGCGCATCAATCACATTTGTCAACATATCGAATACAACCATGACACACGCCCGATGCATGATGTGAACTTCATGCAGTGCCGTCTTTTGGTAATAACATGGGATCAACATTTCCATTAGTTGTGTCTTGATTTTCTTCATTAAATTCGTCTTCATCTTCATCATCATCTTCTTCACCGTCATCCTCTTTATTTGTAATTTCATCTAGTGTTTCGTACATTTCGTCCAGATGAAAAATCCCTGTCATCACTATCACTATTATTATCATTTCTCATCTCTTTAATTTCCTCCTTGGAAATATACTTTGGTGTAGTCATTATGTTTTTGATAAATTCCAACCACAAAATAAAAATGTTCACACACAAAGAATAAAAAAAACCAAATTCCAAACCGGAAATACAAATAGTACTAAAATTATAATAGTGTAGAATTCTATACATAATATGTTGTTGAAATTGATTTAAGGTATTCGGTGTACACACACACGGGACAAAATACGCAGAATTTTTAAACAGTGTAAACAAAACACCAAGTGAGATCAAATAATGTGTGGTCAGTTTTATTTACAGTTTTAATTTCAATTCTTCTATTTATAAAAAAAATTAAACATTTTTAGTTTTTCTACAAAATTATTTTTTTTTGTTGATCACTGTATTGATTTTTAAAATGATACGTTATTATTTTACGAACAAGAATAAAGTTTGTTTTACATATCCAATCCAAGGAGCCAATGAAATTATTGAAGAGGCAGGTTATTCAAGTCAGCGCAGTCAAATTAACAATTCAAAGGCAACAATAGATTCTTCGAACATTCTTGTAAATTTAGATGATAATTTGAATCTTCAGGGAAATTTAGATACGAGTACTATTAAATGTAGTTTTTAAAATGCAATTTGGTTCTAGATCAATGTTTTTTAATAATAATTTGTTATTAGTTTCATTGACGGGTAATTAAACAAAATGGCTGCTGGAAAAATATAAAACATATATGGAAGACGTGATTTTAAATTGAACAGCAAAGGGGCCATGTGGGAAAAATTGGCTTTGGAAAGGGAAGGCAATTTGGAATAAAAAGAACGTACGAACAAGTATAAAACTGATACAAAACTGTTGAAAAATTCAAAAAACCACAAATAAAACACAATAAAACATCCGGTAATTCGAGTGTAGGGGTAGAATATGAGGAGTAGCTAAATGAGCGGAAGTGTTGCGCGGTATTAATTATTTAAAAACAAAAAATATTGAAGGCAATACAGACAAATATGACGAGCCAATCAAAAAAACTAAATGGACTACCACTTCAAAAAAATCCACTCATGATGTTATAAGGGAAACATTATTGTTAATAGCCGAGCAGAAAGAGATAAACAAAGTGAAAAAAACTATTCAAAGGCGTCAGAAAGAGAATATGGAATTAATCAAATCCAAATTTGAAAAAATAAACTAATATTCTTCTTGTTTATTGTTATATATGATAAACTTAACGAAAAACATGCGAACGTGCTTATGTGTCATATAGAGTAACAATAGATATATTAGAGAGCAACTTCAATCAAATAAACAAATTAAAGTAAGATAGAAAAAATGAATAGGTCATCACTTCGTCAATAAATAAAATCTACCTGCTTCACACATTATTGGAAGTTTTTCAGATAGTGGGGATAACTCGCTCCCTCGAGCGTCATGCGTTTTGCTGGGTTTCCAGTGAAAACATCCTTACATTTTTTGTGTGCATCACATACTGCCTGAAGCGTCATAGATGTACAATCGTGTCTATTAATGTTCGTCAAATGTACTTTATGTGCAGGTGTATTAATGTTTATATCAGAGCCATTACCAAGTGGAAAACCTGACAACTAAATTCAAAAATTTATAGAAATTAATTTACGTATATAATCTACGAAATGTAAAACATGCCTCGAAAAATTCATCGGCTAATTTTTGCACTGGGGAGGACGTATCTGGAAAATATATGATATTTGATTCGACATAATTTAAGAAATATATAAATATATTTATTACTTTTAATACTGAGAATTCTATTATATCAAACAAATTGACAACCTGTCGCAAACTGCATTTATCCACAGCAAACCTAAAATAAAGAAATTAGAATGAATACAGTTTTAATTTTTGAATGTGTACAGTTTTAGTTTTTGAAATTTAATAATCATTTTGTTGAATATATTTACCAAATAAAAATTATTGAATAGTTTTCAAAAGGAATAGATTTTCTACCTCGAGTGTAAGGTTTTGGACAACATTTATTTTGTAGGAACGTCCGTGATTCTTTTACATCTTTCCCTTGGCATACGAAAATGACGTTTAAACTAAATTATATTAAAAACGATTATTATGCCGAAACTCTAATGAAACCGTAATACAAAACCGTATTTTGCTGAATTATAAATGAATTCGGTTTTATATACAATGCACATTTTGAGGTAGTATTAGTATAAGCAATAAGAAAAATAATAATAACAAAAATAAACTGAATTTGTTGTTGGTTGAAAATATTAATTGATCTATTTGCATTAAATAAATAAAAACAGTTAAATATTAATATTTAAATTAATAATAAATTGAAAATAAAAATAAAACAAATTAATTTTTATTGGTGTTAGGGAATATCGCACTTGTGCGAATTTACCCCACTATAGGGTAATTTCGCACTTGTGCGAGATTACCTTTCACTGACAGGGTTGGGGAATCTCGCACATAGACATTTTGGTGGGTGCGAGATTCCCCCCATTCTTTTTATTTAATTAATTTCAATAATTTTAAAATTAGATGATTTAATAACATTAAATGAATTACAATTCAAAAAATATACACGTTAATGTAAACAAACAAAAACAAAATGTTTTTTTTCTTATTTTTCCAAATTTGACAAATTCTATATAGAAAATAAAATATTTATATAGCTGCCCAAAATTATTTGAAATTCACAATTAAATTATTGAGTGAATTGTGAGTGAAATTTTGCTGAGTAAATGTACGTTTTTTCAGGAATGTGTACGCACTGTGCGGGGCAAAATAAATTTTTAAGCGACGCAAAGGTGTTTTTTCAAGATTTTTTTTTTAGTATTGTTTATGTTTTGTTTTTGTTGTTTTTATCTTTTGTATATAATTTATAATTCAGTCAATATAAAAAAAGTATATATAAATAAATATATAAATAAATATATAATTTTCAAAAAATAAAGAATTAAAAAAATTATTTTAATGAATGAATGTTATGTTAAACAGAAAAATGGATACAGATGAAATATTGAAATTGCTGTTGTTGGAGGAGGAAGAGCAAATGCTTATTTTACAATGGCAATTAATGCACAGGAACAAACGGATTGACGAAATATATTTGAATCGTCATTCAGAAGGTGTATATAACGTGTTGATTTGTCGTCATTTAAAATATAATGAAGAGAAATTCCAGCAATATTTTCGGTTGACACCTACTCTGTTTAACTGCACATTGAATTTAATTTAAGATGATATAATCAAATTACCGACAAATAGATTTCAATTACCAATAACACCAGAAGAAAAATTGTGCATTACTTTAAGGTAAGAAAATCAAATTCCGTAATTTCGTAAATTAAAATGAATCTGAGAACCTCAGAACCCAAGAATGGATAATATCTCCGAATACTGAATCATACATTTGTTCTTTAATTTCTGATTTTCAAATATATTATGGGTAAAATATTCTACAATGATGTCTAAAATTGAGAAATAACATATATTTAATAAATTAAATAATAAATAAATTTAATAAATTAAATAATAAATAAATTTAATAATAAATAAATTTAATAAATTAAATAATAAAATTGAAATATAAATGAATACACATAATACAGTAGATGTATTAATGAAATAGATAGGCAGTCGAGAGAAAAAACCATAGCAATTTTCTACACACATACATTAAAAAAATTAAATACTGTGAATTACTGCGAATTACTACAACAACAAATTTTTTAAAAAATAGTTGGCGAAAAATTTCATTGTTAAAAATTATCAACATTTTTGGATATCATAAATAATAATAATAAAATTTTTTTTTCAATTTATTCATAAATTAGTTGTTTTGGTGATTTGTGCGGTGCATAAAAATAATTTAATAATTTATTTATAAATAAATAAATAAATAATATTGAATAAATAAAAACAAAAAAATAATAATAATTGTGTTTTCTGTGGTTTTTGGTTTACGAGTATTGAAAAGTGATAAACAATAAAGCACTGAAAAATTAAAAAGTGATAAACAATAACAAATAATTTGTGATCGGTGATCAATTTTAAATTACCAAAAAAAATGGGCAAAATATGTAACGTTATCGGTTGTGGAGTTTCACAAATGAAAATGCAAGCAATTGGAGTTAAGGTTACTAAAATAATTGTTTGTTTTTTGTTGTTATTGTTGGTTACTACGGCAGAACCATTTTAATGTCCGAAAAACCTCGGATATTAATGTAATCGTTATTCCATTAGATTTCCAACGCTTGAAGTATTACGGCAGCTTTGGAAACATAATATTATGATAATGAATAACCAGCCAATGGTGAACGAAAAATCATTTATTTGTGATAAACATTTCGAACCAAAATGGTTTCATGATAATAAAAGATTAAAATATGGGGCAATACCAACTATATTTCCAGATAATATATGGTAGGTATTGGGGTTTTAAAACGACAAATATAATTATTGAACATAAAGCTTACAAAATTTAATTCCCTTATTTAATTGTTGTTTTTGTTTCGCAATGCAAACTTTATCTGCTTTAATAACAAAATTTTCACTAAAGTGGTATTGAATACGAAGAAGTTGAATTTTTGGAGGATGATGAAAATGATGAATCAGCAACTAAAAAAACCAAATTGGAATCTATTGATCCGGAAATATTAAATTTAGACACTTGCTCTTCAAACGTGCAAGAACGGTAAATTTTGATCATTATAATTGTTCCTATTATTTGCGTTGTTATAGAATAACAACATTTCAATAAAATAGTAATGAACCTATTTGTGGATATGAGGAAGTCGAGTGTATGGCAGATGATGATCATAATGATCTCCCGATGAATTCACCCGAAAACATTAATTTAGATACCTGCGCTTCATACGTAAAAGAAAGGTAAATTTGGATCATTATAATTGTTCCTAGTATTTGGGTTATTATAGAATAATAACCTTTCGTTAAAATAGTAATGAACCTATTTGTGGATATGAGGAAGTCGAGGAAGTCGAGTGTGTAGAAGATGATGACCATAATGATCTCACGATGAAGTCTCCCGAAAATATTAATTTAGATACCAGCGCTTCAAACGTGCAAGAAAGGTAAGTGCACGCATTTCTATTTGGTTTAAGTATAGTGGAACTATTATTTATACCAATATAAATGATTTTTTTTTAATTGTTTTACTGTACAGATTATCACCGATTATCACCCCACGTACCACATTATATCGCTATCCAGGTGACGCCAAAAATACGCAATTTAATTCACCTCGAAGCGGAAATAAATATATTAGTGTACTAAAAAGAAGTTTAGTAAAAAAAAATTAAGTTGTACGATGTCTACAACAAACACTTTTAAGACGAAACATACAAATAACTAATTTAAACACCTTAGTTAGTAATTTACGTGAAAGACACTTATTGTCTTCTAATATGGAAAACTATTTACAGGTATATTTGATTTAAAAGATTGACGATTGAAATATTGCCGCTTTCAATCAATTTTAATTATTTTAAACTGCTCGATGGTTTGAAAACCGCCGTGGATTAATCTTGATATTATTATGATATTATCATAATTTCAAGGCTTTAAACTGGTTTAAATTATGTGGTATTTCAATTTGGAAAGTTAATTGCAGGTATGTTTGATTTTTCTTTTTTATAAAAATTGAAGATTAAATTATTGCTTCAATCAAAGCCTTTAAGCTGACTGTAACATATGCAAATTCTTTTTACAACTAAACCCCGTTTAGAGATTTTCAAATGGTAAGTATAATATTTTGTCAATCAAATATTACCGAGTCTAACATCTTACTTGATGCGTGAAAAAACTTTTGACGTAAAATCAATAAAGCGTGATTTACATTACGAAAAATTTAAGAAACCAAAAAAAATATGAAGTAATATTAAAATGAAAAGATAAATAAATAAATATTAAAGAAAGAAAGGGAAAAATAAAAAAAGATGAGCTTGACCAAATACAAATTATGGTCACAAATTATGGTTTGAGATCATAATTTAATATTGTGAATGTACTCTTCGAACAATAGAATTTCGTATGTTTTATGTCGTTCATTTTTTGGTTTTACTAAATTGTTCGTAATATAAATCGGCCTTTAGTTGTGATTAAAGGAAAAATAAAATGTAGGATAGTATCAATATAGTATTCGCAGTAGGAATACTATATTAGGAAATATTTTAAAATTCATTAAAATAGTATTGTATGTTTCTATGATATATTAGAAATAAAATATTGTTAAAATTTTAATTTAAGTATTGTAGTGCATGACATTTTATTTAATTAAAACGCTTCAATTTTTTTGTTTCTAATGCATAAGATACTAGTTTAAATCTTAAATTCAGAGATTTTTTTAATAATATAGTTTAAGTATTATCTCTGATTTTAAATAAAAATTTACAGATTTTAGATTTTTTATTATTAATTTTTAATTTTTTGAGTTTACTCTGACAACAAAATCTGTGTTTTGTTGGGAAATTGAAGAAAATTTAAGTAAGTATTTGATAACATCATGCACATTACATGTTATCAACATTGCGTTCTATCTCCGATGCTATTTGGGATATTTTAAATGCTTAAATGCTGTAATGAAACCAGTATGCTTATAGTGTAATTGATTTGTAAATATGGTGTTTGTTTAAATGTTTTGTTTTTTATACCGATATTAGACAACATCACATGATATTTTGAAGTTAATAAGTGAAGGTAATCGTACGTATCCAGTGGAAGTGAGAGCGTTTGCTTTAACGTTGCATTTTTATTCGCCAAGGGCATATGAATACGTACGAAAAACTTTTAAAAACGCATTACCTGCTGTATCCACCATAAGACAGTGGTACCGAAGTGTTGATGGTGCAGTGTATTCAACGGAAGCGTTAGAAGCCATTAAACTAAAAGTTTTACAGACCAAGAAAAAAATTTTTTTGTAATATTGTAATGGACGAAATGGCAATGCGTCAACAGATCAAATATTGCAAAAACAGAAAAGCGTTCATTGGATACGTTGATTTTGGGGGAAATATTTCCGAATGCGGAGATGAAATGCGACCAATAGCAATAGATGCATTAGTATTTTTAATGAACGCTATTAACGATAATTGGAAAATTCCTGTGGCTTATTTTTTAATTAACGGACTAAGTGCATCGGAAAAAGCTGACATCGTGAAAGAGGTATTGGTATTTTTAAATGATTCAGGTGTCACCGTGACGTCTATTACTTGCGATGGTACCCCAACAAATTTATCAATGTATACGATATTAGGAACGATATTGCAAATTTAAAAGTTGGCAAAATAACACCATATTTTATGCATCCAAAAACGGATAAAAAAGTTTTTGTTTTATTAGATGTATGCCACATGATAAAATTAGTCCGAAATACTTTCCAAGGCAAACAAATCATTTTAAATCAAAACATTCTTCATTGTTTACAAATGGAATTTTATTGAAACATTGAACATCATGCAAAATAAAGCTGGTATTAGACTAGGAAATAAACTTTCAAATTCACACATTAACTTCCACCAACAGAAAATGAAGACGAAAATAGCAGTTCAAACATTGAGCATGAGCGTCAGCAATGCTCTAAAATATATGCATTCCGCAGACGAAAAATTTAAAGAATGTCTTCCAACGGCTCAATTTATAACCATATTTGACCAAATTTTTGAAATTTTAAATTCCAAAAACAAGTTCGCTATGGGTTACAAAGGTCCAATAAGCAAGATAACAGCTAATGAGTATTTTACATTTTTTGACAAAGCGTTGGCGTATATACAGGATTTAAAAATTTACAATAAGGGTGCATTCATTAAATTAACCGATTCAGAGGCAAGAACTGGCTTTATTGGATTAATATTAGCAATTTACAGTTTCCGTCAAATGTATGAGGAGCTTTGTGTTAATGGTGAACTTGAATATTTACTAACATATAAATTTTCGCAAGATCACATTGAACATTTGTTTTCGGCAATACGAAGTAAAAGTGGATGGAACAATAATCCGAGTGTGGACAATTTTGAATCCACATTTAAAAGGTTATTGGTTCAAAATGAAATTAAGTCATCATCGAATGCGAATTGTTTAATTTTAGATAATACAAATATTTTATACGTTTCTAGCAGAAATTTAAGCTCAAATTTAAAATCAAGTGCGTTGAACGAAATTGAATCAAATATAAATAACACAGATAATACTGATAATGAAGATGAAATTGATATTGCACATATTAATCCACTAGTAGCGGAAGCATGTACCTACATTTCTGGGTTTGTTGAACGTAAAATACGTACAAAAATAAAATGTGAAGAGTGCATTCAAGCAATAAATGAACGGCCCAAATACCTTAATAGCACATTAATAGATTTAAAAGATTACGGAGGCCTAATTAGACCTGCCTGTGATATTGTAAACATATGTAAAAATGCTGAAATGGTTTTGAATATTTGGAAATTAGAAAATAAGTTGAATACTAAAAACTTTTTCAACCATATCGTTTTAAAAACTATCAGAAATCTCGATAATAAAATATTTAATAACATGATTCAGCATTCAGAAGACAATAACAGTGATATGTTACATAATCATAGGTATGCTTTAATGAAAGCGACAATAGAAGAGTATTTAAAAATAAAATTATTTCACATTGGCAATACTAAAACAGACGATATACAAAGCAGCAATTTAGATATGCATAATGCGATAAGCAAATATCCAGAAATTGGACAAAATGCTGCACTGTGAGCCACCGCACTACCACCAACCCAAGTCAGTGTGGAGCGTTTATTTTCGGCTTTACGCATAATAAAATCAGATTTGCGAGCAAATATGAAAGCCGATTTGATTGATGCCATTTTATTTTTAAGAATTAATTTTTAAGGGAGAATAAAGAATATATGCGTTATTTAAATGAAATTATTTATTATTTTTATTATTAAATTAAATGGAAATCCGAAAATAAAAATTAAACTGAAGTTAATAAGAATTATAAATGTACTTAATTCATATATGTAAAATCATTAAATATAACTTATTTCCCTTAAAACGTTATAAAATTCTATAAAGCTGGAGTCGGAGTCGGAGTCGGAGTCTATATAAGAGTTCTGGTTGGAGTCAGAGTCGGAGTCGATTGAAAATTGGGCCGACTCCACAACCCTGGTATTAACATGGGCGCTTCATCAGCCATTTTAAAAATTTGATTTATAGTTTTATTTCAATGTATTTATTTATATAATAAATTTAAAAAAATCTTATATAAAATCTATATAAGTCCCAGTACAGGGTGCCAACCCGAAACAGGCAGGTTCTACACCTCATTTCTACACCTCGCTTGGGTTTCGAGCTAGCCCGAAAAAACAATTTTGTTGAAGTTCAAGGTAGTACATGAATGTTATTGACCATATCTCAGTAACCAGTGAATTTTTTTTTAATGTTTAAATTTTGATCGTATTAATTTAATATTAACCAAAAATCATATTTATATAAATATATTTAATTCTTTTTATTTAATATCATACAAAATTAGTATTTTTCTAAAAATTAAAACGCACGGTTGTGTTGTGTATATAAACAGGTGGCGAACGCAAAGCGATAATTTTTGAGAATGTGAAAGATCATTGTCAAAATTCAAAAACAAGATGGAGATTTAGTAAAAACAGCCCTATTAAACACCACCTAGAAATAAAAGCATGTACAAATGGACAGCGCCCTCCCCTCCATTGTTTTTGATTCCAAACCGGTATAAAAAAATTCCAAGCAAATACTTTCAAATGCCGTAACAGATATACGAGAAATAAAAATGCCGGAAAAACCGGAAATTTTGCGACGAAGAGGAACTTACATACCCTATCTTTGAAACTTCGCCATCTTGTACAAAAAAAACTGGATATTATAAATCTCAGTCAAATTCGTCGAGTAGTGTCCGAGAAAAAGTGCAAACATTTTCCGAATTTTTGTTTCACAATTTTAGACATAAAAAATATTATCAATTATTTCCAAACTAAACTAATAAGCTACTTAATGAATCTAAATAATTTTTGTTTATTCAGAATTGTATATAAAAAAATATTTTGTATATACATATTTTTTTAATGGCAGTGCTCTCCGGCGCTCATATACATTTCAAACGAATGTCATTGCATTTTCGGTATGTTGATTTTTTTTGTACACTACTCCGCTGTAGTACATAAGTAATTGTAGTTATAACAGTAACAATTTCTATGGTACCTACAACTGCGTGGTGTACACAAAAATTCAGCATTACATAAAAATTGTTGACTTTTATTTTGTCAATGCGTTTTTTTGATATCAATTTGGATTTTTAAAAGTTTTGTCTTATCCATATAAAGGTTTCGTGTAACGAAAATGTGTATAGAGGGTTCGTAGTCATAACCAATCTGATTAGCTTTCCTGTGATATGACATAACAAAACATTTTTTCACATTGAGCATCATACAATTTCTATCCTACCACGAAGAAACACTGGCCAGGTCATCCTGCAACAACGCTGCTGCATCAATTGGTGCGATGGCTGTGAAGATTTTTAAGTCGTCCGCATACAAAAGGCATTTGGACGACCTTATTTCCAATACTATGTTATTAATGAACAAATTAAAAAATAGAGAGACAAGGTGGATTCCCTGCGGAACACCCGACCTCACTTGAAAGACGTTCGGATCACCACCAAAAGCGGGTACAAATTGCTTTCTACCCACCAAATAAGAAGTTAACCAGTTAAGCATTGATCGCGTAGTTATCAAAGTCCAGCAAATTAGTCACTGTCGAGCGCCCCCTTGTTAATACTAATTTTGTTCAATTTAGTCAATATATGCTCACGTGATTATACACAATGACCCAATATAAACTATTTGATCAATGCTGAATTTAGGACGAACATCCTCAGATGAATTCCTGGTCGAAATGTAAACATCCCCAAAATACTTCGAAAATGCCCCACATATCTCCCGAGCAGATGCCAACTTTGCACCATTGAAATTCATCATTGAGGGCATGCCCCCTGACTGTCGCTTAACATTTACATAGTTCTAGAACCTTTTGGGATCACGGCCCAGAGACGATGGTCTCTGTATTCTAATATACGCACGCACTATAGCAGTGACGCCGGTATTGTGCGAATGTGGTCATTGGCATTCTTCAATGAGATTAAGGCACGCTGGTACCAAGGCGGATGACTAATTCGGAGGACCCTCATTGGAACAAACCGACGAAAATCAACATGCAATATATCTTAAACCCGCGAAACCCCAACGTCCACCCCACCGCTGCTATTAAATATTACATCCCAATTAATGGCATTTAGATGTTCTATCAATGCATCATAATTTCCCTTAAGAAAATTAAAGACCATTAGACGCGCGTTCGTTTTTGAACATGTAACAATACCCTCGACTGGTAAGGAATACGTAAGGTGCATCATCCAGACACAACGCTTCAGCTACCTGGGATACATACACATCACTCTATCACTATAAAATACCAGGTCTAACATGTTTCCTCCAGCATTACAAATGTCACTTATCTGTGACATACCCAACACAGATCAGTGGCATTTATATAAGTGAAATTTATATAAGTAAAAGAAAACCAATACATAAGCAAAAGTAAAAAGTCATTGGCGATTGCGGACGCTGTTAAAAATTGACAGAAGAATTAATAAAGAATTGACAGCCGAAATATTATAAATTATAGACGGTGAATCAAACATAAGAAAATTATTTTATATACAGTGTGTCCGAGCTAACGCTATCCAGCCAATATCTTAGAAACCAGTGGAGTGGTCACTAATGTGATGTTAGTGGACCCCCCTTGGATTCCATTTGGCTACATTTTTATGTTAACCCCTTCCTCCCCACGTTAACCCTTATGTACTTCACATTTGATTTTCCAAAGTTGCTATCCATTAATCGCATAAGGGGTACGGTGGGGAGGAAGAAGTTCACACCAAATAGTAGATAATTGAATCGAGGGGGGGGGGGGGTAATCTAACATCAGTTTAGTAATAACCCCAATGATTTCGAAAAGATTGGCTGGCTAGGCCTACGAACGACACACTGTATACATATATATATATATTAGAGTGGTTTTTTTTTATAAAATCTGGAATTTGGCTGGTCGCACCCCCCAATTTTTTTTATTTGGTGAAATCATGAATATTGGTAAAATTTGGGGTAGGTAAGTTGAGGGGAAGTGGACCCACCGAGGGGTTAAAGTTGAAAAATTCAGTGTTTTTAAGCAGATTTTCGCGCTTAAAGCGTTAACGGATGACATTAGCGGGTTAACATGTATGGTGGACTTAACTAAAATGAAACAGGGAAACTTTTTCTCATAGACACTTACCCCCTAAATCATCCCCTTAATACCCCTCCCATACAAAATTCATTCCAATAATTTACAATATATTTTTAACATTATAAGGGTTAAAAATTGACATTAAAGGGTTAATATGTATGAAGAGCCCCCACTATTATTGAATGCCTAAACTTTTCTTAGAACATACTATGGACCTAAATCATCCCCTTAAGGCATCCACCATACGAATTTCCGATTTTTCACACAAAATTAGTATATTTTGGTGTATTATATGAAAATACATTAATAGCTTCTTCTCTACTACGCTTTTTTGAGTACAATACACCAAAAATATCAAATATCTCTTTTTTTCATCGAATGCTACAATGGTGTGTTGAATTTTTATTCTTTTTTACTACAACAAAACGACACCGTCACCACAACGTTGTACAAAATATAATGGTATTCTACACAATGAATATTTATGGTGTAGATACGATTTTGAGGTTGCTTGTTTGTAATTTCGTAATATTGAGTATTTGTATATATGTATTTTCATATATTATCCATTTTTGGTCTCTGTCGAATACAAAAATATATATTCTCTATCGCATTTGTGCTGCGAGTATTTTTATATATATTGAGAAAATACACCAAATGTAAAAATGTAATCTTTTCATATCACACTACAATAGAAATATATCGTAAAACTTCATACACTTTTATATTTTTAAATTGTGTAGCCTACACTAAAAAGCGTAGTAGAAAAGAAGCTATAAGAAACACCTAAATCTCATATGATATTTAAAAAATGCACATTTATCATATAAAAATTTAAATAATTATGAAATGCAATACTATTAGTATTTAATTTTGTTATTTATTTATTTCAAAGACATAAAATACTAATATACAATAATTTAATAATTATAAGACGACTTGGTGGTGCCGTTGATAAAGCATCCAACCCAATTGCGGGTGGTCACGAGTTCAAATCCTAGCCGGAAAATTTTTTCTGTGCTTTTTATGATTTGAATTCATGAATTAAGTCACCATTTATTCATTGGGATCAAATTAATGAATATCTTTGGTATATTGTGTCGGACGCAGCCAAAGATTAACAAAGTCTACACACATGCTCGCAATTATATATGAAACTTTCATAATGCAAGTATATAACAAATACTCGTCATCATTATTAAAATTACATTAATAATTAATATCTGCTATCTGATTTTTATTCTTCGTATGAACTACATCGTAATCATAATACGAATCAAATGATTCAGTCTCGCCAGAAGATGATTTCTTGAATTAACAAAGATTTAGATTCAATATCTAATTGGGGAAGGATAAACTTACTTAGTAGAATTTAGTCCATCTAAAACAAAGGCATGTTTGTTCTCAAACAAACGATCCATCAATGTTGACCCAATACTTATGCATAATATTCCACAATCTAATGACCTATTAAATTTGGGAATGTAGTTGTCAAACAACTTTTCATGGAGTAATAATATAATAATTGCATCTAAAAAAGCGGCTAGTCGCATTGGATTTTTAAGAAGATCGAAAGAATTTCTCAATTCTGAAAATTTAGCATTAGTTTATAGGTCTTTTATAAGACCACTTCTAGAGTAAAATTCCTACATATGGGCTGGTGCACCAATTACTACACTGCAGTTTAGTGACAGGATCCAAAAAGACGCAATTTCGCTGATCAAAAATGAAACAATAACAAATTCCATTGAATCATTGGATCATAGCCGATCAGTAGCTTCATTGTGCGCATTTTATAGGTATTATTACCATGAATGCTGTAATGAAATTTTAAAGCATAGTGCTTATTAAAAACTAATGATGTTTATCTTTAAATGTTACTATTCTAACATTGTTGTCTAACAAAAAGCTATTACAAGAATTATAAGTCATGATTATAAGTCATGATTAAAACATCAAGTGGATTGAATCGGCCATAATTAATGTAATTAAATTAATATATTTTTAAGCCTATATATAATTGTAAGTTTTTGTTTGCTAGTTGGATATTTTGCTTCGTAATCCTTAACCACTTTTCATGTGAATTGCTTATTGCAATAATTATTAAATTATTGTACATTCGTATTTTATGCCTTTGAAATAAATAAATAACAAAATTAAATACAAATAGTATTTCATTTCATAATTATTTAAATTTTTATATGATAAATGTGCATTTTTTAAATATCATATGAGATTTAGGTGTTTCTTAATGTATTTTCATATAATACACCAAAATATACTAATTTTGTGTGAAAAATCGGAAATTCGTATGGGGGATGCCTTAAGGGGATGATTTAGGTCCATAGTATGTTCTAAGAAAAGTTTTGGCATTCAATAATAGTGGTGGCTCTTCATACATGTTAACCCTTTAATGTCAATTTTTAACCCTTATAATGTTAAAAATATATTGTAAATTATGTGAATGAATTTTGTATGGGAGGGGTATTAAGGGGATGATTTAGGGGGTAAGTGTCTATGAGAAAAAGTTTCCCTGTTTCATTTTAGTTAAGTCCACCATACATGTTAACCCGCTAATGTCATCCGTTAACGCTTTAAGCGCGAAAATCTGCTGAAAAACACTGAATTTTTCAACTTTAACCCCTCGGTGGGTCCACTTCCCCTCAACTTACCTACCCCAAATTTTACCAATATTCATGATTTCACCAAATAAAAAAAATTGGGGGGTGCGGCCGATGATACAAAGCGATTTAAAATCTTCGAACAAAAAAAAACCACTCTAATATATATACAGTTACTCACAGTGAAAAGCATGCAAGATCAATTCAATACGGAAATAAATCACAAATGTAGCATGGGTATAGATTTTTATACCTTTTTTTTATTATTCCTTAAATTCAATTATTTTTATACATCGTAATAAAAAAATAAAAAAAAATCATTTTCATCGAAATAATAAATTAAAATCAAATTTAACATCAAAAACACATCACAGTGAAAATCATGCAAGTTATACATTTTTGTTTTTTTAACTAAATATTTAAATTAATATTATAGAATAGAATTTATGAACTTAATATTTTGTGGGATATTCAAGGCTATTTATAACTGACTTCAGGCATCTGGGCATAGATTTTACCAACTTTTCCGCCTACGCGGATTGCATTTTATTCCATTCTATTGTTAATGCTTCCATATGTTCTGTTTTGTTTGAAATTTTATTGCACTTTTCTTAAATATTTCGGTATTGGAATTTGTCTATGTTACCATCAACAAAATGTAGTTCTCCAATTCCAACTGACATACAACCCCAAACCAATTTACAGAACCACCACCGTGTTTTACAGTCGGCAACAGATTTTTTCCATTCATTGCTGTATTTGGTGTTCTCCAAATCGTAGATCTTCCATCTGATCTAAAAATATTAAAATTCGATTCATCTGCAAAAATTACCCGTTTCCAATATTCCTTGCTTTTATTTAAATTTTGCGAATTCTTTCCGTACTTTTCTGTTTTTTTTCACTTACGAACGGTTTTTTACGTCCCACTCGACCATTATAACCAAACTTTCGCAATGTGCGTCTAATAGTTTCGGCACATACCTGTTTATTTAAATATACTTCAGCGTCTGCTGCAATTTTTGGCACACTTAACCTCTGGTTTTCCTGAATTTTCCTCTTAATCCAGCGTTCGTCATATTCATTTAGTTTTTTTTTCCACTTTTTTTTTTTTTATTAGGAATTCTATTATTATTTTTGAATCTTTGTATAATGCACTGAACCGTGGCATAACTTCTATTTATAATTTCACCTATTTTTCTTTGTGTTTTTCCATTTTTATAATGCATTATAAAATATCCAAATTCCTAATCTCAATTGCTGTTTGCTTTTTACGCTTTTTATTATTTATTTTTATTAAATTTTGTTTCGAAATATTCAAAATATCTATACCAAAAGAGCTACACCGACACACTGATACATTGCATAATATAAATAATAAAAATATATAAATAGATAAAAGATAAAAAGATATATAAATAGATAAAAAGAATAAACTATGCAAAAACAAGCAATTGCATGATTTTCACTGTGATGTGTTTTGTGTTGATGAATTATATTTTGATTCATATATTCATTGAAAATGAATTTTTTTTTTGTGGTTTTTTACGACGTAGAAAAATACTTGACTTTGAGGAATATTAAAAAAAATTTTTAAAAGTCTTTATCCATACTACTTTTTTTATTGATTTCCTTATTGAATTGGACTTGCATGCTTTTCACTGTGGGTAACTAACTGTATGTATATTAAATTTGGAAGTTAAAGTGCAAACACGTGAACGGAATATACTTATTACAATTATTATTACAATTAACAATGGCCAATTCAAATTAATGAAATTATTTTGAACATAGAAATATACACGTTCATATATTTAATTATTGATAAATTTTCAATAATACTCCATATTTATATATCACAATATTCATTTATATATAATATATATATTTTATATAAATGTATGTGGTTTCAAATGCTAACTAAATGATTGAGCACACCTATTTAGAAATTGAAATATATATATCGGGTGTCCAATATAATAAATGACATGCATTTTTTTCGAAAACAAATCGTTTTTAAGAAAAATGATTTAGACAAAAGTTGTTCAGTAGGTCGGGGGACATAAGATGCTTGGATGTTTTGATGTTGGGTCAAGGTCAAATAGGATATATGATGTAAAATATACTTTTTTTAAATGGAACCCCCTATTTAACGATACTTATTCTACATAAAAAAATAAGAAGGATTTTGTATCCGAACATTTTTTGATTGGACGCCAACTTTGGCTCCAAAATTTTTTAAATTTTTTAATTTAAAATTTAAATTTTCTTCGATTATTACCTTTAAATTGACGTTAAAACTATCTACATCGGACTACCGGTTCTCGAGATACTTAAAGAAACGTGTGAAGACCACACATATTAATTTTTGTTCTCTAAAGTTTGAGGTATCATATCTTGAAAAGACACCCTGTAAAACTTTCGGCTACACATGCCGAAAAACTTGCTACATTAATTAACTATCTTTTTGCCATATCTCTAATAGTTTCGAAGTTATTCACAAAAACCTTTGATGATGCACGGATAAGAAGTATAAAAATGTATGGCAATTTTAAAAATTAAGTCATATGTGATAAAACTATAAAAAATAAAAAAACAAATGATAAAAACAATTGTGTAACAAATGATAAATTGAAAAATAAAAAACAAATGATAAATTGCCATACATTTTTATACTTTTTATGATGTACCATCAAAAGTTTTTGTGAATAACTAAATAATTATTGCTAATAGATTATTTTATGTGTTTTTTATTAATTAATGTTAATAGATTATCTAATCGTTTAATTATGGAGATAAGTGGCCCGGAATGGCAAAAAACATGACAATCTCAAAAAATGGTTTTTTTTCGTATACCTCCGTAAATGACCCATAGAACCTAAACCCGGAGTATTGTGGTCGGGTTCTGGGACACCCGGTATAATATATATATTTGATTGGGTATATAATGTTATTGACACATTACAAATTTATTTAATTATATAGCATGCACGCATATATAACACATGACAACATATCATAAATCATACATATTATATTCCATAAATGAACGTATTTTACAATTGTTGTATGATTGTGAAATGAATATTTAATTAGGAATTTATTTAATAAATTTAGGAAATAAAATGTAATTTATATAGAAATTTTAATTTTAAATTTTTATTATTATGAATTATAAATAAATCATATGTGTATGTATGTGTATATCAATCAATATATGCATTTTTATATTTATTATCATCAAATTAATTAGTAAATGTAACACTTCGTTCAATAATGTGTGTGACTGACACATAGATGGCGTCCCTAGAACTAAATCAATATTTTTTTTCGCATTTGGCAACCTTTTTAGGCTTACTGTCAACATCATATGTTAATCAGATCATTTGTTTACAAGTTACAGTGCTATAAGTGACGCTATTTTTGTGTTTTAAAAAAAAAATGAATTCAAAGCAATTCCGTGTGCTGATTTATCATTGTTTTTTAATGAAAAAAAATACTGTTCAATGCCAGGAATGGCTTGAAAAACATTACTCGGACTCTGCTCCATCAAAAAGAAGCATTTGTTATTGGTATGCCGAATTCAAACGTGGTCGTACAGACACCGATGACATTCCATCTACTGGAAGGCCAAATGACGCTGTTATTCCGGAAAACGTTGAAAAAACACTGAAAATCATTATTATGTCCAACCGTAAAGTGAAAGTGAGGGAGATTGCTGACATTCTGGAGATATCAGCAGGCAGTGTACAAACCATAATACACGAACATTTGGGTATGAAAAAGGTGTGTTTCAAATGGGTGCCGCGTTTGCTCACACCGGAGCAAAAACAACAACGAACCGATGATTCAAAGAGCTGTTTGGACATGTTTACGCGCAATAAGTCGGAGTGTTTGCGACGGTACATCACAATGGATGAAACATGGATCCACCATTTCACTCCAGAGTCAAATCGGCAGTCTGCTGAGTGGCATGCAGCCGGCGAAAGCCGCCCAAAGCGACCAAATACGCAGCAGTTGGCTGGCAAGGTTATGGCGTCTGTATTTTGGGATGCGCATGGAATAATATTCATCGACTATCTCCAGAAGGGGCAGACCATCAACAGCGACTATTATATAGCGTTATTGGAGCGTTTGAAAGTCGAAATCGCAAAGAAACGGCCTCATATGGCGAAGAAAAAAGTGTTGTTCCACCAAGACAATGCACCGTGTCACAAATCAATGAAAACGATGGCAAAATTGAACGAATTGGGCTTTGAATTGCTTCCCCATCCACCGTATTCTCCAGATTTAGCCCCCAGCGACTACTGGCTCTTCGCAGACCTCAAAAGGATGCTCCGTGGTAAGAGATTTGGCTCAAATGATGAAGTAATCGCCGAAACTAACGCCTATTTTGAAGGCAAAGAAAAATCGTTTTACAAAGGCGGTATCGAAAGATTGGAAAAGCGTTGGAATGATTGTATCTCCCTAAAAGGGGACTATCTTGATGAATAAAAACGAATTTTGGCAAAAAAATGTGTTTTAATTAATTAGTCACACACATTATTGAACGAAGTGTTAAATAATTGATTAAAAAAATAAATATAATTACCATATCAATATTTTTTGCTATATTGAATTACTGGTTAGTTTTTTTTGTTGTTAATAACATAATCGTTTTTCATTTTAACCACGCTAAAATGGTTTTTTAGAATATAATTTATTTAATTTGGTAATATATGTATAAACGATGGCATCCTTCTAATATACGCACTATAGCAGTGACGCCGGTACTGTGTGAATCTTGTGCGCCCGGAACAAAAAATCACATAATCCGGTCGAAGCTTTGTCTACTTGTACCGTAAATGCGCCCTGCACTTGGTATTCTTCAATGAGATTAAGGTACGACTATACCAGGTCGGATGATCAATGCGGAGGAACCTTATTGGAACAAACCGACGAAAATCACGCAATATATCGTAAACCGCGAAACCACAACGTCCACCCCACCGCTGCATTTAAAGCTTATATCCCAATTAATGGCATTAAGATGTTCTATCAATGCATCATAATTTCCCTTACGAAAATTAAATTAAAGTTTGGGTGAGAATTCGCTGTCGAGAGAACGGGTGAACGAAAAGTTCATCGAATTTAAGTAACGATAATCGGCAGTTAACTGGAAGAATACCACAACATAACATTATAAAAGGGACAGTTAATAAAGTCATGCTTCCATCAGGAATGCATATTGAAGAACATGTGGATCCATTTCGTTTATATATTAATATAAGTGTATTAGATTCCATAGTAAACCACATTAATATGGGAGCTAATTTAAATATGTTGATTTTATAGAAATGGAAGCATTCATTGGTTTGTTAGTAGCAACAGGTCATTTGAAATTGTCACGAGTTAATACAAAGCAGCTTTGTAGTAAATTGTATGGTTTGCAGGTATTTTGAGCCTCAATGAGTTAATAACGTATTAAACAACTTTTACGCATTATACGAACCGATGATAAGTCAACGAAAACTTAAGACGTGAATGCGACAAACGCATCAGAGCAATATTTGAAATAATAAATAAAAATTTAGGAAAATATTTTATTCCAGCCACATTCATTACAATCGATGAACAGCTTGTCGGTTTCCGGGTTGGGTGCGCATTTAAACATTTTATGTTTCAATTTAAGCATTTAAACATTTTATCCCATCTTCTTGGAGCAAAAGTGTACAGATGTAAATAAAATGATAAAAGATCACGAGCTAATGTAGGTGAAGGTATTGTTGAACGGTTAACCATTCCGTATGTCAGAACCAATCGCAACATAACATGTTTTTTTTCTTCAGATTTCTTCAAACCCATGCCAGTGTCATAAACTTAAAAAATATTAGCCTAACATTAGTTGTTACGTTGCGGCAGAGCATGCGTACCAAAAAATATCTTACCAAACCGTAAACGCAAAATTTATAGTACCGTTTTTGGGTTTACATAGAACGCTACACTTATATCTTATGCGACACGAATTGGTAAAACTGTACTTATGTTATCAACAATTCACCATGTTACAAATATTGAAGATAAGCAAAAATTAACCAGAAGCTATATATTATGTAATATATCCACTAAAGAAGGAACTGACGTAATGGATCAAATGGTTTCCGACTATTGTTGTTTACGAAAGTCCAATAGGTGGCCATTTGTATTTTTTTATGAATTTATTAGACGCTTCTGGAGTTGCAGCAAATGTTGTGTACACATATTTGTATCCCAATTTGAAAATAAAATTAAATGACAAACGTAATTATTTTCTTCAATGCCAATATTTCATAATTAAAAAACTTAAAATAAATATGATTACAATTAAATTAACTTTAATATACACACAATTTCCATAATTTGTTTCAATGCTTCAAATTCTAAATAATTGATGTGTATAAAGCATCAAAAAATAAACATAACAAAATTTCATTTTTTGTTATATAATTTATTAGATTCTTACCGATTTGAAAATGTATATATCATAGAAATTTATATAACATACATATACTTCAATTTGACCTATAAAAATAATATAATATAGTCAAGTAGATAAATGAATATAATTAATTTTGTGCAATGGCATGAATTTCTATTCAATTTTATACGATAACAGATAGATCCGCAAGTTTATTGTTCATTTTAATAATATTCAATCATTACACAATTTGATATTATATATTGGGTTGTCTAAAAAGTATTGGTAATTCAAATGAACTTTATTAAACCAAATATGCGCCGTTTTGATCGATGACCCTTTGCCATTTTTCTGGTAAAGACATTATCCCATCACTGTAGAACTTCTGTGTTTTCTGGGCAAAAAACTGATCCAAGTGCATTTTGCAGTCCTCTGCGGAATTCAATTTTAAACCATTAAGGGAGTTCTGCAGAGACCGGTATAAATGATAATCTGAAGGTGCAAGGTCCGGGCTATATGGTGGATGCATTAAAACTTCCCAGCCAAACTCTCTCAGTTTCTGCCGAGTCATCAAAGATGTGTGTGGTCTGGCGTTGTCATGATGGAACACAACACCCTTTCGATTGATTAATTCTGGACGTTTTTTTTAATCTCGTGCTTCAATCTTGTTAATTGTTGACAATAGAGATCGGAATCAATGGTTTGACCGGGTGCTAGTAATTCATAATGAACGATTCCTTTCTAATCCCACCAAACAGACAGCATTACCTTTCTTGGTGTTAATCCAGGTTTTGCTACTGTTTTAGGAGCTTCACCCTTCTTGGACCACGATCTTTTTCGTACATTATTATCGTATGTGATCCATTTTTCATCACCTGTAATCATTCGCTTTAAAAATGACTCGATTTCGTTCCTTTTAAACAGCGTTTCGCAAATGGAAATTCGGTTCATTAAATTGTTTTGTGTTAATTCATGTGGTACCCAAACATCGAGCTTTTTCTTGTATCCAGCCTTTGTCAAATGGTTTAAAACTGTTTGGTGATGGATGTTTAGTTCTTTAGCGATATCATGACTGCTTACGTGTCGATTTTCTTCAATTTTTGATATGATTTCATCGACTTTTTCAGTGATTGGTCGACCAGAACGAGGTGCATCTTTGACATCAAAATTACCGGAACGAAATCGAGCAAACCATCTATAGGCTGTAAATTTTGATAAAGTTCCTTCACCGTAAACTGTACAAATTTGTTCATGTGCCTGCATTGCATTTTCACCTTTTTCATAATAAAATTGTAAAATGTATCGAATTTTTTCACTAATTTCGCTCATCTTTAATGCACTACAACTTTTAAATGACTAAACAAATTTAATTTTTTTTTTTTTTTTATCTACGAAATGTCATCTTTCGAACATATGTTAGTGTTACCTCATCAGATTAGTAATACTTGAAATAGTCAATTATAATGACATCTATTTATAAAAATTATCAATACTTTTTCGATAACCTAATATATATATAGATACAAGTAACTCCGTGGTGTAGTTGATATATACGCCAACCTAAAAAATCGTACAAAATGTTCACGTCTTCGGTTCGAATCCTACTAAAGACATAAAATACGTTATGAATTTTCACACAGAATTGCTTATATTCCAGGCGGTTTGTCGTATGCCTAAATACCGACTTTGTAAAAAGGAACAAATTATTAAACCAACAACAGACGACTGTTTTCGGTCACTTATATCAATCGTCGGTCGGTCACCTTCAAACGACTCCCAATTGACTGCGATACACCAATGCCAGCGTTTAACCAGTTCTTCTTTTTCACCTATTGGTATAGTCTTTATAATTTAACTAGCAGTTTAAACTAAACATTTTTCGTGTTATTTCGCTAAAAATTCCTTTATCATTTTATTTAAAAATTCACTAACAGTGCATTTTGAGTACGCCGCTTAGGTTTGCTATTCCCATTAGCCTAGCCATACACTGAAATTAGTGGGAGTATGAACATCAGAAACACTGGGCGGAAGTAAAGGGAGCCTTGAGGAGGAAGAAACGGCTGCGTACAGGATGACGGTGGGCGGTCGCACGTTTCGTTCTCAGGATGCGATCGGCAGGATTCTGTTTCAAAGACATGCTTGAGATAACCAAGGACACTCTATTCGGTGAGCAATCAATTAGACTTGAGTGACAAGTCGAGAAATTGCCAATTGAAAGGTAAGAAAATGGGCCCAAATGCGGCCTCATTCAAAATTCCGCAATCGAACGATGGGTTTTACTCAGTAAGAAACTAAAACTAATCCTTCGGGAAGTACTTTGAAGATTTTCCGCCCTTCGTTAAAAAAAACAACACCTGCAAAGTAATTAATCTAAAATTCGGTAGTGGCGACAAAATTTGATGTTAACAAAAAAAATTAGATATTATCTTAACCCTCATCGGTCCCCGAAATATATATACTTAATCAGTCCTTTTGTATGCGTATATGCATGTAACATGTAAATACACCTGTATAAATGTGCATGAATGCATTTAGACAATGAAATATATTTTTTATATATAATACACACCGCTATATAACGTTATATAATAAATAAATAACATATCTATCATTTCATTTTATAAATCATTTAAAACATTCAAATTTAATTCTCTTTAAATTATTTTTAAAGCACTTTAAAGCTTTTTTTAGATCACAATAAAATTAACTTTACAGATTTGTATTTTTCAATTGTAATAAGGTAATACATATTTCGTGCTGACGTTAAAATTATTCATTAAAAATGTATACAAAGTTTACCGTATGAATATAAAATATAGGTACATTATTTTATGCTTGCATTAATAAAACGCTAATGATTTAATGTAATCTTATAACGCAAATTACAAATTAATATTAAATAACATAACACATTTAATATGATATATCATATAGTTTTTTGTTTTTGTTTTTATCGAATACATAATTTTATACAAAATTTTCTATAATAAATAATATGCATAAGTACAACGTAATGAGTTTGGTGAATATAATATTAAAAAAAAACTCATAATAATTTATTTATTACCTCATACCGCTAATTCATTCAATATTTTTATATATCTATATATCGTATATTTCTTCAATATCCATTAAAAATAATAATAGAAAAATGCATGTTTTACATTAAAAAAATACAATATATAAGTATATATGGTAAAAACTCTCGATAACAAAAAAAAATAACATTAATTTTTTAACATGAAATATTTTTTTAATTTAGTTATTTTAAAAGAAAAATACCATGAATGAGGTATACCTAATATGATATATAAATAAAATTAAGTTGTCATCGTAAATATTAACATGCAATATTTCTTTATTATAAATCGTTTTTTATTCACCGATTATATAGTTTTCATTTAACTGTAAGCATAAGAAAACATATACACAATTCAACTATGCATGTGAATATATATAATATAAAAATCTATATATAATATATATTCATATATTATATTAATATATATTATATAAAAAAGTAATATAAATATAGTGATCGAATTTATATTTAATTATCAAAAACAAATTCTACCTAAAGAATTCAACGCTTTTGGTACACTATTTTATAGCACAACTTAAGAAGACTATTATAACAAAAAATGATGTCACATATCTTAACGAATTGAAATATACAAACAAATCCTATTGACCATTTGATGGAAAAATCTATGGAAAAATCTTTGGAATTTCAATATCTTCAATATCTTAACTAAAAACAGTTTAAATATTTTTAAATGGAGTCTATTAGAAAATATTCCTTATTTATTTTCAATAAACCTGAGATTGAGTTTGGAAAATCAAATGGAATATTCCCCGGTATGCTCCAAATTGGATAGAACTCCCATATTATTTCCCATATCTAATAATTTCGTATATAGGAATTTTGAATGGAAGGTGTTCATATGTCCTCCAATTCCAGAATGAATTACAAAATATTCTTTCATAAATATAATCGCAATTAGTTTCCAGTTTTTTTTATTTTCCATTAAAAATTCTGTATGGACCACATTCGGTCAAGTGAGCGTGGGACAGTTTCGGCCATGGGCGAAAGTACTCGAATTAAATTATCACCTAAGAATAATCTTGCTTAACAATATTTAATTATCAAAAACAAATTCTACCTAAAGAATTCAACGCTTTTGGTACACTATTTTATAGCACAACTTAAGAAGACTATTATAACAAAAAATGATGTCACATATCTTAACGAATTGAAATATACAAACAAATCCTATTGACCATTTGATGGAAAAATCTATGGAAAAATCTTTGGAATTTCAATATCTTCAATATCTTAACTAAAAACAGTTTAAATATTTTTAAATGGAGTCTATTAGAAAATATTCCTTATTTATTTTCAATAAACCTGAGATTGAGTTTGGAAAATCAAATGGAATATTCCCCGGTATGCTCCAAATTGGATAGAACTCCCATATTATTTCCCATATCTAATAATTTCGTATATAGGAATTTTGAATGGAAGGTGTTCATATGTCCTCCAATTCCAGAATGAATTACAAAATATTCTTTCATAAATATAATCGCAATTAGTTTCCAGTTTTTTTTATTTTCCATTAAAAATTCTGTATGGACCACATTCGGTCAAGTGAGCGTGGGACAGTTTCGGCCATGGGCGAAAGTACTCGAATTAAATTATCACCTAAGAATAATCTTGCTTAACAATGTCTTTTGAAATGGTACGAAATTATAAAAGCAAATCAAATCAAACTTTTCAAAATGCTATAAAAGATGTTATTAATAAATTGGAATCGGCTAGATCTGCTGCTCTGAAATATGCGGTGTGAAGCGAAGTGCTATATTCAGAATTTGTTTTCTTTTATATTAGTTTTATTATATTGAATAAAATTTTGTTATATTATAATAAATAAAGCCGAAAGCGCCCAACGTCATTTGGACAAATGCAGCACCATTTTAAAAGCAATATAACTCAAACAAAGAAAGAAATAAACCAATAAAAATTTTTGCAAAATAACAATAAATAATTGGTGAATCTTTTTACCCCATTTAGTTTTCAAAAAAAAATTTTTAATTACAAAATTTATATGTGTAGGTGTATCATTAAATCATTATTAATTGTATTTGGTGAAACATTGTGATTAAACAAATCATAAAATGTTAACTTTCATTACAATTGTAGTATAGTATAAAATGTTAACATTTTTAATTTGTGACTTGTGATTTTTTGTGTGCGTGCGATCAATCGATTATTCGGAGTCTTCAAAATTTATTTCATCATAGTTTATAATACATTTTTCATGTTTTGGGCGTTTTATTCCTGATAAGAAATTTAGTTATGCCTTTAGGTTAGTGTGTGTGCTCAATCATTCGTCGTCATCGGAAAATTTTTTAAATAGAAGACAAACAAAATAGAAGTGCTTCTACTTTGGGTATTCCACCTTTATCGATACTCAAAAGAGAAGATTTTGTTACTTTTTCGGCTTACTTGAGCGTAAATATACAAAAATACAAAATATACATTAATACTAACACATTCACATGCCATGACTTTTTTTTGCCTACATAAAAGTGAAAAAAATTTTCACTTCCATAAAATATCAAAATAGAAGAAGATTCTATGAGAAAAGTATCGAAATTTATGTAGGCAAAAGACCAATTTTTTCTAAAAACGCTTCAATTTTAACTTTTAGAAATTTTACATGTAAAATGACAAATCATGCCATTTATTTTTTGTTGATTTAAAAATTAAAATTTTTAAACGATATAATCCTTTTAAAAAGCGTTTCAAAATAGTTTTTATCAGTCGTGCCCCTTGAATGTTATGGCTGTGACTCATTTGGATATTATTTTGGGCTTGATGTATATTCGTATATACTTATATAAAATAATACTACAATATATTTTTTATATGGGTGATCGATTAAACGGCAATTGTTAAATATATATAAGCATAAGCAAGGGAGTTTTATGTTTAAAAATATTGTTCTGTGTGGAAATAAACGATAATAATTATATCTTGGGTTATCACTGCTCACCCCGGTTAACCTGAAGATTCGCGTATGCAGGAAACCAAGAAATAAAATAAAAAATTGGTTATCATCAAAAGTTATTTTCCTTATCGTTTATTATACCAATAATAATATTTATAGATAATCCTTGCTTTTGACTGCATATTTGATATTGTAAAAATTTCATATATCATATACATAAAACTCATCGAAACATCGAATGTACCATATATGGTATGTATTGTAAGATTTATTTTAAGATAATTTTGAATCGAGTTTTATTCCTTTTTATATAAAATCATAATAATTATTGAAGTTCGGTGCAAAGACGGGTTTTTAAATATATATTAAAAGGTGGTTTTTATTAGGTAATCACAAAAATGTTTTCATATACGTGAATTCAAAAAAAAATGTGATTTTATATAATGATTTTCGTCCAAAATATTATAAAATTCCAATAATTTTAACTTTACTGTGTGTATGTGTATATTAAAATGTATATAAATTTTCAAAATGAAATATTGAGATTAAAATATGTTATATACAATTTTATATAATAAATAATAGTATTGCCATATTGTTCATTTATAGTTTTGTTCAGTGCAAAACTGCATGTAACCATTTGATATGATATATACCACCTATAAAGCAAACAACAACCACCCACCATCACCGCACTATCAATATGAGATGAATGGGACACAAGCAACAAAATGGCATATCGATTGGTTATGTTTTTCATTTCGTAAAAATGCAATTCATGTTTGAAAAATGAATATAATCAATCAAATGAATTGACATAATAAAACTATACGATAGATAACAAAATTTAATATATGATACGTATTTCTATATTCAACTGTATAGTTACCATACATATAGATAAATACAAACAGGATAATAATGGATATACATATATATATATATATATATATATATTACATATACTATATATTTACCAGAAATAACATGTATGGTGAAATAAAAATTTTTAAAAAACATCAGTATATGGCAAACAATTTTATTTTTTATTATGTTTTTTTTTGAACAGACAACCAAAAATGTTATTTATTATATTAGTAATATTAATATGTTTTATTTTCTGTATGAGATAATAATAAAATTTGATTAAAAGGTCGTCGTCGATTTATGAAATAACATTTTTTTTAAATGGAAGCCAAAACTTTAAAACATTTATACAAAATTATTTAAGAAGCAAAAAATATTTAATTTTCTTATAATTATATTATTTGTGAATAACCTATATTTTAATACTGCAGTCGCATAGGCGGCTCTGGAAGGTATTTTGCCATATTACCAAAAGGATAGGATATTTCGAAAGGTACATGCCTAAAAGTAAATTAAATATTCCACAAAAAAAAAATTTTTGGCTGAAGTACAGTTTAGCGGACCTTGAGCTAGGACATTGAGGATACCTGCAATCGAAAGCCTATGTTGCACAGACAAAATAACCGTTATAATTTTTTGGCGGTCACCCCCCCTTCCGAAGATAGGGGGGGTCAAAGTTTGGTTATTTTATTAGAAAATCCTGATTTGTGACGCAACCCGACGGGCGATTTTCAAAAGTAGATATTCAAAATAAAGGTATTTTTATTATCTTTCATTTAAAACAACCCCCAAATAAATCGGAAGTATATAGGAGTCAGGGGGTGGGAAAATGTGGTTTTTTACATTTTTGGAGGTGGAACCGGTCTGTAAAGGGTTAAATGAATTTTACCAGCGGCAAATTAAAGCTAAATGTAAGATGCAACCAACCCTCTTGTTCATTAACCCATATATGGCAAACACCGTGACTCGTTTCGTATCAAACATGTTATTTGTTTATAATTAAAAAGCAGTCCCCCCATCACACAGGAGTTATATGTATAAATGGGGTTTTTTTATATGTTATCTCACATAGACCTATTACATGAGTTTTCAATAACGGGCTATTTGTTCTATATTCATTTTAAATATAAATTAATGTCAGCGTTTGAAAATATGCACTACTAGAAATTTTCCTTTTAAAAAAGAACGAATTAAAATGTTGCACCATAAAAAATCAAACCATTACCATTAGTAAACCAATAGCAGCTGGCAGGTTGTATAAGCCGTTACACCAGAAGATGATAAACCAGAATAAATAGTAAAAGGTTTTTCAATACCCATGCAATAGAGCTATGTGAGATAACATTTAAAAAAAATTCACAAGCGCACAGAACTTGTGTGATGTGGAAAGTGCTTGCAATATAGCAAATCACACGTTTGATGCGAAACGACTCACGTATATTCCACATATGGTTTAATAAACAAGTGGGGTGGTTACATGTTACATTTAGCTTTAATTTGCCGTTTGGAAAATTCAGTTAACCCTTTGCAGACCGGTTCCACCTAAAAAAATGTAAAAAAACCACATTTTCCCACCCCCTGACCCCTATATACCTCCGATTTATTTCGGGGTTGTTTTAAATGAAAGACAATGAAAATACCTTTATTTTGAATATCTACTTTTGAAAATCGCCCGTCAGGTTTCGTCACAAATCAAGATTTTCTTAAAAAATAACCAAACTTTGACCCCCCTTATCTTCGGAAGGGGGGGTGACCGCCAAAAAATCATAACGGTTATTTTGTCTGTGCAACATAGGCTTTCGATTGCAGGTATCCCCAATGTCCTAGCTCAAGGTCCGCTAAACTGTATATTCGCCAAATTTTTTTAAGCAGAATTTTCCGGAAAACTAAATTTTCCAAATTTTGAATTTTTTGAATTACAGCCATAGTTTCTCTCACATTTTCATTTTCTTTCAAGGTCAATTTTCGGGAAAACTTACTTCGGTGCACGACCAAATTTTTTTTTGTAAATCATAATATCATATCCTCTTGGTAATATGGCTTTCAATTCCCCCAGCTCCGTCCATGCCACAGTGTAATGCATGCATACACTGTGGCATGGACGGAGCTGGGGGAATTGAAAAAACTCTTTAAATTTGTTTTTAAAGAATCAAAATTCATTCATTTATTTTTTGCTTACATAACACCAGATGTTTGTAATTTTCATTCTCTCCAAATTAACACAAATCATAAATTATAAATTTATTTATTTTAGAGACTCCCATATCAACTCATAATAATTGCAACTCATAATAATTGCAAATAAAACAGAACTTTCTTATATATATTCATGGTTACATACTAGATATACCGGTTTGAAGTGATCTTCAAGATACAAATGACTCATTATGGAACATGTGTTGTGAAAGAGCCGTTAATTTTTTTGCTTGATTGCTATGACATCTGTTAAATATATTTAGTACACAATTATACAGATTTAGTTATTGTTCAAATAAACAACATATTTTTTTACCGTGTTAAAACAATTTTGAATTTTGTACCAGTAAATGATGATTCGCGGAATGCATTAATTTTTTGTTTTCATTTGAAGAAAAGTGATGCAGACTGGAAGATGGAATGCTTGTCGATGCATATGCTGATCATACATATGCTTGATTGTTGCTTCTATGTGTCTAGTTGGACCAGAAAGGTGTGGTGTACTACGAGCTCTTAAAATCTCATGAAAACGTTAATACTGAATCGCTACCAAGCACAAATGATCAATTTGAAACATACATTGATCAAAAAATTACCAGAATGGACCATATGACACCGCAATCTAATACTCCTCCAAGACAATGGACCTGCACAAAAAGGAAAGGTACAAGATACAATCAAAGCACTTGGATGGGACATTTGTTTTCATAGATGGGACACGCATTGGCTGGCCATTTCGAGCATTTCGATTCCTACGAAGAAATCGAAATTCGTTTGTCTGATTGGTTTGCTTCAATGGACAAGCAATTCTATTGACATGGTATCCACAAATTGCCATAAAGTAGGTCTAAATGTGTAGAAGGCAATGAACAATACTTTTAATAAAATGTTTTTTACTTTCCCATTTAAAATCATTATTATATTTGCACAAAAAGCCCCTCACTTCATCCGGTTATACCTGATATACGCAAAAAAAAGGAAAGAAAAACAAGTGTATTGCGTGTATATAAACAAAAACTTAAATAATACGAATAATTGCAAAAGAAAAGAAGTCTAAAGTAATTAAGGCACTTTCAATGCAATCTTTCTGTTAGTTGTTCCCTTCTTTTATATTGTCTGAATTATTGTATTACAACGCAGTACACAAAATAACAATTCACATTTGTATATATGAATATGCAAAAATAATAAACTTAATATACTTAAGAATTTGTTAAAAAAACAATAAAAAGCAATACAACTTCACAGCTGTACTATATTTTCTAAATATATTGTACATAAATATTATATATGTGAGTGTATATACAAATTTTAGTTCTGTAATTTCTGTAATACATAGCGAGCATAGGTGATTATAAATAATATATATAGTACTTTATTTGTTTTTTAAGCGGTTTTACATATTATGGTAATTTTTATTCAAATTTAATGAAATAAGAATTTTTCTGTTTATGTATAAGCAAGTTCATAGATTATTTCGAGCTAAAATTGTATTTGAGACATATACAAAATGTAATATTTATATAATTTATTTGTTTTAATTATGTATACAGATGAATTTTACAGTTTTCGAATATATAAAACAATCATTATAATATTTACATTTTATTTTATTTTAATTTATATATACAATACAATAATGATATAACAACAGAAAAACGTATATATTATATAATATGACAATATATAACAACAACCGCACTATCACTCATTAGAACATACAAACAACAAATTATTGTTTAAAATATTTATAAAAACGCTGTCATGCAAACAGTTGTAACAGGAAGCACGTACTGGTGGCCAGAGGGGTAGAGTTTAAATGTATTCATCAACCAACTTATCATAATAGTATATAAAATGATGTGCTACACTAATTCAAATTAATTCCCAAGAATATACCATTGGATTTGAATGTGAGCTCCTGGGTGAGATGGAAATGTAATTTTTTGAATTGGGAATCAAATTCCTAGATCCAAAACTTCAAGCAAATATCTTGAAACCTCATTGATATATATAAGAAACAAAAAATTTGGAAAATTCGGAAAATTCTAAGGGATGAAAGTAAAGGGGGGGGGGGGGGTGATATACTACATCTTCGAACTTAACCATGTTTAAATAAAGAACACGTAAGGTGAAATTTTCTGCAAAATCGGCCGAGTGGTTTCGAGAAAAAGTGGAAACAACTGAACTAAGAATCTTCGCGACAAAAAGTTTCAATTAGCGGAGAAAAGTGATAAAAATTGTACATTAGAATTTTTTTTTCAAAAACCATCATATATAATGCACTTACTAAAAGTAAAAAAAAAATCTAAATAAAATTGGTTTTAGCGCCCAACAACAGCCTTCTTAATGACGGGTTCTTAATTTGTGGCTTTTATGGTTTCTGTAATTAGCCGTAGGACCAACCATATGGGAAAATTTGCTGCTCTGTGTTAAAATTCAGATTCGCAAAAAATCGAATACCCAAAACACATTTGTAAATAATTTGCAAATGGTCCCGAGTTTTACAGCTGCTATTCCTTTCCATTCGCATAGAATGTGCTCGGCAGATTCTTCTTCAATGTGGCACATCCTACAAGTTTTTTACAATTTTCAACCTATGCAAATAGGCTCTTAGATTATAGTGTACGATTAAATATCTGACCACTAGTGTAGTGTTCGTTCGTTTAGTTTAGACTGACAAGGAAACATACGTTGCTGCAGCTCTAACTTTAAATAAATGATATGTGTATTTGATAGCACATACAAAAGTAAAACTTTCGGTGCAGTATGTCGTGCCCCCATGTGCCCCGTGGAGAAGTTTTTATAAATGTTCGAAATAACTGGAAATAACTTATAAACCAGTCGTTTTAGGATGTGGCAATGCAAAACACCTCTGGTACTTTTTGAAAACAAATTTTTTGGCATCATTATATAGTCCCCCACCCATTTTATAGTGGAAGTTGTTCCCTGATATGTAATAAACGACTTTGTGGTCGATTATGGGAGTAAACGCAAGGTTACTTAAATAACTAAAATTATTATAAAAATATTGCTATCCCAAGACAGTAGAGTACTGCCTTCGACTCTATTTCTCGGGAATTGATGGTCGTAAGTGCCGCTTTGCTGACTGATTGGATATAGATCTGTTAGTATTTATATCCCTTATCCGTGAGTCATCTGGATCTGAGAGACGCCGATACACAGAAAGACAGTAAGTTTCCTACAGACTGTAAACTAATGCCTCAGCATGGTTCACATGACACCTTGGATTTTGGGTCGTGTTCGCACTTACAATTTTAGCCTGAATGATTCAAAGTAAACCCTTCAGTTACCATTAGTTACCGTTGGTTACATTTTATGAATATTCTAATTTATATAATATAATTTATTAGTACCATCATTTTGTAATTTGTGAGTATTGTCGTTCCAATTTCTTCATTTTATCGCACTTACTCGTATAACAAATATACGAGTAATTGCGTTGCATTATATCAGTTATATATATAATTACAATACGACGTTTCGTATTAAATTATTTCAAAAATAAATACAGACAAATTATTCGGTTATGGTCAGTTGTTTTTGTATAACTACGCTACAACTACAATTTCTAAAATGTATTTATTTATTTATATACAATTATACATATGTATATGAAATGAATGTTTATAAATATTAATTCTTGTAATTTGTCAACAAAAATGTCCTTAACCATAAACATAACATTACCCCATTCACCTTGTGCTTAACATATTATATCATGTTATATTTTATTATATTATACATATTACATTCCATTACATAGCAAATAGATTTTTATGTATATAGTTTTTTTTATATATTTTGTAATGAATTTATTTATATATAAATATTACATTTACATTTTATACCAAGCATTTACTATTATATCCTATAAATATTTTAGTTAAATATAAATGTTATTTATTTTATATACCTAAATACACATATATCAAATAAATATATATAAGTATATATATATATGAATAAAATAATTTATTAGATCATGTCAAGTACTATACTCGTTCCCGATGTTTGGTGGCTCCTGGCTAGACGTATATATATATATAAATAAATATAAAATACAAATAATATAGGAATGTTTTATTGTATTATATATTTAAAGTCATGTCCTTATAACAAATTCATTGTTAGTTTGCGGGTGGTTTTTACACAATGCAAAAAGCAAGTTGACAAAATAATTATTTCCAACTATATACGTGATATTATTTACTTTTATATATATTTAAATGTTATGCAAAAACACGTACATAACATAAAATTTTTCATATGTTTTTATTATTTTCTCAATATCATTTATTATACGTTGATATATTTTCTTATATGATGCGATATATAGTAAATTTCATATATGCAAACATATCCCATTGTATAGATTTAGATATATTGCCAGCGCTTTTTATTAATATAAAGTACGAATTTTAATTGAAATATGTTATGTGTATTTATGTAAATGCTGTTGATGTATGCATATAAAACATTAATCGTATAAATACAAAAAAAAAACAAGAAAAAATCAGTAATATTGATAGATTACATTTGAAATCGATTATAAAGGAAACACTTTAATTTATTTGTTGGAAAATTAAATTATTTGATTTTCATTTATAAGTGCGGCAGATCCCCGAATTTATTAGAATTCACTTTTTATTGTTTTGATAATTTTAAATGTGAATTTAAGTGTGTTCAAATCCACTGAAGGTCAGAAGGTCTATAATATATTATTTCTTACACATTTGAATGATATGAAACAATTATAAAAAACCGAGACACAAAATGAATTGAATGGTAATAAATGAATACCTATCTATAACCACAGAAATTTTCTCCTGATGCAGCTGATGGTGCTTCGCGTGAACTAATGATCGTGAACTTGCTTTGGTGTTGAATAATCAGCAGTATTATATTTAGTACTTTTATTTCAATTTTTTTATAATTCTATATAATTTTTTTTTATAATTTAATATTCCTATTCGCTTCACCGGATTAGAATGACTTGGGGGTGCCGTTGGTAAAGTATCCAATGACCTCTAGGTGCCAATTGTTTCGGGGACTAAGAACCCAACCCAATTTATACAATCTAAAATCTGATTAGATTAGAATTAAAAATAGCAAACTCTCAAAAAAATAATCAAATTCTCCATATATACACATCGATAATCAATTATATATATTTTATAAGTTTCAATTCACATTTTTAACAAGAAATTATAATTAAATTTTGTCCATACTATCGTGTCGCCAATACGCCAATATACACAAAACCGAAACCTAATATCAAACTACGAAATATTTAATATGAAATTTACATATTTGCAAATTAATTTCATTCACAGTACACGATACAAATGCTTGTGCATCTGGGTGCCGCAATAGCAATGATAAGGTAAACAAAAACATTTTTTAGTCGGATTAATATAAGGTCATTGATATTTCATATAAGGTCATTGATATTTTATGCAGACAAATTAACGCTTACTTTGCGATGTACCCTGTGGGGTAGCCATTTAGGGCCCATTTTATTTATACCTTTCATTAATGATTTGCCTGCTGTGAAAATTTACGAATCTTTTTGTTAATCTTGACGATGCTCATGCACTCTAAGCGGATCTTGATGCATTCTATATGTTTGGTGGTTTCATAGTGATATTTTTTAAATATTAACAAGTGCAACTGACCAAACGCATTCAGATAGAACCAAAATGATGTTCTAAAAATTTAGGATCTCGAAAAATTACTAAAAGTATCGTAATGTTAAAATTCTGTAAAATAATAAATGACAAACCTATACAATTTTAATACAACGTGGGAAAACGCAAATACTGATTATGGATTTAATTTTAGATTGAAAAATATTATTCTTAACGTTTATATTACGTCATCGTATAATAAATTCCAACGAAATAAATAACCTCCAATTTAATTTAAGCCATTATGTTTTGAAATACTTCCATAATTGAGGTCACCGCATAGATTAAATTAAGATTTCCAAAATCCACATGTAAATATATGCCAAAAAATATCAGACACCAATAATCAAAAACAAAAAAAAAAAAAATTGCATAAAATACCAAGAATTTGTAAAATTTTAAAAGTATATGTTTCGATATATAGTGCAAAAATAACATTTGCATTTAGTGGTTTGGAACCAAATGTAAAATATTACCCTTTCGGAAATTTTTTCTGATCCCATCCAAACCAGCAGTTCCCATACAAATCCAATGGTATTCTTGGGAATGAATTTCAATATATTAGTGTGTAACATCATTTTATAATAAAATTTTATGAATAGATGATTAGTGATAAATTTTAAAGCATCCTTTATCCTCCTGTCAAACAAAACGTGCATTTTTGTAACGCAGCCTGGTAGCGTTTTTATACGTTGTATTAATTCGTTTTTTAATTTTATTGGAACCTAGCATTAATAATGACGGTTTAGATATCAGATATCGTAACTAGCGTTGTGTGCATGAGAGCACACCGCGGCCATATTCTTTTTTTTGTCCGTCATTACTCTATAAGTTTCAGTATATGTCATTTCGTTGAAGTATAAACAACAAAGTTTTTTTGCTTCGAATATGTCGAAACACGTGCCTGAAAAAGTTGTTTTGCGGGGAAGTTTAATAACTTCTTTTAATTTGGTAGAAGCTTACGGTGAACATGCTCCAACTCAAAAAACTTGTGAACGGTGGTTTACTCGCTTCAAAAGCGATGATTTTGAAGTGGAAGACAAAGAACGGCCAGGTCAGCCAAAAAAATTACATTATAAAAAAAAAATTACATTATACAAATATATATATTTTGGTTAATATGGTATAAGTATAGTTAAAATAAACGTGATCGAATGGGGTAGGGAGATGTGAGTTCCAATATAAAAACGGGTAAAAAAACGAATAAAACATAAAAACAAGACAATTCAATGCATATTTGTTTTGTACATAATTTTATAATTCCCTTTTTTTTAATAAAATATGGTTTATATTGGTAAAAAATACACAAATATTTTTTTAATTTCGCCGTTTGTTTAATATACTACAAGAATAAGGAATATATGTACCAAATTTAAAAGGAAATATGTAGCCTCATTTTGAAAAAAAAACCATCACCTCTATAATAGGATAACCTCTCGAATCCGACCACTTTTACTCGGTCCGACCGGTGGTTCATTTATGAGGTTTATCTGTAATATACAAATGACTATCTCGAATAAATATATATATTAAAATTGTTTACATTATAAATCATTATATACATAATGTATATACATAATGTATTCATCAAATGAATTTATATAAAATATCATCCATTCATCACAATTAAAATATCATTTTTTAGAAGTGAAGAAAATGTTGCCACAAAACACATTAAAACATATAAATGTTGCTTCTTATACATATTATAATTTACAAAAAGTTATTGTTATACATATATAAATGAAGATAAGCGGTTGCTTGCAAATGAAAGAAATAAATGAATACAATCCTCTATATATATGTATATATTATTATGATTTGCATCCACATTTTTCTTCATCAGGGCAATTTCAAACTGGGTGGGTTACAGAATAATTGTTAATAGTTAGAATATAATGAATAAGTATATAAATTGTAATTAATGCATAAAGTTACAAACATTATTTATAATATACGACAGCGTTGCGATTGAATAGAATGGTCAATTTCATTTGACGCATATGTAACAATACCAAACAAGAATATTAAATTTTGAACAACCTATAAAATCATAAAAAAAACGCTAAACTATTTGATAATAATTTAAAATCCAAAATTTTGGTTAAATAGATATCCCCTGCTGAAAAATGGTTATGCAAATATATACATAGTTGAAAATTTATATTTAACAGAATATATAGAAAATACTTATTTTTTTAAATAATTCATTTTCATATTATCATCATCACTTTATACTTTATATATTGTAAAAATGTAGTACAAGTACGTGTGTATGACGTTTGCCGCCATTCGTCTTGTATATTAAATACATATATATATATATATATATTTTATATTCTATTGCCGCACATCAAATACATACAATCTTCATTATAAATCGTTCATACACCCCATCTATCCATGTATATACAATTATACATTTATAAATAAATATAATAAATTGTATTTCATGATTTCATATAAGTGATATAAGTTAGTTTTTCACAAAGTTTTTTTATTTATCGAATCGTGTATAATTTGTATAGAATTTCTTTTCTTTTTCTTAATGTATTTTAGTCACAATTTTTAGTGTATTTTATTCACAATAATAATTTAATATAAGTATTTTTTTTTTTCATTTTTGTTCGTATTTTCTTTTTGATATATGTACATAAATATAAATAAATGTTCTTCTTCATCTTAAATATATAGTTTTCCTTGGAAAATCTGAAGAAACCAAATTAACAATCATTACGTACATGTATAGAGAAAAAAAATGATATTTGATTTTATGATATTTGGAAATTCGTGATTCATTATATATAACATTATAACATAAAATTTAGTGAGCTGAAGCCGTTCCACCAAACTACGACAATTTTACCGTTTAAAATATTATAATGAAAAACAAAACCCTTAAATAAGGTCTATATCTCCCTAAGGTCGATATGCCAAGTAGATCGTCTTTAAAAAGAAGATACGGGTCGTCCCAAGGGAAATCCCTTATGGCATAAATTAAAAATCTTATCTGTATTGATTCAATTATGTAGAGCTGTATACAATAGTATGGATAACAAACCTGGCAAGAGTATTCCACAAAGGAACGGACAAGAGCAATAAATAATGATATTGCGCAATTCGCCCTATTATTTACACAACTATGTGGTCAATAAAAGGAATTTTAACATATATGTAAACACCAAAATATCTTTAGTTAAATTTACAATTGGTAAACGAATGACGTCAAATTGTTTGCAACTAAAACACAAAACGCTCAATGAAGCCAAGCTTTGACAGTTTAAAAAAAAAATTATTAATTTTTCGCATTGCACCATCAATTCGGTTTTAGCGTCCACCAACAGCCTTCTGTTGTTAGTTTCTTAATTTGTGCTTTTTACGGTGTCGGCAATTAGCCGTATGACCAACCGCAAGTGGAAAATGCAACTAAAAATATAATACTATTAAAAAACGCTTCTAGGCAAACACCTGAAATATGAAGCACGCATGCGGTTGGTCACACGGCTAATTGCGTAATAGTCTGTCATACCTAAAATTCTAACGAAATTTTGGGGTTGTTTCAGTTATTTTTCGGATCTGAATTTTAACACAGAATTGTATTTTCCGCTTCATAGAGATTTAGCGAGTTTTCTCACACTTTTCATCAAATGGGCAATCCCTATTTGTAGAAAAATTCTCCATAGGACCCCCACATATTATTACATATTTTTAACTACTCGTTAGGCGAAAAAAATATAGGTTTACATTTGATTTTTCAAAATTGATATCCATTAAGCATATGCGGGTCAAAGTGGGGAGGAAGGGGTTAACATAAAAATGTAGCCAAAACGAATCCAGTGGGGTTCCTCTAACATAATTTTAGTGACAACCAGTGGAGGTTTCGAAGATATTGGTTGGATAGCGTTAGCTGGGACCCGCACCCGCGGTATATAAAGAAATAAAAGAACAATAACAAATAATAATTTTTTGAAAACAGAACCAATACTATATTACCCAAAACACAATAACAATAATAATATTATACAAATAAAAATGCCACCGATAACGCGTAATAATAATTAAAAAATTGGTTAACCCTAAAACGCCTTCTAATGTGTTGAACGTATCCATGGTGAGTGAGAGCGACCGGGTTGAGTCGATGGAGGTTACGGATGATAACGTCATCGAAGCGGAAGGGGTGGATTCAGGTGTGAAGTGGGATCCGTTGAAAAAATCCTTAATAAACTGGAGTTGATTAGTTCGCAATATCTAAATTTGAACGAGCATTTTGAAACAGTGAACAATAAATTTGGGACCGTTAGTGGCCAATTAACAACAATTATGTCACTTATGGGAGCTATTGTGAGCGAGGGGGTGGAAAATGCTAGTAATTGAAATTAAGAGAATAAGGCGTCCTAATACGGACTCATAACAATGCGGTCTGGGACCCAAGGTTCAACGGTTACTCCTAACACAATTTCCTCAACTGCTTCATTCTCAACCGGGATCGCAATCACATTCGGAACCGCAATCATAAGTACACGTACAATCAAAATCACAATCAAAATCATAGTCACAATCAAAATCGCAATCACATTCAAAATCACAATCACCATCACCATCATCATCTCCATCACATTTACAATCAAAATCATCAGGACTGGCACAGGCGCAATCACAATCACAATCACTGCATATCTTTAACCTTTAATCGTTCAATATATTACAATTGATTAATTGAATCGGCACGACCGCGATGTTTTATAGCCGGCCCGATATCGGATGATCGGTCGACGAATTCGAATTATTCAATTATTTGCAAAATGCCTAATATTTCAAATTAATTCGGTCGGGAGACGTATGGCAAGCCATTAACGGACATATTTCAAATATAAATTACAAATTTAAGTGGCAAAGAAGTTACTTTTACAGACCCCCCTCCCTATTAAATAGTTGAACGGGAGTGAATATAATAATTACGTAAATAAAATTAAAAAATAATTAAATAAATAATTTAGGAATAAGTGTTGGATAGTTGGTGCGTTAATAATATAATTATAAGTAATTGTGAATAGATAAATAAATTCCCAATTTACAGTTTATATGAAATAAGCTCGAGTGATAGGGTTTTGTTTGGTATTGCTACCATCGCACCTCCATACAGCATTAGTCCCCTGTATGAACTTACCAGTTCATTCAACTTTCCGTCAACCAACCTTTCTCAACCACAACAAATCACAGGACCGCCAGATAAATAAATTTAATATTAATATTAGGTTGTCGAAAAAGTATTGATAATTTTTATAAATAGTTGTCATTATAATTAAATATTTCAAGTAGTACTAATCTGATCAGGTAACACTAACATATGTTCGAAAGATGACATTTCGTAGATAAAAAAAAATTAAATTTGTTTAGTCATTTAAAAGTTGTAGTGCATTAAAGATGAGCGAAATTCGATACATTTTACAATTTTATTATGAAAAAGGTGAAAATGCAACGCAGGCACATGAACAAATTTGTGCAGTTTACGGTGAAGGAACTTTATCAAAATTAACAGCCTATGGATGGTTTGCTCGATTTCGTTCCGGTAATTTTGATGTCAAAGATGCACCTCGTTCTGGTCGACCAATCACTGAAAAAGTCGATGAAATCATATCAAAAATTGAAGAAAATCGACACGTAAGCAGTCATGATATCGCTAAAGAACTAAACATCCATCACCAAACAGTTTTAAACCATTTGACAAAGGCTGGATACAAGAAAAAGCTCGATGTTTGGGTACCACATGAATTAACACAAAACAATTTAATGAACCGAATTTCCATTTGCGAAACGCTGTTTAAAAGGAACGAAATCGAGTCATTTTTAAAGCGAATGATTACAGGTGATGAAAAATGGATCACATACGATGATAATGTACGAAAAAGATCGTGGTCCAAGAAGGGTGAAGCTCCTAAAATAGTAGCAAAACCTGGATTAACACCAAGAAAGGTAATGCTGTCTGTTTGGTGGGATTGGAAAGGAATCGTTCATTATGAATTACTAGCACCCGGTCAAACCATTGATTCCGATCTCTATTGTCAACAATTAACAATTAAAAAAAGATTAAAAACAAACCTCCAGAATTAATCAATCGAAAGGGTATTGTGTTCCATCATGACAACGCCAGACCACACACATCTTTGATGACTCGGCAGAAACTGAAAGAGTTTGGCTGGGAAGTTTTAATGCATCCACCATATAGCCCGGACCTTGCACCTTCAGATTATCATTTGGTCCTGCAGAATCCTGAACTCCCTTAATGGTTTAAAATTAAATTCCGCAGAGGACTGCAAAATGCACTTGGATCAGTTTTTTGCCCAGAAAACACAGAAGTTCTACAGTGATGGGATAATGTCTTTACCAGAAAAATGGCAAAGGGTCATCGATCAAAACGGCGCATATTTGGTTTAATAAAGTTCATTTGAAATATATAAAAAAATCGTTTGAATTTTGTAAAAAAAATTATCAATACTTTTTAGACAACCTAATATTATTAAATAAATTTAATAAATATAACAATCAACTGATTGGTGCAGCAGAATATGTTAGTTAAGTCAAATAACTTAACTTAATTTAAGTGCGAATTCCATGAGTTGCAAAGTGAAGAGTGGTTGGTGTTATAGACCACCTGTATTATGGAACGCTACAAAAAAGCTCAATTTCGCTCTTCCAGATTGACAAAAAACACTAAAACTTCATTTAGTCATACAGAGAAAAAACAAAAAAATGTAAAAACTTAATTATAAATATTTTATATTTTTCAAATTTTTTCTTGAATTTTAATAGGCTAATTCTCATAATTTCTGAGCGGTGAAGTTGATCCCTAACTCTGGGGTGAAGTTGGTGAAGTTGATCCCTAACTCTTTTTTGTATAATTTTGCAAATATTTGTAATTTCTAAAAACAATTCCTGTTTTATAAATAATATTTCAAATTTACAGTTATTTTCTGACAATGATTTATATTCTAAGTATACATTAATTCCTATATCCAATGCAAAAAATGCAACAATATTTTTCTAAAACATTCTATCTACAAAAAATCACGAAAGAAACTGTGGCTACTCTGAAAAGTGCTACAATTTGATTAATTATGTATTATGATAAGAGCAAATGTGTGCATCAAAGTAGATAATAAAAAAAATTAGTTTGTTAGGTGATTTAAAATAATAAAATTGTGTAATATTAAATATTGTGGGGTGAAGTGGATAATGCCGTGTGTATATATAAAAAAGATATTGCCACCTGGGAAGCTTAACTACGATACGATAAATTTTGTTTATTTTATTAAGAATCAAATGAACTTTAAACAAACTATAAAATTGATTTAATTACATGTTGTTTTTTTAAAATGATTTCAATCGTATTTCAAAAACCTAACGAAATCAATCATTTTTATTGTCATATATTTGTTAAAAACGATTCATTGCTATAGCGAATTAAACGTTTTAGAATTGAATACTAACACATTTCATCTAGCGCATTTCATTAAGTTCGTATTGTTTATCGATATAATGCAATCTAAAAAATTACTATACAGCTATAAATGGTTATAAAACTAAAGCATATCCAGTTTACCCCATCGAATGGGGTGAAGTGGATCGGTGTTTCAGTGCCCTTATTGCTGGTTCCATAATACTTAAAAATTTTTTCTCTTGAATTTACCACTTAGAAGGACACAAGAAATTAAATTGTTTTTCCTGAAATTTTCCGGAATCATTAAAAGTCGCAACTAAGAAAAATATAAAATTTTCAATCCACATCACGCCATTTTACGGTACTTGAAAAAATTTCACGATATTGATACTGGTTCAATTAGTTAGGACATTCTGTGTTGAAAATTCGGCAAATTGTTTGGCTTTTCTATGGCACCGGTTAACTTAATTCGTAGCTACTTGTAAAAATCGTACCCAAAATGCTGGATTCATTTTCGGTGCCACCTAAACTATCTAACTATTAAATAAATTATTTATATATAATACCACGGGTAGGTAAGTTCATATAAGAAAAAATTGTATGTTAAAATTCTTCTATGTAGAAAAATGTAACGTCCGCAGAACGACATGGATTCATTGTGCAAATTGTATTGCTATTCTTTTTATTCTTTAGTCTATTTTTGTTTATATTTATAATATACATGTGTAACTGATTAAATATGTGGTCTGTTATCCTCGGTTGGTTATTGTCCCTTGAAAAATTATCTTTAGAATTGTGGAAGTTTTAGTATTTTTTAAAATTGGAAATACGGGATTTTCAATAGATTTCCTGTTCGCAATCAATATACAATAAAAACGTGGTTTTTAATTAATATTAAATATAATAAACCCATAGATAAATGAAATAAATTGAATAATATCCGCATCATACTAATTTAATTGATTTTCAAAATTACTTTTTTTGTTATTTTTCTCTATATACATATATCTTTAAATTAAATTTGTTATTATCCATATCAATCTTCAATAATACCACCATTGCTTTATATTGTTATAAACATAAATACATAATATTGATAAAATATATATTTATATAGTTTTTCAATCTGCATATATATTTGGTTGTCAGTGTATACAGCAAAAAAAAAAAAGAACAAGAACATCACCATTTGTATATGAACATCTACTATTTTTTTCAATAACAAATTTATAAATTTTTATAAAATACAAGATGATTCTGTAATGAATACTGTCTATAATAAATGTAGTTATTATTATAATGAATTTAAATAAGAATGCTGATTTCTACCAGACATATTTGGTATAGAATCACCATGTATTTTGTATATTATAACTATAATGACATATAAATATATAACAGTTTAGAATTTATTGATCAAACAAACAATTTTCACTATAAAAAATCTTCTTTAAGCTTTTTTTATTGCTTTTTCCAATATACATATATATAAATATTGTGTATTTTTACTCTTATTTTATACACACCATTTTCTTTTTTTGTTGTTTTGCTTTATACGCTTTTCCGTTGTCGTTCATTCGTTTGAAAGTAGATATATATTTTCATTATTCCTTTAGATTTATATTTATATATTGTATATTATATATATATAACATTGTGTAAGTATAACAAATAAAAATGTAAACGATGTAAGAAAATAAATTGCCTATCATAAATATTGTGTATGAAAATCGTGATAAGAGAAAATAATATATATATATATATTGTATATTCATCCATATATTTTTATAATTTATTTGTAAATATTAAATAAGGGTTGATAAAAAATAAAGAAATATTATATATATGTATATGAAAAATATACCAGCACCTGTATATTAACCCTATAGAATGCATAACCAAAGTTTTATACTTTTGCATAAACCGGGTATATTTATACCCAGAGAAGAAATGTTAAATATCTTTCTTAATTCTTAAGATAGTTAAACCTGACTAGTTACATTTTATAAGGTAAGAACACCACAAATAATTGCATTTGTCAATATGACTTAACTTTAAATTCTCGATGATAAAAGCACTTATTAGTGTTGGCCAATATGGCTTTAGGCACAAAAGATCGACGCATGTGATCTGCTAAATTATTTAATCAATAAAATAGGGTAATGGTATCGCAAATTTTGGTGAAACACACGTTGTTTCACTAGACATTACTAAGGCGTTTGACAGGGTATGGCATAATGCATTAATATCTATTAAAGCTATTCTTTTAGGTCAGCCGCCACAATTTGTAAATGGATTCGCAACTTTTTAACTAATTGAAATATTAAGGTTGAACGCGATGAATTTAATTCAGATCTTTATGAAGTCTATTCTGGGAATCTGCTCTATCACCCGCCCCCTTTTTAATTTTTATTCATGATCTTTTATCAGTAATAGAAAACCCATTACACTGGTATGCAGACGATAGTACGTTACAGTCATCGTTTGAACTACCTCGTATTCACAATGCCAACCGAATGCTGCAGTCACGCCAAAAAATGATTTCTTCAATTAACAAAGATTTAAAATCAATATTTAATTGGAGAAGGATAAACCTATACTGGAATTTAATACATCTAAAACAAAGGCATGTTTGTGCTCAAACAAAGATCCATAAATGGACGGACACAATCATTAATAATAATAGTTTTGTTGCACAATCTAGGGACCTATTAAAATTTGGAATATATTTGTCAAATAATTTTACATGGAACATCAATATAATTATTGCAGCTAAAAAGGTAGCTAGTCGGATTTTTAAGAAGAGACAATGAATTACTTAATTCTGAAAATTTAGCACCAATCAAACTAATACATGTCTTACGGTTCGGTTCTGTTCGGTTCACCAATAACTACACTACAGTTTAGTGACAGGTTTGAGAAGCTTGCGTTCTCACTAACCAGAAATGAAACTATAACAAATTCCATTGAAACATTGGATCATATATGTACAGTAGCTTCCATATGCATATTTGATATTTATTGCTTTATATGTGATAACTTTTTTCGAACCAACCGATTTGGAAATTCCTAATTTTCAAGAACATCAAGATTATGGAACAGTCTCCCAGAGCTGGCATTTCCCCCTGTATTTAATCCTATCTAAAGACTCCTCCACCTAAATTGCAACTTGGACAATTATTTGAAAACATATCAGTTATTTTTTCTTACTCCTTTTCAGTTTAGGTTTTTTTCTTTCATGGGTTTGCTTTTGTTTTCAAAAAGTTATATATATATTTATATATATATACATATATATAATATAATTCATTTAGAATTATAACATTTTAAACATAGGTATAATTATACCCAGAAAATGCAAATCCACAGTGTCTTGTCAAAACCACTATCGCCGTGATTCACCTTATTTGTCAGTCAGTAACAGACTTTTAGGTAGAAGTGAATATTCGAAGATGTCAAAGATTCGTAAGCAAATAAAAATTTTTACAGAACTTTTAAAATCAAAGAGTATTAAAGTACCCATATATGCATCCTAAGGTTAACTATATATACAGAACAAGAGTATTTATATTGTATCCAATCATTTGTGTATATAAATATATATACAGATACACTATATTAACAATAAATATGGTTATAGTTTTTTTGTTATTGACGTTTATCTCACGCTATATATTATATGTATTGTACTTTAAAATATAAATCGCTATCATAAATAAAATATAAATCGATAATATTTCTTTTAAAATGCATTCAATACAATTTTTCTTATGTCAATTATTATATATAAAATCTAAGTTTTTAGAACATATAGAGATACAAAATCCTATCAAACGTGAGTTTTCTCAATATACATAAATAAATTTATGTTAACATGCGATTTAATGATATGAATTTGTGTTTAAAATATATAATTGCCAGGTATGCAAAAATAAAAATAAATATATTTCTTTAGAACAAATTGAAACGAATTTCAATTTTTTAAATGAATTAAAATGTTGAACCGCACACAGAGATCTAATTTAAATTATAAATTAACATTCCGGGAAAATCATTGAAGCTATGGTGGTGAAGATTCCGATCCGTTAGTCGTATCAGTTTATAATAAATAAAATAGTATTTCCCAAAAATTGATAATCACAAGAAACTGTTTCTGTATCAAAATTTGAGAACTCAAAAGTACAAAAAAAAACGAAAAAAACAAAAAAAAACGAAAAAAAAAGATATCTTTGCTGTAAAAAGAGGTTATAAATTGCTGGGTTTATTTGTGTTTATTTCTATTGACCTTTGGCGGTTTGTAGGTTTTAACTTTCAATTTTTTATTTCAGATGCAAATCCCACCAAAGCACCTTCCCCGGCCCCAACCATTTTGATTAACTCCATCTAACGTTCGGTACTCCATCTAACGTTCGGTATCAACTTATCTTGTATTGCTTAATAATATGGATATTTTTATTATTAAATTGTTTTATGAATTTATATTATATATTAATTATTGGAAAATCTAAATTCAGATATTTTAGTTGACAACATTTTTGATCAAATCCAGGAATCGAACTAGGGACCTTTAATGTGAACGTTTGATACAATATCCCCCACGTCCAACACGATCATTAAAATCAACAACTTAAAAACCAAACATACATTAAATATAAAACCTTGCGGCAACATCGCAGCTAAATTGCTGATACCCCTAAAAATAAATCGCGGAAGCCAATTCGTCAAAAATATGGTTTAATTTGTGCTCTCGAAAGCGAAAGCTAGCTGATTTTAGGCTTTCTGTTTTAGCAGTAACTTCCTTTAAACAGTAAATTACGAGATACTTGTAATATCACCATTTAGCTGTATACCGAAGCTGTTACAACATTATTGCAGCAATTGTAATTAGCGATTGAGCTGAACCAATTTGGAAGCAAAATATCCGCCAAATAGGTGCTGTTATAACGTTATAACAGCAATTTTTAGCTTCGGCAGCGAAATGGTAATATCAATGTTATTTGGGATAGGTATGGCACATTTGTTATTGGTTTACGAAAAAAAGATGTAAGGTACCATTTTTATTGGTTTTATTCACGAATTGGAATTTTTATTGTGAAAAATCTAATAAAAATGTTTGCGATTTCTTCCGGTCGCTCGCTTGATTGTCTCCATTTTTTTTTTTTGGAAACTACTCTACCGATTTGACTGAAACTTTCAACATAAGCATTTTTTTATGTTGATCTATTTCCGTTCGAAAATGCTACCCATCCCAATCCCTTCTACCTTCTCCCATGCAAGTTTTCTTAATTTTCCAACTTTTTTTTGTCTCGTATATCACAATGAATTTTAAAGATATTTGTTTGATATTTTTCATGTACTGGTATTGGATCAATGCAAAAAATTAACTTCCAGGAAATTTTTCTGATCCCATCCCATTCAGCGGTTCCCATATAAAGTCAACGGATCATAAGATGTATCTCGTTCTTTTACGGGAGTTGATTAGTGATAAATGTAAGCCTCATTTACCCAGTGGCTATCAGTACGTGCTTTCTTTTACATGTGTTAACCTCGCTGTGTTTTATTTTCTAAATATAGTATGATAGTATTGTATTAAATGATACTTCATATAATCATTATTTGCTATAGGTCATCATATAAAATATCTTATATAATAAACAACTACATACCTCTAAAGGTGGATATATATTTAATGTACATTTGCCATTAACATATACTCAAGAATACGAAGAACGTTTTAAATTCTTACAATGTTTTATTTATTATCATTTCACGCAAATATAGACCCTCGAAAATATTGAAATTATATTTTATTATTCTCTGATAGAATGAATTATAATAAAATATTCTAAAATTATGTATGTTATATCAAAAATTTTATTGCAAAAAAAATTTTTTTATGAAAATAACATTTTAATTAAGTAAGTATTTTGTGTCTTATAACTTATGACCCCTTTTTTGGTGTTTTTGACATATAAATCTCACAGTTGGTAGTACAAAGCAATACTTTAATGTATCATCTTTTTAAGTTCGCGGTACATTTAGTCAGTGCTTTTTAATAATCGTTTTGGCTAAACCCATTTTGAGGTAAAATTTTTTCACTTTTCTCCACGAATTATATTGGTTGTCTCCACCTTTTCTCGAAAATTATTCACCAATTTGGTTTGTTGTATTATTATTATTATTATTATTCATTCATTGTTTATAAGATATAATCTTTTTACAATGAGTGTTAAATTTACATTTATAAAATAAAAATTTTAAATACTATTATTTATTTATTTTTCCTATTTTAAATAATATTATTCATGCTTCATTTAAACATATACTACGACTCCTTAATGCATAAAAGTAAAATTGATATATTTTACTTAATTCTTTAATATCTTTGCTGTTTAATTTATATATTAGTTCATTTCTGTCTATATTATTTATGTCCTTATTCCTTAAATTTTTTACTATCGGGCAATTAATTATTAAATGTTCTATTGTATCTCGTTCATGTGTGTTACATATTGGACAAACATTTTCTATGTTAAATTTATATTGTATTCCATTTATGTATATTTGCTGATTGTATCTGTTAGTTGTTTTTACTTGACTAATTACCCTAATTATGTGGGTCGGCAACATTGTTATTAAATATTGTGCCGGTGTTCCGATTTCATTATGTAGTAGTTTGTACCATATTACCGATGTTGATTCTTCAAGTCTTGCTAAATCCGTGTTATATGATGTTTGTTTATGATGTTCAATTATTTCTTTCCATTCCTCACTCGCATATATTATCTTTCTTTCCCTTAGATGTTCCAGACCTGGCAAAAACACTATGTTTCTTAGTTTACCCAACCAGTTGTTATTTATTTAGCGGAGAAAACACCCAGAATGTCAAAATTTTTACAAAAATCCTTGTCCCATTAATTTTCCTATATGTTTACGGGATTTGCATTTCCATATATTATACTTCCATGGATATATGCGAGAAATCACTTATGAACATATCGATTATCAACTCTACCGCTTCCAAACTAACCCAGATGGTGTCAATGGTGCTTTTCTGGTGCTTTGTCAATGGTGCATAATTTTTTGTGTTATCGAGGTTAAGTTCAAAGATGTTGTCAGCAGTCAGACCATTCCTTCTACCTACCCTATAATGCATACCTATTTCCGACGTTAACGACTTTTTGTTTCTCAAAGTGTTTTAAAGATATTTTATTGAAAATTTGTGCATAAGGTTTTGATACCAAATGCAAAAATAATTAATTGACAGACAAGTTTCTCAGCCGATTCACCACTCACCATACAAATGTAATTGATTATTAGAAATATTTCGATTTATTTTTATAAATAATATAAATCTAAATATATTTTTATGATTTGAAATATTAAATTTTTTATTGAAAAATGGAAAAACTTGTAAATTTATTGATTCTGATGAATATAACCGTCTGTCGAACATATGTCCACAAGTATGCGCTTCCTGTTTCAGGTGTTTGCTTGACAGTAATTTTTGTTTTTGTTTTTTTTTTAAGAAAAATACCTGAAATTAATAAATCATTTTTCATTTAATTAAACCGAATAGCAGCAATTATCTCGACTTTAAGAGGGTATTAACTCTTATGAAATTTTGTAGCGATTTTCAGTATCACAGATAGGTATACTATATTAGTTATGTATACGTGCAGTTATGTCTAATATACAATCAGTGAAAATATTTTTGTCATTATTAATTCCAGTTTTAATTAATGGGTATATAGCCAGAAGCCGCTTGTAATAAAAACACAACGGGATATCAATGATGAAAATTATCTAGTTCTTAATGATTTATTTTTCAAATTTTTTCAGACATTTATTTGTTTTATATAAGTGGAAATATCGCCGCATACGCACGCAACGTTGTCACTGGCTGTACTGTACATAATCTTTTAAACATATAATACATGTATGGTATCCATTTATTATATATTTTATATTTAAAGCTTAATTTTATATAAAGGGTACCTTTAATTACACTTTCATAAAGTATTTAAATTTAAATATAATTTATATACTTTACCTATATATATAAAAATAGATACTGATTGTGAGAAGATTTTAATTTATATAGAATTAACCATTTAAAGAATGGATTCTCAACGGGAGTCCTGAGGCCACAGAGGACAGCCATGAAAGAATATATTCAAAATGGGGTTCAAATATTTATAAATTATAATATAGATGTTGTTTAAATGTTTTAAATATCAAATTTTGTATCAAATATCTGATTTTAATAATAAATTCTAGACGAATTTGACAATTTTTCAAACACATGCTCTCATTTGTTTATGTATTTTACATGTTGACCAAAACGAAAACAATGCTAAAGTTTATTTTCCCATAAGAAATACATTGTGATATTAAAATATTTTTTCCGTCCGTACTTTGCGTTATTGAGGGTCATCGCTTTGTTAAAGGGGGTCACGGAATATAAAAGTCTGAGAACCTCTGATTTATACGAAAATATGTTTGAAAAGATCATTTGTTAAAAATATTTTGTATACATAAATCGTACGGAATTAATTCAAATATAGTATTGAAATTGTGTTACAATTTGTAATTACTTAAAAAGATCGCAAGTTTTAATTCAAATGAAAAATAATTGCAAATTTTTGTAACATTAACATTTTTTTAAAAAATTATTGGAAATGTCGTTAACGTTAAACATGTATGCCGCGTCCGGAAACACAAATTTCCACAAGTTCCTGTTTATATATAATATACACACTGTGTTTTATATCGTATTATTTTGCAAATACGTTACGCTGTGTATGTATCCTTAAATGTTAACCGTGTACCGGGTGTCCAATATATTAAATGCATGGCTATTTTCTCATAAAAATCAAAGCGGTTTTGAAGAAAATGTTATAGTCAAATTATCAAATTTGTAGAGGTTTCTGGGGGCCGTGTAATGACAATCATTGTGGAACTTGAAATCATTCGGTTACGCAGTTTTTTGTTTGTTTGTTTGTTACCACGGCAGAATCGGTTTAGCGCCCGTAAAACCTCAGAATTCTATTGTAGTGAGCCCGTAACGAAATTGCTTAATCAGGTGATGAACTTATGATGCATTGAATAAATTTAAGTGATTATGCGCGGCCAAACTTTAATAATATACGGATTAATTTCTGAAATTTTGCAAAAAGCAAACATATAAACTGAAAAGCAATAAGAATAAATAACTGACATGTTTTCAAACAATTGTCCTAGTTGTACTTTAGGTGGTCGAGTCTGTAAGATAGGATGAAACGCTTGATTTAAATAATTGATAAACATACGAAAGGAAAATATTAACTCAGGGAGACTGTTCCCTAATCTTGATGTTCTCGGAAATTTTAATAATTAAATTATCCACTCAAAAAACAAAAATAACCGAGAACAAAAATTGTTTATTTTTAGCTCTTTCATATTGTTTTTAAAAAAAAGTTCTGTTCAGTATTTAAAAAAAGTTAATTTAGTTCCTTAACAAAAGGATTTTAAGTTCCACAATGATTGTCAGTGTGACACGGCCTCCAGTAAGCTTTACACATTTTATTGTATGACAATTTCTTTTAAAACGCTTTGCATTTATTATATCCCGGACACCCGGTATATACATATACCATGACGATATATTTTATATATATAATGTAAAGGAGATAAGGGATGATATGTGTGTATCTTCAAACAGATTTTTGTATTTAATAATATTAAAAAAAATTAAGATTAAAAAAGTTTTTCATTTTTTTTTCTTTTTCAACTTTTTTCTCATTTTTTTGTGCGATCGTTCATGTCGTCAACTATAATCTATATTACACATTAAAAGATATATTCGTTATTGTCCTGAGTTAGTCGCGTCAACTATATACGCACAAGTGTTGTATGTAATATATATATATATGTCTGTATATATATATATACAATATTTGCTCCACATGATGTTGATAGGTATTTATTCGTTATATCGTTATATACACTTAAAATATATATTAGAGTATCATTTTCGTAAATATATTTGTATTCTTATTTTGTAAATGTTTTATTATAGACGAATATATAGTATAATGTTGTATAAAATATTTTGTATACTTTTTATACAAATATATAAAAATATATACTTATAAGTTTTCCTGGTGTTTTCATTTTATTTTTTCATTGTCTTTAGATTTAGATATATTAGATCTAAAGCCAAATTCAAACCATATATTGTATATAAATAATATATGTATAAATAATATATGTGTAACTATACTATAAAGCAAAAACATCGCATAGAAATTGGCACTTAACTTAACTTATAGGTCATTATATTTTGTTTCAAGAAACAAAATTTGTAAATAATTAAATAGTTTTTGTTTTGTGCTTAGAATAAATGTATAAAAGTGGGTCAGCGTTATGAAACGATATTGTAAAGTAACGACACAACAAAACGTTTTTTATAACGTTATTTTTAACAATAACGAAAATAATTATTTCCGCATTTCTTTACATTATAAAAATTTTTTGATCTCCGTTCGCCTATACCCGTTGTACTCCATCCCCACTCCGTTCTATACCCTTGCATTTGCATTAAAAATCTCCCTACCATTTTCCACTCACCCTCTGTCCACTCACCCAAAATTTATTTGAACTTTAAAATGCAAAATTTTTAAAATAAAATCTGATACATCTTCATCGTCATACATATTATGTATTAAATTATATTCTACAATAGAAGTAAAAGAGTCTATTGAACTAACGCATTTTAAGATTTTACGCTATTACATTTGTAACAACATAAAAAAGAATTAATTTCCCAATCGGTATATATGAGTTTTGGGCAAGCAATCCAACCAATAAGTGTTGCGGAAAAAACTTTGTAAAATATAAATTACTGAAATCTATAAAAATTGTAAAATATTTGTAAAAATAAGTAGCTTGTATTTAATTTTATTTTTGGTTTTTAGTAGTTTTTGAAATTTATAATAATTAATAAAAAATATTATTGTAAAATAGTTATTAATAAAATTTGTGAAAAATACATAAAATAAAATTGTTTTTAAAAGTAAAATTAGAAAATTGTTACATGGTCCTTGGAGCCGGATCTATATATATACAATTATAATAATCTTATCTACCAAATAGGTAAATTGTTACAATAAGCATATTCATTTTCATTTGCTGTTCATTGCCATACTATTTTCTAAAAAACATGCCTATATGACATATGTGAAACCAGAAATGAGCGGTCAATGTCAAAACAATTTTTGACATTACGACCATACACCATAATAATTGAAAATTATTGAATTTTAAATATAAATATATATTTTATTAAAAAAAATGTAGGTGTGCCACTTATTAAAAAACGATTTTCTCAATCAAATTCTAATATTTAATACAAGAGAATTTGGAAATCACTCCAGTCCTCCTGACATAAGGTCGGCCGACGGTATAATTCAAATTTTAAAATATTTAATAATGAATAACAAATATTAATAACAAATAATAATATATAAAAAACTTAAATTTAAACAAAATTAAAAATTATCATTATTATTAGGTTATCGAAAAAGTATTGATAATTTTTATAAATAGATGTCATTATAATTGAATATTTCAAGTAGTAGTAATCTGATCAGGTAACACTAACATATGTTCGAAACATGACATTTCGTAGATAAAAAAAAAAAAAAATTAAATTTGTTTAGTCATTTAAAAGTTGTAGTGCATTAAAGATGAGCGAAATTAGTGAAAAAATTCGATACATTTTACAATTTTATTATGAAAAAGGTGAAAATGCAACGCAGGCACATGAACAAATTTGTGCAGTTTACGGTGAAGGAACTTTATCAAAATTAACAGCCTATTTCGTTCCGGTAATTTTGATGTCAAAGATGCATCTCGTTCTGGTCGACCAATCACTGAAAAAGTCGATGAAATCATATCAAAAATTGAAGAAAATCGACACGTAAGCAGTCATGATATCGCTAAAGAACTAAACATCCATCACCAAACAGTTTTAAACCATTTGACAAAGGCTGGATACAAGAAAAAGCTCGATGTTTGGGTACCACATGAATTAACACAAAACAATTTAATGAACCGAATTTCCATTTGCGAAACGCTGTTTAAAAGGAACGAAATCGAGTCATTTTTAAAGCGAATGATTACGGGTGATGAAAAATGGATCACATACGATAATAATGTACGAAAAAGATCGTGGTCCAAGAAGGGTGAAGCTCCTAAAACAGTAGCAAAACCTGGATTAACACCAAGAAAGGTAATGCTGTCTGTTTGGTGGGATTGGAAAGGAATCGTTCATTATGAATTACTAGCACCCGGTCAAACCATTGATTCCGATCTCTATTGTCAACAATTAACAAGATTGAAGCACGAGATTAAAAAAAAACGTCCAGAATTAATCAATCGAAAGGGTGTTGTGTTCCATCATGACAACGCCAGACCACACACATCTTTGATGACTCGGCAGAAACTGAGAGAGTTTGGCTTGGAAGTTTTAATGCATCCACCATATAGCCCGGACCTTGCACCTTCAGATTATCATTTGTTCCGGTCTCTGCAGAACTCCCTTAATGGTTTAAAATTAAATTCCGCAGAGGACTGCAAAATACACTTGGATCAGTTTTTTGCCCAGAAAACACAGAAGTTCTACAGTGATGGGATAATGTCTTTACCAGAAAAATGGCAAAGGGTCATCGATCAAAACGGCGCATATTTGGTTTAATAAAGTTCATTTGAAATATATAAAAAAATCGTTTGAATTTTGTAAAAAAAAAATTACCAATACTTTTTAGACAACCCAATATTATTTTTATTTTTGGTATTATCATTACTTGGCAATTGTTATTTGTTATGTGATTCTTTACATCACAAATTAAATATCTTTCATTGCCAAGAACTTTTTTAATTTAATATGGTACCTTGAATTGTGGAATCCATTTTTTATTTTTTATTGTACTCCTTTTATTGTACTCCTGGGTACAAGAGACTATTGTACAACAGTTACGTGCACGCAAACTCCATTTTTAAGTATGAAAGTGTACGAATACCTATTCTTGAAATTTTGAATATAGTTTTTGCGTGTGATTTCATACTTAAATGCTGATTGTGAGTCTATTATTTTGTAAGCGCAAAGATATTTGCGTGTGATTTTTTATGAAAAATATATGTTTAAAAAAAATTATTTTCTTTTTATAATTATAAAATAGAAATTAAAAAAAAAAATTAATTATCGCCATAGAGATTTTAAAATTTAAAATACACTTTCATACAAGAATCGGCCTTTTGGTTTGAAATTATCAAAACTATTGAATTTATTTGTTAAATTTCTGAGTTATATTGGAATTTGAATTAAGGTATAATAAATTAAATTAAAACAAAATATGTTTTTTAATAGAAAATACATCAAATTTATACATGTGTGTAGAAATCTACACACAAGGGTATGTAAGACAATGTAAGTATTTTTAAGAAGCATATGAAGGATAAATATTATTTTACTTGTCTATTTATTTCGGGTTAGAATATATTTACTGGTTAGTTAAAAAAAATTAAATGAACTTTTATAATTAATACAATTAAATACAAACTTGATTGCTAACAAAATACGTTTGACACCGTTTACTTATCAGAAAAAAATCATTTCTTTCATTTTGCGGGTAGACCCGTTAATCTAATCAAAAACAAAACCGATTTTTAATCATTTCTAAATTTCTCAGACATAATTTTTAATTTGTCAAGAAATATAAGCCGAGAAATTCCCAAAATTCTGGAAAATTCTCTTACCAGAAATTCTCGAGCCTAATCTCTATATATGTATAAGATTATTACCTTATATAAATATATGTATATATATACCGAGCACACTAATGGATTTCCTATAACATTGCATGCGTATATTTTATATATAGACGAATTGTATATATAAGACCAATTTGAAAGTAATCAATTGTACTGAATAACATTTTTGTGTATGTATATATATGTACCCCAAAAAAAAATTATATGTACGAAACGAAAGGGAAATTTTACGGGAACAATCGGAAATTCTGTTAATTACTTTTTTATATATATATATATGTATGTATAAGCTTGTTGTACACCGGATATATTACTATAGTGTGCGTGTGCCGTATGTTTATGGTAAATATAATCTATATAGATATTTTTTGTTTTCTTTATTATTAAATAAATTAAAAAAGAAGTTAAATCTACGACGATGTACTTTTGAAAAAAAATCGATTTATTTATACTGTTTATTTATGCATTATTTTCTATTTGACATGTATACAAATGAAACGACATATAAGCGATTATATAAATGTGCAATAATATAATACTAATAATATGTTCTATATTACATGTTTATACAAGCTTATATATATGCAACGATATAGATTCATATAAATATATTATAAATTATACACTAGACTCGCGATATAAGGGACAATTGATTGCAGTGGGTCGCTCCCTATTTCGAAGTTTCCTTATATGAGGGTTCCATAACAAATGTTAAAATAGAATAAGAAGTTGTGGAAAGATTCACCAAACCACTGCAAAGAGGTTAAAATCAAATGATATTCAATGAAAACAATCATTTTGAAAAACACAGTACATTCACGATTTTGTATGAAGATTTGAGCATCAGAAAGCTATGTTCTAAATGCGTACCGTCTTCGCTCACAGTCGATCAAACACAACAAATTCGTAAACGATGCAGACCTCAGTTCGCCGCTATTTCAGGTCAATACAAAAATTATTTTCATGCAGTATATGAAAATGAATAAAATATATATCCATCACTACACTACGGGGCATATCGACAGTCAGCTGAGTAAACCATAACGGATAAAAAGAAAAATGAAGGGCAATATAGCCAAAGATAACGACAAAAAGTAAAATTGCATCAAAATGTTAAAGACGCGTTGTAATTAATGTATCACTCTTGAAGGAGACTAATGGCGTTTTGTTGCATGGTATACCAATCACACAAATCCCACCACAAATCTCTAACGAGAGTGTTGTTAAACGATTTTCCTTATTTTGTGTTCCGTTCATATACTCGAACTCACTACACATACCCGTGGGCTTGAAAAAACCGACGATATTTGAAAGGTGTTGGTGTCATTGGTGTGGTGAAAAAGAAATGTCATTTGTTGTATAAAGCCGAATTATTGATGTGATGTATTAAATATTTCAATCAAATACTTTCAAAATACATAATTTAAATAATTTCGATTGCCAACACGTGGATAAAATACACCAATCGTTCTTTATATGGAGGTTTTGATTAATTTAAGAGTTCCTTATTTAAAGACTATAATACTAAACTCGGAAGCGTTCGCTCTTCCTAAGTTTTCTTATTCAAGGGTTCCTTATATCGCGAGTCTACTACATTATATATATATATATATATATATATATATATATGTATATAAAGTATATAATAAGAACCTAATAAGGGGAGAACAATTTCAATTCATTTAGAATATTATCGCATGTGGTTTATTTTTCCAGAATACAGGATGATTGATTTGTAACATTTGAGACACATCGGAATATCTCGAACAACAAAGCATTTTTCTAAACATAGTTTTCAGTATTTATTGTGTAGCATATTTCAATGGTAAAGTGTGTGTAAATTTTCTCTTAAATAAAATTTCAAATAAGATTTTTAATACTGCGACAATGAGATATATTCCAATATCTGGGAGATTAAATCAATCATCCTGTAAATACATTACATTGAGATACGTAAAATCATATATAGCTATAAAATAAAAAAAAAACGTTTGTATTGCGTGCGATCAAAATAAAGAAAACATTAAAGAAAATTACAAAAGTAATTATTACCCTCTTGCACAATGAATATAAAACAGAATACATAGAATAACAAAATAAAAAATATAAAAACAACAACATACAATTGATATCCGCGTATCCTATTTATACAATATGTCTATATTTATATATGTGTTTATAGGAAATATAATAATGAGTATTCATTTCTTTATATACCATATATATAATTAATATAATATGTACATGTTTATTGTTGATACCTTTTACGTGTAAATTTAAATTATAAATACTATTGATACTATACATTTCGATGGTAGAATCGTACGCAATGGAGACAATAGAAATATATTGGAAATGGATATATAAATACATATATGAACAATAAATAGATAGATTTTGATAAAATTAATCAAACATATACAGTGATGAGTAAAATTTACAACCACAATAAACTTGCACCCATTTATTATTTATCATCGTAGTTGAAGATTGGAGAGGACCAATAATAATATCAGCGTTCTACCGTCTACCTAAACACACCATAAAAATCAGCAATTTGAGGAATATTTTAACAAACTTGGTCACCGTTTCATCGCAGCGGGTGATTATAATGCCAAACACCATCAGAGGGGATCCCGTCTAATAACACCAAGGGGACAGAACTACTAAAGGCAATGCATGCGAAAATTGTATCACTTGTACCAACTTATTGGCCAACTGTCGGAAGGAAGGTACAATATATTTCTGGGAGATCAAGGGTACTCTTGGTAACTATATGAACGCAGAATCCAGAATCCTCACTTTTTGTAAAAATTGGAACAAAAATCATTATCAAAACAAAAATTGCAACGTTATCTAACAGTAAAAATTTACTAGGTTCAATTCAGAAACAATTTGGAAGGTAATATTTATTTAAATATCTCATTAAAAACAGAAGAAGAATGAGATGAGGCAGTACAACATAGCACCAAATGCATACATGAATCTTCATGAAAAGCAAGCCCCCAACACGGAGTTCAAAGATAAGGATTGTTCGATTTACGTAAAGTAAAAAATAGACCAGAAAAGAAGTGAATAATAAATATGGTAAATATTAAATAAAGACCGACTATAAAAAAATCTTCCGCAACTAGATTATCGACTAATAACATACATCAGTAAGTCAATATTGGGGACTGTTTACTTTCCATCGAAGTGGAAGATTGCTGAAATCATATTAATACTGAAACCGGGCAAGCCATGTGAGGAGGTTATATCGTACAGGCTCATACCTTACTTATCAAAGTAATTTAAAAAACTTCTTTTACAGAGATTAAAACCAATATTGATACAAGAACAAATAATCCCAGAACATCAATTCTGCTTCAGAATTGTACATGCAATGATAGAACTGGTACATAGGATAGCGCATGCCATTAGGAATAATTTAGAAAATAACAATACTGTTCAGCAGCATTTCGGGACATCAGCCAAGCATTTGATACGGTTTGGCATAAGGGATTGTTATTTAATTTAACAATCACGGCCGCCAATTTAACAAAAAAAAATTTGACCATTATAATATCGGACGCTTATATTATACGCCACTAATCTACTTTGTAACGCCTCTTTTGGTCTTTATAATAGCCAATAGAATCGTTGTGGGCATTAGTAAAACAAAGTAAAAATATGATATGAAAGTTACAATTGGAGGAGTGAAGAATTCCAAGGAAAAATCATTGAAATGAGGAATACAAAAACACCGGATGAATGCAAAACCTTAGTAAATACCATGTCTAAGAGAATGGGGGCTACTATAAGGACCAAAGGAGGCGTTACAAAGTAGATTAGTGGCGTATAATATAAGTGTCCGATATTATAATGGTCAAATTTTTTTTTTGTTAAATTGAATCATTTTGAAATAAATTCCATAACTAATTGAATTTAAAAGTTTTTTAACTTCTGTCTGCGTAAATTAGAAATTAGAAAGAATTAGAAAATTCTGTCTGCGTAATATGAAATAAAATTAGAAGCATTAAAACATTGATGCTTAAAGTCCTTTTTTGGCATCTCTAAATCGAGCATACGAATAAAATATCACGTGTCCGATATAATAGTGGTTAGAGTAGTATAGTAATAATGGTTGGAAATGATGAAGAATTAGTTGTACATTTATGAAAAATTTTTGTAATCTTTCATGTGATGAACAGAATATTGGAATTGATAATGGTAGATCCACTCCAAGTTTTAAAGTTAAAAATTTAATTATAGAAAAATATTTCTAAATTTCTAAATAATTTATTTAAGCATTTTGTATTATTATTATTAGCAATAAGTCATTTGAATTACATAAATAAGTTCTGCATGCGATTACAAAAGTATTTTTTTTATAGAGACATTTTGGTACCGGTACAACGTGTGATCTGGGAGGGGAAATTTGATCTGATATAATTTTTATTTTGCGAATTTTATGGGAAAATGGAATTTTCCTTTTAAATATATATTTTATTTTATTATTTAATAGTTTTAGCATTCGATTAGAAATAATTTTTAAAAGGAGAATTCCCTTTTTGCCATAACATTTGTTTTTTTTAAAGATGTCCTCACCAAAAATAAAAGACCATCTCTAAAAATTCAAGGAAAATTAGGTTTCGAACACGTTGTGAATATGGTCAAGAATCGCGTATGATAAGTTAAGTTTAAAAAAATTATTGTCAATTCGTCTTCGTTTCATTTTTCGTCAAACGAAAAAACCTTTTTTTTTAGATTTTAATGTTCTTCACATTCTCAGCTCCATAACACGTTACTGTAATTGAAAGAACAGATAAAGTATTAGCATCGGCATTGAATGAACTGTAAATTAAAGTTAAAATTATATAAATCGGACGACAGGTTCTCTAGATATTTAAAGAAACACATGTGTAGACCAGGCATCGTATTTTTTTGTTCCCTAAAGTTTGAGGTATCATATATCGAAAAGACATCCTGTTAAACTTTCCGGCCAACATGCTTAAAAACTTGCTACATTGATTACCTACCTTTTTGCAATTTATCTCAGCACGGTATCTCTAATAGTTTCGAAGAAAGAGTAATTTGTTAATAAAAGACTGGGGAACTGTTTTATCTTGAAAGATAATGGAAAGTAAGTATAATCCTTTTAGTAAGCATATTAAAAAAATTAATTTCTTAAATATTGGGGTAAGGTTCACCACATACACGGATTCCACAAACTTAACGAAATGTTCCACACATTTATATGATAAACGCCCAAATTTATACTATATTAAAAAAAAAATAATTACTTTTTTTCGGTTTTACCCTTAAAATATTTAAATAATTAATTTTTTTTAATATGGTTATTAAAAGGATTATATTTCATTTCCATTATCCATCAAGAAAAAACGTTCCCCAGACTTTTATGAACAAATTAGTATTTATCACGTACAAAAACCAAAGCGTTGTGGAATTCCTGGATGTGGTGGTCCGTGGATGTAGTGAACGAGTACAGGTTCGGAGTTCCACGCGTCTTGGCTAAAAAATATACTTTTGTATGATAAACGCCAAAATGTATACTATCATTGAAATGAATTTATCCCATTTTTTAGGTTTTACGACAAAAATATTACATTATTTAATTTTTTTAATATCATTATTAAAAGGATAATACTTCCTTTCAATTATCCTGCTAGTGAAAACATTCCACAGTCTTTTAAACAAATTTGTATTAAGCACGTAAAAAAACCAAAATAAAAAAACTGTTTAGCAAAGACGCGTGGAACTCCGAACCCGTGGAACTCCGAACCTGTTCCGTAGTGAACCGTACTCCTGTGCATGCCACAGTCTATCCCCGTCTATTCAACCACCGGTACCGCAAATATATGTTTAAATGTAAAAAAAACAATGAATTTGAATTTATTTATTAATATTATATTCATATTCAATTATATTTAACTTGAATATTTGATATAAAAAAATAGTACATAAAATAGAATAGAATAAATATATTTATTATTTATAAACAATGAAATCGAGGTTTTCTTATATATATTTTTAATAATATATACGATGTTATTCATTATCAATATTTAAAGAATATACATATATACACAAATATGCATTAGACTATATCTATATAAATAATGTATGATATTGATGAATATTGTATTATCTCCTGACTTCTTTACCAGAGCCGTATCTGATAAAATGGACAGTATCATCTCCCATTAATTTAGACAGTTAAATTGAGCACGTATTTCTCGGTATAAAATAACATAGATTTTACATACATTAAATAAGACCGTTGAATGATTTATTTTAGATTGAATGACTTTAATTGTTAAATTCACATTGATGTGTTAAATTATGTAACACTCATATCCCGAATTTCGTAAAATCACATACTAACTTTTAATATCCGGCATCTCTGAACGTTAAACCTAACACACACACTCAATACAATTAAAGGTATCAGTATTTCAATTTTTAAATCTGTATCTCAACAGTAGAATCTTATTTACATACAATTATCGATCGCTGTAAACATAAAAGCAACATACACGCAGTTGATAATTGCAACCTCTGTATGCTAAATTGAACTTACGTGTAATTAAAATTATTGGTGTAGTTTACACCCAGGTTATTTAGCCCGTGAATTAATGAGATAAAAGCGACATAAATATATAAGTAACATACTGTAAAAATTTGAAAGATGTTACGTCAAAAAAATATAGGTCGGTTCTTCTACATTAGTTAACTGACCTTTATACCCCTATATTTGACCTAATATATTGCAAACATTGTTGGGCGTATACGGTTACAATTTTTTGCGAAAAATGTTATGAATCTCCAACGAAAATTAAAACCAGTATGAAATGATAATACAAAGAAAATGTTATAGAGGTCATTTTCCAATTGCATTTAATTATACTGAATACTGAATTGCAGAGTTTTTAATCAAATCATAAATTATAGTTTTTGCTTATGTGACATTGCATTTAAACTCACGAAATATTAATTTTTAATTATTTCATTTGCACCCTTATAAATAGTCTACAACCTACAACAATTGCTCAATCATTAATATAAAATTTAACTAGATTAGACGAGGCTTCTTTACGATGGTCACACTTGTCCCCCTTTGGTTGTTCACGGCTTCCCTAGTGTAACACAGCCATGCCAGACCTTCCTCTACCTACGGCACCAATTTATAATGTTGCTAAATATTGCATAAAATATCTTAAAATGCGAAAAACTCGATTTTAAGAGGATTCTGGAATTTTAGGATACCGGAAACGCCTGGATGATCGAGCTCATTTACGAACTCAGGCTTTCTTTTACGGAAACCTACAATCTAGTGAAGAATATGAGCTTGATATCTTATTCTGTACGAGAGTTATCCTAGTGACAACCGTCCATACCTGGAAACGTCGAGAAGCGTGATAAAAATTAAGGGGTTCAAATTTTTTTTTACCAAATACCAAAACCAATACTTGGCCGTTCTTAGGTAGGAGGCTATTAATAACGTGTCTATATATAAGAATCTAATGTAAAGATTTTGCATAGCTTTTTTGCATACCTTTTTGGTATGAAATTGTTTTATTTAGGGCCTTGGCACATATAGATACGAACAAATGATCAGAATGAATTTATTTATCCATTTTCCAATTAATTAAATAACAAAATTAATTTTTCGCTATACAGCCAACAATCTGGTTTTAGCGTCCAACAACAACCTTCTGTTGTTAGTTTCTTAATTTGTGGCTTTTACGGTGTCGGTAATTAGCCGTACGACCAACCGCAAGGGGAAATACAACTCTGTGTTAAAATTCAGATTCGAAAAATAACCGAAAACACAAAACATATTTTATGCATTCAGTAGGATTCGAACCCACGACCCCAAAATTTCGTTAGAATTTTAGGTTGGCATTTTTAACATTTACACCACAGAGTAATATTCCTAATTAATTAAATTATTATATTACAAAATAATAATATAAAAAATTAAAAAAATATATTGTTTAAAGAATTTAATCATTAATATTGTATATAATTGATTATAGCGTGGGCATTGGGTCGCATCAAATATTAATAAAATCATAAATACGTATAACTGTTAAAAATAATTACATTTATTATAAGCTTATATGTCATTCATTGACATAATTATTTTAACAAATCAATTTGTATTCCGTCATTATCGATTACAGTTTGTAATCTCTCATTAAATTTATTAATGGATTTACGCACTTTATGGATCAATGGGCATTTCATTCCAAATTTTTATTAACAATGCTTTAAAATTTTGGTAAAGTCATTTTTTTAAGATTTGTTAGTTTGGATGACATGGGTTACCCTAACATAATAGTCCAAAGGATTTAAATCAGGTGATGGTGCGGCCCATTCTGTTTCTGAAATAAAATCGGGTACATTTTGTTCTAACCATCGTTGAGTCAATTTAGATTTATGCGCCGGTGCCGAATCTTGCTGTATACAATAATAGTCACTGCCAAATATTTTATATACTAATGAAATTCTTTGTTTTAATAAAATGGAGTGGGGATGATTGGTTTATTATATTTATATAAGAAATAAGCAGTGCGACAGCTCTCAATGCCCACGCTGTATATTTCAATAAAAATGTAATAAAAAGTTTTGTTCGTTTCATTTGTTTCATTCGGTCAGAATAAAATGGTAATCCACAAGTTTTATTCTGTAGAACTCATTTTTTTTCGCAAGAATAAATTTTTCGTTCGTATTTGACATCACATATTCGCATAACCATATAAAAAAACAACAAATGAACTGAAAAGAGAATCCATATGTAAACACGAATTTATTTATATGTACCATGTACCAAGGCCCTTAATATGTTTTTGTTAAAGCATGATGGTAAAGCCTATAACTTTAAATGATTTTTCTAATTTACAATTAATAACAACAATTAAACCCCTTTCACCGTTAAACCGAAGTAAATTATGTTAATTTGATATTCCTCTTCGTTATTGGCTTTAAAAGTTCTAAGTTCTAAGTTCTTTCTTTTATGAAATATCATAAATTCGTGGAAAATTCAAATAATGCAAAGAAAATTAAAATTTGAGAAAAACTATTGATGTTATCGTAAAATTCAAAATTTGGGAAAATCTATTTTCCGGAAAATTTTGTAGGTTGCATCTCCATATTTGTTGCCATAAATTAGATAATTATAGATGGGCCTTTGAGTCACCTCGGTTTGACAGTTTGACTACCCTTCGGTTTCGTGTAATATATTCACGGATCGACCTTGAAAACTATGTACCGTAACCGAAGGGTAGGATTAGTCGCAAAATTTAAGGATCGGTCATTTAAAATAAATTGTATGCTATGTAAGAATATACGCACGGCCCTGCTTACATGATTATTATATCGATGATATTATTATAAAAGGAATCATGTGGTATATATGAAAACATATATAGTGTGGCCGTATTCCAAACGAAAATTTCGATAGTTACTAATGTAATTGCTACGGTTTAGTTGCTAAATGAAAATATTCGAAAATTTCATTTAGCTTTCATTTGTTTCCAATTGTAGTTATTAAAACATTATTTAATTTGATATTATAAAAACTATTTATTTTAGATCACAGTAGTAATGCTATCTATTAAATGTGCAAAAGAAAAAACAATATTTTTTTATATTTTTTTTTTTTTTATTTCTAAGAAATATATTGTACACCAACACCAATATAAAAGAAAAAGCTCAAGTTTTCATGTTCGTTTGGAAAGCAAAAATCCGAAATCTGAAAAAAAAGCCAAACGAATATCACATAAAATTTCGTTTGGAATACAACCTGTATATTATACAATATATTTAATATATGTATCTATAGAAACTTCAAAGCATATGCAATTTTCAAGTACAAAAAGTTTTGGTTTTGCTTTGTGGTTTTGTGGCCTTCTTCATCATAAATATTCTTATAAAGAATTGCATATTGTATATAAATGAAAAAAAAACACAAAAACATACATTGCAAATAAAACGATATGGAAAATAAAATATGTATAATGGAAAAATATTTTAACATAATATATACAAATTGTTCCTTCTGTTCGTACATAACAAATGTTTTAAAAATATCTCTATATACAGTGAAAATATATGCCAATTACCAATATATATAGATATATATTAGTATAACTTTTAGTATATAATGAAAATAATTTGTATATAATATTATTTTCTTATTTATATACATATATAAATATAATATAATTAAAAAATAAAAATTCTCTAACATGATATAAAAAATCAAAAGAAAAAACATTGCTAATTCAAGTAAATTGATTTTCAATAAATAATATATTTTAAGTAATATTGGTAAAAGACTCTAATGTATATGGCATATATACCTAGAAAAATACATTAGTAATATTACCAAAACAACGTTTAAAAAAAACACAAAAACTTAGTAATTAGTCGGCTAAATAAGTACTTTGCCAAATTTACTTAAGGCGCTCGGTTAATTTTTGAAATAACACAATGCTAAGATGATTTGAAAAATAACTATTGTATTTTTCGGTATAGATTTTCATAAAATAATACGATAAACTTGGTAATATTGACCAAATCATATTAATTTTTAAAAACTTTGCAAATTTGTAAATAAACTTTGCAAATTTCAATTAGAAGTTTGTTTTTATTACCTATGCGTTTAATAGAAAATAACAAGTGGTAGGTTCAAAATGTCAAAAATGTTAAATTTTCGTGTATTATAAAAAAAAATTATCGCATTACAACCAACAATCGGTTTTAGCATCCAACAACAGCCTTCTGTTGTTAGTTTCATAATTTGTGGCTTTTACGGTGTCGGTAATTAGCAATGGGATAAGACCGTTTAACATAACTGGCATAATTTAATTAAGAATTATTACATATACAAAGTAAATTTAAAATGTATACTATGTTGAACTGAGTTAGTTACCGTATGGTTATATTTAACAAAAACTAGGTACATTACGCTATTTACCAGTTAGTTTAACATTTTGAAAAATAACCAATAAAAATTTGTAATAATAACCAAAACAATAAGTAATTATTTTGAATGTTTTAGCCTTATTAAATGAAATTAACAATATTTAAGTAAGAATTTAAGTAAGAATATTTCTGAGTGTAGGTATATGAATATATGTATATGAATGAATTCTACCACAAAAAAGTGTTTGGAAATATTCTATTTTAGATTCTATGAATTTACAAAAATTACGTTTTAATAAAATTTTCGACTGAATCAAAATTAATTATATTATTCAACTTTTTTTGTTTCGCTTTATAAATAACATACAATAGATGATCTGTATATATGGTTATTAGAATATTTTAAAAGCATCCATGAAACAAAAAGCATCTTATATATAACATATACATATAAATTGTAACAAAATTAATGTATAGAGTAAGATTGCTACCATAATAATAATAATGTTATAAGTGCTTGGATAAACTTAGATTAGATTATATATAGGAGTAATATATCCTATCAGAAACTTACCCTATAGTATAAATGATATGTAGTTTCCCGTCGTAATGCTCTGATAACCAAAATGTATTAAGCGAATGCTTTATTGTCAATTGTCAAAAATTAATAATATTAAACTATTTCAAAGATAATTTTAATTGAAAATTTAAAATTGTTTCATATTGTAATAAAAAAAAAATATGGATACACAAATGTATTTTTAAATTATTATATAAAAATAAAATACACATTTATTTTTTTTTAATTATATATGTTATAATAAATTAACCAATAATTTACAGATTTTAATTATTTTTGTATTAAATGCAGCGTATCATTTACATTCAAAAAAAAATATAAGGGCTTGTTAAAGAAAAATGATCTTTTTTTTTAATTGCATACATTTAAATATATAGGTTTGTCACTCCAAATTCAACCATTACGAATGTAATTGAACTTTTTACAAATCAGATTCAACTTTGTAGAAATCGAATTGAACTGTTTAAAAAAGAACTGTTTGAAAGCAAACTCAACTGTTTACAAATCAAATTCGACCAATTCTATAAATACTATTACAATGTTCTCGTATATAATATAAATCATCTTTTAATAAATATCAACCTAAATATTCATTATAAAATATGTGGTATTAATCAAAATGATTTCAAACTCCACTGTAAATACAAATGTTTTTTGTGAATTCCTACGGCAATTGTTTAAGTTAGAGACCTACTACGTTACAAATGCGTGGCTAGTGCTTGATAACGCACGTATCCACAAATCAACACAAATTAGCGATTTGATCACTCAGAAGAATGCAGAAAAAGATTTAAATGCATCATTGAAAAACGTCAACCAAATATTTTTCTGTTTTCGGCTATAATGTCTTTGTACAGAATTTCAATTTAGAACAATTCTTTTTCAATTAATTCAGCATTGTCAAATATGGTGTTGTGAACATAAGGGAACGATTCATATACACGATCATATAGGTATCTTGAATTGCTTTGTGAATTCGTAAGTTATCCAGGCGTGCCCGATCATTTGTAAGGCTCTGTACAGCCTAACAACAAGTCCCACTAGGAATCCACATAAAATATTAGTTTCCAACGTGGAGCTTGAAATATTCTTTATCACTATTACTAACCATCGAATGTAATAGATTCTGGCATTTGGTGAGTATTTGTTGCAAAATAATTGACAAATGTAATGCGTTGTTTTTTTTTTGTTGATTCGACATTAAAACCTGTCCACTTGCTATTTGGTACTTTTACATTTTAATTTTAAGATTTTTTAATCCGTTGTTACTGGCGTAAAACTACATTTACAATTAGTTTATAATACTTATTATGGTTTGTTTAAAACCTTTTTCATATATTTTTTATACGTATTATTGATTAAAATTTAGTCAAACGTCTTTTGTAATCCAAAGTCAATGATAATGAATTTCAATATGCATAAAAGATTTTGTAACATTATTTATAGAATTGGTTGAATTAGGTTTGTAAACAGTTGAATTTGATTTGTACAAAGTTAAATCTGATTTGTAAAAATTTCAATTTGATTGGTAAAAGGTTGAATTTGAAGTGTCAAACCTATATATATAGTATTTTATATAAACCAACTCATTGCATTACTATATATAGGATGTCCCATTTGAACTAGAATCAGGTAATCTTTAGGTAATTTCCACGAAAAAATCATATTGGAATACGCATCGCGTTTTCTCTGGATTCACTGTGATTTTAACTGTGGGTTCTAATCAATATATTTGAATATAAATCATAAACTTTAATTTATCAATAAAACAGTGTATTATAATTTATAATCATAACTAATTACAATTAGAAATTCAACACACATGATTAATGTTCCATATGGTTTGTGACTTCGAATCATATTCTATGAATACGTAAAAAGAATTATCTATGATGTTATATTATGATGTTATTCATTTTTTTTCTTTATTTCATGATACGGAATAGGTGTATTATATGATTTTATATCATGAGATATTCCATATATATCAACTCGTATAATTAATAATCTTAATTCGTGCCGATTTCAAACAACGCTGATTTTATTCGGCTATTAATAGATGACTTAAAATCATACATTATACATTCTGTCAAATAGGTACCCGGAAATTCTCATTTTAAATTTTCCCGCTGAGAATATTTCAAACATTTTTTTTCCCAGGTTGGCACAACTGTCAACAACTATTCTGTCAATTGTTATTGCTGTGTGTCATTTAGTTTGTTTACGGCGGCGTTAGGAACAAGTCAACCTTTTGTGTGCGTTGCGAATTAGTTTTGATGTCTTCAATGCTCTCAAAACGGGTTCCACGAAGTGGTAATTTGAGTTTCGGAAACAGGAAAAAGTCTCGTCACCAGTTATGATGCGTTCGATGAACGTTGGATCGGAATTTACGCGTTCAAGCATGTCTTCAGCCACCTTACTGCGATTCACTTTTTGAAGAAAATTCAGGTCTTTTGGCACCAATCGCGCTGCGACTTTCCGCATACCCAAAACATCAACCAAAATATGACGAGCGGTCTCATAAGACATGTTCATTTCTTGGGCTATCTCTCGCAAACTATAATGACAATTTTCGAGCACCATTTCCTTTATTTTGTCGACGTTTTCTTCAGTTGAAGAGGTCGAAGGCCGTCCTGAACGTGGCATATCGTTCACTTCTTCTCGCCCCTCTTTGAACGATTTATACCAATCGTAAACTTGAGTTTTCGACATGGTTGAATCACCAAATGTTTATTTCAACATTTCCAACGTTTTGGCACAAGAAATTTCGTTTGAAACACAAAATTTCACACAAACTCTTTGTTCGATATTTTTATCCATAGTGAAAATCGCAACGCACACAAAAGGTTGACTTGTTCTTAACGACGCCGTAAACAAACTCAATGACACACATCAATAACAATTGACAGAATAGTTGCTGACAGTTGTGCCAACCTGGGAAAAAAAAATGTTTGAAAGATTCTCAGCGGGAAAATTTAAAATGAGAATTTCCGGGTACTTATTTGACAGAATGTATCTTATTATCCAGATAGGCCTATGATTCAAATACCGACGTAGGATTTTGTTATAAAGATTAGTTTATTAGCAATTATCAATCAATAAAATCAATCAATACCGTTGCATCTTAACTTATTGCTGATTAACTAATCTATCTTACAATTTCATTAATAAAATTTCCATCATTATAACTGAAATCTCATTATGTTAAATAAATAAATTATACCTGTATGATAATAAAATTTTATTTTATATTAAATTAAATCGCAAAAACACGCAAATGTATACAATGCATCATAGTTTCAATAGTGTGAAAAATAGTGGAATTTTGTTATTGGTTTCCGGACCGCAATTTTTTATATCCTTTTTACCACTACGTAAAACACGAATTGGAACTTTTTAATATTATAAAAAATTGATCAATTTCTACTTGACACTACTTGACCGATTTATCTGAAATTTTCAACAAAACTTTTTTTAAGTTTTGAAGATATTTGTTTGAAATATTGGATCTAGGTCTTGGTATTGGCACTTGGTCTGGTTCCAAATGCAAAATAACACAGCCCCTAACATTGTTTCTGATCCCATTCCATCTAGGCCCTTCCAAACAAATCCAACGGATGATTAGAGATATTATGTTCTGTTTCTAACCAATTGGCTTGACACTTTGCATGTACTGGAATTGTACTAATTGTAAATGCAAAAAATTACTTTTCCGGATATTTTATCTGATTACATCCCATCCCATCCCATATACATTCAATGGTGTTCTTGGGAATGAATGTGAAAATATTAAAGTGGAACTTCATTTTATATTAAAATTTTATGAGGAATATGCGATGTGTAGGTTAGAAATTTAAGCCACGCCCAACCCCCCTCTACACCAGTGCGTGCTTTCTGTTACAAGTGTTTGCCTGGCAGCGTTTTTACATTTATGAAATTTATCAGAAAATGTAATATATGGAAATAAAATTTTCAGTTTTCTTATGATAATGATTATATAGTGTGTCCCAAATAAGTATATAAAAGCAATGTCTTCCAATTGTAGTTATCACAAAAATGATGTTAGAAAACACCTATGTATTCAATTAAGCTACATCTTGGAGTTTGGGGTTTTGGGGCTACAATTTATCTCATAGAAAATCCCCAATTTGTAGAAATATTGCACAGTGGATCTCCACATATTTGTATTTTATTTAAATTTCTCACTATACGCTAATAGCTACAAAATAGGCGAAAACAAAAATATAGATTTACGTTTCATTTGTCAAAATGTAGCCAAAATGAATTCAGAAGGCTCATCATCTAACATCTAACATCAGTTTTTAGGATAAATCAACTGTTTTCGAAGACATTAGCTGGATAGACTTATTTCGAACACCCTGTATATATATTGTTGCGTATACACAGAGACCTGTCCTTCAGTATAAATGTTTCAATTTATTTTTATTAACAAATTTCTTCTGTTTTCTATACAATTTGCTATAAATATAAATTAATTTTGAAAATCAAAAAATTTGATATAATTTTAGGACTAACCTAAACAAAAACTATATTCTTGGTCAAAATAAGCGTAAATATAGACACAGTCTGTATTAATATATTTATAAATGTTTATGTAATATTTATATAGAATGTATATTATTGTATAAAAAAAATGTACGGATAATTACATTTTTATGATAATTTAAATAAAATGCAAGCGACTTTTTTATTGTCACTCCATAGAACCAATATTCACACACTTTACTATATATACGAACGAATGTTGTTATATATACATACTATATGATAACATTAAAATTATATACATTTATTTTTGTTAATCAGATTATAATGTATTTGTCTATTATTTATATATTTATGTACACGTCTCGTATATATTACATGGTATAACAATGGAAAAAGATATGACAACTATATATAAAAATATATAACAATGTAGATTTTTTATTGAATATCTAGGAAAAATATATTTAATAAATTTATCTAGATTATTTATACTGTTTCATGAGTTTGAGTACTACGTGTGTGTATGTATATAATCTATCTGAATAATTTATTATTATATAATAGTATTTTTAAAATAAATGTTAAAAATACTATTATATATTTTATATTATTAGATAATTTTGCGTATAGTCACGGTAAAATCTGCTCATTAGAAAATATCTCACCATTCACCGCATAGTGGGATTAAAAAATATTCCGATAAAGATTTAGTAAATGTATATGCGGTGAAGATTTAAAAATTAAAATGCTAATGAATGTTATATTTCGTAAAACTCAGATAATTCATGAAATAATTGATTTGTTTTTAAAATCATTTTTTTACAATTTCATATTCAAATTAAATTAAACAATTTTGTAAAACAATGAACAACAAAAAGTGTACTGTGGTTGATTTTGCAACTATTATTATAACGCATTAATGCCATATAATTGCTATGCTGCATCATATAGGTAATATCAGTATTACCAAAGTCTCCCTGTTGAAAATCGATTCTATACATGTATTGTTTTTTTTGTGAGGTAATCCTTTTTACGGACATAGTGACGGACTCTCTTTGCCGCGACGACATTTGTACTACTAACAAAACCTCACACGAGCTTTAAAGGCAAGTATACCACCCCCCGTACTGCGACCCATAGGATCTATTGTACTCCTCGAATATCATTATAACGTATTTAAAAATGTGAATTGGTCCCGATGATATGAGACCGGACTAGGGCTTTTTAGGCTCCGAGTTATTTCTGATCAACGGGCTCAGCAATCTTTGAATGAGAGCCCTCAGAATCAAGACCAATCATTTCGGTATCTGAAATATCATACGGCGTGTATTGGATGGAACGGACAAGTACCGTTGTTTCATTTTATGTGTTAATAATATAAAAAACCTTTAGTTAATTAATATACGCATCAATTTCTTCTGATTTCTGTTTTATTAGAGTCAGCATATACTGTTAGACTTGTAACTGAGGACTTAGAAGTCGTAAAGTTAGTCGGCCTTAGAACAGCCTCTTGCTATGTTATAAGGCTAATAGTCCCAGGGAGCGCCCATCGTCTGGGAAACTGGAAGTTCTTAGTGCATTGCTTGCGAGAGGCATGTCTGAAATGCGTTTATCTATCAGCATAGTCTTTCGGTTCATTGCAACGTAAGCCTCGCACCACGTCAAGTTGTCTTCCGAGCCATAGTATAAATGTATTGGGTAGTTGCAAACAAAAAAAACAGTGATTATTTCAATTAATTCAAATTGTAATTATTCTTATTATTATTATTATAACTTATGCAAACATTATTAAAATTCATATTTTTTATGAAATACAATTTCTGTTTGATTTCAAACTTAAAATAATAAACAATATATAGTAGTACATAGATGATAGATGATATTCAACATGCGGAGATATAGATAAAATATTCTTAAAGAAATATATTATTGTATGTTCATCTTATTTTATTATAATTATGTAGATTTTACCTAAGGCAAAACATTTCATTTATTCATTGTATAAAGGATATATGTATATATGCTGAAAACTATAAATAACTGTACATAATATAAAATATTATATTAATATTGCAAAACAAACGAATATTTTTGCATGTCTCATTTCTTTTATTTCATGTTTAAATTTTTTACAATTGTAGTACAATTGTATTTTAGATATACATATTAATTGTACATTGTATAAAAGTTATATTAAGTATACGTACAGTTTTATGTTCTGAATATTATTAAAAGGTCCGTGTGGAGATGTATTTTTTCGTTCTGTAATATGTGGTATAGAAAAAAATTTGCATTGTATTTCTAATTCTTATTATATGCAGAGAATACCGAAGATGAGTTGGTACTGATTGTGAGTCCGTTATGATAATATAAATAAAAAATATAGAACAGTACTCTCTGTTTGTCTTCATATATAAATTTACAAAAAAGTGTGGTCATCATAAAATAAAAAGAGTAAAATTATTTCTATTATTTATGATTTATGATGATAAAGTAGATTTTTTCTACACAATTTTGTGGTAAAACAGAATGAACGAAAAATGCTTCATAAATTAAAATAAATTAATTTTAACATTGAAATAATATCGTTTTGAAAATATATTATTTTCCCAAGTAACAATTTAGAGTGAGTGAACGGTGCCCTCATCATTAAAGCATAAGTGGTGTATATACGGTGTTAAAATAAAGTGGTGTAAAAATAGTGAATTTACTGTAAAAAACGGGATATAAACGGAGTGGAATCCGTGAATGCCCAGGTTTTTACACTGTAATGTAATGTTGGTGTTAAATGTACCATGATAGCACCGTTTCTCAAAGACCGTTACCGAACCTCAATACACGATTAAAATTAAAAAAATTTAATCGATTATTGATAGGATTTTTTTTATTAGAGTTTATTTTTTCTTTTTCAATGATTGTTATATAATTTTCAATTTTTATACACATCCACTTGTGTTTTATCGCATTTTTTAGAATCTATGAAGTTATCGCATTTTTTCGGTTTTACGACAAACATTATATTATTTAATTAAATATTTATTTTCTATTAAAAACATATAATAAAGAACGTTTTTTTCCAATGGTAGTAATCGAACTCGGTACCTTCAATGTGAACGTGCGTCTTGTTAATCACCCAGCCAACGTGACCAACAACACCAAGAACATATAAAAGCTTAACATATGCTAAATCTAAAACCTTATACATTTTATGAATGTTAAATGTTTTTTTCGTACGTTTCCAAACACTTTTTCAGGACATAAATCAAACACGTCGATTAATATAATAAATTAATATTAAAAACCGTTTAGAAATCGTGTTTTTATTTAATGAAATTACCGAGTCTGAATAGTAGTAAATATCTGTATATAAACAGTGATTATAAACCCATTGGTTAACTAATTCGAATTACTATAAACGCATTGTTACCGCACGGTAGGGTTTTCGGTTATTTATAGGTTCTTGAATAACGTCATATAACCGTTAATTAATCGTATTTTAAAGACTAGGTTTGAACACAAAATAAATTACGGTGAAGGCACTGTAATTTAACAGTTTAACTGATTTTGCTACAGTTTTTTTTGCACCGTTGTGTTATATGGGTTATATGGGTTAATAAATTGATAAAAGACAATAGTAATTCATAGTTTAATATTTGTTCCTGTAAGTGTGCTAAAAACGATTTTGCATTAATTATACAAACAATATATAAACTTTTCTATTTTAATAATTACTTTTTATGAGTTAATAAAACCTATTAATATTATTATTTAAATCACAAAACATAAATATTAATTATTAATTACGTTGATTGTAATTACGTTTTTAATGTTGAAATATATGACCAACCCGTTATTTTTTAAAGACAAATCTTTTTGTGTCATTAAATGTTAACCCGGAACCCACCAGGCTCGAAATTTCACTAAAAATTGGTTTCCAAAGTTAGCAACTTTATCCCGAAAAGTGTAATCGATATTAAAAAATTTTCTATACCAAAGTTATTCCTTAATATGTATTAAAAAACTTTGTTAAATATCATTTTGACATACAACGCTGTTTCCTGTTAAGAAGATTTCGAAAATTAAACATATTAAATAAATCAGTCAATCACAGGTTATTTTCTGTAGTGGTACTTTATATTTTGTCCAAAAGTTTGTTTAAAACGTCACATATTTTGTTTGTACGTTCTTCACGACTTTGCATATTTTCTTTATGCCGCAACCCAGGACTCCGTTTCACTGGGTTTGTTTCTGGTAGGCGGGATTGAAGTATTTTCTTCATCATCTGTAACATTTGATCTCTCCTGTCTTTCAATTACAAATCCTCTAGAGCTACTTGCTCTTGAGATAGGATTAATTTCAAGTCTTTTACCTAAAACATCATTCATTTCTTCATAAAAAACCCAATTATGATTACCTCTCCCTCCATCAATCCTTTCCACTTATTAATCAGGCTTAAAATCATGATCTTGCAAATTTTGCGTTATGGCACCCCAAATTTGCTTGCTATGAAAATATGAAATATAAAATATGATCTTAAAATTCATTGCAACATTTATGGATCAATGTTTGATAATAAAAACTTACAATTAGATACTAATTCAATATTTGGCAAATCGTCAAAAATATGTGAATTATCGTTATCAATAATCACTGAGCTATCAGCAAAATCTTCGTCAATATTTGGACAGACATGCAGATCAAAATCTTGTATTTTTAATGTAATATTACAACTACCGCCTAATTAGCTGTTTTTTTTAAATAAATTAATAATATAAAAATTAAATTAATAATTTGTTTGTGATCAAAGCTCAAACGAAAGATATTTTGTATCTATAAATTACAGCATGATTATCCATTCTATTGACTATTACTTTATTTGGGTTCGTCACGTTCGTTTCAAAATTATAATTGATCAATGTTTATTTTTATTTAAAATAATAATAAATAAATAACATTAAAAAAAAATAAATAATATTATAATTTAATTTGTGATTTTGATTTTGTTGCTTTGTTTTCGTTGTTTTAATTCCATTTTATTGATCCATTTATTACAAAAACAAGTACCTAGCTTTTCAAATAATGTGATAAATCGTATGTAATCCTTTTTTAATATATTTTCATATTCAGCATAAGTAAAAAATATTTAATTAACACTTTTCGTTTTTTATTTATGATGAATTAAATTGAAAACGAACATACAATTGGTTTTGGCGTCCATTAACAGCCTCCTCCAACCGGGCCTATTTACCGCCAACGTCCGCCAGCCGGAAACGCCGAGGGCCTGAAGGTCCGCTTCCACTTCAACCTTCCATTGTCCTTGTTCCATTGCCCGAGTCGTTGCCGTTTTCCCTGTCCTGTCCCTTTTTGGGAATGAATTTGAATATGTAGCGTGACACATCATTTTATATTAAAATCTTATGAGGAGTTTTTAAGGTGAAAGATTTGAGCATCATGTCCCCTATTACGTGATTCCTGTTTAAGGTGTCTGGCTGGCAACGTTTTGTTAAGTAGGATATGTATTTTATTAATTATAAATTTCTAGAGTTGGGCTATTAAAAATTATTTTATTTTTTTTTTTTTTTGATATCTCGCGTTTAAAATTATAGGGAGTTAAATTGTTTTCTTTATATTTTATTCTGAATGTGATCTCGTGTATTTTTGACTGTCGTTGTTCCTATGCATCATACCGCAGTACCTCATCATTATTGAAAAACGAGGCAATCATTAAATGTAAAAAGACTGTATCTATAATGCAAAGTTTTCTATTCATTAATTATTGGCTTAATTGTATTTGGAGTTCAATGGTGGATTAAAATCCTTATCGATGAACATTGTATGTACTTTTTAATGGGAATTTCTCAATTTTTCTCATCATTGTGATTGATCCTTTTTTTAATTTTATTATGTTTCTATACAAGAATAATTAGCGTAAAATACTTCCCACCGAAAGATATTCGCCCTCCAAACATAGAGGTTATATCATTTTTTATAAATCAATGATTTATATAATTGAGAAAACAATACAATAATATATAGTACACTTTAATATAGCAACATTCCTAAAAAATAACATTCAATTACATATTTTATAATAAAAACAAATGCAGTAATAAATGATTTTTAGACATATTGAATGTAATGTTTTGTGGTATAAAAATAAACATATTGGGTATCCTGTTTTATTTTAGTATATATATATTATATTATAAATGTATTTATATCGTCACATATTTATGAATTATTGATTTTTCTGATTTGAGTTATATGTCTGCATTACGTAAAGTCTATTATTCACAAAAAAGAGTAAAAGGTTACTAAACGGGCATAAATTTATAGAAAAAGAATTTTATTCACATTTTATGGAGTTTATCTTTATCTGTTATTGCTATATATTTTATGTAAAATTATATAAATTTTTAATAATCTTTAATAAAATTTATTTTAATTTGACCATTTATAGATTTTTCATTTTCATTTTTATATCCCCAAAGAATTGACCCCACACTTTGAAATTTTTATGACATTATACGTAGTAAAAAATAATACATAAAAATCTATGTAGTCTACTAAATTGTTATCTATATACTTTATCGTAATTTATTATATCCTAAACCTCTATATCTATAATAAAATTGTTATTTTCTTTTTCCAATATAATTGAGAGATAAAAATATGAATTTAAATTTAATTCATTCAATTTAAAGTTATTATACTGAATATATCCCAACAAAATGAAAAGATTGGTCTTAATATTTTTAATTATATGAAATGATTATAATGTTTTATTATTAACTTATATCATTTCTTTTGTTTTTTTTTTCAATTTATTATATACATCCTGAACTGATATAATTTTATAATATTTTTGTATGTTTATATTTTAATATATAAGATGTTACATTATGCGAAATCTTTTATAAAAGAAAAACTAATAGAAATTTTTTCAATGGTATATAAAGTATTAATGATTAATTCTTGTATTGGGACCTTGCATTAAAAATGTCGATTTAGATAACATATAGCGTAATCCGTGCAGCAATTGCGTGAAGTAACGTTAAAAGTTATGAAGATTTCAATATCAAATTCTAAAGAATTCTATAGAAATTTAACTTTAGTTATGTGTCGTCAGTTATCTTGTAAAGTTCTTTAAAGATATATAACGCAGATATCGATATTAAGATAGGTATCATTATTTCTTTAAAGTTATGTCACGAAAACTATCGAATCGTATTTATAACGATTTCCCACGCATATTACGATTACGCTACATATCGTTTAATAACAGTATCTCGAGATCAAGAAAGTTAACATTTTTCCTTTATCTATCGTTAACGATTGTTAACGTAATTTATTGATATAGAAAATTTACGAAATGATATTTAGTTGGCGTTGTCGTTATTTATAGTCTAACGTTATAAATACTTCGATAATAATCTATGTTATCTTTCTTTAACGCGTCCCTACGATATTGTATGTAAAAAATTTATTTGACTGTATACGATAACGAAAACGCATGAGAAGTATAGTCAAGTTGGTAAAATAGAATACAGAAATTAATACAATTGCGAGGTGCCGCGGTTCGAAGCTCAAAGCTGGACACAAATAAAAATGGGAAGTACAATAAAAGGAATTTTCCCAATATCAAAATTTAGTGACTATAAAAAAATAAAATAAAATAAAAAAAATTCGTTATCAGAAAAAGCGTTTTTTTTATGTTTTTTTATCATTTGTATTTATGTAAACACAAAAAAAATCTCTTTTAAGATGGCGCTTCTTTATCCCAGTAAAGTAAAGGAACGTATCGAATTCTCGTTATCTATCGTTATAGATAATCGTTATAGATAACGTTAGTAATTATGGTGTCGATTGATATAAAAAACGTGATAGATTACGATTTCGGTCGTAACGTGAGTCTTTAAAGATATTTAACGAAATCTATATCGCATTGTTGCACGGGAACTAGCGTTGTGTGCATCGGAGCACACCGCGCCCATATTCTTTTTTTTTGTCTGTCATTACTCGATAAATTTCAGTATATGTCATTTCATTGAAGTGTAAACAACAAAGCTTTTTTTGATTCGAATATGTCGAAACACATGCCTGAAAAAGTTGTTTTGTGGGGAAGTTTAATAACTTTCTTTAATTTGAAGAAAACCGCTGCTGATAGTTATCGATTGTTGGTAGAAGCTTATGGTGAACATGCTCCAACTCAAAAAACTTGTGAACTGTGGTTTGCACGCTTCAGAAATGGTGATTTTGAAGTGGAAGACAAGAACGGCCAGGTCAGCCAAAAAAATTTGAAGACTAAGAATTGCAGGCATTGTTGGATGAAAATCCGTGTCGAACGAAACAAAAGCTTGCATTAGAGTTGAATGTTGAATGCATCTACCATTTCTTGACGTTTGCATTCAATGGATAAGGTCAGAAAGCTAGGAAAATGTTTCCCACATCAACTGAATAAAAATCAACTCAAGGCACGAATCGATGCATGCCATAAACATCTTGCCGAGCACAAAAAACATAGTTTTTTGAGTCGAGTTGTCACTGGCGATGAAAAGTGGGTGTATTACGACAACCCTAAACGTAAAGCATCATATGTTGATCCCGGCCAACCATCAACTTCACAATCAAAACGCGATATTCATTGCCAGAAGCTTATGCTGTGCATTTGGTGGGATCAGAAGGGTGTTGTGTATTATGAGCTGATAAAACAGAATGAAACGGTTACATCTGATCGCTACCGACGACAACTGGGTGAATTGGCAAAGAAATTGAACGAAAAACGACCATTGATAGCTCGAAAACATCACAAAGTTTTTTTTCATGATGACAACACCAGACCACATCGTGCAAACATCATTAAAGAAAAAATAAAGAGGCTCGGTTGGGATCATCTTGATCACCCCCCGTACTCTCCAGACCTTGCTTCTTCTGATTACCATTTGTTCAGATCAATGCAGGTCAGCCTGGCAGATGTACGCTTTCGAAATTCTGAAGAAGTGCGAAAATGGGTCGATGAATGGATTGGGACAAAAGATGAGGAGTTCTTCAAACGAGAAATCAACAAACTTCTTAAAAGATGGGAGGAAGTCATAGCTAACGATGGGCAATATATTGGTTAATGTACTCAATCATTTTGTTATACAAATAAATATCAATTTCAATCCAAAAAATCGAAATTTTTAATGCAGGGTCCCAATATGTATATAATTATTATTAGGTATTTCCAAAATATATGGAATGAAACTTATAATATTGTATTATTTGTTTATCCCACATTGAATTCATCAAACTCAAACTTTGATTATGTATTACACAATAAAAAAAAAAATTTCGAATTGCAACCAACAGTCGGTGCTGAAAGTTATCGTTTGTTGGTTGAAGCTTATGGTGGTAACATGAACTTGCAATGGCGTTGAATGTCGACCAAACAACCAATGGCGAACGTTTACATTTTGTTATACAAATAAATGCCATTTTCAAGCCAAAAAATCCGCATTTTTAATTCCTACACCTAATATATATTATCATAATTAATATTTTTTTTTTATTTCAGTCATACGTCAATTTTTTTGATATATTCTGAAGAAATTTTGTACAATTTGGCGGCCCCCAGGTAAAATACAGTCGTTTAACGTTTAATAACGTTTAAATACAGTCCTTTTTATAACGAAATTAACAAACGGATGGAAAACATATTACCCATGGGGAACAACAGTTATGTTCCCTTAGCTTTGTCAAACGGTTGCATAGAAGTTATTTTGCGACGGTTTAGATTCAGTTATAATTGGTGGTTAACATAACTTGAAAAAAAATTTCGTAACTAAAACATTATTGTTAAACGTTTAAGTAACCTTTATTATTGGTTTATTTGAATCCGTTCGTTTTTCCTTAATGTTGATCAATCGATATGTACCGGTGCATTGTATTGTGTCGATATGGAACATTTGTTGTGAACGAGCCTAAAATTTTTTCTTTGTCGCTATAACATCTGTCGGACATATTCAGAGTACTGCAAATCATTGTCCAGAAAATGATAATTTGAAGATTAATTTTTTGTTTTAATTTGAAGAAAACTACTACTGCAGATCGAGTTTTAGAAGTTTTAAAAACAATTACCAAATTGTTATTTTAACGTTTACGGGAAACATATTAATGTAAAAAAACACAAGGTTTCATACTGTAGTATTTGTACTCAAGTTATGTTTACCTCGGCGAAAACCATTCAGGAACGTTTTTAAACGGTTATATTCAAATTAAAAAAACGTTGAAACCACAATTACGGTTTTTAAACCAAGTTATTTAACCGTTTTGTAACCAAAAAGTTCCACTATTGTTTGGATTTGGATAAATATATTTTCTTTGATAGGTTAATAGTTATTAAGTTAACCGCTATGTAATACAAAGTTTTGTGTGCATCACATTCTGTATAATTATTGAAATATATATAAGTTCACCTTCCTCCCTAAGATACTGTAAATATATCCGTATATTAACAATGCTCAGATATAATAATATTCACAATTATAAAGATATTTTGATGTCTTTGACATATACATTTATGAAACTTTAAGAAATCTATATACGTGTAAACGTACATATATTTAGAATATTCCATTTCTCATTAGTTATGCAAAACGACAATACGTTAAAGACATACATATTCGAACAAATACATACGTATAATATTTCATATATTTATATAGTTTGTATGATTGAAAGACTCTGCAATATTATTTATATCTATAGATACTTTATATGCATACATAAACATTTGAAATTATATCTTTGGAACTATAAACATACTAATGATTCAATCATTAAAAGTTTTCATTATAAAAAAATATTTATTTCTATTATTCTACCATATATGTATTTCAATGTAATATTTCTATGTAATATATGGTAGAAAAACAATACAAATGAATAAAAATAAAATATAGGGTAGAGTGGGGCAGGTTCGGCCGTAAGGCACCTTCTGCCAATCCATCTTTTAACGAATGTATTCATGATATATCTTGTTTGTTCTATTCAATGTTGATATACGTGTACAAACACAATACTTATATTACAGTTGAGCAGTTGTACGTAGACCGATAAAACCAAAGGATGTGTTTTTATATTATAAGAACATTTATTATTATTATTAATCAATTATTTCATCCAAATACTTAGTGAATTTATATTACTTTTTCCTGGTGGTTGTCAAAAGTGTCGATAATTATTTAATTATGAAAATTAGCGATTAATTTCGTAATTTATTTTCAATTTGTTTACATTTTTTTTTAATTTGAATGAAAGGTTAGTATGGGGCACAGTCGACCAAGTTATTGTGAGGCAGTTTCGACCATGAACGTAAATACTCGAATTAAGGAATAAAGCAAGAATAAGGTTACCTTCCAATATATTTTAGAATTGATACGAAATTTTAAAAAGCAAATCAACTCGGCAACCATAATTGATGACGAAACTTTACAAAACACGATTAAAGATCCTAGTAATAAATTGAAATCGACAAGATCTGCTGCTACGAAGAAACAAAGTGTAATATTCAGAAATCAATTTTTTTTTACAAATGATTTATTATATTGAATAAAGTTTATTATATTATATTATATTATATGGTCGCAAGTGCCCTATGGCACGGCCGAAGGTACTCCTGCATAAATTAAACAATAAAAAAAATGTACCTTCCAGGACCTTTTAAAAAAAATCGTCCGAACCTGCCTCACCCTACCCTATATAGAATATAGCCAGTTTTTCTTCCTAATAACATTTAAGTAAATTCACATATTATTTTTTGTAAAAATAATTAATAAATAAATTCTGTAAAACAGGTATAACTTTGAATATCCATATGTCTGCGTTGAATTTTTATGATTTTAATTTCCACAGAATTTAACTATTGGTATATATATAAATTTAATTTTATAAAAAATCAATAGAAAATGGGTACGAAAAATTAAATTTTAGATTTAAATAAAAACATTTAAAATATTATATCCGGTAATCAATAAAAAAATAAAACCAATAATTTCTGATAGGTATATAATAACTGAGGACCTTCGTTCGAATGCAAAAGGAAATAAATAATAAGAACGCAATGTAATTAAATTATGTTCATAAAAATTATTTCATAACATTTATTATAAATAGCATAACATGTTATTATAACATTTTACATTTAAATTTAAAACAAAATGTATGTTTATGTAAACACCAATAAAACTAAAATGAATCACTTTAAACCATAATTCAAATTCAAAAAATAAACATTTTTTTCCCTAAAAATTATGATTATTTCATATAAATTTTAAAAAAGTTAATTTAATTTAGAATGTGGAATATAATATGTAAAAATAATATTATTCATATAAAATTGATAGCTATATAATATAATGAAAAATGATACTATTACTACAATCACTTTTTCTTTACTAAATGAGTAAATGATAGCGTATATTTTATATAATAAACATAAATTACTTTTATTTAAATCTTTGTATAGTATTAAATATATATACTTATTATATGATGTCAGAGAGTGAAAATTATAGCTATGAATTTTCCCAAAATTTTCCATCATTTTCCAAAACTCTACAATGCTCATTAACTGTAAAAGCTTTTAAAAAGCATCATCATTAATGATATGAATATAAATATTACAACTCAAGATGCTTACGTATATATCAAAAAAAATAAAACAACAATAACAATATGGGAATATTTTTATTTTCGAAAATCAATACCTCTCATATGAATTTCGAATGAAAATGAATTGTATATGCGTTGAGAGATATTTTATAGATATTTCCCCATACAATTGACCCCCCAAAATATATGCGGTTGTATGAGTATAAATATAAACATAAATGGAACTCATTTCTCCATAAATAAATTAATTGGTTTGGGAGTTCATTTAAAATACAATTCTAATAATTTTTGGAAATCGATGATGGCATACAATACCATGCCCCGCACTGATGTTTTTCAATTATGCTAATTTTTTTAAACATCTTTTGATAATACTGTCCTAAATACTGAAAATTATGATATTGGTTTTGATATGATATTATATTGTTGGATTATCTGTCGGCAATAATTTTTTCAATTTTTAACTGTGATGTATGTGGGATCGCTTATATACGATCACCGAACTTTTCCAAAAAAAACATCTAAACACACTAACTCTTATTTTTACTCTGCCCATTTTAATATTTTATAATTCATAATTAGCAAAAACATATAAAAATACAAGTATATAAAATACAATAGACCTTTAAATATAGGAGTTCAAATAATTCAAAATATTAAAACAAAACAATATACAATATATATATAATAATAATAACGCGGACCATACGGTACGCTATAAAGTTGCAGTGGTGGCGATCCCACATTCGGCCATCCTGATTAATCGTCCGACTCGGATGATTGATCATCGCTGTATGTTATCCACGGTTTCATCATATCTGCGGATGTCGAAGTTGTGATGGGACCCTCGCCATTACCCACTTTTTCCACATTGTAGCGATCCATTCTTTTAATTTTTGTTACCCTGTATGGGCCGAGGAACTTGGGAAATAGTTTCAATCCTGGGCCAAATTGTGTCCGCTTAATAGCTACAATATCGTCTAAGTCGTACTTTGTAGCAGGTTTTCTACTTTTATTAAAATTTCTCTGATTTTCTTGTTGTATGTTTCTAATTTCCTGCCTAGCTTCGTTTCGCAACCGTAGTCGTTCATTATCGAATTCGTCAATAATTTCCTCTTCAATAATTTTGTTCAAGTTATGATCCTCTTGATTTGTCATTGTCACACCAAACATGATTTCAAAAGGTGTTTTTTTAGTACTTCTTGTGATCGTAGAATTTATAGACCGTTGTAATGCAGGTACATGGCAATACCATTTCAATGGGTTTGCCACTGATAATTTGCTTAAAACCGACACTATGATTCCATTTACCCTTTCGGCTTGACCGTTTCCTCTAGGAAGTCCCGTTGTATTAAGTATGTGTGTAATGTTTTGTTCTTCAACATAATTTTTAAAAACATTGGATGTGAAAGCACTACCCTTATCACTTATAATGCGCTGAGGATTTCCAAATGTAATTTGCTGCTTTATTAGTTTCTCAACAGCTTCTTCTGCCGTCACAGATTTCGTTGCATAGAGCCACACAAACTTGGTGAACGCATCAGTTACCACAAACAAATATTTGTAATTTTTTGCTGTGGATGGTAACGGGCCAAGGTGGTCTATGTGATAGGTATGCAGGGGTAGATCGACCTTTTCGATTGAATGTAGAAATCCTTCTTGTTTACCCAATTTTCGTTTAGCCAGTATACATTGAACGCAGTTAGATAAAACCTTCTCAACTTTGTTGCCCAAATTTTGGATATAATATTGTTGTTTGATTTTCTCCTCTACTTTTCGCTGGCCGAGGTGGCCATTTCCGTGTATATTTTTAATTAGTTCCGTTTGCATTTTCTTCGGAATAACTAAAACATCATTGCCGTTTACAAACCTATATAAAATGTTACTTCTCAGTAAATAATTATCATACCGCTGTGTCTTTAAAATTTCACTTATCAATTTACACAGTTCGTCGTTCATTTGAGCCAGTCTTATACGCTGTATAAATTCGTTCTCGATTAGCATAACAACCGGATTTCTGCTGAGCGCGTCTACATGTTTTAAAGCAGTTCCAGGTCGATGTATTACTTCACATGAATACTCCTCGAGTGCAAGAGCCCAACGAGCCACCTTTGATGATAAATTTGGCTTGTTCATTGTGAGCTGAAACGCCTTGCAATCGGTGTATATCTTAAAAGTTATCCCCAGTAAATACGTTCTAAACTTCTCTAAACATCGTATAATAGCCATGACTTCTAATTCATAGCTGGTAAGTCGTGATTCACTGCCGGATGTCTTGAAGCTGACGTAGAACACGGGGTGCATTTTCTGATCATCCGATTGCCTTTGTAACAGACAACCACCCAATCCGTCTTGGCATGCATCCGTATGCAATTCAGTTTCGAGCGAGGGATCATATAGTTTTAATACTGGGTCATTACATAGCTTTTCTTTTATTACCCGAAATGCCTCCTGTTGCTCCAATCCGAACTGGAATGTATAATTTTTTTTCATTACGTCGCTTAATGGTTTGGCCAAAATTGCAAAATTTGGGATAAATTTCCGGAAAAACCCCGCGAGCCCCAAAAAGCCTTGAATGTTTTTAATTGTTTTTGGAGTAGGGAAATTTCTAATTGCCGCAGTTTTTTCCAATGATGGCTTAATATTTCCGTCCTCTACAATATGTCCGAGGAACTCGATGCGACGTCTTATGAATTTGCATTTGTCGAAATTAATTATTAATCCATTAGCCTGGGCAACACAAAACACCCTTCTTAAGCCCTCAAGATTGTGCAATTCACTTTTCGCTGGTATTATAATATCATCCATATATAATTGCATTACTCCTTCTCTTATTAACGGTTGAAAAATTGTATTGATGAACCTTTGAAAAATAGACGGGGAATTACAAAGTCCAAAAGGCACTTTCAAAAATTCATATTGTGCCTCAGGTGTCACGAAAGAAGTATATTTGGTGCTAGCTGGATCTATGTCTACATGGAAAAATCCATTCTTCAGATCCAATGTAGAAAATACTTTAGCACCATAAAGCTCTTCAATAACAGATTCCATTAATGGTAGCGGATATCTGTCTTTAAGCATTTTTTTATTTAATTTGCGGTAATCAACACATAGTCTCGTTTTGCCATTCTTTTTCTTCACCAACACGATTGGGCTTGCAAAGTCTGAATTGCTAGGACGAATTATGCCTTCGTCCAACCATTCTCCAATAATTTCATTTACTTTTTGTCTTTCCATGGGTGCCAACCGCCTGGGTCGCTGATACACGGGAATTTCGTTGTCCAAAATAATTTTCATTGTGACGTCAGATCGTACCGGCTTTGTTGGTTTATAATTTTTAATTAATGATTTTATTTCATCCCGAATTTGGTTATCATCAATATGTGCAACGCATTCATTTCCAATTTCAATATTATAAATCGTTGGGTCGATGTTGTTAATGTTATTTTCATCTAAGTCGTATCTTTTAATTATTTTTTTAATGTTTACTTTGCCTTTCCTTACATTCAGCTCAACCCCATTCAGCAAATTCTTCCCAATAATCATATCGTTATTGATAACGTCATCACCTACAACGTGACATATTAATTCATATATTTCATTTTGTATTCCTACCTTTACAATTGTCGATCCGAGTGTATATTGTAGTTGATCAGCTATGCCTTTTAGTGGTAAAATATTATTATTTAAAACGGGTGCCCCTAACAAATCATCGTAGACGGATCTTTTCAAAAGCGTAACTTCACTGCCCGTATCGACTAAAGCATGTATATTTGTTGAATACAAGCGCACCGCAATTTGCATTTCTGGAATCGTGATAGTATTTATCCTCCTGTGTATGGTCTGAGTATGCACTTGACATTCCTTAGCAATATGTCCAAAAGTATTACATTTAAAACATCTGGATCCTTTACCCTTATGTGGGCAATTCTGTAATAAATGACTTATAGCTCCACAGCATGAGCAGCGACCTCCTGTATCGTGGTTCCTATAATTATTAGTTCTAAACTCTGGATTGATATTATTTTGATTATTCAAATTATTGTTGTTATTATGATAATTATTGTTAGTGTTATAATTATTATGGTTATTGTAAGCATTAGCATAGCCAGGTCGACCCGTGTTATGATTTCTATTACCGTAGTTATTTAGTGCCTGTGCATTTCTATTGGAGTAATTATTTTGTGATAACCCGCTGTGAACGTTTCGATTATCGTTGATCCTATTGCTTTCTTTATATTCTTGGTACACTTTTAATTTGAACCTTAATTCTTCAATATTTTGCGCATCAAATAATGGCAATTTATTAAAATTAGAGTCCGGAATGCCTGCTATTATATATGAAACTAATGATTTTTCATCTATATTGCCTTTATTTGCAATTTTCCGCATCAAAAATACGTATTCCAAATAGGATTCACTGCTTAACTTTTTCCTCATGCTCAGCTCTTTATGCAAATTAATACCATACTCACCTGATTTGAATTCTTCCAAGAGCATTGCTTTTAATTGTTCCCAATTATTTACGCATCGTGTACCTTCAACAGCCAATTTTGCTGCACCTCGTAATAACTTGCGCAGATAAATAAATTTTTGCGTGTCGTTCCAGCCAAATACATTAGAATTTGCTTCAAAATCATTAATATATTGCTCAACATTTCTACCAGAATCCCCATCAAAAGTTTCTAAAGATTCCTCCACATCGCGTAATGTTAACATTGTATTTGATTGTCTATTTAAATCGTCTCCTCTTTTTGTTGAATTTTCACACAACTTACTTGTTGATGCTCCGGGTAAATTAAGTTTATGTTGATCCTGTGTATCTGATTCCGATTCTGAAGCACTACTCATAATCAACTCTTGATTACAAATATTATTCTTCATGAAATTATGTAACCTATCTATTAAATCTGTTTTCTTCCTGTAGTGAATTGATAAACCGTTTTTACGCAAAATTGTTTGTAATCTTTTCGTTGTTAAATGTTTTATGTGTTGATCCATGTATAAACCATTTCATGTATTTTACCCATATAATTGCACTACTAGCAGTTTTTAAGTAAAAGATCTAATTTTTCATTAATTTTTTTTCCTTTAATTTTATTAAATAATTATATTTTTATTAAATTATTTTTATATTAAATTACCCGTATTAAATACAACTATTGTTTCTTTTTTCCAATATTTATTTGATTTAGATTTTAACCGTTTTTTTTTTTTTTTTTTTTTTTTTTATATTGATCTACGCACTTTTCAACTAATTTTAATATATTATTTTTATCGCATTAACCTTTACCTTTGTTTTTTATTGTTCATATCACCTTCACAATTATTTCATTTATTCATTACGTTTATTCTTTTTTTTTCCATATATTTCCACAAATTTCACGTTACTTACTTTTCATAATGTTCATATCTTTTCTTGTTCAAGTTTCTTTTTACTTTTCTATATACCTTCAATTTACTTTTCAAATGTCTTTTCAAATTGATTTTCAATGTCTTAACCTTAATATACTTTGCCTTTTCCTTATCGTTTTTGGTTACTTCACTTTACACTTTTCCTCAATATACTTTTCAATATAAATTTGTATTAATTTATTTTATTTTTTAAACTTAACTGTACTGTATATTATTATTTTTTCTTTTATAAAGTATATTCATCTTTTATTTTATAACTGAACTTATCACTTTACACTTTTCACCAAATTTCAACTTTACTAATTCATTAAACCTAGACCTATAACTTTCTTTACGTTTTTTGTTGAGCCCCCAATTGTGGGATCGCTTATATACGATCACCGAACTTTTCCAAAAAAAACATCTAAACACACTAACTCTTATTTTTACTCTGCCCATTTTAATATTTTATAATTCATAATTAGCAAAAACATATAAAAATACAAGTATATAAAATACAATAGACCTTTAAATATAGGAGTTCAAATAATTCAAAATATTAAAACAAAACAATATACAATATATATATAATAATAATAACGCGGACCATACGGTACGCTATAAAGTTGCAGTGGTGGCGATCCCACATGTATATTCATTTATCAATGCATGCAAAAATAAACATTCTTATGTCCCTGATGGTGTTCCATCAGCAGTTTAAAGGCAATGTTCCATCGTTTAATCCGTAATATGTCCGGAACAACATGGAATTCTTCGTATACGTGAATTTTCCTATTACTGCTTTAAAAAATTTAATATTGGTTGCCCGGAGGATTGCGTTTTTTGTACGTATTTCTGCAAAGATTTTTTATAGAAAGTCTCATGGTATACTATGACGTATGATGTGAACCATTGACGTTTCAGTCATAAATTTGTTTACACGAAACATTTAAAATTGATTTTAAAATTAAATTTATTTAATATAGAAGGACACTCAACTTTATAATTTAACAAATAACATAAAAACGACAAAAAACGACAAAAACGACAAAAACAACAAACCAATAAATTCTGTGTCTTTCCAATGTAGGCATGTTTAATAAAGCCAATCTTTTAAAATTAGCTAGGTAATAAAATCGGATCACTCCAGAGAATAGATTTCAGAGCAAATCTTAGAAATCTTCTCTGAATAGATTCGATCCTAGCCTTGTGAACAAAGTAAAACGGTGACCAGACAGGACACGGATATTCAAGAATGGAACGTACCAGAGAGTAAGGAAGACAATACGGATCAGAGATTTGCCGCGACATACGATAAATAAACCCATAATGGTGTTAGCCCTATTAACAATATAATCGATATGCGATTTAAAATTTATATATACCGCTTATTATAAATTTAAAGTTAAAAATGTTCAATATACATCTAAAGCATGATATTATTTATTAAATGCTATTATACGGCAGCAGCCTTATTGTCATTTGTGTCTATTATTAATTGAGTATTCATTGTTGTGATATAGTGTAAAGTGTACTTATTTATTATAAAATCTGTTTTTTTTGTCATGGAAAACGAAGAACCTATAATATATCATCATTATTAAGACCATTGATGTCACAAAACTTATATTGGAAATATAGGGCTCATCCCCTAACCAGCTATAAAACTATATAAGGTTATATAGGCTATAAGGTTATATAGGCTATAAGGTTATATAGGCTATATAAGGTTATATCAGCATTATATAGGCGAATATATAAGTCTGAAACCATATATGTATGTATAAGAAAAATTAATTCAATATAAAGTTTAAGATTTTCCCAAAAATATTAAAAACACCATTTTTTTATGACCCGATTATATTTTTTATTATATCTTATTTTTTTAAATCCATTAATTAAATTATTTTTCACATTTTAATTATCTTATCAGTTAAATTTAATGTTAAAGTTTACTTACTTGACGACACTGACAAGCAAACCTACCCAACTGTCACACCCCGATTTTAATGAAACTTTGCAGTTTTGTAGAACTATAAAAAAAATGGACCCATATTTTTTTCATCAGCAAAGGCTCGGGTTTAAGGGTTGAAATCCAAGATGGCGTCGAAAATGAAAATTGGCCATAGCTTCAACAATTATGCATCGAATTCGGTGGAATTTGAACAAACATCAATTTTGAACTAATCCGCATATTTCATAGAAGAAAAAGTTATTAAAAAAAAAAAGTTACCCCTGCATGCATATATTCAACATCGAAATGAATGCATAATTTCTACATTTTTTGTTCGTTTTCAATGAACTTCGGATATTTTGTAATAATCGTGAATATGAAGAATGCGTTTTTTCAATTTCGTGAAAAAATTATGATTTGGGGTTATATTCAACATGACGTCGAAAATAATATTTGCGGATAACTTTGTCCATTTTCATCGAATTTATTTCAAATTTGGGATGTAACTTTACTGAACTCTCACATAACTCAAAAATAATTTTTTGAAAAATTACAAAATGGCCACTTCATTCAAGATGGCGCGAAAAATCAAGATTGTACATACATTTTATGATTTAATTTTCATGAAATAAAATTGTTCATAATTTGAGCGAAACCACTCAAACAGCCATTTTTGAACTTGTTCCGTCATACATTTTTATAGCTCTATAACAGCTTATGAAACACGATGTCAATCTCATTCCACCAAACATAGAGCATTCCATTTGGTTTTGCTGTCGATGGGCCAGTTTCGCCAGGTGATCAGCAGGCATTTTTGAGTTTTAGATTTTCACCTTTTGACTTTTGATCCCCCGTTCGATAAACAATTTTTTGTCTACCACAACGTTCATTGTATATCAATTTGACAGTATCAAATCGTAATTGCTACCTAAAAAATTGTCCAAACCGCAAATCAAATGTTTTAATTGATGGAGCGTGTTCAGCATAAGTTTCTATCAAAAGATGATGACTTTCACTGGCTTTTTTTTTTTGATTAAAGAACAACAGCAATGCATGCCGCAAATGCTATTTTTTTCGTACATATTTTGGCATTTCAATATAGCTTTTCGTATAAAGTGTCAAAATCATACAAATTGTGAGGTTGTGTTTTTACTGAAGGTAAAACAAAAGATTTACTACACATATTTTAGATTATATGCGATTCAATTTTAATTTTTATATATGCAATTTAATTATATATCATATAAATATATAATTATACTTTTTGGAAACGTGGTTAAATTTTAATTGATGCGGTATTATCAGCTTTTTTGAAAATCTTAATTTTGTGTGTCGAATATATGTGTTTAAAAATACCAATGGCCTTTTCCAAATCATTGGATGCTGTTTTTAATTGCAGTATTCAAACGGTACGGTTGCTAAGTAATTCGATTTATAATTGCGAGTCTGATTTTAATGCAATTATAATAATATGTATATTTAAATAAAATTATTAAATAAATAAAAATAAGTGAGTGTTGTGCTAATTAATATATTTAATAAATAAATTTTTGTTTGTATTGTGTATGGTATTTTGATTAGTAGGCAAATATTCATGTATTTATTTATTATTAGACTCCCGGCGCGTAGCACCATAAGGAGTTATATAGGGATTTGTTGTTGAAAGTTACAGTTCAGTTGTGCTGTACTTTGATTTTCATGTCTTTTAGGTATGCTGTAATTTCTCTTAATGTACCTGGGCTATTGCGTTGTAATTCTGTTTTTAAGTCTATTTGCTGGTTTATTGCAGGGTATTTGGATCTAGTTGAGTTGTATTTTTTGCATTCGGTGATGATGTGTTCAAATGTGTCTTCGCATTGGCATGTGTCACATGTGGAGGAGCTTATTATTTTTATGGTTTTTAGAAACCTTTGTTCATATGTCTGCCCCGTTCTTATCCGGTTTATTGTCTTTGTGTCGGTTGAGTTCATATTAATGTTTTTGAACCATGGAAGTTTTAGCGGCTTGTTGTTGTTTATGTATCTTGTCCATCGGCCTTTGCTTTCGGTGTCTTTGGTGTATTGGGTGTGCCATTCACTTTCTATTTTCTTAAGGGTTTCCAGTATGATTTCGTCTGGTGGAATTGCTGTTTTTAATATGTGATTGGGGTTCGTAGTGGCCATTTTGGGTATAGAGTCGGCAATTTCATTACCGGAGATATCACAGTGGATCCCGGGATCCATTGAATGTGTAGTTTTATTTCTGGGTGTTGTGCTATTAGTAGGAGGATTTCATTTTCATATAATTTATTGTTATTATTAGTTATGAGGGCGTTATTCAGAGAGGTGCAGGTACTTTTTGAGTTGGTGAATATAACCACCTCATCAAGATATGCTCCTGTGGCGATATTTATTGCCTCCAGAATACCTATTATTTCTGCCGTTTTGATGGTATGTAGGTTATTTATATTTTTTGCTACTTCAATGTTTTTGTATTGTAAAAATGTTCCTATTACTGTGCTATTATCGGTTTTTGAGGCGTCTGTGTAGATGTGATTCATGTTTTTGTATTTATAGTTTATCAGATGTAGCGCGTATGTTTTCAATATTTGTTTAGCGGTTTCTTTTTCCGAAGGTTTTCAGATTGGGTGCTTAATTCATCGGTAATTTGGATGTTTTTTGGCCTATTGTGTTCTTGTGGCGCCATTGACGTTTGTATTAGGATTGGGTGTTTTTGGAAAAGGGATTTTACCGTGCCGTGGGACGTATTGTTGCGCATTTGTTTACCGACTTCTGTATCATTGTATAGTTGTTTCACAACGTACTTAATGTCCGCGTGTTCTTTTTGGAGTGGGAATGGTTTGTTTGCGCTTTCAGATAAGATTGAAGATATAGGAGTCGTTTTTGTGTATCCCATACAGTTACAGAGCTGAGCATTTTGTATTTTTTGAATCGTATTCATATGAAGTTTTTTAATGTGGATGTTGGCTGTGAAATATTGAATTTTGCTATTGGTTAGGGCGTTGTAGAGAAGTAGATTAGTCCTTGGGTGTGCTCCGTGGTGGGGTTTGGAGAGGAGTTTCAGGATGTTGTGCGACTTCTGGCAGTTTGCGGAAAGTTCTTTTATATGTGTATTAAATGTGAGTTTTTTATCCAATCTGAATCCTAGATATTTTAAATTATTTGTTTCGTTGATTTTCTTATTGTTTATCTGAATGCTGTTCGTGTTTGTGGATTTGCCGATTATCATGTAGTTTGTTTTGTCCGTATCGATTTTCAGGTCCAATTTATGCAGTTTTTCTATCAGGAGTGAGGTTTCGGTTTGGGTAATTTATTTATTTTATTTATTTATTTATTTAAGACACATTAAATTCTAATGTATACACATTTAATGTTCCAATAATTTCGGAACAGTCAATCATAATAATACAATATATGTTATAAATATAATCAAAAAAAAAAAAATAAGTTAATATACCATATAATAACGAATCATATAACAAAAATCAACGTAGTACAAAATCAATAAAGTACAGTATCATATTTTGTAACTATAAAATTTTAATTTAAATTCGGAATTATTTACATTATTGTCAACAAGCAGATGGCTAAAGGAATTATAGGACATTAACAAAGAATTGAGGGGATTAAAACGACCATAATTGGAATGATGACAACCAATGTTGAAAAATTCAACGACCCTCAAACTTCGAAAATTTAATTTGAAATCCAGCCTTCGAATTAAAGACATACAATCTATATTATTATTCATCAATCCACATATAAACGACAACCCCATAAATTGCCTATGTTTTTCCAGCGTAGGCATGTTCAATAATGCCAGTCTTTGAACATAACATGGTAAAATCAATGAATCCGACCAGGGAAGAGATCGAAGCGCAAATCTAAGAAATTTTTTTTGAATCGATTCAAGTCTATTTTTCGCATTACAATAGTAAGGCGACCAAATTGGACAGGCATATTCCAGAGTTGATCGAACAAACGAGAAAAATAAGGTTCGGAGGCACCACGGATCCGAAAATTCAGCACCCATACGGACAATAAACCCAAGTGCCGAATTAGCCCTATTTACGACATAATCGATATGAGGCTTAAACGTCAGTTTGGAATCCAAGAAAATACCCAAATCAAGTGCCCTGTCAGCAATATTTAAAATGGTACCATTCAAGTGGTAAGAATAAGTTAAGGGTTTAAGCCTATGCGTAAAATGCATAACCTTGCACTTGTCAATGCTTAACAACATACGATTACGACAACACCAATCATAGAATGAACAAAGATCCGCCTGCAATGCCACAGCATCATCAAGCGTAACAACGGATCCGTAAATCTTTACATCATCAGCGTACATTTTACAAGCGGAGTGTTTGAAAACGCCAGGCAAATCATTCATAAAAAGCACAAATAAAATTGGACCCAAATGACTACCCTGCGGAACACCGGAAGTAATAGTAAAACAACTTGATTGCACGCCACCAAACAATACACTACACGAACGATTATGCAAGTATGACCGTATCCAAGACAAAAATTTGGGACCAAAGCCCATCGAACGCAATTTTGCCAGTAGAATTCCGTGTGACATCTTGTCAAAAGCCTTGCAAAAATCGGTAAAAATACAATCGACCTGAGTGCCAGCATTAAATTGATCAAAGCAATAGGTGGCGAAATCAAGCAAATTTGTAGTAGTGGACCTACCGCGAATGAATCCATGTTGTTCCGGACAAATAATGGACTTAACATTGAATGCCAAGATCTTCGTAATAATACTTTCAAAGATCTTAGGGATAGCCGACAGTCTGGCAATTGGGCGGTAATTGATTACCATATTTTTCCCCCCCTTCTTGTAAATTGGAATAATGAATGACGATTTCCAATGATTAGGGAAACAACCAGTATCAAGCGATTTATTGTACAAGATTTTTAGCGGCATTGAAAGAAAGTCAATACAATGCCTAAGAACGACAGATGGAACCCCATCCGGTCCGTAGGAATACCGGCTTTTACAAGAATGTATAGATTCATAAACATCCGAGTAAGAAATTGAGAAATTTATCGCCGAGAGGTAGTCGAATGATGCAATATCGCAAGCATCATAATCAACAGAATTAAAATTAACGTTATCAAAGGATGATTCAAAGAATTCAGCGAATAAATTTGATATTGAATTATTATCAGAGCACACAACATTATTATATGCCATTGAGGATGGGCAACAATTTACAGATCGTTTGCTTTTAATAAATGTCCAAAACTTATTAGGATCAAGACTTATGTCCGACTGAATGGAATCAATATAAGAATAGTACTTTTGTGCTACAAGAAAATTAAATTGGTCGCATGCATTACGATGTTTTAGCAAATCCGATTCATTTTTGGACGCACAATATATATTCCAAAACTTATTTCTTAAGTTTTTTAAAATTTTAAGCTCACCGTCATACCAAGGATAGCGGGATAATGTAGTATGGGACCGCTTTAAAGGAATACATTTCAAAAAATTATCAAATAAAGTGTTATAAAAATGAATTAAAGCGCCATCCAAAGAACAGCCATTAAGGTAATCCCAGTCAATAACCCCCAAGTTACAATTCAATGTGTCGAAGTCCGCATGCCCAAAATCAAATTCATAAATGCCACTCGTATCATCATCAAAAGGCATATTCCCATTAGAATGCAATGTTAACAATAAAGTTGGATGATGAATATCCTCAGTAACAATGCAATTGTCTGTGCCGTATATGTGGCAATCCAACATTTCAGACACAAATATCAAATCCAGTATTTTATTATTCCCATTCATCACACTATTTAGTTGTCTTAAACCGAGCGCAGACATATCGTCCAAAAATACTGCATCGTTAGCACCAACCACATTTAAAGGGATCATGCAGTCTGCATCATCCGACATGATCCAATTAATGCGAGGAAGATTAAAATCACCCACTATAATTAATTCATCATTTAAACCGCATATATCATTTGAAACGTACTCGATATATTGCACCATACTGTTATAAAGCTGTCAGTGCTCCGAGTGGGTTTTCTCACAGACATAATAAAATATGAACTATTTTCTGCAAGATGCATGAATTAACACAATTTTGAACAGTGAAACAATTGTTCAACCAAACTTTATTTATTGACTTTAAATTACTTTCAACTTACAATATTTGAAATACTTAAAATACTCAAAATACTTAAAAATACTTAAAATACCTTATTATCTTTTATATCAATGCTGGCTGCTTGCGGTGGGGATGTTGATGTTTAATCTGGATGCTGGATGAGTGAAATTTTGTTGAATTATACGTTGTATTTCTCGCTGACTTTATTCACTTTTTACTATTTTAACTTACAATACTAATTTAATTTATAATTTAATTTAGTAATTTATTTAATACCGTTTTATTATTTAATATTTATTATTTTATTTATTTAATACCGTTTTATTATTTAATATTTATTATTTTATTTATTTAATACCGTTTTATACACTTGTCGGTTTTTTTATTCTTTTTGTCTTTTTTATTTCAAATCCTTTTGTTTTTTTCTTATTACTATTACACTATTGAACTTTCTTGTCTCACAACAAATTTCTAACTCTTCGTTTTTTTAATTTATTTTATGAATTTTTATGATGATAATTTCATCAAAGTTTTTCCTTTACCAAGAACCCCCCCAAAAGGTGTTCTTTTGGTGTAGCGTTTTATAATTAACCTTTTATCATAATAATTGGTGTCGTGTGTAAATCGTTGGTATTATTTATTTTATTGATGTAGCGTTTTTATGATTTTACTCTTGGTGTTAATCAGTGGTGTCGTGTGTAAATCGTTGGTATTAAAAATGGGTGTCACCGATTGACATAGCATTGTGACGTGGGATTGTTGTTAGGTAGATATATATTGAGCGTAATCATTTCCCTTGGTATTTTTTGCCTATGCCTTCCTGTGGTGTTTTTTGCTTATGACGGATATCAACTCATGAGAATTCAATAAGCATATAGTTGTACATATATAAATATTTTGTAGATTAAGCATTATGTGATCCCAGTGAACCAGTAAATATATAGTCACCATTCACACTGAAACACAGACATATATGCAAAAGAGTTACACTCTCGTATCCCGTGGTTCCCGTGACGACGCAAAACACATCAAGTTTAATGGGTTCAAACTATCGCTTTTCCCATAGGTCTTGGTCTCATGGATTTTGTCGATGTTGCATTGCGATACAATTCGTTTGTGTATATATAAATATATGCATGTAAAAATGCAAAGGCATCACATTCGCATAATTGATATTTTATGGAATTTGTGCATTAAATATATAATAAATATAAGTATATATAACATAGTTATATAGGTATGTTAATAATACCAAGTATGTAATTTGAAATCTCAGGTTAATTTTTAAATATTAATAAACATAGATATATGTACACATATATAGTTGATACATTATTAATGCATATGAGGCATATTGACGTCCAGGGTTATGTGAATATAATTTTATATTAATAATATTTATTTCAACCCGACATACCACATAATATGTATAGCCTAATATCGAATTAATGTTTTTGTTTAATAATGTTGCATATGTAAAACTTCTCCATCTACCGTAATATAGTTATTGGTGTATAATATGTAAGGGTGTCTATTTGTCCCATGACATCCCTCCACCCTCCGAAAAAAATTTTTTACGGAATGTAAAAAATTGAAGTTGTAAATATCGCCTTGTAATTGTATTACCACTCCATCCGCATATTTTGTTATAGCATAATCTACTTAATTTTATTTGCTTACAAGATAGATTGTTCATTAATTTATGTTAATATAGTATTTATTTCTAAATGAACCCCATTAATATTATTTCTATTTAGATATTACTTATTATTATTTTATTTATTATTTAAATCTTATAAAAACGAACCATTTATAAATGAATAAATTTAGTAATTACAAATTGCAAGGTGTAATTGTTGTATGATTAGCATTTTATCATTACATACATCTCTAATAATGCTACTGTAAAGTATTAAAAGAACGATTGTATTACCTATATATTTTAATTCTAAATTGATTATTTTCTTAATATATTTTTTTTTTATTTTAAATTAACATATTTTAATATCTTTTATTTCGAATATAAAATTTTAATTATTCGTTTTTATTTAACTCATTTATTTATATTTAGCAATAGATTTCAAATTTTAATATAATATAAGGTTCGGTAGACAAAATTTCGCATGATTGTGTAAACAATTCTTAACACCTAAAGTAGTATATTATAACATCTTAAATATAAATTATACAAAATTAAATTAATGATATTAATTATTGCGATATATATATAATAAATAATTCTTAAAAAAAAATTATATCTTATAAATTTTAGAATAAATCGGTATTAAATTAAATATATTTAAATTTCAACACTATTATCAAAGTTTTATAGCCCCTGTTAACTGTCTTGAAGACTCGGGAATTTGTATTAATATGTTAATTGAATCTGAAAACTGTTCGTATATGACAAAAATGATTATAGTGATTAGAAATAGGGTAGAAACCGAAATTAGAGAATTTTTTTTTTAATAGTTAATGGGATGGTGTTATGTTGCAGTTCGGATTAAAACCAAATGTATTTCACCAATAGGTTCAAAATAACGCTGAATGTTCCATAGGATGAATTTCAAAAGGGACAAAAACCCATATTGAGTGCATAAATAACACAATGAAGTGAACGATAACAAGTTCCATATCTGCTACCAAACCTATATTATTTAAAAGAAATGTAAAAAGAAAGTATTAGTTTTGATTATTATATTTAGTGATTATATATTTTTAGCCTGTTATTATGAACGCGTTTTTTGCGTCGACCCATTAAAATTGTTGTATTGACCGCGTTATTAACTTCAACGACTTCATATGGTCCCAACCAAATATTGGATAATTTATGTTGTCTGGTCTCATTTTTCAACATAACCAGATCGCCTACTTTAAACACCATATCTTTCGCATTCGCATCATAATATTGCTTTGATTTAATCCTTGATTTAAAACTATTTTGTCGTGCAATTTCATAAGTTTTTTGTAATTTAAATTTTAATTGATTATAATAACTTTCGTGATCATAAATGGGCTCGGTTGGTTTTTGCAAATTTGTGGGTATTTCCGCCGTAAAACCGAACAAACAATCGGATGGCGTTAATTTCGTTGAACTATGTAACGTATTATTATGGACATGAGATGCCTGTCTTAACCATGCATCCCAATTTTGTGGACTTTCCTCAACAAAACATCTCAAATAGTCCGCTAATGGACCGTGACTTCTCTCTAACATACCGTTTGATTGTGGATGATATGCGGTGGTTTGCATCTTTTTAATTTTTAATAATTTACAAACGCCCTTAAATAAATTACCAACGAAATTGGCACCTTGATCTGTTACTAACACCTTTGGAATTCTGTATCGCGAAATTATTTCATCGTAAAACGTTCGAGCTACTGTTTCTGCTGTAGCATCTGGAATTGCGTAACAGTCCATGAAACGAGTTAAATTATCCTGAAATGTGAGTATGTACTTGTTACCAGAATGGGTTGTGGGTAACGGACCTACTATGTCCAAATAAACCTTATCAAATGGAAGTTTTGGTGTATCAGTAATTATCATCGGCATTTTGTTAGATCGAGATTTTTTATTCCCCTGACATTGTTTGCATTTCTTAATATATTCCTTTATATCCCTCATCATTCCCTTCCATTGGTATTGTTTCTTGACCCTGTGCAATGTTTTCCAAACCCCTTGATGACCACCCAATGGTGTATCATGAAAACTTCTCATTACCGTTTGAATATCATCTTTATTTGACAATTCTTCGATTTTATTTAAATCCCCCACGGCTATTTTATTGATATCGTTTTCCTCATTGACATCCACCGAATTAACTTTATCTTGTATTTTGATATCTTTTGGTACAATATTCTCCTCAAGTTTTTTGGTCCGCGCGCGTGTCTGAACCACTTCTATTTTATTTGTATTTTCTTTTGATATGCGACTTAATGCATCGGCATTCGTATTAAACTTTCCGGGCTTATATTCTATGTTATAATTATATTCCGACAACTTATGATGAAAACGTAACAACCTAGACGTTGGATCCTTAATATTAAATACCCCTAACAACGGTCTATGATCGGTATAAATTGTGAATCTACGTCCCAATAAATAACTCCTGAAATTCTTTGTTGCCCAAACCATTGCAAGTAATTCCCTTTCAATTGTGGAATACCTTTGCTCCGCGCTATTCAACGATCGACTAGCATACGCAATAGGGCGATCTTCTCCTGGTTTCCCTTGAGAAAGAACCGCACCTAGAGCGTCACCACTAGCGTCGGTTGTTAAGATAAATGGTTTGGCAAAATCCGGATATATGAGAACTTGTGGCGAAATGAGTGCCATTTTTAATTCATTGAATGATTTTTCGCATTCCTCAGACCACGTATATGTCGAAGTTTTCTTCATTAAATCATTCAAAGGACACGAAATTTTTGAAAAATTTGGGATAAATTTTCTGTAATAATTTGCAAAACCTAACCATGATTGCAATTGTTTAACATTTTTTGGTGTTGGATATTCAGACACACAAGCCGTTTTGGATGGATCGGGACTTGCGCCTTCTTTGGTGCATTTATGACCTAAATAAATAACTTCCTTTTTTAAAAATTGACATTTTTTAATTTTTATTTTTAAATTAAATTTTCTTAATCTATCAAATACAGCCGCTAATTTATTATGATGATCAATTAAATTTTTCCCATAAATTACAATATCATCAATATATACAAAACATTCAATACCATGCAAACCCATTAACACATAATTCATAATTCTTTGGAATGTAGCAGGAGCACCAGTCAAACCGAAAGGCATTCTTTTAAATTCGTAATGACCGTAAGGCGTACTAAATGCCGTTTTAGGCGCATCCCTAGATTCCATCAATACCTGATGATAACCACTAGCTAAATCCAAAGTACTGAAATATCGCGAATGTCCAAGCTGATCTAATATATCTTCAATTCGCGGCAGTGGGAATGCATCTTTGATGGTTATTTGATTCAATTTTCTAAAATCAAACACCAATCTCCAACGCTTGGTACCGTCCGAATCTGACTTTTTAGGTACCACCAACAAAGGTGTATTCCAAGGACTTTTACTCGGGCTAATAATACCGTCTTCTAACATATTTCCTACTTCCTCATTTATGAACTCCTTATGTATTTCCGGTAATCTATAATTTTTTTGATTTATTGCGGGATGATTTTGCAATGTGGGTATGGTATGTCCAACAACGTCAGTGTATGACAATTTATCTCCTTCAAGGTAAAAAACATCATTATACTTAACACATAAATCCACTAACGTCTCTCGTTCCTCTTTATTTAAATCCTCCTCTGTATTTAATTCACTAACTAATCTTTTAATTCTATCCTCATTTTGACCATTCAGGCCCTTGCCGTTCGTCAACTTTGTCATTAAATTAATTAATTTGTTATTATTTTCTACGTTATAATTTTTTAAATTATCATATCTTAAATTTAGTTTTCTTAATTCTATGTTTTTCTCATTTATATTAATAATTGCGACAGGCGCTTCATAATTGCTAACTTTTGAAATCGAATTGCCAACGTAAATTCCCTCTATAATCTCCTCTGATTTCACTAAAATGGATCCCGTGCGTATAGGCATCCTAACCATCAATACAATTTTCGACCTGGCTGGTATATTATAAATAACTTCTCCCAATAAACGATTTGATTTAATCTGCTTAATTTTACTATTTATCATATTATTATTTTCTACTTCTTTACTTACTTTATTAAAATCTTGTGTATTTAAAACTTTAACAATATTTTCCTGTTTAATATTTTCTATTCTTTGTTTAATTAATGTTTCCGTCAAACAAGCGTGTACTTTCGATGAACCGAACGATATGTTGGAAGATTCCCCGGGAGAATCAATTTCAGATTTTCCAGGCAATGACAGTGACCGATTATCGCCATGCCTTCCTTTAAATGCGCATTTTAAAAGAACCATGTCACCGGTGACAGATTTACCATTTGGACATTCTGAACCCTTCACATCAACTCCATTCACTCGTTCTACAACTTTATTATTTCCTACCCCAATATTTAATTTAACTTCATTATTTTTATTCGCACTATTAATTAATTCCATCTTACAAATTTTATCAAAATCAACAATATCATCATTATATAATGTATTTTTCTCAACTTTCACAACTCGAGTTTGCTTTGGTGGTATGTCGGAAAATTCATTTGTTGAATTATTTTCGTATAGATTATTTAATTTCTTCGTTGATCGGTGATCACTTTGCGTTCTTTTAAATGGCCTTTTTAAAAGAGGCATAGCTTCGATCAAGAAGTCATTATTTAATCTATTCGAATCCTTCATTTCCACCTTGTTTCCCCCGACTCCCCGTTCTTTCACATTTAAATTTTGTTTATTAATAACTTCCTCGTTTATAATTGGCTTTGCAAATTGCTTTATATTTAACTTTTTATTATTATTCATATTTGCTCCGAAGGTGTGACTCCCCAAGTGGTCAGCTTCCTTTGAGAAATTATCAATAACCGCGTTAGTTTTTTGGGACATTTCGTGCGAGAAATGATTTTGGGGTTTCATTGGCATGGTCAGAAACAATGTACCATCTGGGCTAAACAACGAAAATGTGTTTGCAATGGCATTGATTATGGACGTTCCGTTTAAAAAATCCCTCCCGATTAACCCATTTGCGGGTATACACTCAGTATCATTTATGACACCTAATGTAATTTGCAATGTATTCTCTCTGGTCGCTACACCAATTTTACCGGTGATTGACCCTTGAGTCGTATCACAACCTCCGAAAGCACCTCCAACTTGAACCTTATCTAAATTATTTATATCTTTCAAATTTTTTATAGCATTACTTTTTATTAAACTAATTTCTGCTCCCGTATCAATTAGAAATATGTTATTACCGTCTTTACATATGTCGATGGGTAGCCTAACGTATATTTTATTTATATTGTTATTACCTATTTTATTAAATATTGTATTTCCCGTCACAAATTTTGTAATATTATTTTTAACTATTGTATTTTTATTATTTAAGTTTTGTTGGCATTCTAATTTATTATCTAAAGATTTTAGGCTACTCATTATCTCCTTCTGACCAACACTACGGATTTCTAGTTTGGTCGTTACTCGTTTTTTTCTCGGGGTTCATTTTTTTGCCCCGTATTATTATTTTGGGACTGACCCAATATTGCCCTATTATTACCTGATTTATTAAAACCAACATTTCTTCTTGCATTACATCTAGCGAAAGTATGACCAAATCGGTTACAGTATGTGCATTGTTCCTGCCTAATATTTGCATTATTATTATTATTTGCATTATTATTATTATTTCCGGTTCTATAATTATTGGAATTATTATTATTATTATTATAAGTACCCACGCTATTATTGTACCCATTTCGATTACCCCCGCGATTGTCATTGACCGCATTATTGAAATAACCATTGTACGTACCACCACGATTAGGCATGCGAAACTGTAGTCCATTTGAAACGTTATTGAACCCATTATCCGATCTCAAATTGTTGTTATATCTCTGTCCATTATTGTTTTGAAAAGTGTTTCCATTGATATTTTGATTGACATAAAAATTACTATTGTTTGGACATGTCTGTACATTATGTCCATAAACTTTACACGAGTTACAAAAGGGAGTGGACTTGCGTAAATTGCAATCCACATACGTATGATTAAATTTGCTACAGAAACCACACTTCAAAATTGGTTGATATTTCATAACATTGTCGTTATCCGTATTTACCAAGAAGTTTTTTGATTGTACGGCAGTACGTTGGAAAGGATTATTCACTTTTAATAATAACTCCGTTTTAATTAATGCCTCAACGGCCTGGTCAAAGTGAATCGTATCAAGTGTTAATGCGAACTGTCGTAAATTGGGATCCAAAAGCCCGCATTTTAATATACGCAACTTTTGTTCCTCAGTTTCTTTAATTAAAACCTGTGCCACGAGTTCCTTATAATCAGATTTCAATATTTCAATTACACATTGCGCACACTTATCTATCTTCCTTGCAAATGAACTTATTGATTCCGTGGGCAATTGGAAAGTATTTTTCAATTCGGCATTTGCTGTATCTAACGACTTTTTGGAAATATACCTATGTCTTAATGTTGCACTAAATCCATCTAATGTGGTAACATTTAACCCTCTTATCAGTTCAAACGCGTCACCCGTTAATCGCGTACACAAAGCCGTAACAAATTTACCCTCATCCTCACTATCAATACATTTATGTGCATATTCGCATGCACCTAAAAATTCTTGAATTTGGTTTACTAAATAGGGACCAGGTTCACCCGAAAATCGTGGAACCAACGTTGTAACTAATTTGCCTATTTTCTGGAAATCCATGATGTAAGAATTTATGATATGATGTTTATTCGTTGCGGATGTTGAAATAATATTGGTATTTTTTAAAATTGGACGATTGTCTACTTTTTGTGGTGAATCTTGTTCTACTTGATTCAACACGCTCTGGATGTCACCGTGGATCGTTTGGAGGAATTCTAATTCAATACTTGTATTTAATTGCGTTTCTTCAATTTCCCCGAGTTCTTTCTTCAAGGAATTAATTTCAAAAGTACTTTCAATAAAACTCTTATTTGCTTCAATAAGTCCAGACGAATCCTCCGTGTCATACAATGTTAAATAACCCTTTGCAAGTAGTTCCTCTTGTAAATCCCTATTTTTTCCTTGGGCCAACTCTAATTTCAATTTTAACGTCGCCGCCTTATTCTGTGTGTCGTGCAATGTTTGTGATAATTCCCTAATACTACCCTCGTATTGTTCAGATTGTACCTCGTTATCCCTTAACGTTACTTTATTGTTCTTTATAATATCCCTTAAATGCAATACTTCTGATTTCAAATTATGAATAGTTTTTGTTAATTGAGCCTGTGGTTGTTCTAACAAAAGATCGATAATATATTCGGTCGTTTCCAATTCACTTATTTTATCGTATTTAGAATTTATATTCCGTTTTAACTCTCTATAGTCCCTATCACTTAATTTCGATTTACAACTAATCATAAGATTCTCATTCAAATTTTTGATACCCTGTTTCCAAGATTTTTGTTCATGCCTACGTTGTTTTAATTCATCATCCATCAAAGCTCATTTAATCAATACATATAAAAAAAAAATTAACATGACAAAACACACTCTTTATAAAAATACGCAGACTAATATTATAACCTATCATTCACGATACCAAATATATCCCAAAAACTTAAAAATCACGAATTAACCGCATAATTTATTCCAAGATATTCATTTGTATTATATGTTCATATTAAAATAAAATTTTGTGTATATGATAATCAAAATTTATGTTCCGTATTTATTTTTCTGAATATATAAGAATAAACCATATGTTAGAATTTAATAAAAATATTTTTAAAATCAAAAGTATATATAAAAAGCGTCCCATATATTTATATATCAAAAGAAATAATTATTTAAAACATATGATCAGAATGACCCACTTTTTCCACATATAACTAACTCATATATCATAATAAAAGAAAATTATATAATATTAAACAATACGTATATGCTTAGTACAATAAATTAATTTTATTTTTATTTTTTTTTTTTTTTTAAATATTTTACTTATATATGATATATAACACTCAGATAATATTTAATAATCGCATATTATTGTTCATATGAAGAAAAAGCAAAACAAAATATTTAGTTACACATTACAAAAAACGTTAATACACTTTCACGATTTAAATAAAATAATTGAAACGAATTGCACGTAAAAAAACGCACTATATTTTAATTAAAATTATGATGTGTTTAAAATAGAATTAAGATGTGTTTAAATTAGATTAAATGAATGAAATCATTAAGAACGTTTTCATTAAAGTAATGTATAGTAGGGTTTACCGGCTGCGCCAATTATGTTGGTGCAGCAATTAAAAAATAATTTACAAATGAAATTGGTGTTTAACATTCAATTAATTAATTTAATTTTATATACAAATATATATAATAAATCGGGAGTTTGTTCGAAATTACCGATTGTGTCGTTGATGCAGTTCAAAAACATATTAATATTATTTAAGGAAATAAACTTAAAAAATAAAACGTTAATTAAATGAATATTGAAATAGTGTAATATGATTATATAATTTTATTTAATATTTGGCATAATTTAAACAAATTTACTATACTGAGAGCGAATTCGAAATACCGGCTGCGCCAATTATGTCAGTGCTCCGAGTGGGTTTTCTCACAGACATAATAAAATATGAACTATTTTCTGCAAGATGCATGAATTAACACAATTTTGAACAGTGAAACAATTGTTCAACCAAACTTTATTTATTGACTTTAAATTACTTTCAACTTACAATATTTGAAATACTTAAAATACTCAAAATACTTAAAAATACTTAAAATACCTTATTATCTTTTATATCAATGCTGGCTGCTTGCGGTGGGGATGTTGATGTTTAATCTGGATGCTGGATGAGTGAAATTTTGTTGAATTATACGTTGTATTTCTCGCTGACTTTATTCACTTTTTACTATTTTAACTTACAATACTAATTTAATTTATAATTTAATTTAGTAATTTATTTAATACCGTTTTATTATTTAATATTTATTATTTTATTTATTTAATACCGTTTTATTATTTAATATTTATTATTTTATTTATTTAATACCGTTTTATACACTTGTCGGTTTTTTTATTCTTTTTGTCTTTTTTATTTCAAATCCTTTTGTTTTTTTCTTATTACTATTACACTATTGAACTTTCTTGTCTCACAACAAATTTCTAACTCTTCGTTTTTTTAATTTATTTTATGAATTTTTATGATGATAATTTCATCAAAGTTTTTCCTTTACCAAGAACCCCCCCAAAAGGTGTTCTTTTGGTGTAGCGTTTTATAATTAACCTTTTATCATAATAATTGGTGTCGTGTGTAAATCGTTGGTATTATTTATTTTATTGATGTAGCGTTTTTATGATTTTACTCTTGGTGTTAATCAGTGGTGTCGTGTGTAAATCGTTGGTATTAAAAATGGGTGTCACCGATTGACATAGCATTGTGACGTGGGATTGTTGTTAGGTAGATATATATTGAGCGTAATCATTTCCCTTGGTATTTTTTGCCTATGCCTTCCTGTGGTGTTTTTTGCTTATGACGGATATCAACTCATGAGAATTCAATAAGCATATAGTTGTACATATATAAATATTTTGTAGATTAAGCATTATGTGATCCCAGTGAACCAGTAAATATATAGTCACCATTCACACTGAAACACAGACATATATGCAAAAGAGTTACACTCTCGTATCCCGTGGTTCCCGTGACGACGCAAAACACATCAAGTTTAATGGGTTCAAACTATCGCTTTTCCCATAGGTCTTGGTCTCATGGATTTTGTCGATGTTGCATTGCGATACAATTCGTTTGTGTATATATAAATATATGCATGTAAAAATGCAAAGGCATCACATTCGCATAATTGATATTTTATGGAATTTGTGCATTAAATATATAATAAATATAAGTATATATAACATAGTTATATAGGTATGTTAATAATACCAAGTATGTAATTTGAAATCTCAGGTTAATTTTTAAATATTAATAAACATAGATATATGTACACATATATAGTTGATACATTATTAATGCATATGAGGCATATTGACGTCCAGGGTTATGTGAATATAATTTTATATTAATAATATTTATTTCAACCCGACATACCACATAATATGTATAGCCTAATATCGAATTAATGTTTTTGTTTAATAATGTTGCATATGTAAAACTTCTCCATCTACCGTAATATAGTTATTGGTGTATAATATGTAAGGGTGTCTATTTGTCCCATGACAAAGCGAGATATCAGCCGCAGGCGGAATGTAACAACAAAAAATATATAATTTATTAAAATTTGAAGAAATACAAACACACAAACATTCCAAATTTTGAGTCAAATGAGATGAATTTGAAAAATCAATAAGCGTGGAAGAAAATGAGGATTTAACCGCAATTAAGACCCCACCACCCTTATTGGTAATGGAAGTTCCATGATGGCGATCACGTCTAAACACATGGTAAGACGAATCAAACAATTCGGCATCAAATATACCTGTACATAACCATGTTTCGGTCATTGCGTAAATATCCACATCAGATGAATTAGAAATTGAATGAAACAATACTTGTCGTGTCTTAGTTCTTAGACCACGAACGTTCTGATAAAGTAAATTAACATTCATTAATGCAGTCGTGTCGGATGAGTGATGTTTCGTTTCGGAAAATTTTGGTTATTATTGATTTTGTTGTTTTTTTTTGTTTGAAATTCGTGTACTATGATACCGTCTATATTCCAATTATTTGACGCAACAAACATGGTGAAATGTTCAACAGGAACAAACAATTTGAATGATGAATAACCACCGATGTGTTTAACATTATTGATTTGCACTATGCTGATATTATCATCATATTTCATATTTCTTGCAATATGATTCTTGACCATATCAGCAGTGGAGTCAGGATGAAGCCCGGAAACAAAAACACATTTAAATCGCTGGGCAGCCCTTAAAATGGGTACAACAGTGTCAAGTTTATCATCTCGGATGGTTTCAGGTTGATCCGTTGTGATCAAATCCAATTCATTTAGACCAGATTCTTTTATACGCCTTGCACCTCTAGGTTGTTGTTGTTTAGATTGTTGTTGTTGTTGTTTAGATTGTTGTTGTTGTTGAGGTTGTTGCTGAGGTTGTTGTTGAGGTTGTTGCTGAGGTTGTTGTTGAGGTTGTATTTGTGGTTGTTGTGATTGTTGTTGTGGTTGTTGTGATTGTGATTGTTGCAATTGAAAAGAGTTAAATAAAATATCAAATTTTTCAAATTTACCGGACAATTCCACAAAATTGTTTAATGTTGACTGCAACAAGAATTGCAAATCCCGATTTACATCCGTTAATTTTTTGATGTCATGTCTAAGATCACGGATGTCAACTTTGTTTTGGCCGACGTCATTTATTAAAATATTTAACTTGTCAACAAGCCTTCCATACGATAAACGCGGTATAGATACATATCCAACATTATTATTATTATCATTATTATTATAATTAACATTAACATCCATAGTATCATTTTCAATGTTATTATTATTACAATTTCTGAAGTCAGCACCACTGGAAATATTAACTTCATTGTTTTGTATATCTTCATTTACATCATTATTATCACTAACAATTGATATATATGAAATATTTGGCGTTTTTGACAAATAATTATTAACATTATTATTATCATTATTATTATTGTTGTTAATACTTTTATTGCTATTGTTATTTACTAACTGCGTTGCAATTGGTTTTGCTGGTAATGTAGATGATGATAATGATGATGATAGTTGTGATGATTGTGAAATATTATTAACCGTAGATATTTTATTATTATTAATAATTTTATTATTATTATTCCTCGTAATGATCGGCATTTTTTATTATTAGCAAACGATTATATAAATAAATAATACAAATAAAATTTAAAAAAAAAAAATCACAACAATAGCAAGAATTAAAATATATTAATTAAAATAGTTTTTTTTTTTTTTATTTTTTTTTAAAAACGAATAATTTAATTAAAAACATATAATAAATTAATTAAAAAATAAATAAATACGAAAACACAATAAAAAATAAATAAATAAATAAATAAACTTTTAAAAATAATTAAGTATATAAAATTTTTTAAAAATTGGCTTCTGATGTTCTGTAATGATGTTCAATTGTGTGTGGTCGCGTGCTCCAATTATTATTGCGATATCGTCCACATATTGTATAATTTTGGTGTTCGGTGTTTGTGTGTTGGTGATTTCTGCAGTATAAAGGTTGAAAGCGTGGGACTTAGGGTGCTTCCCTGTGGGAGACCATGACTTGTTTTTATTGACTCAGTTTGTCCGTTGTAGGTGATGCGATATTCTCTATTGTACAACATTTTTTGAATCCAGAATATTGTGTCGCTTTCTATGTTAGTTTTTTGGAGCTGGCTAATGAGTTTGTTGGTATTGGTATTGTCGAAGGCTGCCCTTATATCCGTGAATACGATTGCTGTTTTTAAGTGGTGAGTTTTGTTGCTTTCTATGGTTTGGAGTATTTTATAAATACCATCTCTTGTACTTTTTTCAGAAGCCAAGAGAGTCATCTGAGAGTAGGTTTTTTGAGGCAATTTCCTCCTCCAAGCTATTTAGTTTAGCTCAGTAGTTTGGCGAAGAGCTTTGCCAGAACAGGTAGAAGGGCTATTGGTCTGTAGTTGGTGATATCAGAAGGGTCTTGTTTCTTTTTGTGAATGGGGACTATTTTTATCCGATTCCAGATTTCTGGATATTGTTTGTTTTCGGTCATGTTCTTGAGGTGGTTGGGTAATTTGTTGCGCTGTGGGAGGGTTAATAGTTTAAGTATTTTGTTTGATATATTGTCCGTGCCCGGTGCTGTGTTTTTGTTGTTGCTGATGGTATTTTCTATGGTAGCTAAGTCTATTTTTATTGGGAATCTGGAGATGTCATTTGTTGGACGGTAGTGTATAGTGGTATTTACTGCGGCCTCTTTGAAGTTGTTGTACAAGCAGGTTTTCATGGATTGAGGGTTGTTTATTATAGTAGCTTTGCTTTTGTGTTTGTTGTTATCGAATATCTTGATCGTGTTCCATATTTTCTTTGGGTTTGTACTTGGATTGATGCTATTTGTTAATTCTATGAATTTTGTTTTAGAACATTTTTTAATTGCGTATTTTAGTTTGGCCGCGTGTTTCTTGTATTCTAAAAGTGTGTATTGGTTTCTATATTTATGGTGAAGTTTTAATTTAGCCTGTTTGATATTCCATAGTTTACGAATTTCATCATTCCACCAGTATTTTTTATTGATTCCTATTGTGGTGGCTTTGGTATTTGAGAGGATGAGTTTGGTGAGCGATTCTTCGAAATTGGTGATGTCCGTTGAATCGGCAAGGTGACTATTATGGAGATCCGGTTGTAATTTGAGATAGTTTACTTTGTTAATTGTTTCCTGATATCTGTTAAATTTTGTGTGTATTTCAATTATTGTGGGAAAGTGATTTGAGCCAATGTCGGTATGGTCTATGTACCAATTTGTGTTGGGCTATATCCGTGGATGATAGGGTGATGTATTGTGCTGCATAATAGTGTCTATTGGGGATATGAAATGTGTATTGTCCATCGTTGTGTATGTATACCCAAGTAGAACCGATTTCTGAATTACAGCTGTTACAACGTTGTCTCAGCTACATTGCTCAGCTTTATAGTTGTGGCAGCAAGATCCCAACCATAACATTAAAACGTTGTGACAAAGTTATTTCAGCCAAATAGGAGCGCTCTTTTTCTGCTGCCAAAACGTTGCCATTACCATTTGGCTGTGGCTGCGGATGCCTATATTCAGACAATTGTCAAACAGTTAGCTGTGGCTTAATTTTGCCTGTGAGTCAGCCAATAGGTGCTCTAAACCGCTATTTGGCTGACCCGGCCGCATCAAAAATTAAAGTTAAAAGTTAATTTTTTTTCCAAAAAAATTTTTTTTATTAGATTTTTTTTTAATTTAATTTTTTTTAATATAACTTTTTTTACATTTTTTATTTACATATTTTATTATAATAGATTATTATTAAATTATATTATATTATATTGCTTTATTATTTTATTTTTTATATAAATTTTACCACTTACATTTTTTTCTGAGTGAGACCTGATGAATTCGAACCCGGGTCCTTCGTCTGATCATATTGGTACGCTAACAGTTGTGCTATATGGTTGCTCGTATATATGGTTGCTATTTAGGCGATAATATTCTTTTCACAATTTTAGCTGCCAAAAATACTATTTTTCAGCTAAAGAGCTTTAAATGCCTGGATTATTCCTGGACTTTAGCTGAAAATTCGTAGCAGTGTGTTAAGCAGCATTTATACACATAGTGTTTATGGCTTTGTTTATGCCATCGATTTAGCCTAGCCTAATTTAAGCTAGTCTTATTTAATTGAGGTCATGCGTATTTTGAAATCTAATGTTTGCAAATTTAATCCGATATTTGTCTGATTTGGCAACTATATTTATTTCAGATCAGCGAATTTTCTGTAGATACAGATCAGCTTCAGATAATTAGTTGTAGGGGCTATTTTGCTTTATTTTAGAGGTTTAATTGCTTATTTCTTGGCTGCCATTTACACTAATTCAGCATAATATCTGTCTCAGTAAAATAGCTGAAAATTGTATTACTTCGGATAGGTTGCCATCGACAAAATATCAGCAATATTTCTGTTGCTGCGAAATAATCTACAAATTAAGATTCTAAAACCCTGCCGCAGCCAAAAAATATTTCCATAATTCAGCTTTAAAAGAGTTACTAAAATTCAGCTAATTTATGTCTGCCACTACGTTCTTGCAGCAATTTTTTTTCTGCAGAAACTAAATCCTCTATCGGGTTCTACTTGGGTAGATTGGAATTGTCTATTGCTTCGGCAAACTCTTTACCTCTATTGTTTGAGTGCTGTTTGTCCCAGAGTTTATTTAGTGCGTTGAAATCTCCAGCTATAATTAGGTTTTTGTTGTACCGATAATGGTTTATTAGTTTTTTGAAGTTCTTATTTGTATTTCTTGGGTTTGTGTCGGTTGGGTTGGTAATGGTCATTTCTGCTTCTTCAAACAGAAAGATGCGGTAGCTATCATTATTGAATTTTATTAGCATGGAGGGTGGTAGCGGTTTTTTTTTGTCTGGAATTATGTATGCCCGTCTTCTGAATATTTTAATGTGTTGGTATTGTATTTCCTGTGTGCTGAGTTTTATTGTTGTAATCTGAGAAGCAAGCTTAATGTTGTGGTCCTTCAGAGCCTGTTCTACCACAGTTGCTGGAACTACTGGAGAGATGCCAGATATAATTATTTTTTGGGCGGGGGTAATTAATTTCCGAACAGTGACCTCGTGTCCCTTGATATTTAGCACATTATAATTTTGAGTGAGGTCCGTTACCAGTTGTTTATTCTTAAGAATTACGCATATCCGTTCGTTCGAGATGCGGGATGCGTCGGTGATGTTCTGGGGAGATATAATGTTCCCAATGGCCACTAGAAAATCCAGTAAAACTAGGTCATTGTTTGCCGAGATGATTATAGCCTGTTCTTTGGTGGGTTCATCGTTAGGGGTTGTTGTGGTTGTAGATGCGCCCTTGAGCGCGTTTGAGTACGTTTGTGGTGTAGTGTTTGTGAGATGTACGTTATTGGTTGTGTTAAGTGATGCAGTATTGTGGTACACCACTATATGGCTTGTAGTTTTTAAGTTTGTGTTTGGTAGTGGGTCAGGAGTGTCTTCCTCAAATTCGGAGTCCATGACGCCACTATTTGTTGGCCTAGCTGTTGTATTTACAGCTCAGCCAGATATTTGCGGTAATTGCAATTTATGTATAAAGAACTTAATCAATTTAATATTTTGTATATGCATTCACTGGTTAGTATACAAGGGCTATTGTTAAATTTTGAAAATAAAAAAAAAAAACAAGAAATTTCTATGCAAGTTTGATTGTACGGCAATAATGGTATTATATTAAAACATAAAGGTGTAATGTTTTGTTTAATGTTTTAATATAATAATGAAGTATATGGGTCGAAATATATGCGACTGTACATAACGATGGTACATTTGTGACTGTATTTATTTATTGATATTGCAATGTCTATGACCTACTTATTTAATTACCTAATTAATAGTTAAGTAATAATTACAATATTAAATACAACTGAATACAAAATAAACAATTTAAATAAATTTGTGAGTGAGTTGCACTTAATTTAAAAAAAAAAACAAAAAAATGCAACGAACTCCAACAAAAAATGTAGGTCAAAACTGCCCACTTACATACAAAAAGAATGATATACCAATTATTCACATAGGAATATATCTACCTGAATCACAACATCCAACATCCAAAAACGAACTTGCATCATTATCATCAAGTGTTGATGAATTGTATGACAGCGATTTACAAATAGAAGAAATAATAAAAATAATAGCAATGTAGAATTTTTGATAGAGACTATTGCGAAAGATGAATATGAGATAAGATTAATTGCCAGAAGTCAGTTAAAGATACAATTAAAGTCAATCGAACATTACACTGAAATCGTAAAGGAACTCAAAATTAGAAAAACAGAGTTTCACTCCTATCAATTGCCACAGAACAAAACATTTAAGGCGGTTATTAAGAATTTACACCATACAAAAGACAAAAAGGATTTAAAATCGAAGTTAGAGGTCTTGGGATACGAAGTATTATATATTAACAACATAATGAAACGGGGTACAACTATCGCAATGCCGCTCTTCATGATTAAAAACGCAAGACAATAACAAAGATATTATTATTCAGTATTAAAAACGCAAGACAATAACAAAGATATTTATAATATTAAATATCTCATGCATTCGAGGATTATAATAGAACCTTCAAGACAAAAACGTGAAATTGTGCAATGCACGAATTGCCAAAGATACGGTCACTCCAAGAGAACTGCTAAAGGCAATGCAGGCCAAAAACTTGAATCACTTGTCTACATGTCAACCAACGTATTGGACAACTGACCGAAAGAAGGTACCAGATGTCATTGATTTCTGTGTGATCAAGGGTATCCCGGTTAATTATATGAACGCAGAATCCATACAGGATTGTCGTCGGATCATTCGCCGAGCATTGTTACAATTGGAACAAAAATCATTATTAAAACAAAAACAGCAATGCTATCTAACAGAAAAACTGACTGGGTGCAATTCAGAAACAATTTGAAGGGTAATATTAATTTAAATATCCCATTAAAAACGGAAGAAGAAATAGATGCGGCGGTACAAAATCTCACCCAATGCATACATGAATCTTCATGGAAAGCAAAGATAAGGATGGTTCGATTTACGTAAAGTAAAAAATTACGTACGTAAAGTAAAAAACCAGAAAAGAAGGTTGCGAAAAATATGGCAGCAAACTAGGTATCCGATTGATAAGAAAAGATTGAATAGGGCTACAAAAGAAGCACGTGATCTGCTTAATGGGATCAAGAATCAGGCTATACATAATTATCTTCAAAACCTGTCACCAACGGAGGCAACTGATTACCCATTGTGGAGGGCCACAAACAAATTAAAAGGGCCGCAACACCACAATCCTCCGATTAGAATGACCAATCAGGAATGGGCACGGAATGACGAAGAGAAAGCGAAAACATTTGCGACCCACCTTGAAGGGGTTTTCAAACCAATTCCATCCGAAATAACAACTACGAAAGAAGATGATATGCTTAAATTCCTTTGCACGCCGCTGGAGATGGATATCCCGATCCAAAAATTTAAGCTGAATGATATAATATAAATGGTAAACATTAAAGTAAGTGCGAAAAAAGCGCCTGGATTCGATTTGATAACCGGTCGAATATTAAAAAACCTGCCGAAAATAGGTTATCGGGTAATAACATACATCTTTGGGGGGATTGTTATATAAATTAAAACAATCACGCGGCCGCAACAATACTACCTATTGCTAAAATCATACCTCACAGACAGATATTTTCTACTGAGACATGGACATGCCTACATTAGATTACGCGATATCAAAACGGGTGTTCCACAGGGCAGCGTAACGGGGCCGATATTATACCTTATATATACGGCGGACCTGCCAACAAACAACCAAACAACGGTGGCAACGTTCGCCGATGATACGGCAATACTGGTATCAAATAAGAAACCTGAAAGAACACCGTAACGGAGTCTAAATGACATCCAAGTATGGTTACAAAAATGGAGAATCAAGGTTAACAGTTCTAAATCAAACCACATAACATTCATAATGAAACGTGAAACGTGTCCACCAGTAGTATTAAACAATCAAGCGATCCCGCGGGTAGAATCGGTAAAATATCTGGATATACATTTAGATGGGCGACTAACGTGGAATAAACACATACAGGTCAAAAGAAAACAACTTGGCTTGAAAATAAACAAAATGTATTGGTTGATGGGCCGCAAGTTTGCTTTGTCAATAAACAATAAACTGCTATTATACAACGTTGTACTTAAGCCAATATGGACGTATGGAATTCAATTGTAGGGAATGGCAAGCAACTCGAACATCGAGATACTGCAACGTTTCCAGTAAAAAATATTAAGATTAATTTTATGTGCCCCCTGATTTGTTACCAATGAAGTTATACAATCGGACCTACAAATGCAATCGGTAAGAGATGTGATAAGGAATTACAGTAGCAAGTATCAACATCGACTTGTAAACCATCGAAACAGGTGTGAATAAAAATCTGCTGAACACGACACCAATAAATCGCCTTAAACGTTATAATGTTCTGGATTGCCGGGCAGACAATAATAATAACAAATAATTAACTAACCCTTTTATAAGAATATAATTATAATTTAATCAGTTTATATAATTTTAATTTTTAAGTTTAATAACATATATATGGTACATTAATGGTGGTACACATATACACTCTTTATATTTCATACATATGCAAAGAAATAAGTCATAATATCTACTGAATATCTTCTTTGGGGATAGATTGTACGTCATAATATCTACTTGGGGATAGATTGTTCGTATTATTTATAAGGATGACAAAAGAAAATAATAATAATAATACACTGATAGTATTACATAATGATATTAACTATAATGCCATCATCGTGTTGTATGGTTAATTGTGTAAGTGTTGCTTCATGGGATAAGGTGGCATTTTACAGATTTCCCGCAATCAGAAGTCAAAATAGCGAGATTACAGTGACTCAAACAGAAATAAGTGGAAATAATTTAGAAAAAATAATGTTCCAATTAGAAGAAAAAGATGTCGAAATTGCACGTTTGAAACAACAGCTAGATAGACTTAGTTTTAATTTGGAAAATTTCCAGCATGCGACTAGTAAGTGTTATTTACAGGTATTTCACAGCGGCAGGTACTTAAATTCCATTTTGTTGAGAAGCATCTACCGGTTCCAATGCGTCAAAAAAAAAATTGGCAAAGTTTCACGTTTTCGTATAAACCTTAATGAAATTAAGACTAGATATTTCATTTACGCTCCTGGGAAATACATATGTATAATGTGGGTACAAATAAATATTTTATGTTATGAACTGTCATTTTCATACTAAAAAAAAAGTCTTATTCTGTCGTGAAATTCCTTTTATTTTAGCATCTAAAAAATCTTTTATTTTGACATTTCGTAAAATCTTTTTTTTTTCCTTTTTTCCTTATCTTTTTTAAACGATGTTGTTTGGAAAAATTTAGTGTTGTTAAAAAAAAATTTGGTATGTTTTTTTTGTCAAATTTTGTTGTTTCTGTTGTGATAAATTATAATTAATTATTAAATTAAATTATAATAAATAATCAAATAAATTTAAAATTGAAATAGCAATGAATTAAATTAATTAAACAAATTAAATAAACTTAATGAATTAAATTCAATAAATGTTATAATTAAATAAATTAAAATAAATTATATTAATTAAATGTATTAAAAAAATCAAATAAATTAACTAAAATAAAATCAAAATATATACCAAAGCAACAAAATCACAACTGCAAAAACAATAAGAATAAAAAACCTTTCAAATAAAACATTCAAATAAAAACAAAAATAAAAAACCATTGCACAATTGTTAACGATATTTTTATATCCACAGGATTAATATAAAGTTATATAAATATTAATTAACAGAACCTCTGGTATACTATTGGCCTAATAGTTCTGGAATTAGTACATTGAAAAAAAAAGAAATCTGATTTTTTGGTGTATTCGTCAATAAAACTAATATCATAGGGTACTTTGATTACCATCTTTCGAGCAAAAAGTGTATTATTATTATTGTATTAAATGATGCCAACTGCCAACCTAAAATTCTAACGAAATTTTGGGGTCGTGGGTTCCAATCCTACTGAAGACATAAAATATGTTTTGTGTTTTCGGTTATTTTTCGAATCTGAATTTTAACACAGAGTTGTATTTTCCGCTTGCGGTTGGTCGTTCGGCTAATTAACCGACACCGTAAAAGCCCCAAATTAAGAAACTAACAACAGAAGGTTGTTGTTGGACACTAAAACCATATTGTTGGTTGTATAGCGAAAAATGTATTTTATTTTTTTTTATATATATACAAATACTTAATAGCAATTGATGATTTTGTTCAAATAGTGTTTTAGGCTATATGTTTCAATTTATTCAGAAATCATATATTTAAAAATACAAATACACATATTTAAAGGGTATTTAAGTTGATTTGGAATGTTTTTTGAGAGATCAAAAAGTCTGTTTATATAGCATATAATATTATGAATATTAAATTGCATTAAAAATAATATTAAATTAAAAACGATTCAAAATAAAAATGCATAGTGATTTTCTTATTTGATTTATTAATTTTGTTTTTTGTAACACATCGCGATATATTACTGTATAACTATGTAAATATCTATGAAGAAATAGCAAATAGTTATATGATATGTGCCTTTTTTTTATAAAAATTCACATATATATTCAGAGAAAGCAAAACTATAAAAAATATATAGTTAAAGGAAATTGAATATATATAATATGCTATATTCAGTGAATCAACAATGATAAAAAATAATATACAGGGTGTCCCAGTACAGGGTGCCAACCCGAAACAGGCAGGTTCTACACCTCATTTCCAATCAAAAAATGTATGGCGACCCCATGTCTATCTCCCTTGGTTTACGAGCTAGCCCGAAAAAACGATTTCGTTGAAGTTCAAGATAGTACGTGGATGTTATTTACCATATCTCAGCAACCACTTATCGGAATCCAATAATTATAACCTTGTTGGAAAGGTATTTTAACTATCTTTAACTCTTTCTAATAACACAAACATCGGCGACAACCCGTTTCCATGCTATAGCTGGTCAAACACAAGAAATTTCAACGGCCTCAAATATTTTTGTTATTTTGCAAGCCGAGAACTATAGAACTTTTATGTTTATCAGCTGTCGGTTTTTAGAAAAACTTCTTTGATGTTTTAGCTTTAATTTGATGTACAAACTTTTAAAATATGTCAACTCGTCTTAGAGATATGACGAAAATAATATTGAAATATGACGAAAATAATGCAAATTTTTCAAAAATTTAAAACACATTTATTAAATTAAATTTAAATCTTTACTACAAAAATTGTTCAAAATGGGGTCCATTATGTGATCGACATATTCGACACCGTTTTAATACTACCCTAGTACCCGATCGAATTTGATTCGGATTATTTTTAAAACTTCAAACGCATTATTAATGCCAATCATTAAATCTTCCCTGGTATGAACTGGTGTTTTATAAATAATGTCATTACTATGTCTTTATTAGATAAAAATCTAATGGTGTGAGGTCTGGCGACCGTGGTGGCAATTTAATGGGCCATTTCTTCCAATCCATCTTTGACCGAATGTGTCATTTAAGTGTTCTCTTACACTTCGTGCAAAATGTGGGGGTGCACCGTCATGTTGAAAATGAATGAATCGCAAAACAGTTAAATTAACATCATCGAGTAAATCGAATAACCGATTTCGCAAAAAAACTAAATATGAATCTGAATCCAGTCGCCCAGGTAGAAACTATGGACCAATTAATTGATTTCCAATCTTTCCTGCCCATACATTGACTGCTATTCGTTCCTGAATGAAATGCGTGTTGCCGAACTGAATGCCGGTTTTCCTTTAACCAATGATGATTATTTTTAGAATTAAATATCCCTTCACGTGTGAACATTGCTTCATCCGTATATAAAATTTGATTTAATATCCTGCGATCTTGTTCATAACAACGAATCACCCAATCACAAAAAGTTATTCGGGGGACGTAGTTTATTTCTTTAAGTGCTTGAATTTTTTGCAAATGATACGGATGTAAACCAGCATCTTTCATTGCACGCCATCTTTCATAGTTTTTACTTACACCAATTTGGATGGCTGCTTTTGAAATTTATTTTTTACTGTTTTTTACCGTTTCAAACTTCCGAATTATTCTTTATAAAACAAACTTAATTTTCTAATGAATATTAAACGTAAAACAATGAAACATACAAATGCCGAAGAGATGTAGCACAAAAAGCAAAAGAATTGAATGAATTTAAGACGCTAATAGATTTAACTTTTTTTATTTCTAAGTAACCATTAAATTAATTGCAATCCCTTGAAGTTATGTTACCTAGATAACGCGATAACAACAGAACATTGAACGTTGCAATGTAATAAACGTGTTTTAAATTTTTGAAAAATTTGCATTATTTTCGTCATATTTCAATATTATTTTCGTCATATCTCTAAGACGAGTTGACATATTTTAAAAGTTTGTACATCAAATTAAAGCTAAAACTTCAAAGAAGTTTTTCTAAAAACCGACAGCTGATATACATAAAAGTTCGACAGCTCTCGGCTTGCAAAATAACAAAAATATTTGAGGCCGTTGAAATTTCTTGTGTTTGACCAGCTATAGCATGAAAACCGGTTGTCGCCGATGTTTGTGTTATTAGAAAGAGTTAAAGATAGTTAAAATACCTTTCCAACAAGGTTATAATTTTTGGATTCCGATAAGTGGTTGCTGAGATATGGTAAATAACATCCACGTACTATCTTGAACTTCAACGAAATCGTTTTTTCGGGCTAGCTCGTAAACCAAGGGAGATAGACATGGGGTCGCCATACATTTTTTGATTGGAAATGAGGTGTAGAACCTGCCTCTTTCGGGTTGGCACCCTGTACTGGGACACCCTGTATAATTTAACGCGTGTTTTATTGAGAAAACGATATAAATGCATATACTATAGATTTGATATGAGTGTCTGCGAACTTGAATACCCTTACTTTCCATATAAAATATATTCAATTTATTGGTATATAAAATTATTCATATAAATATATATATGAATATTTTCAATTGAAAAATGTAATTGAATGTGATTCTAAAAAATCTGGAGGTGAATCATGATCGACGATAGCGATAGTATCGTCTATCGTCTAAAATAACGATAGACGAGTATCGTCTTTTTTTGCCAGAATCATGATCATCGATACTGTCGATGTCGGTATTTTTGACATATCGTCTGGTATTTTGTATACATTTATTTATATAAAAAAATTTGAATAAAAAAAATAGAAAATTCTAATTATTATTTCCCAATCAAAAGTAATTATAACAATTAATTTTTCCTAAATATTATTTCACTAGTAATTGAATATACACTTTATTAAACATTCATTAATAAAAATATTTTCATTGTCGGCCGAAAATATAAACAAAAAATTTAATCACATAACCACAAATAATAAAAAAAGTGAACAATCAATCTAGATTGAATTGGGGAACACGGTATTTATTCACATTCTATATGTAATTACTATCGTAACGATAGCTAAATAGCAATCGTCGAAAATCATCGTCAAAGTAGACGACTATCGACGACCATGATTTCATTTTGCATCAATATCGTCTATCGACTATCGCTATCGTCGATCATGATTCACCTCCTGATGTTTGATTTTCCGTTTGAATAATAATGTTATTTATTTCTTTCTTTATGCATATATCAGTAAAATTTATAATAACACATAAATATAATTTATTTTTCATAAATACATAGTATATTGGTTTTGATAGGAATAAAATGTTTTACATCTAACAAAGTATTTTGTTTTATTGTTTTTTTTCCTTTTGATCATTTTTATTAAAATAACTTTCAACCTTAAGTTTCACAGATGATGAAAATCCTGTTATTTGATTTTATATGATTTCAAAAGCATATCAATTTCATTATATATATCAAGTTAAAAATAAATAAATAAATAAATAAATATATGGATCACTTATGTTATGTGTTTTATGTAGCTATTTTTTTCAGTTTATTTTTATAGAAAATTATTAATTTTCATGCAATATTTGTGATTAATTTCTATAAAAAATATATTTCTTTAATTTATTTATTATTATTTTTTAATAAAATGGTCATATTGTATAGAAAATTAGATAAATATATTCATTCTGATCGTTCGTTAATACCTATATGTGGCAAGTCTCTTAAAGATTGATGAAATGCCATGAGCTGAAGGAATGACGGAATGTCATATCGCTTTTCGGACATTATATAAGTGGAAATTCACATATGGGTAATAAATGCAATTGACGTGGAAATAACAGTCTAAGAAAACATTATTGGGCATCAATCGAACTCAATAATGAAGCACTTGGTAAATCTGACCAGGCACATGAATCATATTAGCAAATATTTTCATATTTGTTTTTTTTTTTTCACCGTCCCACGCAACAAATTTTTAACCAAAAACCATTGATATGGTGAAAGGTACTGTGGATTGTTACCGGGTTCTTTCACTTATATCAGAAAAATGTTCTTTAAAACGTAATTGATAGTACCATATATTTATAGGCAGGTACGATACCGTGCTGTCTAAAATGTTTGGTAAGTTAAAATTATCGGAGCTCTATATTAGCTTTGCTATTGCCAGGTACAGTTTCTGGAATTGTACCATTGATACCTACCATTTAATGGAACTTTGAATTACCAGTTTGAATGTGCAGTACAGTACCGAGAACAACTGATTGGTTTAAACTGCGATGTAATTTTATATTACCAAATTTAAGGACCTGGTACGTTATCAGGGAACTTTAATATGACTTTGATTTGGCGGGTGCTATATAGTGACAAATTAATGACGGTGAAATTAATAAGAAATAAAAAAAAAATTAATAAATTAAACTGAAATAAACTAACCGTTTAATTGATATTTTAATTGAAAAGTATTGAAAAGAAAAGTAGTAATCTTTATTTTAACAGGTACTGTGCTTGGTATTAACCAGGAATATGCCACACCCCTAAAAACCATTCACCAATATAGTGATAGGTACTTACCTGGTAATAACCTGGTCATTGCCAGCCACACATATTATAAGTTATACCGCGAATTATAAAACAGCAAAATAAGGTTCCAGTTATGGACCAGACAATATAAATGCTGCTTGGGGTAAGTAACATGTTTATTTTCTATGAATATATTGTGTATGTTTGGGAAAATACATTTCGAAAGGTGGACCAGGATTAATGTAAAACTAAGTTCTCAAAGGAGGCCACGGCAAATACAAAAAATTGAGAACCTCAGCTCTAGACAGAGTCTGCACATATCATCCTTGAGAATGAATGTTAATCCTCGCAATATGACGGCTAATTAATAATTTTTATTATTTTATTTATCTTACAAATTTTTTATCTCTCTTATTTGGTATTAATTCTATATAAGCAAATAGTAAATACATATATAATATATTGTATACATATGATACGAGAATTATAGTTTCTTTTGATCAAATTTAATCATTAATAATAATTATCATATAATATAATAATTTTCTATATCATATATTGTATACAAAATAATGAAATAAGTAATTTAATTTTACATATAACACAATATAATTATATGTGAAAATGCCTGGGTTTTATTATTACCACATTACACGTTTAACACAATTTAACAATAATATATATATATTGTATATAATCAATTAAATTAACATTTTATGTTTTATAAAATATACATATTTAATTTTGTTAAATCATTCTCATATAATGAAATTAAAATAAAAAATTGTTATATTTAAATTAATATATAAAGAAATATTTAGAATACCACATACAAACACCCTTTATCTTAAATTTTTCATTTATATTTCATATTTAATTTATGATTTTCTTAAAAATTGATATAAAGACAAGAATTTAAATATTCGATACATTATTGTTAAATTGCAAAGGCACACGTTTCCAAATTAACGTTTATTAAACCAAATTTTTTTTTATATAATAATGATTAATTGTTAAAACATTTATATATATTATTATATACCATAGATGGTTAACATTTATCTAAATAGATACATTTATTCATTTATTTAAATTTAATTTAAATTCAAATTTCTATCGAATATTTTCTTTTATTAAATTATTGCATTGAATTAAATTTAATTATGGTTTTATATAGAAAAGAGGCTTGATGTTCACATCCTAAACAACAAAATGTATATATCGAAAAAGTATACATTTTATAAATATTGTATACATACAATATATTAACATAATTAAATATTGTGAATAGAATGTTTTAAATTTACGAAATCCAATTATTGTACACTTTTTTATTACGGAACAGTAATACTTACATCCGGAACTTTGCAATAATTTTGCAATTTTATCTTACGAATAAATTTATATAATAAATGTATTAAAATCTACACATAGTATAAACTTAATTGATACACATTATAGTTTTTGAAAAGGTTCATAATATTTTCCCAATTAAAAATTGTATACTTTTTGCGAGCATCACAATGGTTCTTTCCCATTCGTTCTTTTTTTTCCTTAATTTAATTATAAAAAAATTTGCGATCAAAAATTGTATATATTTATTATGCATTAAATGCTAAATATAATAAATGAATCTCAATAATTTAATTATGGTATAAATACCAAAATTATAATACAATAAAATCACAATTTTTTGTTATATAATACAATGAATATATAGGTTTTACAGTCCAAATACAACCTTTTACAAATCAAATTCAACTTTTTACAAATCAAATTCAACCTTTTACAATTCAAATTAAACTTTTTACAAATCAAATTCAACTTTTTCCAAATCAAATTCAACCTTTTACGAATCAAATTCAACTTTTTACAATTCAAATTCAACCTTTTACAAATCAAATTCAACTTTTTACAATTCAAATTCAACATTTTACAAATCAAATTCAACCAATTTTGTAATTAGTTTTGCAGTATATTTTAATGCATATTTTCATTTATTATCATTAATTTTGTATAAAAAAGAAGGTTTTAAATTTTTACAATAAACAAAAAAGTATTTTAAACAGTATTTATATTATTCAAAATTATATATATTCAATGATGGAGCATTCAATAATGTGTCCTGATGATCCCAATGATAGGATATTCTGATAGATATAATCGAGAATGAATTAATTATAGTACTAAAAATATTTTTTTGAATAAAATTTTCCGGAAAATCCAATTTTCCAAATTAATTTTTTTTTAATTATTCATTGTTTTTCTTTAAATATTAATAGCATTAATACATACATTTATTCAAAAGATAAAGTCGATTTTCTCTTAAAAAAATCTCTTAAAAAAATTAACAAATTTCCTAATTTGTCTCTATACAAATCATAAATTAATTGGGTTTTCAAATGAGACATGAAAATGAAAATTAATTTGGAAAATTGAATCTTCCCGGAAAATTTTGTTCAAAAAACAACAGTATAATTAATAGAATATTGCTTAGTACCAAGTATAAATAAAATTAGTACCCCATATGGGAAGGGTAAGTACCTGGTACTAAATCGGGTAGTTCTCAACAAAAAAAATTTAATTATTTTTTTAACTTAATTTTTTTTAATGTTCTTTTTTTTATTTTTTTTTAACTTTTTTTTTAATTCTTTTTTTCCTAATTCTTTTTTTTTTTAATTATTTTTTGATATTATATTTTTAATTTTATTTAAATTAATTTTTTTCCTTTTATTTATTTTATATATTTTTATTGTTTTTTTTTTAATTTGTTCACTTAATCCTATTGTTACGGAACGGGTTTCGAACCTGCTGTCTGTATATGATCACGAGTCGCGCTCGCTACCAATTGATCCATCTGATGTATACAAAAAAATTTATCATTTGCAGTAGACTTAAATGTATACTAACATATTTCAGAGTATATTTAAGTGTACCAGGTACTACATGAGACCAAGCTTAGTTTCCCGCAATGAACCAGGTACAATCACAGGCATTTGTGTTGTACCAGTCACTCTATATGAAAATTGTTGTAGTGCCTGTACCCGGTATGTTTAAAGGTAATATATGTTACCGTCTTTGTATAGTACCCACCGTAGTACCAGCTACGGTACCAATAACTACGGATTGTACAATAAATTGACCGGTACTATATAGTAACAATATACTGTACCAGTCAGTGAATTTTCATATTAAAATGGTTCGAATATGTACCGGTCATATTATGTTAACATTTAAGATCCCAGGCACATACCTGTCACAACAAATTAGTGATTTTCACTATATTTTATGTTCCTGCCATTATAATTGCTGTTTGGGAAATGTTAAAAGGAATATTTTAGTTTTGTATAATTTTATTTAGTTCCGAATTATATTAGATTGACTTCACGGGATTGTTCTTCCATTGATATTTATTCGCATATTCTTATCTACAAATCGTATTCGTATCGCCAATTTATCTTCGTCGCGATATCACATTTGTAGCTAAAATTTATCTTCCTCGCGATATCGTAAATTTATCTTCCAGCCATAACGCGGAAGAGTCCCGTTCTCTATACATAGGAAGTAACGTACGGGATATAAATGCGATATCTTAGGTGATAAATTTATCTTCTATAGGAGTCGTATGCAGTACTTCCGGCGATAAGAAATGCTTGTGGGGATAGAGAACGAAAACGTTTTTAATAATCTCATAATTATTATAGCAAAAAAAAAAGTTTATTAATTTATTTGTATCTAGTATCTAGCAATACAATTTTGCTTTACGTTCCAAAAAATACAAATTACGAAACTTAAACGTATTAAATTAAATAGGGTGCGTGTATTATTATGATTGTTTTAAACTCAATTAACCTATATATGTGTAAAATCTATATATAGAACTATTCACTATACAAATTATATACTAATTTCTGTCTGCATGTAAAATCCTAAATGTGTATTTATTTGTTTTCCATAATTTATATTTGAAATACATATATATTATATATCTCTTTAAATCCTTTCCACATGTATTTCAATATTTTCATAATACATACATATCATTTTACATTTCAAACGATTTGTATATATATTTACAAATCATTAGCAAACATATTTTTTGTAGATATGTTATATGTCACAGTCATGAATATAGATTACACTTTTTTTATATTCATTCCAAATGTGTATATATGCTTATAGATATCAAAAATAAATAAATACATTAATTGTAATATGTATTTAAAAATAAAATATAAAAAGTAAAAGAGGAATAATTAAATTCTGGCTGTTGAACACGAAATAAAAATATAAAATATCATATTTCAATGTCAGATGCTAAACAAATAATCTCTTGTTCGTTTAATGAGTACTATATATTTTCAAAAGAAAAAAATTTCAATTTCTATACATTCTATCATTCTATATGCTATATATTGATGGATATATGCATGTTCTGTATTTAAACGTATATATCACAAAAATCATATATAAATGTATATAGCGTCTAACTTACAAATATATCAAATACATTTATGCGATACATATGTAATATATAGATCAACCAACATCAGGATAATTAAAATATGTAAAATAATTTCAAGGATTATTTTTTAATTTTATATCATTTGTTTGTTTATGTCTGCACGTACGCATATAAAGTATGTGCATTTAAAACAAGTTAAACTTAATCCTTAAAAATAGATGGTAATTGTCGCGATATACGAAGATGTACGCAATTAAGAAAGACACCAACACATTAATGTTTGAATTCCAGTTGTTACATTCAATCATCTATCTGTAGTCTATATAAAAAAATACAGTTTCGCTTACAACCGACAATCGGTTTTAGTAAAATTGGCTGTCCTATATTGAGCCAAATCAGTCAAACAGCCATTCTTGGATTTTTTCGAAATTAGCGAAGTGCTGCGCTCCAAGTACGTGTTCCATTGATGTAAAAAGGTGATAGGCGGACGGAGCAAAGCCCGGAGAATACCGCGGGTGCGATAATACATATCTTTCAAGTGATTTTAATGCACCTTTGATGGGTGTCGATGGCTGAGACGGCGCGTTATCGTGCTCTAAAATCTCTATACCATGTCTTCCAGCCCATTTTGTTTTTCAATTAACGCATGATTCACATTTTCATTTGTTGTCGCTAGCGATAACTATTACCCATTTCACCGAATTTGAATAGTTCATGATATACGATGCCGATCTGGTCACACCAAACACAAAGCATTGTCTTACGCCCAAAGCAATTTGGTTTCCGGTCGATGGTCAGCTTCATTCAATACATGAGCAACCCATTTTCCCGTTTTCGGAATATTTTCCATTGCAAATACATTCGTGAGACACATTTAACACTTTTCCCAATTTGTGGTGCGTTTGGGTTGGGTCTTCATCCAATAACTCCTACAATTCCGCGTCTTCACATTTTTTTGTGACTGTTTAATCAGAACATTCAATTCTTTCAAATCGTAATTGCTATTTTTAAATTGTCGAAACCATATCTCATATGTTTTAATTGATGCAGCATGCCCCGCATAAATTTCTACCAAAACGGACTTGTAGGCTTTCCTTAGCTTTTTTGTTCATTATATAGAACAAAAGCAATGCATTCGGCGAATATCCGTTTTCTGTTACGTATTTCGGCATTTCAATATGTTATAAAACCAGGCCCGTTTTAACACATGTCGGTACCTGGTTCAAATAAAAATAAAAAGCATCATAAATCTTGATTTATATACACCCACATGTATAAAAATCCGATCAACAAGATTCCTATTCTCTCCTTTGTATTAATTTTAAACATTCCCCATATATTTTGGTGTGGGGGAAGAAATTGTGTTTCTAGATTGTCGTATAGGTGCAACAGAGGATAGGAGAATAGGAATAAGAAAATAATTAAAATGGTGTTATACCCACCATTGAGGTGATTTCCAAATATAAGCAAGATATTATTTTCCAAGATGATTCTGCACATGGACATGAAGCCCGTTCTGGATTTGTTAATTTCATACTAAAAAAAACTTCATGATATACAATATACATGAAACTTAAGTTTGATTACTTTAAATTATAATCGGCTAATTTTTTAATGATTTTGCTATCACTCTTAATATGATCTATATATATAATATATGAGTGTAACATTAATTAGCTACTGTAATTTCAAATATCTTTTCAATTGTAATTGTCATTTCACATAATCGCCGTTTAAAACCAAAAACCATGACAATCACTCACGTAATTAATAAGATGTAGAGTTACCTTAACTTTGAATCTATGCGATATGCTAGCTACTTAATGTATACTCATATATACATATATATATATATATATATACATCATATTAAGAGTGATTGCAATATCATTAAAAAATGTTCAAGACCGATAGCGGATTTTAATTTAAAGTAATACAAGTAAAACGGTCGATAATCATTAATGATATAATATATGTATAATATCTATAATATATGCAATGCTAATGTTTGATATTTATGATGACAGATAGCTGCTTATAAAGAGTGATTGGGTATCAATTCCTTGGAATTCCTGATAATAGCCCAGATCTGAATCCAATAGAGAACGTTTGGACATTCATAGAAAAGAAGATAAATTAGAAAAACCCCAAAAATCTTCGTGAATTAAAATTGAAAAAATAAAAAAAAGTATCATTGTAAAATATTTGAATTGAAAAAATGCATTGAAATTGTGTAAATAGATTTCTATAAAAATCTCTATTTTCAACGGTTTTTTTTTGCATATATTTGCATTAGGGTGTATGTATAAATTGTTCTTAAGCATTTAAAGACAATGTTAGCTAATTTGTCAAATCGTGTGAATGAAATACCTTTTTCATTATTTGACTTAATTGAATTATAAAAATCATATTATAAGAAAGGAATAAAGTTTTTTAGTAAACGAATTTCAATTCATCAGCTTTTTTTGATATTCAATATCTTTCATCATTAAAAGTTTCCCAAACAAAAACCCAAAAACAATTCCCCAGTAGTCTTTTGTTTTAATACTTTTATTTAGAACGGAAATTATATATATTTTGTGTTAAATAAAATATCTAATGGTTTTCAGTAAACGGCGCCTGGATCGTTCGCACCAAGGTCTTCGATGTAGGATCGGTCTTGTATAAAACTATGACACTATTAATTTCACAAAATTTAACGCTTTTCCTTATTATTGAATGTAGCAAAAATAAAAATATTTATCACATCATAAAAATGTTTATGTTTCGTTAGCGACGCTAACTATAAAACCGGTAAGTAATTTCTTATTTAAACACCTAGTATATTCGGAATAGAGTCAGTTATATAATACGTTGTTTTGTACCATTACAGTCTTACAGTATTGTATAGTCTTACAGTATTGTATAGTACAATAATTATAGAAACAATTAACAAAAAGAATATTCGAGGTATGTGCTAAATATCTGTAAATGAAATAACGTATAAAATATTATGACATATGCGTATGTCGCTAATACATTCATTCAAAAGACGACTTTATTAAAAAAATCGAAAAAAAAATGCAAGCAAATGTGAAATAAATTCAATACACTATATGCGAAATATATGCAGATTTTTTACTAAATTAACTTTTATTTTGCGGCATATGCAAATATACAAAATAAATAATCATAATAATGTACGATTCTAAATATAACCCCAATTCTAATATCTATTATATATTGTATATACAAATATATATTAAAATTTTCTATATTATCGAACATACAATTAATTTGTCTTACTTTATGCATGTACTTTATAAGTACTGCAATATTGTATGCGTTTTCCAGAAATAAAATCAAATTTCGGATTTCTTCCGCCCGCTGGCTCGCTTTTCTTAATTTTTTCACGCAAACTTCTCCATTGAACTGGCTGAATCATTTTCAATTTAAGAATTTTATATGTAGAGCTAGTTAAGTTCCAAGGTGGGGTATGTCATCCCCCCCCCCCCCCCTGCAAATTTGACAACTTTTTTGCTCTCGTATATCTCCTGAGTTTTGAAGATATTTGAAATATGGCTTTGTTACCAAATGCTAAAAATGCAAACAGGATTTTTTTTCTGATTTCATCACATTCAGGAGTTCCCATACAAATCCAACAGATGATTAGAGATATCTCGTCTGTTTCTAACCAAATCACTAAAAATTTTCGTGCTGGAAATTTGATAAAAAATATAAAAATCTGATATAGAAATCTTACAGGAGCTCGCATAAAAATCCCATGGTGTTCTTGTAAATGAATTTGAATATATATTAGTGTGGCATATCATTTTATAATAAAATTAAAAACCCCTCTAGCTAGCCCTTCACCCCCCTAGCCACCAGTACGACCATTCTGTTACAGGTGTTAGCATGATAGCGTTTTTTTTTGCTTTGCATAAAAAACACTCAATTGAAATAAGGAAATAATAAAATGAATAATCATTACTAAGCAAAAATAGGAAAAAAAATGAAAATACTTTTGGCTTTTCAAGTGATCGTACAAAATATATAATGTGCATATATGGTACGCAGTACGCACACTATGTATATATATATTTGATTTTACTATATGCCGTTATAATACGCATTATCTGACAATAAAAAAATTCTATTATGTTCCGCCTCTATTGTATTGTATATATATGATAGATAGGTATAGAGATTAATATTGCCGTACTTCGTCATAATAATGTAATAAAGGATAAAACGCATACATATAATATATTCCTTTAATATTTTTTACTAAAAACAACGTGTTTTAATTCGTAAAAACACATGTAATAAACACATTTCTCCATATTAGATAATGATTTACTAAAATTAAATAATAATTATTATAACAGGCATTATCTCGAATAGAATTAATTTCTAATTGCATATTTTCCAAATCAACTGCGGTTAAAGAAAGTTAATAAAAAAAGGATAACGTAATAAGTAATATAAATAGGACCAAATACAAAATCCTGTAAAAAATACCACGTAATTTTTTGCACGTTCAAATATCAAAAATAAAGAAAAACAGTTTTTTAATACAACGATATAAACAATGTGTAAACATTTCGTAATAAAATGCACACAAATATTTAAATTTAAATAATAAGGGTACATATTATTAAATCTATATTTATTTATAAAGGTATATGTGTGTGTATTGTATATATATAAATACTTAATTTTTATTCTTAAATAAAACTTTCATTTGCATATATGGTATATGTTGTTAGAATAAAATCCAAAAAAATGCAATTGGAGTACAGTTAAAGTTATTACGTAATATTACATATTATTGTATTTTTACTTTTTCAAAAACGAGTTTATATACTATACATAATTAAGATATCAACATATGTAATAAAAAATCTACTCCCCATATATAAACAAATAATAATAATATTGCGATTTGTTAATTAATTTTATTGTTATTGTACAATTCTTAAGGGCTCGCCATACGGCTCCCGACCGACCGATTTTTGAAAACGAATTTCATTAATTTCTTCATATATGCGAATATAAATATGAATAAAACACATGAAAATGTAGTATATAATATAATATAATAAATTTTAATTAAATAAATGATTTTAAATAATATTAATTTGATTTAATTATAGGTATTTTTTATTAAATAATTGAAAAATTTGAATTCATCCGCCGATCATCCAATATCGGGTCGGCTATAAAACGTCACGGTCGGACGATAATTTTTATTCGGCCGATACAAAAACATCGTCTGCATTTAACCTCATTATTAAAATAATTTTTGTGTATAAAATTGATATTCAGATGTTAGTAAATTATAATATGCAATTATTTTATAATAATAATATTAGTTATAAGAATAATATGACTCTGTGGTGTAAATGTTAAAAATCCCAACCTAAAATTCTAACGAAATTTTGGGGTCGTGGGTTCGAATCCTACTGAATGCATAAAATATGATTTGTGTTTTCGGTTATTTTTCAAATACTGAATTTTAACACAGAGTTGTATTTTCCGCTTGCGGTTGGTCGTAACGACACCGTAATAGACACAAATTAAGAAACTAACAACAGAAGGCTGTTGTTGGACGCTAAAATCAGATTGTTGGTTGTATAGCGAAAAATTAATTAATTAAATTGATTTAATAAGAATAATAATGGTAAGTATAAATTATAATATATATAATTAATGCTGATAATTATGTATAATTAAAAATTTGTTTTAAGGTGGACTTTGAAATGAAATTAATTTCGAAAGTTGAATGTCATCGTTATTTTTACGATAAAACATGGTTCACAAAATGTTCAGAATACACGGATCGATACAAAAAGATGGATAGTTGGAATTCGATTTCTATTGTTTTGAATAAACTAAGTAATAGGTAATAATATTCTTTAATTATTATATTGTTGGTTTGGATTGGGATCAATAGGGTAGGCACTCACTGGTGTTGCAACTATTGAGTTGCTGATAAAGGGCTTACGTTAGGTCTACTATAACGCTTTTCCTTTGGCTCCGATGTTATCCGGAAAACGTTATACCCTTTTTTTTTTATACTCCTATTTTCTTTCCCCGAGTTCCCTTAATAATAATTATTAACCAACTTTTTTTTCTTTGTTAAACTTTTATTTATAATATATACACTCGATACTCAATAGTTTTTTAACACTCTTAATTAACAATTTTTAACTAACATATTTTATACAATAATAATAATCATAAAACCATTACTTCAATTTTTTAACACCTTAAAATATAACTTCTATTTTCTACGTTCTTCTACTTCATTCGACACATCACTTTTAATATACCTCCGATTGCAACCGCGTCCAATTTCACTCTCCTCTTTTTTTTTTAATCTACCATTTAATTTTTATCATATATACATAACAATTCAAACTATCACTACATATAAGCAACTATAACCTCTATATAAACTATATAACAAGTATAACATTAACAATAATAACCCGTAAATCAAACGTTAACCAAAACTTACATTAATACAGGCAATCCCGACACTTTATAAACATACATTCAATTACAACACATTACGACTAATCGTTACACTACATCGTAAGCAAGGGCAACTCAAAAGCTCAATAACATTTATTAATCAAGCGCCTCGTCCTGACATTAAAATTGTGCAGGCAATTGTTCAAAACAGCCTTCGTACACAATGCAATAATAACGGGGAACATTTTTTTTAACGAAGGGACGAAAATCTCACATCAAACAGCTTAAAGGTAGTGTCAGATTCTTACTGACTAAAACCCCTCCATCGATTGCGGTATGAACGAACAAGACCACCTTGGGCCCCTTTTCGTACCTCCAATTGACACCTACCCAATTTGCCACTCAGGTTTACCCCATTGCTCATCGAATATAGTGTCCATCGTTATCTCAAGCATCTGGGAACGTTTAGTTGATTTCACAATGTCAAACAATATGATAATAGTCCGCACACGTTTTCCACACAAGAACATACACAAAGCAACGTGTTGTACACATGATGCAAATACAACAAGTCAATTGACCCCGTGCTCATTGACAGTCCTCATGCGTACGACATACTGGATGTAGGGGGCCTAATATTGATTCTGATCATTATCTCGTAAGAGCTTTCCAACCGACGACGTGTTAGTGCAAATCGCCAAAAAGTAATTGAGAGAGGATTCAATTTGGAGAATAAATTACGAGTATAAATTGGTGGAATTAACTGCTCGAACAGATGTGGATCAAGAACAAAACACGTGTAATGATATGTGAAATAACATAAGCTCTTTTTTGTTGGGTTGGTCAAACCTATTATTGCTATTATTAGCTATTATTGATAAAATTTTAGCAAATAACTCATTCGGCAATATTGAAAATGGAATTTTTCCCAATAATTTTACCAATCGTATGATATTCTCCATCGATCTTTCTATATTTGTTAATAGGATGAAACCAACATGACCGATAATACCCCTTTTTAATATAATACGCTCCAGGATTTAAAAATAATTTTGTTTACTACACGCCTTTTTTTTAATTATTTAATACATTTTTTTAGTATGTAATATTTTTTTGAAATAAAGAAAATTTTAACAAACTCAATTTTTACAAAAAAGGTACTTTTGTAACCATATATAATAAATACATATATAAATATATAGCAGCTGTGAAATCCGTTGGACGACTGTTTTATGAGCGTGTGGAATTCATCCCGAAAAAATTACACGAAAATCGATCGATCAGCAGGCGTATGGACAGGCACTTATAAGTGTATACATTCCCTTGCATTGTAAATTCTCATTGTAAAAAATATACGTTTATTTTGTTGTTGTTTAATTTTCACGGATAGTAGTGGCGTTTATGGGTATTTGAAAAGGATAAAAAAAAAACGATTTTATTGAGACAAAACAAGCACATAAACGGCCTTTGTTTCAATTTGAAACGGATCAAAAAAAAACTTTTAAATAAGTTGGTTATTTTAGTTCGTACACATTTAATCTTTTTTTTTAATGCACATAAACGCAAAAGATCGATTTTTTAGACGAAAACATAACCGCACTCATTTTAATATAATAAAAATAAATAGTAAACAGTAGTAAAAGTAAAAAATTTGAATTACAAAATAATAATAATGATATACAATTATAATAAAATTATTATAATTTTTATATTATAACAAAATATTAAATTTATAATATAAATATATTATAGGACTAAACATACACATGAATTGGGATTTATTTGAACCAAACCAAAATTTGTGTACACATAAAAAAAACGATTATTTTCGTCCGTTTCAATTTAATCTACAGATAAACTGGACTAGTATAAAAATTTAAAAAATACCCTTATGGCGTTACGCTTTTTACGGTACAAAAAAGTATTAAGTATACTATTTAATACATTATTTTACATATAAAAATAATAAATAAAAAAAAAATAAGAAGAAAATTGCACAATTTGTTAATATATTTCAAAGAAAAAATAAATTAAATAGAAAATTTAAAATATATTAAATTTCACAACCTCTGGTATAATATGGTCCCAGTAACTCTGGGATTAAAATATTAAAAAAGAAATGATCCGATTTTTTCATACATTCCAAACCATTTTCAAACCGTCATCGGTACTTTTATTAAAATTTTACCTTTTTCGGAATATATTAAAAAAATACCGAATTGGCTTTTTAATATAAATTGTTGTAATTGGCTTTGGTAATAATATGTATGGTTTTTATTTAATCTATAAGAACCTTCGTCTTGCTTAAAAATGTGGTGATTTTTTTATTTAGAAAGATTGCCATCTTTCAAACAAAATGGACATTTCATTTCAATTGGAAATTTTCCGCAACAATCGCAACACAACAATTGTCAATTGAATCTGGCGAGCAAGCATACATTGAATTTGTTTGCACTACTAATCCAGATTTTAATATGGTTGCATTTTGGTGTAATTTTTTAATGTTTTCTTTGATATATTTTAATCCAAAACGTTCGTGTTTGCAACCATATTTAATTGCGGGAATGTAATTCAAATTACCACAAGGATATCACACCCTCTTTAAAAAAATTAAAGGTGGAGTTACCACATTTGCAAAGCAAACTTTCTGAAATATTGAGGCAGTAATGCGGCCTACTCTCATTATCCGCCATATGGCATTTTGGCATTCAGAATTCATCCCGTTTAGCATTATTGACTGATGAATTTAGTTTTAAAGAATTGTCAATTGAAACCGTGCTGTTATTTTTAATTGCCCAATGGATATCGTTAGTGGTTTTATAAAGGCCGCGTTTGCCAATTGACTTCTTCCAATACGCCGCTATATCGGTAACAGATTTCTATAAAAATGTGTTAATAAGTTGAAATGAAATCAATTAATATAAAATACCAAATATAACAAGTTAGAATAAAATATGTTGAAGCAAAGCTGATAAACACAACGGAATCTTTTTAAAAATAATATTTACTCAACTTAAAAATTATATATTTATACCTACATTCAATTAACCATATACTTTTACATGCTTATAGTTGTATACCTTTTCTACGAGGTGCACCAGCACTGCTTGTAGAATCCCTCGAAAACTTGAAATGACTTGTAAAAAAACACGTACACTTACCTGTTCTGCCATGCACTGTTTATAAATATCTTCCAACGCAAACAAAACCACACCAATGTGCGTACAACATTCACTTAGGCCAGCTGTGCAAGTGCAATGGGCATTTTCAATTTCACCATCTAATGTTACGGCAACCCAAACCTGCAGCATACTTGCATTAAGGCTTTGCGAATGTAATACCTGCAAAATAATTTTGAGTAACGAAGGAAATAGTGGATTCGGATTTCAATATCTACCTGGTATACAACGTGTTCACCAAAAATTAGAGTTATTCCCTCCAAATTTTGTAGCCATAAATTGTGTTTTGGTATAGTACCAAGTAAAAATACCAGATATTTAAAAACATCAAAATAAGTGACATTGCTATTTCATATAGTATGCATTTGCCAACGTGCCTATACCTTTAACATGGTCCACTAAAAATGTACCGTTATTAACTTTACGAGAAAAAAATCAATTTTAAGATAAGATTATCATTTTGATGGTATAATTTTAAATAATTTGGACAAAACACTTGATCTTGGTATTTTCTTGGATAGTAAGCTAAATTTTAAATCGCATATCGATTATATTGTTAATAGTGAAATCTCTGATCCGTATTGTCTTCGTTCCTTATTTTAATCTCTGGTACGTTCCATTCTTGAATATGCGTATCTTGTCTGGTCACCGTTTTACTCTGTTCACAAGGCTAGGATCGAATCTATTCAGAGAAGATTTCTAAGATTTGCTCTGAAATCTGTTCCCTGGAGTGATCCGATTTTATTAACTAGTTATTCTCAAAGATTGGCTTTATTAAACATGTTTACATTGGAAAGACGTAGAGTATTTATTGGTTTGTCGTTTTTATGTAATTTGTTAAATTATGTAGGTGATTGTCCTTCTATTTTAAATAAACTTCATTTTAATATCAATTTTAAATTACTTCGTGCTAACGATTTTTTTTACTTGGCTAATTATCGTACCAATTATGGCCGATTTAACCCATTCCATTATCCGAATAAATATATATAGTATAATTTTTTTATAGACAAAAAAATACCAAACTGAAAGAAAATATACAAATAAAACTTTTTTTAGAGACAACATTATAATGACGTCGGTGACGGTGGGTCAGTGCGACGTCGGTAGACTAACTTTCATAACTTGTTTGATTTTTGACACGATTCATTACATCCACGGATTCCACAAGGTTTTGGTTTATGTACGTGATAAATACTAATTTGTTAATAAAAGACTGGGGAACGTTTTTTCTTGTTGGATAATAAGGAAGTATAATCCTTTTAATAAACATATTAATTAAATATTTTACGAATTATCCGAAATATAATATAATTTAATAATATGTTTTTAAGTGTCTAATCCCGTTGCTAAAACAAATAAATAGAAATAAATATAGAAAAACTGAATATTAAATATATATGGTTTCAATATAACTTTATTATATAATAATAATGGGTTTTTGTTATTTTAATTCACTTATAATTAATGAACAAAATAATAAATTCGAATTGGCAAAAAATAATAATAATAAAAGTAATTATAAATGTAATGATGTTTATAGGAATAGTGAAATGTAAAAATGTATAGTACACAAAATTATGAACATATGCTTTTTAGACATAGAAATGATGTCTTCCGTAAATTATATTCAAATTTTTCTATATATTTATAACTTCTATAAATGTATGTAAAAAAAAGATGTTTCTGAAAATAATAATATGGAAAACATAATATTGCTATATATGTTATAATATATTTAAAAATAAAATTTGTTGCACGTGTTTTTCTGTTAATCTACTTCGTCTTTTGCTTAACAATTGTCCACCTTTGGAGAATACGCTTTCACTGGGCACCGACGTAGCTGGTATGCACAACTTTTGTTTTGCCAATTTTGCAAACTTTTTCCCGGGATTTCCACCATTCTAATGGATCCGATATACGTGGTATTAATTTGTCCGTTGTGTACTGTTTAAATTCGATCAAACTCGAAGACAACGTTGTTTTAGTGATCAGCGGCACATCATTGTCAAATTCACCCCATATTAAATCCTCTGACTTTCCTGGTTCAATCCCAATATTATCTTCAGCAATTATTTCCGATTCCTAAGTCCCGTTCAATATTTCCCATTTGCTTAAAAATGCTGCCTTCTACCTTTTTTAACTCCTATAAAAACGTCTATAAAAACTTTGTGTTTGAACCGGGGATATATAAATGTTGCTTCTGCTAGAATCGGATTATGTTGAAGTCGGTAAAATCTTTTGTTAATTTCTCTAAAAATACAATCAAGCATCACCTGAGCATCTGCAGTTGCATCCTTTTCCCCCATTTTTATAGGTGCAGACTTCAACCCGTTTATTAGCAGAATTACTTTTGAAACGGACACGTGCTGTTCCGCACTTAATTCCACCGTAATCTGTTGAAAAGGCGCCAACATTTCAGTCAGCTGTTTAACCACTTGCCATTTGTATGCACTGAGATTAATCACGGGGTTGTGGAGTATTCCGAGCACCGCTTCTAACGGCTCTTGTAACAAGCACAATCGGACAAACATTTCAAGTGTCGAATTCCATCGTGTTATTACGTCCATTTTCAATTTCAAAGGTTCACAATCCGATTTCATTTGTTTTTGAATGGTTTTAAATTTATTGTTCGCACTTGTGCTACGGTGCAAATGCTGCACTATCCTTTTTTGTTTTTTCTTGTATTGTTTTAATGCATGCGATGCTGGATTGTGCAACCAAATTGATGGTATGTGCCAAACATGACAGATGATTCCACCCAGTTTACAGCTGCTATTATGTTTGCTGCATTATCAGTAACAACGCACGCAATTTTTTTTTCTAAACCCCATTGTTTTGTTATTGCTAAAATATTATTTCGAAGCTGCTCCGATGTATGATTACCTTCAATTCTAATGCAGGCTAACAGCACGCTTTTCAAAATCCAATTTGTGGTGATAAAATGTACCTTTACTGATATATATTATAGGTCTCGGTGGCTATAGATGTCCAAGTATCTACGGGCAATGCTACATACTCCGCATCGGATATTATAATTTTCACTTGGTCAACGCGTTCATCGTACATAGATGGTAATTGTCTGGTTATTGTGAAACGACTAGGCAATATATATGCTGGTTCCAATTCAGACACAAACTATTTAAATCCCCTGTCTTCCACTATAGAAAACGGTTGTAAAGTTACTATCATATTTAATAATAACGTATTTAGCCGCTTTTGCTTAGTTATTGGAATAGGTCGTCTTCCATATTCCGTTATTGTTGTTTGTTTTTTGTTGTATGTAAGTTGGTAGTTTTGTAACTTGGATACTTCTCGCTCCCGATTCCAATAACTCAATTGGAACATCCAATTCAATACACATGGCTTGTTATGTGGTTGGTGTTGTAGATTTATTTTCACTATTTTTCATTGATTTTAAAGGCAGTATATGTGGATGCTTTGCTGATAAGTGTTTCATAAGATTAGATGTAGAACGTTTATAAGATAATATTGTTTTACACAAACTGCACTTAGTCTTGTCATTTCCAACCTCGTCGAAATATAATCAAATTTTACTGGTTTTTCTATTTGTTGCCATTTTATTACGCTTTTCAAATCCTAATTTTAATAATATAATTTTTTTTATTAATGTCTTTCAATATTCCTGTACTTTTATAATTCATAAATATTAAATTCACTTTTGATAAACTTAAAAAAAATTGTACCACAAATAATGTTTCTAATATATGTCCATTATTAGTTCACGTTTTTTTAAAATTACTGCACATTTTGTTTGCTCTGTTAGTGCCTTGTAGTGAGCATATTTATAATAATTTCTTTACAAAAAATATTAGAAACCATATGATCCTTGATTCATTTTCATTTAACATACAACATTCATATTCATTTAATTAATTTATTATAATTTTATTAATATTTATGATTAATGATAATGCAATTTTGAGTTCTGCTTAAAAGATACAATTTAAATTTCTATGTTTTAAATGAGTGAACATTTTCTGTATTATAACCAATATTATATAATAAAATTATTTATTTGTTATACAGATTCAGTTTTAATTAATGGCAATGGTAACGCCACCAGTAATGTGGTAAACTTGGGTTCTTCCTGCAATGAAAATGCAAATGATTCTATTATGAATATGCAATTAAGAATTCATCAGTTTGAATAAAGTACTTATTTTATATCAATTTATATATAACATTAGAGTATTGTTTACAATATTTTAATTTAATAAATAAATAAATTTTTCGCATTACAACCAACAATTTGGTTTTTGCGTCCAACAACAGCCTTCTGTTGATAGTTTCTTAATTTGTGGTTTTTACAGTGTCGGTAATTAGCCGTACGACCATCCGCAAGGGGAAAATGCAACTCTGTGTTAAAATTCAGATTCGAAAACACAAAACATATTTTATGTCTTCAGTAGAATTCGAACCCACGACCCCAAAATTTCGTTAGAATATTAGGTTGGAATTTTTATCATTTACACCACAGAGTGCAATATTTTAATTTAAAATGTATTAATATAGATTCACTAGCGATGACATCTGAAATTGTTAATTTAAAAAGTATGATAGCCTCGATGAAATCAGAACTTGTTCAACATATTTAATCAGAATCAGCAAAAACGAATATTTTATTAGAAGCAATAATGACGAAATTAAATGGTGTACAGGCAAAATTGAATACTGATTTGGAAATTTTGAACGAATCACAAAGCGTTCTTCCAAAATTACCGGTTGCTATGAAAGAGAGGCTGCTACTTATTAATGTAAATATTTTAACATTGGATGGATACGGAGCTCAATTGATATTAACTTTTCATAATAATACACTAAAATATAATTGAACATATAAATTAAAATTGCGATTTATTTTTGTTTAAATAGGCTGAAAAAATTCATGCATTTGGATTCAATGACGAAGTTTCAGCATATAGGGTGATAATTAAAATAATTGCCACTGATGAAGTGTTGTCATTATTTTCTTGGGCAGGCACCTTGAATAAGGAGTCATTTAAAGAGCTCCATAATTCAAATAATTCTATGGTTAATGTAATAAGAAAAAAATTTAAAAATTATAATAGAATTACCTATGAAAATGAAATGAAAACATGGTTAAGACATGTTAACGAGAGAATAGGTAGAAAATGCAACAAATCAATTACACCGACGTAGGCATCACGTTATAACTATTATTATTATTTGATTATTTTATTATTCAATTATTATTATTATTTAATTATTTAAAATTTAACAAAACATACTTACTTACTTCGGCGCGCCTACAACCTACAATTGGTTTTGGCGTCCATTAACACCCTCCTCCAACCGGGCCTATTTACCGCCAACGTCCGCCAGCCGGAAACGCCGAGGGCCCGAAGGTCCACTTCTACTTCATCTTTCCACCTACCCCGCGGTCCACACTCCTAGATCCGCCCGGCTTGCTGTCCAGCATTTTTGACGGTATACGATCGCCATCCATTCGTACCACATGACCAAACCACCTCAGGCGACCAATCTTGATGAACCGAACGATGTCGGGTTCGGTATATAATTTATATGGCTCGAAATCGAACCGCCTACGACACCATCCCCTTTCCTTTGTCGGTCCAAAGATGAGGCATAGTATTTTCTTTTCGAACCCTCCAAGTCGCCGTTCGTTGGCCTGTGTCATTCACCACGTTTCAGAACCGTAGGTGACAATTGTTCGAACGAGTGTTTGATATAGCTTTAGTTTCAGTGTTTTACTCAATGTCTTCGAGAAGAACATCTTTCGCAAACCGTAAAAGGCCTTATTTCTTGAAGCAATCCGGGATTGAACTTCCTCTGCTATATCATTTTCACTGTTTATGCTGCTCCCAAGGTAACTAAACCTGACCGCCGTTTCATATTTGTTCTGACCAATTGATACGCTTTGATGTTGTGCCATAAACCTACTGTTCGTTGGTGTGATCATATACTTGGTTTTCTCCTCGTTTACCCTTAATCCCATTTCCGAAGCTTCATGTTCCAACAGTAAGAACGCTTCTTTAATGGCACACATATTTCTACCCAATACGTCAATGTCATCGGCATAGCCGAGAAATTGAACAGATGACGTAAAAATAGTGCTGCTTAACTCCACCAATTTATCTTCGTACTGTTGTTTTACTCTGTCATTTTTGAGATTTTCCAAATTGAATCCTCTCGCAATGACTTTTTGGCGGTTTGTACTAACACGATATCTGAACAAAGCTCCTACGAGATAATGATCAGAATCAATGTTAGCTCCCCTACAGCTCCTTACATCTATGTCGGTATGTCGGACGCATGACGACCGTCAATGAGTACGTGGTCTATTTGGTTTGTTGTTTTTGTATCGGGCGAACACCATGTTCCTTTGTGTATGTTCTTATGTGGGAAACGTGTGCTGGCTGGTACTATCATATTGTTTGATATTGTGAAATCGACTAAACGCTCGTCGTTATTATTGCAGTGTGTATGAAGGCTATGTTGACTTGTTTAATTATTAAAACCAGCGTCACATTATTTTATCCGTATATAATAAAATTTTAGAATGGAATGCTAAGTTTTAAACCAAAAATACTTATTAATAAGTATACGCTGCTTGTTACAATAATAAATACTTTTACATTGCACAGCAGCATAGAATTTTTATTAATGTTCAAAGTATAACATGCTAAAGACAAGAATTTATGTTCTTTATGAGAGCGTTAGGTATGCACAAATAACAAATTGATTTATACATTGTTTTGTGTTCAGTTTAGTTTCGTGCAAGCTTTCAATCGATTTACAAGTAGTTAATTAGTGTAACAGTTAATAGTGTATTTTCATAGATTTCGCGATAATGATAAGATATGGTAAGTAGTCATTTTTATTATATCTATTTGCTAGAAAATAAGTTATAGGTATATATGGTTTTAATATTTAGTTTGTATGGTTTTGTGATAACGTAAAAAATAAAAAAAATTATTAAATCGGTTTTTAGTGGTACATGAAAAAAAATTTTTAAAGAATAAAAAACGCTCATGCATGAATATTTAAAATTCGTGGAAAAGTGCTGTTTCATATATGAAGATGTGTGTATGCGTATGTGTAATTTTTCGAAAAAACATTTTGGATGCATACAAATGTTCTGTATAAAAAGTAGTTTTACAATTTTTTTTATTTAAGAAGCAAATTTTAAGTAAATAATGCTAAATAATGTTAAAATATCATTACTTTATATTTTAGATGAAAACATTTTGAAAAAATTATTACTACAGTGGAATACACCAGTGCACATCCAAAAACGAATTTTTGGTAAAATATTTCATAATATCAATTTTTTTTATACTTATATTTAAACACACAATTTCTATCCGATTTACATGAATTACGTTAAAGGTTTTATGTTATGCCTATCCATCTATAAAAATATTTTAATCTTACTATTACTTTTATCAATCATTAATTCATTTACATAAACCTCCATTCATTTTCATAAACAGAATATTTAGCCGAGATATTGAAATTAACTATTTATGAAATAATAATCATTTTTTAATATATGTTACTGTAATTATTTCTATAATATTACTCAGATTTGAAAATAACATACTGGCACTTCTTACATATAACATTACAAGATATTAATAATTTTTTTAAACCAGAAGAGGTTGCTGATAAAATACGATTTCTACATCATTTTCAACAGTGGAAACACATTCTAGAAGTAATCAGCACAGCTGACACCGATAGTGACACTGATATTAGTTTGGTAAGATCATTTAATTTTTACTGTTATTCAGGTGTAAATCTGTATTTGATTTTTTGGTTTTAATATAAAATTTAACAGAACAGTGTTATCAAATAGAGATTTTTCCTGTATATGATTTACATATTAAACTCAATCGTTCTCATGTATTCAATCAGTGAATTATTGAATTAAATAACATCTATTTGTATAGTCAATTGCAAAATATATTGTGTTATATATATCGTTTTCATTTTTAAGCTGGGAAGCTCTAATTTGATTAATATTTACAATCCATAATACGTTCTTTTCATTATTTTATAACTGATAGAATATTATTAATATATTAATACATGTATTAAATTGTTATCTCTTTTTTTATAATATATATGCATTTATAGGACCTTGACTTGGAAGATTAACAAAACCACTAACAAACTTGACTTTTAATTTTTTAATAAAATCTAAAATGGATACCGTTGATGACTTTTATATTAATGACTCATTTTCATCTTTTAATTATGCATCTACTACTAATACGGACAATCCAATTTATCAAGAATTAAGAACAATAGAAAATATTTCAACGGCACATAAAGAAAATAATCCGAATACAACACCGTCTTTAATTTTAATTCAGAACAATAATAATGATTTGGCAATTGAAAATGAATTAAACAGAAACTTATCTGATAATATAATAAATGATAATACGATTAAAATAATTACGGCTGAGCAACATGAAGTATATAATTTATTAAAAAGTTGGGAAATGAGTGATTTCATATGTAATGAATTTATAAGTAAGATATAATATTCTAATTCAAGTATACACTATTATGTACATTAAATATAGATTATTTTTTAATGTTAAATGGTTAAATGGATTTTTCAGAACTAAAATTGACGCTATGGCATTTAAAAATCATATCGCAAAATGATATTGATAGAATATTTGGGTATGAAAAAATAGCAGAATGTATTGCATTCAAGCATTTTTTGAATATTTGGAAAAAGAAATGTGGAAACATTTCAAGTGACCATAAAGACCAGCTGAATAATTCCAAAGTAAAGAAAATTACATGTTTACATATTGAATTTACATATAGAATTTCAGTACATTAGATGCATAATCATTCAAAATTTTTAAACTTAAATTTTAGACCTTGAATGACATTCTGAACACCCTTAAAGGAACAAGAATAAAAGAATTTTACAAAGAACACGGATTTTTAAATGATGAACATCAGCGTATAATTATTGATCTAATTTGTGAAACAAATTTCAATGCCTTTAATTACATGTCTTTGGAACAAATGGAAAAGTATTCGCAAGAAATAGTAGATATATTCCCTTCAGAAAATAAGGTAACTAATGTTTTAAAAAATTTTACGGTAATTTAAAAATCTAATGTTTGCAGTATACCTATTATACCGCAAGAGTTAAAGGAGGTAATCCCAAGGGAAAACTATATGACAAACAACGGAATTATAGACGAAAGATGCGAGAATGTGGAATAATAAGTCCCGTTAAACGAGTCTTAATAGAACGAGATGAAAACACACAAGTGTGTGAGGAAATAATTGAAGACAATAGTAAATATATCTTTAAAAGATTTTTTTTCGTCTGTATTGTAATCTTTAACTCAAACGTTTCTTATATTAGACAATGATCAGATATTATATAACGAAATAGTCTCGTGGATGAAATATAACTCATCTACGTTTGCCATATCGGATATTTTGGCCAAATACAAACTTGTTTGCAAGAAACGAATACAATATTTTAGAGAAGCCGCATTTGAAAGTGTAATCGAAGAATGGAGTGTTCTGAAAGAAAAAACATGTCATTTATTTGTAAGTAATGTATTATTTTTTTGAAGTAAAGTAAATTAATTGTTTAAGGTCACCGTAAATACCATGACACTTTCGTCACCGAATTAGTATTATTATCTACACTGAATGAATATATAATCAGTTTTACAGGAGTTATTGTTACTTTCTTGACTATAGTCGAATTGTTTCTTCAATTTGGGTGAATGGTTTTGTGTGATGCTTACAAAAACATGTTATTTATGTAGAAGTTCTAATAAAATGATTATAATTATATTATTATATTTCAGATCGATATAGATTTTGAATATATGTTCACGGGTAAATGCAACAACTTGTTTTCAGAATGGCCAAAATTTAAAATCAATTGCCAATCAATTTACAAAAAACAATTAAAAGAACGAAAATTATTAACATTGGTGGATCAACAGAGCAACGGTAAAACTGAAGGTATGACATATTGAAATATTAGTATTAGGTATTATAATGAAGTTGATTAAAAATAATGCATATATATTATTTATTTTTTAGATACTGGTGACTACATTATAATAAACGCATTACATGGTATTTTAAAACCATCCGCAAGAATTAAAAAAAAAATCGACGGGAAATTAACGCAATGGAAGATTAGCATCGCTGATTCACAATTGAGTCAAGTTGTGCATATTGTCTGCATTAATGATTTAAATCGCACCATCGCGGATAGAGTGGAAAAATATATAGACACTGAAAATAAATTACAACCGTTTATGATAGTCATTGGTGATACAATATTTGATTTAAAGTATTTTTATGTATATTGTGACAACTTCTATTATACATTCGACAATTTTATAAAAGGTTTGGATTTTTGTTTTAAAATTATACATGTATTTAATTTTAAGTACCCTAAAGAAAGTGAAAATGTTTGGGTTTTTATCCAAAAATATTTTTTTAACATTATTACCGCCTATGACTACAATTATAATAAATCATTAATAGATACATTTATAAATGCTTTAAAGGATAAGTGAACCTAATATAAAATTATAATTTAATTTAATTATAATATATCATACTAATTTATATTAACATTTAACACATTTCTATATAATTCACATTTAACATTTAATACATTATATATAATTTAATACATTTCTATATAATTCATTATTATAACTATATGCAAGCAATCACAATTTATTTATAGGACTAATTAGAATTTTTTTATGTTAAAAATATAAATAATACATTAACTATTACTATTTTATAAATTATTAACGATTTACAAGAATAATGTATATCTGCAATATATGTACCCTAAATTATGATACCGTTGAAAAATTAATAATACATATGAAATATGTTCATAGTAGTGCGTCGTCAAAGTTTTATGAATGCAAACAAAACAATTGCCCCCAAACGTTTTCTTCAATATCAACATATAAAAGACATTTAAAATCTAAACATGCACCCTTAGAGAGTTCATCACAATTATCTAGACAAAAACCATTGAATCAACCCCGCTATGAATGCATACAAAGTTCAGAAGTTGCCACTAACACTAATTCTATACAGTTAACACACGAAAATTCTATACAATTAACACACGATAAGAAATCTAAAAATTGCATACCTCAAATAGATAAAGTGAATATTGAATTCGCCGCTTTAAAATTCACGTTGTCGCTTCATAGTTTAGACAATCTAACTAGAAAGCATGTTTTATTGATTCAAACCTTATTAAATGATACAATATTGAAAGAAATTTCAAATTCAATACAGGATCGTATAACAGAACAAGATGATAATCACATAAAAAGTATATTAGAACAGGTCGATTCTGAACTGCTAAATCCACTTGCTTCTATAAATACTGACAATGAGCATAAATTTTTCAAAGTACTAAACACAGTTGGATATTTTCAATATCCTAAAATATACACAATAAATAATCAATTAAGTGAAATAGTCATTTCTGGTATACCTACGTTAGAGGAAGAAAAAATAAAAGGTGTACTAATGCCCATAGCATTTCAATTAAAAAAATATCTAGAGTCGGACAATATGTTTGAAGTAATTTTGGATAATATAAAACATATTGAAGAAACGAATGCATTGAACCATTTTATTAAAGGAAATTTGTGGAAATCTAAGAAAGATAAATTTCAAGACAGATACCTATTTCCTTTATTTATATATTTTGATGATTTCGGCATCAATAATCCAATTGGTGCCCATGCCACTTCAATGTGTTCTGGATATTACTGCATACCTACTGTTCCATTGAAATACATTTCAAAAATCAATCATATATTTTTAGCAACAATATTTAAAAGTGACGATCTCAAATGTTTTGGAAACAATGCATCACTACAACCATTTGTATCTGAATTAAAAAAACTAGAGGAAGAAGGAATAATCATTGATATAGATAATACACAAATTAAGGTTTATTTTACTTTAGCTTTAATATTAGGTGACAATTTAGGTCTTAATAGTATATTGGGTTTTACAAAATCTTTCAATTCCAAATTTTACTGTAGAATATGCACACGTTCTAATACACAAATGCAAAAAGATTTTAAGGAATATCCTGAAAATTTTAGAAATTTTAAACAATATAGCGAAAACATTCAAATACCTTCACCAAACAGAATTAAACTATCAGGTATAAAAGAAAATTCAGTATTTAATTCCCTTCCAACATATCACGTTTTAGAAAATTATGTGTTTGACATAATGCATGATGTATTTGAAGGGATTTGTCATTATGATATAGCAAAGATATTGAATGATTTTTTATACAATAAAAAATATTTTACGTTAGAAATATTAAATTACCGAAAACAACAATTTCCATATGGAGAGCTAGAGATAAAAAATAGAGGTGGACCTATTCAATATGATAATATTAAAAATAACCGTTTCAAGATGACAGCGCGTGAAATGATAACCTTTATATATTACTTGCCATTAATGATTGGAGACCTGGTATCAAAAAGGGATAGTGTATGGTTGTTTTTATGTAAATTGTTAGATTTAATAGATATAATATTTTTGAGTTCATTTTCATCAATAGACTTGATAACGTTAGAAAATATAGTTAGACAACACAATTGTTCGTATGTTAAACTGTTCAGTGACACACTTAAGCCAAAACATCACTTTTTACTACATTATAGTCATATTATAAAGATGAGCGGACCTATAAAACATTTATGGAGCATGCGATTTGAAAGCAAGCATGCGGCAATGAAAATGTACGCCAGAAGTATGTCATCAAGACGCAACCCAGGTAACATTCAATGTGTCTAGAACGTTCCAATCACCTTATATTTACATATAGAGGTACCGGGAACTAGGTATTCTGAGTGACTGGGTAGTGAAAGGGTAGTGAAAGGGTAGTGCCATACACCAAAATGGCGAATGATTTTCAAGTGGCCAGAACGTCCCCGGTTCGTGAATGGAATGTTCACTTTAAGTGGCAGGTTTAGTTCCAAGCACGTATTTGGGACGTTCCCATTCCTATTTTATTATTCAAAGATTATCTTTACAAATGCAGATAAACCTTGAAAAAGCATAGAAAAAGGGGTTGTGCTTGCAATAATTTTACTCAAAAAAAACCAAAAAAATGTTTTTATTATATTTTTTATATTTAATATTAATTTTTTTTATATTTTATTATATATATTTTTTTTTATTATTACTTTTTTTTAATTTACATTTTTTTATATTAGATTATTTTATTATATATTTTATTTATCTTTTTTTTATTTTTTTTGAAATCACTACTTTTTTTTAATTAATTTTTTTATTAATACTAAATTATTCTATGTTAATTCTTAATTATATTATATATATCCAATTTTCACTAAATGGTACTTACTTTTATTCTGGGTCCACCTCGAGCATCGAACCAGCAACCTCAGTTTATTATTAGTTTTAGTCGTCAACTTAACCATTCAGCCACACTTCGCGTATATATTTTTCTTCTAAAAAAATATACCCAATCAATTTATGGTGAGATTCTCTAGTGTTCGCCACTTATAAGTGAAAACATTTATTTTCATAAATGCCACTTATAAGTGCCATGTATAATACCATTCACGTTGCTGCTACTTATGAAAAACTCTCTAAAGAGTTTCTAGTTTTTGTAACTTTACAGTGCTTTCATGAGTACCTGGTACGTTCCAGGGTTACCCAAATATCAATGTAAAGTGGTTATCACATTTAAGTGTCAATGAATGATACCGATCACCGCCCGGCACTAATAAATGTTACCCTTAAAAATATTTTATTTAATGTTCCAATAAAGGTTTCTGCTACGTGTGAGTTACTCTTATAAGATCATTTAAAAGGATATACACATTTAGTGTTAAAATGTTAGTGGATAGTACGTTCCATATACCTGAATAAAGTTCTCATCACTATAATCAAGTTCCAATCACATAGAATGTTATATGGGAATATATCATTATCATTAGCGATAAAAGCATCCCTAAAATTTGCCGAACTTATTGTTAGTCGAAGCTTTATAGATAACAATGACCAAGATATTTCAAAATTCAAAATGTGTAATTTGAATGAAAAGTATTACTTTGCCTTATTAGACAAAAATGACATTATTGAAATTAGCAACGTATATATTGGTGATCACATTTTATTTAATGGAACCATATACAAAAATGGATATTACATAGTTTTATCCGAAAACAGATTATTCCGAATTATTGAATGTGCTGACAAAAATTTAGATGCATTCTTGATTGTGCAACATTACGAGCTTAGTTCTTATGATAAACATATCCGCTCGCATATAGTAAATGGAACACAAAATCTATACTCAGTAATAAATGTAGCCAAAATCAATTGTCTACCGATGCATTGCTATATATTAAATGACGGACGTTTTGCTTACAGACCTAACTATAAATTGCATTTTTAAAACTTTGTAAATTGGAATTTAATTTGATTTGATTTTTTATATTATTTAATTATAATTTTAAATTTTTTTTACATTGTATGTACATAATTTATAATTTTAAATTTTATTTCATTTTTAATAAAATAAAAAAAAATGTTTGAAATTAATTTATTGTATTTTTTTTAAATAGCCCCTTCTAATGTAAAGAACGAATCCATTCTCTATACGAGCATAGTAAGCATACTATATTATAGCATGGAAATGTATGCATTCTTAATTTGAGAAATTATTCCAACACTTCATACTTGCGTTAAGCACCGAAAATTATTATAGCTAGAATGAACTATGTCAATTTCAATCCGCCACCTCTTATTATAAGAAGTTATAATACTTAATATAATAATCAATATGCTTATTATTAGAACTTTATTAACAAAAATAGAGAAAACGTG